>CM057389.1:43095000-47895000 GCA_030015415.1 Cynopterus sphinx | reverse complement strand
GGTTCTTAGAGAGTGAGCTTTAATGAATCCAGTGAACTGGCTTATTAGCACAGCAGGGGCTCATATGTAAATTATGTTCTGTAGCCATAGCTACTATATATTAAAGCCTGCTACCCATCAGGGATGTGCAGGGACCTTTACAGCTAGCTGCTGTCCTCACAGAAACCCAGTGAAGTAGGTAGCAGTGTCCTCATTGCACAAGTGAAGAAACAAAGCTCAGAGATTCAGACTTTCATGGCCACACAGCTAGTAAATGATAGTCGATATTCTAACCAAAGCCCATACTTTTTATGTGATACTACTTTAGCCTGCTTCTGGCTATTTCATCCTCAGATATTTTAAACAGCCCTCTGGCAGACTTGTGTAATATATTAATTTGTGCTATCTTAAAGAGCAAGTAAATTTCAATATAACTTTACCTGGGTTGTCAGCATTTCTGAATTACTAGCCTATACATAAGATTCTTAAAGTTGTACTGTAGTTCTTATGAATTTTTAATAGCTTTTGGTCACTTACACGAAGCTACTTTTACATTCCCCTTTTTAATCTTTTATGAGTATCCACTCTGTCTTAGCTGTGTGACCGTGGACAAGTTTTTCACCCTCTCTGTGCCTCAGTTTCTGCTATAATGGAGGGATAAAAACTGTACCTACCTCATGGGATTCTTGTAAGAATAATGTATATCAAGCATTTAGAGCAGTGCCTGGAAAATAGTGAACACTCTATAAATATTACCTGTCATTACTGTTGTGGTTACTGTTTTTATTGCTACATTTTTATTTTATATCTTAATGTACACAATAATATTTTATATAGATATTGATATAATTGTCTAATTTTTTGCATTGTATGTAAATTTTAAATCTCTAAAATGTATATAGTTTTACAAATAATTCTTATTTGTTGCGTATTTAGTATTCTTTTTCGGTATATAACATGAATTATTTTTAAGTAGAATGAATTAACTTCACTTACACTTAATACTTTTTATCTGGTTGAAATCATTTTTATAATTATTCTAATTCAGGACATGGTCCAGTAATCCATGATGCTGAAGCTAAAATTCTACAGTATATCTCTCACAGAAATACTCGAGAAGAGCAAATTCTTACACTATTCCATGGTAATTTTGAAAAATCATTTACAGCAATGGAGCTTGTAAAAATTATGTACAAGGTAATTTTCATTTATTTTATTTGTACATAGCCACAGTTTTATTAGAATAATCTATTTAATAAAATGTAGATATGGTAAAGTTATCACCTCCAAGAACAGAGTAAGTCTGTTAATTGTATAAGTAATACCACTTGTATAGATTTGAGACCAGCAACATCAGCTTTCTAGAACAAAACACACATAAGTTAAACAAAAACTGGCCCGGAGAACAAAAATAACTATTCCAAGCCGTCATTAAACCTGATATACTTCATTCTGTAGAAGAGACTGTAGGATGATGTTTTGGAATGACTGATTATCTGGTGTCCTAACGTATAGCAAGTAAGAAGGGGCAGTCTGCTAGAGACAGATACTGGAATAAAAGCAGTAAGAAGTAGCAGTGATGCCTAACAAAGGAGAACATACATGTAAAAGACCCTTAGTAGAGAAATTTAGCGTATAGACGGACCCCTCACCTCGGTGGCCTCCGAGCACTTCACTATATGACAGCACTATGTGGCAATCGATTAGTATAATTCAGTTTTTCAGCAAATATTAATTAGATATCTACTGTGTAGGCAGTATGGCTTAGAATTTAAGAATGTAGGCTTTGGGATAAGATTACCTGGGTTTGAAAACTCCACGACCACAACCTGTACAGCAGTAGATATATGAGAGTGTAAGGAGAGATGAGTTTGAAAAGGTACCTGGGGCCAGGTACAATTAGTAGAGGATTTTCATGTCCTGTAGGCCTAAGCTATCAAAAACAGTCATCTGTGTGCTTTGTTTTCAAAGGAGGGATAAATGGTTAAATGGCTAAAGATAAAAAGTGTCACTGGCAAAGGGGTAATGTAAATATTTAAAGTCTTCAGGAGTTTATTTGCTCATAATACTGGAGTATAGCCACTAGACTACTAGTGGCTCATTAGTCCATTGGAGTTTTTTTTCTATCCTAAGTGCAGACAGAATTCTGTTAACCCTCACACATGAGTCATCATCAAGCACTTGCCCATGCCTAAAAAAACACTGGTTTTACATTCAGGTGTATACCTACCTACGTATATGTACTACGTGAATCATCTGTTGCATATTGAATTGTATTAAGTATTAGAGAGGGATTTATTCATTCAGCAAACACTAACTGCCTTCATGTGCCCCACTGGACTGGCACAACGATACAAAGATGACTACAGACCCCTGCCCTCAAGGACTTAGTTCATGTGAGCAGATAGATACTTATAACACTGACTCTATCTTAAAAGCTTCCATTTTTTTAAGCACATTTTTATGTGCTAGACAATGTACTAAATACTTTATATTTACAGATGTAATTTGAGGTACTTAATTCAAATACCTCAAATTTTCACTGCATAAAGATACTATTATTCCAGTTTAATAGATTAAAAAACTGTCTCAGAAAGTGAGCTAAGTAACTTTTTCAAGGGCATACAACTAGCAGATGTCACTTACTCAAATGTCAGATGTCAGATACTTAAGTCTTATTGTTTCTAGCATAACAGGCTTCCTGCAGGCCTAGATACAGTATGTCGGGGCATAAAAGGGATAAATTTCACTTGATGAAGATGAAGTATAATGAGACTTGTCTAGAAAAGCTTCAGAAACTTAATCGTTTAACTGGATCTTGAAAAAGGAGTAAGCACTTTCCAGGAGAGAATATAAGAGAAAGGAAGCCATTCTAAACAGGAGGAAAAATGTGTCAAACCCAGGGGTTAGTAAAAGAGCATTGTGTGTGTTTGAAACCCCACAAAGAAACTGCATATGACAGGAGCACAGAATGCACATGTGGATGAAAAGAAGGGAGCCCCAGGAAGGAAGCCAGGGACGGCAGGCACAGTCAACTCATGAGAAGGCTCAACTGCTCTGCTCATGGTTTGGGCTTTAGCTAAGAACCTGGTGATAACCAGCTGCTCAAGGATCTTAGGCAGGGGAATCAGTGAGATCTTCAAGGTCACACCGATGGACATAGTATATGGTACTGGAGCTTAAGGGAGAGTTCGGCGTTGGAGGTTGATATTTGAGAGTTGTTAATGTGTAATATCACTGGGCGAGTTGGTTGAGTAAAAAGAAGAGAGTCAGTGATACAACTCATTGTAAACATAGACATTTAAGAGAAGTCCAAGGAGTATCTAGGATGAAATTAAATGATAAGAGGTAGAATAACCAAGGGAAATGTGCAAAAATATTATTATATAACCTAATAAATAAACCATAGGGCCAATGTCTGTAGCATCATCAAAACTATCTAGAATAATTTTTACATTTATTTATTCATCCCTTTATAAAATATTGAGTTGCCATCATTATGCTAAGCACTGGGTATTCAGGAGTGAACAAAACATACTGCTTCTATCTTCATGGAGCTTATAGTCTATTTTATCTATAAGAATATATATATATATATATATATATATATATATATATATATATATATATATATATAAGAATATAGTGTCTAAAGCAAAACATGTATAAGGTGAAGTCATTTTGGCTATTATATAAAAATGTGTTGAAGTTAAAATTTTCTCCTTTTGTCGCATTTTTTCTTTTAAGGTTTCAAAAGGATTAACTCTTTTTTAAAAATGTTTATAGGGAATATAATCAATAATATTGTAATAACTATGTATAGTGCCAGGGTACGAGACTAATAAGGTGGATCACTTTGTAAATTATATGAATGTTTAACCACCATACTGTACACCTGAAACCAATATGAGGTAATATTGAATGTCAACTCTAATTGAATAATAAATTTTTTTAAAAGAAATGTTTTCTTTCACTCCTGTTTTTCTTTTAGAATACTCCTACGGCTTTACTTGAAAAGGCTAAAAATAATCTCGTGCTTCATTTGAAAAAATTGGAAAAAGAAGGAAAAATATGTAAGTATACCTCCAAATTTTAATTATTTTATTACCGGCATATAAAATTTGGAGGGTTAAGGGGATTAGTTGTTTTTGTTTTGTTTTTTAATAAACGAACTAGTTCCCTGTTAGGAAGAGTTCTCCCTTGAATATCCCTGTGAGATGTAGAGACAGTAGCGAAAGGCCAGTAGACCACAAGTGGGAACAAAAAACTCCTACAGGAATAAGAATTTTGCTTCGGGTTTCCAGTCCTCACCCACCAGAGTGACAGTCAAAGGCGTGTGGTGGGGAAATAGCGTCTTCTTCCCAGACCACAAGACCATAAAGAATTTTTTAAAATTTGGGAACAGCAAAAGGTTTTAGCAATAGTAAAGGTGGTAGATGCAAAGATATTAAAGCAGTAATTCTACAGTTGTTTACTAATATTAGATTCATTTGTCAAATTAAGAATCTTTATAGAAGTTTAATCCTTAAAATCAACAGATTCAAAGCTTGAATTTTGTGTAGAAGCTTCAGCAGTGTTTTTAAATGTCCAAAAAAATACCAATTTTATATTGAGCAACAAAATTATTTTAGGAATGAAAGGTAACATAAAATCCAGTGAATTTACTTATCTGTTGTTAAACTTATACTGTCTAATTTTCTTTCCACAGATAGCAGCAAGGATCCTATCAAGAAATGGAAGGCTAATTTTTAGTTTCAGATTAATGAAAGCTTTGTTTTGTTTTGTTTTTAGAGAATGGTATGTTTCCTTAACTATTAATTATTTACAGAAACTATAGGTTGTATGTAGAACATTGAAAATAACCCTAGATATACTTTAAAATAATGTCATTTATTCTAAAGTATATATTGCATATTATATCTATAATATAATGAACCTAAAATTTATAACATTTTATCAAAAACTCAGGATCTAACAATTTATCCACTTTGAATCAATTAAGTAAAATGGCTACTTTAAAAATAATAAACTTCATGTATTTTAAACTGGATATGTATCCAGTTATCTACTACCAATAATAATAATAATAATAATACTTGATGCTTCAGTTAACAGCACAGATTTCTATGTAATCCTTTTCTTTCTGCAATCCTTATCTATAGATTGTCTTCATTTTCATGTTTCTATCAATTATATCATGATTATGTATTAGTTCTATAGCTCTGTATCACATATATTTTCTTACAGTGGTATCCCACAAATGATCCATGCACATCAACTTTTGCTAATTGAAAAATATAAATTTCTGGTTAAAAGTATCATATAATAAATATTTTTGTAATTCATGAGTACAACCAACTTACTTTCAGAGTTTAGGTTTTAGTATATAAATAGTCATGAACATATGTACAAATTATATACCAGAAGTTTTTTAAATTAGTGGGTTATAAGATGGCATTTTTTTTAATATAAATATTGTTCTTAAATACTTTTATATGTTAGGTCCTCAGGGTAGCACACCAATGCTTATTTAACCCATAAGGTTGCCAGACTACAACAGTAAAATGAGCTCAAAATCCTGAGTATATTTTCTTTACTCTTGCCTCATGGTAAGACTTAATTTTTTTTAACTTTCTTTGACATCCTTCCCTCTTCCTGCCCCTTTTCCTAAGGTCCCTGGCATTTTCATACTATTTTAAACATTTTCTTGTGCCCTGGAGATCTATTTTGTTCCTGCAAGCATCCCATATTACAAAATAACTGTGAACTCAACAACAAAAATTGTTTTTAATTTTTCATAAATGAGAAAAAGACTTGACTAGACATTTCTCCAAAGAAGATATACAAATGGTCGGTAAGAACATGAAGCACATTATTAATCATTAGGGAAATAGAAATTAAAACCACAATGAAATACCACTTCATAAGATGGCTCTTATTAGAAGAAAACAACAGAAAATATAACACGTGTTGAGGAAGATTCAGAGGAATTGGAACCCTTGCACATTTCTGGTGGGAATGTAATATGGTACAGCTTCTGTGAGAAACAGTATAGTCCTAAAAATATTACACAGAAAATTACCATATGACCCAGCAATTCCACTTCTGGGTACCTACCCAAAAGAATTGAAAGCAGGGATTGAACAGATACTGTACACCCAGGTTCATTGTAGCATTATTCACAATGGCCAAAAGGTAGACAACCAAGTGTCCACTGAAGGATAAATGGATAAATAAAACATTATATATACATAAGTGGAATATTATTCAGCCTTAAAAAGGAAGGAAACTCTGACACATACTACAATATAGATGAAACTTGAAGACATTATACTAAGTAATATAAGCCAATCACAAAAGGACAAATACTACATGATTTCACTTATAATGAGGTACCCAGCATAGTCAAATTCATAGAGACAGAAAGTGGAATGGCGGATGCCAGAAATGGGGTGTTATTGTTTTGTGGATAAAGAATTTCATTTTGCAAATATAAAATTCTAGAGATAGATGGTCATAATTCTAGATATAACAATGTGAATCCACTTAATGCTACTAAATGGTACCCTTAACAATGGTTGAAATAGTAAATTAAAAAATAGTAGCTATCCTCCCCAACACCATCACCCAAAAAGAAAAAATCAGTACTTTCGTTTCCTAAATATAGCACATCAACAAAATTTAGACCAGAAGAAGTCTGATTATATGAATATGTGAATGTTTAGCCACCTCTTAACTTGCTTTTCTATTTTTCCCTATCCCTGAATAAAATACCATTCAGTTGATCAAACCAGAAAACCCAGTAGTCATTTTTTTAAATGTATTTATTTAAGTTAGTTTCAAATATACAGTACATTGACATCTCTGCTCTCAAAAGAAGTTCATATTCTAGTTGTGGAGACATACAATATGCAGCACCATGAAATTTGGAGCAAAAGAAGGGTATCTAACCAGGTTGGGTTGTGGAAAGCTTCTTGAAGGAGCCTAAGCTCTGTCTTAAAGGATGAGTAAGTGGTAGCCAGCTGAAAGATATTTGGGAGATGAGAGTTATTCTCCTTGGAATATTGTATGCACATAAACAGACATGCAGAGCATTTCATGATTGGGAAACCATTTATATGACTAGGCTATATAGTGTTTGTGAGTTAACATAGGAATAAGAAGAATCTCAGGAACACAGAGATCTCGTGGGAACCAATGTAATAACACCCGACCATGCTCCACACGGGCCAGAGTATACACATAATTTAGGAATTAGAAATCAAATCAAGATTCAAGGCAGTATTACTTTGTTGCTTCCTCAACAGCAAGAGTTTGTCCCCAACCATTTTGGTAATTTCATTCCTCTCTTTGTTTCTTACTCCAACCAATTACTTTGCCTTCCATGCAATAGACCCAGTAGGTTTGGATTACTCGTAGCTTCCGCTTACCCATTTTCTGTTTACTCGAGAGTGTCTGCATTCTCCTTGTCATCACCTCTGCCTTCTCTGTACAGCTTGAGTTTCTGTTTTGCCACAACTTATAGCCATCTATGAGTCTCAGATTCAGATATCCTCAAAAAAGATGACCTGATTGTCGTAATTAATTATTTGGGACCAGAAGGGCCACAGGAAAGTTAATTTGTAGGGGACTCCATTCAACAGAGGCAGTATGTGGGGTAAGTATTCTTATATTTGACCTTTCAGTGTAAGGGGGGAAGGAAAAAGGAAGCAGCAGACAGGATCTCAAAGGCAGTAAAAGGGTAACAGATGCAAGAAATATTTCAGAAAAAGAATAGCGCTTAGAAATCTATTAGATCTTGAGGGATGGGGATCAGTTAGAAAGGAGAAGCCTAGTAGAGCTATAAATTTCTGGCTTGGGCAGTAGGGTAGATGCTGACCTGATAACCAAAATGAGAAAATAGAGGAAACGGGGTAGGTAGAGTTAAGAAGGAAGGAAAAATGCATTGTACTACAGCTATGAGTTGGGAATACCAAAGAACATCTAGAGGGAGATATATAGTAGGCACTTAGCTATATGGAGCTGGGGCTAAATGAATAGGATACATTTTGTTGCAAATGACAGAAACTTATTTTCCACTAGCTTAACCCAAGGCAGAAGCTGTTTGGCACATGTAATCAACCTGAGGAGGAAGGATCAGGGTGGAGCCAGGCTTGAACAAGAATTTGGATGCCATCGCTGCAACCCCAAACCTCTCACCTCTTTATTTTTTTTTCTTCACATGGCGGGGACATGGCAATGGGCAACTCTGAGAACATAGCCTAACTACTCCTTAACCAGCAGGGAAAACAGGTTCTTCCAGCTTCAGTTTGGAAACTCCTAGGGGCAGGCTCAATGATTTACATTAACTCATTACCATTTCTTAGGTCAGTCCCTGTGATCAAGGAAGCATGGAATCATGGGGTACTGTTTCTGGCCCTGTTTTGGTCATGTGCCTACCCCTGGGGCCAGAGTGGGTAAGGTTTGTTCTCAAGGAGTATCACAGGAAGATCCTCAACTAATATTAACTCCATACTGAACAGCTTTTCTTTCTTTCCAAAATAGAAACCCCTGCAGTAGCTCACAGAATCATGGTGCCAGCCCTATGCACCCCGAGTCTTTTCTGAGTGTTTCTGTGAGACTTAAGTTATCTCGGAGTATTCTCATTTCTCCAGACTGTCACTTCAAGGAAAAGTCGGTGAAATTGGCTAATAGCAGGGAAGCTAGAATTGCAGAGAAAGTGCAAGAAGATTCAAGTGCAGCTGTTTCCTAATTGTGCCAGTGCTGTGCATCAGTGTCTCCTCCCCTGCAAGTCTCTCTGTGCCTACCAGAGCAATGGATCAGCATGAAACTTGCCACCAATTTACAGGCATTGTTGGGAAAGGAAATCTCATTATTATCAGTCTTTACCCCCCCTATTCTCTCTAGGGAATTGCTGGATAATGTACTCTAGATAAATAAGAAAAAGGAAGGCACTGATTAAAATAGTAAATCCGGTAGAGAAACATGTCAAAAGGAAGTTCTAAGACAAAAGTGTGCTCAAAGCCTGCTCCAGTTAAGGGCAGAAGCAAGTGGGAGCTTCAGCAAGAGATCTCCAGGGGGAAAATGGAACTGATAGATTATCTGCTACGTTTGAACCTTTGGGAGAAAAAAAAGCTGATGGTGGGCACACAACAGCTCCAGCTGAGCAATGGAAACAATAATCAGTTAATAGAAAAACAGTAATGGTTAGGCAATTATTGATTCCAAACAGCAAAAGTTATGCAATGAAGGAATTATGAAATACTATCTCCCTCTGTGGTTTTATGTAGGCAATAATGTAAATACTGACTAAAAATTGTGTTATAGTAGGGGAAAAAATGCTAAATCACCACGTATGATAATAGAAAGTAAAGTCTAAAATTGACAAATCATGAAATAGAAGTAAAAGAATCTTTTTGGTTAACACCCCCCCCCACCCCCCAAAATTCTTAGACAATAGGGAAATATTTTTCCTGTTGGTAGTAGTTAATTTTTAAATTGGGTATATTTATTAGTTTGATAAAACATTTTAATGCCAAATGCTAATATGCAACGAGTGGGTTCCAACTCTTCAGTCCAATGGAGTGAGCACTTTTGTACTAGAATTTTCTCCTGCAAAAGTATCAAGAATTGGGAACATTGAAAAGTACATGTTTGTTTAAGTTCTTTTAGGCCTAAGGATGAGCATCCTTAAGTTCATATCCCTTAATGGATACAATTCTCAAACATCAGGTTTTTCCTAAGAGGACATCTGTACCTATAAACTGAAGGACCTGGAATTATATATTTAAGACGTTTTAAGTTTCACTGTAGTGTGAAAACCATCTAAAGAGAACTAGACCTGAGATTACCGAATCCAATAAATAGCTCTATGGAGATGCCAACCTTGTTCTCCAGTCGCAATATAGTAGAGTATTAAAGGTCTAACATGAGCATTTGTTGAGATCTAAACTGAATTTAGGATTCAGTAACCAGCCAATGTAAAGAGAAGAGGACTCTGCCTCTATCAGAGTCTTCAGCCAACACCATTTTTTCTCTCTGGTCAAGTTACCCACTACAGAATCTGATCGATTCCTCACTGATTTTTACTAGTGTTTTTTAAGAAGTCTGGTATGGCTAATGATCATGAAGAAATACTTCTTTGAAGAAAAATTTATTTCTAATATATTTAAAATGAAGACCAATCTGGAAAAGCATGTGTTGCTGCAAATCAGAGCTTTCCAAGCATGTTAAGTTGTGGTAATTCAGGGTACATGGATATGACCTTTTTGGTGCATAGTTACATTAATGTCATGGTAGCTTTGGTACTTCAGTGTTTTGACTAAAGTGTGTCCCTACCAGAAAACTATAGTTGAAACATTAACCATGTTTCAGAAGCTACATGGGACAATATCTAGTTAGTTTACCTTATTCACTTCTTGCCTTGGCTTCCTGAAAGCTAGTCTTACAACAGTTTTTCTTGGAATTAAGCATTTAATAAAATTATTCTCCTTCCATTCTTACTGCTTGTCTCGTTTAGTGTGTGTTCAATGAATTTCAGCTGCAGAGGAAATAAATTACAGTAACACTGTCCTTTGGACCAACTCATTCCTTGCAATAGCATTTAAGCCTAAAACAGATCAGTCATTAAGATTACAGAGTGAAAGAATATTAGCAGCTTACAAGTTTCGTCATACAGATTTTATGGAGTCTTCTTGGAAAAATATTGTTTGGAAAGCACTCTGAAAATCATTGCTATTAAAGGCCATAAACATAATTAAGCTCCTGCTCTCCCTTGAGTCTCTTCGCTCTGGGCACCCCCAAGACTAATAATACATTGTTTTTCTTTCTTGCTACTCACCACCTCAAAGATCTAATTCATTTTGGTGGTGGTAACCATTACCACCATGCCGAATAATTTCCACATGTATGCTGAGGCTGAATCATTCACCGAAAGCCCCAGGCTTAAATCTTTTGCTATCTGCAAGAACTTTTCATTTCGCATGTCGCTGTCTCCCAAAGTCCAGACAGCAGCATGAAGAAACTCGATACGTCTAAAATTGAACTCTTCTGCTTACTCCACCATTTTATATTCCTGATTGCCTCCCTTCCCAACTCACCATTTGGGTAAATAGCATCACCATTCTCCCATATCCCAAACGGAATTAGTCCTTGGTTACTTTTAAGCCCCACTCCACTTAGCAGGGCAATATTTTTGCTAAAATTTGAAGATGTAAATTCAATATGAAGACCAAAGAAAATGCCAGTGAATATGAGTGATGCTCAGAAGAAGTGATAAATTGCCTAGGAATTGAAAGTGGCTTCACAGAGGCAAAACCCATCATTTGTCTTCATCTCCAGGATTTATCCCTCTTTTTCCTCCCTGGCCTCGTACTCATTTCCCGAATTAAAACAAACTACTAATTGATTTCCATGTCCATGGCCTATTCCTGTTTCCATTTGTTGTGGTAGTGATGGTAACAGTTTAGTAATAATATTTGTCCATTCTCATCTGTAGGAAAATGATAATGGTACCTAATTCAATGAGTTATGAGTATTAAATGTTCAGAGTGTTTAGCACAGTCTTTGGTATCCAATAAATACCGTTGCTATTATTTCATTTTTAACAGAATATATTTATTTACACATTCATCATTTCACTTTGACATACCATTTAAGCTCCACAAAAAGCCATATTTATTCTTTAGTAAAATTTTACCGTAACTTTATAAAATTCACATTCTTCACCTTGGGAATTAAAATTTAACAGTTGTAAAATCTTAAACCAATTTCTTTACAGAGCCTCTGTTTCCTTATTGGATAGACATGGGGATAACATTACGTTCTAAGGTAATAGGAGGTTGAAGTTAGTAGTGAATATCAACTCCATGGGGAGCTGCAA
This sequence comes from Cynopterus sphinx, assembly GCA_030015415.1. Lineage (NCBI taxonomy): Eukaryota > Metazoa > Chordata > Mammalia > Chiroptera > Pteropodidae > Cynopterus > Cynopterus sphinx. The sequence continues at coordinate 47,883,140 of CM057389.1, read as the reverse complement.
AGATCTGTCTACTCTAGTGCTTTTCATTTGTGCCGTAAGCTTTGTCTTGGGCTGATGCAATCAAGAGAGCAGCTCCAGAGAATCCTTGGCCACCACCTCAGTGCTGCTACTAGACACTGAGCCATATGCCATTTTTTGATGGCTACGAGATAGCAACTCAGTTCAACCGGTCCCAAATTTCCCTGAGTCGTAAGACCTTCTAATCACAGAAGCAGTGTAGGAAAGCATCTTGCACAGAATGATGCAGAAAGAGAATGATTCATTCTCAAGTGAAAGTGATCTACTGGGTGACCTGCCTGGTGGATGTATGTGGCCAGTCACCTCAGGAAGTATGCCAGGATCTGCCGCTGTGTCCAGCATGTGCCAACCTCCCCAGGGACCACTTACCTACCACCATTTTCCATCTGTCCATGAAAACAAGGACTCTAGAAAGCACAGCAAATTTAAACCAAGACCCTCTCCTCCATCTGTAGCTGCAGAGATTATTTCAGCCACCCTGCCACACGTCTCCAGAGTCCCTTGGCCATTGCCTCGAGTACAAGTCACTCTACCCTTCTATTCTCATTCACACGTGACAGTGCCACTGTTGGTTGTTTTTGTCCACTGATCTCCTCTCCCTCCAGAACCTTTCCACCTGATATTGACTCACTCACCTTGCCTACGAGGAAAAGCATGTGACCAAGGTGGGCCACAAACATTGCCTCAGAAATGAGCACACAACCAAGCCAGCCTAGTCGAGGTCTTTTCCTTGGGATTGCTTTGATAGAACTTTCAAGTGACTGTATCCTCTGCCATGTGAATAACGTTCATTTACAATAGGGAAAAGTGAAGCCAAGCTAAACTAAAAGAAAAAAGAGGTGAAGAAGTCCTGATGAGGTCAAGGGCCTGGTTCTAGTTCCTAAGACCCACAGTGCACTCCAGTTCCTGAAGCTTTTCTTTTGACTCTGTTAACTTTGGGTCCAATATTCTCAGTCATTTGCAATTAGTAGAGTTATAACTAATCCATTCCATTATAAATAAACTCCTATACGTCCTCTTCCACTGCTTCCAACATCCCCTTGACCAGTTGCCTAGCCCTCCCTTCAAAGCACCAGTGCCCTTCAGCCCCCTTAAGTGGGCTGACAGTCTCCTCTCTCTGCAAGCCATTACACTGCCACCGACTCCTGAAAACCCCGCCTTTCCCTCCTCCCTTATTGCAGTCACTCCCTACTCATCCACTCAGAACAGGACCCCAGCTCGGTGTCTCTTGCATCGCCCTTCCTAGTTTTATCATGAGTGTGGAAGAAACTCCTCTCCCAGTTGCACGACTGCCTTGCCTCTACTGACCTTTCCTCCGCCCTCCTCCTTTCAATGTGAAGGCAGGTGTCCCCTCCTATGCAAGTGAACCCTCTACCTATGTTCTGGAGGGTCCCGAACCTTGGAGACCTCAGTCCTACAATTTTCCCACCTCTCCCCACCTCCCAGTGTCTTCAACCTCTCCCCCTCTTCCCTCCTCCTCATCTAAACGTGTTCTAATGTCACATCATGCAAAAGCAAGCACAAAACCTCCCCTAACTCCCTTATTCCTCTTTACATACCCTGCTCTCTCCTCTCCTTCAAAGCTAAACTTCTCGAAAGCATTTACACTTCCGGTTTCCATTCCTTCACTTTGTATTCACCATCTGAAACACATCTTCTATCACAGAAGCATCACCTCGGGCCTTTGGTGAGACTGAATAAAGTGAAACGAGTTACAGGTTAAATAAGCAGAGAAACTCCACCTCGGAAGATGACAGTCCTACCCATAGAGGGACACAGGACTGGTCTGAGTGAGTGAGACACTTTGTGACTATTACCAGCTAGCTCTCCTTCAACTGCTAGATCCTCTTCTAAGTGTGACGTGTCATCTTCTGCCAGTCTGACCTACTAACAACAACACCGCATTATAAATATGGTTTATAATTTCCGTAGCAGTAAAATTTATGCTTAAGAAAATTATATAACCTCCAACTGTTAATGGAGTGGTTTTGCTTCCTCATAGAAGTACAATTTCCTCCTCATAATAGGAACGCAATTTTACATTTTAAAAGCTTACTGTAAACGATATAAAAATAGCATGGAAACAGATAATTGACCTGCTTTAAAAAGGGAAAATGGGTTTTGTATTTCTGTCGGCCAGGAACCAGTCTCTTGAATGGGTCAGGATGAAAATCATCGCTCACTTGCTTTCCCGGTGAGTGAAGGCCCTGGAGGATTAGTTACATGAAGCGAGAATGGGTTTGGCAGGCAGATTGCGAGCCCTGTGAGCAAATTACTTAACCTCTCTAAGCCTCAGTTTTCCCATTTTTAAGTTAGAAGAGCACCTATCCCACAGGGTTTCTGTGAAGACTAAATGATAAAACCTACGTGAAAACAAAATACCTGGGCACAGTGGTCAGGCAAAAAATACTAGTTTCTTATCGTTCATCCCTTTGTCCCCTAAGAGAGGCTGAAAGTGCTTCGCTGGGCACTTTCTTACATTGACTTTCCTATCACCCCAGAACTGTTTTTTCATTCTTAGATATGTCTCGTATGGCCAACTAACTATAAGAGATAACACCTCTGCGGGCAAAGATTGTCTTTCTGTTTCTTTTATAATTCGTAAGTACATCCACCCTATGCCGCAGATTTTCCCAGATAGACCCCATTTCAAACATTCTGTCTTTTGTCCTTTTTTAAAATCACTAAAAGTATCCAGAGAATCTCAGCATTTCAGATTCCAGCTGCATTTGCCAAAACATCATGTCCCCAGACTGTGGTAACTATCCGCCTAGTAGTCAGCACAGTCACACAGAGGCCTAGAAGTCAGCTGGACACTGTGTCCCCCACACCCTCCACCTCTTTCTGAGCATTTTCTCCACCCTCTCATGCAGAAACCTGGCTGCAACTCTAACTGAAAACTGAAACCTGCTTTTCCTGGGGCCTTCTCAAGAGGTGGCCATTGGTCCCTTCCACGCCTCACATACCACAGAGTCTGGGGGTGGAGAGGGTGTTCATGATCCTCACTGCTGCTCACAGACCGTTCTCTTTGCTCACTCAAAATGTCCAGCTTTTCTGAAAGTCCATGGCCTCTAACTGTACCACCACGGACTCCGTGGCTGTCATCTGCTGGCCTCCCTGACTCCTTTTCATCCGTGCCAGATGCCAGTGCCTGGGCACTCACTAGCTCCCTCCCCAGTCTCTTTCTCTAGTCATTCGGGACGACTGACTGCACATCCATGTGAAGTGTGTGTGTGTGTCGCACACTCCAGCCTCCTGATGTCTTGACTCCTCACTTCCGATGCACTCCCCCTCCGTCCACCTGAGCCACCCACTTCCTCCCCCATACCCCTCTCGTCGCATCACCAGTGGCTGCACGACCTCTGAACTCATCCCCTGCACCCCACTCTCTGACCACTTCCTCTTCACCCAGCTACCGCAGGCCAACAATCTTCAACGCGTGGGCACCTCCAATTCCGAGGTCTTAGCACTATTTCTCTGTCCTCTGTACATGTCAGAGAATTGGCAAGGCACGGACGGCATGCCCAGAAGAATTACACGGGAGAGAGTTTAAGAAAAGGCCTAGTCACAGAGGCTGAGGGAGCCGACCAGAGATAAAAAATATGGGAAGCCATTGCCACCAAGGGCCTGAAGAGGCAGGGGAAAGAATGAGGAACCGAGCCCAGGGAAGCTGGAGCGGGGAGAGAAAGGCCAGCTGACAAGGACGACGAGCCCCCAGCCATTGCTGAAACCACAGAAAGGCGAGGGGAGATCAGGGGAGAATAAACCCCCAGAATTCTCCTCCGACCTTTGGCCAGTGCCTTCCATTGGCAAAACTCAGCTAGAAGCGAGAGGGCGAGGAAGCCTCGGTGATGCTCCCACCTGGAGAGGTGGGTTTGTGACAGAGGGTGGAGAGTGACCGAGTATGAGGAGCACAACCTGCCCCCTTGCTTTGTCATCCCTGCCCACACCTACACCCATCCATCCTCGACATCCTTGCCCCTCTGTCCTGCTAACCTGGCAAGACCCGACTCTCTGCCTTCTCTGTGACCGTGTCCATGCAGGGGATGTGACTGGAGACAGTTATGTGACACTGCTGACTCTTTACTTTAAATTTGTATCTACAAGTCCCACGTAGGCTCTGTTCTCTGATATATTTCCCTAATCCATTCACCTACCCACAATTTACCCCATTCTCTCCTCTGCTCCATTATGCTATCCCCACTCCTGATGATTTCACTTCTTATTTTTCTGAGAAAATAGAAGCAATCAACTTCATCTTGCCATTACCACCTACCCATACACTCTGCTCTCCTTCTGGTTACTGAAGCGGGGCTCCACTTCTTCACTAGATGCCATCACCTCTTACCTACCTCAGGACTTTGCCTCTGCAGGTATCCCCTTTGGAAGAAATTTCTCTCTCTAATGGGTCATCTTTCTGTGGGCAAACGTCATAATAGGTCACAACCAAAAAGAAAATAAAAGCCAGCTACTTGCCCATTCCTGTCTCCTCTTACAGGAAAACACCTTCACATGAGTTGCTTTTACTCATGACTCCATCTTGCCACTTCTCATTCTCTCTTGAACCCTCTCCAAATCAGCCATTTTTTTGGTACCATTTCAGAAAAGAAAAAAAAAAAACCACTCTCTTCAAGGTCACATTCATTTGTAACAAGTCAGAGTCCTAGCAGGAGCAAATGGTACTTCAAATTGGGTAATTCGGGGAGATTTTCATCAAAGGACTCTTCGAAGGTGTGGAGAGGGTGTAAGAAAACCCAAAAGTGACAGTCCAGTACCCGAGGCTGTCAGCAATGGAGTGCTTCAAGGGCCAAGAGCAGGAAGTGGTTACCGAAGCCCAAGGGAGAGTTGTGAGGAGGGGCCCTCCTGACAGAGCTGCAATCTTCTCTGGATGATAGCTAGAGTGCAGGGTGGGAGCCTCTAGCTCCTGACTGAGCCCAGCAGTGGCACAGGACCCTCCGTCTTTGCCCAGTGTGCTGGAGCTCACCACTAGGCTGGCTGAAACTCCCTCAGACTGCACCTCGGCCTGAGGTTCTTCCTACCCAGTTCGCCTGCCTGCCTTCCTTCCTTCCTTCCTGCCTGCCTTCCTTCCTTCCTTCCTTCCTTCCTTCCTTTCTTCCTTCCTTCACAGGGGTCAGACCTGTATTGTAGTCTGAAGCCTTTCCTTAGTGACTCTTCTTCCCTTTACTTTCCACAAATGTTATTGCCAATAAATCTCTTATGACTCTGTCTTGGCATCTGTTTCCTGGCAAACTCAAACTGACACAACTGTCCTGCCAAAACCAAGTCATCCCAAGTCCTATGGCTGACCAGAGCATGATAGGTTTATGCAACCGAAAGACCAGTGGTGGTATTTTCCCAAAAAAAGAATAAAAAATCATTAAATTTGAAAGTTTGAAAGAGTCAAGTTCAGTTTACAAACTCAATGTTAATGGAAATCATTAATTTCCAAAAGACCTGGAACAGTTCTGTTGCATCTTTCACCAAGCAAGTCTTGAAAACCCTTGAAAATACCCATCACATTGGCAATTACTTGTTTATTATCTGTCTTCCATTCCAGGTATAACAGTTTCAAGAACAAAGACTAAGTCTTTCTTTTGGGGATAATGAAAAAGTTCTAAAATTAGATTATGCTGATGGTCGCACAACTTTTAAAATATACTTAAAAGCATCAAATTACACATCTGAAATAGGTGAACTATGTGATATAAATTAGATCTTAACGAAGCTGTTTCGAAAAATACCATTGAATCATAAGAGACAGCTACGTCAGTCAAGGAAGGTTTCAAAGAGGGCAAACATGAAAGAGACTTCAAGGAACAAGAGGAGTGCCCTGGGTATATGACGGGAGAGGAGAAAAATTCCAGGCAGAAGCAGCAGTAGACGCAAAGCCAGAGGAGAGCCTGGGAAGAGAGCATGCTGTAGGGTGCATGAGGTGGGATGTCTGGTACTCAGAGATTGGGGCCTACAGAGGCAGGGCTATCGAGGCAGGGCTGAGCCTGTCTGGGTAGGCAGGGGCCAACTCATAAAGGCCTATGTAGTCATGCTAGCTGTCCATGAAGAAAAAGAGGAACCCCCATTTTTGAGCCTGTTCGAAGCATGATTCTGATGTAAAAATTGGAAGGCAATCTGGAGGCGAGTGAAACTCGTAATCATTTGACTAGAGAGGTGGAAATGATAACAGCTAATATTTACAGAACCCCTCTGTTCTACTGAGCCCTGTCCTGGAATCATCTCATTTAATTCCTAAGGTGGGCATTACCACCATCTCCTGTTTGTAGGTGATGCCCACGTGGCTTGCTCCCTTGTCTCCTTCGGGTCTTTAGGCAAATGTGTTGTTCCTAGTCCCATTGCTTCATTTTTTCTCTGGGACCCTCATGTCAACATGTTTTACTTTTAAAATCTTGTTTAAAGATTGTCTCCCACCTCCAGAAGGAAAGCCCGTAAGAACAGGTTCCTCTGGATTTTTCCTCCTGTTGTGTATCCCCAGTGTAGCGCACGGCAGACGCCCGGAAAAATTTTTTTAAATAAATAAGGACATTAGGAAATGAGGAAATTGATTCCCATGGAGATTAAGTAACTCGTCCGTGACCACGTAAGCAGATTCCTGGTTCGGAAGCTCCTGTTCTTACACCGCCGAGTGGTCCGACCAGAGCTGCATGTGATACTGCAGGCGAGGGCTAAGCGGCGTGGGGAGGGGAAGGCGGGCGGTCGCGGCTGGGATTGGGAAAAGTTTGCATGGGAAAGGACGCGGGAAAGGATGGGTCCGGGATGGCGTGGGATTGTAGGTTCGGCAGAGTCGGGAAATGGGGGCGACTCCTCGCGCCCGCCGGCCCGGCCTCCGGCCCGTAGGCGGCGCTGTGGGCGCGCGGGGGCGGGGCGGCCCGCGCGGGCGCCGGCTCCTGGCGCGCATGCGCGTCCCCGCTGCGGGCGCGCCCCCAGCCCGGCGCGCATGCGCCTCCCCGCCGCGCGCTCGCCTTTTTTTTTTTCTTTTTTTTTTTTTTTCCGGGCGGCCCCGGCGGCTGCGTACTGGCCGCGGGATGGGAAGTGCAGCCCCAGCGGGCGGCGGCGGCGGGGCGCGGAGAGGCGGCGGGGCGCAGGCGGCGGCCGCGCGGCGCTGAGCGGGCGGGCGGCGGGGCACGGAGCAGCCGCGGGCACGGGCGGCGGCGGCCGCGCCATGGCGATCCGCAGGAAGAGCAGCAAGAGCCCGCCGGTGCTGAGCCACGAGTTCGTGGTGCAGAACCACGCGGACATCGTGTCCTGCGTGGCCATGGTCTTCCTGCTGGGGCTCATGTTCGAGGTGAGCCCGCCCCGCGCGCCCCGGCGCGGCGGGGACTCGGGCCGGGGGCGGGGTGGGGGTCGGCGGGGCCGGGCCTGCCCCGCCGCGGCGGGGGCCCGGGGCCGGGGTCCGGACGCCCTCCCCACGTCCTCCCCCCCGCCGCGCCCCGCCCCCGCCGGCCCGGCCCGCGGTTCCTGCTCCCGCCGAGCGCTACGTGGCAGCCGGCGAGGGGCCGGCGGCGGCGGGGGCGGGGGAGCGGGGGCGCCCCCCGGGCCGGGGGACATGGGGTGGGGGGTAAGGAGCTCGGGGCGAGCGAGAAACCGACGCGGCCCGCGCGCGCGCGGGGAGCCCCCCGCCGCCGCCGCCGCCGCCCCCCGAGCGCGCGCCGCCCCGGCCGGCCGGGCCCGAACTTTCTGCCCTGACGCTTTTGCCTTTTTTTTTTTTAATTTCTTTTTTTCTTCCCCCGGAAAAGACAGCAGGTGTGCCGCGCACGTCGGGGGGTCTGCGCCGCGGGGCCCGGGGGCGCGGGCGTGCGCGGGGTCAGCTTCGCGGGGCGGCCGCGCAGCCACGTCGGCCGGGTCTCCCCCGCGCTCCCCGACGCGCACGCCCGCCCCTGCTCGTCGCTGCCCTGTCTCCCGCTTCTCCGTGGCGCTGACCCCCACCCAGCACACGGACCGTTTTCCTTCCGCCTCGTCCGTCTCCCCCCCTCCGTGAGGGCAGAAGTTTCGGGGTTCTGCTAGCCTGTGTCCGGGGCCTAGAACAGAGCCTGGGATGTGCGGATGCTTTGAAAAAAAAAAGACATTTGTCCAATGAGTGACATCAGGCATCCTTGAGTAGAGCTCTCGGAGTGAATCTGCCAGTGACCAGAAGAGGGATACAGTTTTTAAGTGGCGTTTATATGTTACTATTGGGTAACTTAATATTCTCAATGTAGCCTTCTCTCTAAACGGGCCATTCTAAAGTTAGATACAGGTTTTTTAAATTCCTGAGAGTGTCCTTTCTGTCCACTTAGTCCACTGCGAAGGAGGCGGGTAGTAAGAGGGACCTGATGATGATGATGATGCATGCTTGCTGTTAGGCTGGGCCTGGGATGCTTACCTACGGAGTGACCCAAGGCCAAGCCTCAGTTTCTCCTCTCTAGCTAAGGAAATAACACCACCTGTGACATTCTCACAGCCACTGTCGAAAAGATCAGATGTTACTGTGTGAGGGCATCTGGTTTGTAAAGTAGCACATGAATTTTCGATATTATTATTAATGCAGTGCTCAACATTTGTACTCGCTTTCTCAATTTCATATTCATAACTTTTCTGCTTTGATATTAGAAGTAATACTTTTTGTACATTCAATATATTCAACAGTTCTGTAAAACTTGCTGTGACTTTCTCCACATGATAAGAATTCCTGACTTTAAAAGTATAGTATGGGAGTAATATTACCTGCAAGGCATGTTGGCAGTGCTTTGAATGAAATTGACTATAAATCAGAAATAGTGACACTTAGAATTGGTATAATTTTGCTTTTATGTAAAATGTTTCACATTCTCTTATCCCATTTCTAGGGAAGTTCACCACCTGTACCTTGTCTCAGATGTTAATGATTTTTTTAACAGTGATTGGATTTTTACTTTTATGTAAATCTGAAAAATGTGTAAATCTAGGCAGACACAACAAAGATCTAAATAGAAGTTTTTAAGTCAGTTCAAAGAAAATGTAAAAGTGATATACAGAAGAAGGAAGTTTGTGCAAGTTGTACGTTTTACCATATGTTAAAGTTTTAGGACTTGAAAGAACGTTATCTACGTATGGGAAAAATTGACTAGGCTAGTTTTGCTATTTAATTTTTAAACTAATTGCTGCTGAATCACAAAGTTAACATAATTATAGAATGACAGTATTTGTGCTAGAATAATAGAGAAGTTGATATTTTTACAGTGAACTGTTAAGCCTTTCGTGTAAATATACTGAGGAAATGTCAGGGGCTGTATGTGAAACTGACAAAGCAAAGACAGATATTGTGTTACTAGCCAAAATGCAGAATCAGTATAGATATACTGTAGAAGCATAGGTGGTGGAGTTTAAGGGTTTCGTGTTCAAGTCGGGGCTTTACAGTTCGCTAACTGGGTGACTAAGGACACGTCATGTAACTTCTCAGAACTTGTTTCCTTTTCTATGAAATGAGGCTCATTGGCTTACTCTGAGAATTAACTAGGTATAATGAGAATTAAATATGCATAATGCCTAATTCAGTGCTTGGCTTACAGGGGAGCATGCCATAATAAGCACTTATTATTCCTTAGATAATTTATCAAAGTGGGAAAATACAAGATAACATTTTTATGTGAGAGAATGGTCCAGCAATTAGCATCTAAAGAGATTATGTGTACTGAAAAGATTGATGAAGTATAGTCTCTTTGGGAGAAATGTAAGAGTTTAATTTCCAGGATACTTCATGTTACAAAAATTGCTTATGATTTTCAAAATCATGTTTTTAGTATTAGTCAGCATCTATCCACATAATGCAAATCATGATCTACAATTAATGGCTTCATATTTGAGTTAGGAAAAGTTGAACAGTCAAAAAGTGGAAAGGTGCTTGGAAAGCGTTCAGAAATGAGACTGTAGAAGAGGAGTTAGGGGTTTCCAAGAGGAACATTTTCGTCTGGAAGTGAGTTACTTTCCGGATATTCAGGAGTCTAGATTGTGTGGACCATGCAGGTTTGGGAGACAGTTAAAATTGCAACTATCTTGGAACAGTTTTAGAGGTTTGCTTTAGTTTTAAGCATGACTTAATGTAAATCTTTTTTTTTTTTTTTAAGAACTTAATTTTACAAAAGCTTGTGGGGAAGTGGAATTTGATATTCAGAAACTGTCTTTTTATCTTTCAGACACTCAGTCAGTATAGTAGTAGTCACATCAACCTTTTAACAAGTACAAAATAGTTAAGCTCTCTGTGTGACAAGGAAAAATACCAAACCCCACTGGTGACTCCTTAATTAAAGAAATATTATGACATTCATGATGTTGCATTTATCGTAGAATTAAATAGTTCATTAGAGTTTGTGGTGAATAAGTCTCATTTTTTTCTCATAAATAGAGAACAGTGCTATAAATGTCCAGAACTGTCATAAACTTGGTAATTTAGTGCATTATAGATTTCTGTAGTATATTTTATTCTAATTTGTCTTGCTATTGATTAATGGTAAAATTAGTTTAAAGCAGTACTGGCTGCAGCCGGAGGCTTAGGGGACCTAGCAATGGCTAGGAGCATGATCACTGATTTCATTTTTCTATTAAACTTTTTTGGAGCATGTAGTTTGTATTTTTCCTCTTCTATTTAATTCGCATGCTAAGCTAGCTGGACTCGCTGGAGGCCAGACTTTAATTTTATGTGAAGCCTAGCATAAAAGGATAAGCTGATTTTTCTTTTCTTTTCTTTTTTTTTTTTTTTGCTTTTGGAATTTGGTATTAAATTTATCTTTGAAGACTATCACTTGGTTTGTAAGCAACTCTTGAAAAATTGTCTTAGCTGTGGTGGCAATGGCCTCCTATTCCAAACTAGAAACGGGTATAATGTGTGTGTGTGTTTATGTTTTTATATATGAAATCTAAAGAAAGATATTAAAAATTGGAATTTAGTAATCAATCAACTTTAGTAAAATAGCAGTATGAAAGCAGTGTTACCCTGGAGATCCACGCCATCATTCTGCTGTGATGCGTCGTGCGAACCACCCACATTGTAACAAGAAGCCTTACTGGCCTTTTCTGTTAAAGTGACCTTTACACACCCACCGCAGTGAAGCAGCTTGCTTCGGTGGTCAAACCCGGGTCTGTGTCCTGCAGGCCTGCCTTCTTTCTAGATCCCAGATTCCAGGGTAGAGCTCAGCCACAGCTTACCTGCTGCTCAGCTCCCTCATTCTGCTGCTCTTGGGCAAGCTCTCCAGCTAGTCCAAGCTCTCATGGGCCCCTGGCCCCCTTCGCTCTTCTCCAGTGTGTCAGCCACCTCACTGCAGTGCCTTTCCTGCAAGCCTTCCCTTGGCCACACTTCCCAGGCCCTTAGCTCCTTTTTCTCTTGGTCTTTCTCTCTGTTCACCCTGCAGATATCCAGCCGTGGATCCAGCAAGCCATCTGCATTTTCTGTGCCTCCCCATCATGGATTGCAAGAGAAAGGCATACACTCAGGCTGATAGATTATTAGCAGTCAAAGGTTTCTAACCTCAGACATCAGTAATGCCTAGTGACCTTTTTCCTTTTCCCTGGCCAGCCCTTTTCCCTAAAGGAACTAAATAAACATTCATCATTCAGGTCCCCAACTCTGCTTCACAGATGAGTTACTTTTTTTTTTTCCTCAGGGAAAATAAGAGTTTGTCGGATGTGAATTTCTTCAGTTTCCTGCCCTTTGAACTTTTCTCATCCATTATTACCTTCTTCCCAGTGTAAGAGGAAAGTTGCTCGATTAACTTCTAGCTCTATCCTTACATTTCATTTCCTACCATATCTTTCCATCCATTATCCTGTTATGTGTTTGATTTCTCCCTTTTCTCCGGCACCTTCCTGGTTCCCCACCCCCACCGCAAGCGCAGTCTCTCCCATCATGAAAACAACATAAATCTTGACCTGACATCTGTCACGAGGTACCACGTTGTTCCTCTTCTGTTCTGCAATGTGCTGTGATGTGCCTTTCGTTCTCACTGCTTTGCCGGAATTCCTCAAGCCGTGACCGCTGTTGTCCGCTTAAATTGTCCAGGCCATCGCACTCTTTACCTGTCACATCTCCTGTGAAACTTGACTTTATTAATCACACCTTTTTGAAATGTTTCCCTCTTGGCTTTGGGGCTATGAGTCTGTCTTCAATCTCTTTCTGCTTTTCTGATCACTTCTTTCTTTGCTACCAGCTTTTTCTCTGCCCGCTCCGTGGTCCGATGTCCTTGTCTGCAAACACAGTACACTCTCCATGGATGATGTATGTGCTTCCTTAGCTCCAACTTCTGCCTGTGAATAGAGAGTCTGAAATCTTTAAGCAAAGTCTCCCTGTGGAGAGTTCCAAGCTTAGGCTTTAGCTGCCTAGTAGTCTTCCTACCTGTATCTGTCACAGAAATCTAAGTTTATCTAGAACTCAGTTTCTTCTCTTTTCCCCCAAACCTGCTGTTCCTCCTGTATGCCAAATCTTTATTGATACTACTTTTCACTCAGTTGTTCAGGCTATAAGCATCCATATATAGTCTTTGACTCTGCTTACCAAGCCTCTTCCGCCTCCGTCGTTCAGGCCTTGTGCTCTTGTGATCTTTCATGTGCTCTCTTGCAGAAGGCTTGTGTTCCACCTGCATACTTACTCCAGCTTATGTTTTATCTAGTACTTATTCGATAATACTCATCAGCCCCTGATATGTGCCAGGCCTCCCGCTGGGCTCTGAGCATATAGCGATGAGCAGAAACAAGCATGGCCCCAGCTCTCATGGGGCCTACTTTCTGATGAGTGAGACAGAAATTATAGTAGTCACACCAAGAGTATGTGTTTGGAAGGAAGACCCTTCTCTGGACAGTATAACAAAGGACGACCTAGGGGACAGGGCAGGCTTCCTTGTAAAGGTGTGATGGAGCTGAGATCTGTGAAGGCTTCCCACAGTGTGTAGACAGATCTGCACATGTGCAGACCTTGTGGTAGGAGTGCAGGAGGCAGGGGAGTGGAAAGAAATGGCCTGAGATGAGGCTGGGGGCCGAGGGACGGTCATGGGCTGTTGCATGTGCCACATCAAAGGTTCTGTTCTTCTAGAAAGGATGGGAATCCAGTGAAGGATTTTCCAGGGCAGGACTGGGGGATGGGTGTGGGGAGAGGTGTTAACACGATCAGATGATTCTGGTCGCAGTGAGGATACGGGTCCAGGAGGGCTTGGGACACTGCTCAGTAAACCGCAACTAGCAACCTTTCTAACAACCACAAATGAACCTCTCCTCAAAATTCTCCCATCATGCTAAAATAAAATCATATCTACTTAGCTCAACAAACAAGGCTTAGGCTTCAGTAGCTTTTCTAGGCTTTTCTACCACTTCTGATGTGTGCCCACGCCAGGCTTTGTGTCAGCTGTGACCCGACCTTCACACTTTGTTTATTCTGCCATGCTGCCCTCTTCGTCCTGCTGGTCAGCTTTTCTTTTCCAGTGAGACAGCTCCCACACCTCCTCACCACATCCTCTGAGAAGGCTTTCCAGAACGTGCCTCATTCCACACCCAGGAAAAAACAATAACCAAAAAAGTCTGTTGTTGATCCCGGGTACCCATTGGCACTGATTCTGCAGTCTTCCTGGCTCAGCTAAACTCTTCTTAGTCTTCAGGGATTATATATCATTCATCATCGTTACCCTTTCCTGTCTAGCACACTGCCTGGTGCTTATAAAAACTCGGTACACATTCTGTTTTTCTGTTTTGACCACTTTCACCAGTAGTTAGGGCAGTTAAATGTTTATTGACCACTTAGTATGCCAGGTGTGTGGGAGATTACACACACACCACAGACCCTACCTTTGATCCATTTTTGTCATAGTAACTGTGTTTATTAACTGACATTAAAATTTTTCTTGCTAGAAACTCTGTGTTTATTGTACAAGTCTAGAGTAGAGAAGCATTATCTGCCAAAATACTGTTTACTGGAACTGCAGAGAGCCTCTTTTGAAGTCTTAAAGTTAGGAATGAATTGCACAATCTCATCTAAACTGTAGAATGCTCTGGTGAATTTTGTAAACACTCAGGCTCGACTCGTTGGTTATCAGGAATTCCATTGGTGCCTGTCAGGGTGCCACTGGCACTAGGGTGCCCTTGGTTCTTAGATTTGGGGACAACCTCATGGTACTTCCCTGATGTACTGTTCAGAAGGTCACGAATTTACTCGATCTTTTCTTTTCCTTTTAGATAACTGCAAAAGCTGCTGTCGTTTTCGTGACCCTTCAGTACAACGTTACCCGACCTGCAGCAGGTAGGCACTTTCCCTTCGGAATTTTCTCTTCATGTAGAAAAGTTCATTTGGACAAAGTCGAAAACGTCCATAAAAACTAGGCTCTTCATTTTCACAAATTTTATGATTAGACTGGACATTATTTTGACCATTTTGTAATGCACGATCTGATGTTTTGGTTGGCTTCACCTTGTATATTTTATGAAAATCAGTTTGTATGTGTTTAATGTTTGTTGTATATTTTTGTAAGTGGGCTTGAAATTACATTGAAGAACTTTTTTTTTTCTTTCCCTTTGATCTCTTTATAAGAAAATTCTAAGCATAGATATTTGACATTTGTTTTTAAGTGTCATTGTTCAGTCAAGGCACAATGTTTAGGTTTGTTTTTTTCTGACCTCTGAGTTTTGGATCTGTAATAACAATACTTTTAAGCCAATTTTAATTTTGCTTTTTTGTTGTGCTTTACCTATAACATTATTTCGATTATAGAGAATGTCAGGAAGCTCTAGGGGTTATTTGTTAATTATACCCAAACTACACTTTTAGGTTTTATTTCAAAAAGGTTTTCTCTATTTTGCATTGTGAAGATCAAGTTGTTACTGGAAGTTGACTGTAATTGAAGACAGTAATATGATTAACTGGCGTGGGTGACAGAAGGGAATACCCAGTTAATGAAATATTAACATATTTAGGTAGTAAACTTGCCCTGAATCTATTTAAAAGGTAAGATCTGTTATATAACAGATGGTTTTTGTTGAGTTATATAGTTTTATAAATACTTGATTCAGTGACTTAGATGTCAAATTACTGAAAACCACAGTTATTTTGAAATTCAAATATGCCAGAGAAGAATGTAGCACTTTTACCAGTTCCCAAGTATTTGATTAAGATTTGTTCTGAATAATTATGGCAATTTGAAGGATTAAAAACAATTTTAAGTAGCAGTTATCTCTACTGCTTATAGATCAAAACTAAATCACATATCAGTTAAATCAGTTTTTCCTTCAGAATCATAATGTGTGTAGTGTGAAAGTAGAGGTGAAAAGTAGAAAGTTGCAAAATGTCCTTGAAAAGACAGGCAAATGGGCTACGTATAACTTTGGTGTAAATTAAGTATAACCCGCTCTACCCCGGGGTAATACCAGTTTTACAGTTCTCCCCAGGACCTGAGTGTGGCCACTCCTCCCCTGTTTTTTGGTTTTGATGGCTGTGACTAACATGTGTCAAGTCTTTGTAGTTTCTGAAGCTTTCGATTTCTAGATAGCCTCCTCAGTTTTTGTTGCTCCAATGACTTAAGATGTTCAAACGCAAATGACCACAATGTTTCTGTAGTACTTATCGATTAGGTTAGTCATCTTTTGCTTGTTTCCATAACTATGTTGTACTTAGTGCTGTTTTATAATCTCATGTATATTTTTGTGTATGTGTGTCCTGTCCTTTTTGGCCTTCAGAAGAACAAGCTACTGAATCAGCGTCCCTTTATTACTATGGTATCAAAGATTTGGCTACAGTTTTCTTCTACATGCTAGTGGCGATAATTATTCATGCCATAATTCAAGAGTATGTGTTGGATGTAAGTATACCATCTTAGAAACCTATACTTTGAAAAATCCTGGCTCGCCATACTATGATAGTCATATCTTAAATATATTTTATAATCTTACTTATTGATTGTTTTTATTTTTAGAAAATTAACAGGCGAATGCACTTCTCCAAAACGAAACACAGCAAGTTTAATGAATCCGGTCAGCTTAGTGCATTCTACCTATTTTCTTGTATTTGGGGCACATTCATTCTAGTATCTGTAAGTATGTACTGTGCTTAAACTTTCATTTCTCAAAGTAGTTACATAATATACCCAAAACAGATAATGATGTCCGATTTTTTAATGCTCACAGGCAAATCCTGAACCTTAGAAAAATTCCTCTTCTGTTGTTCTTATCGAAGATTAGGAATTCTGCTCTTGAACTAGTGTAAATCAAGTTTCACTGATAAGTCTCAATAGTTAGTTTTAATATAGCAGAAATTCCAAACTGTGTTTCAGAAAGCTATAATTTGTAATTAATCTGAATGTTGTTTGTACGTATTGTCATTTGTAGATATCTCTGTATTAGCCAAAAGGGTAAGATGTCAGCGATACTATATCTATGTTTATAGATATAAGTACAGTGATACTATATTTATAATGTTTTTAGTCATTTCCCCCTTTAAAAACAGTTCAGATATTTTCCAAGTAACTTAAAATGGTGATTAATTTTCTAGTTAAATCTATCTAAACTTTTAAGCTTATCATTCTAACTATTTGATGGAGGAAGGCAGTGTCTACTTCAGTATTAGTAATAATGGTCCCTTAAAGTTATGTGAACTCCAAAGTTTACACATTTTTGAGTTTGTCAGAACACCTTCTTTTAATCACCAGGTTAGAGATGAATAAATAGGCATAGTAAATTTTCCAGCTGCGACACTTAATATTGGAGACAAACTAAAACTCAGCCTTTCTATTCAGTGCTCATTTCATTTTACACTGCCACTTTAATGGTACTTGATAGATATCTGTGAATTTCAGCTTAAAATCTATCTTATAAGTTATTTAAAAACATACAAGTGGCAAATTTCAGTGGCAAAATATTTATGTTAAAGATAAGTCACTTTAGTTTTTTTTTCTTATGCAATAATTCTCACCGAGTATATCTAGTTATCTAAAGAAAAGATTTGGGCTGTATATGGACATAATCTTTGTAAAACTTGGTAGTGCCTTGATCTTCCATCTCCTGTCAGGTGCTGCCTCTTTTTTGAAATTTTACTCTGATTTATCTGCCATAAAATTCATCTCCCACAGCTGTTGTGCTTGTGTTTTGTACCATTTCTGTTTTTTGGTTGTTTGATGTTTGTTCGCATACATGTATTTTTTACTCTGCTGGATTGAAGGACTTTAGAAGGCCAGGAATTTTATGTCTTATTTGACTTTTTGTCTCTCCTATTGATTTTCCCTTCACTAAAGTAAGCAATTCCACTGAATTTACAATAACTAAAACAACTAAAAAGTTTGATTTCAGTGGGCTCTTTGGAACCTGATATGGGGAAAGAGTTGTAAATGTGTAAGAAATGAAAATATTGTCTTATTTTCCAAGAAGTTTGTAATATACTAATATGCTAATGTTTATATCTTCTTTTTTAGGAAAATTACATCTCAGACCCAACTATCTTGTGGAGGGCTTATCCCCATAACCTGATGACGTAAGTCATTTCTAGCAGGCTTTCCTTAAAGACCAAAGTTACGTCACTTTTAAGCGGAATTCTTTCTTGTTATTCTTTTTAGGACCTTAGGCAAAGTCATACAGTAGTGTCTTTGCAGTCCCAATGCCATGGGAAAAAAAACCCTGTGTGCTTTTTTAACATACATAATCTTTTCGACATGTTCGTTAGCTTGAGAAAACTGATTTTAACAGCCATTTCAATTTAGTACTCTGTGTTCCCTTCTCTCTCATCCTTTCTCCTCCTCACTGCTCCTTTTATTTTTCCCCAGTCTTCTCCTCACTCTTTCAATTTCTTATTCTCTCACACTGTAAGCTTGAGGATAGAGATTGTTTCTTTTTTATCTTTCTAGCCTCCAGGGTTTCTGTACTGTACTGTAAGAAGCCCAGTCACTGCATAGACATTCAACTAAATTATTCATTTTTCAAGCCCAGCTCTAGTACATCTATTCTGTATTTTTGATGTACTTCAGCCTATATTGTCTTTTGCTTTCCTGAATGTGTCATTTTTGTGTATAATATGTAGTATCCTTACATTGTCTTGACTGTTCTACAATTGCCTCATTTACGTAAGTCTTACGTCATGCCCATGCACACCAAGACTGTCTGCACCTTGACAGTGAGAGAAACTATCCCTCATTTTACAGCCTTTGTCGTGCCAGGCTGTAGGTGCTTGTCACCTAGATATTACTTAGCAAATGCTCTGTGTTGTGAGAATTGGAGAAAGAGACATGAAGGGAATAACATGACCATGCATAACTTTGTTTTAAGTCCAGCAATAATACCCACTCTGCTGAGTCTTCTAACTTTTAAAATTTATATTAATTCAATGAACTTTTATAGAACGGGGTTATAAACATCATATTGATATGGGACTGTATCATCCCCTCTCCCCAGAAATTATTTCAGATTGGCTTGTGTTCTCTATTTTGGATTTCCAGAGGAGTGAGAGAAGGAAGAATAAAGAGAAAGCAGAAGGCCTGGAGGGGTGTAATGTAAAGAGGAGACAATATATTGACTAGGCTGGTTAGGATCTGTCTCAGGGGACCCTTCTGTGCCATATTCTTCTCTTTAATCCTGGCTTGCCTCCGTTTATTTGGGGCTTTCAGTGTTCCTACCAGGTAGTGTTAACATATTTCACTAAGAAGAAAAGCCAGGGGATATTTGAAATTGAGATTATCCCAGTTTCAGGTGATCATTAATCTACGTGCCTTTGCTTTTGTGTCAGTCTTTTGCCTTCCCCACCTCTGTTTTGATGAAACCTTAACAGATCTGTGATTTGATCCTCAGTTATGTTTCTTATGTTTTCAGTAGCTAACATGACACATGAATTAGTATTAATTAACTAATGGACAGGGGCCTCTGGTTCCTCCCAGCTAGCTTGCATGTTAACAGGGTTCTGCAAATGTCTTTCCTTCTGCGTTTAATCCAGAGGAATTGACTGATGGTGGGAATACCCTAGGGAGACGGGAAGTGGCTGTGGGAGAGTTATTTAAAGGTGCACAGAGTACTGTGAGGGGACCTGAAATGTGACACAAAGGTAACTATCCTGATGTATAGTGTTTGTTTTTACTTTATTCTTTTTAAAGTATTATGCTTTAAAATGTATTTTTTTCTTTCTTGTGTTATACAGATTTCAAATGAAATTTTTCTACATATCGCAGTTGGCATACTGGTTTCATGCTTTTCCTGAACTCTACTTCCAGAAAACCAAAAAAGTAAGCTGGAATTTTGTGATTTTAAAAATTATCTTGTCATTTTTTTTCTTTTCTGAAAAGTCCTAAAATTAAATATTTCCTGGTGTCTCTAACCACCTCACCTCACCTCTCTCCACAAAGACCAATGTTCTTAAGTACTTATTGAAAAACCTTTAGTTATTCTTTTCACTTAGAGAGGGATTATTTTACATTTGACATTCTAATTGCTCATTTAAAATTATATTAACGATAACTTAAAATGAATTATAATTCAAACAAATTCTGAAATGTAATATTAGTTTTATGCTATTGATATTCTTAGCAGTGTCACAAGTGAGATGCAAAGGAATAATCAGATTATTCTACAACTGATGGTTGTGTGTGTAAATACCAAAGAAAAATTTGGTATTGAAAAAAGTAAACCATGGTTAAATATTCACCAGTGAAGCTTTTCCTGTTATGAGTAGGTCATTCCCTTTTTAGCATGTGGGAAAGATGTTTGTTTAATTTGAACAAATAAACTGCTGGAGCACTGCAATATTCTTTTTTCTAATTTTGCCCTTAGTACTTCTGAAGTCAGGCTAACAGCCTATCTATCACAAATCAACTTTATTTCCTTTATTTAACTTTTTTCTTCTAAAACTTATTATAGCTCTTTGTTGCTTTAAACTACATGAGTAAATAAAGCCGCTCGTCTGTATCACCTCCCTGGGCCCTTCTTTCTCTACTCTCGCCTCCGCTTCGTTCACGTGAATATTCTTGAGTTTTATAATCCCGACATATCAGTTCCTTTTCCTGGGCTGCTTTTTCCCTCTGGTAAATTAATCAAGCACTTTTATTCCCTTTTTAGGGAAGACATAATTTTAAAATTCCCACTTACATAGATGAAGATATGGAGGAAGCAAGTTTGGTCATGAGTTAACAACTACTCTGCTGGTTGTATATGTGTTTACATTTTTCCACATTCAAAACTTTTTATTGCCCTACTTTGAGAAGCTTTCCAAAACAGAAGTGTAAGAATCCAGTGACCAGTTTATCTCTGCCTCTCAAATGCCACAAACACTTATTTCTTCATGTTCTGCAAATAGTTCACTTGATTTACTACTGTTTAGTGTCTGTGTTTTTTTGTGTCATATGTGTCTGTCATCATTGATGTTGTCTGCTACAACTGAAAAATAGCACCAAATTGGAGTCCATGTACTATGGCTCAAAAGTTCTTTTTATGTTGATTTATTTTATAAAGTAGAATGTTTTTTTTAGTTAAGTCAATTGTAAGGATTAGGATGATGATCCGTAATACCTTCAACCTACAACTATCTTAAGATAAAATGCTTAGACTCAAAATTTCCAGTCGCCCTTCCCAAATTTCGAGTAGCCCTTCCAACTTCTGTAAGAACCTAATGTGAACCATAGATGTCCTAGAGCTGCAGTGTCCAAAATGGTAGTCACTAGTCACATTTAAATTCAATAAAATTAAATTTACAAATCCACTGTCGTGGTTACACTAGGCCTGTCGCAGGTGCTCACTAGCCACCTGTGCCTACACTGTCTGCCATCGTGGATAGCAGAGAGAGAACATGTTTCCACCACTACAGAACATTCTGTTGGGCAGCGCTGCTGAGAATATCATAGTTCCTTTGATGTCTTAGCATGGCTCACGTATTTAAAGCCATGTTCATGTACTTTTATACCCATGGACATAATACCTGGGTTTCAGTATTAATCCATATGTCTGTATTTTGTTCTTTGACCATGTAAGTCAAGAGGGACATTTCAAAGTAATTGTTCATTTTAGTTTTAAAGCTCTTTTCTTATCGGTTCCTGCCAGATGGCATTTCTCCAGAAATGCAATCTAATTTTTATGGAATAATTTGCATAACTTAGAACTTAACTGTGGAACTATTTTTAACACCTACATATTACAGTCAAAAGTAACTGTTTCAAGTAATTAACATAATTTGAAAGTAACAGCTGCATATGTGTTAAACAGTTTCTTAAAATTTACTCTGAAAATTATTTTTGGAAGAACTCTTTGCTGGAAGAAACTAGTACAATGATTGTTTTGAACTAACCCTACAGAGAAAGGAAGAAAGAAAGGAACACTGTTGGTAGCAGTCCAAGAGGTGTGTTAGTCACAAATAACTCAGGTTTTTTTGAGGAGAGTATTTTAATCACATGTAATATATATGCTTCAATATAAACAGTCCTCCATTTTGCCCATAAGCAGATTCTAAGTATATTTTCTTAGCCAGCTTGAATATATGAGGTTTCAGGAAAGTGTGAATGAAACAGCCAAGCATTTTATTTCTGATATTTAGTTTATTTAATTATATATCATATAAAGTATATTAAATGAGAAATAATGCTTTTTCCCCCACTCATTTTGCAAAAGTTATATTCGTACTTTCCATATGCAAATATTGTTAACTATTTCATCATCACTAGAGCCACTTTTAAATCACCTCAGTATTTCAAAGTACATTGTCTTTACTTTTGTCTGATTCCTCCACTAGACCTCTATAACCATTTAGAAATTATGTTGATTGAGGTTTTTAAGGCTGTGTATCTTACCCATTTATTTGTTGTTCAGAATAAACTAATTGATATAGATTCATATAATATGAGTTTTAAACAGATTTAAATATGAGATGGCTCAATCTTGGTTTAGGGGGAAATCTTTGCCTTATATTTGGGCATATATGTGATACTCCATTTAAAGTAAAATTTGCTTTTTAGTATAGTTTAGTTAAGAAAAGCATTGTCTTATAAAAACAAAGATTTACTTAAGTATATGGCTGACTTTTTAATAAAAAGATGTTGAAATAACAACCAAAAATTGCACTTGCAGTTACTGATAATTTTAGAATTTGGTTTAAGTATACTATAAGGTTTTTCATGGAAAATGAGACTAAGTCATTCCATAGTTTCATCTTTATGTAAACATATACATTACCATTGAGAATATGTAAGAACTTTGGTTTGCCCAAATACTGATTTTCTTGAGGATTCTGAGATTAACTGAGGAAATTTTCTAGGGTTAAAGAAATGTTCTATATCTGTATGAGTGTGGGAATATGGGTTCCACAACTATGCATTTATCAAAACTCAGCAAACTAAATTTTATTGTGTATAAATTATAGTTCAATAAGCTAAGGTAAAAAATAATTTAAAAAAAGAATATATAAGAACTTGGCAGAGCATTTCTAATAACTCATTTTCATTATATATTTTTCAATTCAAGCATAAAAAAAAAGTTTGTTAATCTTTAAACAAACAAATAAGCAAAACCTCATTTCTGGCTCCTAGTAGAAAAAGTTTATTTACATAACAGAATAATAGGATGATGTGTGAAAATGTCTTGAGAAACCAAAATAACTTTCAGTCACTTGCATATTCATCTAGACTCTAGATTCTAGAACAGCGACGAGCTGCTTTGGATGGCATGAACGCATACCATGAGCTCCCATGAAGAGGGCCAAATTTCGCCCAGCAGCCCATTCTCTCCGTTCCCACAGTCAGTGGAAACGTGGAAGCCCCCAAGCCGGTGGTGCTGGGCAGGCTCTTTGTGGGTGTCCTCAGACATGTAAGCACCCCTCCAGGGGGGCTGTAACCCCAAGAGGATTGAAGAATGTCAAAGGAGTTTGACTTAGAACAGGGATGCTAAAAGCAGCCATTTTCTAAATGAAATCTAGATAAAATGTCTTATTTTAAAAATCATGCTACATTGCCTCATTACCTTTGTATTTTTAAGATAATACGACAGTGCTTTTAATCTAGGGTGTGTGTTCTGTAGCTCCCCACAATCTCCACCACTCCCTGTGGTATTACACTCTGTCGCTCATTTATTTTTACTTTTCTTCTGGTTAGGCTCTAAGTATACAGACATTGCTTTAGAAAACATTGGCCAATTTATACACAGCTGAAGGGAGCATTACTTAGCAAAAGGTTTCTTGAAAATCTGTCCTTTTGAAAGTTGTAGAAACTATTTTGAAAGCTCTTGCAGGTGTTCAATGGTGGTGGTGATGGCATTTTGCTCCCCATTATTGACTTGGTCAGCTCTCAGAGGCTAAGCTGCAAAGTTGAACCCGGATTTAGGGTAGAAGTTCTGGGCTTTTTTTATCTAATGGCAAGCACAACCTTGCTTTACCTAATTAATTTGTGATTTAAGGAAAGAGAAATGGAATCATTTTTTGAAATGCACTTTGTAATTTATAACAATGGTTTTAGATTTATCAGAGAGGAAGAAAGATAGGAAGCTAGGTTCTCACTAATTGATGTATTTTTAAAACCTATTTGTGTTTCTTTTAAAATAAATCTTTTTTAATCCTCCCAAGAAGTTTCATGTCTATAAAATAGTTTTAACAAGTTATTCCCGCAAATTCATTTTTAACAGAAGTTTAATGTTCAGTCAGCAATTAAAAACTAAGAAGCTTTAATTTATAAGTCTTCATCCCTCCCCCGCCCTGGGTCTGTTTTCCTCTCAGGAATTTGGAGCATTGATGAACACGTCTGAAGGAATATGGCAGTATTTCCCATCTTAAGTCATGGACATGCCACTTTGTTGTAACTTAAAATGTTTTATTTAAAATTGTGGTTAAAATGTTTCAGCGTGTACCATCTATAATCATTCTGTGTGGTGCCGGCGGTATACATGCCGCACTTCGGGGAGCGCATGTGCATGGCATGTCTGATGACACTGACGGCTAGGACCCAGCTCCCCGCTGTTCCGAAAGGACCACGGGCGAAGAAGGGCGGGCTCCCTAGTGGGTGCAGGCGGCGTGTGGTCGTGACGCCCTTCTCCCTTTCTCCCTCTCCCCTCCCGGCAGGAGGGATTTCAGTGGAAGTTCGAATATGGAGTGGAGGGGATCCTCAGACCGCTTGTTCTCAGGGGTCCTCTTCTCTGCAGTTGGGAGAGCCACTGTGAACGTGGCCTCAGGTCTTGGGGTTTTTCCCGAGTCCTCAACCTAGCACGATCGATGGTACCCTGCGACTGGGCTCTGCCTCCCGGCACGGTCCGTGTACCTTTCTCACTAGGGAAACTTTCAGTTTCACAAGTACTCGTAAAATCTCAACTCTTCCTCAGAAACTTTGATGTGGTAAATGTAGGAGGAGAAACAGAGGACCAGTGGAGACCTGCGCCAGGCCCTTCTAGACGCCGGAGATGAGTCTAGTGAGGTCCCAGAGGAAGAGCGCCCAGCCTGCCAGCATTTTAATTTTAATCGTCATTGTCTGTAGTGCATGCACTGTACCGCCCAGGCTCACAGGGCCTTGTACATGCTCCAGGCTAACATAGCCAGGTACCTCCGTGGGTTTAGAGGTTTCCTGCGCTATCCAAAAAGTAGAGTTCCTGTGAGACCTTTCAGAAGCCGAACTGGCATGAAGCAAAGAAGCAGTTACCTTAGGACAGACGCATCTTACTCACGGACACCCAAAACAGATGCTCACAGTCGCCGTTCAGCGCTCTGGCGGTGACGCTGAGATGCTGAGTGTGGTCCCCGGGAAGGTGCTTGGGGTGCCACCTGCTCGGGGTGCGCGCTGCCTCCAACGACTCACTGCCAAACAGATGCCAAACGCTGTTTACACTCTTCGCCTTTTTTCATAATCCTCTTCGGATTCCTTTCAGTTAGGGAAAACAGATACTAAGGCCATTTGTAAAAGTAAAACGAACTTTGGAATAGCTGGGGATACCCATATATGGAAAATGGCCAAAACAGTAGAAATGAGAGGTACAGCATTTTATAAATTGTTTATCGGGCCCGTCCCTGTATTTTGCAGACATTTTTGACTGTAACCCAGGGTGAAAAACTAGATTTTACATCATCATTGTGTGTGTGTGGGAGGGGGGGCATGTAAAATCTGAAATACGTTTTTCATGAACAGTACAATGTGCTGTACACTTTAGCATTTTCTATTCTATATTTTTTTTTAAAAATGTTAGTGTGACCCCCTAAAATGATTTTATGATCCTCTAGTGGGTCTTGATTTATGTTTTTTAAAAACACTTTCTAAGACAACCAGGTTGTTAGGGACTATGGAAGTATAAAAGAGAAGCAAAAGAAAAATCTGGTTACTTGGCTTACAGGGTTGTTAAAAGGAGAATGTGTAATTAGGTGACCCCTAAGTGAGAAGATAAATTTTTAACCTTTAATTTTAATGACCGTAACTGATAATGAAAGGGACTAAAAGCATAAGCTAAAAAATGTAAATACTCATTTAGGTAAACAAAAGTATTTCTGTTGCTATAAACAGCAGTTCTAATATTAGAAAGGCATCATTACGGTTGTTAATGTTGTGCCATTTAATAAATGTTTATTATAAAAAAAACATAGATCTTAGCCCTGAAAGGAACTTTGAGTTCATCGGATTCAAACAAACCCAGGTATCGTTTGCGCATACACATGGGTCACCAAAGCCCAGTGAGGCTGTGACCTGCTGAAGCCACACTGTTGATTGGGAGGAGCAGTTGGGACCAGGTGCGGGGCCGAGTGGCCTTCAGGTCCGCTACAAGAGAGCGTTTTCCACGCGGCCACACCGCCCTGGAAACAGAAACGGTTCTGCACTTCCATCTGTAACGCAGTCTTCTGCTTGCAGGAGGACGTTCCCCGTCAGCTCGTCTACATCGGTCTTTACCTCTTCCACGTTGCCGGGGCTTATCTGCTGAAGTGAGTCGGGATTTCTCCTGGGTGTGTACGTGGACGGGGCAGAGAGAATGCTCATCTGTTTTAATTGATAAATAATCTTGACATTTTCAATTTGGTTTTTCAACAGCTTGAATCATCTAGGACTTGTTCTTTTGGTGCTGCATTATTTTGTTGAATTTCTCTTCCACATTTCCCGCCTGTTTTATTTCAGCGATGAAAAGTATCAGAAAGGGTAAGTTGCTCAACCAGTCTGTCTCTGGTGTAGTCTGTGCCCGTGCTGCCATGGTCCATGCCGTGGTCCATGCTGTGGGCATAAAGTTATGTTACTGAAAAGTTGTTAGTTGCGGCTTTAAACAAAATGAAATTATTTAACAATGCAGGTTGATGTGTTAACTCTGAAATGAAGTCTTAGGCAAGAGAGAGATGATACTGAAATTTGTAATTGTGAAGGCTTTTTAGGTTCACTTCTAACTTCTCTAACTTTGCTTAATGTATCTTTTTCTTTTGGAAAAGGAAATAGGGAAGAGAACTTTGAGAAGAAAATGAAATAACACATTAGATATCCTTAAAGACATTAAAATATTTTGATGAAAAAAATCGAACTGGAAACAGAATTGAAGCAGTGTGACTGGTAAAGAGTATGAAGCCTTAAAAAAAATTAGAACTGGGACTCTTGAATGAGAATTAATATCCTGTTTACAGCACATCTTTTGTTTTGTCCAGCAGTTTTCAAAATTACTATATATACCAGTAGTTCTGAGGCTCATTAATAGTAGTTAAGATAAAAAAAGCTCAGCTAAACAAAAAAAATATTTCTTTACTGGACTTCCTAGAACCTTAAGTATGCTAATATGTATCTTTAAGAGTATAATACAATGTAGTATTTTCCAAACATTTTACTTGCAGAATCCTTTTTGTAGAAAAATACGAAATGGTGTTTTAATATGCATTTACTTACTAGGAATCTGGCTCCTATTAGAATATTTCCTCATCTTTGCAGTCGCATAAATCTGACACGATGTTTTCCCTTCCAGATTTTCTCTGTGGGCAGTTCTGTTTGTTTTGGGAAGACTATTGACTTTGATTCTTTCGGTACTCACTGTTGGCTTTGGCCTTGCAAGAGCAGAGAACCAGAAACTGGATTTCAGTGCTGGAAACTTCAATGTGTTGGCTGTAAGGTACGGTCGGTCAGTTGAACATTTCTCTCACTTTGCACAGCTGTATGGTATTATCAGGTTACGCGGTATGAATTATCTAAAAAATGAAGGGATAAATGAGGGGGTTAGGGAAAAGATTCATTTGATTTGATTTCATACATGTTGCAGTTTCTTATGTCTAAATTTAAATACTAAAACATGTATTTAACTTCTGGGATTAATTATTAATGGGATAATTATGAACATAATCTTGGGAATTTAGCACTAAGTATCAAAACAAAATAGACTATTCAATGGTATCATTTTGATGTGCTCCAATACATTGTTTTTTTTTTTTCCTCAATGTCCTCAGAATTGCTGTTCTGGCATCGATTTGCATTACCCAAGCATTCATGATGTGGAAGTTTATTAATTTTCAGCTTCGGAGGTGGAGGGAACATTCTAATTTTCAGGTACCAGCTGTGAAGAAGAAGCCAGCAGTGACGAAAGGCAGGTCTTCTAGAAAAGGAACAGGTTTGTATTCAGTACACAAAGAAAAACCTGAAGTAGAAAACATTAAAAAAAAAAAAAACTAGTGTGGGTTTTATTTATAATCTTACTAAGATTTAAAATCCTATCAAGAAAAATTTATTGTACATTTTAGCAAAATTAGAGGCAAAGTAACCTTGCCGCGTTCTACGGTTTGGTGATTCTGTAGGGTCAGTTAGTCCCCTCTAAAGCTGTCCTCTTAGTTTTCCCTGCTTGGTTACCTTGAGCCACTAGATACCAATGATTATGGGCAGTTTTAGTGAATACCTAACCTAGAAAGTGAACTTCTGTTCCTTCAGGCATCTTATTTAAAAAATAATACTTCATTATAACTCATCTGCCCTTTAGCACCAAGTGGTACAGTTTGTTTTTTAATACCATCTGATTGCTTGAACCTTTTCTGGACATTTCATATAAATGGAATCATAACAATATGTAATCTTTGCAACTGGTTTCTTTCACTTAGCATGTTTTTAATGTTCGTACACGTTGTAGCATGTACCGATACTTCATTTTTTATGGCCAAATAATATTCCATTGTGTGGATATACCATACTTAGTTTAACCATATTGTATTAATTGACAATTTGGAATTGGTACTACTTTTAGGCTACTATCAGTAGTGCTGTGAACATTCACGTATGGGTTTTTGCTTAAACACCTGTTTTCACTCTCTTGGGTACACACACCTAGGAGTGGAATTGCTGGGTCATATGATAACTCTGTGTTTGACATTTTGGGAGAACTGCTAAACTGTTTTCCAGAGTGGCGGTACCATTTTACATTCATCGTTTTGCCTGTTGATATCCAGTCGTTCTTACACCACTGTTGAAAAGATTTAATTTTTCTCTATTGAATGGTCTTGATACTCTTGTTGAAAATCGGTTGACCATAAAAGTAAGAACTTATTTCTGGACTGCCAGTTCTACTCTCTTAACCTGTGTACCTGTTTTTATGCCACACTGTCTTGATTACTGTAGCTTTGTAGTAAGTTTTAAAATCAGGAAATGTGAGTCCTCCAGTTTTGTTCCTTTTCATGTTATTGTGGGGCTTTGAGAAAGTTTCCTTCTGTTCCTAGTGTGTATTTTTTATTATGAAAGGATGTTAGATTTTGTCACTTGCATTTTCTGAATCTGCTGAGATCGTCAAATGGCTTTTGTCCTTTATGATAGCATGAATCACCTCAATTGAATTTTGGATGTTAAGCCAATAGTTATTTCCGGGATAAATCTCACTTAGTCATGGTATGTAATCCTCTTTAGATGTTGCTTGGTTTGGCTTGCTAGTGTTTCCTTTAGGATTTTTACATCTATTCATAAAGGGTATTGATGTGGGGTTTTTGTTTTGTTTTGTTTTGGGTCATATATCGATTCTCAAATATAAATCCAGTCTTGCATTCTGGCATAACCCCAAGTTGATGATGATAAAAATATCACTTTTGCTGAATTGTTTTTTTTTTTCAATATTTTATTAAGATTTTTACCTCGGTGTTCATGTAAAAGATTGGCTTGTCATTAGCATTTTGTTGTTTTTGGTAATGTCCTCAGGTTTTGGTATCAGGGTTATGCTGGCTTTATAGAAAGTCTTGGGCCTTTGTGTAATATCAGCATTCTTTGTCTTTTTTATTTGGCATATAATATATTGGTTTTAGATGTACAGCATAGTGATTAGACATTTATGTAACTTAAAAAGCAGTCACCCTAGTAAATCTAGTATCCATCTGACAACATACAGTTGTCAATATTATCGGCTATATTTCTTGTGTTGTACTTTACATCTCCTTGACTGTTTTGTAACTACTGATTTGTACTCCTTAATCCCTGCCCTTTTCCACCACCCTCAACCCCACCCCTCCCATCAGGCAACCATCAGAGTGTAGCATTATGTCTTATTTAAATGTTTGAAAGTGTTCACCAGTGAAGCTGTGGAACCTATAGCCTTCCTTATAGGAAGGTTTTTAACTACAGATTCACTTTTTTTTTAAACATCACAAATAGGTTTTTGTTGCCTTGAAAAGTCTGAATTTTAAACAGATTCTGGAATGGGGTGCATATCCATCAGCTCGTTGCACTTGTGAGCACCTGTCTCACCCCACATAGCTTTTCCAGGGCTGCTGCCTTCACCATGAAGCTCCACCTGTTTCCCCAGTTCCCACTTGGCCTTCTTCAGCATTACGACTTTTCTGACAAAGATATCATGGAGCAGATAAATAGACTGACAACTTATCAATTAATCTTTACTGACCACTTCTTCCCAGTCATTTGTTTGCCCCTTTCGGGGCATGATTTTCATTGTCTCCTTCTGAATTTGGCAGAACTATTGATGCTGAGCATCAGAGGTCTTCCGAATCTGCTCATTGGACTTGTTCTCAAAACCAACACAGACAAAGCGAGTAACCCTTGGTAGTCTTAACATCAGCATGAGTGAGCTTCAGTCGTGGTCTGCCATTTTTTGACCATGGAGCACATTTGATCACAGTTCAGATCCATGCCATGGAAGTTAGGCAGTTTGGCCCTGAACATCCTCAGTAATTAGCTAGAATTTTTTAGACGCACCTTCATCGTTCTGCAGGTCAGCCAGGCTCACTTCAAAAACACGACCCTTGAGTCCACCAGATGGGATTGTTCCCTTCAGTTCTCGTGGCTGGCGTTTTCCCAGTGGTTCTTGTATCGAACATAGCTGGTGCCTTCACATCATACCAGTCTTTCTTAGGAAACGGACCATCCACTTTCTTCTTGGCTCCATTTTGGCCAACTTTCGGGAGGCACTTGTTCTTGCCCACTGTTGTGGTGATGCTCAGAGAGCCAGAAGGGCCAGATTCACATTCTTTAGTTAGATAACGGAATCATTCAGATTTGCTATTATTGTGTCTCTTCTGGTAAATTGTGTTTTTCAAGGAATTTATCTGAATTTTAAAATATATTGATGTAAAATTATTAATAATATCCTCTTGTTATCTTATTAATGCCATGCAACAGCAGTGATTGCCATTTTTCATTTTCTGGGTTAGCAATTTATGCCTTGCAGTCTTTTTCCTTCCATCAGCCAAGAACCAGTATTTGTCCTTTTTTTGTTGATTTTCTCAGTCATATCATTTATTTCCATCCTTATTTCTTTTTCTTTGGGTTTACATTACTGCTCTGTTATTGTGGTTTACCTTCTTAGGATGGATCTTTAGATCCTTGGTTTTTATCTGTTCATATGAAATACTTGCAGTTAAGGACAAACTTTGCCTTTCAGCAGTGCTTTAGCTGTATTTCACAAGTTTTTCATTATCACTCAGTTTAAAATATTTTATAATCCCAGTTGTGATTCCTTCAACCTTGGCTTATTTATAAGTGCATTGTTAAATTTGCAAGTATTTAGGAATTTTCTAGTTTTCTTTTTGTTACTGATTTGTAGCTTAATTCCACTGTGGTTAAAGCACATGCTCTGAATGACCTCGGTTCTTTGGCATTTGCTGAGAATTGCCTTGTGGCTCAGCATATATTCAGTTTTGGTAAGTGTTCTATTTGCACTTCAAGAGGAAGCATAGTCTGCATTTGTTGGGTGTTTTGTTCTGTAGGTGTCGTGTCCTGTCGTGTTGTGTTGTTCAGTGTTTTGCATCTTTACGGATCTGGTAAAGAGTCCTGATCTTCAGTCAGTTATTGCAAGAGGTAGTGGCCATTTCTCCTTGTAGCTTTTGCTGTAGGTATTTTGAAGATAAGTTCAAGGGTCATCAAAATTTAGGGTTGTTATGAATCCCTACAACATTTCTTCTTTTTTATTATCAAATGTTCATCTTTGTTTCTAGTTCATCTGAATTTACTCTAGCTATAGCAACTTTCTTGGGGTAAACAATTATCATGGTGCATCTTTTCCTATATTTTTCTGCTTTAAATCTTTCTTAGTTCTTATGTATAAAATATGTCTCTTATAAGCAGCATATAAGTCGAAAATCCTTTGTTTTTCATTCAGTCTGATAATTGTCTTTGTTTCGGGCAGTTATACTTGATGTGCCTGGGTATGACTTTCTTTGTATTTTTCCTGCTCTGTGTCTTGTAGCGCCTCCTGAATCTTAGTGCGTTTTCTTCTGTGATGTTTGGCAAATCCTTGCCCATTACTTCAGGTACAGCTTCTGCCGCACTGTTTCTCCTGTCCTTCTGGGACTCCAGTCAGTACATGTGTGAATAAGCCCTTTCATCCTGTCCCTTATGTCTTTTCAATCCTTTTTTCTGAGTTTCAGTCTATTTTTTCTAGTTCACTAATCTCTTTTGTCCTGCCTAACCTGTTATTAAACTCATTTAGTAAATCTGTATTTTCAGTTACTGTATTTTCTAGGACTGGGATGAAAAATTTCAGTTCTCTGGTTAAACTCTCCATCTTTATGTTTATTAATCATCGTTCTGGGTCACCTGGGGGTCTATTTCTGATATTTTCTTCTCTTAGTTTTTAGGCATTCGGTCTTGTTTTCTGGCATGCCTGGTAATTTTTCATTGACTATTGCGTGTTGTGTGTAAACATGTAGAGGCACAGGACGAACTTATAGAAGCGCTGCACAGAGTACTGGTACATCATTCTCTCTCACCGAGGATGATCTGTTTCCACTCTTCCCTTATTTCTAGGACATCAACTGTTTAAAAGGCTTACTTCCCTGATAAGTACTGAGTTAAAGGTTTTGTCTCCTTATCTTTGTGAAACATCTCAGTTCTCTGTGTAGTCTGTACTATCCTACACAGAGATAGTACAGACTATCTCTTGCTTGATTTCTCTGAGTCTTGTTTGGTGCCTGCACATTTAGTAGTTGGCAGTGCCTTAAGAGAGAAATACACATGGCTGCCTTGGTGTTTTCCCAGACCTTTAAACAGCCACTTTCGTATTTAACGTTTATGGCTATTTTTGGAGGGAGGGTTGGTCTAACAGCAATTATTTCATCATTGACTAAAAAAGAAGGTGGCCATGATGCACCCTTAAACATAAGCCTTATCATCCTAAACACCTACATTTTAATGTTATAAAGAAACATATTCCAAGAACTTCATTTGTCTGCTGTCAAATATGAAAGTTTCTTTACTTCTACCAAAAGCACCACTCTAAAGACTTTTAAAATTCATGTGATTGTTTTTTAGAGTTTCTTTAATCTTCTGTTACTTTTTTCTGCTTTAAATACCGCTTTCCATTTTTTTAAATTGAGATCTAATTGACATAGTTGCTTTTCTATTAACTTGCTAGTCTCGGTTCGTTGTGTTTACCATGTTATTAGGTTTTGTGATTGGTTAAATACTAGTAAAGATTAAGCACTGGTGAATAAGTTTGACATAAGGGCACTAGCATATTTATTGTGTTTTAAATTCTCTTTCCTGAAGACACTTTTAAGTATAAAGGTTTGTGTTTATTCATAAAAGAGAGTAACACTGATTCTTTTCTCTTTTCAGAAAATGGTGTAAATGGAACAGTAACTTCAAATGGAGCAGACTCTCCACGTAATAGAAAAGAGAAATCTTCATAATGAATTATAATCTAATTGATTAATGTCCCCAAAGAAATCTGCTTTTTACTATATCTTTCAGCACTAGAAATTCTTTTCTGTTCTTAAAAATACAGTTTGTGCTCTTTGATTCTTGCTATTGTACTGTTTCATGCATTTTTTTAAAGGACAGCTGAAGGGAGGATAACAACTATAAGTCAGAAAAATATTTTAGCTTAGACAAAGCTACTTGCCTTCAAAATAGTTTAGGGACCACCACCATATTTTATTTTGTTTTTTATCTCGAACATTTTTCTAATTAGAGAGATAACTATTTACAAAAATTCTACAGATATCAATGATACAGTTTTTTGCTCTCACCAGTTTTTTATATTAGCAAGATGACCTATTCCAGTATGGTCATATTTTTTAAGTTATCTTTCAGGGTAAAATGGAAATACTGTAAAGTCAGATGTCAAACTTTAATATGTTTTCAGTGTTCTCTAATTTTTAGGAATTTTTGTAGCCTTTACACCAGGGAAAAAATATTTGTAAATTCACCAAAATAATTGTATGCTTTATTTTATAGGTAGTGGTTGTTAGTGTTATATTCCCATTTTTTAAGAAAAAAAAAGCATAGTGTTGGTTACAATGTGTGGAGATTTATTGCCATATATTGAATCAAAATATCTTCTATTTAACATAAAAGTATTTGTGAAGTAAAATCTTTCTTGTGCATTTTCAACACTTGTAAACTGGAAATTGGAAAATTAAATATTTACTATGAAAAAGAAAATCTGATATAGCCCTTTTTGATATGTTTATTAATAATAATGGGGCTTGTCATAAGTTCAATATACACAGCATCTTAGAAGAATTTTGTTTAACCTATAAACCCTTTTAAAAAATAATGCCTACTTGATTTATATCTATACAAAGAATGTCAGGTAATTATATTTAGAAAACATTTAATGCACTAATCTTTAAAAAATTGAAAATTCAGGTGGATAAACAGTCTTAAAAAAAGACAGCGCTTTATGTTACAACTATAGCTTTGGTCCCATCTTTAATTGAGAAGCATTTATCTGTATAAAACATATTTTTGGATAAAATATATATATATATTTGTATCTCTACAGAAAGGCTCTAAAAAACATTTGAGTAAAATATTTGGTTCTCTTTTCTATAATTATCCTTTAAAATCCTTATAGCTGTATTTGGTTTTTTTGTTGTCTTCACAGTACATACATTCTTTCAGTGTTCACATCCTGTTCCCCATTTCTCACTTTTGTCACCAGTTAATGTTTGTGCCATTTTTAGTATAGAAGGTGCAGACCTCGGAGGTCTGCAGTGTGACAAGTCACCATGCTGCTAGAAAGTCGTGCTTTCTGTTTCCAGCCGTTTACCTCCTTCCTGGAAAAAGTAGTAGTTCTCTGTGGCATCATGGAGTTTCAGTGGAACCAAATTATTGCCACTAAAAACTGGCATTATATTGAACCATTCATTGAGAAATCAATCAAAATAAAAAATTTTTACTTTCACAAGCTGTATCCGCAACATTTTCTTTGTTGTTAGCAAGTTTTGTGCTTTTGTGGGTATGATCTCTGAGTGTACCGTGCTTCCAGAGTCCACTCCTGATAGACAGGAGAGCCTTTCCCAAAAAATGCGTTTTGCAGAATACGGCTAGGATTACTTTGGGGGGAAATGGTTCATCATCGGATAGATTCAGGGACCATTGGGACAAACAAAGGCTTTTCTTTGATGCAGGACTGTTCAGTCCTCTGTATGAGATGCAGTGCTCCTGAGGCACCAAGAGTGTTGGCACTGGGGAGCGAATGTGCAGTTTCTCAGCTCATTTAGCTGTGGAACCTTTCTGTGGGATTGGTAAGAACATGTGTCCTACAGCAGATGCTGTGGGTTTAGGGGAAAGGAAGAAAAAAGCCCTTGACATGTAGTTAAAACTATAAGACACTAAAATACACAAGTGTAATTGTAAATTATAAGCCCTAGACCTGCTTCTTCCAAATGCTCTGTGCAAAGTCTGTCTTTATTGGCCTCCAGATACTGCAGAGGCTGTCCCTGCCACCCGGCCTCAGGTCAAACATGAAAGCCTCTTGGGAAGCGGGAACCCCGACCTCTGTCTTAGACTCATCGAGTGGCCTTGAACTAGTTGCTTTGTCGTTCTAGAGCTGTCTTTCCCTCTGTAAAATGCCTTCTTGCCCGCATTTTAGAACATGGTTGTGAGTAGTCCAGGGGGACTATTGTGAAAAGAAACTATTAACTACTGTCTTATAAAATTGAGTAGTCATCCACCATCCTTGTATTCAGAACTAATCCTGGGGCAGAGCTTGTGTAAATGAGGAAAGGGGGGAGAGATTTTTTTTGTCGCCCAGATGTTAACAGTAGCAAATGACACCCTGTATCTCCAAGGTATTGCTAGATGTTTTCACTGAAAACTAGTTCTCTGCTGTCTACATATGAAAAAAATTGTTTTTAAGAAATGACAATGATATCGATCACCTGTTAGCATTTTTTAGCGTGGCTTCAGAAGTAAAATTCTAGGGTAATGCTTAATCAGATGTTTTTCCCCAAAGACCATTCCAGGTGTGATAGGTGATTCAGTTTAGAAGAATCATCTCATAAAAACCTTCAACACAAAACAGGGTTGGGAATTAAAGTAGAAATTAGCGAGTATTAGGAGGGAGAATAAAAGACCTGCAGCCCAGGGCCTGGAGGGAGGGAGACCTGAGTCTCTAGGTGCTCTAGAATCCCTGGGGATACAGCCCAATCCACGAGGATGCCCAGAGGACAGAGGACAGACTCCTAATAATGGGTCTTCGTTCATTTGGTTCCTGAGCACTTTTTTAAAGCTACTGGGCATGCACAGAAGGTAACACCCCCACCCAAAGGCCCAGCTCTGTCATGTGAAGACAAAGAGCCCGGTAATTAAGACAAACCAGTCCTGTGTTGACCGAAACACGACGTGCTTTACAGAAAGCTGCACTAGGTGTGTCTGTGCTGCACATTGACCAGCTTTATCCAACACCATTTGGAAAAGGCTCACCCAATTTGTCTGGCTTGACCATTTTTAGTGAAAAGGTTATTAATGTGTTTGTTTAAGGCTGATGCCAAACATTTGGAGTGTCCCGAAAACAAGCAAATCAGAAAACAATTTTAGAGGCTCGGGTCCATCACATAGTCTCATAACTATTAGTAACTTTGACCTTAAATTGGCCAAAGGTCGGGGGGGGACTGCTATTGTGAAGATCCACTGATGAGACTCACATATGAGAGTTCAAATCGACTCCTCCGTTAATCAGCTCTATATAATCTAACGTCTGTGCCTCAGTTTCCCGATAAGTATTAGCACCAACCCCACAAGGAAGTTCTGAGGACTGAGACAGTGCACAGAAGTTGTGCTTAACTCCGTGCTTATTGTTAGTCGCTCACTCAGAAGGTGGTGACAAAGGGCACAGGGTGGCAAATGGTAAGTATGACGTAATCTTAGTTGTCACCGTCATTCAGCACACACAAAACTAAGACACGGGCTATTCGTAAGTTAGGTCAGAAGGGGAAAATGTCTAGACTATATTCTAAGTGTATGGAAATAAAAATCAAGTGAAGTTTTTTTAAAAAATGAATGCAATTGTGTCGGATTACGACCTTGCAAACGACCAGAAATGTGTTCGAAGACGCGATTCACCTAAATCCTAACACACGCAGGGAGCTGTGAAAAATTCAAAAGAAAATATGCAAGGCTGGGGTCAACACCATCTTCAAAGAGAACTTGCATAGCAATCGAATGGCTGGAAAGCCGCAGTTCCAACCTAGAAGTCATTCCTCCGTTGATAGCAGGTGTGGCAGGTCAACTTGGTCTCTGCAGAAGCGACGGTTCAGACAAAGGAAACGGGGACGTAACCATTTGACAAAACCAAATCTCCTCCTGAAGCAGAAGGCATGATCTGCAGCGATTCCCACTGAAAGTTTAAAGCACGTCCCTGTACGTTGGCCCTACAGAGAGCCCAGGCTCATTCTTCTATTATGCAGCATCTTAATTTTGCCTCGCCTGTGGTTCTGTGTTGTGTTTTTCTCGACTGATACCAAAACAGAATAAAGAATGTACAAAGCAAAGCCATCTCGTGGAAGGGAGCTTCAGGTTTAAGCAATCACTGGTCTCCTTGTTTGGCTGGATTTTGATGAGTGCCCACGTCCTAATTACAGTCCAGCATCTCTCGTTCAGCAGGCGGTGCCAATCAGGCCCCATTATGCGCTGGCGGGGAGGAGGTGCCCGTGAGGGGCTGCTGCAATCACCGCCCTCGTTCTCGGCTCCTGCCCTGTCCACGTCAGCGCTCCCGTCTGCAGAGGTGAGAACAGCTGTCCCAGCCGCCCTTGACATTCGTTCCTTCTTTCTCTTCAACCCAAATTTTCTACCAAAGGAAACACTTTGGGCCTGTGGTTTGGTTTTTTTGTTGCTGCTGCTGCTGGTGGTTTTGGGTTTGGGGATGTTTTGTGTTTTGTTTTGATTCTGCATTGATTATTTCAGTTGTTTCTTTATGGAGGGTCTGGATTTCCGTCTAAAACATCTCACTCTTGCATCTCACGCACAGAGGTTTAAAATTCCGAAGCGGGGACCTGCCCGTGACTGTGCTGTGGCCAATAGGAGGCACCAAGCTCAAAGCAGGTCCAGAACTCCGTTCACTGATCCGAAAGTCTGGCTTTAAAAGTACTAGAAATGTGTTTCTTCTCGATGTTTTCAAAAAGGCCTAAAAAACTGAAGATTTTAGGCTCAGAGAGTCTCGTTTCAGAGAAGCTTGGTTTCAATGGGTCCCGACCCTGTTCTGACTTTAACTCTGCGAATGTCTATTCTTGAGATGATCGTTCACGTTCATTGCATTGTCTTCATCTTGCCCTGCATGCAGCCAGGTCCCAGTGTCTGGCATCTTATATCTGAAATGGAAGAAACGGGGGAAGGATATTTGCATTTTTACATGCTGATATAGCAAAAGACCAAACTCAGTCCCCAAAACACCCTCCTGCAGCCCATTCTTTATCCCCCACAAACTTTTTTTCTAAAGGCCCAACAATACTGTAATTTATTCTAAAATGTACTCTATCCCCCACACTTCAGCATCTCTGAGATGAGAAGGGTCTCTTAATGAATGGCATGTCACAAGCATTTTTCCTAGTGTACATGAAATAAAGGGTTTTTTTTAAGGTGAATTCTTAGATTGTATAAATCTCAGTACAAATTTCTAGCATTTATTAAAGGCTTATTCAGCCCCAGTTATTAAGTGCTTCCCCCACCCCTCATTTTTATTCTCCACAAGAACCCTGTGACTAGGGAGGAACCATTCTTCGCCCTGACTCTCGGAGGGGTGAAGTGGCTAGTACGTGGCAAAGCCGGGCTTTGGACACCGGTCTGTGGATGGGGCCCCGTCCTCACTGTTCCATCACACACCTCTCCTCCACCCACGCCTGCCTGGGAGGAGGATTGTTTGGTTGGGTCTTCAGTGTTCTTTCCCCTGGGGAATTTTGCAAAGATAAAGTAATTTCTAATTGTAGAATATAGTCATGCACAGTACAGCGGCTTACAAATTATTTCAATTTATTCAATAAACACTAATAGACTCTTTCTGCATAATATGGAGATAGAAAAATTACTAGGACGCAGTCCTTGTCTCCAAAGGCTAAATCTAGTGGGAAAAGCAGACATCCCAGACCATAGCTAGAGCGACGGGGTAAGTCCTAGGGCAGGAAGAATACTGGGTACGTCAGATAGAAAGCACCCCAGGTGTAAGGTACCTCAGGTGTAAGGCTGATCCTGAGCTGCACTCTGGAAGCTGAGAGAAGGCTTCCCTGAGGACATGACCTTGAAGCTGCGTGTCACATCATGAGAATGTGCTCCAGGGCTTCACGCAGTGCCAGATGATGAATGGATGAGTGACTCCACCTACCCATCTTTCACTATCCACAGTGACTTGAAAGAGACACCCCCTGACTTGGGGGAACGGATGTGTAAGGAGCAGTCAATGAAAGACCTTTGGGGCACCTCAGAGGGAAAGGAGAGAGGGGAAGAGACCCCAGAAGACGTGGAAGCCAAGCAAAAGGGCTCCAAGGAGGCAGTGACCAGCAGTGCCAAAAGTTGCAAAAAAGGAAAAATGACTAAAAAGAGTCATCAGATTTGTCACCTACGAAGGCTTTGGTGCCCTCAGCAGAGCAATGAGTGTTCCCAAGGGGCTCCCCTGCCTCTCTCACGCAGGAACCTAAGGCCTGGGAGGGACTGGTGGTACCCCTGGGTGGCCCCCATCCCCGCACGGGCACCGGGGACTGGACCCCTCCCCGCACTGGGAAGGGTCTGGAGCCCAGTCGCGCAGGCTCTGACCGTCATCCCAACGGCCTGTGGAAGATCCACATTGGAAAAGGGGGAAGGGGGACGAGGGTGGCGGGGATGCTGGGACACTGCCCCTCCCCGGGAGCTGATGAGGGCCTTCGGGTGGCTGGCCCTGCACAGGGTCATCAGCCCAGGGGCCCGGCAGCCCTGCGCCAACCTGAGGAGCCGAGCTTGGGCACACATTTGCCACTTCTGCGTGTCCCTGGCCACGACTTTAACTACTAATAGTGGTTATTGTGACTTCAAGTGACTTTGTACTAGGCCTCGGGACTCCAGGTCCAGCCCTCTTTCCTTGGTGCCAAGGTACAGTCCATAATCTTCCTCGCCTGCAGTGTCCATGCAGAAGTGCAGCCCGCAGGGGTGTCCTGGGCCAGGGGTGCTAAGGAAACAGATGCACCTTTTGCCGCACTCTGGTTTTCCCAGCAAGTCTTTCTGCTGTGAATTTACGAATATGCTCTCCGCAGCGTTTGTAAATTCGATGGGCAAAGTGTCTGCTTATTTTCTAGCACATGTAATTAGCATTATAACTTCACCCCTCCTCCCTGCATTTATTGAGCACTATGAACGAGACCTTGCAGGTTAGTAAGAGGTACGACAGTGAAGGCACCAGACAGTCTTCCATGAGTGGGCAGCGGGGGCTTGCAGCTCAGCCGGGAGGTGGAGAGAGACAGCAACTGGCTTTTAGGGAGAAACGCTGTTGATTTCAAACTTTTTCAGCTCTGATTTAAGTCAGAACAAAAAACTACACAGAATCCAGAAAGGGGGTCTCCTCTCTGGCTCTCTGACGATGAGTAGAAAGTCACCTACTTCAAAAATAATTCACAGCCCCACCGCCTTTTAAGCCAGGGCTATTCAAACAGCAGTCCAGGGGCCAGTTCCTGCTCCATTTGGCAAGTTGTTCGTGACCAAGTCTGCGATGAGATACGTACAGAAACAGGGTGAGCATTTAGAGGGTTTACGGCAATTTGACAGAATACTTTCATGTTGATTGAATCTGAAAAACAGCTGAGCTTTATATGTCTTTGGAGGGTTTTTATAACTGAATTTCCCTAGTAGCTTATCTTATTATTGTTTTCGAACATTGGCACACAATGGATTTAAAACAGAAATCTGTCCTTCCCCACAGGTGTTCTGAGCCACTAAGGGGGCCTCGAAGGCACTCGGCTCAGAGGCACAGGCAGTCAAACGCGACAGTCCCCGCGAGACCCGGAGACACTTGTGACAAGTCGGCGGGGAGCGCGGAGCCAGCCTGCAGACTCTCAGGTGCGACACGGAGCTCTCGGCCACATTCTCGGCGGCTTTCCAGATCCCTCCCTTCAAAATTAGGGTTATCCAGAGCTGAAGCTCCCACCACGTGTGAGCTGGCCACATGCAGGCACGGAGAGGTCGAGTGTCACCAGCGGGGCCTTCAGAGCCACGTGTCACGTCTGCTCCTTCTCGCTTTGAGCAGGTAGAAGGTCCCTGAGCTGAGAGTCACAAAGCCCGTGGCCTAAACTGCCTCGTGGGCTTGGCAGTTAGATAAACGCAGGTACTAGGGGTAGAAAACCAGGCCCCAAAGTCGCCACATTGCTCTTACGTTTACTCCTGCAGCAACTAAGAAAGGTGACAGAAATGCTCTCAGAACTCTGCTTTATGAACAGGACTTTCGTCCCCAAAGATCACTTCAGTTTACAAATATTCTGAGAAGGAGCCCCCGTTTCACTGAAGTCATCGGCTCTTAAGCCTCAGGTCCACGTGAAGGACGGGAGCAGAGAGAGGCCATAACGTCCCAGGGAGAGGCCATAACAATGTCCCCGCGTGGGCTGCTCCCGGGGACATGGTCACTGGGCCAGCCCATCAGCAGTCAACTGAGACTTGGTGTCCTTAGTGGACATCGCCACGTTCCCATTACTCGTTCCTAGCTGTGCTCATGTGTCTTCGGTTGGTGTCTTCCATTAAACCCAAGGAGCTGGATTTTTCAAGCAGAAAAAACATCTTCCCATTTTCTTTTTTTCTTCTTCTTTTTTTCTTTTTTGCAAAATTCTCCCACACGTCTATTACATTCTGTACCCAGTGGGTTCTGAGTAAATGTTGACTAACCCGTTAATAAAATGATGTAAATCAAACAGCAGGTTCCTCTTTTTTTCCACTTTCGAAGTGCCCTCGTTTTTCATGCTGGTGGGCCATTTGATTCAAAGCTCCACGAACTTGCTTTAAAATGTTGGAAATCAAAGAACATAAAGAGAAAATCAATGCAAAACCTGGCTAATTTGGATCCCACGTGCTCAGAGATCACGCCCACCCACAGAATTCAGCAAAAACACCCCAACATCTAATGTGCTTGGGCAAAATCCATCCACTCCCCCATGTGAGGAAGCCTCAACGGATGAGACTTCTTGAAGGGGAGTAAGAAACTGAGACCAAGGCGTTGCTCATTTACATTGCCTTTCCTCATTTCTCCTTGAATTCTCTGAAAATTACGTGGAAAGGCTGAGATGGAAGTCGGACGTGCTGTTTATTGAAGGAGGGAAACTCAGCCCAAGAGCCCAGCTATGAGGGGGCCTGGCGGGAGGGAAAGAGCCAGCGAGGGCCTAGCCCAGGCCGTGGGAGCCAACCTCAGGCCACAGCCACCACAGTAGACAAAAGCTCCATTTGGTGAAGAGTTGGCAGCCCCTCAGACGTAGAAATTCCATCCCATTCCTCCCTCCTCATCCCTTTGTTTCCTTCTCTCCTACATTCAGCCCCCCCCACTCCCATCCTTTCTTAGCCAAACTCACTTCCCTTCTCATAGACAAAAGAGGGAACTTGTTTGGCCGGAGGTGGGGAGTAGCCTGCATTACATTTTTCAATCGAAGCCTCCATTGTCACTTGTTGCCCCATTGCCTCTGTGACTCCCTTGCAACCTCACACGTGGAGCCAACCATGGCTTTGAGAAAGACCCCAAACTCTTCCAATATAGCGAGGCTCAACTTTCCCA
Organism: Cynopterus sphinx; assembly: GCA_030015415.1. Classification (NCBI taxonomy): domain Eukaryota; kingdom Metazoa; phylum Chordata; class Mammalia; order Chiroptera; family Pteropodidae; genus Cynopterus; species Cynopterus sphinx. The sequence goes on along the minus strand of CM057389.1, from coordinate 47,840,828 downwards.
AGAAAGACTGCATCCACACGAACTAAACCCTTTAGGAACTACAAGTTGTGTTTCAGAATCCACTTACAACCTGTTCCAGAAAAGACACACCTGGTGACACCACTGTCGTGTCCTCTGGTAACATCATCGTTCGTGTAATAAGTGAGCACAAGCCGTAATAGAGAAGGTAAAGGGGGCCTCGAAGAATGTGACCCAGTAAATAGAGGCCCCGGTCTCCAGAATGTTGCTCTTTTTCAAACGACCTTGTGGAAAGCTGAGAATCAGGCTACAGGGCAAGAAAAAGAAAGAGAGAGAGAGAGAGAGAGAGAGAGAGAGAGAGAGAGAGAGAGAGAGAAGGGAGGGAGGGAGGGAAGGAAGGAAGGAAGGAAGGAAGGAAGGAAGGAAGGAAGGAAGGAAGGAAGGAAGGAAGGAAGGAAAATTAAAAGGACTTTGCCTGTTTCTGTCTGTTTCCTTTGTTTGGTTTTCCGAGAAATAACGTTGTGGAACATAATTTTGGTATACTTGTTATCGAGAAGTTCGTAGAATAATTCCTTCATTGGTGTGCGGGATTTGATTCAACAATTTATTCTGAAGTCAGAACTTCATTACCTCTGGTAGAGTCACCTAGGCTATACTGAGACATTTTCTAGGCTGTTAGAGAAAGGATTATTTAAAAAAAATAATAAGAAGAAACAGAAAGTGAAAAGAACAGAGAGAAAGAGAACTAGAAACAAAATTAACGCTGAGAGGGAACAAATCAGTGAATTCCTGCTCACGCGAGGCCCAGTGGCATTTTTCTCATTCGTAGGTGTTGGCGGGTGCAGAGGATGTCCGGGAGAAACCCAGGATGCGACCCTAAGTCTTTTGCAAACTTCACCCCCTAGAATGACCCCAACTCCCAGCTCTCTGACCATTTGCAGCAGAAAGTGGAGAACCAAGACAGCCCGACAGCAGAGACCACAACGGGCCTAGACTGCACCTGAGCGTTACCCTGGACCTGGCGTCCGGAGCAGACAGCTGCCCCCTTTCTTGGACAAGGCTGTAGCTCCTTGACATCTGAGGGGCTTGTGCACCCATCTCCTCCACAGCTGGGGGAAGCAGATTTAAAGTGGTAGAGGATGGAACAAGATTCTAAAAAACCATCTTGTCCTTATTTCCAAATGGCAAGGGTCAGCGTGGACGCCGTCGTCTTGGGGACACGGAGGCTCACTGCATTTGGAGTGGTCGCTTTTCCTGGAAGGCAGCGTGGAGCCTCCCTCACTCAGTTTGTGGGGTGGTCGCAGAGGGGCGAGGTAATGAGTACATGGGAAACCCACCTCAAAGTCTGTTGTGCTCCACTCCCTGACCCCAACCAAAGATACAGGCACCAACTTCACACACACACACACACACACACACACACACACACACACACACACACACACCAGGGCACAACAATCCCCCTGGGCAAACCAGCCCCAGCCCCTGCCCGACTGCACCCTGGCCAACCCCAAGGCAGGGCGAGGGAGCCAGGAGTCCCTCCGGCCCCCTCTGTGTCCACAGGTTGCTTAGAATCTAGTTTTGACCCACAAGGCCCCAAAGTTGCGCTCTCTCAGATTACAAAGGGTGTTGTTGCCCCTCGTTCATTCCTGCATGGATTACCACAGCCAGAACGGAGTAGCAGGAGGCCTGCATGCCTGCTCTTGCTTCCTCCCTTTCCCGAGTCGCGCGTGGCTCTGCTCCCGTCCTTCACGTGGACCTCAGGCTTAAAGGTCGATGCCTTCAGTGAAACGGGGGCTCCTTCTCAGAGTATTTGTAGACTAAAGTGATCTTTGGGGACAAGAGTCCTGTTCATAAAGCAGAATTTTGTACAAATAGGCCGAGAGCATTGCTGGTGACACCCTGAGCCAGAGGCACCAGGGGTGACAAGAAGGAAAGTCAGCAGGGAGCTGGGAGGAGTGGAAAGGACGGCTGCCATGTCTTGAATGATGTTTCCGATGGAGGGGAGGATTGTCCTCCCAGCCTGGGGTGGGTGGGTGGGGAGCCAGGCCATCTGAGAAGGGCAAGAAAGCCGTGGAAGGTTCGATGGAGAGGGAATTTGTCACCTGCAAGCCACTGATGTCTCCCATATTTTGTCTTTCTAATCCTTGAGGAAGTGAGCTTGGAGTGCATCCTTATAGCTCATTCACTGACTCAACAAAAAAATTATCGGCTGTCTTCTTTGCATTATGAACTAGTCTAAGCATTAGGAATGGACATTAATGAACAAAAGAAAAAAAACTGGTAGGAATTAATATGAAAATACAGATAACCTAGTACCAAAATGGGCAAGCTACTTCACAAAAGTGTTATCCAAATGACCAATCAATGTGTATAAAAGAGCTTTATCTCCTTAATCATCATAGAAGTGCAAATTAAAATCCCAGAGTTATACAATGACAGTCTCACCAGCATGGCTAGAATGAAAAGACTGACAACACGAAGGTAAGAAAGGATGCGGCAGCCGGAACCGTCCCAAACCGCAGCGGGGAGGCTAAATTGGCACGACCACTGTGGAACAGTCTAGCATTATCTATTAAAGCTGAAGAAACGCGTGCCCTGTGGCTCGCAATTCCGCTCCAAAAGAAACGCAGGCACAGAAGCAAGTATAACGTGGGATTAAATTTATTGTATAAAGCGAGAAAGGGGCAAGGAAATTGAGGGGATGTGCGAGGGACCAGTGACAATATGACCCCGGGACATCTCTTGGGGAAGAGGAGAAGGGTCTGAAGGCAGTGAGGGCAGCGGAGGGCTGGGGCAGGGTCACCCGGGAAAGTGAGCTGGAGAAACGGGAGGTCTTGCTCAGAGAGCGGGGTGCCCCACCTGCAGGGATTGGGGGTGACGGGGTCCACGGAATGACCACTGAGGTAGTGACTGAGGTTGGGAGATGACAAGGGGAGGTCAAGGCACTGAGACATCAGGGTGTGGAAGCCATGATCAATGCGAGCATGAAAATCGCCTAGAATCAAGACGGGACTGGTGTTGGAGAGACTCAGAGTGAGCTGGGAACTACAGCTGTGGAGACGTGAAGGGTGCACCGCGGGGGTCAGTAAGGTGTTGCACATGGTGGATGATATAACCTGGTGACGTTGGATAAAAGCTGGGTGAATTAGGGAGGATGGAGGAGGATGGGCTGGAAGCACCAAAGAGGAGGAAGGAGGATCCCCTCAGGCCCAGTGGTCGCAGGGTGGGGGGGGGGCAGAGGACGGCAGGGGCAGCAGTGACCCCAGGGGAGATGCACGTCGGCCTCAGAGCAGGCAGCTGAGAACACTCAGAAGTGAGGTAGAGGGCGCAGGGGTTTAGCTCATGACCAAGGGCCAGACGGAGGGGTTTCAGGGCTTGGGGAGGATGGGAGGTGTGAACAGAATAGGAAGGTGTGATGCCACAGGGAGGTTAGGAGGCAAGAGAGGAGGAGTGACCCGGGGCCTGGCGGCCCCGCAGAGTGACTGCACGGAGCTGAAGGCCCAATCAGATCCGCACTGATGGACCCAAAAGAGTTGCTGGTGGCGGGGCTGCCACAGCGGTTTCCTATTAGCAGTTCAATGGCCTCCGGTTGAGTCTGTTAATTTTGTTTATTTGTTTATTTACTTGTTTGTTTGTTTGTTTTCTTCATGTTCTTTCAAATTTCGTTTGCAGCCTTTGCTTTGTTTTGTCGTGGTGTGTGTGTGTCTGTGTGTGCACACCCGCACGCGTGCAAACGCTTTGCCTCGTCCTTTTAGAGCTCACTCCCCTATGGTGGTTTTGCTGCCTGTGTCAAGGCTTCTAGAACCCTCTAGCCCAGACAGACCAGGTGTCTCCCCATTTGAGGGAGATGAGGAGAGAGTGAAGCAGCACCCCTGCAGCTTCCAGCTGGTTCAGTCCTCGCTGCATCCTGCCAGTGTGACTGACTGTCCCTTCACACCAGCTGGGACCCCACGCAGTCACTCAGCTTTTTTAGACACATTTTGCACTCAGGGAAGCCCATCTCTGCCCATGAGGATGGAAAGCCGGATCAAAAATTTAAAGGTAAAAAGAGAATCTAATTAAAAAAATAATAATCATAGTTGGGAAAAGTCTTTAGAAAAAAAGTTTTTTAAATCAAAAAATAAATGATTGTATAATCAATTTCAAATTGAGATGTAATTGACACAACTGTATTAGTTTCGGATGTAAAGCATAATGACTGGATATTTGTGTAGCTGTGAAGTAATCACAAGTCCAGCTAACATCCATCACAATACCTAGTCATGAGGTTTTTTTCCTTCTGACGAGAACTTTTAACATTTCTCCTCTTAACAACCTTTGAAATAGATGAACTGCAGTCACCCTGCTGTACATTATACCCCAGGATTATTTTATAACTAGAAGTTTGGACTTTTTGACCATCTTCTCTCATTTTGCCCTCCTCCAACCCCTTTCCTGGCAACTACCAGTCTGTTCTCTGTATCTATTTACTCGTTTTATCTATATACATTCTACATGTAAGTGAGATCACATGCTATTTGTCTTTATCCGACATTTTACTTAGCATAATGCTAATGCAAATGGCAAACTTTCCTTCTTTTTTATGGCTGAATAACATTCCTGTGTGTGTCTCGCCTTTTCTTTATCCATTCATCTGTTCACGGCACTGAGGTTGCTTCCATGTCTTGGCTACTGTAAATAGTGCTGCAGTGAACACGGAGCTGCGTATGTATTTTCAAGTGAGTGTTTTCATCTCCTTACACACCAGTTGTTAAATGACCAACACCCCTCCCCAATTAACAATACATGTCGTTCACCGAAAAAAATACAAATATGTGTTTTAACAGTATAAGGAATCTAAAAATGTCACGATCAGAGAAAGGCAAATTAGAGCTATCGTAAATACTATTTTCACTTGTCTGTCCCACAAAATAAGTTGTCCGCTGCTCTTTGCGTGGTGCGGATGGGTCAGGGAAATGCTTAACGTACTTTGGGTGTGTTTCGTGTCCCTCTGCATTTTAAACATACGGTTCCTCCTGCACAGAACGTCCTTCGGCCCTGTGTCATGTAGGTTTACATCTAACTCCAACTCATCCTTCAAGGCTCGGCCCGGCTCACTTCTCCAGGAAACTTTCCTTGTGTATCATCACAACCACCAAAGTCTGATTCATCTTTGTCTCTTCTGACTTTCTGTATAATTAAAAAAAAAAAATGATCATATTCTTGCCTCCTCGATTTACTTGTTCTTTCCCCAACTACTGTGTGAGAACACCAGGTCTAACGTCCCCGAGGCCTACCTCCCTGGAAGCATTCAAAGATTCTTTGTTGGGCATGTGAATGAAGAACTTGTTACTTCCCTTGCAGGCTGCGTGGAGCTGGTTGAGCGACGCTGGGTAACGTGCTGAGCACTGCCCACGGGGAGGCGGTGTTGTGCAGTGAAAAGCCCTCCGCTTTGCAAGACGGACAGCCAGAGTTTGCACGCAAATTCCATCCACCACCTTCTCCCTACCTGCCTGCCTGTCCCTGGGCCACATCGGGGACCCTTAAGACACGAGCCAAATAGAAAGAACAAGAAAAAGAAGAACTTTCCTCCAGGATTTTCAGAAGGATGAAGGATGACTTAGGGAGATTAGGATAAAGTAGCCAGCAGACCGCAGGTGCAGCGATGACCAGGTAGCTCTTGACTGCGTGCTTCCATAAGAAGCAGCACAGTTTCAGGGAAAGACCTCATTCTTCACAGCCAGGCTGCAAATCACCCTCGCTCTTAGAGGTCTCACCCTGCTCCCCACTTCCCGCAGGTGGCTCAGGGTGGGTGCCTGGTGTGGGCAGTATTGGGGGCTCCATGGGGCTGGCTTAGGCAAGCCAGGGCGGGACTGTCATTGCCAGCCCTGGCTCAGCTGCATGTGCACTAAATGGATTTTTGTGCGCTGGCCTGGGAAACAAGCCACCATCTATGATTCTGTTTCTATGGGGAGAAGCTTTCTGTGTCCCAAACAACCAACTTACTAATGAATGCCTGGAACACAACTCATTTGTCGGTGGGGACTGGCTGACTGGGTGTACACAGGCCGGCCAGCGGCCCGGGCCACACTGCCCAGCATTGATCTAATTATAATGAATTCTCTACGGTGACTAATCTAGCTGTGGTCTCCACAATGCAAGAGGAATTTTGAAAAACTGGAGAGGGTTCTACAGAGAACCACAAAGATGATTAAAGGACAGAAGCGAAATCTTGTCTGGCCTCTCCAGTTTGAAGAGAAGGGTAGGAACTACCCATGTGATAATCGCTCTCCAAAGGAAAAAAAAGACTTGACTCTGTACTGTGTCAAGTGCCTTTATTGCTAATTGACTGTGAATTCGTGGAGAAGGGACCCCAGGCTTGTCATGTGCCCAGATCGGGGTGTCGGACCCTTTGCAAGCCTTTTACAGACGACATCTAGATTTGTCCTCGGCCGCCCTTGCCAGGTAGACACCATGACGTCTGTTTTACAGATGAGGAAATTGAGATTCAGGGAGGTTAATTGGTCAAAAACCTTGTAGCTAATAATACAGAACAGAGATTCAAATCCAGGCCAGATTAATTTCAAATCCCCTCCAACCGATTTTCGACCCTGCGGCAGAGTGATCGTCCTGCAGTGCAAGCCCCACGTGTCCTCCCCCGTGTGAGGCAGCTCCGTGTCCCCACTGTGCGCCTGGCTGGCACCCCGAGCTTTCTGACAGCCGAGGGGACCCGAGCACCCCGAGTCTTGCCCACTGTCACCTGTTCCCCTCGGCGCGCGTCACATGTCCCACAGCACAGCATCTGTCACACCAAACTGTAACCGCCGGCGACTCAGCCTTAGACTTCTCAACCCCACACACTTAACGCACACACAAACACCTCACCCCGTAATTACTCGTTACGTAAGTGTCGAATGCCCATTTCTCAAGCTATTTTTACACACAATGGTTAAAATATCGACATGTGCAAAACATTTTTTAAAAAGAGGATTGGCGGTTATCCTGATCACAACACAGCTCCCCCTCCTTTCCTGGTATGTTTTCTTGAGAGGAAGGGAAGGACCTGGGAGCCGTGCACACTGTCAGCATCCCCGTGGGAGTGTCCCCCAGTGGGCATCACCCATCATCCAGGTCACGGCAGAAAAGAGATTGAGAACCCTCCATCCCTGGGCTTCAGGGAGAACCTGGCGAAGCCATTCCCTTTTTAAAAACCCTGATCTTTGTTAAGTCCTCCAGGGAGAAATCTCCAACCCTACAATGTCAAACAACCCTTGGGGAGAGGAAGTTCTTCCTTTCCTTTAACTTGAATAAGCCCATTCCTTTTGTTTTCTCAGCAACAGAGAAAAAGCGGCTATCATCCTCCATGCAGCAACTCCTCCGAAGTTTGTGTCCAGGGCTGATGCTTCTTAAATCACCCCGAAGCTTTTCCTTTCTAGGGTAAATCATCCCGGGTCCTTTAGCCCCTCTCTGCTGCTCACTGAGTGACTGTTGGCTTTGGCTCTCAATTCTCCCCACGTTCTCTCGATGCCATTGCACTATGGAGAGGAGCGCGGGCCCCAGCTCCCTGCTACAACCCCGATCGGGGCAGCGCAGCAATGACCTCACGATGCAGACATGCTTTTCGTTTGCCACAGTTGTCGGCTTGCCCTTTTTTTTTTTTTTAATCAACAGAGCCGCAGGGTTGTGGCAATTCCTCCCGGTCCACTGGCTGTCCACTGAAGCTATACTTTCAGTTTTGCAGCCAACTGCCTGTGAGTGGTTGGCACCTTGCCTTTGAGTATGCTCACTTTTCAACTCCAAGTGCACAACCCTGAGTTTTTCTCTGCTCAGCTCCACCCAGTCCGCATCCTATGATTCCAGTTGACCAGAATTGCCTTCTGTGACTGCTCGGGCCTGCAGAGACCTTCCCCTCTTGTGACACCTCAGGGTTTATGTTATTAAACGCCTGCTTCCTGGGCCTGTTTTCTACTGATCAAAGCCTCAGTCAGATTAAGCTAAATTGTGCTGCTGTCAACAAATCGCACCCAAAGCCCAGTGGCTTAAAACCATTGTTTCGGGTTTTCTTATTCACACTACATTTTCCACACCCGTTGGCAGAGGGGCTCTCATCATGAGAGTCACCCCTTGGTCCTGGTTGGCAGAAGTTCTGCCGTCTCATGACGCTACCATCTCCAGCTTCACGGTTCATTGGAGCAGGGGTACAAGGCATGGAGAATGGGGAAGCTCCACATGTTTATTCCACTAGAAATGACACCCATTGCTCCTGCTAATGTGTCTTTGGTTAAAGCAAATCGTGTGATCGTGACTAATTCCAAGGGGGTTTGTGTTCCGAAGGGGAGACGAACCTGAGAAAACTCTTGGTATGTGTTAGTAGGATGTCGATTTTCCCAAACACCGTGATCTTGTCTTTTATTTTGCATCATCCATAAATTCTTATAAGAAGATCTATAGATTTGAGGCCTATTTTTCTCAAACTGATCATCCCCCACAGAAACAGAGGCATTTTTCTATTCCGTCGTCCAGATTATACAAAACGCTAGGCGAAAGACCCCCTTATTTTTCTAAGCTGCTGATAGTACATTTTCTCTCTACAGGTGAGGGTGTCTTACGAGACTGAATTGTTAGAAAACCAGTGGCATGAGCTTGCGAAAGGCACCTCTCTGTCCCCAAGAGGCGCTGCTCAGCCAGCTATATTATAACTGATCACCTGATACATACAGAAGGAAGCACAGACCATCCCCAGCGGTTTTACAAGCTAAATGAGATAAAGGGATCTGGTGACCTCGGGCGCTGAGGAAGAGAAAGGACAGTGGATTGGGAATCTGAGCCTCACTCAACCTCTAGGGAACTCTGTGATCTTGGGAAAGTCATTCCACCCCAACACCACCACCCAACCCCATCCCCACCCCTGGACCTCAGGCTCCAGCTCAGGCTTAAAATAGGGTGGGGCGAGCTCTGTGGTTCATGCTCTAGCTGCTTGTTGGAATCCCCTGGAGAGCTTTTTAGAAACAGATTCTTAGGCCTCACCCTGACTTTCTAACCCATGGAGGGTGGGACGGAATCTATTCATAGTTGAGGAGATGATCTCTGATGGTATCCTCAAATGTAGACTACCCACAACTCTGTCCCTGAGCATGTCTTCTCAGACTTCCCTCACTGCAGTCACCACATGTGTTTCCAGGACTCTACACCTTCAGTCCAAACCTAAGGAGCACGAAACTGAATTCGTCATTTCATTCAGCTCTAAACGGCTCTATAGACATATGTTTTACAGGTGAATGGTACAACCATCCATCCAATCAATTAAGCTGGAGAAATTTGGACTCATTTAGATTCCTCCCTCTCCCTACCCAGTTAATCTCTCCTTTATGCCCAGAGTCACTGCCCTAGCTCAGGCCTTGATCATCTTGCATTAGCCTCTTTCACTCGAATCATCCTATGAGTCTATGAAAGCTTCAGGACAAAACCTGAAGTGTAATATGAAATTCTGGGATTACATTAATGCCTGATCAATGATTTGCAGCAAGGCAGGAATGAGCAGAGGTTTGAAGAGGAGAAGAAGAAGTGGGGAGAGGGCAGCCAAGATGGGGAAACGGAAGACTGACAAAACCACGGTGTGCAACACAGAAAAATAACGTCCCGGCCCCAGCTCCGCCCAATGCAGGCCTCAATGCTGAAGCTGTTTTACGAGATCAAATTAGAAGCGAGGGGGCTAGAAAATTAAGATCAACTTGATTGAGAGTCACTGAATAGTGTGATTTCACAGAAGAACCGCTTGAGTTCTTAAAGTCAATTATTTTCACTTCCAGCTGCCTTTCTCTGGCTCTCTCCTCAAGCAGTGACATCTGCTAGGCCTGAAAAGGCTGAAACTATGCTTAGGAAAACTAGAAGATGCAGAGTTTCCAAAGGAAGAAGTCTCCCCACGGGCTCTTCCCCGGAGAAAAGCTTCCCTGACAGGCCTATTACTGCTCCTGCAATGCCCAGGGCTCACACGGGTGACTTCTGTGGCCAAGGCCATCACTACTGTAAAAAATGTCCCTCTTTTCATATATTTCTTATTTAAACAAACCTTAGTGGACTGTTTGGTGCCAGATTCTTAGAACCAGCGGTACAATGAATTTTTTTTTTTCTTTTCTGGAATGTTTATGCTGCCCGGCCTGCAGAATTTAACTTAACAAAGAACATTTAGTGTAAGGTAGCAATGTGAATGAATAGTTTTTTTGTGCGCTTACTAAAAACAGGGGCTCCAAAGAAACATCAAAAACCCATTAGAAATCATTCTGCTTTACCCGATGATGGTCAGAAATCATGCAGGGGAAAGGGAGGAAATTCTAAAAGACCTTATTCTAAAGAAGCAACGGCGTCAAATGTCAGTCAAAGTTAAATGAAAACCAGCCCAGGCAACAGCTCAGCTGTAGGAATGAGCCACCCTAGCCAGGTCTCGGCGTCCCTCCTCCTTCTGTGTCTCCATCTCTCTGTTTCTGTCTCTGTCACACACACACACACACACACACACACTTCATGAATGAAATTCGTTCAATTAAAACTGCAACAGGGCAAAGATCCTCTTCTGGCTTGTCACTTAAGCTTTCCAATAGTGACTGGTGCGACATTCTTAGGCAATGAAGAACCACCAGCAGGACTAGGAATATCCGCTGCCTCATCTGTCCAGATGCGTGTCACCCTTTGAAAGGCAGCAGGTAGGGTTTAACACCTGTTGTCTGATGGTTGTAGGCAATCTCTTTTTTAGGACACAACGATTAGTGAGTACCTCCACCCCCACCCCAATTCTTTGCTCTATGCCCACCACTGTGTGTGTCCGCAGAATGAAGAAAAACAAGATCCCACTAACAACATCATGGAATTTTTTTTTTGCAAATCAGCTTCCGCCTGCAGCCTCTCTGAGTGGGGAGGGAAATAGATTAGGTCAGATCAACAGGAAAAAAATAATCTCCTTGGACCTCAATCTTTTTCCTTCTCCTTCCTCGAAGACAAGCTGGATCTTGGATGAGAGATGGAGTCCTGTCGTAGGTGGGGCCTGAGCCACAATTTCTTCACATAATAGGAAGAGCGGACCACGTGGGAACGGGTAGCATTTTTTCAAGATTGCTTATTGTGTTAAACTGTAGTCTCTTTGGAAAAGGTTGATGATCACGTTGTGAACTTCAGCGAGGCCAGAAGTGGAAGAGCACCTGAGTTGCCTAACGTAAGTCCTGCTAAGGACAGGCCCACATGCCACCAGCCTGTCTTCTCCACGACAGCCATCCTCGGCCATCTCGCATCCACTTCCACTCCCTCTCCTCCTTTCTCATGCAGCCTCACACCCGCCCTGTGAATCTGTTCAGGCTGCCATTAACAAACACCATGAGGAAGAAGGCTTATAAACAACAGAAATTTCTTTCTCACAGTACTTAAAGCTGAGAAGTCTGAAGTCACGGTGCCGGCAAAGTCGGCTTCATTCTGAACCTCTCCTCCTAGCTTTCTGTGGTCACTTTCTCCCTGTGTACTCATCTAACCTTTTCTCTGTGTGTGCACTGAGGGTGTGTCATTGTGGGGTGGAGGCGAAGGGAGGGAGGAAAGGAGGGAGAAAGAGAGAGAGAGAGAGAGAGAGAGAGAGAGAGAGAACACTTTAGTGTCTCCTTTTTCTTTTATAAGGACACTAATCCTGTTAGATTGGGGCTCCTCCCTGATACCCTCATTTATAGTCCCTGTCTCCAAAGATAGCCACGTTAGAGCTTAGAGCTTCAACATATGAATTTGGGGAGGACACAATTCAGTCCATAGCACCCTTGCTTTCTTCCTCCCAGCCAGCTTCCTGCTTAATTTTGACTCTAGGGACTAAGTGGCAGTAATTTGGCACCAAACAGAAATAGATATGGCGAGAAAAGAACTGTGAAAATTAAGCCAAGAAAGGCACTTAGAGATAGAAAGTGGAGTCTTTTAGAGATAGAAAGGGATCATGTCATAAATTATGTAAAGGTCTAGCCATTGTACTGTATATCTGAAACTAATATAAAACTTAAAAAATAAATATAAAACACAAGAGAGTGGGCTAACTGAATGGTACCACCATCCATTTAGTTTTGTGAGCTTAAATCCCAATAATAATTTTTTTTTAACCTTTCTGGTGTCAGTTAGCTTTGCTGAGTAACAAAGAACACCAAATTTTGATATTTAAAATAATGTTCATTGATTCCCATTTACGTATCTAGGAGTTGGTGTATTTGGCTGATCCAGGTTGGGCTCGGTTGAGGCCGCTCTGTTTTTCATTGGGGCAGCCAAGGTGCTCTGCCTTCTTGCTCCAGAGCTGAGCGGTGGCTGATTTCTACGTGTCTCTCAACTAAAAGGCCATATTCCTTTCATGATGGTGGCTGAGGCTCAAAAGCAAAGTAGAAATATGCAAGGTCTCTTAAAATTCTAGACTTGAAATGGCGCATCAACATTTCTGTTTATGTCACTGGCTGAAAGGAACCCCGTCATCAAGCCCAAAGTCTACTTACAGCAAGGCCTTGGCAACAGCGTGGCGGCAGGGAGGCGTGGAAGAGTCAATATTCATTCACTTTTACGCCCCAAGGCTGGCATATTACACTGGCTTATTGATTTTACCACCAAAACCTCCTAAATATATCTAATTCTCATCCCCTACTCCATCATCATTCAGGTCTAAACTCACATTCTACCTGGACACTGCCAGAGCCTCCTAACTGATTTCTGCTCAGGTAGGTCCAGTCTTGGACTTAACCCCAAAGTGACCTTTTAAAATTCACAGATCTGTTCATCTCACTTCCTATGACTGTTCTTTGTTCTGAAGATAAAGACAAAAATTTCTTACAGTCACTTAAGGCTCGACATAATCTGATACCATTAGCTCTTCCGCCTCCTCTCATAACCCACATCCTCTCGCTCTTTGTGATTCAGCCCCAGTGGCTTTCTTTCAGTCCTTCATAAATGCCAGGCTTTCTGCCACCTCAGGGCCTTTAAAATGCTGTTACTTTGCCTGGAAACCTATCCTCTCTTCCTACTCTCTAAATTCTGACGTATCCTTTAGAACCCAACTTGAACATTCCTCCTTGATGCCCCAGACCAGAGCAGCTCTTTAGTGCAGAAAGCCTCATGTTATCATATACCTTTAGTTGGTGTCACTTTATGCATTTTGTCATGATGTATTTATTTGAGATTAATTAATGTCTCATCACCTCAACCCCCAGGCATAAACTCCATGAAAGTAGGCACCATTTCTATTTTTGCTTATCCATTATATCTCAGTGCCTTGCATGGGGCTTGGCGTATAGTAACAAATCAAAGCATTTTTTTGTTAAGAGAATGTGTGAACAAACTGGTCCAAACAATTGAGAAAACCAAACTAACTCTTTTCATTTGTTTCCTCAAGAACCTGAGGACATCCATACACTTTTTATTAAGATATAACACGAACTTTCTATCTCAGACAAAATGCAGTCCAGGACAAACTTCAGTTTCATAGGACGATGAGGACATCTTTAGCCACGGAATCTTTTCTTCTGTGTTTCCTTTCCTAGATTTAATCCAGATTTAGTCTAGCAGAAGGAAATAGTCCAAGATCCAAGGATTCTTTAATATGTTTTACTTTGTGGGAGTGTCTACAACTGAGTAAACCTATTGTCGAGCATGTGTTCCTCTAAGAAGAGCACAATTGACTATATGCTAAGTTAAGGCAGCATATTTGGTTTTTGCTGTTGTTGAAAATTATCTTTATTGTTCTCAATTCTAATCAGCAACTATTATTAGCATGATGATAGATCATTGAATTGATAGCCCCAGTTAGTGGTCTCTGTGCTCATGCTCTTTGCAGTATAATTCTGCAGTTTGGCAAGAGATGGAGTCTATTTCCCCACCCCCTTGAACCAGGGCTGGGCTTGGTATTGACTTTGACTAATAATGTAGTGAAAGTGACATTGAGCCAATCATAATCCTAGGCTTCAAGAAGCCTTGCATGTTTCTGTTTTTACACTTCTGCTATGCCACAAGAACAATCCCAGGCTAGCCTGCTGGAGGATAAAAGGCTGCGTGGAGCAATGTCACAGCCAAGGCAATTCTAGATCAGCCCCCTGCCAACCTCCAAGTAAGGGTCAGCAAAGATTGACTCAGATTAGCAGAAATGCTCAGTCAATCCATAAATCCCTGTGCTAAATAAATGCTTATTATTTAAGTTTGACATTGCGTGTTACATGGCAATAATGAACAGACAGTGTTTGAAGCAGTATTACCAGGCTTCTGAAAGAAGTTTCTACGACGTCGCCCTCTTTGCTCCTGCCCGCAAAGCATAGACCTTTAAGATAGGCAGATCTGGGCTGAAATCTTGGCTTTGGGTAAGTTAATCACTAGTTCTAAGGTGCGTATCCCTTATCTATAAAATTGAGTTGATAATATTGTGGCAGATAAGGTATCTAGTTATCTCCCAATATCTTATGTTTCTTCCTCCACTGATGCCCAGATATTTAGCTGGGCACATGGCCACCCACCTAGGTGCATTTATGTAAATAAATTCTGGGCAATGAGCTATAAGTCAAATTTCAGGTAGTAGAAATCCTCCTAAGGAAGCTGGTACCTTTCCTGTGCCCCTTTTTCTTCATCCCTTTCCTCTCTGTTGGCATTGCAGCTAGTGGCCAGCTGTAAGGAAGCAAGAGCTCAGGTCTCGGAGGACTTTGTGAAGCAGAACTGTGAAACCAGCCCTAGATTGCCTACCTCTGGATTTTTACATAGGAGAAATGAAATTCTCCTGGCTTAAGACACTGTTATTTTAGGTTTCCGTTACTCATAATTGAACCTAATCCCAATATAAATAGCTTCCTTGCTGGTTTGTTGTGAGTTAGGTGATAATATAAGTGCCTGGCGTCATGCCTGGAACACAGTAAGTGACAATAAATGAACATAGCTCTTACTATTTTTTATTGATAATAATAGTACGGGCAAGACTAACATGCCTCCCTGGCTGATGCTGAGATAAAATTGGCAATATTGCTGAAGTCAGCTGTGGGTATGACTGTAGTCGCATCACCTTCCTGATAGTACAGATCTATGTGTGTGTTTATCTTAAAGAGTTTTCTTCTTAACTCATTCCTCACTAAAATAAAATTTTTATCTTAATGAAATTTAAGTAACATGTAAATTAGCAATGTTAGTGCAGCACTCACGAATTTTAACTCACTCATGCAGGGCCTTCAAATATGGCAAAACAGAAAGGGTTCTAAGTGTGTTCTATAGAATTCTTTTTTTCTCATAAACATTTCAACATGATATTAAAAAAATACAATCTTCACATTTACTCAAAAAACAATATCATACATCAAATATTATATTTACTAAGTCAATACAGTTTCTCAAAAAATTATATCTCAGTTTTAAAATATTGAAAAAACTTCATTTTAGATATTGGAAGAAGAAATGCCTTTTACTATTGTAACTCTGCCATTAGATTCTTTGGCGTTCCCTACTGTGAAGATCATTATTTTGAGACATGGAAAGTCAGCAAAAAGGCATGCAGAACCTCCCCCAGTACTGAATCAATTTTTTAAGACAAATTTTCCTCAGAAATATGGTGAAACACAGAGAAGTCATTCATAATGAGTTCCTCAAGCAAAAATTCTTTTTAATTATTCTGACATTGAAAAAAGAGCTCACAGAGAAATACTGTTCACAGCAGATTCCATATGGCGTTTGATAGTTACATGTCATTACCAAAGTAACTAGCAGGTCTCAATTTAACTGGAATGAGGCTTTTCCCATTAAGATATCTTTTAAAATTAATTAAAGAAGCCTAATAGGAAGACTTTTCAATAAGTCCTATAGTGTGGCGATCAATAGAAATTTTTTAAATGGCTATTAGGGGAAATTGGTTAGAAAATTGTAAGAAAACCTAAACTATTTGAACAGGGGAGTCAAGAAAAGGTTTCAGGGTCTGAGTAGACTTGAGATATCTTAAGTAGGACAGCAGTCTGACTGGTGAGATACACACATACAAGAGAAAGGTAGGTCAAGGCAAGAGGTGAGAGAGCCTGCAGACCAGTTGCCTATTATTAGCGCTCAGTGGGCTGCTAGTTTGAAATAGTAGAACATAAGACTGGAATGCTGATTGTGACCTTTAGAAGGTATGGTGAGATGTACCTAAGTCATTTGTAACTGGTAAAAATTTTGTAACAGAAAGGTTTTTAAAAAATCAGTGCTGACTTTACTGGGTGAATTCTACCAAATATTTACAGGAGAGTTATACCAATTCTTCATGAATTCTTCCAAAAGTGCCCAGCTTCCCAACTCATTCTCCAAGACCAGGCAAATATATCACAATCTATACCAGTATCCCTTATGATTATGGAGGGGAAAATCTTTAGCAGGGAATCAGGAAACCAAATCCAGCATCATATAAAATGATTATCCTCCATGACTAAGTGAATTTTATACCAGGAATGCAAGGTTGGTTGAACATTAAAAAACCAAGTAATGTCACCATATCAATAGAATAAAAAACAATAACCACACAGTCATCTCAATAAATGAAAAATAAGCATTTGTAAAAAAATCAACCCTCAGGATAGAAAAATTCAACATAATAAAAAGAGTAGCTAACTTCTTTAACCTAATAAAAGCCATCTAGAAAAATCCACAGCGAACATCATACCTAATGGCAAAGGGCTGGATACTTTCTCCATAAAATCAGGAACAAGATAAGGCTGTTTCTTATCACAAGTCTAGTCAGCATTATACCAGAGGGTCTAGCTAGGCAAATTAGGAAAGAAAAATAAATAAATAAATAAATAAATAAATAAATAAATAAAGCGCATTATAATTGGAAAAGAAGAAATGAAATTATTTCTATTTGTAGATGATATGATCTTTCATACTGAAAATCGTAAAGAATCAAAAAACCCTATTAGAGTTAATAAACAAGTTCAACAAGATTGAGGGTATAAGAAAATATGCAAAATCTATTATATTTCTATACCATGAACAATTCAAATGTGAAATTAAGGAAGCAACTTCATTTATGATAGTATCAAGAATTAAATTCTTAGGAATAAAATTACAATAAAATTAAAATAATTAATATTGTGAAGATGGCAGTACTTGCCAAATTAACCTACAGATTCAATGCAATCTCTATCAGAATCCCAGCTAGCTTCTTTGCAAAAATTAACAAACTGACCCTAAAATTTATACGGAAACTCAAAGGACCCAGAATAGCCAAAATAATCTTTAAAATTAAGAACAAAGTTTGAGAACTCACATCTTCCAATTTTAAAATTTACTACAAAGACACAAATAGTCAAGACTGTGTGTTACTGACATAAGAAGATTATGCATATACAGATGAAATAGAATTGAGATTTCGATAGTCAAATTTATAGTTAATTGCTTTTTGACAAGGTTGACAAAACAATTCAATAGAAAGAATAATCTTTTCAATAAATGGTACTGGGACAACTGGGTACCTACAAACAAAAGAATGAAGTTGAACCTTACACCATATACGAAAATTAACTCAAAATGGATCAGAGGCTTAAATGTAAGAGCTAAAACCATAATCTCTTAGAATAAAATAAAACATAGGAGTAAATCTTTTTATCTTGGATTTGGCAATTGTTGCTTAGATATGACACCAAAAGCATAAGTTAACAACAACAACAAAGATAATTGAATTTATTCAGAATTAAAGGTTTTATTTTTCAAAGGACACTGTTGTGAAAGTGAATAACAAACCACAGAATGGGGAAAAATATTTGAAGATCACATATGTGATAAGGGACTTGCATCTAGAATACATGATATTCTAGTCAACAAACAAATAATTCAAATAATTCAAAAAATGGGCAAAAGATCTGAATAGGCATATCTCTAAAGAAGATACACCGATGACCAATAAACACACGAAAAATGCTCAACATCATTAGTCATAAAAGAAATGCAAATCAAAACCACAAGGGATCTGTCTTACACGCACTAGTTTGGCTATAATAGAAAATATAGACAATAACAAGTGTCAGCAAGCATGTGCAGAAATTGGAACGCCGCATACTGCTAGTGAAAATGTAAAATAGTGCAGCCATTTTGCAGAACAGTGTGGCAGATCTTCAAAAACTTACACGTAGAGTTACCATATGACCCAGCAATTCCACTCTTAAGTACATACCTAAGAGAAATAAAGATGTATGTGCACATAAAAGCTTTTAAATGAATGTGCAAACAGCAACAATAGTCAAAAGTCAGAAACAATCCCAAAGTCCATCGAATGAATAAACAAAATATTGTATATCTATAGGCGGCAACCTGGATGACGAGAACCATATGCTAAGGGAAAGAAGCCAGTCACAAAGGCCACATAGTATATGACTCCATTTATATGAAACATCTAGATTGGGAAATCCGTAGAGACAGAAAGCAGATTAATGGTTGCCTAATGCTGATGGAGAGTTGAAAGACTGGAAGGTGATATTTAAGGGGTATAGGTTTCTTTTGGAAATGATAAAAATGTTCTAAAACTAAGTGTAGTGATAATTGCAAAACTCTGTGGACATATTAAAAACTAAGAAATTTTATTTTTAAAAATGAGTGCTATGTTTATGAAATTTTCCTCAGAATGCACACAGACCAATTAGGAGGTTATTACTCTTCTAATCTAGACTCTTCAAAGACATCTGATCCTCAGGTCTTTTCTCCTTCCCTCCTCACGCCCTTTCCCTTCAAATATAATTAGAACACACTTAGCTGTCACATTTGTACTTGATAAATTCATTCATATGCTACAGGGTGGGACTCAGGAAGAGAAAATCATAAAAGAAGCTCCCAACTCTCTAGTGATGATATTTTATTATTTCAGTAACCGAGGAAAAAGGCCCATTTCTCAATTGTTTGCCTAAAGGTCAAGAATTTAAACTTTAATTCTAGGCAAGAGATATACGGCTGATGTAGAGCCTTAGACTAAATGATGAATTGCTTCTGCTTCATGCCTGGCACATAGTAGTGCTCAATAATATTTTTAAAAATTAATTAAATGAATGAATTTTAAGAATAAAACTAGACCTTATGGTAAATGGCCAAGAAAGACATGGTAATATGAAAAAATAATGCATAATCTTAAACTGGTTATGGTGAAAAAAATTAAGAATAAAAGGAAAGAAATATTCAATCATTTAACAAGATAGCAAGCCTCTGAGATGTGTCGTAAGTTACACCTCTTTATGGAAAAAAAATGGAAAAAATAAGTTGCAAAGTTATAAAAAGAATAAGGATATTGCACTTTAAGAATGCAAAAAAAAGACAAAAATCATATTACTAGTCCAGAGAAGAAAAATCACATCCATATTGATAGATTCAGAAAAATCATTGACCCAGATTCAGTACCCATACATGATGGAAGCTCTTGGCAAACTAGGGATAGAGAGGGATTTTCTCAGATGAGAAAGAATAAAACAGGAAATTATACAAACCAGAAACAAAAGCCTTTAGGGATGAAGAGAGGAAAAATAAGTTGTTATTCATGTAAGACGTGCTAAGGTAAAAAGTGCAAAGAGAAAAATTAGATTAAGTAAAAAAATAAGGAAGAAAAAGAAAACAAAGGAAAATAAGGAAGTAAAACAGAGATAAGTAGCTGTCCTCAGTATCCCAAATTAAAAATAATGGTCCAACGGTCGTCAGAACTGTCACCCCGGGACTGTCATGTTCTCCCCAACCAGTTCTAGCCAGAGAAATCTGGTTTCTTAGATCTAGAGAGCTTCTGTTCTTTGTCCTCGGGGATAATTAGGAAGTTGAGAAGAAATAAACCCAAGATTCAGGGATTACTAACTGCCATCTCAAAAGAATGATGATTAAAATATCGTAATTAAGAATCAAGGGCCTTTAGCCCCTCTGAGTGCTGATTACAAAGTGATTAGTAGGGATTACTGAGATTAACAATGTGTGCAGGGAAGATGATGTGATTCATTCCAGGCGTCAGGGCCAGAGGTGGCAGATGGTTTAGTTACACCAAGAGAAACTGTAAAACACAGAGTAAAAGACAGTTGGATTTTCATTTGGAAAAGAAAAAATAACTCCTGATGGGCCATGACACGTTGCTTAGAATTGTATAGGCTTATGTCATACCTTTTCAATTTGTCACAAGTGCGAAAATGATGTGATTAGTTTCTGTCTGAGAGGCAAGGAAAGATCCAGATACTGAAATCATTAAGACGAGGCTGCCCGTTTCGTCCTTTATATATTCATTAAGGGCCTTTGGATGAGAATTTATGACGTGAACTAACTTGCTTGATTTACTCTTTAGACAGGTGTGGAGGGAAATAGAGCAGTTTGGATGTTTAAACTAGTCCTTGCATATGCAGATGACATGTTAATGATTTTATCCACCGATGAGTCTGTAAAAACCATCCCTTGAAATTTTGAAGCATATGTTTAAAGCAGCTGGCTCTAAAGTAGGTTTAAGAGCGGCGATTTGCTTGATAGGGCTGACAAATAAGAACAGGTGATGGTCCTGGAAGAGGCTGTTGTTTCAAAATGAAGCAATTGGGAGTTCAGGAGGGTTTTCGGAGAATCAAAACAATGAAAAGTCAAACAGAAAATAGATGTTGCAGAAGAGTTAGTGTCTCTCTAGCAGATTTGGAAGTTATTTTATTGTACTGAATGTGTTGTTAATCAAAGGAATTTCTCATTGCCTTGAGCCATATGGAAGTGATTTGCCATGTTTTTCTTGCTGTCCATTTGCAGAGTTATGTTTGAGGGAGCTGGCAGCGTGCCCTTTGAAAAAACACTATCTTTACAAAGTTACCTTAATGAGCTGATTGAAGGCAAGATTCTTTGCATGGCAATCTTGAGTGAAGTGGTTGTCTTAACTTGTAAGAAAAGACTAAGAAAAAAAATTTGACAAAAACATTTTTTCTCCAAGAATTCTGTCATTCCGAGACATACTTAGGAAGCATGCACGCTAAACACACTGACTGCTTGGAATTATCGATAGAAGAGCCTTTCCAGTCAGTACAGTTTGTAAGCATTGTTTTATAATCTTTCAAAAACTTTGAGTATGATGAAGAGACTTACTGATGTGGAACTACTAAAAAGTTACTGAATCCTCTCTTGAGGCAAAATGATAGAAGGGAAAGAGCCAGGAGGTGAGAGTCCAGAGATCTGGTTTCCAGGATTGAGTTCACCTCCAGCCGTCACTCACTCTTTCCTTGTCTTGTTTTCTTCACCTGAAAAAAAAAAATAACGATAATAGCTAATGTTTATAAAATGCTTACTTCCATCAGGCATTGTTAAAACAGTTTACATAACATTTATTTCATCTCCCAGCAACCTGTGGTAGATACTATTACCATCATCCTCATTTTACAGGAAGCTGAGCGGAGATAATAGAATATACCAGACATCCCATAAGAATGTATTATCAAGGTGTAAGCGTATTTTTGTCTTAACAATAATATGTGATCTCAACTGCAGAGTAGTTTGGGTATACTCCAGACTGAGAATGGAGGAGATAGACTAAAAGCTTCCTTCTATATTCATTCATGATAAAAAAAACAAAAAATCATAGCAAACTAAAAATAGAAGGATGTGCTCCTAATTTCACAAAAATAACTTAGAAAACATGCAAAAATGTCATGCTTAATGGTAAAATATTAAAAGTTCACCTCCTCCTGAAATCAAGAACCAGACATGGATGCCCGTTATCACTATTTTTATTGACATCAGACTACGGTTCTTAGCCAATGCAGTAGGCAAGGAACAAAAAGCTTTAAGAATGTCAAAGGAAGAAATAAAACTGTCATTATTCACCGATGACATGATTGTATATGTAGAAAATACAAAATAACCTGTAATGAAGAAAGCACAGTCCATGAATACAAGGTCAATAATTTCAGAAATCAATGTTATTTCTATATAATAACAACAAACAATTAGAAAATTAAAAAATTTAAATATCACTTGAAAATTCAAGTGTTGGTGAGGATGTGGAGAAAAGAAAATTCTTGTGCACTGTTGGCAGCAATGTAAATTGGTGCAGCCACTCTGGAAAACAGTATGGAGGTTCTTCAAAAAATCAGAAATAGAACTACCATATGATCCAGCAATCCTACTTCTGAGTATTTATCCAAAGGAAATCAAAACACTAGTTTAGAAAGATACTTGCACCCCTATGTTCATACATTCACTGCAGCATTATTTATGATAGTCAAAACATGGAAGCAACCTAAATGTCTACCGATGGATGAATGGACAAAGAAAATGTAATATATATATATGCAATTCCTCATATAAAAGAATGAAATCTTGACACTTATGTTAGCATGGATGGAACTTGCGGGGCATTCTGCTAAGTGAATAAGTCAGACAGAAAAAATCAATACCATATGATCACTTATATGTGGAATCTAAAAATAAAAAACCATCCAACAAACAAAACCAACAACAGCAAGAACAACAAAACAAAACAAAACAAAACTCATGGATATAGAGAACAGATTGGTTGTTACCTGAGGCCGGGGGTGAGGGTGGGCAAAAGGTGAAATAAGAGAAGAAGCTCAAAAGGTACACATTTTCACTTATAAAATGCTTAAGTCACAGAATACAATCTACAGCATGGTAACCATACTTAACAATATTATATTGCATATTTGAAAGTAAGTAGGAAAGTGGATCTTGAAAGTTCTCATAAAGGAAAAAAATTTTATAACTATGTACGATGAGCTCTCTGTGTTCCAATCGCACCATCGTTCATTGATCTTAAGTCATGTATTTTTCTGTATTCCCGAAACTAATATAAAATAATATTGAATGTCAACTGTAATTGAAAAAAAAGGACATATTTTTCTCATTTTTATATCTCTGAAATTGGAATATATCTTACGTTGGTGGCATCTTGCAATTATAATTGTCAGCATTTAAAATTTCTTAGTTGTACATAGAATAATAATGCATCTTACAATGCATCCTGCCTTAGAGTCAATCAAGTATAGTATTTATAAATGAAACTATTTTCTTGAATGCTGGATAATTCTTCTGGGAGCAGTTATTTAAATATTTCTCTTGATATCAATGTTATAGCTTAAAAGAGATTTGAAGATATATTAACCAAATTCGACATGTGCATCTTATCTGAATCCTGATTTGAGCAAACCACTCTCAAGAACATTTTGGGGGGGGTCATACAGAAAAATTTGAACATTAACTACATGTTAGTAATACTAAGAAATTACCATTAAATTTTAAAAAGTGTAATGTGGTATTATGATTTAAGAAAAAGGTTGCTTATCTTTTAGAAATATGTAGTGAAATAATATGTATGAAATAATATAATGCCTGGGATTTGCTTTAAAATAATCTAAGGAAGGGAGGGGAAGTAGAGGGTGAAGGTAAAAGAAGATTGGCTAGATGTTGATAAGTGATGAAGTGGCATGACGTGTTGGTTCATCATACTCTTCTCTATCCTTCGGTACATGTTTGAAAATTTCCACAATGAAAAATGAAAAAATATTGTCCTAAATGCTAACTGCTTAGGTTTTGTTTTAATAGAGTCATACTTCATCAAGATACTCTTATATCCACTAAATTTTTTAAAAAATAGATTTTAATTCTCTTAAGTGATCTTTCAAAATTTTCCTTGTCAAAACGAATTTACAATTTACAGGTATTTATTGAATGCTCCTGTATGCCACAAATATTTGGAAGTATTTAAAATTTAAAAACCCTATCATAGACAACTTTCTGTCTAAAAAGTATACATTTAGAGAAGAGAAATGCTAATGAGGCAGGGACATGTTGCACTGTGGGAGAGACAGGCAGGTAAAACCTGGGCAGCTGGGGCTTGGAGTTCTAGCTCTACCCGCAACAAGCTAGACCGGCAGTAAATTAATCAGATCCTCTGGGCTTCAGTGTCATCTCGTATTAAATTAGGATAATATTAGCCACTCTGTCTGCTGCACAAAGCACGTGGAGATTCAAATAAATAGTAAATATAACAAATCCTTCCCTTAAATGGCTAAAAAACATTTTTTAAGGGTGTTCTTCGTAGCAAGGCTTCAATAAAATGTTTCATTAGATTAGAATCTGAGGCAGTGTCAACACAACAGTGGGAAGAAAAAAATCAGTCATCTGATTGTTTTGCTGTGTGACACCCAACAACCAGTTTGGCTGAGTTTTTCACTGACTTATTCAAACAGAGCAGATGTTTCAGTCCTATTGTCTCGGCCCTTGAAGGTCAGCCTTTTGCCACACGTGAAATCGGGTGCAGGCCGGGCACTGAGCATCATGCTGTCTGCTCTGCAAGTTTCCAGCTGACTCTGTACTAATGAGGTTCAAGGGAGGGGACGGTTCGGGTAGATGGGGTTAGCACAAAGCTGATGGGGATTCATAGGCCCCTCCCTGTGTGAGATCTTAAAAGACGAGCGGCTTGAACTTGCACAAACAGCACGCAAACGAAGGCCCTGTTTGTCTGGGTCCTCCATCTGTGTTGGTGTCGTTCCAGACAGTTTTAAAAGTTGACAACTTTCTGAAATATATGTTCTCAAAGCCTCTGTGCTCTGTTCTGTTTCTTCCATCCCTGCTGGTAAGGCGTTTAGCCTGCTGTTGGCAGGAAGGCTTCCCCGGTGTGTGCTGGGGAGAACTGTCCACAGGGCTGAAACGCATTTTCAGAGTTTCGGCTCTCTACACACAAAGAAAGTGAGACAGCTGGAACTGAAAATCAAGCCAAATAATGTTTTTAATCCCTTTAAGATGACAATAATGTCTTTATTTAAACACTTACATCATTTCTTTGTGAAACTTTCACTGTTTCAGAAACCAATCTAGTCACTCTTTCACTCTCCTACAGAATTTATGTCTCCCTAGAAATGAGACAAGTGATTTTCTCTTTTGGCCTCAACGACTTACGTATACATCTTGCTTATACCACCAGTGTCTGTCACTGTTAAGCAATGTGATCTTGTACAAGTCACTTAACTTCTCTGCTTCTCTGATCAACTGCCTTCCTAATCGGTAAAACGAATGGGTTTGACCAGCTCCTCCTTTCAGCTCCGTAATTTTCTTCACTTCTGATTCTTTCATCTTAACCAGATGCTTAGGAAAGAGATACTTTGATCGATAGTATGTTCTTCCCAACTGAGGTTTAAACAATCGGTAATCTTTATCACCATTCTTTTTATTTAAAAAAGATTTCTAGCATGCATTATAATCCTTTTCGTAAATTTAAATGCCAAGTCATAGATATAACACTAGCAAATGAAATCTTACAGAATATTAAGACAATCATATACCAAAGCCAACTAAAGCTTATTCCAGAAATGCAAGGATGGTTTGATATTGGTAAGCATATTGATACAATTCAGCATCCGTAAGACTAAAGAGAAAATATATAAGTATATTGACTGATAATAAAAGGTATTTTATAAAATTCATAATTTTTTCTTATTTCTAAATTAGCAATATAAGGAATCTTTATTAATGTGGTAAAAATATATATATCTTAAACCAAAAGCCAACCTCATACTTAATGGAATTCACAAAAACCTTCCTTATGGTCCATGGTCCTTGAAACTGCTCACGCTGTAAACAAATTGTGTGCGCATGTACATTATTCGAGAGTTAGCTTTTATCAAATTCTCAAAAAGATAAAGCATATCAAAAATGCTGTAGAGGCATTACTATCAATATCAGGAACAAGAAAAAGATTCTTGCTATCACCTCTTTTTAATAATATTCTGGAATTTCTGGCTAATGTCATAAGGCAAGAAACAGAACCCAGAGGCCTAGCCATTCAGAATGAGAAAGATAAATTAGATTATCATGATTTGAGGATAATATGATTGTATTAAATTTTTTTGATGGCAGGACATAGAAAGCATGTTCAACTTTTATTAGAGATACACAGGAACTCAAGAGAAGAAGAGTCAGCCACACTGAGTGCGATGTCTCTATCTACTAACCAGATCTGAGTGTATTCATTCTCTGTCAATCCCTCTTTGGGGAAAACCAAACTAGCCCTTGGCTCTGGTCTAGAGAGGGATAGCACTTCAATTAGACGACGCCAAACTTTATATTGGAGCAGCTTGCTCAGGACACTTACTTGGCCTTGAGGCTTATGTAAGCCTGGCCCCATATGCATCAAATAATAGTTACGACAACAGTAATGATAGCTATTATTAGGAATGGGAGTAGCATCATGGTTAGCAGCATGAGCTGTAAAGCCGGACTGGATTCGAATCTCAGATTCATCACTTACCAGCTGTTTAATATTAAACAAGATATGTAACCTCTCTGTGCCTCATTTTTTTATTTATAATATGAGGACAATAAGGGTGTTTTGAGGATGAAATGAATTATTCCTTATAAAGCACTTAGATTACCGAGTTGATGCCATATAAATGTTTGTTAAATAAATACTTACTGTCAATTGAGCACTTACTATGTGCCTAACACTATGCTAAGTATTTTACATGCTTTTTTTCATTTAAATCCCATAACAACGCTATGATGATGACGCACATAATATAACAGGATGTTTAAAAGGGACTCGTTCTGTCTGAGTTTCAACTGAGAACAAAACAATATTAGCAAGCATTTCCACATTCCAAAGTGAGATGCTAACTGACTTCTGGCAGACTTGCAAGGGAAGTGGTTAGGGACAAGTTTTGATCCTTGGGTTAAGGAGGCACGGAGGGACGGCATCTTTGGGAAAAGGCATTGTAAATGGGAAGAGGACAGGAGGATTTCCCTGACCCCAAACGTAGTGAGAGGGGCATTAGAAGAGTTTTCCCTGTGTCTCCCGGGGTGGCCAGGGTGTGGTATCCGATACAGAGCGTCCCATCAAGAGGACTGGGACTTTGAAGGGAGAGTGAAGACAGCTGCTTTTCCTGGGAGCAGGTTGACCTGCCAGAGGTGGCAGGGCAGAGGTATGTGATGTTCATCGACCGGTTGGACATGTGGGAGGGGCAGACCTGAGAGTCATGTCAAAAGGAACCTGGCACCAGAAACACAGGACTTTAAGCAGGAATTGGGGTGAGGAGGGGTCAGTAGCTCTTCTAAGTGACCGGTCCCAAGAGACACCTTGGCCATGCTGCTAGTATATTCCCAAAGGGGGTTCTCCAAGTGATCCAGAAACATCCCATGAGAGAAAGAGAAATGTGAATACTGCTCTCTCCAGAGAAGTGCCACATGAGTGTCAGCCAAGGAAAATCACAGAGGATGGACTACTCTGGCAGTGAGGGCAGGAAGTGGACAAGCGCAGGCAGAGGTGGACAAGCAGAGGCTGCGAAGAGAGAGGACAGCAGCGGAGCCCGCCCCTTTCCCTTTTCAGACCCCTATAAAGTTATCTCTTGAACAAGGTGGGGTTAAGGGTGCTAATTTCCACGCAGTCAAAAATTTGCTTATAACTTTTGACTCTACTTTCTGCCCTTGGCATCTGCCATTCAACCAACCACAGATCAAAACAGTATTTTTGCATTGTCGACTATGGATGAAAAATGGTGTTTTTTTATCACAATTTTCCATCTGTAATTGGTTGAATCTGTGGATGGCAAAGGGCCAGTAGGTAGAGCCAAAAGTAACCTGTGGATTTTCAACTGCTCGAGAATCAGTGTTCTTGACCCCACCTTGCTCAGGGGTCAACTGTAATAGATCAGGGCTGACATGAGGGAAAAAGGATATGAAACGCAGGTTTAAATTTTTATACAGAACTGGACATTTCAATCACTGAAATGTGACTGTTCAGTGAGTACACATGATGGAGAACTTTATAGCACCCAAGAGTGACTGAACGTGTCCTAGAACCTACCTTAGATTTCAGAATGGGCAGTAGGGGAAAGAAATAGCAATTTTCTACTTGAACCCTATGAAATCCTACTCTTTAAAGAAAATGGTTGGAATAATAGTGATGATAATATCAAGCCCTCGCATTGATCGAAGACTTACCATGTCCCGGTTCATGTTCAAAGTACATGATACATCCTTGCTCATTCAATCCTCACAACCCGAGGAGGTAAACCTATGGATTTTGTAAAACCTATTTATAAAAGAGGAAACTGAGGCTTAGGGAAATCAAGTACCTTCCCTTGTACACAGCTGGTAAGTGATAAATCGGAATTCACTCGATGTCGGCCTACACAGATACGGACCGTGGCAGGTCACCCCCTCACCAGGAGCGACTTGTGGGCCTAGGAGCGAGTCAGAAGCACTCTCATGTGGATGAGGAATGCTTGCAGAGGGCGCAGACTCGCTCCTAAACCTCCAGGACCATCCATGCAGATCGTGTATGGGCTCCACACAGTATCCTGATCTACAAAACCCTCTCAACTCATGGGACCAGGGGGAAGGGCTCTTTTGAGTCTCTTTAGGGACAACAAGGAGGAAGATTCATAGCATACACTTGTGGTTTTAGAGCAGTCCTCCTTAAAGGTAGCAAGCCTTTTCTTATCTGAACAGTGCCCAGGAGGTTTTAATGAACTCAAGCCCAGGACTTGCCTGAGGACCCAGTACTCCTTGCTCTGTTGCCTTTGAGTTGGGCACAGGATCCTGTTGGTCAGGTCTGGATTTCTTCATCAGATACAATCAAACAATCTTTGCTTTACCTGGTAATGTAGTTCCTGTGGTTCCATAACTGATAAGCTGGGGATTTGGGGCCTCTCCTATGCTTTACAGCTGCAGCTCCCTGAAGGACACCTCACCTGGCTTCCATCTCCTATAGTCACCACCTGGACCCTCCTGTCTTAGCTCTCCTTATACCCACCATAGGCCCTAAACCAACTTTCAAACTCTTGAGGTGAGACAGGAGATGATAAACAAAGATAACCTGAGTGTTAAGCGTTAAGGTAATGTTCAGAGTTTGAAAGATAATAAAAACCAGCCGAGCATTTAATAGCTTAAGTTTACGGATTCTAAAAATAGTGCAAACCTCAAGATTTTCCCACTACAAAGATTGTACTCTAACAGCCTGTACTTTTATTTCTATACCTAAAGGATTTAGTAACAAACCATCCTCTACAGTTGGAAGAAGATGTTGATACATGCATAAAAATAAAATATGAATAAACAAAAAGTATATATGAAAATATAAATAGTTTGGTACTGGTATGTGAAGGGATATAAATGGCAAAAAATCAAGACTTCTGAAATTGTCTTAAATATAAACATTTAGCATAAGGTAGAGATGATAGGTCCATTTGTAGGGAAAATAAATGGTGTGGGGCACTTGGCTAGCCACATGGGGAAAAAAAATAAAGCTTGGGTTCCTACCTCATTTATTCAAAAGTAAAATTCAGATAGCTCAAATATTTCATGATGTAAAGTAAAACCATTACGGTACTAGGAAAAAACATGGAAGAATTTTTTTTATAATCTCAAAGTAAGGGAGAGCTTCCTGAGCATAAGACAAAGCCATAGGGGAAAAAAATGAATATATTTGATGATATACAGTAAACATTTTTATGTGAAAGTTACTATAAACAAAGTTGAAAGCAAAACCAAGCTCAGAAAAAAAATTTTTTTTCAGCAGGTATGATTAAAATTAAAAAATGGCTAGTTTCCAAGGGTTCTTAGAAAGGAAAAAAAAAAGAGACAGAGACAGAAAATAACTACAGGAGAAAAGGAAGCAGAGAGAGAAGGAAGAAATAGATTTGTCAAGTCATACATGTTTTTTTGAACACAAGAAAATATACTCATCTTCACTTGTAATTAAAAAATGCAAATTTAAAAAATAATGTTATTTTTAACCCATCAGAAAGTTTTATAATATATTATGCTATCAGAGACATGGGGGAAAAAAATCACTCTACGCAGTACGAGAAAATAAATTAGGACAGTCTCTATGGGAGATAATGTGTTAATGTTTGGAAAAGCTTAAATGCAAAGGTCTTTGACCCAGCAACTCTGTTTCTAGGAATTTATGTTAAGAGAACCAAAGACTACATGAATAAGGGCATTCATTACTGTATTTTTAGTAGCAAAATACTGTAAACAAGCTATAGTGCTATTAATAAAGAGCTGGTCAAATAAATCATAGCACATTCATGCAATGGAATACTACACAACTGTTGAAAAGACTGAATTGCATCATTGTGAACTGATATTGCACTGCCTCCATAATATATTAAGCAAAAAAAAAAAACAATCTGTAGAAAAAATATGTAGAGTATGCTCAAATTTGGACTTCTAAAAAAGAGGGCCATTTCCACATATATGTGCTTGTATATGCATATATGATTTTAAATAAAAACTATGACATAAACCATCTAAAGAGAAAAAATACTTTGATCTTTTATGTAGTGGCAGCAGAATCAATCTGATCAATAAATTGTGTAAAGGATGTCCTTGACTCATTATCTCAATTCCAGCTCTTATCATGAAGCTTTCATTAAAAAAAAAATCAATTTCAAATATAAACATGCCTCTTCTGAATTTCCTTTTTAAAAAAAAATAATGATAAAAATTCATTGTATATATTTTTCATTTTTGTTACCTAGTAAGTTTTAGTAAATCATAGTTTACTACAGAAGTCTCTTGAGCACGCAGGTAACCAAAAAGCTCCCCATCAGCCTCCGAATCACTTTGTTGCAGTTTTTCATCAAGACAAAGCTGATAAGAGACAAGAGTCCCCACTCCAGGACCTTGTGCCCATAGGCCAGGAGGAGGTATCAGGGACTAGAGTTAGCAACATAGAGTCTGAAGTCATGGTGGCCTCGATGATTAAAAAAACCTATTCTACGGTTTTTGTAAAGAAAGCTTAACTTAATAAAGATATTTAGAAACTAGGATAAACTCTCACTTCCCCAAGTAAGCAGTGCCCATGTCAGAGCTGAGCCATTTGCCTGGATTATGCCTCAGATCCTGGTATGACTGGCAAATAGAAATGAGAATTAACCAGCCTCTAGACATGTTAATTTGACAGTTTTCATCACAATACGTATAGCAGGAATAGAAACAGGAGGGAAATATTTAAGTTGGTTCTCTATCAACCTTAATTTTCCATTTGCAGCTTAATAGCTTATGAAACTTTATAAGTACTTAATGAAATTATCTTGGTCTAAGGCCGTAGTTCTTAACTGGGCAAGGTTTTGACCCCCAGGAGACATTTGGCAATGGCTGGTCACATTTTTGGTTGTCACAACCAGGGGGCTGCTTCTCTCATCCTCTGGGTAGAGGCAAGAGATGCTGCTAAACATCTCACGACACACAGCACATATCCCCACGACAAAGAATTATCCAGTCTAAAGTGTTGATGGTGCTGGGGTGGGAGACCTTGGTCTCCTTTGCTCCTAGTACAGTGAGTGAAACGTTCCTGCTTTAACTCAAGTTCATGAGCACATCCAGCCTTCTTTGACTTAAAATCATTAATTGTTTATGAACTCAGTGCAGTTTTAGAAACTATGGACTAGCTCCTAAAGTATATCTTCTTAGTATTTCCTTTCTCTTTCCTTCCTCCCTCCTTTCTTCTTTGCCTCCTTCCTTCCCTCCCTCCCTTCTTTCTATTTTTCTTTCTTTCTTCTTTTCTTTTTCCTTTCCTTCCTTCCTCCCTTCTTCTCCCTCTTTTCTTTCTCTTTCATTCTCTCTTCCTCCTGATTTTCTCCCTTTCTCCCTTCCTCCCTCTTATTCCCTTTTTATTTCCTCTTTCCTTCTTCCCTTCATCCTTCATTCTCTCACCCTCTCCTACTTTTAGGCTCAGTTACACATTCTTCTGAGATGTACCCAAAATACTCTATAACTCTGCTAAATTCTTTATCATACCTGACACTTAGCAACTCTTTATTATGTTTCAGTTTGTGCTTTACATGCCCTGCTCTTTTGGCACCTAGTAAGATAAATGACTGATGGAAGAATGAATGGTTAAGTGGTTATATGGACATAGACTGTCACATTTGAAATTTTGTCATATTTATAATACCCACATATAGATTCTCTGCCATGTAAAGCAGACAATCTATTTCAGTTTTTCTATATACAAAAAAAGGATCGAGAAATATTATAGCATGTACAGGCTTCAATAAAAATATTCAGCTAAAAATGGAGGTTTTCAGCTTGACTTTATGTTTCAGTGTCTTAGTTAAGTTCCCGGTGACCTAAGACAAGCGACATCATTCAAGAATATCCTATCGGAAACATTTCCTAGGAACAGTTTATTTGGCAGATCTTTCAAACACCTTGTCACATGTAGTAATATCTGAAGTAAGCGTTAAAATGGTTTTACAGTTTCTATGCAGGGTGATCTGTTGACTGGTGTAATCTATCCATAGTTTTTCACAGGGGATGTGTAACCCTGTTAGGTCTGTACAGAGAAAGCGCATAATCGCCATTTGGCTTGGACTTTAGAATGACCTTTGACCTTTTCCTTCATCCTATAACCACCGAGTAGCTCTTCGGCACATGGGAAAGATATTCACGTGTGTAAGGAAATAGCAAGAGGCTTATCTTTACTTGGGCACTACTGAATACAGAAGTGTTTGTTTTGTTTTTTCCTTTTTCTCTTTGTTCTTTGTAATTTTGAAGACATTTATTTATTCATACATGTTGCAAAAAAGCAAATACATCAGAATGGTTCCATTAAAAAAAAGCTCCAGCTCCTCAATCTTCATGTCATCTTCTTTCCCTATAAGTAAACTTTTTTAAAATTAGTATTTTAATTTGGGAGCGGGTCATTCATATTGGTGCAAACATCAAAATCTATGAGAAGGCGAGTTCTCTCTCTCCTGTCCTGTTCCTCCACAGCAGATAACCATTAGTGGTTATTAGTTTTGTTTGCCTTTCCAGAATGAACATAGAGTTTTATGATATTTAAACATTTTCCCTCAGATTCCACACTCTAAATATTTATGATATAAAATTCAGTAGAAAACATATTAACATTTGTGGGCCTTTCCCCCTTTTTCTAGATGCCTTTTTAGAACAAAAGAAAGGAAAGGCACACAGGGGAGTGAGTCTCATGAAAAGTTTGAATCAACTAAATCAATTTGTTTTCTTCGGAAGGTAGCTCATTGTTCTGATTTGTTGGCTTATTCAGGAGGTAGGAGAGGAATCCTAAAAACCTTGGAAAATTTTTTCCTAAAGTTCAAACAGGAAAATGCCTACCATTTTAGACCTGGCTTCTGTCTGTGCTGAGCAAATGTTGTATGTTGGCGTCAGATCCAATATTGCTTATAAATCTGAACCACAAACATCCCTGTGAGATACAACTTTCCCAGGGAAAGGCCAAGCCTTTTCCAGAAAATGTCTCCAGCAGTGTATGTGCTCAAGAAGTGTGTTCGCGACACTTTTCTAAGATAAAATGGCAGTATTTCTCCATGTGAGAGTTCTTGCCAGGGTGGACGTTATAGTCACCCTATTCAACACTCTTCCAAATCTATCGAGCTTTAAAGACAGTCCCAGTCAGAGAACTGGTCGGAGGCTTAACATGACTGGCCACACTTTCATTTTCAGGCTCACTTGTTCTGATTATTTTACTTTGCCTCGTTTCCCCTCCATATTTGTGCAGAAAGAAAAAAAAAAACCTGCCAAATAAATATAGCACTCAAGAAAACAATATGGACACGATATGAACTGTACAGATTTTTTTTTCTTGAAATAATGCCTAACTAATACCTATCTAAGTAATACCTAATCTCATCAGGCCCTGAAAATCTCAGAGTATTTTAAAGGCTTCGAAAAACATTTTCTTCCCATTTTAAATCTCATTAACCTGCTATTTTGTCCTCACAGTGCCCACATAATGCAAGAAGAGAGAACAGAGTACTATTACCTGGCTATGCATGAGAAAGCTGAGGCCCAGAAATAGCCTAAGTGCTCAGGGACATGCACCAAGTCACAGATAAAATCTAGGAGAGAATTCTGCTCCCCCGCCCGCCCCATCACTGTCAGCTCTGCTGTTTGTGGCACTCTTCTCTTTGCCTTTGACTAAGCAGCTCCCCGCCTACAACATCACACTGCTCATTTTGTCAATTGGAAACCAATGCACAGAGAGCATGCTTGGTCTCACAGATCTCCTGGGCCAGACCCAGGAGCTAAAAATAGCACATGCAATTGCCAGGCCCTGATCCTTCTCTCAGCTCCTTTCACCTCTGTTTTGGGGTTGCAGTATTAGAAGATGTTAGAGGTCCGAGCATCTTCTAGAGTGATATCTCTTCTGCTGTGAAGCCTACTGCTACCACTCCCCAGGCCACAGCCCTGCCTTTGCTATTGACAAAGAATGGAAGGGAAGAATCTTAGACCAGGCACTTTAGAAATATGTAAAATACTAAATGCAGAATTAACAGGATAATTCAGGGCAAGGTGACGTATACCTGGAAAAAACAAATAGGTCAGGGGAAAGTAGTTTGAAGCCTTGGAAAACTGTCTCAATTCCAGTTTATTTTGTTAATGTGCAATCACTTTAAAAATGTCCATTCTTGCAGAGTCACTGCACGTCACTCCATGTCCAGGTAAGGAAGCTACACTGAATGAAAGCTCTTAGAAATCTATCCCCTAAGACATCTTGAAGCTAAAAGCCATTAAAATCAAACAGTTCGAAAGAAAAATCCTGATCTTCTAAGTAGCATTTCCATCAGAGAACGGATCCCTTGAGCAGTGAATTTTTCATTTTATCTACTTTTTTACTTGAAGGCACTTTGGGGCTCCAGAGGCCTCAACCAGTTCCTCACTAGCAGTTTTCCCAGAACACAAGAATTTCTTTAATTGAGAAGGGGCAAAGAAAGAAAAACATTAGAAGGAGAGCAAGAGAACAGGTTATAAAACTCATTAAAACAAAAAATGAATGCTGTTTCTAAACAAATTAGTCAGCGATCATATTTAATAAGCATCAAATTTTGTTGGTTATAGTAAACAATTTTTATTATAGAAGTAGCAGTTTTTCTAATTATAGAAGGACTAGAAATTAGATGTGAACAAAAAAAAATCACCCACAATCACATCATCACTGTACAATTTATGGAACTTCTATCATATTTTCTTCTGGCATATATATATATATATATATATATATACACACACACACACACACATATACATACACATACATACATACACACACACACACACACACACACATACGTTATATAAACAGAGATCATGATGTACATCATTTGGTAACTACTTTTAATCACTGAACTATATAGCATAAATATCTTTTATGAGAGTAAATATCCACATAATTGATGTTAATGGCTGCAAAACATTTAATTGCACAGATATACCTAAATTTGTTTAATCAACATTATTTTGGACATAGAGATTATGTACAAAGTTTTCATTATGATAAACAGTTCTAGAATAAACAGCCTTATACAAATGTTCTTACGTATTTGTTTAATTATTTCCTTAATATAAATTTCTAGAAATAAAGTGTCTGGGTCAAAAAAATGCACATTTTCAGGTTATTGGCTGATTCAGACTATTCAAAAGTAGTAAGCAAAGAACGTTGGAAATTTTTTTTTTTAAATCAACCTAAGCAACAGAATGTTATATTAGAGGAATAAATGAAAAACCTATTTCAGAAAATATAAACTATTTTTTAAAAAGTAATTATAGTTAGTAAGTTGTTAAACTCTCATTTGGTTCCAAATCTTGGCAGTTTATAGGAAAAAGGGGAAAGGATCATGTGGAAAAAGGAGAAAGGATCATGTGGAGATTAAGGGGTAGACAACAAAAATCTATATAAAAAGAACAAGGGAATGAGTAAAAATGTCACAGAGAGGAAAAAACTATACCACCATGTCAGTCCTTTAATCCCCTTCCCTCCATTCCCCCTCAGTTTTAGGCAAAAGTCTAGGTTCCCTGGTATCTCTAAATGGGCTCAACTCTGAGTATCCAGGCCCAAAAGAAACAGACCCCCCCCAACACCCTTGGCCACCTCACAGAGACACTCACCAGGTGAGGACCTTTCTTGTTCTTAGCCTCAAACATTTTAGCATTATTTTGTCGAGTGAACTCTCTATTTCACTTTCAAACATATAGGAGAGGGAAAAGTAAATATTTTCTAAAGTTTCTTTGAGCTATGAGAAGTAAAAATGCAAAAAAAAAGTGTATGATAAATTCCGGTTATTTTTTTTTTTAAATATTGTTCAGAAAATTCTAAGAAATTGAGGTCTGCAGCAAATCCCTGGTAAATAAAACCCGAAGGCCTTTTGAAGGCTCCAGAACAATTGATATCCTGTATGCCAAGCTTTCTTCAGTTTGGTTAACTATTAAGTAACTAATTTTCTATTATTTCTTTCTTATTGTTTTTTGCCACAGATAGAAAAATTAAATACAGGGTCAGATCAGCTTAGCTGCTTTCTGCCGATAGTGTGATACCTTGGTCTCTTGACAGTCATTGGACAAATATGTGGTTAGAAGTTTTAATTTACATTATTAACAGATACTATGAAGAAAAAATAAATCAGATCATGGAAGAGAGTGTGACTTTTGATATGAAGATAAAGGGCAGCACTGGGCACAGCTGGTGAGAAAGAAGCCAGCCAGCCAGGAAGAACTTACTGGCAAAAGACACAGGTCAGGCAACTGCAGACGAGAACATACATTTGAATATGGACTCTGCGGACAGCAGAAGAGATGGTCCCTATTCAAAATGGAGCTACATTTAGGGTCTGTCTTAATTCTTTCAGACAGAAAGCTAGAGCAGAATGTCATAAACTTAGGTGGCTTATGAACAACAGGCATTTATGTCTGAAGTTCTGGAGGCTGGGAGTCCAGAGTCAGGGCAACTGCAGATTTGGTGTTTAGGAAAGCCATTTTCTGGCTCATAGACAGCTGTCTTGTCACTGTGTCTTCTCCACATGATCAAAGGGACAAGAGGGATCCCTGGGGTCTCTTGTTAAGGATGCTAATTCCATCCATGATGGCCCTGCCCCCCTCAGGATCTAATCACCTCCCAAAGGCCCTACCTCCAACTATCACCTTGGGAGTTAGAATTTCAACATATAAATTTGGGGGCGGGTCATAAACATTCGCTCTATAGTAGGGCCTTTATAACTTTAAACAAGCAGTCATAAGCAAAATACTGACCAAGTAAAAACTAATTTTCTTAGTTTCCTTCCGTTTTAACACAGCACACTCAAATTAGCAATCAATCCACAAATATTATTTTGTTGTCATGATGGGGTAAGCATCTAGATCCTGCCTTAGTCAAGGCTAAATGGACTTGAACAAAGAAAATGAATACTGGAAAAATTAAAATGCATTGAAATGTTAAACCAGGGGCATTAACTCAAAGTTCAATGGGAGTTCATGGATGGGTTCAGAGAAGAAGGCGTGGTCTAAAGTGAGAGGCGGATTTCATCCACTTCATCAGTAAACACTTGAGCGAGGTACTGGGAAAGGCCTGGAAAAACTAAAATACGACTTAGTCTTTGAATGGCTCATTGCCTGACCAAGA
This sequence comes from Cynopterus sphinx, assembly GCA_030015415.1. Lineage (NCBI taxonomy): Eukaryota > Metazoa > Chordata > Mammalia > Chiroptera > Pteropodidae > Cynopterus > Cynopterus sphinx. The sequence continues at coordinate 47,803,522 of CM057389.1, read as the reverse complement.
GAGAACCTGAAAACTAAATAAATAATTGCAATTCGATGTTATACTGCAGATATGTGCAAATTACTAAGGGAATAGAGGATATCTATGGGAGAGGAAGACTGATTTCTATCAGAGGAAATGAGAAAAAATGACATTTATGCTAAGGCTCAAAGAATGAGTCAGCTCATATTTAGGCCATGGGGTCTAGATGCTGATGTTTAAAGTGAACCCTTAAATTACCCAAAAGGCACAGTATCTATATATGCAGGATCTAGATATCCAGTGTCTAGTAAGCCCAACACCGCCAGATTTTCCTCCAGCTTTGGAACAGATTGTTACTTCTCCTTTGAGCACCAGATGAAGAGTTGGCTTGTGTTTATTGGCTCTGTTGTATGAAAAACACTTATCTTTAAACACTGGGATTACACCCTCTGTGGTGAGATGCTCACACTAACATGAGAGGCACAGGGGAGCTGAGCAGACTGAGGAAGTGGTAGCTTCAAGCTTCCTCGCTCATGGTCCTCAGAAACAGAAACTCACTAGGCAGAACGCACAGGCAGAAGTGTCTTCTTTCTCCCCATCTCTTTGTAGAGTGTGCAGTTGAATTCTCAAAAATTAAACTCACATATTTTGTAGTTTCTTAACCTGTAAAAAAATAAAAAGGGAGAAACGTATCCTAGATAGAAGAACAAGACATGAGGAGATGGGAGTGGGAGAGGATCTTGGCACGTTCAGAGAGAACCATAATGTCTGAGATGGCTAGATTATAGGACAGGGTGCGGAGAGATCGGGAAACTAGGATTGGACCGCCTGTCGCATCATAGATTTTGGATTCTTCTGTGCAGGCCATGAGGAGCCGTTGGATGTTTTTACATCAGGAGGTGACAGGATGGGCCTTATTTTTGGAAAGCCCGCTTTTGAAGCATGGTAAGAATGAAGTCAGCACATTTTTTTTTCTGTAAAGGGCCAGATCATAAATATTTTAGGCTTTGTGGGTCTAGGGACTCTGTCACATGTACTTATATCTGCCTCGTGGCACAAAAGCAGCCATGGACAATGTGTGAACAAACAGGCATGGTTTGCGTTCCAATAAAATTTAATTTACAAAAACAGGATATGGGCTGGATTTGACCCGAGGGGCCAAAGTTTGTTGACCCCTGGATAAGAAGAAGGTGAGGCTATTGGTAGAGGGAGCAGTGTGTAAACTGAGTGATAGTCTAGGCCAGTGGTTTACTAGGTCAGTGTTTTTCAAAGTGTGGTCCCTGGACCAATCAGAAACATTAATATTGCCTGGGAATTCGGCTGGGGGAGGTGGGGGACGGGTCCCAGCAATGTGGGTTTTAACAGGCCCTCCAGGTGATGTTGACACCTGCTGAAGTTTGAGAGCCGAGAACCAGGAGAATGCATTTTCCCACTTCGGAGTTGGAAATCAGAAAAAATAGGATGGGACCGATTTAAAGTGTTCTAGTGAGATAGGACCTCACTGTCTAACATGCTGACATACGGTGGACAGGACTTTGGTCATTATTTGGGTGAGGGGTTGGGGAGATGAAAAAAGTATTTAAAATTATTTTCACCTGTTTCATTCACTTCTCTGTTCCCAATGCCTAGAACACTGCTTGGCCTCAGACATTTTTGATTGTTTTAAATTATTTTTTAAAGTTTACTCTTTCAATTATAGTTGACTCAAGAGTATCTTTTGAATGGATCAATGAGTGATTCTTTCAAAGTTTACCGCTTAGGTGACTGAAGAGATGAGGAATGGTATCAACCAAGACAGAAAACACGTTTTATTGTTTTTGAAAAGTTACAAAGAAGGAGAGTAAAGAGACATTGAGTGCCAGGCAGTATTTAATATACATGACCTCATTTGTTCCTCAAAACAGCTTTTAAATAGCTGTTATCATCGCCCTTTAAAAAATGAAAACAATGGTGGTTCCGACAGGGATACATAATGGTGGGAGCTTAACGCTGCAGCGAGCGACAACTACACCCAGAGTGACAAGTGAGGTGCACTCATGCCGCTTCACAGGACAGAGTTCAGTTTTGGTTTTTTGATTCAACTTTGCAGAATAGGAAAGACCTAACTACACAATACTGCAGTACTTTGCTGCTTACAAAGCAGTTTCATAGATTATGTCTTTTGAGGGAAACCACTTTGTTTTGCAGAAAAAGCACAAAGTTCTAGGTTCAGACCCAGCTGCACCTAGAGGTAGCCACACGCTCTCGTCTCCGAAACGGAGCCCGTGAGAATAATTAATAGTCAAGTGAGGTCTGTAAAGCATCTGACTCAGAGCGAGAGCCCAGCGGATGGCGGACAGTATTATTTTCTAATCCTTAATATAGTTTATTGCCTAAGCATTTTCTGTCAGGTTGGTGAGGGGCCACTTGGACCCTCAAGAAGTCACCTAAGAGAAAGAAGTTCTCTGTTTCGGTCTCACAAGTACCTCTTAATGAGTTTCACTGTTTTACTTAAAGGACTTATGTCCTTGTCTGAGGTGTGTTGACATTCAAACAGGTTTCGCATTCGGGTGAGGCCCATTCCAGTTCAAGGTTTCACTTCACATCTCTGCTCCTGGTGGTTACAGTGCCCTCCTCCATCCCGGGATGTCAAGCTCTATTCATACCGGTTTTCCTTCTTTCAACACTTCCCCCCCACCCCCACCACCAGTCTGTAGCTTCTACACAATTTTTCCCTGTTCATTTGCTTAGTCATCAAGTCAAACAAGGCTGGGTTTGGGGGACTCAGAAAGCAGGAGCTGAGGGAGGGAAAGGTGTTCTTGAAAGAAACGGCTCCTGCTTTCAAAGGATTTACTCACTGCCCAAGAAAGCTGGATTTGCTAAACAAGGGAAACTGATCACCAATTCCTGCTGCATTTCCTATCATCTATCTATCTAGCTAGCTAGCTAGCTAGCTATTTATTTTTAAGTTTTTAAATTTTTTTACACCAAGAAAAGCCTAGCTGGGTGTGACTCTCCTCTACTTCAGGAACCCGAGGCCATTGCTTTTCTTCCCTCCCAAAGGACAAGTTCTGAAGGACACCAGCGCCTTCATCCTGTTGAGATGAAGAGGCTGGTTCGTGACATTGGGTTTGCCAGTTTCCAGAAGAGAAACTTCTTGCTTTTTAGTATGCTTTGGGTGATTCTAGAAAATAAGACATCCGCTTTGCAACATGCCAGGCCAACAGCGGTTTCCATTTGGAAGGGAAATCATCCTCGACCACCTTGCCTCCTCGCTTCCACTAGATTAGAAAACAAGCAGAGACGAACACAGCGTTAGTGGGGTTGGTCGTAGCTAATGGAAGGGACGACTGGGCCTTTCGAGATAAGTGACACTGATGAAGAGTACATTCTGCAAAAAAATAAACAGCGATTGGAGAGTTACTCTGAACACTGATATCTGCACGTGATAGTAAATAATTTTGATGCAAGGGTCTTTCCCCCAAGATTTGAAATAAAATCTTTCCCCTGGCTCCGCACCATTTAACGAAGATTTTAGCCCTTTGATAAAAATCGTGGTGTCAGAAATGACAGAACTAATTTATGACTTTTTTCCAATCAATTTAGATGTAATTCAAGAGTAAATGAATGGTTTCCCTTTTTCTCCCCTACATGAAATAGAACAAACTGTACGTTCACTGTGTCCTGTCACACAGACTGGCTTGACATAAAACTTGGGATTTTATTGCAAGATTTGGAAGCTAATTGTTAGAAATTCATTTTCCCTCGACTTTTATTGAGTTCTGAGGACGACAATTTCTCTTTGTATGATAGTAGTTCAAAGTGAGGACATTTGGGACGATTTTAAGGTCTAGTCCAGGACTCTTAGGCCCTCTTAGGGTCTGCCTATTTTTACCTTGAATTTATTAACTGGGACTATAGGAACCCAAGTCTCCCAGTGAATGTTTCTTCCACTCAGTGATAAACTAGCGGGAGGAGAAGAATCATGCAAGCAATCCTTATGGTGATCTGGACTCCTAGCAATTCACACATTCAGCCCTCTGCCAATTACACCCGTGTTGTAACTTGTGACACTTACACAGGCAGTTTCTCACATGAACATATGTTGTTCTCCCCTTTCGAGGAAATTAATCCCAACCTCAAGCACACTAGCAGCCTGTGATTAGTTCTAATCCCTCGGTTTTATGGCAGGAAAATCGACTGTAAGGAAACGAGGGAACTGACTATGAGAAAACCGAGTTGGTCTTCCCTTTTCCAAAACGGCGTCCAATCAATGGCATCAAACTTCTCTTCGATGCACTTGTCGAAAAGTCCTCAAGGAAATCATCCTGAATACCATAAAACAAAGAAACCTGCTCCGTAGAATTGTTTTGCTCCAGTACAATATTTGGCAGGAAAATGTGGTCAGAGAGACTGCATCATATTAAGTGGATTTTATGTTTATTGACTACCTATAGCACTACTTAATTGATTTATGTATGCTTCAGAAAGCTTTATGCTCGGAGACATAAAATATATCCTTTATAGTTTAAGGCCTGCATTTGGGAAAGGTTGGCATATGCACCTGAGGAACTTTACCCTTCTGTTTCTAGGAGAAAACAATATTTGATACACTTTATTCCCACTTATAGTAAGTTTCCTACGAATGTAATCCACATATGAAAGCTGCTCGTATTCCCCAAGTGCTATTCACTGTCATAGTCCCACCATGTCTGAATGAAGTTTTTCTGTGTTCTCCCATGACTTTGAGTTAAAATGGTAAAAGAGAGAAATGGTAAAAAATAAAGTAAATCTTGAGGCATAAGGTTTTTATTCTACTGGTTGTTAGAAGTGGCAGAAGAGGCCTAACGTGAGATAGAAAGCCTATTATAATAATAGTAAGATTTTTAAAAGTATCCTAAGTATATCTCTATGACCTATATATGAAAAGTGGTCAAAACAATAGTAAATCTTAATACAATTACCACCGCTGTGCAGATAAAATAGATGAGTGCCAATGGCAGGACTAGGACCTGGTCTTATGTCACCAGGGTGCCACAGAAAAGGGGACGATTAGTCCTGAACCTATCGCCCCAGCCCATTCCCGATGCCTCATTCTGTCCTTCTGCCTGTTGATTTTGTCTCCCCACTTTTTTCTCCAGAACAAGTTTGGCAGGCCTTGTTTCTCCTGCTCCCCCATTTCCATCAGGGAGATCTCACCCCAGTCCTGTGAGCGGGAACCAACAGGTGAGTAATATGAGAACTAAAACTCAGCACCCCTATTTGAAGATACAGGAAAAACTGAGGACAGAGGTAGTGTTCTATACTGGAATTTGTTTGACTTGCCATGTCCAGCACAATTCCTCTTTTGTAATATGTCAAGGGTAATAACCATGAGATGTTAGATTTTTGTTTGCTTTCTAACAAACAAAAGTAATGTTAGTAAGTGAATGTTAGCACTGACTGACATTCAGTGAATAGCATTATGGAAGAGAGCTCTGCCTGAGTCGTGTAAAATGGTAGCTGATGTAAACATTGCTTAGATTTGGCTTTGAAATGTGCTTTTGTTGAGACATATTTACATATGGGCAGATTTGATCTCCAAATTCAAACCCAATTAAATAGAGACAGAACCCTAGAGAGTTGGGGAGTCACCCAGCCTCCCTACCCAGGCCTGCTCCCTGACTCTGTGCCTTCCAGCGCCCAGCAAAGACTGCTAACGTTTCTGACAGATGTAACCCCCCAGCCCAAACTTCTGCCTCCCAAAATCTTCCTTGACTCAGAGGCCTTCGCTTGGTGCTTTATTTGGGGTTGATTCCAAGTGCTTCCTTTGCTAATGTGTAAATTTCATGTGAAAACTGGTATAAATATAGAACACTGAGAAGTCAAAAGTAAGTAATTATTGAGAAAAATGGAAGTGCTGTTAAAATTAAAAATGAGATTTGCTCTAGGCGGTACACCTTGGATTGACAGTTGGTGGCATCTATCTGAGCATCTAGCAGATTATTACGCAGGAGCTTAACTATTCACTTTGGGGGTTGCCACAGGTGGACTCCCTGCTGCTTCTGCCTGGCCTGCTTTCTCACTTTTCTTTGTGGCAGCTCACCGTTTTGTGACGAGGCAGGCAGACCGGACTTCAAACTGCCACTTAGGAGCTGTGGAAGCGTGCACGCCTCACTCAACCTCCCTTAGCCTCAGTTCTGCCATCTCAGAATGGGATTACTCACATGGCATGATAAAGAAGATTACAGATTCTGAGTGTCAAGAGCACATCGTCTTAATATCCTTTTATCAATTCTGCAGTAATTTCATAGCGACATAATATTCTGATTATTTTCTTTGGCACTAACTTTGCTACTTAGAAGAGCAAGAAGTGTCGTTTTACTGGATTTGGAGAGTAGAGGAAAGCTTTTCGACTTAGCACCAGTAGTCACTGAAGCATCTCCATTTTGAGTGTGATTTATCCTTCTTGTTTAATTGTGTGCACGTTTAGATCCCCCGTGGAGTAGCTTTCTGACACAGACTCCTTAGCAGCACTGCTCATTGTAAATGAAAGGATGCATTTACCTCTCGAAAGTTCTTTAAGTTGTAGCTACACATTCAAAATGCTTTAATGATGTTGACCAAATTGATGCTGAGCCATTGCCAGTGGAATAATTTTTTTTTGTGCCCATAGTATTGTCCCTCATCCTTGAAGACTGGGGCCTATGTCCCTTTCTCTATGAGGCTTTTCTTGTCAGCCTGACCAGAAACTCTTTCTTTTTCCTCTGGTATCTCCCATTCTGTTTTGTTTATATCGCTCTTGTATCATGTTACTTTTTGAATTTTCCTACTAGATTATAAGATCTTTAGGAACATGAAATATGTCTTATGTTAATGTAAGCAATGATCTAGTGGAGAAATCAGCCAAAACTTTAGATCAACCCTAGACTTCTCTCTGAAACCTTCTCTGAAATATCCAGTCCACGCCTGCCCCTTATTTCCATAATATTTATTCCAAAGTGGGCCAAGGTGGAAGTCATAAAAATGGTGAGAAGTGGTTGGATTCAGGATATATTTAAAGACAGTGCTGAGAACTTGCTAATCTATTAGACGAGGGATGTGAGAGAAGCAGAGGTACCAGATCTTTCTCATCATTGATAGTTGTCAGAAAATAGTGACTAAAATGTAATGTATGAGAATATGTTCACCAGGGTGTGCCTACACCAGTACCAAGGTGAAAAGGTTAAAGTTTGTCAAACAATTACTCAACTGTAAAGCAACCAGTTGGTGAATGAATTTAACTCTCCGTAATTTAACTATTGGTTACCAAATAAAAATTTAAATTAATTCTATCATTTCTTTAAACAATGTTTATATGTATGTCCACAGGCCTGTCTTTATATATATAACCTGCATCACCAAGGAGAAATCTACATCTGAAGTGCACTATCTCAGAAGTCTAAGGGTCCTAGTTTTTAAAGTCTAGCACTATAGTATTTAGGATGGAGGGAAAAAATGCAACTATCTAGAGATTCCAAAATGTCTAGCTAAGTAGCTATAACTTTTCATTTTTATCCAAGGACTTGCTGCCATGTAAAACATAGCGTTCTGTGAAGATAATATCAACCTAGAATAGCAATGGCATATCACCTCGTTAATGACTGCCTTACTTGGACTCGTACAGGCCCCAGAAGAGCACCCAAAATATAAAATCATAAATAAATTGCAGTTGGGCAAGAGCACCAAGCATAATATAACACTCAATAAATCTGAAGAAAATATTCATAATAGTAAATAACACACATAGGCCCAGGTGCTAAAACTGAAAGTGAGGAGATTCCAGCGTCCTGGAAAGAAAACAAAAGCAGTCAGTCCTCAAATGCACGGTGGTTTATATATATTTTTAAAAAATAAAAACATCCATCTGGTTTTCCAATGCAATTTCTTCAGATAAATCAAGCAACTCAACATTAGCAACATTCAACATTTACGATGTCAAAGAGTCTTTACAGATTATTCCACAGAAACGTACTAATGTGGAGATGTCTCATTTTTTACGGATGAAGGATGAAGAACCTGAGGCAAAGCTCCAGCTAATGTCCTGCCTGTGGCAATTCAGCGAGAGGGCGACAGGGCCAGGAGAACACAGAGGACCAGCCAAACACTGCTGGGTGGTGGGAGACAAAATGCGAACTTCACGCACTTTATAATCAACTCATGCGTTGAGTTCATCATCTACACTGCTCTCTTTGGCATAACTTTTCTTCTTTTTTTCCCCTTATTTATTTCAGCAACAGAAATAAAAATATGTTTATACTAATAGACATGTAGTAGACATAATCATAGTAATGCTAACAAAAAGAAAACCAGATAGGATGGAAAATGAAAGAGAAATCTATTTGAGAGTGTCAAAAAATTATATTCAGGATGGTGATCTCAAAGATAACTATTATTATGTAATCAAGCACATAAAATTTTGTGTGATGTAATCGTGGGTGACGTTGAACTCCATTGAACTTTTATAAATGAGGACTTCAGGGATCCAGAGTCCAAAATGTATATACTAATACAGAACTAGAAGGAGAACTATGCTCAAGGGACAAGATCATTAGAAAACCAGAAAAATATCTTTTAAAAAAATCTTAATGTCTTTTAAGCGGAACTGTTGTCAGGAATATTGGCATATTAACATGACTTTAAAATTTTCGGAGCAATCTGTTGATAAAATTATCAGCCAGAAAAACCTTGCTTAAAGATTGCACAAAGACAAAAACAAAACCCCCACGAGGGTACAAATCTTCAAGACCAAGACTTGGCTGAAATGATAGATAACCTTATGTTATGCTCTCGAGGTCAACAAACTGTCAAATCTGGCTGAGAAATGACCAAATATATAGATAGCAGACTTTTATCATAATGGATTCAAGCTTCCTAAAATAGATATATTCTTTGTGCTGCTGATGTATTATGAAACAATGAAAAAGTTATGTGCACGAGCTAAAGTTTGAAACACTTTTGACCTAAAGCATGTAATAAATGCTCTCTCTGTTGCCAAAAGACCCAGTTAGTTCAGAGAGAGTTTGCCTACATAATGCCAGACATCTGTGCAAAAGCTGCAAATTTTGGTCAAGGATTTTAACGTTTCGTCGACGTGGTGCCAAACATCTGGGTATTTGAAAATATCTAGATAATTGACTGACTTTTTACTTTTCATCCAGATGTTTGGCATCAGAATTAAATATCATCTTAGTACTTGAGTGGGTTTGTGATATGAAAATGCTCATCATATACCCTTAATATATATATTAAAAAAATAAGGTTTAAAGCCATATACACAACGGAATCCCAGTTTTGAAAATAAAAATTGTATATATACCCGTAGAAAAGAGCTCAGTGGAAAACATACTGAAATGTTCACAGTGGTTATTCATTCTCTGGGTGGCAGGATTATTGCAGACTTTTATTTAAGTCGTAGTTTTTAAAACGTTTTCTAATGTCCTTCAGTAAAACATGTATTGTTTTTATAACCAGAAAAGCATTTTTATTGTGTGATTAGGTGGTGTCAGTTCATTTGGAAACGAAAAGAGTTCAAGTTATTGCTTGGCATAGTTGGAGCTATAAACCTACTAGTACATTACTCTGGTTTTGGAAAAGCAAGTTAAAAGCAAGTTAACAAAGATATGAAAGCTCTGAAAATCTAATGAACACTAGGTGGACGTGGCTGGGGACAATGGGCCTGACTGGGTTCTTTTCTCGTTGAATGGACAGGAACTTTTATTTTGCACGCATCCCAGTATGTGCCCATACATGCAAGCTCAGAACACCAGATGCTATTTTCAACAACGTCCGATACTTGTCCGGTGCATTGAGAAACCCAATCCCAGCAGTATTCTTCTCGAGGTCACCGCTTCCCACTGCCTTTATACCTGACTCCCAGAACCCCTCCCTCTCTGGAGCTGACAAATTAAATTCAGCTCTTTTTCATCTTCTTCCTCTTGATAAGTTCCTCCAAAGATAGACATGTGGAATGCTACAGTCTTTAAAATATCTAGTCCAAAATTCACAGGTGGAGAGACCGAGGTCCAGGGAAGTTCAACACCAGGCCTATGATCCTATGATGCTACATTCAAGTTTGCTTTAAACTTAGGGCATTTTTTTTTTTTTTTACTACACAACTGCTACAATGGTTATTCTACTCCCTAAATTTCTTCATCTACAAAATAGAATAAATATTTGTGTGCAAAGGGCTTTGGAATGTCCGAGATAGAAACTAAATATAAATACCAAGTATTATTTTGGCAACTTTTTCCCCCTTTATTTTAGAAATGCTGTCGTTCAATAATCCAGATAGAATCTCAGAATCCTAATAAAAATATAAACTCCTAAAACATGGGAATCTTAGTTGTTCTGAAATTTCTTTAAAAGCAAGTGTTCTTGAGATGATCTAAACAGTTCCAAATTAAATAAAGAACAAATGGTAAAGTTATCTGGACATTTTTGAAATGGAAAATCCAAGATCTCTTGTAAAAAGTAACATAAAGAAAGGATTGTCATGTGATTTTTTTCCCCTAACTTTTGTAGAGAGCAAAGCAACCATAATTCACTGATGAATCCCATACACTCTTCAGTTGTTGTTAATCTTTAAAAAGGGTTCAATAAACAACACTAAGTAAAAAAGCAAACACTATGCTCTTTGGTTTACATTAAAGCTCTTCCCATTGTTCAAGAACAAATTGAACTAACCTGAAAGAACACCAGGTAAACATATCTGAAAGAAAATAGCTTCCTCTTTCCGAACAAATTTAAAGCTATATAACTTAAGAAATAGGAATTGGTGAAGCTTCTGTCTCTCCTATTCTCTGTCCAATAGGAGAAAAGAAAGAACAAAAATAATCATTTCTAGGCAGTGAGCCCTATAGCTACATGCAACCTGCTTAACTCAATTCTTCACAGCCAGACCCATGAAACACTTCCATATTTTAAAGAATTATCAGAAAACGCATGCTTAGCTGATTCTGGAAACACGCTTAACTCTTAAAACTTCCAGTTTGGGGGTTTTTAAAAAATTATTTATTTGCTCAAGACGTAAAATGTGAAAAGAACAAGAAGTTAACCTTTAACTACCTTGTCTTTTCTATATATTTAAGGCTCTTTCTAAAAATGTCTTTCATGAACCAGGGCTTGAGGCCATAAAGTTACTAGTATGCAGGCTCATTATTGCTCGTACGTATGTGGTACTTATGTTTTCAAAGCATTTCACCATCATTAACTTCATGTCAGCGAGGCAGGATATTGGCCTTGATGGAAAAATGATCTAACCCGGTATGGAAAATTCTGTTACTAAAACCCACACCTGAAACAGGAAAACTTCCCATTTCTTTGTCTGTGCCAGAACATTCTCAATATGCAGGGCTCACAGAGTACGTCCCTAAAATCTTTGCAAAGTGAGGTCAGAGGGAGAAGTTTGTCTCCTGAAATGGTTTTTATTGTTCCTGCTTGGAGAATATTGGTTATTGACAGTGATCATGGTGGGGTTTTGGTATATTCTGTTTGTTTTGTTTTGTCGAAAGGAAAAAAGAAGTATGGTTAAGTGAGGTAATTGTCAGACTCAAAAATGGAGCCCGCCAATGTTCTGAGATAACTCAGCTGAAGGCCCAGCACTACCTTCAAGATAAAACAAAAGGTTTTCAGGAGTGAGGGGGTGGATGGATCAGAGACTCTAAAAACAATCTCCCCAGAGAAAGGTCAAACAGTGGAGCAGTTCATTGTAAGGAAAGCTTACAGTCACGTTTTGATGAAGGGAGCAGTTTAGTTCTTTGCACGATTGCTAGTTTTGCATCCTGTCACTCACTCTCTTCTCCAGAACAGTTCAGCGCTGCTGAGCTGTCACGGGCATGACGTGATTCCTATGAATTGACTGTGTTCCAAAACCTCATTATTGGAAAACTTTTCTATTTGAGGCTAAATATAGGGTATTATATAAACACAATGTATTATAGGTCAAATCCTGTTACCACAAATGCTAGCAGGCTATCCAATTTGGAGTTAGGAAGGAGACTGTATTCGAATTTTTACAGTGTGCATCAAATCTGATTACAATTATGTGAAACGAAGCTATTTTCCAGCCCCAATCGATGGGCAATATATTCCAATCGTCAGTGAAAAAATTCTTGAAATGAGAGTTACCTTGTATGAAACAGGAACTGTTCTGTCTTTTTCATCCCACACTGATCTCGTCCTCCTAAACGCAAATGCTTATTTCTGTATCTTTCATTTAGAATTTAATCTTACATTGCTTGTGACATGCTCATATGTTGTTTAAAGCATAACATCATCTAGAAGTTTCTGTGTATTTCTATTTGTCTCTTCAATTTGATCGTAACGTCTTTGAGGGCAAATATCCAGGGTTTTGACTTCATGATATTGCAGAGTCTAGAGAAAGGGAGGGAGAAAGGAATGAAGGAAGGAGCAAAAAGAGTAGCAAGTTGAGGCAGACATCCTGAGAGAGCTTCGTTGATATTTCAGGGGATTTTATTCAATAGAAAACCTCTCGCTCAACACCTGATTTAAAACAAAGGAAGGGAAGAGTCTCAATATAGTATTTAACTCACAAGCAGACGAGGCTTGTAAGCTGGCTCTCAAATTCATTTCCCCTCAGCAGGGGCATGAGTTCATCTTTTAAGCTGTAGAACGAGGCTAATACACGTTTATCGGTCATCTTTGTGCAGAATGGATTAGTTTCATCTCCAGCGCACATGTGAGAAGGAGGTAACCCCCTTCCTTGATGATTTGTGCAAGGGCCTAGGGAATCCCTTAGCAGCTATAGGGTCTTGCCTTGCTGTCTATCCACCCCTGACTCTCGCATTGGGCCTATTTGAATGGGCCAAAAAACCACCAGTACTCCTGTTCTGGGACTCGCATTGCTCCTGCTGTAGAATAAGTGCTGAATGAATAAACTGCTGAATAAATGAATTAATGGACTGTAATTGATAAAGCACTGCCCTTGGGGTCAAAAGCCCAGTTTGAATCCTGACTTCCCCCAAACAGCTGAGTGACTTTGAGCAAATCATATAACCTTTATTTTTTATCTTTCTTTTTTGTGAAGGGGAAGGGAATCCTCGACACCAAAGTTTCATCAACAATACATTAGCCATGCTTAGCATTTAAGTTCTCAAACTCCTGGACCCCTGTGGAATTAACATCCAACTAATAAGCCTTCACTTTTGCTCCTCTGTCTGGAAGTTCTAAGTTAAAAGTTTGTTAGGTAGGGAAACTTCTGTACTAAAGAATATTAACCTGTATCTTCAAGAGAGTCTTTGAATTTCAGTCTGACCTTTATCCTGAATAATATCAGCCTGAAAATACAAAACCAAGCCTTTGCACCTGCAATGCTAATTATCTATCTCATAAGAGAACTGAGTCTGAAAAAAAGATTTTTATTCTTGTCTCCAGCTCCCAGTCCCTGCAGTCCTTGTACTCTTTACTTTCTTTCATTTACTCTCTAATAATTGCCCTATGGATAAAGCGATGATTGTCCAAACTAGGACACGCTGGGGTTTTGTTTCATTTTATAAATTTTTTTTTGCAGCTTTTAAAGTTGAGGTTTAATTCACGTAATGTAAAATTCACCAGTTAAGGTATAAGACTCAGTGGTTTTTAGTGTATTCATTGTTGTGCAGCCCTCACCTCTAGTGCCAAAACGTTTTCATCACCCCAAATGGGGCCCCATACACATTAAGCAGTCACCCCCATTCCTCCTTCTCCAAACCCTGGCAATCACTCATCTACTTTTGGTCTCTATGGGTTTGACTGTTCTGGACATTTAATGTGAATAGGATCACATAATATTTAAGCCTTTTGCATCTGGCTTCTTTCATATAGCACAATATTTTCAAGGTTCGTCCCTACTGTAGCATGAATCTGTCCTTTATTTCTTTTCATGGCTAAATAATATCTTACTGCCTGGCTTTACCACATTTATTTATCCATTCTTCAGTTGGTGGACATTTGGTTTGTTTCTACTTTTTAGTTATTAATGCAACTATGAACATGGATGTACATGTTTTTGTGCAGATATCTGCATTTGGTTTGTTTCTACTTTTTAGTCTTTAATGCAACGATGGACATCGATGTAGATGTTTTCGTGCAGATATCTGTTTCATTTCTCTTGACTAGATACCTAGAAATGGAATTTCTGAGTCATATGGGAATTCACATTTAACTTTTTGAGGTACCGCCACATTGTTTTCCACAGTGGCGGCACTGGTTTATGAGGGTACATATTTCTCTCACTTATTTTTCTTTTTAAAATTATTGCAGCCATCCTCGTGGGTGTGACATGGTATCTCAACGTGGGTTCAATTTGCATTTGCCTAATGATTAGTGATATCGAGCAACTTTCCATGTGCTTATTGGCTATTTGTATATCTCTTTTAGAGAAAAATCTGAGTTTTTCCCCTGTTTTTAAGTTGAATTGTTTGTCTTTCAGTTGTTGAGTTGTGTATGTTATGAATACTAGACCCATACCTGGCATATGAATTGCAAATATATTCTCCTGGAGACACTTATAAGTGAAAGAAGGGAGCTATTACTACTCATTCAGATAATAGTGACATAAACTGAGGTTCTTCTAGGAAAAACAGGACACATGGTCAACGCACCTACAAAGGATTTCAATCCATCCGGTGAAAGAAATGTTATGTTAATTTTAATGGGACGATTGATCTACCCAAATAATTAAATATAGTTAATCAAACTAAGTACCCTCCCTGTCCTACCTGTAGTGCTAGAGAATATAGAAAAATATATATCTAAAGAAATGTAAAAGATTTTCATGAGCCTTTAAGTAATTTAAGGTCAAGATGAAAGGACGTAGGAGACACATAAACAAATAACTAATAAAGTAAGAAATTACGTGCTGTAATGGCTTAGGAAAAAAAATTAGTGTTTCAGCAATAAGAGAAGATTCAACTTTGAAGGGTAGGTAGCATTAAGATCAGAAGAAATTTTATTTAAAAAAGGATGTGAGTTACTAGGGGCTATGAGAGCAACTTCATATGCTTCAGCGGTGAGAGAAAGAATCGAAAATAGGGTATGTGTTTCACACAATGGTTTCGTTCTCTCCTTTTCAACTGCATATATTATCACCCCATTAGGACAAGGAGAAAAGTCTCTAAAAATGACAGAGGTATATTTTATTCTGCAGTTGTGCTTAGGGTTCTATTAAAATGCTGCATTTAATCAACAATGCTTTAAAAAAAAGGTAGGAAAGGAAGCCTGGATTACAGGTAACATGAGAAGGTATTTTTTATCCCTCAGAATGTATTAGGATCTACTGATTCTATGACAGAAACTGTAAATAAAGTTGCTTTAAAAAAATTTTTTTAAAAAGCTACGTTTGGAGAAAAAGAGCAGCCATTCAGGGCACATCGACTCACAGTCGTTGCCACCTCATTGCATTTTCTGTACTGCCCCAGCTGGGAGTTAGCTGCTGGTTTGGGCTTGCCTAATGGCACCCAAGGCATCTTATGCTTAGAGGGGAGCACACCCACTTTCTAATAAGAAAGTAAACTCCGAGGGCAGAAGCTTTCTTATTTGCTTGTCTAAACCTTCCAGCTGCCTCTCCAGATCTCCTCCCCATACTGGTCCACTCTGCTCTCATCCCGTGGTGGCTGGGCCGGCTTGGGTTATGTCAACAGGCTCTGGGTGCTCTGATGGGGAGCCCCGGAAGGAGCCTGGGGGGAAGGAAGGAGAGAGAGATCAGTGTATCGGTTCCCCTGGGTCCTTTCCTATGAGGTCCTCTGCTCCTCTGAACTCTCTGTGTCTGGGGTCCTTTGTCCTCTCCCCTCCTTGTGCCTTCCTACCCACACCTTGGAAATTAATCCCTTTTGTGAATAAACTCCCCTCGGATTATCCTAATTTGAACGTGCCATCTGTTTACTCTCGGGACCCTAACTGACAGTCCCTCATAGTACCCAGTACTTTAGTAGGTGCTTAACAAATATTTGTTAAATAATTAATAAATGAATAAATAGGGAGCAGATGCTTCTGTTTCATTTTGTTTCCCCTGACAATTACTTGGGCAGAGGTGAGATTTTTGATAAAGGCCATAAAAAATTGATAAATAAAATAATCAGTTTGCACTTATTGTATAAATTGGCTTATTTGGGAAATCTATTTTTTAAATTTAAAATGTCAAGTAACATATTTCATTTATTGTGTCACCACAGTAATTACATATATTGTTTTCTGTATGCCAAACAGGTGGAAGCGAGAGACACTTTAATTTTTTTAATCTTATTTTTTCTAAGTTGTACAATGGAAGTGATGTGTATGTGTCCCTGGGTAAGTTTAATATCAAAAGAAAAGGAGAAAAGGGTAGTTTTTCCTCTCATTTCAAAAACTTCTTGTACTTTTTTTGTAATTTCTTTTTTAGTTATTATTCTGATGTCTGTCTTTGCCAATTGTCACACTGAATGCTTCTGATCACAGGGCAGAAAAAACCCTGGGGTGTAGTACACTAAATTTTAACTTTAGTTTTATTACCTCTTTCAGTTTTGCCTTCTCTTTGTTCACTCTGATTATCCATTTTGTTTTGATTTGTTTATGATGTGTGTGTGTGTGTGTGTGTGTGTCTTCGACAAGGACATGCTAAAAAAAAATTTCTTACCTGCAAGCATAATTCTCCAGCTTTGTCAAAGAAGCAAGATATCTATAACTAACTTTGCTACAAAGACCAATAAAACTTTTTTTGTTGTTGTTTTCATAAATGATTCCCTCAGTCCTCTCATTTTCTTGAGGTCAAGTAGAAAAAGATGGAGCATTAGCATCCATTTTATCCTTTTATACCAGAGCCTCTATGAACTGAAAAAAAAAAAATGTCTATTAGAGAGAACAAATAGGCCCATGCAAATTCTGTTTACCAAGAAATTTTATTAGAAATAGATTATGAAAGATGATGAAAGATCAGAAATACCGTTTAATACACCAAAGACCAAAGAAATGGTGACCATTTCAGCAAGTGCTAAAAAAAAAAAAAGAAAGAAAAATGGGAATATAAACTCGCTCTCCCCTAGGAATTAGAAGATAAAAAATTCAGTCTCAAAGAAACCACTTGCAGAACGTCTTTTTGGTGGGCTTGAAGTGAGTCATGCCATAAATCCCTTGGATAGTTATCTGACTGGGCACAAGGGGTGTGGCCACCATTATTTGACTGAACATGATCCCTAATGCTTTCTAAATTGGGAGCTTAGGACACGATCTTTTTGGAAAAGTTTCTTTCAAATTATTGCCTGGGCTTGTCATGGCTTGTCTCAAAGCAGGCAAACAACTGTCTTCCGTGTTTTCCCCCCAAGTCCAGCTGTTGTGAGCCCTGATGAGACTAACTACACTCTTAGTCTGGTCTGGATCATGAGGCAGAATGGCAGGCAGAGGCCTTAAACTGTTTTAACCAAAACATCCTGCTTCAGTGACAATGTATTAGATTGTTTTCCTCAAATAAATATGCCACTCTTAATTATATTTTTCTCAAAAAATCATTTCTCAAAAAAAAAAAAAACAATCACCAAAGAGAAATTCAGTCATAATTATCTTTGTATTAGTTTTCTTTTGGACCCTCTGAAACAGAAATATATCATCATACTCTAGTATGTTGGAATTTCCTATATTGCCCTGATTTCAAGCCAATTAACCTTAAGTTTTGATTTGGTCAATTCACTGAAAAAACTTCAGGAAGCCTAGAAGCCGTAGATTTATGCACAGATGACAGGACAATAATGAATGCTTTATTGCATTTTATGCATAGTTTAGGGTGTACATCAAAACCTGGAGATTCCAGACAGGCAGTTTGTATTCAATGGCATATTTTCTTATCCTTTTTATTTCTTTTTATCCTTTCTCATAGAGCTTGCAGAAAAAGAACTGCTTCTATCAAAGAAATCAATTTAAATGGGAAAACTGAGTGAAACAGAGAAAATCATTTGGTTAATTAGAATACTTTCTGGGGACTCAGGAGAAAGGCAAGGAGACAAAATGGAGGTTTATGATAGATTTAGGGAAGAACAAAACAGCAAAACTTTATCCTAAACCATCATGTAATAATGACCCAGGAATGAGAGCAATAGAAATATAATCCAAAACTATACAAGAAAAGCAAAAATCATAAGGAAAATCAAGAAAATAACCACCACTGAGAATGGGGTTTTTTTTTTTTTTGCATGTTTCTATACCAAGAATACACAACATTTTGTAATCCTGCACCCTTCCTGGCCCTCTGGAAAGACCCTTTGGGGATTAAAGTAACTGTGAAGCTATCTGGGGCACAAATCAAATTTTAGGCACCAGCCCTGAATCTGATACAGGGGTCGTTGGCCGTTGGACTGTGGTGCCCAACTGCTTCTCCCAACTAGGCCGAGTGACCGTCCTCGAATTGAAGTGCTGCTTTGGGAATAAGGAGCAGAAATAGCAATGTAGAGGGGTGGAGACGGCTTGCTCTGAGGAGCTTTTTGTCTGGTGATTCTGTGACTAAAGATAATATTTGTTTATCTTGTATGTTTAACTTGTGTCTTGTAATCCAGAGAGCTGGAAAAAAAATGTGGAATTACTACTAAGTTAGTGAACAAACCCATAGCACAGGGTATAATTTCTAGGCATGGGAAGGGCAGGAAGAACAAAATCAGCAGTTACGACAGAATGTATTTTTTCTGTGCTCTCTCCAACTCTTTCGGTAGGATAATTTTACAATTAAAGTCCTGATTGCACAGCAGCGTTTGATATAAAGTTATGTTGCATTGCTCATGGAAGCAACTTTACTTAAAATACTTTCTTACTTAGAACTCTCAATTCTTGCATAGTTAAATGATAAAAAAAAAAAAAAAAAAGTAAAACACAAAATCTTCCAGAAGCACTCAGGGCTGGAACACCAAAGGCTGCAGAAAACTGGGAAGGATTTGAAATGTTTGTTAACATCCTCCGATCATCAAAACGTGATGGAGAAGTGCTATGAATATACCAGATATGATCAGAGAGATTTTGGGGGGAACAGAGGGGTGTACAGTCTTGGGGCAACATGCTCCGGCTCTTTAAGGATAGAGGCCCAGCAACATTCCAGAAGGAGAAACTACGTTCTATCACAGCCACGTATTTCTGCTCAGTGAAATCAGCTCCTCCTCTTTCCCTCATTCCAGGCTCGGCTCAATATTATTGAAGTATGGCCAACAGCAAGTTAGCAAACCGGCAGGGGAGCAAATTGATTATACAGTTAACTGTGGAAAAACTGAAATTCTTTATTAAGGGAAAATGAAATACAGTTAATTTATGCTTCAACGGAGCCTTTCCCCCACGTGGCATTTACTCGACTGGCTCTTTGACTTTGCTGTGAAGCTGTAACTCGGCCAAAAAATGACAGAAGCTTTACTGATTTAAAAATAAGGCAGGTTTTGAGCTTTTTTTTTTCCCCCTTGCATGATGATTTTTCCAGCTACAATTACTGTAACTCACTCATTATAGAGGATAACATGGCAGGCAAACAGGCAAGAAAAAAAGTGTGGTAAAACAGTTGGCAGGATGTAAATTGGAAGGCTTTGCCATCTAATTTTAAACAGTATTTATAGTGTGCACCCATAATACAGCATTCAACGTCTCACACAAAATCTCTTAAGTAGTAGAAACATTTACGGAAGTTGTTAGCAGAACCAGGGGACCCCAATAAGTGAAAGAAATTAATAAAACCCTAAAGTTCTAATTTAAAAGGTAAAGTCAAGGTTATGTCCATCACTTGGTGTGATTTTGAATTAAATATCTAATGCGGAGGTTCTCCTTCGGAGTTAAAAATAATGTAGTGGTTTACATACATTTAAAAGAGAAGGCTTTTTTAAAGGTCTGTGTTATATATTTTGTCTTATGAAGTCTTAAAACAGCTCCAGGTTCAGAGAAATTACTTGAACTTTTTTATTTTGAGATTGTTGAATTATTGGATTCTCATACAGTTGAAAGAAATAATGCAGAGAGAGTCCACATAACCATCGCCCAGTTTTGCTCCATGGTAACTTCTTGCACAGGCATAGTAAACCGCAGTCAGGAAACCGACGCCGATACAATCCAGCAACCACGTTCTGTTTTACGTGCAGTCATAGCACGCGTGTGTGCGTGCACTTAATTCTACACAGTTTTATTGCATGTGCAAATTCATGCAACTACCACCAGTCAAGATACAGAATAATCCCATCACAAAAATCCCTGGTGAGTCCCCTTTATAGACACAGCCGTCTCTCCCTCTAGCCCACTTTCTATCCCCTGGCAACCACTAATCTGCTCGTTGTCCATTTCTATAATTTTGTCATCTCAGGAATGTTATATACATGGAATAGTTAGGTATATAACTTTGAGATTGGCCTTTACCCTCAGTAGAATCCCTGGAGAGCCATTTAAGTTGTGCATATCGACAGTTTGTCCCCTAGTATCACTGAGTAGTAGTAGTAGTAGTCCATGGCACAGGTATATCAACTTGCTTGACCATTTACTAATAATTCAGCATCTGCCCTTAAGTCAGGTATCCACTGAGCAGGCGCTATGCCAGGTAGAATTAAGAATAATAAATATAGTGAGTTGGGGCAATTGTTCAACATCTTACGATGTCGCTCAAAAGGATCCGGAGTATAAACACCCAGGCCAGGTTAGGCTACCTGATCACAGGAGCCCGTTCCTCAGCCTCAGGCCATAGGATGAACTTTTGTAACATTTTTCCTCCTTACACATGAAGGCTATTCTGAGCAGGATACATATTGAGCCCTGCATCCATTTAGAGCAATTCACTTGTTCAATTAAAACATTTCGTAAACATCTATTGTGTATCAGGAACTGTACTAGGCTTCGGAAATTCATAGAAGCCTGAAATGCTGGCCCGGCCCTCAAGGGGCTCCAGTGAGAAAGTCCAGGGAAAAGGTCTAAGTGACTCCGCCTTCCAGGAATTTCCAGTTTAGCTACATCCTGGACACAAAAGGATACCAGTAGCACGGTAAGGTCTTGGATGGTAAGAATCACCTGTGGGGCAGACTCCATGAGACTGAGGTCGGAGTTGAGTCTTGACTTGATGAAGATTTGCGAAGCAGGTGGTTAGAGGGAAGTGTCATGGGCAAAAGACAAAGGCAAAGGCGTTGCGAGCAAGGCCAGTGGTTGCCAAAATAATGCCCTTGAATGTGTTTGTCCTTCCATGAGCCAGGTTTGTTGAGTAGAAGCTTCTCAGATAAACCGATCAGGTTAACACACAGCACACAGAGGGGAGTGCAGAGCCTTAGGCGACAGAGCAAAGGGATGATGGGAGTCCTCAGTGTCTCCCAGGCGAGCTCTGTTGACCGGGGGCACAGATAGCAGCGTGTAGGTCCCAAGCCAGCGGCCACGATGGCCAGAGGTCAGAGTCTTCAACACCAGCCCATCCGTCGTGATCCTCAAACATCAGGCTTGACCATCATCTGTCTGAGGTGTTCAGCTTATATGAACCTTACCAGGTGGGAGCCTCATGCTTATCACCTCCGCAGATGGGGGCTTATCCAGGGCAGTCGTGGCTGATGTTTCTGGGGTTTGGGGTCTTTCCGGGTACACCCCAAGGGTGACCCCACTGTATGTCAGTTGACATCACTGCTGTGGCTCCCGTGGAATCCATTTTGTAAAGTCCCAAAAGTCCTCATTTCTTTATTCTCTATCTGACTCTGTATGAAAGAAAAAAAAAATCCCATTTTAAATTATGATTTAAACAAGATTTCTCAACTGGAACAGAAGTTTGTAGGGAGTTAGTGAGTGGCAACACTAGAAAGAGGCTTTGATCAGATACTGTGGCCTTCGAAGCCAGGCCTGCATCTGGCCTTTGGAGTTTTGGTAATTAAAAGCGAAGGAAGTCTTTTGAATATGAGACTAATATGATGAAAACTTTGCATTACAATAATTAATCTGGCAATGCGAAGTTTATGTTAAAGAAGATAAATCAGAATTCAAAAACTTACACTTTTAAAATAAAATCTTATCCGTGGAAGAAAAACTCGTCAGTGGGGAATAAAGACCTTAAGGTAGATTTACCTCCTCATCCTTCGCAGCACCGGGATTGCAATGAGATGAATGATTTAGTGTGTGCGCTGAAGAGGTAACAGCTTCACTAAACCATCATAGCAGAGACTAAGGGCTACACTAGAGGAAAGGTATGGGAACCAGAAAAGGGATGAATTACCAAGAATTCAGTTAATTGAGGAGGGATTTCTTGGAGGTGTTCAGACTTGAACTGAACCTTACCAGAACATTCACATTCACAAATGGAGACGTGGGGGTTGAGGCCTCTGAGGGGGGTGGGGCAAGGCCCCCCAGGCACACAGAGGGCCAGTACAGGACGGATTCAAGGAGCCATCAACCAGAGCAGTTTTGCCTGAGGCAGAGTGTTTCTGTCGTTGAAGAAGTCACAAAAATACATACAACTATGCAGAAAATTACTGCTGTCTAGAAATAGTCATTCCTTTCAGTTGCAGAATAAAGAGACTTTATTATGCCTATTATAATAAATTGTAAATGTCTGAGGAAAGCGTAAAAATTTTACATTTACTATGTTTTTACTAGTAAAAAGAATTTTCAAGCTTGTTTTTGTAGAATAGACCACATATGGGTGCTCATCCATAAACACCCTATCTTGAGTCAATACCACTGCTTTTATTTAGGGGACTCTAAGAGAGCAAAATGAGAGACATGGAAATCCTATCTCTGATGGATCATCTTACCATCTTGGTAGCTGGACACAGTGGTTACCAGACTTCAGGGGAAAGGAAAAAGCCTTTGTATATCAGGATTATAATATTCTAGGACGCTTTTCTGAAAACAAAAGCCAGTTGCTGTTGACAAAGCATTATTACAATAAAACAGATAATGCTTAGGGGGACAATCTGATTCTCTGTTTCACAATTAGGCATGGGCTATTTAAGTTAGCAATATTTTGTAAAGCAAAAAATTTCTTTTTGTGTAAATGGTTTTTTTTTTTTATTAATTATAAGTTAAGGAAACGAAGCACTTAATATGTAAAAGGTTAAAGTACAAGAATGATGACTATTTTCATCTCCACTGAGGTTAGAACAAAGGTAAAAAAAAAAGGTTTTAGATATGTTACTTGAGGGATTAATGTGTGTATACATATATATTAATGTGTGTGTGTATGTGTGTGTGTGTATGTATGTATGTATGTATGTAGCCTAAGATACCTAAGAAAGTTGAAAAGTTCTCTTTGAACTTAGAAATAGACTTCCATCCATTTGGAATGGCTTAAATGAGGGGTCCCCAACCCCTGGGGCCACTGACCAGTACCGGTCCGAGGTCTTTTAGGAGCAGACAGGGCCATACAGTTGGAGGTGAGCCATGGGCCAGTGAGCGAAGCTTCATCCGTATTTACAGCCGCTCCCCAGCACTGGCATCACCGCCTCAGCTCCATCTCAGACCATCAAGCATTAGAGTCTCATGGGAGCTCCAGTCCCTGGTACCACAAAGGTAGGGGACCGCTGGCTTAAATGAGACTGCGCCTGAATATGTGAGCTACGCCAGTGGGTCTCAACTCTAGTGGGAATGAATATCACTCACCTGGGATCCCATTAAAATTGGCAGGTCTGAGAAGGGAACGGAGATGTTGCCCTTCAAACAAGCTTCCAGGTGAGACGATGCCACTGGCATGAAAACAGGAGCTACATTACCAATCAGTCTCTCAGTGGTTCTTCCACACCTTTGAGTATTTGGCAAGATTGCTCCCTTAATTCTGAGGCCTGGAACACAAAGCATTGTGGGACTCCAGGGGCACCTGGCAAAGGTGGAGGTAGGGCTGGTGAGTAACATGGCAGAAGGCAGGCACTCCGAGATGCAGCCCTGAAAATGAAGTCAGCATGTCAGAACGAATGGCGTCAACTCAGGCCGGAGCCAGGAGGCAGGACCCTGAAGGGCGGCAATAGCTTATTCTCCAAGTGCAGCGACACCTCCAGTCGAGCTGGATGAGGAATCTGCATGGAAAGCCCTGCCTCTAAGCTTCCCATCACCCCGTGAGTCCCTCTACTATCGTGCTTACAGTCCCATGTTGACATTATCTGCTTTCCGGGTCTTCCGTCCCCCAGTGCACTTCTTGATGCAAAGCTGTGTCTTCTATTCACAGCACAAAGAATGTGCTCGGTAAATATTTGTTGAGTGAGTAAATGAATGATGAGGTATCACATCTCCATCTGTGCTGTTTCCTCTCCTGGACCGCCTTCCACTGATTAGATCCAAATTTCTCCTAAGACTCAGCTCAAGGGTCACCTCTTGGCTGAAGCGTTCCCTGACTCTTCTTCCCACTGGCCGGGTGGTGTGCACTGCCCTTCCTGAATGTCCCCACTACCTTACATATGTCACCATGACCTCATCTTATATTTGTGAGCTCCTCAAAGGCAGGGAATGTGTTTAATTTAGGTTCACCCCCTAGCACTTAGCACAGTGCTTGGCACATGGTAGTGCTCCATCTATTCCAAAGTACAGCAAAAGCCGTACAAAATTAGGAATTCAAACCACAAGTAAAGCGTAAGGAGCATTTTATATTGACTTAGTCCCTTTTATTAGAGGATATTAAAAGATATTAAAATATTTAACAAGTAACGCTCGTTAAACTTTGTTAATGAGGTCACTATTACGCTACCTGTCTAACATAAAGGTAGCCTTAGAGAAGGATGGAGGCAGAAGCCCAAACTCCTGGATGGAAAGAGGGCAACATGGAAACCATTTAAATTTCGGTCCTACATAATGCTGTCTATTCAGGTATTCTGAAACATCCCAGTAACTGAATTTCCAATCCCTCACCCTGGTGTTTGGTATCACACGGATTTAGTCTTCAGGAGACATTTTAAACAAATTCTAATACTGGGAAGGAAAAGTCTAAAGCTGGAAGGAACACTTTGTCCTCGCTACTGGAAGCCAGTATTATTTACTCCTAGATCAAGGTCCTTATTAAAATGGATATATTTTTTAAAGCAAATGTGACTTCAATGGCAACGAGTCCTCAGTATAAAACTCCCCAATCAGGCCAAGTCAATCTCTTTAAAATTTTCCCAACAGTCACAATTTATAAAACATGTAAGCCAAACCCAATAAATCAAGTAAATAGCATTGCATAATGGAGGCTTAAATATAGAACAAGACAAGCCAGAAAGGTTCAATTAAGTAAATGCTGTACATGTGTCTAGCTTTGGTGAGGTCAGTATAATTTATTGGGTTATTTTAGTATAAAGCCAAATAAAATAAGATAATTTAATGATTAAATAAAAGAAAGGAAGAAAAAGAATAAAATTAATACTTTAGGAAAATATAATGGGCAAAAACTCCTAGAATAAACTTGAGTTTTGAATTACTACGTACTCTTAACAGAAACTCTTGAATTAGAAAATAGTCAGGATACTGGGGAACTATGATAACAAGACAAATATGAAGTAAAAATCTCTGAACAAATAAAAAGTAGTATTGTAACTGTGATTTTTAAATCCTAAATTACTTTCAGATAACTAATATAAGCCAAAGCAGAATGTCCATATGGAATGTAAAGTCACCATGGTGATATTCAGCTATTGAAGGAGTATATAACTCTAAAATAATTAGGCAGCAAATGAAAATGTTATCTAATCGCCCAGATGTTTTATCTACATAGTTGCAAAATTCTAATATTTCAAGCTGTATGGGTGATTTAGTGAACTTACATTTTTCCTATGAACGTTTGATTTTGGCCAACTCTTCCTATATCTTTGCAGTAGAAGGGGAATTAGATCAATTAGGAACCGTTTAACTCATTAAAAATATAACTGTTATATGCATGCACAATACAATATCCATGAGCCTGTGTCCATAATGATTATGCTGTGAAATTAATCACGATGAACTTTTTCTACTAAATGAATGCTGCACATTCATTTATTTTGTTATTTGAAGACTTTAACAGTCTTCAAATGTTTAAGTACATATATCAGAGAAAAATTTTAAGTAGAGAAATATATCCATTAATATATTGTTTTTTATGCATTGGGAAAATACAGCCGTTATGTAGTTTTACCAAAAATAAATAAATAAATAAAACCCTCTGTGCCACTTGTTCATCATCGTGATCTCAGATCATAAATTTGAGGATTATTTCTGCAGTCAAACCAGATTTTTCAGCAGTTTCCAAACACCTTGTGCTTTTTCACCTCTTTGTTTTCCTTGGCTCGTATTAATTCATTTATTCATTCAACAACTAGTTATTAAGCACCTGTTGGTACTGGACACCGTGCTAGATGCAGGCAATGCAAAGGTGAAAAAACACACACTTGGTGCCCTTGGGGAGCTTATGATGCCCTGGGACGGGCAGGCATTCTTCATGTGATCGTTATGAACGATGGCACGGGGCCCGTTGTGGAGATGTGCTTCGCGGAGGCTGGGGAAGGAGGTGGCACTTGAGCTGGGGTCTGAAGGATAATTAGTAGTTAGCCCAGACAGCAGGCAGTGGAATGGTGCTCCAGGCACAGGGAACAGCAGCTGTAGAAATCACAGGGCAGGAGAGAGAGAAGCAGCAGGGCCTGCGACAGGCCAGCATAGCTGGACCAGAGCGTCTTGTACGGCCTTTTCTAAATGATTCCAAAATGCCTTTCCCAATGATTTCAGCCAAATATGTTGTCCTCTCCTCTGTGCTCCAAAGCTCTCTGATCATATCTGTGTTGTCTCATCTATTCCTTTCTGCCTTGTATGGTGGTTAGTTTTGCACATTCCTTTCTCTCTTGCGTGTTGTGTCACGTCAGGGATGTGAGTTCACTCACCTCTGTGTTCCACACATACGTAATAAGTGTTCAATAAATGTTTCGAGTGGATGGAATTTAATCTTCGCTTCTGGTTCCAATTAGGTTCAGCAGTTTGTGCTCTTGCTCCTTCATTATCAAAACTTACAGGTAACGCTGAGAGTAGCTCTATGCTGTGCTGAAAGGGTTTGACAATATAAGGTAAACCCTGATATGTATGACAACATATTGTTACTGCTAAGGTAAACTGGAGAGATCCCGTTCAGGAGCTAGGGTTCAGAGATGTGGGGACATGGAATGATGAATGGTTCAGTGTCCACCATCACAGTTGTTTGAGACCTAACAGCCTTCACCATGTTGTGGAATTTCCTGGGAATGCTATGTGATCCTGAAATACAGGGGCCCTCTAAAGGCAGGTGCCCACAGTGTCCCTGACCAACATCTACTCCTGTAATAAACAATGGCTTCATGACACTGAACATCGGGATAAATTTTTAAATTTTAGTTAAAGCGTCTTCCAGATGATGCTGTTTTCATCCAGAATTTTGATAACAGTTGCAACCAATCAATGTCTAGGCACTGGGCTAAACGGAAGAATAATGTGAGGCATGGAAATAAAAGCTGAGTCTCTGAAGACTGGTGTTTAGTTTTTGATAAAACAATTACATTTTTTTTCCTTTTAAAGTATGGCTTTATTAAACACTCCTCAATGAAAATGGTAAGAAGGCAAAGTCATTCTTATATGCCAAGGGGAAGAAAAATTATCTTGGATACTGTTAATAACAAAATGTTCTCTAATTATAAGCAGCAAAATTTTTAAACACCAAGTTTTTAATTCACAAAGACCAGTCTACTAAGTAAAGTCAAAATACACTAAAGAGATAGAAGAAAGAGAGAAACGTGTATATAAAGTAGGAAAGGACTAATAACAAACGTGTCTATGCGGGCTTGCTAGGGACTTTACATGTATGAATTTCTCTCGTCTTCGCAGCATTCCCCTGAGGGCAGTTCTCCTGTTATCTTCGTTTTACAGAGAGAAAACTGAGGCACAGACTTTAGTTTGCACAAGATCATATAGGTAATAAGCAAAATTTGAGCCAGGTAGTTCTCCAGAGCCTGTATGCTTAACCGGGAAAAATTACTTCTTAGGAGTAAAAAAAAAATCTTAAATATTACCATGGTTTGTGGCCCTCCCAGAGGCCACCATACACAAACAGACATGCAGTAAATCAGTGGAATTAAAAGATCATGAAGGAGGAGGATCGTGCAGGAAAAATTCTCCTTAGTGGGGGCAATAATGACAAAAAGGTTGAGAGACACTAGAACTTGTAGTTTTAACCACCATTTGACAATGCCTTTCGATCTTCATGTTCTGTTGTTTTTTCCCTCAGAGAACAAATTGCAGGAATAACAGTCTCATTGCATTAATAATGTGGATTCATGAGCTGCACAACCATGTGCATCCAGTCTGCTAAAATGTATTCATTTCTGAAATAGCTAGTTTAGCTATCTCCAGTTAATCGATTATGCATTTATCAGATAAAACGTAATTTACTTCACGCACACTTTACTACTGTGGTATTCCTCTTGTAGTTATATAACTATGTGTTCCTATAACTAAAGAAAATTCTAGGGACATTTATGGAGTAGATAGTTTATTCTGGCAGTTCCTCTATTATCTTGAATTCCTTAATTCTCCCCCATTCATTCTCTTTCTCTTCATCTCCCCGCTCTTCTTCATTTATTCGGACCCATACACATTGACTGAGTACCCTGTGCAATTTCATACACTCCTATGATTTTAATGGCAGCATATATGCTAATGCGTCTCATTTGTTTGATGAGTGAAATCTTTAATCCCAGCAAAGATTTCTCTCCTCAAGTTCCAAAGAACAAGACTCCCTATTTTGTCCTGAAGTCTCCCTAGAACACTTCAAGCTCAACATATCCAAAAGGGAAAAATCTTCTCTTCCATATGTGCTTCTCCTCCTGGTTCCTTCTTTTATGGGGTGGCAACTCCATCCACCTCACATCTAAGCCAGAAACCTGAAAATCTTCTATCACCAGTCACATTCAGTTGGTGACCAAGCCTTGATAATGAACGTTTCTCAGACTCTCCTGTCTAGTCAAACTATTGTTCTTAAATTTAGATTCTTATCACCTGTGCCTGGAAAATTGCTCTTGCTTTAAAAGCTTTGAACAACTGTCCATTGCTTAAAAAATGTAGACTCTCTTGGGGTCTGGCCCCGGCCTACCAGTCCACATTGGGCACATCCTCGCATCGTCATTCATATCCTAAACTTTTGAGGATTGTAACTTATTTTTAACATTGTTCTTTTTAAAATGTCTAATTCCAGAGGCCCTAAATTGGTATATATGGATCCACCAAAACTACTTTTAAAATATAACAGATTTTAAAAATATGGTCTTTAAGAACACATGATTTTTCTTTGTTTTGCTTGAAAAGTATACTCTTCACTCTCTCTTTTCAAAGTATGCTCTTCTCGAAAGCAAGAACATTAGACAAAATACATTTCTATCATCCCACAGCCCCCTGAGTACTTAGGTGCCCAATAAATATGTTTTGGGAAAATCACCATTGACAATTATTTTACAGACTTGCATGTTCTTTCTCTTAGAAATAGAATTATGTTATGAGACCACAGTATTTCTTATTCATATAATTTGATGGGAGGAAAGACAAAATAAACTATAAATTCAATTTACTGACTCCCTTATTGAGGAAATTGAGATATTACTAAGTAAAATATAGATACCCGGTCTAGCTTTTTCAAAAGACAGATATGTAGAAAATATAGCTATTGCTAAAACCAGTTTGTAACATGCTTTCTCAGTTTACATAATATAATTATAGCTTATAATCAATATATAAACAAGAGAATTCCCAAACAACATATAAATCACTGAAAGAAATTGATGGAAATAAACTATTCTTGTTAAAATTTGGGACTTTAACCAAAACATAAATTTTAATTTCAGAAGCAAAAAATAGTACATTGAATCATAGTTACTTAGTTTGAAGCATGTTTGCCAAGTGTAAACTCATCACAAGAGATATATATACATATAAATATGAGGCTATCATTAAAAAAAAATTATTTATAGTTATAATTCTCGGGAGCCCAGCATTTCTTTTGTTTTTGTGAGTGACTCTCAGGATTTTCCGATTTCGAATGTATGAACTTAGTCTGGCCTAGTTCCAGCCTAGAATGAAGACCCTCACTTCTAAAATCCTATACAGCAATATATCATATCTGTTTTTCTTTAAAAACAAACAAACAAACCAAAGTCCTGTACTTCCCATTGTACCAGGTCCACAGAAATATTTTCATTTGTAAATCAAAACTATCCACCTTGGTCTCAACTGTCAGGAAAATTGTTAGCAAATTTGAAACTAGTCACAAAGTGGGACTTGCAGTTTTCTTTCTAATCAGTGCTAACAAGTCATATAGAGTACCTGTGTAGCATTTAACCATTTTACATGCGTACTCACATTTACCGAGCACTGGTTCATGTTTACCTCCTCCTTAATTGTGTTTATTCACCTTAAGGACAGACTCTCATTTGCCATTTACTATTTTGTTTGAATACACCTTTATTTCTAGTCTGGTGCTAGAAATAAAGTGCTCAAAAAATCTGTTTCAATATCTGAATACATTTGGGCATACCTCTATGTCTTTTAAACCAGAAATAGATGAGTAAAATTATTTTAGTAAATTGTAAAATCAGGTTAGTCACTGCCATATTTTTTAAAACTCTGTAAACAGTGGTTGGAAGTAATAGACTGAAACATATTTTAATTAGAATTCACATTCTATGAATACATCATACAAGTCAATGTATAAAATATATTAGGTCATGTATTCTACATAGATTTATTGGTATTGAAATTATCGAAGCATTTTCAAGGATTGAAATACACATAACCCAAAGAAATAATACTTCATTCATCATTAAAGGCTAATTTGCTTTATGAGAGTATGGAATAAGCATTCACCATGTGAAAACATATTAGTATGACCACTTTTCTCAAATGCTATATTTTTGTTTCTTGCTCCATAGTGGAAGATCTGCAATGAATATAAGAAAACAACTTTGTGGTAATCAATAAGTAGCATATAATTCCAACTAAGGTGAGTCTGTTTTTGTTTTTATGTTCTAATGTTCAGCACTTCGTTCGGTGATGTCAAGAGAATGAGAAATGTGTTGTTATAAATGAAGTATTGAGTTTACTTTAGATATTACATTTTAGAAAAACACTTTCAAAATGCAGAAGCAGACCTTCAAGTTCAACAGAATAATGTATATTGAAAAGGGATAGAAATAAATTGTATGTTATGCAAACATTACAAAAATATTTATTTAATTAAAAACAAAATACAAAATATACACATAATTTCACAAACCACCAAAATTGTACTGCTATAGTTTTTAGTATTCTTAGCCAGTCTTTACTCATATACAAACGTAATTTCCATGTGTTGTAATGATAGCTTAGAATAAATTTGTATTTTTGTAAGGCAGAGTTTAGGCCGTGTTTTAATATCATTTGCAACACTCCACTTTATTACTGACATAGAACGCCAACATACAGCCTGTTTTTAAAAAATAAGAAACAAGGTTTATTTGATCATTTATCAGTAGAGATCTTCATTTTTTGGCCAGGTTTTGAAAATCCATTTATTAATTAGAAGTAAGCTAACAGATGAGATAGAGAAAAAAAAACCCACTTATTAAAATCAACACACCTCCTCTTTTACTTCATTTCCTGGATTCTTGAATCTTTAATCCAATTAGCATTAGGCTGTGGAGTATGAAAAATAATCTGCAAAATCATGACTCAATTAAGAGTGCTTTCTGATGACCGGTGTGTCATCCTCCTCATTCTAGCATTATTACTTTTTCTTCCAGTTAGGAAACAACACAAGTTTTTTTCATTGAACAAAAGGAATAATTTTAGTTTAGTTATAGATTATGAAATGTAGTGTTGAATTAACCAGTCAAGACAGCAAACGGACCCATGGTCTCCCATGGGCAGAGGGTGGTTGGGGAGGATGCCGAGGGAGGAGTTATCAAGGGCTCCAGGAAACTGGGAGGTGACAGGTATGTTCAATGTCTTCATCAAGCTGGTGGTTTCAGGGTATATGTAGATGGCAAAGCTTACCCAGTTGTAATCTTCAATCACATGATTTCTTGTATGCCAGTTCTCTCTTAATACAACTGTAAAAAAAGCAGCATTTTTGTAAAAGTAAAAGTGATTATTAAAGTAAAAATAATTATCAAATGACTGTGATTTTATACCATTTTCCTCAAGAGAGGAAAGTTTTCCTTTTTACCTTGTTTTATTTGTGACGTAAATTAAAAAATTTAGGAGAGCTTACTTAAGGTAAGCGTAGTTTTCTATGTGTTGTTTTACTTGTTTTCTATTACAATTCAGAGTTGCAACTGTCATTAAAAAATACAAATGCGAAAGGCTTTTAATCAAAACACTTTATAAAAAATTACTAAAATCATATATTGTTTTAAGTTTACAAATCATCCTTTGTTGATATCTTTATGATCTTAGTCTTTAATCCTTTTGTTCTCTGATATGGTGATTAAAATTTAAAACTTCACATTTATTATTTTTTACATTCCCCACGTATGATTAATTATGATGGTTTCATATTTCCCATTATTCATATTTAATAAATTTAAGTCGTTCCCTGTATAAAAAGAGAGTGAAATGTCAAATGAGATACTTAAGAATGGCTTTACAACCATCACAACTCTGGGGAAAATTGTCCCACATGTGAATCAAGTGCCTTTAATCTAGAAAGGAGCATAAATTTAAAAATACAAAAAGGGACAAGAAAAAAGAGGAAATGGAGTAGAAAGATGCATAAATTAAGTGGAATTGTAGCACATTTATAACACTCCTACCCTCTTATAGGGACATATTCAAGTAGCTCTGCTTAATTGAAAGGCTTGTCATCTTCTGGGACAACCACGGCAGAGAGAGAGCTCACATCACATTTGGTAAAAGCAACTCCCACTGGCTGCTGCTCAGCCTCTTACCCCAGCCATCATACACATATTTCCATCAGGCTTCAAATATAAATGGAAGAACTGAGCCTGTTATAACACTGCAACTAAACATCTTTAAATTGTGCATTTATAATTACTTAAGGAAAACTGATATGCATGGTACTTAGCTTGACCCAGACGATCATGCTTTGGCATAAAGCAGTCGAATCATAAACTGGAATTTGAAATTCGTCAAGGTTTTGAAATGCAGAGAATCCAAAATAATTGAATATTGACATTAACCATAGTAAATTTTTATTTTTCTTATATTAGTCTGAAAATCCTGCAAAAATATATATAATAATTTCCCATAGTAACTGAGGTATAGTGATATCTTTTATTCTAGACTTTTTTTTGTTTAGCAAATTAGTTCAACATGGCACATGCTAGTTGCCACATGAGCAACATGCCCTACAAAATACTTGCTGTGCTGCCTTGTTTCAGGCAAACCACTAAGCTAAATTCTCGTCTCCTGTCATCATTGACAGTAGAACAACTGTACATTAAAGAATTTAAGATACATTAAAATGTTTGCTTTAAAAAAAAAATGTTATACTTACAACAGCAAAGGTATTCTTAAGAAAATGTTCAGGGAAAAGAATATCATCTTTGAGGGGAAGAATATCATATTCTTATCAACCCTGCCTGAGAACTGTTACTTCTCTCACTCTGTTTCCCCTATTTTTATGTTGTTATAATCAAATATTAAAATATATTTTATTTTAAATACTAAAGATCTTAGACTTTCTACTTAGACTGAAAAAGCCTTGCTAGTGGCAGGATTATGTAAACAGGATTATGTAAACATGTTTGTGACATTTGTCTATACCCAACTAAAAGCACCGAACTTAGCAAGCTGGAAAAGCCACGGCACACCGCTGTGCCTTGCAGGGTTTGACTTCCGATAAAGTTAATGTGGTTTGGCATCATGTTGAAGGTATTTCACATGCATGTCATGAAATCTGGGGTCACGGGGTGGTTTTCATTGCATCTTCTGCCTACTACCAACTTTCAGTATAAATAATTTCCTTTGTAAGTTGAGAGGAATAGGACGGGGCCCAGAACGGAAGGATGGTGTACCTGTTTATACAAATTGTGGAAAATAACAACCTAATTTTTTATAACATTAAGACAGACTGTGAAGCCTTTTTGTCATTCAAATAGCAGTTTACTGAACTATTTGCTTGGTTTTTAGTACTAAAATATACAAATGGCATGAAACTATTTTAAAAAATTTTTATTAAACTTATTGGGGTGACATGGGTTAATAAAATTACATAGGTATCAAGTATACAATTCTATAATACATCATTTGTTTACTGCATTGGACATGACACTATTTTGCTGCCCAATAAAAGTTTTCATACTAAAGGAAAATTAACCTGAGGAAAAATTAACTTCTTTTTAAAGAGAGATGTAAGATTAATAGATGAAAAGGTCTTGTACTTTATATATTTGATCTTAGTAAAGCATTCACGGGAACATCACTCCTTACACTCAGATATAATTCTATACCTAATAATACTTTAATCTTCTTTAAAGTAAAAGTTATATATTTAAAGATTCATGCATCTCAGGTTAATTTTCATTTTATTTCTAGTTGTTCTAGTTTCTCTGTTTTAATAAAACGCTCTCCATTTTTCCCACTGAAAATCGAAGGTATTTATTACCTTCCAGGCCCCCCTTAAAAATATTAACACTGGATCTACCAGCTAATAATATGTCAATAAACTCTGATTTTCAGTTGAGTGAGAAAATAAGGATATCATATTAGATTGGGAACCTATCACTTGACACAATATCTGATTAACAATATTCAAACAATTAGAATATAAGACACACTGAATATAGTTCAGCCTTTCTCCAATGGTTTAAAAACCAGCTCAGAATTTTGTAGTGTCTCATCCTCAACACCGTATTCATTCATCATTCATTCCAGCTATTATTTGTTCAGCTTCTTATACGCCCCACACAGTACTAGGCACGATAAATGAAAAGACAAATGACGCTTAGTCACGAATTCTGCCCCCTTGGAACTGTATCAGATAACCTTGCACAGGAAGATAAGAGCCAGGCACTAAAACTTTCCCATCAACAGCATGCCAGGTATCAGACAGTTCACAGTGCATACCATTAACTTCAAACAAGACCATATTTTCTGCTGGTCTTTTAATCAGTTCCTAGTTTATTTACTAGTGCCCATAACGAAGTCAATTTGAATTGATTATTCAGTACAATTTCATGTAACAATATAAATACTTTACAAAAATCAAACATAATAAAGTATAGTGCCTTCTCTTCATCGTTAATCTTAGAGGGCTGTTGAAAGGCAGTGAATTTTTTTCTTAGATTAGTTTTCTTTTCGTGCGAATGCTTTTACTCGTCATCAAAATAGTGTCATGTCATTTATACATTTCGCTCCCTCTGACATACATTTGGTATCTTTAAGAGCATGTTAGTTCAGCTTATCAGTTGTAATGAATGAGAATCGCTTGTCTATTTCCCAAGCCTGCTATTTCTCAGTAGGAAGTATTAGGTCATCTCTCTTCTCAGCCCAGAAGGCACAAATTACCCAACTATAGAGAGAAGAGTTTTTGCCGTGTACCTGGTATATAATTTTTTTCTCCATCTAGATTTATTTCATAGAAAATATACCTGAAAGAGCTAAAGAAAATGAAAATAGTGGTCCAGATAATTCTGGAAAATCTAGCTCCATTCACAATCCCTCCTCTGATTGTGACTTGGGCCTGATGCTTGGAAGAGTAGATGGATGAGTTGTAGGCCCAGACTTAGGCTAGGGAGCAGGCATTCCTTGGAGAAATGCTCAGGCAGAGTGGCACACGGGGCCTCCGGCCTTGAAGTCACCACCAGGCCAGACTGGCTTTGGCAGGAGGGGCTGCCCTCAGAGGCAATGCAATCTTAGGGGAGCAAAGGAGTTTCCCTCATCATCTTTTCTGCTCTCATACCTTCTGAATAGTTTCCTATCTGAGTTAGAGATACCACCCAGTTGCTACAAACCAGACTCTGAGGGTATAAAGCGAGGAAGACAGTATTGAGATTGACCTTGAAGTTTTGGCTGGATAAGGACGAAAGTGAGGATTTGATTTGGGTGAAGGACAGGGACAGGTGCTAGAAAGTAATTGATTATGGGTTCCAACAGGCTGGACAGATGATTGGAATTGAGATAGTAAAAAGAGTGACATAAAAGTAAGAAAGTGAAAGGATGGAGTTGGGTAGGGGGGCGAGGGGAGCCAGTTCAAGTTTACACTCTAAAGCATGGCCACAGGAGGGAGGAGCCAAAATAGTGTGGTGGGCTGTATTCAAGGGAAGAACTGCCAGATACTAGGAGTCCAGGGTGTGATTAGATATGCTTTGAATGAACTTGGAAATAACAAAAGACAAATCATCCTTAGCTCAGGGATGCTCCCCAGAAACGGGAGTGCTAACTGAATCGCTATGATTCCTTGGTTCATAGGAGGTGCAGTTCTGACATCTCTTGCTGCTTACTCCCAACATACATGAATGTACCATTCTCTCTATTTTCTCTACATTCTTTAGAATTGCCTAACAGATAAGTGGAGTGTGACCCTCATCTACCCCATCAGCCACTCACCTAGAGATGCAGGGCTCAGCAAGCCTGACATTTGAACTCTTGGCCCATTCGGGGGAGGGGTTGAATGAAGTGAGAAGGTTGGCAAACTATGGCCCATGCAACCTTCTTTGTACTGCCCATCAGCTAGGAATGGTTTGTACATTTTGAAATGAATGAAAAAAAATTAAAGGAAGAATAATATTTTGTGAGAACTGATCATCAGATGAAATTCAAATGTCAGGGTCCCTAAACAAAGTTTTATTAGGACATGGGTATACCCATTTGTTCCCTAATTTGTGTGGCTGCTCCTTCACTACAAGGGCAGGGTCGAGTAGTTGAGAAAAAAATCACATGTTTAACAAACGCTAGACTATTCACTCTCTGGCCCAAACAGAAAAAGTTTGCTGACCCCTATTCTAGGCATCAGAATGAGCCTTCATTTATTTACCCTTTGGAAAATAAACTATCTGCCATGCGTCTAAGGACCATCATCCAAAAATAAAGTATTAATTGCAGGAGAGGCCATGGCACTGCTAAGCTAAGAGGACTGGCAAACAGGACTGGAGCTGAGCGAAGGGCTGGCGTGGCTGTGTGCTCCCTGGGACCAGCGTGTGCTGAACAGGTCAACCACCTGGGACAGATCTGAGGAAGGTCAGCCCAGATTTAAACCCTGGCACTGTATGTTGTTAGCCAGTTACCTGGGTCCTTTGAGCCTCACTTGGGGTAATATGACATAAAGTGGGATATAGTCATGACTTCACCGTAGGTGCCGCATGGTAACCTTTACAAAAGACCCGATGTGGACTCCACCTTCAGTAAATGTTCGTTTCTTTCCCCCTTTTTAGCAGCGATCTCAAGCAAGAATGAATTACAACTTATGTCACCAAGTGGTCTTTTACACACTGCAGCAATAAGAGGAAGACATATTTTTCACCTTATAATCTCAGCATTTCGGAGGATTCAGTTAGAAACTATAAAGAAATCTGAGTTTTTACAGGGAGCCAAGAGAAATTAAGGCACCGTAATGATGAAAGCACATTGTGAATGTCCCACGTTGGGAGATGGTTGATACCTGATAACACAGGTACATGATTGAATGTTTTATAGTTATTAAAATAAAAATAATAACTTTTTAATATATATGAAATGTGGAAGATACAATAGTGACAAAAAGCAGAATGTAAAATTTTATGTACAATATAAGTTCAGCTACTTAAAAAACACAAAAAGAATTGTAACCGACAAAAAGTACATGAACTTTTTGAAAAACGTTTTACTGAGATATAATTCACACACTAGGACATGAACTTTTAAGACAAAACAGGGGAGTTCAAAAGATTTGGACTTGCCGTGGGTGCTGCAGGCACCCACTGAGCCTGGGGGGGGGGCTGTGCACAAATTTACTCTTTTAGAGAAAACTTGGAAGATGTAATTTAGTTCAAGCTTTCAATTCCCTTATTTCACAGATAAGGACATTGGAGACCTGGCCTAAGGAAGTACAGCATATTATGGTAGTCCCCCTTTCTTCCCAGGGGATACATTCCAAGACCCCCAGTGGATGCCTGAAACCATGGATACTATCGAACCCTACATATAATGTGATTATCCCTATGCACGCATACCTATGATAAAGTTTAACTTATAAATTAGGCACAGTAAGAGATTAGCAGCAATAACTAATAATAAAATAGAATAATTATGACAATATGCTGTCATAAAAGTTATGTAAATGTGTTCTCTCTCTTTCAAAATAACTTTAGTGTGGAGATGCAAGGCAGGGGGGTGATTCATGTCCTGGGCAGGATGGAGCTGGAGTGAAGGAGTCTTCATCGCAGTACTCAGAACAGCCAGCAATCTAAACTTACGGACTGTTTCTTTCTGAACTTTTCCCTTTTATGCTTTTGCACTGTGGATAACATGGAAAGTGAAACCGCAGATAAGGAGGAACTACTGTTGTAACAAAGCAGGAGCTAGAATTTCAGGCTTCAGGTTCAATACACCTAAACATACCAACTGTTTAACATCTTCTTTCTTGTCCGCATCCATATTCACATGTGGCTTTTTGCTGTTCTAATTATAGTAGAGACACAAATTTGGGGACTCCTAATTTTTTTTGAAATAGTTTCTTTTTTCCCTCTTAAGTTCCACTGCATCAACTTTCATTCTTCTTTACACTTTTCTCTTAGTCTGCCTACATTTGCTATATTTGTGAGCCTGTGGAGTATTTTTGTAAAAAGTCCAAGAAATTCAAAAGGGCCCTTTGATTAGTATTTGTTGGAATCTCTGACCTCATTTTTAAATTTGAATTTTAAATTCTTTTCAAAGTTTGCTTTTTAAAAAAGTACTTATAATCATTCCTCTTAATTTTTCAAGACAATGGGTACCTTTAAAAAATATTCCTCTCTAGAGCTGCCCCCAGCCTCCAAAGAAGAGCTGGGTTCCCCTGAGATGCCCTGTCCCTTCTCCCAACAAAGAATTCGTTGCCACAAGTCATTAAAGATCTAATTTTGCTTTTTTCTTTGCTCCCTAGAACCTGCCACCAGTTACCTCTACCTTAGCATAGTAGTTCTCAACCTTACCTGCACTTTAGAATCAACTGGGGGACTCCTAATGTGTTTTCACTGAGATGGAGACATAATTCTCATCGTCAACCAGGACTGACAGGTTCTGCCTTGGATGACTAGGTTAAAACAGATGCATTTTTCTAAGGATATTTTTGTTGTAAAATAAGTCTAACAGTAGGAGAAAAATAAATACGGGCAAGTGCCATATGAACTGTGACAGAGGCATGTGTGGGCTTCCTCTGAATAAGGACTACATTAACATCTAATTTCAAGCATATCAATAGAATACATTTTTATCTCGTATCTAAATCAAGTTTTAAAATATAATTAATTGGAAGTTATAAGAAAGTGAAATGCAGACTAACACCACATTATATCATCGACAAATGAGAAGTTGTTAGAAATTAAGGTCAAATTGGAAGGTGCCTTGAAACCACAAAAACTGGTTAAATATTGGTGTAAAACATAAAAAAAGGACTCATTTTGACACATGATGCTTAAATCACTCAGGATTATAGGAAAAGGTAGTTACAGAGCTAGATTAAAAGTACATAAGCAATGAAAATAGACAAGAAAGGGCCAATAGGAAAGAGCAATAATAGAATAGAAACAATTTATAAACAAAGGAAAAAGAGCAAGAAAAAGAAAGTGAAAGAATGTCTCATAAAAAAAGCATAATCATTCCTTCATAAAGTTAAAATATGTTAAGAATATCTTTCACAGTTTAATAATAAAGTGAAGAAAAAATGACAAATTTTAAAGAAAACAGATTATGCATGACAGCATAGAACTTAAAAATAGGTGCTATTACAAAAATTCATTTACTATTTTTTAAAATATGCTATATAAAATATATTATTTTGGTTCATTTAAAAATATTATTTTAGGGTGAGCAAACTGAAAATAAAAACTTCTTAAAAGATTGCTAAAATGTCCTTACTTAAAATGTAACATATGAAAAATCTAATAAAAATCAAGAAAAAGCCAACAATGAAATCAAGCCAAATGCACTGGGAGAATTTGCTCAATAAAGAATCTGGGTATCTTGTTCTTTATAAAATTCTACAAAATTCTACTATACTATAAAAGAATCTTGAAATTATGCCCATGGGCATCCAAAACTTCTCAACTTGGCATTGACAATCTATTAAATGCACTGCCAGAAAGCATACTACATATAGCACTCACTTCAGTGCTACAGATATACTATATGGCTGATAGTATGTTTATAATCGATAGTAACTTATGCATTTTGTTTTTTTGCATGTAGAGCAAGTTTATTAAAACTACCATACTGCTAATAGAGTGCTAGATTTTTGGTCACAGGAGAATGTTGAGTTAGGTTGCAACTACTGCTTCAGTGCTGTGTATATTCTTTAACAAAATGTTGGAAAGAGGTAGTGCTCCCTAGTGAAGGAACCCACGGTGGGAGTTTTGGCAGAGCGCTGCATGCAGGGAAGGCACAGCCATGCTCATAAAATTCACTGGTCTTGCTGTGTTCCCCACCGTCCTGAAACAGTTGGCTTGATAGAATAGTGTGATGGCGTTTTGAAGAGCCAGACAACCAGCTCGGTGGCCATAACTTGCAGGCCTGGGGCAAGGTTCTTCAGAAGGCTGTATGTGCTCTGAATTGGCACCCCGTATGCTGTGCTGTTTGGAACATAGCCAGGTTCACAGGTCCAAGAATCAAGGGGTGGAACTGGGAATGGCATCTGTCCCTACTACTCCTAGTGATCTGCTAGCCCAAACTTTGCTTCCTGACCTTGTGACCTTATGCTCTGCTAGTCTAGAGGTCTTGGTTCCAAAGGGAGGAATGTCTCTACGGGGAGACGAGGCAATGATTCCGTGAACTGAAAGCTAAGGCTGCCACCTGGATACTCAGGGCTTCTCACACTTCTGAATGAACAGACAAAGAAGGGAGTCCTGGCCAGGGTGACTGACCCTGAGTACCTACTACTACACAGTGGAGGAAAAGAAGAGAATG
The DNA here is from genome assembly GCA_030015415.1 of Cynopterus sphinx. Lineage (NCBI taxonomy): Eukaryota > Metazoa > Chordata > Mammalia > Chiroptera > Pteropodidae > Cynopterus > Cynopterus sphinx. Next base: position 47,762,599 of record CM057389.1, on the reverse strand, counting down.
TCTGGAACTCGGGAGACTTCTTAGGGCTTCTTTCAGTACCACGCCCTGGATTAAAGTCAATGGAAAACTACAACAATCTCATCAGGCAGACCTATTAACAGCCCAGATCCTTCATAAATGAACTTTTGGATCATTCTATAGGACAAAGAATCACTGCCAGGCCAAGTGCCTGCAGAGGAGAATACGTGGTGGAAGAAGGTGGTTGTAAATACCAGCTATGACCACGTGACCAGTAACTTGTAAGTATTTCTTCCTTATTTTGTTATGAATGTGCTTGTAAGTGTATGTCTGAGTGTATCCCTCTACCTAGCATGTACCTATGTTTTCTTCCCTCCCTTATCCCCTTGCTTTTAACATAAGATGTACTCACTTTACATCATAGTATTTAAGTTACAGGATATCAAGAAGAGTGAACATTGCCCAAGGTATCTGCGCTCTCTTTTAGGGAAAGAGTTAAAGTGCTTTCAGTAAACAGGATAGTTGTATCATGTTAGGTGGAAGCATGACTTTGTTATTGTCTTTATTTGGAAAGTAAGTATAATTAAGGAGATGTGTTTGAATGTCGAGATGATAAGCAATAGACTATGATGGTTAATTTTATGTGTCAGCTTCTCAGGGCTGTGGTGCCATTTTGGTCAAACATCAGTCAAGATATTGCTGTGAAAGTATTTTTTAGATGTGATTAACATTTAAATCAGCAGACATTGAGTAAAGCAGATCACCCTCCATAGTATGGGTGGCCCATATCCAATCAGCTCAAGGCATAAAGAAAAGATGGAGTTTCCTCAAGAAGAAAGAAATTCTGTCTCCAGATCGCCTTTAGCCTCAAGATTGCAACATCAATTCCTGCTAGAATTTCCAGCCTGCTAACCCGTGCTGCAAATTTGGGATTTGCCAGTTCCCATAAGTGCATAAGCCAATTCCCTCTCCCTCTTTCTAATTCTCTCTCTCTCTCTCATATTCTCTCTCTCTTTCTCTATCATGATGATACATAGATCAATACATAGATAAATAGTTAGATAGATAGATGATAGTTTAGATAGATATCTCTATCAATAGATATAGATATATCCTTTTGGGGGATTGCAATCATTGGTAATATCATAAAAAAAGAAATATGCTACAAATACCTGTGAAGATGGGATTTAAAATGCAGCCCAACTGTTATGGACTTAGGCCTCTGTTACATTTGGTAAAATTTTGTCCTTTGCTATAATGCCATTATAAACTGATACTGAGCCAATGGAGTTAAGATGATATATCAAAATTATTTGTAAATAAAATACACTTTGGTCTCAAAGTTGTAATTTGCAAAAAGGCAGGTAGGTAGCGGTGGGATGGCTCTTGTCTCCACAGCAGTGCTCTGCACAGTGAGTACCCTGTGTGTTGGAGAGGTACCAACTTTCTAGTTGTGACCCTCCAACACCCCCACCCAGTACTGCTTCATCTTAATGAGATATATTTACCTTGAACCTTGACTGCTGCAACAAATTATTTTGTCTAATTTATGTTCTGCAACCCCTTTGTTCACTGATTTCACTGAATTTTATAAAACATAAATATTTATCATATTCTAATTGTTTTCTTAGCCACATTCAATTATTCATTCAACAAACATTTATTAAGTGCCTAGTATCCTCTGTAAATGCCATTAAGATAGGAGTGTTGCCTCTTTTGTTCAGTACTGGGAATAATATAGATGTTCAATAAATTTGCGCTGAATTAATAAATGGAAAGGAGCATATAAAATACCACTGATAATAATTTATACATTATCTCCTGCATTCTGTGTCCAAAGACTGTTAATATATACCTCTTGGTTGTGGGTATAACAAGCCCTTTAATAATTATTAGCTATGGCAAAAGGCTCTTTTAAAAATAATGTTTTTGTAAAAGGCTTTAAAGTCTTATATGAAAAGTACAGGCAATCCTCATGGATTTACTTCAAACTGTACTTTTTCATCGGTTGTGAGGCAGGACATATTTTTCTGTTGAAATGAGGTCTTGCAAGGGGTTTAGATTTTCAGAGCTGCCCTCCTAAAACCTGTGACATCCAAACTAACACTGTAGTGGTAGCAGAATGTAGCCATCATGTGTGTGTTTCTGTGGAAAACTAGACCTTGACCTGCTGCACTTGGGGAGAGACTCTGTTAAGGGCATCTGGATTAGAATGAGGGGTCTTGGGGTGATGTGGGTACATGGTGAAGAGTGCTCAGGTAGTCACCTGTGCTTGGTGTTTTATCTGATGGATGGCAGCAGGGGTTCTGAATGAGGAAAACAAAAAGCTCTTGAGAGGGGTAGGACTCAGAGAGGAAGGAAGTGGTGATTTTGTAAATGAAACCACTACTAAGAAGGGGAAAGAACCAGCCTGTAATAAGGAGGGGAAGAGGACGGGGGCGTGGAACAACTCACTCTAGGCAGAGGCAAAAGGAGAAGGGAGTTCCGTTCGACTCAGAACCTCACCAATCCTAAGTGCTTGGCCGGCCATGAGTAAATCAGAAATTGAGTGTATTAGAAAGTACCCAAAAGTAATTTATTTCAAAACTTGGTTGGAAATAAAAATAGGATCTAAATATTAGCTTTTGTTGTTTGGTAACAAAAAAATGTGCTTAAGTAAAATATTTATCATAGAAGAAATTTTTTATTTTATTTACTTTTTATTTTATTTTTTAAATTTTATTTTATTTCAAGTATGCAGTACATTGGTTAGACATTTATATACTTATAAAACCATCCCCCTAATTGCTCCCTCTCTCCTCTGGCTCCCCACCTAGCCATTACATTAATGCTGACTGCATTCCCTGCGCCATGCTCCCATCCCCGTGATCATCTATCAACTACTAATTTGTACTTCTTTAACCCTAGAAGAAATTTTTTAAAACTGATTTTATTAAATAATATGCACAAACTAATATTTATAACATGTATGACAGTTATAACGAATAATAAATATCCATATCCCTACCGATCAATTTAAGCATTTGGATATTAATCATTTAAAAAGGTTTGAATAGGACAAGAGAACAATTGCAATCTTTCAGGTAATTCTGTGTCTGGAACTTTATAATCATCTCGGGGTGGGGGCAGCGGGGGGAGCTAAAAACAAAACAAGCCAGGAGCCTAGGCATTTAATTAAGGATGTCGAAAAACTGGCATTCGTACATAATAGACTAATTAAAATGTAATATTGATTGACCCTGTAAACATTTTGAATAAAAACAGAGTTTCATATTTTAAAGCCCAAGAAATGTTGCTAGAATGAGTGCTCTGTGGTGAGCAGGACTATTTGTCAAGTGGTCCATGTTCACAAAGGCCTATTTCAAAAGAAGCAACTTGATTCTTCTCTGAAGAAAAAAGAACTGTTATTCAGAGGAGCTTTTTTCCTTGAAGATATTTTTCTGTCCTAGCTTTAACTGAATGCTAACGTGATCCTCCAGACCTGGGATTTTATAAAAATTTTTCATTTTAACCAAAGGAGTCTTTTTACTCCTGAGTGTGCTTTTGCTCCATATTATAGTATTTCTGAGTACATGGATCTTAAAAATGAAGAACTCAGATAGGAAACTCAGTCCTAGATGTATTTAACATGTCCAGAACATTTTTATGGAAAAGTTCTAGTGCTGGATAGTGGTGATGGTTGCACAATAATGTGAATGCATTTAATGTCACCGAACCGTGTACACTTAAAAATGGTTAGAATGGCAATTTTCATGTTGTGTATATTTTACCACAATAAAAAGATGCAGCCAACAAATAAAAAACATGTCACACTGATGATTAGTTCAGATCCTGGTCTAGGACCTACTTCTCTTTTCTAAGATCCCCATCAGCCTACCTACCGTGAACTTTTATGTTAAGTGAGATGAGGTCAACACCTAGTGAATACACATATCAATTCTTACTAGGGTACACAAATGAGATGTGCTCCCCATGTTGCACTTAATTTATTAGATTCTATTTTTAACAGACATCTAGATTTAAATTTTGGAGTTATTTGAGATAAACATAAGAGAAAGAATTGTCGGAGAAATGTCAATACTTCTTAAGTTGATTATATTTGTGAATATATATATGTGTGTATGTATATATATATATATATATATATATATATATATATATATATATATACATGTTGCTTTGCTATTATTTGTAATACTAAAACTAAATAAACTTTATTGGCATCTGTACCTACTTGTGCCATGTAAAGTTATATTTTAAGAAGCCACTGTGCTAAAATCTGTAAAGGATATGATAGAAATCTAAAATATGATCCCGATCTTTAAGGAGCTTGCAGTCTAGTTAGTGAGACATCAGTAAACTCATACAACAATAACTCTTTTTAAAATTGAAGTATAATCTATGCAAATCAGGTAAATATCTTGAATAAGCTGTATTAAAACATTTCATGAAATGAATGTAGCCTCCACTCAGATTAGAAATAGAATATGAATATTCTCAGCATCCCCAAATCTCCCTCATGTGCCCTTCCAGGCACCAAATACCCCCAAAAGGTAACAACTGTCCTGGTATATATCACCAAAGATTAGTTTTGCCCATCTTTGACCTTCACATTAATAACATCACATAGTAGTATACTTAGGTATCTGGCTCCTTTGGCTCAAGTTTATTTTTATATGAGTTATACACATTATTGCATGGAGTTATAGTTTGTTCATTTTCATTTCAATATAGTATTTCTTTGAGCTGAAACACTAATTATTCATTCTTTTATTGAGGAACTCTATTGGATCTATACTTAGGAGTGGAATTATTGGGTCATAAAGCAGACATGCTCAGCTTTAATGGATATTGCCAAATGGCCTTTCAATTTATATTTCCAGTTGTCGTTTTCTAACGGTTCCTAATACATAGAAACACAATTGAGTTTTGTATATTAACCTTCCATTCCAGATATCTTCTTTAATTCTAACAGTTTGATGATTCTTTGGGAATTCTACAGAAATGTTCATGCTATCTGCAAATAATGACAGTTTTATTTCTTCCTTTGCAATACTTACACTATTTTTTTTCTTTTATTGTATCAGCTAGAACCTCCTGTACAATGTTGAATACACATGGTGGACATACTATTCCCAATTCTCTTTCTCAATCTCAGAAGTTGTAAATGTTTCACCACTGAGTATGAATGATGTTTGTTATTGCCTTTTTGTATATAAATGTCATGTTGGGGAACTCCTCTCCTATTTCGTTTTTTAAAAATTCCAACAGAATTTGTTCAGGTATAATTTATAAATAGCAAAACGAAAAAATCCTGAGGGTACAGTTCAATTCAGTTTGCTGAACAATTGTCAAAATGTGACCATCACCTAGATCAGTATTCTCTTAAGTAAATACTTGGAAGTAGAACTGTTGGGTCCTGTGGTAAGCTTATGCTTAACTTTATGAGGAAGGCCACACAGCTTTCCAGAGTGGTTGTGTAGTCCTGTCAGCAATGAATGAGAGTTCCAGTTGCTGCACATTCTCATCAACACTGTCCAGCCTTTATAGTTTTAGTCACTCTACTGGTAACTTTTGTAGTTTTAATTTGCATTAGTTCCCTTATGACTGATGAGTTTGAGCATCTTTTCATGTTTATTGGCCATTCATATACCTTTGCAAAGTTTCTTTTCAAGTCTTTTGTCCATTTTGTTACTGGGTCGTCATTTTTATTATTAATTTGAAGGTGTTCTTTACTTTTGCTTGATACAGGTATTTTGCCTGTTATGTGTATTGCAAATATGTTCTCCCAATCTGTGAACTGACTTTTCACTTCCTCAGTGGCATTTTTGATAAGTTTATCATTTTAATAAAGTCCAATCTACTATTTATTTTTCTTTTCTGGTTAGTGTCTTTCATGTCATGTTAAAAAAGTCTTTGCCTACCTCAAAGTTGTAAAAGTATTTGTTGTTCCGTGTTTTCTTCTAGGAGAATTATAGTTTCAGTTTTAACATTTAAGTCTATGATCCACCTCTAATTCATTCTTGTGTATGGTGTCCATACTCATTCTCTCCATACTGATATCTAGTTGTTCCAAATATAAAGTCTTGGCAGGACTTTCTCCATTGAATTTGACAACTTTGTAAAAAATCAACTGACTGTACATTTAGGTGTCTATTTCTATATTCTCTATTCTGTTCCACTGATCTATTTGTCTGTTCTAAAACCAATATCTCACTCTAATTGTAGCTCAATAATTATCATAGCTCAATAGTCAATAGTGAATATTGAAATCAATAGTTTAAGTTATCCAACCTGTTCTTCAAGTTTGTCTTGGCTATTCTAAATACTATGTATTTTCATATGAATTTTAGAATTAGCATCTCAATTTTTACTAAAAAGACCTACTGGGATTTTAATTGGGATTAAAATGAATCTCTAGATCAATTTGGGAAGATCAAAGCTATAGATCAATATTTTAACATCTTAAAAATATTGAGTTTACCCAGTTCTTTTAATTAGGCCTTTGTGAATTTCTATTGGCAATGTTTTTAGTTTTCAGTATAGAGATCTTGAACATTTTTTGTTAAATGTATTCCTAAGTATTTGATTTTTTATGCTCTCATGACATTTAAAAATTTTCATTTTCAATTTTTTTGCTAGTACATAAAAATACAATTGATTTGTGTGCAGACCACATATTCTATAGTCTTACATTCATTTTAATAGTTTATAGATTCTTTTAAATTTTATATGTATACAATCACATCATCAGTGAATAAAGATGGTTTTACTTCATTTCTTTTCATTTTCTTGCCTTACTACACTAGCTAGGATTTGCAGAGAGGATAAATAACTTGCCTAATTCACACAGTAAGAGCCCAGATTGAAACTCATCGGTCTGATGATACTAGAACACCCTGGACTGGATGAGGGTGTAAAGTATTAGTTGCTCTTATTGCTTAAGAAGACGTGGTTAGAAAAAAGAGTTAGGGTCATATTGAAAAGGGTCTTGAATATAAGATAAAGGATTTGAATTAGATTTTGTAGGCAATGAAAAATTAAGTGTTTTCAAGTGAGAAAGTAATAGAAAAGTAGAAATATGAATCTTGTGACAGTGTATGGTATGGTTTGAAGGGAGCCCCTCATTCATTTATTCATTCATTTCACAATTGCTTATTGAGCATGCATTATGTTCTAGGAATTGTATGGAGGAAATAAAAATATGTTGCTTAGAGTAATAGAGATATTTACTGATGGAAGAATCTTGGCACAATCTATTATCAATATTACAAAGGTAGCTCTATGATCTTGCATAAATTAAAGTTCTCTGAACCTTAGTTTTCTCATATGTAAAATGAGAATTATAATGCATATAATGCTTACTTTGATTAAAAATAAAAATAGATGTAATATGCTTGACCTATATTAGACACATTTACGGTAGCTATAATATTTAAGGGGTTTGGAGAGCAAACAACAAGCAAGAGTCAAATAGTTGTTTTATTCAATAGCCAAATTGTCAAAGAAATGTTTCAACTGATGTCCCTCCAATGATTTTTAATAAACTATAGGTTTTTGCTTTTGCAAATTGAAAGTGCATCAAAATAGCAATATGTATGCATAGATCCAAACAACATAATATTCTATCTGTATAAAGAGCTTGATAGTTAACAAAGTACATTTTATTAACATTTTATTGGAGTCATACAACAGTTATGTAGACGAGGAAATTGAAATATTTACCTAAGGTCACATAGTAAGTAGCAAAGTCCAGTTCATGTTTATTTTCTTATCTTTTACAGTATTTTTTTTTTTACCATACTATTACCTCTCATTATATCATGTTGCATGCTGGCAGTATTAATAACACAAAACAATATTAAATCTTCCATTTTTATGTATTTTCATTTATGTATGAAGGAAGTGGGTAGCTTGAAACTGAATGGAGAAGGCAGACAAGATAGATTTTCTTGCCCTATAGTATCCATACTGTTCTGATTTTTCTTAGGTATATTGTTAAATATATAAATGATCATTTTTCTTTACAACTTTATGTTGTATTCATGATTCTGCTAATGTTTATTCCTGGGTTGTGCCCTTGCCTCATCTATCTAACATCTGTCAAGTTTCTGCTTCTACTAATTTTCAATGATTTCCTTCCCCTTTATGATCTGAACCCACATTTTTTCCTTATTGGGTTGTCTTCTGTCGGCAATATACCCAGTTCCTATATCTTTGCTTTTTTTCCCCTTTGGTTACATCATTAAGTCAACTTATTTACTGCCTTCTCTTCATATTCATTTTACATTTTTGTAGTGATAATTCACTAATAATTATAGTTAGTTTTCATAAAGAATTATTCCGAGGTCTCACCGAAATCTAACTTCAAAATACTGAAGACATATTTAACAACTTGTTTTACGAGCAAGGTATTAGAGAGTGAGGGGGGAAGGTGATTGTTTTCCGATTCAGTGAAACAATAAACGTTACGTGTGAACTTGTGAGGAGCTCTAGCATGTACAAAGAAGAATAAGACATGGTCCTGGGTAGTTTACTATCTAGTGAAAGACAAACATATAAACAACGGCAGTACAAGGCAGAATGTTGTTATCACAATGGCATGGAGTGCTGAGCGAGCCCGGAGACTGTACAACAGAAGTTACATGATTCCTAAAGGTTCGAGGCAATTGAGTAGCAGCTGGACATGGAACTCATTATGCTATGCTGTCAGATGTTTTTGTTTGTTTTATTTTTGTAGAAACAGTCGTGTATCTTAAGTATGTAAGTTTTATTGGGTAATATGGAAATGCAATGGGGAGTCATTTATTTGCACAGATATGGGTGGTTTTTGAAAGTGTGAAATCTGTTGCAGAGGACTGATGGACTCTGGATATCTGAGAGATAGAAAGCAAGAATCTTTTCTTGATCACAACTCAGAGCTGGGGGTGAGGACAGGAAAAAAAATGAGTCCAGACCTCAGGTGACTGCTACCTCACAGGTGGAATACAATGAACTAGTAGTAGTGGAAGAAGACAGGCCATAAAACCCCTCATTTCCTGTTTCTTCTCCCAGTTTTTTTGCAGAGCTTTGTGTTTTCAAGGAACATAATACTGTTGTGCTAGGTAATTAAAATAATCTCTAAAAGTTTACTAAGTTACTACATGGTCAATGCAAACATTTCAAACCCTATAGTTAAGTGTACAAAATAAAACTGGAAGTACCCCATTACACACCCACTCATACTCCCGAGTGCTAACACCTCGTTGTATCTCTCCAAGCATTTTACACACACACACACACACACACACACACACACACACACACACATACACACATACACACACACACACGTACTTTTTCCTAAATAAAATTGGTGGTTTCCCCACAAATTTGAGGTTGCAGACACCATTAAAAGCGTGGGCTTTGGAGCCCACCAGAACTGGGCTCAAAATCCTCCCCAGCTTCCCGGCTGTATGACCCTAGGCAAATTACTTCTTTAAGCTTAATTTTTTTTTTAATGAAGGCTAAAAATGGTAATTATTCCATAAGTCTTGAGGATCAAAATCTAGCGTGTATAGATCATTTAGCACAGAGTAAGTGTTCAATACACACTACTATTTTCTATGGCAAGTAACAATTCTTGTTAAAGACTAAAAATTAGAAAATTTGTTAAATCAATGTTGCTCATTTTTCCGACTAATTACATCTCAGTTGGAAAGCACTTGCTTTTCCAAAGCGCAGAACCGACCCGGGGAACGTTTGGATGCGGAGGGGTCTCCTCTCGTTTCCGCGGCCCCCACGTCGCTTGCTGCTGGTGTGGACGGTGGACGTCCCAGAGTGGACTTCCTTCTGGTGATTCACGTCGTGACAAGGACGCTCGCCCCGGGCTGGGTGTCACACTGGGCGCCCCGGCTTCCCCGCGCGATCGCGGCGCGGCACCCCCGAGAGCCGGGCGCCCGCCGGCGCGCCCCGTGGACACAGGGAGGTGCCTGTCCTCGGAGGAAGCCAAGGGGGCTGGATGGACCAGGGGCGGCTGCAGGGCGCCCGGCGGCGGACGCCGGGCTCGTGAGGTGCGCCCGCGGGGTGCGGGGCCCGGGCGGGGGGCTCCGGGGGGGGGAGGGGGACCCGCGCTCGGCGCCCTGCGATGCCGTCCGGGGCCTCTCCCCGCCGCCCGCAGCCCCCGGTCCCATGGGCTCGCCTCCTTTCGGGCGCTGCCCTCTGCCCTCCCGTGGAGTCCTCCGTTCACGCTGCCCTTCCTCGCGGGCCCCCCCGGGGACCCCACCCCCGGCACCCCACCCCCCGGCACCCCAGCCGCCACGCACCGCGGCCCCTTCCCCTCACGCTTCCCCCCTCCCCAGCGGACCCTGCCCGGGGGATGCTGCGGCCCCCGCCGCCAGGGCTGCCCCCCGGAGCACCCCGGGGGCCGCCGGAGGCCGGAGCCCGCCCCGTCCTCGCCCCGGTGACCGGCCCCGCAGCGGCCCCCGTGCGGGCGGCGGCGGGGGCGGGGGAGGCGCCCCCTCCCTGCGCGCGGCCCCGCGTCGGCGTCTCCCCGCGCGTGCGGAGCCGCGGCGGAGGCGGGGGGAGGGGGAGGGGGCGGGGAGGGGTGGGGGAGGAGGAGGAGGGCGCCAGGGGGGGGGGGAGGAGGCGGAGGGGGAGGATCTCCGCGGCAATAAACAAGCAGGCAGCGGTTATTAACCCGGGAACATGGCGGCCGCAGCCTCGGCCGCGGCTCCGGCGGCGAAGGTCAGCGCCGCGGGCCGCCGGCACCTGACGGCGTGAGCGCCCCGAGCCGGTAACCAGCCGCGCCGGCCGGGGCACTGGGAGGGCGCGGGGGGCAGCGGCTCCGCACCCCCGGCCGCGGCGGCGCGAGTGCGGGGCGCGCGAGCCGCATCCCGGAGGCGCCGCGGCGCCGGGAGTTGGGGCGCGGGCGGGGGCGGGGGCGCGGGGAGGCGGGGAGCCCGGCGGCCCCGGGGAGGAAGGAGGCGCTGCAGCGCCGAGCCCTGGGTGAGCGGGGCGCCGGGGGGCGGCGCGGCCGAGGCGGGGAGGCGCACCCCGGGGCGGCGCGCGCTCTCCCGGCGGCGCGGAGGGCGCGGGGCCCGGAGGTGCGGGGTGTGCATGTGTGTGTGCGCGTGTGTGCGCGTACAGCGAGGCGCGCGGTCGGGGCGCCCGCGGGGTGCGAGGCTGCGCTAGGGGCGCCAGTGTCAGCGCCGGGGGCGCAGGGCGCGCGGGTCGGGCCGGCGCGGTGGGGGCGGGGCGGCGGGGCCGGGGCCGGGCTCGCCCCGGACTTAACTTTCTGGGTGCGGGCGTGTGTGTCGGGGCCGCGGCCGGGGCCGGGGGCGGGCCGGGAGGTTCCGGGTTGGCTCGCCAGCGCCCCCTTCGCTCCCCCCGCCCCCGAGGGGACAGGCCCTCCGGCCCCGGGCGGGAAGCGGGAGGGTCCGCCGCGCCGGCTCGCGCCGGGCACGCCCCGCGCCCGCGGACACTTTGCTCTCGGGCCCTTTGGGGGGCGGCGGGGGGAGGGGAGCCGGGTCCTCGCGGCGCGCGGAGCTCCCCGCCCCCGGCCCCTCGGGGGAGTCCCAGGGGCGGCTCCGCCGAGATCGGGGGTGGGTCGCTCCCCGCTTACATGGTCCCTCCCTCTCCCCCCTCCCCCTGGTGGTTTCCGGGGCCTGCGGGACCGGGGGGCGGGAGTCGGGGGCGGGAGCCCCTGGCACCAGCTCGGAGCTGGCCTGGGCCTCGCGCCCCTGGGTCTGTCCCTGGAAGGGGAAACTTTCCCGCACCGGGGACCGCGCCTGAACCCCCGCCGCCGCCGCGTCCTCCGCTCCCCCTCCGCCTCCTCCAGCGCCCGCCCCTCCCACCGACCCGAATCTCACCGCGTGAGACTGATGGGTCTGGCAGCCAATCGGAGGCGGGGAGCTGACCTGCCGGGTGCGGGCAAGCCAATCGTGAGGCCCGGAGGCAGGCAGGGGGCGGGGCTTCCCCCGGACCCGCTGGAGCGGAGTGGCACGCGGGCGGGGGCGTCATGGAGACGCCGGGAGCTCTCCGCTCCGGTCCATCCTTCGTCACCCGCTCCTTGATCCGCAGGCTCGTGTCACTCACGGGAGCCCTGAGCCAGGGAGACACGTAGAGGGACACGAGAGCCTGTTATTCCCCTGGTGCCGCGGGAGACGTCGTCTTAGACACGGTGAGGGCGAAAGCCACTTAGGATGTGGCAGGAACTCACTCGGAGGCCCGTTTCTAAAATGGCATGTGTTGTAGTTCTCGCGTCCTGCACCTCAGCGTCGAGTTGACGCAGCCAGGGCCACGGGCGGTGCGCGTTCGCCCCCGCCTCAGTCTCCCCCGCTGCGCCAGCTCGAGGACGCTGACACGGGAAAGGGCGCCCAGAAGACGAGCCGTCCGCGGGCTTTGGGGGGGCTGTGAACCATCATTGTTCGGAATGGCTGCACTGGCCCCTTGTCGAATCAGACCGCCGGTTCCCAAAGTGCACTTGAGGAAAGTTCAGCGTTTGGAGATGACAGTAAAAAAAAAAAAAAGTTGTGGTTTTATGGTATGCATTTCTTTCTATTTTTTTTTTTTTTTTACTCTGTCTCGAGTAAACAAAATGAAATTAGGAACCAAAGCATCTCTGTTTGCAGCATAAAGCGTTGGTATTTCGGGAGCAAAGCTAGTCAAAGAATATTTGTCTACAGAAAAGAAGTCTGAGTAAAATGTAGTTTGCCAGATGACACCCACACAAAAGATTCTTAAAAATAAATTATTTTAGTTGTGTTTTTTTTTTTTTCTTAAACACTGCTGAATTCAGTGTGCGTGTGCGTACTTTTCTGGTTTGTGCAAGGTTAGGAGACATCTTTGGTGGTTTTGAGCTGTTGGTTGCGTCCAGTCTATTGACTTTCTCAACTCTTGACTTTTAAGAATAGGGAAGGTAGGTCTTTGGTTTTCTATAAAGATCACAGGTTGCTCCGCTGGAATAGCCCTCTTTTAAAAAGACAGCAGCTGCTACACTGCTGTGTGTGTGTGTGTGTGTGTGTGTGTGTGTGTGTGTATGTGTGTGCGCGCTCCTGTTCTTTGTTGGTGAGGTTACTGTACATTGACAGCAGCAGGGCTGCTTTTTCCAACTGGAATTTGCAGAATCTTTGGGAGTTCAAAGAATGAATAATGTTAAGTGGAGAATGAGTCCATTCATTTTGTGATAAGTATCCCATGTATTTAACTAATCTCGGGGAGTTTTTTTTTTTTTTGAGGAATTCTGTGTACATGATATTTATCTTATCTATACTGGTTTCTCAGGCTTTCATTAATACTGGGTTGCTAAGAAAGACTTGAAGGAGACTGTACTTGTAGGGGACAGTACCACACCCTGCAAATGTGTTCTGTTGTAATATGCCATTTTCAAATTTATAATGTGCGTTTCCGATTCAGTATAATTTTGAGTGTTCATTTATACAAAAATTAATTGCTTTTTTGCTGTAGCCCTTCAGGTGTTATCTTAGTGATAGGATAGTAAAAACTGTGAAGATAAAACAAACAGCTGCCAGGAGGAGGGAGTGTGATAAATTAAACAACATTCAACATTTGACAACATTCAAACCCCTCCGTCATTAGTTAATTTAGTTACTGATGGCCACCCGGAATTGTGCCCTACTTTCTCTTTTGTATGCTTGAGAGCAACACATTATTTTACTTCATTATCTACAACAATATATAAAAATGTTCTCCGATTCCTGGTGGCAGAGAGTAGCAAGTCTCCTAATGCCTGGCTAGGGGGAAAAAAAAACCCTCTCAAGCATATGGAGACATCTAGAAAAAGATGTGCATCGTCAGCTGTGATTCCATTGTGTGCTCTCAGGCTGGATCGGAGCCTTCTTCCTCTGGGAATTTCAGTCTTAACAGAGGAGTTCTCTGACTTTTAGATGTCAGGATACTGAAGCAAAGGGTAGAGTAAAGCTCACCAATTATGAATTTAATATTTTTTAGATAGTTTGGCTCTAATTTTAACCCTTCATTGGTTAAATATAATTTATGTGACTTTCACTCAGTGTTAGGGAGCTTTTTCCTGGAAATGTTTTAAAAGGTAAGGATCAGAGAGGGACTTGGGCCATGGTGTGAGGGTACATAAAGGGGTAATTAATGCTCCTTGGTTGTTTTTATTTGTAGTTATATCCTATTAAAGCTCTCCAGGCTTCAGAATCAAGGCCCTGTGAGCAGTGCTTTCATTACACACCCAATATTTAAGGATTCAGTACCTTAGCTGTTTCAAATCATATCAGGTTAAAATGTGACCCATAAGTAGACAGCTTGGATTTCTTAGAAAAAATTGTGCTGTGTCGAGTTTATAAGTGATTCTTTTATGTAGTCCTTAGAATGTTGGGTAGCAAAAAAAAAAAAAAAAAAAAAGGAGGGTCTCTTTAACAATTTTTGTAGAAGATTAGTGTTCTGAAATGCACAGTGTCTTTATTTGATATTTTGACCATTATTATGTTATGGTTGAAATTATATTTAAAAGCATAATTAATGCTTAGCTATTTTTATGGCAGAACTGCTACTTAAGAAATCACTAGCTTTTCAATATTTTGTGTTTATAGTTTTGTTTGGTAATTATGTTATTACATGCTCTGTCAATTTTAAATTAAGGGACTAGGAGGGAGAAAATAAGTCACTGCTTTAAGGTATTGGTCTTTTATTACAGTGAATCATAAAACCAGCAGCAAATTAGCATCTTTTCCCCTAATGAAACAGACTATATTTACATACCAACAATGAAAACTATTTAAGGGCAAACAGAATGAAAACCAGTTTTTTTAAATACTCTTTCATATCTCAAGCTAATTTTACTTTTGCCTTGTTTGTTAAACAAGAAAGATGTTCTTAATGTTTATATTTATTTCCTTTTTTTTTGTTTTGTTTTAGAGGCTTGTAGATGGGTTTATGAATTCCAAAGCGTAGAAGGAATATTGTCTTGTTACTCTTTAAAGTCTATTAAAAGTAATATCTGGAAAAGCTGTTAAGTACAATTTTATAAAGTACAGACCCTCAATTCAGAAGATATAAAGAAAATACATCCTTTATGGATTCTAGATGCTAATTTCTAAACAAAAGTGAGAATGTGACTTGCTGGTATAGTTTCTCTAGCAGTTGTAAAAACTGAGGCAAAACTAATTATGAAAAGGAGTGGAACTCTTAAAAGCAAACTTGTGCTATGAAGGTAACAAAAAATTAAGAGACGCTGGTCTGCAGGTAGCTCATAATACTCTTGGTTTTTAGGGCAAAGATTTTATATGTTTACCCCATAAAATGTTCATCAGTGACCACATTTCTGGCTTCCAGTGGCTGTGATGACTGGAGTGTGGAAATATTGATTCTAGGACAATTTTTGGTTGGTTCCCTAGTTGGAAATTTCTAGAGGAGAATTAAATAAGCAGAGGACCTATGGCAGTATTTTACTTAGCAACTTTTGAGGCTTTGGGGCATAGACTTTTAATTTTAAGAAAGAAAAAAGCTGCTTGTAGGAAGGAAATTATCAGCAACTAGTTAAAGGTTCTGGAAGAAAAAAATAATTTTACTCTTTGGTTAGCAGATTAATTCTGGCAGAATTTATGCCTGTTAGGCAGCCAATCATGAATGTTAAAGAAAGAGTTCCTGAGGGCCAACTTAAGTCTCATTTTGGACTTTTTAGATCTTGTCTCTGCATCATTGTCTTATTTAACCATTGTTTCATTCATTTGTTCAGTTATTGATTATTTGAGTGTCCCAGCTTTGGCACTTTACCCTGATCTATCAACTGGTGGTCGTTGGTACCAACTCAACACCAGTAGGAATCCCCAATTTGGGGTGCAAATGAAGAAGGAAACTTCATTCAGTGCAAACAGCTCAATAGTGTTATAGTTTACTTACGAGGCAGCATGACTGTGAGGTGGCCCCGCTCTGGCAGGACATATTTGCTGTTTCAGCTCTTGCAAGAGAAACACTATAAATTGACTTTCTTTGGTAGAAAGGGAAAGTAAACTCTCCTAGGCAGAGAGGGGAGCTGACTTGCATAGAGAGAAGGCCCCACCCTTGGTCCCTGCTCGGTCCATTCTCGTGCAGACGAGGACTCCAAATCCGTTGCGGTTTGATTGGTCCAGAAAGCGCCGGCTCGATTGGTCAGGATGCAGCTACTCTGATTGGTCCGTGAAGGTGCTGATGGGGCTTTAGTTGAGCAGCTGGGATTAGATGGGGAAAGCCTCAGTCTTCTTGGTTGAAATAGAATTCCAGGAGCTCCTTTCTGTGGAGTTGGCTCAGATGACAGGAACGCAGTGCAGGTAAGCAGTTTAGTGCAGGCTTCTCCCTGAAGTGTGGCTTGTGTGAGAGGCCCCTGTTTCGAAATGGCTGTTAGGCTCTGGGTTTTTTTTCTTTTTTTTTAATTCGAGCCACCACGAGTCGGTCTTAGTGGCTTTCTTCTTTCTTGGGGTGCACACAAACCATTACAAGTCCAGTGATTAAAGGGAAGTACATAGAGTGGGTGATTTCTGTTTTCTTTTTTTCTTTTTTTTTTTTTCGTCGGGAGAAGATGGAAAGGGACATGGTGGCCTTAATATTCAGTTTGCTTTGATACTAAAGATTTGTTCGTGTGTGTGTGTGATTTTAATTATAAAATGTTAGAAAATTCTGCTTTGATTTGGGTTTGGGATTTTTTTCTTCCTGAAAATAGGATTATGATGTTTAATAAGAAACGTTGCTAAATATTCTCTTGACTGATTAGCTTATGAGTTAAAAATGTTTTCTTTAACGAAGGTATGAATATTTATAATTAGTTTTCTGTTGTATTTCCTTTGAAATAGTGTGTGGTCGGGATGATGATCTTTAGTTGGTTGAAGGTGACAGTGCAAAACATCAGGGACTTTCCATTTCTGTGGATTATCTGCGCATTGTTGCTTAAGGGTGACGTATATTGGGCCTTTCCGCCCTAGATCTGTAAAGGATGGAAAACTCCCTTGCACAGCCTTTCACAGGTGTTCTGTTAGGGTTGTCCATCATTTAGATGAAACTCATTCTTGTTCTTGACTAAAATGCCTATATTGGGAGAGTAACAACGATATAATATAAATGATAACAGTATCTCAACGATAACAGTGTAAATGATAACAGTATCACCAAAGTCCCAGCAACCTGTTAACAGTAGTTCCAGCTTATCCAGTTTTGCTTTCCACAGTTTCAGCTACCTATGGTCAACCTCAGTCTGAAAATATTAAATGGAAAATTCTAGAAATAAACAATTTAGTTTTAAATTGCATGTCTTTTTCAGTAGCATGATGAAATCTCACAATGTCCCACACCATCCCATTCTGTCCCACTCGGTACATTACTCATCTCATTGTCCATTGTCTCCATGCTCGTCAGTCACTTAGTTGCCATCTAGGTTATCAGATTGACTATTGTGGTATTGCAGGGCTTGTGTTCAAGTTACCCTTATTTTACTTAATAATGGCCCCAAACAGCAAGAGTAGTGATGCTGGCAATTTGGATATGCCAAAGAAAAGCCACCAAGTACTTTCTTTAAGTGAAAAGGTGACAGTTCTCTACTTAATGTGAAAAAAAGGTTGTATCCTGAGGTTGCTAAGATTTATGCTAAGAACAAATCTTCTATATGTGAAATTAACTAATTTATAAATTAAACTGTATCATAGGTATGTATATGCATGAAAAAAACCAGTGTATGCTGGGTTCGGTACTAACTGTGGTTTCAGGCATCCACCGGGGGTCTTAGGACGTATGCCCCACAGATGGGGGTGGGGACTGCTGTATAGGCTTTTTGAGTTGTCTTTCATTCTTTCATTTTTTTCACAACCCTGTAAAATAGAGGTTATCCCCATTTTTCAGAAGAAGATGAAGCTCAGAGCATTAAGTCATTGTGCCTATGGACAAAACTTTTGGGGAAAAATTAACCTCGAGAAATAAATATCAAAGGGAATGGTGAGTCTGAGCCTGTCTTCCCTTTAGGAATCTGATAAGTAAATGTTTGCAGGCCTTTACAAGGCTCTTAGTTTAGCTTAGTTGTTTAGCCCATAAAAAGGATGAATAGATTTGAATAGTTCCAGTCCTGTAAATCCCATCAGAAGGTATGTATGTCCTAAACCCTGCCTCAAGGTAGGCCTTATACATGGAAAGATATTACTTACCTTAAGACCTACAGGTAAGTCTCTGGCTGTTCTAGGCCTAGTGTTTAACAATTCTTAAATTGCAGGATCATTTCTTGTCTTTTAATTTTCACAAAATAAGAACTGTCATGGGTGAAGTAAAGACGAGTAACACTTATCAAGTGCTTACTATAAACCTGGTGCAGGATCAAGATGGCCCTGTTGTATACTCTGCGACGCTTCTCACTGTGATGTGGTGACGATCTCATTCTTCTTTCACCATTCAGGAAGTGGAGGTATAGAGCTGTCAGATAACTTGCCAAAGGTCACACAGCCAGACTACTGGAGAGGAATTTGAACCCAGGCAAACATTGTTTCTTAGTCCTGCCCCCTTAGAGTGGATTCTTGTTAGCTGGATGGCTACACTTCCTTTCAGCGACGTGTGGATGTGTCTTATCCAGTGCTTTGTTGAGATAACACAGCAATTCTCCACTAGGAAAGGAAAAATGGGTAGGAGTGTATTTTGAAAAAGTATATTCATGTTGCCTATTGTTTCTTACAATAAAAAGCTCAGAAAATAAGCTCAAGAAAACTTGTTTGGGGGGCAGGGTAGGCAGAATATAGATTGAGAGAGCACTGTAAGGGATATAGGTTTAGAAAGGGTGAAACACTGATACAGATATTTGGTTTCTTATTTCTTTAAAATATATTTAATTCTAGTATATTTAACTTTAAGGTGGTGATTGTGTGATACATGTTTTGCAGATTTTTTGCAGTCTGTGTAGCATGGATGACGCGGTGTTGAGATATTGTAGTCCAAAAGAAGGCTGATAATATATTCAGTCATCTGACTTGTGCTCTGCTATTTGTGGAATTCTGTCTGCTCAATTGTTTGCAGGGAGTGAGGAGAGCTTTCAGGGAACTCTTTCACCTTCGACTCGTGTGGGATCAGCGTATCCCGCTTTTAGTGTTCCAGCTGCTGAGGGCTGAAGACCTGTTGTCACAGATGAAAATATAATGCATGATATTTTCTGTTGCTCATCTAGTGTGTCCATGTGAAATGTGATCCCTCATCTCCAAGGCTGGACTCACAGAGTGTGAGTGTGTTCTGGAAGTTCCTGTTGGTGCTGACTGGTCTCTGCCCATGAAGTACTCATCTAAATGAGGATTGTCATTTCTGGCAGATGATTTCTGCTTATACAGCCAGCTCATGGTGCAAACACTTCCCTTGCCTTGGGTGCTACAGTAGCATTTGTAAGACTATTTAATATTATGTTAGATAAAAATCTCTAATTCCATTGTTAATATGTTTAATAATGAAAAACTTTCAGTTAGTGTCAACATGTAAATTAAAAAATTGAATTGCATATCTTAGAGGAACCTGTATATCTTTATTTGAGTCATTTCTTGGTATCAGTAGAGTCAGACTAAATGGAAAATTTAGATAGTTATATGGATAAAAATGTTTTTTAAAGACTTTTAATGTGCTTCAATGTATATTTTAAAAATAGAATTATCCATAAATATATTTATTAGGTAATCACCTCTGGTTATTGTTGTTAACACATAGGTACAGATTCTCTCACATATATTTTTAGATTCCTAAATAAGGAATGCGGATATTCTTAATTAAAAATCTGAGCATCAAGGATGTATGGCTTTCTACAAATTTAACATAATAGTATTTCTTGAAATGATGGGAGCTGGTTTTGGTAGTTATGGAAGCAGACAGTGGGCAGTGGGGCTTTGTGGGGGTGCTGAGGCGATTCTGCTGTGCTGTACCTGTGCCTTTGTGCCTGTGGCCTGTCGTGGATACCCTGTTGGGTGTCCTGTGCACTGAGACTAAGTCCAGTGTGGCTCAGTGCTTTGAAGTGAGGATGGAAAGAGAAATAATTTGGGTATAAGTCTTTTGTAGACTTTTCTCCCCTGCCTCCTCTAACCTTCCCTGACTTTCCCAATTTTTTTTTCTTAAATTTGGAGATAAAAGATGAATGTAATAAAGGCAACACAATCAAGATTGTGGGAAAGTCTTTTATGATTGTTACGGATTTCACGAATGATCGCGACCTGTGGTTTTCTTCTTTACCAAACAGATTTGCTCTGCTAACAGCACTTAGAGAAGCTAGTGTTAAGCAGGCCGTTAGGTTGAAAGCAGATGACTTAGCGCAGACACAGCACAGGTGTCGGCAGACTTGTTGGAAGTTAGTCGGCTGCCGGACAACATTGCCGTCCAGCAGACGGAGTACTGAGCCTCTTGTGTAATGGGATTGACTATTACATTCCCTGGCTTTTATGCGTATTATCTCTCCCTGGTTTCAGGATGTCATCACAGATTCTCCAGTGTTAGATATCTTGAAAGTGTTCATTAGCGTCAAATGGTCAAAATGGTATAAGTTGGAAATATTAAGATTGGTGAAAATTGTGACCAGATTCATAAAGCCTTAGGAATGCCTGCCTCTGGAGTTTTTGGTTTTTGGTATTTTAAATTTCCATAATTCTATTTTGAGAATTATTTTGTGTGTAGGGTTCTTATTGCTGTTTTAGGTAATATTGGTATCTTGATTCCTTAAGGTTTTTCTGTAGAAGTATGATATAAAAATGTTTATTGCGTTAAAAAATGTCATTTTATTCTAGTGCCACCAGAGTCTTTGCTAAATAAACAAATAGTAAGTATAAATAATAGAGCCTAGTGAAGCAAATGGAATTACATAAAGATCTTTCGTTTTTGCTGTACTCCCTTTCATTTTAAGCAAGAGGTGTACATAATTAAGAATTATAATGAGTAAAAGACTTTACACTATTAAATATAACATGAGAAAATGACATGCTATTCATTGTAAACTGAACATGTTAACAGTGACATTTGACAGTGACAAAAGTCAACAAAATGCCAGGACATACAAGGACAGGAGAAAGCCAGACTGGAACGTTATCCTTCTCTGGTAAAGGACACTCACATAGTCACAGCACATTCGCATCGTCATTGGTGATCTCATCGTAGTAGTGGATATACTCGCTTGGGAAAAGGCATTCAGGAGAAAAGAGCCAGGAGATGATGGGAACCCCAGATTTTGGCTCTGGGCAGCAGAAGCTTGGGCAGCTTGGCCCTGCATGTGGGCTGAGGGGCAAGCTGGGATTCCTGCGGGGGTCACAGTTCATTAGGAGAGGCCCTCAGCTGCTCCCTGCTCTTCTCACTGTCATTTTCACTGTCACTGTCACTGGAGGGGGAGCCAACCAACCCCCTGGTGGGGAAGGAAGGGGAGAGGAGTCTGGAGAGAGCCTGTGGTAGCTGGCACACGGGCGAGTCCCAGTGGATTGAGGCCCCACGATGTCCACTTGCACCCTGTGGCCTGTGTCAGGGTTGCCTGCCACGGCTCTCGTGTATGGAGTCTTCCGATCTGTGTCCTTAATTTTGGGACAGGAGTCGGGTCCTGAAGGCCTGCCCCTTCAAGGGCACCCCTGAACCCCACAGCCCTTCACCGCATGCTCTGTGTTCCCAGACTGAACACGTGGGGGATTTTTCCCCCTTTTTCAGTGGGATGTGAGGGGACTCTCCTACCCAAGAACACATAGCAACCAAGGAAGGCCAGGGAGGGCCTTCTGGCTTGTGCTGTTTGGGGCTGAGCCCCCCGCCTCGCCTGGCTTGGCCATGAAGGAGGCAGGGGGCCTTCTTGCTGCGTGGCACTGCTGACCCTTCTCCATTCTCTCCTTGAGCACATTCCAGGTGGGCTTCAGGTGTCTCCAGCGGCTCCAGCCCAGGTTTTCTGGGCCTGCCTCATTTTTTCGTAGGTGTTTACTTTCTTCGAGAAAGGGTGCGGGGGAGGCATCAGAGAGAAACTGGAGGTGGCCTCGAGTTGCTGTGTTGAATGTAGGCCAAGGAGGTTGGGACTGTGCGGAAGGAAGATATCAACGCAGAGGAATTAGCCTCGACTTAAACCTCTAGAAACTAAGGTATATACAGAATAAATCCAGGGGAGCAGGTACATGTAAAGGTTTTCGAGGATGTACTGCTCGTTTATCAGCTTTATCAAACCGAGCAGTCACCTTAGAGTACTTGTGACTTTGAGTGGATTAGACTACTTATACAGACGTTTTGGGAAAGGTTTAGATAAATACGTGGAGCATTAGTTCGTAACATGTTAGTAAAGAAAATTAGAATTTTTGATGTATACTCTTTGGACTTTAGTATCATGGAGAAAACCCTGAACTAAAACACCGGCATTAAAATTCATCTGTCTTTTGTGTTCTATAAATAAGTCTAATGTGATGATATGCATTGGCTTATTGTCTGACTAAAACAGATATGATAAGAAATTGTACCTGCTTTCTTATTGGTTTGCTAAAATTGGGGTAAACGGTAAGGATTAAATATATATATTTTATATGTGTATATATATATATTTGTATATTTCTGTCATTCATTTTTTTCCTCTCAAACAGTATACAGAACAGCTGCAACGCTTTCTTTTTCAAAATATATTTTGGACTGATTTAAGGAAGTCTCGTTCCATACTCTAAGTCATTAATAGACTGATGTTCCCCAAATATCCATTTTATAATAATACAGTTTCTCACTCACTATCAAATGACATTCCCACACACGAATTAGTTTGGTCACAAACCCATTTTTCCTGAGTTTAGCTCTTTGCCTGAGCTGTGTGCCTCAGTCTGTTCTTCCTGGCTTCCCATGAGCACGAGTTGCTTCACATGCGCTTTGGTTTGCCTAGAGAAAGCTATTGTTATTCTAAAATTTAGGAAGCAGTCATTCGAAATAAAACTGTTTGGGAGTTTATTTTACTGATCTAGTTAATAGCAACATATAGAATCAGTCAAAACAGATGGAGTCTATTCAAAGGTTGCCAGTAGTAAGTTGCTTGTTACATTGATCAAGCATTTTACAAAAATACGTATGGAAGGCCCCTTACCTTCAAATCAGAAACAGTAAAATCTTAAATTTTTGACTTTGCAGCTTCAGTAAAACTGAACATTTTTTATACCCAGACTTATTAAATTTTCCCCTGCAGAATATTTTGACACTGGTGAGAAGAGAGATTAATAATTTCAGTTTATAGTGGAAAATGGAGAAAAAAGGTAAAGAAAACCTTGGGGGAAATTCGGTAGTTTTGGAAAAGTAATAAAACAAAACCAAATACAAAGAAAGTATGCCAGGGTTGGCACTTAAATACTTCCTTTGAAGGAGTGATAAAAAAGAGAACAGAACTGTCACTTTGAAGGGCCGATGTCTCACTAGATAAAGTAATGAAATTCTACAGCTATCCAAAGAGTAAAGCCCTTACAGTCTACACATTAGTGTATATTTGTTGTGACACCTATAAAAAATATTCTCAATCTTCTCCCTCAATTTCTTCTCAAACAATAATTCTTGTTTCTTGGGATCACTATATTTGTAGAATAAGTCAGAAAGCTATTTATCTGTCATCTATTAACATTCTGTCACCAAGCAATTATATATTAAGTAGTAGAAACAGTATACAACTCAGGTAGAAAGGCAGGGGATGCTCTGTGCTATGCAGTGTCATATATCCCTTTTCCTTAGCTCCCATGATGCTTCAGTAATGTGGAAGGATGAGTGGCTAAATAACACTTTGGTGCTGTGTATGCTTTGTCTTTCTCCTCCTCTCTGTTTGTGTGTATTGGATGGACTGTTTGAAAGTAAGTTACCGATGACTGTTTTAAAACAAAGTCTTTTTCTTATATAACCACACACAAACAACTAGTAAATCTAAGAAAACCAATATTAATTATCAACACTCTGTTTTAATTTTCTCAGTTGTCCCCAAAATGGCTGTTACAGCTTTGGTTTTCAAACCAGGATCTATCTAATCAAATTCACTCATTGCATTTGGTTTTATAGATTCTTTTAATATGAAACAGTCCTAGTTTTTGTTTTTATTTTCTTTAGACATTGACCTTTTAAAAAAGTGCTTGTTTTTAATTAAATTTTTGAATTGTGGTAAAATTCATATGAAATTTATAGTCATAACTGTTTTTAAGTGTAGAGGCCAGTAATGTTAAGTGCATTCATATTGTTGTGCAAGCAACCTTTTCAGTGTTCAGACTTCAGTTTTTTTCAGAAGTGTTAGGAAATTAAGGGGTTAAATATGTTTATAAATTTGATCAGGGCTAAAGAAAATCGTAACCTTTGAGAACTTATTTCTTGAGATATTGGCATTTTAGGGCATTTTCGTGACAAATACTCCTTTTGAAGACTCTTTCAGAGCTGACCTAGAGGTACTTTCTACAAGTATTCCGTAACAGGATACACCTAATGCTGTTGTGAGGGACACACATTCAGAGGCCATACTGCCTGCGAGGATGTCAGAGTTTTTTTCTGCTAGAAAGTAGCAGACTTCTGTCTTAGGCACAGGAGGGTTGTTGAGATTGAGCTGTTAATTTTGTATGTAGCCCACTCGGCTAAATAGAAAGTTTCTATTCAAACACTTCTTTGGAGTAACATCGTAGAGACAGAAATTTCCTTCGTTTTTTTTGGAGTATGGCAGCTGAGTTTCTTGAATACTTGACTACACCTTAACTTCGAATTTGAAGGTTTTATTTCTTTTTTCTTTTTCTTTGCAGTGTCTCCATTTGTTCACCTTTCTGATTTTCCTACTCCCAAATGATTGCTAGTTTCTTTAGTTCCTTTTAAATCTCCTCTTATCTTTCCTATGTTAGAACCTTATTAAAGTATAGTAGAGCCCTATCCTATCTTCCCTCATGAATCACAGTGGATATCTGGAGTTCATTCTCCCTTTGAGAAATGGAGTATAAAGGTAAATCATTCACAGGTGTGCAGTGTACACTGGAGAGGTTAGTCTCACATACCTAATCCAGTGGAAAGGTTGTAATTAGATTCTTAATATAGATCTAAGATCCTCAGTGTAAGAGTCACGGAAAAGACACTAGCACTCAAAGAAAACAAGATATAACACAAGAATTTTAATAACTCCAGAGTAAGTCTCAGCTCAAAACTTTTCAGGCTTTAGGGGGAAAAAAAAAAGACAAAAACTGAGGCTGTCTTTTAAAGTAGTATTCTTGGAGGTGGAACCTTGTTAGGCTAATAAGCATGAATCACATTCTGAACTTTACTTGATGGGCCAGAGACATAGCCACCCCCCAACAATAAAAGAACACAACAGAACGCAACATGCCACTCAAGAAGAATGCAGATTCTATAGT
Organism: Cynopterus sphinx; assembly: GCA_030015415.1. Lineage (NCBI taxonomy): Eukaryota > Metazoa > Chordata > Mammalia > Chiroptera > Pteropodidae > Cynopterus > Cynopterus sphinx. Next base: position 47,737,355 of record CM057389.1, on the reverse strand, counting down.
TAATATTTAAACTGGGAAATCATACACTTAGTAAATAGATAAGAGGCATCAAGAATGTCAAACAAAGTGGGACTGTACATAGGCCTTTTAACAAATCTGGATCATTATAAGATGATTAGAATTTAAAATAAAATGACTCAGAAGTCTCATTTCCTGTTTTTTTTTTTTGTTTTTTTTTTTTGCACAACTTTCCTGAAATGTCTTGTAGGCATTCTAGTTGATATCCTCCTTGTTCTTGTTGTTCTGTACATATTGCACTGATTTTTAAAAAATGTTGGCATGTATTGGAGAGGGTTGGACCAATGCATGGCTGCTTTCTAAGTGGTTTTGTGCTGTGTCCCAAACGGATATGGTAACAGGTAGGGTCAGTGGGGAGGAAAGTGCTTCAAGGTTCTGAAATGTAGCCAAGACAGGGACATTGAGAATAGGTGGTGGGGGTTGAGGGCAACAAAAATAATGTAAGGAAAGTGATGTTTTTGTGAAACAGTGACTGCATAAAACCTTCAGAAAATGAGGTCTGGTGTTTCTCATTTTTCTACTTCTGGTATTTATTCTTTTGAGCACCTCAAATATTAAAAGTAGTCTTTTAGGAAAAAATACTTTAAAACACACAGTATTTCTCTGTGTTCTAAATGATTTGAAATATGGTTAAAACTCACTGAGATCTGTGTGATCTTTTCAGATATTGATCTGTCTGCCTCTAAGTAACTGTGGACCCAGCTTTAGCCCCTGGATTTTCCCTTTTCCATCTCTCTTCTTTTTGTGTGTATGTGGCATGTTTTCAAAGTAAAAGATATTTTTTAATAATAGTCTCTTTTTTCCATTCCGATTTTTCTACACTTTATCTGCTGTGGGTTTGGAAACCAGGTAACCAGGTTTGTTTATTGTTTATTCAGCAAAAACCTAATGAGTGCTTCCTATGCACTAGTCACTAGGAACACAAAGATTGAAAAAGAAATGAAACCTATCCTGGAAGATCGCACAGTTTAAGGTTGAAAAGAGACATGTGGACAAATAATTACAGTACAGCATATGCATTAGAATAGAAAATTATATGGAGAGGGCTAGACAGATATTTTATAGGAGCAAACAGTTCATTTTGTGAGGTGAGGAAAGGCTTCTTGGCAACTGTAGTGTTTGATTTGAGCCTCAAAGGCTGATTGAGAATTTGTCAGAGAAGAGAAGGTGTTCTAGAGACATGTGCATAGGACAAAGATAGAAAATATTCATGTGTTCTTATTCTTATATGCACTTTTAATAAGATTTACGTGAGAATCTGAGAGACTCTTATCTGTAAAGCTGGTGATCTTCAGGGCACAGAATTTGGAATATTTGTTCCAAAATATTCAGAAATAAAATGTTCAGAAAGAAGTTTTTTATTTTTTGTCTCCTTTGCATTTCTCACTGTGTTCTGCATTAAGGAGTTCTATTTACTGTTGTTGCATAATATACCACCTGAAATTGGGTGGCATTGTGCTCACAAATGTGGATCAGGATTGGAAAATGTGTGTCATACGTGTTGTGTTGGACACAGCTAGGAAGACACAAAGCCAAGTCAACCGCTGAGAGTCAGCTGAAGCCCTGCTCACTTACATGCCTGGCTTTCGATGTAGGCCGTGGGCTGGGTTATAGGCTAGACAACCTACAGCTGGCCTCTCTGTGTACCTGCTTGGGCTTCCTCACAGCATGACAGTCAGGGTTCAGAGAGTGAGAGTTCCAAGGAAGTGGTGTCTCCTTTTATGATTTAACCACGAATGTCACATAGGGTCACTTAGGCCTTAGTCACAAGCCTCCTCAATCCAGGTTCAGAGCATTGATCTGGAACATGGACCCCAGCTTTCATTGGGAAGGATATAGCAGCCGACTTAGAAGACGAGCACATGGGCTGGGGGGTTGTGGTCATCTTGGGAGACTGTCATCAGGTTGATGGAACCAACAACCATCACAGGCTAAGTTGTAGAAAGATGAAGTGTTACTGTCCTTTCTTTTAAAATAAGAGGAAGGAGGAGTTATTATTTCTGAGACAGATGAAGTGATTCAATATGATATAATGAGAGTTCTTTAGTCCCACAGTAGACACTGTTCTTAAACTGTAGCTAATGGGCTTTTAGTTGGACATTAAGAACTTTCTGGTAAAAATTTATAGGCTCCTTTTTTTTTTAAATAAGGTAAATTTGTATGATTTAAAAGTTTAGTAATGATTAAGTATATATTGCCTATGGGTTGGACCTGTCACTTTGAACAAGTGGTTTAATGTTTCTGAGTCCTAATTTCTATTTTTGTTGAATGGGGATTATAATACTTGTTTGCCTCACAGAGCGATGAGGATCAAATAGGTTTTATTATTAATGAAGCCAGAAATGAATTAGATGATTTTAAGGAAATCTTTTGGTAAAGGATGTTTCTCACTAAGAAGGAGTGGAATGCATTAGTTAATCTTTCTAAAATGTGTCTTTAAATTCTAAAATTACCTTTTTTTTTTTTTGCAGATAGTGAAAAATGTGGCCTCTTTCTGTTATTTTTCTATTCTATTCATGTGTTTGCTGTGTGATACTGTTTGTTTTACCAGAAACATTTCTAGGAGTTATCCCTGTAACCCACTCACAACATGGGTAATAATTAACATAGTCCCCTCTGGAAGACCAGAATGGCTGCGCGTCAGCAGGTCATGCTATCGATGAGGCAGCTTTTTGTTAAGAAGGTGCTGCTTGTCATGTGCTGGGAGCATGGATGGCAGAATCTTCATTTAAGTCTGTAGCCCAAACTTCAGAGTGCATGAATTGTCTGCTTTGCTTATCAAAAAGGAAAATCCACTATTTCTATTTCTTTGAGATTTAGAAGAGTGTGGGTGGGTCTCTGCTTTTTTAAAGATGTCTTCAGGTGACTCTGATAGATACAGTGGGGAGTTAGGCTTAAAGGTCCCCTGGTCCAGGTGCTGAGTAGAGGCCGGGGCATGGGACCCTCCATCCCACTCAGAGTGCCAGTCATCTGAGAAGTAGAGAGTTGGGGACCAGCAGCGGGGAGATGACTAGGCAAGACTGTCCATCATCTTTCTGCGTGCACCATTTGAGCTCACTCTAACATATTCATAAACTCAGTGGCAGAAAGATAAGAAAACTGTACACTGAAGTAACTAATGACATTTTACATACTACTAGCCACAGGCTTGTCTCTGGAAAAGGCATTTCAGTTTTAAGGATGAAATGAAAGTAAAATCGTTCAAGATCTTGTCATTAGTTTTTCTTCCTGGTCACTGTTATAAAATGATGTCACTGAAGGACGGAAAGGTCGTAAAATCTTAGAGAATCTGCTAACGATTTGTGGAATGTTCTGTTGGAAGATGCTAATAGAATGTACTGGTAAACAGTGGAGTTCCTTGATTACGGGAGGGTTTTGTTTGTCGCTTTTTTAATTCTGTGAAGTTCGTTTGAAGTAGCATTAAGAGCTGCACTGTCCAGACTGTGGTTTACCTCCATCACTTGAACAAGTGTGACTCTGTGCCCCGGTTTTCTTAAATGTTCTCGAAATGAAAAGAGTCACTCACACTATAATATGATACTTAATAAACTGTTTTGTAATTGTCAACTGTATAGAATAAATGTCCTGTTACTCTGATTACAGAATGAATAGCAATATAGTCACATAGCATTTCAGCACCTGGTAGTAGGTCATCTTCAGTGGTTCGCAGTGGGTGGGGTAGAAGAAAGGACAAAGATTAATTGAGGTATCATTTAGTCTGCCTTGTTACATCCATGCGGTTCCGTGGAGTTGAAGGTGAAGCTTTTAGTGTTGTTTTATGCAGAAGATGGAGAGAAGGGTGATTTAAAGAGTCTTTGGACTGGTGCCGTGTGGTCTGTTAGGACCTGGGCTGCACAGCAGGAGGTGAGCAGTGGGCAAGTGAGCGAAGCTGCTCCCAGCGCTGGCATCGCCGCCTCAGCTGCCCCTCAGATCATTAGGTATTAGATTCTCATGGGACTACCTAGCACCTGGTGCCAAAAAGTTTGGGGACCATTGGTTTAAATCAATAAAGTTAAAGCTTCTTATGTTTTAGAAACCCTTTGGAGAGTATTTAAAAACTAATCAGAGGTAGCAGATCATTTAAATTATCACATTGAAAATATCAGAAAAATAAAGTACATAAAATTCTCACATTTTATTAATCTGGGAGATTGAGTGCTTGTTTGACATCTGTTGGTCTTGGAACTGGACAATAGTATTCTCTACAAAGAGATTATACTTAGGTTTTCCAAAGAAATATTTAATAGGACCTCCGTGTTGGAATCATTTGTCTGGTTTTGATTATAATTTAGAATCCCTTTTGAGAAAATTACTGCCTAAGATTTGAATTATTTTTGACTAATTTAGAATGTGGCTTAATATACAATAATTATCTCAGGAAAAAATGAAGCTCATGCTTAGAATGGTTGGACATAATTCGCCAAAATCATTTTGTGTTTCTTGGAGCTTGAACATAATCCTGTAAGTAGAAGCTACAAAACCACTTGAATCACCAAGGAAAGTAAGTCTCTTTAGCTGTCCTCCACCTCAGTGATCTTCACTGTATAGTTTAATTAAATCCGATCAGCAATAAGAGTTTTCCATAGGGGTAAATTGGTTTTCTGAATTTTTTAAGTTCTGGCCCATTCCATGGATAAATTCTCATTTCACAAATCATAATGAGGATGCCTGTATTCAGTCACATTTGCCCGCAGTTACTACACGAATGGAGTTCACCAATTTACCCAGAGACGATGGAAAACTTAATAGAGCTAAATTCCCTAAGGGGGAATTTCTAGATCCACAGGGAAAGATGAGATAGTGAGATATAGTAACCAGTGAAGAACATTGAGTAGCTGCTCCGTTCATGATGTTCAAAGGAATAAATGCCTCCTCTTACCAGCAATGAGCAAAGCATTTGTGAATAGTGTAAAGGGAATTTCTAGGATGATTGTAGTCCGTTTCCACTTATAGAATATGACCATCTGAAAGTATTTGATTTTTAAAGGAGTCCGATTTAAGTATGATTTATAAATCTCAGTAACATACTTTAGGCCGATATCGTCACTTCACTTCTGGTCAAGCTTCTGACCATGTGTCTCCTGGGCTAAAACAGAAGATAGTGATTTTAGGTCTAGCTCTTCCCTGGTGAGAATTTTTTTTTTTAGGTCTGATTGTTGTACATTCACATAGCAAATAGTATAACCTTGTCAAATGACAAAACGAAAACAATTTAGTAATGAGTGTAATGTCCTTTATCCAAGGGAAGACAGTTGATGGATTGGGGGCACACAGTGCCCCACGGGCAGAGGGATTTTGGGCAAGAGCGAGTTTTGCAGAGCGTGGAAGAGGTAACATGGGAACGAACAGGGAGGGCCTGGCGAGGAGGTCGGCATTTCTCTGGAAGGCTGGAGGGTCCTGTTTTCTCAGGTGAGGTAAGCAGGCTCAAGCTGAGTTGGAGGGTTATGATTGGTGTATGTTAGGCTCCCCTGACAGGCGTTTCCTGTAGACTCAGGCTGACTTTAGGTTTACATTTCTGGTGTGAGCCAGGCTGCTAGGGTGGCCTCCATTTTTGTAGGTCCCCATATATGAATGAACTTTATCAGTCTCATTCACCGCCTAGCCCCCTCTTCATCTCCCAGCATCCTGGTGGCTGGGCAGGATGTTTCTGGAAGAGCACACCTGTGCGCACAAGCATCTGAAGGAACTGTCATGTTGAACGCACTCAGTCTTCACAGTTTCAAGTGGATGCCGCTGAACTGATACGAAAAGTCACTCACTGTCTTTCTCTCATTTTCCTTAGTTTTTTATATTTGTTTTAAATCTTGAAATAGGAATATTTATTAGTAAGTTAAGTGAGCTATGCAGTCAGAGCCGTGGAGACTGTGGAATGCCATCTGTGTAGTTTGTGATGTGCCATATCAACTCACATTTGAGCTTTTAGCAGGAAAAGTGACATAAAATTGCAGAGCATTAACACAGCTGATCCTACAGTGAATCAGAGTGAGAAAATGAATCTCTGGGGAACGAACTGCGTTTCCATGTCAGTCTATTAACCCTTCTGGAGCATGTGATATCATTTAGTACTTTACCAATTGGTACACACCGTTTTGCTATCTTGGTATGTTAAAAAGAAATATGTCCACTCTTTGACTTGGATCAGACTAATTTTTACAAATAGACTGTAATTTTCATTCTAAATAGATAATCTGTGCTAACTTCCCTCCCTGATTCATCTTTTAGGATTCCTGAGTAACAATATCTAATAGCTGCATTTTGTATTCTAGATATTGTCGGTGGGCCTGGAACAACAAATACTCAACACAGAATATTTTCCAACATAGAATATTAGTGTCTCCTGATCTTCCATGATTTCATCACACTGGGGCAATGGCATCTCTTTTCCTTTTCTTCCTTGTTGAAACAAAACAAAATTGTGTACCAGGTTTTTTTTCAGTTTTATGGATATTTAATTGACATATATCATTTTATTAGTTTAAGGTATACAAGATAATTTTATATATATATATAGGTATACAAGATAATTTTATATGTATATATACATATATATACATATACACATACATACATACATACATATATATATATATGTTGTAAAATAATAACCACAGTAAGCGTAGTTAACATCCATCATCACATAGTTACAAATTTTTTCTTGGGATGAGAACTTTTTAAGATTTATTCTCTTAGTTTGCACATATACTTCACAGTATTATTAACTGTAGTCACCATGCTGTACATTACATCCCTGGAAGTTATTTATCTCGTGACTGGATACTTATACTTTTTGGCCACCTTTACCTAGGTCCCCATTCCTCCCAACTCTGCAACTACCAGTCTGTTTTGTTTCAATGAGTTCATTTTTTTTGATTATACAGATAAGTGAGATCATCTGGTATATGTCTTTCTGTATCCAACCTGTTTTGCTTAGCATAATGCCCTCAAAGTCTACTCATGTTGCTGCAAAGTTGCAAATGGCAGGATTTCCTTTCTTATGGGTGAATAATATTCCATTGTATGTCTGCATTACATTTTCTATACTCATATTTTTGTCCGTGGGTACTTAGGTTGTTTCCATGTCTTGGCTATTGTGAATAATGCCGCAGTGAATACGGGTGGGGGCAGATACAGTGATTTCATTTTCTTTGTATATACACAGAAGTGGTATTGCTGGATCATATGGCAGTTCCTTTTTTTTTTTTTTGAGGACCTTCCATACTGTTTGCCATAGTGGCTACACCAATTTACATTCCCACCAACAGTGCAAGAGAGTTCTCTTTTCTCTACATCTTCACCAACGCTTGTTATCTATTTTTTTTTTCATGTGTGAAATGATTGTTCATGTTTTTTATATGCATTTCCTTGATTGGTGAGGTTGAGCACTTTTGCACGTGCCCTTTGACTGTTTTTAAATGTGTATTCAGATCTGCCAAGTTTTTAATTTGACTGTCTTTTTGTTACTGAGTTGTTTGACTTCTTTATATATTGTAGATATGAACCTCTTATCAGATATTTGATTCATAAATATTTTCTTCCATTTTGTAGGTTGCCTTTTCATTTTGTTGTTTTCCTTTGCTGTGCAAGGTATGCATTTTAAAAGATGCACAGTATGCTTTTACAACTCTTTATTCTAGCCAATTAATTTATAGTTATAGTCCAGTTAAAAGCTTGACAAGTTTCCTTGATTGGGAAGTGTTCTGCAGAGACAGAAAGCTGCGCCTGCACTTCTGCCACGCAGGCCTCCTCTTCGGCTGTGTGACAGTCACTCTTTGAGAGACCTTTCCCAATAGCTATGGCCTGTCTTTGATCCTCTCCTTTCCTGATCTTCACCAGCCAGCACTTATTACCCACACCACACATTAGGCTGTTGGTAGCTATCTCATATATTAATTTTTTTCATTATGTATTGAGGGTTTTTTTATTATTATTATTTAATTATAAACCCCTTCAGCTTGGGATAATGGGAAGTGAAGGGAATTCGGATGTGGATGTTTTGGGGTTAGTTCTGGCTCCTGTACACGTGAGTTGGAGGCACAGGCAGATTCTTAGCTTTTAATAATATTCTGATTAACTCACCTAATTCACATGATTTCATGAAGAGTGAGAAAATATAGATAAAATGCTTTATAACCTTTTTGTTTTATTTGGAAAATGCTGTTACAAATATTATTTGTGGTGGTTATGGGTGTGTATAAATATGGCAATGAGATTTTAAACTGTATGTTATCTGGACCAGCTGTTGACTCTAAATGAGCACTTAAGAGATTCTTGGGAAATGTCAAGCAAAATGTGTTATATTTTTAAAATCATCTAGCTTTGATGCCTATACCACATAATTTATTATCTCAGCTTCATTTTTATATTTCTGTCATCACCTGTATAAGCTTGAATAACATAAGAAATATTATTTTACATTATGTAAATGTATGGTGTTAAATAACAACCCCATTTCACTTACTACACTATAGAAGAAAATACGAAAACATTTTTACACGAGTGTTGTTAGTGCTTTTGTACTTTAGCATGGTATCTTTGTAGGGTTCTCTGTGATAACTTCTATCACAGAGTCCTGATATGTTTTCAGTGAGATAGGTTAGCAACCTTGTTTTTGGTTTAACAAATGAAGAGTTTGAAATAATGAAAACTTAATATTTATAACCAAGTTAATATTAGGATTCAGGATCCCATGATAGCTTAAATAAAGTGCATTGAAATATCCTGTGCTGTCTTTCTGTGCAACTTACTGAAATTAGTTCTTTCACTATTTGCCAAAAGTCTTTTACAGTTTAAAAGATTATTGTAGAAAAGTTTAATCCTGTGTAAAAGTGGATAAAATAATATAATGAACTACCATGAACCAACTCTATACCTTTACCAGCTAACCCCCACCAAATATTGTGAAGCAAATCCCAGATCATGTCATTTCATCCTATTGAGCAGTTTTATAAAGAACAGAGTTTCATGTGCTATATATGAATTAAGAAATGCTGGCTGAAAGAACAGAATCTTGGTCTGTTTGCTCATTTAAAAATCTTGGTAGAGAAATAGTAGAACATTGCTTTAGGCTTAGAGAGTGTGCCCCTAGCTATAAAGGAGTCCTGTAACAGGCTTCCAGTCTAGGGCAGGTAGACATGACACTAATAGTCACACTAAATCATAAGCTCCAGAGGGCCGGGATCTGCTCTTTTGCCTAGCACCGTGCCTGACACATTAAAGATGCTAACTAATTGGTTGAATGAATGAAAAAAATTAGTTTGAAATTGGAATTCTTGTGAAAAAGAATCTTGTTTGTGTTCATTGTCATTTTGAACTTAAACTGGGGAGAAGGGGAAGGAGGGTGGCACATAATGAATCAGAATTTGCCTTGAGGGAGAGAGAAAATTTATGGTAGAACTGGTTTTTTGACATCTAGTAGGATCTCATTTTAAGAAAGCAACAGACAGACAAACACTTAGACACAGACAACAGCATGGTGGTTGCCTGAGGGGAAAGAGCGTGGGGTGAACATGCAGAGGGTAGAGGGGGTCAGATATGACGACAGAGGGAGACTAGATTTTGGGCGATGAGCACAGTGTAGTGTACAGATGCTATGCTACAGAATTGTACATTTGAAACTTACATAATGTTATTAAGCAGTGTCACCCCAATAAATTTAAGTAGAAAAAAAATTATATGAAGTGTATAGATAAGTGGTAATTCATGTGACTTTACTAAAAGAAACAATAAAAGATAATTTTAAAGATTTCATATAATCAGTCGTTTAATTTTAGGTTGCAGTTGACTTAAGGCATTACTGATACTTTCAGTTTCCCCTTCACTTTAAGAACCTGCTGGATACTTGATTCCTATCTTATTTATAGAAGGCATAAACTGTATGTTAAGTGCTCATGTTTGCATATTCAAAACACTTAGAACTAATCTGACTCCTTTTTTTATGCCTTGGTGAGTTATTTATAAACAGAATCATTGACACTTTTATATCTTTCGGTGGAAGTTTAATGCGAGAAAAGAGCATTTCAATCTGTAACCAGCATTTGGTCATTTTCAAGTTTTATTTGATATCCAAACTAATAACTAAATTATCATAAGGAAACAATTGATAGAATCAAAAGTTTAGTTGCTCAAAGATTTGTGTAGAAGATATAGAGTTCTTGTTATTTTTATTATGTAATTTAAAATTTTTAGTTGGTGCAAAGAAGACTTTTTTCTTTTGGGGTGTGCTGTGTATAACCAGTAAATGCAGTTTATTTTTCCCAGTAATTGTTCCCAATAAAACAGAATTGTAGAAATGAAACGACAGTGACAACATGAACTACTGCCGCGTGGAGGATAGGCAGTCTGCCGGTTCCTTGAGGTAACCATGCGTTGTCATAGTCATAGACGAGGGGTAGTGTACTGGGAACCTGAAAAGATTCCATGAAACCACTTCATCAGTCTTTATTAGGGATTTGGGGAACTTTGATTCTTTTTTCCCCTGTTATGTGCTGTACCTGTCTGTCTAATAAACATTCCTAAAATATGTGGTTTTTCCTGTTTTCACGAAATTAAGTATAATGGTGGAAAATGATAGTAGATTTCTTAGGAAATGGGGATAATGCTTTGAGTTTGTGCAAATCCTTTAGGGGCCAGCAAATTCTTCCTAAAATGTTTTTTGATAACTTAGGCTTATGTGGTGTTACATTTTAGCTAAGGGACGAATTACCGTGTAATAATTACTTTCTAAAATACTGCTTAAAACATCAAAAAATTTATCTAGGAAAGATTTCTTCCCACGACTTGTACCCATACCCTTTAATCGCTGGTCCTCATGTGATGAAGGTAGCTCCTGTGGTGATTAAGGGTATAACCTGAAACCCAGCTCTGCCACCTAACCGCTGTGTGGCGATCATAATCATGGTGTCTGCTATTTGGTCCTGTTGTTGTGAGGATTAGAGGGGGCACTGACAGCAGTGCCTGGCACCTAGCTGTGTAAGTGTGCACTGTTGTTGTGGTTAAAGTCGTCTCCTCAGGCTGCTTTTAGCAAAGTTGATTACATGACAGCTTCCTCATCTTATGTTGTCACTTTTTAGTATAGCAGCTGAAAGAAAGAGCTGGGACTCTGGAACCAGAACATCTTGCTTTCTTATTTGCTGTTACTAATTGTTGACCTTGGGAAAGCTTTTTAAATTCTTTGAGCCTCAATTTTCTCACTTTCAAAGTAATTCCTCATAGGATTATGGTTAGCAGTGAAATTATTTTTTGTGTTGCCAGATCCCTTTGAGATTCTACCAAAAGACCGTGTTACTGATCCAGATCTTCCAGGAAACAGGTCACCAGAAGGAATCCATTTTACTTGATCTCTTGTGGTTCCAACTTGGGTCAAAAATTTCTGCTTTGTGCCCAGACCCAAACTATGATTTCTGCACTGATAATTAGGCTGACATCAGCCTTTAGAAATCAGATTCACACTTTACATTGTTCGTTTAAAGATTGGAGCACTGACTATCAGACTTGTCATTTCTTTGGAAAACAAGAATTAAAATTCTCTGCTTTTTTGCTCATTTAATTTAGATTTATAAGCTCCAGTGGTAGCAGCTGCCTTGTTTTAAATTTTGTGCAAGAACTGTCACATTTTTGGTGCTCAATTAATGTGTTTTTGCTTTCTATCTAAATTAATGATTCTGCCCATGAACTAATTTACATATTTCCACTTGCAGTACTGTGGAAATGGGAAACATTCTTTTCAATTCGGTGCCTGGAATTCTAGACTAGAAATTCCAGTTCATCAGGCAGTAGCACAAAAGACAGTTTTATTTGAAAATATGTGGTGAGGTTTTTTTGTGTTGTTTTTTTTTAACGCCGTTCAGCCTGTTTTGCTTAGATGGCTCAAGATTGCCAAACTGATTAAAGATATGGGAAATGTTAAGAGATTTAATCCTTAATGGATAATTTGGATACTGCTAATAAATGTAACACTAAATATTAGATTTTTACTTATTTATGCCTAATTAAATCCACTATATGTTAGTCTTCCCTTTTAAATTGTTATTTCAAGGAAATGTAAATGTGTTACAGTAGTAGGAGATTTCTAATAGATGGGAAATAAGATTTTTTTGGAAAGATAAGGATGATATTTTTAAAAATGTTTCCATGTAATCCGGACTTTGTTACATTTTGGTATGGATTTTGTTTCATTAGAGAGCTTGATTGATTAATAGGTCTTAAAAATAAATACATAGAGCACTCTTTTATTCTCGGTGTTGATCGTGGTCTTGGTGTATAGAAAAAACATTGTATAAGCACATTTTCTGCAGAAAAAGCCGTCATCATCATTTGTGGAAAATCAATATATATTTTTCAAAATTTAGATTGATGATTGCATGCGTGCCATCAATGTTAGCTGACGCTTGGGGGATGCTCCAGGGGTCAAGAGCAGGCCAGCCGAGTGTTTGCATCCTCAGTGCTCTGAGATTGGCTTTCTCAGGCAGCTCTTTCCCAGCCTTTGCCCTGGATCTCTGACTGAGGAGGAAACATATATGTGAATAAGGATTTGACAGAAAGGAGTATTACATAAGTGCTGCATTTATGATGCTACTACCTTGGGCTAAGGCAAGTAGATTTTGCCTTTTTCTATGAAAATTGAATTTCATTCGTCTATTTTTTATCAGTGTGGTGTAGTATAAAGTAAAACATCCAACCATAGACCTTTAAAATAATGTTGCACTCATACTTGTTTCATAATCTAAATAAATTTAAAGTTGTTAAACCTATTCCTGTCCTTCTCTCCTGCTTCTATCATAGGAATTTTCAACTGTACATTATGTACCATTAGTGGTTTATAACTTCAGTGGGTTCTAACCAGCTTAAAAACAAACCTAGTGAATATAATAGAGAAACTTTAGAGTGTGTTGCACAACATGTAGGTGCATGTGCCCACGTGCTCCTGAGTGTGTATGTCCTGGGTCTCTGTGTAAAATAAATTTTTATTGTGGGTTCTGCTCACAAAGGAGAGAGCAACTAATGGCCTATTTAAATTTGAGGGCGCTTATTCCGAAAATAGGAAGTGCCTTGTAAAATAGTCACTGTGTTTGGAAACAGTTATCTACTTCTGCTGTTTCTGCTTTTCTGCCTTCTTTACTATTGGCATGTTATGGAATAATGGCTCTCAGACGGTGTGCCCATGGACTGAGATATATCGTCACTAAAATTTAGTGGAAGGGTAATTTTCCAAATAAGCTAATAGATAAAATTTTCTCAGCTTAAATTTCTTCTCCCATAACTTTTCCTTAAGTTTTTGGTGCCTCCTATTACTTGTCTGATCATAACGTGAAAGTGAAAAGAGAAAATGGACATTTATAGGAAATCTCATGTTTAATTCACCCATGCTACATGTCTTTCATAAACATACAAGATTTTATGTGTCATGTATGTAATGTGGTCTTATTCTGCTGATAAAAGGTTTCTGGTTCGTAGAGTGGAATTAGACATATTGACATTTCATGCTGTTCTGTACGGGCAGAGGCCCTAAGAAAGTACCATGACTTCCAGGTGGTCTGACACCTGAGCAAGTTGGAGCCCGTCGTGGGCATAAGAGGGTCTCTAATAGGTTCACCTGATGTACGGTATCATGGGCCAAGTATTAGCGATGATAGCACAGTCACCTGGGATGTTTATATTTAACAATATTGTCATAAACACATTGAATTACAGCTTTTTATTTTCTAAATCTCATTATTTTTGCCAGTAGTTGTAATTTCTAGCTATTTTAGTGGGTTATCGAAATAGCATATGCTGGTTCCTTTGATTCCCAAGGACATACAGTGAATCATTTTTGGATTTTCTGAAGCATCTCTCTTACCTGATGCGACAGGAAAATTCATTTTTCTTGCAACGGCCCTCTTTCCTGAGGGTCAATAGTTTGTAGTAGTTTATTGTTTCCTACCTTTTTTTACAGTTGCAGATAATATGTGAGATTATGGAGAAACAGGATCACCGAGCATCAGCTTTTTTTCCCCCCTGCTTATTATGTTTATTGATTATATATAACTTTTTCCTTATAAAATTGTCAATTTTGGAAAATAAAGATCAGTAAAAAAAAATAATCTTTTGTAATCTCACCCTTTAGAGAGAATTTTTTTACTTACACTGTTGTATATATGGGTTCAGCTTCTTTTACGCGTGTACCTTTATTTATAGATTTGATTAACCTAAAATGGGATTATATTTTTAATGTTGTTTGCCATGCTCCCTTGCTTTTTCGCTTAGCAGTGAGTGAAAAGTTACATAAATTGACAAGCTGGTGTTAAAATTCATATGGAAATGCAATGACCTAGGATAGACAGAATTTATTCTGAAAATGAAGAACCAATTTTGAAGTCTCACACTGATTTCAAGGTTTATTGTAGAGCTTCAAGAATCAAGACAGTTTGGTATTGCAAACAGACATACAGATTAGTGGAACAGAATAGAACTGGCAGATATACATACATGGTCAGTTGCTTTTTGATCAACAAATGGTATTAAATGCTAGATATTGGTATGGGAAAAAATGAACCTTGTCCTCTTGATTTTCTCTTCATCAAATGCATAAAAATTTTTTGTTGAAATGGCTCATAGACCTAAATATAAATGCTAAAACTATGACAGTTTTAGAAGGAAACGTAGGACAAAATCATACCAACTTTGGGATTGGCAAGTATTTCTTAGAACACAAAAAGAAAAAAATTGATAAATTGGATTTCATCAAATCAAAGCCATCTGCTCTTCTGAAGAAACTTAAGAAAATGAAAAGGCAAGCCACAGACTGGGAGAAAATATAATACAAAAGACCTGTTTCTAGGCTATATACAGAACTCTTGAGTTATAACAACTTGAGTTGTAATTAATTATAACTTAACAAAACTGGTACAATAAAAAGTCAGCCCAATTTTTCAAGTGTTCGAAAGACTTAGATACTTCACAAAAAATAGATATGCAAATGGCCAATAAGCACATGAAAAGATGTTCAATATCATAAACCATCAGAGAAATGCAAATTAAAACCACAATGAGATAAAATAGCTAAATTAGAAAAAAAAAAAAAACTGACTCTACCAAGTCTGGGGAGCATGTGGAGCAAACTAGGTTCCAGTCTTTGCTGGTGGGAGTGTCAACTGTACCACCACTTTGGAAAACAAATTGGCAGTTTCTTAGAAAGCTTCTTTAACATAAATTTATATTACTCACCGTTTATCTAAGAGAATGTAAGCACATGTCCACAAAAAGGCCAATGTATGATTGTTCATAGTGGATTTATACGAACAGCCTCAACTTGGGAAAAACCCTGATGTCCATCAACAGAGTAAATGGTTGAATCAGTTGTAGTAGTCATGCAATGGGATACTTATGCAGCAGTAAAAACGGACAAACTAGTGATAAAATAACCACATGGGTGGATCTCAGAAATGTTACGCTGAACCAAAGAAGCCAGACACACACTGTGTGTTTATGTTTACATGAAGCTTTAGAACAGGAACAACTATAGTGATAGAAATCAGACAGGTTGTTGACTGTGGGGGAGGCGGGGAGGGACGTTGACTGTAAAGGGACACGAAGGAACTTTCTAGAACGATGGAAATGTTCTCTATATTAAGTGGTGTAATAGTACACATTTGTTACTTATTTGTTAAAACTCACCAAACTGTGCATGTTTGTTATGTATGCATTCCTACGTATTGTATATTTCATAAAATACAAGCTTTGATACGCTTTTGGATGCTTTTTAAAAATGATGGCAGTAGTGGTCCCCACGAGAAGAATGAATTCTACTGTTCCTTTTCCGTTTCCCTGCCACACACATGTGGCACAGTCTAAATCATAAGATGAGCATTTGTGACACTTCTGAAAAGAGGAGTTTGGGGTGGGGGGCGGTGCGGTTTCTGCTTGTGGGTCGCCGCTCGGGACCTGGGCTGTGTGTGCTCACTTCTGTGAAACCCCCAACTAATCTGGGCACTTCTGAACACGTGATCAACTATTACATTCTAATTTCTGTATTAAATACAGTATTCCATCTCCCTCTTTTCCGGTAACTTTAGTGGTGATTTTTGTTTGGGTGCATGACCTTTGAGCTGTGTGAGAGTTTTAGAGTGGAATCTGGTTTCCAGAAATACTGTTTTAAGTTCTGCTTGGAATTTTTTTTTTTTTAATTTGTAGGGTTTCGAAATGAATGTACCCCTTACGTCTGTTTCTTTTCCTTTGTATTATTTTCCTTTTTCATTGCCTCAGTAATCTAGCTCACTAATTTTTCCACTTTTTAAAAATGAATTACAGTTAACATATTGGCCTAATAAAATGTTTTTCTGATACCTGAGGGTTAAAAAAAATTATAGGTGTATACGTATACATTTGTGAGAATCTATTTTTTAATCTAATGGGTTATACTTGTCAATTTAACATTAAAGGACTCATATTATCTAATAATATGTGTACTTTAAATGCACATATGTACTTTAAAAAACAGCGTACTTTAAAAATGTGTAGCTTTTAGAATACCTCTCTTAAGCAGTCCTGTAATGTGGGCCAGAAGTGGTAGGGAATTTCCTTTTCAGGGTTTTGAGGAAACCGAGGCAGTGAATATATTTTAAAAGCTGAAATTGTTCTTATGTCCTCTTGGGACTGATGTGTTTCCCCAGGTATAGGATATTTGTGTTTATGTGGTTTAAAAAAACACAAGAACAAAACCCCCAAGTCTACAGATTAGTACTCACCGATCAAAGTTTTCATTGATAGCCGACAATATCTATCCTTTTATGAGAATACAGGAGGTTTGTTCAACATTGTTTCTTTATAACTGATGAGATGCTGTAGGAGCTCTCTCATTTATATCAGTTAGCCTGTGGGAAAATTAGTTTGGTTATTTGTTCTTTGGTTTAAGATTGCAGAACCTATTGATGACAGTAAGTGAGGATTTTCTATAACTTAATACTTTTTTAATATGTAAGTGAAATTTTTTTCTTGACTTTTTTTCCCTCTGAAATCAAGCTATATATTTTAAGAGATCTAGACGTTCGATGCCTCTCTTTTAAGTGTATAAGAAGAATCTTAGATTGTTCTATGCAGTCTTTACCTTTATTTTATATTAATTGTGCTAAAGAAACAAAATTTATCACCTTAACCACTTTTAAGTGTATAGTTTAGTAACGTTAAGTTTATTTACGTTGTTGTGCTTCCTTTTATTTTTTAAGGTAATTTAAATGCATGTGTATCATTAATTATTATCTCGCACAATAAAGGTCATGCGCATGCATCTATTTAGATTTGTAATGAATTTAATAATCACTAGACTAGAGTTTTAAAAAATTGATTCCCACAACACTTATTCCTGGTAAACTTTCTTCGGTTGTTTGACTACTATCCTGCATTTTCTTTCTATCATGAGCTTCTCATTATAGTTTCTGTTCCTTTAGGGTACTTTACCCCCTTTTTTTCACATTCATTTTTTTCTTTTCTTGCCTCTTTACAATTGTATTCTTAGAAACAAAGGATAAGCAACACAAAGTGGAAGAAGCAGATGTGTTTACCTTAAATCCGTATTCCCCCTATAAAAGTTTAGATTTTTTCCGGAGTTCCTCTTTTGGCACATGAATCACATTCTCTCAGGATGTGTCCAGGTGAAGCAACTGTGGCTGAGAACCACAGTGATAATTAAATGATGGGATTTAGAAGAACATGGGCCAAGCCTCAGTGTGCCAATCCTCCTTCTTCTAAGTCATTCTTCCAACTGCCACAAATCCACTATGGAAGGAATACGATCAAATACATAACAAGAAAAAGTAGGATTCTCTTAAAGTAGTATGGGTTCTTATGGAAGTACAATAAGTTTTTATTTCGTAGTTGTACTCTTTAAAATAAAATTTCCTCATGTAAGTGGGAAATGATTTCTGGAGAGCTCTGTGAAAGTAGGCCTGAAATTTTGACATGATGTTCTTTATTTGTTTGTTTTCTGTTGATAGCTGTCATCTTGTGTGTGTTTTATTTTTTAATTTTTTAAGTGTATTTATTTTTGTCACCATGTGTGTGTTTTAAAATATTTAGTTTGAAATCCTGATAAAAAGAAATGAGGCATTATTGTGCCTTTAACATTTTGTAGTTTCTTGTTTCTTAGGCAAGCACAGAAGTATAATGGGCCTGGGACAAAAAGGACCTACTGTGTGTCCAGAACTTCACACAAGTTGCCTTGTTTAAACCTCACAATATTTCTAGGAGGTAGGTAAATAGCAGCCCTCTGCCTCCACAGAACACATCCATATGCCATTTGGAATGGTTGGCAGTATCCCAGACGGACAGAAGCAGGATTCAAATTGAAGGATGATTATAAAAGATTGTGATGTCTTCTGCTCTATTTTGGAGTCTCATGGCTGCCAGGGTGCAATCAGTAAACCTCACTGTAGATTAACTGACCCATGCTCCTCAGCATCATGTATTCACTAATCCCGTATCACTAAATTCCTTTATCACATTTCTCTGATCTGTTCTAATGGGATTAATTTCAATACCATGTTTTTAAGACAGATTTTATAAAACTATCTAAAAGTAGTAAGAGAATACAAAATCCCAAGTTAGGAAAATAGATGAATCTGGGATATAGCTCAATTATTTTAGAAAAGAAACAGTTGTATGTACTGGCTTCTTTAAGTGGACATTTTTCAGAATTTCAAACTATTTGAGTTATGAAAGTTTAATTTTTGTGGAATTTTTCAGCATAAATTAGTGTGTCAAATGAACTGTGAGTTAGGTGATATCTATGCATTTTGATAATAGGTAATAAATTACAAAGAATTTAAAATATTACTGAGATTTGTTATTTTAGGCATACTGTTAAATATAAAGAAATTAAATGTAATGGGACGGAAATGGAAAGTGTAAAGAATGTCATAAACCTTTTTTCCTCCTTTCTTGGGGCTTTAATTTTTGGGGAAGTGTTTCATGATTTTTATGCTTTTAGTTTAGCAGCCATTGTATGAGAGATGCTAATTGAATTTTATGGTATATTTACAGGGTACATAACAATCTAGATTTTTCTACAGAGAGTGACAAAGCACATTGCTCAATTTTGGGAGGATTTAGCTACAATGACCAATAAATGATTTCTTCTACGGCTCACATGGCACCCTTGTGTCCCAGCAGAGTCAACGAAACTGTGAATTAGCATTTATTTCCTTTTGAGAAAGATTTAGGACTAAGAACAGCTGTCTTAATTTTTCTATATTTGATTTTTATATAAATATAGTCTGTTATGTGATACTTTAGAAATAGTAAAAGGTTTTAATGAAATAACTAAACTGTACTTATAAGAAAAATAAGATGAAGTTGATAAATTTTGTTGATTTAGGTAAACATTTACTTTAGCCTCAGAAGATTTTCTTTGACTTGAAAATCTAAATAGTACCTGTGTTTTTCTACCTTATATACCATTTTACTCTTTTGGTCTTTCATCTAATATTCCCCTCTCTCCCCTTTAAGGTAAGCTTTCTACAACACTACCTTTTATTTCTCTCTTAACTTTCCAGTGTCTCATAATTGTTGATCAAGGCCCTGGCCCCGTGGATTTTAGAACCTCATTGCCTCGAACACAAGCCTTGCACGTTGAGCCAGTATGGACTAGTCCTCGCTGGTGGCTCTCTGAGCCTCTCTGCCTATCCACATTCTATGCATGCTTTACAGCTTGGGTTAAGCCTCACTTAACTTTCCAGACCAAGCCAGCATGCTTTTTATTTCATGTTCGATGAAATTTTTGCAATTATTCTCTGAACTTCTTATTTGGCATATAAACTGTCATACCTTGGCAATGTGTTTTAACATTAGTATTAAATTCTTGTCTTGTTTTTCTCACTTTTTGATCTTCATTTGAAATCTTCCTGAGAGCTGTGCCTGTGTCTTCTGCTGCAGAATCTGTGTTGAGTTCATGTCTATAGCATCTACTTCTGCTTAACAGTTTTTGCATGTATGATGAAACCATAAAAAAACATAGAATTCATAAAGTCATAGATTTTTAGAGCTAGAAATATTGGTCAAATATTATTGTTTGAAGTTGAGAATATTGTCATATAAGTGTTGATTTGAAGGAATAGTATCTTGGAATTTTGGTATGGCTTGGCACATTTTACTGGTATCTGTGTTATTTTTATTTCAGCAGGGTATTCATAATAGTTTTTCACTTCTGCTCCTTTTTAAAAATAGCTTTAAAATTCTTAACATTTAGATATGTGGTTATTTTACAGAGAGAATTTTTGAACACTTTGAGTGGTACTACTTAATACATGGAAACTGATTATCAAACATTTAAGTTGAGGCTGTTTGTGCCTGTGAACTGGTTTTTTACTAAGAGCTGCAGTACTGTGATTATTGGTCTCTCTGTGCAGTAACTCCAAAATCTATGTTATACTCTCAGCAGTCCTATTTATATATGTTATTGGTGTAACTATTACTCTGTTGGCAGTCTTTTCATTGTATCTGGAAATGAAGTCCACCTCCTGAGGAAAAGGGGGAAAAAATGGCAGTACTTAATACCATTATTCCCACAGAGCTTCAGAAATCGGCACGAAAGTTTTCATGTTAACCTCGCAAATGCTGTTATTTTGAATTTATTTCATTCTAAAACAGTATTCAGTGCCTTTTAATGAAGCACAGAAGCTGAAACAAGGTCAGCGTTACAGAAGAGGGAAATGAGAATGACTTTAGGAGTTTGTATTAATGGCATAGCAGTGGTTGAAGGGAAAATCTGGGCTTCTAGTAACTCGCATTTATTTCTAAAGAAGAATCTTCCTGGTCACCCAAGAAGTGGGTGAGGTGTTCTGTACAAGTGGCCGTGTGTGGACGGGGGTACCACGCACAGTCTTTCCGCCCAAGCCTACTGCCTCTGTGAACCGTCAGCACATTTGGGGGTAAAGGGCGTCACTTATCTCAGAGCTACAAGGTCAGAGTTTTGACTGGTATTCTGCCAAAGTGTGTGAATTCTAGCCACTAGAGTTCTCCAGGGATCCCATCTTTGCTAAAATCAGAATTCTAGGAAAGAACAACAAGCAATTAATACATACTCCGAGCTTCCAAGTAACTTAAAATTTTTTTTTAAAAAACCCTTAAAAACCGTACTTGCTTGATTTTGTACAGTGGTTTTTCTTGCTTGTTTTCTGAATGTTATTTACAGACGTGCACTCATGCAGGCAGCGAAAATATAATTCTGAATTGAGTGCTTAGGGAAAAAGCCAATGTAATAAAGAAAAACCCATTTGTAAGTTTTAGGTTGACAACTGTCACTTGTAACACACACACACACACACACACACACACACACACACACACTTTTCTTACTAAAGCCCTTGAGTATTGGGCTAAATATTTTAGTCTTGAGCCTTTCTTTCTAAGTTGTGACTAAGGCCATATCTGAGCCAGTTCGCATGGAAAATTTAACACACTCACATTATTATTTGTTGGAGTCATCATTTGTGTTGGAAATTTTGCAGATCCTGCTGTAGAAGCACTGTGAACCCATACTCCAAATTTCCCCTTCCCTTTTACCAATTTAGATCAGCAAACTTTCAGCAACCTGGGTCCCTCAAATCCTCAGCTGTTACTTTTTGGAGACCACTTTCCCCCTAGAGCTTGGTGACAGGAGCACTGTGGTCATGTGAGGGCCCTCCTGGGACCTTTGGATTCAGCGGGGAGGCTGGAAATCGGCCTTGTGGCTTGGGAGGCTGGCGGCAGGGAGAGGGACAGGCGCATGGCCCCGGCGTTGGTAGCTGCTGTCTGAAGCTTTTTCCCTGACAAGGTGCAGGCTGGGGGTGTGTGCAGCACGCTGTTTCCCGTTTTACTCCTTCCCCTGTGGCCCCCCTCTTCCATCTTTTGTTAAAATAAATAATGGTCGTTAGGGTCTTTCATTGAATCATTTTACTGGGTAATGTCTTTCCACAGCTTTCTGTTTATCCTCTTCTTTCATTGTCATGTTTACTCTTTTTCCCCTTGCTTTCCTTCCTTTCTGTTTTGAAAGATGAAACTCCCCTCCCAGCACTAGTTTCTGTAGGCAGAAAGAACGGTGGTGTCCAGTGCGCAAGGCTCGACAGGCATTTTAGAAACGTTTGTGTCTGTAACAGAGAGTGCCATGGAAGGATGAGCCCTAGCCTCAGCAGTCGAGGAGACCTTCACATGGGGGTGCATTTCTCCAAAGAACACCACATGGGCTCAAAAAGAATAGTATGTATTTAACCTGGGCTTGCCTTAGATGATTTAGAAACTATGGAGATGGTCAGAGAAAGGACAAAATAAAATTGGCTCTCTGGGGAGATTCCTTGTTTTCAGCTCATTATTCTTTGGGCTTATCCCGTCCAGTGTCGTGCCTGTTTTACAAAGTCACCTGTGGAATAAGGGCCGCCACATAAGCCTCCATTGGATTGGAATGAATATGTTTTCTGTACCAATTAGTATTACCTGTCTCTACTGGATGACGATTCTCCTCAAATGAGACAATGCACGTTAAAGTGGAAAACAAAACTAAAAGGTATTAGGCCAGCATAAGATGCAGCTAAATAAATAACCAAGTCATTTGGCCATCGTACCGAAGCTGTCTAGAAGCGCAACAGTTGGGGCCACCTAAGAATACCCAGGTGCAAGTGGTCACCCCACTGGAGAATGCCCATGCTGGTAGGCAGAGACTAGAAACAGCAGCAACTCCATTTACTTTATTAGAACCTTCCGCAGTTACTGAAGACTGTTTGGCTCCTCAAGTTCATTGGTATAAAATTGTTTAAGTATCGTTGGGAGATGGAATGACACAGGGGGCAAAAGAGCTTAGGTTGTGATGTCAAATTGGGTTTCAGGTCTTAGCTCTTCCATTAATGGCCCTGTGACAATAATGATCTGTAGGATTAGGATACTGGCTTGAAAATTCTCACATTTGTTTTTACCTGAGAGAGGGAGAGGGGGAGAGAAACAGAAAGAGGGTAACAAAATAGCTATTGTTAGCATTTTTACACTTCACCACTTATTGACATAAGGGTCTTATCGTCTGATTTAGTTCTCCAAGGTCCTTTTATGTTTTTTGCTGTTTCCAATCTGCCATATTTTCTCTCCAAAAAAAATTATAATTCTTCTTAAGAGGTCAGCATTACCGTTACCTTGAAATTAAAGTTGATTTAAAACATTTTTCTCAAGTATTTTATGGTTTTTGTTTATACTGTTCCTTCTTCCCCTCCGCTCCCCTTTCTGTATATGTATGTGAGGAATGAGTTTCGTAAGGCTGCTTCTCTCAGTCCTACGTGTAAAACTCAAAAGTTTTAAGTGATAATCTTTTTTTTTTCCCCCTTGCGTTCTGGGATAAGATAATATTCTTGCCATCCACATTTTTCTGGTACTAGAAACTTCAGTCACTCTCAGCTCTGGTCTTTCTCTGTGGAGTGCATCCCCGGTAGCAGCACCCTTTCTCTGCATCATTTTGTGCCATTCTTCAAGTCTTCTTTATTTATATTTTTTCTTGTTGTGTCCAGTAGTACTTCATATAGTTTATTCAAGTGATGGGAAAAGATAGTTTTATAATAAAAAGAGTGTTTTTCCAGTACACTTCTGGTGATAGACAGCATTTTCTTTATATTGAACATCTTTTAAATTTATAAATTAACATTCACTGTAATCCATTTTAAAGATGTACAGTTCTGCAGGCTTTGACAAATATATACAACAAATTACACAGATATGTAGTCCCGTAACCACTATGCTAGACCAGTGCGATTATCCCCCAGATTTTACTGTGCTTCATCTTAGCTAACCCCAGCCGTTATCCTTAGCCCCCCACAAGTGCTGATCTGATTCTGTCATTTTGCCTTTTCTCGAATGTCACATAAATAGAATCACACAACACGTGAGTCTGGCTGTTGTGTGTTCAATATTCCACTCCTTTTTATTGCTAACACTATTCCATAGTATGGTTGTGCCACAGTTTATATAACCGTTCACCAGTTAAAGGATGTTTGGGTTTCCAGGTTCTGGCAATTTGGAGTAAAGCTGCTATAAACTTTTGCCTACAGATTGTATGAACATAAATTTTCATTTCTCATAGATAAATATCCAGGAGTGGGCTTGCTAGTCGTGGGGTAAGTTTAAAATTGTTTACTTGTAAACTTAACTTGTTAAACTTTTTAAGAAACTGCCGAATAGTTTTCCACAGGGGCGGTACCCTTGTGCATCTCTCCCAGCCATGTATGAGAGTCTACTTGGCCCTGTCCTTGTAGCACGTGCTGTTTGCTCCGGTCTTTTCTTCTGACCCTCCTGATGGATGTGTAGTGGTCTATCTAGTTGTGCTTCGAGTTTGCGTTTTCCTGATGACTAAATGACGTGGAGCCTGCTTTCGTGAGCGTATTTATCATTTGTATATATTATTTTAGTGAGGAGCCTGTTAAAATCTTTTGCCTATTTAAAAATATTGGTTTGTTTTCTTAGTATTGAATTTTGAAATCTTTTATCAGATATGTTGATTTGTAAATACTTTCTCTTAGTGTGTGGTTTGTCTTTTAATTTATAAATTTTTATTTGATGGATTGTTCTAGGCATTGATTTTAATACTATACCCCTTCCCCTCAAAAAAGCTTTAAAAAGAAGAGTGCTTGTGAGCATCAGTGTGAAGGTATGGTTTTCATTATCCTGTTTTCTGATTTTTCTTCTTGACTTTGCCCTTCCTCCTTTCATCCCCCTTGTGCACTCTCCCTCACTCACACACACTTATTTATTTTTAAATTAGGTCCTTTAGTACAATACAGTAAATATCTTTGTTCGAAAAAATCAATCTTGCCACACTTATGTTTAAGGGACTTTGAAACAGTCCAGCTGTATGGGGAAATGAATTCTGTTCTCTGTCAAAGCTGTAAAAGACTGCTTGTTTTAACAGCTACTGAAGATGGAGGCCTTTACGCCATGGCCATATAGCTTGTCAAAACCGGGTATGTTCCTGTGTTTAAAATATTAGGGATTTTCCAAAAGTTGCCATTTCCTCTTGATCTTTCCTAAGGAGGGCTTGGTTTCTGATTACAGTTAACCCTTACCTCACTGTTAAAATTCTGAGCAGATTTCAAATTGTCCATTTAGGTAAGTGGTTGATCTTCATAAGTATTGGCATTCCGTTTGCAAAAGGTGGACATTTAGAGATGTATTTACCCATCATTGGATTTCTGTATTAATGGAACAATGATTATAAGGTCTGTAAAAATAGATTTTCTGGGAAAGCTTTAGACAACAGCATATTATTTTTGAATCAATGATAGGAGCTAATATACATAAAAAGGTGCTTTTTTTCCTCCTTAAGGAGGTAGGATTTATACATACGTACATCTAAAATGAATTAAAATTTCATAAACATAATTTAATATTTTTAATATGCAGTCATTTTCATTAAGCTGAAGTTTTCATTGTAAATGCATGCTTTGTAGAGACATAGTTTTGTGATAAAAAATAGCTATTGTTAAATGTCAGGGTCGTTTTATTTAACAATGCAAACTTATTAGCAAGGGTGGCTTTGGGCATAGAATTTTAATTTTGTCTTTAAAAAGTTTTTTAGATTTGGCCTTTATTTAAAAAGGAAGCTTTTGCTGTTTAAGTGATGTGTTTTGCCAAAGGCCATATTAGAATCAGTATTTTAAAAATAGCATTTTTAATAGCAGAAATATCAGTCCTCTGATCATATGGAAATGAATGGTTTTGTTTTAACCCTGGTTTTTAAACAGGTGTGTTCTAAGAAACGCAGTTGGTGGGATGAAATAACCATGAACATAAAATCTTCCAGTGACCTCTTTTAAAGTCTCATGTTCTGTCATTAACTACCCTTTAAATATAAGGGTTCTGTTTGTACTGCTAATTAAATTCACAGTTAAGACTTGTAGGACAACATTTAATTTGTATGTTGTTTTGTCTTGGGACTTCAATAACTTGAAAGGTGATATGAAGGTACAAATAGTAAATTTTCATTAAAATATACTAGAAAAATGCATGCTAACTTCTAAGATGCTGACTTTTCTTAAAAATAAGTATATGACTAAAAGAGACAACTCAAAATTCCTAATTTCCCTAGCTATTTACTATTTTACTTGAGTCTGATTTACCCATTGATATTGATTTGATTTTCGAGACATTAAAAAGTGCTAAAATTTGCTTGATTACATCAGGTAGAATGGTGTAGGATGCTGATATATTACAAATAAAAAGTGAATAACTGCATTTGTTATAGTTAATTTAGAGTAGAGATAACTTCAACATAATGTATCTCGTTTTGGTGTCCATTTCTCTTTCGTAAAGGATTCCGTGAAATGTGTTCCAGTGAAACAAAGTTTAGTCTAGGAAGAGAAAGAGGCATAGCGGGGATGGAACGGGGAGAGGGGAACTGCAGAATTAGGCGAGATGAGATGATCCACACACAAAATAAAGTTGTAGGGTAGGGTTATGTGTTTCACATGCAGATAAAATAAAGAATGATAAGCATGCATATACCACAGTTGGTTTACCCGTTCTTCCGTTGTTGGTCATTGGGGCTGTTTCCTCCTTTTGTCTGTTTTGAATGGCGATGTTATGAACATATATGTATTTGTTTGCATATCTATTTTTACTACTTTTGGGTATATACCTGGGAGTGGGATTGCTAGGTAATTTATATGGTACTTCTACGTTTAACTTTTTGGGAACTGTCACACTTTCTCATAGCAATTGCAAGTTTTTCATCCTCATTAGCAATGTATGAGATTTCCTGTTTCTCAGCATCCTCATCAACACTTATTACCTGTTTTTTATTTTTTAATTTTTATTATAGCCATTTTATGGGTGTGGTTTGGTACCATGTGATTTTGGTTTGAAGGCAGGTAAATTTCCCTAATGAACAGTGATATTGAACATATTTTCTTTTGCTGTTGGCCATTTGTATAGCTTC
Organism: Cynopterus sphinx; assembly: GCA_030015415.1. NCBI lineage: Eukaryota > Metazoa > Chordata > Mammalia > Chiroptera > Pteropodidae > Cynopterus > Cynopterus sphinx. The sequence goes on along the minus strand of CM057389.1, from coordinate 47,710,423 downwards.
TTTGAAGAAATGTCTGAGTCCTTTGCTTATTTTTTAAAATTGAGTTGTTTGTCTTTTTTGTTTTCGAGTTGTAATAGTCCTTTGTATGTTCTGGATACTAGACCCCTATCAAATACATGATTTGCAGGTATTTTTCTCCATTTCTGTAAGTTGTCTTTTCATTTTCTTGATAATATATCCTTTGATGCACAGACATTTTAAATTTTGATGACGTTCAATTTATCTACTTTTGTGGCTTTTGCTTTTGGTATCAAATTCAAAGTCATGAGGATTTAACACTATGTTTTCTTGAAGTTTTATGATTTTAGTTCTTACACTAAAGCTGTTGATCATTTTGAGTCAGTTTTTATACGATGTGAAGGAGGTGTTCAACTTTACACTTTTGCACACAAATCTCGTATTGTCTCATCACTATTTGTTGAATAGACCATTCTTTTGAAATCTGGAAGTGTGAGTTTTTTAACTTTGTTTTTCTTCAGTATGGTTTGGCTTTTGAGAGCCTTAGTAATTTCCTATGAATTTGAGGATTGCTTATACAATGGCAAAAAAGGCTGTTGGAATTCTGATGGAACTTTTATGGAATCATTAGATCACTTTGGCTTATATTGCCATTTTAACAATATTAAGTCTCCAGTCCATAAACATGGGTTGTTTTTCCATTTATTTAGATTTTAAAAATTTCTTCAGCAGTGTTTTGTAGTTTTCAGTGTACAGGTCTTTCACCTTGTTGGTTAAATTTATTCCTAGGTATTTTATTTTGGATGCTATTGTAAATGGAATTATTTTCTTAATTTCTTTTTTGGGTTGTTCATTGCTGGTATAAAGAAGCGTGTGTGTGTGTGTGTGTGTGTTGCTTTTAGACCCTGACAGAAGGGACATTTAAAATAAATTTTGAAGGATAGGATTTAATAGCCAAAATAATGTGGGAGTAGTATATTTCAAGCACAGGGAACTCATCAAGCAAATATTTATTAAACTACTTTCATGTGTGGGTAGTAGGAGAAATAAGGAACTATATCAGGGAAAATCATATGTGATAACTCTAAAAGGAAACAGATTATGAAACAGCAAAGTATAGGGAGAGGGCAAAGAAAAGATGACTGTCATCCAGATTTAGTGTTGTTTCCTGTTTCATGAAAACAATTAGCCTTTTTAATCATGCCATCAAATATTTGATGGTTAAATGAAGTAATGACCCCTGAAACTAATATAAAATAATACTGAATGTCAACTGTAATTAAAAAATAAAATATAATAATAAAGAGGTGAAGTAATGAATGTGAAAATACCTCAAAAACTGGCAAGGTATTATAGAAATGAGAGGTGAGGTTATTTCTCCTGTACTGTTGGTTTTCGTACCAGTTTGTCTAATAGTCAACTGACAGGGAAACCAATTTGCTTTTAGGAATTTTGGCTGTTTTAAAAGGGTTAATCAGGCAGTTGTGAACTAGGAACAAAGCTATTTACTTATAATTATTAAACACACCTTTCATATTGAAATATGCAGTACATAAAATTTTCTAGCCTTTATTCTTCCCCATTTCACATTTTAAATCACTGGAACATAGTTTCTATGACAGAATTTTTTGTTTTTTAGGAGTATGGCTATTAGGGCAGTGTGACTGTTCCTGTGCTGCTGTAGGAATGACTAATTTAATGTTTTTGTTTTTGCTTCCTACAGGAACACTTATTGAGAGGAAAAAAAGAGATCAACTTTCAGAAAAAGAAAGGTTATGAAATAATCTCACTCATAGTTTTTCTGAATTCTAAGAAGGCAGGTAAAAATGATTATTGTGTGGTTAGTCAGAGAAGTTTGAAAACACCGAGCTCTTGTATAGAAATCGTTTTATTTAAATATAGTATTCCTCTGCTTCTGCTGAAGTAGAGACAACAACTCCGTCCCCCTCTGCATCACAGAAGAGGTCAGCATTTTTTGAAAAACTTCACGTCATTAGGTTAACTTTTCTGTGATGTATAAGCAGGACAGAGGATGAAAAAAACACCTTAGAATGGGGATGGCGAACCTAAGGCCCCCTTCTCATTGTTCATCCTGTCCATGTCAGATACGACTCATGACTCAGAGCTTTTCTGTGCAATTTCCGACGTGGCCAGGGATACTCTCCCGGCCTGTGGCTTAGACCGTATTTCAGAGTTTCTGTTGTGACTGGAAACCTGTTTGCATCTTTTATCCAGTATAAGTTTCATAAGGGTGTTTTCCTCCTCTTTTATTTTATTCATTTCTCTGTCCTCAGTGCCTAGAATAGTGTGTGACACAAAGTAGAGGCTCAACAAATGTCAAAACTAATAAATGAAGAGGTGTCTTTGAAAGGGTTTGTGAGACAGGCAGGCTTGGAGCCTCTTTGATTCTTCAAGCATTAGAACTTGTTCCCCTGAAGGTGGGTGTTTGTGTGCTTTATTAGCTTAGGTCCTTGCAGTCTGTCTTCTGGCTTTGAATGTTTTTGCATGTTCTCCATCCCGAGCTTGGCCAATCTGGACATGGTGCCACACATATGGTTGACATCTTATAGTAATAGATATACAAGTACATTTGAAAGCTTGATCACTATTCATTTCCCAATATATAATAGCTTAATTTTGTTGAATTTGCATTTAAAATATAGACAGTGTGCTAATTACTGCGATTTCAACGTGGATCAGACAGCTGACAAAGCAAACATCTGAGGACCAACATCTGTGCCCAACCACCTTTAATTACAGCAGGCTTTGATCGGCTGATTTTTCCCATAAATAAACTCGTTATATCAGAACTGTTCAGATATCTGAGAATAATAAACCATCAACTTCTTTTTCATAATCTATGCTGCATGAAGAATAAATGTTTTTTTCCCACTCTTGATTAAGTAAAGTTCTGTTATTTTTAAGACTGTTGTTAGGCAGACATGTTTTTCATAGAACCCCTTAGCACTGGGTAAAGGCTTGTTTTAATTATTATTAATATTAAATCTTAATATTTATCTAAGAGATGGCAGTTTTCTTCTGGTAGATAGCATTGTCAAGAGATTTGGTAATTGGAGTTCAGAAACATATTGTTAAATTTCACTAAAGATGGAGGCCAGGTGTCCCCAGTAGTACCTGAACTTTTGGATTAGGGCTATATCACAGTTTTTGCTGTATTTCAGATTACTATATTGTAGAATACAGTTCTGTGCTAGACAGCATATTTGCAAGCATGTCTTTTGAGGAGTATTTTTGGTACTGCCTACAAAGGAGACAAATGCATAGGTCATCTCTGAATTTCCTCCTCCAACTACCTTGGATAAATCTGTGTGAGAAGGCACCAGCTTTTCTAATTGATTTGTAGTCGAATATGAATTTCGTTCTTTCTAGCCTTTGGGATAACTTAAAGCTATAGTAACAATATGTGAAAATAAATAGTTATTAAGTTAAAAAAGATTCATGATTTGGTATTTAAAAATACCTCATGGTTATATAGTGATGATTAAAAAGATAACTATTTAAATAATTTTTATTAAACAATGCCCTGACAATCTAAGAAAAAATGAAAACGATGTGTATTTGGGATGCTCTGCAGTGGATTTTCAGTTACAACTGAAACCTTGCTCATACCCTCGGGGGAGGGTAGATTGTGCAAGTAAAGAGAGCAATTCCTTTTTTTAGAGGAGAAATAGTTTTCTTTTGATGGTTACAGCAACATGATGGAATCCAGAGCTAAGGTCTTGGCAGGCATTGTATGCAATTAAGGAGATTAAAAATGAAACTGATTTTCAAGTAGTTCCATGGCTAAATTATATTTACCATGGTTAATAGTTTATAAGGGTCAGTTTATTTATAAGACACATCTAAAACTCTTATTGAAGAGTTAAAATGAATACACAGGAATCAGTTAGAGGACAATGCACAAGGTTACATAATCATGCATACGTCACTTGTGTACGTCAAACCATAATTACCTTAGAAAGATAAAGGAGATAGCAAGGTTGGCCACTGTTAGTGGTGATGTTGTGAGGTGTGGACAGTGTGTAGCATAGTGGAAAGAGACTCCCCTGATACGCCAAGTTCTACCATAAGGTCATTTATGACCTTGGTCAAAGCGCTTAACTCACTATATAAGGTCCCTAACTCCTCCTGGGCCACAGACAGGTACCAGTTTGTGTCCTATTAGGAACCAGGCTGCCCAGCAGGAGGTGAGCGGCCTGTGACCGAAGCTCCTCAGCACTAGCATCACCGCCTCAGCTCCGCCTCAGATCATCAGACGTTAGATTCTCATAGCACCGGTCCCTGGTGCCAAAAGGATTGGGGACCGCTGGTCTAAACATTTAGTTTTTTTCATCTTTGAAATGTGTGTATTATTTTTTATTTCTAAAGTTTCTTCCATTTGTTTTGCTGAAAAAGATTTACCAATTTAAAGAAGTTTTTCTTTTTCCATAAAGAAAAAGTTTGCCTATCTAAATGGAATGTTTAAAGATGGTTTAGGTTCCTTCAAACACCGATGTTGGTTGGTTTCCCTAAATACGTTTTCTTTAATGGTCATAGACTGTCACTGTGATATGACTAATCTAGATTACGATAGTTAATTTGTTAAAAAAATTTTAGTTTGCATTAACAACCTTAATATCTTCAAATTAGGAAAAATTCGAAGCTCTCAAAAGAGCTTCAAATGATGTATACATCATTAAATATGAGAACATTAAAATGTAGAGTAGTTTGATTATCTGTTACAGTACTACTAAACATGCTAGGAAAATAAGCCCTTAGAGATGTGTCTGCCATAAATGCTTCATTCATAAAGGATGACCAGATTGACTCGGAAGCAAAAGTGGAGCATCTGTCTGGCCAACCCATTTTACAGGACAGCGTTTTGCAAATTAGGAAGCGTGACCTGTAAGTGAGTTGTAAAATTAATTTAGTGGGTCATGACCAGCATTAAGAAGAATGTAAATAGATGAGAGTACATCCCATGTAGTAACAGCAAATACTTTTTCATGAAACTTTGGTTTCAGTTATTGTGTACATTGATTCATGACATAAAAATGTATTTCTTAACTGTCCTGTGTCTTCACCATGAGTGCTTACTCAGCGCAGCACATAGTGCATTCAAGGTAACAGGCAGTGAGTGGATAAATGTTTAATTGCACAAAATTTAATTTAGTAAATTTACAGAGGAAAATATCCAAAATAACTTCAGAAAAGTTTTTTAATACAAAATGGCAGTAGGAGAATTGCTAGAACTTAACGTGTTATTTTGGGATCGTTTTGTACATGCCTGTGATCCTCTTGAGTGTAGGGACTGTGTCTCATTTAGCTTATGCCAATATACATGATGGGAAGAGCCTACTTTTCGGAGTCAGTCCTGGGTTTTAGTTTTGACTTCTCTTGCGACATTCAGACTTTGAGACAATGGGAATTTTTTTCAGCACTCAGCTTCAACTTTCTCATTTAAGAAGGAGAATAAGTACTACCTCATGATTAAGAGAGAGATTATAAATATCAAGTACTTGGCCTGGAATATAGTAGACAGTTAATTAAAAGGATACACAAGCATATTTGAACACTGGTATTTTAAAAATCTGTTTTGAGTATCCTGGAAAAAGTATGAAATGTAAGACTGATTGGATCACATGCATGGGCAGAAATTTCTTACAACATTGTGAAAAATTAAAAGCCATAATTATAGGAGATAGCTGTCTTTTAAAAAAATAATCAAGCATTGCCCAATTAGGAAACTTTAATATGCAGGCTTTGTATTAAAATTTAAGAGGGCCAAATTAAAGAGTAACTTGTAAAGATTAAAAATGAACCCAAATAAACCCTATGAAGTCAAAAAGCCCAGGTAAAGATATATTAATAATCCTTGAAACTGGTTGATATACATGTGTAAATTATTACTCAGGGACAAAAAAATAGGGACATGTTTAGATGGAGTCTTTACCTAAAATTTTGTTTAAAATTGGAAGCAAGCAGAACTGTTGAAATAATAGAGCATTCTTGGCTTAATTAGCAGGCAGATAACAGTCAGTCAGTTGATAAAGTGGTTCACTCAATAGTTTTGAGAAAATTAATGGGTAGGGTTATGGAGTTGTTGGTTAGAATGTGTAACTTGTTACCCTTTATACCAGTTACGTTAACATAAAGATATGTTGTCAGCATTTGTTCCAGTACAAGAGAGTTTGTAGAGGAGTCACAGAAAATCACTTGTCAGTTAGCCTTGCTGTATTTTAATATTCGGGTGTTTGGAACAACAACAACAAAAAAAAAATGATTAAATCTGGTTTTACAAAAGAAGAGCCTGCCTGATTAGTAAACTGGAGTTATTTTAGGAGGTTATTAGAATACGTTAGTGAGAGAAGAACAGTGAGGACATCTTATGTAAACTTTACAAAATCTTTTAAGGTTCTAATCCAAGAGGAATACAAAAGTTTCTGTTACTGTAGGACGGAGGAGAAATGTTTATTTGTGGAGTGTCACATGCTTAGAAACAGGAAGTAAATGCTGGTTGTGAACTGTCACTTCTCTAGAGGAAAATGTGTGTGTGTGTGTGTGTTTCTGGGTCGCCTAGGACTAACCTCACATTTTCATATTTTCATAAATGATGGCGAGGAAGGTGTACACAGTAAATTTTTAGCTCTTTTGGGTAGTGAATGCCCCCCAAACCTTACTGCAGATAGTGAGCACAAAACTGCGTGAACTGAGGGTAAGACGGTTTTCAGTGGTCTGTTGAGGGAAGAACCATATGGATTGCATTTATTAATTGAGGACGACATAAATTAATTGAATTTAGTTATTATCCTGACAAGTATCTATAAACTGTTGTAGATGATTCTTTATAAATACTGTGCTAAGATCAATAATATATTAGGCTTTCTTTGGAAGAATGTGTTATCTTGCAAGTGTTTAAAATCATGCTTTACACCCCCAATATAAATGTTATATGTTGTTCTGTTATATAAAAATAATGAAGTGTGTGGACATATAGCAGGATACTACAGATACTCATTCTTTAGAGATATTAATAGTGAGGAGGAGGATGTAATTGAAGTTATTAAAATAATATCTTGGATAAATTCCTCAAATTCCATCATGCTAGAATTGAGGGTTGGGGTAAGAGAGCTTCTAGGAATTTTGTTAGAGTCAACTTGTAGGATAAATTAAAGAGCCCTTCTATAGAGAGTAAACTTGTGGAATTAGTACCACAACTTGGGATATAGATTGAAAGAAAATCATGAAAGTTAGATTCGCAGATGATGCATGACAATACTATTAAAGAAAATTTGAGGTCTTTAAAAATGACATGCCGGTGTTGCTTAGTGTCAGACAGAATTCAGGATTCGATGGAATGCTGACCTGACTGCACACGTAGTCAGTGTTCATGTTGAAACTTGGGAAGCAGAGTTGTGACTGGAGACCACCCAGAAAGTGTGGTGGGCCTCTTGAGGTTCTTTATCAGGTTAAGGAGATCCCCTTCAGTACCGAGCTTGCTAATCATTTTTTTTCTTTTTTTCTAATTTGCCTCTAGTTATATGGTCGTATGGTTTTGTTTATTTTACCTGTTAGGGGATCTCTGGTAAAAAAAAAAATAATAATTCATTTTTAATGGTTATTATGGGCTTTTAGTTTATTTTTGAGGCTATTTTTGATAACGCACTTTTTTCCCCTGAAATTTTATGTTTTCAAATATTGGCATAAAGTTATTGATAGTACTCTTTTCTGATTGCTAAAAGTCTGCTGTGTCTGTAGCTATAATTACGTCCTCCTGAGTTCTTTTTGTAACTTTTTTTGCTGGATTCTCGGCATCCCATTTTTAAAGTAGGGACTGTACTGTGTGTTCATCATTTTGCTTCCAATATAACGCTCACGTACAACAGGCCCCCATTTAACTTCTGTTGAACTGAATTGAGCATAACTTTATTTCTTTTCTGTCTCTGCCCAATACTGTGTGTCCATTGCTAGTTTTTCTACGCTCTGTTCTCCATTTCCCCAGGTGGGCATTTTCAAACAGTTTTTCCTCTCTTTTATGCCAGTATGCCCTTTTTATTAGTCATCTTAGGCAATCAAGCCCTGGCCATCACCTTTATTTAGATAGCTCCCGATTTTATAACTCTAGCCTGACCTTCTAAGCTCTAAACTGCTTGCTTGACAGTTCTCTCCAGTATCTTATTTACATTTTCCATGCAACACAACCAAAGTGAAACTCCTCATCCCCCCCCACCCCCCAACCAGTTTGTCCTCCAGATTTCCTGGTTTCTGTTAATTGGCGCTGTCACTCACCCAGGCTCAAGATATCGGTCCTTTTGACTCTTCTCTCTCACCTTGCACGTGTGCAGCCTCCATCACATTGGCCCACACGCGTGTACGTGACAGCCCTTCTCATTCCCTCCATCGCCACCTGTACCCACACTGCCAACTCTTCGTTCCCGGACCGTTGTACACCTCCCTGCCACCTTTGGCTGAGTCTGTTTTGTCTTCCACACTGAAATAAGATTAAACTTGCTAAATCATGGTAATCAGACTACTCTGTAAAGGCCTCCAATTACTTGGTTCTCCCCGCAGTCTTTGCAAATAGGTACAAAGTCCTTAGCTTTTTAGGTCTCCCTTAGTAACGCTCAAACTTTCCTACCTCAGTCTGTCTCTCCCTTCCTAACCCTCCCATGCTCGTGTCCCAGCCTGAGTGTTCTCTCTCTGCTCTGCTTTCTTGCATTTTCACCCAACTCTTTGCTCTTCAAGGAAAACTCTCCCCCTCATCTCTGCGTGTTGAAAGGATGCTCGCTTACATTCTCTGCTCGGTGCAGTAGCCTGCAGATGCGTTTCTTGTTCTTGCTGGGGTGCACTCAGTCTCACTTTGTATATTATAGCCACTTGTGTGCTTGCCTAATACCTCATAGGAGACTATAACCCCCTAGTGGGTAGGAACTGTTTCTTAGCATTTTCTTTTTTATTGCCTCAGCAATCTGCACAGTCAGGAAATACCGATTGAAGATCATTAAATACTTGTTTCTTTCAGCGAAACTTCTTATGCCGTCTTGCTAAGAAGTTTACTCCAGTGTGTGCTAACAATATAGAAGTGCCAAACTTAGCCTTTCCAGAGATGTGGCTGCAAGTGGACGAGCCAAGCTCCTGGTCACTGGTGCTGCATTTCCCAGGCGCTGTGCTTGTCATGCAATGGACAGCCTGTTTGACGGGCATGTGGGTGTCACTGTGCACACGCTGAATGCAGTTCCTCTTCAGCAGGGTTGGACTGATATGCATCGCGTGCTCTCTGGCTCTCATTTCTTAAAAAAAAAAAAAGATTTCAACAAGTCGTGATAATGTTGTAAATTTTAAGATAAAAGTTAATGCATGTGAACTCTGGATTTATAAAAGATTTCAACAACTCATGATACTATGGTAACTTTTAAGATAAAAGTTAATGCATGTCAATTCAGTATGGATTTATAAATGTAAGAAGTAAATCCTATCTTTGTTCCTTAATCTGTAGAATAAAGATGATTAAAAAGAGATTACATTTTCTTCATATTAAAGAAAACCATTTTAGGCCAATTTAATGTGAATCTTCCTACATTTTACAGGGATGGTATTCGCAAATATTAAAGTCGTGGTTTTGTAGTTGAAAAATTGTGATTAACCTATCCATTAGCCTGTCAGCAAATTAAACTTATGAAATTCCATTGCGATAAAAAATTTGAGAATACAGCGGACAGATGTACATAGGAATTCTGTTAAGGTTTAATTCCCTGCTCTGTGTAAAAGCTGGGTTTCTCCTCAGCCTAACACCTTGAGTGGAGATGGACCTGCGGCCCAGCCTGACCTCTGCGGCTCCTCCCTCCCGTCCTGCCTTCCACAGTATTTTTTGAGTTCTTAACATGTTGTAGGCAGTGCATTGGCAAGTGGTGGCAAATGCTGTGGGCCCAGAAGCTGCCCACTTGCAGCTTCTAGTCCAGTTGGCTTTTTAGATATAGACAAATATGATAAAGTATCTTATTTTGTAAAAAAAATTTCTTATGACAGTATTTAGTTTGTTAAAGGAAAAAGACAGCTCATGTTCATATTGATAGTTGTTTCAACAATAATTAGAATTTTAGCATGAGCAGTCTAAAAATACCATGCTCAGTGCAGACACAAACCTTAATCTGAGTCTCCATTTGCTCATCTCTGTAAATAAGAATGTTAAGAGAAGAAGGAATGCATATTTAGCAAGCACTGTGATACTTAAACCCAGTGGCTGTACGGTTATTGTAAAGTCAGTGTACAAGTCAGAATGGCAGGGGCTGTGGCCAGAGCGAGGGCCAGTAAAGCAGGGTCTTTGCAGCTTTAAAGAAGGAGGTAGATGGACATGAAAATGTTCTATGCCTGAGTCAACATTTTATTAAGCACAGTTGGGGTTTCATGGCTACATTTCTATACATTTCAAAACCACAAGAAACTAAGTTTTATTTATGAACACAGGTAAGTTGCTTATTTCTTGATTAGAGCAGTGTCTCTGTAACACCATAGATTCAGATTACCCATCGTAAAGGTAACAGGTGTCTTTCAGGAGAAAACAGCAAGCACTGCGGTTCTTTGTATTTGCATTTGGGGATAGCGGGTGGGGAGTTGTGGCTTGGTGTGGGGAGATGGACGTGGAGCCTTGCCTCAGCTCTGCCTCTGCTAGCTGGTGGTGCGAACTTGAGGTCACTTTTTCCCCTCCCCTTCGGCACTATTTGACCTTAGGCAAGTCACCTGGACTCTTTTTGCCTCCATTACTTTAAAAATTTTGAGGGTGTTGGTGTAAATCTCTTTCAAATCCTGGTGAATAATAGTAATTTAAAAATCTGTGATTTGGAGAAAATACTAGGTAAAATTAGTTGACGATGAAATTTTCTGCAAGAGGGATTTAATGCTTGTGCTGCATCTGGGAGTTTATAGTTCAAACAGATCTAAATTATGAGAGATTCATCATTTTAATAGGGTTTTACAAGATATGTGGAATGGGTCCAAGCTTTATATGTGATGTGTTTCTGTAAGTCGAGGTTAAGTTGCTGTCTTAATTGTTTTTGTGCTTAGTGGCTTTTGTAGCACCACCCCTGCCCCTGGAAAGAGGGACGATAGTACAGACACGATAGGCAGTCCTTCATGCATGTGCTGTTCGCCCTGTGGGGGGAAAATGACACTAAGTATACTTCTTTAGATAAAAGCGGTTTAAAATTTCATCTGGCTGAAAAATTACTAAATTTGAAGACAGCTGAGCAGAGAAAAAAAATCTATAAACTACACATTGCACATTTACAAATTCTTTGAACAATCTGCCTGTGAAGGTCTTTGGAGTGATTTCTTACCCCTGTATTCCCATATATCACACGTTGCCTTTTTTACCCTTGGGGGGTAACCAACCACACTGCATTATTGGTGATCCTTTACAGTTGTACAGAATGATAATTCAGCTTTTCAGATGTGTTTAATCCACAGGCCCTGCTTCCTGCTATTGTACATGGTGTGACAGGCTTAAATGTCTTCAGGTGTGATTGGAGACCTGGGACAGCAAATTATTCTTCGACTGCCTCGGCCACTGTCATTTACTGCAAAACTGCAGCTTTGGCATCAGCGGTTAAAGAGAGTCTGTTAAGATGAACTCCACTTGAGGCACATTGTACATTAAACGAACTGTCTTCTTGAGACAGTTAAAGTGTGTATAGTACTATTTAGAACTATGTTTTGTCCTTTGAATTGTTGACGTTTTGGTAATAAGCAGGCCTTTATTTACATAGTCTTAATTTGTTTTTGTAAGGCCTGCTACAGGTCAGAGTTCTCCCCACTCTTCTGTCTTCCACCGTTGGAGCTTTTCCTCCCTCAGCCCACTTTTACCTCTGCCCTGGTCCAGGGAGAAGCCATCCTCTTTCCTCCTCTCCACAGCTTTTCCCTGTTTCTGGAGTGGATCCTCGTTTTCCTTCCTCAAAGACTCACCATTATCGATGCATGAGAGGGCCCATTTAACATTCGTTGTTATTAGCAGTGAAAGGTCTTAGACATCTGAAAGGTGTGTTGTGTTGTTAGTGGGAGTGTGGGACGTAACGTCGTTTTGTAGCTGGCCAGAGGGGCGAAGTTCTGGGCAGAGGGAGCTGGCCAGGTGCGGTGAAAGCCAACAGAATGCCCACTGGTTGCTCTGTTGGCACTTGTTCCTTTCCCATGGCTGTCTTCTCTCATGCTTAGCACCTACCCTCAAACTCCCAGCCCTGTCCTGGTCTTCATTCACTCCAAAAGCTTCCCTGCCTCTCCCTGCACATCATCTTTCCTGTAACATTTCCTTCCCAGTATGCCCCCCCCACTGGCCCTGTGGGAACCCTCCCCCATTCAGTGGGAGACCAGTAGTCTCCTCTTGCTGTCCAGCATGGACACACACGTCCTCTAGCCCTCTATTCCTCTAGCCCCTTTGGCAAGGTGGAGGGGAGATAGATTCCTGACACCCCTGCTGAGAATTCTGAGTTTTCTCATCAGAATGTTTTTGCGTGTGCTGGTAGCTTTTACAGAGCTGTAAGTACTGTATTCTAGTACTCTACAAATAGAATATATGGATTAAAAAGGCTTTTCCTGCTAGTCTGGGGCAACCTGATAACCATTTATAACACTGTTCATTTGAGTGTCCCAGGTACCAGTCAGTCAACTAAAATGGGTTTTGAAACATTTTTCTGCGAAGGTTATTTTGTCTCGTGGAACTCAGCTTTGCACATCTCTTGTCACTTCTTCTTAACCCTGAATTAGAATGGAAGGTTCGTGTAAGACTGAGATTCTCAATGCAAGAGAAGATAGGGATTTCTGTTTTCAGAATTTGCATCGGTCACGCATTTTAACATGCCAGTGTAAATCATCACCGCTCACTGGAATTTTTGGATCATCTCTGGGATTGTAATGGTATGGAAAGATTCATCCATTGTTTCAGTTATGTTTGACATTCTAGGAAGAATGAACCTTAAGGACCAGAAAGGGCATACATAGACATTCCGCACTAATTTTGTTTACAGAAACAAAGGAATGTTTGATCTGAGGCATTGAATGAACTTCAGTTCTACTGATGACTCTGTCCCTTGAAAATTGTTTACTAACCTATGAGGCTATAAGTATGGGCATTTCCTTTAAATACATTTAAATGTATTTGCAGTGACTGCCGAAGTAATTCAACTTTATTGACCATAGGAGGGTATTAAATATTTATCTTTTCTGCTTAGTGCCTGTAGTGAAATAGAATGTAAGCTAATGGTTATTGGCTTATAGGCTGTTATTTCTGAAATACTGTCTTCATTTAGTTTATCCAGTGGCATTACTTATATTTTGTATGTGTTAAAAAGCACATTTGGAGCCTACCTTACGTAAATTTTGCTACTTAGCTAAAAAATATATCAGAAGGGATTTTAACTGTGTACGGTGTATGTGTATGTGTGTTTGTGTATCTGCAAAGGAAGAAAAGCATGTAAGCTGTGGGCTACAGAGACATCTATATCTTTTAAAAAATGAATAGAATGAAATAATAATGTCTTAATATTATAATGTGTGTTCCGGTGCACCCTCAGTGTTTTATGCATTCCAAAATGTTAGGAGGATGGTAGTAACTTGGCATATGAGAATCTGTGGCATCACATTAGCTTAGTTTTAGGATGATCAAATGAAAAAGCAAATGTAGATGTAAATCAGAGAAAGAAGCTAACTTATTTGGGTTTCCTTCAAGGTAATGATAATGCAGTATTAAACCTAAAAAGTATGAACATGAAAGTAATTTTATTTGAATTTGAATAAACTTTAGGAAAAACACAAAGCAGTATTTACAAGTTTTAAACTTTAAGGGAGGGAGGAAAGGGATAACGGGATCCATGAAAAAGGAAAGGAGAATAAGGTACAAACTTCCAGTTATAAAATAAATTAGTTATGGGGATGTGATACATAGTATAGAGAACAGTCAACAATATTGTAGTTATTCATATGGTGAGAAATAAATGCAGGTGGTTACTGGACTTATTGTAATAATCACATCTAATATATACAAATGTTGAATTGCCATGTTATACACCTGAAACTAGTATGATATTGTATGCCAACCATACTTCAAATTTTTAAAGCCAAAAAACTTAAGAGAGATAATGTATAAAATTATTTTGAATTTTCTGAAAAATAAATTTTCAAATTTATTTTTGACCTTCAAAGAGAAGCTCTGATTTTCTACAAAGCCTTAAGGGACTGAGGGTTGTTTTATTTTGCCTGCTATTATGTTGATTTTTAAGATCCTGGAATTGAATGTATTTATGTGGTTAATTTTTAAAAAGCCAAATATTTTGAATTTTAAAACTAAAACTACTTAATTTAAATGTCATTAGTATGTCAAAACAGAAAATTTGTTTAGAAAAACTTGATGGATTGAATAACTACTTTTGTATGTGATAATTGTTTCCTGTGAAGTATGAGGTATACTATTGAGTTCTGTATAGTTAAGGGTAACACAAAACTTAAAAATATTACAAATCCTCATATTCCAAAAAATATTTAAATTTTTTTAACAGAAAGGAATCCCAGGAGCTCTTTTAATCAGTTGGTACTCATAGAAAAAAAGAGACCCATATTGAATTAAAAGTTTTTGTATAATTGAAATATAACATTTGTGCAAAATACATTGAGGAGAAAACATGGTATTGAATGTTTATGATTAAATGGAATGCTTCTGCGTATTGGGAAATTTGGCCTAAGGGCTTTCTTTTGTCTCTTCCCTGTATGACTGCCTGTTTTGTGTACTGTTCCCTATACTCTGCTTCACCGGAAGTTAGAGTTCACTAATTAAAAGAATATAAACAAATATGAAGCTACAGATATAAATTTTAAATACTAAATAGAAACATTCATGAGTAATGTCTGTTTTCTTATCTTTTTAAAAATAATTATTAGCAATTAACAAATCAGTTAAGGTACTTTTTTTCTGAGTGTACATCATTGCAATACAGTTTCACTAGCTTCTTAGTTATGGTAATTTAATTTATGGTTATACATGTGTATATTGAAGAATGTACACATTTAAAATTGGCCAAGGTGCCAGGGCACTCCATTGTGCCTTCACAGAATTGATCATTTCTGTAGAACTTAAACTACTTACTTATTTTGCAGACTCTTATATAGTACTTGCCATGGATAAGTATTGTTCTAAGTGCTTCATTAATATTAACTCATTTATTGAAAACCTGATAGCAACACTCTGAAGTGGGAATGATTATTACCCCTGTTTTGCTAGTGGCACTTGCTGAAGGTCCCATAAGCAGTGTGTGGCGAGTTGCTGTGCGCATCTCAGCAGTCAGCCTCCAGAGCTAGTGCCTGTCCAGAAAGATCTTTCTTAGAAAGTTGAATCCAGATTCTTTCCTTTTCTCAGATCCCTTCTTCCCGGGCTTTTGCTGACCAGACAGGGGACCCCAGGAGAGGCATGTTACCATCCTGCTCTTCTAGGTGTTAGGGAGGCAGGCGGTGTGACAGCTCCTGGTGGTGAGTGACTGGCTGTTCTGGCTTTGTGAGCAGTTGTTGCAATTCCTCCTCCAACAATAGAAACTTTCCCATCTCAGGAATGGATTCTACTCGCTCAGCCTAGAGATCTAGGGCCAAGAATGAGAGCTGCATTCAAGTTCATGACAAAAGCTAGAAACTGGAAAAAGAGGGAGAGAGAGAGCACTGTTGCCTGATGGAAAATAGGCGCCGAGATTGAATATCGCGAGCGCTGTCGCTAAAGGAGCCACTTTCCTCAAGGGCAGCCTGTCTCATCTGCCCCAGGATGAGCAGGAACAGGCATTTCAGTATGATTAGTGATTCTCCTCAGCAGTGCGGAGGAGGCGTGTGTGTGTGTGTGTGTGTGTGTGTGTGTGTGTGCACGCACATGCACTCGTGTATATAGGCATCACTTAAACTTGTCGATATTCGCTGTGTACCAGATATTAAAAAATACTGATGAATTAATGTTAGCACTAAGCACTGATTTGTTTTGTGAGCAGCTCCTGATCCATGGCCTCTTTATACACATAAGCGCGTCTCTACCAGTGTCTGTGAGGGACACTTGTCTCTGTGTCAGCTGCTTCTGTACAATGCCTTTCTTTTCCTTCGAGGTACTTTGCGCTCTCTTCGCACAGCCCCTCCAGAGTGACCTTTGTGTTATCTCAAAACACAGCCTTCAGTTGTGCACCTCTGGCATTCATAATAGCCGGAGTGTGGAAGCAACATATTGTCGGTTGAGAGATGAATGAATAAAAAAATGTGAGTGATACATACAGTGGAATGTTATTCAGCCTTAAAAAGGAAGGAAATCCGTACATGCTACACTGTGGACGAACCTTGAGGACAGTATGCTAAGTGAAGTGAGCTGGTCACAGGAGGACAAATCCTGCATGATTCTGCTTGTGAGGAACCTAGAGAAGTTGACTTCGTAGAGGCAGAAAGTGATTTCCAGGGCCAGGGAGCAGCGAGGACGGGGGCGGAGTTGTTTAGTGGGTATGAAGTTCCCATTTTGTACTGCAAGAACAGTTCTGGGGATTGGTTGCACAACAGTGTGAATGCACTTACTTAACACTACTGAACTGTACATGCAAAAATACCGAATCTTATGTACATTTTACCACAATTAAAACAACAACCAGCCTTTGATTCTGAGTGTAAAACCCCTTTGGCTGTTTTATTTGCCAGACACTGGGAACAGCTGGCTTAGCTCTGCTTTTTTGTGGCCCGAGTGTGAATGTGTTTATATCATCCCAGAAAAAGCTTGTCGTGGTTGTTGAAGAAAGAGGTGAGCAGGTGCGGGGCGCTGAGCAGAGCTCATGGATGCAGGTGTGACTGGAACGTGGTCTGGTGGAGAAGGCGGCCATGGTTTTGTAGGCAGAGATAACTGAGCTGGCCCGAGCAGGATGACTATCTTAAGTGCCTTCAGCAGTCTGTTTTTTAAGGTTCACTTTATGGTAATCTGAATTATGTCATTTTGCTTATGTTTTATTTCTCACCACATTTACCAGGTGCATGCAGTATTTGATAACTTTTGCACAGGATCCAGATGCAGTCCATTTGTTGGTATTTATTATAAAAGATATTTCAAGGAGGGTGCTGTGCTTCAGCTTACTAGCACTGATGTAAAGATCAAGCCAGAACCTCCTGCCCTTAAGAGCTGTGTGCTCTAAAAGAGAAAATGAGATGTGTGGACCAATATAGCTAAAATACAAGACAGACTCTGAGAAACAGTGTAGAGGAAGTTTTGTGGAAACACAGACTAGAGAGATTTAATTCTCAGAAGTGGGATCAAGGAAGGATCTTGAAGTAGGAGCAGAACCTTGAAGGATGGGAAGGATGTTCGTAGGTAGAGGTAATGAGGATATGGATCCAAGGTAAATGCTAAGACAGACAGATACAGGGCTAACCAGGGTGCTGTCCGCTGGGAAAGGCACAGAGTTTGGTGTCATTAGAGAGCAGGATGTATGTTCTTGTAGTAAGAAGCACAGATACCGGGGGAGGGGGAGGGGGAGGGCTGATCATGGAGAATTTTGAATGTCTTGTTAAAATAAGTTTGCCCTTATTTATGTAAGCAATGGGGAACTACTGAAAGTGAGGATGACACTTTCAATAGTTCTCCAATAGTTGACAGCATCAAAGGTAAAGCTGACAAATGCAGGGTTAGGAAGCAGGAGGCTGGCTTAGTCTGATTTCTGATTGTTTAATTATAGAGGCTGATTTGGTTCTTCGGTTTCCTTCTGACATAGGAAATAAGGTTGGGTAAATAAATAGGGAGGATACAAATTAGGCCTTAAAAGATAAGCAGACGTGTTAAAAATTGATTCAGTTCACAGTGTAGTGCCATTCGTTGAAAGTATCTGATCAGCATTTGACAAGATAAAAGCTATTTTAAAGATGAGTTTGTATGGAATGGGTTGTATGGTGACATGAGACTAGTGAAGTAAATGGTTATTGAGTGGTGAAATTAGGAAGATCTGAACGGGGGTGGTAGCAGCAGAGAAAAAGAGAGGAGAGGATCGGCATGACGTAGAGGAAATGGTGAGGAAGGAAGAAGTGAAATTTACAATAAGCATCTTTTATGTGCAAATCATTTCTTGCATGATAGTGTCGCTGACCACTCTTAGAAAATAGGTATGCCATACTGGTCAGGCAGGGGGCATGTTGTGAAATGACCTGGGTGAAGACGCTCGGCTTATGCAGGCTGGTGGAGGGGCTGGGTGGCTTGTAGGAACGCTGAATTGACAAGTGCACACAATGGTCACCATCCACGTACCTGCGTTTTTGGCTGTGTCCACAGAAGCACCCACACCAGCGCTTCTCAGACCTCCGTGCCTTGGCACCCCAGTGAACTGCGACCCTTTAGGAAAGGTGCTGTGAAGTTTGGCATGTCGTGTAAACTTTCTGCTGCACGTGGGTGTTCACACTGGCTGTGTGCGCAAGAGTCTGACCAAGCAGGTTACTCCCTGCGGTTCCAGAGAAGGATGTGATCGCTCTTACTGAGCACGAAGCTTCAGCTCTCAGGCCAGTACCGAGGACAGAACAGTGTTTACTGCCTCATACTTGTCACGCGTGGGCTCAGGCAACCCTTCTACTCTGGTAGCAGTGCAGAGCTGGCGTGGGCCGGAGCCTGGTGTGGCACCAGCACCCCGGGATGTGCATCTGTGTAGTAGTGAGCGCTGCTTATTTTTCCTGACTATTCAATTTGGTTTTGAGTCTTTTTATCCTTTCAAGTTAGTTAATAAAAAAAAGTTCAGTTTTTGAACGTACACTGCAAACAGCTGGAGGAGACTGGTTCCACCAGCTCTCAGGTAAATGCTGCAGCCAAACGCCGAGGTGGACAAAGGGAGAGTGAAAAGGAAATGGAATTTGGAATATGTAGTCTGAGATTCAGATCCTTGGCTTGCCACGCCAGTGGTGAGACCACAGGCAAGTTATTTAATTTTCTTTGTTTCTTTGTAAAAGGAATGTAAGATTATTTACCTTTCAGACCTGTTCTGATGACTTGAGGTAGTGACTAGAAAAATAGGCATTGTTCTCTGTGAATAAAAATAATTTTTCCCCATCTCCAAAATGTGATGATTTCAGTGGTTTTTACTCTGTTTTAAGCAACCACATCACAGCTTTTGTAAAGCACGTGTTTCTCTGAACTATGGACTCTTGGAGTTTGATCTTTACAGACTAAATAGACTTATAGTATTCAGAGCACCAAAGCAAGCATTGGTTGCTTATGAGTAAGTAAAATTGGAAAAATTAATTCGATATAAGTATCAAAATTTTCTGTTAAAATCTATTTAAATTGTCATATTCTTATATTACTTACTATAATACTCATTATAAGATTTATTTTTAACCACTACCCCACACCACCACCAAAAAAAAAAAAAAACCAGTAACAACAAAACTTGTGACTAAAATAGTCAAAGGGGATTTTGGCAGAATTTTCTATCAACTTGCACAGGAAAAGATTGATTTTTACATCTAGAATTAGGAATAAGTTGGGAAAAAATTTTAGTCAAGACCAGCATTCTTGAAATAGATTCAGATCACATTGTAATACATTGTGCTATTGAGAGACATATTCAAGTGTAAGTGGTTTTTTTTTTTATTATCATGCATAGTTTTAAACCTGCTTACAAATCTAGCCATTTTAATTCTCAGTAAGCTAAACTTGGCACAGATACTCTCTGCTCAAACACAAATGTGGTTGTGCTGTTTAACTGAAAACAAAAATTAACTAGTTTTTATTTATTTATTTTTTTTCATTTCTAGAGATTTAAAAAGATTAGGAGTATTTGTCCAGTTTTAGGTATAAGCAATTGTGTGGCTTCATCGTCACCGCTTACTATATACTTGTGTTTAGTAAAATAGTTGATTTATGTCTTAAAATGGTTTCCGTTATCACATAGTGACTGCTTTTCATAAATATTGTTTCTTGAAATCTTAATAAAAGGATTCATGTAACATGGATATCAAAGCAAATCCCGTTGACCTTAAGAGGACATTTCATTCTTACCTGTATCTCTATTCATGCCATGATGTAACTCATGACTTACTGTTTAAAACTATAATTTGTGTGTGTGTGTGAAAATGCAGATTTTTTTGTACTGCCTTAGCTGGGATTATAAAACCTTAATAGTTTTGTTAATATATTTGATTGCTGCCTTGCTGAATATGAGATTTTGCTTTAGAAAATTTAAATGTAATCATTTACAGATAAAGCCTAAATGAAAATTAAAGTCTAGTTTAAGATGAATTTAAAGAGATTTTTACTTTGGTTTTTTTGTTAGTATGCAGTTTAATGCTAGAAAAAATGTGGATATAAAAATAGCATCAAAGTATTATGCTTTTTAAAAGTTGACACAAATTAATACATAGCAGTAATTTTAGACATTTCAGCTTAAGGAAGGATTATCTGAGTTACTTTTAGCTATAAATTTTCTTAGTGAACAGAGAACTCTTAAAAGGAAAACATCTTTATACAATTCTTACAGTTGTAGTAGTTTCTCAAAGTTGTTCTTAGCATTTTATATTTGAGGGAGCTAGAAATTTGAATTAGAACAAATTCAAAGACCTGTATAAGCTGTAGTAAAAATTCAAAGTTTAAAATGATCCTTTGTGATTACATACATGCTGTACTCTTGTATTAGGTTATTTTTGAGCTTTTTACTTTACTTTAGCATTCTGGCATTGCACTGATCAGTAAAAGTCAAATTTGATTTTGTTTTAATAAGAAAGCTTTATGTTGTTTCTTTATGCAGAAACAATTTACAAGTCATAAAATCTTTACTTTTAACCATTATTATAAAAGAAAACCCAGGAAACAATATATCAAAAATATAATACCTGTGCTAAAGTTGTAATTTAAACAGAGTTTTTTTAATATTTAAAAATTATATTGCTATGGGCAATTTGGGATTTAAACAAATCCCTCAGTGTTAGAGTGTTAGAACTATTTTCTGTGCTGACTGTTTTTAAGTAAATGGGAGGATGAGAGGCTTTAAAACAAATTAGCTAATTGAAAGTTTTTAGGAGAGAAAAATTACTGTATTAATTTCTTATCTACTTGCTTTGTAGCACTACCTTTTCCAGATAATTGAAGATAACCAGCCGTCAGGTGTGACAATTGCTTTTATTTCATCTAACCACTTCAGCTGGGAATCTTAAGTGTATTGTACACATTCATGCCTTTTAAGAATACATAAAAATAACTTATTCTTGTGACAGCTCATGTATTTTTGTTGAGTTGTGGTCAGCCTTTTGCTTTTCTGCTATATGACATCATACTTTTCCAAATTTAATTCCTTGTAACTGATTTTTTTTTTTGAACGACTGTCAGCTATTGCTTTTTGCTATTGGTATTCATAAATTTTTTTTTTTACCACATTCCTCATTTGAGACAAATAAGAAACCAGGTAATACGTTTTCATTTTTTAAAAATTTTATAATCTTAATATCAACCTCATATCAAAGGTGTTAACCCCAACCTGGGAAGTTAGAGGCTCAGAGATGTTAAGTAACTTACTGAAGGTCAGGAAGCCCGTCAGGTGGACCTTGACTCAGGTGAGGTTTTAGTATATGTGCCAATAGGTATCCACCTTTGTAAATACTACCCTGATGAGTACATAGAACATTTGCAGCACCTCGGGGGACTCACTTTTGTGCCCCCTCCCATTAGCATCCCCCCAAAGGTAACTGCTAATCTGATCTTGATCTCCACAAATCTCTCTCTCCCCCTTGATTAGTTTTGCTTGCTCTTGAACTTTATGCAGATTGAATCATACGGAATGTATTCTCTGGTGTGAGGCCTCCTTTGCCCAGCATTACATCTGTGAAATTAATACGCGTTGCAGTATATAATATTAGATGCTTTTTCATTGCTGTGTGATATCCATGGTATGGCTATATTAAAATTTGTGTATTAATCTTGGTGGATTTTTGGGTCATTTTCAGTTTTGGGCTACTGGAAATAAAAGATGCTATTTTTTAGTTTTGTACAAATTTTAGTGCTCAGTTCTCATGAATATTTACCCAAGGTTGAAATTGCTGGGTCTTGAGAATAATGCATGTTGAGCTTTAGTAGTTACTGCCAATCAGTTATTTGAGTGTACAAGTTTATACTCCCACCAGCAGTATATGGGGATTCTGATCGCTCTTCATTTTCATTACAAGCTGATTTGTCAGTCCTATTAAGGTTTTCCTCTTTCTTTTTAATTTTAATTATTTTAATTTTAATTATTTGGTATCAGGGAAATGCAAATTAAAAGTTACATTTTAGGTTAAAAATATTTCATGTGAAAGCATATTCTTATTAATATGTAGAGATTAATACTTGTGTGCATGGTCTTGAATATTGCTCTATCTTTTGTTTGTTTTTATAAGTGCATCTTGATTGCTTATTTATTCAGTGGTACTAATAGTTTTCCTATAATAAGGAAAGTGCCAATATTGTAAAAATCACTTGTTTCATTTAGAATTATTTAAGGAAATTTTTAAAGGACTTTAAAGAGAAGTTTAAAGGTCTTTATTCAAGGACTTAAGTTTACAAATGGCATCTACAAAGGAGACATGGAGAGAACAAGAAAAATTGTATCCAGGAATGTCACAAACTTAAAAAATTGTCTTATAGAAGAACTTAGTAAAGACCTGTAACTGAAAAATCAGGTACTTTTCTGCATTGAAATATAGCAATTGCATATAATATATGGGACTTTATCTAGAATTATATTCATCGGATGGTTTACATAATCTTACACTTTTATTCTGCCAAAAATTGCTTGAATTGATTAGTTCTTGTTTTTCCAAGTTCATGCAAGTTACGTGTGTCCAGCTCTCCTATGTGAGTCTCAGGTACGCTGATTAGTCAGGCGGTCTCATCTGAAACTCATGTATAATAGTGCTAAGTTGTACGACTTGCCATTCCAGTTTCACAGTGTTTTTGTTTTGCTCAAGTAGATGAAAGGTTTATTTAAGTGTAGCCACACTGGTACTGCATTCCTGGTGATCTTGGTAGGCTAATGACAATCTTTGTCATACAAATCAGGAAATGTGGGTTGAGCCTCTGGGATGCATGTAGTCAGTTCCTTAAAATGCTCTCTCCCAAAGGACTGGGGACTGTTGGAAGCACTTGGTAGGTAAGGCAGCTTTAAAAACCTATTTGTCTGTCTGTCTATCTACCTATCTATCCATCCATCCATCCATCCATCCATTTTCATTCTTTTTTTAAACTTTTAATATGTCAGTGTTTAATCTTATTATCTACAGTGCTTGGGTAAGTTTTGGTTGGTTGTGAAGACAGTCACGTCGGATTGTGCTGCTGCTTCATTTAACTGGTTGGCTTTTAACTGAATTAACTTTGTCAGTCAGTGTTGAGATCCATGCCATTTTTTAAAATTATTATTATTATAGAAAATGGGTTAAAGAATTGTTTGAAATAAATAATAATATGTGTGAAATATAGTCTGTTAAAGCCGTTCGGTACTTAGCAAGCTTCGAGGTATCTTTTAGCAATATTTGAGTGGATTGTAATATATTACAGATTTCATAAGAATTTCAGGGTAAATGTAGGTATGCATTTATGGGAAGAGGAGGGACATCCTTCAGTTTTGCTTTCTGTTCAGTATTTTACCAGGTAGTGTTTGCTTAGTATATTTCAGGTATATTACTTAAATAATACCATCATAAATGAAAAGATAGATGTCAGGTTTGTTGTTCATTTGAAGACTGTTCATGTGTGCTTATGTTGTAAGAAAGAGATGATGCAAAGTAGAATGTATTAGTCTCCGTGAGCAAACCTCAAGAATATATGTGATCTTTTTATAGGAATAGAAACTTTGAAGTTAGACCAGGAAAGTGTAAGCAAAGGCAGTGAAGTGGATTAGTTGCTGGTAAAGAGATATCGAGACAGGACTGAGTGAGTTACTGATTGTCCCATTCAAGAGTGACATCTCTACAGAAACCCAGTAAATAAGTTATTTATTAGAACCAGTCAGGTAACCCAGGCCTTTTCATTTTTGAAGGTCATTTTTGCCTTTAGTAAGTCAGTGTTGAGTTTATGGACTATAACTAATAAATTTACTTTAGAGTTTGAAACCAGTGAAAGCTAAATATTTTATCACCTTTCTCCTGTTGCACCTTTTGTGCATCTGAAGACTCATGAAAGTTGGGGAAATAGCTTAGAGCTCTCAGTGGGTGTAGGAGTGCATCTTTTAAGGGACAAGGGCGCTTCACTAGTTTAGGGACTTAAAACCTTCAACATTGGATCACTGAGACTATGACCAGATCTTCATGATTCATCATATATAAGCAACATAAAAATTTTAAAACTCGCTATCAGTCTCCCTCATGTGAACCTTCCATATCACAGATAATTTTATAAAAGGCATGCCATTCAAGTTACTTTAAGTCCCTTCTATAATTCTAGGAATCACGGTGCTTATGGGTTCCCTCCCTCCCTCTCTTTCTGTGGGTCTCTTTCCTTCTCTCCCTCTGTATGTGAAGAGGAGAAAAATCAGCTTTTCGTGACTTTAATTGTATTGCTGTCACTGTTTTGAACTAATAACAGTAAAATGCCTATATCCTTTCACAGTATGTGGGAAAACTTAAATAATAAAGGCAAGAGCACGTGTACTTTATACACGTTTATACGTAGACTGATACGTATCTGGGGGCAGCTTATTGATTAAGGGTACGAATGTGTGTACTTCATTCATATCATACACAGACACGGCTTGTATTACAAGTACTGGCGACTTTGACAGTAAATAAACCACATCGAACTAGACCATGGGTGTGAGGAAGAACTGAGAACAGTCTTACTGAGAACAGTCGAGTTCCTGCGGAACTGTTAAACTGTCACCCAGTGTTTTTGGCTCGTCTTGCCAGTTACGAGGAGGTGAAGAATGATACAGGCTGGATTTCTGGTGGCTCCACTTGAGCTTTCTCTGCCACCAGAATGAGCTGTGTTCCTAGGAGAGTGGTCTGCTGCTTAGGACGTTGGTGGTAACGGCCTTCGTTTTTGAGGTGACAAGCTGGAGGTCACTAAGCTTTGGCCAGAAAGACAAGAATGCCAGACTGAGTTAATGGGCCACCCGTGTCAAAGATTCTGGGGGAAAGCTAAGTCTCATTTTAGCCTCTGTGGAGAATAGATTAGATTCTTAAATTTAAAAATTCTTTTAAAAACTCCTTAAATAAAAAAATACAAGTGAATACTGGCGTAAGATGCCCTTTTCTACCTATCAAATTAGTAAAATGAATGAATGAATGAATGAATGAATGAATGAGAGTGTGCCCTTGTTAATTAGGTTGCGATTCAAGAGTATTTTCATGAACTACTGGTTTGTGGTGTAAAGCAGTGCTTTTTGAAAATCACTTTGGCTTCATAGATTAGGAGCCTTACAATCCATCGATCATATCTGTTGACCTAGGCATGTCACTCCCCATGTTCTGTTTAAGGAAGTGGTCATATACCCAGAGGGAGATTTTGTACAGAGATTTCCATCATGCAGTTTCTAGAAACAGTGAGACGTTGGAAACGGTACTATTAAACAAGAGAGATGGTTACATGAGTGATGCTGTTTTCTTAGGGTAGCAACAGCAGTACTATAAGGGAAGGTGGCGGAGTAGTGAATTGTTATATAGAATTATATTTAATCTTGTTTAAAGATAATGGATAGAAAGTCACCCAAAAGAGATTAACTAAATGAAAATATTAGCTGAACTATTAACAAAAGATACGTCAGAGGTGTGGGTGGCAGTGAGGAGGATTATTTCCCTCTCTTTCTTCCTTTTTTCTATATTCTAAAATGAACATTGGTTTACTTTATACTCTTAAAAGGGCAAATCTAAAAACAGTGAATAATAACTTCATTAAAGGAAGAAATGGAGAAGGGGCTTCCTTTGAAAAAGCCGCTCCAGAAGTGAATCCAAGTTTGGAAACAGAAGATCTAAAATCTCGGTGGAGCAAGGTCCAGAAACAGCAAAGTCGTCTTGGAGTAACTAGGAAGGGTGTTAATTTTCTTTTGGAGATTGTTAATCTGTGGAGCACGTCCTATTAGGGTAAGGATAAGAGTAACAACTTTTTTTACACCCTTCGCAACCAGGTGCTTGATAAATTCATCAGGAATAAGTGAATGAAAGTTTGCCCGAGATTTTGTACACAAATTAACAAGAAATCTCAGCATATCCTTTTGGAGTTAGATAGGATATGTATTGATAACATGGAGAAGGTAGAGAAATTTGAAATAGAATAATTACTAGCTTCCTTAGTATATTTTGTCCTAAGAATGTGTATCTTGGCCATGCGCATATCAGTCTTGAAAAGTGGAATGCTTTTATTATGTAAGACAGATCTGGAGAGGGAGAGAAAACATAGTTGCAGAGCTAGTTAGAGCGGTATGTAGGACCAGTCCTGGGGGCAGTGAGTGTCTGGGCTCCAGAGGTGGGGCCCTAAGGAGCTCCGGGAAGCAAGCTCGTTTGTCCCCACTGCAGGTCAGGATTGTTCTGGGAATACCGTTCACTTGCCGTGTAACATTTGAACAGTTGTGCGTAAGTATACAAATTATTCTTTAAATTTCAGCCAGTTTTAGATTTATTTAAATTTTTTCCTAGAAAATCTGAAAGTTAAACTCAGAGTCACAGCAGATGACAGGAAGGTTAAAGATGGTTTGGTAGGCAGTGTTAAGTGAGACAACATTATAACCAGATAAAGAGCAATTCGATTTACCCATTGTTTTATAGGAACTTGGTCTTGGTAATAAATTAAGTATCTCTAGGCCGTGACCCCCCCCCCAATTCAATAATTAGCACAGGACTGAATGTATCAAATGTTCATTTTTTTGTTTTATTGTTTCCAGATTAGGGTATTATCACCGTAACATCAATAACCTTTTCAAAGTTTGCTAATTCTTTTCTTACTCCAGTTTTGCTTCTCACTGTGAAAATTACTTGTATTTCATCCTGTGTTGATGTGCTTTATACCACTGCTGTCTTTAGTGTCTGCATGGTAATTAATAACTGCCTCTCATCTGTTAGTCATCTCTTCTATCCACTCCTGTTTTAAAACATAGCAAGATTGACTAAGTCAAAGTTGTTGTTCTAATTAACGTCAGTCGTCCACCAACCATTCTGTATAACCATCTTTAGCCACCTGTTACACTAAGAAATACTATATTTTCCTACATTTGCTTTTTTCAGTTTTGATTTCTTTCTTTAGATGGGAAGTCCTTTGAGGGCAGGGATTCTGTTAAATCGTTGACGTGTGTGCTGAGTTTCTAGCACACAGTTGTATACTGAGTGAACCCAGTAAGTACTCACTGACTAGCTGCTGAAAAATTCTCTGCAGCCTCCCAAAGTGTTTAGCATAGTCTGAGTGGTATGTGTATTAGTCAGTCTGACTCAGTGATTGGCAGTCCTAGGGTTTCAGGTAGGGACGGAACCCCTGCTTGCCTTTCAATGGTGTCAAGAAAGTACCCAGTAGAAAAGTCTTATGACACAGAATAATGACAAGAAATGCTTTCTGGACTTTGTGGAACCTAGAAGTACAAGTCTAAAAATACCTTTAAGATAAATTCTTTGAAATTTTTCTGCAGGTCCTTTACTTTTGTGGCTCCTAGGAGAAGTTGATTGGTTGACTTCTCTCTGCAGTGTCAATAGGATTATAGTAAAACTTGAATTTTACTGTGTCTTAATACCTCTCAGGGATGAGGATACTAGAGGAAAAACTTGTACTTCGATCTAAATATGAGAGCTTGCTATTGACATTTTGAATAATACTAGTATATGCTCATATTGCTCTTTATCACTTATAAATATACAGTAATTGGTGCCTTACTTATAGAAATGTCAGGTTTTCTGTACTTGGAATGAATACTGCTTTCTAAGTGAAAGGGAAGCTCATAACATTTACTCCTGCCATTTGTGTTACAATAATCACTACTGTTTATCTTAAATATCAGTAAATCTTTATAAGGGGAATGAACTCATATTAATAGTCTTGACTAAGACCTGTTGGCTAAGACCTAGAGGCATAATGGTTTGGTTGAAAGCAGATTTAAGTAAGAACTGTGCCAAAAAAATTGAGCTAATGTAGGTATCTGTAACTAGATTTAAAGGAAAACCTGATGACTTTCTTAGTGTTGCATGTAGATGGATGTGATGAAGTAAATACCTGGCAGCTTTTAGGTGGATAATTCACCTGGACATTTTACCCTCCCCTTGATGGAGGGGAATTTATATAACTTAGAGACATATTATATAGGGATCGAATTTAAAAAGTATATCCTAACTAGGAACAAAAAGCATTCCTGGTATAACAGTGGAAAACTTAAAACATCATAGGAAAGAATGCAGTTTTGCTTCCTGTTTGGTGAAGAATGTCTTAGTAAGGCTCCTTCACTCTGAGGAAGAAATTGGATGCAGCACAGCCAGCTCTTCAGGTCCCCACTCAGACCTCTTTGGGATGAGTAATTTCTCGAATGTTCTGAAAACAAAACCAGGGTGTTGCTTTGGAGGTCTTTGGGATGGAGGTCTGGCTTCTTGGATTTGGTCAAGGTGGTTTCACAGGGGGCACTGCCCCGGCCTTGGTGAACACATGATGCCTTTAAAACAGTGCATTGAACAGCCCTTGAGCCCTTAGAAATTCAGCCTCCAAATCTAATCAGACTTTCTTTTCAACCACATGGTACTTTGACAGGAAACTAGACCCTTTACTGTTTACACAAACCTGGTTCACCAGGCACAGATTTGCCGTAGGCGTGTGTCTAGATTGTTTCTGAAGGTGGTGCTGCGTTCTCCCTATTATTCATTACGTGGATGACTCTCCCTAGAAAGCACGTCCTTTTCGATACTTTGGACAGTTCGTTATTAATGAAAGAGGCCCACATTCAAAGCTATGTTTCTTTAGGGTTTTTCTATAAAAGTTGTAATCATCTATGTAACTCGAGTTTCTGGCTGCCATAATCTTATACCCAGCGTTTCATCAGAATCAGATTAGGGCTCGGTCCAGTCCTGAGACTACTCACTTCTCTCACTATCTCGGTTCCTCGCTGGAAGGCTGTCAAGACTGCCAGCCTTGTGGCCTGTGTGAAAGCACAAGGCTTGTGGCAGGAATGTGGCTTTACCCTGTTAGTGTTGCAGAATTACTTCTGGTATAGAGAACCTTGCTTTTCTCCTGCTTCCTATAGTCTGGTTTTAGACTATTTTTCTTGTGGTTTTGGTTTGCAAGTGTGTACTCATGGCTTTCATTTCCTTTATTCCTTTCCCTTCACACAGACAATGAAGAAGGGAATAATTACGAGATATTTTTTGTATTTGTTTATGTTGTCAAGCTATGCAGGCGACTTCCCTTTTGTCTTATAGAAAACAAACCCATGATAGTTGGAATATTTGAAATAGTTCTAATTTACTTTCTCAACACATCTTTCGTTGTTTTTGTTTAAATATAACTTGATAATATGGTTATAATTTAAATGATTTGGACATGAAAGAATTTACCCACCATGACACCATGTTTCCACAATCAATTTTGGATTTTTGGCGTATTTTCTTTTAGGTCTCTAAGAGGTTATTCTGTTGTTGTTTGTTTGTTTGTTTGTTTGTTTGTTTTTAAGTTCTTTTATTGGGAATGAAATTCCCATCAGAATTTTACCTCATTTTCTCAATACTTTCTTTTTCTTTAGAGATATTGAGGGCCCAGATAAATCGCCATAATAAAAGAGGAAGAAATCAGAGATGGAAGGACTTTTATAGTATCAAGAAACTAGATGATCAAGCCTTTAAAATCAGTGCCACATACCTTACTTGATGTCTGTAAGACTTAATCAAGAAGGGATTGTGAGGCACAGAGTGCTTTCTTCCTTTGCACTCTGAAACTTCCTTCTTTCCCAGTGTTGTTGAACATGCTAGAGATTTAGGACTTAGGATGTTTAAATAAATGAGAAGGCTAGGGTGTGTAGGAGTGAGCAGTGTCGATCCTGCCCTCTTTTGGGATAAAAGAAGTGATAACGGGAAGGAAGCGTCCCCTGGTGAGCATGATTGTGAATCAGGGCCCCATTGCCATAGTCCTGCTGAAAAACATCAGTGGGAAACCAGTTAAATTCTCAAGGTGGAAGGCACGTCATTGATTATAAAGCTGAGAAAGACAGTGGTCTTCTTTACACTTATAGCAATACAATTTGAATATTCCAAAAAAAGAGCTTAACTATTGATGAAAAACAGTTTTAGAGTGCTTAAATATCAGTCTTTTCCATTCTGCTTTTTGAAAAAATTATATTTTACATTTAGGAAATAATTGCTGCCTGGTTCCGTAGTTAAAGAATGTTTCAAGACCCTTCCCTCATGTGTTTTACTTGATGTGAACCGAAGGTGAATAAAATGTTTCCGGGTTTTGTCCAGTTTTGCAATCTCTGCAGAGTGTGATTTCTTCAGTAATTTCCCTCATGGTGGAGTTTAGGGAGTTTCTTTTTAAAGTGATCTTCTAATAAATGCTGTTTCTTATTATTTCTTAAGTGGTTTTAGATTTCTGTTATTCCTTTATCTAGCACTTGGACTCTAAACTCATTTTCACAAAAGTGGCTTTTGCCTTTGCTTGACAGCTGAAAATAGGATAACTATAGGTTGGAGAAGCATACTATACTTTGATACCTTTTTGTGAGTCTTTTTGTGGTATTCTGTGCTTTATTTTAAAATATGACTTTTTCATGTATTTGTGGACAAGGAAGTGGCTCTGAAATTTACACTATCTGTGAACCGTTTGTGGCCTGGTTAACAATTACCTTCTAAATTCTAAAATGGATATAAGTGAGAGGGGAGACTTACATAAAGATTTAAGGATTAGGAAGAACTGAGGTATCTCAAATCTTCTATAAAGGGAATCAGATGTATATATATGATGATGGAAGGAGACTAGATTTTAGGTGGTTAGTACACAATAAAGTATATAGATGTCATATTAGAATCTTGTACAGCTGAAGTTTACATAATATTATTAACCAATGTTATCCCAGCAAATTTAATTTTAAAAAGACAAACCTGGAAAAAAAATCTTTTGGGCAATACTATTTCTGGTCCTAAAATGTTTTTTTCTGTGTACCTTTAAAAACAAATACATAACTTATTGTTCTGTAATTTCTTTCATTTTTAAACAGAAATTTGATTTGTGAATTACATAAGCATTAAATTTCATCTGTGTATGAGGGGAGGGTGAGGTTTGAGACTAGAACCCACAATCTCTTATTTTCTCAAAATAGCCCTTTTCACTCTTCCGCGTTACCAGTGTTAGGAGGACAAGTCATAGCTCTTTGCCTGGAGTGGTAAGTTATACCACTTTTAAAATACCATTACTAAAAACAGCTCAGGTTTCTAAGCTGCCTCACATTTTTAAAAGCATTGGAAAGTATTTTTGGACTTGCTAACCATTATTAGATGGAAGTATAAAGAAAGCTGTGTGGTTACTTTGTGTTAGGGAACTGTGGTTGTCTGGGGGAAGGGTTACAGACGTCTGATTCCTTTGGGACTTAAATACGTTGGCTGGCCTACTGTTATCAAGTCATGAGCACAAGATAAATTCAGAATAGCTAATTAGCCTTTGCCTCAGAGTTTACTGTTTTATAAATTGTGCAAAAATCGCACTCTTGGTTATTTCCATATTATTATTGGGTTACCTGATTAAGTAATTGGACTTGCCCTTTACCTGTAAATGTTTGCTCCCAATTTTAGACACAGATCCCAGTAATAGTTTAAGGTTGTTTCAAATGTGATTTCTCTAATGAACTTTTTCCCCCAATAACCTGTCATCAATTAGTACTTTTCAAAGTGTGCGCTTCCACCTGAATTGTGGTCTGCTTTTAGATTTTTCAGTGTCCGTTCTGGGTATTTGATTTAGCATGACTCCTGGAGGAAACCTGTTAATACAGTGTCATTTGTGTCACTGAGAGTATATTTCAAGACCGTGAGAAGATTTTATACCATATTCTACATTCTAACTTGCTATTGACTATAAAGTACAATTTGGATTAGCAGCTTTTCAGGGAAAAAATAAAACACTGTCACATTTAATGTACAAATTGTAAGGTACTTCATCTTCAGAAAAAGTATGAAAATATGCTTAGAAAGTAAGGAAAATACTTCTTAAAATTATATAGTGATTTTGTGTTTTATTAGCAAATGATTTTATTTTTAAAATTTACAGAAGTATTTTCCAAGATGAGTTCATTGAAACAGAAGTGCTTTAGAATGTCAGTAGGTATGTTTTAAAAGTATAAAATGTATATTGATCCACAAATTTGTGAAATGTTATGTTAAACTAAAAAGCATACATGAATTATTAAATCTACAAATATTTCCAAACTTATTTTACTACAAACCCTTTTTTAGTCAAGGAATACACATCAATTTAGGAAACTTTGATATATGGTAATATTTGTGTAACACGTTTAAGTCACTGGGGTTTTATTACTTCAGGAATCTTGAAAATAATTTCGAGACATAAAGGCCTAAAATTATGTTATTTTAGGGAATTTAAGACATAACATCTTGATTTGAAGAAACAATGTAGCCATTTAAAAATACACCTTTTTTTTTCTTTCTAACTGGTATATAATTTATTTGTCATCGTTGTAGATTTGGAGTGGACTTAAAAGTCCGGAAATTTGAGCACTGAGCCACAAGTCAGAAGACCTAAGTTCTAGGCTTTTTTTTTGGACTGACTTTAATCAGATCGCATAGCCTCACTCACTGAGCCTCCCTTTTGACATTTGCCTAATGCACATAGTAATTGCAGACCCAGTCTACCTCACAGAATTGTAAAGATAAAATAAAAGTAATATCAGTAGGTGTTTTAAACTTGTAAAGTGTTTAGTGTAAGATTAGGGAAATAATTGTACCTTAGTTAAGCAAGTGACAGTTTCAGGTATCTTCAGACCCCCCTTTGTTTAGACTAATGGCACTTTATTTGAGGCTGGGAGAATTTTTTAGAGCTAACATGGAATTTGGAGATAATTGTGATACTCTCTTTTTGTCATTGGGGAGACTGAGGCCAGGAGGTGGTAAACGATTGGCCTTGAGTCTCACAGGGCAATCCAGGAATCCTCTGACCAGTCTAGGAGAGAGGAACAAGGAGCTACCTGTTAGTTAAGTCAAGATAGCCTTGAGTATCTCTCTCCCAGATATTGTTACTTTTTATAATGGAATGTTAGTATTATCATTTTAAGTTCCTAATTACTTTCTCGTTCAGTACTCTGTTTTGACTTTTACAATATATTTTAGATAAAATATTAGTGAATTACTTTCGAGCAATCAGAATTTTTTTGTGTGTGTCATGTTCAAAAAATTTTTTTGATCAATTACCATGTAATTGAAATTATGAGAGAAAAGATAAACACAAGGCCATTTATAATTTAGATTACTGTTACCTTGTCACTTACCTTTACTGTTTTGATATTTAGAGCACATGGAATTTGTTAACATACGCCCACCTCATACCTCTTTTAATGAAGAAAGAAATGAGGCCTGTTTCTTTGTGAACGCTTTTGAAAATGTTATTCCTTTTTCTTTGCCGCAAGAATTTACTGAGACAGAAAATAGCGTTGCTTATTTTTGTTGGCCACACTTAAAATAACTGGGAAATAAAAGTGTTATCAGTCAACACACATTTGTTAAGTACCTTGTACAGACGCATTGTGCTGGTACTGATGATTTAAGACATGCTATGGTCTTTTGCCCGGGAATTCATGAACATACTTATTTATGGTTTTATTCTTTTACAGTGTGAGATCAAACATTTTTCTGTGTTTGAAAATACATCGTAGAATAATTTCTCTATTTGTGTTCTTTTCGGCTTCATGTGAAATTTGAATAGAGAAATGCTGCAAATAGAAAAAAAGTTGAATAATTTTAGAGCTCTGAGAATAATATTATGAAAGGTTAAATTGTCTATGCTTTAATAAAAGAAGCAGTTAAAATTATTTTAGTCACTGGGGTAGTGTGTTTGTTTAAACCGTAGCGCACCTAGACAGAAATAAATCTTGTTAAAACAGCAGCTTAGCTGCTGACCTTACTCACTTTCCCCATTCTGCGTCCTGGAGTCTTGACTGCAGTGAAGTAGAAGCAGGCTACCCGGCATATTTGTAATAATATCTTTAAATGGCTTTTAAACCTGATACTTTATGAAGAAGAAATAAAAAGGATTAGTTACGCATGCCCTGAATTTATAGTCTGAAATGAGAGCCCAAACATTTTATTATATACTGTAGTTAACTAAAGCATGTTTAGACACTACGGACTACAATCGACCTTTTGTGGAATTTGGGTTCAGTCATCACTTCCTTCTCCAAGAGGAACTTAAACCCTGGGTTACTCTGCGTTTTGATTTGATTTCAGTATTGATTATAGATGAAGGCACTATATAATACATTATACTTTCTAGTCTGTAAATTCCTTGAAGTCAGGACTTTTTAAAATCATCTACAAAGCCCGTGTGTATCCCTGTTTACATGTCCTGGTGTTATAAATATTTGTTGGGTAATGAATGGAAGGATTTACATTTATCCTTATGCATCATAATCCTCTTTTGTGTCTGATGCTAGTCTGTCTGAGACATTTCTTTTTTGCTTAAAAATATTACTATATTTTCATTACAATGGAAAGTAATTAGTTTTTTATTCTGGTTATTTATTGATTTAAAACAACAGCTTACGCCTCATAATTCTGTGGAGTAGGAATTTGCATAGGGCACAGCAGGAATGGCTTTATCTCTGCTCTTATGTCCGGAGTCTCAGCTGGAATGACCAGGAACCGTTCGGAGCTGGAACAGCTGGGGCAGGCTGGACATCTCCTTGTCTTTTTCCTAAGGCCTGTTCACATGGCTAGATCTGGCTTCCTTGTAGTTTGGTGGCTTCTGGGTAGTCAGACATACATAGCAGCTCAGGACTCTGTGACCAAGGGTTCCAGAGTCTCAGGCTTAATCTTCAAGGCTCAGAAGGCCCAGAATTTCACTTCTTCCCAACTCTGTTGGTCAAGCCAGTCTCTAAGGCAACTGGCTCAAGGGGAGGGCTGTTACACTTCATTTCTCAATGGGAGGAGTAGCAAAGAGTTTATTGCTGTCATTAGTCTTCCAGAGTTTCTGTTCTTTATGTATTGCCTGTCATCATTATTATTAACCTCTTTAGGCTGCAGTTTATTCTAGGTTGCTCTGCAGAGTGTCTACTTGTGAGCACCTAGAGACCAGGTGACAGCTCCTGTCTTCCTGTCTGCAGCTGTAGTTGTGGCTTTACTGCCTGGAGCACTGTTTGTTCTAGACCTGGGGGAGAGAGAGGGGTGGGAGGTGGGAGGACTGTTAAGTTTTTTGGGGTAGAAACAAGAACTTCCTGATTGAGTATTCATGCTCAAAATGAATTTTCCCCATAATGTCAGAGGGGGAAATACCTGTACCTTACACCTCTACAAGTGTGGTTTGTGTATTCCATTTCCTAACGGTTAAGCCAGTGGTACCCGGAGATTTTGATTTCACGAATGACTATTAAAAATTTCCCTCCAAAGCCCAGGAACTGACACAAGATTTTGAAATTTGTCAAGTCATTACATAGAAAAAAAAAAAAAAACACTACCATTTCAGAAATTAAAAGGCAAATATAACCCCACAAAATAAGCTCATAATCTAATAATAAAGGGGAATCCACAAATTTAATGAAATTTAGCTTTATGGAAAAATAAAGTACTACCTTTTTTTCCTCATTTAGGTTTAAAACTGGAAAAACTTTGTTCTTGAGTTAACACTCAGATATTTTGGGAACCACTGGTAGGGCCTTATTTTGATTTGTCAGCAGAACTTTTTAAAAACAAAAGCTGTACATGGTTTTTTATTCCACATTTTATAGCCACATTTATTATGTAAACAATGGAGAAAATTAACTGGTGTAATGGCCCTTATGAAAAACACCCACTTTTGCATATGTTACTAGATTACTTTTCAATGCAGAAAGATTTTAGTTTCATTAGGACCTATTCAACAAAAACAGATTTTACCAACCAAACATAAATAAAACAACCAAATGAGATTTAAATTAGCAGCTCCACAACGTCGTGGGACTGGCCAAGCTGCTGCCCACACCCTGCTGCGCTCAGGTTCCATCCAGTGCTGTTGGTCAGTCAGCTGTGTGAAGACGTTGCAGTTCTCCCCATTATTTTTTTTTGAACCTATAGAAAACTTCATCCATCAAGATATCAAAGACATGAAATACTGCTAGCCTCTAAAATTGTAAGAACAAAATACAAGTACTGAAATTAAATGTCAGTTATCAGCTATGTAATGGTCATTCATGTGACTTAGCATATTCCAAAGTTAAGTAGTTTTAGATTGTCATTAAAATGAAAATATATTAGAAAATTTCCTCGACATTTAGGTATATTCTTGTTTTGGGGATTCCCAATTTTGAGGAAAAATTCCTCGTGTTCCTCGTGATTGCCCACCTTAGGTTTTAGAATTGCTTGTTGTTTTTTTTTAATGCAGTTCCTTGTGTCAGATAAAGTCTTCTTTTTGTCACAGCCTTTTTTCCCCCTTGACTTCTGTCTTTTATCCTACAGTCTCTTCGGATATCTTCCATCTTCTTTGCTTATGTGTAGGTGTAACAAGCCAATAATCGAATGATCTTGTTGGTGAAACTTTTTAGAGCAACTCATTATGTCCTGTCTTTAGGTGGATGGATGCTTGTGGCTGTTGGTAATAGCTGGATGTTAGAAAGCATCTTCTTGATATCACATCCTTTTTTCTGGGTGAAATGAGGTGAGTGGAGCAAGCAGTGCAGAGAAGCGGAACCTGGCAGAATGAACTGGCAGGCAGCAGGGGAGGGGCCGGCTGCTGGACCCCACCAGTGAGTCTTCTTCTGGCTTTACCGGGAGTGCGTCCCTCAGCCTCTCTGACTTTCAGTTTCCTCTTCTGCAAAAGGGAATCGATAGGTGCCTGTTTGTTAGACATATCAAAAGTAATGCCTGTAAAATTTGTACAAGAGTAGCTGACTGACACTTGGCACTTAACACAAGGTGGAGCTCTCCTTGTTATCCTGTATGTTTAGGATCATAGAACACTCATCTCCAGATCTTTCGTATGTTGTATGGTTGGATAGTTGAGCTATAAATTCTAGACTCACAACTAAGTTACAAGCCTCTGTCATTTTGTGTCCTCAGTACCCTTCTGTGATGGGAAGGGTGATGCATATATGATGATGATTTCCAGGTTTCTTCCAGATCCAAATTTTTATTCAAAATGGTAGTTACCACAGGATCCAATTTTTTCCAACATTCCTCAGTGTTTTTGTTAGAACCTAGGCACATGATAAAGTGGAAAATTGCATT
This sequence comes from Cynopterus sphinx, assembly GCA_030015415.1. Lineage (NCBI taxonomy): Eukaryota > Metazoa > Chordata > Mammalia > Chiroptera > Pteropodidae > Cynopterus > Cynopterus sphinx. Next base: position 47,673,118 of record CM057389.1, on the reverse strand, counting down.
TAAAAAATTTTAAAGTTCTTTATAGGCCCACACAATGACGAAGTATCTTTTTTGATAATATTTCTCTCAGTACTTGGATCCATGTTGACTCAGCAAAATCATACAGAGAGACAATAAAAATATGACCAGGTACTCAGCATGCTTACTCCAAGGTGAAGTGCTCCGTTTCCCAGCGTAGTAAGTTGCAAAGCTTTTCTCCTGCTGTTCTAGTGCTCATATTTGGAATACCATATTCTTTCTAGAACTCTAAAATATTACCAACTTAATTATGTCATATAAAGATGTAATTTTACTCAAAGGAGGAAAACCTTTCTGTGATGTAAAATTATAGCCATGAACACATATTACATACACATGGGAGCCGTTTTCAATAAAAAGAAAATATCGTTGTTCTGGTGCTTGCTCTTTCTTTTCTTTTTGGTGGGTTGGTGTGCTTCTGCAGGTGATCAGAGTAGTTAGAACACAGGGTGGGAATCTGGAGGATATGGGTTTGACATCCGGCTCCATCACACGTTCTTTGGCTCTGGACAGATTGTGTTACTGTTTCTTCTTGTAATAAAATGGGTAATTTATAACATTTTCCTTTGTAAGAAGACACTCTCCTACCCTCTCATACTGTGTGCATTTTAAAAAAATGCTCTTTTCATCATGTTGAAATGATGCTTATCTTTATGTGGTCATGCACTGTTAAAAGATGTGGCCTTCCTGTACGAAGTGGGAATTGACAGTGACAGACTTTTGGGGAAGAGGCCAGTCCTCAGAGAAGAAACAAACTCAGAAAGAAGCCTTTGGTGGACGGATTTGTGCTGCTCCCTTTCCCTGAGAGGCTGGATTTGGAAGGTACCGCTAACTATTGCGGGTTCAGGACTGCCCCTGTCCTGTGTAGACAGGTCGCATAGTTTTGAAGTTAACTTTTGGTGTGCCCCCTTTTGCTGCACCGTGGCCTCGAGGTGAGTATCACACAGGCTTGTGCACGTCATGCTCAGGACAGAAGGGAAGGTCCTGTGTCCGCCACAGGGGTCAGTGCAGCATCACGCAGGGAAGGAGGAGGGGAAGCTGAGTCTCTGAGAGGAGTTCCCAGTCCTGTTTCCTCTCCTTGAGTGGATTTTTTTCTCTGTACTGTTAGTATTTGCAAGGTATATATCTTATTTATTAAAGAAGGCAGGTGTTTCCTCTCAGACTGGTTTTATTGTGAAAAATAAACTGATAAATACATGGAAATTCTCTACTGTGTGGTGTGTACGGTAGCTTCAGTAATCGTTCTCATTTTAAGGAGAACGAAGAAAAACATTACCTACTTTATTGGGAGAAAAACCGTTAAAATTCTACTCATGGTGCCTTTTAGCCTTTTAATGTGGGGGAGGAGGTGCTGGTTGGTTGTGGGATTGGCACGTTGGGGAGTCATCCTGAGCCTTGATCTCTGTTTAAGACTTCCCGCTCAGTGAGTTATATTTTTCTTTCCTCCTCCTCTAATTCTGTTAAAGACTATTATTATGTGGATTTTTTGGCCGAGCACCCTACTTAAAGCCCCAAGACCTGTACAGGATGTTGGCCAGAGGGGGTGAAACCTCACATTGGTCCTCGAGAGGCTCACGGTCTGCAGGGGAAGACAAATTTGAGCACAAGGTAGTAATAGTAATGATAGTGATCATTTGCACTCGGGATCATTTGCACTTGTGACCAAATCCTTCTTTCCTATTCACTTATCAGCACTTTAACTTTCTCCAGTCTGACTTTGTCTTTATCATTCCAGGCCTTCAGCAATTTCTGCCATTCAGGTAGGCACTGTTTGATTCCCCGCGCATTGTACACTGTAGGCCACCCTCTCCGCAGGCAGTCTCTCAAATTCTGTAGCACTTTGTCTCTGCTGGACCTCTTTCTGCCTCTTAAGTAATTTCTCTTATTCTCCCTGGCTAGTTCCTTTTCTGCATAATTTTGAAATGTAGGAGTTCCCTAGGGTTCAGTCCCAGCTCTCCGATCTTTATTATGTCTCCCTAGGAGATCTTAACCATTTCTATGGATTTAAATGCTATTTCCAGGTCAGTGACTCCAAAGTTAGTATTTTTAGTCATCTTCCAGATTTGAGCCTTGTACACGCAGCTGCATATATCAGATTAATTTTTCTTCTAGGTCTGACTCTGGGCAAGAATACTACTCTTTGGAGAATTACTGTTTTACATTAGTTATTTTATTGTATTGGTTCTGACCACGGTAGGCGAATGACAGAATTGAAAGGAATGGTCCTGGGATCTGTGAATTTGATGGGTGTGTTATTTTTTACTGTAGCATGCATATCAATTATGTGTGTGTGCCTGCCTGTAGCTTAGGAACTTTTTAAATGGTGATACCTCATTTTTTTATGTATCTATTATGGCTTAGGAATTTTTTATATTTAGTGTAGATGAAAAGCCACTAAATTAAATTATAAATCTAAATTTTTACTTGTTTAACTTATCATTAACTGTACTTTTTGAAGCATCTTATTAAAATAACAAAAGAACATCTTAAGATCGACTTTCAATTAATTTTAAGTACCAGTTTTAGAAAACTGGAGATTCCTCTGAGCAAATTAAGTTATATGTATAACAGAATGAATAGTTGGAAAGAATAATTGGAAGGTTAGTTAATTAGTGGTGATATGTAAGTTATAAAAGCTCAATGTCATTTTAAGAAGTCTTGACATGATCCTGCAGACCTGCTTTAAAAAGACTTTGAGAAATGAAAATTACTTCTTAGAGAATTTCATTAGTTAAGAGTCATTGTCTGAAGTGGAGGTAGAACCCTGTACACAAAGGAAGAAAACATGAGCTTGTCTGAAGCATAAGTAGAAGTTAATCAGTTAACTTACAAGTTACTCTTCTGTGGCCTAGATGGTGTGGATAGCACCATCAGTTTAAAAACTGGGGAAGAATTTTCCCTTGCGTATATAGTACACACTCTTTACATGTTATTTACATGATTTTCACCACAACAACATTGAGATTTTACTACTATACTATTTTATTAAAAATTTATGAAAGCTATAATTTAGGACTTTTATATTACATAAAATATATGTCAGATAAAAAATATAAGGTCCTGCTCAATCTGAAGTTCTCACGGTTAAGTCTTGAAAGTATGACTGCACTCGTGATATTATGATTTGAAACACGCTCAGTTTAAGGTGTGTTTTATGTTCAGTTGTTTGGGAATTTTCGTGCTTTTGAGCAAAAAGTGGAAAAATAAATCGTTGTACTAGTCATGCATTACGGGTATAGGCTCGTGGTGGGTGTATGTTCAGGTATGCTTGGCTGGAACTGTTGAAAAGTCTCAAGTGATCTGAGCGGTACTTCTAGCCTTTTCTCCCTTTCTCCATGTCCTCTTCACTTCCCCCGACCTGCCCGACCGGCTCGATGCCTGGGTGGTGCCGGCCGGAGAGCCAGAAGCTCAACAGTAGGACCCGTGTGGGCACAGGAGGGTGGCAGCCGCAGGCCCCGGCCAGTAGCACGTGCCACACCCTCCGCCGTCCATCAGGACCTAGGTAGTTATTCCGCTGGCAGATGTATTCTTGCTTGTGTACCATCGATTGGTGATGCTTCCTTTGATTGGTGGCAACTCTGAGAAAATTGTGAGGCTACATTTGGGTCAGGAAGAAAATAATGTCAAGATTCTCAATTGCAATGTCAGCCAGGGGTAGCCAACATGGGGAATAAGCTTTGCCGTGTTCATTACTAGTGCACCCTGCTCGTTGAGGCTGTGCTCAGTATATGTTCACACCACCCTTTGCTGTTGGCACTACATTTATTCCTTAGATTCCTTTATTCACACACAGTAACCTTAGCTATCTCATAGAAGTAAAGAGCAGGGACACACAGTTACATTTATTTTATTCTATTTTATTTTTAAATAATTTATTGGGGGTGACATTGGTTAATAAAATATAGGCTTCAGGTGTACAATTCAGTAATATATCATCTGTATATTGCATTGTGTATTCCACCCTCAAAGTCAAATCTGTCATATATTTGATATTTTTTAAATTTAAAATTGTTTTAGCATTTAAAAAATTGGGATATAATTTGCATTCCATGAGATGAACCCACTTTACGTGTATTTAACGATGAGTTTTAGTAAATTCATATAGTCATCTGTGTGTCATGTTTATGCCTTTCTTTAGCACCAACACAACCCAGTTTTAGAACAATTCTGTCAGCCCCTAAAGTTCTATTGTGTCCATTTTGGTCAGTCACCACATCCATTCCCTGACCCAGGCCAGCACTTGTCTTTTTTCTGTCTCTATAGTTGTACTTTTTCTAGAAATTTCAGATAAATAGAGTCATACAATCAGTTGTCTTGGTGTCTGGCTTCTTTCATTTAACACAGTGTTTTTAAGGCTCATTCGTGTCTTTGCATATTTCAGTAATTCAATTCCTTTCCATTTCTGGTGGCATTTCATTGTATGAATGTGCTACATTCTAAAACAATACATTCTCCAACTGGTAGACACTCGGATTGTTTCTAGTTTGGGGCTGTTTTGAACATAACTGCTAGGAACATTCGTGTACAGCTCTTTGTGTGGTCATCTGTCCTGGAGAAATGAAAAGACATGTTGGTGTGAATCGTCAGGTTAAACGAAAAGAAACTTACACGCTGTTTTCCAAAACGATCGTATGTTATACTTTCCAGTCCGCAAGGGGTGTGATGTGAGCATTCTAGTTTCTTTATGTCCTTGTTAACACGTGAGATATTTCACTAAATGTCTAGAATATTTTGTTTTGGTTTTAATTTTCATTTTTTTAATGACTAATGGGGTTTAGTAATTTTTCGTGTGCTTTTCCCATTGTATATCTTCTATGGTAGATAAAAAATATCTCTAAATATTTTGCCCTTCTAAAAAAGTTGAATTATGTGTTTTGTTACTGAGTTGTAAGACTTTTATACATTCAAGATAGACATCTTTTATCAGATAATTATTTAGCTCTTTATATATTCTAAATACTTTATCCGATAATTATTTTGCCTGTATTTTCAACCCATCTGTGGCTTGTGTTTTAATTTTTTTAAATTATGTACTTTGAAAAACAGAAGTTGTAATTTTAATGGAGTTTAATTTATTATTTTTTTCTTTTATGTCCTTAAATTTTTTTTAATGCATTTAGCATCATATCTAAAACCTTTTTTTTTTCTTTTTTTTGCCTAATTCATAATAAGCTTTGTAGTTTTGGTTCCTACTTTTAGTTCTATGAGCCTACCATTCTGAGTTAATTTTTATACATGGTGCAAGGCAAAGGTTGAGGTTCTTTTTTTTTTTTTGCCTCTATACATCAGCCAGTTTTGGACACTGTTTATGGTAAAGACTGTCTTTTCCTCATTGAATTACCTTGCCGCCATTATTGAATATAAGTTAATATAAATTTGTGGGCCTGTTTCTAGACTGTTCTCTTTTATTGTTTATCCCTGTGCCAATACACCATTGTTTTGATTATTATAACTTAATAGTAAGATTCAAAATCAGATAGTATCTTTAAACTTTGGATGGAGGTTTTAAAGTAGCCCTGGTTCAAAAATATCCCATGTTTTTGTATCTCTTTGGAGGGTTATGGGCAGATAAAGCCATTAAGACATCCCAGGGAAAATCAGTTCTACTTGATGTCAGGTCAGCCTGAAGCTTTTATTTTTCATCACTTTATTGAATCACCTGTCTTAGCTAGCAGCATCAGCAGGGTCATTCACCATTATAATGCCTACTGTGTTCCAGGTGCTTTAATACTTATTTAATGCTTTCAGAGTGCAGTATAGTTGAGTACACAGCAACATTTTCTGTCTCTCACACCTAAGGTACTGCTAGTGATGTAAGATGAACAGCAGCAGTATTTCCATGACAAAGCCAGGTTTTGAAACCTGGTCTGCCTGATAATGGTTAACCCTAGGTTCTTTCAGCTTGCCCACACTGTCTTCTAAGAGCAGCCTCTTGCTTTGTGGAGAGGAGGTGTATCTTTTTAGTTCATACAGTGGAAATTGTAGTGGTAACAGGAGAGAAGATGATATGCATCCCTCTGCCTTTTCTCCCAAGTTGCTGTCTGTCCCTCTGTCATGCTGCCAGGCCTGAGCAGTCTTCTTCCCCTCTCCCCCCCTTGAAACACATTCCCAAGGTAGATTTGTGAAAACTGTCAGGACTGATGGAAGAGGAAGGGAATGTTAATTTATTATAGAGTTGTTATTGCCTGTGCTACTGCTTTAAATGGCTATTAGTTCCCTTAGTAATTTATAAAATATTTGTAATTCTATGTTTAAGTATTTTATTAATTCCTTTTGTTAAAAATGTCACACCAACATATTATATCCTGTGGAAATTGTCCATATGTTTATGTGTCTTTTATCTTTATGCCCCTTCTATGTCTATCTTTAGCATGGATTTAGCATTGGTATTTTTCCCTCAAATTATATTAGCATATTACTAAAAAGTCGCCAAATAGTATACATCAAGCAGTAATAGTTTTAATATTACAAGCTGTAGTTTTTGATTGTTGCATAGTGTGATGCCTTTAAGCAAATTAGTCGTTGTTATAGAATTATAATAGGCCTAAGTAGGCCAGCATGATGCGAACATTTACCCTAGCAGTGCTGGAAAGAATTGATGACTCTCGTTACATAACACTTTATTGCATGCTAGTGACTGCCACTTGAGGAGAACCCATTCGTTTTACTTACTATGATAACTTCTTATTTGCATACAGATTTCCTTTTGTTTTTCATGAATCATTGCTAATACCCTAGCTACATTTCATTACATATGATGATCACCAGCCGATAGGTCCTGGTAAAAATCAAAATGCAATTTTTTCTGTCTTTCCCCTTTAGACCTCTTAGATTATAAAGTCTGATGTTTTCAGTGCCCTAGAAAAATGGTAATGTGGGTGTTAAATTACCATTTATGTTAGCTTTTTTCTGCTATTAGGTTCTATTTATTATTCTAAAGAATAAAGGGCCCTTAAGAGAGTTAATACTGTTTTCAGTTTGATAATCAGTGTTATTTATTACTGATTAGTGTCACCTAAAGGAAAAAAATTGAATAACTCAATTGTAGAAACATTTCTTGAAGCTGTACATAATAGTTTTTAAAAAAGTCATAATACTGTTAGTAGCAATCAAGCCATTTTTCTTAGGTCTATAAATTACACAAAAGTAGTAAACATCACTACATAGAGAATATCAGAAGCACGTATTTGTTGTTTGTACTCCTCACAATGCATCTGGGAAACCAGCTTCTCATGTGCTGTGGACAGGGTCCTGTGTGGGTCAGGAGAAATCCTGCAGGGTCCTTGATCATTAAGCACTTATTCTCCAGGATGCACACCCAGTAGAGACTTGGCGAGCAGTTGCCCGCATATCCCAAATGTTCAGTTCCTCTTCTTTTTCTTATTTATCCACGTTTGCTCTTCACATTGTTATGATTGTCCTATACGGCATTATTTTTATATCATTTCACTCAAGACTTTTTTTTAAGAGAAGTTGTTCAGTCACTTTTGAACATCTTTCTTTAAACAGTTATGACATAGATTTTTATTTCAGTAATTTCCAGCCTTTCACTCCGTCTTGGTAAACTATAAATCACAGCAAACGAAGATGGCTCTGTGAAGTGTGTTTACTTATTTTCTCAGCAGACATCTACTATGGACCGTGTCACAGTGTGCTAGGCATTGGCCTGGCCCCAGCAGTGCTAGCACTAAGCCAAGCAGGTACAAGAAAGTATCATCAATATAATGGCGGGCTGTCCAAATGTGTAGGGTCAACACCTCATAATCCTCAATGAAATATGACCTTACATATTTCATATTATCTTGTACATATAGAAGGAATGTGCCAAGTCTGCTTCTTGATTTACCATGCAGTTGAATGGAGAGATGTTATTAATGCTTATTACTTATGTTGGTTGTAAAAATCACATTCACTCTAATGAAAAATAGGATTCCGTGTTTTTTAAATATATGTTTGTTTGTTTATGTTGCAGATTTCTCTTGGATTTGGCAACAAATTTATAGATCTTCTGCACTGTGTACAGGCACAGGTGAGTTAAAATTAAGCCTTTCTGTTGGAATATTTTGATTTTCAAGTAAAATCAAATTTTTAAAAATTATTTATAGTTTAGCAAAATATATGTAAATGTATATAAAAATCTAAAAAACACTAAAAATATATTTGTCTACATTTCTGTTTTATTATGGAAAGTCTCTATGAATATGCTGGAAATGACTTTTGAAGTTAAAATGACCATCTTTGTTTACCAGTGATTACTGTATAAAATTGAGAAGATAACATATACCTGTTGGACGAAATGAATTATAATTTCATAGCCTGGCAAAATGTTTATGTTTATTTTTATATGTAAATAAAAGAATATCTGCTGTAGATTTTAACAGCAAATTTCAGTCTTATGGAGGTGGATGTTTTAAATTTAATGAGCGGGCTTTTCTTGTCCAACCAGTCTGAAATAGCTTCTCAATCATTCCTTATCACACAACCCTGATTTATTTTTATCATAATATTTTGTTGTTTATAGTCTCTCCTCCTACAATATATGCTCCATGAACATTGGGACCTTTTTGCCTTGGTAAAGACAGTGTCTCTAACTACTAGGATAGTAACTACTAGGATAGTGCCTGGTATATAGAAAAGACTGAATAAATGTTTGTTAAAAGTAATTATTGGGTAATAAATATTAAGAATTTATTTATATTCAGTCACTGAACTCTACCTCTATAAATATAAACCAGAAATAATTCCTCATAGCTTTTGATTTCTATTTCTAAATACGAAATTAATTTATATCAGATACTTAAAGTATATAGCTCTTAAATGTTATGAGAAATTACCTGTGTTGCATATTTTACATACTCAGATATGCTTAATAAGGATAGATTTCAGAGGACAATGCTTTCAGTTCTGTGTTTATTTTTCACTACCCTGGAAGGATCTCATGATGAGTAATGGATAAATGTGAAGCATGCGTGGTCACTTCTCATCTCCGTACTGGATCATGCTACCATATTGAATATGTTTTGTGACATCTTTATAGAGAACAAAGGGGGTTTGAAAATTGTCCAGTTTTTAATCTCTGAAAACCAAATAAGTTATAATTTCCCACTGCTTGTCACTGGATACAAAATGTAACTTAATTGGGAACATTTTGCTGCACTTTATGTTAATGTTTGAATTCATTATCAAAGATAAGCTGTGGGCATGAGCTGACCACCCATTTCCCTGTGCCCTTGGCAGTTTTAAGAATTCCGAATATTGTTTGTTATTGTTGGGTTCTTGTCTCCTGTTTTTCTGTATGGTTTTTTGTTTTCATTTTCATTTTTGAGCTCTTTTACTTTCTTAAGTCATTAGTCTCTCCTCTGCCACCATGATTTACAGAACTAAATCTGACCTTTAGGGTTTTTTTGTTTGTTTGTTTTTGCTTTTTAAGTAAAATTTTAGGAACCATACAGCCATTTCTGATTCACACATAATTTACTAAGTGCAATTTTCAGATTGCTTTGATAATACTAATAGCAACAGCTATTGTTGTTCTCTTGCTGTGTGGTGGGTTTTATGTAAGTGCTTTTTAGTTATCTTCAGAATAACAGATAAGGAAATTGAAGCTTAGAGAGGTTAAGTGACTTTTCCAAGGTCATATCAAGTCAGTGGCAGTTTGCCACTCCAGAGACTTGATCTTAACCACAGAGCTCCATTCTTTGCTTAAATAGCATTGAACATAAGCTTTTTTGTAGTAATAAGTATAATATAGGAAAATAATATTCACATTTGAGGACTTTTATTTAGCGTATATTTTATTAGCAGGTCCCAACTATTAACCTTTATTTCAAATAATTAAATGGGACAACTCATTTGAAATTTTTAATGACTACTTACACAATTTAAATTTCCACTCTGCCCTTTTATTTCATACTCACTCTTTGGGGAGCAGGCCCATGAGAAAAAGCCATAGGCAGTCCTTTTTCCATTAGAAATGTGGCATGCTGTGAATCAGCATTCTTTTTTTTTTTTCTTTTTAATGCCTACATCACCTGGTATTCCTAGGTGGTCTCCCATCCAAGTACTAACCAGGCCCAGCCCTGCTTAGCTTCCGAGATCAGAAGAGATCAGGCACATTCAGGGTGGCATGGCTATCAACTTGAATCAGCATTCTCTATCCCTTGCAATATTAGAAATTTTAGGTTAAAGGTGGCATCGGTGGCTTGTTACACTTTTCCTGCAGAAAACGGCATGTGAAATATAGTGACTAGAATTACTTAGAACCTTTATATTAAAAATTGTATTAATTTATATCTTTGGGGAGATTTTTCTAATTATTTAAAAGCAAAGTGGTGTAGCTTTGAGGTATAGCAGTTTGTTCAGAGAGAACTTTAGCTTTCCTTAATTTATTTTCATGGCTGAGTATGACATATTACATAAGAATATTTTGACTCTCAAACATATAATATTGTGGACGAAGTGTTCTTGAAGATAACTTTGTTGAATATACACTAAAATTTGATTTGAAAAATAACAATTAATTATACTTTCTCACACTTTCCCCGAAAGGATTGTATCTGTGAGCGTAAATGCAAATTTCAGATTTGAATGTATGGAAAGAGAATTCAGTAGCTTGAATTAAAAAGAAAAAATTTATTTAACAGACCAAAATGCTTCTTAATCTACAGCTACATCAGTATTTCCATTCCAGTCTCACATTTTAAGCATTTTTAAAGTTAGCCAATAAACGTTTCTTAGACTTGATAGTCAAAACAGAAGCAAGCGTTAGATTAATCCATTTGACAATGTAGCCTTGAAATGTAATTTTCCCTTCACTGTGGAAAACTGAACTCATTGGATTCATATATGCTCTCTGGATTCATATATACATATATAAACTTCCTCTGCTCTGGAGGATTTGGTGTGGGGTGAGTGGGCAAAGAATTGTTCACACATACTTGGTAGAAACCAGTTCTTCAATACGAATGTGGAGAGTTCTCCAAAGTACAGGAAAGCATGATGTACTTCTTGTGATACTAGTTCGCTTTGTTGTGATACTGCTAAATACTAAAAATTATATTAAGCATAAATTTTGTTCATGTTGGATATGACATGGTCTAAAGTACATTTCAAGTGAATATTTGTTGCATCTTAAATTTCCTCTTTGTTCATGGGTGTGAGAAGATTTGTGTTTAGATATCAGATTTAATGGAGAGATTTAAATTCCCCTGTAGATGGGCAGCTTGATTTGAGCTGTACAGCTGAGGCTTCGAGCACTGACCACTGAAAATCAGTATTAATCTAAACAAAAGCTTAGACTATTTAAGTAATATCTTTTGCTTTAGCTAAAATCTGCTGACATTTAATTGTCTTGCTACTTTTGTGGTAATTTTCTTCAAATGTCAGCATAGCAGGCAGTGTGATCTGCTAAATAAATATTTTAACAGTTGACAAAATGCCCTCAGTCATTCTAACTAGAATCCTAATCCTAGCCCCCCTGGGTAGACTACTCTGCTCTCAGCAGGCGGAATGGACTGCTGAACTCAAGACACAAAAGGCTTTCTGGTGGGTTGAAATTACCTTCCAATGGGTGTTACTGACACAAAGCCATCAGTTGGAAAGTATTTGTAGGACAGGCCAGTTTTTACTATTCTGCTTTGCTTCTCTTTTAATGTATGCATTAGTGTAAACAGGTTGGCTTCGTTTTCCCCACAGAACTAAATAATATCCAGCACCCTTAACCTTCCTTTCTCTTCCCACTCTCCCTTTACCTTCAGGCCACCCCGCTTTCTTTTTGACTCTCCTTTCAGAAATATCTTTTGGTTATATTATGCTAGCCAATGCTAAGCATTGTGGGAAATATAAAGACTAATTACCGAAAATTATTAAACTGGGAAAGGAATATCATTGTATGTTTAACTCCATGTTTCTTTCCTTGCCCAATGTTTTTACATTGAATTTTGGTTTTCTGATTCTTTTCTTTTATAGAGAAAACTGAGCATCGATTTCTGAATTATACATTCATTCCCTCTAAAAGTCTTAATCTACCCGCACTAGAGGGGTTACGGCAACAACAGCAGCAAAAGCTGTCATGAATAAATGTTTGTTTCTGTGGAGTTCGTAGCGCTTTCAGAGGGTGCTCCTGGGGAGGTGCCCGCATCACGACCCAGGTGTGCTGTGCTGAGACACCAGAGTCCAGGCAGTCTTCGTTAGGATGGCGGCCTTGCTGCTTGCATAGGTCCAGACAAGCAAAGGGATGTTAGTACTGGAAATATAAGGGAACCTGGTTTTTTGGTTAATCTAAATTCTAGAACAGCCAAATTTAGAATTACGGACAACAATTTAAAAAACATGTTTTTAAATTAAATCCGTGAGGGTGTTTCTTGGATTATAACAGTTGAGTTTCAGTTGAGAGTTTTTTTTGCTGTGAGTGTACCATTCGGTTTTTTTTTTTTTTTTTTTAATTGAAAGTTTCTGAGTGTGACTTCTGTTGGCATAGCTAATATTCTTTGGAAATAATTCAAATTGAAAGTACTATTAGTCTGTACCTTGTGGAGATCTTTTGAGCTAGTGTGTCTTAGGGGAGGTGGCAGACGCTTCTGAGAAAGTTAGGAATCAGCGGCCTCTGATTCTCAGCTGTGCTTCTGCCTGCTTACTGTAGGGGACAGGGCTGTGTGTGTGGGAGCAGGGATGCGTGGTGTGCAGACTGTTGAGAAAATGTGTATTCTCTTGCCTTTTTTTGTTATTGGCCTTTAGATTTCAATTCAAACTCGTACATTCTACTTCTCTGGATAGTAGAATTGTTAACTGTAAGGAGAAGGTCTCTGATAAGCACTATCTTAGTGACTGTAGGGGAAAAGATACATGGCATTTGATTTGGGGTCAGTTAGTAGGATTTTTCTATGCTATTCAGTTTCACTTTGAAAGGAAAGTGACAGATATATGTTATTTTCTAGGCAGGTGTTGCATTTGAGTCAGCTGACCTTGGCAGAATCCCCTTAGAGTTAAAATAGCAAATAAAATAAAGCTGCTTCTGTTTGTTTGTTTGTTTTTAAGCTAAGATCATTTATGGCATTCACCACTGTTTACAACATCTAGGTGTAAAGGATAAGTTAAGCATTTATTCAAAATTGTCCATATTCATAAGATCAATTAAGTAGGTTTTTTTTTTCTTTTTTTTTTCTGTCTTGGCATTAGACTATAAGATATTTCCATTGGGATTTCTGTTGCTAGCTGGAAACTCAGAAAAAAGGGAGAAAATCAGAGAAGTTAACAATAAATTGTACAAATTGTGATTTCAACTTAATTCCATGCATTAGGTTGTCTGAGCACTGTTTGCTACTTCATGAATAATTCACGATGTCTACAATCAATGGAAATGTGTTTTTTGGCCTAGTCACAGCTCCACCTCTGCAAAGGGACAGTAGGGAGTATGCGGCATTTAATAATGGCTACATGGGAATTTAAACACGTACTGTAAATGTATGTAGTCCAGTTTTGGAGGCTCTCTAGTACGTGTCTCCATGTGAGGTCGATTTTGTGGTGCCATAGTCTGTAGAATTGTTTGCTTTCACTACTTTTTGAAGTATTAAAAAATAGTGAAGTAATTTAGAGTTCGTTAATTTGAAGACTGCTTTTTTTTTTTTAATGAATATTTTTGGCCTTTTTGGTGCCATTTACATAAATTTCATTAGCAGAAATCATATTCTGGAAATTTTGTGTTCTCAGCCTAAAGGACCGAAAATTTGGTACCTATCAACATCACAGAATTGGAGCACAGTTTTATTGTACCTCTTTGAGAAGTGAAAAGGACTGAAAAGCAGGAGTGTGATAGACAGGGTGAATTTCAGTGGAAGGAGGTGTGAGAAAGCTTGTAAAAGACCTACTAAAGCCTATGTGCATACTGAGTCTGTTAAGTCTTTACCTAAACCATTAAAACAATGTTTAAGGGGAACAACTGTATCTTAATTATTGAACTGGTGGCTTAAGTTAGAATAGACGGAACGGGGGCCAAAATGAAACGGTCGATCTCTCAGTTTCTTTGACTTCTTTGTCGTTAAAAAGCTAATTGATTGAGATTTGTAATTTTCCCTTTTATATGGCAGTTTTATTACAGTCCAGAAAATAAACTCCTGTTTTCTAGGTTATAAGATAGAGTGTGAAAATAGAAGATAGTTTTGAACTAATATATTTTGAGAATCATATGATGGTTACTCATGCTATTATATTTGACTAGAATAGAAATGTAAAATTCCTTTGACTTAATTTAGACAAATTAGGTTGGTTTCATGAGTCTTATTAATATACAGTAATAGATTTTGTTTTATTAACCCAGTGGAATATAGATTTTAGATTTTTTTTTGAAACCAGATACTTTAGAACATTTAAATTTTCTCTAAGTAGAAGTCAGGTGTTTAATGTTGCTACTGCTTCAAAATATTCACAGTTTCATAAAATCATTATTGTCTAACGTTCAGGTTATTACTTCTTTGAACTTGTTCATTAGCATATTTATATTATATGTCAAGGTCAGGTTCAAACTTTTCTTTTTAAAGTATCTTTTGAAAATATAAAATGATAGCCTTTTGTAAAATACTGCTGTTAATCTTTTAAATTTATTTTTATTTTAACATGCTAAGTGCCAGTGCATATTGCTTTAAACCTGAATGTGTGCTCACTGTTTCCCATCTTATTTTTTCCACATTATCTCTAAAAGGAAAAATGAAAACAACAACAAAAACCCTTTCTCCTTTTACAACACAGCAGCTCATCACTAAAGCTGTTCAGTCCCGGGCCTAAGTCCTGCTCACAGTGCAGGACGCTGTCCCCACAGACATTCGGCTGCAGTGGCCATCTTTGAGTCCCTGTGGGGTCCAGGACTGCCACATCAGGAGCCATTCACTTCTTGACCCGTTCTCATTTTAGGGATAGAAAACATGAGGCATTTATTATTTATTTATTATTTATTTCAATAAATTTGATACCTTTGGTTTATTGTGATGCAAGTTATTTCTTCTTTGAACTTTGAACTTTAGTGTCCCTTATAATTAAATCATTTTTACTGGGGTCTCTATTGATTAATGGCCCCATTTTCTACCAGGTTTCAAGAGCTGATTATGAAAATAACATACCTGATCAGTGTTTATATACCTCAGTGAGATGTCATGAGGTAGTTAAAGGTTTCACAGTATTTTGAAGCAGATATAAATGTAGGTTAGCTTGAGAGGTAGAGAGAGAAAAGGAAAATGGAAAAAAATATTTACTACTTTTGTTGGGGCATGGTTCTCAGCCTTTATGTGTGTTATATCGTTTTTAAACTCAATACGTTCTTTGTGTCAGAATGGGAAATTTGTTCTGATGGTGTCTAAATGCTGAAGTCAAGAATAAACTACTTTTTATTTTCAAAGCATTCAAATTTTAGATCCTGGGCCATAATGTATATAGTGAAACAGAACATGGTGTTTTTTAGCTCATCTGCTTTTAATTGAATCTTACAACAATTGCAGACATTTTATGCCGCCTTCTTTACTAGTTAAGTGGGGAAAATGATTCTGATCTCAGAAAAGGAAAGTTTTGATTAACTTATCCCATTAGATTCTGCAAAAGAGCTTTGTCAGAAGAAAGTGCTCAAAAGATATAAATCAAGGATGTGAAGGAAATTGAGTTAGAAGCATACTACTTCATTAAAATTGTTTTTGTTATATAAAGCAACATCGTTTTTTCTCATTTTATTCACAGAACCTTTTTAACATGTTCATGTATGCACGTGTAACTTTTCTACATCAGTGTCATTAAATATATACATTTGTCTTATTTAAAATCACATTACTGGATTACCAAAGATTAATAATCATGATAGGACCTGAAAGAGACAGAAGGTAGGACATGAACATAAATTAAGATGTATGTGTTTAAGTCATCTATTTAATTAAATGTACAGTTTATTTGTATTGGTTAAATTGCATAGTTATAGGCCATCAGCAATGTGGTTTCAATAGAGACGTGAATGTGGAACCAAGTATTACCAGCAGATACTGTTTCAGTCATAGCACAAAGGGAATAGAAAGTTCTCAGAACTGAAAGACCATAAGTGCTAGCTAGCATGCATATTGTGTTTATCAGGTAGTGTTCTAAATATTCTCATAATCATTTAACCCTCAAAAAAAAAAATAACCCTATTAAGTAGCTGCTGTTATGATCTTGTTTTAGAAATGGGGCAAGGAAGGCACTGAGGATTTCGGTGACTTGTCTCCCGATGTGCACCTAATTAATTAGCTAGTTAGAGGCAGCATTGGAATTCAAACCCAGTCTGTCATTGGTAGTGTTTTACCTGTGAAAGTTTATTCTCTTAAAATAGAAAATAAAACCAGACCATCGAAGCCAAGAAAAAATTTAGTAACATCAAAATAAAGCACCAAGCTAACTTCCTAAGAGTGAGTAAGCTTAGCATTGTGCTTGCTGTCCCCTCCCTCCCAGTGACAGTAGACGGGCCCTTACCATTGTGGCTGACAGCAAAACTGAAAGCCCATGAAGCTGCTAAATTGTGTATCATATCAGAAGTGACTATCTGACTGATTAATTAATAAAGGAGAATGCAGGTCACAGAAGTGATGGTAAGCTGTCCTTTGGCTTCACATGAGGTTACACAGATAATGTGTTCAATGAGATTTGTGTTTAAGTGTTCTGTTAACATTGGTTATTTTGTTTTGAAGGATGGAAAAGGGCTCCCTTTTTTCATATTTCTCTCTTTAAAAATAACTTTAAAAGTTTTCCTTAATTAAACAAATCTTTATAAGAAATTTCCCAGAATTCCCATAGTAAGGCATTTTCACACAAAGAGAAGAAAATGTACAATTCGTTATCAAATTTCAGTTTTTATTTAGAAGAAAATATTTCCATATTTATAAGAGTGACTAGAGAATCCTTTTAATTACTTTTTAAAAGCTTAATTTATATTGAAGTAGATTTCTATTTCATGTTGACTGTATTTTATTTTAGATAATTCATGATTCAAATTAATAGACATGGCATTTACATTTCACAAAATGTTAAAAAATTAGGTCACCCTCCCTCTCACATTTTCTCTGCTCTTTTTTTCATAGGGGAAATTACAGCTGCTCTGTGGGATCAGTACACAGTGTTTTCAGTTGCTTATGAGTTTTTGTAATATAATTAACAGTGTTTACCATAAATACAAAAAGAAGTTTTAATTATCACCTCAAATTTACTTTATTCACAGCTGCCTTTTTTTTCTTTTAAAGCTGTTTTTAAGCATATACATAATAAAGTTTAATTAATGCTGTGAAATATGCTTTCAGTGTTTTAATAATTCATACCATTTCTTAAATCACTGGTTAAATCTAACTCTAAAATTTTTATTTTGAGTCTTTAGATTGCAACTCCTTTAATCTCTTAAAAAGTTTTTCACATGCCCTCTAGTGACAACTTGACCACACCCTTCTAAAATGAAGTATGGAAATAATATTTTTAAAAATCAAAATGCAAAGGATATCTAAGAAGGAAGCTCTTCTTGCATACATACATTCAGCTAATCCTGGATATTCATTTTATTTCGTCAAATTCTTTTTTTTTTTTAATTTTTATCTTTCAATTAAAAGTTGACATTCAGTATTATTTTATATGAGTTTCAGGTGTACAGCATAGTGGTTAGACATTTATATCATTTACAAAGTAATCACTGATTAGTCCCTACCCACCAGGCACTAGACATAGTTGTTACAGTAGTATTCCTTATGCTGTACTTTACTTCCCTGTGACTGTTTTGTTACTATCAGTTTATTTCATCAAATTCCTAATACCAGTTTGGGAGGGAGAAATTATTCCCATTTTATAGATGAAAACACCGAGGCTCATAGAGGTTATCATATAGTGAGGTAGGTAGCTCTAGAATTTGAACCTGGGACTATATGTTTCTCCACCAAATCTATTCTCTTTCTAGTAGAACGTAGGTCCTCCTCTAGTGATGCAAATGGAACTTCTTAATTAGGCGGAAGCCCTAATTTGTTTTTAATTTCTCAGGCAACTGAGTCTTTTTTAATTTAGTCTACGTTCATTTTTGGAGCAGCTCTTGTACACACAGTAAAGTAGGAATGCTTAAAGTATACAGAAGTAATATGTATGGCCTTTGTTCCCCTGGCATATCACAATATAGTAGGAGAAATGGCAGATAAACATTAAGTTACATAAATAGGATTACAAAGCAATGTATTACCAAAGGTAATGTATCGTAGTAGGTATACAGAGTGGGAAGGGTAATGGACACTGGACCCGCTGCTGTCCATCTCTTGACACTCTTGACCTTATGGTTATCTTTCTATGCAGTCTACAACCCTACTGTGTATTCTAGATCATTACAACAGGAATTGCTGGAAATGAAACACAGAAGTAAGGGCTGTCTTTCCTTGATGAGACTCAAGTGCCACAAAATAACTGCTGGTTACAATTTCAGTGGACCATGTCTTAAGAACGTGGGCTGTTAATGGCCACTACTGCCTCCCAAACCCAGCCCAACTGGCCTGTCAGTTTCCCTGCTAAATGATAGGGGAGGGGACCCTTAATGCTTGGGTTTATACGAAGCACTGAGTAAATTCTTAATGATTTTAATTTACCCACTAGAGTTTAATAAATTGTATCTGCTGTATTGTCCCGTTGAAGAACACTTCTAGTTGAAGAGGTATAAAAACTTGATGATGAAAAATGATTACAAATATAAGAATATGTCCTTTTTATAAGCTGTCAGTTGCAGGTACATCGGACAGAAAAAAAATAGAAAAGGTCCAGTTTTATTGACCATCTAGAGTAAAGCCTACCTAGAGACCCCTTTGTTATTGAGTCTAATCTATTCTCCTACTTCAAATCCCACTTCCCTACCTCCCTAAGACATCCTTTTCTAGTGTGTGGTTTTCTTCTACTGAGATAATTCACATAAAGCACTTAGAACAAGGCCTAACACTAGAACGTTGTTTTTAAAAGTCAGCCTTCATCTTCCACCTTCCCTCCCCTCTCTTCACGATTTGCTTCTAGTCCTCTAGTTCCTGTTCCTTGTCTAGGTCGAGTTATAGTTCTGAAACTTTCAGCTGCAGTTTCCAGCTGAGCGCCACAGATTGCCAGGCCGGATTCTCCTTTCGGTTTTTTCTTCTGCTATTTTCCGTCCATTTTGTGCATTAAAAGTCTTACTTCATACTGCCAAAGGGTAGAAGCAAGGCTTCCTTTCTGAGTAACAACCCATAATCAGTTGAAATCATGGTTCTCACCCACACATGCGTGCGCACACACGAGCATGCACAGTACATTAGTTTTGTAGAAAACCCGGACACTGGAATCACTCAGGGTTGTCACTGCACGTCAGGAGCGGATCCTACCACTTGGGTTTATATCAGACCAGATCTAGTACTCCCAGCTGGCTCTATTAGTAATAGTGAAAGAATCGTGGAATTTACGAGAGGGAAGTTTTACAAATGTTGAAAAACAAATCCAGTATCCTGCCGAATTTCACGTAACAAATTAGTAGTAAAGACGGTGTCCAGCATAGAATTATCCTGTCACCATGTAGTGCTTTTCCGGACAGTTGTTTTTGTAATCGTTGATATGTGCATGATAGTATACCTTTATTAATCTTTATTATCAAACTGTGTGCATCTAGTTAGATATAATGAACATGGCTCATACTGAGATGCCGAGTTCAATATTTTCCCTTTACATTGCTGTTAAATAGGCTCTCCTAAAAGCAAGTTAGGAAAGAACATCTTTCATGACACACTTCGTCATCTGTTGGGGTGAGTAGGCATTCTGTAATATCTCCTACCCCTGTTCGAGGTTCATTATTTTGTGTTGGTATCAGATATTAAGAGTAATAGACTTAAGATCTGTCAGATCTTAAATAACAAAGAAAAAATTATCCTTTGGGTATTATATACACTAAAACAGAAGACATGGTCATCCATTTTTAGGAGGACTGAATAATGACGGAGCAGATGTGGTGGTGGTGGGCAACAACCTGTCGTCTCACAAGCATTCTGGTTGGGGGTGGTTTTATTGTATAATTTCTGTTTGTAGTTGTGAAAACCTGGAGTTCTAAAGCCGTGAGTAGCTATGGAACATACCCCCACACCCATGGCACTTAGTCCGAGCTTTGGCCCTGGGGTTAAGGCAGGATGCTGGGGCAGAGGGCCACGTTTCTCTCGTCTCTGCAGCCTCTGATTCTGTTCAGTGTGGTTACTTCTGCTCCCATCGAAGAAAGCCCAGCGGGGTGAAGAGCTTCCTAGTACAGAGCTGTCCTGGGAATAGTCCTTAGCCACTTACAGTTAACTTACCTTTTCCCCTGATCTAGAGGCCATACCATAACGTTTTCTTTATTCCCAGCTGCTTATGCTCCCCGTGTGAAATGGGGATTGAGGTTACTCCTCTACAGAAACGTCTTGCATTCCTGGAATTTCTCATATATTTTTCCTAAGTTTTAATGACTGGCTAGTGATGCTGGGTTAGCATCTTCCTTAGACAGGTATGTAGCCAGGATGCCTGATAAATATGCCATCTACTACCCTCCTTCCTGCTGCAGACAGCTGTAGGAAAGAGAGCCTGGCAGCTTGCATCGTGTGGACACTAGCACTCGAAACTTGATTTTTCGATTTTTCTGTCCCACAGTTCTTTCACCATACTCTACCAGTCACTGAGTGTAAAGATACTGTCTTAATTTCAATAACTTTCCCTACCTCCAAGGAAAGAAATATAGCTGAGATGAACTCCCAATTGGGTAATATTTTCTGAATACTTTATACAGAAAAACTGGTTTCACCCTTCTTTCTTCACCCATAAGGAAGTCGTTGGTGGACAGAGCACAAAACTCAGTATTCCTGCATCTTGCTGAAATCGAGAGACTTATACATAACCAGACCTAATCAATCCTTCAGTCTGACTGAGTCAATTCCCTAGAAAACAACTGAATTTGATGCCTAGTCATAGGGTGACACAGGTACATGATTCCTGTTGTGTGGTCCCGGATTCTTTTGACTGCCCAAAAGAAACTCAACACAAACCAATATGAGCAAAACTGGAGTTTATTTCCTCACGTAATTGGGAAATTTAAGGCTACAACTGGCTCAGGGTATATCTGGGTGGGAGGATTTAAATGATGTCACCAGAGCCTTCTCTCTTTAGTCTCCACTTTTCTCTGTATTGGCTTCTTTTTTCAATTAGGACTTTATGTGATGGCAGAGAAGGTCCTCAGTGGCTCTGGCTTACGTCACTTTAACAGCCAGTGTTCCCTTTTATAGAAAACACTTTCCTGATAGCTCCAGCAAAAATCACAGGAATGACTCACTGGCCTAGATTATATTACCCTCCCATTTCTGAAGCTGTCCCGCCCAGAGCCTAGAGGGGTAGAACAAGCATTTAGGCTAGTCCCTTGGCACAATAGGGATGTCTCTTCCACTGAGGACCATATAACCTGACTGTGGAGGGTGGCTTGCCTCTATTGGAGAGAGGTAGCCATGATTAATATTTGTATTTTGTGTTTCTTTACCGCTTTTTTTTTTTTTAAGCCTAGAAAAATTCTGCCTACTCTTAGGAATTATTCAGGTATGCCAGTAAGTGGCTTTTTCTCAACAAATATGTGTTGAGAGCCCACGCTATGCCATTCATTGTACTAGACCCACTGGCTATGAGAAGAGACGGGTTTTGTTCACTTGGAGCTAATATTATCATGGAGATGGTGGCATATGAAAAGGCAGAGGATCCACGGTTCTGTGTTTAAGGGAAGCACCCATAGGAGGAGGAGGAGGAGGAGGCGGCGGCAGTGGTTGCAGGCACGGAGGGCAGCGTGTGCACAGGTCCAGTGAGAGAAACTGAAGTGGTTCCTCTTAGGTGCACAGAAGTGGTCAGAGAGTGGGATTGCAGAGGTTAATGGGGCCAGATCACTGGAGACTCTTTTTCTTGCTAAGGCATTTTTATTCTACTGTGGGGATCCAAGGATTTGGTGCAGAGAAATGAAATGATGGAGCTTATATTGTAGAATGAATAGCCTGCACTGAGCTGAACGGACGAGAGGAGGGCAAGGCTGGCAGCTGAGATACATTTAGTCTATTGAAGTAATCCAGGTGAGGTGATGACGTGAGCCGGGGGGCGGTGGCAGGGGCGGTGGCACAGGCAGTGGAGATGAGGAGCTTTGAGCGACATTGATGCAGGTTGGCGGGAGGGGGTAATCAGATGCTCAGGAGGGAGGAATCATTCCAGGTTTGACAAAAGGCCTGGCTTTGTCTCCTTTGGACATCCAGGCTATTTATGATCTACATCATTCCTTTAGCAAAAACTAGTTAGTAGATTTTCTGTATTTATAAAAATATGAGTGTGGAAATGTTCATAGCAGCATTATTCAAAATAGCCCCAAAGTGAAAACAGTACAGTTGTTCATCAGCCAATGAATAGATACACGAAATATGTTTGTACGTGCTGCAAGATGGATTAGCCTTGAAAATGCTCTGTTTAGAGAAAGAAATCAGCAATAATAGGCTGCATATCGTATGATTCCATTGATATGAAATGCCTAGAATAGACAAATCTATGGAGGTACAAAGTAGATGCGTGGTTGCCAGGGTCAGGGCTGGGAGTGAGGGGAAATGGGAGACCACTAATGGAATGAGGTTTCTTTTTGGAAGGATGAACTTGTCCTAAAAGTCATGGCGGTGGTCATTGTACAACTCTGAGTACACTAAAAAGTATCGGTTCACTTGTGTACTTTAAATGGTGCATTGTGTGCTGTGTGAGTATCTTAATAAAGCTGTTAAGAACAGATATGAATATTGGAGTAAAGTCACCCTTAATTTATCTAGACAATGAGCTGGTAGAATCATGCATATAGAATACATCAAGAAATGACAGTGAGGAAAGAGTAAAAATCTGGAAAATGCTTAAATGTCTAACAATGGGTGATTATATCTAGCAAGTTGTATATTCATAAAAGAAATGATGGTAAGAATCCTGATAATTAAATGCACATAAAATATTAATAACTTATAGATGTGACTTGAAAATAGTAATTGTGTAACATTTGGTATAGGAGTAAAATATCTTTGCAATTCTCTAACCCTTAATATGATTATTAATATGTTACCAAAGAATATCATTTAAAAACATAAATAATATCTTTTAGAAATTCTTTATCTTAAAATGTAGGGATTTTTGGTTTTTAAACACTTTCAGGATTTATTTTATTTAGCTGGAAAATTAGTATATTGCACGTTTTCAACGAAGAACCATAAACAAAGTCTGAGTTTTTTAAGAAGAGGAAAGGAAAGATTGTTACATAGAACAATAAAAAATGCGGGTGACAATAATAATGATAATGATGATATAGAGCAAAGACACAGCATGATAGGAAGCACGCTGTAACTGGGAAGGTAAAATACACAGCAATCTATAGGGTCTCAGAAGGAAGCCGGACTGCTTAGTATCACCCAACTCTTAGTGATGTTCTGTCATTTATACTTCACTAAAAATATTTTTTTGACATTTTAGTTAGTTTAATCATAAGATATAATTGTAGTTTGATCTACAATTTGCAAAAATATTTTGCAAACCATTTGGCCCTTTTTCTCCTTTTGTTTTTATATAATCCAGCCAGGAAAAAACAAAAGCAAACTTCTCTGTTTTAATTAGGAAACTGAAGAAATGAGAAGGTACAGAGTTTGCCCATGGTTGGGATTGGAGAATAATGTGTAAAAGAGAAAGTGGTGAAACTAAGTTCTGCCTGGAAATACTCTTAGAAGTTGTTTTAAGACTGGGCATTTTGGCTTTCGTATACTTATAGTTTATCATTTTTTGATGTTGATTACAAAATTATTGTACTTGTAAAATGGGACAGCAAAATAAGAGATAAAATGTTAGTGGCTAATAAAAGAATGAAAAGTGAGAAAATTTTCATGGCCATGTATATGTAGATGATGTCTGTGTTTTTAAAATGTCTGTGTATCAGCATTTGAGAGAATTGTTTTGAGGCTAGTAGGTGTACTCAGAAATCTTTGCTGTGGTATTTTTGATTTTGCTTCTTAAATCCCCTCAATTTGCTACCCTTTAATGTTAATCCTTTTTTTCCCCTCCAAGAGCAAGTCCCTCATCTAAGAAGCAGGAGGATTTATTTCTCTTTCCTGAGAATTTCCTTTTCTTATCTTTTTAATTGCAGTGCTGTTATGGGTCCTGTCCCAAATTTCTTTCTTAATTTTTTCTGTCTTTTCATTTAATTTAGGCATATCCATTTCACATTAGTTAATGTGTCTCTTTTTATCTTGGAGCAAGAAACTGGTATTCTCTAAGTGTATTGTAAAATTC
Organism: Cynopterus sphinx; assembly: GCA_030015415.1. Classification (NCBI taxonomy): domain Eukaryota; kingdom Metazoa; phylum Chordata; class Mammalia; order Chiroptera; family Pteropodidae; genus Cynopterus; species Cynopterus sphinx. The sequence continues at coordinate 47,648,779 of CM057389.1, read as the reverse complement.
TCCTATTTAAATTTGAAACACGTCTCTAATAATTAGAATCATTAATAGAAAGAGGAATAATTCTAGATACTTTCAAAAGTCTTTTCAGTCAATATTTTACCTTATATCTAAGTTGACAAAAGGCTCTTTGCAAAGTTTAAAGTTATTTTGAGCAGAGTGAGCTTACTTTTTTGGCCAAATATTTCTGCCATGCTGCAAGTTACACAGCCTTTATGATTTTCAAAAGTGTTTATCTATGTATCTATAACTACCATATCTCTATAGCACAGGGTTTTCATTGCATTTATTTTCACTGGAGAACATGTCTTCTGCCTTTTGTCACACCTGTCCCATCCTAGTTCTCTGAAGGATTTGCCAGTTAGAGTCTAATTCTTTTGTGTGATGTTCTAATGGAACAGGAAAGGAAAATTTGCTTTTAAGTCTATGTGAAAACTCTTGCTAATTAGAAACATCAATTCAAAATCTTTCATATTTTCTTCATTTAACTTGTTCCTTTTCAGTTAGCCCAGGCTTTTTTTTTTAATTTACAATAATATTACATTGATTTAACTTGTTTTAATATATCACATTCCTACAAAGAGTTTTTAGGAGTTGGTCATTTGTACTGCTAGATAATTCACTTTAAAATAGGACTCAGAGGGATTCTTTTACATATTCTTATATATTGAAAATGCAATTCAAATTTACATGATTTATGTAGTATTTTTGGATATTCAGTTCTTTTATAAGCTAAAATCCAAGTGTGTGTCAGTGCTGTTTCTGTTTTTAAGGACTGTATTTGCCCTAAGATGCTTTCCCATGACATCTACTGAATTTATGGTGATGATTTCAAGTTTCTGGAAATTTTCTATGAATAATTAAGAATAGAGTTTGGCAAATAAAGTTTGGTAACTGTAGATGAGAGAAATAAAACTAAAATGACAGAATTTTAGAAAATGGCATATTTGTTTTTTGAATTTTGGATTGGTTGCTAATTTAAAATGATCGAAACCACAGATCAACCTACTGGCTGGGTAGGAGGGCCTTTTTATTAGCCATGTATGGTCTTTTTTATGTGCAGACATTTTAATAACGTTCAGTTGTAGTGTAAATCTCTTTGGTCTAACTCACTGTGACCATTCTCTAGTCTGGAATCCCAGTCACAGCGTTTGTCGTGAACACTCAAGGTGAAATGAGCGACATTAGTGAGCATCGCGAATAGCAGAGTTCACTTAGTGACAGCAAAACCGAGGTCCTGAGTATGAGTATACATATTTGTTATGTGAATTGTTGGGTTATAAGCCATCAGTGGCTTTGTAAAGGAGTCTTGGAAGCATTGTTATACTCTAAAAGCAGGATCTTTGGGAGAATTATTTGGGGGCAGTTCAGTCCTTTTGCTAAATATAGAAATAAATATTACTTGCTTAATCATTAAAGACTGTATCTGTGATAGGAACACGAAATAGATTTGGGGATAGTGATCTGTGTACCAAAATTGTTCAGAGAATTGTTCAAAGATGACATAAGTAAAAGGATTTTGTGATTGGTAGTGAGTGGAAAAATATACTGTAAACTTTTGACCCTACTTAAAAAAAAACTGGGATTGTATAAAGCACCTACAGATGGCAAGATTTAGCATCAAGATTTAGTCAACTCTCACCCTTCACAGCAATTACGATCAGGTTACACCCTGTACACTTTGGGAGCATCAACGTTTTTGTGGGGTTAAGTTGGATCTGAATTGCCTTTTGGGTGCTTGTATATTATAAGAGAACTATCAAGCACATTTAACCTAAAAAATTCAGCATTTTACAAGTTTTTATTCGTGCTTTTGTTAAAAGTTTCCGTAAGGGTTTTTTTTTTTTTTTTTTTTTTTTTTTTGGCATAGAGCTATAAGTTAAAACCATTTAGACTGAAATTTCTGAGATGTTTGCTAACTGCCTTAGGCTACTGTCATCATAGTTTAAAAAATTAGAGGTATATTTTGGCAGTACATAAATAGGTACTGATTAATTTTTTTCCACTGCAGTAACCTTAGAAGATTTTCAAACAATTATTAAAAGCAGTTCACAGATCAGTTTTTAAAGTTTAAAATATCAAAGATAAAGTTTTTGTCGAGTAAAATGCATAAGTAGTTCTATATGTTGTATAAATTGGTTTGTATTTAATGTATTTCACTGTTAATGGTTCTGATGGCATTAGAAATGACAAAACTGGGCATGAAAGAATCATTTTCTTCATTGAAAACATCTATTTATACGCGTTTGATAAGTCTCCATAGATTGAACTATAAAAGGATTATTATCTTACATTTTCAAAGAGGATTTCTATTTAGGAAATTAGAAATTTCTTTTTTTAAAAAAATATTAAACTTTCAGTTTAATGTTATTTCTAGCATGATATCCTTTTGTATGATTATATCAGATAAAAAATTGAAACATTATATGGTTTCTGCTGATGACCTAACCAATAACCACTTGTGTTTCCTTTTCCTTGTGTCCCCTCTTCACTCACACACTCCTTGATCCCCTGATCTGAGTTGATTTGTAATCTGACTCTGTGACAGATGGTAGGAGGTGGCGCAAAGGGTTCTCTGCTTTTAGACCAGTGGCTGGGAGGCCGCTGTAGTAAATCTATGGTCAGAAACAAAATTCTTCAGTTTTATAAATTTCTGTTACCAAAGGAAAAAGCACATGGCAACATAAACCAAAAAATGACAGAGAAAAATTAAGGAAGGAGTAGAAGAGACGTGAATCTAAATTAGACACTACGGGGATGTTTTGGAGGAGGAGGGGGTAGGGTTTTCATGTCGAAGCATGTGCTTTGCTTTGACTGAATCTGCCTTAATTTCTGTAAACATCCCTCCTTTTAGGATGAATCAATGCATTTTAGCCATGTCTGTACCTGTTGCAGAATACTAGTGATGAAAGTTTATAGGCAATTTAAAGATGGGAGAAGAAAAGTGAAAAAGCTTGATGTTTTAGAGATCCCACAGATTTGGCCAAGTTTGAACACATTCTGAAATACAAAAAATGTGTGCACTTTCAAAATTCCATTTTTCAAATATTTATAGGTAAAGTTCCATAAGTTGGAAATCAGTTGACTTAAAATTCGTACTTTTCAGTATTTCTCTTCTTTCGGTAATTATGCATGTGCACAGAATCCCTACAATTTTCCAGTCTCCTTGTCCAATTTACTAGAATCTCTATAAAATTTTTCCCATGGAAAGTATTTTCCGTGGAGAGTGAAAGAGCTTTAGCTAGGAACTCCTTCGTTGGGCATTGTGATTCAAGAGCAAGGGGAAGGCCTGATAGTGTCATATGTAGAAGCCATATTTGCAAGCACTCGGGTTGTGAGCAAGTGTACAGACACGCGATCCGAGGCAAATGATCGTTGGGTTATCCCAGTTTGCCTTGACATTTCTGTCCATCTCAGTAGAAACAAGGATCTGACTGTAATGTTGCTCCCTCTGTCCATGCTTGGCAGAACAGAGCACTGACATGATTCTGGTTTTACTTTTTGATGTGGAAAGCACTAGCGTGTAAGCTCTGGAAAATGTTTAAATCACTGTAGTTTCTCCAAGGTCAAGTCCAGTGAGAGCAGCTTTTAGTAATTTACAACTTAAGAAGTGGAGTATTTGTTCTCCTAAAATGCTTACTTTATTAAAAGTGTTTAATTTAAAAGGGGCAAAGAGGTTCTCAGTTTTCCCATTGCAGAACACAAAGGGAAGTGCATGCTGGCTGCTCGTTACACAGCCCTCACATGAGCAGAGCCATTTACTTTTACAGCCAGAGTACCAATTACAGGTACATTTAGTCAGTCCAAACATGTAAAAAATTAATATTAATAAGCTCAGTCTCCTTGACAGTGCTCTGGTGCTTAACTTTGCTCCTGTTTCTTTGAACTTATTATTTTTATTAACTAAAAAAATGTCATGGCAGTTCTATCATTTATTATAATATGTCTTGCATATATATATGTAATCAGGACCAGAAGTAAATGTTTACAATTTAAAAGATGGCATACAGAGGGCTCCTCTTTGCTTTAAAAAAAAAAAAAACTGCTTAAAAAAAAACAACAGATGCCTGTGTTGCTTTTTTTAAAGTGACAAGGTATATTTTTAACATATATCTTCTCTTTTACTGAATATTACAAACAGAACATTAACAAAATTAGCATTGTAAAGCACATTTATAGATTTTTAGTTGCTAAGTTAATCTGCTTTGAAAAATCCTACAAAGCAGTACTCTATTTAATAAATATGAGATAGGTAGTTCATCTTTAAATAATTGTTCATAGGCATGTGATCAAAATAAATGAATTCAGACATGATTACATACAACGTTCTTTTTTAATAACTATGTACATATATTTACTATATTTACTTGAATAGATAGTATTAATGTCGATTGATGAGGCAGATTTCAGAATAAGTTCCTTGTGCTCCAGAAAAGTTAATGCAAGTTTCTTCAATTAGAGTAACTTCAAATATTTAATTTCCATTTTATGTTATTGTTGTTGAAAGGTGTAGGGGAACTAGGGTGGCAGGAAAGACTAAGCAGAAATTTTTATTTTTATTTTTTTACTTATAAATTCATTTATATAGTGAAGAAGTGCAGACTGTCTGGGACAGCACTGAGCATAATTCCAGGTGTTAAGATCTTTTGTCCATCAATAAGAGTTACCTGTCCTATGGTGGTAAAGGATTTGCATGTCAGTTGATAGTACCGTAATCATTTTTATTTCTTAGAATCTTTATTTTATTGCTGAAAGAGGCCCTAAGAATCATGTAATTCCTTTAAAGTGAAGGCCCGTAGTTAGTAAAGGATTTTCTGACTCTTGTGGGTCATGAATCCAGGCTCTCACCTTCCCAATTCATGGCTTGTGTTATCAAACCACGGTGTGTCTCTCACTGTTTTTGTAAATTAAACATGTTCACCGATTGCTGTTAGTCAAAGTGGAGTACATGCAGAGAACAGGTCGGTGGTTGTCAGAGGGGAGGGGGTTGGAGGGTGGGTGAAATGGATGAAAAGGGTCAAGAAGAGGTACAGACTTCCAGTCATAAATAAATAAGGTATGGGATGTAACATATAAGGTAAACACGAGGGATTTACTGTGCAGCATGGCCATACGCTGCGTCATATGCAGGAAAGTTAAGAGAGCACGTGGATCCAAGAGTTCTTGTTACAAGGAGAAAGTTTTTTCCTTTTATTGTAGCTGTACGAAATAGTGGATGTTAACTAATCCTGTTGTGGTAATCATTTCACAATATATGTAATTCTCATATGGGTACCTGCCTACAGGAGCAGTAGGGATTTATAACAGAGGTTAATAATTCTTCTGAAAAACCAGGTAGGCCAGCTAGTCAATTATTAATGAATTCCCGTGAATTATACTTCAAACAGGAAGTCATATATAAAATGATTTTGTGTAAAAGGAAGTAAAAAGTTTTTTGAGATCACATTTATCCTAATGAGCAATTTTATCATTTCTCTATTCTTTTACAAACACCATTTTTATCGGTGCTTTAGCAGAATTATAAATACCTACAGTTTATATTTTATTAAATGTGATAAATAGAATGATAGACATTTTAAAAATAGAATAATTTTATGGCCTTAAGAAATTATTATTTAACATATAATTAAGATATTTTAATGACTATTTTTGTAGATCCTCCTTTCTTTATATATTAGTCGAAGACATTATTCCTGTCACCTGGCAGAAAGAAAATGGGTCTTTATAAACTCTTAGGAAGTGAGGATATTGGCATCTATTGAGAATAACGTAGTGAATATTAGTTTCACTAATATATGGGTAGTAGACACTTCTAGCATAACCACATTGACCTTTCCCTAATTTGCTTATTCCTTGTAACAGTCATGAAAGCCTTCCCAGATAGGTGTGAGTACTTTCATTCTGTGGAGGTCAGTGAGAGAGAGGATCATGTGGCCAGAGGCGCTAGGTAGTGGAGCCTATGTTCAAACAGACCTTCTGACTCCAAGTCCATTGTTCTTGTTGTGTAGATGTGTATGTGACAAGAAAATGTTGTAGTTATTCAAAGCTCCGAGTGTTAATCATTTTTGGTTAAAAAAAAAAATAGATGATATAATTGTATCATTTCAAAATCTGTTTAACCAGAGAATATTTATTGAACCCTGACTACCAAAAAGTGCTGTTAGTTGCTCTGTCTTTAAGAAGCTTATAGCATAGTTGAGGTTGACATACACATTAACAGGAAGACAAAAAAAGTTTTATATACATGTGTAGTGTACATAGACACTCTATGTGTGCCCCCAGACCATGTCTTCTGACACATGCCTGCATCCAGTAAATGTTTAAATGAACAGGTGAGTCCAGATTGGGGTAAATGGGTTAGGGAAGGGTTATGGGGGAGATAAGGCTTGTGTCAATAGCTTGGAAGACAGCTGATATTTGGAGACCTGGAGACAGGTGGCATTGAGAGGCGGCATTCCAGGCAGAAGACATGGCGTGAACACAGAGGAAGAAGAGCAATGAGTGGAGCCTACAGGCTCTGAACAGAGCATCCACCAGGGAGCCCTTCGTGTAGAGGACTGAAAAAAGGTTCTTCTCTTAGGAATCCAGCCTTGAGCCGGGCTTTGACACTTTTCAGTGCTAGCTTCAAGTGTTTGCCTTTTTTCTCTAGGCAATAGCTGCCATTCAAGATTTAAATCCCAGGATCTGATGAATGACATTACTAAACTGACATTTTATGTTGATTGATTTGCTCTTAGTATATAGGGTGTTTTGGGGGGTGAAACGGAGAGGAAGGGACTAGAGGCAAGAACAGTGAGAGGCGGCAAAGTCTTGCTCTAGACCTGTGGGCACTGCATTCCAGCTGGACCAAGGGTCCTGGCATCGAGAGGAAGGCTTGTCAGAACCTGCTTACTGATAGTTTTAGAAAAGAGAAATTCTATATAGCAATAGAATTACAAACAGAATAATAGTCTCAAATTTATCGGAGAAGCAGCATCTCGTAGTGTGTTCTGATTGAGAACTGCCAAGGTCATGGCATTCTTTTAGTCTGGATTGAAAATGTTTGTTCTTCTTTACCAAGTAAAAATTATAATATTTTTTCAGCCTCCTTTTTGGATTATGTATGCCATTCTCTTTTTTTGACAGAAGTAACTGCTATCCTGAATTTGTTGCTTATTGTACCCACGCTTTTTATTTTTGCTTTTTACTTTTACTCTTTTTGTAGTTAATTGTTGATAGTATTTGGTATCGTTTTCTATCGTTTTAAAGCTTAAATAGTTATCACATTGTTCATATTGTTTTGCAACTTGTCTTTTTTCCCATAACATGTGTTTTTGAGATAATACACATGTATTTACTTGTAGGTCAGTCAAATGTACGATACTCCATTCTATGAACATATCACAGTTTGTCTATTTACCTTTTGATAACATTTAGATTGTTTCCAATTTTTTCGTGATTATAAAAACAAACGTTCTTGTTCATGTCACCTTGAGTACTCAAGAGAGTTGCTCTGGAGTATTACCTAGGAGGGAAATTGCTTGGTTTAAGATTTGTGATTAAAGACTTAATTTCTGGGTGTGAAATGGTATTTCACTTTTAGTTTTAATATGTATTCGATGATTAGCGTCGAGTTTATACATTGGCCATTTAGTGTTTTCTTCTGAATCACCTGTTAATATGTTTTGCCATTTTTCTACTGAGATGTTTTTCATATTGATTTGTAGTTATTGATGTATTCCCAATACTTCAGGTGGGCATTTTTTAAAATTATTTTTAATTATAGTTGGCATGTGATATTATATTAGTTTTAGGTGTGCAACATAGTGACTAGACATTGATATAACTTACATAGTACTCACCATGATAAGTTTAGTATCCAGGTGGCACCATCCACAGTTATTATGATATTGACTATATTTCCTACAAGTTGGCATTTTTAACCTTTGGTTAACTCCATAACACTATTTCCTTGGTAATCTGATAAGACTATAAATCCACTATGATTCTAGGCAAATGACCCCTGATTGGTAAGCCACATCTTGAATAGGAGGATAAATGAAATATAAATGAGCATTTCTCTTGCTGAGATCTTGAAAGCTTTGACTATGAACTTGTTAGAAGAGATACTGGCTTCTGTGGATCAGGAAGCTTCTAAAAGGCAGCTCTGCGGCCACCCAGTGTGGACCTGAGTTGAACAGATGCACAGCCTGGTGGAAGTGCCTCCCTGCTGACAAGCTGTGGCCCTGCCTGCACCCTCCGCAGCAGACTGGTGCCAGACGGTGCCTAGAATTATTTCGTGAGTCCAAACATTTAGCTGAACTTAAGAAAACCCTTTGGGGAGTATTGCAGTTATGTCGGCACTTAACACTATCTGCAAGATAGCTTAGAGAATTAGCTTCTGATATATATTATACATCAATGAAATGTTTTTAATTTTCTCCTAATTATCTTATAATGAATTTTAAAGTATAATTTCTGTATCCTGATCCTAAGTAATGGGCTCATTTCAGCAAGAGGAGAGTATCGTAATTTATGTTCGTATTGCTTTGCTGCATGTTTAAGTTGTCCAGACTGGAAGGGAGTCAGTTAACGAGGCATCTGAAGTTCTCCTGCCATGCCCTGAACAGTTTTGATTGCCTTTGACTTTAGAAGTGACTGACTTAAACCAATGGGGCTCAGCAAGTAGCTGACAGGCCCCTTTTGGAACATACATTTTTTAGGCATGTGGTTGGATCTCTCCAGATTTTTAGCTCAGCCTCATCAACATGATTTGTCTTTGTCTAGTGTTAAGTGATTCAATAGGAAAATTATATTTGATATGTGAAGAACATTTTACATACATTTTAGGAACATTTATTTTGAGATAAAAGGAATGTATACTATGACCTCTTGCATTAAAAATATGAACAAATATATTTCGTTCCATTGCAACAGTTGTCCAATTTTAATTCTTTATCAACATGTCTGTAAATTTTTGTATTATTTTTAATAAGTCATTTAAAAATTCCAGTACTTAGCTAATCCATGGTAGACTCATGTGTAGTTGACAGCCCTAATTCAAAAATGAGAATTTGAGTGACCCTTGATTTCTATTTTCTTTTTTAGACAAAGGAAAATGGTAAAACTAGTTGTAGAAACCATAGGCTTACCTTAAATAGTGCTATAAGAAATAAGAGGCATAAACATCTCCCCAAACCCCTTCCCATCAGGCAACCACCAGTTTGTTCTTTGAATCTATGAGTTTGTTTCTGTTTTGTTGATTCCTTTATTTTGCTTTTTAGATTCCATATAGAAGTGAAATTATATGGTATTTTTCTTTCTCTGACTGACCTGTTTCACTTATCATAATACCCTCTAGGTCCATCTGTGTTGTCACAGATGGCAAGATTTCATTCTTTTTTATGGCTGAGTAATATTCCAGTGTGTGTGTGGGCACACGCGCATGTGTGTGTGTATTGCATCTTCTTTATCCATTCATCTATCCATGGACACTTAAGTTGCTTCCATATCTTGGCTATTGTGAATAATGTTGCTTAGAACATAGGGATACATATATCTTTTTGAATCAATGTTTTAAATTTTTTAAATAAATACCTAGAAGTGGAACTGCTGAATCTTTCTTTGTCTTCTGTTACAGCCTTTGTTTTAAAGTCTGTTTTGTCTGATGTATGCATTGTTACCCAAGCTAATTTTTTTTGTTTCCATTTGTATAAAGTGTCTTTTCCTATCCTTTTAGCCTGTGTGTCTTTTGATCTGAAGTGAGTCTCCTGAAGACTGCATATGTAAGGGTCTTGTTTTCTCCATATGTCTTGATTGGAACATTGAATTAATTTACATTTAAAGTAATTATTGATAAGTATGTAAATATTGCCATTTTACTATTTATATTTTAGGTCTTTAACATTTCTTGTAATACTGGTTTTGTGGTGATGAGCTCCTTTAGCTTTTCCTTGTCTAGAATAAATAATAGTAATTTATCTTACATGCTTTTTAGTAATAGTTAATTTTTTGCTATAACCCCCTTAAAAATTCTGGAATAAAATTTTATTGAAATTTTTAACAAAAGGATTATGGTTGCCATCAAATTTAAGTTTACGTCATATACCAAGCTATCATGGTGTAAGCGCTAGAGAGAATGCAAAGATGCATAACACACAGACTCTGATAGCGAAGAGCTGACGTTCGTAGTGCTGGTGCCAGGCCATGGTCAGATTTACAGTACACTTAGTATGAAATAAGTACGTAGACAATAGGAAACATGTCGCATGAAGAACATAGTAGTTTTTCACATTCGTGTCCTCACTTCCTGATACATTGCTTGGTACTGAAAGGTGCTGTCAGGTTAATTTGATGGTTCTGGGGGTTGCGAGAGGAGAAAGGCCTCTCATATGACAGACTTAGAAAAGACTCCACAAAGGGGTGGCTGTTGAGATGCTAAAGCTTGGGGGATCGGGAAGATTCAGCTAGGCAGAGAATGGCCGGGCAAGGTCACTGCGAGGGGGAGGGACGGAAAGCGTGAGCAGGATGTGCCCACCTGAAGGCACCAGGCCGCGCCTGAGCCCCGAGACCTCAGAGCTGGGGTGATACTTGGTGGACAAATGCGGAAAACTGAGCAGATTGCACAGGCCCCTGGAGGCCACATTCGTATTTGACTTTAATGGAGAGTAAAAGCGGGGGGAAAGGAAAAATTGGCGTGTATCGAGTCCCTGCTATATGTTAAAACTGTTGGTTATTTAGTTGTCATACTTAATCCTCAACTTGGTACTTACTATTCAGTAACTCGGATCCTGTATTAAAATGAAGGAACTGTGGCACTAGGTCGAATTCGATACTCATCATAGGACAAGTTGAGTAAGGGAGAAGCTTGACATGGCGAGAAGTTCCTGGGGAAGCCTACGAAGGAGACGAGGACATTCTGGTAACTGCAGAGGTGTCGGGCAAGAGGATGATGTCATCAAAAGAAACTGCAAAAGTAGCATCTAAAGATCTTGGGAACTGACTGCGTTTGAACATTGAGAGTGAAAGAAGAGTTAAAGAAAACTTACCATATGACAGAAAATGAGAAGCGGCAGGTAGAGGAAGGGGAGTTTCCTCAGAAAGGTCGGGAGTTCAGTTCCGGACGCGGGGCAGGGGAGTCTGTGCGAGTGGTGCACACCAGGTCTCAGTGGCCGTGATGGCAAAACCACCTCAGCAGATCAGGTCTGCAGGCAGGGCTGTCCTTCAGCATAGAAGCGTACCCAACACCGGTCAGGTAGGTAGGAAGAGAAGCATGGTAGTGCAGTGTCATTGGAGCCAAGGGACAATGTTGCAAAAAGTGTCTGACAGAGGCCAGATTGGACAAGACTGAAGGAAATGGTGAGAAAATATGTTTTTCCGTGGTTCTTAAAATTCGGGGGGAGGGGGGCAGTGGGCAGATCGGGCTGTCACAGTCTGGACGCACGCTGCTTGTCCAAAGGTCAGCAGAGAGCAGAGAGTCTGGCTGCCGTATCCGAAACATCCGCAGTTTACTCCTTTCCTAATCCCTCTGCCTTCTCTTTTCTTCCTTAGTGCTTGTCACTATCTCACACATTGTGTCCTATAGGTATTTCTCTTGTTTTTGTCCCTTTCTAGATTGTAAGGTCAGGGAGCAAAGATTTGTATCTGGTTGACTCGCTGCCGTGTCCACAGTGCCCCCACCCAGTAAGGACCTTGACGAATAATTGATGATTAGGTGTATAGAAATAGCAGTGCTTTGCATAGTAGTCCTTTCTCCTTCTTTACCCTATAAACTCATTGAACGGCGCGAATCACCTTTGTACTCCTAATAGTGCTTGCATGTTGTAGCTGATGTATGATTTTTTTTACAGCAGTATCAAAGGGGAAAAACCAGGGCTCTGAGACTCAACTAGTCTGAGTTTGGATTTTTGTTCTTACTGATTTGATTCTAGACTGCCAAACTTCCCTCCCAGCCTCATTTCCCTTAGCTGTAAATGGGGATAAATTTGAACCCAGGTTGCAGGACTGTTGAGAGGATTAAAGTTGAAATTCATGTCAGTGGCTGGCACATGCTTCGCACCCGATAAGTAACATGCTTGCAATCTTCCTGTTGTGTCACCTTGAATACGTTACTTTACCTCCCTGAGCCTCAGTGTTTTCACCTCTAAAAGGGGAAAATTAAAGCTATGTCATATGGTATTTGGAGGAGCCGGTGGGGACACCATTTGCAAAGCACCTCAGGGCGTAGAGTCGGCCTGAGCTTGGCAGTCATCGCACGTTCCTGCTTTCTGTGGACAGTGGAGGGGTCACCAGCGTAGACTCTGGACCCCGACTGTGAGTTCAGTCCTGGCATTTTTACTTCTTGGCTTTACTTACCCTCTCTCTGCCTCAGCCTCCTGTAAATTGAGAGAAGTAATAGTACCAGCTCCATAGGAATATTGTAAGGAGATACAGATCGTAATACAAAGCTTGGACCAGTACCTGGCACATGGTGAGCACTAGTGTGTTTCATGGAAAATAATGTCGTTATTGTTTTTTCCCTCTCTCATCTCTTAAATAGTTTTAACTGGATGTCATCTGAGTAGGATGTCGTGCTTGTAAAGAAGGGGATTCTTTTATAATGAAATTAACCATGTCTAAAGGGGAAATATAATAAACATCAGAAGCAACAAAACAATCTTTGACCTAACGTAACCATGGTCTTGACTCTTTGATGAACAGCAGTGAAAAGGCTGCCCTTTGGCTTCCATTCCGGCCAGGCAGGCTAGCTCTAGATCTTATCTTTGAAGAACTTTTTGGTCACTTGCATATTGGCCTCCATTCTCTGCCCCTGTTCTGGCAGCTGGCTTCCAGGAATGGTTGGGAATGTAGTTTTAGTAGAACTCAGGAGGAAGCAGCAAACTCAGACGGATAGTGAGTCACTGAAAACCTTCTCTGCCTGCAAAACTCCAAGAACGTACACCTAATTATGCCCCTCGTTCTATCAAGGATAAAAACTGTCTTCAAAGAACCACAGAGTTCATTATATCCCTGAGGGCCTGGCTCGATCTTTATTCATGTCTCAAACAGGCTTAAGAAAAGTGCGGTAGCGGCTCCAGATCCTCAGATTCGATTTCCACTCACGTAGCAGGCCGCTGTCGCAGATCTGTTGTGGTGACCTCCTCTTCCTATTAGCAGAATTTCTGCTGGATCTCCTCCGTGTGATTCATGGCCACCCCACATCTCTCTCCCACCTCACCCTGGTGCTGGGACGGCAGGCAGACTTCATCTCTGATGCCAGCGCCTATTGATTATAGTGATTGCCTGGAGTGCTGTGTTGAGAAGAATTGAGAGGCCACACACAGGCTCAGAAGTGATTAATTAGCAATGTCTGCTGTGCAAGGGGAGAAAGTGAGTACAGCATGTGTGTTGTGCATTTGCCAGACTTCATGGCTTCCGTGATAGGATAGGGTTCAGCCTTGAGAGACCCAAAGTCTCATTTTGAGCTCGGTACTTTTGTCTTTGAATTGGTGTATATCAGCTACTTTATCACAGTTACAGAAAAATAAATTAGGAGTCATCATCTAACAGCCTAGGTCATATAGAGTCACTTATGCATGCTTTTCATTCTTAATATCTTCGATATCTAAATTCCTCTGTTCTTCCGAAATAAATGTTGTCTACCTTTTTTGGAGGTTTTTTTGCTTAATTGACACTTGGTTTTATCTTCTATTGTATAAGTGTGGCAGAAAAGACTCAAAATTGGGGTAACTGTACTTGCTGGACTACTGATAAATAAGATGAATCACTTAAAACCTAGGGTGCACAGTGGGTGGCTGTACCCGATTTGGAGGATGCGATCATTAAGTGGACCAGACACCTCATTCCTACAGGATGTTCACGTGTGTGAGTTGTCCTTTGGCGTCCCTGTATAGAGGCCAGGCACAATGCTTGTTACAGCTGAGGTCTATAGAAATGACTTCTATTTTGTTTTAATTTTTTCTTATGAATCAAAGTACATCTTCCCTATTTCGGTAACTGACAGAGAACATCTTTCATTGAGGCAGTAGTAACGATATTGCAAAACTCTGAATATGAGCACATTTTCAACATTTTTTAACTAAATTACAGATAGATTAGACTTTTTAAAAATTGTGGTAAAATATATAGAACAAAACTATTGTTTTAACTATTTTTAAGTTACAATTTTGTGGCATTAAGTCTGTCCACAGTGTTGTACAACCATGACCAGGATCCATCTCCAGAACTTTTTCATCTTCCTCAGTTGAGGGTCTGTCCCATTAAACCCCAGCTCTCACCCGCCCCCCCTTACCCCATCCCAGCAGCTGCCACTCCCCTTTCAGCCTCTATGAATTTGACAGCTCTAGGAAGCTCCAATGAGGTTCTGATCTTCTTGTGACACATATTTCATTTAGTGTGTCTTCAGGGTTCATCTATTTTGTAGCACATGTCAAAACTTTTTTCTTTTTACAGCTGAATAAACATTTCATTGTATGTACATAGCACACTTTATTTATCCATTCATCTGTCAGTGGACACTTGGGTTGCTTCCACCTTTTGGCTATTGGGAATATGCTGCTCTGAACGTAGGCATACGAGTACTTGTTCAAGTTCCTGCTTTCAGTTCTCTTGGATACCGACCCAGAAGTGGAATTCATGTGACATTTCTATGTTTAATTTTTTTGAGGAATGAACATAGTTTTCCAAAGTGTCTGTGCCATTTTCCATGCCCCCAGCAATGCACAAGGGTTCTAATTTCTCCACATCCTTGCCAATACTTATTTTCTAGTTTTTTGATAATAGCCATCTAAATGGATGTGAAGTGGTATCTCATTGTGCTTGTGATTTGCATTTCCCTAGTCACGAATGATGTTGAGCATCTTTTCATATGCTTACTGGCCATTTGTATGTCTTCTTTGGAGAAGTATCTATTCAAGTGCTTTGCTCATTTTTTAAATCAAATTGGTTTTTTGTTGTGTTGTAGGAGTTTTTCTTATATACTGGATATCAATCTCTTATCAAATATTACTTGCAGATATTTTCTCCCATTTACATAGGATGGCTTTCCCTGTCGATAGTATCCTTTGATGCACAAAAGTTTTTAATTTTGATGAAGTTCAACCTGCTCTCATTTTTTCTTTTTGTTACATGTGCTTTTGGTGTCATTATCAAATCCAAAGTCATGCAACTTTCCCCTTGTTTCCTTGTAAAAATTTTATAAATTAACTCCTATTTTTATATCTTCGAACTACTTTGAGTTATTTTTTGTAATAGTGAGTAAACAAACAGCCTAATCTCTTATTTATTTTTTTGAATATGGTTATCCAGTTTTCCCAGAACCATTTGTTGAAAAGACAAATGTAAAGGCCCTGGTGAATACTCCTGGCAGCCTTGTCAAAAATCATTTGACCATATATGCGAGAGTTTATTTGTAGGCTGTGTTAGACTTTTAAAGATTAGGTATCTTAGCTGACATGCAGTCTCTCATTATTTCTCAGTGTTATTATTCCTACAGCTTCCTAGCTGGTATCATTCTTCGAAGTCCATAGCTGTGACAAACTTATTCTCCTTTAACAGCCGCTCAGCCCCCGCAGTTTCCCTGTGCCCTGCAGGACAGGCTTCAGGCTCCTCACTCTGTGGGTGCAGTACATCCTGCCCGGCTCCTGACCCAACTCTGTCTGCAGCCTCTTTTCCCGCCACCTTCCATGACATACCCTTTTGCTTGGGTCATGAGAAATGTGTCCTCCTGTTCCCCTCACGCACACTGCATGCAGTCCTGCTGTTCTGCACCCTGAGGCCTTCCTGGGCCTCCCTACCCCTGGGCCTGTCCTGGGCCTCCCCTTCAGAATCTGGCCTTCTCCTCTGGGCTTGGTACCGGCCCAGATCTTGACATGGCTCTGGTGCTCTTTGTAAGTTTCGCCTTCTTCGTTTGTCCTCCTGGGTTATGGGGCAGGGATTTTTGTCCTGTTCATTTTTGGATTCCTTGCCCCCCTGCCCAAGTGCCTTACACAACATCGGTGATGAATAAATATTTGTTGAATGAAATGAATTCATCTAAAACTAAAAAAGAAAAAGAGCAAGAAAGAAGTGAAAGGCATCAGGTTGGGCATCAAAAATGGTTCCCTTCCCTGTGAACTGTAGGCCTTTAAAACAGTGTTTCTTCCTTCCAGTGACGTTTTCCCTCTTTTCCCATACTTGCCACTGTGATTACAATTATTATTACATTCTTCCAAACAGGTAGATAATCTTAATGGTATTTTGAAAGGAAGAAGAGAATAAGGAGAAAACAGAAAAAGAAAGAAATGGGGTGTGGAGTGGGCAAGGGGAAAGAAATCATCCACCTTGTGTAAAAGCATTTTAACAAGTGACAGTTGAAGTTGAGTCAGAATCAGCTCAGGGTGCTAAGGTACAGTGATGTGCTGTGAGAGATGCAGCCTTCTAGATCAAGTTAACACGCAGGTTCCTTACCACATTTTGTCACAAGTGCCTCTCAGGCCTGTGGAAATTTTGAGTGAATGAATAATTATTTGCCTCAGAATATGACATCTCCTCGGAGGAGCTTTTTGTCTAACTAACTTCGATGATGCTGTTTATGTGGCTAAATTTGTGAATCATGAAACTTTTAGTCAGATCTTGGTTAAAAGAGGTTGTCAAGAAAGAACATAAGTTTTATTATCAGTTACCTGTGTAGTGTTGTGTCCTTTATGATTCGGTGAGAACAGCCACCAGTCAGGCCCTCTGGTTTCCTGTGTGTGTGATGCCACTTCCTTCTGGCTCTGTTTGGGACAAGTTCATACACAGGGAATCCAGAGGATAGCCGAGTCAGAAGAGCAGATCTAGCTAACCCACAGAGTTGAGGACGAGGAGTGCAAGGCCGTTGGCTGTCACCGTCGAAGGTGGTGTCACACCTCTTCCGTTTCATCCCTGGAACCTTCATCCTCTCTCACATTCGAAAGCAACATCATAGTTCAGTCTCCACCTTTGCTTACTTTTTGACTTCTTCATCACAGTTTGAGACGTTTTCTCCTTAATTAATATGTAAATAATTCTGAAGTTAGGTCTCTGAAATAGTCTGAAATTTGAAATGGACGACTTCAGGGGTCCCAGGACTAGACAGCTCATGTGTTTTTCGCTCCAAGAGTTTACCATTCTAAATTGTCATTCATCCTGTCAGAGTCTTAAAGGAAGGAATAATGCCAGTCTCAGAGGACTGGATTAATCAATGAATCAAATTCTTGTGATATATAATCTGCTCTCCGAGCCTTAGGCAGTTTGGGAAGCCTTGAGGTTTAAAGTGATAAACCCGGATAGGCCACAAGGGTTCTCATTAATTCTGGCTAACAGATCACTTAAGAATTTCAACGGTGCCTAGTGGTGCTTCAGTGACTTCAGAGAATAAATAACCCCTTTTAGAGGTGACTTACTTACTTCAGAGTGGTTTACACAGGCAATCGGGAAGGATCTGATTCAGTAGTCAAAGCCTCCGAAGTCCTTGGATGAAGTACAGATGCCGAGAAGGGAGTGTAGTAAATGCTGTACGTCATTTCGTTTTGTGAAGTGGCAACTTGGCAGAGTCACGTTTAGAAGTGACGGCACTCTGGGCCTCCGAGCTCTCTTCTGCGTGGGTAGAATCTGTTGCAGCGGCGTCGCCGACGGGATGCACTGCTGTCCGCAGAAGCCTGGAAATGGCGCGACAGGGTGGCACTCACTGTGACTTAGCACAGTGGGCCTTCTCGAAGACTCGTTTTCCTACACATCAAAAGAACTGAATCTTTGGTTAAATGTCAGGGCCTGGCTCCCTCTTGAGGAAAGAGGTCAGAGGTCCAGGTGACATAATTCTGTGGGCACGTACGTGTGCCTAACGAAAACAGCCAGTTAGAATGGGCATTGCTCCTCTTTACTTTCTTATCTTACTGCTTATGAACTTTATTCCTCATTCCTTAAACGTATACTTAACAGATTAAGTATTCTCTGATATTTTATCAGGTTTAAAAGATTTGATATTTAGCTATAAAACAGAACTATAATGCTAATGGCTTTATAAATACTGAATGACTTAAAGTTTGTTCACACTCTACAACTTGTTAAATGCAGCATTTTCAGTTTATCCCATTTTTATGCATATGAATAAATAATATATGTTCGTAGTGTATCAAGGAGTCTTTGTAGATTAAAGATTTGCCATTTTTTTGGCACAGTGTACTAAGTTTATTTATTTTTTAATTAGTATTATGGAAATTTAGAATAGTATAATAAACCTCCATGTACCCTTTACTCAGCCCTAGACATTATCAGCATTTCGTCATTTTAAAGTTGTTGAAACAACAATACTAAAAGTTTGGAAATTAGAATGAAAATCACCTGTGGTCTCATCCACCCATCCAGCTCTTATTGAATGTATTCTCTTCCGTTCGTTTCTTAAAGTTATAATAGACAGATATTGTTTCCCTTTTCATTTTGCTGAACCTCGTGTAGAACTAAGAGCTAATAGCTACTGCCAGTTGACATCCTTGTGAGCCAGGACTGGGCTACTTGCTTCCCCTGTAATTCATAGAATCTTCATAGTAACAACACAGTGTAGGTGCCCCTCGCCCCCATCTGCAGGTGACGAGCCTGGACTCAGAGGTTAAGAGATTGGTTCAAGAGTCGTATATTTAGTATGTGGATGGATGCAAATGAGCGTAACTCCAAGGCCCTGGTCTTTCCACCCTGTAGTGTGGCCTCTTCAAAAGCATTTTTTTCACATTGCTACATAGTTACATTTTTAAGGAGAAAGATATGTCAGTACATACATTTGAGCACATAATCTATATAAGCAGCACTAGAGTAGGTGATGTGGAGAAGTTAAAGGGATAAGAGGCGTGATGCCCTTTCGTGCCTGTGCTGCAGCACAGAGGACCCTCACCCCTATGGGACACGTACAAAGGATACAAAATAGGCCTTAATGA
This sequence comes from Cynopterus sphinx, assembly GCA_030015415.1. Lineage (NCBI taxonomy): Eukaryota > Metazoa > Chordata > Mammalia > Chiroptera > Pteropodidae > Cynopterus > Cynopterus sphinx. The sequence continues at coordinate 47,629,877 of CM057389.1, read as the reverse complement.
GGAGTTCGCTATAAATGTTATAGAAACTGTACAGAGAAGGAGATGGGTAAGGATTATGCCCCATATGTAGAGAAGGCTGCTAACAGATTTGGGATTTCAGCTAAAATTAAAAAGACTGACAACACCAAATGTTGGTGAGGATGTGGGAGACCCAGAGCTTTCATGCATAGCTAGTGGGAGGGTAAAATGGCAAAGCCACTTTGGAAAATGATTTGACAGTTTCTAATAAAAATCTACTTATCCACGAGCCAGCAATTCCACTCCTCAGTATTTACCTACAAGAGAGGCAAGCTTTTGTCTCTTATAAGACTTGTATGTGTATCGTAGCAGCTTGTATATAATAACTCTGTATTCGTTTTCTTTGGCTGATTAACAGATTACACAGGCTAACAGATTACATCCATTTATTAGCTCACTGTTTCAGAAATACAGCCTGGCGTGGCTGGATTCTCTGCTCACAGCCTCATGAGGCTGAAATGAAGGAGTCAGCAAGAGTGAATGCTCGCCTGAAGGCCTGGAGGGGATCCACTTTCAGCCTCTGCTTGTTGTTGGCAGAATTCAGTATCTTGCAGCTGTAGGCCTGAGGTCCCTTTTCCTTGCTGGGTGCTAGCTGGGCGCCCCCCTCAACTCCAGAGGCCACCTTCCTTCCTTGACATGGAGTCTCCGCTATTTCTTGTCAGCGACGGCATATCAAATCCTCCTGGTGCTTTGAATTTCTGACCGCTGCCGGCTGGAGAAAATCATGGTCAAGCCAGGCCCACCTCAGTAATCTCTGTCTCAAAGTCATCTGTGCCATATAACAGACCCTACTCATTAGGATAAAAATTCATCATATTTACAGCTCGGGATTATGCAGGGTCTGTACCCCAGAGAGAGGGTAGGGGGTCTTGCAGAACCATCTTAGATTTCTATTTACAGCAAACCCTCAATTGGAAACAACTTAAAAGTCCACCAGCGGGAGAAGGGGTAAACAAACTGGTGTCATCATACAGTGCAGTGCCCTCAGCTTTCAAAAGGGGCAAATTATTAATATGCACAATAACATGGACGACCCTCAAAAACCTTATGCGGAAAGAAGCATGAAGAATGCTTATTGTATGATACCATTTATTTGAAATTCTAGAAAAAGTAAAACTAATCTGCAGGGATACAAAATAAGAGTCGTAGTTATTGGTGGAGAGAAGGAAGTGGAGCTATCCTGAGAGCAGGCACAAGAGAACATTTCAGGGGTGATGGAGACGGTCCACGTCTCAGCAGGAACATGGGTTACATAGGTGCTTTCATCTGTCAGAACTCTTAAGATCTATTTATTGCACTGAATGTAAATTTCACCTCAATTTATAGAAACTAAAACAGTACTTTATTGGGTCCTTGTTATATGAACCACATCATATAATGATAATCAACCACTATATGTGTGTGTGTGTGTGTGTGTGTGTGTGTGTGTGTGTGTGTGTGTGTGTGTGTATAAATAATTTGACTACCATCAGAAAACATTTAAGCTACCACGTAATTATTTTTGTGTTCTTAATGTTATTTGGTACTCAAGTTGTAAGTAACGTCTACTGCCGTTTATTCTAGTTTCTACTACCTCACGTGTCCTACAGATTTTTCTTCTACCAAAGTTCGCTTTCACACTGAAATTATATTTGCCATGGAAAGGGTTTAATTCCTAAGTCTTCTAGGGTGTAGGGCTAACTTCTGTTAGCCTCCAACCATGGAAGCAAATGCTACAAAAAAAAAAAAAAATCTCTAGGTTAAGAAGATTTGACATTGAGTGTTAGCCCAAATGTGCCCTTTGTTATTTTAAATATATCGAGATATTTTAATTAAAATTTTTACTCCACTGAATCAGTTTTACAGATTTGTACCTGTTTTGGTATTTTGTCTTTATAGTAAATAATAGTTTTTGAGCAAAAAAAAGAGAAAGAAAACATTAGAGCTGGAAGCAACTTTATAAATTATCTAGTCTGATTTCCTTGTAAACGCTACCGCTTTGGTGAAGAAAAAAAAAAAGTGTAACATTCCAAATGATAAAATCTGCTGTAACCACCTTGTGCACTCAGGGGGGTAGTTAGACAAGTACCTATCTGTGCTTGCCAGCAGGAAATATGACAGCAAGACAGGCTTGCTAACAGCAATACATGTCGAAGTGTGAGCACAGAATCTGGATGGAGATATTTTACTTAGATGTGTTTGGCAGGAGATGTTTTCTTACTGAGATTGATTTGATCAGGGAATTCACAACTCTTTGCTGTAGCCCATGATCTGTCTGAGAAACACGTTGTAAAAACCCCATTGTAGCTAATAAAGAACACACATGGTGTTAATTTTCAACGTTTGTGAGTGAGCTCACTGTACCTCTAAAGAAATAAATGCTCTCTGTGATAACCCACGGTTTGATGACATTATAAGCAGAAAAAAGACAAACTCAGGTAGGTGGATTTCAGGAACCCACTCTGCAGTTTTTATGCTATTCTTTAAAAAGTTTTTTTCTCATGGCTACTATGAGATTAATTTCATAGGATACATTAATTGCATATGATTTCTTGGCTTATTATTGACTTAAGATTTTAAATTCAGAATGAAAATAGTTAAGTGGCTATTAAAATGATTACAACTTTAACAATTATCTTAAAGATTCTGAAGTGTGCTTTGGCTTTTTGTGAGGAAGTGTTGCCGTGTGCCAGCATTTTAAATTTTTAAATATTTTTCATGTCAAAACGTTTTATTTTCTAATTGAATTTCTTGGTTCGGGTCCTCATGGACGTTCACATTCATTGACACCTCTGGAATTGTTTCAGGCTGTTGTGGAGTTATGGTTCCTTTCAGTGAATTAAAGAGAACTTGTAAACACCCACACCATCCTACCCAAGTTATTTATATGTTGAGTGGTTAATCTAATTAGAGTAAATGAAGAGTTTTGAAATTAGAATTGTCAAATTCTTTAAGTTCTGAGAAACTATAGTTTTTTGTAAAGATAACTCATAATAAATCCTGTGTAGCTGTAACTATAACAATTCTTAGTTCTTCTATATTAAAGAATATAATTTTGGCTTCATTTACTTATGAATAATGCAGTTTATGTAAAATGATTTTGTGAGATGAAAACTCTTTGTCTTGATCTACAGGTGTTAAAATAATTATCCTTTAAAACAGCTACACACAAAAAAACAAATACTTTATGATTCCACTTATATGAGGTGTCTAAAGTAGTTAAATTCATAGAAACAGAAAGTAGATGGTGGCTGCCAGGGCTGGGGGAAGGGGAAATGGGAGTTGTTGTTTAGAGGGTGTAGAGTTTCAGTTTTGCAAGATGAAAAAGTTTGGGAGATCTGTTGCAAAACAGTGTGAATTTACTTATCACTGCTGAACTGAACTGCAGATACTTAAATGGTTTAGATGGCAACTTTTATGTTATGTGTATTGTAGCACAAATAAAAGTTTTAAAAAAAATTAGTGAAGTATCTACTGTGTTTTCCATTTTTGAGATGAGAAAACCAAGCCAATAATTATAGTCAAGAAATAAAAGATGTAGCTTAATCTGTTGACTTCAGCTAAACGTACGCTTCCTTTCCCTCTCAGTGCACAGCGTTCTTCCCGCTGTGTGTTGTGCTTCAGTGTGTTTTTCTTCTGGGGCGACTCCTCACCCCATCCTTTTCTCCATTTCAGCTTCTCAGCACGTTCTTATATTTAAACTCCCACCCAAAGTTACTTGATTGGTAGATTTAAAATTTTTAAATATGAAACAAACCATAGCTGAAAATGAAGTGGGCATCTACTGTAATCTGCTGCTATTTGTTTGCCTAGTACTTCAGCTTGTTACCCGGAACATTGAAAAAAAAAAAATGACAGAGCAACCACTGTGTGTCAGGCCCTGTGCTAGCATTTTCACATTTGTGTTTCAAGAATTAATTTATCAGAAATAGATCAAATTGACCCAACTTAAAGGAACTTGTGATTATTATTTTTTAAGATCACTTTGGCCAGGGGGATATTTTTCTGCTTGGAGCAACTTATAAATTACTTAACGACAATGTATTTCTAATAAGAGTACGTTTTGGTGTTAAAAATTGTGCTTACATGTGTTTTACTGATAACATGGAGCTCATTTCCAGTGTGTGGATAGCAACAATGTCCCCCAAGTGTTCATTATGCCAGATTGATCAGATTTTACATTGCTGGGGGCAGAGATCGAGGGAACAAGACAGAGCACATTTTCCCCTAACTGTCCCACTTCGTTTTACTGACCACAGGGGATGTTCACGGCCAGTGCGCTGCACCCTCCGAAAAGAGGGGACCGTGCATCAGAATGTTTATTTTTAGCAGTTATTTTTAGCAGCAGATCTAGAAATTGTCAGCATTTTCATTTTAGGGTTGCACTTTTTTATTTGTTATGATAATTCCAAGAAGAGTGAATAATTTTAGATTTGTGTATGTGAGTACATGTGTGCATTATTATGCGTGCGTGTAAGAGTGTGTGTGTGTGTGTGAGAGAGAGAGAGAGAGAGAGAGAGGGAGAGGGAGTGTGAGAGAGAGGGTGTGTGTGTCATCCCCTTAATAACAGGAGGGGGTAGAGGCTTACTTAGTCTATTATCATAAAGCTCTGCTAATGTAGCTTCTGAGTCATGTGACTGCAGAAAAGGCTATTATCTCAATGAAAAGGAAACTCGTTTTTAGAACAAGCAACAGAATAGAAGCAGGAAGAATTTTCGAGTGTTCCACCATGCTGGATTGTCAAAGGAGGATCTGTCTGATCAGCAGCTAAAAAAGGATTTGTGAGGCTAGTTTGTCAGCTATCGCTAGAAACAAACGATGGAGGAGATAAGCGGCAGGGGGCTCCGCGTGTGCTTGGGTTTACATCAAGGCGGAATGGGGGTTTGGGTTAATAGAGATTTATCTTAGAGGCAATAAATTTATTGCTAATTGTGGGGTGGGGGGTTTTTGTGTGTGTTTTTTTTTTTTTTTTTTTTTTGGAAGAGTGATGTATGGTATTTTTATTTCATCACTGGTGAAGAGAAAGACAAGCTGCTGAGCCCTGGTTTGAACTGCAGAGGCTGTGGACAATTACAAGGTGTGTGTCACAAGTGCTCTCACTTAATATTTGGTGATGTTCTTGGAATTCTGTGTGCTTGTGGATTGGATGTGCGTGTTGTCAGAGGGAGAACTAAGCATGACTACCAGGCAGTGGCTATGTTCTCAGGAACAAATAGACACAATGTGATCCAGCTTGATTCTGTCCTTGTTCTTATTTCTTTTGTGGTTTTTTTGTTTGTTTTGTTTTTTTTTAGTGATTAATGGTTTGTTGCAGTTTCTTTTTGTGGCCAAATGCAGTCTTATGCTTATTTTAGGAAATATTTTGGCAAGCATTTTCTAAAATTCAGAAGAATCCAATGCAAATTTTAATCATTAAGAAATAAATATAAGCTTTACATTTCTATTTCTATTTTTTTTTTCAGTATTCTTTTGTAATTCAAGCTTAAAATGGAGCTTTGCAGTTAATTTGAAATTGTTTAATTTTTGGTTAGATAATAAAGCTTTCTTATTTGACTGAGACCTCAAATGAAGGATTTTTTTCTTGTTATATGGATAGTACCTAACTTTCTCTGATTTATTGCATCCTTATGCTACCATATTCAGAAAGCTACAAACATTCAGTTAATCTTCAGACTGTGCTTGTCCACTTTTGCTCATGCTAATGCTATTAATTCTCTTAGCAGTCTGTACCTTTCTCTTAACCTTGGAAGGTGTAGTACTTAAAAATCTGAGATTGGTGAAAGATAATCATAAGCTTTATCTGAAAAAGGTTAACTATTATACACTGTGTACTAGAGGAATGAATTCACTAATATGTTTTTCATTTAACTTCTAGACCAGATGTGCCCACTTTGAGGGTTTGTGTTTCCAAATCACATATTTTGAAACTAAACTATACTGTTTACATCTCTTTTGAAAATGTCATTGGAGGAGGTAAGAAATCTCTCAGGCTGTGCACTGTATAGATAGTTTACAAATAATTCTTTTATCTTTTCCAATAAACGATGGTGAGAGTAACCAAACATAGATTTTAATTATACTAAGTACAAGAGAATGTTTTTCTTATAATACCTATAAACCATACCTTAGCCCAATATAGTTTAATAAACCATTAATCTTACCAGAGCGGGATTTTCTCTAAAAAAAAAAGAAAGAAAAAAAGAAAAAACACTGACACCTTAGTTTAATCTATCTACATAAAGGGACAATTTGGTTCAAATTAACAGTTAATAACTGTGGTTTTGACTGACAATTTTTCTTTTTAATTGTAGGATACTCTCACATTTTTGTTAATAGGCTGTAAGACAGAAGGTTGTATACTGATTTGAGCTGCAAAATTACTAACATGTGTTAAAATTTTTAAATAATAACATTTCATTTTTATAGCCAGATTATTAGGGCTTTCTTTGTTTTCCTTTGCTTCTCCTATTAACTTTTATTTTGTTGCCTTCTCCAAAGCCTTTGAAATGACCTAAAGGATTTTGGAATGATTCAAGGTGTTTTATTGAGCACCTACTATTATTACAAGACACTACGCAACACTAAGAGAAAACAAAGGCAAATAAGATATTTAAACCAACACGATAACATAACTGTCACTGGAACCCGACCTCAATAAATGCAATTATCGAGCTTAGCAGGTCCTCAAATAACATAGGTGTTTTTCAATGTATCTTTGTTGGAACATGGATGAGAAAGAAAAAATTTCTTCCCACAGTGGCCACTGTGTGGAGTTGCACACTCTCCCTATGTCTGTGGCTTTTCTCCGGGTTCCTCCCACATCCCAGAGATGGGCACGTGGGGGGAACGGACGTGTCACCACTGTCCCATGTGGCTGCATGTGGCTCTGAGAGGCCCTGCGATGGATGGGCGTCCTGCCCAGGCCAGACCCCGTTTTGTGGCCCAAGCTGCCAGGACAGGCTCTGGCCACCACAGCCCCGACCTGGAATAAGTGGGGTGGGAAATAGTTAACTTACATGTTTTTGTGAATCTTTCTTAAACATGCCTAGCTCTCATTTATATCAGTGTTTAATATTCAAGTGTTTAGGTCTTTAGAAGTTTGGCGATGTTTTTGTGACCAGAAATAGGCCGTAGAAACTTAATTCTTGTTTGTATCAGTCTGTAGTAAAATGCCATTTAACTGACCGTCAAAGTTTCCAAAAACCGTCACGGACATTAGGTGAGGACTTACTGTATTTTATAGGAATTTTAAATAGTTAAAAGGAATTTTTGCAGAAACTCGTTTGGCCAATCAGAGAATACATTCCTGCTGACTTTTCACATGAGCAGGTCTGAGTGGTAGTTCTAACTGTGTCCATCTGTGCTCTCTCATGTGTCCTTTGTGTCACAACAGAAAAAGTCTGTTTTGTTTACAGTCTCTTAAAACTAGAATATTTTCCTGATCGTGTTGTTTTTCTCGTAGCCCATCAGATATCAGCCCTTTACATTCTAAAATACTTTTATATTATATCATCCCAAAATACCTTTACTTTTGGAGGTTGGGGAGTAAGGAAGAACCCCAGTCTTTTTATTAGAATTAAAAGACGCAAGTTCGACATAAGGGTAGTGTCTAAACAAGCCAGATGAGTAGCTTGCAAATCCTGCTGCACTTCAGAATTCCAACCACAATAATTAACCACAAATATTATAACCAGGTCTGATCTTGTCAGGCTGAGGGGGTTTGCTTCTTGGAGCGATTTTTAATTTGTAAAAAAAGACAGGGTGAGAAAAGATGGAATTCACGGTGATCTTTGTATTCAGTGTTTAAGCCTCAATGAAATGTACATGGGAATTTTTTTTGTTTGCGACAATAAATGGGAAGATTCAGACAGGATTGTGGTACTGGGCTATATTTTAGATGCAGTTTCTTCTTTGGAAGCCAAAGGGGTGTAAAATCCATGAAGCGTAAAAGTCGGAGCAACAGCCAGCAGGTTGTTCCTGGGTCCCTTCTACGAGGCTTACTCTACTCTGAAAGTTACCACTCAGAGATGCTGAGAAAGGTTAGGATCAACGGGCTTGCCCGTTTTTCTCTCAAGCGCCGTGGTCCTTACTAAGGAGAGAAGACTTGGCGTTGTTGCAGTGTGTGTCGTGGTAGCAGGGGCTTCCTTTTCCCCAGGCTCCCAGTTAACATGCAGGGTTGTAGCTTGTAATGTAATAGTTACTCATATGGTGTAACAAAGGCATATAGTTGCTTTCTCTTTAAAGATAACTTAATAATTATGGGTTTATTTTTTTGAGATTTTGTGAAAATCACTAAATACTGTACTCTCGATTTGAATAAATTGTTTCTACTTAAAAAACCAATCAAGTTGAGAAACATCCACTCACACCTTGGAGATACTGCAGGCCCTAAGGAGACCACCGCAGTAAAGCGAGTATCACCGTAAAGCGGGTAGCACACATTCTTGGGTTTTCCAGGGATTGCAAAAGTTATGTTTCTACTACTATAGTCTGTGAAGTGTGCAGTAGTGGCATGTCTGAAAAAACACACGTACCTTAATTAAAAAGTACTTTACTGCTAAAAAGTGCCAGCCATCATCTGACCTTCCATGAGTCATAATCTTTTAACCAGTGGAGAGTCTCGCCTTGTTGATATTGGTAGCTGATGACTGATCCTAGTGGTGGTTGTTGCAGGTTGTGGAGATTTCTTAAAATAAGACAACGGTGAAGTTTGCTGTGGTCGATTCTTCCTTTCACAACTGTTTCTCTGTGGTGTGTGATGCTGGTCAGTAGCATTTTAGCCACCGTAGAACTTCTTTCAAACTCGGAGTCGGTCCTCTCACACCCTACAAATGCTTTGTCAACCAAGTTCATGTGATATTCTAAATCCTTTGTTGTCATGTCAGTAATCTTCACAGTATCTTCACTAGGAGTAGATTCCCTCTCAAGGAACCACTTTCTTTGCTCGTCCATAAGCAGCAGCATCTCATCTGTTAAAGCTTTATCATGAAATTGCAGCGATTCAGGCACATCTCCAGGCTCCACTTCCAGTCCTGGTGCTCTCGCTGTTCCCGCCACATCTGCAGTTACCTCCGCCACCGAAGTCTTCAGCCCCTTAAAGCTGCCCATGAGGGTTAAAATCAACCCCTCTCTAAACTCCTAATAATGTTGATATTTTGAACTCTTCCCATGGGCCACAAATGCTCTTAAAAGTATTGAGAATGATGAATCCTTTCCCAGAAGGTTTTCAATTAACTTTGCTTAGGCCCATCAGAAGAATCACTGTCTATGCAGCTATAGCCTTGCAAAATGAATTTCTTGAATAATTAGACTTAAAAGTTGAAATCACTCCTCGATCCATGGGCTGCAGAGTGGGCTTTGTGTTCGCAGGCACGAAAACTACATGCATCCCACTGTCCATCTCCATCAGGCACTCGGGTGACCAGCTAGCTGCACTGTCAACGAGCAGTGATATTTTGAAAGGAATCTTTTTTTTTTTTCCGTGAGCAGTAGGTCTCAACAGTGGGCTTAAAATATTCACTAAACCATGATGTAAACAGGTGTGCTGTCATCCAGGCTTCGTTGTTCCATTTATAGAGCATAGGCAGAGTAGATTTAGCATAATTCTTATGGGCTCTAGGATTTTTAGAAAGGTAAGTGAATATTATCTTTAACTTAAAGTCACCAGCTGTGTCTGTCCTTTGAATCTTTGAAGCCAGGCACTGACTTCTCTCTAGGTGTGAAAGTCCTAGGTGGCATCTTCTTCCAAGACAAGGCTGTTTGGTCGGCATTGAAAATCTGTTTATAGTGTAGCCACCTTCATGAATTATCCTAGCTAGACCTCTGGATAACTTGCTGTAACTTCTGCATCAGCACTTGCTGCTTCACCTTGCGCTTTTGAGTGTGTAGATGTTTCTATCCTTAAACCTCACGAACTGACCTCTTCTACCTTCCAACTCCTCTTCTGCAGCTCCCTCACCTCTCTCGGCCGTCAAAGAATTAAACAGAGTTAGGGCCTTGCTCTGGGTTACGCTTTGGCTTACAGGAATGTTGTGGCTGGTTTGATCTTCTATCCAGACCAGTAAAACTTTCTACTTACAAGCAATAAGATTGTTTTTCTTTCTTATCATTCATGTGTTCACGGGAGTGGAACCTTCCATTTCCTTCGAGGACCCCTTTGCATTCACGACTTGACTAACTTTGGCCCAAGAGGCCTGACTTTCAGCCTGCCGTGGCTTTCGACACGCCTTCTTCACTATGCTTAATCATTTCTGGTTTTTGATTTCAAGTGAGAAATGTGTGACTGACTCTTCCTTTCACATAAACACTTGGAGGCCATTATCAGGTTCTTAATTGGCAGGGATAGGGAGGCCCAGGGAGAGGGAGAGGGAGAGAGGCAGGGGAACGGTTGGGACAGTTACGGTAGTAGCACCAAAGGTCACTGATCACAGTTCACCAAGACGAGTATAATAATAATGGAAAAGTTCGAAAGATTGTGAGACTTATCAAAATGTGGCACAGAGGGGGGAAGTAAGCCAAGGCTGGTGGACAAATGGTGCCTTTAGATGTGCTCAGCGCACGGTCACCATAGACCTTCAGTTTGTGAAGAAACAATGTCAATGTATAATAAAGCCAAGTGCAATAAAACGAACTGTGCCCGTTTCCAGGTAGAAGCAAGATATTTGGTTTCATCATTTGAGATGTTCAATTATATGCTAAATGAATCACTGGACTAAAGGGTCATAAAACATAAAAGCGTTTTATGAGGTTTATATGTAAAATTTACATTTTGTTTCTGTAAATCCTTAGACTCTAGTCAAAATGCATGATAAGTAACATTATGTTGAAACATTGTCAGAGAATAAGAACTTTTAAAATTTTTGAATTGTTTTTAATTTTCCATTCCAAATTTTATTTTCCTGTATTAGCATTTTAAGTGAGCAAATGTCCAATTTTAAACGTTATTTTTATTTATGCATATTAATCATATTAATGATAACATTTTATGGGCTTTGCTTTCCCCCCATCTTTTGGTAAGAAAAATTACATTAGCAAGCGACCGTGTTAATCATAAAGCTAATCTTTATGTAGAATTTCCATCCACTATTCTGAGGACCTCACGTGTGCTCATTTAGTTCTTGTGACACTGGTTGTGCTCTCCTGTACCTGTTTTTGCAGTTGAGGAAACAGAGGCCCAGAGAGGTAAAGGAACCTGTTCGAGGTCACACAGCTAATGCATAAATAGTGGAGTAGGATTCAAATCCTGGTAGTTTGCCTCCAGAGTCTGTGCTCTAAATGACTGTGTATACTGGGTGCAAATGGTGCTGTTACTGGAGTTTCTGGTTAGTTCTGGAATGAGGACAGGATGAACACAGGGACAAGGAGAGAACTATGCTTAAGGTTGAAGTGATTTTTTTAAATGTTTGTGCTTCTAATGAACTTCTGTTCCACTTCAGATATGTTAAGGCTAACACGTCAGTTTTTTGTTTGTCGTTTGTTTAAGTGGTGTTTGGTTTGCAGTAGAAAGAAACACGGCTAATTCAGAAACTGCTCTAGGGGAAGGCCGTGTGAGGGAGCGTGTCATTACGGGGTAGCAGAGGTTGGCACAGGAAACGGACTGTGAATCACAGTGAGACTTGGGGGCGGGGGGGGGGGCGTCCTGAAGGTGAAGGTGTGTGCTGCGTGCCTTCTTTCTTCACCACCTCTGCTTTTCTTGGCAAATGGAGACCTCGCTGTTTCCAGGGTCGTTTAACTCACTCCATTGCTGTGGTGGAGCACTCGGGTATAAAAAACATAGAATCCAGATGAAGATCCTGGTTTTCAGACGCTGCGAGCACCCTGTTGCATAAACCACTGACCTGAGGTTTGCTGTCCGTCGCTCTATGTCCATGCAGATTCCCCGGGAGAGGAGTTTGTGTCCACATAGCCTTCCAGAGAGGGCTCACTAATGCTAGGTCGAACTTTAATAGTTAACAGGCATGTTTAGTCCTAGGTGATGTCACAGTTTCTCATCAGGATTCATGGCGGAAAAAATTTACCCCATTCAGTCTTGGTGACTAGATCCTGGGAAATGAGTGAGAAAGTAGAGTGTGGCTATAGCTTATCATTTGTCTTTGGTCTCTGTTGATGTACCTTCCCTCCTTCCTCATGGATTGTCTCTAGAATGCAAAAGTAGCCAGTTTATTCTTGTGCTTACATATTCTTGCCTGTTCATTTATCTAACAACTGTTTATTTTAAGATTTTGTCATGTCCTTCACTAGGACTGGAGAAGAGTGACTGACTGTCCCTGGGCGAGGGGAGAGGATCGATCAGGTGATGTTTAGACCGTGAAAATTGAACTGATTCTTCAGAGAATCGTGGGAGGCGATCAGTAGGCACTGGAGGATGTACAGGACACTCTGCGCCCTCAACGCGGTCTGTGGGAGCCACTCGCCACCAGTGGTTTGTGATTATTTGTGATGTGGCTAATCTACATGGAGTGCAAATATATTGTAAAGTGAATTTCTTTTGACTTTGGGCTACTGGACGATTGGTGGCTCCCAGGATTTTCTGTTGTGGGTGCTGCCCTGAGCCCGGAGAACAGCACATGTGAAGGGAGCAGCATTAGGCAGTCACCTTTCCTGTAGATGATACATCTGTGGCAGACACGAAAGATGCAGGAAGGAGCAGGAAGGTCTAGACTGTTCCCAAGCCTTCTAATCAGTGAGCAGGTTAGAAGCAATTCGAAGTCCACGCTTTTTGGTAGGACATAAAAGGCACATTCATGGTCTGGCTCTAGCCTTCTATCTCTGTGCCCCAAACATCCTCACCTACTCCCATGTTCCACCTTTAGTGAGCTATAGTTTGTTCTCGTCATTCACAGGAGTTATCTCCGGTAAAGTCCTGGCAAACCCTGAATTATTGAATACTGAGACATTGCTTCTAGGGGAAATACGGAGGTAGGTACACAACTCAGTACCTACCCTCACTGTAAGCGTGCTTCTGTGTAAGACACCGTATTTAATATACATCGTTGATTCATTGAATTGGACTTATGGCCAGTGGCGCTTGAATCCCTGCCCGAACGAAGCTCGCCCTAAACGTGTGTTTTCTCCGTAAGGCACAACATAGCTTCTTGCATTTAGGAGCACTGGACAGCCCTTGGAGGCCGTTTGAAACAGGAAAATCAACAAAGAATGTGAAAATGTGGAAAGTGTGGCCCTAAATATACTGCAGAAAGCAAACTTGCTTTACAGTATAAGCCGAATCGGAGGGCACAGCATAGCCTTGTTCAACTAGGGAGTGGTATTTGTGGAGCCAAGGATTTCAGATGATAAAAACAATATTAATGAAGGCAGCTGACTTATATGAGGCAATTTCTGTATAGCAGGCTCTGTACTTTTCTCATTTAATAATCATTACTGTTGTGGACGTGGAAACTGAGGCTCAGAAAGGGTAAGTATCTTTCCCAGGGTTGCACAGCTGGTAAAATGGTGAAAGCGAGAGACGAGGCGGCCTTTGGGTGACTCCAGGGCCAGGTTCAGGGCTGCAGTCTCACTCAGCAGGGCATCTGTCTCTGGTGGGAAGGGGCCGAGTTGTAGCTCATGGGTCACAAATTCCCCCACTTCAGAAGCTTCCGTGTCTTCTTGATAGCCTACTGCTGACATTCGGAAGAACCGAGCACGTGATGCGATGTGCTGTCAGGAAAGGTGGAGAACCACTGTGTGCGTGTGTGGACTGGCGGCCACGGCGCCCCCTCCTTCTGCTTCAGCTGCTGCTGCGCCCCCAGCTAATCAGCCTTTTCACCCCCAGCGCAGATGTTCCTCTGCTTTGTAACTTTTGCTCAATCATAGCTCCTTGTACCTTTATTATCTTGTAATTTCTTTCTGTGTATCCTTTCAACTCCTCTATTTGCCCACAGAACAGTTCTGTCCACGTATTTCGCAGACCTTGAATCTATTGGATTCAGCCCATCAGCATTATCTCTGGATGGAGCTTTCGTGCCCAACCACTCCAGTAGGCCGTGGCGGCCTGTAGTTTGGTCACCTGCTGTGTCTAGTGCCGGAGGAGCCGTGCCTCCTGGTACCATTATGGGAACCTTTGTGTGAGTTCCTAGGTCAGAGATGCCTCGTAGCTGCCTGTAGCAGCCTCTTGAGAGCCCTTAGCAAGGGCTGCAGGGGCATCCAGCGTTCCGTTTGGATGGAGTGCAGGAGAGTGTGGTACTGTGAGACCTTTACTGGGAAAATGTAGAGGACTCTGGGTCTTGTGTTTCTTCACATCTAAAATTAGAAGACTGACTTAAATTTCCTTTTCTGCTTGCTTGTTTGTGGAGTTCAGTCTTTCATTTAGATAATAAGCTGGGATACATGTTGCTCAGAGTTAACCATTGTTGAGTTATATATCTCTACCTCTGCCGGGGTTGAAATAGAGTTGCTATAGTGACCCATTCCACAAGCCTTTTCTGACCTCCCTGGTTTGCTCTCCTGTCACCTTCATATTATTTCACCTCCCAGGTAACCTCAAGACAGTTGGGATTAGATTCTAGAACATAATTCTGTAATGTACTTGATTGGAAGTATTGCAGGTCATCTAGGATTAAGTAAAGAGAGAGAGAGAGAGAGACACAAGGGAACAGGTATAAGTGAGAAGTTGTTTCTTATAGAAGGGTTTGTTGTAGGCAGAATGTACTAAAGTAAGAGAAATTGACCCAATTATTGCCCCCACCACCCCCCTCACACACACACACACACACACACACACACACACACACACACACACGTTTCAATGGTGTCAAGGGTCTGGGCTGCAGATTGGAGATCAGTGGGGCACAGTGGAGCTTATGGGGGCCTGGTCCAGTCCTAACTGTCTAAACCGCCTAAGCTCAGTATAACTTTGTGGTTCAGGCAAGCAATAGCTGTTTTCACTGCTGATTACAGTCGGTAGCTGGAGGTTGGGGGACCACTCTGGGGGCTGGAAGCTCACAGAAGCACAAATAAACATACCTCAGTGACCGAGAACTCAAATGGAAATCGAGGCAGGGGAAAGTTCATGTGTCCTTGGTGATGCTGAGAGGAGAGAACCAAAAACCTGATTCGTTCCTATCACAGCTCTGTCCGGTCATCAGCTTTCAGTTCCTCTGCTGAGCGCTCAGCACACGGAGTCAGCAGGTAGCTGCGTGGGCATCGCAGCCGTGTCTGCAGCTCCGGTGTCCACTGCCGTCCCTCTCCTGGTGTTGCAGCTGACACTCCCCAGGCACTGCCATTCCAAAACGTCAAGGACGATGTGTCCGTGTTTTCTGATGCAGTTTACCTAGCTATTTCCAGAACCCCACCATTGACAAGTCTTCTGTTGCATATTTTGAAGTTGTTATTTAATGGTTTTTATTAGAGCAAAGAGCGTGGGATTTGTAATCAAGCTTGGTTTGAAGCCTGGTTCCATGACTTACAAGCTTTGAGACTTTGGACAATTCAGTTAACTTCTTTGAATTTTTTTTTCCCCCTAAAATGGGACAGTATCTGCTTTGCAGAGCTCTGAGAATCAAATAACGTAGCGGCTAGTGCAGTGTCGTCCAGTGCTTAGTAATTACCAAACACCTAAGACATCTGTTCTCTGACATATCCCTTCAACACACCTGTTTGTTTTCTCAGGCATGTACATTTCATCTCTCCAAGTAGTTTAACACACACATTCTCTCTCTCTCTCTCTCTCCCCCTCCTCCCTCCCTCTTTCCCCCATCCTCCCCCTCCCTCCCTCCCTCCCTCTCTCTCTTTCTCTCACTGTCTCTCTCACCCCTGCTTATTTAAATAAGCTCTTAGTATCTGTTTATTGACTAAATTCTCCATGCACCTGTTATTTCTATCTTCTGGAGCAACATGGAATCTCATGTTTCCGTCTGAATTGCAGATTTTTAATTTTGCTTTTGTTTCTTGCAATCTAAGAGTACATTGGTCATTTTTAGCATCAAGTCATTTATTCTATTCAGTTTAAGCTGGTGGTTAGCTAAAATCCTGGTTATTATCACCTCAGTGACCATCATCTCTTGGTTTCCACTAGAGTTCAAATGGTTGATTTTTTTTCTTTTTCCAATATCATTGCCAGATTCTACCTTTGTCCCTGTGGGTAGTTACACTGGTTATGGATACTGTGTAGTAACATGTTAGAGGCTTCTTAACTTGTAAAAGATGTAAAACGGTATGTTAAGATTACAACTTGTAAAAAGTCATAGAGAAAACAATTATAAAGAAATATCTAGAGGGGATGAGACATGTGCAGGTGAGAAGACATATCTCCATCAGGTGAAAAGGAAGTATGCTGGAGCGAGAGTGCAGGCTTCTGAGTTGACTGCTTGGTTTTGAAGCCCACTTCTACCACCTGTTTGCTGTGTTTGACCTTGGACACGTGAGTTGATTTTTCGATAATTTAGGGAATTAGAATAATAATAAATGGGGTTTCCATGAGTATCAAATGAAGTAATACAGGTGTGGCAGAGTAAATGTTCAAAGATGTTACCTATTCTGGTGAAACAGCTTCAAACTCTAGTAGTTTGTGAAACAATTTATTCAGTGAATATTAATTAAGTGCTTGCGTTTCAGGCATTGTGATAAGGGCTTAGTATAAAAAGATGAAACATGTAATTTTTGCTCCTTGAGGAACTTAAAATTTCATAGGGAAAAAGACAGTTATGATATACTTGGTCCATGGTTATGTGTAGGCTATTAAAAGACAGAATAAAGAAACTTAATCCTGGGGAGAGGGTCATCTGAGCTAGGTCTTAAAAGGTAAGTGGGAGTTAGCTGAAAGGGGACGATAAATGGTTTGTTCCGTGTTGCAAGCACAAAGGAAGAGGGGATGGTAGCACACAGTGGCAAGGGACCATGTCCAGTGTTCATTGCCAGGGCAGACAGAATAGGGTGGGGGGTGAGCCCAGAGAACTGGACCGGGCCTCGATCGTAAGGCAGATGTGTGATGTTTGAGGCAGCATGGACTTGGTCCTGGGGGGTGTAGAGTCTACTAAAGATTTTACGTGAGAAAATTATCTTTAGGTAACAAACTTAGGTTAAGAGGCGATGAAGACCTCAACCAGAAGCAGTAGCGATTACCACCAGAGAGGAGGAGCCTTGAGAATAGTTAAGAGGCAAAGTCACAGTATAGATGATTCGATGGGGAGAATTGAGAAGTGTAAGGGTGATGTTCAGTGGGTGGTGCTCTTACAGGTGGGGCAGTTGGGAGTGGGGAGAAGGAACAGTCGAGCTCAGATTTGTGAGTGGACCCGTAACTGGATTTTTGAGACAGAATCTTGGAGAGGTGAGGACTGGAAAGAAAGATTTGGGAACCCATGGCCGTAGGTGATAACAGGAGGGGTGTGAAGTGGTTCGGAACCAGTGTGGACATGGTATTACTGGGGTCTTTGGAGCTGATTGCTCATGGTCAGACCACACCTCCAAGACCTCATTTTACAGTCACGAGTGGTGTCCTGGGCACCTGTTTTGTTTTGTTTTGTCAATACGTATTTTTAAAAGTTGCAGTAAAATACACATAACAAAATATACTGTTTTAACTATTTCTAAGTGTATTGTTCTATAATGTTAAGCACATTCACGGTGTTGTTCATTTTCAGAACTTTTAAGTTTCTTTTAAAACAGAAACTTGTACTGTTAAACAATCATTCCCATTACCCCTTCTCCGCAGCCCAGGGCCACCTCTGTTCTAGTTCTTGTGTATACACAACTGGCTTGGCTATTCTAGGTGCCTAATAGAATGGAACCACAATATGTGGCATTTTGTGTTTGATTTGTTTTGAAGGTTCATTCATGTTGTGGTATGTGTAGTCCCCCCTTACCTGTGGAGGATACGTTCCAAGATCACCACTAAATGCCTGAATCTACAGATAGCGCAGAAACCTATATATTCTATGTTGGTTTTTTTAAAACTATATATACATATCGATGGTGAAGTTTAATTTATAAGTAAGGTTGAATGACGCTGTTGTGGATTTGGGTGTACACATATCTGTTTAATCCCTGCTCTCAATTTTTTGCTGTATATACCTGGTAATGTTGTATTTTTAAAAAGCCCTCCAGGTGACCTTTAAATGTGCAGCCATAGTGAGAAGCTGTGGTGTAGACAAGGGCGCTTAACCGGCAGGTTCATAAATGACATAAATGGTGGCCTTGGTGGATTAGTGACTTCAAGAATTGTATGTCTTATTTAGTGCATATATGGTTTTGCTTTTTGGCTTTGATTAGATCCTCACAGCAGTTCATAACTCCACAAAGTGGTGCTAGGAGTCGCTGCGGAACAGAATTTTAAAATAGTCAAAGATTCAAATAGACGTTTTTCCAAAGAAGATATTCAGTGGCCAAATAAGCCAATGGAAAGATGCCCAGCATCATTGGTTATTAGGGAAACACAGATCAAGCCAACGGTGAGATGCCATTTCATACCCATTAAGATGGTTAGAATTAAAAAATAAAAAGGAAAATAACAAGTGTTGGGGGGATATGGAGAAATTGAAATCCTTGGAAAATAAAATGGTACATCCGCTTTTGAAAGCAGTTTGGCAGTTCATCAAAAAGCTAAAGCATAGAGTTACCATATGACTCACTAGTTCCATTCCTAGGTGTGTATCCAGAAGAGCTGAAAGCATGTATCTGTGCAGAAACTTATACAGGCGTTCACAGCAGAATTATTCCCAATAGCCAAAAGGTACAAACGGTCCATATGCTCATCAGCTGCTGAGGAGATAAATAAAATGTATATTCATACACTGGAATATTTGACCATTAAAAAGAATGAAATACTGATATATGCTATAGTATTGCTGAACCTTGAAAATTATTCTAATTACAGCAAATGAGACACAAACGGCTACATATTATATAATCTCATTTGGATGGAGTGTCTAGATTCGGCAGATCTACAGAGTCAGTGGCAGTGGTTGACAGGGCATGGGCAGAGGAGGGAGTGAGGAATAATGGCATAATGGGTATGAGGTTTCCTTTGGGGTGATGAAATGTTGGGAATTAAATGTGGTGATGGTTGCACATTTCTGCGATTATACTAAAACCACTGAAATGTATAGGTTAAAAGAGTGGATTTTCTGGCTTGTGAATTATGCCTCAATAAAGCCATTAAAAATAAATCTTTCAAAGAAGACAATCGAGGTGGGCATTATGCTAAGATTCACTGCAGAACATAATTCTAAAAGAGAGATGGAGGTCCAGATAACTCCCACAAGGAGATCCGGTAGAGGAGATCGGGAAAAAATAACCAGTTCAAGGGGCGGGCCTCTTAGAATGCTGTGTCGTGGAACCTCGGCGTAGAGAGATTCAAAGAAGAGTCCCTGGGGGGAGGGGACTCACGAGTGACAAACAGCGCAGGCTCCCTAACGTGGTTAGCTGGCCACAGCTTCCGCAGGCTTGGCATGCGAGTGCCGTGGAGGCAGTGTGACGGTTTGGATTGTGGAGTGAGTGGAAGGGAATAGAAATAAACTACAGACCTATGTTCTCTTATTTGAGTCTCAAAATTCAACAAACTCTGAAAATGGAAAGGTTTTTATAACTCATTTGGCAGTAAAACCTGACCTGCATGGATGTGACATGATTTATAATCTTCATTTGTTCCACTTATGTGAATATTCATACATTTCACTGCACAAATAATATTGAATTTGATTACAGAATACTTCTACAGGCCCCTGTGGGGATGTTATAGAATATGATATATGCCACGTATTCTCTTTCCAACATTAAAATGCATTTATCTATCTGAATTCTCAATTCTGTGGCCCCTGAGTGGTGTGGGTGAGGGGACACAGACCTGTAGTCTTTGGACAGGTTTGGGTGTGAAGGAAAGATCTGAAATTGGACAGTTGCTGGAGAAGGATTCAGGCTCAAGGGGCATTTTTTTATAGGATGGAGGTGACCTCCTGAGTATGCTTGTAGGTTAAAGCAGAGAAGAAGAAGTTGAAATTTTGCTAAAGACAAGCTTTGTAGCAAAGTCTCAAAGAAGATGGGGAGAGAAAGGAGAAATGGGTTTGGGATGGTCGGCATTCCCAGAAGAGACCATGCATCCTCCAAGATGCCAGGGGTGGTGGTGAAGACAGTGGCGGGTATCATTGTAAGAGGATGGGAAGTTGAGTAAAATCAAATTGAAGAGCCATTTGCTGAAGTAGTACGAGCTGGAAATAATTGTTGGGGTAAATAGAAGGAGCTGACTTAGGACCAAGGAAAAGGAATGGCTGGCAGGACTATGGGTCTCAGGCATGTCTAGGAAACCTTGAAATGTCTGTGGGGCCGTTCTGTCCCTTAACTTTCTGATTTTCTCCATCAGTGCTCAGCTTCTCGCTTACAAGAGGGGAGAAATCTCAGCATTAAGTTTCACAGAATAAATTCTGCAAGGGGAGATGTGTGAAAGGGAGGCTGCTTGGAGGCTGGTGGAGGATCTAACTGGGTAGAGAAGGAAGTGAGATGAGTGAAAGGGGCTGGGACTTTAGTTCTTTACACGCCAAAGGCCAGCTACTGAGGAAGAAGGCAATAGGAAAGCTAGTGTGCTGGGAGGTTGTGGGCAAAACGTGGCATTCAGGTGGCAGCAGTTCTGGGTGATGACAAGGTTCAGTGTATGATCATAGAAGGCAGGGGTGGAAATGAAGTGGAGGTGAGTTTTGTTGGAATTGAGACAGACAGGGACCTGCGGGCACAGGTAGTAGCTCATCCACACAGACTTTGGAATCACTAAGGATGATGACCAGAGTTGGGCCAGAGAGGAAGAACTAATCAAATGCCAATGTTTTTGCTAAATGTGGAGGAATTGTGGCACGTCGGTGAATTTCAGACCAGAACACAGTATCGGGTGTCCTGTGGCATGGGTCACAAGAGCTGACATATTTATACAAGGCCCCCCTTGTGCTAGCGCATGGCCTTGTAGCCGCTCTGAGGAACGCAGTGTCCCCCTCCAGTCCCCAGGGTGATGAGAGAGCAGGCAGCTCCCTGATTTGGAAAATAGTCCAGACTGGAGAACTTCTCTGTTTATAGCAATCAGCTAATTAACACTAAGAATGTTATCCTGGCGGCCTTGACCGACTCCGTCGTGCAGGCCAGAAGCCTGAGTGGGGCTCTTCCTTTCCTGTCGGCGCCGGGCTAGCTCCCCCCGGGACACCAGGCTCCTCCATAAGGGACTCCGATTTAGTTGGTCTGAGGGGAAGCCAGGGAATTCATAGTTTTAAAAACTCTTCAGGTGATTCATTAGCAGCCAAATGTGGGGACCACCAGTGAAACCCACATTTTGCCTTCATCTCTGCCATGACATGTCAGATGCCTAGCTGACCTGAACATACTGCATCCAAGCCATGTCCCTGACTCACCGTTCTATCAAAGTGAAGATGAAGTGCTTGTCAACGTTTTAAAGGTACTCAGTTCTTAGTCATCAGTTTGAATTGTAAAATAATGAATGTCGTGCTATAATCTCCAGATTAGCAGAGTGTTTAATACTCATAATACCTATTTCTATTGTGGATTTTGGTGGGAGGGGAACTCGTATACCCTGCTGAGGTGATCGCAATTAATACAGCCTTTTTGGAAAATAAGTTGACAGTGTACCTAAATAGACTTAAATGAGTGTCACACCCTTTAATCTAGTAATTACATTTCTGAGACTGTTGTATTGAGACTCTTGATTATTGTTAATAGTCAGAAATGTGGATTCAGTATTTATATAAAAGCTATTCATCACAGCGTTCTTTAAAAAATGGAAGCAATCTAAATGATTAACTATAGAAAATGGTGAACTACATAGTGTCTTCATATGATAGAATATCATAGAGACATTAAAATTACGTTTATAAAGACATTCAATATCATAGAAACATTTTAGTGTTCAACAAGAAAAAACAGAAACGCCTCTAAGATTGTTCATAGTCATACAAGACGTTTCAATCAACAGCCGACCACGTACACTGCAGTGGTGCCGTAGGATCACAGTGGACCTGAAAAGTGCCCGCCACCAAGTGATGCTGTAGCACAGCGCCTTGCTCACCTGTTTGTGGCGATCGGGCAGGTGTGACAAAGCGCGTGCACTGTGTGGCACGCACAACTGTGCACAGCATGTAATACTCAACAGCGGTAACAGTACTGGTTTATGTATTTATTATACTTTAAATCATTATTTACAGTGTACTTTCTTTTTATTAAAAAAAAGCGCGCTGTAAAACAGCATGCAGTGCTACGCTAGCAACAGCCTCGCGTCTCATGTTCACCGCGTCTCCTGCCTGCATCGTTTTCTCTTGTGCTCGATTTACCCTCATGTTGTTTTGTGCAGTGCCATGCTGTCGCAAGGGGCTGTGCCACAGGGCCTGGCATGCCATGGGCCGGGCTGCACAGGTGTGTGAGCACCCGTGCTGTCCTCACAGCGACAAAACACTAATGACACGTTTCTCACACGCGTCCCCGTCACTAACTGGTGCACAACTGTTCACAGTTTGTGCTAAATTTTATAGAGGTCCATATAATATAATTAAGAATACTGAGCCGAAGGTTTTTTAATGTATATATAGTTAATGGTAATTCTCTGGGTGGTAGGAATCCATGCAGCTTTCTTCTTTATTGTATTTTCTAAGTTTTCTACTATGAGCATGTGTGACTTTTATTACACAAAAATTAAACTTAAAAAATGAAATTCTTACTCTAATCTTTTAGCAAAAAGAACAAGGAAAATTCACCTGGGGTGAGTTGCTAGAGGTGCTGTCCCCCCCGCCCCCCAGCAGCCACAGTGTTTTCTGGGTCTTCACAAGCCACTCAGGGACCTGCCTGTCCCACAGCTGTGCCGGGTGAATCAGCGTCAGGCTTACTAGCTTGTGTGGCTTTTGTTGTCATTGTCTGGGTTTTTATTGTTTTTTTAATGACAGTTTATTGAGATATAATTAACATAGTGTGACATTTATCCCTTGAAAGTGTACAGTTCAGTGGTTTTCAGTTTATTCACAAGTCGTGCGGCCATGGCCACACTAGTTTCAGATCATTTTCACCAAGCAGGAAAGGAGCCCCGCGCTCGTTAGCAGCCACTCCCAGTTTCCCTTTCCCCTCAGCCCTGGCAGCCGCCAGTCTGCTTTCTGTTTCCCTGGATTGGCTCATTCCCCCTGTTCCACGTCAGTGCAGTCATGCAGTGTGTGGCCTTTTGCAACATCCTCTCAGGCCGCCCTTGGTTCCTCTCTGCATGTGCCAGAAGCGCCCTTCGTCCCGCTGCCGTGCTCATCTTTCTCGCCTGATTCTGTCACCTCTGGCTCTGAACTTCTCATTGTGCCCAAAATGTACTGAATCAGTAGAAAGTACTGCTCATTCTACCTAGCACTGAAGATTTTCTGTGTGCTGGCTCTACAGCTTGGGTACTCACTCAAATATCTGGAGAATGAATGAATTCAGCGAATAGAATGTGCTCTGCCTTATCTCCCCCCTTCCTTCACGCTCAGAGAAGAAGAAAATTCCTGAGTTAGTCAGATTTCAGGTCACCAATGATGAGACAGGGAAGTTTCTAAAGGTTAGGGCAGCAGTTTACAAACGCCAGCAGGCATCAGGTCGCAGAAGGGGCTTGTACTGCACCCCGAGTTCCAAAAACTCGCGAGTTGCGCCTCCAGTCAGGCTGAGCTGGAGCCAGAGTGGACGTTTGGGGGTAGCACTGCGACCAGAGCCCACAGCAACCTGGGAGGGAAGGAGACTGGGGAGGAGGCAAAGATCCACACTCCCCACTGTCCAGTGACAAGGCCATGAGACCCCACTCAGCGCCCCAGCCCAGCCTCGCTCTTTGTCAACTGCACCACTTGGGTGCCCTGCAGGTAGTGACCCTGTGTCCTCACCACCGCCCAGCTTCACTCTGAAAAGTGTGCCCATTCTTTCAAACCCAACCCCGGTGTTCATAAAACCTTTGCCAGTGCTTCCCACAACAAAAAAAGCAATTTCTCTTTCATTGGCTCTTTGTATTTTTCATGTATTGGCATTCTCTGTTAATTCCATACTCATTTCTTCTTCCTGAATCTTTGACTCCTTTAGATTACGTTTGTTTCTTACAGTGCCCACTGAGCACAGTAATTTGCCCTCACAACTACTCAGTCATTATCGGTGTAGTTAGATATTGGAAGGAAAGAATGTAAATCAACTTTTAAATTTAAATTGTATAATTTAGCGTACATTTTGAATACCAAAAAGAGATCTATATTAATTAGAAACTTAACCTTATAAAACTTAATTTTCCAGGGCCGAAATGTGCTTTTGTCCTAAGTAATAGTCATAACTGTAGGTTTTGAAACAGTGGCCTACAACAAAACCCCAAACTAAAAAAGCCGTATGCCTCTGTTAGGAGCATATTCACCACGTGCTGTGATAACTCTGAGCGCTGACTTAGTTTTCTCCACATCACCTGGAACCAGGTTCAGGTTTCAGCTTAATATATATGTATCCTTTTGATTTTAGACGGAAGGAGTTTAACGTAGTTAGCCACGTAGTTAGCCGTCTCTGAGGTGTCAAACAATTATCTTAATTTCTTTAAAGTTTCAGTTCATGCTTATTACTTGCTCGTGAAGGTTAAATAAGGTGTGGCAGTCTCCCCGATCTTTATCCAGAGGTGTAGTTTTTATAAGACAATTACTGTTGTGCTCTCGGTACAAACACGTTTTGGACTAATGAGAAACGGTGGACGGCAACGTGTTCCATGGTAGGAGGGGTTCAGCCTTCTCCATGCCTAGTCAAGACCACGCTTATCAGTCTATTAAATTGTTATTTGTAATGCATTTTAAGCTCCTTTGAGTTAAGTTTGTATTAATTACCCAAGAGCTAATTAGGAGCTCCTGTTTTTGAGTCTAGTATATTTTTGATTACACAAAATGCAGCAACTCTCCATTTGGAGCTCCGACAGAGGGGAGAAAAGCATTCATTCACAGGTCTCCAGGACAGCTCTGTTCTCTTCACAGAGTTCGTCAAAACCAGAGGGCTCAGGGCCCTCCAATCCTGAGGCCAGAGAACTGGGCTGCACTGTGCAATCACAGCAATAACAATATGATTGGGCCTCTCCTGAAAGCCGTTTGTGAGTCCCAAGTCTGAAACATAAGCTGAAATGTATATCTCTCAGAAGAAATGATTCCCTTTGATGATTACTAAAATCCAACATCTGAGAGAGAAAAAAAAAATGGTTAAAGTAAGTGCTTTGGCTCACATTTTCACGTGCCAGGTTAATTTTTTAAGTTCTTTTTGAATAATGAATTCTTGTAAATAACTTTGCAAATTCTAGTTATCCTCAGTAAATCGTTCTGTAGGTATGTATTATTTACAAATGAAAATGCTTAATTTGGCTTAGTATAATATGAAATTTGATTTTTTTTTGGGGGGGGGCTCTGTTCTCCTCAGCTGCCTTTTTGTATCTTCAGTGGCACCAACCATTGCCTCATAGCAAATACCGTGTGGAGTTCTGGTCACGATCTAACCATAAGGACATTTGTAGGACTTTGTATAGTTAAAAGTGAATCAGCGGTCCTTTTGCCACACCCATTTTTCCCTCCTCACTCATTTTTCATTTCTGTAGAAGACTGGTAGAGGACGGAGGAAGAGTAAAAAGGAGTATTTCAGAAAAAGACTTCCCAGGCAGGTGTCACCCTAGTAAATGCCAGAGAGGGCTGTGACTGGCGCTTTATTTCTTCTCTAACCACAAGCATTTAATATGGGGCCTATTCTGTGTCCCTGGGACATGCTTAAAAGTTTTGTTCCTACTTTGTTTTTCTGTTGGATTGGAGATAGAAGAACTCATAAGAAAATTTAGTCAAATGCATGTGAGAAGAGGGAGGAGAAGAATGAGTATCTTAGGTCTCACCTCTGACACCAGACTCTGCAGTGGGAGGCAGGAGTGTGGGCCTGCCTGGGGCCCACGCAGGGCTGGCTCATGAGGAGAGCAGGTGCCAAGTAATGTCCTAGACCCTCTCCGCCCAAGAGGCAACTAATGATGCTGGAGAAAGAAGTATTACTTTGATTTTATGTACCATGACTACAGGACCAGGAGAAGGGAGGAACTCCTGTCCTCTCAGTAGAATCTTGGAAGGAAGCCTTCATAAAGGGGATGACTTTAATATTGAACTTGACGGATAAGGTTTTCCTAAGGAAGATGAGCAATTTTAGAAGGTATTTATGATTTGGGTATTTTTCTCTTCTTAAGAGTCAGTCAGTAGGAGAGAAAACATGAGAAATTTTCCTAAAGTTAAAGAGAAGAGGATGTAGTAATGAGTCCACATGGCCAAGCCTCTGACCCTCCTCCTTCCTTTCTTTTTGTAAATTCATAAAAGTCTAATGTGTTAACAGAAGGAAGTTTGGAAAACACAAAAATTAAATTACACTGTAGTGCCCATTGAAACAATTTAACTGCTAATAGTTTGATGAATTTTCTTTTAGCTTTTTCCTTTAAATTAGTTTCCTCTTCAACTGTATTCACCATCAGCTTAGATTATTTCATGAACATTTACACGTAGTTAAATTTAATCTACAGTATTACTTGACATTTATTAAATAAGCCAATCTCTGTTCTGTGCCTTTTACATTTCAGGCCCTCAATAAACTTAACAGTGTATGTATTATTATTTCTACAGTTTTACAAAGGAAGAAACTTAGGTCCAAGAGGTTTATTACCATGACTAATAAGAGTATTCCTGATGTTCCAAACTGGAGTTGACACCCAAGGATGTGTTCTTAGCCACTACATTGTGCAACTTTTCATGAGTTTTAATATAATGGTTGCATAATAAATAAATTCTACTATGAATCTTCTTTTTTCTTTTATTTTTATTTATTATAAATCTTAATCGTTCTGGTAGAAAGATCTGCTCAAATGTCAACTCTTTCGAGAGAACTTTCCTGATCGCCCCTTTAAAACAGCCTTTGGCCAGTCCTCACAGCCAGTCAGCTTGAGAATCAGTTCCACCCACTGACATGCCAACCACAGTCAAAGCTCAACTACTACAGGACAGCACACACCACCACACTGGGGTCACTCCCGAAGAAGCCCTTGGCACAGGTGACCAGAGAGGCCACACAGGACACCTATGACATATGATAGAAATGAACACAGAGAGGCAGGCAGCCAAGGTCAGAAAACAAAGCAACATGTCCCAACGAAAGAACAGGAGAAGACTCAGAAAAAGAACTAAATGAAATGGAGGCAAGCGACCCACCATATGCAGAGTCAAAACACTGCTTGCTCATAAGAACACTCAGTGAACTTAGGGGAAGAGTAGACGAGCTCAGTGAGAACTTCAGTAAAGATAGTAAGCATTAAAAAAAAAGCATACAGACCATAAAAACAGTCAGAAAGGAAGAATACGATACCTGAAATGAAGACTACTCTAGAAGGAATCAACTATAGATTGATTAAGCGGAGGATCCAATCAGTGATTTAGAAGACAAGGTAGAAAACACCCATTCAGAAGAGGCAAGAGAAAAAAGACATCCAAATTGGAAAGGAAGAAGTAAAAAATAGGTCATCAGTATTTGCTGAACAATTGAATGACCTCTGCTTTCTGGTTAACTTTGTTTAATTTTCAATTTTCTTGATCAACCTCCGTTGGGACTGATAGGCTGGAATACCCACGTGATCTGCACCCCCCGTGTCAGTCATGGAGCTGGTGCTGCTGTTTGCCAGCGCCCCAGGCGGGTGGTCCGTGGCAGTACACCCCACACTTCTGCCCCCAGCAGTGGCATTACGAGCCTCCCCAGAGCCAGCTTCCAGTTCACACTGGTTAATGTCAGCTGCACTTGTTATTGTAAGTGCTTAATTTAATTAAATATTATACAACTGATTAAATATGAGTTTGAGAAGACATGTTTCTGTAAAAACCAAGATGAATTCTCTGAAAACCTCCACTCAAATGGACAATTTCTGCCAAATACATATATTCAACACGTCTATCAAAGACTGGGGGAAATGATAAAATTCTGTATCTCATGAACTCATAAGAAATCTAAATAAGTGTCTACAAGTCCTAGCTTTATTTTAAATAAACACAAATAGGAAATAGTAGACAACGCCAATAGTAGATAAGATTTGTGCAAGAAAGACAATGCGAAATTTCAATGGAAACTGATGTATATTATGTTTAAAGTTAAAATGAAAAGATTAAGAGGTGTTGTTTTCTATAATTGCTCTTGATAACTGACGTTTTAAATTAACCAATTACGACTTCTGGTTCTGTAGGAAGAGACTTACTGTTTTGAATGAAACTCGTCATTCTTGGTGCACCAGAGACAATTCCTAACTGGCTTTGTTATTTTCATGACTTCATAATAAAATCAATAATAGTGCTTCACTTCTCTGCAGGAAGTGAGTACTCGTGAGCTGAGGCACGGTTCCCTTCCTGCACAGGAGTGTGAGCTTCGGCAGGATGGGGTCTTTGTCTGTTGTCATGACGCTGTCTCTCGTGTCTACAGCAGTGCCTGGTGCATTAATTATTCAGTGATTGGGTGGGTGAAACGATACACTGTTTTATTAGCTAAAATTCTTTAAATATTGGGTAGCATCTTCTATCCCTGTGTTAAATGCATCGCTTGTTTTACAGAAAGTAGTGTTCTATATTTTACATGGATACTGTTAAATTTTTAGTGAAAAGTACTTTCAAAATATGTATCCACTGTTTATCAAATTAAAACATATCATTTTATACAATATACGTAAGTTTATATTTCTCTCTTCAGTGAAAGTGTTAAAGTATAAGAGCGCCTGAAGGGGAATATAGTCAATATTGTGATAAGTTGGCACAATGACAGGTGATCATTAGATGAGTGAGGTGATCGTATTGTGAGGAATGTTGATGTTGAGTCAATAAATTTGTATACCTGAAACGAATACAACATTGTACACTAATTATACTTAAGTAATTTTTTTTAAAGTATAGGAACCTCACTGTTCACATTACAGTTGTTAAGAATTGAGGAACCGTTTGGATTACTGTACGAGCTCTAAAATTTCCTCTGTGTGACCTTGGTTAGGTTACTTCATCTCTCCTGGACCTCAGTTTTTTCATCTGAAAAATGATGATAACCATAGATCGTTACAGGAGCCAAAGGAGTTTGTATGTGTACAGGGCGTAGAGGATGCCTGCCGGGATGATGAGCGCTCCATAAGTGATAGTTATTATAATTACACCTGAGTTTGACTCCTGACCTATCATTTATTATCTGGGACTTGGGCCAATTACTTATGGAAACAGGTCAGAGAGGTTGATAATCTATCTGTAAAGGGGTGTGTGTGTGTGTGTGTGTGTGTGTGTGCGCGTGCGCGCGCGCGCACGCACAAAAACAAAAATGTGTATGTGCAAGTGCTTAACTTTGTAAGCATAGTACTCAACAAATGTTAGTAAAAAAAAGCAAACAGCATTATCTGGGAGAGGACTCTTGAAACTTTTTACAACTAGAATCATAAAAATACTTTTTATATAGGTACCAAGTGTCTTGTCTTTGCCATTTCAGTAAGTTTTCTGCATAGATTAGGAAGGGTTTTTTTAATCTCATAAAGAAGTTTAAAGTGGCTTTAGAATAAAGAAAGATAACTGAGTTTTATTCTGGACAAGTTATGAAATTCAAATACAAGCACTACATTGTAGTTCTTAGTTTGGTGACTTTTTTCCAGAATGCTAGTCGTCAGTGAAAACTGGTTTTCTGAATATTAAATAGGGACTAAATACACCCTCCTTGACAGGGAGGCAAATTATGCTAGGAATGCAGCTTCTTCCCTTGATATTTTCTCATTGGAGGCCTTATTAAAACCTAGTCTTGCTATTCCTGGCCATATTAGCACCGGCTGACGTCTCTGGGTGTACAAGCAGCCAGTGACTGGCTATATTAAGGAACTTGGCCTATGAGATTTCAGAAAGTAGAAACCATCTATGCCACTGATGTCAGACTAGACGTCTCCCCCCTTTTGGTAATGATAGTTTAAGAACAGCTCTCTGCTACTTAGGTATTCTGCACTGAATTTTGCTAAGATAAGGCTTTAAGAGAGGTGTTTTTTTTTTTTTTTAAGAGAGATAGACGATAGAAATGTTACACCAAAATATTAGCGTGACCAGGAACACGCGTTTAGCATTTATTTGATTACTGCAGCGTGTGTTAAAGAGCTGCCGTCGCCCATTTGCTGCCTCATGTGTTGTTAGTCTCCCCAACGGTATCTTGAAGTGTCCTGCAGCTAAAAAATTCATGAGTATTATTGGCTTTCAGTCAGAAAATGGAATATGTCTTCTAGTCACTGTCTCATATGCCACTCCGAGGCCATCATACAAAAGTAAATCTAAGAGCGGCACACACTGAAAAGAAAGGAATTTTTAGCTTAAACATTTGTTTATACACCATCATTACTGTTCCGGGGAGTAAGAAACAGCCTCAGAGAAGGTAGGTGCTGATGCCATGTTACTCGGAGAAAGCAGTCCTAGGTGTGGGGTGTTATTTTTTTTAGTGCCCTGTCCAGCTGTAAACTGTTAGTGTGTCGTTATTGGAAAAGCACATTTCAATAATAGTAGTTTGTGTTTAGCTCATTGCAGTTCATTTTAAAAAAGTCAAGAATATAGTAAGTTGCTCAACATTGTGAAGTTAAACTGAGAATTTGTTTCCAAATAAGATGCCTTTTATTCTAAATTTATATGAAGTGAGTCTCCTGAAACTTTGCCTCTTAACTACTGTATGAGTTAATGTGCAGTTTTAGGAACCTGAATCTGTAAATACACACGGTAATACCTGAAGTTAAAGATTTTATTGTTTGAAAAGCAAGAAGCAATGTAGTGTTATGTAAAGATGAAGTTAGAAGTATCCTTATGACCTAAGAAAGTAAGAATACTTTGGGGGAAATAATACATGGTTTTATTAGCTAAAATTTTTAAAATATTGGGTAGCATCTTCTGTCACTGTGTTAAATATATCACTTGTTTTGCCCGTGGAAAGAAAATGTTTAATTTTTCTGTGCTCTCTTTCCTTCACTGAGTAAATCTACATAGGTCTACTTACGTTGTATTTATATGTGTGATGCTTCTTGGTTTGCTACTTGTGTGAATCAGCAATATATCCTTGCATAACCTGCTTACTTATTGCAGAGAATATTTAGCTTTTGCCAGAAGTTGGGGTCTTGCCAAAATAAGGTTTGCTTTGGGTAATTTTGTCCAGTTGACACTGTATGAAAAGGGGGTAGCTCCCTTCCTTTGTCAGTTTGGTATCCGGACTGCTGTGTCATGTTGCTGACTTTCAAGGTTGGCCCACTGTTTTCTTTCTCAGGCATCTGCATCCTAAAGCACATTTTGTATATTTAAACATTAGGTACTGTGCTTTCTCACACTTATCAGTGTGGGCCCAGGAATTTTGCTTTTGTAACATAAAGGGATCTCTCCTGCAACACAGTATACTTTGAGGCAGAAACTGTTTCAAGCTTAGAATGAGCAAATGTTTTCACTTGTGATAAAGAAATAGCGAATGTGTAGGTCTTCAAACCTTGAGGTGAGTGACTTCTGAGAGATGGAGGGCTCAAAAGAGTAGCCTTTTGTAATGAATTTAATAGAATAGAGATGGAAAAGTGTCTAAATGAAGATTTATATGTACTTTCAACATTTCTTGAGTATATCTTAGTCTTACAAAGTTTGTGAAGAATCAGAATACAGATGACACCACAGGATCACGTCCTGTCCCTTGTAGAGAGTACAGAAGAACCAGGAGGGCCTTAAAAAAGCTGTAGGAGCCTTTCTGGTCTCTGTCAAGAACTAGATGCTTTATCGGGCGGTCCCTCCGCTGGGACGTGTTGATAAGAGAAATTGTTTCAACAACTCTTTGTATGTCATTTCATAATAAATTTCATCTCAAAGTAAGGAATTTCAGAGAAGGCCTAACTTTGTAAAAATATTTCTTGGAACTAAGCAATAGAGATCTGATGTTTGACTGCTTATTATGTTTGCGTTTCAGCAACAGTATTATCCTTATTTATCCTTTAACTGAATTTGTTCAGCGTATGATAAATCTGACAGTTTTATAGGCCTTGTTTGGAAGATGGCCAGTACTGATAAAAGATAAAATGCACATTATCGTTTACATGAATTCTGGATGATTAACTAGCTTTAATGGTATGAGGCTATCCTGTGAGCAGCAGCTTTGTTACCTTATAAGTTACATCGATGAATTTCATGCAAGAAGAATACATTTTTAAGTTGTGTTGAGATTTAACATTTCATTTGCTTTCTGTCATTATGCTAAGGGTTTTAACTGGCATTGTTCATCCCTCCCAGCATATTGTTACTTAAAAAAAAGACAAACAACTTGCTATTCTTGTGCTGTAACTCTGGTTTATACAAGTTGGTATCAGAGAATGTGAGGGAGAATGTCCTGTCCCAGGGGAAGCAGGATCTTTGTTTTGTTGTAGATTACAAGGATGGACAAATTGAAACTGATTTTCTAGTCTCGTCCTTTCACACCCCCCCAACATCTGGTCGAAACCGTTCGCGATGACTATAATTACCATCAGTTACAACCCAAGAGTTTACTTGTGTCTTTTTCAGTTTTTCTGATTTACACTGAACGGTTTCAGAATCAAGAGTGAAATGCTCAAGAATTTTAATTTCATGTAAATGTTGAAAACATGCAGAAATTTTAAGAAACTACTACTTTGGGCCTGCCTGCAAAATGAAATTTCTAAACCTTCAGTGCTACCCTTCAGCATTTTTCTCTCCTACCTTTTCATTGGAAATTAATATTTCACTTTGATCTGTAAAACTGCATTAAAACTCATCTATCTGTACAGTCCGTTTTAGATGATTTTTCTGTACATGTCTAACTGGAAGGCATAGATCTGTCTGTCTGTCTGTCTGTCTCTGGTTTTCATCTTTGTCACTGAGTGGGGAAAAAATAAAGTCCCGTAGCACGCAACCACACGTTCTGCTGTAAAATACTGACACTTGCTGCCAGCCGAGCCTCCCCCAGGCGTGAGGGTGCCATCAGCGCTGAGATTGGGGCACCCCAGCTCCTCTCTTGCCGCACCTCATTGATGAGATTTGCCGTTATCTGTTTGGTTCACCCATAGAGGAGCAGAGCATGAGGTCGCGTGTCTGCCTCAGGATTGCATCTCCTGCCTGCGAGCAGGCCACAGGAGCCAGCGCTGCCTGTCACCACCTCTCTCACCCCTCCTTTCCCTGCTCCCACCCCAAATACACTCCCTTTCCTTTTTATTTGCTTGAGAGTCTTTTTTTTTTTTTAACCTTGGTTGATGAGCAGTGATTCAGAAGGGGCATCCCCAGCCCGATGGCGGAGGTTGGCAGGTGATGTCTGTCTGTCCTTGACTTGTCTTGTCACCACAGACGGCCCCCCTGCACACACACACGCTTTTTTCCTTTGCTGGTTTAAAGGTTGGTTGGCAACATGTATCGGGCATACATGGAGATTGCTCAGAAAGGGGACATGTGGCAAACAGAATAATAAGGAAGCGTGTTCATAAAACTGAAAGTTTTAGATTTTGAGGAAATGTGTTTAAGGTATCATCCCATACTTTTAAAAGAGAAAACTTGGCCCTTCAAAAGGAAATTAATGATGTTTGAAAGCTACAAATACAGTGGTTTGTAAGCCAGCCTTTAGTAGATTCTAGTAAAATATAAACAGCCTGTTCAAATGGTTTTTCTCTACTTAGACCAGAAGATGTTAGCTGCTTGCTTCACTCCTTTATCTCCTGCTAGACCCTTTGTTGAAAGATATCGGTGCTGTCCCTCCATACAAAGTTACAATATCAGTATCTATATTTTGGAGAATTTAAAGGTAGATGATGCTGATGCTAACGTTATATCCCAAAAAAGAGTATGTACAACTTTAAGTAAAATAGTTGCTTATCTTGTCTGTTGAAAAGTTCTCTGGTCTTTCGGATAGTACTGTACTTTTTAATACAGATGGCAATACTTTCTTTGGTGGGGGAGAGGCAGGGAGTAGCCATTTTTATCTAGCAAACTTATACCTACCATGTATTTTGATGATAAAACTTTAAATTTTTATGATTTATAGAAAGCTGCTTCCAGGCTGAAAATTTCTTGGAATTTCTTTTTGTTGAAAACTCTCTTAGATTGGGCAAGTGATGTTTTTTCTTACATGCTCATGACCGAAACCATGAGAATTGGGGTTCCAAGAGAAATACTGAAAACAAGTGTTGGTGAGGTGTCATCTCAGAAGGGTTCTGGTGTCAGGTGTTCGCTTCGCCCTCTGTCCTCTTGTACCTCTGCGACACCCAAGCTCCCCTGCCCTCTCTTTCACTGTGCCTTCCTCAAGGCCCAGCCACCGTCCCAGCGAGATGTTCTTTCTTGGATGTCACAGTTCAGAGGAGGGCACAGCAGTTGTATTATACCTCCACCTATTTTTACCTATTGGAGCTTTTCCTGTCCACAAATTTAACTCCCTCTCACCCTGTTTTCTTCTTGAGAGTGACATTTCCTCCTCATAGCGCTGATCCTGACTTACAAAGGCCAGCAGGTAGCCTCTGAAGGAATAAATGGTGTTTAGAAGGGGGGTGGGGTCAGGCACAGAAGCCCATGAGGCCTGCATCTTGCTGCCCTCCTGATCTGACCTGTAATGCGAGATGATGACAGGGAGGCCGGCTTATTTGGCGAGAGACCCTCTGCTGTAACATTCAGATGAGAGCAGGAGTGTGTGTGCCAGTTTACAATCCCAGTTCTGCTGTTTACCAGTCTGCTCCTCAGCCCTGTGTCGGAGATGCTAGTGATTACCCCCATTTCATAGAAGAGGGAATTAAGGCGTGAGCTAGTGATTACCCCCATTTCATAGAAGAGGGAATTAAGGCGTGAGAGGCGACTTCCTAGGGTCCCACACAACGAACCAGGTGCTAGGTCTTGGACGTGGACACTGGCTGTTAGCTTCTCCGCTCTTGCCTCTGATAGACGGGTTTAGATAATTCAGTTATATCTGTACATTTCTTGGCACATAGTGAATGCTAAACTAATAGTAACTAAATACAGATTATGCTTATTATCAGCACAAAATTGTGATGATGGCACAGGACCTTGGGACTTAGTTACATTGCTCCCACCAGCCAGAAGCTCAGGCTTCTGCTTTCAGATTTGTCTCCTCCTTTGTGACCTCTTGAATAGAATGTGCAGTTGATGCAAACTCTCGACTGCTACAGTGTTTCTTCATCCTACTTACACGTGACTCCTAAAAAGCATTTCACTCCTCTGTCCCCTTGGATCAGACGGAGTTGAGGCCAGAAGGAATAATTGTGATAAGACTGTGTGTCCCAGATGACAGTGAGGGAGCGGCTGGGCCACATGACGGGTGTGTGAGTGAGGCCCTGGCCAGTCTCGCTGGCGTTTCTTAGCCCACCTTCCTCTTTGACTTGCTCTTGATGAACCTGTTGCTCTGTGGCATCTCCTCACGTCCACGATCTTCTATTGATTTGCCCTTCTCCCTGATTTTTCCAATATGGAAAGGAAGAAAAGCCGCTACAGAAAGTAAGGGAAGGTGAAAGTGATTTGAGAAGCAGGTGGGGGTGTAAAGGGAAGGGAGAAATAGCATAGAATTAGAACTCTGGGAAAGACTTCTGAATGCTGACGGAAACTTTTTTGGCTGCCCCCCTTGTTGTCTGTTTGTTTCATCATTTGTTTCTTTGTTTTTGGCTAGACAATTATTGAGTAACCACTGTCTACCATTTCCACAAAGTCTTTGTTCGTCCTTTTGTTTAGTTCATTTAGAACTCAATGTCTCTTCGTTTCTGCTAATGATGAACAATATGAACACACTGATCCTCTTATTATTATCCATCCTTTTATATTCTTACCAAAAGGAATTGAGCAAGCAGGAGCCAGCGATTGCCCTTTTCCAGTCGGGTCAATAATGTTACCTGGTTTTCTGAGTGCATCTTAAGGCCTTGGGTGTTAGCTGGCAGGATCTGTGAGAGGACACCCCGCTGGGAGGTGAGCCTCCCTGGAGACCGAGCACTGAGGGCGGAGCAGGGGGGCAGCTACTGCAGGAGAGGAGGACAGGGAAACACCACGCAGTAGCAGGAACATGATGCTTAGGGAGGCCTTGTGCGGGGCTCGGAGACGGGTGTCATACCTACCTGGAACCATTCGGTTTAGTGGCGTGGCACTGCTTCTTCCTGGGGCTGGCTGTCATGGGCGAGTTATTGCAGCACCGGCTGCACATTGGCCAACCCAAAACAGACTGGGCGGAGCCCTTTACAACACCTGTGGTTTCCACATGGTGCAAGATCGCTCCTGAAACTGGAGGCTGGCAGCAGAAACCGGGGCCAGCAGATCGTGGCTCACGGTGGTGATGAAAGTATGGGCCTGGTGAGGTAGGCTCGTTTGTTTTTAAAATGTTAATCTTTACATTTGCTTAACCTTTCAGCAAGGTAAAAAAAAAAACAAATGCGGCCTTTTCATTAGAAGCTATGCATTCCCGTCAATCAAAGCAACGTGTTAATTACTGCTGTGAAATTTCTGGTTGAAGTTGAAGTTTTTTCATTGTTAAGTTGATCAGACACTTTATCATCAGTTCTTTTTACTTTTCTCCTCTTTTTTTCTGTTTTAGTTGCTGATATGTGTTCAAGATGAGTGGAATGGGAGACAATACCTCTGACCCATCCAGGGCAGAGACAAGAAAGCGCAAGGAATGTCCTGACCAGCTTGGACCCAGGTGAGAATCTTGCTGAGAAACAGAAGGAGTGTGGCCCGTGAGAGCCACACACATGCTTCTGTAATATTGTGGCATTGCCTTTGCACCTGATTTAATACTGGGTTTGGTTTTTCTCCTTAACCGTTAAACCTTTGCATATGTGTTATTTAGCTTACATTTTGGAGATACTAGTCAGTTACAGATCTTATGATTCTTTCTAAGAAGAAGAAAGCTACGTTTTTCTGACATCCCATGTGTACTTAACTCTTAAAACCAGTTTGTTCTGTAATCTTGAGTTTTTCATATTTTCTTTTCTGTTAGATCACAGAACGTCATAAAGGCAAGAAGATCCCATGGTAAAAAGATCTGGTGTCAAAATTTATACTAGGTTTTGTTCTGATTTATATTCTAATGAGCAAGAAATGAAATGTTAAATCCACTTGCTTTTGAGTTGGTGACAAAGATTGTCTCTTTGGTGAATAAAATAAATAATTTTAAAGCAAGTTTTATGTTATATATTATGAATGGAAGTATGAATTATAACCTCCATGCAGCATAATTTAGTAGTATCTTTTAAAATAATAAATGCATATCCTCTTCAAACTAGGAGTTCCACTTCTAGAAATTTTCCAACAATATACATTTACACATGCAAAATGATGTATGTATGAGGTTACTTATTGCATCAGTGTTCATCATTGCAAAAGATTAGGAAAACCCTAAGTGTTTGTAGGGAACTATTTAAACAGCTTTTAAACTATTCAAACATCCATAACCTGGAACACAATACTAGTTATTATGATAAAGAATGAGGACATTCTATGGATTGGCATGAAAAAAAAACCCTCTGAATTGTTACAGAGAAAAAGGCAAGGTTTAGAAAGTATTGATGGAGTACTACCATTTATATAAAGAAAACAAGAATCTATTTTGTATTATTTTAGAATAATTAAAAAACACTTAAAAGTTGTTATCCATATCGGGGAATGAGAACTAAGCACATAGGGAACAAAGGCGGAAGAAAAAGATCACACCTGATGAATTAAACAATATAAATGATTCTAAAACTTAAACAAAAACAGCAACTTCTGTTAAACATCCAGTAAAATGATGAGATGGGGCACAGCAGGGAAGAGGACTAGGAAAAGTCATTAAGAGAGGAAGAGAAAGAAAAAGCAAAAAGCCAGTATTTTTATATTCCCCTTTCCCCTTTCAGTTGCCAAGTAAAATAAGCCTGTTGGGTCACCCCTGTCCACGCCCCAGCTCCTATGCCCTGCCTCCGGATTCTCGACTGCTTCTACTTCCCGGCGGAGCAGGCCTCTGTCTGTCAAACGCCCTGTGCACTCATGCCCAGGGGTCCTCATGGTGGGCAGGACTGGGACCCTGCGGCACTGCGACCTTGCCGGGCTGGGGTAGGCAAGGCCCCAAGCCTCTCCATGTGCTCTGTCGTCGTTATGCTGCTCCCCTTTCACCTAGTTGGTCATTTCTTTATTGGGGAGGGCAGTCAGTGATGGAGGGAGGTGAAGATGGGTCAAGGGGTCCAGAGGGAAACTTGGCTGTTCCACGCATTCCAGCCACTCCCTCCCTCCCTTTCTCTGTAGTTAATAAACTAGAAGCTAGGGATAAAAAATGGCACTTAGAAAAAAACAATTCTGGTCTTTACCAGTAACTGGGTGATCTTGGACAAATCACATAACTGTCAAAGGAAGAGATTGTATTCTACTTTAGGTTTATTAGTTGTGAAAATAATGCTAATATTTAGAGGCTAATATATGGAAGTCTATTATAAATTATGCAATATCAGTTTATTAAAAATAGAGAAAGCCACTACATTAAACAGCTTGCTTTTCTCATTTGTCGTGTTGCTTGAACGTCCTTCAGTGGACCCTCTGCTGAACTCGGGGAAAAGTTGGTGTGCTGTTGTCATTGAAGGGAACTTTTGACTCTGCTATTGTATCAGACTCAAATGAGAAGATCTTGCCAATTTTTATTTTTCCCTTCCTTCCATTAACGTTTTAAAACTATCATTGAACTTGAACCATTTATTTATATTTTGCATGTCATTCAGCTTGGACAGTTAACAAATAAAATACCCTGGGTCAGTTTTGCTTTTGTTTCTAGCTATACTATGGTTTTTACATTATCGAAAAAGGCTGTTTGGTTGGATTAATAACATCCTAAAGAGGTTTGTGAACTTATAGAAATTTATTTTTATTTTATGCTTTACCAGAAACGATTGAAATTTATTCCTATTATAACTAGTTTAACTTCCCTTTCTTTTACTGCTTTTAAATCAACTTAAAAATTTTTATAAACATAACCTACCTTACTTTTCTAAAACATAACTTTACTCATTCAATAGTAAATTTGATGCCCACTTGTGCCAAGCATTGTATTAAGCTCTGAAGTAAGCAAATTGCCCTGGTCTTTGTGAAGCTTATAGTCCAGTGGGAGACATTGAACAAGTGATCACACAAATAAATATGTAATTGTGAACTGGAGTAAGTTTGATTTCAAAACACAATGCAGCATTTAAGGCAGATTCAGTTTTTTTCCCCCAAAAAAGTACTTCCGTGTTTATGTAAATAACTTCTGTTTGCCCTCTTTGTATTAGAAATTGTTTAATGGGCTTATCTTTTTCTTAATAGCTGTTTTTCAAATTGGTAATAAAAATGTGTTTCTTCTTTTTAGCCCCAAGAGGAGCACTGAGAAACGCAATCGTGAACAGGAAAATAAATATATTGAAGAACTTGCAGAGCTGATATTTGCAAATTTTAACGACATAGACAACTTTAACTTCAAACCTGACAAATGTGCAATCTTAAAAGAAACTGTGAAGCAAATTCGTCAGATCAAAGAGCAAGGTAAGAGGACTGAATTAATATTTTGGAGAGTTTAGTTGGTTTCTGTTTTTCCCTGTGTGAGAAGTCCCTTCAGAGTCCCTTTAATCCATTCCTTATGCTAAATTATTGATGAGGAAATGATGTCACAGTGCAAGACGAATGCAAGTATTACTTGCAGTGTTTTAAAAATAGGCTTTATGTAAAATTCAGCAATTCCCTAAAGACAAGGCTGAGGCGCAGCAGGGTGATGTAACTGCTCATCCAGTAAAATGCAGTGAGGTGCCCACTGCTTCTCCCCATCTTGGAATTTTGGTAGCTTGCAAAGCAAGTGACTGTCGTAATTTACAAGTAAGGAGCCAACTGAAGGTGGAAACCAGGAATAAGGAAGTGAGCTGCCTCCTGTTTCAGCTAGTCAGCATATTTGATTGAGTCTGAGCCTCGACTGGCCATGCCACTAGATTAGAATTTCATATCCTGAATGACAAGAGATTTGAAAGGCTCACACCTCTAGGCAGAATTCTTATGTGAAGTTGACACACAGAACATGACAGCTTTCTTCCTGGGGTTTCTTTTTTTCTGAGATCATTTTCTGTCTCTCCTTTGATATTTTTGCCTACAGAAAAAAAAACTTAAGAAAAATAATATTTTAAAATACACATTGGACTTTGTGGTGCCAAAAAAAAATCTGTATCAGGCAAGTATGAACAGTGCCTTGGCACTCAGGGCCAGTATATGCTCTTGAAGCATTCACACGCTGCTTTCCTTCAGGGCCAGGGAGATTGTTATCTCTTGTCATCTGTTTTTGAATGCATCCTCCTAGAGTTCATATTTTTTTTTATCTACCTTTTATGTAATATTCAAAGGAGGCAGTTTAGAACAATAAAGTCTTTGTCTGTATAGGTATATGAGCCTGAAACTGCCTGCTCCCATCTGTTATAAAATCCTAGCTACCTATTCACATATTATCATACCCTTTCCTATTTTTAAACATATACTAATAAGCTACGTTTTATAGAAAGCAATTTTATAAATTTAGTTCTGTCTTCTAAGAACTTAAAAAGGTATACTTTGCTTACACAACACAGTTTCTAATATTGAAATGTTATGATTACATCGTAACGTTCAACATTCAGAGTTTCTACTCTTGATGCCTGTGTCAGCCTCCCTTCATCTCTTTCCTCTTTGTCTTTCCTTTTTGAGATTCACTAGTTATCAAAAACTCAGCTAATCTCAGTTTTGTATCTTCTTCAGTTTTTGCTATCAGCAAATGGAAAAAATAATATTCCTGGAGCTTTAAGGAGAAATAATCGGTTAAAGTTTCACAGTGTATTGAAATTGCTCTGTTTCTAGTTGCTGATATCATTGTGATCTTGTTTCAGGATTCTAAAGATTTTGAATAATTGAATTTTGTGAACATTGCATGTTAAGTAGTACTTTTACACTTTAAAACAGTTCTGTGTATATGTGTATTTACTATTAAGATCTTGCACAAGGTTTTCAAGTTTTGCAAAACCTTGGTAATTCCCCCTTCAAACCATAAAACACGTTAAGATGTGTCATGCTGGGACTCTGCCATACTTTCACTGTGGGTTTAATCACAAGGCTGCATACCTCCACCACCCAAGAAGCAGCAACAATAAACACCCTGTCACGTCTTATTCTTCTAATAGTGTTTCTATTAATTTGAAAAGTAACATGTTCTGAAAAGAGAGACAGAAGTTAGAAAATGGAATGAAGAGTACAAATATACTTTTAAGTTCTCAGCTAGTGTAGCATTTTAAGATTACTGCTTGTTTAACAAATCGTTTTTTATTTTTAAAGAGCGGGACTTTAGAATCAGATCAGATGGAAGCTAGGCTCTGCTTTTGGTTCTGCCAGCTATTTGAACCTGGGCATTGTTTTCTCTCTGGGCCTCAGTTTCCTCATAGAGAATTCAGCAGTCCCAGCATCTAGGCTGCACAGCTGTGTGAGAAATTATGAGTTCTGTAGACGCACCCAGCAAGTGACTGCCACAGAAATGTTTAGTAGGTCATCATCAGTAAATATCTTTCCCATATTAGCGGAACGCTGACTTTTTCATCACCTGTGCTAAGATCATCAGTGAGCTCTTCCTTCGTATGGGAGGTGGGGGAGGAAAGATGGGGAAGTGGTTATAAATATCCTCCCCTACAGGGTCATTTGAAGAAAGTGAGATTTCTCCGGTGCCAGAGAACTCTGCGTAGGCTATGCGTGTTACCCCACTGACAGCCGGTCAGGTTCAAGAGCAACACAGAAGTCTGGCGGGAGCCCTTCTGTCTCAGTCTGTGTGCCCACCCGCCCAATCCCTCCCCCATCACTCAGTATAAATGAAATCTAACCATTGTCTTCACAACATTATCCAGACTTAATTGGTATTCCAGGCGCAGGTTTCAGCCCAAATAAAATTGTAATTATTCTAGAAAAGTTAAACTGGATCGCACAAGGTGCCCCACTAGAGCAGACACAGCCGGGAAGGCCAGGCTCACATTTCAGGAGCTGTCCAGTGCTAGAGGCCAAGCGGGTCAGCCAGGCATGACAGGCTCTGTCTCAAGCCTGCTCCGTCATCGGCTGCTCCTCAAGTTTCGATATGCTTTACAAATAAAGGGAGAAAAGGAAGGATATTCTCAAATGGCCCTAAGGGTGGGAATTTGGAGGGAGAAGTGCCAGTATTTAAATAAAGAAGCGAACTCTTGGGCATAGCACTGTATGAGACATTTGGGGGACGCCAGCTCTCTAAGAGCATCCCCACTGCATTGCGCCCTGGAGAGGCAGAGGGAGTGGCCACAGAGTTTGCACTTAAACCATTCACCAGCTTTCTGATGCCGAACTGTCACGTTTTATCCTATTTGGTGTGATTCTGATAGATGTTTAAAACTTTTGGCTTCTATAACTTAAAAACAGTAGCGATAAATAGTAAACAAGCTTTTTTCCTAATTGAGAGGCTAATATTGCTTCTATTCTAGAATAGTAGCATGAGAAATACAAATGATTTAATTTTGGATTACTGTGTCTAATTTTACACTTTTTAACCGGAAGCGTAAATAGAAGTACACGGTGATTCCCTTGCTCTTAAAAAATAAAATTGACTCAACATTTAAAAAACAACCCAATTTAAAAATGGTCAGAGGACCTGAATAGACATTTTTCCAAAAAAGATATACAGGTGGCCAACTGACACGTGAAAAGATGCTCCACTTCACAGATCATCAGAGAAATGCAAATTAAACCAAAGACATAACCTTACAACTGTCAAAATGTTGTCGAAAAAGACAACAAAAAAATAACTGTTGGTGAGGACGTGGAGAAGGAACTCTCGTGCACTACTGGTGGGAGTGCAAATTAGTGCAGCCACTATGTAAACCGTATGCAGTTTCCTCAGAAAGATTGAAAATAGAACTACCATATGAGTCAGCAGTCCCACTTTACCCAAAGAAAGAGAAAACACTCATCTGAAAATATCTATGCACCCATGTTCAATACAGCGATATTTACAGTAGCCAAGATATGGAAGCAACTTAGGTGTCCATGGATAGATGAATGGATAAAGAGGTGGTGTATAGATATAATGGAATATTACTCAGCAATAAAAAACAAAGAATGAAATCTTGCTATTAACATGCGACAACATGGTTGGACCTAGAGGGTATTATGTTAAATGAAATAAGTCAGAGAAAGACAACTAGCATATGTTTTCACTTAGATGTGGAATCTGAAAAACAAGATAGAAACAAACTCAGATACAGAGAACAAACTGATCATTGCCAGAGGGGAGAGGGTTGGGGGTTGGACAAAAAAAGTGAAGGGGATTAAGAAGTACAAACTACCTGTTATAAAAATAGTCACAGGGATGGAAAGTACAACGTGGGATATAGTCCATAACATTGTGGTAACTGGCGTCAGATGGGTACTAGATTTACCGTGGTGATCACTTCGTAGGTATATAAATGGTGTAGACCTGAAACTAATATAATATGTATGTCAACTATAATTTAAAAACAAATTTTAAAAAATAATAAAATTGAAATATAAAGTTACTGAAACATTTAAGGGCATTCTATAGAGTAATGCATTTCTGCTGCCTTGATCAAATTAATTTGTCCTCTGTTACCCCAACATAGGTATACTTTTCATCGTTTTTTCTAAAATAAGAATTTAAAATTAATTTTATTATTTGGAAAACATTTCTCACTTCGTTTAAAGCCACTTTAGTGCAGTATATTTGAATATAGGATGTATGTATCAGTTAATAGAGAATTAGTTTCAACCTTTTGTTATTATTTTCCTAAAAGTAGTTTTATGGATGAATAGTAATTAAAATGAAAATATATATTTCCAAATTTGTGTTGATGTAAGCTAGATTTGGGGGAAAATTCCTGTTGGAGCAGGCAACCTAAAAGGTCATTTGGGTTCTCACTGTGAATAGTCTAATGATAAAATTTTGGTTTTAATGCCAGTGCGAGAACATTGGGATTCTGGATTACTTTGTGTATGTGAATTTCCCCTAGTACTGTGGCTGGCCTCAAAAAATAAAGAAGCATTTTAAGAGCAAGTGAGGGGCAGTGGTATGCTGGAGTTAACGCGTATGAACCAATGAGAGCAATTGTTAAATTTCAAGAATTTTACAAGCTAATCGATAAACAGCCATTATTAAAAGTTATATAGGTTTACAATTAAGTTCTATAAAAACCAAAGGTAAGGAAGACTGAAATTCACTTTTTTTCTGATTATTCTACTGTAGTTTATCATTATCTGTGCTCAAGAGGCTCTTCTTATCATATCTATTTATGTGATAATAATACTGTGTCGTGGCCACTGCACATTTTTTCCTACGTCACCGTTCCGTAATGCTACATTGGAATCAACCGCGGGTAGAGAACTCACAGCACTGGGATCTGGAAATCAGTAAACTCTACAATTCAGGGCTCGACTTACTGTTCCGTTGGCTTTCATTCTAACATTCTAATAATTAACATCTAACATTTTAACATGAAGCAAGCGTTCGCACACAAAAAATCATATCCAGTGCAGCAGAAAGTCACTCACAGATGGACAGTTGAATTTCTTCATATACCTTCACTGTCTATTTTTATTTCACTTTTGTCTTATTCATTAACTTATATGAAAGTTTCAGCCAGCGTTCACGTTGGCAATATACTCCTTCGTCAGTCATACTCATGGGTTGGCGATAGGCAATAATCAACAGAAGCATTTTGTGAAAATCACTTGGCTACATGGAATTTTCAATAAAGAGTATATTTTATTATCATTAATAAATTATATTCCACATACACATCGTTAATACTAATAAAATTTGTAG
The DNA here is from genome assembly GCA_030015415.1 of Cynopterus sphinx. Taxonomy (NCBI): domain Eukaryota; kingdom Metazoa; phylum Chordata; class Mammalia; order Chiroptera; family Pteropodidae; genus Cynopterus; species Cynopterus sphinx. Next base: position 47,585,090 of record CM057389.1, on the reverse strand, counting down.
TGGACATCATGATGCTTACTGTTTTTACCCAGAGCTGATTTTTAAGCGTTTCCCAGTATGGCACTGGTGGTCCTGGGATCGGCAGGTTGTATGTAAATGTAGGTGAGTCCAATTTAGAAACTAACAGAAGTATTTCTAAAAACCAGGCACGTAGTAATGGAAATAGCCTAATTCCATCACTTAAAAGTTAAACATAGATCCTATTAAAATGATGTTTCCTTCCTGCTCTTTTTTTCCCATGCTAAATGCATGAAGTTCTTGTGATGGAAATTCAGTTATTCAAAGGTGAAGCTTACATGTGAGCTAAAAGCTGTCATGAAGCACAGTAAATACAAGGGCTCTGATATTAGGTTCCTTCCAAGGGCCAGGGTATCTGTGGACCAGACTTTTGGGGTGATGCCTCCAGGTACAGTTTGAGTTCCATGTGACAAAACCTTAGGGGGACGGCAGAGTCGTCCATCTCAAAGCAAGGGGAATGTGACTGAAGTCACAGTCTCTCGGGCATGTGCTTATAGATCATCACGCTGAAGACGGCGTTTGGATTGCTAGAAAGTTATTTATGATAGTACAAACTCTTGATTATTTGGAGGATGAATGGAAGACCGATAATGACATGTATATTCTAACTTTTTTTTAGCAGTGGTCTCTTATTCACTATACAGTTTGAATTTCAATTGCCAACTGCTTTTTTATCCTATGTTCTTCTAAAGGTGCTGATGCTAGTTAAATGCCCAAAGTCAGCCGGCCAGATGTCAGACTGGGCCAACAGAGCTGTAATGGTCCCATAAAAGCCCCAAACCTAGTTGGCAAGCTACCTTGAAGTAATCGATATGAACTCATTAAGAGCACGAGCTGTATTTAAAATCAGATAAAACCAGTCCCTCTTCACCTGCTGGCTGGCTGTATGCGAACTTTTTAACACCTCTGGGCCTTTACTTGCTAATCTGTAAAAAGAAGGTAATACTATCCACTCCATAGAGTTCTTGTAAACGATGTTTATAAAAGGTTTAATCTGGTGCACAGAAAAACTCACTAAGAAGTAGTTACTACTCAGATTGTTTCTGACATCCATAGTCAGAGTCATCATCCAAATAAATCTAGATTTTCTTCCTATTGACTCTCTTGAAAGAGAACAAGTGCTTTGGGGTATTTTCTTTCTCACACTTTTAAGCCGCCTTTTTGATAGAGAAGTAAATAAATAAGCGATCAAAACTATGCAGCTAGAGGCAGAAATCAGAAATGTAGCACTTAGTGTGACTCCATCTGCACCCCTCTCCCAACTCTACTGTTCCTGCTGGGCCTCGCTGGCTCCTGCTTGTCCCTGTCACCTGCAACATTTTTGAGAATTTTGCTTTGATGAGACCTAAAGAAGGCAAGAATCTTGGCAATTTTTATTTCATCCTTCTTTATTGAAACCCAGGAATGGATGTGGCCCTACCTCACTCTCAAAGATCTAAAAGCATTACATGTTTATGTGCATCTGGAAATAAATCAGCATTGTGATCGGCATTCTGTCCTTGATATTGCAATTTTTAATGAAGATGTTTTTCTGCTGATCTGCATATAATTTACTTTCATATTTTATGTGGATCAGTGGCTCATATTATTATTGAAATCCTTACTATTAGTGAGCAGAGGTGGAATTCTTGCTCTCGTATTCTAGGATCCCTGTATTATTTTTTTTTTTCCTAAGGATATGGAAGGGTTTTTGTGTTTTAACAGCTTTCGGATAAAGGGGTTTTAAATAACTTATTGAATGCTAATGCTTTATGAGTTTAACAATTTATAACATGAGCTCTAATTTCAAGACTTATACTGGCTTCCCCGCTATAAAATTAGGCATCTCTTGTTTTCTTGATCACCTCGTACTGTTACAAAAAGAAATTAATTCTGACACCCCACCATCTATATTGATTTTATTTAAGAGCAAACATTCATTCAGTAAGTTTTTCTTGAGTATATACTATATGCCAGACATGCCATTATTCACTAAGGGAGAACCAACACTCAGTAGCACGTGGCCCTTTCCATTGGTGCTTTCACTTCCATGGGGGAGATCAGCTTGTACACACCCAGCTAAGGGACAGTGGCTGTAAGTATGATCAAAGGTACTGGTGCAGGCCTTGCTGTAAGTAATATTTTAATAATTAAAAGAGTAGGGATGGGGAGGTGGGGCGGTCAGCGAGGAGAGCGGCAACCTGAGCAAAGGTTGGGTTCAGGGCTGCACACGGCAGGTGAGAGCCAGATGGGACAGTAAGCACAGTGCTGTAGCAACACTGGAGTTTAGAAAAGTGACATAAAATGAGGGGCTCCTAACCATCTTCAGCAGAGTTGGCTTGAATTCATCCACCACCATCTCTGGGCTCCAGAGATAGCCTGTCCAGGGAATGAGGCTTACGTAGAGTAATTTTATCAAGAAATAATGCAAAGATGCAAATAGAGCCCAAATTATTATACATGCACCTATTTTCATTGGTCCTTCCAAGACCAATGTTTGTTTCATGAGAGTTTTTCCTTAATTTCTGGGGGAAAAAACTCCTAACAAATTTACCCTCTCAGCAGTGTTTAAGTCTGCATTATTGTGTTGTTAACTTTGTGGGCACCGTGGTGCAATGCACTGAGGGAACTTCCTCACCTTTCATGATCGATACTCCATTTCCATTGGACGACTCAGCGCTGCCCCTTCGCCAGCCTCTGGCAGACATCCACTTTCTGTTTCTGTGACTTTACTTTAGAGACCTCATGTAAGTGGAAGCAGGCAGGATCTGGCTCTTTGTGCTTGGCTTATTTAACTTAGCACAGTGAATTCAAGTTTCGTTTATGTTGTAGCACATGACAGGGTTCTCTTGTTGAAGGCTGAATGCTACTCTCTTGTCTGTATCCACCACATTTTATCCATTCATTCATCAGTGGACAAGTAAGTCGTTCCTGCACCTCAGCTGCTGTGAAAAATGCTGTACGTGGGCACACACAAGTCTCTCCACTGTCTAGTTGTCAACACTCTTGGATAAATACCCAGAAGTGGAACTGCTGCATCAGATGGTAGTTCTAGTTTTAATTTTTTGAACCTCCGTGCTGTACCCACACCATCTTTCAATCCCACCAACAGTGTGCAAGGGCTTCTGTTTCTCCGCATCCTCGCCAACACTTACTTTCTGGTTTTTTGTTTTTTATTTTTGATGGTGGCCATCCTTACGGTGTTAGGATGGCTTTGATTTACATTTTCCTGATGGTTAATGATGTTGAGCATGTTTCTTGAGACATTTTGAAAAGAATAAGAATCTAGTACCATATGGTGGTATTGGATGCCTTCTGTCGTCAAGTGTGTTAATACGTATTGTTGAATCGCTTAAGGCCCCAAACGTGGCCCTAAGCTAAGAGGATGGGGAGGAGGTTGTGAGGCGCAGGAAGATCCCGTGAGGCAAATCTGAAGTCTGTAGGAAAATGAGAGAAAACCACAGTGGCCTCAAGACCTCCCTTCGAGACATTTGGCCTTACTTCAGCTGTTTCTCGGTTCCCCTGAAGAACGTTCTTTCCCTGAAGCCTTTCACTACGTGAGCCTTCTTTATGTAGGTTACAGGGAAGGAAGAAGTACCACCTCACAGATCACCCTGCTTATCTGTTTATCTGCAGTTTGGGGGCGGGCACATAGGGCATTCATGTCATTTACCAGTTCTTTCCTCCTCTTAGTACTGCAGTTCTCTCTGAAGTACTTCAGTTCATTTCTGCTTAGAAAATGATCACCTTTTCCTAATCACTGAGTCATTTATCTCTGGTGATAAGTGTAGGAGTCCTTTTTTTTAATCCTCTCATCTTATCTGTCATCCCCCCCCCCAATGATTTTAAAGTCATAATTCCAGGAAAACAATGATCGTGTTTTCACCTCAGCTTTGCTGGTAAGAAACAGGGACCCTTAACAGCCGTGCTTTGCCGTGAGTGCAAAGTGAGTACAAACTGGTCTTCAGTTCAGGGCCATGTTCTAATTGTCAGTTCAGCTTTTGCTCTAGACATGGTCTTATCAACATGTCACATCTCAAAGCCTGTTTTGTTTTCTAAGAACGTGACAGTGAAGGATAATTCACAGACTACGAGAACTGCAGGTCTGCTTATACGTGATGATTGAAGATTCTGGATACCAGTTAACTTTACCCTGAGAATCGATTTTACTCTGACTTTTTTTATTGTGGTAAAATATACATAGTGTAGAATTTACCATTTTTAAGAGTACAGGCCAGTGGCTTTAAGTGCCTTCAAATCACTGTGCAGCTGTCACTCCTGTCCATCTCCAGAACTTTTTCACCATTCCAAACAGAAACCATCAAATCGTTACTCACCCCTCGTCCCACCAGCCTCTGGAAACCACAATTCTGCTTCCTGTCTCCATGAATTCGACTGTTCTAGGTTCCTCACATGAGTGGCGTCGTAAAGTATTCTCTCTCTCTCTGATTGGCTTATGTCACTTAGCATACTTCCTCAGGGTTCATCCATGGCGTGATGTATGTCTGCATCTCCACTTTTTTGAAGGTGAATAGTATTCTAGTGCATGTGTATATCATATTTTGTTTATCTGTTCATCCATCGATGGATATTGGGTCGTTGCCACCTTTTGGCTAACTGAATAATGCTGTTGGGAACATTGGTGTACCAGTGCCTATTCAAATCCTGCTTTCATTTTGGCAGAAATAAAATGTCAGAGGCCTGTGGAGGTTACCAGCGTCATTATTGTTGGGATAAGATGGCACAGCAAGGTGAAAGTGAACCCTCCCAGCTCTAGTTGTGAGACGTGTTCGGGGTGGGCAGTGGGGAGCTAGTGCGTTATTCAGAAAATGCTTAGCGAGCACCTCCCTTTTACTGGTCTGGGGACACAGCAGAGCACAGGCAACGTGGCAGCTGTCATCGTGGAGCCTGGAGCTAGGTGGAAAGACAGGCGGTGGGCGAGTTCACAGTGGTGGGAAGTACAGCCTCACGACAAGCCCGGGGTGCTCTGTCCAGTGTCCTTTCATAGAAGGGGCTCCCTGGCATTTCGGCTAGAGATGAAAGATAAGCCGGGACCCGCTGAGTCCTAATAATATTTAATACACACGATAACAGTGGTGCATGCGTGCACTTTATGAATAAATATACAAGTCTGATATACGTTGTGTGTGTGTGTGTCAGACCTGCTGATAGAATGCACTATCAAAGAAGTTTCTTCTAGAGAATCCTTGTCTAGTTGGCGTTCAGTGGGTGTGATTAGCCCCCCAGCTGACAGAGGAGTGATAGGAGACGTGGCTTGGGACCGAGAAGGATCTGAGGCTCTAAAGCCTCTGACGGTGGTTTCCTTCCCACCACACTGTGCATCTTCTTCCCTTTGTTGCCATATTTCTTGCCAATGAAATAAGGTGTTCTCCCATTTGTTGTTTCATCACCGAAGTCTGTCCTGTTTACTCCCTCTCATTGCTGGTGCAGCTCCCTAGGACACCAGCAGTGACTTCCCGTCGGTCACCTCAGGCAGGCCACCTCCTTAGCCCACCTGCCCCCCCTCGGAGCTCTGTCACTGCTGACCGTCCTTCCCGAAGGCCCTTCCAGATTCGGTCTGTACTCTGTTCATACTTGTTCTCACCTACCCTGGCCTTCTTTTTGTCCCCAGCTAAATTCCTCCTTTCATCAGTGATAGCTCTTCTCAGCCTTTGGACGTCACATCTGTGCTGATCACCGTCCACTGTGGATCTCTGCCCTGGACCTTCCCACGTTTTTCGTTGCACAGAGGCTCGGGGGGTCCTTCGCTGGCCCCCAGAGTGTGCGATGTCTGGTTTGCACCCGAGCCAGACACCCAGCCACCTCTTAGCTATGAACACAGGGCGCCCCTTGTCCCGGACTGGACGCATTTTCTCAGCCTCCCTGAAGCACAGCGTCCAGTCCTGTTTCCTGCGCTCACTCCCAGCGCCTCTTACCACATCGCCACCTTCCGGAAACCCAGGTCCCAGGGGCGTCGCCTTCTCCCACCCCATGGCCACGTTCAGCCTGCCAGCTCTGCCAGCCCCTCCCTGTCTTCTACATTCCCGCCCCTTATTTTTCTCATTTTTATTCTTAGCATTTTAATTTAAGTCATCATCTTTTTTCACCTTAACTCATCTCTGCTTTCTGCCTTTTATAATCTGTCCCCGTCACTACCAACATTAATCTCCTGCAAATGTGTTAGATGTATCACTGCTGTTCTCAAAACTTTCATTGTGTGTCTCCTGCTAGCAGAATAAAGTAAAACGCCTTCACATCTGGTCCCAGCGTTGCTTTCTGGGTTGTCTTCTGCTCTCGTCTGTCTAACCATTCTTCTAAGCAGAACCTGAAGCCTTAATTAGTTACTTTTTAACATATAGCTACACAGCTTTTGTGCTGTCATTAAATAAGATATACATCTCATATTGGCTTCTGTAATATAATAGTTTAAACTTAAAAAAACATAACCCTTGCTACTACCATGTAAGCTCTTTGGTGGGAGAACCATCGCTTACTCATTTTTATGTTCTTTCCTTAATGCCTTGAACATACGAGGTACTTCACAAGTGTTTATGTAAATAATGGACAGAAATTAAGGGTTAGATGAAATGTAAAAGCGACAGAAATACAGTGTTTTCTTAAGATGCTTTAAGAAGGTATGAATAGAATAATGGAAGGAAAAGGTAGAAGGCATTTGAGAACCAGCATTAACTGCCGTGTGAGCCTGAAATAACGCCACCTGAAATAAATTCCAACGGTGACGTCTATAAATGACCAGGGGCCATGCTGCAATTATACTTAAGCATGATGATTTCTCATTAATTCATGCTTATATTCGGGACACATTTTCCATAGCTTGGCCTAAGCATATGTATATCCTGCACCCTGATTTGAGAAGTCACCCGAGAGGGAGGCCTGTGGTTGTCCAGCTTGGCCTGGGCCTGCATTTAATAAGTAATAAAACCGTATTTGGATGTAAGAAGAAGAAATAACTATAGCAAGTCAGATGGGTATAGGTAGATAGGTGGATCTAAATATATAAATCTAGACAGGCATAAGGAAAACTGGGATCACAGAAGAATAAACCTTTTTTTGACCTCCAGGAATATATTGAACTCTACCATCTTGGTAATGTTTAGATAGATAAAGTCTGATATTGAGAATCGGGATTCCTTGTATCCAAGGCTACTATGTATTTTTTTAGCAATATTAAAAGAATGTCACATAAATATACATAGTGTTTCAGCTACCTTCTCATCCCTCTGGAAGCCTACTCTGTTCTGTGCTCTGTCCCTACTTTGCCCCTGGTTGCTAGACCTCTTCAGGGCTGATACCGTTGTCTGTTTTGTAGATAAGAAAACTGATATGCAGAAACATTAGTAAGGTTGCAGCCTTAAAACTAGTAAATAACAAACTAGAATTCGAACCCCAGCCTGCTGGTAATTCTGAAGCCTGTGACCATCCTGCTGTGTTCGATGGCCTCCCTCTGAGAGCGGCGGCCACGTCTTGAACTTTGCCTGTGTTTATTACAAGAGAAAACGTTGATCTATCGAGAAATTCCTAAAGCAGCACTCTCAAAACCAGAATGAAGGTTTATAATCGTTACTGCTGTATCGTTAGCAGTAGTTTTAAGATGGATTATTCACAGAAGAGGTTTTGATGGTTTGAGATTAGGTGTGATTTCATTAAATATCTTAAATCTGATGGAGATTGCAGTCAAGGGCTAGGTCGCATCGAAGGTTGGAAAACTGTTAGAACAGGGAGCTGCCTCGAACCCTGGCTCCTGCGTGTTCCATGTACCCGTGCATTTCTACCCAGGCTTCTTTGATTACTGATGACTGTCTCCCAATATCGTCTTTTCTGTTGTCTTTTTCTGGTTATCTCAATATCAGGGAATTTAAACAAAAAAGGCTGAAGTGTTGTTGACATTCTTAACATGGCTTCTCTGGATTTAGAGCATTCACCTTTTCCCATGAGCCAGGTGAGCAACATAAAAGATAAAAGGAATAAGTTACACTTTTACATTGTATACTGTCAGAAGCAGATTACCACTAAACTAATGCAGCCAAGATCCAGGGCCTCTGACTTGCAGCCCCGTGTGTGCTGGAAGGTGCAGCATGTTCTAGATGTGGAGGCCGCATTTCGATCTGACAGTGCTTCTTCATAAGCATTTCAGATAATTATCCGAATCTTCTTCGAAGCTCTAGTGTTTTGCTTCTGTTCTCTTCTCATTCTCTATAAATAAGGATGAGAATTATACTTAATTGGTATAATTCTAAATTATATAAACTTCAGGCCCTACCAAACAGATCCATCCCTATATACTGGCAACGTTTATAATCAGCTAGCACTGTGAAAGTGCGAGCTTACACACAGGGAGTGCTCACGGTGGGCCAGGTGCTACTGTCAACGTGTGTCGTCATCCGTGCAGCACCCCTGTGGGGCAGGTTCAGTTATTTCCTTTTCCAGAAGAGGAACCTGGGATTTAAGCGACCTGTCTGGAGTCACACAGCTACAAGGGGGTGGAACTCCAGGATTCAAACTCATCTCTACCTAGCTTCAAAGCTGGTGTCTCCCAGGAAGTAGGAGAAAGTAAACACGGTCACCCAGCTGTTTACTCCTGCTCTTGTCTGCCGTTTGGGCGGCCTGCTGAGACTGTGCTTTAGTTACTAGGAAGAGTATTTTGTGCAAATCCCAAATTCAGAAGATGATGTGTATTTTCAAGACAGCTCAGCTTTTCTTGTCAGGAAAAAAAAAGCTGATAAAAGATCCTAAGAAAATAGAAAGTTGATGTCTAGGCCAAAAAAGGCTTCTTGGTGTCTAGCCAGAGAAATGGATACTAAGCTTGTTTTAGAACATTCACTGCATACCCCGATGTGAGCAAATGAGGACTCGTCCTGTCACAATAAATGTCTCGCTTCTTCTCTGCCTGGTTAAGGTGTTCTCTCCGATTGTAGGAAATGTATTAGGAGCAAAACAGTACTGACAGGCACGGTGACCACCCCAGGAGTCACTGTGGTATTGACTGGAAGTCAAGGAAGGAGTAGAATCCGAGGGCCATGAGCCCTTGGCTGTATTGAGACCGTGTAGACTGTGCTTCAGCTTGTGTCCCGAAAAGGAGGTAAGTAGAATGCAAACTTCCACCTGGAAAATAGATATATTAGATTTCACATATTTAAATTTAAAAGTTTAGCTCTCCATAGCAGTTGGAAAGGATACTTTTGCCTTATGTTTCTCATTTTTGTCATTTTGAACAAAAGCAAGCCCAAATTCAACATAATCATATTGAAAAAACACCTTGATTTTACCCAGGAGAGAAAAATTGTTCATTAAGATGGACTTAGATTCAGCTCTTCAGTGTTAGAACCTTGATCACCTGTGATAGATTTAGAGAGTCTTTTGGGGCCCGTCAATTTGGGAAATAAGACATTTTGTCTTATGGAAAGAAAGCAGTGAAAGAAACGAGAGACCTCGGTGTGCTGCTGCTCCCCAAGCGTTCAGAACCGAGCTGCCCTTTCACACTTGCTGCGACCCGGTGGCGGACAGCACAGAATTCCCAGGTCGTTTTGGGGAGTCTGTCTCCTGTTTCCTTGCACCTGAAGTGCTTCTCCGTAGAGTGGTGATTCCTTATCTTAGCTGGTCTGCATTAGGCAGGCGTATGCACTCCCCATTCTGTAAGAGCCAAGCGTCATACTTATTATGGCTGACAGTGGGGGTGAAAGGAAAGAAAGGGGGGGAAGCAATCTCTATTGGAATCAACTTGATTAATAAGACAGTGCATTTTATTTGGAATATTCTTAGAGGATTGAAATTGTCAATGGTGAATGAAGTTATTTTTGTCTCTGATTATATGGATGTATTCTCTTGTGTGATGGAATTGGGGAATCCATTTTTTTTTTCTACTGCCATGCTTTCTTAAGAAAGAAGCATAGACAGTCTTCAATTTTATAAACCATTTCTCCCCCTGAGATTTATTTGTAAGTTAATTGTTTGGAATGGAGGATATTTTCAATCAAAACAATGCAATTTGAGTGATTAGATTCCCGGACCAGTTCTGTAAAGCACATTGTAACTAGCTTCTAGTTGGATATTTCTTCATGTATGAGGTGTAGCGACAGGTAAGAGGTGGGTTCTTTTAGAAACGTCGCTACATTTATTGTAATCTTTTCTTTCTGTTATATGTCATTTCGCTCGTAGATACTGTCCTGTGGGGCTCCAAGGACATTATTAAAATGAGCTCTCTTACTCCACAAGGTGGGAACCACTGACTTGATGTTCATCACAGAGTGAAGGGCACTTCAGAAGCTTGTCAATCACCACACCCACATATTTTCTGGAAAGTTTTTTCCTGGGTTTCCAGAGAGGCCCGGAGCACGCTTTCCTCTCCTTTCTTTCCCAGTGCACTGTGCCGGACCCCTCCCCATCCCTCCCCCCCAGGCCTTCACTTGCCCAGTAGCACCAGTCAGGACTCTGAGGACAGGCGCAGAGCTCCAGGGGGGCAGGCCCCTGGGTGATGGGGAGGTTCAGACGCAGTGCGTGAGAGTCTGGAAGCCAGGCTGCTGCGGTCTCTGGCTGGCAGAGTATGCCTCAGACTCTGGGCCTGGGTCATCTTTCCTTTTCTTCACAGGTCATCTGCTGCCCATCCCACTGTCTCTCTAACCACTTCCTTAGTTTCTGCTGGGATTTTTCTTCCTCCCTGGTCTACTGCAGCTCAAAATTTAGGCTTTCATGGGCAGTTCTTGTATCTGAAGCAAATGTTCAGTTCTGGAATTGTTTAGCTAGTGAAACAAACTGAAAATAACAAAGGAAAAGTCAAACTTTCAGGAAGTCTTTAAAACTCATAATAAATTGGGCTCCAGATGTTCTTTGAAATATAAATGAAGCCCTATTTCAGTCTTTGTGTTCTCAATTTCATCTTCACTCTTTAGAAACCCCTAAATTTGTTTTGTTCCCACAGGAGGTGCTTATGGGTCTTCCTCACTTCCATATCCCCCTTTTATCTGTCTTTCTCCCTTTCTCTCCTTGTCTGTCTATTGAGAGATAAAGACCACAGAGACGAATAGTGGGTCTTAGGTTACATGAAGAATTAAAGTATGGCTCATCTGTATTTCAGAGAAAATGCTCTTAAGTGGGGAGGACATCCTGCATGGAAGTGTTGAGAAATGGGGTGAGGCCTGACTGGCCTTAACTTCAGTACTGAAGTGCGGGTACATTACCTGCCTGACCAGGTGGACATTTGCATTCTTGGTCCCTACTTAGTAGCTGTAAAGCAATAGCAATTTTATCTTATATATCCATCTTCTAAATACAGTCGTTACAGTATTCAGAATTGTAAGAATATTCCCACTGCCTGTCCTTTGCCTGTAGGACACTAAAGTGATTTTCATATTTTGAAAAATTATGAACAGTGTAATTTTTTCCAAATTGACCCTCAGGGTGAGGGGATGGGAAGGTGGTCAGCGTGGACCTGAAGGATTGTGGCTCCACTGTCAGGATTTCTGAAGACCTGCAGTAATCAACATCCTTGCACTAAGTTGTAGCTGGCTGTGTGTCTCAATCCGTTTTTTTCTGTTTGGTCCACCCCGTAGCTCCCTTACCCAGGATATCCTCCCCAGAGAACCACCAGTTTTTCTCTTCATAGTAATCACTTAGAATGTTCATCTTCTCCCACCTGTCTCTGCGTTTCTTTCTTGTAAGTGGTCGATTATGATAACGATTTTGTATTACTTCTCTTCTGCATCTGAGGAGTCCTCGCGTTTCTTTCCACATACTATACTAAGTCTTCCTCTTTTGGAATCGAGGTTTTTATTAGGATAAATGAGAAAAAAACGGTTTAGACACCTGAGTGTCTTACCTTCACTCCTGACTCAGTGACTCATACTTAGAAAGGACAGATACGTATCCCGTCTTGTAGACACCGTGTGGCTAAGTGACTGTAGGTGTGTCTCTTTTAAGTTCACCAGCGCATTTAACTTGGAAAAATTGACAGATTATTTTTATTCCTGTAGAGTATGCTTCAGCCTGGATTTGTGAGACCTATAAGTCTAATTTCCTTGGCAATTGGGTTTATCCTAAGAGGATGATATAAAAGATCATTAACCTTCACATTTTTATTTTCCGAAAGTCTTTCAGCTGCTACACTTGAGAGAACTAATTAGGCCCTGTTAGCATCCTGAGGTGTATGCATTGTTTCTGGTGTGTTGATAGAAGTTTATTTTGAGTTAAGTAATCAGCTCTTGCCATGTTCAGTCTCTGATGAAAGCATTCTTAGTGAAATCTGAGATAATTAGAGTCTCTCTCCATTCAGCATCTGGATCAATGCTGTTTCCTGAATTTAACTCTCCAAGTAAGCTGTGCCTTCCAGCTGAATAAATAAATAACTCCCAATAAATAACTTGCAAATGTATAAATTTTATTTTTCTTTATCACGTAAATCTATAACACTTTTAAAAAGATAACCGACTAACCCCGTTTCAGCACTTGGCTTAACCACAGCAGCGTGCCTTCAGCACATACGGGAGGGCAAGTCTTGTCATTATGTTTGCATCCTCACTATCTGATTTTGTGTTTGTTTCCTTTAAAAACATAAAACACTACTTTTTTGAAAACAGTTACAATAAAAAGGAAGAGGGCCGCCTCCCAATGCACCAGTCCCCAGAGCACTGCTCCCTTTCATTGTGCATCTGCTTGGGGTGGCAGTTGCAGTGGAGTGGGGAGACACACAGGTGAGAAGTACCATCTCTGGCTCAAGGACTCAGTGATCGCGAGGGCATCCTCAGGTGATCTAGAACACATGAAATATCTTCTGTGACACAGTGAGTGACACTATGGCAGTGGTGTGGAGAGACGGAGGATGAAAAATTGGATGCCCTGAGATTCCAAGATTTCCTAGAAGAAATGAGACCTGGGACCAAGAAGGCTCAGTCACAATCCAGGACAGGTAGTGGCACCCAAGGGCCCAGCAGTGCCACCTCTGCCTGGCCTGCTCTTTGGCAGACACCTAGTCGAAGGGGACTTTCATGCACCTTTCCCTGCTTGGCCGTCACCCCGCCCCACAATGCAGCATTATTTTGACATTAAAAAAAATTTACATTTGGCAAAGTACTTGTGTTTTATCCCAGTCAGACTTAAATTTATGTTTTTGGTGTTACCACTAATAACTGAAGTGGAGAGATCTTATTGCTGTTTTTACTGACTTTGTTTGAAAATTTGAATTTATTGATAGAGCAACCATGGGAATGATATTAATTTAGTTCATTAATAGCAGTGTCTCAAGATAACTTTGATAAAATTTACTCTTCTTATTAGTTTCTGATTCAGTGGGTTTTATCACAAAGAGATGCAATTTTCTTTTAGTAGAAACTTGGCTAGTTCTATTTTTTTTTCATTGTGACTTAGCCTTATGAAGTCTGGCCGTTTCATTTTTAAACATGACTGAGTTCACATGTTTCCTTGTTATACAGTTATTTATCTTAAATTATTTTAAGAAGTTTTTATTTGTAATTCGTGAGCAGATTTAATGGATTCTCTGTAAGACTGCTTGTAATTATAAATGCAGAATAATATTATTACTTAGCTCCTTTTTTCTGTGGAGCTCAGAGTGCTTCACATGCATTATCTTATTAAGCCTCATAACATCCCCATGAGGCAGGGGCATTTTGCAAGCGATTATGGATTGCTTTGCTGAATCAGCACAGCCATAGAGCATTATGATAAGCTTGGGAAAGATTGAGGTCATGTACTAACTTGCTCTCAGGAAACCCTACATGCGGCCAAATATTTTCCTTGGCAACACAGAGCTAACAACTGCCACCGTTCTAGTCTCTGGGAAGCCCACTGTTCGTTGATGCAATAAAAAAATAAAGAACAGTACATTTTGGGAAAGCAAATCAGGACAGTGTGTTTGAGAGGCAGGCGGATCACGTATGAATGAGTAACGGGGGCTCCTGGTCCACACCTTTTATCTGCGTAGGGAAGGCTGCCTTCGCTCCTGCTGTGGCTCTCAGAACTGGACCTGTCCCCATTGTCGGACCTGTCCTCCTCGGTCGCTTTGCCTGCCTCACCTAGAGCCATCACCTGGCAGATAGGAGTTCCAAAAACAGGTTTCTGGAATTCACACCGCCTGTCTGTACTGAAGCTAAACCTATTTTAAAATGCCATTGGGTAGAGCTTCTCTGAAGTCTTCATGGCAGCATGATACTAACTCATGTAGCATTTGGAAACCGAAGCAGGATCATTAAAATTGAAAATAGGAAGGTTATGAAGGCTTTATTTGAAGGGTTGTAGAATGGTGGGGAAACATCTCTTGTATTAATATATGTAAAACAAAACTAATTTAAGCTAATTTAAGCCAGTTAATTTGATAGGGAGTAACTTAATTACTATTATGTCATATTCATATTTATAATTAGATACTTAATTTTGATATCTTCCATGGCCTATATGGATGATCATAATTGACCTCCTGAGGATTTTTCTTTTGATTTATTCATCAGATAGCCATGGCGCTACTATGTGTATGTCTTTCATCAGTTGTGGCTCAAACTTTTCCATAACCTTTATTGGAGAACAAAATTGTCAGACTTTAAATAAAATAATTTAAAATTTTTTCTTGCAAGTAGATGGGGCCGCTTAAATGGTTTTTATATTTGAGAGCACATAACATAAAATCCTAGAGCATTACTAAATTACTGGACGTGTCATGATGTTTTTCTCCTTAGAAAATTTGCTGGAGAATTATAGGACCATACGCAAAGAAAGGAGGATTTCTTTGTTGAAAAGGTAGTCAAGACACCAAATGGTAGTAGGGGTCTTTGTAAATGTCGGTCTTCATTAATTGCACTTTTTTTATCTTATCACCATGAGAAATGTGGTCACCTCTTGTCTGCATTTTCCTGGGTTTTGAAACGTGAGTGTGGGTGTGAGCGCCATAGTTTCCAAGGCCCTCGCCTCCTTGGGCTGCCGCTGCCTGCTTGCATGTCAGTGTCTGAGCAAGGCTCACGCTGGTCTCCTTTTAATTACCCACTGCTTTAAATTGTGTAGATGGCTGGTTCATGATTCACTGCCACTCCTACTTAAATTGGAGAGATTTCATGTCATAAGGTATTTAAAGGGTCACTTGAAAGATGTACTTAAATCTATTCCTGTTGTCTTATGAAACATAGTAGCTTTGAATGGATGTGTGACAGGAATTCTTTTTCTAGACTGTCTTTTGAACTTAGGATACGTAATCATGATAAAAGTGTCATATTTTTAAAAATTAGGAACATCTACTTTGGGATTATTTCCCAAATGCTTCCCAGCCTTTCTTCTCTTTTTACCTAATCTCTTATTCTAAATATAGTGCTCATTCTCCACAATCAGACAAAGTTTGGGTACATGTGTTAAAAATCTCAAATACAAAGCAGGCCAACTTTGCTTTAAAAAATTCTGTAGAGGCAACTATTTGGCCTTCAAATCAGGTCAAATCCTTTATTTTACTGGGCTTTACTTCATGTTGGTCTAGACTGCTTACGGTGCCATCCTACGGTGACAGCTCTTTCCTTTAAGAGGGCCCTGACGATCTTGGTGCAGAAGATGAGTCATTCACAGAGCTCTGTCCCCTCTGCACCTTGCGCTGCGTGGTCAACCCTGCTCCTTGTGCCGCCTTGATGCAGCCCAAGCTCTTAGAGACCAGGACCCCTGAGCAATGAGCTGGTGGGGGCGGGGGAACCCACACTTTAGTAAGTGAAAACGTGAGTTCAAATCCAAACTGTTTTAAGCACTTGAGTGGAACAGTCTAAACCGTTTCTGTGTGATATAAAAAAATGGTGCTTTGTGTCGTTTCTCCCACAAAAATTCTGTTTGAGCAAAAAAAAATCTCGAGCTCTGACAGCGAAGCTCTCCCTAGGCCCACTCCATCCTGGAGCACGACCCTGTGTTCCTTTTCCCAGCTGTATTTCTCTGGAGGAAATACATAAAATTTTTTAGATTTCACATTTGTATAGTGTCGCGTATATTTTATTTAACTGTCAGCCTCATTCCTGTACATAGTGTTAATAGGTTTAAAAAAAAAAAAACTAAAAAGCAACTTTTTAATCAGGCAGAGTATAAACAAACACATACAGAGAAGGACTAATGAACAGACACCAATGGATTCGGGGTCACGGGAAGTGACAGTGATGGATGCGCCTGAGATAGGCTAGACCTGCGCTCACTTTTTTTTCTTCTTAAACATTCACGTAGGAGTCACTTGGTTTTGTGTGTGTCTTAGTTACAAACCTGCTGAGTTGATCTAGAAAGAACCTCATTTTTAGCTATTAGAGATTTTCTTCTATAGGAAATTTTGGTGGTTGCACATCGTAAGAATTTCTGGGGTCTTTCCGCAGAGATGGGCCTCCATGTGCCCCACGACCCCGAGAGTAGTACTGTGTGACCTGGTGTCCTGTGGTCCCCATGCACAGAGAGCTCTCGCTTTGGACTCCGCGCTCACCTCACAGCCACCTCTTCGTTCTCGTGAATTCCAGCGGCTTCGAGCCCTGCCCTTCGTGGTTGTCCAGAGCCACGGTACCACACGTATTCATGCAAGCTTCTCGCCTCGTTAACAATGCTTTGCTTTCTCTACCAGGATGATATGATTTCTCATAATTTAATGTTTCAGATCTCTAAATTGGATGATTCTACGTTCTATTATCGGCTTCTTGCATTAGGTGCTCTAAATTGGGAACACCTGCTTTTTAAAAAGTGTGCTCGTGAGGTCCTCCCATGATTGCTCCAGCAAAGGCCAGCAGTGAGAGACCGGGGAGTCGATGGCCACAGGCAAAACGAGACCGAAATTTAGCTTCTGTGTGGCTTCACCAGGGTCACAGGGAGCACAGAGCATCTGTACAGCTAGCCGTGGCGATCTCTCTGGAAGGCGTAGGCACCAGGTCCCGTGTCTGTAGAGGAGAAACTAGAAGGAAAAGATATCCAGATGGGAAAAAAACATGAGGAGGGGAAAGTTAGACAAGTAGAACACAGAACAAGTCAGGAAGCAAGACGCACGTCCGTGAAAAGGAAGTGGGTGCACAGAGGACACCTGGGCTTGGAAGAGGGCCCCCAAGGGAGAGGCAAAGGTCAGGTCCTAGGCTGGTTTTCAGTCTCCTTCTCGGATGCATTCCTCTAAACATGCACCACGAAGGTAAAGTGGAGGCTTGAGATCGAGGCCCTCTGAGCGCTCCGGAGGGCGCGGGGATTCGTGGCAGGGTTGGCCAGAAGGGGTCACGGCAGGGAAAGGGACCAGCCCGCCTTCCCTTCCTTCCTCCCCACCACTCATCCCACTCTCTTCTTCCTCACTTTTCCGGGACATCTGTATGGCAGTGAGCTTTGTGTTTGTTAGTCTAGTCTCTGGGTGTATGAAGTTGAATAGACGAGCACCTTGCTGGCCTCTCCCGGGACGTCAGCCCTGCCCCTGGCCTGATCTCACTTCCTTAGGTGGCTCTGCCGGCTCAGGCAGTGACCTTGCACTTGGAGACTGGGGCTTCTCCCTGCCTGCCGCATGTGAGGATCAAGAAGTCTCATGAAGCAGCCTGGGTCCCCAGGCAAGTGGACGGTTTGTAGAACTCTTCTCGGGTTGTTGGTTTATTTTCTTAAGAGCCAAGAGTGGCTGGGAAAATCCCATAATCTGATTTAAAAAAAAAAAAATCTCTCAAGATGACAGAACTATTTGTTTTTTTATGAAGCAGGTTGTAACTTCCTAGATGATAATCTGAATGAACAAAGTTAGCCTGTTTCTGTTTTTTCATCTCTCAGATGTAGAAAAGCATTGGTGATTTTCTCCCCCAAAATGCCGTCCCCACTGGCCTGACTTCTTCAGGGATTATCCTGATGCCCGTAGTGCATATGGCCTGATCTTTTTTCTCATCCCTTTTCTACCTGATAACTTTGACTCCAAAAATCGTTCTTAAACTACACATACTCCATTGTGTTAAGTACACAGTGAAGCTCTTCCGAACATGTTCCTCTGAAGAGGCGTCTGGACCTCCAGATCCTGGCTGGACTGAATTTTAGCTCCAGCCGTAAAGCTGTTCAGCATTAAACATCAAGCACCCACCACGTGCCAGGCAGTAAGCAGAAAGACCTCTCTCAAAGCCAGGGAGCCAACAATGCAGTAAAAGGGACAGACGTGAAAACGATGGGTCATTTCAAAACACTACAGTGAAGGGACAGGCAAGGGTGGTGCAGAAACAGGAGGCACCCAACTCGGCGCTGATGAGCTTCTGGAACATGATGGGGTCCTCAGAGATTACCTGTGGAAGAGCATCTGGGCAGATGCAACAGTCGGAGAAAAAGCTTGAAACGTTAAAGCAGCGTGGTGCATTTGGGAGATAAACCATAAATATTGCTAGAGCGTAAGGTAAGGAATATTGAGAGACGAGGTTTGCTGTGCCAATCATCAGAATAATGATTTGAGAGATAAAATATTTACACTACTCAGCCCAGTCTTTTGAAGGATTTTAGAAACAAGTTTTTATATGATTTCCAAATTTTAACATGTTTATCCGAAACTTTATTAAGAGCCCCTATAGTGTAATTTTCTTGGCCTTGCTTGAGTTAATATATGTATTTGAAAGAAATAAAACATTTTTAGAGTGTGGTCTTTTGAGAGGCTACTCTGAAATATTCTGAATTACCGCCGAATTAGAACTTCACCTTTTCTCATTTCTTTCACACCCATTGACTTTTATTCTTTTTTTTTTTTTTTTGCTTCCTTCATTTAGTTTTAATCTCACCTTATGGCCTTCTAAACAAATTACAATTCCTCCCATTTCCTTATTCAGATAGCTCCTAAAGCCTTAGCTAGCAGAGCCTAATAGCATAAAAGTAACTCTAAGAAGCAGTTTTCATACTTGAGAAAAAGGTTTTCGACAAATTATTATATACTCACATGGCTTGATATGAAAGATTATCCACTATTTTCCTATCAATACATTCAGTATTGATAGGTAACATGTCAAGTGAGGTACTCAATAAAAATTATGTCAGCGATAGATTTAATGACAGAGGCGCTTACAAAGAAAAGCATTTTCTAGCCAGTTAGACCCAGAGTCTGTTCTGGCTACTCTTCTTTTGACTAGTATAGTACACTAATTTTAAAAGGATGGCCTCCGGATTTCAGACGTGTAGCACGACTGTTGGTTCTGTTTAGGTCACCACCATGCCTTACCATGGATGAAACGAAACCAGGTGTGCTGCTTTCTCTGCAGCAGGGGGCGGGGGGTGCTGGGTGACGACGGTGGCCTTGAGGTGGGTTCAGTTTGCAGTGTCTTCACACCAGAGGGAAACCATGATATGTGAGCAGGATGCCCAGTGTCAGAGCTAGAGGCAGGCAACTTGGGGTTTAGGTCCCTCCCACTACTGAAGAAAGTGCAGCTGCGCGTTTTTAATATGCACGGCAGGAGATTTCAGCGGCTCGATGATATATAGTGCATTAATGTTGAAAAGATAAACACATTTGGAGAGCGCAGGAAGGGCCTTGTGTTTTTATGTGAGCAGAATGCTTCCTAATGAATGAGAATGTGCTGCTGGCTTCGCAGAGCCATATGGCAGCTTTTCTAATTTTAGTTGGGTGCAGATGCATAATTCTCTGGTTTTACCTTCTAGAACCTTTGAGACGCTATATAACTTTTCCTGTAATATTTAATCTCTAGTGCTTGGCCAGAAACCGTCTGTCATTGTTTCGATGACTTCTATGCTCCGCATGGGTCTCGCTACTGCCAAGTTTCCCAGTCATTTCACCTGAAATCACCCAACTCTTAAATGTAAGAAAAGATGGAAATTGTGGGTATATTCCCACTAGAACCTTAAAATTTGTTGTGGAGGTGATTAGACTTGTGTTTGGCGTGCGTCTACTGAAGAAGAACTGATGGATTTCTGCATCATCGTGATCTTACTCATTGTGAAACAGTGGAATTATGAAACCTACACAAAGTATCAGGTTCCATTTTTGTCAAAGATTCTAACACTTTAAATAATTATCCTGCTTCAGTAAAAGCGACTGTCCTCGTGCTTGACCAAACATAAAACAACTTTTAAACTCTTACTTGGCTTTACGTGTCGGAGAGATCTAAACATGAGCAGTGTGAAATTTTCTTCTGTAAATATGTAAATACTCTGTGGATTATCTTTCGTGTTGGCGTGTTTTTAGTAATTGATATTTGTTTGAATCCTGACTTTTTAAACATAGACTATTAGCCACAGGTTTTCCATGGCCTCTTCAGATAATTAAAATTAAAAATTAAAAAATACGGTGGCGACACCTCCTCTGTAATGGCCCCATCGCCCTGTCCCTGTAACACACAGTCAGCAGTGCTTACGTGTCTAAGTCACCGGTGCTGGTTCGCCACTGCAGCTGCTGGAGTTAGATCCCCAGCCACAGGTGCTTCCTTTGAGGAGACTGGACTCCGTTCTGGGGAAAGGCCCCTGACTGTGCTGTCAGCTCCATTGCCTCATAGACAGACAGACAAGACTTCCTGCCATACAAGATTTAATAAGTTACCCAAATACCCAAAATCAATAAATCTCATCTTAGAAGAACATGTAAAGGTCTTTTTAAAAAATACTTTATAATTAAAAAATAGCTAATTGTACTTTTTTAAAGAAGGATTTTATTTATTTGTTTGTTTGTTTGTTTGTTTGTTTGTTTGTTTTGCTGGGATGACAGTTTCTGGTTTGTTGCTGTCCTTACCAGAAAACTTACATTTTACTTTCAAATGTGCTTGTAGCTGCCAGTGACAAAGAGTGGTTCCATCCAACTACTTTGAAAGCACCCACTTTTCCTTGCATTTTAAAATCATTTCTATTTCCAGAGATCGAGTGTTTTCCCTATTCACCTTTCCTTTTGTTCCGAGAGAACATACGAATAATCATCGCTTATGAAGAAAAGCATATGGAATGTAATATTAATGGGTTTTCTCCAGTGTGCAGTATGGCTCATCCCAGCACGGTCCCTAAAGAGATACGGGGTTTTGTTCTTTGCTTTGAAACTGGCAATCTGATTAATTGGTATTGGATTTCTGGAGTGCAGGCAAATGGAGGAGGGCCGGGACACCTGGAGAGAGAGTGCAGAGACATTCCTGGGGACAGCATTTGTAAGAGTGTGCTACTAAAAGGATCATGGCTGGTTAGGATATTTTTATCTTTTGAGGATCGAGAAACAGAAGAATAGAATTATTATTTTTATTGTTATCTCATAGGTCGTATTTTTTATCTAAAAAGTAATGGTGAAAGTATAGTAGGAGAAAGTGGAAGTCGTGGGGGGAAATCTTTTTGTAGGCTCTGAAAATTAAGTTTTATCCTCTCTCTCCAGTTTAAGAGTTCCATTCCTAATAATGAGATTTCATAAGGATTTGGTCATATGAAACTCAAGGACAATCTTTTTACCATTGAGTTTACTGAAGGATGTTTTTATAATAGAATATATTTTTATGGTTAATGGATACAAAATATAGAAAAGTAAATATAATTTGTGACCACTGAGAAAACTGCCTGATTTAAAAATATTAAAGTGTGTTTTAGCCTAGTAGTGCTGTACTTACAGCAGTATAAATATATCTAATGATTTAAACTTATTTATGTCTGGTACATAAAAATAGCATACTCATTACTGAAATGCTCCATCAAGATACCATGTCCGGTTAACATAATAATATATTTCGAAAGAGTCCTTTTCTTTCTCCTATCAAGGCTTAACTGAACATTGAATGGAGGTCATAATTACTTCATGAAAAGTACCCAAATAATGTAAATTCATGGCCAATTTAATTTAGATTTTAATTACATTGATAAAACCAAATTTCTGGGTGTTTTCTATCACTTCATATTATTGACCTTTTTTGTCATATTGAAAAAACGGTCAAAGCACAAATTTAATATAGAATTGAATAATAGATGACAAATTAGCTGGAAAATGCTGTAACCAAACATTTAGTGAGGACAGGAGTGAGAAGCCCTGAATTCTTTACCCTTTGCTTCTCATTTGTTTACAGTCTGAGTAGGGAAATTTTCCCATCCTCTTAATATGTATGAATAATATTTTTGTGCACATTGCAACGTTTTTCAGAGTTCTCGCAAAAAATCGATAGACTCAATCAAAGTTTTTTTTTCCCAAATCACCTGTTTTAATAAAACTTTAAATCGATCTGTGCATGTTTTTGTCGTTTTCGTTTGCAGTCAGGGATTCCTGGGGTTACCGTTGGCCTTCGGAGGCCAGGCTGAGATGTCCTCAGTGCCAGAGGCCAGAACTCATGCCCACCAGTTAGTTTCCTGTCTGTCAGGCCGTTGCTTAGGCCGTCTCCTTGGATTTCCTGCAGAATCTAACTTAGTTACAGTGTATGTGACTATTTCCAGCTACGTCCAGCCATTTTTATCTCTTCTTTGAACTTAAACAAGTTTCTCGCACCTAAGCCCTACATTGTGCTCATTTGGTTCGAATGTTGTTGTTTTGTCCTCCTAGCTACATGGACTCTCAGCCAACGAGGATTATTCCCTCCATTCGCACTGCTCCTGTGGTGAGACACCCAGACGCAGATGGGGGGGGGGCTGCCGAAGGGGTCCCAGTGTTACTGGTCATTTCTTCATTTTCTCCTGGTGGCCACTCAGTCTTGGGGCCTTCTCGTTAGCGGCTGCTTTTCTCCCTTTAAAGATTTATCAGTTGAATATTAGAAGGAGGAAAAAGTGACATTTTATTATTATAAATAATTTTTTAGGACGATAATTATTTTTATCCAGGCTTTCCAGGAGGGCCTAAACACATGTTTTGTCAAATCTAAATTATCTATCTCCTACTCCAGATTTTAGACTCTTAACCTAAATTGTATCTTAGATATCTAAAAACAAAAGGAAATGCTCTGCAGGTATGATCCTCATTCTGCCTATTTTCTGATATAAGTCTAAAATTCTGTGTCTACACATGTTAGAATATTTAAAACACCCCAGCGTGAAAGTTTATCAGTGTTTAGGAACCTTCGTGATTGGGTTCTATAAGTTTGTGTTTTGAAATTCCACAAAATATTAATGGATGAATTTAGGAAACTTTTGGGTCTTCAGAATGATGATCAGATCCTCAAAATGTAAACATCTCACATGACATTGATTGTCTGTAAGGGACTAGGAAATTGATAGTCACAAATGTTATTCCGTATTTATTTTTACCTAAAACCTAGTGTTGTTATAGACACCACAGAAAAAAACAATTCATTGCTGTCCTGATGTCAGACGCCCGTGTGACAAATAGCCCGATGCTTTCTAGCGATCACCAGTAGGGGCAGACTTGCCTTTGTGATGAGCAGCTGTCGCTTCACGTCTCATTCTCCCCCAGCCTTAACCTAAATTAAGTCCATTTTTTAACAACAGTAAAACCACCACTGTGACAGTGAAAGGGTAGGAGAACTTAGGACCCAAGGAAAACAGGAGATGCCTTGAAACTCACTAAGGCAAGACGAGATGGTCCGTGATTGAAGATGGGAGTCTCCTTGGGAAATCCTTCTCCATATTAGTGACCCTGCCCACCTAGTGCCTCCCTCCCCCTGCGCCCTGGAGGGCTGGTAGGCCCAAAGGGGGAAATCAGCCCATCCCCACCCCTCTTCCATGCCAGTTGCTTCTGCATTTCTGGGATTAAGTGCCAGTCGACCACCAAATGCAGGCTCCTAGGACAGTGCTAGCCATTGAGCATACAGACACAGTCACCCCTTCATGAAACTTACCTTCTGGTGGGGATGGTGTCTTATTTCACGGACTGAGGTTCTCCCTGCAGGAAGTGGGAGAGTAGGGCGCCTTCCTAGGAACATGGATCCAAATCTCATGCAAAGAAGGCCTGTTCAGTCTGCAGATTCTGCTCTGTGGGGAGGCCTTCTCGTGTGCACCGCTCCAGTCTGAGAGTCTACCGCTGCTGCTGAGAGATGTTAGTGACGAGAGCCTGGTATGCCTGCCATGCATCAAGGACAAAAATGAATAGAAATACAGTAGCACCACATAAATATATAATATCTATTATATGGGTTTTGAGATTTAGTATTAGCAAAGCTCGGGGATCTTTAGGTATGAAGCCTGCTGGGCCCTCTGAAATACAGGCCTGCGAAATTCCAGCAGTCCCCCCTTATCCGCAGGGGATATGTACCAAGACCCCCCCCCCGTGGATGCCTAAAACTGCATATGTGAAACCCCACATATGCTGTTTTTTCCTATGCATACGTACCTATGATAAAGTTTAAGTTATAAATTAGGCACAGTAAGATATTAACAAAAAATAATAAAATGGAGCTATTGTAATAATATACTGTCATGAAAAGTTGCATGAATGTGGTCTCTCCCTCAGTCCCACAGTATTGCACTGTCCTTACCTTTGCGTTTCCAGGGGCCGCTTCCCAGCTGCTCCGTGGTGTGTTCAGCCTGCCAGCATCACCACCCTTGCACCTCCGGTCCATTAAGTAAAATCAGGGCAACGTGGACACAAACACCATGATGCCATGACAGTTCACTGGTGACCAAGGCGAACACTGAGTGGCTAGTGGGCAGGGAGTGTCTACAGCAGGGAGATGCTGGACAAAGGGGTGATTGATGCGGGAGGCGCAGGGACAGGACAGCACGCAGCAGGTGACGGTGCCAGCCCCATCCCTGAACTGGCTGGGTAGGAAAGTGAGCAGAAACTGCAGAGACACCTATAGCCTTACCAAGTAAGCTGTCAAAAAAAAAATAGTATGCCCCAGCGTGCATTTATTTGGGGTATATTTTGCAGTGAAAAAAGTTCTAGAGAAATGGAGGTGAGTAGGAGTGTCATATGCCATGTAATGTCAAACGTCACATAATTTTCTGGAGAGCCTGGGGTGTTTGTTGCCTCGGTTGAGGCTAAGGAATTGGGCAGACACTAAGCGTGCAGATAGGACAAATGTCAAGGGACCTGCCAGTTAAGACTGAGGTAGGAAAGGCAACAAGAAAGAAAACAAATGAAGCAAGGACAACCGAATACACAGAGTATTGAGTTATAAAGGCTGGCAGACGAGTCAAACCTCAGTTTACCGCTGGCCACAATTATTTAGCTCTAAGAAGGTGAATCAGGAATATAGTAGCGTAACTGAAAAAGGCAGAGACAGTCTGTGACAATAAGCTCTGTGAAGAAATCACCACATTTGGAAGTCAGTAACGAAGAACTAATAACTGCAGATCCAATAATACAATACATTTGTTAACTACTGTGGAGCGTTTGAGGTGTGGTTTACACGTCCTCCGTCCATTTACTCCTGTCATGGTGTGTATGTGGAAGGCGGGCGCTGGGCCCTGAAAACACTGAAGTTTCTTGCTCTGACTCATACCCCCACCTCGCGTCTGAGCCTGGACTTGAATGACACAGGTCATCGTCCCTCGTCACTGGCAGAGGTGCAGGAGGGAGCAAGCACTCCATCCTGGGAGTGGCGAGATTAGGAGACCTGCAGAACTCTCCTGATTACTGTCCAGGCTCTCAAGTACAAAGAAAGCTTTGTGGGTTTCCAAAATACTGTCTAAAATCCTTTTTACAAAAACAAACAAACAAACATAATTTACCAAGGTCGTGAAAGTGGGTCAATTCTGGGTAACAAATTGATCTACGGTTTTCATTTGCTTTTATTTACAGTGAACAAGGACGTGATTTATTCAGGTACATGTAATTGGCACGTCGTTTCTACGCTGTTTTCCAGTGAGTTGCCCACATGTATCTGATCGGCTTTACACTCGCTTTGGTGTTCTTGAAACCACTGGTTTACTTATACAGACAAATGTGTCTCTATTCCTTCTGCGATGATCTTCCATGATGGAATGAATGTTTTCCCAGGCCTCGGGGGCCTGCGAGCTGCCTGCACGTTTTAATCCAGGTGAAAGGGCAGCCCCTGAAATTCTGTGGGTGCCTGGTACGGTGCCTCTCCCCTCTGCCTTAAATCGTTAAGCACCTTCGACAAAACAGACTTTCCGTGTGAATGTGACTTGAAGTGGAACAGTGCAGAAGTCAGGGCAGTCATTAGGGCGTCACACGGGAGCAATGTGACACGGCGGGGCTCCTTTCTCCTTTCTCTCGCTTCTTCGAATGTGTGCAGACGTGTCTCTGATTATGCGACGAGTTCTAAGCCGCAGACCCTCCATTTTCCTCTTTTGGGGACTCTCTTGAGTAGAAACTAATCGTGCCATAGTATCTAGCGGTTTCATAATCTAGAAAATGCTTGTCAGGGACCAGCATAAAACCACTAATCTCATTTTATCAGCAGCCTGAGAGGGGACCTGAGCCGCAGGTTCTGGAGGTGAGAAGATGACATTTTGGCTCCTGTTGCCCGTAGTCTGTTCGCTGGCAGCGGAGATGTCCTCTACCTTTTTATAGCCATACCTGATGCCACTAGAGGTTTTAGAAATCATTACAATAAAAACGTGTCCGTGTCACTCCGTCCTTGAAATAGCCCTGCCATTTAATTCTCACTCATGTTTGTTGCAGAGAAGGCAGCAGCTGCCAACATAGATGAAGTACAGAAGTCGGACGTGTCGTCCACCGGGCAGGGTGTCATCGATAAGGACGCGCTGGGGCCCATGATGCTCGAGGTAGCACCCTCACTTTGGTTCTGTATTTTTCGGTGTTGTTGACCTTCATGTTATTAAATTCGTTCCAGGTGAATATAATTTAAGGCTAACCCACAAGTGATTTTCACTCTTAGATTGGAGTACTGCTTACCTCTTGAGTTTTTGAAGACGTATCTAGCTTATGGCTCCTGATTCCAGCATATGTACATTTCAAATGAATAAGAGAATGAAATTAACTGGATTAGAACATAAATTTACAGGCTTTCACTGCCATTTGAGCATTCATTTTGGGAAATCATGTTCACAAATCCTGTTAAATTCTGTGATATATTTTAGTTAGAAATTCTCACAAAATTCTTAGATTTTACATATACCATATACATATGCCTATATGTACAAGTTACAATTTGAGGACCAAAAAGTGCTTTATGCTTTTTTTTTATGCAGCTTCAAACTAGTTTATCTCGTAAAGACAAAAATTGAAGTGATAGGCAGAACTTTTAAGATCAGCGTTGCAAGTGTAATGTCTGGCCTCAACTGCCTGTTCTTTATTAACTTAAGGAAGTTTTATGACCAGACTGCTGTCTAGAATTTCTAAGCTTAGCTTTCCTAGTTTGTTAACCAGTGTCAGACACCAAGTGCTTCACTGTACCTATTTCAGAATTAAAATTCAAGATGCAGGCTTGGTAAGAGAAGGGAAAAAATGTCAGTGGGTATAAAACAAGAAGCAGAGGAGCCTTGAGACATAAATTATGTCAGTTCTCAGGATCATTTACTTTGCTAATGATATGATGAGAGTGAAAAGCACCGCTTGGCCAGAAGCAGCATTGCCATCGCAGAGTTGTTTAGCTTGCTGTAGCAGCCACTCATATGGAAGACATCGGGATCTTTAAAGCAAAGATAACCAACAGTCGCCCCTCTTTTTTTCCAGTTGGTTCGTAAGGTGATGTTTATTTTTTAAAAATTTAATTCTGTGAAAATCTGCCATATAATTGGAAGGTAAGGGGAACACAGAAAAAAATGTAAAGACTGTCTGACCCAGTCTTTGTGTTTGGAAATGAATGAATCCTGCTGCCAGGAGACTAGACGGCCCATGTTGACTCTTACTTATTTTTCTGGAATCACTGGCTTGAAAACATCCAATTACAATTTTCAAGGAAAAAGTAAAAATACCCCTAACCTGATTTTCCAGAGTCAACAGGCAGCAGAAGGCCAAGGAGCGCTACTTCCCGCTCAGTTCTGAGAAGCAGATACAAAAACCTCACTAGGTAGACCATTTAGAATTAGAAGAAAGAAAGTAGATAACCTCCTGTATGGGGGGGGGGGGGGATTTAATTACAAACAATTGATTTGAAAATTACAGAAATCTAAATTGTTACAATTAAGAAACTTTCATTTATCTGTGTTTATTCCTTGTATCGGTGAGGCGGGCAATGGGAATTTGCGTAGGGTGGGAAATCCTGGGATGACTTTTGGGGCTTCTAAAAGGAAATACTTAGAGTAACCACAGGGCTGTGACTCAGACCCTCTGAGGGCAAGTTCATTAGCTGTAGAAATCAGATCGCTAGATGTCAGTGGGCCTTATCTCATAAAATCAAACCAACATTATGCTGTTTCGAAATAGTCTTCTGAGAATTCAGAGTATCGAGGGCAAGTCCCCGAGTAGCAGGACTTCGGTGCTAAATATGTTAGAGACATAATGCTTGCATCTAGTGACTTAAGGTTTGGATTTAAATCTCTATCTCTGTTTACATGCAATAACTTAAACAGAGGAAATGTGTCCTCATTAAGCATTTCCTAGGCATAGATGCACACTCATGCTGACACCCTAGCATAGTGGTCGCTAGGCAACAAAACCAAATGTCAGCTTTTTTCATCAGAGCGTATCATAGTGAGCTTTAAAAAAACACAGTTTTATAAGATGAAACAGTTTCATCTTTCAGTTATATTATGCCACAAATCAGTCTTTTTACCAAGGTACAAAAGCAGCAGGAAGCTCCATGCTCTTTCAGAAGTGAACGATACGTAATAAAGTAATTATGAAAGTCCCTGTTGAATGTGTACCCAAAGCAGTGAACTTAAAAGGACACTTGCTACACAGTCAGCTGACTGACTTCCTGTCCCCCTCACAGACACACAGGTTCATCTACACACTCACATAAGGTTTCAAGGGTTGGTGCCAAACAACTACTAAAAGCCGTTGATATGTAACATAGAGTCTCGCTTTGCCCAGTATATTGTTTATACCATAGGGAAAAGCTGAGGAAATATTTAGGAAAACCTTAAACTGGAGGTGGTGGTGGATTTGGTTTTGGGGGGCAGTGGGGGTGGCAGAGCTTTTCACTAGTGCCTCCTGGTCAGTTCTAATTTGAGAGAGCACTTAGTTTTGTGATGAAAATAGCAAGAGCTTAGGCAAATCACTTCGCGTGATTGAGCCTCAGTTTCTTCCTCCTCTGTAAGTTCCTTCCAGAGTTGTAGACAGTAAAATGACACAACATGTTTAAGGCCCAGTAAACATTCTCAATTGTTGTTGTTCTTTATTTTCTTGGAGTCTTCATCTCCTTCCTTCCCTAATCTAGATGAGAATGGCAAGGAAGAGTGAGGCTGTGTACCCACTACAGGGAAAATGCTCCTGTTACACCTAGGTGACTTAGGAACTTGAATCTTAACAATCCGGAGAACAAGGATGATCCAAGGGCACAGTTATTAACTTTCCAGTTCTCACTGTCATAAACCAAAACCTCGAGCCCCCTTTAAAACCTCAAGTCTCAGGACAGTGCTGACCACATCTAAGCCTGAGGTCCCAATGAAGACCTCATGTTGGAGACACTTCCCAGGCCCTTCTCCCCACGTGCACCAAACAGTAAAGGACTGGTGTTTCTTCAAAGGTCTGAGGTCATCTGTGATTCTTCTCACTTAAACCCAGGCACCTTTAAAGGCAGTAGTAAAATGAGTGGTTGGGGCGGTTCTTGGTATTTATCCTTAAACCGAGGGGAGATTATCGTGACCCTTCCACCCACTATGTCACACAAGAAACTTCACAGCATTGCTTTGGACTGGATCAGTGATGTCAGGCCGCCCTTGGTCCAGTCGAGTGCATCAGCCTCATTTGGAGAGTACAGATAAACGCCTGTGCACTTTTTGACAATATTTATCCCCTGATACATTAACAGCATTAATGTTTGTCATTCAGTTTGTGATGAGAAACCCTGATCTAGACCCTCTCCCTTTACTAAGATGGAGTAATTTCACCAAGAGAAAACGCGTTCATTGTTCCAAAAACGAGGGAAAGAGCGAGAGAGCACTTTTCCATCAGCACGCGAATTATGCTGTCATTAAGGGGATCGTCCCTTCTTAACAGCTGCATGTGGTTTTATGTTATATCTTTTCTAACACAATTTGTGCCTTTTCCCCTAGGCCCTTGATGGGTTCTTCTTTGTAGTGAACCTGGAAGGCAACGTTGTGTTTGTTTCAGAGAATGTGACACAGTACCTAAGGTATAACCAAGAGGAGCTGATGAACAAAAGTGTATATAGCATCCTGCATGTTGGGGACCACACTGAATTTGTCAAAAACCTGCTGCCAAAGTCCATAGGTAAAGGATTGTCTGCTGGGTCTCCCCCACCCCACTCCAGCACCCACTCCCCACTCGCACCCCCCACACCATGCACACATCGTCCTGGTCTGAGGGGGTGAGATAGAACTGTGTTGTGTCGGTTGGGGATATAGAGGTGCTTGTGTTGATGTTTAAGCCTAATGGAGAAAGGATATCCGCAGATACTGATCTTGGCCGAATGATAGTTTTAATCTTATGTTTAAAGTACACGAAAATAATTCAGATAGAAAGTAACTCGTGTCAACTATCTTCGTGTAGTTTGTTTTGTTGCTTTTCAAGAAAGGACCTAATTGCCTTCCACTGTATCTAGTGCCAGCCGACTCTGTTTTGTCCTTTTTCTCCATGACTATATCTAGAAGGTCATGAGAAGTTTGAGATTCAACTCATTTTGAGTCCAACTTGAGAAAAAGTATGTACATGGGTGTGAACAACAGTCTAAAAACAAAATGTTAAGGGACGACTGGCGTGTAAAGGTTCAGATGTTCCCTGCCCGACATGATCTCACAGCCTCCTCGGTGGCTCTGCCTGTGTCCTCCTCGGGTGCCACCTCCTCACCGCACGCCCCGTTTCAGATCCCCGGCTTCTTCACTGTACGTTGGAGACGCTGCCCAAAAGTGCCTGTGACTCTTTAGAGCCGTATTTTAAAGTGAATGATTCACAGCACCGGCCCACCTGAGCTGCTGCTCTGGGCTGGAGGATGGCTGCTCCCACTCACCAAGTAGTTCTTTTTTTAATATTCTCACTTAAACTGATGATGCTAAGAACATCTTCACTGATTAAAAAAAGAAGAAGAAATGCATATTTTAGTAAAGAATAAGGTCAAGTCCTGAATTAGCAAGCATTTCTGTTCTTTTTCAAGGCTGTTCATATTAGCTGGTCTTACTGCTGCCACCGTAAATAGGGAAAGGCCCTTTCAAATTCCCTTCTACCTGGCCTTTCCTTGATATATATAACCTTTTGTTCAGAGTGGCTGCCGCAGTAACACAGACTCTGGATGCTCGTGTGAGTCTGCTCTTGTGTTCTCTAGTAAGTGAACAAGAAAATGGGATTTTTTTATTTCAAGCAACTAATATTTTCAAATCTCTTCAGTAATTTTATGACGTTCTCAAAGTACTTAACCTGAGTTGATGAGAACTATTTTTCCTTTGATTACTCTGTGTCAGGGGTCCCCAACCTCTGAGCCGCAGACTGGTACTGGTCCTTAGGACCCGAGACCCACAGCAGAAGGTGAGCGGTGGGCGAGCAAGCAGTGTCATCGTATCTGCAGCCGCTCCCCAGCGCTGGCATCACCGCCTTTGCTCCACCTCAGACCATCAGGCATTAGGTTCTCATAGAAGCACCAGTCCCTGGGGCTGAAAAGATTGGGGACCACTTAAGCCTATTTTTTTCCTCTACAGCCCAGTGGCTGTGGGCTTGCATTGCATTTACCGCAACACCTACGTGTTCCATTAAGTGCTTTCTAACCAGTGACTTTTGAGAGTGTATTCACTTATCTGATGACTGGCCTGTTTTTTGATCCCCTCTTTCATTGTCCTACTGGTCCTAATATTTTTTAGATAACATAACGAACAGTAAAGAAACAAAGACCAAAGTGAGAATTAGGATTGCTTCTGATTCCCGCTCATTTAGTAGTTGAACATTCCTTTGGATGTCAGTTTTCTCCTCTGTAGAATGAGGAATTTGACCTACTGATAAATACCCTTTAATTCTCAAAATTAGTCATTGTTTTATTTCTTTAATTTATTTCTCTAATTTTCCAAAAGAAAAAGGATATCTTTCCTCTCTTGCATTCTTTTTCTTGATTTAATATATACACTTCTAAGTGCTGATACTAAAATAGAAGAGACATGAAGTCGTTTCACTTGAAAAGAAATAAATGACATTAGCCATAAACCCTCAAGGATTTTCCAGTCTTATTGAGGAAATATGCACAAAAAAGACTGTAATAGATTAATTCGGCAACAGCCACATTGCAGAATATATACTAAAATTTTTGTAAAATTTTAGAAAAGAAAGACCTGTAAGAAAGACCTTTTCTTTTAGAAAAGAAAGACCTGTGTTCCCACAGCATTTGGTTAAATATACAGAGAGTCTCAGTCCTGTCAGAGCAAGAGTCCTTTTGGCCGGGGGAAACAGGCAGCTTTAGATGGTGTGGTAGGAGCAGGGACTGGCTGTGGAACACGGCGGAGCGGGGCCTGTGCTGGGCAGTGAGAAGGACCTGGTTAGCTGGAGATGGCGCTGGTTAGGGAGATTTTGATTTATCAGTCCGAATGGCCTTCATACTCCTGACTCCATCAAGTTTAAATCCTTTTAAAGAATTTAATGCATGCTACAGTTGGTGCCACTTACAGGTTTTTGAGAAGAGGGTAACATCTAAAACTGGAATGCGAGTAGATTGAACTAAATTTCTAAGAAACCAAAGCTAGGAAAACCCCAAAATAGAGAACTGTAGTATTCTAGTCACAAATGATGGCTGAACTTGAAGAGGAGTCAGAGTGAAGAGTAAAAAAGACATTTTGAAAATCCCAAGAATTTTCCCAAGTTGTTGAAACATTAACCCAACAATTTTCCCCCTCTGGATTGTGAAATTACTAAGAAAAGTATAAAGACTATATAAAAATAAAATAACCATATGTTTCCTATCTCGTTTTGATAATTTGGCAGTAGTGAGTCTGATGTTAGTGTCTTTATAATTTTGGACTGCTTTTGCCTTGCTCAGTGAATGGGGGATCGTGGTCTGGCGAACCTCCTAGGCGGAACAGCCATACGTTCAATTGTCGGATGCTGGTAAAACCTTTCCCGGATGCCGAAGAGGAAGGTCATGATCACCAGGAAGCACATCAGAAATACGAAACTATGCAGTGCTTTGCTGTCTCTCAACCAAAGTCCATCAAAGAAGAAGGAGAAGGTAGGGCAGATCTCTAGGGTGTTATACATGTTCGTTTATTCTTGTGCTGCTTCGTTCACACTTAATCTAAAATTAGTGGCCGCACAAAGAAAAATTTAGAGGCAGTTTTTCTTCAGTTCTTTTCACCTGCTTAATGAATTTTATGATAAATTAAGTTTTTAAGTATTTAAAACAGTGTCGTCCAACAGAATTTTCTGCGGTGATGGCAGCATTACGTATCTTCCGTGTCCAGTGCAGTGACCAGTAGCTGAATTGGCTATTGAGCATTTGAAATGTCAATAATACAGTTGGGAGACCCAATTTTTTGTTCTATTCACATTTAAACAGCCACGTGGGCCTAGTGGCTAACTCATCAGAACAGTTCTGTTAGTGGTTGAACTTCTTGGAGTCTAAGTTCCTATGAGCTCTCCTGCAAGCTGTGAGCCAGAGCCTTGGAGAAACACACCAGCACAAGCATCAGTTTTCATATACAGCTGACCCTTGAACAACTTGGGGGTTAGGGGCGCTGACCCCTATACAGTCGACAATCTGCACATAACTTTCGACTCCCCAGAACTTGACTACTAACAGCTTGCTGTTGACTGGAAGCTTTATCGATAACTTAAAGTCAGTTAACACGTGTTTTGTATGTTATATGTATCACGTACTGTATTCTTGCATACAGTATGCTAGAGAAAAGAAAAGGTTACGAAAATTATAAGAAAAAAATAAATTTACAATACTCTATGTATTTATTGAAAAAATATCCACGTGTAAGTTGGACCCGTGCAGTTCAAACCCATGTTGTTCAGGGGTCAACTGTACTCTCAAGGGATTAATGGCTTTCATATAATTTATCTGTGGATGCCGGGTCCACAGTGTGGTGTCCTAGAATGCTGCTTAAGTGAGGATAGAGATGGGAAGAGGGAATAGAGGGGGTTTCAAACTATAAGCTCTTAGGCTCCTCCCTGAAAGAGATGCTGACCCCCCCCACCGTCCCCCACCTGCACCCTCCAAGCAAGCCAGTCATAGCCGAGTGTCACTCCCCGTTATGTGTGAGACATTGCTGAAGAGGGCATTCTGTATGCGTGGCAGAAGGGGAACTGCAAAGACCCCTGGCAAGTGGAAGCATCATGGACTTCATAGTCAAACAGGCCAGCCCCTTGAGCTCCCTGAATGAAGTCCCCAGTAGCAGTGTCAGAATGTAGTAAGGATTACATGACTCTGCCTGAATCATGATTGGCATTAAACACTAGTTATTTAATCCTTTTTAAATATATGTAGGTAATTTTTAATTTAAATTTTATTGGAAAGGAAGTAATAGAGCTACCATAGATGATACATAGTTTTTCAAAATTAAGATTTTACATAGGTATGGAATGCCAAGTGATTTTGTTCACTTTCCTGCAACAGAAAGTGCTGCTAATTCAGCCATCCATGATAATGTTCTAAAGCAGTATTAAAAGGACTTAGCAGAGCTAATTTCAGTTTTGGTGCTGCATGCTGAAACATTTGTGGACATTTATGATCTGATTCTGGAGGTCAGCAGAATCCGGTAGAGCCTGGGAGTGGGGATTCTGAGCCGTGTGGTGCTCAGGTTCAGATCCTGCTTCGCCAGAGTTTTGTACGATGTGGGGCACGTTACTTAACTGTCATGTTTCGGTTTTCTCCTGCTAAGCGCAGCTAGAAGCATGTCTGTCTCATAGTAAGTCCTCAAAAATTTAGCCTTTATTATGCTGAGGATGAGAATTACATATAATTTTGTGAACACCCACTATTACTGGATGGATTTAAAGAAGTTCTTTCCCAAATTTAGTTTATCTTCTTTACTTTAAATCGCATATTGCCATTGTAGGAGCATTTATGTAGTTTGGTGGAAGGTATATCTAGTTTTCCTATATCATGGGGAAGCTGAAACTCAAGAAGCAAACCCTTGACAAAGCAGACTGTCGGATTTCGGTTTTCATCATTTTTGTACTTTATCATGAGTTCATCTGGTTTGTTACTCTTAGCTGTTTAATAAGAAAGCATTCCATCCTCTTCCACAATTGGGAAGATGGTTTCTGGTCGCTAACTAGCGCTAATGCGGCAGTCATACTTCTGTCGCGTCGTGTGGCTTCGGCAGTTTATCCTCAGCTCCCCCTGCTCATCCTACACAGCACACCCCTCCCCCGACCCTGCTGCCTCCCACGGCAGTGGGGGAGAGAATGAGGTCGGGGAACGCAGAGGTACCTAGCGTTTTGTCACTGTCTTCATTATTGATCTACAAGGCTGTGCTGTCATAAGTACACTTGAGTTTGTTTGAGTCACTAAAAATGCCTGATGTGATAACCATGAATGTCTGCGATTGAAGACTTGCAGTCCTGCTTGATCTGTGTGGCCAGAAGAGTCCCCATGAAGGAAAGACCAGTTCTTCCCTCATCAGAGAGTTTCACTACTCGCCAAGACCTCCAAGGTAAATTTTCTTTGCAAAGAGGGCCGGAGAAAGCATTTCCGAACACCCACAGATTTCCAAATGCTTGGAGTGTGTTTAGAAACCGTAAAGAAGCCGGGAACAGTGGCCACTGCCGGGAGTGGCAGCACACTGAGCGGCGGGAGGACAGGACGGGGGGGGTGGACACTCATTCTCACCGTCTACCCCTTCGGTCCATGACTTGTGCTACCTGTTGTAGACGAGTGTGTTTTTATATTGTGATCGTTTGCGCAAGCACGGCTCAGCGTGTGGGGGTGACACAGGCCGCTCTCCCGCAGGCAAGATCACGTCGCTGGACACGAGCAGCATGCGGGCAGCCATGAAGCCGGGCTGGGAGGACCTGGTGCGCAGGTGCATCCAGAAGTTCCACGCGCAGCATGAGGGCGAGTCGGCGTCCTGTGCCAAGAGGCATCACCATGAGGGTGAGCAGTGCTCGGGGCATTTTTCTCAAGGGTGGTTGGGCCTGGTCACTCTTCGTGGCACCTCGCCCAGAAGAGGTCACCATCCAAAGGAAGATTTCATAGGACAACCCATTGGCAGAGGCATGTGGTGAGGGAAATAGACTTGGAGGTGGTAACTTCACAGACGGATGAGAGGAAAGGGAAGGAGGCCATTTTCTTAGGTCCCAAGGCTTCTAGATGTGTGAGACAACATAGTAAGGTACCACCTAATATCCAAATAAATATCGTCTGAATCATACATAAACTCTGGAAATAAGAATGAAATGATACCTGCAAGGGTGAGTGAATTTTCAATTGAGGTGACAGTGAGATCCCAAGGCCTCCTTCCAGATGATGACCTCTGAGAGCTGCTCAGATGCTTCTGGAAGGACAAAGAGATGAAGTGACTTGTCTGAGGTCATGCAATTACTTAACAGGACAATTGGAGCTAAACCCAAGACTTTAGACTCCTGTTTCAGTAGTAATAGCCACCCTTTCTGAGCACCTGGTCCTGCCTGGCAATGTCCCTCTTCGCAGGATGCCTGTGAGGAAGGCGTTGTGACTCTCCCGCTGTACACAGGGAGGCTGACGCGGGTGAGGTGACTGACTCATTTAGTTAGTGTCAACGCTGGAGGTCAGTCTGAGACCCATCCTGGCAGTCACTCTTCCTTAAGTGCTTTCTGCTTTTTTGTTAAACTAGCAAGAATGAAGAAGAATATTCCTTTCTTTAGCACCTGCTAAGTGAGGGAAGGAGGTGCTTTCTCCTTCGGGTCTTCCTGTCCTCCATGGGCACTTGACGTCCTGGCAGGTGCACTTGGGCTTCGGGAGCCTTGGGGGCTTCCGGAGGAGCCGGGGTGCGACAGTGCACCTCATGACTCAGTCTGACAAATTCGCTGCATTTTTGCAGAGGAAAATGGTAACTCATTATTGAAAATAGTTTTAGTTTGTCATCTTCCATTTAATGTGCATCTGTGACCTTAGCATTTCACCAGTAGTGTTTGTATGTTTAAACTTTATACTTTTAAGATCGCTTATGACAAAGTACAAATCATAGGAAATGACCTCTATCCATTTTTACCTCATCTTACTAATTCTTATTTATTATTTCTTAAAAATAAGCACACAGTCCAACAATGTGTATCCTTTAGCATTTTTCTTTAAGTTGGAAAGAATAAGAGGAAATGAAGATGCTGCATTTGATAGAAGTCAGTATTTAACCTGCCATTTAATCTCTGTACATCTGGTTTAAAAAAAAATAGTAACAAAAAGTAAGATCGCCGTGAGCAGACGTGTTCGCTGTCCTCAGGCCCAAGCAGCCGTGCCCTGCCTTTGGTTCTGTGGTTCCTGGTTCCTTACAGAAGGGTTTAGACAGAGGTTCTGGGCGCTCTGCTGGGTTTAACCGATGGGGCCCACTGAAAGGAAATAAATGACTTACGTTTCATCTAAATGTATGAAATTAGTGAGGTCGAGGGTAATCACTGCGTTGAGTAAAATTCTGCTGGGAGGCGCTGCGTAAGTGGAGGAGTGGTCTACGTGTGTTCAGGCGTGGGCTTACGAGGGCTCGCTCCCTTATTAAAGACGTTCTATGTGGACCAAGTGGGAATGGGAAATCTTAGCGATCACATCCGAGGGCAGCTAGCACTCTAAAACCACAGGCCATTGGCAGATGAGTCCTGTGATAAAGAGGTGTTTGTGCTGCCTTTGAGGAACATGCTTAGTCTACGAGGCAAGATGCACGTGTGTCCCCGAATTCATTTTCCAGTTCCGCCGCTCAGAGTAACTCCCACAGCAGCCGCAGAGGCCAGGAAGCAAACCTCCGTCGTACGTGTGACCGGAGCTGCAGAGGCGGCTTCCTTAGCGAGAGTGCTCGCTCGCTGTGGAGCTGACCAGGAGATCAATACGTGTTGCGTGTCTGTGTCTCTGTCCCCCCATCTCTGTGTGTCTGTGTCTCTGTCCCCCCGCACCCCATGCCATCTCTCTCTCCCCATTTTTGTGGAAAGGCGGATGTGCTTGGTCACTTTGGAGCTAGCTTTTCAACCCACAAAATTTGTGCTGAGGATTATGTGGGAAAAACATGGTATTCTTCTTAAAGTGGTTTAAGAGGTAACTAAATTATATGACTGCTTTTTTTTCTGAATCAAAATGTTCTTTTTTAATATGTAGTATTTGACAGTTTTAAAATATGACTGTTTTAAAAGACAAATCATGAAGTTTTATTTTTAGAGAAATTATTTTAACCTAGTTCATTTGCTGTTGTCTTGAAAATTGAAGCACCTGATTCTTTATCCAGATGATAGACCAGCTCCATGTCGCTAAGATTTGCACTTTTATTGTTTCAGTTTTCTGTTTAGCCCTTTTTCCTCTGGAAAGATTCTTCTGATTGTTTATCTTTTACTTCCTGTTGTCCTAACCACAGAAATAATGCTTCTTACACACTGAGAAGCAGAATTGGGAAATAGTAGTGTGAGATGAAGGATTGAACAGTACATAACTTTGAGATGAATATTCGGGGAATATATTTATTGTCACAAATTTTACTGTGATATTTGTATTAGTTGAAAATGAAATTAAAGACAAATATTACATTTTAAAGATATCATGTTTATGCATTGTTTTCTGACATTTTAAATCATTGTAAAACTTGTTTTGAGCTAATAATTGTTTACCCTGTTTTGCCATGTTACTGAAGATTTTAAAAAGAACATCGATTGAAGGTCTAAGTTTCATTTAAACAACAATATATCGAATTGATTGGTATTTGAGTGAAAAATAAATGTGCTTTTAAAAATGTATAATGTCTTAATATCATGAAATATTACTTACAACTGTTTTTAACTGCGGGTCAGGAAATACTAAACTTAATGAAATTGGTTACTGTTGTTGTGTTTTCCTGACATGTGTCCTGTCCCCTTGCTTGCCGCAGTGCTGAGACAGGGGTTGGCATTCAGTCAGATCTACCGTTTCTCCTTGTCCGACGGCACTCTCGTTGCTGCTCAAACGAAGAGCAAACTCATCCGTTCCCAGACTACTAATGAGCCTCAGCTCGTCATATCTTTACACATGCTTCACAGGTAAGCTTGGTCCCAAGACATCACCTTCCTGCGCTAAGAGGAAGTACCCGGTCATCCTGGAGCTTCTCAGATTTGTGAGACTTCTCTGCTGATCAACCTCAGGCTGTAAAATATAAAATTAAATTGCTATTAACCATTGGCTATGGGCTAAGAAAGGCTGTACTTTGAATTTTAGCCTGAGTACTAGTGCGTTTTAGAATCCAGCTGGACGAGCACCGGCTAGCACTAACTTTGGCACAACTGTTACATCAGAAAAGGGAACTTGACCAGTCCCCAGTGGTGAGGTGACACAGCCGGGCAGGGGTATTGAAGCCACTCGCATAATTTCTGCTCCTATGTGTTTAAATCTAAAGCTTGCAAAAATATATACTTTTAGAAGGACTATTTTAGATTTTTATTCTCAGGGTTAAATTGACTTTTTGACATTAGATTTTAAATTGAAGGACGATAAACATTTCCATAAGAAACGAATGTAAAGAAAACTGAATGTTGATTTTAAAATAAATGTCACGAACTGTATTGTTTTAGAGCACACATTTAGGGAAATGATTACATTTTAAGTTATATAAATGTTTCAGTGTGCTATATAAAACTTTATGAGGTGCTATCAGAAGATATTTAAAGTGGCTCTGGATCAAGAATCCCCTTTTCTTACATTTCTCAATTATTTACTTTCTTATTTTGGAATAAAAAAAATCAGCAGCCCGGATTGCCAACTATTAATAATTCTGACCTCAAACTGAAACAATTTGAAAATGATTACAGATGTGCCAGAGTTAAGCCCCTGACTGAAAGCTGACGTGTGGCAGTTCGTGGGTTGTGAACTCATTTGGTAACTCACGAGTGGCCGCCAGGGCTGTGACTTGAAGCTCGTAGGGCTTGGAAAACCACGTCACTCAGAAAACCTGCTTTCAGGCCTTGGTTTGGGAGTGGCTTGGAGTTTACGAGTTGGGGGATCAGGTCACAACTCAAGGTCACTGAAGTCCCCTCCCGTGCTCTGTGTTTTGGAGGCTCTTGTTTGATTTGCAAGGGGGACCCGGGCAGGGGACATGTTAAAGTGATGTAATTCCAAACGGTTGGGGTAACTCTTGGCTCTAGAACTTACAGAGTTTCTGGTGGTGACGGGCAAGTGTTTTCCCCCAAGTGTGCTGTTCATCTTGAGCCAAGCAGTGCGCAGTGCGTCTCCAAGCTCACAGATGTGACTCTCTGGCAGATAAGTGAAGACGGCCGAGTCATTGCTTTTAGACGGTCCAGGCTCTCGGTTATTCACAATAATGTGCCATTTAATGAGAAAGAAGTATTATGTAATTGGAGCCCCTCTAATGTCTTGTCTAATCTACATTTTCAATATGGTGGTAGTCACACTTAAACACACCCCATCTGTAAAACCGCAGACATCTTAATGAGTTGACTGAAAATCATCCCTCTCGGTCCCAAACTAAACATGTTCAGTCTTGTCCGTAATTGCAGATTGTTTCATCAAAGTATTATCTTTCCTTTAAGTGTAGCCTGTTCTTTTAAAGAAAAGAGGCCATTTCGTTTTTTTAAATTAATAACAACTTGTTAAATGTTTTCCCTTTTATCTTATGTTTCCTTTCTCGTTGTACAGAGAACAGAACGTGTGTGTAATGAATCCGGATCTGACTGGACAAGCGATGGGGAAGCCGCTGAATCCAATTAGCTCTGGCAGCCCCGCCCACCAGGCCATGTGCAGTCAGGACATGACCCTCGGTAGCAATATAAATTTTCCCATAAACGGCCCAAAGGAGCAAATGGGCGTGCCCATGGGCAGGTTCGGGGGTTCTGGGGGCCTGAACCACGTGACGGGCATGCAGGCCACCGCTCCTCAGGGCAGTAACTATGCACTCAGAATGAACAGCCCCTCGCAGGGCAGCCCTGGCGTGAACCCGGGGCAGCCCAGCTCCATGCTGTCGCCGCGGCACCGCGTGAGCCCCGGACTGGCCGGGAGCCCCCGAATCCCGCCCAGCCAGTTTTCCCCTGCAGGAAGCTTGCATTCCCCCGTGGGAGTCTGCAGCAGCACAGGAAATAGCCATAGCTACACCAACAGTTCCCTCAATGCACTTCAGGCCCTCAGCGAGGGGCACGGGGTTTCGTTAGGGTCGTCGTTGGCTTCGCCGGACCTAAAAATGGGCAATTTGCAAAACTCCCCCGTGAATATGAATCCCCCGCCACTCAGCAAGATGGGGAGCTTGGACTCCAAAGACTGTTTTGGACTTTACGGGGAGCCATCCGAAGGTACAATTGGACAGGCAGAGAGCAGCTGCCACCCTGGGGAGCAAAAGGAAACAAACGATCCCAGCATCGCCCAGGGCGTGAGCAGCGAGCGACCTGACGGACAGAATCGGCTGCACGACAGCAAAGGACAGACCAAACTCCTGCAGCTGTTGACCACCAAATCCGACCAGATGGAGCCTTCGCCCTTATCCAGCTCTTTGTCAGACACGAACAAGGACTCCGCAGGTAGCCTGCCTGGGTCCGGGTCGGCACATGGGACCTCGCTCAAGGAGAAGCATAAGATTTTGCACAGACTCCTGCAGGACAGCAGTTCCCCCGTGGACCTGGCTA
This sequence comes from Cynopterus sphinx, assembly GCA_030015415.1. NCBI lineage: Eukaryota > Metazoa > Chordata > Mammalia > Chiroptera > Pteropodidae > Cynopterus > Cynopterus sphinx. The sequence continues at coordinate 47,543,488 of CM057389.1, read as the reverse complement.
AGCTGACCGCGGAAGCCACGGGCAAGGAGCTGAGCCAGGAGAGCAGCAGCACAGCTCCTGGGTCGGACGTGAATGTCAAGCAGGAGCCAGTGAGCCCCAAGAAGAAAGAGAATGCACTACTTCGCTACCTGCTAGATAAAGATGATACTAAAGATATCAGTTTACCAGAAATAACCCCCAAACTGGAGCGACTGGACAGTAAGACGGACCCTGCCAGTAACACAAAATTAATAGCTATGAAAACGGAGAAGGAGGAGATGAGCTTTGAGCCCAGTGACCAGGTAAGGTTTGTAGTGTGTTCCCCCAAGTACGCTGACCCGTATCCATCAGAGATTGTCTCCACAGGCATTCAGAGGCCTCAGGTGACCGGATGAAAGTAAGTCTTCTCTTTCGAAACACGTTCATTCTCACGGAAGCTGCGAGTTCTAAATATTCTGTCTATAAAGTGACCTAATTATGGGAGAGGTTGGCTGCCCTTTTTTTTTTTTTTTTTTGTAAAGGGCCAAGTGGTAAACACTTTAGGCTTAGCAGGCCATAGAGTCTCTGCCACAGCTATTCGATTCCGCCATTGGAGTGTGACAGCAGCCAGACACGGTGAAAACAAGCATGCCGCATGTTCCAGTAAACTACAGGCACTGATGTGTGGATTTTATACAGTTTTGTTGTGCCGCAAATACTCTTCGGATTATTATTATTATTATTAGTAGTAGTAGTATTATTATTATTATAAATTTAAATCCATTCTTAGTTCATGTCCCATGCACAAACAGGTGGTGGGCCACATTTGGCCTGCAGGCCAGCTGGAGTTTGACCCCTGTTCATAGAAGACGCCTGAATCGGAGATAACTGCCTCCTCAAAACTGGGCTTTGTCAGGACAGGCTTAATTAAATTATTTCTTACTTACCTTTTCTCTCTTTTTAAGATCAGAGTTTGACTGGTTTTCAAACCCAGTGAAGATCATTGTACCTCTCATTCTCCACCAAAATTCTGATTCATGCTAAAGAATTTCTTAGAACATCAATACAAAAAGCGTTTAAGGGGAAATGGAAATAAGAAAGGAAGAGTAACGTTTGACTTGGTGTTACTGTGTCCGAGCCATCTCATAACAAACGCGGAACTCAAATGATCACCTGTAGTAGCTTTGTCCCTTATCTGAAGATTTAATTCCCTGGAAACATCCAGGGCAGCTCAAGTGATATCCAAAATCAATAATAATGTTACAAGGAAAATGTAAACCATTTAGTACTTTCTTTATTTTAAAAAATGAATTATTGCCAACACGTGACTTGGCATAAGATGTTTCCTGAGGAGCCGGTGACTGGCAGGGTCAACGATCCGAAACGTCACCCCACACTGCCAGTTCTCTGATCCCTGAGCTCTGCCCTGAGCCTCTTTAAGTCACGATTGGTTAAGGAGAGAAGAAGCTGTATGTCTGCTTAAAATGGTCCACTAATTTGTCCTTTGTCAGTGGATAGTATGTGTGTCACCGTCTTCAGGGACTAGGTGTGGATGGGGAGAAAAGAGAGTAGCACCCTTGCTATAGCCTTGAACTCTGCTGAGTCAGCCGAGGCTGACCTGAGGCAGGTCTGGGGTTGAAAGCAGTAATCAGGGAAGCCAAGGCCACCCGTGCTCTCAGAGCTGGGCTTTGCCCCTGGTCCTGAGTGAGCACTTAGCTTCCTTTATTTCTTTCACTGTGATGTCTTGGCAGCTGCTACATTCCTATAAGGCACATATGATTTTCAAGCCTTTGTGCCCTTTATGAGAGAAATAGCCTAATGACATAAACACCTTTGGTGATTAATCCTTAGACGTAGATGTCAGTGCAGAATTCTGGAACGGCTGTTCTGTAATGTTGTGAAATCATTAGACGGCGGAAACTGAGGGCTCAGCACGAAGTTAATAGCAATATCTTGGGTGCATTGTAGTGTAAAACCAGGTGGACAGCTGTAAATGTTTTACTCCTTTGAGCTTTATTTACTGAATTAGACCATACAGAGCTAATGGCTGTCCAGAGCGACAGGCACCAGTAGCGTCACTCAAGTCTCTTGACACATGCATGCGAGAGGGCAAGGTGGTGACTCATGAGGTCCACGTTAGTTTAGTGGCTAAGTGGTTGGCCCCTCCCTCCTTAAACACAATTTGTTTCTATCCCAGGCCTGAGGCCCAAGGGACTTAGAGGGCCAGGGAAGGGGACGCTCTGTGGCATTTCTGTATTTAGATGTATGATTACACTAACTTTAGACACGAAACTGACAAAAAAAAAAGGAGTTTCTTAAAAAGTCTTTGAGTCACTTGCAGTCTCTAATTGTTGTTGTTGTTGTTTTTAGGAGAAACATTTTTCTAATCAAAATTGTCCCTCCTAAGGCCCATAAAGCGCAGAGGGCAACCGGCACAAATTGGTTAGCACTTGGGTGAACCAAAAAGAAGTGTACGCAGGACACGTACAGTACTTTTCCCCTTAATTAAAACCAGCCTGTGTTCACCCTCCATCCACTCCCATTTAAAACTCCACCGAAAAATACTGCTTAAGAGCAATTTTCACATCAAAAACATTGAAACTTGAAAAGAAAAGTTACCACAGGAAGTATGCATTACCTAAATTTAGATCAAAGTTAGAGTGACGTGCTTTAAGAACAGTGATTCTTTCTCCTCCCGCTCCCCCTCGCTATCCCGGGCACAGATTAATTGTATCTCCTATTAACTGCTGTGCATGTTTATTGAAGACTTCGCTTTGATTTCAAGGGAATCCATGTTTTTTATTTAGTAAGATGAACTGTCGGCGAGTTAAGTGCCCAGTTAGCTGTCTTAATGTTTTGACTCAGAAAAAAGTCATTAACCAGTATGTGTTTAACCTATCACTGACTTAATAGGGACAGGAAGTATTTCGATGGCCCTATAACACCTAAAATAGCATTCTTTACTGGGGAGAGTATTTAAACGACATTTGTTCTACGGCATTTCATAACCAACAGGAAACAGTGACAGCAAAATTTCCAATATGTGTACCAACTTTTTAAGGTATAGACTCATTTGCACAGCAGAACCTGTTGATCCCTAATCAGATGATACTTACGTTCTTCTATTGCTACTGGGCTACTTATGATAAGGGTTTAGAAAGAGTCTGAAAATAATTTCTTGTTATTTGGCTCCATTCGAAAGGCAAAATCATATCTTATACTGGTAATATATCCCTCCAAATGTGGTAAATTATACTGCCACCTTTTAATAATTTTATATTAGTTAAAGTAAATGTGGTAAAATTATACTTTGTATTAAAATTCTGAAAAGATGTTTCATAATTTATTAGACTGCTTATGTTATAAAATGCATGTGCTCTATTTGCTTCAGAGAACATGTAGATTTGACACATGAAAGATTCATAAAACCAGAAAAATGAAAAATTAAGGAAATCAAGTTCAATCTTCATTTTGTAGAACTTGTATAAAAATCTTTCTGACTCATTTTCTGCCTGAAATAGTTGAAACCAACTATTTCAATTGATGTGGCTAATTTGAGCATTCGAATAGATGCCTGAGCAAAACTTTGAAGTATCTTGGCAAAGCATTTTAAAGGAAGGCATTAATCTTTCTGCCTAACAAAGTGGAGAGGGACTGGAAGAACTTTGGATGAGAATTAAAGCTTAGGAAAATTTAAGGAGAGGAAATGTTCAATCAGAAACTTCATGCGATTAAACCCACCCCTTCCAGAACTTACATGATTACAGAAGAAAATACCATATTTGTCAAATTTTATTGCTGAACAACCACAGGGTGTAGAGATTTTGAATTTTATCTCCTTAAAGAATAACGTTTAAACGTAAGACGATTAGATTGAGGTTAAAACGTGTACTCCAGAAGTTGACAAGAATAAACACAAGCAAACAATATCATCTCTAGGGGGGAAATTTCATTATGCAGTTTTCTGTTGATAAGCTGAATGGATCTGAACAGGGTCCATAGTTGTGGGTCTCCAAACAGCCTCTTCCTCTTGAGTCTAACACAGCAAGTTCCTACGTGGCTTTCTTGAGACAAGTGTCGGTTACTCATCAGGGCTGGACTGGTCCACAGTTGTTATTTGGCCAGTTCTTAAAATGACAAAGATTAAAATTTGAAAATCAGTTTTCATACATGCTCTTTAAAAATAAAAATCAAGGAAAACAGTGGGTTTTAAGTTTCTAATTATTTGAAATAGAAAACCAAAAAATCCAATAAATAGAGATAAAACATCCAAATACATTTAAATGTTATGTATAGACTTATTTTAAACTCATAGTAGATGCAAGAGTCGATGACAACGGGAGAATCATGAATCTTGTTAGAGTGCTTTGAAACTATATTTTTAGTTTTTGGGTTTTTTTTAATTTTTATTATAATGACATTGGTTAATGAAATCCAATAAGTTTCAGGTGTACAATTCAACAATAAGGCGTATATATATTACATTGTGTGTTCAACGCCCTATTTTTAATTTTCAAGACAGCTTAAAGTGTAAGTTTATTTGCGTGGAGAGAATAAAGGTAAAAGGGAAAGTAGGAGCCTAGACCCCAACTGTAGTTAACCGACGCTGTAAAACCTTTCTTTTACAGGTACCTAGGGTCAGGGGCAAGTATAAGAGCATCCACGGAGGAAAATAATGTATTTTTATGATTGTTTATACAAACATTTATTCTGGATGTTTCTCTCATCCCACGCAATCTGCAAATCTTTCTCAAGAAAGAACTTGTCACTCAACACAGCCACCCTCCCGCACCACCCCCACAGTGAGCTGGTCTGAAACTCTGCACAGACAGCATTAGAGCAGGGAAACTGGGGTTCCTGGGCAGCGGGGCGCCTCACAGTTCGTTAGAGCCTCTTTCTTATCTCCATAGCTGTTTTCAGGACACATTTTTTATCAATCATTTTTCTGGGAACTTAATAGAAATCATAGGGTTTTCTTTGAGAATCTAGTCGAGCCTGGGAGGATTTCTTAGATTACAAGTCCACGAGGTTAGAGGCTGACTTGGTGCCCCTCGCTCCCTTCCGGGCACGGTCCTTGGCAGGCGATAAATGTTTATGCTCATGTTTATTCCTTTCGTATTGAGCAAAACAGGATACCGATCGGTTTGCAGTGGAGTCACTTGACTTGTAATTTAACTTGCACGAAATCATAGATACGTGTTCAGAAAAGAAGACGAGGCGGTCATTAGCTGGCGATGGAAGCGGCGTGAGCAGTGTTGCCCACCGTGCCCTGGCAGAGGGGTTTGAGGCGCGTGACACGGGTTTGCTGCATCGGTGCCCTCGTCCCTCAGATAGTGAGAAGATGTAGCTGCGGACTGTCACGTGCCGCTGGCCCCTGCATCAGCTGCGTCATTTAAGACTCAGCCAAAGAAACAGTGATGTTGCCTCCTCTCTGGAGCAACACTGGCCTGCTGCCCTCGGAGTCGTACAAGTGCAGTGAGGTGCCCTCCTAAGGAGCTTTAAGGACCATTTTGTGTCTGTGGGATGCTAACTTTGGAGCCTAACCCTCACCTAAGGTGTATCTCTTCCATGTTCGACGCTTCTGTCTTTTGTTAGAAATAGATCGCTAAACCAACTTAGCAAGTGGTCTCGTAACTGCCCTAATGACAGGTTAGGAATTCCTGGAAAATGGAGCTTTAAATTATCGCCAAGCTCTTGACTGAACAAAGAATCGAACAAAATGTCACTTCAGTTTACCCTCTTTAACTTAAGAAATGACAGGTAAAAAGGCCTCCTGTAGAGATACTACTTTTGTCATAAATTACACCCCTCCCCCCCCAAAAAAAAACAACTTAGCAAATCCAGCCTCTATGTGGACGATAGGAATTGTATGTAGAATAAAACTGGAGGCATTCTCTGTTAAAGTATACCTCATCGGGTGTAAACAATTTCATTTGAGTTGCCAGTGTAGACAGAAAGGTTAGTCTCAGAGAAGGATCCAAAGTCTATTCAGTGACTTTGGGGAAATTGCCTGTTTTTCCACCTATATATCAAGAAAATCATTCTTACCACTTCTTTACTAGAAAGTAATCCTAGCATTTAATTTAGCCATTTTCTTGTGCGGTTGGCACTGTCTGATTTTAAATATTTGGTACATACATAGGTTCTACTTAAAAGAATATAAAATCAGTTGAGCTTTCTGGAAGGAAAATACTAAGTATAAAATAGTGATATTTACCTTATAATTTTAATGTTTGCAATTGAAATGAAATTATTTTAATATAAAGAAAGCCCTTTAAAAAAATATTTTTATGGCTTCTGATTGGTCAGGTTGATAGATGCTAGGTCTAGAGGCCACCTGTTTTTATTTCGCTTCCCAATAGTGTCTTGTCACCTAAGCTGGTGAGTGACTGCGAAAGCCAGTGTCATCTGAAACTGAAAGTAGAAAGAGGAAAAAAACACCACTCAGATTGAAAAGCAATGCTTAGCTAATCGTGGTTACTTCAGGCTCATTTTGTGTTTTATCCCCTGCTCTTAAAAATTTACTAAATAATGATTTTAGTGTATATTTGGATCATATTTTCTACCAGTGTTTTGTTGCTGTTATTTCTTAAAGAGAGTTAACCACAAAACCTAGACCTGGACTGTAAGTCATAGTGTACTCGTGGTTAGTTAGAAATTTACATAGTCATGATTAATTGAATTATTGCCGTAAAATTAAGGGGAATTTATAAATTGCCGGTGAGTCACAATGCTAGAGGAAGGCTTTCCTTCTAATTCAGTCATCTCGCTTTTTCCAGATGAGAAAATTGAGGACCAAGAGATTCAGTTGTGCGTCCTTTGTCAGTTTAATTTTTTAAAAGATGATGGGTTAATTGTCAGGCCCGAGGTGGGCATGTATCCACATCTTTCATTTGCGCGTGGAGCCTCATACCAGTGAGGTCTGTAATTGCAGGCAGGCCTGCGGGCCCTCACAGTGGGGCTGGATAAACTCTCTGTTTGTTAACTGCAGCCTGGCAGCGAGCTGGACAACTTGGAGGAGATTTTGGATGATTTGCAGAATAGTCAATTACCACAGCTTTTCCCAGACACGAGGCCAGGCGCCCCTGCTGGATCAGTTGACAAGCAAGCCATCATCAATGACCTCATGCAACTCACAGCTGAGAACAGCCCGGTTACACCTGTTGGAGCCCAGAAAGCGGCGTTGCGAATTTCACAGAGCAGTGAGTATGAGATGTTGATGGTTATGCCAAGAAATTCCCATCTAATCACCATCAGAAACGGGGGTTATTAAAACCTGATGCAAACAGCTTAGTCACTTCAAGGTTTTTATGGTCAGATAGCACCATCTACTGTTGCGGTCCTTCTAAACAAAACTATCGAAAGCCGATTCTCGTGAACATGGCTTCTCAGCAGCAGGCTCTTGTGGTCGATTGAACCAGCGTGGCATGCGACCTAGGCGGAGTTCTCTAGGTGACTGTCGCATTTCCCTGCATTTCAGCCACTGCCTTCAGAAGTGGAGTGTTAGACAGGTTTTGTGTTTTGGTATGTAGCAATACTGCAAATATAAAAAATTAGAAAGTTATGCCCACCTTTTAGGAATAAAATACTATTTTAAAAAGTCTTGAAATATTTAATCTTTGTACGTGAAAGAGACACATCATTTAAAATTTCTTGTCCTGCTTCTTAAGAATCCTCATGTAAATATCAGTTTTACATGGAACTCTTTCATATAAATGTTCTCTAACTGCGTTTTAAATTTCATTAGTTTGATGTAAAGCTTGACTTTAGAAGTTTAAGGTGAACTCTTCTTTCACTACAAACACTTAGTTTACAAATTTGATAGTTGCCTAAAGGTGTTCAGTAGCTTGAGTGAAAGAAAACATTTGTCCTGTTCCAGGAACGTAATTTATAGAGAAACAGATAATCTTAGCATTAAAAATTGGTGAACAGAATAATTTTTTTCTTCTTCAAATACGCTTTGACCCAAAGCTTCGCATTGGTTTCAAACCAGAAATGGCAACAGTCAGCCAAATCACAAAATATCTTTAATTACTAGATCTTTTCACAACTAATTTCTGATCATGCTGAAAAGGGTAAAACAAAGTAGAATTTTTGCCATTACCTCTCAGACCTGCCTGTTTCTTGGAGTGTAGAGGGTTACTGTGGGCCACGGGGGTTCAGGCTCACTAACCAGAGGAATTGACAAAGGGCAGCCCGTGTGTGAGCATGTGGTTTCTCCTCTCCCTGCACCTCCTAAGAGTTTTCAGATTATCGATTTTGGCAACCACACAACTAGCCCTGATTCAGAAGTTATGGTCAATCGTGAACATAATTTCTAGTCCAAGCTCTGATTCTTCTAAAAATTTTATTTCTGTTATTGTTAAGAACCTTTCCCTTTAAATGTTTTATTTCATACTATGTTTATATAATTCAGAGAAGGAAAAGTACTCAATATTATTTAATAAATTAGCGCTGTAAGTTGTAATTTATGATATATTTGTACTTTTAAATTTTAATAGCATTGACATTACTGGCTGTCTACGTGATAGTATAATACACTGATATAGTGGTTATTACACAATAAATTCTTGTGAACGAACCATAAGAATCATTTCAAATCTAAATGGAATTTTAAAAAGCCGTATTTAAAACATTAAACAGGGCTTTAATAATTACTTCAGGTAACAGAATTCGCACTTAAAGATTTTAACTTCCAATGAGAATAGATATTCCTAACCTTATTCTGCTCCTAGGAAAGTCTAGTTAAAATATGATGCTCTTAAAAAAGAAAAAAAAAGACATGATGCTTTAACATTCCAAACCACATATTTCTGTGTTTGCTGCTTGATGCAGGAGATGTTTATAGCTTCATAACTGTGACAAAGCAGTACTCCTAAATTCAAATAACATAACATAGGGGGAAAAAACACATTAGTGGTTTACTTAGCAAATACGATTTCATGTTAGAAATGAGTGTTGGGAAAAAATGGTAGCCGATAGACATGTTTTCTTTTTTTGCAAGAATGTTAATAATTAAATGAGAGGCCCACTGATTAGATTATGGGTCTGCGTTTTTTTGGCTCTGCATATGCTTTTGTCTGAATTTGTCTTTTATGTAGGCACTTGTTCCCTGATGTGCATCTTTGTATTTTACAGGTGATATTTTCCCTAAACACTACTTCTATTACTATTCTTTTCCATTATCCTATATTAACCTTTAATTTTCATGTGTTTTCTCCTTAGCTTTTAATAACCCACGACCAGGGCAACTGGGCAGATTATTGCCAAACCAGAATTTACCACTTGACATCACATTGCAAAGCCCAACTGGTGCTGGACCCTTCCCACCAATCAGAAACAGTAGTCCCTACTCAGTGATACCTCAGCCAGGAATGATGGGTAACCAAGGGCTGATAGGAAACCAAGGAAATTTAGGGAGCAATAGCACAGGTAAGGGCTCAACTGCACTCCTGCTTTACTGGGTTACTTAACTTACTGATCTGTTCGTCCACATCCAACTAGTCGAATTTCTCGAGTGAAATTTTTTATGTTAGAAACTAACATTTGAACTTAAGTCTACAAATTTTCACCCTGAGAGTGGCACATGAAGCATCGGAGAGCATTCCAGTAAGGCGGCCTTTCATTTTCTGTGATCATTACTTTCATAAGGTTTCTAATCGTTAATCCTATAGCACAGGTTTATTTCTCTTCTTTTTCAGTTACTGTTCTGGACATTGGTGTGGTGTATGTAAAACAGTTTGGTGGTGGTTAGCTTCTTGTGATAATCTGAGATAACCCCAAAACTCCCTATTAATCGACGATTTGTGTTCAGAGAATTTCAGAATGAGAGTTTAAAATCCAACCAATCTTTTTTTGGTTACTTATAAATGAAACAATTCTCATTCAGAAAAAAATTAATTAAAACCGAAACACTTAAACCAGTAGTATGCCTGGCCTGATAGTAACTGGTCCAGGGCTCCTTTTTGAAGGTGGACGAAGTTGCCTGTGATCTGGTTTGGACCTTGACCTGCTATAAGTTAAGGTGTCATAGCAGCTGCCATATTCCCAAACTTCCATCTGATTCGGGCCAGAAATCACTGCAGCAGCACCGATCACTGTTGCCACTATGCTCCGTACCTTGTAATGTCTGTTTCATAGAGATAGCAGCATGCTAATGAAGAGGAGCTCACAATTTATAGCCTTCTTCCTTTGTCGAAATGAGGTACTGGAGACAAAGGCATTGAAAGAATGGATGTTATAAAAAGAACTTATATTGGTGGGTGTTTAATCTTTTTTTTTTTTTTTTTTTTTTTTGGCAGTCTGTAATCCCTGTGTGCACTTGCCATTTAGATAGTTACCTGAAAATAAGAGTTTAATTTAAGGAGAAAAGATGGATTTTTTTTTTTAACTTTCTGTTGTTGATAAGCAATTTATGGGAAACATGAGCTATGCTATATTAAAATAGTTTATGTGTTCAACAAACATATTTATGGGGTGCCTATTATAAGTGCCAGGACCTGACTGCTTCACTAATTTGTATATTCACAGAAACAGTGTCATATTTAGTTTTAAGATAAAGTATTGATGTATATTAATAAAGTATTGATTTATATAAAATTCTAAAATAGAAAAAGAGTCAATGACTTATTAAAGGTGGCTTCTTACTGGAGAACACAAGGAGATAGATCTGAGTTCTCGCAGTAATCTTAAGGGAGAATTTTGGGATACACCTGTATTTCAGTCTGGGCAGCCTGACATCACTGGTGTCCGGGCGATTATCATACCAACCTGTGCTTTGTTTCACAAAAGTAAAAGGAGACTGAGAGCTACCCCAGTTATAATCACATTCATATTGTTGTATTATGAATGATTTTTCCTTCTGCTTTCTAGACTTTTTCTGATTTTGTTATATTATTTAGATAATAGGTTTTTGGAAAACTAAAATGCCTGTTCTCCCATGATATCATTGTATAGCTCAAACCGAATCTTAAAATGATTTACAAAATGTGTACTACTCTAATATCGTTCTCTTTCCATCTAATTAATTATCCTTCGCTCTCAATCATCCCAGAGCAGTGCATTCTCATCTCACCATTAAGAACCCATCCCACCGTACATGAGCTCTCCATAACTACATATACCATTTTCAGTCGTTTATAATCGTTAAAGTGAACGAAAGTAAGCCATGTGTTTGAAAGCAGAACTTTTATGCATCCATCATTAAACATTTCAGAATGAAGGTTCTGTTTGTCCAGAAGCCTTAGACTGTCAAGTCTTAGTACATCTCTGGCCGTTGCCAGCATCCCAGGGGCCAGGCCGAAGGGAGCAGACTCGTGATCCTGTTTGCCTGAGTTGTGTTCTTGTTGTTCCGTGTGGTCAAATAACTATTCGTATCTCCAAGCGTAAAAGAATTTTTACAACTCCGTCCTAACCCATTCTGGGTCTGAATAGTCAGGAATGTGGCTGAAATAGTAGGCATTCCTTTGCTTTAACTAGAAAGAAGTGTAGCAGAAAGATCTGGTAATTTCCCTGTGCTCTAGAGGCTACCTTGCTCAATTTTGAAGCTTATCAAATTGTGATACTCAGAAAAGGATCTGAGGATTTAAAGTCTGGCAAAGGCTTCACGGGATATTCTCCGTGATTTTGGTTTGTCGTTAGAGTAATAATTATCACTTTATACCTTGTTCGTCTTAGCCTCACCTCCCTTTTGGAAAGTAAAGCATTGACGTGTGTATCATCAGCTAATGTGATTCACTTCCTGAGGAAGGAAGTTGGGGTTATCCACACGCCACAGCACCTGTGTCTAAGTGCATATGGGAACAATTTTAACTGCTTTTCTGAACTATAAAGAGTGGCAAGTCCTTGTTGCGAAAAACTTTGTAGTAATTGCCAATTCTTATGTCTTAGCCAGGGCCCACATCTGTCCCAGTGAGGGGGTTAGCCGTCGGGCTGACTGCGTGTCACTGGATGGTTACCTTGTACAGAGTAGGATCATCTCGTGTTCAGCGTGCTGAGTATGCTTCCAGTCACTGCAGCTCAGTTTTCTTTGGCTTGCCTGCAGGCATGATTGGCAGTAATGCTGCCCGGCCCACTATGCCATCTGGGGACTGGGCACCACAGAGTTCTGTGCGAGTCACCTGCGCCGCCACCACCAGTGCCATGAACCGGCCAATCCAAGGAGGTATAATCCGGAACCCAACAGCCAGCATCCCCATGAGACCCAGCAGCCAGCCTGGCCAAAGGCAGATGCTTCAGTCTCAGGTCATGAGTATAGGTAAGGCCTCCCAGCACCCTTGACTTTTAATTTCCGTGCTTGCTTAGATGAGAGTCCCCGCTCCGTAGGCCTTTCCAGACCCAGTGTCCAGTCTGCAGTTCAGGTCATTTCCCCCATGCCGAATTGCCATAAGTGGGGTCTCGCTGGAGCTCTGTAAAATCATAGACTCGCAAAGGTTTCCAGCTATGTGAAAGAATCAACTACTTTTATGATATTTTATTTTCATTAAATTATCTACTTCAGCTCTAAAGGGGCAGTGAATTAAGTGTCACAATGTAAATCTTAGGTATATGATATTTTAAAGAAATATTTCGGTGATAACAGCAGTGGGTTCTAACTGTGCGATCATCAGAATCATCTCAGGACCTTAAAATGCAGATTCCTAGGCCACTGCCCTCGGCTGTTAAACCAGACTCTGCCTGGTCCTCACTGGAGGGGCAGGTCTTACTGAACATCTAGTAAAATGTGAGAGTCGATAGAATTGTTTGGGTGCACTTCACGTCGTTAAAGTTAATGGTCTGGTACGTTGTGTGGCTCCATTCATATGAAACGTCCAGAATAGGCCAACCTGTTAGAGAAAAAGTGTGTTACTGGTTGCCTAGGGGTTGGGGAGGAATGGGGAGTGACCTCTAGTGGTCACCTTTTGGGTTTCTTTTTGGGGAAATAGAAGGTTCTGAACCTGATTATTGTGATGGTTGTACAATTCTGCACATAGAAAACCCATTGAATTGTACACTTGTAAACGGGTGAATTGTATGGTGTGTGAGTTACACCTCAATAAAGCCGTTCTTCTTTTAAAGAATTAATGGGGTGTGCAGCTCATACTCAGGATTATTTTGTCAGTCACTGATATATTAACCTTCCTCTTGTACATTAGCATAATTCAGATAAGGTCATGTTCATATACTTTTTCAGGTACCTAGTTGTGGCGCCATGAATAAAAGCTAAATCATTAATGGAAAGGCACCACTATTGTTTTGAGAAGATAATGCAGAATTTTCTCACCCAGCTGCTTAATTGCTCAGTGCATTTTGGCATATCAGTTCTGGAACACAACATTCTAATGCCTTCCTACAGAGAATGTACTTTGGAGTTAATTAATGGGTGGTTCCCAAACATAAATTCATGTCATTTGACGCTTGCATGAAAAATGCTTAAAATGGCCAGAATCCTATGTAAAATTAAACTGGGAAATTTTTAAGATTTTAATTCCTTCATTTTAAAATCATAATAATAAATTCCTTACATCCAGAAATTTAATTTATCTTCACTGAAGGGCACCTCACCCAGCTTTTGAGCTTGAAATGTGGTTCTTTGAGCTTTACTATGTAGCTGAATTTCTCCAATATTTAATAGACTCAAAAAAAGCTGTGAACTCAACAGAAAATCTGTTGTAATGGAAGATAGGTCTACAGATAATGATAACAGTAAAATCATTTAAAACCTCATATTTTCTATTAGTCTGAAACCTCTAAAAAGATGTCTGAGAACGAGCACCCCTGAGCTGTCTAGGCCCCCCTTCTGCACCCCCTACTCTGGCGGAAGAGGTAGCAGCTGTAGTGAGTAAGGGTCAGGAGCAAGCAGCCCAGACCAGCACTTCTCACAAGTGCCGGTGCCCCTCGGGGCGACTACAAGGCCAAGGCTACTTTCTGAATAATGCTGAGACGCTGGTTTCCTCCTTCACTCCTCATCCTCTTGCGAGCGTACAACAGAGTTCTAGAAGATTCGTGCTGTGTTATGTCACAGTGCACGGGATGCAGAAGCGGGTAGGAGATTCTGGCTCTCTTCTGTCAATCCAGATGGTTTGCAAACATGTAAAATAATTCCAGTAAAACATTTTTTGTTTTGTTTTTCATTTTAAAGAAGTTTTGTTTGTGTTAATATATAGTGGGTTTACTATGATGATTTTAAATGAATTCATAATTATTTTTCTATTTGCCAATTTTAATTTCCAATAACAATAAATATCAATTAGGTATAACCCACAAAAACAGAAGCCTTTAAAAAAACATATAAATGGTCTTGAGTGCAAAAGATTTAGGAGTGCTGCTGTAGATATTCCCTAAAGCAGGTGATTAGCCTTGATATTTATTGCTTTTATTTCCATATCAGAACAAAAATTCAGTCTTATTATTTTCACCTAAATATGACTGCTTCTGTCTTTTTCATTTTCTAGAAACCAGATATTTCAGTTTGTATTACATAGCAGAAATAGATACTTTCATTATTACAAGTTGTAAGATTTTGGGGGTTCTCGTCTTTTTCAGGGCCATCTGAATTAGAGATGAATATGGGGGGACCCCAGTATAGCCAACAGCAAGCTCCTCCAAATCAGACTGCCCCGTGGCCGGACAGCATCCTGCCCATAGAGCAGGCGTCTTTTGCCAGCCAGAGCAGGTAAGTCCTGAGCTCTCAGATCAGCAAGCAGCTCTTCACGAGTTCTGTGGGCTGTTTCATACGTGCCTAAGCCAGAAGTCAGTCTTTTCCTTTTGAATAGTTGGTGCCTGACCACTTCTCATGTATTCAAACTGTGTCATCTACTGCGCAGGGGGTCTTGGGGATGGGGAAATCCACAAATCAGTTAGACCTAGGGCACGCCTTTAAGGAAGTTACAGTTTAGTTGGAAAATAAAATATGTACACTGATAACTGAAACATGAGGTAGTGGGCACTACAAATGCCATGAGAGAAATAAACCATATTTCAAGAGATCAACTGGGATGATCGGGAAAGGCTTCAAAGTTATGAGAAATGGTGTAATTGCAGGAGGTGGAGATGGCGGGAAGCCAGTCCACCTGACAAAAGCAGCATAATCTGAGGGCAAGATATGATAGAAGCAACACGATATGTTTAGGGTAACAAAACCGTCTAGTTTTATGTTATGTATATTTTGCCACATTAAAAAATAAATAAAAGGCAATATCAGAAGATTTGGCTGAGAGTGTAGATTAGTAAAAGAGTGTTTATGGAAGGCCTTAAAAATCAAACTGGAGAGTTCAGTCTTCGTACATGAAGCCATCAAAACAGGTTTTTGAGAAAGGAAGTGGTATATGAACGACTTTAATGAGTTCTTTGGTTCTGATTATCGGTCTAATCATTTTTGTTTCCTTGCAAGTGATCTTTTCTCTCTCGTTGCTTCTGAACAGTTCTTTTTGTATTTGCTGCATCGTAGCTTCGCTACAGTGTGTCTAGGTGTGGGTTGATATATTTATACCCCTCGACATTTGGCATTTGTTGTTCATTTCTAAAAGTTTTGTTTTCCTGACTGTTGTTCATAGCCTCTTTTTGTTTGCTCATTTTGTGACTCTTTGTGGTTAAATACTGTGTTCATCATTATTTTCTAAATTTCTTTATTCAGTAATGTCAGTATCTGGATTTCTTGGCATTCCAAATCCAGTGATTGACTCGCCCGTGGTGATCTGTTTCCCTGAGGACTTCGATACTCTCTCATTGCGAGTCGTAGCTGATCCTAGTCAATGAAACATCTGCAATTAAAGTCGAGGACACTTTTCTTGAGGGGGAATTTGCAGGGGTCTCTGCCAGGGGGCCGGGGGTGTCATTCCCGACCCGGTCACTCCGGGCCCCCTCAGCGCAGGCCAGCAGGCTCAGGGGAGCTCTGACTGTGCTGTGCCTTACAGATAAAAACGCACCTGTCACCAGTGGCTCAGGGACGCTCAAGTTTCAGCTCATCGGTGTTGCTGGTTTGGTGTCACCTCTGAGAATTTGTTGTTCCCTGCAGAGGCGCGTCCCCGTGTGTGACATGTGTGATCTCACTGCCATGTAGCAGAGCACTGGACACAGATGTTGCAAGGTGACCCTGGGGCCCAGGTGACAGTGTTGCTCAGCTGGTTGGGGGACCGAAGAGCCTTCCAGGCAGGGAGATAGATAGCTGGGAGGGAGCCTAAGGGAGAGGAGAGGTGGGTGGAAACTCGGAGGCCCCAGGGGGCATTGTTCTCCAGGAAACAGACTTTCTAGAAAACCAGCCTAGAGATTCGTGGCCTCGAGGTACCTACATGAAGAGCCGGGTGACAGACTCAGTGAGGCCTTGGTGCAGACCGATCGGGCCACCCTGTGGGGGTTTCTAGTCTCATGTGATGTAGTGATCAAATTCACAAAATGATGACACTCAACAGAATCTCTGAAATTTCACTAAGGTGCAGTACATTTTCAGAGCTACTCATTTGTTCTTTTAAAAATACAAGTTTCTGAGGGCGTTCCACTGTGAGAAGTAACGTATTTGTCACAGTCAGCACTGCACAGCTTAAGAGTGTAATAAGGGATTCAGAGGATTCTATGAAGTTTTAAATATATATATGAGAAGATGACTATGAGACCAACAATAGGATTTGTGAGAAAGAGTAGGGAGCGGGTTGTTCCACTAAGAAGAAGGATGAGGGGACCGGGTGGTAACTATTCCAGATGGATGAAGAAGGAAGGGTGCTCTCCACTGTGTTCCATTCACTTAGGGAGAGAATCGAGCATTTCCAAACCCAACTGTGCCTGTGAGCCACCCCCAGGGCCTCATTAAAAAGCAGGTCTGGGTGGTGGGACCCACAGGTCTGCATTTCTGACAGGCCCAGCTGATGCCCGCACTGCAGTCCTCGCCCTGCACTTTGAGCAGAAGTGAGGCGGTGGGAGAGCCCATAAAGAGAGCCGTGGTCAGGCCTGGTGGTCCTTTCGGCCTAGCGTCCACGGCCAAGGAGCCGCCACCCCTGGGCTCGCCAGGGCTGGTGCGTCGTCGAGTGACCACTGCAGCCACGTTCAGATGCCCTGCTTCGTCTCCGTCCTTCCAGCTCTTTGAGTCTAATTTTGTGGTGTCGGGGTGTGTTATGTTCTTTCTACATGTGTTTATTTGATATGTTAAAAACCCACCCATTTCCATGGCAACTCGCACATAATGAAAATATAGTACAGTAATTAAATCCAGCACCTGATTTAATGTCAAAGATTCGTTTCTAGGGAAAACCAGGCCCAAAGTTAGGATTTTTACTGTTGCCTGAACAGATGAGAGTTCTGCTTTTTTCTAGTTTTTTTATTTTATTATTATTATTTTTTTTATAGAATCTTAGATTTTAGCAAGTCCCGTTCCAGAGTAGCTGGATTTGCCATGTGCGTTTGCCATGTGCGTTTCATGACTCAGCACTGGCCCTGCCCTATGGCCGCAGAGCAGGGTACTGTCCCTCAGCTTTCTTTGTCTAAGAGCTGTGTAAACAAAACAGCATCGTCACCACTTTGAAAGGCGTTTCACTTTTTCCAGCCACTTAACCCCACACACGCACGCACACACACACTTCTTTTATTTTAAATAATTCAGTTCGGAAGAAATTTATGACAATCTTATTGTCATAGTAACTCAGGAGTGATGGATAACGAAGGTTCTGACCAAATCTCTTCTGAAAGAAAAGCAGAGTTTTTTTTAAACCCCCTTTATAAGTGTCACCGTTAATATTTTTAATTTTTACTGCCTACCTATGTAGGAGGAGGTTTTCTAATGTTTTACGAACCCACCATTTGTCTGTGTACACATTTCAAAGACTGTGAGTGAGCACTAACCCTGCGACGTTCACGTGGTCATCTATTGATGGCTGAATTTTCATTTTCTGTGGTTCCATTGTGTTTTTTTTCCTTCATCCGGTACATAAAAACAGATAGGTAAAATACAACCCACAGTTTATAGATGATTTTTTAAAAGAGTTCTGTTGGATTTACAAAAGGGATTTTCTCTTGAAATACAGTAGCTACCTTTTACAAAAGATTTGCTTTCATGCTAAGTTCAAAATTTCTGGGTTAGTTTGGTTTTCTCTCATGGGAAATCTGTCTGAGTAAAGTTTCTTCTGTTAACGGTTCTTCATCATGCGGTAGGTGCTACTTGTTTTGCTGAATTTTGAAAATACGCGTGAAAAGTGATGGCAGTGGTATGGGCTCTTAACCAAGAGTTCAGGATCACCCTTCCTTTCCTTCCTGCCGTCCTTACTAGTCCATAAATAAAGTGTAGATTTCAAGAAATGAGGTTTCCAGTGATGATAGGTCTGCCATCAGCTTAGTTTACTGCTCGCCACGTTACTCCAGCCCAGGGCCTGTGTGTATGCACCCCTCACTCCTCTGAATTTCATCCTCCTCTCAATGTCAGGTATGTCTGTCTGATGCCATCTAAATTGTAACTATGTTTGTAATTGCCCAAAACGTAGGAAATCATTTCTTCATTATTTTGCCGGCCATTTATAAAATTGGGATTGGAAATCTGGATCAGTATTTTTTTCTACAAGCCAAGCATATCATGACGTCTTTAAGGGAGGTGACGTAACTCATTGTGTGCCTGAACGTATAAACCCAAGCCCCAAGGCAATGCTTTTTTTTGATTATGAAGTGTGATATTCTGGCTAGATCAGGAATCCTTTATTTTCATCAGTTGACAACTTACTGAACTAGTTGAAATCCTAGGCCAACACAGATTTCAGATACCCTCCCTCGGTGCTGTCTAAAGTTGGCGTTTTTAACAATTGCCGATATCTGTTTACTTAGCACGGCAGGTGGAGCTAGAGTTGGGAGGAGTCTGGTCACAGTCGGAGATGTGTCCAGCCCTGACCTGAGGCAGGTGGACTCTTCCATGGAGACGGGAGTGGGGGGTGATAACCCCCAGCGTTGTGATGCACGTGGCCTCTTCTGGAAAAAAAGATGATGAATAGCCCGGGACGGCTGGGCTTCACAGGGAAGTTGTGGGCGCTAAGTTTAGACAAGTTCGACTTGACCAGAGTGTGTGTGTCCTTGAATTCCACCGCTGCCCGGCTCGGTGAAGTGTGTTTTGGGACAAGGAACCTGACAGCATCGTGATAGGAGAACCGGAGGGTGAGCAGAAGGGAACTGTGTCGAGTCCCAGCTCGAGTCGGAGAGGCCTTGGCCAAAGTGGGGAGTCCTAGGGGTCTTGTCTCACTTGTCGGCCTGTGTCTCGCATTCGTTTGATTTTCTTTTTAATTAAAAAGAAAACCCATGTAAGAAAACTGCATTAACTTTTTAGGAAGTTGTTTAAGTGCGAATGAGTATTTGCATTCGGTTTGTTTGTTGGGCTGTGTCTCTGCTAGGGCGGGGTTGTCTTGCAAATAGGGAACAGCACCTCCCCTTCCTTCTGACGGGCGTCAGAGTCCAGACTGACAAGTGTGGGTCCACACAGTGCTGAGTTAGAGCAGATTTCCCTCTAGCCTGTCATCGGTGGAGGGGGTGGGGGGAGGAGGGGTCGTGGTTATATGGGAACAAAGCTTCTGGAGAAACAGAAGCTGAAAGTTATGAAATAAATCTGGACAAAGAAAAGACTCGAATGCCGCACTTAACAGCATCTTTGGAGATGAGGCCTCAGGCCTGAGAGAACTTGGCACGCAGATGACACCCACTCTCGGCTGTGAGTTGAGTTTGTTTGTTTTTCTCTCATGAAGCTGACCACATCCAAATGTTGGTCACTCTTCTGTGGGGAATTTCCTCCTGTCTCCGCTTCCGTGATAGGCAGTCCTGTGGTTTTTCTCCTTCTTGTTGCTGCTTTTCATGTCTCCTCCTCCCTCCCACTCCCTAAGCGGAGGAGAAGTGGAGTGAATCTGTCCACAGCTTTGTGTAAAAAGTTAATTCTGAGAGAGCGTGGAAGGTCAGTTCATTCAAATTATAGGACTTTTATATACCATAGAGTTTGGAAATTAGGGTTATCGACTTATCACCTGTTACTTCACGTAGAATAACAAATATGATGTGCATGTTTGTGCCCTGCTTTCCTCGTCAAACTCAGGCAGGCTAACAGGCGCACTCCTTTAATGAATGTTTGCAAGTCCTGCTTATGTGTGACTGAGGAAGTTCCTGTTCGTCCTGTCAAGTTTAGTCTAGAGACAGCCGAGTTCAAAAAGTGGATGCGGGTTTTATGCCTGCAGTTCCCTAGTCTCCCCCAGGTGGGTCATCACGGCCTCATGTGAAATAAGACATCATGAGATGCCTGGGTTGGTGCCTGGCCTGTGTCAGGCACCGAAGAAGCTGTATCTGTTATTTTGGGTTGTCATTTTGTTCCGTGGCCAGCTGGTTTTTGCTGTTTTACTACAAAGGCCCTGGAAGTCAGCTGATATTTTTGTCTTTAAGGAAAACGTGTCCTCTAATCAGCCAGCGTTTTCGCGGGCCCAAGGTGAAGTGCGTGTCTTTACAGGCAGCCGTTCGGCAGCTCTCCAGATGACTTGCTGTGCCCACACCCTGCGGCCGAGTCTCCCAGCGACGAGGGCGCGCTCCTGGACCAGCTGTACCTGGCCCTGCGGAATTTCGACGGCCTGGAGGAGATCGACAGAGCTCTGGGAATCCCCGAGCTGGTCAGCCAGGTACGCCCGGAGGGAAGCCGGCAGGGGCCAGCAGTGGCGTGGGCATGAGGATGACCGTTCTCTCTTGCTTACAGGTGATCCGCAGTCTGCTTTTTAGGACACTCGTTTCCCTCATACCAGGCCAGCTCCATTTTCTTTCTCCCCTTCTCCTTCCTTGTGACTCTCAACATGAACTTTTGCCCAGGAAGGGAAAATACGGAGAATCAGCTTTACGTACAAGTCAGGTTATTGAGTTGAAAGGCAGAAACTCTAGCCCAGCACACCTAATGGCAGGGAGGCACAGGCAAGGAGAGAGAGACCTAGGACAACGGAACATTGCTGCCCCGATGACCCAGGACCCGTTTGTCTAAAACATCGGGATCCGTGATCACCATGTTAACCTTAGAGTTGTGGGCTAGTGATCAGCAGCCCTTTGGGCTAAAAGGACACTTTGCACACACATTAGCACGAGGTGTTTCAGAGGTGGCAGTAGTTCATTAGTTGTTTTGACCTTTGTGTGGGTGCAGTTATTTTGACTCTCGTGAAGTCATTTTAGAGGTAACTGTAGCTTATTAGTTGTTTTGACATTTTTGGGGCTAGTTAAGCATAAATGGGAACGTAAAGAAGTTTACCAAGCTTAGTGTGCTTAGTTAGTTAGCATTCCTCCTCCTGGCAGTTAGTTGTTACTTAAAGAAATTCTCTACTGTAAGAGTAATTTAGAGCAGGAATGTTATAAGTAGCCTCACAGTCTCGTGAAATAACGGGACTTTCTGAATCTGGCTACCCAGCTAAATGTGTGCGACGAGGCCATCCCGGTTTGCTGTATGCAGAGTAACCTAGAAAAAACCGAGCACGGTCCCGCTACTGTCTCCTTTCTTCTCAGCGTGAATCGTCTTTATTTCTTGTTACTAATAAGTGCTTTCCCGTGTCCAGTCTGCCTCTCGGACATGTCGTGAGAGTCTGTGATGAAGGCAATGCAGAGTCATCAGAGACTCTGAAGCATTAAAAATAGTCTCGTCACAATTCCCACAGTTCGGCAGACGTAAGTGGGAGTTACGACTTGTCGATTCATATTGAGAATGGAAAGAAATGACTTGAGGTTCGCCTTATATAACCTGCAATAATCAAGAAAGGAAAATGGAGTTTAAACGCTTCCTGTGCGGCCCCTGTGCTTTGTCTTTGGTGGTAGTTATAATTTAGCATTCAGAGTTCTGTCTGAGTAACATTTGTTTGTTTGTTAAATTCATTGGAGTGACCTTGGTTAATAAAATTATATAGGTTTCAGGTGTGCGCTTCTGTGGCACATCATCTGTGTGTTGCCTTGTGTGTTCACCACCCAGAGTCAGATCTCCTTCCGTCACCCTGTGTACCTCCCTGCTGCCCCCTGGCAACCACCACCCTGAGTCCGTGAGTCTCTTTATCGTGTTCGTTTGTTGCTTTCAGTTTTATATCACACATGTGAGTGAAATCACGGTTCTCAGCTTTTTCTGTCTGACTTATTTCGCTTAGCATGATAATCTCGAGAAAGGACCCTCATACCCTGCTGAGAGGGATGTCAGTGGTGCAGCCACCATGAAAGCAGTGTGGAGGTTTCTCAAAAAATTAAGACTAGAATTACCATTTAACCCAGCGAGCCTCTTCTGGGGATCTACCCCCAAAATTTCAGAACATTCATCCATAGAGATATATGCACCTCGATGTTCATTGAAGCAATATTCTCAGCGGC
This sequence comes from Cynopterus sphinx, assembly GCA_030015415.1. Taxonomy (NCBI): domain Eukaryota; kingdom Metazoa; phylum Chordata; class Mammalia; order Chiroptera; family Pteropodidae; genus Cynopterus; species Cynopterus sphinx. The sequence continues at coordinate 47,521,231 of CM057389.1, read as the reverse complement.
CGGGACGTGGAAACAACTGGGGTGTCCTCCCAGTGACATTTAAAAATCTGATCCTCACAGTTGTCGAGTGACTTATAACATCGTTTTGATCAAAACTCGTGTCATTTCATCATTTTATGTTTTTTTAGTCTCCTTTTTTTCTGTTCATTTGTATTTCTGTTTGGTCTCATCACATCTGTCATCCTTCTGCCATATTAAACTGGACTGTAGAGCTGTGGCTGTTGGGTGGAGGCGGGAGCACAGGTGAACTTTATCTGTACTCATCAGAGTTGTATGTTTTATTAGAAAATGGAAATTCATTAAATTCTCTGTTAAAGATGGGCAAATAGTTAAAGTTCTGAGATGGTTTTGCAGATGTAGATAGAGCAGTAACTCAACAGTGAATGGTTTCGCCCATGTAGACTCCATTCACATTTTTACAAGTATCGTGAGGCGGGTAATGGGCCCAGTTCTCACGGGCCCACCTCAGGGCGATGCCAGTCTGAACCCCAGCCGGCCCCAGGCCCCTCCCCCAAGGTGGGTGGCCTGGTTTGGGAAAGCCTGGGACGTAACAGGCTTAAGAAAACCTCAGAAGTGTTTTCGCTGTTGGGCTCTTTGGTCCTATGTGTCAGGGGCCTGTGGCAGTTAATCCCGGAGGCAGAGCAAAGAGGCACCTTAGCCGGGTATGCCCGTCCGCATAGACACAGGGTCAGCCACCTGGCTCCGAGGGGTGTCCCCCTTGGCAGCGTCCTGTTTTCCACATCTGCCCCATTCTGACCTAGATAGATGAGGGAGCCCTAAGAAGTCAAGAATGACAAACACATTAAATGAGTCTAGTAGGTAATAAAATGGGGCAAAATGTGGGGTGTGTAGGAAATTCTGACAGCCACAGAAAACAGTTAATAGTAAAGGCAGCGTATCACACCTGTGAGGAGCGTGGGTCCTGAGCCACAAACTGGGGCAGAACCCACTGCTTACCAGCCGGGTGGGCTTGCTGCAGTTTGCTTCATGTCTCCAAGCTCAGTTTTGTTGCCTGCAAAACGGGCATAATGGTGGTAGAGACCCCAACACTGCTGCTCACAGCTAACATGAATTACACAGGTATGGATTACCAGTCTAGGGGACATTGGCGTTCTAAAGCCCAAGTCCATCTCGATTGGTGGCATGTACAGGTGGCAATCCGTAGCTGTGGCCCGAGTGTCCCTTCCCTCAGAAGGAGTGTCACTGCAGTCAGGCCTGACCCCTGTTTTTTCCCTCATGTAACCAGATCTACTGAGCAAAGTGGCTTTTCTGGGAAGAAAAGTGAAGCCAAGCTAAACGTACCTCTGTGTAGTGAGTACAGTATAAAAAGCTTCAGGTCTATGACAGAGAGAGAAGCAGCCTCGTATTTACCTGCTGTTTTTAGTGGTTTTACGTGTTGCTTTGTTCTCTGGGGGCTTTCTCTTCAGAGCCAGGCAGTGGATCCGGAACAGTTCTCAAGTCAGGAGTCCAACATCATGCTGGAGCAGAAGGCCCCTGTCTTCCCGCAGCAGTATGCATCTCAGGCACAGATGGCCCAGGGTAGCTACACCCCCATGCAAGACCCAAACTTCCACGCCATGGGACAGCGGCCGAGTTACGCCACACTCCGCATGCAGCCCAGACCGGGCCTGCGGCCCACGGGCCTGGTGCAGAACCAGCCAAATCAGCTGCGGCTTCAGTTGCAGCATCGCCTCCAAGCACAGCAGGTGTGTGCTTTGCTGGTGCCTGGAAAGTGGGGGTGATGGGGCGGGTGGGGGGGACATAGGGAAGACCCATGGGAGACGATGCGACGATCGTGTGCTCTTTTGGGGGACTTAGATCTCATCTGTCCTTTCTAAGAGGGTGCAGACTTTTCCAAGATGATTCTACAATTCCCACACTCCTTTCTGCTTCCTCCCTCCCCCCTTCCTCCTCCACTAGCCCCGCTTCAGCACAGGGCAGCTTTCCTTTAATTTCCTGACTCTACTGTGTTCTCACCTGGAGCTCTCCAAGCCTCAGTTCCCATTCTGTCATCCGGCCTTGTTACACAGCGTAGGGCAATGTGTCGATATCTAAAGGGCCTCGCACAGCTCCCAGCCCAGAGCGGGCAGCTCGGGCGACGGCAGCTCCTGTCCAGAGTCCCATCTCATGACAGAAAGTCACCGTTAGCTGAATGGTGGCCGAGGGATGGTGTTCCTTACGGAATGCCTGTTTAGTGCAAGAAAATGTGTTTTTGAAACAAGCCCGGACCGTTTAGATCACACAGCAACAATAACGCCGCAGGCTTTCAAATCTACTTTCATTTTTGTGAGTGATGAATGCCGCCTTTTTCTCGTTTCCCTCTTGGCCTCCTTTTTGGGCCCTTCTCCTCCCTTTCTCTTTTGCAAACAGCATGTTTTCCAACCAGTCCTAAATAACGGCCTGGCTGTGAGTGAAAGCTCGCTCATAACTGTCTTTGGGAATACAGCTGCAGGCCACGGAGGTCTAGCATCCAACAGCAGGCAGATGTTGGGTCGGGAGGGCGGTTTCTTTAGGAAAGTGATTTGAAATAAAATGTGTTCTGTTTTTAAAATGCATCCCTTCTCCTGTGTGGATGTGTTTAGAATCGCCAGCCGCTTATGAATCAGATCAGCAACGTTTCCAACGTGAACTTGACTCTGAGGCCTGGAGTACCAACACAGGTAAGGAGCAGGCCGCCACCGCGTTCCCTGTGTCCATCCAGCGCCTCTTGTCACATCTTCCTCCTTGATAGTCCACATAAAGGAGCTTCGAAGCCGTACCATCCAGGTCCACACAGTGGTTCTGTGATGTCACTCCGTTTTCCATCTGCTCTGTCGCCCCCCTGCCACGTTTATTGCCAGGTGCAGTCAGTTCTCCTTATTCACGTCTGTCCTGTTCTCCAAGCTTAGTGCAAACACTGAATGAGTAGCCACTGGACCAGTGATGCAGGGAGGAGGAAAGGGTTAAGTTCCTGTGAGCCGCTGCTCACAACACCGTCATCAGTCCTGGTAACATGCAACCCTGCCCCAGGCATGTTTCTGTTTGAAAATGCCTGTTTGGTGTTGATCCTCACTGTCGATTCACTGACACGGAGCTCACAGCCAGCAGCGCCGTGGCTCCCTCCTGGAAGACGCGCGTCCCACACGCGCGTTTTCTGCGCACGGCCCAGCACGGCCTCCTGCCCTTGGCACTACACAGCTCTGCAGCACTGCCCTCGGGAGCCATTTTACACGGCAGAATCGCCAGCAAAAGTACAACGGGGTCAAAATGTGGAAGCAGAGAGTCCACAAAGAGGCCCCTTATTTACAGAACGGGAGGTGGCAGGCAGGCACGTGGGGCGTCTGGTGCACGCCTGTGAACAGCAGCAGCGCTGTGCGTGTCGATTTGGGGGTTACAGACACATTTTAGCGAGTCAGCAAGTTCACAGGAACGGAATCCAGGACAGGAGGACCGGCTCTGTGTTGCCAGAGCCAGAACTGGCCTCATGCCGCCTCCTGATGGCAAGCGTTGGTGCCTCTTCCCGCACGTGTCCCTGCCCCTTCCTCCTACTCCACAACCCCCCAGCTCCCCTGTGTGCCCCGTCACCCTCCCTCCCCACACGTCCCCTTCCTGCCTGCCTCTGCCCAGCTTTTCCTGACGTGCTTCAGGCCACCTTTGGGTGCACTGATTCGGTTCCCCTTTAGACTTGAATGTCCCGTGAATGAGACTCCAAAGTGCCACCCTCAAAGCTGGCATCAGAGCTGGGACAGTTTCCGTGAGTCCCTCAGTTCGCTGTGGCCCGTCTCCCATGAGTCCCGAGTTACCTCCACGTGTGTCATTGCAGGCCTCAGACCTGCCCTCATCTCTGTAGAACTCGGAAGCTCCGTTCTCAGCCGCCAGTGTTCAACTCCAAAATGTCTTTTCGTGTAAAGTTATTTCCCAAATAATTTTGCGCGACGCTGTGCTGTTCATCACCGAGTTTCTAACGTGCAGCTTATTTTCCAACCCGTGTCCACCCTGACATCTCCCTTGTGCGTCGCCCCCGTTTCAGGCGCCTATTAACGCGCAGATGCTGGCCCAGAGGCAGAGGGAGATCCTGAACCAGCATCTTCGACAGAGGCAGATGCACCAGCAGCAGCAGGTTCAGCAAAGAACTTTGATGATGAGAGGACAGGGGCTGACGATGACCTCCAGCATGGTGGCTCCTGGCGGCATGCCAGCAGCGATGAGCAACCCCCGGATCCCCCAGGCCAACGCACAGCAGTTCCCGTTTCCTCCAAACTACGGTACTGGACTTCCGTCCCCACCACCTCCCTCCAGCCCCTTCTCCCCCCGTCCCCCAGCCCTGGGTCGCAGCTCCTCCCTCGCAGCTCTTTGCATGGCTCCCAGGTGAACCTGGCTAACCAGGGGAGGCTGGGACACCTGGGCGGACCTGTCAGGTGGGGCCTGTCAGGAGTCCCCAGGTCCAGTACGGTACCTGCCAGTCTCTCAGCTCAGGTACCACCTTTCCTGAGGGCAGGTCTTACTTTAAGAGTGACCAAAGTAAGCGTGCGTGTGCGTGTGCGCGCACAGGCGTGTGTACGAGCATGCACGAATAGGTTTATGTCAGTGTCTCTGTATAGGCGGATGTGTATGTATACTTATATGTCAGAACCCTGAGTCAGACTCAGATCAGCGGGTATGTACGAAATGCTGACAGACTTATAAACGTAAACATTAGAGACATTCTGCAACTTTTCAAAATTAAAGACTTTCACGATCACACCAGATCTTGAATGGATTATTCTTGAGAAATGCTATGTAGAAACCACAGTGAAAGACCTTAGTTTCTTCCCTATTGATTTGTTGTTTAACGTCAGTCTTAAGAGACAGAGGAATAATGTCATAAATGTTAATATTTGTGTGCATGTCACGTGCAGTTAATTGCATTATCGATAAAAGTGCTTACGTTAGCAAGAATATTCAAAATGACTTTCCCTATCTTTTGCCAGCATTATCTATAATAACATCAAGCTTTTGTGGTCCTTAAATTTATGTCTCGCATTTCTTTAAAGAAACAGAGAGATAATGTGCAGTTTTTCCTGTATGATCTTAAACTTCTCTTTTATAGCTAATTTAAGTATTAATTAAATATGCACAGTTCACACGTCCTGTAGGCAAAAATGTGCTTGCCTTAATGTCATCCTTGAAATTTTTTAAGAATTTGCCTCCTTTATTTTCAGGCTCCTTTCCTCCATGATCTTTTTGATTGTTTAGAAAACTCTTCTGAAAGTTTCTTTTTCCTTTGGGTCTAAATGTCATTTGCCTCTCAACTGAACAAGAAGCTTACATTGAATTTCTTTTCTTACTTGCAAGAATATCATAGTGCCCTTTATAAAGACAGACAAGCCAATCATCAGTGCAGCTACCTATTTTTAAAAAATGCTTCTACCTCATATAGAATGATGGGTCAAGTCAATAAAAAATAAAAACTACTCAAATGTGTTGACCTTTCATATATAGTCAAACTTTAGTCCAGTTTACACTTTAAATGGTCCTTAGGACATATACAGTTTTCTAGACTATTTCAGGGTCAGGTGAAGTCTGTGTATATATGAGATCCATTTTTGATTTGGAGAAAGATGTGGGAAAAAGTAGTATTTTCTCTCTCTGCCTCTAGCCATGACGTTTAATGTGGTCCCTGTCACCACTACAGAGTATCGGGGCATGGAGATTTTTCTCTTCGTGCCCTTTGTCCTAGCCTGGAATCTTTTTAAAATAATGGAATTAACCAATTATGATCAGATAGTTTAAAGTAGTCTTCTATGTGTATTTAATTCGGGTGTTCTCTTTCTTTCCCCCCAGTCTCTGCAATAAAACTAATGATCTCCTTTGGATTTCTGGTTTTGTGTTTTAAGGAATAAGTCAGCAGCCTGATCCCGGCTTCACTGGGGCTACCACGCCCCAGAGCCCTCTGATGTCGCCCAGGATGGCACATACCCAGAGCCCCATGATGCAGCAGTCACAGGCTAACCCAGCCTACCAGGCGTCCTCGGACATGAACGGATGGGCGCAGGGGAGCATGGGCGGGAACAGGTAAGCTGCGCTCGTGTCTCTTCGACGTCACCAGGGAATGTCTGTAGACCACATGCCTCTTTTCTGCAGTTTTCTTAACTTCTTTGCTCAAGCAAATGACATCAAGTGAACTGCCAAGTGAGCCAGTTTACCTTTCCTAGGGTAGAAGTTACCAGAATTTACAAAAGCTTAGCATAGTATCTCTTCCTTGGGAGTAATAAGAGCTCCCCTAAGAAGGCACCAGCCCCCCAATTTCTGATGGAAACTGCTGAGGAAGGCGATGCCCTAGGCACCATCCTTTATCAGTCCGCGTAATAAAAACCAAAAGCTCGTCTCTACATGTGAAAAGTGGGAAATGTAATTCCAGACCTTCAGGGCCATGTGGTCGCCCTCCAGCTCGCTGGGCACGTCCCCTGCTGTTTTGGCTGTCCCCCACCCACCGCCAGGTCCTCTCAGGCTGGATTTATGCAGCCTGAAAGTAAATGCTGGAGAAACGTGCTCCAAGCTGCCTGCCCGCTCACCCAAAGGCTCTGACGCTTTCGTCTTCTCGTTGCGTCCTAGCATGTTTTCGCAGCAGTCCCCCCCGCACTTTGGGCAGCAAGCAAACACCAGCATATACAATAACAACATGAACATCAACGTATCCATGGCGACCAACACAGGCGGGATGAGCAGCATGAACCAGATGACAGGACAGATCAGCATGACCTCAGTGACCTCCGTGCCTACGTCGGGGCTGTCCTCCATGGGTCCCGAGCAGGTGCGTGGCCCGGAGCCCATGTCCTGACTTTTGGTCTGTTTTCTGCAATGCGTGTGTCTTGCGACATCTGCTGTTAACTCCTCCCACCTTTATTTTAAAGTGTTTTTTTTCACCCGTGTTGGTGAGATTAACAGGAATACTTGTTTATAACAAAATACACATGAAAGGATTCCTGGCTACTCAAGGATCTTTAAAAATATTTAACTTCCTTGTCACTTAATTTTTTTTTCTTCTATTTGAAGAATCTAGCAATATCTAAAATGAATCTCTAAATATGGAGTCATATATGAGCTTTAAATAGCTTTATTTTGGGTTTATTGTGTAAAACTGATTTGTTTTCTAAATGTAAAACCAGACGAATCACAAAGGCCGAACTTCTGCCATACAGTCAGCTTTCAGTGACACTTCACTCGTGCAGTGAGAGACTGACAGAGGTGATCCAAATCTATTCTTTATCATCTTTGGGATGTGGATGTCATGATTTGGTGGGGGGGGGTCAATTTTTTTTAATCATTCTACATACCAGCTTCACTGGTGGGAAAGAGACTCAAAGCTTCTGATATCTCATACCTCACATAGCCATTCTGGGACTCAGATATCTGTGGTCGGCTGATCCACAGGTAAAGACACTCGTTGATAACTTTTCAGTGGGCTGTACAGGAGGTCTTAATGTTAAAGGGCACAAAATGCTCAGCATTCTACTATCTCAGTAGTTCTTTCAAAGCCCAGACGATGCAAGGACCTGGAGTCTTATGTCACATGTGGAGGAGGCTGCGGTGCGGGAAGCTTACATGGCTTACCAGTCAGGCACTGACAGCACCAAGTAAGTCCCAGATCCCAGCCGTGAGAATGGTGAACGACCGAAGGCTTGATTAGGTCTGTTTAACGCTGCTGTTGGGACACCACCATTTGCGTGAAAATTTACTGAATTTTACAGTGCTTTACACCGTAAACACTGCTTACAGTGTTTTATTCCATAAAAAGATATTAATAAAAACGCATAGAAAACGTAAAGCGCTTTGCAACTTAAGAAAGCTCCGTGCCTGTGTGCAATAGTAACTTGCACTTCTGTAGTTGGATTGATGGTGGCTAAATGCTTATTTGGGTAAATGAAACAGACATCAATTAAAGAAGTACAGACTTTTAGCTTTTCTTTGGAGAAAATGTAGTGTTGATGGATTTTCTACAAAAACTGGCCGCGAGTGGTTCTTGATTTGCTCTCTAGGGAAGGTATACCGGGTAAGGGCTGCTGAGGCCGTCTAGGCTGGCGCGGGTCCTAGCCGGCCTACCCCCAAGTGAGTTCGTTCATTTTAATAATCCAGATTGCTTGGAAAGTTTTTGCATCGATTTAAACCTTTTGACCATCAGAAGCTCCTAAATAACAAATGCAGTGTGTATCTTCTGACAAAATCAATCCTGTATCAACATTGGTGCATGGACTTTGCGATTTGTAAAAGAAATGTGCGAATGCTGATGATAGCGTGCTTGGTCACAGAATATTCACAGAACCAGTGCTGATTCGGGTCTTCGCACTGCTCTTGCAAATCGTAACTTGCCCGAGTAGCAAAGATATTAGGAGCCACTCGGATGACCTTAGAGTCCCAAGTATGAGTATTGGTCTAATTCGAGTCAGCCAAGAAGGTGAACGTGTGGCATGAAAGTGTTTCTGGTGTTGTCATCTCTGTCAAATTTTTGTACAGGATGCAAGTAAGATTTAAGTCGATAGCAGCTTACGTACATTTCTAAATAAGTATTTATTTTCACGAGTCTCTGTATTCTCCCCAGAGTATAAGCATGGGAGACCAGACTGAGGGCCGTAGCCACTTTTACGTAGTCGTCTTTCCCCATTACTTTCCTGAACCCAAAGAGGAGGAAGGTTGATAGTTGGTTATTTCTGGGTCCCTCTGAACATAGCCACTGTCCTGTCTTGTCGCCTTCAGGTTAGTGACCCTGCTCTGAGGGGAGGCAGCCTTTTCCCAAACCAGCTGCCCGGCATGGACATGATCAAGCAGGACGGAGACGCGTCCCGGGTAAGAAACGGCGAAGAAATGCGTGAACAGGGTCGAAAATTGAACATGAATATTTAATAGACCAAAATTGTCAGGTGTATTGTCAGCCAGTAGATTGAAGATCGTTGTGACGCTTGTAATTTTTAAAAATATCTCCTAATATTGTCTGACATACAATGGTTTTGTGAACCGGTGGAAGCATATTAATTAAGAACACTGACTTTGCTTCGGAATGATGTTATTACAGCAGAGCAAAACATAAAGTAGCAATGAATTAGTCATGTTTGGGCAAACTTCGGTTTATTTTTGCTTTTCCTAAATTGTAATGTTAGATTTTCAGGAGGGTGAAGAACCAGTTTATGATACTGTCTCCTTTAATTAAGTCTGTGTTTATTCTAAGTGTTAGTCTGTATTTTATTTTGGTTGGGCAACAGTCTTATATATCATTCATCTGTCACCTTACACACTCGCTCTGAGGAGAGTAATAGTACCAGGTTCAGCCAGATCTTGAAGCCGTAGTCAGGGCTCAGAGCCCAGGGAGCGTGTGCCTGCAGCAGCCGCTACGGGCGGCTCTGGGAGCCCCTCAAGGCAACAGGCCCTCTCAGTGGATCTTAGGGTTTCGTTGACATTACCATTCAGGTTTAAAATTAACAGCATAAACTCGATCCAGATTTTAACAACACCGTGTGCGACATTTCTATGTGGCCTCTCCTGTCCTGCGGGCGGGAGTCGCGTGGATGTTACCTGATGCACTCAGACGCACAACTCATCCGGATGGTTACGTGCTGATAGAGTCAGACAGAAAGGGCAGTGCGTTTCATGCTGACACGTTTAGACTCTACGTGTGCCATCACTGAGGGCCCGAGGCCCTCGGGGGGCTGCCCGTGCTGGTGTCCGCTCCACTGCTGGTGAGCTAGATGGTTTGGGGCAGACCTGCTCTCTAATCTTACTTAAACTAGATAATTTTTGGTGGCCCTGATGTGCTAAAATTCTGTGTCTAAATATCTAAATCCCAGAAGCAGTTGTTAAACGTTCCCACAGAACTCGGATCACACCGTCATTCCGTCATCTGCCTGGCCTGTTTGGCACAGTTTCCCAGCAGTGACTGGATGTGTCTTGTTATGATTGCATCCCCAGTCCCTGACACGTAGTAGCTGCTCAGTTAACATTTGCTAAATGAATGAGACTTTTTGCAGGGAAGATAGTCAGTAGCCTAAGAAAGGCGTTGACTGATAAACTTGCACCAACCAGAGGAACGCCTGCACGTGATGCTCGCTCGCTGCAGAAAACGGACAACCCCTGGTGTCCATCATACAAACCGTCAGCTCATAGCAGCCAGAGACAAACGAGAGTAGCGTCGAGTCAGAGCCCCGGGTGATCTCAGTGCTGAAGCGAGGAGCACACCCTCCCGGGGGTGTGGGCACCTCAGGAAACGAGAGTCAGGGGCACGTGTTATAGGAAGTGAGTTCGATGATTTTGAGGAAGGGTCGGGAAAGCGGTGGCCGCTTCTGGGCCGGATGCTGTCAAAGGCAGGAGCAGACCAGCAACTGAGAGTTTCAGTTATGCTTTCTGAGAAGGTGGGAGAGAGTAAAGTGGACTGGGGTGCCGGCGCTAAGAGCAGCAGTCATGTGGGAGAGGCTGCAGAATAGCGGGAGGAACCTGCCGGCCTGCACAGACGTCATTTCTGTTCACCTAGAAACGGTGCCACCTGCCCGTCTGCATCAGCATCACGGGTAACTCATCCTAGGGCAGCCTTTGTGGTCGGCCTTGTTTAAAAAGCCGGAGAGCTCTGATGTCTCTGGGATGGGCTTCATGCTGTTTTACCAGGAATCAGAGCTCTCACACAGCTCTCTCTCCCCACAGAAGTACTGCTGACACCGAAGGTGGCTGGTTGCTCCTTTCTTCAGCCGACTGGGCTCACGCGCTCGAAACACCTCCCAGTCTGGAGAGCTGCGTCCGTTCGTTTCGACCCACCCGACCTGCCGGCCGGTTCTGCCCAGGCAGGCCCAGCGCATGGGCCTGGGCCCGGCCCCCGGGCGGTGTGAGGAGCCGCCTCTTCTCTGGACAGTCTGAAGCTTGCGTCCAGACAGTCGCTCAGTCTGTTCACTGCATTCACCTTAGTGCAACTTAGATCTCTCCTGCGAAGTAAATGTTGACAGGCAAATTCCGTACCCGTGTCAGATTGAATGTATGTAAATGTCGTATTTAAGGAACTGCCGCGCGCTCGTCCTGTCCCGTGTGGTTCCAGACACTGGTTTCTTGCTTTGTTCCCGGCTAATCAGTCTAGTACAGAAGATTCAGATTTCATCTGGGGGGAGAAAAGAATGAAAAAAAAAAAAAAAAAACTCCAGGTGTTCTACGCTAAGGCCTGCATTTGGGATAAAAGCAGGGCGCACACCATGGACAGCGCTGTTTGGACAGACGCCCGCGCGCGAAGAGCAGCAGAGTCCTGGTCGCGAGCTCTCAAGGCTGAGTTGGGACATTTCCAGTTATTGAACCTATGAGAAGGAGCCTGCGAGAGGGCTGTTAACGTTAACAAGTGCTTTCTCCTTTTTTTTTTTTTTCTCCTTTTTATTTGTTAAAACCAGACTGGTTCATCTAAATTGTGAATCAAGAAGAAATATTTCTCATTTCCGAGTTTAGTCCCCTTTAGATTGATCTGATGATCAGCTTGGATCAGCGTCTCCTCCTCCTACCCACCTGATCCTGACTCCCCACCCCCTCTGCCTGCCCCAGTTCTCCCCACTTTCGTTCATTTAAAAATAATAATAGGCATAATGAAAGCAACAGAAACCAGGTAAACCCTTTATTTCCTAAACGATCTGCCAGCCACTTACCAATTGCTGATGATTAAATTTCAGAAAACCGCGTTCACTGGCAAGGAGGGCAGCTAGGACTAGACCCGGCCACGCTGAGGGTGCTCGCTTTAGAAGCACGTGTGCTGTGTCCCCCGCGACGCTGGCCTACAGGACAGAACACAAAGGCGTGTTTAAAACTGACAGCAGATATCACGACAGATGTAACCTCCGCCGTGTGTTTTTTATTTTGTTTTCTAGCAGTGCTGATGAAGCCGAAGTTTTGTAAGGTACATAAAATCCAATTTATATGTAAACAAGCAATAATTTAAGTTGAGAACTTAAGTGTTTTAACTGTATAATTTTTGTGAGGTATACATATTGTGGAATTGACTCAAAAATGAGGTACTTCAGTATTAAATTAGATATCTTCATAGCAACGTCTCCTAAAGGTGTTTTGTAAAGGATATCAATGCCTTGATTAGACCTAATTTGTAGACTTACGACTTTTTATTTTCTAAACCTTGTGATTCTGCTCATAAATCATTTATCTAATCTATATGATATGCAGCCGCTGTAGGAACCAGTTCTTGATTTTTATATGTTTATATTCTTTCTTAATGAACCTTAGAAAGACTATGCGCTACTAAAGCAGGCCACTTTTCTGGTTGTTTTTCTTGCTCACTCCTGTAGGGGGATAACCTTTTATTAATTGGGATCAGTTTCAGAAAACCGCAGTCCCAAGAAACTGATGACCTTTTTTGAGCTATTTCTCCCAACCCTTAACACACATACTTTCTTACCTAAATCTCAGAATGATGTCCTTTTGATGTCTAAAAAGCAAAGCATTTTATATCTCACTAGCCAGGCTTTTTGGGAACAGAGAGCTTTTTCCCTGAAGTTGGATTGTTTATTTGTGGCAGGGTGGAAAATGGACACGCTACCCCATTTATATTTCTCTGTCTCCCTATAAATACAAATTGCGGCTGATAGGGCGAGATCACCCAAAGATCAATGGTAAGTAGACAGTCTGAAGGTGTTGCTCCATACTAAAGAAATCTTCTGAGAAATTGGCATTTTGATACCTTTTTCCGAATGAGAGGGGTCTCACTACAGGGAGGTGGCCAAGGAACAGCACTTCTCAGCGGCCACCGGTTCGCAGGTCCCCCTCAGAAGGCTCTGCTTTTCTCAGCCAGACCATGGGGCTGCCCGGCCGTGACGGGAAAGGCGAGCAGGGGTGGCCCGAAACTCCGTGACCTCGTTGGAGCGTTGGGGCTCACGTCACACACAGTTCAGTGTGACCCAGTTCAAGTTGCTTTGTAGAAATATGTGACTTAGAATGACTTTAACTTCACACAGCACAAAGGAGAAATGGAGTTTAAACTGGATTTGTTGTTTTGAGTTTTGAGTTCCTTTTCACGACAACCGTGTCCAAAAAAATACCCGTGTATCTTCTGTTGTTCCTTCATCTGCCCACTGTGTTTTCATGGCAACCCCAAGTCAGACAGATCTGCAAACCTGTGATGCTGGTCGTTCCCAACAATTCACGATCATGACTGTTTTGAAGGAAAAGAGATGATGACGTCTCTTACGGCTCAGATCAGGTAATGGATTTTGCTGTACATCTAAGAGAAGAAACGTAAGTGAAGGAATCCTCTGATCATATTGATCACTGTGGAAGCAAAAGCCAAATCGATCCCCTTCATTATCAGTATTTCTCACGCTGTGCACAGTAAATTTGTTAGGCTGAGTCCTCGGTTTTTGTTTAATAGAACAAAGAATCAGTGTTTTACTTATATTACTAAATGTGAAAAACACAAAATGTGAAAAGTATACATACATTAACTTGGTTGTAAGACTCATTTAAGTGTTCATGTAACGTGGTAAGTTGACAAAGTGAAGTGAAACTGTTTTACAGCAATGAATTCGTTCGGCTCAAAGATTAAGATGCCCCCCTCCCACGTGTATCTCTTATGGCCTGTAATAATGGAAAGCAATGTTTTTGCAGTTTATATAATGCAATTTTTAATCTGTGTTTAAAAATGGAGTCCACATGGGCTGAACACACGAAATGGGTGGCACAGATCCACTTGTAGAACCCAAAGATACACAATCAATTTTGAAATGCAACTTAAGCCATTAATTGTTGGTGTGAACTTAAAATTTTCTAGTATTTGTATGGTAGTATGCTGCCTCCGAGCAAAGCATTCTCTGCACAAAAGAAAATTACTGTAGTGGCTTCGATTTTAATTAGAATTTCCTCCCTGGTGTTTCTTTATAGACTAAAACAAAGTCTCTTAAGTTTCTTACTACAGGTAAAAGCTATGTGCAAGAACCTCAAAATGCTAAAATCTAGCATAATGCCTTAGATCTGTTTTTAAGTCTTGTATATTCCTACATAGCTGTCGATGTATTATATTTGTATAGTGAATTGTGTACAATTTTTGAATAAGTGCATCATCACTTAACCTTTACGTTGTTGAACAGTGATGATGATACATTTCTTCAAACATTTAACTGTCATTTTTTTCCTTTGTCATTTGTGGGTTTTATTTGTACAGTTCCTCATGAAGTTGCATCTGAGATGTGTGTATATGAAAAGATTATACAAGGGTAAAATTAAGCAATATATTAACTATGGTTCTTCAGGAGAAAGCTTACAGTGTTTCAGGTTGTGATTTATTTTCAAAACGGAGTTGACCCTGAACATCACTTTGTTCACCTGCATTGATGTTTGTATTTCTAGTGTGAGCAGTTTATGCAAAGGTAGATATATTCAGAGAAATTTTAAATACATTTATGCAAGTTAATATTGCTTTGCTGATGCTCTTTGCTTATTTGATGTTAAATAATGCTATTGTAAATAAAGAATTCTGTTGTTATTGCATCATTTAATAAATTTTAATGCCTTCGGGTTTTACATGGCTTCGGAGACTGTGATGTGTTTGTGTTGTTGTCTCCCCTTACAAGTGCGTTTGAATTGAGAGCGCCGTGCCCCGAATGTAACGCCGTCTTGCATTTATGCAGCAGTGGGCACTGTGCCCACCACTTTGACGCTGGGTCCTCCCGGTGACCTGCTTTTTACAGGTTTTTAATTTGAAGCCGAGAGGGGCGATTCTTGTCTAAGACTACCTAACGACCTCGTGGCAAACACAGGCCGGACCTAGGTCCGCTGAATCCTGAATGAGGGAGCTGACGCCTCTCACCAGGCTGTGCCACCTCTCCTCCCATTCCTCCAAAAACACGCACGAGCATAAGGTAGCCTCCTGACCGACCTAAGCTTATATGTCAAACATCAGAACATTCGTGGGAGTTTTAGTAGACTTTAATACTTGATGATGAACAGTGTTAAGTACAATATACCTAAACCCCAGGTCGTAAACTCTATGAAATACTAGAATTGTGTTTTTTAAAGATAGCAAAAACGAAATGAGTCATTAGAAAACTTTGTCAGTGCCTTTAACTATATTAAGAAGTTAAAGGAAGGGGGAAACGCGATTAATGTGGCAGATGCCATTTCATATATTTGAGCAGGGTGACTACCAGCCTCCACTTGTGAGAAATTATCAAGGAAAAAGTAAAACCTCGAGGAAAAGTAAATGTCCTGAAGTTATTTGTCATCAGATAAAACGCAATCCCGGTGTGATATAATCTCAGTTAATGGTGAAATGTTAAAAGTATTCATTAGAACAAAAAAAGAGGCAGGCCCACTACAGATGCTTAAAAAAAAAGGGGGCATTGCTACTGGATCAGAAGAGGTGAGACGTTTTTAGCCCATTTGACCATCTCTGGGGAAAAGAATGAATAAAAAAGCTCAGAGGCAGAGAATAAAAAACATGTATACCTTCTGCCCACACTAAAAAAGATTTCTAAAATCTCCATTTGTAATAAAATAATATAATGTGTGTAAAATAGGATTACACCTAACACGAAGCATGAAAGACCTTTGTGTAGAAAACTATAGTTTTACCAAAAGACAGAAGACGATTAAACGGAGACGTGGCAAGAACCGAGAAAAGGGAGGACCAGTGTTACAAAACCATCAGCTCCTTCCCCCAAGTCATTGCAATTTCAGTCAAAATCGAAAAAGTAAAAGCATTTGGAAGTTAAGATGTAATAGAAATTTCAAAGAAGAAAAAATGACGGACTTCTCTTGACGAGTACTGTAAAATAGTACCCAGAAGTGGACAAACAACATCAGAAGAACAGAGTAGAGCCCGGAGACAGGGTGCTGTGTACATGTCAGTTTAACATATAAAATGGCATTTCTAATCAGCAAGAACCTGTTCAAAAAAGTGGTGTCGAGACAAGAGAAGAAAATACCAAGTTAGCTACCTCACAATACTGACCAATCCCAAAGGCATCAGGTTACAAACGCAACGAAGGGTAAAAGTAGGGGAATTCGCATGCATTGCTGCAGAACTGGAGGTGTCCTTTAGGAGACAAAAGTTTCTAAGAAAAAGGAGAACAAATACTTAACATTCTACCAACAAAGTTAAACTGAAGACAGCAAAGTGTGTTAACGTAAGGTTTACAAAAATAAAAATCAGGAAAGAGCAAAGAGTGTGGACAGATAATGAAAGTCCAGAATGGCCACTATCAAAAGATTTTCACCCATTCGGCAAAAACTTAAGAGTTTAGTAAAGCCACGAATACTTCTACAGACCAGTGGGAATACCAGCCCTTCGCTATCCAGAGCAGATGTTTGTGTAAATTTGGTGAGATCAGTATGTTCCCTGAATTTTGGGGAGTGCCCTTAAGCCGTGTGGCTGGAGTCGTCTGGCAAACTGTTCGGAATTCAGATCCAGAGCATCCTTTGAAATGTCCACATTTGCGTATTTGAACTTATTTTTTTTTCCTAGCTTATGCTCACTTTGCATTTATTTTGGTGGGTTATTTTTCTACCTTCTTGAGGATTTTGTGACTACATCAAATTTCAACCTTCATGCTTTTCTAATATACATATTTCAAGCTTATAAATTTTTCTTTTTACTGCTTTTAGCAACATCCCTCACATTTTGCCGGTTTTCTTATCAATTAAAATCTCCAGTGATGGCTCTGGGGGTTTTTTTTCCTCCCCTTAGTTGTGTCCATTTTTGCTTATTGTATTCAGAAATGCTATTAGGAACAAATACATTTCTCCAAGACGAACTGACCATTTAAATCATATATTGCCCCATTTTATCTCTGGTAATCCTTTTTTGTTTTCATATCTTTATTCCTCATTTTATTTTCAACCTTGGAAATAACGTGTAAGTGGTTCCTCACTAATTTTTTATCTAGTTTTATATCAGAGAAAGGTGGTAAGGTCTCCAACGATGGTTATATATTTGTCTCATTCTCTGTTTATATCATCTTTGCTTTTGGAACATTGTTATTAGACACAGGTGAGAGAGAGAGATGGGTGATGATAGATTAGATAGATGATAGATAGATAGATGATAGATAGATAGATAGATAGATGATAGATAGATAGATAGATAGAGGTTATAAGTCTGATAAATTGACCCTTTACTCATTTGATCAGAGGCCAGAAAGCGAGGAAGTGTGACATGTAAGAACCTTGGGGGAACAATACTCCAGTGGAAGGAACAGCAAGTGCCAGGGTTATGAGACACCGGCTTTGGTGTCTGAAGGGCAGCAAGAAGGCCATGGTGGCTGGAGGAGATAACCGATGGGGACTGAGAAGTCGCCAGGGGCTAGGTCAGGAAAGGCCTTCCAAGCCAAGGCAAGGAATTGGGAGATGATCAAAGCCGATCCTTAAGGGGGACTGGATGGGAGCACCTGGGAAGATTTACTGCTTTTTCTTTATTTCGTGCGGTATAGACTAAATGGGTCTTCCTAAAGTCTGTCTGTTAAATCTCAATCCCCGATGTGATTGTGTTTGGGGTGGGCCTCTGGGATGGGATTAGTGCCCTTAGACCCAGAGAGCCTCTTCTCTGCTACCACCACGCGAGGACACGGGGAGAAGATGGCCATCTGTGAACCAGAAAGTGGGCTCTCGCTGGACATCGACTCTGCTGCACTTTGACCTTGGACTCCTTAGCCTCCAGAACTGTGAGGAATCTGTCGTTTTTAGCCCCCCAGCCTATGGTATTCCGCCATAGCCCCCCTAAGAGGCTAAGACACCTAACTCCATTAGGGACCCATGAGATGAGCCACAAATCACAACAGGCCAACCATCTTCACCCACCCACTCTCCCATACACACACACACACCCCGAAAACCTCGAACACTTTCTAGGCTTGACCAAATGAACAGAGTGAACAAAACTTCATACACACTTGCTCCCCGAAGACTGACGAACACTCGTGGAACAGCACAGCTAAACTAATCACAGGGAAAGAGTGGACGAGAGGCGATCAGCCCTCATCCAAAATGATGGCGAAATGTTAGAATTAAAAGCAATTTCAGATTTACATCCCCCACACCATCATTTTAAAAACAAGGAAACTGAGGCCGGATTTGCAGAAAATGAAAGGCCTGGATTTAGCCACCAGATGGCCTTCGTGTTAGTTACTCGCTTCTTCCCTCTAAGCCCCAAATTCTCTCCGGGTGCCTCGTGAGAGTGAACCGGTCCTTGAAACAGGTCGCCTGCTGGCGCCAAGGCTCCGTCGGCAGAGGGCGATGGAGCGTCGTCCCAGGAGGCGCAGTCGTGGGGCTCCCACAGCCACTTGGGTGTCTGCCGTGCAGTGGCCACGGCGGAGTCTCCCCCAGCGAGGTGTGCATCTCGGCCCACGGGGGTGCGCGGCTAACACGCAGGATTGTGTAAATTATGTCTTCCTGCGTTCCTCAGGGGCCTCTTCTCACCAGGCCACCCCTGGTCACCCCAATCCCCCGTCCCCATAGATAACAATTCTCTGCACTAAGCTTTCCCTGTTCAGATTGCTGTAGCTTCTCTCCCCCGAGGGGTCCCAGACTGACACAGAACTTTAAACGAAGCTGGCTCTCTTTTGTGGCTGTCTCGGAGGACAAGAAATCCTGCTCTTTGCAGGTGAAAATGTTGTACACAGGAGCAATCTATTGTATCAGATACGAATTACGGAAACTTTAAAAACTGCTGAAACCACAGGGATGGTTTACAATTCCTGGTTTTCTTATGTGCTTTCTTTAAGAAAAATTAACGTCTTGAATTCCCCCCAATGAATGACCTAAGGCCAAATTAAGAGAAGAGATGGTTGAATAAGTACACCTAGAAATGGAGCATTGGGGTTAGACCAGAAGGCAGAAGGGAACTAACCCAATCAGAGTCGTAGACATTGTGGCATTTCCTCATTCAAAATCGATGTTTTTAGAAGAAAAAAAAAACGCACTGAGGAAAGAGAACAGGCGACTTATAGGAAATTAGAAAATGGATGAAACCTATATATTGTGAAAACGGGCATTTATCTTACAGAAAAGGTTGCAACTTTTTTAAATGACTTTAAAAAAAAATTAGTAGATGCTGGGAGGATGGTACCTAAGTAAGCACGTGCACTCCTCTGCTCTGGAGAGCAGAGAAGCCCTTGAAGCAGGAGACCCCCAACAAGCGGGGTCAGAAAATAATTCTTCACCGGCCTCTCTGCCCATCTCCTGAGCAAAGCGGACTGCCTTCTGCTCCGGACTGTGTTTTCAGCTACGTTTGGATGGAAAAAATCTTGGGTGATAGAGATGGTGTCCCCTTTCAGAGCAAAGACCAAGTGGGTTCCTGTCCTGGGAGACTGGGCAAAGAACAAGCATGGTCACAGCCCATTATGAAAGGCCCCAGGTCCCTGCACCCCTGCGACACAGCCCCCTGGGGACCAGAGTCCTCACTCTGACCCTCCTTGCACTGCCCTGTGGAACTGAGACTCGGAGAACCAGTACAGAAACGCAGATGCTCTGGCTGGTTGGAACGCAAAGGATTCAGTTCTGAACAATCCTGGAAAGGTCTGGCCCCTGCTTTCTAGCAGTTCTTCTCCCCCCCACCCCCACCCCCCGTCCTCACATAGGTCCCTCTTGCACCTGCACAGGTGGGGCCTCAGTCACAGACTCCAGGAGAACCCGCTGCAGAGCTCTCCGAGCACGTCCCTCCTCATTGACTTCCTGCCCCCCAAATTCTAAACACGCTGGCTTGGATTGGGATTCCCCTTCCTGATTTGGGTTCCCCTTTCCGTTTGGGGATTCCCCTTCCTGTTCTGCATGCAGACACTGCCTCAATGAGTAAGGTAAAACAGTGCTCGCTTCT
This sequence comes from Cynopterus sphinx, assembly GCA_030015415.1. Classification (NCBI taxonomy): domain Eukaryota; kingdom Metazoa; phylum Chordata; class Mammalia; order Chiroptera; family Pteropodidae; genus Cynopterus; species Cynopterus sphinx. The sequence continues at coordinate 47,501,448 of CM057389.1, read as the reverse complement.
ACGAACTTTGAAATGCTACAGAGATTAGTACGGCCCCTGTGCAAGGGTGACAGTAGATTAGTGGTTACCAGAGGGAAGGGGGAAGGGGGGAAGGCGGAGGAGGGGAGGGATAGAAAGGGTCAGATATATGGCGATCGAAGGAAATCTAGCTCTGGGTGGCGAAGGCACAATGTGACGTTTATACGACATAGTGTTAAATTGTGCACTTGAAACTTATTTGATTTTATTAACCAACGTCACCCCAATAATTTTTAATAAAAAAGCAAAAAGGGTAAAAGCTCAAGCATCGCAACACTCATCTCCTTCATTTCCCTTCCTAGTGCCACAACCCAGTGCTGACTGTTGCCCAAAACAGTGGTCGAAACGGTGGATTCACAGTCTTCGCCCCGTGTTTTGTTGTTGGAGAACCCTGCATGACAGATTTTTAATATGCTGGGAGATTTCAGTATCTCAATTCATGTGCAATTTTCGCCCCACCGTTAGGAGTGAGATCAGGCTTTTAAAGACTTTCCTGGACATAAAAGCTTACACAGACGTCTCCAATAGTCATTTCAAGCTTCTCTCTAACTATGGTTATGTTTCCTGTCTCGTTCCCACTTGGTCGTGCTTGCCAGAGAGAGGTCTACTCTAACGACCTTTCCAAAGAAGCAGCTAAAGTTCTGTTTACCTAGTCCATTATTTTTAGTTTTTCGCTTCATCGGGCTTAGTTTTTACCTTTTATGAATTCTTTCCTCCAGATTTCGTTAAGCATATTTAATTGTTCTTCTTCCAGAGTCTTATCTCGAATCCTTGTTTTGTTTGTTTTCCATCCTATTTAAATATAAAGGCATTTATGGCTACGAACTTTGTGTTCTACTCATGGCTTTGATTGTCACAGCTGTAAACAGTATCCCCCATCACTTGCATAAAAAGGAACCAGAAAAACAACCCTATCGGTTACTCAAATACAAATGCCATGTTTTGTGCTTTGAGTATCACTTCTTTCTTCAATCAGTCATTACTCAGCAGGTGAAGTTTGCCTTGGATAACCCTCTAATATCCTTATGAATCCCTTTTTCCTCCAACCTATATTTCCCCCAATTTGGTTTTGGAGAAGCAGATCTCCGAAAGCTGATCATGGGGCCATCTCGGTCCAAAGTCAGGCCTTCTGCAGGCTAAGCACCTATTTCTTATGTATATTCTCATTAACATTCAAATTCTTGAGTCTATATCTTACCAAAACAACAACCACACACACACACGCACACACACACATACACAATTTATCAGTTGTGGAACTTTCAATATCAGAAGCTTTCAATTTTCTTTTTTTTTTTAAGTGAAATGGAACCATTTTTAGAGTTCTAATAGTCCATGTGGCAAGCGACACTTAAGAAGTAGGGTTTATTTTCTACATTAAGCATTTGGAAAGTAAGCAGTCCCTATCAGAATTCTATCGCAGTGGGTTTTTCTTATTTTCTTTCAATGCTATTGAGGCCAATAATTGTTGCCTTGCGTTACGGGCTGAGCATTAGCTACTAAGATCTGAGTTTAATCTGTGACGCTGGAAAGAAACAAGTTGTACTCGGTTCCAGCATTCTGAATGACTTGCCTTCCTCTACTCCAGGAATTCCAGTTTGCTGCTAGAAGCCACGCATTTGCCAAAAAATAATTGAGGTGGAAGGAGAGACGGTTAGCATATAGGAAATACGTGAAATAAACTGGCATTCTCCTACCGATGTGCACAGTAGCCGAAATGCACGGCAAAAGCCTATTCGATGTGGAGGATCCAGGACCAGGATTCCGGAAACGTGGGAAAATTTTGTTATAAAACTAATGAATCAATGAAAAAAAACACTTTACCTTTCTGAAGATAGGACCACCGTGTGACAGTCCAGGGCTGTGATTTTTATTTTTATTTTTATATTATCTATCTACTATCTATCTATCAATCAATCTATCTATCTATCTATCTGGGGCGGGAGGGGGCTGTGATTTTAACCACGGTGCCCCTGCGGCTCAGTTAGGCATGCTGACATAGAGTACATCCCCATCAGCAAATAGGCAGTGAAGTCTCGGATGGCCACGCGGTCCTGCTCCGCGTCCTCCTGCAGCTTACGGACTCCACTCTGAATGTCAGGCTCTCTCTAGAACTTGGTCCAGTTAGGCCTTGGTCCCCGCCACCTCACGGAAACGGTTCTCTGTCATGAGTCCCCAGTGACTTCTCAGTGGGCGACTGGGTGGCCAACTTTCAGAGCCCATTTCGCTTGACCACCTGTGAGTATTTTAAGCGGTTGTTCTCCAAAGCGGGCTCCCCAAGGTGTTGGGGGACCAGCTCTCTCTGGCTTTTCTTCCCGCCTTTCTGCTGCTTCTGAGTTTCCCTCGTTAGGTCCTCTCAACGTTGCAGCCACTCAGGGGCCAGACTTTAAGTTTCTCCTCTTGTTCATGCACACTCACACTTAAAGCGACCTCATCCCGTCCCATGGTTGTAAACACTAACTGAACTCCCAAATTTGTATCCACCACGCCTTCTGTCCTGAACTCCAGAATCCCATGTCTAAAATCTGTCTCACATGTTCACTTGGTTATACGGTGGTCACCTCAAACTTTCCAAATCGAAACTCTGATGTTTAGAAAAGCATGGTGGCCGGATCTTCTAAACACAGTCAGAACCAGACCACTTCTCGCCACCATGCTGATACAAGATGGATTCATCTCGTGCTCCAGTTTTCTTGAGTTTTTCATTTTCAATTTGAATCACTTTCCTTATGACCCACACTGTTCATCTCAGAAGCACCTTAAAATAAGGTGCGAAAGATGAGGACAGGAAATTTAAGTATTACTTAATTGAATAGTCAAGGGCAGCCTTCTCTTTATTTTAGTTTATTGATTTATTATTATTATTATTTTTTTTTTTTATGCCTACAGAACCTGGTCTTTCCAGGTGGTCTCCCATCCAAGTACTCACCAGGCCTGACCCCGCTTAGCTTCACAAGATCAGGTGAGATCAGGCGTGTTCAGGGTGGCATGGCCGTAGACCTAAGGTCAGCCTTTTCTGACTAATAGGAAGGACCTTCGAGTTTAAGGTAGTGCAGGGAAGCTCTGTGCCCAGCCTCCCTGACCTACATCGAGGATCACGTGTATTAACATCCCCTTCAGAGGATCAGCCCTTGCTTGAAAGACTCCGTTGAAAGGACCTGGGAAACAGCCTGTGTATGCCTGAGGTCCATCAAACAGAACAGGCACTAAAGAAAGCACAAAATGGGATACAACCCTTCCTGACGGCAATACCTGCTTCATTTTGAGCCGAGATTGACTGGACGTCAATCCTGTATTCTTTAACAAAAGCAAATTCATTGAGGATTTTAGCAATCACCTTCAAACGGCAATCAGGTAGATCCATAGATAGCTGCTTTTGCCACGCTACCCCCGTGTTTTATGAATAGCCTTAAGCCAGAAACCAGGCATTTGATATCCAAAGGCTAGATGTGGAAAGAACTCCCCTGATGGATGTACAGCATTTGCCCGAACATTTTAAGAAGATCAAAGACCCTAAACAAGTTCATCGTTTTTCCAGTTAAACTGGATGACCCCAGAAACCCCCTATGTCTCCCCCCAGAAATGCCCACTGATAAAGGTACTTGATGCTCCTCTGAACAAAAGGGATGCTGGAAAACCAACGGTCCCACTTTTGACAAGGAAAAATCTAACGGATAATAAGAGGAGCAGGCAGCACCCAACTTCCAAGTCTTCCCCTCAAACCCACAAGAATCATCATGAACGGTTCTGGGCCGCAGTAGCTGTTTCCTCAGATTTGCTGAGGCTGCACTTTCAGTAGCAACTGCTAAGCTCTCCCCGCTCCTCTAGAGCCAGTGAAAAGCCCGGAGGCGGCTGTGTGTCCTCGCACACGCTCTACGCCCCAGCCGCTGTCATTCTTGGTCTTTGACTAAAAGCACGCTCTTCGCCTGCGATATGACACCAGCCTAAACCTAGCGAGAGATTCATTATGGAAATGGAACGGCCAGGATGAGATTTCCCAGAAAGGTTCTCTTCCTTGAAATTCCTGAATCGTCCCATCGCTCATTTGGACACAGGAGTCAGACACAGCTTGAAGATCTCTGTGAGGAGCCAGAGTCCGAAAGGTCCAAAACTTGACCACCTTTTTCAGGGTCGGTGGGGCCGAGCACCCCGAGGTTCAGACGGGTCCAATTCTAAATACTTCTTTCTCCCCACTCCCACCCAAGGCCACCTGCTTTACAGTTGTGCATCCATGGTTTGCCGTCTTGAGAGCCTGTTCTTTTACATCCAAATCACCAGAACCTCCGCACCTGGCCTGGAGAGAACCCACAGTGTACACGCGTCACCACGCCTCAGAGGGCCACCCCTGCGATCCCTTACTTAAATGCTCACATCGGGACCTCAACGCTTCTCTGTAGGATGAGCTTTGCTAAGTTCTAAAGATTAGGGAAACAATAAAGTGAGTCCTACCTACCTTCCCGTCTGGCCTTTAGCACAAAAGGACACTGACAAAACGCTTGCAATTATGTTGGCAAAACATTCATTTTCTAGAGCGTGATCCGTCTCAGGCAGCGCTTACCTGTGACTGACCACAGGCCTTCCACGACCGCCCTAGACCCACCAGTGAAAACGATTTCTAGGCCTCACGAGGTCTTGTACACAGAGGGGTCTTCGTTAGGACCAGACTAAATCCTCGGTGACTGCCCCTCTCCTGGGAACGCCAGCACCAACACGTGTTGTGCGGCCCAGAGCTCGCTCCTCTTTGGTCGATCTAACTTACTATAGTTTCAGAATCTGCTTTGAACCCAGGGTTCTCCAGACTGCACAGCCTTTGTTACTTAATCAATGTCTAGCACGTGTCTAGCTGAGCCAGCAACTTCCACCTACGAAATACCATTACTTTCTCCTATCAGTCTACGCATTTCTGTCCATCATTCTTTGAACTCTGCTCTGCTCCTTCCATCCCCAAAGAAGGGAAAAATGCGCTTTCTCTGTCACTTGTGCAGGAATCATCCACATCCCATGCAGACTTACTAGAAACGCCTTTGGGCGATCCACACTTGATGCCTGATTGTTGATGGGTCAGATTTACAGACAGAAACAGGAAGTGATCAGGCCTACTTAGGTTACAGCACATCTCAAACCACTCTCGGAGGAAGATTCGTCACAGCCCAGGTGGCAGAGCCTGCCCACCAGCTAGAGAGAAGGGGCCCTCTTCTGCCAGTCGGTGTACCTAAAAGAAAAGAACCATAATGAAATATTGAACTCGAAGTGATGATATCTATGCTGAAATTATTTAGGGACGAAGTATACTGATGGCTGCAGTGGCTCCCTAGCCCCTTCCAGGGACTTCTTTAATAAAGACTTGCAAGTAAGGCTGTAAGTAAGGTTCTTACATCTTCACACCTGTCCTTTGCAGGACCTGGCCCCTGCTGAATCTCCAGCCCCTCGGCTGTGCCCTCCGCACTCGGGGCCTTCCCTCCTGTGAGGGAATCAGCTGTGCTCCCTCCAGACCTCGGGACCTAGGCACCCAGTGCTCACTGGACCTGGAATACCGCTTGTTCTCGTCGCCTGGTTGATTTCATACAGCTCTTTCGAAACTTCTAGGGAGGAGCCTCCGTCTTCCCAGACTAGGTCGGCACGTGCTCCTCTTTCCTCTCATTGCTCCCACCATGGTCATCGAGTATTCCCACAAGTATTTATCTTCCTCATCAGACTGATACAGGGACTGGGGCTGGACAGGGCTGCTGTGCTCACCAGCATATCCCCATCAATTGCTAGACACTCAGGAGGTGTGTTGGGTAAATGACTAAAAGGCACAGAAGAATAAGATCCCACTCCATGTGAAAAGACAAGTAGTTTTAAAAGATTGGCAGTTTTCTTTCTTTTTTATTATTATTATTTTTAAAAGCTTAATATTTATTTATTTATTTAAATTTTACTTTTTTTTTTTTTTGGATTGGAAGTTTTCAGTGTTAGTGAGGACACGGAGAAACGGCACTTGCACTCTCGGTGGGTGGAGGTTTACACCTGTATGGGGTGAACTACCTCCCAAAGTGTTGTGTTGATACCTGTTGATCCAGCAATTGCACAGCTCGCTCTTTATGGCACGAATAAGTACCCGCATAACAGTACTCCCAGAAGCTGCTTGAAGTGTTTGAAAACTGGCAGCAACTTAAATACCTTTCAAGAGGCTAAAAAACGAAGGGTACACCCGTACAATGAATTTCTGTGCATGCAGCCATTATAAGGAATAAAGTAAATTCTAAAGTACTGAGAAACATGATGACTGGTAGTAAGTGAGAAAAAGCGCATGAAAGTATAAAACGTAATCCCATTTTATTTTTAAAAATCCTACCTATGTATAAGCACAATTTTAAAGTATGTTTAAAAAAAAAAAAAAAAGGAATGGGGGGTAGGGAATCATCCAAATTATCAATCAGTATTACCGCGGGAGGGTAGGGACTTCCATTTTTATTTTATCGATTTCTCCCAGCTATTTAAACAAGCAAGTTTGCAATTCAGTTTTTAAAAACTATTTAAAACCCTGAATTATCTGCAGAACAAGACTTGACGATAATGTTCACGTCGCTTCAGTGAAACTAAAGCTACAACCAGGGAGTGAGTGTCCTCGACGGTGGCCTTGAGGTGCACGGGCGGACCCAAGGGTGGGCGCGTCGGTCTTGGGGTGCGCTCAGGGGTGGGGGCCGTGCCCAGGGAGATGGGGTGGGTGTAGGAGTCCTGGGGTGGGCCCGTCCGGGCCGGAGGCGGAACTTATTCCGCTTTCCCAGGACGCGACCCCTCCCCGGGCGTCGGCCCGGGGCCCCAAGGGGCGGGGCTGGGGCGCGGCACCCGGCACAGCGCGGAGTCCAGGCGTCGCCCCGGACCCCGACCCTCGCTGCGACCGGGACGCGGCCGGACGCGGACAGCGAGGGCCCCAGCGGCAAGGTCACCACCACCCCCAGCCCCCGGCCCGGCGGCCGCTCTCGGGGGTCGCGTCTCCCTCTGAGCCCCTCGGCCGGGGGGGACGGACGTGTCCTTCGGTCCTGCCCTCCCCGTCGGGCGGCCGGGCTCGGGGTGCGCGCGCATCCCTCCGGCCGCGGGGTGCGGGGTGCGGGGGGGGGCGGCGCTCGCCCCATTCTGCAGACGCGGCGGCGGCCCAGGCCACCGGCATCCCAGGGGCCCCCCACCCTGCGGCTGTGAGTGTGGACGCGCCCCGGGGGCGCCCCGGGGACCGCGCACGTGGCCCTGCCGCCCCGCGCGTCCGCGGTCGCCGGGCCCCCGCGGGGTGGGGTGGGGGGGCCGCGCCCCGACTCCGATGGGGGCCGAGAGTCTCATCGACGCCCCGAATCCTCGGACGCGTCGCGGGGTCCCCTCGAGGGCTCGGGGCCGGGGCGCCCGCCGCGGGGTGGGGCGTCCTCGGGGCCCCCGGGGAGCGCCTGCCGGGACTGCGGGCCCCGGGATGCGGCGGGGCGCGGCGGGGCCCCGCGGGCCCGAGGTCTTGGGAGCGCGACCCCCCTCCGGAGGCCGGAGGCGCGCCGGGCGCCAGCCAATGGCCGCGGGGGGCGGGGCGGGGAGCAGCCGCGCCCGGGGACGTCGTGGGCCGCGTCCCTTCCCCACCCTCGGGCCCGAGCCGCCCTTTTAAACCCCGCGGGGCCGCCCGCGCGCCCGCAGCCCCCGTCCCCGTCCCGGACGCGCTGCGGGGCGTGCTCGAAGGTGGGTGCTGGCCGGGCCGGGGCGCCCGGGGGCCCAGGCTGTCGCCCCCGGGTCCGGCGGCACGTGCGGGCGGCGGTCCGTCCTGGGGGCGGTCGCCCTGCCCCCCTGCAGGCTGCTCCTCCCTTAGCGGCCCCCACCCCGGGTTCGGGGTGCTGCGCGGCGGCCGGGGCGGGCGCCCCCCCCCTGTGGCTGACCCCCTCCCCGACCCCGTGTTCCTCAGTGTCCGAGTCGCGCCCCTGCTGCTTCCTATCGATCGGGCTCATCGACCTTCCCCTCGAGCCCCGCACCCCGGAGACCCGGGGTCTGCGAGGACGCCCGCCTGGCGCGGTGCCGGGGTGACCCGCGGGCTTGGGGGTGCGGGGGCCTCAGCCCGCGTGGGGCACGCGGCGCCGGCTGCGGAGCCCGGGGAGGGAGCCGGAGGGGGCGCCCTTCCCCGTGCAGCCCGACCGCGGGGTCCGCGGGTGGGACGCGCGCCCCCTCCGGGGGGCACCCCGGGCTCGGTCTCCCCCGCGGCTCTCCCAGCTCTGCTTGGGGGCGGGGGGCGCCGTGCGCTCGGCGGGGCGACTCCCCCGCCCCGGAGAGGGTGCTGCACCGCGCGGAGGGCCGGGCGCGGGGCGTGCCGGGTCCAGGGGGGCGTGAGCAGGGGGCGGGCGAGGGGACACTCGCGGGGGGCGGGGACCCGGGGACCCGGAGCCGCGCCGAGCCGGGCGGGCTTTCCCTGCGGGCGTCCGTGGATGCTGGGGTGCGAGGGGCGCGTCCCGGGCGGACGCGTTCGTTTTGGGGGGACGCGGGGGTGGGGGGCGGCGGCCGCTCCGCGGGTTCCGTGTGTAGTTCTGCCGCGTGGGGGGGGCATCGCCCGGGAGGGGAGCCGGGGGAGGGGCCCCGCACCCCGCTCACGCCCCCCCCTCCCCGCAGACGCAGCGCCGCCGCCCGGGCCGGGATGGCCCTGCGGCCGCCGGGCGCCGCCGGCCCCGCGGACACGACGCCCCTCCCGCCCGAGCGGCCCCGGGCCAGCCCCCCGCGCCCGCACCTGCCGCCCTACTGCGCGCCGCCGCCGGCCTGCGGGCCCTACGCCGGCCCCGTGGACGAGCCCGCGCTCCTGCTGCCCCCGCCGCCCGCGCCGCCCTTCGCACTGCCGCCCGCGCCGCCCTTCCTGGGCCCCGGCCTGGCGCTGCCCGCCGAGCCGCTCTACGACCTGCCCTGGCCCGGCGCGCTGCCCGCCTGGTGCCCCTTCCCCTGCCTCCCCGCGGACCTGCACCCGCCCCCGAGCCACGGCCGCGACCCCTGGGGCCCGCCCGTGGGCGCGCCCCCCGCGCGCGAGGCCCCGAGGCCCGCCCCGGCGCCCCCGGGCCCGCCCGGCCCGCACCCCGAGGACGGCCCCGCGCGGCCCCGGCGCTACCACTTCACCCAGGAGGACCTGCACCTGGTGCTGTACGGGCTCCTGCCCGGCCAGGAGCGTTCGGCGCCCCTGCACCACGCGGCCTCCGGCCTGCTGGTCCCCGCCGACAGCTCCGGTAGGCGGAGGGGCGCCCCTGGGTGCGGCCGCGCGGGGCCGTGCACCCCGGGATGGGGCCGGGGCGGGCCTGCTTGCTTAGTGCGCGACTGCCGAGGCGGGTCTCAGGGAGATCCGTGGGTGAGGGGACACGGGGTTCGTGCGGGGACCCGTCAGCTGGGCTCAGGCTCCCCGGCATGGCCCGGGATAGCCCCCCGCGCCAGAGCCTCGTGCAATTGATTTCCAGGAGCCCCCGGACCTGACTCTAAGCCAGCGTGATCCCAGATTCTCAAGTTTTCAGTTTGCACAACGGGGTTCATTCCTCACATACCCTTGCAAGGGCTGCCCCGAGCCTCCAAGGAGGAATTGTGTATGTCAAAGACGCGAGAACAATGCAAAACGTCGGACTCAAGATAGTTGTTCCCCCCAGGGAGTAGGGAGGACGTAACAGGATTTCGTAGTGGTTTTTTAACGAAAAGTGAAATGTCATCCCTGCCTTGTTTGTAGGATCTAATTCTCTTCCTCCGACTCTGGATCAAAACTCCCTTCAACTCCCAGAAGGTAGGGGCAGGGCTCCCGGGTGGGTTTCCTTCCCGAGGTGACTGCAGTCAGTTTCCTCACTGACTTCCCCTCCTGGGGCGCCCCCAGGTCTCTGCTTCGGGCAGATGCTGTTTGGCGAAGTCCCGCATTTCGGCGTCTTCTGCTGCAGCCTCATTGCCAAAGGAGTCAGGTTTGGGCCCTTTCAAGGTAAAGTGGTCAACGCCAGTGAAGTGAAGGCCTACGGGGACAATTCTCTGATGTGGGAGGTAAGTCCGATTCTGGTGGGCCGGCTGAAAGTGGGGAGGGGTTCTGGTGGGGACCGCCTGGGCCTGCGCCCCCCCTGACGGAGGGGGGGATGCTCAGGGCAGTAACCCGCTGTCCCATCCGCTGTCCCTCCTGTTTTGCCCGCCTGAAGCCATTGTAGTCTGTGAAGATTAGCCTCGGCAGATACATTTTAAAAACTCATACCTTCTGTTATGTTTATGTACAGAACCAATTGATTTAACTATGGTAGAGTGATGCTGAGAAAGTGCCAAAGGACATGAAAACAAGTTAAACATTTTTTATATCATTTATCTATGAAATTGGTTAAGGATTTGTAAAAAACAAGACTCCTGACTGCATGGGGCATACTGGCGGCAGTGCAGTGTGTCAGGGTTTATCGGCTATCCCTTGACCCTGAATTTCTACTTGTAGGCATATAGTTTAAGAAAGTAATCTGAAGTTCAGACTCTGTGGAAGGTGTTATCCACAGTGTGGTTTATAATAATAAAATGTTGGGGAAAGTGGAATTGCCAACAGCAGGGAAAGAATTAAAGTATGGCTCCATTAGGATGCATGAAAATTAGGTTGGGGTAAAATACAAAACTAATTGGTGTCTTTAAGTGGTAGGAAATGTAACTTCTTGTTTTCCTTGTAAACTTGGAAATAAGAAAATTGATAAAAGTAAAAGTCTAAAAATGCCACGTCGCCTGTAGAAATATCCTTAAGCTAGTAAATCTATTTAGGTTTGACGATAATATTAATAAACACATTCAGTGAACTCAAGTGCGGAATTTGGATTTTAAATTTTTAGCAAGTAAACTTATTTCATAGGTTATGCAGAAAAAAATAAGTAAATTCCAAACTTCATGTCTTATTTCATTTAGATCTTTGAAGATGGTTATCTGAGCCACTTTATAGATGGAAAAGGAGGTGCAGGAAACTGGATGGCCTACGTCAACTGTGCCCGTTTCCCCAAAGAGCAGAACCTAGTCGCAGTGCAATGTCAAGGGCAAATCTTTTATGAGAGCTGCAAGGAGATCTACCAGAACCAGGAGCTCCTTGTGTGGTATGGAGACTGCTATGAGAAGTTTCTGGACATCCCTGTGAGCCTTCAGGTGACAGAGCAGGGGAAGCAAGCGTCTGGGGTCTCCGAAGGTGAGTACACCCTTTTCCTCGGCCAGCCAGGCGCTCCTAGTGGAAGCTCTGGGCTCTTTTCCAAACACAAACACCTTCCTGCAGCTTCTCAGCTGCTTGCGGAGCTCTTCCCCCGCAAAGCTGATGCAGGAGGCAGAACCGAGGTGTCTCTAGCCAGGGAACGTCACCCAGCCGGAAGAAAAGGCACACAGCTTTCCTAAGCTGCTAGTATTCACAAGGCTGCTTTTTCTTGTACCCCTTCACCCCTCCCAGAGAGCACCCTGAAAGTGAAATAAGTGGTGGGAACCTCTGCCTTAGGAGAGCCAGTTTCTGATTCATCTCTGCTCAGGCTAACACAGCAGATGAAGTCACTGCACGAGAGTCGTGTTTTTCAAATGGTGGATTGCAGTATCTTAATGGGATGGGAAATCAATTCAGTGGGGGAGACCAGAAAAAAAAATGAGAATAAAGTAGGATAGAAAATACCGATGCAAATTTCACTTACGTTAGAGCTAGAATTGTTTGGTAAGGTTTCAAATGGATATGAGTGTGTTTGGGTCTCAAATAGAAAATGTATTTATTCCTATGGGTCTCAGTCGAGTCTGGAGAAGCACTGAGCTAGACTCATTATTTTTTAGTTATATTTTTATTAAATTTATTGGGAGACTGGTTAATGAAATTATATAAGGTGCCCCTATACCAGTCTGTACCACATCATCTCAGAGTTTAATGTGGTTGCGAATACCTGGGCATCTTGGGAAAGGTGCAAATTCTCTCTTGCTTCTCTCTAGCTTCTGGGGGAGGCTGGTACTACTGATCCCTGGACCGCGTTTTAGTAGCAAGGAGCTAGAGGACCACCAACGCACTCTGGGCGGGAGCCTCTAGAATCTGCATTTAAAACAAGCTCTCGGTGGTTTTTATATATGTTTATATTTTTATATATACATATACATTTACAGAAGCTTGGGATCCCCTGATCTAATAGGTAGAATGGGAAAAATGCAAATTACTATGCGTGTCATCAGGTAGATGACCACCTTATTATGTTATAATAAATGCATCAAGCTGCAGGTAAAAAAAATGTGAATTGCATTCATCACGGGGTGCAGTGATTGTCTTGCATGCATGTCTGTCTCCTTACTAGACTTAAGTCCTCAGGGCAGGAAATAACCCTAAACACCTTCATATCCCCTGCTCCTGGATCCCAGTGTGGATTGCAGGAAGGGGGAAGACAGTACCTCTCAACGGGGAGAAGCTGCTTGGGGGTGAGATGAAATAAGGGATTGCCAGGCAGGGAGAGGGAAAGCAATCCAGACGGGGAATGGTGTAGTTTAGGAGCAAGGCCATGTTCAACAGGGATTAGGAGGTGAATAATGAGCATTATCTTTCTATAGAGTCCAAACAATGAGGGCCTGTTGAATTGTTTTGGTGAACTTTGTTTCTCCTACCCCAACCTGTGGGTGGCCTGGGAGTCGGGATGGAGCAAAGGGTCATAGAACCCGGAGTCAACACGTACTTAGCCAAACACATCTTTTTGGTCACTTCCAAAAATGTACCAATCGCTTTTGAAATAAAAATGAAAAATATATTTGAGAAAAAAATACATACTTGACAACTCCCCAAATTTAATCATCATCCTTTTGAAAAATCCTTTAACACAATATCGAAGTATGGAAATAATTCATAATTTGTGATGTTTCAGGAATATCTCTTCTAGAAATTTATCTTCAGGAAATAGTCAAAAAAGATTAGCAACCGCGTACAAGTGAAAAGATCACAATGCACAATAGTAGAATAATTAAGTAAATGGTGATGTATTCGCACGGAATGATATGCAGATATCAGAAACCACGATCCTATAATAAGCTACAGGGGTGAGCGAGGGCTTATGGTGCTAAGTGAGGGACAGCCTTAGCATGGCTTGCAGTCAACCGTGCTCCAATTCTGGCCGGATTATAACCGATGCTTGGGGCACTGTTAAAGTAATGTGTGGATTTTGGACACTGTGTGGGAGGGGACTCGTAAAAACTTAATGTGAATTATAGATGAATCAGTTTATTTTCTGTTATGAATGTTTTTGAATTGAGTCAAAAGGAAAGCAAACTCAAAATTCCTCTGTCCTCACAAAAAAACTTTTTCTCAAAGGCTTTTGGTGAGAGAGTTGGTGGGGGGCCTGTCCCCCTCTCGGGTCCTGAGTGGGAGGGAAGGGTCTGGACCCTATGTGGGCGGGTTGTTTGAGTATGCAGCCTGCCGAGTGTGTGTTTTGGGGGCTGGAGGTGTGGAATGCGAAAAACAACTCTTAATCCTTCCCAAACCGTCTGAATGTGTGTCTGTGGTAGGGCAGGAAGCATCATTATCAGGATTGAGAAACCCCCCAGACTCAAAAAGAGCAGTTGATTGAGCTGGGGGAAGGACGAAAGGGGAGAGGGACTAGGATAAAATTAGGTTAAGTGAGATACATTTTCTGAGCAGAAAATGTCAACAGCCGAAGCCCCGTTAGTGAAGGTGCTGTGTCATTTCTGCCGACTTAAGTGGTGATTCTTATGTGCAGATTTACTTTGTACCCAGTGGTTTGAATTTTGGTGTGCTTCGGTGCTCTGATTTGGAAGGTCACGGGCTCTATCTTTTAGACCCCCTTTTCCCAGCCAAGGAAGCGGGAAGGCCAGGGATTTCTGCCCATGGGAGAGCCTTGCTCTCAGCAAAAACCGGTTCCGCAGGGGGATTCCGAGAATATTAGCACCTCAATGAAAGTGGCAGACAGTGGCAGGGCAATGGATTGTCCTGGGGTTGGAGATTACCTTCCCGGTTATTTACTTAATAAATGGTTTATTTCCTCAGCTACTTGTTAAACGTGCCAGGGCCTTCTTGTTAGCTAACAAAGCTCCTGGTGGGCAGCTTCCCCGCTGTCCTGATGCTAAAGAGATTTCCATGTCCAGATGCTTGCATCCACTCTCTCCCTGCTCCTTTCTCCCTGTCTGGGGCCAGACCATGAGGTCTTCTGGAAGCGCGCACCATCGAAGCCACTTTCTCCTCTGGAATCCCGAGTGTCCTGGACAGGGGTGCGTTTGTAGGTGGCCCCTATCCTCTCCCCCTCCCTCACACATAGACCCCCTGGGACCTGGCATCTGCTTTGCTAGAGTCCGCAGCACCTTCTCTAACCTCTCCTCCCCCGCCCTCCTCCACTGATAAGAAACGGATTTGCCTTTCTCAGCCTTATCTATCACTCATAGTGGTAAGAACTCAGTAAGTGTTAGATTTCAATTAATCGTCATGATAACCCTTTGTGCTACGGAAGGCAAGATACTGTCACCCCTCCTCTACAAAGGAAGAGTCTAGCTCTGGAATCTTCCCCAAAATGCAGAGAGGTGAAAGATAAAAAAAAAAAAAAAAAAAGACTTTGTAAAAGGGATAAAAAGGAGCAGCACTTCAGAAGCCCGTGACCTGAGCTCTGGGTATCCATCAGTGTCCTGGCTGAGCGGCTTTGAACTTGTAGCTCAGACGGACAAAGGAGAGGTGTGTTTTTGTATATCGTTAACCTCGTAACGAGTGCCAGCCAGGAGTGTGCGCGATTATGGTTTGTGGCATTTCTGAACCAAATGACCAATTAGCATTTCACGATTGAGGAAATTGCTATAAATGAAAACAAAACTGGCCATGAGTTCACGGGTCATTGTCCAAGCTTGGCGTTGGCCCCGGGAGGGTTTATTTTATCATTTTGACTTTAATGGACGTTTAAAATTCTCTGTAATGAAAAGTCTTGACAAATTGCCTGGGAAGAGAGTAAGAATGAGGGAAAGTAGCTGACAGCCACCGGCACTTCTCTTCCTGTGCTGGACAGAGTCTGCAGAAGGTTACAGATGTGAACGATGTGGGAAAGTCTTCACCTACAGATACTACAGAGATAAGCATCTCAAGTACACCCCCTGCGTGGACAAGGGCGACAGGAAATTCCCCTGCTCGCTCTGCAAGCGGTCCTTTGAGAAGCGGGACCGGCTCCGCATCCACATCCTCCACGTCCACGAGAAGCACCGGCCTCACAAGGTAAGCGTTCAGGTGCCGACGGGGCCCCTGTCCAGCACTCAGGCTTCCGCGGGCCATCGCAGACCGCTCCGAGGCCTCCTGGGTGCAGCACCTGCTGTCATTTTGGGGGAGGGGATCTGATGCACAGTGCGGCCCGGGGCTGATTTTTATGTTTTTCCTTGGTAAACCTTTGGAATTTTTACTGCCAACTTAATTTTTTTTTAACACGAGGAAAACAGTCTTTGCTTGGTAAATACAATCTGGAGAGAAAACAAAACAAACGCTGCCTGTTACGTTGTGGCCCAAAGTTAAGACATTTTAGGTGTAATTGTTTTCCATCTGTATGCACATTTTATATATGCTTGGGATCGCACTGAATATTAGGAGGCTGCTTTTCTGATTTAGGACGACGTCACAACCTAATTTGTAAGCACATGTGGCTATATCAGTACTTCAGTAGTGCTTTTAACATGGCAAAGCAGATTTACCTTCCTCAAGAAGCCCAAAGGAAACATTTAATTTGTCTGACTTTAGAAGAAAAAGAAGCTCAAGTGTAACAGACAGGCAGAACTTCAGATAAATGACTTTTAACAAGAATAGTCGGTTTCTGAAAGAGGAAACATTTTTCGACGGACAAAAATATCAGAAGAGGCCGGGTGTACAACCGACAGCAAAAAACCCCATGCCACCCTCGTCCTTCCCACATTCAAAACATAAACGTGTCTCCTTTTCAGATGAATCAAGAGAAATTACGACGTCAGGGGAAATCCTTGGCGCCCATAACAATGAGGCGAGAGTTCATGCGAAAATTCAGAATTCTGGCGCCATCAGCCTTCAGAGACACCTGACCAGAGAACAGGGGCCTCGGGGTTTTTTTCCCCCAGAAAGTGTTTCCTGCACGCCATCCGTTCAAATTTTTGCAAGACTTTAAAACTTGTTTCAAAACTTGTAAGCTTTCGTTTTTGCTAGGGTTTCTAATTGCAAGACGTAAATTTAGTTTCTTGACTGTATAATTGCATAATGACATTTACATTCTTTATGGAGCTTACTCTGATTTGAACCAGTGATTTCTGGACCTGGGAACGGTCAGATCTGGATATTTTCCAATACCTTCTTGCATTTTTCCCCACTCTTACTCTTGATTTTTTTCTTTTCTTTTTTTTTTTTTTTTGGTGGCGGGGAGGTATTCCTGGGGCATATCTTCAGGTAATCGTGTTTAAGGGTACATAGTGGAAGGTTATTTTTTTTGTCTTATCGGGATATTTTACTCTCACATCTGATACTTGGATATCGAATTGTAGGTAGGAATAATTGTCCCCCAGAATATTCAAGGCATCATTCTATTTTCTTCTATCGTTTGACGCCTGGTTCTTGTTTCTTTGTAATTAACCGTTTTCTTCTTTATGGAACTTGTTCTCTGTCTTTGGAGTTCTAAAATTTTAACAGAATGTGTCGAATTGGATGTGGCTTTTTCTTTTTCTCCTACTTGGTATGCAGTGGAGTGCAAAGTACTCTTTCTACATGAAGGCAAAAGTTCCAAGCTCAAAGGAATTTTCTTCTTTTTCTTTTTCTTTTTTTTGGGGGCGGAGGTGTGGGGGTTGGGATTCTCTGCCTTCCATTCCAGATCTTTGTTCTTTCCAGGAACTCCTTTTGGCCAGATATTAGGTTGAATCTACCTTCCTGTGCTTAACTTTCATTATTATTATTATTATTTTGCTTAGCCTTCCCAGAAAAATCAGAAAAGTTCCCCAACCTTATTTTCCAAATAGTATTTAAGTCTTTACCAGTTAGTTGGGTCCGTTCAGTTAAATAGGATTTCCATTGAGTACTTTGTATTCTTGTTTGTTTTTCATTTACAGGAGCAGTTTTTTAAAAATTACCTCCCTCTTATAATTGATCTCTTTTTTAACATTATCCCAAACATTTGACTTTTTTTGCTTTAATAACAATAACATATGCTTATTAAAACGTATTAAAAAGCCTACAGGTATACACACACAATAAAATACACTAGTAGTTCCCTCGCACGCAGGTAAATGTCATGGTGAAACGAACTTGTTCGAGGAAACGTGACTTCAGCTGTATTTTTCTTTTTCGCCTTAGTGTTCTACGTGCGGGAAGTGTTTCTCTCAGTCTTCCAGCCTAAACAAGCACATGAGAGTCCACTCTGGAGACAGACCCTACCAGTGTGTGTACTGTACTAAGGTAAACGGGATGATGCCCTGCTGAGGGACCGGCCTTGATCTCTGTTCGAGTGTCCGTGGATGAGAACTAGAGCGTAAAGCCTAGCTCACCACAAGTTCTTGCAGCCACCCACCCCTGAGTGTGCTCACGTTTGCTGAAGATGGTCTGATACCATCACCTGTTGCCAGCTTGGCCGTTAGGGCACGTGCCAGTGTGATAATAACCCCAAATCAACAAGGACCTGATGGTTGCAGAGGGATCTCTGGTTACGTCACAGACACTAAAATGCTGCTGGTCCAACTTTCTGGAGCAGCATCGCGGCCGTGCAGTCTCATCCACATTGTATAGGGTATTCAGTTATAAAAATGAAGAGACAGGTACGTGGTTAGGGGTTGCTGGAGTAGAGACAGGTTGGACCTTCGGAGGCATTTTACCAGAATACCTCGGGTCCTGCTTTGATGATACACCTGTGCTGTCTAATGCAGAGTTAGCCAGTAACCATATGTGGCTAACGAAATTAACCAAAGTGAAATAAAGTAGTGAATTCAGCAGCTCAGATGCTCTAGCCACATTTCAAGTAATCGGTACTCCCGTGTGGTTAGTGGCCACCAACCGGATGGCACAGAGAGAACTGTTGGATAGAGTGGACTGTGTCTATCATAGTCATTTACATTTTCTTATAATGAAGCCATGAAAGAAACAGGCTGTCTTAGCTAGGGTGACTTCTAAATCTTCTAAAGAGGAAGAAAGCATTGAGTCTACAAGGCTCGGGGAAGCTAATCAGCCAAAGAAGTTGTCAATGGAATGGAAATAATCAGCGTATGCCCAGACACCCTGCTGTCGAGTGCTTCTCTCCCGGGCCCCCAGGTCCGAGATCACCAGTTAAACTTGGTGTTTCGTATCACTGCCAGTGGACCCCCCAAAGTGAAATTATTACGTTTCTCATACAGTACCTGGAAGTGGCAAAGGTCAGAGCATGGTATTGAAACGAATGAGGCGAAAGGTCATAAGTAAGGGAAATGAAAAGAAGTGGCCACGACAAAATATGTCAAAACCACCAAGTACTTGGGGCTCTAAAACGTTATAGCCACTCATAGTTCAGCAGTTTCTTTAAAAACCAAACGTATAACTACCATACAATCCAGCAATTATTTAGACGTTCACACAAAAACCTGCACACAAGTTTGTAGCCGTTTTTTCCATAATAGCCCCAACCCCGTGTCGTTCGGTGATGAAACAGCAGTGCACCCACACCGCGGAATACGACTCAGCAGTCAAAACGGGGCGAGCCGTATAGGCATCAGCCTGGGCAAGTCACCAGACTCGTGCTCAGTGAGAAGGGCCAATACCCAAAGATCATGTATTGTGTGATTCCGTGTACACAGCCTCGACTTGATACAGTTATGGAGAGGGAGGACAGTTTGGTGGTTGACACGGCTTAAAAAAGAAATGGGAGTGGAAGCGGTGGGGAGGGGGCCGTGCGAGGGCCCTTTCTGATTAAAGGTCTGTCTCTCAACTGTGGGAACCAGGGTACAGGGTGCATAGAATCTCTGGTATTTCTATGAGTGTGAATCTAGTTACCTCAAAAAGTTTTAAAATGAAGAAACCGGTAAGGTGCTGATATTTATGCAGACAGTGGCCAATATTAGCTGCTCCTGTAACGCAGCGAACCCCAGTGTGGACCTAGGAGCCCCCGTGCCAGAATTGCTTGTTCGGTGCAGGTTCCTTGTTGCCCCAGAGTGTGTGCTTACTGGGCACACTCCCTGGGGCAGGGTTGTCAATCTGCATTTTTAGCTAGACCCCAGGTGATCTTGGCCACTGCCCTACTCGTCAGGGCTACTCAAGGCCAGCCAGAAGGACACATCCATCACGTCCTTTGTTGTAGGGCTTCTCCTGTCAGCCAAGAGTCTCTACAGCCTTAATCCCCAAGGTTCAGCTGCTGGAGAACTAAGGGTGACACAAGCGTCAACAGTGACGTTAACCCTTTGTGCAGTGGGTCTTCCGGCTGAAGGGATTCTCTCCTCTGCTCTGTCTCGCAGAAGTTCACGGCGTCCAGCATACTCCGCACGCACATCAGGCAGCACTCTGGGGAGAAGCCCTTCAAGTGCAAGCACTGCGGCAAGTCTTTCGCGTCCCACGCGGCCCACGACAGCCACGTCCGGCGCTCCCACAAGGAGGACGAGGCCTGCTCCTGCAGCACCTGTGGCAAAACCTTCCCAAATCAGGAATCCTTGGACCCGCACGTGAAGGTCCACGACGACTGCTAGCCCTCAGTCTGGGGACCGTGTGAAGCGAAGGACGCGGACTCCGGCCTTCTTTTCCTCGTTGGCGAGAGTGAAGTAGGAAGAAACCATAGTTCTCCTGTGAGAAGAAGCAGACAAATGGACCTGACCAAATAGCTGATTAACCGCATTTATCAACCGTGGTTTGAACGGCTCTCGCAGAAGTGTTTTCCATGATTTCCAATAAGAATGAAATTTTGGTGAATTTACCTAGAAATGATGAAAGCTGTTACTAGTTCTTGAGGGCCTGGAAACTCAAAAGTCCTGCGTGGGGACAACCTTGAATTTCAGGGACTGAGTCGAGTTTATAATTTCCTGATGAAAACGAACCCTTACTCTGTGCCTTGGGCCCCCATTATATTGTGTCTACGGCCATCACCTGTTAATATTTCTTCACAGAATAAATTCTTTATAAATTCATTCGAGCCAGAGCATCATTAGTGGTACCTGAATGTTCAGACATGAATTAATCGCCCATCTATCTGAGTTCATTTTAGGATCTTAGTTCCTACCCCGCCTCCATCACGGGACAAATGCCTGTTAGTAGCTTGTATAGCGCCGCACAGAATTACTCGGAGGACACAGAAATCACCTATGCACCCACCATCTGTGACCTTTACTGATTGGGGAAGAAAAATTACCAAACCGAGAAAGGCTAAAAAAATTGCAGTAGACAAAAATGAACGTATTTCTATTGCTCTAGGACTAAACTGGATTTCATTCCTGAGTAATAGACGGGTGGGATTTTTGAGGTCTCTAATTAGCCTGTTCATGATAACATCTGTAAAAGGTAAAAAAAGACCCACTGGGGGGAAAAATGTGCCATCTAAGTTGTCACAAGGCTGATGCAAGTGTGTGGGGAATAATGTCTTAGAATGTTCCGGAAGACAGCGGACTCGTCTTCGGGGTAATAATAGCCAACACTGGCTGAGTGTTAGGCCTGTGAGAGAATATCACCGAATTCACCACTTGACAAATGGGGAAATGGAGGCTGGGAGAGTAAGAAACATAATCACAGAAAACTAGAGATCAGACCAGCAGAATAGAAGTGCTTCGTAGGTGACCATCGCTACTAAACTGCTATGCCACATCACCAGCTATGGGTCTATTGACGACCTGGGGTTTCTCTTCACCCTTTAGCCACGGTCCAGGTCCCTCAAAATGGAGCAAACTCAACATGGAACAGCTGCCCCCTCCAGAGGGAGGCTCCCAGCTGTGGCAGAGTCCTTTGAGACAGACGCAGTGGCAGTGACAGATTCTCCTCTCGGGAATTCTGTGCTGCGGTGGCTGGGTCTGAGTAATTTATGCTAACGGGAACGTGCCCTGTTGTTTTAGGGGTGTTTTAGTTCGTGTTAATTAAGTCAGAACAATGGTCTTTTGAAAAGATGGGGTCTCATCTTGCAATTAAGCAGCCTTTCTTTGACTTAAAGTGTATCTCTTACTGTTTATGAGTTTAATTAAACGTTATTTTAAAATTAAATGGTAAAGCAAGACCTCAGGAGCTGGTGTGATGCCCAATTTTTCCACCAGTTGAATAATTCAAATTAACCATTGCATGTTTTGAATCAGAATAGTAGCAAAGGAAGGGAACTATTTTCCTCTAAGTCACTCCCAAATATGTGATGGGGAAAAATGCCTTACGTGGATCACGCATGCCCATGCTAACTGGGAAACCCTGGACAGTTTAATTTAATTTGACCTGTTTCCACAAAGTCTTGGTCACATTGATCAGGTGACATATATCAATTTTTGGTTTGGAAAATGCAGTCAGTTCGTAACTTCTTTGGTAATTACCTTAAGCTCTCTTATGTTTGTGTAAAATCTGTATCTCGGCTATTT
Source organism: Cynopterus sphinx (assembly GCA_030015415.1). Taxonomy (NCBI): domain Eukaryota; kingdom Metazoa; phylum Chordata; class Mammalia; order Chiroptera; family Pteropodidae; genus Cynopterus; species Cynopterus sphinx. The sequence continues at coordinate 47,479,980 of CM057389.1, read as the reverse complement.
CTAAAGGTTATTCGGATCGGCTTATAATAATAATAAAAAAGTAGACTGAGACAAAGTCCAAGACAAACCACCACACAGAAAGGAGAATGGAATTAAAACTCTGGGTTAATGTAATTACGCAGGCTAGATTTTGGAGTTGGACAGGCTGTCTTTGTCCACCGTGTCCTCATGGTCCAATGTTGGGGAGGTCGTTTCATTTCCGAGGTTTAACATCTTCACCCACACGGTAATTATAGTGTAGGGCACTGTGAGGATGAAGTAAAATGAACCGACTTGTGTCCTGGATGATACTTAATCCAATTTCTTTCTCCTAACCTGTCAGTCAAGGCAAAATTAAGACAATTATGCAAATTTTATGTTGACACATGTGCTTGCTTTCCATTGTTCTCACAAGTGTGGTTCCTGGGCCAGCAGCATCAACACTACCTGGGGACAGTTAGGCAAATTCTCCAGCCCTACTGGATATCTGCTAAATCAGGAACTCTGGGGATGTGGCCCAGCAATTCGAATGAAGGTTTTCAAACCGTTGCTTCATTCGATTTCGTCTTCCAGTACCTGCAGCACGGCAGGAGGTGAAACTGAGTAGCTAGGTGACTTGGCAAAATTACAAAGCTGTTCATTAGCAGCAACGATTAGAATAAATTGCTGGCAGAATGGTGCTCTTCCTGGGACTAATGGATGCCAATAGAACACAGTCCTGTTTTTCTGTTGGAAATATGGAACTTTGTGCAGCCTGGTTGATGGAATTTAGAGACCTTCTCGTGAGTGAGTTACATTTCTTGTCCCTACCTGAGTCTATATCTGATGTTAGATATAATCGGTTTATTCATTAGAGTAAAAAAAAAAAATGCATGAAAAGGGACCTCTGAACCCTGGAAAAAATAACTAAGCTTAAAGTAAAGTGGCATCTGTGGTATTGATGAAGCTGTTCTAGTTTTCAAGGGAACCGGGCAGTCGAAAGAGACACTTGGACCTCTATGGGGCCTACAGTAGGCTCAGCATTGTGGCCATAGGGGCATTGCTCACTTTGTTCCCACAGTGCAGGGCAGATTGGGGCTGCAATGAGCTGCCGTTCATAGTATGATAGAGAAAATCTCAAATACAGTCCTAGACTGTCTATTGCTGGGTCTGAAATACTGTGCATGACACGGTATTTCATTCACAGTTGTTTTACGTGCTTTCAGGATGCCTTGTGACTTCCTCAGGGGGCAGTCATTGCACCAAACTGTTATTTTATGGGCCCTAGCCAAATTTCGGGAGAACAAATTTATACCTTGGATTCCTTCAAACATTTCTCTAGAATATCAGATCATAGCAAGTTTTTTTGATTGACATTGCAAAATAGAATAACCCAAATTATTTGGAAAGAACAATTGTGTTAACAATATAAAATACCCTTCATTGATAATCTCTTCATAAAGAACGGGAATCTCAAAGAATCTCATAGAAACTTTTTTTTTTTACCTTATTTTAAGAGGTGATAGATTCAGCTTCCATTAAATGCTGCAAAGAATTTTCACTGCTTTGTTGGCTTGAAATAAATTATGGTTTTTTGAAGTGAGCTATTTAGCTGTCATTATAGCTAAGGTAGGGAAAATTTAGGGAGAAGATGGTGGTCTCATTTTTGCATATGCCTCAGGATACAATATTCCTTCTCTGTCATTCATTTTCATCATGTATTATCGCAGGATTTTTGTAATCTCATGTGAAAAAGTGAGATAAATTGTGTGTGTTTAACATAATGTAAATTCCATCTATAGGTTTGCGAAATTCGTTCTGGGTTTAGTACTTTGTGTCAAAAGCAGTTTGCTCTCAAGAAAACGTATCAGAGAGATTGGAATTCCATTCCTGATTTTTATAGACGGTTTAAACATGCCGTGTTCTTCCTTTTGCTTCCAGGATGCTAATAAAAATATTAGGTAAGGTTTTAGGGCCATACAGGTGATTTTTGCCCATTCTTAACCAATTAGATGCAGCAAGACAACTGAGAGGCCTGAGTCCACAACTCCCTCTGAGCTTGTTTTCGACAACAGGGTTTTTCCTTCCTCCCTCTGGAAAGGCTTTCTCAAGCTCTGACTGTTGCAAGACGGTGAGTACCTGAACCTGGGAAGGTGGATGGCGAATTCCTCTCTCCTGTTATCCGATGTAACCCTGCCGGAGCCAAATTCTCTAAAATTTGTTTTGAAACTCTTCCACTTCCACTAAGAATGAGCAGGATGTCACACAAAGGTGGTTGTTCCAGGTCCTCTCGGAGAGGGAGGGCCTATCTCTGTTCCCCAGTTCTTAAATGCCAAATGCCTTCGGCCATGGGAGCCCCCAAGGCAGGGCTAGCCCAGCCACAGGTGGGCCTGAGGTCTTCGGGGCGACTAGGAACCTAAGGCTGGGCACTCAAGAACAGGCATGGGAATTCCCCTATCCCAAGGGGAAGTGTTTCCTAAACTCAGCATGGCTTTCCCCACTATCTAGTCTTCCTTCCTCTCTGATCCCAGCACTGACTGCAATGTGAGGGCTAAACCCTCCTTCACTCCCCAGAGAGCTTCCCTTCCAGGGTTTACCCCACACCCCTCTCTAAGTGGCTACCTGTCAGTTTCCATTTCAGCCCCACCTCCCTCCTTACAGGACTGCTGACCACCGACTGACACACTACCTGCATCGATTCTCTAAGAGCCTTCAAGGTGGAGGGGAAAGACTATTCTAAGGCAGCCCTGAGCTCTTAGCCGAGTGGGATCATAAACACCCCCATTAGAGGTTTCATTCAATAGCAATCTCTGCTAAAGTAAATGGACATCAGTCCCCCGCCCCCCCTGACCCCCACAAATGCAGAGGCCATTATCAACGGGCAGAGAGCACTGAGCGGCGGCGGGATCAGTGTCCACATTTTCAAATGATTCCTGTAATGAAAAGCTGCGTTCTTTTCAGGCCATAAAACACCCAGGAAATGTCTATTCATTTAGCCATTGTACATATTAGCTTATTTATTTATGGCCGATGCTGCCATCAGCATTCCTTGGGTGTAGAGTTAATCCGCTTCATGCTCGGGTGATAAACTCCTAAAAAGCAGACGTGTTAAGTCGGCTCCGTGCAGTACGCACTGCTGTTCCTATCACGCAGGTTTGTTTTCCAGCTTAAACGCAAGTCCACTCCCTTTATACTCACGGGAAGCATTTTATATCTGCATGCCTATTTGACCCAGAGCTCACGAAGATTTATTTTCAACTGCAGTTCTTAGAAAATGAGCATATCGCCGTCATTTAACCAAATATCCTCTAGTTACTCAAAGAAGATCTTCTCCAAACTGAGTTATGGCAAGAATCATCTCCTCCTTCCTGCCCTCTCTTCTTCCTCCCTCTGTCCTTTCATGAAATATTTACTGAGCACGGAATCTGAATCATCGCAGTAGTCACGTGTCTTGCACAAGCAGAAACTCAGTTGTTGATAGAATCCGTTTTTTTTTTTTTTTGGCGGGGGGGTAGTGCCTGGATGAGACTATTCGTTTGGGGGATCTAGGAAAAGAATCGGGATTTGCACATTCACATTTTCTGAGGATTAGAGTTCAGAACTTGAACTGTGTTTCTATTAGTCCAGTCCTAAAGGTATTTTTAAATGTCAGTGGTATTCACTGTTCATGGCTAGTATGCGCACAGAGTGGGAAATCGGAGAAAAGAAAGTGTATGCAGTGCAATGGGAGTGTTCACTGTTATCCCCCTTTGTTGTTGTTGTTCACGGAGACATAAATATAAACAACCTGAGAGGAACTGCAAAGAAAGGCCCTCAGAGTCATTTCAAAATTATGTTCTGCTGAAACAATAGGGGCAGAAGGACAGCCAGTCAACCCCACAAGTGTGTGACAGCCGAGAACCAGAAAGAGGGAGAGATAGATAGAGAAGAAAGAGAGAGAGAGAGAAGAGAGGGGTCAGGTCATTTCCAGTCCCAACTTCCAACCCTGCCATCAGGGCCCATGCCTCCTCTCCCCGCTGTTCCCTGCTGCTCCTGTGTCTCCTGGCACCTTTACAGGCTCCCCTCCTCCCGCACTGGGTCTGTAGACACTGGGATCCTGCGCGCCCTTCACTGCCCTTCACTCTGCGGCCTCTGTCCCTGCTGTCCCCTGCACTGGCTTGGCCGGCGTCGACGGCCATCTCTACCCTGACCATGTCTACATTTCGATTTGACTTCCTACTTGGGAATCAATCTATATGTCATGGAGGCAACGGATTTTGACGTGTCCAAAACTACAGATCTTTCCTAAAGTCCCTTAGAGTGATCCCACCACCCACTGTCCTAGGAACCTGCTTGTCACATGTCCCATCCAGTTGGTACAATTCCTCCCTAAAGCCTGAGGCCCGTCACCTTGAGGGGGCTGACACACAGTTATGACATTCATTAGCCCCTAACCAGACCATTTCCTTCCCAGCCAGAGGCATCTTTTCAAAACACTATGTGTTATTGTCCTTTTGCTCAAGGCCTTTTAAAAGCTTCCCTCCCATTCATTGTCCAAACATGTTAACCTTAACCTACGAGGCCTCTAATTTTATCCTGAGGCACTCAGCTTGGAACCCATGCTCCTCCAATACTCCCTTCCTGACAGTTGAAGGAGCCATAGAACTAGTTTTTGCCCCAGGACCTTCACTGATTGTATCTCCCTTTCCTGGAATACTCTCCTCCCTTCTAGAGTCTAGCCTTGAGTGCTGACTGTTAACTTCTGTAAGCACCAGTTTGGTTATCTGTAGAATGGGCAAATAATAGATAGTACTGACCCGATTGGGCTATGATAAGGGTTAAGCAAAATCAGGGGCCTAATCTTATCCTTAATGCAGTGCAGGGCACTTACTATGTGTTCAATAAATGTTAGTTGTTAATTAATATCAATATGTCCTTTTTGTTCCAAACGAGCATTAGCTCCTGTATTTACTAGGTGGCCCAATAAATATTTATTGAATAAATAAATGAATGAACAGTGTGTGAAAGATGAAATTTGGCCTTCTTTTTACTGTCATAGCTGTAGAACTAAAACATTCCTATGGAAGAGTGACAGCAGCTGCCCCGGGTATAAGATAACCTGGAGAGGGGAAGGACACAAAACAGAGGAACAAGTGGGAGAGCAGGCTCGTGTGAAGATGAGGAAGGGAAGGTCATCATAATATGCCAGGTGGTAGCAGGCAGAGATGTCAGCCCAGAGATCCACCACGTGTGGCCTGTGGGAGTGGGGGTGAGGAGTGGGAGGCAAGGTGGGAATGTATTCATTCAGTCAACAACGTGCATGGTGCCAAGTGTTAGAAAAGCCAGACCCTGTAGGTTCAAGGTAGTTAAACAAAATACACCACTAGCTTGTGGTGCTGCTGGAAGATCCCATGTGGCCACCATCCAGAGGCATCCAGACCTTGTCACTTTCATACACTCCCAACAATTCTCAACCTCACGAGCAATCAAAGGGCATGAGCACACTCATTCTGCTAGGTAACAGTATATCGGCCAGCACACTGCTTTGGGAAAGCAAATAAGTGCTATGCACCAAAAGCCTTAAAAAGGTCTGTCATCTTCCATCTGGTGATTCCAGTTTTAGGAACCATCTTGTAGAGTCAGAAATGCAAAGATTCATGAACACGGATGTTCTTAGCAGCACTGTTTTTGACACTGAAAACTGATGTTATTCAGCAACCCGGCTTAAAGCACATTGATAAAATGGAGCCCTGACTGGCTATTAAAATGGAATTTCTTCAAAGAATGTTTGACATTCTCTCTACAAACCTAAATAAGCTCACAAGATATGCTTGATCCTTGACCAAAGCTGAGGGTTGGGGGCTCGGATCCCCTGCTCAGTCGACGTGCGCAGGTGGGACGTGCAGGTGGCGGGGCCGCGTGCGACGTGAGGGGGAGGCGAGCGACCTTCCTGCTGTCCTCAGCCGCTTCCCTGAACGTGACAGCCCGAGGGAGGTGAGAGGGAGAGTGGATTTGGAAAGAAGGAAAATCGAGATTGCTTAAGTCACTTTTTTTTCTTTATCTTTACGGCAAGTTGATGCCCGGCGCCCGGCCACTTAAAGACGACCATTTCCGTCCCGTCTGCCCACCCAGGTTCTGCCTGTGTGTTCTCTTTTCAACGGCGACTGGTTTCGTGAACACCTCTCCCCCACGCCCACTTACTACTGTGTAGTGATCACTTTCTGCTGACCCGAAGTATTTTTCCTTAAAACGGCCTTACATCTGCGCGTTAACCGCTCCCCCCACTGACTGAGCATCAGCGGAGCACCGCTGGCCACTTAGGTCGCCTCCATCGTTTTCAGCGTCACGGATGGCTGTGCTAAGTGTCCGTGTCGATGAATGTTTGCTTAAATCCGGGTGGTTCTTCATTTGAGTACTTTCCTCAGTGCGAACTGATGGGACCCAACACAGGCGAGGAGCGGCCGGTGCAGGTGAGCCCAGGCGCGCTGACGGCGAGGACAGCACCGTGGCAGAGGCTCGGCTGCAGCTCCTGCTGTTTCACTGTCTTCACTGACCCCTCGGCGTCCTCCCCGCCCCTCAGTAATGGTCACCCAGAGCTCTCCTGGAGAGAGCGGGCCGGTGCATCCTTGGGGTGCTGCAGGTGTCCCCGTATTAAGGACTGCCCGGCCGGGCGACTGCGCATCGCATCGCGAGTAGGGGTTCTGGAGGGGATCGGACGAGGCTCCGGTTTCTGCAGCCCTGGTCCTCCCAGGGGACACCCAGGGCCCAGCCCCACCCCGCGTCCCCGTGCCTGGGCGTGGCAGGGGGGCTCGTGACAATGGCCGTGATGACAGGTGGCCCCTCTGAGCCGCCGGCCATGGGGTGCCGCAGTCTCCCCCTTCCTCCTTTCTCCTCTCCCTCCCTGACCCCGCACCTTCCGTCCTCCTCCCCCTCGCCCCACCCTCGGCTGCCGGAGCCCCCGGTCCGGTGAGTGGGAAGCCCTGCGCCCAGCGGCCGGCCTGGGGCGCGGGGGGGGGGGAGCGCGGGGAGGCCGCCCAGGGGCGCGTCCTGCGGAGAGGATGAGGCTGAGATGCTCCCTCCCCCGCCTCAGCCTCGGGCATCCTGGAGACCCCCCAGGCTGAGCCCCGCCCCCAGCCCACACCCGACCCCGAGGCTGGGCCCTCGCTTTGATTCTCTATGACCTTTTGGGACCCACCCAGGTTGCAGCTAGAGACCCGCCTCGCGAGGAAGGGTCTAACTCAGGCTCTCTACCTGCCCGCTGCAGCCTTGGGTGGCCGCTTTCTTTGGCCGAAAGGTGGGGCAGGGCGGAGGCCTGGAAGCGGCAGGCGTCCTTGTCTTCCTGCTAAGCGAGCTGGTCTGGGAGTGCCATTTGGTGAGGTTTCCCCATTATTCACTTTCCCTAAGTCTGATTCCTCTGAAATACTCTTCTCTACTGTATAAACCTCTTGAGTGCTGGGAGCTACCTCTCATACTCCTGTTGGCTCCTTGATAATGGATACGCCTACGAGTCATGTTTTCATGTAATGAATATGCATCTTTAATATGTAACCTGCCTACGGCTATACTGGTGTAGGTGAAGAAAGAGAGCTAGGCACAAAACAGCAACAGCTGTGTGCATGGCAACAGGCTGCCCCCTGCTCAATGCCATCTGAACCACTAATGGGGTGGGGAGACGTAAGGGTTATATACTCCTCTACCTGGATCACTATGTTTCACCAGCTGAATTCCCCGTCCTTCAAAACTCAGCTTAATTTTCGCTCCTTTGGGAAACTCGTTCTGACCTTTCCCCACAGAATTAGAAAACATCAATCCTTAGCAATGGATAATCTCTCTGATGGTCCTTAGTCACTGGGAGTGAAGGAATGGGAGTCACAGAGAATATCCCAGAGAGATGTACATGAAATAACACAGTAGTGAGGTAGAATCAACCAGGAGGATGGGGACAAGAGGCAGTCGGAATGCAAGAAACCTTTAAAGAAGGCAGACAGACATGGTGAATAATTTTGGAGACATAGAAAGGCCGCATTTAAAAAAGGGGATGAAGTCTCATCAGACCATCATTTAGTAAGATTGACTCAGGATGTGGAAAACATTGGGAAAAAAAAAAAAAAGAAGCCAAGTAGTTAATGAAATTTAAGGGTTTATTTTGTCTTTACTGTCATGTTTCTAGAAGAAGATGTGATAAAGACAATAAGATCTGTAAGTACTATACATATTAGTACAAAAGTGTAAATTAGGGAAAAAGTGTCCATTTCATTTGCTTGGTCTAGAGGAAAATACGTCATTTTGAACTCAGATGTTTATATCTGTTTCTTCATAAAACTACTAAAATGATACTAAAAGGCTAAAAAGGGCGGGGGGAGCAGTAAACCATAAGGAGAAAAGGAAAGGAAATCACAGTAGATGGGGTATTTCAACAAAATTTTTGAACGCTGGAAGGCAGGTGGTCAAGCGTTAGCTGATTTAGCCAACCTGAGCCGGCCTGCTTCCGAGAGACACTGATGGGACTCGACAGGAACCCAGGTGATTCACCACAGGCCCCAGGAAGGCTCAGGAGGTGAGACAGCAGTTCCTCTGCGAATGGGAGTGTGGGTGGGGATTGAAAGAATTGGTGGAAAGTCTTATAAAGAATAGTGAGACCTTAGCATACATCTCCAGCCCATGCCTCCAAGCCCACCTAAGTGGGGCAGGATGCGCCAAGCTGGAATCTACATCCTGAAGAAGGAAGGGTGTCTGACATTGAAAAAGCCTCCAATATACCAGACAGAAATCAAAATGAGAAAACAGAAAAACAACAACAAATTAACTGGGAGGAAACAGACAATGCATGGAGCACGAAAACACTTTTTAAAAAAGTCTCAGACCTTCAGAGATATATTAGAAGTTCTAGCATTCTTGAATGGGGGCTTTAAACAGGAAAAGCCCCCTCTTGAAAGAACCTTTTGGAAATTAAAAATGATAGCAAAAGAAGAAAAATATAGAACAGTTGGGGTGGAAGATGAAGTTGAGATAGTTACCTAGAAAGTAAAACAAAGAGACAAGTAAGTGGAAAATGGGAGAGAAGAAAATTGACAGTTCAATCTAGAAGACCCCAAACCCAAATAATAGAAATGAAAGGTTTCCCACAGCTTTATTCACCTTTTTTAAGCACCCTTTCTTAGAAAGCTTCTGAGGGTATTTCACTAAAATACAAAAACCAAGAGAAGGGAAGTCAGAGGCTCCAGGAAATGGAGGGCGTAGCACAGGGTTTGTAGCCCAGGAGAGAAGTAGCAGGATGAAGGCTGTGACACAGGGCACGAAAGCGACCAGTCCAAACCGGCTGGAGGCCAGCAGGAGGGCCGCCTCCCAAGGGGATGGGGAGGGGAATGAGGAAGAAACCCATAGAAAACTAAGCAATCAAGCTACCAAACAGGGGGATTAATCCAGGGATAAAAAGAAATGGTACAAGAAAGGAAAATAGTGACTCGGCTGGGAATAATATCTACAGCCATAGGAACAAGGAATAATACTGACTGAACTCAAGGATGAAGTGAATCTATTGTGAGGGGACTGGGGGAATGCTACCTGGAGACCTGGGAGATAAGGGAGCCACAGTAGAAAGACAATAGTTGACAGTTAAATGTGAAAAGAAATACCAGTATGTATGAGTTATTTAGCAACTTGGGGGTAGCTATTGTTTATGGTTTCCTGGGGGAGAATTGAAATCAGCAGTGGGGAAGGCCGGAGGGAGGACTTATTTTGAAATATTTGGAGCCTAACACAAATGCTACGGAGCGTTCTCGTGTAGACTCAACCCACTGCCCCAGTGAACCACAGACCATGATCAGAACCAGGCAATCGAGGCTCTTATAATACCATTCACTACATATAACTTTAAAAATTGTTTTCAGGTATTATTCAGTTTTAAATAAACATTAACAAGAACGGTCTAGGGCCTACTTTGCTCTTAAATGAATTGGCGTAAAACACTCATAATAAAAAAAAAAAACCCTTCGTATCTAGATTATGTCTATTTTCTGTTCTCATTATGTTTCTCATTCTCATCCTCTTCTAGATTTTTTTTAATACTAGACGTAAGTGATCTCTTTTATTGGTCTTTTTGGTTTATTGATCAACTTTAGTAGCTTTTTAGCTTCCTATATTAATGGTTTTTGTTTTCTCTTTATTCATTACTTTTTCCTACTTCGTTGCAGGTATATGGTGTGGTTCTTTTCCCTGGTGTCTTGAGTGGAAACGCTATTTGTTTTTCAGTCTTGGATCAGGCAAAGTTCTAGCAGGAAAGAGGGCTGTCTGAAGTTTGATAAAGGAAATAACACAGAGAAGTGGGCTCCTCTACCCTCCCTGGCCTGGGGGGGAAGAGCTGCAGCGCCCCCATGGGGGGCTCTGGGCAGGAGACACCTGATCTCATGCATCTCTCTCCTCTGACATCTAGACACCTTGGAGGTGACACTGTCCATAGGGTCTTTGTCTCTGTGCCCAAGCAGCGTGGAGAAGGGGGAGAGTGAGTGTGGAAAATGCAGCAGAAAATTCTCAGCACACTTTTTGCTAATAAGTCATTTAAGGTTGCAATGTTTCCTCTGAGTATTGCTTTGGCCACATTTGTAATTTCCGACTAGTTTTCAGCTTCCTTCTGAAACCATAATTTTTTGGAGCAATAGATTAATATTCTAAGAAGAGTAGTTTGGAAGGGATATTCCTTTGGTTAAATTCTGATGTTAGTACATTATGGTCCGTGAACGTGGCTCATATAATTTCAATTTGAAAAGTTCATCGAACTTTTTTGCTGGCCTAATTAATTATAGCTAATATTTGCAAATATTTCATGAGTGTTTGTAAAGGATGTGTATTTTTTTGTTGCATACAAAAATCTATCTCTCTTAATTCAAGTCTTTATTGAATTGTGTTATTTAATCCTCTACATCTACATTTTTGTATATATTTGATCTGTTGATTTTCGAGTGATAGGTTAAAATCTCCCACTTTCTTGTGGATTCATCAATAGCTCTTTGACCTGCTATGAGGTTTTGCTTTACACATTTTGAATCTGTGTGATTAGGTACAGAAAGTTTTCTGGCTGTTATACATTCTTGGTGGGTCATAGCTTTTATGACCATCACATTTTCTTCTTGTTCCATTTAATACTTTTAGTCTTAATTTCTAATTTGTCCAATAATATCATACTACATCTTTCTTTTATTAGTATTTACCTGATACACAGGTCTATTTTTCCCAATTCATTTCTTTCCTTTTTCTGTCTTTCTTATTTTGTTTTTGTCTTTCATTACTCAATGAGAGAGAAAACAGAGTTGATGATGATTTCTACCATTTATGTGAGCATTTTCCAAATTGTGTTAATGTAATTTTGTTTTATTCTTTTTTTCTTTCCATTCAGTTAGCTCTGTCTGGATTTCACTAGGAAACTTCATCCTCCAGTGAGGGAGCAGTTCAGGGGGTGGGAGGGGGGGTGTGAGAGGCAGGGAGAGCACTGGTCACCAATGTCATTCAGGAGGAACAGGAAGTTCCTGCACCCAGAATTCTTTTGATAAGCTCACTTTTTAAGAATTTGTTACTATTTCTAGTTTTGAAACCCATGCTGGTCTGAGTTGTCTCAGGTGAAAATTTTACACAAGAAACCCACACTCAGGTGCCCTTTATGGTTTTGTAATATACAATATGAACATTAAGTGAAATCAAGACAAAAATAATATTGATTAGAAATGTTCTGTAAACAAGGTGAAAATTTTATTCATATCTATTAGTTTAAGCTATAAATAGGGTAAAATCATCTATATCCTTCCAGTCCAGTCAGATGGGTATTTATTTTTTATTATATTATTCAAAGAGCTGCTACTTAATCTATTTTTGTTAGTTCAGTTTTCATACTCAGAAAGAATTGCCTTAATCTACTCTCCTGCCTTTCCACAAGAGGGGTTTGGTATTCTGGTTTTACAGTATGTCTTTGAATAATTTTTTATGATTTGCCTGGCAGCGTTTTGGGCACATTTCTTCAAATTCCAAATTGTATATTCCTTTCCCATTTTTTAAAAATGTCTTTTTGTTTTAGAGATTTTCCTTTTCCTTTTAAAAATCACAACCTCTCTCTATATTACAACTAAAATATACTCATTCTATAGTCTCACTGAGTGGTTTATTTTACTAAATAAGAAACTCCAAATTATTGAAAATACTTTGTGTAAGAAATTTTTAGACAGAGTGGTTGTTGATATATTGTTTGAAGTAGTTTTGTGGAGATCAAAATTATATCTTTTTTTTTACTGGGTGGCTTGGGCATAAATTTTGAGAAACATTTAATCTTGGCCTTTTTTTTTTTTTGTCAATTATCTTGCACACATTTCTGGTTGTGTCTCCCTCCAGTGACTCTGAGAAAACATTGGGTACCGCCTGAGCATTTGCTCTAACTCATGCAAAAGGTTTCTTGCTAGAAATTGATTTGTTGATTTTTAAAATGCCTCTTAGTATAAGAATTCCCATTAAATTCCATCTTTGAAAACGAAGCAGTATGCGTGATTGACAGCACCAGGCACGTCTGTGTGCTGCATATGTGCAACTTTTTGTAGTCATTGTATTGAACATGCCTCATTTCGAGAGTGCGACCTTGAGTTGTCATTGCTTTAGAAAACGTGGACTAGTTAGGACATCCATTAATGTCCTAGAACAAATGCTATAACTGAATCCTCAAGGGAGACAGATTTTACTGGTCTCTGGACACAAGAATCCATTTGTTGGAGCAAATGCTGAGTGTGATGAGCTGTAAAATGAAGTTAATTTCTGTGCCAGACCAAACTAGGTAAAGGACTGAGCAACTGGGTGAGATGAAGTCATTTCCTTCAGCGGGATAAATAACACATTTTTTTCTGATACTGTCACACATGCATTTAGTTTATTTGACGTGGAACAATAAGAGGAACGTGATCTAAGTAAGAGCTCCAGACCTGTGTCTCGGAAGCTCTCATTGCGAAATCTTTGATTTCAGGTTGTGCTCCGTGCAGACTGTTAGAAGAGGACAATGGCTTATTGCTAAAAGCATCCCGTTAGTATCGTTCTCCTGACTTCTTAATAGCTGAAAGTTTTAAATCAGAAGAATTGGAAATTTTCTATCTTCTATCCTGGGTACCTGATGATCGAAGCAGGGACAGTAGAACATTTTTTGTTTTCCATTTACCACTAGGAGTTAATTTGGTTGAAGTTTGGGGGTATGTTTCTGGATGAGATTCTCTTTCCATTACTAATAGATTTTTTAAAAATTATTTTCCATGTGAAATATTTCTCCTGATATTTACATCTGTCCTGTTTTTAAACACAACATATATTATATTAGAAGCAAAGCCCACATTTAAATTTTTACTCCCATCCCTCCTCAGCCCCAGTCAGTCGTAATTGTGTTGTGAGCAGAGTATTAGCCTTATAATACTACCTGGTATGAAAATTAGGCTTGGAGATTTTGAAGTTGTCCTATTTAAAATTCTTTTTTGCATATGAAGAAACGACCTCCTATCTTCTGGCTGGCGGGTGGTGTGATAATTAAGAGCTTAGACGTTAGAAACAGAATTACTTGTATAATTTTGGGCAGCAAACTGCTTTGAGTTCAGTTTCCTATTTGTAAAATGAGAGGATAATTCCTGTCACACAGGCTTTTTGTGTGGATTAAATAAGCTATTTTATAAGTATTTAGAATACTATCAAGTTCAAATATAGCATCTTTTTCACTAATTGTATGATTGATATTATTTAAATGCTTTTTGAAAATAGGGTTGCAGTTTATTTTTAAGGCTTTAAACACCCTGACCAAAATTTTACCTTGCAAAGGTAATATTTTATGTGCCAGGTCCTGTTCTAAATACTTTATGGTGGGTTTTATTATCCATGTTGCACAGATGAGGAAATTGAAGCACAGAAAGAAGTAATTTGCCCAAGTGCAAGATAGATCTGTGACTCTTACACAGGGGTAATTTTTAATTAAAAAAATATTTTGAATAGGTAAGACATTCACATGGCTTAAAAATAAAATAAAATTTATGACATAAAAATATACAATGAAATATCTAAGTGTCTCCCATTCTCATAAGCCACTCCTGTTATTAATTTTTAGGGGTCCTCTCAGAGTTCTGTTGTACCTGCTAGGGAAATACAGATGTATGTCTTATTCCTTCCCCGTTTTCTTATCAAAATATCTCCAAAAGCTTTCTAATCAGAGCCTGCAGCACATTCTCATTCTTTTTTTAGAGCTGTGTAGTACTCCACCATGTGATATATCAGAGTTCACTTAGTTCACCTGTTGGTGGACTGTTGTTTCTGATCTCTGCTGTCATACTTAATGCAGCAAAGGATAACTGAGCAGTCTTGCCCACATTCCTCTCGCACGTGTGCAAGTATCATTGGATGCCTTCCAGATGTAATTAAATACTATTTTCATGTGTAATATTGACAGACATTGCCAAATTTCAGTCCGAGGGGGGCTAGTGCCAGTTTGCCTTCCACCTGGTGATGGAAGAGGGTGTCCATTCCCGCATGACTCTGCAAAGAGTGTGTAACCCAATTTACGAAGTTTTGCTAATCTGATGCATGAAAAATGATAGAGTAGTCCTAATCTGCACCTCTTATGTGTGGAGTTTCATATCCTACATTCTTAGCAGCTGTATTGTATGGCCACCGAGTGTGCTAAGGGACTCTAGCTGAAGAAAATAACTTTTATCCTCTCTTTCTAACGTTTCATTTAAAATATGTAAACTCAAACTTATTGTTTTTATTCTTTTGGCCAAGAAAAAGATACCACATTCCCTGGCCTACTGTAAACTTTCAGAGACCAAAAAAAAAAATGAAGAGATGCACTATCAGAGACCAAGTGGAAGGGAATTAGTGACTGGTCCAGCCAGCCCAGTGACTTCTGAGGGGTTTCAGCCTGGGGTGGCCAGGGTGGTCTTTTGATCTCAATAAGCTTCATCACTGACCCACTGGGTAATAGTTTGTAGATCTGTTGAATTCCAGGACTTGAATGCAAATGGCATTCCATTTGAATGCTTAATTATGACTCACCTCCATTCATTATTTAGATTCGAATAAAATCCCTCCTGAAAAGTGTCCCATTGAAGGATTATGATTTTGCATCCCCAAGCTACCCCCAAATAAATATAAATTCTTTGTTCATTTTATTATAGCTTTAAGACATGTCCCTTAGTGTACCCTCTTCCGGCAGACTGTGTGCTCTGAGTCCCTTATAAACATGCCTGTCGGAGTGTGGCTCAGATGAAGCTTGAACACCACAATTGAAATGTACCTTCCATTGGCTTCCATCTGGAGGTACCATACTCGACAAGTGGGATTGCTAGAGCAAAACCACTTTTTTATGTATATTGAAGACCATTTTGTGTTTTTTCCCGAGGTTTTTCTTTACTCTTTACACCTTCAACCATTTTTCAAATGGCATTCAGTCAGCAGAAACATTTAAAAGAAGTTTGCCCACCTGTGGAGAGGAAGAGAGGCTTGAAATTTGAGAGCAAGGCCGCAATGCTAATTCATAGATTTACTGAGCATGTTTACGTGCATGCCACCATCTTAGGTGCTTAGGGAAAAAGAAGTACTAGAAATGACTGCCTGCCCAATGCCCCCAGGAATTTATAATTTAAATGGGGTACAGCTTGCATACAGGTACAGAGTAAGGCTGCAGCAGCATAGCTGAAAGCAGTAGGTGATTATTGTCAGGATGACCACTACAGTGGATGGTGAGTGGGTGTGGGGAGGCAGGATCTGGGTCTGGGGCGCTGTGGAAGGCTCAAGGAGGAGTTGTCTTCAGCCGACTAGACTTGAAAGGTTGGACTTGTGCACGTGGCAGGGAAGACAAATGGATTTCAGGAAGACTAATGTCAGGTAAATGGACTCTTCAGACTTCTGAGAGCCTTGAATGCCAAGATGAGGAATTTGAATTTTTATCCTGAAGACAAGGGGGAAATGCTGGAGGCATTTGGAAAAAAATAAAAGGAAAGCTGTTGTTGTAGGATGCTTAGTCTGGAGGTGGATTATGTTGGACCAGAGAGCTAGAAACCAGGAATTTGGAAATAAAGATCAACCCTGAAGCTGGACATCTGAGGAGCAGGCTATTTAAATGTCTTAAGGGAGTGGGGATGTACAGTACGGCAGAGGGACTATTAGTCAATCAGATTGCAGTGACTATGCGTGGTGTCAGATGGGTATAGACTTATCAGGGGGATCCCTTGGTAAGTTGTACAAATGTCTAACCACTGTGCTGTGCACCTGGAACTAATATAATATTGAATGTTGACTATATTTGAAAAAAAAATAAAAACTTCTGTTAAGCCTTAAGGGAAAAATGTGTCTGTGTAGAGGGACAGCAAGAGGGCCAGGCGGGCTGAAGCGAGCAGAGGAGAGTGTGAGTGGAAGTTGGGGATTTCGGGGGAGGGTTGAGACCACATCCTGTCCTCAGGGCAGCACCGAGTCTGCTCTTGCTAAGACCATTAATTAGCACCTAACTGGCAAGTGCATGCACTTTTAAAATCTTACCAGCTCTCTGTTGCATTTGACATCTACTTGGCATTTAGACAAAACATACTTTTTTTATGTTTGAGATGCTAGAAATAACACATCCAATGTAAATTGATCATAACCTGCACCCCTGGGTTGAGATTTTCTAAATGTGTGATTAGAGTCAAATTCAGGAAACAGCATATAGGTGAAGCTTTCGCATATCAGAGCAGTGTTCGGGCCCCCAGATACAGTTGGTCCAAAATTTGTATTAATTGTGTGGCTTCAGGCAAATTATTAAATATTTTTGAGCTTCATTTATCTTATCTTCAAAAATCTTAGAAAGATTATTGTGAGTGGCTTATGGTTATACCCATTCTGCAGATGGGCAGACAAATCTAGAGAGATTAAAGAACCAATTTCATAGCCCTTCTGTGACAAAGACAAAAATCCATCTGCACCGGTGAAAACTGGGGCCTTAACAACCACTCACGCTTCTCTTCAGGGTCATCTCAGCTCTGCAGAGGTGGGCTAAGGCCATCATGGCTCACAGGACAAGGATTGTCTTTCAAAATAATTTTAGATCCACTCTGACCTATAGATAAAAAGACGCTTGACGTTCTGAAGTCTACGACTCTAAAATCGAGGCCATAATTATTCTACCATGGCCTAGGAAATTTAAAAGCAGGAGTAACCACACGTTTATCCATTATTTGAAAAACAATGAATATCTGTAAAACATCTAGTTTTGACCAATTTGTCTTCTTGGTGCATCTTTAAGATTAATGAAATATACATTGATGTAACTTGAGTGCTATTATAGATTACAAATTATGAAGCAATTACTTGCTGGAGGAAAATGTAAATCAGTGAAGAAGAGAATGGAAGACCGACTGGCACATAAATAAAATCAAGATCTAGTTATTTGGAAAAACCAACAGATAGACAAGTCTGACCAAGATAAAAATAAAGAGAAAAATACCAACCAGAAATTAGGAGTTAAAAGGTAACCATCAATTATGAAAAGATGGAAAATATGACAGTAGCATATAAAATATTAAAAAATCTGAAAACATGTACCCTTGAGTGTAAAAATATTCTTTGAGTATATTCTGTAAATACATAAATAACCAAAATTGTTTTAAGTTGAATTCCTTAGAAGGAATTGAATGTGTTGTCAAAAACCAATTTCCTAAAAGGGGATTAGGACCCAATGGCTTTATAGGTGGTCGAGTCTGTTCCTCTCGTTTAAATGGTCCGACGCATGGGAAAGGCTGGACAAGTTCCCCAAGTCCTGAGGGAAAAGACATACGTGGTCGTCTAGAAGTTTCATATTTGTCAAAATCGAGTAAGAAAATAATAATAGCACCATCTATCTACATCCCTGAGTTTCCTAAGGAACTGGAGGGGACACAGTTTTGTCGTGATGACATGAGTGGCAGAGGCCTCAGTTGGCACCACCCAGGTGAGAAGTAGTTCTTAGCCCAAGGAGTGGCAGGGGTGAAGGCGACCTCCCGTCATGGGGGCTCTGCTTCCTGGTCATGTGCCTGCGAGAACTTAGTTTTCATAGAGAAAGGGAGGAAGTGCTGCACGCCTCCGGCCTAAGTCCTCTGTGCCTCCATGCAAAGCTGATTTCATACTTGATGGAAATGGGACAATTTCTTCCTTCCCTCTTGCTTGCTGTCTTTCTTTCCTCGTGTGTTTTTAAACTTGCAAACCATACTTTATTTTCAAAGTTATACTCTTTTCATTATTAAACAAAATAGCTAATAGCAGGCTTAGGTTTTTTTTTCCCCCCAAAGAAGGGTTTTATTTTGTACGACAATTTCAGAAACGACATAGTTTGCACTCCCGGCAGCAGCATGCAACCTTTTTTTGTTGTAAAATATACATCATGTAAAGTTTTGCTATTCAGACCAATTTTATTATTAATTATGCTAAAATATGCATAACAGAAAATGGAGCATCTTAACCATCTTAACCAGCTCAGTGGCATTAAGTATTTTCACGCTGTGGTGCAACTGGCAGCACCATCCATGAGCGGAGCTTTTGTTTCATCTTGCAAAACTGAAGCTCTGTGCCCAAGAAACACTAACTCCTGGTTCCCCGTCCCCACTAGCCTCTAGCAACCACCATCTGCTCCCTGTGTCTATGAGTTTGACTACTCTAGGTGCCTCGTAAAAATGGGATCACATAGTATTTGCCTGTTCGTGTCTGGTTTATTTGACTTTCTGGTCCCCCGTGGAGCAGCATGTGTCAGGATTTCCTCTTTAAGGCTGAACAGCATTGCAGCATTGCGCTGCTCACAGATACCACGCATTGCTTAGCCGTTCATCCATCCACAGACCCTTGGCTTGCTTCCACCTTCTAGCTATTGTGGATGATTCTGCCGTGAATCTAGGTGCACAGGTATCTTTCTGAGACCGGCTTTTAATTATTTTGGGTCACTTAAACCATTTTAAAATATGCTGCTCAGTGGCACTAAAGGACATTCACACTGTTGTGTGCCCTGCCCCAGAGCTTTGTCACCTTCCTCCTGACATCTTTCATGAGCACCAATTCTAAGTCAGGCAGGTGCTCCTGGAGATAAACAGTGGAAAAGATAAAATCGCCCTGACTCTCAAAACGCTTGCAGGAAAAATTCTCATTTCCAAACTGTGGCACAAGCCTCTCCTCATCCAGCTGCTGCTGGACCAGGTTCCGACTCTGTCTCCTCCCGTCTCTTCTCGCCCTTCAGTCCCTTCTTGCAGCATGCATTCGAAAAGCACGAACCTGATTTTATCACTCCATCACTCAGAGCCCTTCAGCAGCGTTCCATTGCTGTCGGGAAAGGTCCAAATGCTGTACTTGGCATGTGGAGCCCATCCCGCACCTGCTCCTGCTCCCGCCTGCCAGCCTTTCCAACTTCAAGTGGAAGTCTCTTTTCCTTTCTTATTATGATCAGGTGCTTTGGTCATTTCATGTGCCATGTTTTCCAGCTGAACATCCCTTCCCCTCTCTCCCTCCCTTCCTCGCTCTTTGCCAGGTGAAATTATTTTTAGTTTGCAGATCCAACGCCTCTTCTTCCAGGAAGCCTTCCCTGCTGCTCCCACTTCCTCTTGACAAACACAGTGCTTAGGTCTCCCCTTATATTGTTCATCGTAAAAGGTGTGGAGAAGACGAGTCAGCAGGATGGGTGTAGGGCTAACCAAGAAGCCTGCTGTCGCTGGGGATGCGAAGGGCAGGGTGCAGTGGAAACAGAAGGGCTTGCAGTAGCTGTGGCAGGAAGACTCGAGAAGGTAGAAGAGTGAAAAGAGATGATAAGGGGTTAGAACTGTGACTTGGCCACTCTCACTAGGAAAGCAATTTTAGTCAAGGTACTCAATTTCTCTAAACCTTAGTCTTTTTATCTTTGATGGGTTAATAGACATGTTAATAGGTTTAATGTGAGGCTTAAATGGGATAATGGCTTAAAGTGGATGCAGGGGATGTGGACAAGTTGGGGGTGTTCTCAGGCCTTTTTGGTCACCTATTCTGGGGGTCAAGGTCTGGGTTGAGGCTGGCTATGGAGATTTGGGAGCTCTTAGCAGGGGGTGGGGGTGATAGTTAAAATCAGAAGAAGCCTGAGATTGCCAGGGAGGAGTGGAGATATGTGCATAAGAAAGGACTGAGGCTGCTCTGTGGGAGCGTGAGCGTTTGCAAAGAGGACACAGCAGGCACCCAGCATGTTCTCCATGTAGACATATAGGTGAAACCACCAGGCTTCTTCTCAAGGAATCTGTCCTTTTCATTTATTTCCCCAAATTCTGACCTTTCAGGGAAAAGAAAACATTGCCTAGTAGCCCAGCTTATAAAGCTGAGTCCTAGAAGTGAGAATTGAGAATAACTGAAAAATCATTGCTTGTGTGGTCTTTCTCAGTATTCAGTATGTCCTACGGCCACTCTTTCTCCTTTTTCTCTTGATATTGTCTCTCAGACATGAAGTGTTCTTTGACAACTGGGAAGGAAGAAGAAGCAAAGTCAGGCAAAAGTTGCCCTCGCACTGTTTTCTCTACCAGATATTTAAAATGGAAACCCCCAAACACAAACCGAAGTGCCCCATTTCTAAGGCCATGCTTCTTCTTCAACAGAAGAATGATTAGACACAGACATGTAAGCCGCAGTGATTTATCTGAGGTGCCTGGAGTGGTCATTAAGACAGGCTTCCTTCTGGGGGCTCCGGGGAGGGCTTTGCGCCTGGAACAATGACCACAGTGCCGTTCGGATGGGTGGGAGCTGCATTTTCCTTTTGTCAAGTTGTTGCAAAGCAAAGTTGTCATTGGAAGTAAAGGATCTGGACACTAATTCCTGTAGGACTATCCAAGGTCATGTGAGCCCGTGGGCCTAGGAGTACGCACGGTACCGTTTGAAGACTTGACCGTAGGAGGGTCTATGGGAGGCGGAATCTTCTCCACCCCTGGGAACTTCCACCTCCACTTAACGGTCACAAAGAAAGAGGCTGACTCTCATTTTAAAGATGTGGAAACCAGCAAAATAGTCCTGGGATGTAAAGTACAGCATAGGGAATGTAGTCAATAATATTGTATGATGCCAGGTGGGTGCTAGACTAATCAGGGGAGCACTTCCTAAGAGTCAGTGGCTAACCACTGTGCTGTTCACCTGCAATTAGTATAAAAAAGACTGAATGTCAACTGTAATGGAAAAAACAAAAAAACAAAACCAAGGTGCTGAGAGAGGTTGTGGAGCTCCTCTGAGGTCACACCGCTGCTAACAGCCAAGCCAGCATTTGGGGCTGTCTGTCGGAGTCCACATCCACACCCCCTTTTCCCCACTTCCATGCTATTATTCCATCAACACCCTGCTGCCCCCCAATGCCAAAGTCTTAGCTATTTTCTGAGCTCTCTATGCCCAGTAACTCTCTTCATCCTTGTGACAATTGCATCAGGTTGGTAGATTAATCTCCACTTAGTAACATATAATGACGGGTGGTGGTGATCAGGGGGAGCTTTCTTGGAGGATGAAAATGATGCCCAAACTGTGGAAAGCAAGAGTCAGCCAAGCAAAGGCGAAGGGGAAACAGTCCTGATGGAGGGAACACCGTAGTCAAAGGCGAAGCAAAAACGCAAACGTCTTGATGGAGCCTGAGCAGCTCCGGGGATGGAGGGTAGAGTGGGGTTTTGGGAGTGGGACAGACATGGAAGTCAAGCCGTAGGCCGAGCATTTATGAGCTGTGCATGCGGGCGTAGGAAAGTGCTGAAGAGGTTTAAAGGATGACTCTGGACTGGTGCTTTAGATCGTCCCAGTGGCACCGAGGACGATGGCACCGAGGTGGCTGAAAGGCTGGGAAGCGGGGCGAACGCGTGGAGGGAGCCACCGTCTGGGTAGGTAGGCTGTGTTAATGAATTGACCGACAGTGTCCACCTTCACCTGAGCCGTTGTGGATAGTGCTCTGTACCCGAACGAGAGCGGCCCACAGCTGCTGCTGTCACCTAAGTACCCCGCTCAGCGGCACCAGTCTAGGAAGAGTTGCTGCTGCTTTTTCAAAGTCGAAAGGTTGCATTTTGAAATGCAATATTTTTTTTTTTCTGCAATGATACGTCTATGAAGGAAGGGCCTAAGCTGTAGACATTGAGTTCTAGAGGGGCCATGGGTTTCCTGGGCATCCACAGAGGCCACAGTTTCTCAAAGAAACCTGGAGCTTGCTTCGGAGTCTGCTTCGGTGCCGGCAGCTCACAGAGACTGAGATGCTGCTTGTATTCTTTCTGAGAAAGACTCAGTTCTGTCACTCTTAAGACCAGATTTGACTTTCGTTGTTACATGCCTGCTTAACCCTCAGTGACAATTTTTCGCTACGTAGACAGGAGTTTAAAAAAACGCATCGTGGAATGAAAATGTTCAGCATCGCTCAGCCGTCGAGTCACCCTCGCCCGAACCTCAGCATCGCTACGTGGGCTGTGGTTCGTCTTTCTCTGTTTCCCATCTTTCACATTATAAGGTCAGGCTGTTGTATTCAGTTTTGTGGAAGCCGTGTTACTGCATTTATCGGTTCTAGAATTGTGTTTACGACATGACTCATCTCTGATGGTTTTACATCTTAGGGGTGGAGTGGGGCTGAAATGGATCTCTGAAAAGACACACGAAACCCTGATGATATGGATGAGTACCTGGGAGGGCAGCTGGTTGGGGGAAACGAGGAGATGGGTGGAAGGGAGCATTTCTTTCTGACCGGCTACCCTTATGTAGTGTGCGCCCTGTCTCCTGTGCGTATGCATTTCCTACTGACTTTGTTTGATAAATAACTGGAGACAAAGATAAGAAACTGTACTTACTGGTGGTGATTTCCTTAAGCCGACTATAAAGGGTAAGTCAGCCTGGGAAGGTAGAGAGATGGGGTGGGAGAGGGAGGCTCTGGGCGCTGGCCCTGCCCCTGCCCGGAGCACCGAGGCCTTGGGTGAGTAAAGCCAGTTACAGACCAGTCAGTTCTGGTGCTCATAATCACGAGGACTGTGGTTTAGGATATTGTGTGAAATTCTCCTTAGCTGTGAAGAGAATAGATCTTAAGTATCCTCCTCCTACTCTCAAAAAAGGGAATTCCGTGAAGTGTGGAGGTGTTAATTAATTAAGATGACTGTGGTGATCATTTCGAGACATGCGCATGTGTCCAGCTGCCTCTGTGGCACACCTTGAATTTACACAATGCGATGCGTCAGGTCTACCTCCTTAAAGCTGGGGGGAAACGAGAAAGCACATCTCAACTATATGTTGGTTACATGTTTACGTGTTGCAATGATAATATTTTGGATATCTTGGATTATAGAATTATGCTCCAAATTAATTGTGCTTGCGCATTTTTAACTTTTTGAATGTGGCTACTGGAAAATGTAAATTCTACTGGAGAGTGTAGAAATATCTAGAATATCGGAATATTCCATCAGCGAGAGAGAACTCTTATGAATTTGGGTTTGAGGAAGGAGAGTTGCTTGTTACATATTTTGTCAGTGTCCTGCAGGGGAGGAAAGATTGTGTTATCATTATCATTGTCATCACATTCTTTCTCTGGCCGATAGCAGGCATTTCCCTGCTACCCTGGATAATGGAGGCCTTTAATGTGAGGTCCCCAAATAGTGCCATCCAACAGTACTGGTGCAGCTATGTAAAGTGGCTATGACTGGAGTGTATAGTCCTCGTGGGGCCGTTATTGTACTGCTGCTGTATTCCAATCTGGTTGCATTAAAAAGTAAGATTTTTTAAAAAAATGGTAGAACAAAAAATACCCCGTAGAGACTCTGTCTTGAAAGAAAATTGCCTCCTCAGTTTGCCCTTGCACAGTTTAGCGTCAGTGCCTTATTGATCAGAATTAGGAAGTTAATAAGGTTTGGGCTAATTAATCAGAAGGGTAGGGACTGGAACTGCACTGCAAGGCTTAATCAAGTCGTCAAAGCTCTCAAGCCGTGAAGAAGGTAATTAAAGGAAAAGGATGCCTGTTAGATAGCAACGGCAAACCAGGAGAGGACAAGAGCAAGATAGAGAACCTCCATTTTCTTCTGTACACTTTTCTGGTGTAAATCAGACCCAAGGACCAGGGCACGATGTCGGCTTCCTATCAGAGAAGTAGTCGAGGGATTTTACAAATCACCTCCTTGGGTAGTTGACTTGCCCTAGACTAAATGTCAATGAAAACTCTACGCATTGAGAACCAAGTCTGCCTTTGCCAGGTTCTGAAGAAATGAGTTCTTTAACACAGCCCGCCGTTGTCGCGAACAGCGGCAGCAGTTTGGATTTGTAAGGGATCAGTGGATCAGTCGACAGACACCGCGTGCCTCTGCTCCTCAACGTGCTAGACACTGCACTGCGGGCCTCACCTACTGCAGAGAGCTATTTATTCAGGGACATCTTGCAGAATATGGCAAATATGGGAGGGTCTGGGGAAATGTGTCTTAACTCCTTGGCCTCCCTCTGTCTGTCCCCGCCCCACCCCCCTCAAAATAATTCATAAATAAAGAGGATGTGGAAAGGAGGTGGAGGGGAAGGAGATGCTCAGGGAGGAGGATGCAGGAAGGTGAAGGCAGAGGTCACTGTGCCTGGCCTGGGCTCTCTTGGGCTGCAGGGGGGTAGACTAAACTCAGAAGAAGCTGGCATTTGCAGCCATTCACATCAGGTCCGGTCTTATACCTTAAGGGGGGATCAGCAAAGCGCTGCTGTATTTGGGGGGTGACCCCAGGACTCTGAGAGAAGTGTTCATTGTATGTAGGAACCAGAAAACCCAGTGTCCTCGTCGAGGGCGTTGCAGTTGGGTGGAGAGGGCGGAGGTAGGTTGATGGGGTGGAGGGAAGGGAGCTAAGCCTCTTCCTGGGTCTTCCCCTGCCTCTCTCAAAACTCTCCCCAGCCCGCACCCTCCCTTTCCCCACCTCCTGAGTCTGTGTGGGCCTGGCGAGCTCATTAACATCTGAATGTTCCCCATTTTTCCTGTCCTAGTCAAATTTGTGATTCCTTGGGTCCCTCTGGTGCTCACTAAATCTTATTAGCATTAGCCTGTGAATGAAAAGTATCTTTAGATTACTGTATCTATTCAAAATAATGTGATTTCCCCACGTTAGGCGGGAAAATTCTGAAATTAAAGGAATGAGGAAGTCTTGACCTCCACAGATGTCAAAATGTTTAATGCGGCTGCAGTAAGCAAAACAGTTTTGCTACTGACACATCACTGTATGGATCAAGCATATATAAACCAAAGGAACAGCAGAAAGTACAGAAATAGAGCAAAATGCATGTGAGATTTTAGTGTGCCGACATAGGATAAAGGTGACATGTCACATTGCTGTGGTAAGATACACTTTAGGCACTAAATGATGTTGGGGTGACTATCTAACATTCTCACCCCAAAACTAAATTCTAGCTGGACACAGGGGTGATCATTACTATGTTGTTTGTAATAGAAAAAGATGGCAACAGCCTAAAATCTGTTGTAGGGTTAAATAACAGTGGAATCTGCAGGCATAGTGGACCGTCTGAGGAGGAAGAAGGTGTGCCATGTCCAATATTTCAAGATACATTGCTACGTGTGGGAAGTCGTGTACACCTGGCCGACCTTGTGTAAACGTGTGTGTGTACGCATCGCACACACACATGCAAGGGAATATTCTAGAAGGGTCTTTAAGAAACCAAGAGTGGGTGGAGAGAGACTTATTTTTCCCTATAGATGTACATTTTATGGCTTGAATTTTTGAATGCTGTTTTAAAAAACCTGGATCTGAAGTTTAATTCTTTCTAGTGACTTCTGGAGCAGCTTTGGAATCCTGATAAGATAGGGGTGTGAGGGTTGGACCAGGGTTTGAATTCAGGCTAAATCCTTGATGAGCTCTGTGATTTCTGGGCAAATATTTTTCCAGAACACAGTTTTTCTTTAATAGGGATAATACTCCCTGACTTTCAGGTTTATTTTGAAAGTCAAATGAATTAATAAATATTTGTGTACAATTCATAGCATAATGCCTGACACTTGATATGAGCAAGTTCCCTCTATTTGAAAGAACTGTTTTATGGTCCTTTCTCTCTCAGGGACTTACCTTCCTCTCTACCCCATTTTAGAGATTTCTTCCTGACGAAGCTGTGAACCTCGCCTTCTGAAATCAGATAAAATATGGGAGTCTCTAGACCTTTGCCCGCTTACTTTCAATCATTCATACATCTCTTGTCTTTACTTTTTTCCTTGGGTTTCATAGGGATTCTTACCACTCTCCTGCCAAACCACTCTCCTTTTTCTCTTTGTCCTTCTGTCATATTCATCAGCCAAAACACAAACATAGGATTGTCCCAATTCTGCTTTCTACAAGCCTCTTCTGGGCCACTAGAGGGAAAGTACCTGCGCATCCCCCTCAGAGTCTGCTGTGGCCCACCCACTCCAGTGAACCCTCGACACTAGAACTTCTTCTAATGCTTCTAGTGCTGTCAGCAAATTCACCCGATCTCCAGGGGAAACAGAAGCCATCGGAAAAGAATGCCTTCAAATTCTGGCCCACTTCATGCTTCAGTTATGCTCTCTGTACTCGTTTTGTCCTGCTACTCTCAAAAAATAAATTATAAATAAATAAATAAATAAATAAATAAATAAATAAATGAAAATTTGAAAAATAAAGGAAGAAAGAAAAAAAGAAAAAAAAAAGGAAAAAAAACAACAACAAGAAAGGAAAATGTGCCTTGGATCTTATCAAAAACCCTGCTCTGGAGTGGATTTCTCTGCAGGTTCCTCCCTCCTCAGAATCAGTGGCTTCACCCTCCTCCCCTGAAGGCATTCTCTCATCTCCCCCAACTCAAACAGCGAGGAGGACCAGAGGACAGTAACTTTATCACCAATATTATCGGTGATCTCCACACCAGCCACGGCTCTAACCCCTACCTCTCACCCACAGCAACACGAGCCTGGAAACTCTTCCCTGGACCACCTCTCTCCTCCAGCGATCACCGCCAACTATGACCTAGGATTTGGGAAGAGTTTGCACTCTCACTGCCTCTCCCTCCACTCCTCCCTCCTCTCCCCAGCAGCTGGCTTCTGGCCTCTCCACTCCACTTGAAGCTCCTTCTTCTTTTGACCGGGAAACCATCTTCTTGTGGTTCCTTCCTATCACCCTGACAGGGCTTCTTCACAGCCCCCCGTGGACACGGGCCTCCCGTCCTGGGCCTTTCCCTCACGTCTGGTGTCCACAGGTCTCTGTCCCGTCTCTGTTCCCACTGCGCACACTTCCCAAAGGTGATCGCATCCAGCTCCACGGCTTCCAACACTGTTTGCGGATGATCCTCTCACCTATACCTTCAGCCCCAATCTCTCTTCTGACCTTCCGAACCACGTGTATATCGATCTCATCCGTTAAACAGTTATTTATTGAGCAGTTACTACATGCCTGGGAGCAAAAAGACAGAAGATTTGGTTCAGCTGTTTTTTCTTCTTTTCCCAATTGTTTTTTAAATTAAATGTTCAAGCATTTAATCATATTTCTCTTTAACTGTCACCTTTCTTCTGTGACCTCTATTTGGGCAGCGCCATTAGACAAAACCATCTATTCAAATAATCCAAACCCAAGTCTCAGTATATGTGTGACTCTTCATCTACCTCCTCCCTAAGCTAATCGGTCACCGAGATCTCTTTTGACTTTTGAGTCTCTATCACTCATTTCGAAAGCTCTTAAATTGTGAAATGTTCCACTTCTTTATATTTCACCGTCACTTCTGTCACAGGGGCCACATCTCCTCTCGTTTGGTACCCTTCCATTCCCCCCTTGATGAATCCATTCCCTGCTCTGCAGGCTAAAATGCAAATCTGACCACACTCTCTTTCACGCTTTCAGCATCAGTGGCTCCCAGCTGAGCTCGTCCTAACGTCTCCGCTTGTGATCATAACCTGACTTCGAAGCTCCCCCGTGGTCTGGGAGCTACTCACCTCTCCAGCCTCAGGTCTCACTGCGCCTGCAGTTCCCACGTGCACATGCCGTGCTTTCTCTTACCTCCACGGCACACATATATTCCTTCTCCTCATAGCTCTTCCCCAGGCCCCTCTTTGCTCCCCTGGAGGTCTGGTAACTCCTACGCAGCCTCCATGTCTTAGTGTCAACACTGCCTTGTTTGTTTCTGAGAAATCTTCCCTAATCCTTCAAGTCCCAGTTGGGGTACTTAAAAGAAGACTTAAAGGAGGCAGAATGGCTCTTGTTTGAGAACATGCACTCCAATGACGATTGCCTGTGTCTGAGTCCTGGCTTTGGTGCCTCCCGTGTGGGACCTTGATTAAGTGACTTTACCTTGAACCTCAGTTCCTCACTGGCAACATGGAGCTAATCATACTACTTTCCCCCCAGGGTTTTTATGGGACTGAACAATCCATAAGGCACTGTTAAATGTACCCATCACAGAATAAATGCTAAATGACTATTATTAGCCATTATTTCCCAATATTCGCCACCATGGCAATGAAAACTTGTCATCGTGGTTGCTGTTTGGCAAGCCTGAATTCCACACTGTGAGGCCCCGGGTGTGCTCAGGGCTGGGGCCACGTCCACCTTGATTGCTGCTGCTATCGCCTGTCCTTGCTCAGTGCGTAACATTAACTGAGCAGGGGTCTAAGCACTGAGCACATGGGAGTGTGCATGCTGCAGAGAGCCTCACCAGGGGGCCGCTATCGTTGCCTCGTTTTACAGGTGAGGAGGTTGTGACACATGAAGTGATGGCCACAGAGCTAAGGAGGCAGAGCATTTTCTCAGCAGGCTCTTTGTATCTCACTGGCCCCAACTTGGGCTAGTCGAGGATACAAAGAAAACTGATCAGCATTGTAACCTGCATTTCATGGCTCCCATTTCTCCTCAAGCAATTCTTTCCTCCTGAGTTGGTTGGGCTGGTGAAGTCAAGCGTTCAGTGAGGCATCAACGGTGGCATGCACTCTTCTGCATGAAGAAAATGGTTTGGTTAGCGACTGAGTCACAAATGTTAAATACAGATCTTCCTTGTATAGTCCGGTCTCTTGCCTCATGAAGGGTATTTAGAATTTCTAAGTCTTAATGATATAGTAAAGTGTCCATTCAGAGTCAACTGCATTTAAGTTTGTTTTGAATCGCTAACAAACAACAGTAAAAATTATATGCTTTGTTTGTTTTTGACTTTTTTTCACAAGTTTCAAACTTGGAGGAAAAAACTCAAGAAAAATACAAAGAACTCCCATATACCCTTGACCAAAAAGATTCACCAGTTTGTAAAATGAACTCATTAATCGTCTAAAATATTTTTCACCCATTTTTATTAGAAACGGTGCTTGCTAGCTAGCATACGATGTACAGTAATACCTAATCGAGCACAAAGTATATTTTATACATTACCTCTTTTATGTCAGTTTATCATGATTGTCCTTATTGAAAATCTCTAATTCTGAGTGTTCTTTAGCATGAACAATTTTGAGGACTCTAGCCCCTAAGATGTTCCCCATTGAAAGTGTCACAAGAAGAATTAAAACAAGCAGCATCTTTTCCTAGACCTTCACTTCAATGGGATTTTCCTGAAAGCGTTGCGAAAAAATTAAAATAGCGATTAAAAAAAGTCTCCTTTGCTAACCACTGAAATAACCACTCTCTTACTCTATTGGCATCATGGAAAGTACTTGAGGTTTTGTTTTTGTTTTTGTTTTTTAGTACTTGAGTTTTGAAGTCAGACAAACTTGGAATTGAATTGTGACTGTCGCTTACTAGAGGTAGGGCTTGTTCTTCAGGCCTTGGAGTCCTTACTTGCAGCTGATCACAGGTCGTTATAAGGATTCAATGAGATCCTCTATGTGAAGAGCCTGGCACATCACAGGCTTTTGAGGAACGGTGCTGTCACGTGATCTGTAGACTGCTATGAAACTAAGAAGGCCAGGAAGACCGACGGGAGCAGGAACCTTAAAGAGTTGCCTTTGATTTTATCGCCTTGATTGCCTTCGGTGTTTTTGCATCTCCCACCCTCCCGCCTTTTCTCCCACCTGCTGTGTTCATCATGGTGTTCTGTCATGAGCATCACAGCAGCTGCTGTTACTGAGTTTGTATCCGCTCCATCCTATGTGCTTTACATGTTTTGTCCCAAATCTCATGACACGCCTATGTGGTGGATACTTTCATTATCCTCATTATAGAGATGAGGAGACTGAAGCCAGGAGGTTTTACAACTTGCGAGGGGTCACACAGCTTATCATCTAATCACTCCACGGTATCGATAATGCAATACGTTTATGCCGATGGCCCTGAAAAAGAGGTTCAATAATGCTCAATATATTTTCTTAAGAGGGTAGAGGAGTGGGTGGGACATTTTAAAAACAGCCTCACTGAGGTATAATTTGCATACTATACAATTTACCTTTTGTAAGTGCACAGTTAAATGATTTCTAAGTTTGGATTTGTGCAACCAATGCCACAATCCACTTTTTGAATATTTCCATCGTCTGCAGATGTCACTGCCTGCTCATTTGCAGTCAGTCCCCACTCCCACCCTCAGCCACCGACAACCACCAGTCCGCTTTCTTTCTCTATACATTTACCTTTCCTAGAGATTTCATAAAAATACATAGATGCATATGTCATGCACACATATCTGGCCTCTTTTCCTTAGCATAATGTTTGTTTCATGTCCATTCATGCTTTGGCAAGCATCAGTAGTCTGTTCCTATAATGAAAAATATTCCCTTGTACGGCTACACCCCCAGTTAAGTTTTTGACTGTTAATGAATAATGCTTCCAGGAGCATTTGCATACAAGCTTTTGTGTGGAGGAAGAAATTTTGCAAGTCAGAAATCTGAGGGAATTCAATGATTGCCATGTTTTTGGCTCAAAACCAATAAGATTGAAGCTGGCTGCTTCTGGCTGCTGAGGAAGCTGGAGAAAAAAAATGTATAAATCAACAAAGGATGTGAAAGAGGGGGGTAGAGAAGGACTCCTGATCCTTAATGCCCTCCCGCTTCTCCTTAGTAATCCTCCCAGATTTCTACTTTCTCCTGGCCTCACTGTTAAAAGAAAAATACATCTTATATTCTTTATCATGCCAGAATCGTCCACTTCCATGCATCCTCGAACTCTGCCTAGGCGTCAGTTTACCCACAGTGGGGCTGCCGACTTGCATGCGGTTACAGAGCACAGCTGGGGGTGGGACGGGGGATGGGTGGGAGGCGGGGTGCAGTGTGGGAGGCCTGGCCTCCCTGGTCCACCTGGCAAAGTGCCCTAATTCATCCAGGTTCAACTTCCCTGACCACCTTCTCCCACTGGAGAGTTAGAGACCCTTGGGATCCCTTATGGTTCTACACAGCAGTTGTTGTCGGCACCTGTCTATCTATCATCCATCTATGTATTCTTTACAGTATCTATATTTATATGCACATCCCTACTTACAGCTCAGTTTCTTTTATTGACATATCTAACTTCCCTCAGTGGATAGGACCTTGTTGGCAGCAGAGGGTTTTTGTCTTGATTGTTCCATGTCCTTAGCGTGTAGCTCAGTAAATGTTTGTGGCATGAATGAAAGAACAGCAAGTGAATAAATAGTGAATGAATGTTCTGTGAGGAAAGGGAAGGGTGGCCTCCCTGAAAATTCATCAGGGTAAGGGACAATGGTTCTCAGTCGTGGAGTCACAGAACATACATGATGTGCCACATAATAAGTTGTGAGGTAGTTCACAAATATATATATATTTTGCAATAACAGCCAAGTTTGCAAATAAACCATGTTGGTTTGCTTAAAAAGAAAATCAGAGTCTATGGCCATGCCACCCTAAACGTGGCCAATCCCGTCTGATCTTGGAAGCTAGGCAGGGTCGGGCCTCGTTAGTACTTGGATGGGAGACCACCTAGGAAGACCAGGTGCTGCAGATGTAAAAAATAAAATATAAGGGATTGTAAGCTGACAAGGCCCTTGCAATCTGTGAGGTCAACCAAAGGTTGCCTCACCTAAAATAAAAAAATAAATAAAATGAAAAATAAAAAGAAAGTAAAAAGAAAATCAGAGATTTGAGATCATCTGTACAACAATAAAACTCTTCATCCCTTTCTTTCCAGTATGCTTTCTTGAGTGGAAGGATAAAGGATTAAGTTGTAAGTGGTGCCAGGCCCTGGGGAGGCTCAGACATGTGCTGTGAAGGTGGCAGCATCTGCCAGGCGTCACAGCAGAAAAGAGCACAAAACTTCCAGGACAGAAAATTGCGATGGAGCAGACTGGGAGGTGATGATTTCAGAGTCTCCTTCCCTGACTTTGGACAAAGCAGGTGGCCTCGTCTAGGGCTCATGAGGAGGATGGGGACTTTGCAAGATTCTCACCGTTAGCACGTAGAGTAGATGTGGCATTCATGTCCTTTTTTCTCTGAAAGTGCAAAGTGCTGGGCTGACTGACGAGTAGCCATATTTTTCCTGAAATATGGAAAAATTTTCATATTTTTCTAAAAGAAAGATCTAGACTCTCTTGGAAAACAAGAAAGTTTAGGAAGATTTCCATTTAAACTGATAAAGAAATGGTGATGATAGAAGCTTCTGCGACCCAGGAAATCCATTGGTGTTTTACTCCTTATAGCTTGAGTACAAAGACTCATTGTCCATCCGTTCCTCTTAAAGTTCAATTATTAGAAAATTGATTACCTGTCGAAAAGTGACAGATTAATTGCTCCAGAAATCCAAATGTGTGCGAGCCTGGCATCTGTAGACCAACTGGTGCCTGCACGGTAGGCTCAAGTAGAACTAACTGACCAGCTTTATAGACGTGTATTCTTTCGGCTGTTTAATAACTAATGGGTGTCATGGGTCATCTGGGTTTGGCGAGGGGTAGAGTGTCAATCAAAAGCGGCAGCTAAAGGGGACAATGTTTGGTTTATTTATACTTTAATTCTAACCAAATCTTGAAGAATCTATGTGCAGTTTCTTTCCAAGACTTATTTGTCACTAATACCATTAGGAATGGCTAATTGTTTGTATTATCATTTCAAGTATGCAAAATAGTTAGATACTATATAATAATAGCACCAGCTAACACATTTCATTCTCGAAAGTGTCCTGGTTTCTAGGATAAGATCACCCTTCTCACTGAGCACTTACTTCGTGCTAAGCTCTCCTTCTCAGTGCTGTGTCTGGATTCATTTATATGTAGTCACAGCGCCATATATCCTCGGGACCATGCCTCCAAATTTTGAAGACAATTAACCATTTGGCATTAGCGAGAACGATATTGTGCATGCTCTTAATAGACTCTTCTTAGCATTTTCATTAGTCAGGGGTGTAATGGTGCTGGGAAAATCTAATAATAAAGGTAAGCAATGGTAATTGGTTGTTATGGATTAATCAAAGAGCCTATAAAGCAGAGCATATAAATTTTGGATCTAATCATCACTGGAAGTGTTCTGTGTCCTTTCAGAGAAGATGAATGAGCGTGTAGAGAAAGCAGACTTTTTTTTCTCATTAATAACATTTCCTTTTATTAAAGATGAATTTATCACTGGTAATTATCACTTTTTCCTTTCAGCAGGTTTGTATAGAATTACACAGCCAGAAGGGGAAAATATACGAAAAAACTTATCATCAAATGAAAATTATTGATTCTTTCCCCCATTTGCTCTCCTGTACAACAAAGGTTAAATTTTAGATACCTGACAACTAATATGAGGGTGCTGAATCCCCATGAATTGTAGACTTCAGATGTGTGAATTGCATAATTTGTGAATTATTTCACAATGAGGCTACTATAAAACAATTTAGTCCCTGTCCTATTGTTTATAATCTCATAAAAATGTCCCGATGCATACATTTAAGAGCAAAGTATATACACACCAATGTCCATTTGGTGTGGTTCGTATATTAATGTATGTTGTTGTAGCATGATGTTACTTGAGAGGGGATTATAGAAAATGGGCATTGGATGTTCTATAAGGAGACTGAATTATGCTTCCTGAGTACCCATTATATCGTCAGTTGAGCAATGGTTTTAATCAATACCACAAACTCACCAAATACGAGAAGTGAAATCTGGCCTAGTCACACCCAGACCTATCAAATGGGAATCTCTGCTTTTGGGATTGGAACATCAGAGTTTTAATAGCTTCCCTTTTAAAGTACCTCCAAGGTTGAAGGACACCAGATTAGCTGAAATGGCCGGGGTGAGAGCACCAGGTGACAAGCACTTTCTTTCAATTGGATATGCTAGAAATTGGCTTCTTCCTACTTAAGAACTGCTTTGCTTATGTAAATATACTCTTGGATACTTGTAAGTACTTATTTTGCATGAGCTTCAGACAGATTGAGTGGACATAAACTAGGAGGAAAACAGCTAGGGGCTGGGGTGGGGGTGGGTGGGAGTGGGTGGGAAGCATGAATTAAAAAAAAAAATCAAAATAAGAAACAGCAAATAAGAACCTAGAGGACCTTCAATTGTTCTTACATCTTAACACTAGAAAGGACATCAAGAATCTAATCCAATATCTACATTTTCCCCCCTGGAAGATAAAGAATTAGAAGTTAAGCAAGGAGTCCAAGGACACACAGCTAGTAAACAGAGGCCAGGACTGGTCCGTGCCTGTCCATTCTGATTCTAATACGGAGGGAGGTGCTTACTCCTTTCCAAACTGTGCTGCAGGAATAACTTCATACTTCTAGAAAAGCCACAGAAATAGTATGATTCCTGTCAGACGTTTCCCCAGCTTTGCCTAACCTCACCCTCTTATACAAGTGAGGTACGGCAATCAACAATAATTAATGTTGGTACTATGAAATATTCTTTTGTAAATGAAACCGAGACTTAGAGAGGTCAAAGGGCTTGCAGAAGGGCATACAGCAGTAAGTTGCAGAGTCCTTGTCACCTTTAAGGGACACGAGTACCCACTTACTTTTATTTCATCTAAAAAGCCTTGTGTAAAAAAATACATAAAATAAAATAAAATAAAATTAATCACCTTGTTACAAGAACATGTTTCTAGAATGAAGGCCAGGTGTGAGCAGCATACTGTCCCCCTGACACCACGGATGACACTTGCAGGCATTTGGGAGTCCCCCCACCCCACCCCCAAGGGCCTGCGCACTTGATTTAATGCTCTGTTGCTTTTGCAGTCTTGAAATTCTTAATAATTTTATCTTGGAACTTGTGTTTGTTAGTAATGGCCAATAATAGT
The DNA here is from genome assembly GCA_030015415.1 of Cynopterus sphinx. Taxonomy (NCBI): domain Eukaryota; kingdom Metazoa; phylum Chordata; class Mammalia; order Chiroptera; family Pteropodidae; genus Cynopterus; species Cynopterus sphinx. Next base: position 47,444,927 of record CM057389.1, on the reverse strand, counting down.
ACAATGGAATGATAAATCTAGCCGCAGGGTGGGGACAAGCGCCTAAGGGTGCGAAACCGTGGGGGCCTGGCGCCCAGTGTGCACGCGCGACCCTTGGGCCCGGCCTGGGTGGCGGAGTGGGGACTTGAGCCCAGATTAGAGGTGGCAATGGGGGAGGGGGCAGGAGCAGAAGAGTTGAGGTGCTCCGCATGTCTGTCCTCGGAGGAGCCGTTCCCTGCAGCGCCTCTGGCCTGCAAACTTTGCCAATAAATAATTAAGAAACAAAAGCGTTGACTTTGCAATAAATCGCCAGAGGCCACTAGAATTCTTCAATGAATTTAGGACCCCTGGTTTGAAAACTCCCACCACATTGCAAAGCAAATATCTCGTCTTAGGAATAGAAATTAAATCTAAAGTCGGTCACATTCAATGGACAGAAACACTACTTTAATATGTTGCAGAGGAACCAGTTTCTAGAAGACAATTTTAAAATTTATTTTTCTCTTGCAATTGAAGATTCAACGATAGAGCGAATAAACAAGCATTTGGAATTATGTACAAACCATGAAGTCACTTTTGGTTTCTTGTAAACCACAAGTGAGAGGAGATGTCAGAGAAAACATAATGCCATTGCATTTAAAATTAAACTGACACCGACTAATTTGTATACAGGAAGAGCTAAATCATTTTAGAAAAATTATTCCATGAGAATCAGCATAGATGCACTAAAATTTACTTTTTGAAACGATTTTCCAGAATTTAATCCCAATAAACTATAGGTTGCCACAGTCTATAAAACTCTCAAGTCCAGTAACATTTATATCAGCAGAAAAGTTCTCAAAATTAAAACTTATCAAAAATTGTGATCTTACATTTGCCAAGAGTGACTTTCAATTATACAGATTGAAAATGAAGTTGAAAGAGTGTAAATTTTGATGTAATAAGTGAATGTGCAGAAAAATGAGCCAGAAAAATCTTATGCTTGATCAAGATATCACATTAATGTTATTACTTACTCTGTGGATAAAATTATGACGGCATAAATTCTTTTGCAATTTTAAGTTTGTTTTTGTTCATATATCACCATCACCCCTATTACCGTATCTATGTAATATTTTTAAAGGAAAAAGTTTTGTATTTTAGTCTTTTTAATGACACGTTTTTTCCTATCCTTTGAAGCAAGAAGCCTCACACTTTTATTTTGCAGTGGGCCCTCAGGGTTTCCGACTTTGTAGCTGGGCCTGCTAAGGCCATCACAGTTTGCATAATGGTGTTGCTTCTGCTTCTGCATCTAAATCTGAGATTTAAAATCCCTGGCAGGTACATCTGTTGGCCAAGCTTACCCCGTACCCTACCTACAAGGGAAGGTGGGCTGGGACAGGGAGTATGTAGTGTATATATATCAATTTGTGTGTGTGTGTGTGTGTGTGTGTGTATTGTCTCATAACGGGGGAGATTGCTTAAATAGAAAGAAGGTTCACATACTGGCCAGAAAAAAAAAGAAAATGATAACTCTCTACTAAAAAGGGGTGCCCTAAGACTGAAGTGGGAATTGGTGCTACACAGGCCCCCAAGGGTTAGAAACACCCTGAGTTAAAAACAAATGCATTTAATGGGATGATATTATCGACTTCAGCTTGAATTTTGAATATTTGAAGATGCCATTTGACTCAGGGGCTCTGTTACTTCAGCTATGAGTGAATGAAAGCGTTATTGAGTAGAGAGACCTGATGAGAAAGTCTGAAGTTTGATAAGCTGCACCGCCAGTGCCTGAATGACAGTTCTGGGGTTAGAGGTGGAAAGTGAAACTGGCCATATTACATCTGTTCAGTGTGAGGAATGTGATTATCAGCTAAAATGCCATTCTCTGCTCCGGGAGTGGTGGATGGAGATTCGCAAAGGGACAGGAGCTTGAAAAGATGCTACAAAAGATGTCAAGGAAAGAGATTTACCAAAGATTCTTCAAACAAATCAAATTGTCATGGCTTGCTATGGTTTTAGTTAACCAACAGGATCTGGTCTAACAAATAACCATGAAAGAATGAACCAGAAAATCTGAGTTGGGGTGTGAGGAGGTGTCTTCCTGATGCCTCCCATAATATTAGCCTTTGTTGTTGTTGTTGTTGTTTTCAATGCCTACAGCACCTGGTCTTCCTAGGTGGTCTCTCATCCAAGTACTAACTAGGCCCAACCCTGCTTAGCAGCTTCCCAGATCAGACGAGATTAGGCACGTTCAGGGTGGCATGGCCCGTAGACTTGTTTTTGGCTGTGATCTGTACCACTTTAATCAGAGGATAAGATATTTCACATCCAAAGGAGTAATATTCAGACTCAGTAGTTTTAATGGGGTGAGTGGTGGACCCCCAAAAGATGGGCCTCTGGCCTGACTTCCAGAAGTCAGGAATGTGACTTCATTTAGAAAAAAGGTCCTTGCAGATGTGATTAAAAAGCTCACAATGAGATCATCCTGGATTATTCGGGTGGATACTAAATACAATGACAGGTGTCTTATAAGAGACAGGAGAAGACACAGAGGCCAAGTGAAGATGAGGCAGAGATCTGGAGTGGTGCAGCCATGAGCCAAGGAAGCCTGGAGACGCAGATCCTGGAAGAGGCGGGGAAGGGTCCTCCCCTGGAGCCTTTGGAAAGCCTGCAGCCCCACCCACACCTAGATTTCTGACTGCTAGCCCCCAGAAAGGTGGGAAAATACATTTCTGTTGTTTTAGGCCACCCAGTTTGTGAGACTGTTCCAGGAGCCCTGGGAAAATGACACGTAGTTTTTCAGAGGGTAGTCTCAGAGCAGCTAAACTTCTGTGTTCCTCTGTTCTTAAGAAGATTTATTAACCTTGTTATTTTGGAAAATGACATTTCAATCGCATCTTCCAGAATTGTCCTGTGGCTCCTTGATCTTGTCACCACCAACATTATCTGGCGCCCATAACCGCCTCCCCTGCTTTCCATTTTTTTTTCCTGAACCACTGGTCTGAATGGGACTTGCACAGGTGATACCCTACATGGCTTATTAGTAAGATGAGTACCGAATTTAGAAATCCAGCATCTGAAAACATATCTAATGAAGGATGATTTTTACCCAAATGAATGTCAGGAGGGTGATTACCATGATGATTTGGGGGTGAAATAATGTACATGGTTTCCTCAAGGTGTTGCTTCTCTGAATTAACAGTGCTTTGGAACATCTTGTTAAGAAAGGAAAATGCGTTGTCTCCTAACACTGTAAGCTCTATTTTTTCTTTGTATTTTCCTTTTAACTTAAAAAAAAAAAAGTTTCACACTAAAGCAAATTCTCTATTTTTATTTTAAATATGGAGTGCTAAGCTAAGCAGTTTTAGAGCAAAATATGAATTTTTCTTTTTTTTTTAAATTTAAATTGTATTTACTTTTTTTAGGTGAGGCAACCCTTGGTTGACCTCTCTCAGATTACTAGAACTTCGTCAGTTTACAATCCCTTATTATTTATTTATTTATTTGTGTGTGTGTGTGTGTGTGTGTGATGACTCCCCAGGGCTCAGAATGCTTTTAAATGCATAAATATATATACATGAGATACCTCCATGCATCCATTACAATGGCTAAAAGTGAAAAGACTAACAATGTCAGGTGTTAGCAAGGATTAGGAACAACTGGAGCGCTCATACATGGCTGATAGGAGAATAAATAATACAATCATTTTGGAACACTGGCAGTTCTAATGAAGTTAAACATATACCTACTTCATGTCCCATCAGTGGCATTCCAGGCACATACCCAAGTGAAATAAGCGCCTGTGTTCATCAAAAGATTTACACTACAACGTTTATGGCATCCCTGGTCATAATAGTCCCACACTAGAATTAACACAGTATATTCCTATATTGGACTACTACATAGCAATAAAAAACCAAAAAAATAAAAAATCTAGTTTATACAATAACATGGATGACTCTCAAAAACATGTTAAATAACAGAAACCAGGCACAAAAGAGCATATACTACATGATATTTCCTTTATGTGAAATTCAAGGTTAGGCAACATTAAGCTTTGATGATAGAAAAATAGTGGTTTGTAAGTGGGTTACTGACTGGGAAGGAGCATAGAGAAAGCTTCTGGGGCAATAAAAATGTTCTGTATCCTGAACTAAATGGTGGTTTCAGGGATATATCATATGTTAATATTCATTGAGCTAACCTCTAAGATATGTATATTTTTCTGTGAATAAAAGCATATAAGGTTATAAGAGAAACTAGTTATACTGAAAGTTATTAAAATATTTTCGATGTGATATATAAATATATTGACTTTTTATTACTACATTAGATAATAAGATTTAGCAGCAGATCTAATTGTAGAAATTTCAAAGTATCATGCATATTTATACTAAATTGTATAATTTTATAATTATAGTTATACAATTTATAATTTACATTATGTGTAATTTAGATTATACAATTTCTAATTATATATAAATTATATATCAAAATATATGCAGCTATGGTAAAAAGATGTGAAAATCATGTGATTTCTCTGAGTAATAGTCTCAGTTGCTGAAAATTCTAGTCATTTGTCGCCTGCTTCCTCTGTTGTCATTAGAGAAAGTGATAGATTTCAGCAAGAAATGAATGAAACTAAAGGTCTATTTATTTTCTCCCCCAAGTTCATGAATCCTTTGATTCTATTAAGAGAACATATTTGAATATACTTGTGTTTCACATCATTTTTTTCTTAATGCTTTGTATTTTATACATTTAACAATGTTGTTAAAGGTGAAAAGGCTTCCCAGGCAAGGTCTTGGTGAATATCCAGTGGTGGTGGTGACAATCATGGTTAGTGACATGAAGGAGACCATTTTATTGTTTGTTTGTTTGTTTGTTTATATTTTTATTTATTTTTTTATGGTGACATTGGTTAACAAAATTCAGTGAGTTTCAGGTGTACATTTTAACAGTAAGGCATATATATATTTATACTGTGTGTTCACCTCCCATAGTTAGATTTCTTTCTGTCACCACATATTTGACTCTTTTTACCCCATCTACCTCCCTTCTCCCCTCCTATCCTCTGGTAAACACTAGTCTAGTGTCCATGTCCATGAGTCTCTGTTTGTCCTGTGTGTTTGTTGCTTTTAGGTTTATATCCCACATATAAGTGATACCATGTGATTTCCAACTTTTCCTGTCTGGCTTATTTCACTTAGCATGATTATCTCGAGGCCCATCCATGTTGTTGCAAATGGCAGTATTTCATCTCTTCTTACGGCTGAGTCATATTCCGTTGTATGTATGTACCACAGCTGCTTTATCCAGTCATCTATCGTAGGACACTTCGGTTGCTTCCATGTCCTGGCCACTGTGAATAATGCTGCTATGAACATCGGCGTGCAAATATCTTTTCAGGTATGAATTTTCAAGTCTTAGGGGTAAATACCCAGTAGAGGACTTGCTGGATCATATGGTAGATCAGTTTTTAGTTTTTTGAGGAACCTCCATACCATTTTCCATAGTGGCTGCACCAATGTGCAGTCCCACCAGCAGTATATGAAGGTTCCTAGTTCTCTGCATCGTCTCCAACACTTGTTACTACTTGTCCTGTTGACTATAGCTATTCTAACTGGTGTGAGACGGTATCTCACTGTGGTTTTGATTTGCATTTCCCTAATAGCTAGCGATGTTGAGCGTCTTTTCATGTATTTCTTGGCCATTTGTATGTCTTCTTGGGAGAAGTGTCGGTTCAAGTCCTCTGTCCATTTTTTGATTGGATCGTTTTTTTTTGTTTGTTTATTTTTTGTTTTTATTATTATTGAGTCATATGAGTTCTTTGTATATTTTGGATATTAAGCCCTTGTCAGAGGCATTGCTTGCAAATATATTTTCCCATTCAGATGGTTGTCTCTTTACTTAGTCGATGGTTTCTTTTGCTGAGCAGAAGCTTTTTAGTTTGATGTAGTCCCATTCACTTATTTTTTGCTTTAATTCCCTTGCCTTTGAGGTCAAATTCATAAAATCCTCTTTCAGTCCAAGGTCCATGAGTTTGGTTCCTACGTTTTCTTCTATGCAATTTATTGTTTCAGGTGTTATATTCCGGTCCTTAATCTACTTTGAGTTAATTTTGGAGTGTGGTGATAGACAACAGTCTAGTTTCATTCTTTTGCCAGTGTCTTTCCAGTTTTCCCAGCACCCTTTATTGAAGAGGCTTTTCTTTCTCCACTGTTTGTTTTTGGCGTTTTTGTTGAAAATTATTTGCCCATATAAACAGGAGTTTACTTTTGGACTCTCAATTCTGTTCCACTGGTCTTTGTGTCTGTTTTTCTGCTAATACCATGCTGTTTTGATGATTATCGCTTTGTACTATAACTATAATTTGTACTTCAAATTATACTAATGATGCCCCCAGCCTTGTTGATTTTTTCAGAGTGGCTTTGGCAATTTGGGGTCTTTTATGCTTCCATACAAAATGTTCTATTTTGAAAAAGGCCGTTTTAAATTTAAGTAACACCATTCTAAAGCTTAGGACAGTGAAAATATGTAGTTTTTTCCTTTCCTTCAGTTTCTTTGGCATCTAGAACAGTGAAGACTTTATCCTGTAGAAGAATGAAACTCCATTATACACTCAATTCGATGAAAATTCCTAAACTAATTTTTTGTTATTGGATGAAGAAATACAATCACAAAGACCCCAAAATAATATAATTTAAAAAAACTATAATAGATCTTTTGGTTAACTCCATAGCCAGAGAAAGCAAATCACTGCAGGAGCTCTTATGAGCACAGCTGACCATTTCATCCTTCAGTTTGATATGGCAACGAAGTTGAAAGTGAATATATTTGGAAAAAAAAGCATCTGAAGAAAGCTCACTTTGGGATCTGGATTTTCTTTTACATTTTGTTTTATTTTTTCCAGAATAAGTAGAGCTACTCCCCTTGTTACGCCAACGGAAAACTCATTTAACAAAGCACTTTTCAATTATGAGTGAGTTCACAAATCCCTTGGCAGCTTTATGAAGCTATTGCATAATATGTTTAATGACTTTTTAAAATTTGCTCTCATTGCTTTATGGTTAAGTGATCTATAGCTCTTTCCTCGAATGTGTTTTCTGTTCAATACACACATGCATTTCTCATTACTCTCAGGGTAATGGAGCAGGATTCTCAGAGGGATAGCTTTGGGACTGTACGTAACAGTTCAAATCTGTATCAGAATACCTTCCCGTACTTTCAGAATAACCCCTACACACACACACACACACACACACACACACACACACACGGCCAATTCTTTCTTTCTTTCTTTCTTTCTTTTCTTTCTTTCTTTCTTTCTTTCTTTCTTTCTTTCTTTCTTTCTTTCTTTCTCTCTCTCTCTCTCTCTCTCTCTCTCTCTCTCTCTCTCTCTCTCTCTCTCTCCCTTCCTTCCTTCCTTCCTTCCTTCCTTCCTTCCTTCCTTCCTTCCTTCCTTCCTTCCTTCCCTTTGTTTCCTTTCTTTTTTTCTTTTTTTTATGAGAGTTTAACTGAGCCAAACTGATGGCATATGCCTGGCAGCAAGACCTCCAATGCTCCAGAGAATTGAGTTTTGCAGCTTCTTTTATGCATTTGAAATAAAGAAGGGGACATAAGGAAGGTTGGAGAAAGCAAGGTGGGGATTGGATTACAGGGAAGTTAATGAGATTATGTGCTCTCTTGAGGGTTAATGCCCCCTTCAAGAGGTCATTGCTAATGGCATTTCCAAAGTGTGTTAACCTAGACGTTCTAGAACTCCAGACAGGGAGGGACAGGGTTGGCTGAAAACCTTTCAGGAAAGTTAGAAGGCCTGGGGTGTGATTACCCCCTGTGACCTGCCCAGTTAGGAATTTATGATCAGAACACCCTGTGAGGTTACTTTCCATAGAACCCCCTTTTTTCATTCACAGTTCCCCCTTTTGGTCACCATCCAAAGGATGCATTGATGAACCACTTTTGGTTGGACAGCGTGGTCTCACAGCACTAGGAAGGCTCATTCCTAGGCAGTCTCTGTATCCATGTTGTCTTGTTGATATTTGAGGATAGGAAATACCGCAACCTTGGGATCTGAGTTGAGGCCGAGTATCTCCCAAAACAGGAAGGGCAGGTAACTGGACGGCAGTCAGGTCTACGGCCTTCATTGAGAAAAAACACTCTGGATCATTTCTATCCCATGCACCATCATGATCCGAGTTTGGCCTTCTCTCTCCTTTTCTTGTATTGGCATCTAGTATGACATTTACATATGCCACGAATATAGTATTAGCAGTTACCTTCTATACGTTCAGTAATCATACACAATTGAACAATATAGAGAAACCGAAAGGACAGCTATAACTATTATTATGACTAATATCCTTAGCAGACTAGTGGAGACAATCAAACGTAATGGATTCTGAGTTCAGTGTCAATCCCTGGATATACAGGCCATGTCAGTGTCTAGGGAGAGCTTCTCGCCCTGGAAAAGCCTCTGATGTCTGTAGACAGGGGTAGATGTCTATTGCAGGTTAGGCACCTGATAAAGTCCATTCCCATGACGTTGGAGAGCCTCTTTTATTTGATGCCCTTTCCAATCGACAGAACCTCCAGGCGGCAGTCAGTGATCTTTACAGTCTTTGTCTCCTGGGAGCTCGCTTAAGGCATGGTAGTCCTTGTCCTCCTACGAGGGGGCAGTTCCAAAAGCCAGTTTCTTAATTTACTGTGAGAAATACACCTGTCATAGCACTGGATGCCATGTTTGTGGGGACTATAGCACCTTTTCTCTGTAGGCAAATGAACAAGGAAATTAAAATACAATTGGCAGGTTGGGGGAGCATCAAATCAGAGAGAAGGGTATGGAGGATCTTGCCGGCTGGTGTGTCCAAGGGCCTTCTCTCCTGTGGGACCCTCCTTCACCTGAGCTGTCCATGGGTCACAGAGCTCTCTCTCTCTTGCTAAATTCATTTTTGATCTGGCTTTAAGAATGGCAATTCTAATTTTCCATTGCACGTGCATAAATTTCGACCTTTGTTACAAGTGCTTTTGGGAAAGATGTTATTTTCACCTCAGTGTTTTTTAATGAGTGGTTAATGCTCGAACTTCGGAGCCAACTTGCTTGGGCTAGAAACCTGCTCTGCTATTCTATGAGTCATGTGGTTTTGAACGAGACGTTTAACTTCTCTGTGCCTCAGTGTAGTCTGTAAGCGGGGAAGATAATGAGAGTGCCTATGTAATAGGATTGTTAGAGAATTAAAAGAGATTATACATATAAAGTGCTTAGAACAGTGCTTGGCACTGTTTTCCCCCCAGGGCAGGATTTCCTTGCCCTGTAGTAGTATGCAATGGATGGTGGAGGAGGAATGGCAATAAATTAAGTGTATGAAATTAGGGAAATGGTTAAATGAATTCTGGTGTATCTATATATTAATTTCCTAATGATGCCATAACAAAATATCACAAATGAAGTGGCTTAAAACAACAAAAACTTATTCTCTCACTGTTCTGGAGGCTAGACGTCCAAAACTGAGGTGTTGGGGGCCATCCTTGCCTTAGGATCTAAGGGAAAATCTGTCCCATGCTTCTCTCTTAGCTTCTGGTGCTGAAGCGATCCTCGGCATCTTCTGGTTTGCAAGTGTATAGCCCCAATCTCTGCCTCTGTTGTCACTTGGTGTCTTCCCTCCAAGTCAGTCTTCTTAAGAGGACACTCGTCACAGAAGATTAAGGGCCTCCCCTACTCCAGTATGGCCTCATCTTAACTAATTCTCTCTTCAGTGCCCTTATTTACAAATAAGTTCATGTTCTAAGGTGCTAAGATTGGAGCTTGAACTTATCTTTTCTTGGGGGAGGAGGGATACAATTCAACCCATGACAGTCTGTAAGTTACAAAGCCGTAGAAGTCATGCTTTCAGAGAACATTTAGTTCTTCTTGGTGTGGTTGCCCTCAGATAAACAGTCGCATGTGTACACGAAGCGGGTACGTATGGTGGTGTTTGTAGTGCGAGACGTTGGGAAAACTGTGTATCCGATAGTAAGGGAATGGGCAAGTGAACTCATATCCATCCCAAATGCACAAACACAGCAGTTAGAGCGAATGAGACAGATTGATGCTAACTGATTAAAACACAGAAAAGGCATATTTCAGAACCACGGACATTTAGTTCTTGGACTTACTCTGTGCTAGTCTCATAGCTCTGAGGATTATCACTATGTGGCTAAACCTCATGTTTATATCTTTAGCTTGGACCTCTTCACTGAACCCAGACCCTACCCACCGTCTCCACTGGGCAGTCAAACAGGCACCTCAAACATAACTTCTGTGAAGTCAGACTCCTGCTCTTCCGCCCTCACCTGTTCCACCTGACGACTTTCCTATCTCGGTTAATGCCAGTCCCGTCTTCAGTCGCTCAGGCAAAAACAAGCAAACGAGCAAGCAGACAGAATCAGAAAGCATGGCGCGTCCTTAGCCTTGTCTCTTACCCCACACTGAATCTGCCAGCAAGTCCTGTTGTCCCTGCCTCATGCACGTGTCTGGATGGGGGCAGTCCTCACCACCTCCACTGCGGCTCCACTGGTCCCAACCTCTCTCCCCTCCCTGTGGAGAAATGTCAGGGACGCTGGTACTTATTAATCAAGTCCTGACCATTTGGGGCCAATTGTTAGAAAAGTTGTTATTCAGCTTCCTGGGCTGTTACTAGCGATAGCCGTCTAACTCTCTGCGCGGCTGGCTTATTGCAGGCTGGCCTCCTGGCTGGGTCACTGAGGCCTTGCTTTCCTGGGCTGGTTGCTGCAGGTTGTGAGTTCTATTTCCATATCTGGCCACTGCCTGTATGTCTACTCAGTCCTTCACCTGCAACTGCTCCTCCCTTCCCAGTAAAACCCAGCCCTCCTAAGAGCAGGCAAGGCCTTATGTGACTTGGCCCCAAGTGCCTCTCTGTCCCTCTTCCCACTGTCTGTCCTGGGCTTTCGGTTCCAGCCATGTGCCAGGCACGTGCCCCTCTCAGCCTTCGCACAGAGCGCTCCCCAAGGTGTCGGCCTGGCTGGCTCCCTCACTCCTGCATCTCTGTGCCCATTTGTCCTGTTTCCACATCCGGATCCTCCCAACGGCATAACTTTTCTCTTTAGCTTTTAGCATCGTCGGCATAGCTGTAAAACTTCTTCATAATGTTTAGTGTCATCTCTCCTGATTGCAACGCTAACTCCATGAAGGCAGGCACTTTCGTGTGTTTTCTCTACTAAAGCGTCCCCATTAACGAGAGAAGAACATAGCACATATGAGGGACTCCAACATGTATTTGTGAAGTAAATGGTGTGTGATGAATAATACCCTCCTATTTTTCATTATTGTTCTAGACAGAGTATGTGATAAGATGGCTTTTTAACGACTTTCGAGTATAATGCCTATTATTACACCTTTCCCCACTGTCTATCTATAAATCATTCCTTGTTTTGCTGTTTTTACAGAACATGCACCATCTACCCTGTGCCCTCTGACCTCACCCCCACCACTTAGTCCCTTGCTTGCTCTGTTCAGGTCACAGTGGCTCCTTGCTGTTCCTTAGGCAGCCAGGCAGCAACTCCTCAGGCCTCTCAGGCTGCACCTACCTACCTTCACCCGAATGCCCTTTCTCCTGGCATCCCCAACGATGTTTGTCCACAAATAAAATAGAATTAAGAGCTCCGTCTTAGAACATTCCTCAATATGGGATGATGGCATAACACCAGCAGATGGAAACGAGATGATCCGAGCTAACTTTGCCCTTCTCTGAAGCTCGCTGGTGGGTAAATTGTGGACTGTTAGTGCAGAATGTATTTTAGAAAATCCTCTAAAAACAAATTCTGTTCCTCTGAATCAACCTTTGGCCAAATGTCCAGCTGCATTGAGTTGGAGGTTGGGTCCCTTAAGCTGTAAGTGATGCCTATTACCAAAAAAACAAAACAAAACAAAACAAAACAAAACAAAACAAAACATATATATATATATATATATATATATATATATATATATATATATAGAAAAGTATCCACTAATCTGAAACTCATGTAAAATAATATTGAATGTCAACTGTAAAAAATAAAAACATAAAAAATAAATATAAGTAAAAACTGGACATACCTCCAAGGGAAAAAGAAAGGAAAAGAAAAGAGGAAAAAGAAAAGAAAAAGTACCCACCAAATAGCTGACTTGAGCAATGCCCCCACCGGGCAAAGCTCTCCTGGATCACTCATTTAAAGTATAACCCTGGGTTAGCGATTTCCAATTTTTTTGAATTATATACCCTTGCCAGTAAAAACAAATGCCGTCAATATGTTTACGTTTTTACTTTAGAAATGCTGTTCAGTTAGTCCGTGATAATTTCTCGTGTACCTTATGGAGCATGCACAGAAAGAGAAAATTTTCACTGGTGAGATAAACACAAATATGAATAAAATCTTTTCATTCGTTCGATCCCAGGAGATCACCGCGAGCATGGCCAGGGACCCGAGGTCATCGTGTTGTACTGTGGAGAGCTCTGTACCTTCCTTTAAAAGTGAAGGCGAAATTCCCACAGTATCAAGTGAATCATTCAGGGCGTACGGTTCGGTGGCTTTTGGTGCGTTCGCGTTGTTGTGCCACTACCATTCCTATAGAGTTTCAAAATGTTTCATCACTCAAAAAGGAAACCTCACACCCATCTCCCCTCGCCCCTGGAAACCACCTACTGGCTTTCTGTCTCTAGACGTACCTCTTTTGGGGTACCTCATAGCAATGGAATCATAGACTGTATATCCTCTGGCGTCTGGCTTCTTTCACTCAGCATAATGTTTTGAGTTTCTTCCACATCAAAGCATGGATCAGTAACTTTACTCCTTTTCATGGCTGAGTAATATCCCGCTGTGTGTATCCATCGCGTTTGGTTTCTCCACTCATCCGGGGATGGATTCGGGTTGCTTCCTTTTGGCTGCAGTGGCCAGTGCTGCTGTGCACAGTGCTGTGTGGGTAGTTGTCGGAATGCCTGCTTTTGATTCTTTAGGGCATATACCTTGGAGTGAAAGTCGTGGGTCGTCTGGTAATTCTGTGTTTAACTTTCTGAGTAACTGCCACTCTGTTTTCCACAGCAGCTGCACCATTTTCCATTCCCGCCAGCCGTGTAAGAGGGTTGCGGCCTGTCTACATTCTTGCTAACACTTGTTATTTTTCAATTTTTTTTCTTTTAATTGTGCCAAGCCCGTAGCTGTGAAGTGGTATCTCATCGTGGTTATGCTTTGCATTTCCCTAATGACTGATGATATTGAGGATCTTTTCATGTGCTTGTTGGCTATTTGGATAACTTCTTTGGGAAAATATCCGTTCAGGTCTTTCGCCCGTTTCTAAATTGGGTGGCCTGTCTTTTCGTTTTTGAACCACTCCACCCGTTCGCTTGTCGCACAATGATGAGTGGCATTTCTATGATGACCCAGAAGCCCACTGAGAAAGAATAATGTATTACATTCATTCACTATAGTTCTGATACTATGAGAGTATAATCATATAATTGGTAATCCAAAAATGATGAACATATTAACCATTAATGAGGCGACTTGATCATCAGAACACCTCATTCTCCAGCCTATTTCATCCGGTAACAGTTTGCTCTGTAAATATCTTGACTTTCGGGTAACACATAGTAAGGCTTTGCAGATGACAGCTGTGCATAGGTTTATTTATTTATTTATTTTTTAATCACCTCATATAATGGCTAAAGCAATTTTCGCTACTTGAAATGTTTTTAATTGATGCAAGCTTGAGGTGTTCCACCCTCGATTTTAAGTGTATGTAACAATCACTATAAAAATAATTACAAGTTAATTGGCTGTTACCTGGATGCTAGACCATGTCTTTTCTGATAGTGGGTTATTATTATATGCTTGGCCACAACTATGGATTTTGATAGCCAAATTTTTAAAGCTGTGTTTTCTTTTATAGTTATATACTCTATTCTCAGTTGACATATTAACAAACCAAGTAAAGGATCATATTGGCTTTTAGGAAAGATGTAAGCAATAATGTGGTTGCACCCAATGGAAAGTACAAGAAGGGAAAACATTTATTTTATCCTGAACCCTATAGTTTACCCTTAAATTTGTGTAATACTTGAAACCTCTCAGCTTTGGTGATCGATCATTGGATCATTGGTTATCACCTACTCGATAGTCAATCAAAAACATGAACAATGAGTTTTAGTGGGCAAGAAACAAAGACTATTATTGTCTTCATTTCCAACTCTAAAGACCACTGTCCCTTAATTTAGCCAAATGACCACATGGGAAATGATTCCATTCTAGGCTAATAAATGCAGTGCCAGAATCTTTTGTTTTAGCTAAATCTTTAGAAATGCATAAGGATCAGTATTGAAAGGAAGCCATATGGTGCTTGTAGATCTTATGCCGTTCGGGCCCTGGGGTGCTTTTTAAAAAAACCCTTCGTGCTTTTATTACTGGGCTAAACGCATTACTTGGTTTTCTGGAGCTCTGGATCTGCACAATGGGAGAAATATTCTGTGTTGTATTTTTAACGCCTGAAAGTTCTGTTTAGATCTCTATGCATAAACTGTATAGAATGAGAATCCGGCTTCTGTCGATTTAACGTTCTGTATCCTACTCTTCAGAAGAGAATAGCAAATATTTATTTCTCATCAGTGCCCCTTGTCCCTGTGATCACAGGGAGACATGGGGAAGGAGCAGAAAATTATTCTGTAGCCACCTCAGTGAAGAGGAGCTGACGACATGTACATGTACACATACGTACACTCGTTTATCTATCAAACCAAGGCATCTGCTTTACAGTATTCTTCAGCTGTAGAATTTTATGGGTGAGGACAGATGAGGGATGCTCAGGATGAATATATTCCAATAATACTTTTGTTAAAAGACAGATTTAAAAAATGTACACACTGACACACTAACTTATATTATACGGGCTTATTGCATGGATGACAAATTAAAATAAGTTTAGCTGCCAATCTAACATTGGTAAGATATCATAGAAGGAGCAAAACACAATTCACCTCCCTCTTCCAAATGAATCATTAACACTGAGCAAAACAGGCTCTTGAATTTCATCGGGACTATTCTCTTTTAATTTTATTTTGATTTATAATTCTTTTAAATGATAGAAATGCCAACAGGTGCATCAGCGAAATGCACTTAAGTGTGTCTCCTTCCAATGAGAGATTCTTTATCCTCTGGGATCGAGGCTTATTAACCTTGGCCTAATTGTGGTCTTGAGCTGTCACTCATTTATTATTTATCTTCATAACCTCTAACCTGGTTCTCTATCCATTTTAAACAAACAAGACAGCCCTAAGTGCTCTCTTAAACCATCTAAAATGTAGTCATTCTTCTACTTACACACAGCACTAGGTCTTCTTGCAAAAAGCGTCTGATCTATGCAGCAGAATTCTTGAGATATAAATAAGAATTCTTGCATTTTTAAAAGAGACCCAAGACTAAAAAGCTATTGAAAGAGATCTGAGGGGTGCAATTCCAGGCTTTTGTCAGCAGAGACCTCGAGCCCTCAGGGCCTGGCTCCTTTTCCTGCACATGGCTGGGGAGGGGGGCTACTTGTTGGCACTGTTTCCAGTGTCAACCTAGAAAAAAATCCAGTGAGGAGTGCAGAGAGCTGTGTGTGCAACCGAGAGCGCAACACTGCATGCACTTAACCCCCGAAATGATGGACACTGATTTGAGACTAGCCTACCAAGGTAAGTGGTCAATTATACACGATTTTCCTTATCTCCTTGCCTGGAAGATGGTTCAGTGAGAAAGCAAAGTCTGCTTTCCAGGTTTCCTGCCCGTCCACACTCAGGGATGTTGGCCCCACCCCATCTCCCTCCTTCCCGTTTTCTTTCAAAGTTGTGCTCTCATATATAGTTCTGTGCTCTGTTCCTGGTAGGGGAGGGTTTCCTTATGGATGAAACACGATCCTGTTAGCTCCCTTAGGAGTCTCCTGTCCTCTGTCCAGTTCATACTCTAATCCTCACCTCAACCTCACTTTTGTTCTCTTTCCCTATTTCAAAATACTGTTCTCCTGGAGGGGAGGCTTCTGGGAACCTTTCCTTTTAATCAGGGTCCCAGGTTAGTGTTTTTTTTTTTTTTTTTTTTTAAACACCTACAGCAGCTGGTCTTCCTAGGTGGTCTCCCATCTAAGTACTAACCAGGCCCCACCCTGCTAAGCTTCTGGGATCAAACGTGATCAGGCTGCCAGGTAATTTTTTCACCAGGATGGTTTGGGAAACGGACAGGACAGATAATGCAGTGTCTTAACCGTCCCCACCTCAGAAAGTCTTGGAGTGTCCTTAAAACATGAGTCCCTTAAAACACGAGTCCCGGACCGTCCCCCAGGGCCCCCTTCAGTCTGTCTGAGGTGAGGCCTGAGGGTTTGCATCTCTAGCCAGACTCCCCACTGCTGGCGTGGGGACTCCACCTCGACCATCAGGATTCCAGTCCCTTTGGGACTGAGTTAACTACCAGTGAAAGCACTTAGCGCCCCAGAACTGATATGCTAACAGTGCCACCGTTTGTATCAAAAAAGGGGCAAGTAATGCTTCTCAGAGACACATACTAACTAGAGACAGACGACCTGAACAAGTCCCCACGTCTCTAATTCTGCCTTTTCTCGAGCACTAGAATTGCCAATACGTTGACTACTGTCTTATGATTCGTTTTCAAAGCTTTGTTTCGTTTCATCTTTATTTTCAACTCTTTTATTCATTGCACATTATTGGAATGACTTAGGAAGGTTTTGCGTCCCGGCCGGAGAACCTCACAACTCTTGTACCGTACTGACCGGGCGGAAAGGTGCCCTGAGGCCGACACGTGAGCTCTGAACACACTCTGGGGACAGGTCTCCCTGATTCCGGCACCGTGCATGTCCCCACGGGCTCACTGCGGCTGTGGAAATGGTGTGAGACCCGAGCTAGAGCCTGGCAGCAGAGTGCATCAGCCGCATTTTGCCGATCAATCAGGAATTGGTGTGTTTGCCCCTGTAAGTAGGTCCCTGGGGAGGGACTGCAGAGAACCCGAGACTGCGATGCTGATCTGTTTTGCAGACATTGTGAGAGTTAATAAAACTCATTCCGTCTTAGCTCCGTAGCTTTCTTGCTCTAACATTGGTGTGTGTGTGTGTGTGTGTGAGTGTGTGTGTGTGTGCGCACGTGTACAGTTACAATCACTTCATGGAGGGAAATGCAGGCTGCAAACTAGTTCCTAAGATTTATCAACAATTGGTTTGCGGAATCCTACAGTTTCAGCCTATTGTTATGACAATTCTACTTTCCACGCTGGCTTCTCGGAATGTAAACAGCAGCCAGGGAACTCGTGGTAAGCTAGCAGGGACTGGTAGATAAACATTTCCTTTCCTTGCCCCTGTCACATGGGAAAGGTTCGGATCCACAGCTCAGGGTGGCGGAGAAGAGAGGTGAAGGAGCGTTCGTGGACAATGTTAATTACTGTTTCACGGTGTCAAGTGTGCAAACGTGATGTGAAGAAAACTTAACAAAAGGGAAAAGGCAAATGTTTTTCGGAGTCTTTCAGCAGAAAAGTTCAGATTCCTCACAGAGGGAGAGAAGTAAGTGTTGGAGATGCATCTCAGCCGATGGCACAAACTGAGCTACGTTTTCAATACTTTCTAAAGTCTGTAAATATTGTGTAAATATAAATAATCAGATAAATAGTGACATAGGGGATTAGGTGTAAATTAAATTTATAAGTAACCGGGCAAAGGCAATCAGCATGAAACGAAAAAGGATGCAATCAAATCGAAGTGGTTTTCAAAACGGCTTCTGCTCGGTGCCTTCTTTCAAGATTCCTAGACTTGGTCCTCATCCGTTGAGAGAGAAGAGACCCCGAGATTCAGAGTTGTACACTGTGCAGGAAAATAACCCAGAAAAGACGTTCCGGTCTAGCACAACATTTTGAAGAAGCGTGGGGGGTGAGATGAGAGGGAATGAAATGAAAAATCCGGTGTTGGGAAGGCTAACTCAGAAACTTCATAAGGGGCGAAGAGCAGCGACACGTCGCGTAGGATTCTGTCAAATTTTAATGTTAAGAATTCTTGTTAAAAAAAAAAAGAATTCATGTTTTGTGTGATTTCAGAGGTACTGTGTGCTCAGCATATAAAATTCAAACATTACAGGTGTGTGACATAGGTTACCTTCCCCCCATACTTTTTGAATCCAGCTGGCGCGAGTATTCCCATTTTAATTAGAAAACTAAGGTTGATGATGAATAAAAGACAAAGTTCACTAAGTTTCCTGGAGAATGAGTTGGGAGTCATAACCACTGCCTCGAGTTCTTGGCGTGCTTTCCCAGGCTGTCTCTCTGGGGACTTACAGAAATGTCTATTTTATAACTACCTTCCCGAGCTGCGTCGGTTTAAGAATAAAATCTGACGGTAGATTTTGGCATTCAATACAACCTGTCAGTCATTCTTTTAGAGGCTAAATTATTGGGCACAAGTGCTTCACTTGTCCTTCGTGGTCCTATTAATCCATTCATTGACGAACGTCTCATGAAAAAATAAAAAGGTCAGAATAGACTTTATGGCATGTAGACCCACTTAGGTAATAATCTACAGGTCGGACTCCTGTGCTTCCTTAGGAAAGAGATGAACCAAGCACCACGACCTAAGAAATCTAATTAGTATGTGTTAAAATAATTGCAGTTGCTGCATTGCTCTTAGCAATGAGTGACATCAAAAAAAAAAAATTTTTTTTTTGGCAAATTTTTAAAACCTTTAGGGGTTTTCAGAATTTCCGGTCGCATTGTCATTGTGTAAAGATGTTGCAGGAACTCACGACTGACTTTGGTTCTTGGTACTAGTGGGGTCTCTATTTCGGTGAAAACGAAGCACTTAGCCCATTTTTTTAAACAATGATAGGTAGTCACGCTCTAATACCTTAACCCTGTGGGGGCTGTGGTCTACCTGCAAGTATATTCTATAGGCTTTGCATTCAGGATTGATCTATGCAAATAAGAAAATCTTTTGTTAAGTAAATTTAGGAATGCAAATAATATGCAAGAAAAAGAAGCCATTGGAAAAAATCTTTGACTTACCTTACCAGCCGTTCCTGTAATAAAGCCATTGAGGAAGAAGTAGAAACTATGTGAGCTTGTAAATTTATTCCTCTTCTAACATGAATACATACCGACTATTTTTCTACTTCTGACTCTAACTGCAGGAGGCCAGATACAGGCTAAGGATTCACAATTTTTCTTTTTTGTGACTTTATGTGCAGAGGCAAGAAAAACACCAATAGTGTCATAAATTTATGACAAAATTTCGGGAACTCTGCTTTCTACTTATGGCAGATTTGGCTGTCATTTGTCCTTGAGGTTAGGGCCATGGGGTGGCGATTTTACCTGGTACGTACTTCTAGATAGAGAAATCTCAGTGACACCGTAGGCATAGAAATGTTTTTTAATGGGTGTGTGTGTGTGGGGTGGTGCGGAACGCAGAGAGCAGGCCTTCTGATTCCTTTCCTAGCTCTATCTGGGTCTAGGCCTTCTCCCTTCACCCCATCCCCCACCGTGCTTACAGTGACTGTACGACCTTGAGCAAGGAAATCACCCTTTCAGTGCTTCAGGTTTTCATCTGCACAAAGGCTATAATAAACAGAATATTGTACGAGAGAAATGCTATCGAAGACACTAATGCAAAATACCCAGCACTCTTAGAAACCTAGCAAGCGCTTGTTGGAAGTAAACTACTTCTCCTTTCTTCTTCCTCTTTCTCTTTAATATGTATTATTAGATATAAAAGTTACACTCGCACCTTCGTGAACTTGTGAACACTTTGTTTTCCAGTAGAGATAATAACCAACATTTACTGAATATTAGCTTGGGGACAGGTGTGTCATGAGTCCCTTAGGTGCCTTTTCTCGTTTGATCCTCAGGGACGTTGTGCGGTGGAGCTGGGATCGCGTGCCCAGTGTGTCAGACGCGGGCGCCTGACACATCCTCACTGGATGAGGTCACCGTTGGGCTGTCCCTTAGCCTCCTCTTTCTCTTTAGAGGCCCTTCCTGAGTGAATCCGTCCTTCTGTGCTTTCAACTGCTGCTGGGGATTCTGTAGTTGCAGCCACATCTTTCTCCTTAGATCCAAAGCTATTAATGCCCAGGCTTACTCCTTATATTTCAAATTGAACTCCTTTCTCAACTAGCTGTCCCTCCCGAATTCGTTTTTGTCACTTACTGGTATCACTAGAAACTTGGGAGTTACTCAGGACCCTAGACTACTTCTTTTTTTTTTTTTTGGATTAGTGTTGACATTCAATATTATTTTATATTTGTTTCAGGTAAACAGCATAATAGTTAGATGTTTATATAATTTACAAAGTGATCCCCTTATAGTCTAATACCCACCTGGCACTATACATAGTTATTGCCATGTTATTAACTAATTCCTTATGCTTCACTCTATATCCTCATAACTATTTTATAACTTAATCCCGTCACCTTTTTCACTCAGCCCCCAAACGCCCTTGTTTCTGGCAATCACCAGTTTGTTCTCTGTACCTATAAATCTGTTTTTGTTTTGTTTGTTAGTTTATTTTGTTCTTTGGATTCCACGTATAAGTGAAATCACATGGTATTTGTCTTTCTCCTCTGACTTATTTCATTTAGCACAACACCATCTAGGTCCATCTATGTTGTGGCAAATGGTAAGATTTTGTTTTTTATGGCTAATATTTCATTATGTGTGTGTGTGTGTGTGTTCCGATTTTAGTACATGAGCTACAAAAGTGAGTACCTTTTGTCTTCCACATCACTGGCCACAGGGTTCTGCTCCATTCCAACTTCACATTGTCTGTTAAATCTCCCCTAAGGTCTAATGGTTATTACCTTCATTCAGGTCCTCGTGACTGACTTTCCAGAATACACCACGATCAAGTCTCTCCTTTGCTTTCAGTTTTTTTTTCTGGTTCCCCCACGGCATTTGGAATATATTTCAAACTTCCTAGTGAGGCTTACAGGCCACTTTATGACCTGGCCCCCACCCACTGCCCATCTTCAGTGCCCAGTATCTACACTCCAGATGGACCCACTGACTCGGGGTTTTCTAAATGATCTCGGTTGCTCTAAGCCTCTGTGTGTGTATATGCTCGTGTCATTTTCACAGGTTGGAAAATTATAAACTTCTTGATCTTCCTGTCCCCCCTGACTTGGGTAATAATTCGTATTCTGTAAAGACTGAGCTCACACGTCCTGCCTAGCTTCTCTCCGCTGTCATTATCTGCAGAATAATTATCTGATGCTTCTATGTAATATGCAAAGGACCGTGTGACTCCCTGCTATATACTGATGTATCTCATTCTATTCTTAGTTTTTATTAGTTTGAACTTCTTACAACCAAGAAGGCGCTGGAGCCAAGTGGAATAAACACAGGCCTATCAACTCTGTGACTTTCAGCAAAAGTTTGCTCAGTTTCCTCTTTTGTCAAATGAAGATGATATTTATTTTATCTCATAGGATTGCTATGCAAATTAAAGAGATAATGATGGTATTAATTATTATTATTATTAATCTTTAACCAATATATTAGCATGTAGAACGTTCTCAACAAATGGCACATAAATTAATAAATGTATTAATACTTCTATTCTATCCTTCCTTCTTGTGCCCAGTAGGATGTAATTATAAGACAAAGAATAAATAAACATCCCATCATGGCCACGGGCATCTTTATGACTTGTTGGTTCTAGAACAAATAATACATCGTTGTAGAAGAAGGTATGCTTGTATTTAGATTGATGCTATTTAATGGACCATATAGAAAATGACCCTTAACTGTGTGTATTTTAATACTATTTTTAAAACTTGGAGAAATAGGAATTTGGAATCAGTAAACTGTCTGGCCAAGGGCTGAAGAAAAGTTTTTACATGGAACTAAGATAATTTGCAAACATGGTCTGATACTGCTTCATTTCATCCTAAGTGATGGGATATGGAACCGAGAGCAGGTCTGGATAATGTCGTAGAATGTGTGTAAGCGTATCTTAGGATAAACCTCCAAAAGCAGGATGGCCAGGTCAAAGGGTAAACGCGTTCGTCATTTTAGTATACACTGCCAGGTTGACCTCCATAGGGGTTGTACTTCCCCTATATTTGTACCCACAGGTTACAATGTCCTAATTTTGAACTTTTGCCCATATGATAGATAAGAAATTATATCTCCACGGGGGTTTAATGCACATAGATTTTCTCATATTATGAGTGTAACTGATCATTTTCCATACTATTTTTTTATATTTTCTTTAATCTGAACTGTCTACTCAGGGCCATTGTTGGTTAACATCATGGTTATATGTGGCGCTGTTTTCTCTTCATGTCGTGTGTGTCGTGCAAGGGTGTAAAGAATAATGAATTTCTCAGGCACTGTCCTTCTCTCCTCCACCTTCTCTACCCCGATTTTGTTTGATTTTAGGCTCCCATCCTGTTTTTCTTCTCACCAACCACATGAAATACAAAGACCATGAGTGAATTAATTTCAGTTACTCTTAGCAGTGCACTCATCAGGCATCTCATTAGGGAGATACTTCACGCCTTTTGCGTTCACTCTTTTCTCATTTCTTCACGGCATTAAAGAGGCAGGTGACATATGAGAGATAGATGGCCAATAATACCTGCGATGCCATTTTCACACGTGGGAGCAGCAGAACCCCATCCTGTTTCATTTCAAAGAGCTGATCGGGCGGTGGATGGGTTCTCAGAGCCTCACTGGCTACTGGAGGCAATGGCTGCAAAATTTTAATGGCCTTCTGGGAAGCACTGGGGAATTCTGGAAAGCTCAATGAGCTTAATGGTCTGAAACCACCGGTGTGACGTCCTCCAGCAGAGTTGATCTCCAAAGAGAAAGTGTAGAATCCATTCTCTTTGCTTTTGTCACGTATTAATCACTCCTGACTTGAATTTGTTCGTACCAGTCTGACTCAGGCACACCAGATCAAAATCGAGTTCATGATTTTCCTGTGAAAGTGGATCCAGTGTAGGAATTAGAAATGTTTGTGTGCGGAAAAGAAAGCCTTCCAGCCAGAGACAACTTCGTTAATAAGATTATGATCTACAGGTCCGTAGTGAGCACTTAGAGAAATCCGAAAGGATGCCAGGTTGACCATTTCCTCCAGGAAACCTCCTCAGCTCGACAACTCTCCTGATGAATATGGAGATAAAAGTGACGTGAACGTGTGTTGCTGGGTATGAGTTCTAGGGTATCGACTGGGCTCTGTTTCCATTTCCTTCGGATGCTGTAACCAAGTCCCACAAACCGGGTGGCTTAAATCAACAGAAATCTATTTTCTCACAGTTCTGAAAATCAAGGTGTTGGCAGGGATATGCTGTCTCAGAAACCTCTGGGGAGAAACCTTCCTCGTCTCTTCCAGCCTCTGGTGACCCCAAGTCCCTTGGTCCAGCTTCCATCTCTGCTTCTGTCCTCACACGGCCGTCCTCCCTCCTGTAAGGACACCAGTCACATCAGATTAGCGACCTCCCTAATGACTTTATCTTAATTTGATTACATTTGCACGGATTCTATTTCCAGCCAAGGCCTCATTCATAGGTGAGGGAAGGTTGGGGACTTTATCTTTTTGGATGACACAATTCAACCAGCCCGTAACAGGTTTTAAGCTTCCCCCTTCTCTAATGGGGTTGTTGCATCTTCAGTCTCTACCTCCAGGTTCCTAAGAGAAAACACAGACCCGTTGAAACGAGTGTAAGTTCTTGAAATCTGGCTGAGGCTTTTGCCCTGGATATCAAACCTCAAAGAACAGCCTTTAATCCTCATTCTTTAAGCATAGGTAGGAACTTTCCCAAGACCCCAGGCTCGCTCTGAGGAGAGCTGCTCACCTCCCTGGTAAGAGGGGAAGACTCTCAGGGGGGCTAGTACAGGTCTCTGCATCATCTCAGTCTCTCTTGCCGTCCCGCTCTTTATTCCTGGGAGCTCCGTTCATGACTTTGTGTCTGGAAGATGAAGTGGCGGAGGATGTGTGCACATCAGGCTTTACGCTGCAACTCGAAGGATTTCTTTTTTTTCCAACCTGTGTAGCGAGATCGAAATCTTCTCATCACCTAAACCCACAGTGTGCTGACTGCTAATCAACCTAAGACGACAATATCACTGAAGTCCAATTGCAGGGCTGTTGTTTATCTCCGTGTCCTTGTTCTCTATAACATGACAGATGACAAGGTGAAAATGAAAATTGACAAACTGTGATATTTTAGGCCAAGGACATTGCTAACACATTGATGAGTGTGCATCAAGAGGGTATGTAATTGCTAGTGGGAATGTGAAATGGTGTAGCCACTACGGAAAAGAGTATGGTGGCGCCTCAAAAAACTAATCATAGAATTACCATGTGATCCAGCAATTCCACTTCTGGGTATACACTTGAAAGAAGTGGAAATAGGGACTCAGACAGACATTTGGACCCTCATGTGCCTAGCAGCATTGTTCCCAATAATCAAAGGCGAAAACAACCCGAACGACCACCAATGAATGGATAAACAAAATAGTTCATACACGCAGTGGAATATTATTCAGCCTTAAAAAGGGAGGAACTCTGGCATAGGCTAGGACGCGGATGGAACTTGAGTACCTTATGCTGAGCGAAATAAGCCAGTCACCAAAGGAAAACCACTGTAGTATTCTCCCTAGATGAGGCTCCTGGAGTGAACAAATTCTTGGAGACAGAAAGTAGAATGGTGGGTGCCAGGGGCTGGGAGCAGAGAATGGGGAGTTCGTGTTTAATGGGTGGGGTGTTGGTTTGAGAGGATGGCAAAGCTCTGGAGCTGGATGGCGGTGCTGGTTGTACGATGACGTGAATGTACTTAACGTCACTGGATTGTACACTTTAGCGTGGTCACAAGGACACATTTTCTGTCATGTGTATTTTACCGTGATTTATAAAAAGGCTCTGTTGGAAGGAACTGACCGACTGACGTTGCCTGTGGTGGTCGCAGCCTCTCTGCTCCTCGGGGCTGACTCCTTGGTGCCAGGGAGCATGGTCTCATCAGGCAGTCGGGTTATTGAGGGGCAGTGAGGGAAGGGGTGATTCGATATAGAGCTGCATTTTAATTCAAAGGCTCGGGCAGCATTCTGGCAGAAGACACCTCTTCAGAGGAGATTCACTTTGACTCCTGCACTGAGGAGTGTTTTTGAGAGCCCCAGATCCTGTTAAGTAAAGCAGTTAAAATCCTTGGTGTCTTTACAAACAAAAAAATGGAGACACTTGGAATACACAAGGGGCGAGCATTTGGGTTGAGATTTTGGGCCTTGTATCCACCTACTGTTTGAATGTCAAAGAGCAAAATGTACCCTCTGCTTGTCTAAAACCAAACTGTCAAACTAGTAGCCTTTTTGACATTCAGAATTTCCAGTTAAAATAAAGATTTATTATAGTGAAAACCGGGTAGTCATCTCACCTACCTCACGTGTCAGTGCAGAACGAGAGACTCGCCTTGTAGCTCTCCGACTCCATCCAGGTCCGCGCTCTTCACGAACGCTCAGTGTCACCTCCCTCACATTGCTGTCGCGGTCACAGGTAGTTGTCAAGTTGAAATGGTCAGTGACCCATCGTCACCCGCTGCTGAGAAGCATTATCTATTCAGTTAATGGCCCCTAAAATGATTTCGGTAAAAGACAAGACTGCAAGTTCTTCCTCCCAAGGAGAAAGACGATACTGTCTCGTTTACCAAACTTCAAGCTTTTCAAAGGTTTTGGGAACTGTAAAAGGTCACTTGCGTAGGATTAGAGAACCCACAAGGGGACCTTAGAATAACATCGAAAGGGTTCCTCGAGGATGTCTGGGCTACACGGGGGAGTGGGACCTGTTGTTTTTTCGTAAATGATTTCGTACGTGGGTTTCAGCACCCCAGACGCCTGACTCATGGCTCTGGCCAGGACCTCCAGTTCCTCCTGGGGAAGCTGGTGGGACCCTCAGCGGGGGCCTCAGGAAACATTTGTGCTGCTGGAGCCCAGATCCCCTCGGCTGCCCTGGTGCTTGCCTGGCTCCTCCTCCGAGGCTTCCACGACCTCCAGACACCAACACAGGAGTTGCCAGTCTTTGGAAGTCCCCTGTCTCCCCCGGGGAGGGTCTCCCCGCTGCCCTCTCACATGTCCCTTTGCGCCATGCGGTAGGGGTGGGATGCAGCGAGGACACTGCTTAACCTTCTGATATTAGAGCAGCTTCTGGTTTGAATGGAAACTGAAAAACCAGGAGTTGTGGGCTCTGGAATGAATTCATTCATTCACATTCATCCATTCATTCATTTGTTCAGTTTGGGTCTTTTTTTTTTTCTTCTAGTACTTAAACAATCAAAAACATAATTTTGACTGAACCGTTTTCCTGCTCAAAATCTCTGCAAAGTCCCATTCCCTTGGAACAAACCCCAAGTCTCTACCTTGGCCTACGCATCACTCCTTCATTCCTGAAGTCTTTATTGCGTGTTCGATTCGCTGTGCAGAGCTGGTTTTAGACGCTTGGTGTGGGTCAGGAAAGCAAACAGGAGATCCCTGTGCTGTAGGAGCTTGCATTCTGGCAAGAGAAATAGTGACAAATACACTATATAAGTAAAATATAACGTTTGTCAGGAGGATTTGCCTTTTCAACCAGTCCCCCCTCCCTGCCCCCACTTCCCAGAGGCTTCAGAGCAGGGACTAGCAAGTGCTGTGCCTCAGGGCCTTTGGGCTGGTCCCTCCTGTGCGTGGAGCACCTCTCCCTTGTGTCTATATCTGCTTCGCTCCTGGCTTCTGCCAGTTCTTTGCTCAGATGCCGTCTCCTCTGAGCTTTTCCTCCTGGTGCTCATACCTCCGTGTAACAGCTCTACTGGTTTATCTGTCTGTTATCTCTTCCCCCAGCACTAAGCACCAGGGGGTCAGAGACTCGCCATGACTTTTCCTCTTTTCCATCGCCAGTGCCCAGTATTTGCTTTGTTCCAGGTCCTGAGCTGCTGCTGCTGCTGCTGGGGTGGAGGTGGTCAATGACGTGACCTTAGCCAGAAACTTCCTCAGTTATTAGATGTTCTCTCTAGGTGCTGCCCCAGGGGGTCCATAGCCTAATGCTCACCTTTCTGAGGCTCCTTGTGGGTATTTATAATATGAATTAAAAGCCCAGATTATGCTGACAGCAAGTCAGTGTTTTCTAACCTCAGTTTGAAAAGCTCATTAGAATCACAATGGTTAATATTTAAGGAACTCACTTCCAGATAATCTCTTTATGTGCTTCAAGCCTTTTCACTCTTAGGACTCTGGGGGTGGATCTTAGTATCATCCCACTTTATAGATGAGGGAGCGGAGGAGGTTCAAGGTCACACAGTAGGTACAAGGCTGAGCCAAGATGGGAAACCAGGGTTTTACTCTTCATTATCATGCCGCCTGGTTCCAGGTCAGTCATTTTGGAAGACAAGTTTCCAGATCCCACAGCCCAAGTCACTTCCACCCCCTACAGAGACAGTTGGTTCCTGGGGTAATGGACCATGTAGGTGAATACTCTTATTTTATTTTTTTAAATTCCTGCTGCAAGGTTCTCCCCTCCCCAAGCTCTATCAGGTCTCACCTGTGTGTAAGCTAAAGAGGATACTAGGAGAACCTCGGAATTTCGTTCTTCCATCCTAAGTCTCTGGAGAAGAGCCGGCGACAATGTCCTTGCTGTAGGCGTGCTTCCTGTGACCTGGGGCCCCAGAAGTCCTGTTGGGCCTGTTGGGGGGAGAGCATCCTGCAAGCTGGAGGGGCCCCAGAGCCCTCTTCCCTACACTTACTGGTGGGTACAGGGCTTTTTGAGCTCTGCTTTTCCTCCTGTGGAAAGTTCCATTCTCTCGTAATGTTTCCAAATTATGCGTCTTGTAAACACGACTTAGTCCTTTAGAGAGCTCCTTTACAGGGGTGGGGGTGTGGGGTAGGAGCAAGGCCCTGACCTCTCCCCTTAAAGGTTACAGGGTCTGACCCAACACAAAGCAACATGCATGTGGACTTAGTTTTCATTTCGACAAAGAGGTGATGATTTTCCAAAGTGACATATAATCATTAACCTCCTAGTTGGATTGGAAAATGGATCTCTCTTTGCAGCTTCTATGCTCAAACCACTTCATCACACTTGTCGTTGGGTAATTTCAATCCGAGTATAGACTGTCTGGTAGAGTCTCACGTCCCCCAATAATACTGTGGTTGGATAAAGGACAGGGCAAGGTGAAGAAATTGTGTGAATCACACTCTGTTTCCTAGATTATCCAGTCTGCATGTCTGTGGCAAGCGAGGCTGCTCTGTGATTCAAGATCCACTTCGTGTATTCTGACTGTCTGTAAGAGTGCCCTGTAATAGTGGTATTAGGCTGGGTGTGTAAAAAGCCACATTCTTAGTCACTAAGACACCATTTGACTGACATACAGGACCAAAGACTTACCAGTTCACTAAAAATACATCTCCCCAAAAGGTGTAGTTCGCTCCTGAGCAGTATTTCACTTTACTGAACTCTGAGCTTCGATTATCCATTTTGTGGGACCCAGAGAATAAGATGTTAGGATTTGTTACATGAAGTACAAAAATTTAAACACAGACATCCAATTTCCACACTCTCCCAACTGCATAGCCCCGTGGGAGACCTACCAGGGAAATCTAAGCCTGATGCCAGCTTACCTTCTTCTTAAAGGATTCACTTCTGCCCTGGCCCTAATGGCTTCTATGACAATGAAATTGAAACAGGAAAGGATAGTTAATGATCATGGAGCCTGCCGATCCTGGTGAGAAATGACTGAGGTGAATGAGGATCAGCCCAGTTTAACAGGAGGGAGACGTCCCTTCTGCTGATGTTGGCAGAGGATACTGTGAGGCCTGCGCATTTTCTGGATCATCTTGAGGGCCTCTGCTCGTATCCCACAGAGTCCCCAGTAAAAACTTACAATCGACATGGACATAAAAAGCAATGCTATATAAATTTTAAAAGCAGCTAATTTAATATGAAATGGAAATTCTTATAAACTCAAGGAGAACATAAAACTCCTTTTAATAAATATATCAGATAGTAAAATAGATAATTTCCAGTAACCACTAGGGAGCCATACTAAAAGAAAAGTAAGATGAAGGGACATATTTGGATGAAGCCATAGATGGTCTATTAAGCATTATGTAACGCAGATGATGAAATTGGACTTGATGGGCCAAATCTAATATCAATAAATTCAATCAAGGACATCGGTAAAAACCTTTGATTTGTCAGATAAAAATCAGCTGCAGAGATCCAGGGTAGGGGAGGTTTGACTTGACACTTAGGTGTCAAATAGGCTGGGTCTGTGTGTCAACCATCAGGGCCTGAAGAGATTATATGGAGAAGGAATCTGAAGAAGCTTCTGGATTCCAGGGGACAAGGTGCCACATGGATTAGCATGGGGATAGATGCATGGGAGCACACCTACAATGGGTAACACCGCATAAAATCGTCCGTGCCTGTGAGGAGGTTGCAGGTTGTGAATGTATGAGCAGTGAAATGCGACTTCCTCAGATCAAACCCTGTTAGAGGAAGCATGGTGTCAGGAGAGAGGTGATCTGTTGCAGGAGCCCTGTGTGCAGTGCTGGGGACCGACCGCCCTGTATGAGGGAGGTGGATGGGCTCTCTAGAGAGTCAGAGGAGGGCATCTGGGATGGTGAAGAGATTCGAAACCACGTCAAATGGAGAGCCACAGAACGAAGGTCACTGACTGCCTTGATATATGACTGTCACGTTGAAGAATAATCACGTTTATTAAGAAGGCAGAAGTACGATCAGTGAGTTGAAGTCATAAGCAGTCAGCTTTCCACCCAACCCTAAAGGAGGATTCCTTAAAAATTCAAGGTTTTTTTTTTTTTTTTTGGGAATTGAACATTTTCTGATGAAGTAGTGAGCCCTCTGCTGGCAGAGGTGTTTTAGCGGCGACTCGGTGGCCCGAATTGGCAATTTTGCAGGGAAGTTGCAGACCACACTGCAAGTTGGAAGAAGAGGATGCCTGAGATTCTGCTGCTTTTAGGATTCTCTGACCCTAGACAGGGGGCATTGACAACTAAAGGGAAGACCGATGTACCCTGAACTTCCACCAGGTGAGCCTGCCTCCCAGCGGGCAGGCTTCTGTGCAGGCCCCGATTTTATCATTCAGGCCCCAGGGGCCCCTGCCCTTCTCTCCCTATTATGGAGAGTCCCTCTGCTTTGGGACTGTGGGCTCTTGCTTAGGTCAGACTTCAGTCTCCTGAAGTGCCTCGTCCCCAGCCCTATGCTACCTGGACACAGACCGCAGCTTTGCTGATTGTCCCCACGCTCTTTCTGCCTAGTTAAAACTGTATGCAGTTACAATTAGGTGAATTATCATCTAGTTAAAAAAAAAAGTACATCCAAGGTAATACTTAACTGATGAGCTGTTTCTAACATGAAGTGTGACTTCTAATAATGTCTTCTGCCTTGATATGGCCACTATTTTAACCAAAGCACGTAGATGAATATAAAGTTTGCTTATCACATTTGTGGATAACATGCAGTTGAAGGGGATTACAAATAGATGAGATCAAAATCACAAAAACCCATACTGTCGACTAGAATAATAAATCAAATCAAAGAAAGAGAAATATAAATGGGATTTATATGAAGTTCTGCACTGGAATCTGAAAACCCAGATGGACAGATTTGCACAGGAGAGACTCACAGATCGGCAGCTACTTGAAATAATTTGGAGCAGCATGTGCTGTAAATAATATGAGCCACAAACAAAATTTTGCATTTTTTTATTAGGTCTATTAATACGAATTAAAAGAAGCAGATACAATTATTTTTAATAATGTTTTGTTGAACTCAAGTTACCTACAATGTTATTTTAACACGATATAAACCTTATCGAGGCATCTATATTTTTATGTGAAATGTTCGAAATCTAGTGTGTATTTTACTCTTAGGGCAGCTCTCAATCTAGAAGCTGACTTTTCATGGGAAACACCTGATCTGCGCTTAGATTTCATAGAATTTACCGTTGAAAAAGTGGATCGACACATCCAGGTTGTTTCACACATATTTGAGAGCTTTCCAATAACTGAATGGAATGTCCATTTTTCGATTTAAATTAAATTATATAAATGGAAACAATACAGCTCCTCAGTTGCTCTGGCTGCATATCAAGTGCTCAGTAGCCATGTGTGGCTGGCGGCTGCCACGGTGGACCACGTGGCTTTAGAAGTCTCAGTTGTTAGCATCGATTAGGAGTCGGTGGTGCAGGGTGGCTATTAGTAGTGTGAACTGATGAAGGTATTTGGAACAGGAAGTTGACAGCTTTGCTGTGCTCCACTTCAGTTAGACTTTTCTGGAACATTTCTTTTACTGCCAGGTTGCAGGCTTAAGAGGGATCTCGATAGGCTGGGGTGTGCGTATGCATGAACGACCATATGAAGTGGGGGGCCAGGTCGCTGCTTTGGATAAACAGAGACTGGGCCTGTGAGGGTGAGACTTACCTGAGAATGTAGGACCAGGGTTGGCGTGGACACTCAGCATTCAGAATTTTCCCGTAGTCACAGAGGCCGTCCTGTGAATCAGTGACTCCTGGAGGGCAAAACCCTATCCCTACGTCCTTCTCCCTCACTTAGAATCAGCGGAGTTACTCGTTTGGTGTCTGCTGTATTCTGATTCCTGCGCGGTCAATGCTGGTTCCTTCGCTTGAAACCAGTGCAAGGGTGCCACCTACGGGATTTGTGGAAGAGACACGCACAGCATCTTCTCATTGAGACATTCGGTTTTCAGCACAAAGGTCCTAGAAATTCATTCAAGGGCAGCTGAAAATTACTGTCATCAATATTCAAAAGAGGCTGCTAACTAGTGGTTCTGCGGAGGGAAAACTTATAGCCAGAGAAACCAGAGACCTAGGAATAGATCGCACACCTGTGTGCTCTCAGATGTATCATCAGGACCATCCGAACAAAAATCCCTCACTTTTCCCCCAAAGGCCAACTGTTTACAAGGCTTTGCTCCCTGGCTCTTAAATGCCTTCCCTTCAAAACACTGTCTTTTAGTAAAACACAATGACTAGGGCGTGTTACCCTCCAGAGAAGCAGGATGGGGTCATGAGAAAAGCCGAGGCTTCTGCCTCAGACAGGTTCAAATCCCGACTGTGGTGACATTTAACAGGTGACTCCTGTGCTCTGTTTCTTCACCTGCGAGAACAGCAATGTTTGCCTGTAGGGTTGTCACGAGGATAAAGACACAAGGTCCTGGCATCGGGTCTGGAAATTCTCCAAGGCATCTATTGTAATGAGTTTTGCCAGTCCTCACCTCGGAGGGCATCTTGGCTGTGACATAAGACGTGGATGGTAAACCCCTGACCACAAATGGTTTCCTCCTCACTCCCTCAGCTCGTGCGAACTTTCCTTTTCTGCTGTCACCCCTTCGTGCCTTCCTGGTGGCATTGCCCACGTTCTGACTTGCAAAAGGTGGTCATTTGTGAACTTGGCTAAGCTCCGCTTTCCGATTATAGACTCACTGTGGGCAGAGACTGCATTTACACGTCTCCACAGCATCTGGCATCTCGCTTGTCCTTAAAGTCACCTGAAATGAGTTTATTGAGTGACTGCCCAAAGTACAGAAGGACTTAATGATAGGGCCTATCAGGGAAAATGATTAATTAAAAGGTCTTACTTGCTGGACGTATTTTACCTCTTTTTGGTGACTGCTCTGAGTGATTTGTTGGGAAGGGCTGCGGACGTCTCAAGGACTTCCAGGGGCATCTCCCCATTCTGTGTAAACGAATCCCTCCAAACTGTCACCCAGCTTGTTACCCCTACATAGAATTTTTGGAGTTGGGGGAGCAACCAACGCAGGCTTTCTCTAGATTCTCCCCTGGGAGGTGACCTGCTTTGCTGTCCTACCTAGACCAGAGTGCCCTCTGCTGGAAATACCCAGAAATCATTCTCAAAATCCAAATTGAGGGCATTGGCCCTTTCCCCTTCATTTGCTGGAGATCACCATTTTTTTTCTTACGGTGGGAGAAAGATGGATATCTCCACTTCTTCTTTATTTTTCCTCATTCCTCTCCCCAGCCAAGACGGGACTCTCTCCACGAAGTGAGCATTTCCAGCTGTCGAGGGGTCCTGTCCTGTTGCAGAGCCCAGC
Source organism: Cynopterus sphinx (assembly GCA_030015415.1). NCBI lineage: Eukaryota > Metazoa > Chordata > Mammalia > Chiroptera > Pteropodidae > Cynopterus > Cynopterus sphinx. The sequence goes on along the minus strand of CM057389.1, from coordinate 47,411,863 downwards.
TCGGGGGTTCCTGCAGAGCTGAGCTCGCTGACCTTGCTCAGGGTGAAGTGACAGGGCGCAGGCCGCTGGGCCCTTCAGAGGGCACCTGGAAACGAAACTTATTTGCATCAGGATGAAGTCGTGAAACAGAATGGGGTTCGAACCCAGGCCTGGTGCAGTGAGGTCTAATTCATTTCAGAAGTTGGCATAGAGTCGCTTTGGAGTTTCTCGCAGCCAGCACGAGATGGAAAGCACGAGCAGGTGGGACGGTGCTGCAAAGAACAAGCAGGGTCACTCTGGGTACCGTGAGGGACAGCGAGGCTGTGCTACCACGCACCAGCACACGTCGTGGCATCAGACCCCTCTACCAGCCAGTGTTTCATCCGCACCCCAGCTTTCCCTGGTTGTAGGTTAGACGTGAGGCCCGCCTGCCTGGTCTTTTTTGAAGAGTTGGAAATGCAGAGACCAAATCTGCAGATGCCAAGGCTCTGCTGTTGAGAATAAACTAGTTGCTTAGGGGGAGTACGGTTATTCCTGGGCCAAAACCAAAGGCGAGTTTCTTGTGCCTTGTGAAAGACCCTGTATGACGTAGCGAACACTGTCCTCAACCACATTCTTGCAACAATTGTGAGTGTCCTGTGATTATTTCTGTTACTATTGTCTCATTGTAGGCTCAGGGCATGTTACTGAAGCAGAGCTCACTAGAAATAATTTGAGGGTGGAGTGGAGGCTGTTTGGTATAGAAGAAGAATTCAGTCCAAAGCACACACCTGGGAGAATATTCTGGCAAAGAGGCAGGTCACTGGCATTTGTCACGGGAACACATAGTATCCAAGCTGGCTGAGGAGACTGTTTTCAGCAACGAATTATCCTCCGTTCCCAGTTGTTAAATGATCATTTTTTATTTTTTAATACTCATCCCCCCATTTTACCACCATGAATGAACACAAGATCAATTAGCGAACACAAGATCTTTCTGACCTCGAGCAGAGCCGTAGATTATTTAAATTGAAATTTAGAGGGCCGAGAGAATTTGTCATCTTGCAACGCGATGCAGAAGACTCGTTAGCTGATGATTAATAGCTCCAAGTTATTATGTAGCATCATTTCTCTGCCCATTTTCATCGTCAGATGGATTTTATATCACACAATGGTGGGTCGAACACATGGAAGGTCATATCGATTTGGCCCAGACAAGGTTTTCATCCAGGTTCATTTTTTCAAAGACAATCAAGGATAGTTCCTTCCTCTTTAAAAGTGGTAGGAAAAAATAGGAGATCAATATTTTTGCCTGACTTTGTGTGTTTCTTTTTATGCAGTTTCTGAATGTCAGTAGGGCCTGGGTCCTCCATCACTGTGGTCCGCACAGCGATGTCGTTCAGAGGAGCCACGCTGGGATGTGGGTGTTGAAGGTTTGCAGGACTTGCCTGCTGGAGGCCTTTATGTCAGCACAGGACAAGCATTCTCACGGGGGAGTCTTGGAAGGATGGTGGGGGGCAATGTCACTCTCCAGGCAGGGATAACTGATTCTTGGTACGGGGACAAAAAGATCTTAGATATTCTAATAAAGAAGTCATTGGTTCGCAGCACTCCAAAGGGACCCATATCTGTACTATGAAAACCTCATGGTGGGGCGTGAGTAGGAGACAAAGCCTGTTGGTGTAGAAAGGTGTGTTTCTACGCTGGTCCAGCTCTCCTGGGGTCATGGGTGATGGTGAGGATGGTGACATATAAATACATATCTTTTAATGCTAAGTGTTAGTCATTATTTTAATTTAATTTTATGGTGGTAAGAGCGCTTACCATGAGATCCACCCTCTCAGCAAATTTTAAGGGTTGCCGACGACAGGTTCCACCTTAGTTCAGCAGATCGCTGGGGACTGTTCGTCTGGCTTCTCTGGGACTTTCTGCCTGTTGATCAGTGACCCTCCTTTCTCCCCCAGCCTCTAGCAACCAGCATTCCACTCTTGGAATCTCTGAATTTGACTGTTTTAGAAACCTCATGTTAGTGGAATCACACGGTATTTGTTAATCTGTGACTGGCTTATTTCACTAGCGTAATGTCCTCAAAGTTCATCCATGTTGTAGCATGTGGCAGGATTTCTTTCCTTTTTTTTTTTTTAAGGCTGAATAATATTCCGCTGTCTGTATACACCTCATTTTCTTTATTCATTCATCCACAGGTGGACATTTAGGTTGTCTAGACAAATAACTAACGTTTTTATGCATATGTGGCAGAGGATTACTATAATTAATATCCGGAGAGCTTTTATACATCACTAAGAGGCAACAAATGTTCTACTGGAAAAATGGGGAAAGGACAGAAGTCAATTTATACCAAAAAAAAAAAAAAATTCGTAATAAACATGGAAAAGTACTCTCTCTGTAATCTGACAATGAATTATCATTTTTGTTCATAAAACTGGCAAAATTTTAAATAATCAGAATACCTGTTGTTGGTGAGAATGTGAAAAAGTGAGCAATCATACACGTTGCTGGCAACATAAAATGATTCAGCCCATTGGTGAAAAGAATAGCTGCTTCCGGAGGAACGTTGGTAACAAAAGCCTTAAAAGTATGTGAGCCTTTTGACCTAACCATTCCACTTCTAGAAATTATCTTCAGGCAAAGTCAGAGGAGTGCAACGAGGAATGTCTAGGGGTGTTTAGTGCAGCTGTGTTTGTCATAATAAAAAATTAGAAGCAGCCTAAGCGTTCAGTAATAGCTACTACGATTATTATCATCAGAGGCAAGGTCCTTCAGTGAGATGGGAAGATTTTTTTCCAAGTAGCTGTTGAAGCCAAAAATCAGGCCTGTGCTGTTTAAGAAGAAAAAAAGATGCCTCGAACCATAGGAAATTCACGGAAGCACATTCCTCACATTTTTAAAGCAGTTACCTTTGCGTGCAGAACTACGAGTGATTATTTTCCTTTTTGATTTTTCCACAATGAGCATGTGCGACGTTTCCAGTTACTGTTGCTGCAAAACTGACCTTGGTAAACGGAGTGGAATAAAGCGACAGTCGTTCTACTGTGCTGACAAGTTCTATGGGTCAAGAAGTGGGAAGGTGAGAGCAGGGTCAGCTTGTCTCTACTTGTCGTGTCTGAGACGCAGCTGGGAAGACTGGAAGTCCGGGGTTGCCCCAACGCCTGGGGCCTGCACCATCTGAAGGCTCCTTCACTCCCATGTCTGACCCCTGGGCTAGGAGTACTGGAAGCCTGGACCTGCCTGCTGGTGTGCCTACGCGTGGCCTCTCCATGTGGCGTGGGTCCCTTCCAGAGGGGTGGCTTCTGGGTGGCTGGACTTCTTACAGGGCAGCTCCGGGCTCTGAGGGCGCACAGCACAGTGAGCAAGGCAGACGCTGTGTCGTGTTCTCTGACTTGGCCTTGGAAGTTACGTGGTGTCACTTGTGCTACTTCTCTTGGGTGTGAATCACAAGCTCATTCATACTCAAGAGGGAAGGGACGTAGACACCATCTCTTGGTCACCTGGTAGAGAAGTGAGATGGGGGATACCGTTGCCACCATTTGAAAAAGTGCACATGTTAGTTTTGTAATGAGAAAAAAGCTCCATGAATATCACTCCGCTTTTTCTAAAAAGCTTATTATGAAATACCTAAGGGCCTAATCCTGTGAGGTTTGGCGTGGAGAACCATTTTGCATAATTGAGTTGAGAACAATTTCCCCAAACATCTTTGTGTTATTTCCTGTGTCCTGAGTGAGTTTCCTGTTTTTGATGCATTCCTCTGTGTGTGCCTGGGGCAGACGTGGGGACCATTGGCGCTAGGCTCGCCAGATACAAGACATGATGTCCAGACACATTTGAATTTCAGAGAAATAACAAATCATGGTTTAGCTTAAATATGCATATATTTATAAGCAAATATTGACAAGCAAATATTGCATAGTTATACTAAATTACTGATTTTCTGAAATTCAGATTTGACTGGGTGTCTCGTATTACTGTTTGGCTGCACCTGGTGGCCTGATTGAGGACATCTGGAAATGGGTCATTGCCACCTTCTCGTGACTCCCTCTCTGTCGGACAATGAAGGGAAGAGCTTTGGGCAGTAGTAGTGGGTTCTATTTTTAGCCTTGGCATCGACACCTCTGAGAATAGAACAGGGAGAGAGAGGGGGTGAGGAAAAGAATGTTTCCACACATGGGAGCTGGAAACCCTGAGTCGGTTCCTGGACGTGCTGAAAACTCACTGCGACCTTGGACAAGTCACTCACTCTCTCTGGCCAAGCATGTGACTCACACTAGCCCGGCATAGCATTGCTGGGACGGTGGATACGACATGCGTAAAACTGCTTTGGAAACCTTAGAAAGGAGATTTAAAGTGTGGGTGCTGGTTCCCTCTTGCTCGGAGCCCAGTGAGCACAGGACCTGGAGAGAAGGTTGCACGGCTAGGGGGGTGGGGGGACGTTTCTCTACAAGCTTAACCACCATGAGCTCACATCCCTATTTTTAGACAAATCATCACACCAAAGTGTTGCTGCTTTTTAAAGCCTGCCATTCCCACCCCACCACGAGCTGCATGGACTAGGACCACAGCAGACGGTTCCGTTCAGTGCAGAGTCGAGTGTGTCATCAGGTCCCCCTTTTTCTTCTTCACTGATCCACCGTGACTCTCTTCCATGGAGCTCTCACAAGTGAGAGGCTGATGTGCTCTATAAAGTTACACTCTTTTCCTTCCCTTTCTGCTCAGAGGCGACTCCAGTAGCTAAAATTAAGACTAGTGAATTTATGCCTGTTTCCAAGTAGAGATCTGGCCCACGGCAATGTTTTTTTTTTTTTTTTCCCCCAAATCAGTTGCTTGGTAGAAAAGGATCCTGCATAACTGCAAGCTGGCACAGTTCTGCAAAGCAAGAGGGAGGCAGCCAGCGTGCTCTACTACCAAGAGGAGGTCATCTTTCCATCACTCTCACAAAGATAGAAGAGATGATCAATTTGTTATTGTTTATATTATTGGTGACTTAATTAGAGCAAGGCTTCTATTAATGAAGAACCGGTTAATTATTTAGAACTTGCAAATTTTACCTCCCCCACCTCCAATTCTACGTTTTAGCATTTAGGACATTATTTAGCAAATACTCAAATATTTACCGAGTATTAATTTAGTGAAACAAGCCACTCATAAGAAAAAGTCACATTATGTTTATTAAAAATAAATTAAAAAAAAATAATTTTCCAGGGTATCCTGAGGTGGATATATATTCAGCTCAGTTTCTTATTTTTGTATTTATTATTTTAGGTACAGAATTGTGGACAAAGAATATAATGAGACTACGTGTAGAACTATGACTGCAGCCTGGCAAAATCATTAGTCATTAATTTTTTTATATATATATATATGTGTGTGTGTGTGTGTATAATTTATATATGTAAATATACATTATTTATATAAAAGCACTATATGGTGCTTAGTTAAGGGGAAATATTTATGTTAAAAATAAGTTATTTGCCACAATTAAAGAAATAAAAATTAAAAAAAAAATTAGGGATCTAGGATGTACGCTCATGTCACTAGAAATTTAAACAATTGCATTCATAAAATATTCCTAATCATGGTTTTATCTTGTGCTAGATAAGGTTGTCACAAAAATGTTCTGAAATCTAGAAATATTCTAAAAAACCAAATACTAAGTCGTCTCCTATTGGAATCATTTATTGGTTATTTGTGGGTCATTTTGTGATGAGTTAGACTCGGCTTCGTCTGTGTCTGGTTTCCACTGGTCCCGTTCGTCCGTGAGATTCTTAGGGAGGCTGAGATCTCGTTCATCTTGTTCTCCAGGGCCTAGAATGTACTTAACTCTTGGTAAATGCTCGATGAGCAAAGTGAATGAACTGGAGAGGCATAGTCCTTAAGCGTGGGTCTTATAAGAAGGCTGGGAGGGGTTAAGTGAATTCCCCAAGGCCGCACAGTGAGAGAGGGTGTGGGGATTCCAGCTGGGATGCCAGAGCCGTGACCTTAACTGTTACTACGTTCAATTGCATCTTATGGTTCGTTGTTACATTGGATTTCCTCTTAAAAGGACATGCGTATGTTTATATTTAATGTAAAACATTAAGTAGCTTAGAGTTCAGAGATATCTCATGAGATGTGGATGTTCAGGGGAGGTTGGTGGGAGGGACTGGGATTTGAAATGGGACATATTTCAATAAGTAGGCCGGATATGGAATGTCTCATACTGGGGTGTGATGGGGGAACAGGGAAGGAAGAGTGAGGAGACAGGACAAGGCAAGGAGTTCAGGCAGGGGAGGACTGAGAGATAAGACGGGAGAGGTAGGTGGGGATGGCCTCCTACCCAACTTGTTTTATTTCCACTCTCATATCTCACGGTATTTCATGCATGTCCAGAAAAAGTCAGCTAGGGCACTTAACAGCGGTGAGTTGTCCATAATTAGAGTATGCTAATCTCCCAAAAGTCTTCTTCTGGAGGATTAAAATTCTTGTCTCGCACAGGTTTTATCTTTGGGTCTGAACCATGTCAAGTGTTTCCTGTCGCTCTCTCAAAGGCGAGAGTCCTTCCCGCCTGTTTGATGGCCTTTGTCATTCTGCAGCTGACAGGGATGACAGGGACATGCTTCTGCCCCGGTGGTGCTGCGGGACCCTGCCTGGACCCTGTGGCTTTCCTCAGAGATGACACATTTCCTGTAACCAATAAGGCAAAACTAATATCCTTAATGGCCAAATCGGAAGGGTCGTCAGCTACTTGCCACACTTCCAGATAAATTCAGATTATTGATAGCTGTGCAGGGCTGGGATTGAGGTGGGTGTGTGTTTATATTGAGGTGACAGCTCAGGTGTGGTGGAGAGGAGACCCTGAGAACTGCATTTTAAATCTCATTAAAACCTGCCTCTGTCTGAAAATACTTTAAACTTTCATTCCCTAAATATGGATAACTGTTGTTTTGTCCTCTTATTTCAAAGACTTTTTAAAAACATGGAGTATTTGAGACAACTGACAGAAGAAAAGGGTAATTTTACTCATTTGTGTTTGTTCTTAGGAGGAAAAATTTTTTTCATAATGAAACTGAGTTTTCATTGCTTTTGTGCTCTATTGGCGAGGGAGTGGGTTGTATTTCAGTTTCTTTTCTAAAAACGTCAATTCAGCCCTTTCGGTCTGGAGCTAATTAATCCATGTTGGTAGGTAAGGCATTTATACTGATTGTCTTTTTCCTTAAAAAAATTCTTTTTGTTCTGGGCAATGACGATGGTTAAAAAAATTCAAAAGAGCCTGAGTTAAAAAGGAAGCTTTTCTCTTATTTCTCTAGCTATTCATTTCCTGTTCGCAGAAGCAACTGCTGTTTCTTGTGTATCATATCAGAGAAGTCTCCAGCATGTTTAAGCTTTGTGTGTGTGTGTGTGTGTGTGTGTATTTGTTTATCCCTTTAAAAGCTACACACACAATAAACAGATGGGACTACATCAAGCTAAAAAGTCTTTACAAAATGAAAAGACAGCCTACTGAATGAGAGAAGATATTTACAAATGCTACATCCAATAAGAGGTTAATATCCAAAGTATACACAGAACTCATGCAATTTAACAAAGCCCCCCCAACAATTTGATTGAAAAATGGGCAGAGAGCATGAATAGATATTTCTCCAATGAACCATACAGACTAATGATGTGGAGCAGTTTTTCACGTGTCTATGCTCCACATCACTAATCATCAGGGAAATGCAAATTAAAACCACAGCGAGGTATCACTTCACACCTGTCAGAATGGCTACCATCAATAAATCAACAACAAGCGCTGGTGAGGATGTGGAGAAAAGGGAACCATTGCGGACCACCTGTAGGACTGTAGATTGGGGCAGCCACTATGGAAAACAGCATGGCGGTTCCTCAAAAAATTAAAAATAGAACTACCGTATGACCCTGTGATTCCACTTCTGGGTATGTATTTATCTGAAGAAATCCAAAACACTAATTTGAAAAGATGTAAGCACTCCTGTGGTCATGGCAGCACTTTTTACATTAGTCAAGGTATGGAAGCACCTAAGTGCCCATCAATAGATGATATGGTGCAGGTATGCAGTGGAATATTACTTGGCCGTAAAAAAGAATGAAATCTTACCATTCGTGACAACTTGGATAGATCTAGATGATATTATGCTAAATGGAATCTAGACAGAGAAAGACAAATACTGTATGATCTCACTTATATGTGGAATCTAAAAGACAAAATAAACAGCAAAACAGGAACCAACTCACAGATACTTACAGAGAACAAACTGATGGTTGCCAGATGGGAGGGGCGTGGGGGGCTGTGTGAAACGTAAAGGGATTTAGAAGTCTAGGTTGGCAGTTCTGCAATAGTCACGGGGATTTACAGTGCAGCATAGGGAGAATAGTCATATCGTAATAACCATATGCGGTGTCAGGTGGGTGCAAGACTTATCAGGGGATCATTTCATAAGGTGCATAAATGTCTACTCACGATGTTGTACACCTGAAACTAATATAATATTGTATGTTGACTGTAGTTGAAAAATATAAAAGTTAAACACACAAACACACACGCACACACACACACACACACACACACACAAACAGTGGTGTAGACATGCTGTTCCGAACCTTGCCTTTTGCATTACAGACATTGGATCTGTGACACACAGAACTATCTAGTTTTTTTCAATACAAGTTCTCTAGACATTTTGCTGTTTTCAGTGAAAATTCTTGTGCAAGCAGCATTTGTTCTAAGAGTGAGAATGATTGTAGGATAAATTTCTAACTATAGTATTGCTAAGCCAAAGAGAATATGCATTAAATGTTGTTCGTATATATTCCCGAATAGCTCCTCCAAAGAAGTTGCATAAATTTATATTTCCAACAACAATATATGAAAGTGCCAGTTTCCCCATTTTCTCACCTATAGAACGTGTCACTTAATTTTTGGTATTTGCTAATATGCAAGTGATAATGGGTATCTTAGTGTAGTTTTAGTTATCATTTTTCTCATTATAAGTAAAATTGAGCATGTTTTTATATGTGTAAGACTTCTGTTTTTCTTTTATATGTGCTACTCTTTTACTTATTTTTGATCATTAGTATTTTTCTTATTGATTATAGCTTTTCCATATATTAATAAATTGTTAGTTTATTGCTTGTGGTATTTGTTGCAGATATTTTCCTCCTATTGTGCCATTTCTTTTGATTTAGTTGATATATTCTTTTATGACTTTTGTATTCATCTAAGCTTTTCCTAATTTTGAGGTAATTTAAAAAATTCCATGTTCTCATATTCTGTGTGTGTGTGTATGTGTTTGTACACTTAAATCTTTGATTCATTTAGAATTTATTTTGGTCTGTAAATAAGGTAGAAACCTCCTGTTTTTAATTTTAATTTTTCAGTGACTATTTAATTGTCACAGTATTGTTCATTGGTTAACCTATCTTTTCCTTGATTATTTGAAAATATATCTTTATTGCATACAAACCTTCTGAATGAATTTGAATAATGCCAAACAGATCTGACTATTTTTCAAGGGATTTTTGTAAAAGGATTCAAAATTTAATTAAAACACAGTATTTCTATAATTTTATACACTTAAAATAATCAGAATTTTAAGAGATTTGATTTCTATTTGTTAAAATTCCCCAAAGAACTTCAGACCTATTCAATATTTTGAGCCCAACCTTCAGTAAAAAAAAAATGCCTTCACTCTATGCTAGTGAAAAATTGTGGGTTTTCATGCAAACCTTATGCCTGAAAGCAGAATATTTCACATCTGTTCTGTCTTCCTTATTTGCTGTTTTGTCTTAATATTGAAATATACTTATGTAAAATACTGTGGTCAGCATTCTTACATCTCTGTACTTTGTCATTAAAGTTGAAACTTTCAATTATTTTCCCATTTACTCTTTTCCTGAGTAAAAAAATTTAAATTGTGGTAAAATATGCATAAAATTTACCAGGTTACCTGTTTCTAAGTGTGCACAGTTCAGCGGCACTCAGAATTTTCATCTCTTTGTGCAGCCATTCCTAGCCATTTACTTTTTAAAATAAGTGTTCCACTTGTCTTTAACAAGACCGAGATCTTTGAGGGGAGGGTAGGCCGAACCCTTGAGAAGCAAAAGCCAGTCAGCAACGTGAAGCTGATGTGCCCAGCGTCTTTCTAGAACACAAATGCATTCTGTAAAAGGATTGTGTTTCTTGGCTGCAAATGCCAGGGCGTTCAATCTGGCCATTTGGAAATTGATCCGAAACCTGGCTCTGAAACTCTCAGACTCATCTCGAGCTTTGAGGAGGCCAAGCCATGGTCCCTGCCACTTCTATTGTTAGGACAGTAGGATGGGTCAGCACCCTCCACTCAGCAGCTTTCTCTCTCCTCTCTCTCTCTCTGTCTCTCTCTGTCTCTCTGTCTCTGTCTCTCTCTCTCTCTCTCTCTCTCTCTCTCTCGTTTTGTTTTTTGGGTGAGGCTCTCCTAATATTTAGATCAACATGTCTGTTTCAGACCCCCTGAATACTTGTCCTTCTGTCCCCTCGTCTCGCTTCAGGTGTCACTCCCACCAAATGAGCCACTTAATCTGATAATATCTTTTTTTTTTTGATATAGACATATGTCCATGGTGCTCTGAATGAAAAGGTGCTAGCCTGCCATATTGCTGTGCATGCCCCATAAAAAGTGTTATCCAGACGGGACGCTCAGAGCCACCCCTCTGAGTGGAGAGGCACATTTCCAGAAGGAGTGTTGTCCTTCTCTGTCTTGTGGAGGGACATATGTTAGTGAATGGGGCAGGAGGGAGCCAATTAGAGGAAGCCCTTGGCCTGTCAGAGCAGATTCAGCCCTTGGAGCCGGGTCAGGAGCAGCTGTGCAGTTAGTTTTTCCTGGCAAAATCCTGACCCGCTACCCACTGAAGAGGCCGCTTTGCAGCAGACTACTTCCATAACAGAGGGCATCAGGGGCATCAGTGATCCGTGCTCCTGTTGCTATTGCACCCTGCTTTGTGCATTTTATTTATTTATTTTTTGGCTGTGCTGATTTGCATCACTTGCCTCAAAAGAGTTAAAAATTCATGTCCCGTTATAGAAAAATTATAGGACGTGACAGATGATATGTGTTAGTGGAATTAATTTTTGCATGAGGAAGGAATAAAGATTTCCTTCTCTCTCCACTGTCTCATCATGCGGAGAGAAGCTGGAAGGAGGAAAACTGGAAACGAGCATGAAACCAGCCAGTGACAGGAAGTATAAGAAACGTCAGAGCCTTGGTCACTTTTTTCTGGAGATGATTTGAAGCTAAGTGGGTCATTTTTTCTGGTCCATTATTATGAGAATAATAATAGTATCTTCCTTGTGGGGCTGTGGTGAGGACTCAGCAAGTTAACAATGCTCCGATGCATGCCTAGTTCTGAATAATCTAAGTGCTAGCTATTTTTAAAAGTATTATAATTATTATTTATCACTTTGCAGTCCATCGCTGAGTACATTCTGAGACGTCAGCATTTTGAGAGCCTCTGCTTTATGTTTTTCTCTGTTCGAGCATGGCTTCCACTTGTTCTTCAGAGGTAAAAACTGCTACAATCCTTATCTCACCGTGAAACGAAATGACACAGCAACACCTTAACTATAAACCATATTTTTTCTTTAGTAAAGAATGCTTTCTTTAAGTGTACTCGTTCACAGAAAGATATTTTGGAAGAGAAAATGGGTCTGGGAATCTTCGAGTTGGAAGGTTTTCGTTCATTTATTCATTCATTCATTCATTCAATCAATCATTTATTCCATGGCCAGGTGCTGTTTTTTTGCCTGGGAACACAGAAATGAGCGAGCCGAGGTGGCTGCTCCCCTCAGGGAGGTTTCCTTCTAGAAGGGAAGACGTTTGACACACATGTGGATAAGTAGACGAGGCAATTTAAACTATAAATAAGTGTCATCGGAAAACAAAACAGGTGTATTGATAAAGAGGCACTGGGGTGGTGGAGGGGGTTGCTTTGGATCTCGTGGCCTTGGAAGACTTTTTAAAGAAGGTGACATTTGAGGTTCGGATGATGACGAGGAGGAATGAGCCCTGGAAGGTCTGGGGGAAGAGTGTTCAGATCAGAGCAATGTCAAGTGCCGATTCCTAAAGCAGAAGCCAGGTTGGTTTGAAGGACCATATGGATAAAAGGGTAAACTGAGGCTGGAGAGGGAGGCAGAGCAAGGTCCTGTAGGGTCTTCTCTCATGGTAAGGAATTTGGATTTCATTCCAAGTGGAAGAGGAAACTCTTCGAGGGCTTAAAGGGGAGGTCATGCCCTAAGTTACAGTTTTAATTGTTCTGGTGGAGAATGGATTGAAGTGACCGGCACAGAGTGGAACCAGGGAGCCTGGCTAGGAGCCTCCTGGTGGGAGAGATGATGCGGGCTCAGGTTGGGGTCATCGTGCAGGGTGAAGGGTCACTTTGAGGACATAATGTGGACTTAGATTCAACATGGCATAATAATAGTTGGATCTGGGTGTTGAGAAAAGAAGACTCAGCATTTTGAGATGACCCTACACCAAGGTTTTGGCCATTGAGTTAATGTGGGTTAGAATTTCCCTGACTTTTGAATTCTATGATGCATTAACATAGAAGAAAAATTGGGGGTGGTCAGTGTCGTAATGTTATTTTTGCTTTTGCCATGTAATTAAAAAAACAAACAAAAGCAACAGCTCTTATTATCTCCTACTACAACTCATTTCATAGAAGGTTGGAGACTAACGGTGAAGAAGTAGGAAGGACTGACTTGTGTAAACTCAGAAGTAAGAACAATCCTTCATATTGAATAAAATGAGCTCTCAGAATAATTCATGACATTGTTCTTATTCTTTTTATCATTTTTTTTTGTCTCAGATCAATAGAAATATTGTCATAGCTGGTCATGTGTTTGGGAACCACTGATCTAGCTCACGTTTTGAATTTAGGAAGACATCCCAGTTAGGGTGCCCCTGCCAGGTGTTCTGGCTTCTGCAGGCCGCCCACCCCACTGTGGAAGGTTCTCTCGGGTAGACAGCCTCCCCGCTGCCCCACACCCTAGCCTGGCCTTCTGGAGGTAGAGAACAAAGCCAGTCTCTCTTCAGCATCTCAGTCCTTCAAACATCTGAAGGTACCGGGCATGTTACCTCCATGTTACCAGTCATGTTACCTATCATTGGAAAATGGTACCAATTTCCAAGGGCATGCCCCATTAGCTCCTTTAGCTAATTTTCATTCTTTCCAAGTGCAGAGTGTGTGAACCAACAATGTGGACAGTGAAGGATGCAAAACTCACTGCTCGTTAAGTGGTGGGCGTTCAGTGGCTGTTTGCTACCTGTTCCATGTCCCACCCCACACCTAGGAAAGTGAAATTCGCAGAGAAAATGTCTCTCTTTAGATGAATTTAAAGGCTAGATCTTGGACATCTGTTGTGGAACTGATGCAGGATGAGAACTTTAAAGGCCCACACAGACACTGACTTCATAACCCTGTGGACATTAATGTCACTTGTGTGTGAGAGACCTGGATTTAGAGGACAAGTTAATTCATGTTCAAAGCTTTAGGGCTTTAAAGAAATCTGCCCCTGCTCCTCAGTTGGAGGGATCGTTTTATGAACAATATAGCTGTCTAACCAGTGCACTGTATACTTGAAACTAATTTAAATAAATTTATAAAAAAAACTTAAAAAAATAAAAAAAAAATCTGCCCCTGCTCGTGATTAATGTCAGAAAGACGTTTTCTGACTCGACAGGAGCATCATTTAGAAGTAATGTTTGTGAAAGCACCCAGCACAGTACTGACTACTTGAAAAAGTTTTATTTCTTTTCTTTCCTTTTCCCTTTTGACTTTTTTCTCCTTTCCTCGCTCTTCTATTCGAATCTCTCACGAAAGTGCTGCGAGCGTTCATTGTGTCTCCACCACCTCAAAGCACAGAAGGGATGTTAAAAGACTCATTCCCACTTGGTCACCCTTTGACCCTTTTATATTTAACGACAAAAATATGTTCCCCGAAGACAGTCTTCTAAGAATGCTGTTGCCTAAGTTTTGCACATATCAGACATCAAGAATCCTACATGCAGTAGTAGGTTTAGATATTTGTGCTTAATGAAGTCAGAGGCTTGGGAAGAAAAAAAATTCCATGCAGAGGGCACAGATGGCTCCCCTAAGGTATTGGGGGTCTTAACTTTTCCTTATATTTCTAAGAGTTTTGCTTTTTATCTTTGGGTACTATGGAGTTGAGTTTTCAAAGGTGTCGAATGATGATTCTGTCTTCAATGGGGATGAGACATTTGTCACTATAAAGGATGTCTTAAATTTGGACTTGAATTCCACTCTGCCTGATGTTAAGCTTGAACTTCTCTTTTGTCTTTTTTGTTAGCACGACCTGGGATGTCTTTGTCTCCAGTGTGCATTGCTAACCCGGGTGGGTACTTGCTGAGGTGATGGAGGGGGAGGGCTTGGGGCAGCCCCAAATGGACCTCTTCCAGAAAAGCTTTCCTGACTGAGGACTTCATGCACTCTACAGCCACTTTCGTCCCACTTGCGTGCTGTTGTGTGCACACGCGTTGTGAATCTAGTGCACTGTGGGCTTTCTGTCCCCTGACCCGGGGTTGCGAGCCCCTGATGACACGGTACCGGAGGAGGCTGTGGTCCTCACACTGAGGCACTCCCCTGCACCAAGAGCATCTTCTCTGGCAAATGCTTCGAAGTTGCAGAAACCACCCCCTCTCCTGGGGAAGTTTGTGCTGCTTGCCCACTGCAGATGCTAATTCTAAAAATCAAATGCAATTTACTGTTGCAAAATTCTGTTGTAGAGAATTGGAGGTGCAGTTCATTACCGTTATTTATATATTTTTTGTTAATGTTATAAGAACCCTCCTAGGTGTTCTTTTTTTTTTTTTTAAAACATTTTATTACGAGCATTTTCAAATATATAGAAAACTTGGATTTTACAGTAAACACCCATATATTCCACTAGGTTCAGGTGCTGGCTAACAATAGTCCTTAGGTTCTGCTGCCACCAGATATTAGATATTTCTTGGCATTTTGAGTAAATAATTATGGATGTGACAAAGATTTAGCTACAAAGATGTTTATTAGTGACTAACCATAAAATTGTAAAGATCCTAAATGCTTAATTAATCATTGGTTAAACCACTGGTTTTTCAATTCTGCCTTTTCATTAGAATGATTTGAGACACTTCAAAAAATACTGGCGCCTGAGGCCCACTTCCAGATGAATAATTAACTGTTCTGAGGTGGGGCCTGGGCAGGTAATTACAGTTATGCAGCTAGGGTTGAAACCTCTGGCTTAAAATATATTTATGGGTTATTGTAAAAAGGAATACTAGGGAGCCCTTAAAATGATGCTACGGAAGGATATTTATTGACATAGGACAATGTCCAAGATATACTGACTTATTAAAAAAAACAGGTTACAGTCAGTATACTACACATAGTTCTAGTTTTATAAGAATAAAAATTCTTACCTGCAGTTGCTTAACAGATATATTTCAAAAATCAGCCATGATTATCTCTGATTATTTTTTCCTTCTGTTTTGCTTATCTGTATTTTCCATTACGAATACACATTTCATTGGTAATAAAAATAAAAGTTACTTTAAAAAGATTTCCCAGGTATTTACGAAACTCTGCCAGAACACATCAGTTTATTAGTGATTTTGTGTGAACCAGAAACACAGAGCTTGTATATATCCTAGGTGACGTACTGCAATTGTCTAAACAGAACTTAACCTGTTTAGAAACCAGGCCTGGAAGTGCGACTGCGGCACCAGTATTTTTTGAAGTTTTCTAAATGATTAATGAGGTCAGCAGTTCTCAAAATCTGGTCCCTCTGGGTGGGCCGGCTTCGGACTTGGGAGGTCATGGAGGGGACCAGGACGCCAAGATGATTTCAGGCGCAGTTGGCCATAGACCACTCCCTTAAAACAGCATTATGTGTACCACTGGCTGTTATCAAACATCCATACCCATGACCGCAAATCACAAAAACAGCTCTCAGGTAGTGTTTAATAAGGATGTGACCATCTATTTCAGATGCGTGTCATAAAAGCATACTTCTTACCCCTCTCCGGCCCTCGTAGCTGGAGTCATGGCTTTATGCATTCGTTTAACCAGTACTTCTGGGTGTGGGTCTGCGCTACGTGCTGGGACACAGCAGTGAACAGAAGAGGCATGGCCCCTGTCTGAGGAGCTTGGGATGTGTCACTTCCCTCTGATTCCCGGATGCTCTGTCTCTTCTCTGGTGACATCTGGCGAGTTCCAGTCAGGGTTGCTTGTCACCACTCTGCTCTCCCTTCATCTGAGTACGGGGAGTGTTAACGTGGTTAAAGAGAGATCCCTCTGACTGGCAATCAACCTCCATGTCAGAGTGACCCAGTCTGGAGATAGTTCTGTGATTTTCTTCTTATCGTCTGTCAGACGCAGGCCGCCACACCAAAATACCACAGCCCGGGGGGCTTCAGCAGCAGGCCTTGCTTTTCTCACAGTTCTGGAGGCTGTGAGGTCCAGAAGCAAGGTCCAGCAGGGTCTGGTTTCTGGCGAGGACTCTTTGGGGCAGGTGGATGGCTCAGTCTTCTTGCTGTGCCCTCAGGTGTGGAGGGGGAGAGGTGGGGATGGGTGGGGGCAGGGTAGCCTCTCCAGGGTCTCCTCCTTTTCTTGTAAGGGGTTGATTCCATCGTGGGGCAGGAATTCCCCTCTGCAAGGTCTCATGGAAGCCTGACCACCTCCCAAAGGGCTCACCTGCAACTCTATTGGGGGTTGGGACTTCCCATGGGTTTTGGGGAAGACATAAACCTTCCGCCATAAACATAACAGTCATCTCTTGCTGATCAGGTTGAAGTTTAAAATCTGAAAAACTTAAGAAGTCCTGGACCTATTTACAGAATGTAATTTTCCCACACGTATGATGTCTTAGGACCACTACCAACATACACACTGCAAAATGAGACATGTGCCACACGAACCTGACATATCGTTTGAAGAGCAAGGTCATAGGACAGAGGTTCCCAAACCTTCTCAGTTCACAAGGCCCTCTGGGTCCCCCTTCCATTTACTAAGTTGTTAGGCCCAAGCACTGGTATTTAGCAGCCATTTGAAAACACACACACACACACACACACACACACACACACACACAAATTGAAAGGAAAAGTTTTATTTTCATTTTATTTGTAAAAAAATCTTATTCTTAAAAACCAGAATTTCAGGTAAAATGCGTGTGTGCCTGTTGGGCTGCTATTGACTTCTTAAACCTTGGACTCCGACGGTCCCCAGCCACCTGCATGGCCTGTCCCACACTCATTTCATGTGGCACTTGCTTTTTATCAAGCCGACTGCTAGCAACCCAGCTTTGCAAAGACATGACACTGTTGAAAGGAATGTGACTATGTAACGTTGAAGCCCGTGAACTGCCTCAAGTTAGCAGTTTGTGTTGTTTCAGATGTCAAGGGTTTCTCAAAATTTTAAATGGCCTGCGAGTTTGCTGTGGTGTCCCATGGTTTCTGAACACACAGTGTGAGGACATTATTAATTATTCAGGGATTCTTGTTCATGTAGGGTCACTGACACCATCAATGAGCACAAAGTGGCATTATCCTTAGGTTCAGTCATTTAAGATGCTTGAAAGTCTAATCACTGAACTGGCCTTTTAAAGATGCTAACTGAGTCCTAAGCCGTAGGATGTTACTTTCATAGGGAATTTTCTCTTTTCTTTTTGCTATTTGCTTCTCCCTTCTGGCAACCATCAACTTGTTCTTCATGTCTTTGGGTCTGTTTCTGTTTTATTTATTCATCTATTTTTTAAAAAAATTTCACATATAAGTGAGATCATATGGTAATCGTCTTTCTCTGACTTATTTCACTCAGCATAATACCCTCTAGGTCCATCCATGTTGTCACAAATGGTTAAATTTTCATTTTTTTATTGCTGAATAATATTCTATTATATGTATGTACCACATCTTTATCTGTTCATTTATTGATGAACATCTGGGTTGCTTCCATATCTTGGCTATTACTAGTAATGCTGCAGGTACAGAGTAAGGCATTTTAAAAACGAGAGAAGAAATAAAAGATTAAAAATAAAAGACATGAAAAACTACAACCACCGAAATAAAAGCTAAGTGCAAAAGTATAAAATATGTCAAAAACAAAGTCAGGACGTTGAGAATAAAAGCAGTTTTTTATTTTTAAAAACAGTGTCAAAATAAAGAAACGAAACTTTCAAAACAGAAAATAAGACTTTAGAGTAAAAGAAACAGAAGGCGGGGTAGAAGCAACAAGTCTAAAAGGTGAAGAGACTTAAGAAGGAAAGAAGCCAGCCGGATTGCTGTGGGGAGGCCGAGCCGCGCGGCTTGTCGCGTGCCCAGCAGTGACATCTGAGCGATGTGCTTGCTCCCTACACCCTCAGAGCAGCATGAGTCTGCCTGAAATGAAGCTGGCCTAGTTAACCATGTGCAAAATCGGGAACCTTCAGATGTCTGGCACGGGAGGCTACTGTGTCTGAGAAATATTAACCTAATGGGCCTGGAGGCCGGAGAGGGGCCAGGGTGTCATTAGAGAGTGATCAAGAGGTTGGGATTGGCGGTGGGGTGTGTATGGGAAGGGACAGGCGGGCGAGAGGATTTGAAAAGACTTGACAATATTGTCATCGTGACACTCTGGTTTCGAACTGAGTGTGTATTTAGGGATGTTAACAAGAAATCTTGTCTCAGCGAACTGAAACAATAGTGTCTCCCCTCAAATAGGAGTAAGTCCAGTGTGATTCTGGGGTTGGTTGGTTGGGTGGCTCAAAGTCAAGGGCACTATCAAGACTCATTCTCGTCCATCCCCGGTGAGTTGGCTCGTCTGAGTATGCTCTGGCTGGTTTTCTTCATGGTCCTATGTGACTCTTCTAGTTTCGTGTTTCCATCCTCACATGCAGATGAGACCGCTAACTAGAGGAAGAAGGTCTGTCTCCTTCTACTCATGCAAAGGCTTTCCCAGAAACCCTCCTGCCTCCCCAACAGACTTTCTTTCATGCCTCATTGGTCAAATCACGTACCATGCTCATGTCTGAACTAATTATTGGCAAAGGAAATGAGATTATAATAAACCAGTCATGACTGGGGAAGGGTCCAGACCCCTCTGAAGCAAAGGGCCGTGTGCTACCTGATTAAAATCAAGATTCTGTTAGCAAGGAAGAAGGTGGGCGCATGACTGGTAATGTGGGTGACCACCGTGTCTGCCTGGGAGTCTGACCATCGCATGTCTCAAAATCTGCTCTGAATTCACCCAGAGGCTCAGCGTTACAGGTGTGACCACTTGAAGGGGAAAGCTTGTCAGGTGTCCCAGGGAAAGAGCACTTCATACTGTCGTTTTAATTAGTTAATGGCTTTAATTATTTTTCCTTCAGTCTGAGTAATCTTAGTCCTTTTAACTGTCCCCTAAACCTTCTTTTCAACTTTTAAAGATCTCACTGTGGCTGAGCTTAGAGTGTTTTCAAGTTTCAAATAAACAGGTAAGAACATAGGAAATAATATGTTCTGTGTTTATTGAATTCCAGGAAGGGAACTAAATATGACTTTAAATTGCTGACGTTATACGATGTATCTGTAAACCAGAAAGGAGCAAAAATAGTGTGATGTTGGCCAAAGGAATTCAAGGTTTCCTGTCAGAGACAGTGGAGTGCGTTTTGCCATCATCCAAGGAGGAAAAGTTTCATAAAGGAGGGCCTTTGTCTTTATGCATTCCCGTAGCCATTGAACTTTTGTGCAAAAACCTTTATGCAGACAGCAGGAACACAGCAAATGTAATTAATTGGGAGCTAGGAAATTAAACTGCAGGAGAGTTCCTTCCTGTGTTAAGCCAGTCATAACATGTGTTTTTAGCTGTGTTTCGTCTCTAAGTAAAAACCTATACAACATAAACTATATAGTATTTATATAAAACTCATGAATCCATTTTGTTAAGGAGAAGCCTATGGAAAGTGTGGGTGGAATATTGTGCATATTTGTTCCAACATTGGTGTAGTCGAGAGATTCCAGGGCTGGCATGACATTTTTTTTTTATATGTTTGGGAAATACAACTATGACAATGTGTCTCCTCAATTCTGCCACACGTTGCCCCTACTTAGTTAGATGAGTTATTGTTCTAAGGGCCTTCGCATAGCGCCTGTCATGCAAAATCTCACTGCTAACTACGATTAAATCTCAGACATTATGAGGCGGGCAGTAGGATCGTCCCCACGCTACATAATAAGGGTTGGTAAATGGCAGAGCCGGGATTTGAGCTTTTAAGCTAGTGAAGTGACAATAGGTAGATGACCTTTTGAGCCTGTTTGCTTAGCTGCATAAAGATGATGTCACTGAAGCCCTTATTTCTTTAGATTGCACCGACTTTGAGATTTGACAAATCTGGGGTGACAATTGCAATGATGATCAGAGTCCCAAGCCCCCTCCTGGTGGTGTCAGAGAGACTCCCGGGCCCTCCAGCTCTGTCCCTGTCCCTTTGGGAGTTCATGGAATGCACCACTTCAGACGTGGCCATTCATGGCTCTTCTTGTATTTCCACCAAGGGCCCTCTCTTTTCTGCTCTTGTGTTGTTACCACTTTTCTTGCAGTTGGTGGGATTGAGGGAAGTCATCGTCCTGTGCTCAGTGATCTTATCATTTTTCTAGGCCTTTAAAAGCTAGCCACCTCTCTTAGGTGCAAAGCTTCTTGGGCCCAGTCCTTTGTTACGTGCGTCTTAGACTCTGTCTCTGGTATCACATTCTCTCTACTTGGGAAGTACAGCTATGAGAATTTCCTTTAGCAAAGATGGGCTGGTGGCAAACTCTGTTGTTGTTTGTCCGAAAAGTCTTTATTTGTCTTCTTTCTTAAGTAATTTTCATCTCTATAAAACTCTAGATTGGCAATTATTTTTTTCTAGAATACTGGGTATATCATCTCATTGCTTTCTGGTTTCCCTTGGTGCTGTAGAGAAGACGGCTGTGAGTCTGACTGTTTTGAAGTTCATTTGTCTTACTCTTGGACGGTTTTAAGATTTCTTCTTTTGCCATTGGTCATCAGCTGTTTTATTATAATGTTTTTGCTTGTGCATATGTTGTTTTATTTATCCTTCTTGGAGCACATTGGATTCCGGGAACCTGTGTATCGGTATATTTCCCTATTTAGGAGAATTATCAGTATTCGCTCTTCACATATGATCTCTGCTCCGTTATTACCTTCTCTCCTTCTGGAACTCTGATTTAGTGTACCTTAACCTTCTTACTCTGTCTTCTATGTTTCTTTCACTCTCTTTAATATATTACATGTTTTGTTCTTCTTATCTGCATTCTGGCTTCTGATCTACATTGTAGCTCATTAATTCTTTCTTTAATTTGCTTTTAAATATATTCAGTGAGTTTTAAACACTGTTATTATGTCTTTGATTTCTAGAAGTTCAATTTTTTCTTTGTTTTGTTTTGTTTTGTTTGTTTTTCAACCTATTAGCTGGCTTATCCCTAAAACAGTAAATGGGTACTGTTTTACAAGGATTTACAAGGATTTACAAGGATTTATTGCATTTATGTTAACTGAGAGGAAGGATTTGACAAGTTTTTTTACTCTTATTTTAACACATTTCTGTCCCTTAAATCCACTTCTTACTCTGAAACAGTGTTTGTTTGTGATGGGATCAGAGGCAGAACACAAACACTTCACAGCCCTAAGTATACATCTGACTTTTGATGACAGAAAGAGATGCAGAGATGCTCTTTCTGGAGTCTGAAGGGCGTTAATTACAAGAGTGGAGAGTACATGGTCCTGTTTGACAGTGGTACACATGTGTCCTTGAATAGAGTTGTCTTTATGTGTGTTTGTGATATGAAGCACCCTGTCAATCGTGTGACCGTCTTGCCTTCTTGTTTGGATCTTAGAGTGGTACTTTCTGCTAAATATCTTTTTGTAGTTTCCTATTTTCTTCATGTATTTCAATAACATTTTAAAGCCAGGAAGAATATTTTTCAAAATGCCCACCATAATTACCATGCTCTTGAGTATTCATATCCATGTTGCCTCTGGGTTTGGCCATGTGCCTTGCTTTGTCTAGTGGGAAAATAGTGAACTCGACATAAGGAAAAGCATAAAAGGTGCTAGTGCGTTAGGGCTTGTCTTCTTGTGTTTCTGTGAACCCTTTGCTACTATGTGAACAATGCTGGGCTAGCCTCCTGGGAGATGAAAGGCCCCATGGAGGAAGACCCTACCCATTGCAACCATCCCAGCCATCCTAGCAGTCCCATCTGGGACCCCAGACACCTGGGTAAGGCCATCCTAGACTCTCCAGTCTCAGCTGAGTCTGCTCAGGTCAGAAAATCCTCCCAACTGAGCCACAGAAGCGTCAGTTTTAGCACATGTTTGTTATTTCAAGCCATTGAGTTTTACGTAGTTGGTCACTTAGAAAAAGCTAACATAGTAAGCATACTTAAAAAGAAACTTGCCAGTAAATCCATGTTGGTCATCTTCATGAGTCTCTCTTGTCTGCTTTTTCCTCCTCGGGGTGCTTTGTTTCCCTATGTGCTTGTTATTTATGATTGGGTACCATTAATTTATTTTTCTATGCCAAATGTGAACTGTAAAATGGTAGTTTAATTAACAGATTTACTGTAACTCCCCAATTAAAAAAAAATTGACAGAGATTCTAATGTTCAGTGTAAAGAATAATGAACAGAAATAACAGATGAAATATTCTAGAAAAAAGCCCCTGAGAGCATACTAGTCTTACTGAATATTCAAGCACAATAATTATTACAATATGTAAGAAACAAGTGGGAAACAAATAGCAGGGAAGAAACAGATTATTTCATAAATGGGATTTGGTGACTGATTTTGAGGAGGAATATTTGATTCAAATCTTACCTACCTTTTATTTCCTTCTTTGATCACAGTAGAAACCAGAGAATCAGGGCCCCAGGATGGTTTCCATCAAATGTCTGAACTCAATAGATCTGTGCAATCCACTTATTATCCATTTTCGTGCGTAGACAAAGCATTTCTAGGAATCTGCTCCAGATACAAGAGCATGTGTAAATAAATGTGTGTGTATGTGTGCACACATGTGTGATGTGTATACACACATATTTGTATATATTAATATGCAAATATATATATGTATATATATACATATACATATATATATTTGTTCATTACAACATTTAAATGGTCAAATTAATTTTGGTACATTTGTATGATATTTTATCAAATTATTAAATTATACCAGCTATTTAAGAAAGTAGAAGATTAAAATGTATTGATTTGAAAAGATGTCTCAGAGCAAAACATAAAACTATGATTCTCTTTTTGTAGAGAATTAAATAGGTTGGATGTGTATGTCACTGTATGAGGGCTTTGGGGCTGTCCTTCCCTTTAATATTAAAAAAGTGACCATGTCCCCTTCCCAACATCCCCCAGGAGTATCTTCAAGAAATCATAGAGAGCTCAGTCTCCGATTTCTTGCTCTCATTAAATGCTGGTTCTTTGCTTTGCACCTTGCCACCTTGTGTTCTCTTTTTCATTTTGATATTATTCAAATATATTAAAAGAATTGTAATGCATCATATTTCCTCTTACTCTATCATTAACATAGGTCTTATGTGTAACTCATTTTGTCAAAAGTTAAGGGTATTAAAGAAGGCTACATGTCAACAGATCAGTAAACAATAAAAAAGTTAGAATAGGTATCTCTGTTCCTAAGAATTCCCGCAACTGGTAATTTCTCCCTAGCCGTGTTTTATCCTAGGCTGGCTTCCCCCATGCTTCTTTTGTTTTCTTTTATATGAAAAGCCTGCAACAGCCCTAAAAGTCATGTTTGTTTCTCAAACTGCACTGTTTCAGGTCTCCAGCGCTCACTCAGACTGCCTCCATTGTTCTAAGATGTTCTGCTCAACAGAGTCATCTCTGGGCCTTCCCCTTCAGCAGTTCAAAGCATGGCTGAAGTTTAAAAGTACAGTCTACAATCCCTTCTTTAACATAATTATAGCTTTGAGGCTGTCTTTCCTCCCTTGCCAGCCTTCATAAACAAAAAAGGAAGCAGTATGAAATTTATCTCCCACTCATGGGAATGGTGGTGTCACTCACCTTCTGTTATTGGGAGGATTATCGGCCATCAGATTTTATGTTGAAAATGGCACATTTTCCCCTTCGGATAAAAAATAAGTACATGCATATTGATGTGTGTACGAGAGAGTGTATGTATTTGTATACCTACAACATTACACACACAACCTCTGCTCCAAAGAATCACCTACTGATATGATGGCGATTTTACTCAAGAAAAGGGTCTGGACTTACTACAACATTTGAACCAGTTGGTGACAGAAACTGCGAAGCCCTAAGTCATAAATCAGTGGTTTTCCACCTGTGTTCTGAGGAGCTTTGTGGGTTGGCAAAGGCTCGTAGAGAATGGGGTTGTGGGGATGAGAGGTGAGGATAAAGAGGAGAAACAGCCTAACTGGAGTGTTTAGCCCTCCTCGTGCTGGACCAAGTCTTGCTCCCTTTTATATATTTGGATACTAGTAATGTTTAGTTTGGACAGTGATTTTTGAGGCTAGAAAAGAAATGAAAAGTTATTGCCATAACACAAGAGTCTGCAACCTGTGGCCCACAGGCCAAGTGTGTGGTCTGTGTGCAGTTTGTTTTGGTAGAGCTTATGGGATAAGGAACGGTTTTTACATTTTTAAGAAGGTGTTAAAAAAAAAACAGCAAGAGGACGAAGACTATGTGAGAGAGACCATATGTGACCTTCAAAGCCGACAATATTTACAATCTGGCGCTTTCTTTGCAAGAAAGTTTGTTGGTCCCTGCCAAGGATCATGACTGTAGCACTATTTATAGCAGCTGAAAAGGAAAAAATGTGTTGTTTTAGCTAAAAACAACAATTAGGAAAATAATTAAGTCAAGCATGTGTATTACTTAGGATTAGGTTCAGCGGCAAGTAAAGTGTCTCTCCCCCTCCACCTCCTCCCCCTATGTCAGTCCCTTAAGGAAAATACAAGCTGATTTCATATTCAAGAATTTCAAAGATCATCAGTCCTGGAGTGTTATGAAGTTCAATTCTATGGGTCAGAGGCCCAGGCTCTGTCCTTCCTGAGGCTTCACCCTAGGTTATTCATGACGTACAAGATGACTGCTGGAGTGCTTGGCTTTAAAAAGCTTGCATTCCAGCCAGCAGGAAGGAGGGAGCGGAGAGGAAAATGGAGCCTTCCACTTCTGCTTGCATCTTGTTGGTCAGAATGTAATTACGTGGTCATCTTTAGGTGCAGTGGAGCCTGGGAAATGTGGTCTTGATTCTGGGCATTCCTGCACCCAGTTGAAAATTTGGGATTCTGTTACTATGGCAGAAGCAGAGACTGGATACTAGAGGGTCTCTATCACAGTATAGAACATCAACTCATTTATTCATTCCTTCGGCCTCCTACCATGTGGCAGGCAGGCACCTTGCTAAACACTGGGGATATAAATTGGAGAGAATTCAAAGTCTAGGATCTTCAAGGTTTTGGCCACTGTTAGTTGGACATGGAGACCAAATCTTTAACTTTTATTTATTTATTTTTAACCTTAGGAGTTCTAATGAATAATGTCTGAGTAAAGTGTGTGGAGTTCTTTGTCCTCCTGCTATTATCATTAGCATGTCTCGATTATCCTGTAGAAATCTATCTTTCTGAAAGTAACATCGACATACCCATAGCACTCCTGTGCTGAGAACGAAATAAAAAGGGCTTTTTACTTTTAACAACATACAGATTTGTACGAGACCAGTACTCTTTAAATAAGTAAAACGCCAGCATACTAGGTGACTGCTTGGATGCATTTATAAGTTGTTTAATCTTTGGGTCAGCCGAACAATTTTCTAGACATCTTTTGCCGAAAGCACTCAGCTGTGTATGGTGAGTGGGTTGGGGCTTTTATCCTTTTCTGGGGTATGGTGTAGAACTCTCAACTCTGATAACAAGAGGTGCTCATGTGGGGGCTGTTTAAAGAGAATAAGAATTATGTCTAATACAGGTTTTATTCATAGATTTGCTTAAAAGAGGATGTTTTCTCTCATTAAAAATCCCTGAAGCCAGTGAACTATTTTGGGATATTATTTATTGTGTGTGAGGTTTTCATTAAATGCATATAGGTACTTTGTGTTTTCAAACTACTTTTTGGCTGCTGCTGCCGTTTCATCCGTCGTGCAAGGTTTTAAACAGTGGTATTCCCATCGCTTATTTCCTCTTGCTTTCGTTTCACATTGCCGTTTGAAATGTTTCTCCCATAAATCAGGTCAGCTCCCAGATTAAAGACGTGGGAGTTGGGAAGAGAAAATGTAATCAGGCCCTGTAAACCCATGCTGACTCAGCGTCACTTTGACAGCTGATAGTTTTAATCCCAGAAGTGTCATGTGTTCTTCAAAATGACTAACGCTTTTTGGAAGGCAAACATATCAGGACATTTAAAAAAATTTTAAAACATGATTAGTTTAGACCTGTGATTCTAAACATGAGTGGTGATATGAAGAACGTTAACTATTTATTAGAGACATCTCTCGAAATGCTTTTTATTTTCTCTTTTAAGAAACAGGAATAGAATATGAAATCATAGCAAATGTTTGCCTGTGAAATTCTTTTTATTATGATTGAGCTCAAAGTGGCTTTGTTACCTAAGACAATACTCTATGACATTCTAGTCCGAGCTTGAATCCTTTAGGACCTGAATATTTGTTCGTTTCCTTTTCTCTTAATGTCACTCTAACTTACAGGGCCCCTGTGAGCTCATAGATCCTCTCCTTTGGAAAATTATAATAAATATATAAATCCTCAGTGTTTACTGTCTGGTGCCTTTGTGCAGGGCAAAGCCTGTTCACTCTTCCTCTGTGGTCCTACATGGAGATGCTGTTGGCTAGATGTTTGTGCAGCTTCCGCAGGTGAGAGCTGCAGAGAGACTGATGTCCACTGAGCGTAAGGCAGTCTGTGTAGTAGGAACCTTAGTCTTGCTACAATTAGTATTGCAAAGAGGGAATTTTCTTTTTTTTCCCTTTTTTTCGCTTTCCTTCTCTTTCTTGCTTTAATTCTTTCTTCCTCTCTCTTTCCCTCTTATTGTCAATATTTTTGCTTTTCTTAAAAATCCAAAGCTTATTTATTATGGGAATTTTTCTAACATTCAAAAAGTTGAGAGTATAATAAGGACTCATGTATCCACCAACTATCTTCAATAATTGTCAGTAGTTTGTCATATTTGCTTTATATCTATTTATTATTTCAATTAAAAATTATTTTAATTTCAATTAACAATGATTTCATTTAAAATATACATAACATAAAAGTTGCCATTAAGTTTTTTATTTCCATTCTTAAATATTCTTTAAATTTTAAAAATTTTGGTAAAAAAAGAGATTATCATATCTCCACTGAATTAATTTAACACCTTTGTTGAAAATCAGTTGTTGATGTAAGTGTGAGTCTATTTCTGCACCCTCCATTCTGTTCCATTGATCAATTTGTCAACACTGTGCCTGTACCAAACTGTCTTGATTAGTATTGAAATAAGGTCGTATACTACAGTATAGAGTATGTTCTTCAAAGTTGTTTGGCTCTTCTATGTCCTTTGCATTTCCATATGAATGTTAGAATCACTTTGTCAATTTCTATATAGAATTCTTCTAGTATTTTAATTGGGATTACACTGAATCTATATGTAGATCAAGTTGGGGAGAATCAACCTCTTTTGGGTGTTTGGACCCACAGTATATCTCTCCATTTATTTAAGTCTTCTTGAATATCTCTCGGCAATTTGGTAATTATCAGTGTACAGATAAACATTTTGTTAGATTTATCCCCAAGTATCTAATGTTTTTGATGCTGCTTTTAAGTGTAATTTTAAAATCTCAGTTTTCAATTATTCATCACTACGATGAGTATAGTAGATTTTTGTAAATTGATGTTGCACTCTGCAACCTTGGCTCGCTGGACAAACTTCTGCTGAAAAAAAAAAATGGGTGTGTGACCCATGGATTCAATCAACCACCTCAGTAGAAATCAGGAATAGAGATGAGGTTGTCCAGGAAGGATCTCTGGAAGGTGCTCTCGTCTAATGGTGTGGTGCTCCAAGACACACACAGGAGACTCGCAAGGCGTTGAGAATGTCATAGCAGCAGGAACATTGCCAGCTTGGAATGAAAGAGACAGAGGCTGAACTAAATTAAGGAAGGTTGTTGGACTTCTGATATTCTACAGGAAGGAATTGGCTGAGAGAGCTACCTGGGTGCACACATGTGCTACCCCCAAGAAAAGGGGAGAAAGACTCCAAGGGCAAGCCTTGGGTCCAGAGAGTAGAGACAGAGGCACAGAGGCAGAGGACTGTGGAGTTAGGGGTAATGAGGCCCACGGAGCCGAGAGACACAGAATTATGCCTAGGCTTTGACACTGAATGGAATTCACCCTGCTGGATTTCAAATTTGCTGGAGACCAATCCTCCCTGCTGCCTGGCCCTCCCTTTCACTTCTTCCATTTTCTTCTTTTTGGAATGAAGATCTTCATAACTATTATCTTGTGCATATCACACCGTTGTTTTAGGGAGCAGATAACTTGTTTTCTCATGTCACCGGTTCACAGATGGAGAATTTTGCCCTAGGACAGCTCATACCCAGAGTCTCATCCATACCTGATTTAGATGATAAGATTTGGGACTTTTGAGTTGATGACATTTAGAGGAGATTTTTGGACTTACAGTTGAGGCTGCAGCGAATTGAGAATTTGAGGGATATTAGGATAGGGTGAATGTATTGTGCATGTGAGATGGATGTGAATTTGGGGGCATCTGAGGACAGACCGCAGTGGGCTGAATGAGCTCCCATACAGATATATTCATACCCTGATTTCCTGGAATGGTGAATGTTACTTAATTTGGAAAAAAGGTCTTTGCATATGTAATTAAATTAAGATCTTGAAATTGGATCATCCTGGATTATCTGAGTGGGCCACAAATCCAATGATAAGTGACCTTATAAGAGACACGTGGAGGACAGGCAGAGAAGAGGCAGGCACTGTGACACTGGGGGTAGAGATTGGAGTGATGTGGCCACCAGTCAAGGAGTACTTGGAGCCACCAGAAGCTGGAAGAGAGAAAGAATGGTTAGTCCTCTAGACGATTTGGAGGGAGCGTGTCCCTACTGATCCCTGGATTTTAGACTTCTGACCTTGAGAAATGTGAGAGAATAAGTTTCTTTTGTTTTAAGCCACTCAGTTTGTGGTTGGTTGTTAGAGGAGCCACGTGAAAATAGTACAGACTTTGGTACATTTTGCTAAGTCAAAAAGCCAGTTACAAATGACCATATGTTGCATGATTCTATTGATATGCAACGTCCGGAATAGACAAATCTACAGAGATAGATAGAAAATTGATTAGTAGCTGCCTGGGGATAGGGGTTGGGGGAATGAGAGGGATATAGGGTTTCCTTTTGTGGTGATATTCTGAATTTCGATAGTGGTGATGGTTGTCACAGTTCTGTGACTATACTAAAAGCTACTGACTCTTACCCTTTAGATAGGTTCATTTTATGGTCTGTGAATTATATTTCAATACAGCTATTATAGAAATTTTGACATGAGGCTTTCTTAACTTATTGATTTTATATATATATATATTTACTACAGAATTAAAAAATTAACATATTTGTTTGCTTGATCCTAATAGATAGATTAAAGGCCTTCGAAATGACAATATCTATCTTACTACGTTGTTACAACAGCAAAAACACTAAAGTGAATTTGGAGGATTTTTTTGAATAGTTCTTCTAGTCCTTAGATTATATCCCACTCAGAACTGTCTAGTGCAAATACGTATTCAAAAGTCGCTTGAAATAAATTTTTGCTTATGTCAGTATGGTATTTATATACAATTGTTCGTTTCTGTTTCTTTTCAATTTTAGGGTTGCTTTCCCTTTCTCGATTTAATTAATCTATTCCTTAAACATTTAAAACATTTATATAAGTTGAAAAATCAAAACTATATAAGAAGCTGTGCAGTGGTCCTCCCTTGTCCTTGGTGGTTTCAGGGACCCCCAGTGGATGCCTGAAACTGCAGATAGTACTGAACCCCATATACACTATGTGTTTTTCTATACGCAAATACCTATGATAGTTTAATTTATAATTTAGGCACAGTAAGAGATTGCTAACAACAATAATGGAACAATTATAAGAATATAATTCTTATAAAAGTGACGTGAATGTGATTTTTCTCTCTTCCTCAAAAATACCTTGTGCTCTACTCACCTTTTCACTTAATGGAAGTGCTTTTCGGCTTCTGTTTGACCTATCACTGCCCTTATGCTTTGGGGTCATTATTAAGTAAAATAAGGGCGACTTACACACAAGCCCAGTGATGCCGTGACAGTCAGTCTAGTAACCAAAACCACCTCCAAATGACAAGTGGGAGGGGAGTGTCCACAGCATGGAGAGCGTGGACAAAGGGATGATTCACATCCCACGCCAGACAGAGTGGGATAGCTCAAGATTGCATCACATTCCTCGGAGCAGTGAACCATTTAAAACGTATGAATTGTTTATTTCTAGAATTTTCCATTTAGTATTTTTAGACTGTGCTTGACTGCAGGTGACTGAATTCAGAAAGTGAAACCTCAGATACGGGGTGACTACTGTATTCAGGGCAGTCTTGCTTTCATCCCTATCCCTTCTCTTCCTACGCAAAAGGTAGTGTTTTACATGTGCTGTTGGGAATTTTTTTTCATTGATTTCCTGGAAATCATTCTAATCATTACTTATCAGTACTTAGAATCTTACTTATTCTTTCCCGTGACTGTATAAACTTCATTGTGTGGGTAGTTAATTTGCCAGTTCCTTATTGGCGAACAATTTGGGTTGTTTCCAGTCTTTTGCTCTTAAAAACAATTCAGCAATGACTTAGCCTGAGAATCTGCTATTCAGCTTTAATCTATAGGGTAGATTCCTAGAGGAGAGACTGCTGGGTCTAATGGTAAATGCTTCAGTAATCTACTCTCACCAGCAACGCATGAAAGCACCCACCATTCACTCCCCAGTCCCTAGGCGAGCTTACTGCTGGTCTGATATGTGAGAAATTATATCTCAGTGCAGTTTAATTTACATTTCTCTTATAAGTTGAGGTTAAGCATCTTTTTTACGTGTTAACAAGCAAATGACCTTCCTTTTTCAGAGAACTACTTGTGTTTTAAACTTTTTTTTTTTTTAGGAATTTTTGTCATTTTTCTTTAGATTTATATATTTGTTCTTTGTGATGTAAATTGTAAATATTTTCTCACTGATTATCATTTGTCTTGTAAAGTTTTTCCTATAATCACTTTAGAAATAGTAAAAATAACAACAAAGTCAAAGAGAAGAAAGTCTTATTATTTTCTGACCTTGGCATAACTTTAAAAAAAATTTAAGTGTAGCCGGTATATAATATTATGTTGGTTTTCAGCAGAACTTTTTATTTTGCATGTTCCTCACTGGGCATGTCCATATTCGTGTTTAGATATAATCAGTTCTAATGACTGGTCACATCTTTTTTATTCTGCTTTTGTCACTTAAAATTAGGGCATAAACCTCTTGGATGGGTCACCTTCCAACTGAATCATTTGTTGACGTACAGTAATTTCTTAAAAAGGAATCAGCATGCTCTGACATCTGGAGTCCTGATTCACTTCCAGACCATCCAAGGTCACTGGAAGTTGTTTGCAGGCAAGTTTCCATCTCTCCCCAGCACCTGGAAGGCTGCGTCAGTCCTGGGGCCAACGACAACTCTGAAGTCTTGAGACTAGTTAATCCCATGGCTTTTACTTGTCCTCAACCACCACGCATAGTGCCAGCCTGGGAAAACTCTGCCCTCCCTCTCCTGCCCCCTCATTTCAGTATGGTTGGGGCGTCTGACAGACATGCACACATGTGCCTCCCCTTCCTCTCCCCGCGCTTCCTCTCTGAGTCGTGGCCTTTGATACCTACATCACATTTATAGTTAACAGTGTGGAGGTCGTTTACTCAGTGTCTAAATCTGTCTAGTATAGTTTTTCTGTTGGAAGTTAAGGCTTCCCGAGGTTTAAACCTCCTAGCCTGCTTTAAATATTTTTCTTTGGTAAGTGCAAGGTGACCAGTTTCACAACACTAAATAAATAAAAAGCAAATTGTTCCCTTTTTGACTTGGAAGCTTAAAGCTATTTTTGATGTAACATAAACATCTTGGGCATCTAAATTATCTGTAGAAAATATACTGGGCTTAATTTTACTTCTTATTTTAGAAAGGCTGTTACATAATGAGTCTAGCCACATGCTAGTTTGAGTACATTTCTCATTGTCCTGTTTTTTCCTCCTTGTTAAATAGGAGAATACATACATACATACATGCATACATACACATACATACATACATATATTTTGGGAGAATTAGTTATTTAAAGATGAAAGAGTGGGGCACACTTCTTTTTTCTGGTGTCTCCATTTTTTCAATTGAAGTAAGACTGGTTTATAACATTATATAAACTTCTCTATTTCTTTCTTAATTCCAATATTCCAGAAGAACTTTTAAAACTATGATACTGGGGCCTTATATCAAAGCATCATGTTGTACACTTTAAATATATACAATTTTTATTTGTTAAATATAGCTCAACAAACCTGGGAAAATTTTAAAAATGAATAAAATATATATTGACAAAAAACCCACGAAACAAAGGGACTTTGGATCTATACAGCATGCTATCATTCACAAACATTTTTGTGTATATGATCTCATTGGACTCTGACCAGTTATTTTTCTGGCAGTAGTTTAGTTAACAGTATTTGTTAAATTCTCTAGAACCTTAAAGAATTTGTCTAGTATGTCAACTGTAATTGGAAAATAAATTTAAAAAAAGATTTAAGGAAATTTGTCTGAAGTCTCTGAAAACTTCATTAAAAAATTTTTATCCAGAACAAACTAATCAAAAACAGACTCACAAATATAGCAGATAATTTGGTGACAGACGGAGGTGGGAGGGTTGGGGAGCTGAGTGAATGGGGTGAAGGATTAAAGAAGTGCAAATTAGTAGTTGATAGTTGGTCATGGCGATGGGGAGCATGGCAGAGGGAATGCAGTCAGCATTAATATATTGGCTAGGTGGAGGGCCAGGGGAGGGAGGACACAGATGGGGGCATTGTCTTATGAACTATATAGATGTCTAACCGAAGTACTGTATACTAGAAACTAAGTTAAATACATAAATTAAAAAAGTTTAAACTTAACAAAATTTTTATCCAGATTTACTGAGATATAATTGACACATCACGTGTGAGTTTAAGGTGTACAATGTGATTTGATGTATGTGCATACTGCAGAATGATTGCCGCGGTCAGGTTAACCAATACATCCATCCCTCCTCATGGTTACCTTTTATTTTTTTTGAGGTGAGAACTTTTAAGATCTGCTCTCCTAGCAGCTTTCAGGATGCAATGCAGTCCTGTTGACAGTAGTCACCACGCTGCACGTTGTTTTCCTCGGACTTACCCATCTTATAGCTGAAAGTTTGTACCCTTTGACCACCTGCACCTGTTTACCCCACCCCACCAATCTACTCTTGAGATGTTTTAGATTCATGTGTAGTGAGATAATACAGTAGTTGTTGTTCTCTATCTGACTTGTTTCACTCAGCATAACGCCCTTGAGTTATATCCATGTTGTCACAAATGGCAGGAGTTTCTTCTTTTTAATGGCTGAATAATATTCTGTATTCTCCCTACACACACACACACACACACACACACACACACACACACACACACACACATCTATAAAACGTACCACATTGTCTTTGTTCACTCTCCTGTCAGTGGCCACTTAGGTTGTTTCCACGTCTTGGCCGTTGTAAATGATGCCGCAGTGAGCATTGGGTGCAGACATCTATTTGAGGTAGAGATTTCATCTCCTTCTGATATATACCCAGAGGCAGGGTTGCTGGATCATATAGTAGTTCTATTTTTAATTTTTTGAGGATCCTTAATACTGTTTCTCATGGTGGCTGCAGCAATTTCCATTCCCACCAGCAGTGCACAGGGGTTCCCTTTCCTCTACGTCCTCACCGTAACTTCTCTCTTGTCTTTTCACTGATAAGCCATTCTAACAGGTGTGAAATAGTATCTCATTGTGATTTTGATTCGCATTTCTGTGATGATTGGTATTACTGAGAACCTTTTCATGTACCTTTGGCTATTTGTGTGTCTTTTTTTTTTTTTTTTTGAAAAATGTCTACTCAGGTCTCTTGCTCATTTTCATATTATTATTATTATTATTTTATTATTATTATTTGCGATTGAGTTGTATGAGTTTCTTATATATGTTGGATAGGAACCCTTAACAGATCCATGGTTTGCAAATATTTTCTCCATTCCATAGGTTGTCTTTTCATTTTTTAATAGTTTCTTTTGCTGGGCAGAACCTTTTTAGTTTGATGTAGTTCTACTTGTTGTTTTTGCTTTTGTTGCTTATACTTTAGGTGTCATATCCAAAATATCATTGCCAAGACTGGTGTCAAGGAACTTTTCCCCTATAATTTATTCTAGGAATTTAATGGCTTCAGATCTAACATCTAAGTCTTTAATCCATTTTGAGTTCATTGTTGTGAGTGATGTAAGATAAGGGTCCAGTTTCATTCTTTTGCATGTGAATACCTAGTTTTCCCATTACCATTTAGTGAAGAGACGATTTTTTCCCCATAGAGTATCCTTGGCTCCCTTTTCAAATATAAATTAACCTGATTTTATTTTAAACCTTCACTCGAAATCTCCTCGACTTATGTCTCTGGTTGCAGGTGCTAAAAAGATGATAGACGGCAGAACAGTGTGTGTTAGTGTTTGCAATTCTTATTATTCATCCACACGTCTAAATTCTCGGAACAGTTTTGCTTATGGACCTAAGAAATTAAAAAATCGTTTCATAATTTAGCTTTTTCACCATGTGAAGTGTTAATTGGGAGTTCACTATGAGAATCTAGTAACATAATCGTTATTCTGAAAAATTAGTGAAAAATTGTCTTTGAACCTTCTCATGGTGCTCTTAATTAAAATGCGGAGAGAATCATGTGGGATATTTCTATTTTGATGAAGTTTTATTCGTTCGTATGATTAAAAAGCTTTGTTTTAAAAATGGTCGGTCTCACTTGCCAAAACTACGGTTTTATTTCTGCGTATGCTGGAGAAATCAGTGAGTGCGATTTTTATAATCTAAATGTAATGTATTTTTTCCCATTGACGTTCTAGCCTGAGGCATTCTCTTTCCTGCAATGGCCAGCCTTATAACTGCATTCTATTTTTGCGTCTGCCGATGGGAGTAAGAGTAGGTGAAGAATGGAAAACAGGGCTCCTTTGTGTGGGGCTGCTTAGTCGTTATCATGAGTGTATAATTTCTGGAACTAGACGGAGCCAAAGGGCACCGTTAGCCTTTTAAAATCAGCCGGGAGAGATCGTTTTCCTTTGTGGCTCTGTCATTACTGTGGGATTGTGACATTTTCTCCTTATGCGATTCAAAAAACTGATCCTTACAGACGCCTGGACAGTCCACCTGCCATAGAAAGATGATTCTGAGACTGTGCCTGACTCCACTGCTCATTGTGCAGTGTAACCAGCTCTCGCTTTTCCATGCTAATGAATGTTAACCGATAATCCCCCAGGGTCCATTTCAGTCTCTTTCAGCCGTTTTCTTCATCAAATCTCCAATGAACTGTGCTCACAAGAATGGGCATGATGAATAAAGTTGACTTTCATCTCTTTCTTTCCCCCTGACCTCACCTCTAACTGCCAAATTCAAAGGCTATTTCCCTACATTTTCATTGATTCCCTCATTCCCCCACGTTCAAAACTAGGGTGAGTCTCTTTCAAAGGCCTCTTTCTCTCTGGCTTTCTAGCACTTGTTAATCAACTAATTTTCATTTTATTCCCCTGGCTGCTGCTCCAGCATCTGCTTTATCACTGTCTCCTGGATCAACACCTTCTAATGGCTAAAAACCCCAGGGGGTCCTGAGGCTCCTTGCTGTTCTGCAGGAGTTTGAACAATGGGATCAGTTGCCATAGATTCAGGGACTATCTCTGCGAATCAAATCCGCTTGCCTGCTTTGGTGTCTCCCTCTGTGAACCTCCCTGATTTAGGCAGAGCCCACCTTCATTTCCTCCGGGGCCTCCATGCCGTCTCCCTGTTACCTGGGCTATAAACTCAGTTACTCATTCCAATCTTTCCTGGTTCCATTCTGTGCACCCATCTGTTTCCTTCTTAAATTAAAAATCTTTCCTTTTATTGAATCTTATTTCCTCAGGGCCTTATTCTTTTGAGGGTCACAGCAATTCCTCACCAGGCTGGCAGGTAGCCCCTCTATGCCAGTCCCAGGAGGGTGGCTATGGTCACTGACTGCCCTACACGTCCAGTGCCCAACCCCTGCTCTGTCTTTTTGTCCCTGGCCTCTTTCTCCCATATTTTTTCTCCCAAAACTAACTGCTAACTTAGATTCACCTAGTGTCGGGCCTATCCACTGATTTTGAGTTGGCCCTCCTGGGTCCCCATGGTTTCCTCATGGACTAGCTTCCTCTGGCTGCCCACCATGGGAAGTCGTCACTCCAGTCCTAGCAAACACTCTGTTTCCTCTTCACTGCTATACGTGGCTGACTGTTCTGAATGAGAAGTCTTTGATTATAAGCTGAGAAATTAATTCAGAGCCATCCTCCTCCTCGCCTGCACGTTTTCCTCTCAGATCTTCTAGGATTCGCATGTCACAGCTTATACGAAGGTGACGTGGTGTGGCAGCCTTTGTCAGTCAACTTTAATGCTGTTCCCCCTCTGAGTCTACACTTGGCCTTACAATCATTCTAACTCAGTGTTCAAGGCGACCACTAAAAGCTGGATGAAGTTGAGCAGAAATGCACGAGATATCTCTGACTTATTGGGCTGGATGACCAATATCCATCTCCCAGGGATACTGGTGGCAATATGAGGAGGACCTTGGGAATCTTAGCAGGTTGGTTGAGGATATTTGTGATATTTGTGAGCAGAAAGAGTCTTTGTCATTCCTCAGGCAGCCTGGATCTGGATACTCTACTTATCCACAAGGATAACTGACCCATCATTTAAATACTGTGATCTGTGTTGGATTTAGAGTTTATTCTGGTATCTTATTTTTTAAGTAAAGAGAATTCTGATGAAATTCTACATTATAACCGAAATAAATTCAAATACTCATGCTCTGTACAACCACCACTATTCTGGTCGTGTACCCTCCAAATACACACTTTATTATTATTTTTTTGATAATATGGCCCAGAAAAGCAAACCAAATGCTTTATTTGAAGTTCAAAGACGTAGTTATTTGTTCCAGTGATAGGGAAACAAACTGGCTTGTTTAGACCTCCTAAAGGATGATATGGCATACCCCCAAAGCATGATGCTGTTCTTTTAGAATCAATTTAGAGATGTGAAGGGTAATTTGCCTACACAGAGTTTTTCCCTAAGGCTGTCTTTAGAATCAAAGCCCACTCTACTGTGTTTTATTTATTCATTCAATAAATATTACACACCTACCACATGTCAATTCCCGAGTTAGTTACTGTGGACCTAAAGGTGCATCAGATGCAGTCTTTGTCCTCAAGGAATCTTCCTTCTGGAAAGAGGAAATGGACAGCAAACATGTGTGAAAGTAAAGTGTTATGTAAAGTGTGTATAGTGCCTGTTGGGATACGGAGGGTGTGGCCAGCTTCGTGTGACTACTGGGAGGGCTGTGGTTAGAAAAAGCTTCAGAGTGGAGGTGATTGCTGAGCTGTGTCTTAAAGGATGGTAATGGCTTCTTGAAGTAGGCTTCCTGAGTAGGACAGTCTAGGCAGAAGAAACCTTATAAAGAGCTCATAGGACTGCAAGTAATCTCACATGGCCGGGGTACAGCAGGTGCACATGTTGGGAATATGGAGAGTCGCTGTAAGCAGGAGACTTCACAGTGAACGACTTTATATTCTCCACTGTCAGCAAGTGGGAGTCCTGACAGGGGGACAATGGAGGGTGAAGTGTGACAAGAAGAGACTTTTATTTTAGAAAAATGTATCTAGCAGCATGAGAAAAGACAGGAGGGGAGCACAAGCAGGGAGGAAGGTTTAGGAAGTTATTGTAATGATGCAGGGAGAGGTTATGAGAAGCTAGGCTGCGAAAGCAGTTGTAGGAAAGGAAAATAAATAACAAATAAGAGCTACTTAGGATGCAGAATGGTGTGGGGATAAAATGCCTGGGTGAGGGTGGGGATTAAAGGAAGAGTGAAAACCAACCATAACTCCCAGGCGACGGGATCAGTGGTTACTATAGACTGAATGTCTATGTCCCCCCAAAATTCACATTAAAATCCTGACCCCCAGTGTGATGACATTAGGAGGTGGGGCCTTTGGAGGGGACTAGATCATGGGAGTGGAGCCCTCATGAATGGGGTTAGTGCCCTTAAAAAAGAGACCCCAGAGAGCTCTCTTGGCTCTTCCCTCACCTGAGGACACTGCAGAAAGACAGATTTCTGTGAGCCAGGAATCGGGTCCTCACCAGACAGCTAGTTTGCTGGTGCCTTGATTTTAGCCTGCCCAGCCTCAGAGCCTGTGTGAAACCCATTTCTGTTGTTTATCGGCCACCCATCTGTGGTCTTCTGCTACAGTAGCATGATGGACTTAGTGGCGAGGTTGCCATTAAACATAGACTATGCTTCACTATATAGAAATGTCTTAAAAAGTTAGCTTTAGGAAAAACGTCATCAGTAGAATATTTAAAAATTAGGGCTTTTTATTCATTCAATCTAACAAATACAGGCATTTTATTTTAGGTGCTTCATACTTTGAAAAATGCAAAGTTGAAGGTTTAGAATCTCATTGTGGAAGCAAAGTACACATACATAAGATTGTAAGATTGTGAAATGAGGCAGCGTGGGATCAATTATTAAAATGCAATGTTTATTAAAATATTAAAAAATATTGCTCTATACAGTAAAAGAGCTATTTAATACCATTTAAAAAATAGCAACTGTAAAAAAAAAACCTGACTCATTGTAGATGCCCAGGAAATATTAAGTCATAATAATAACACTAAAGGAATAATGGGTTCGTATTGTCTTATAGACTAAAACAATTTTTGTGCTGGAAGGGATATTAAAGCTCACTTGAGTCCAGTGATTTTCAACTATAGAAATCCAGGGAAGGAGAAGTGGTAATGATTTCTCACACGAGCATTTAAATGGAAATTGCAGTTCCAGGATGCGTTAGTGGCTTTTATCTAAATAGTAGGGCCTAAACAAGGCCTTAACAAATAAAAATGTAGGGAAAACTTTACATGAAGCTATGGAAACAGAACGGATTCTTTTGCTTAAAATAGAACACCTATATTTAGGAGCCTTCCGTCTACCCTGACCTTGATGTTTAAGTCAAAGTCCGATGATAAGTTCCATCTTCTACCTTCTGTCTCTAAGCCATTCGATGGGTTTAACTGCTCTGTCACAGCAGAAGGAAGATCGACTGCAAACAGTGTGTTTTTACCTGAAGATTTTAAAACATCAGTCTCTCGGTCTCCCTGGTAGCAATGCTTTGCGAGTGTGCACTGCTCGTAGCCTACAATAATGTGGTGTGTGACCGTGTCTCTGGTTAAGGCCTGAGCCAGTGTCGTGCTCTGGTCTGGACTTAGGAGATTCCTGGTCAAGGGTCAAGCCTGCCACTTTCTAGCTGAATGACTCGTGCAAAGCTTCAGCCTCTCCCTGGGCTTCTATTTCATAATTTGTAATAAAAAAATGGTCTTTGGCAGCTGATTGACTCATTTTTGGCCAGGACAGTGGTTTTTCAACCCTGACTGTACTGTAGAGTCAACTGGAGAACTTTTAGAAAACATCATGGCAGGCCCCATTTTTAGAGACCTTATTGAACTGGTCTGTGTTGGGACCCCAATATTGCATGTATTTTTCTTTTTAAAGCTCCTGGGTTGATTATAACGTGTATTCAAGGTTTCAAGGTTGAGACAACTTGAACAGAAAGACCTCAGAGGGACTTAACAGCTTGAAAACATTTCATTCTGTGAAACGATGTTAAGATCAGGTTACCTGGTCTTAAGCAATGACAGACCATATTTTATAAAAAGAATGCAAAATGACAAAACAAAATTAGGTATGCAAAGGATATTTATTTAGAAAGGAAAAGAGATCATAACAAATTATGCATTTAAATAAGCTGATAATACCACAGGTATTAAAAATAATCCAGAAAAATAAGATAATATGTTTGTTAACTACCAGACACACATCGTCGGTAGCTTTTCCCTACATTTCTTGACCGAGTACTCTGATTGCATCTTCACTTGGCAACAATTTTGTAATATGTTCTATAGAGAGAATAAAAAGAAAATGGTCTCTGGCAACTGATTGACTCCTTTTTGTTCTGAATAGTTTAGAAAAATTTGTTTTGGCTTCACAATTTATTATCGGTAGTGTTAGTTTTAGGATTGTTGTCAAATTTGGGGAAACTTCTACTGAGATTTCGTCATCAGCGAGCTGTAAGACTTGGCAGGATGTTCTGGCTTAGGACATGTAATGTTTAATTTTGTGTGCCAACTTGACTGGGACATGGGGTGCCCAGACATTTGGGGAAACGTTATTCTGGGTGTGTCTGTGAGGCTGTTTGTGGATGAGATTAACGTTTGAGCTGGTTGACTGAGTGAAGCAAGCAGGTTGCTCACCCCAATGAGGGTGGGACTTAGCCCATCAACGGAAGACCTGAATAGAACAGAAAGTCAGAAGGAACTCTTTCTGCCTGACCGTCTGAGTTGGGACAGGAGTCTTTTCTTGCCTTTGGACCGAACTAAGAAGTTGGCTCTTCTTGGGTCTCGAGCCCACTGGCTTTCACACTGGGTCTTATTCCATCAGCTCTCCTGGGTCTCAGGCTTTCTGACTAAGCATTTTGGGACTTCTCAACCTCTGGAACTGAGCCAATTCCTTGTAATATCTATCTGCCTGCCTCTCTATTGGTCTGTCCATCCATCCATCCATCCACCCACCCACCCACCCACCCACCCACCCACCTATCTATCTCCTGTTAGTTCTGTTTCTCTGGGGAACCCTACTAATATAGTACGCTCCCACTTTATTTCTTACCCCCTGTCTGGAAGCCGGCAGGCACAATGTCACAGTGTAACCTCTGGCACTACAACCTGATTGTGAGTGGTTGGATATAACGTGTTTTATGTATTTCCAGGATGCCATTCCTACTCTCGGTCAGCCGGTCACAGTCCAGCTGTGCATGGATGTAACCGTGAATCAGAAAACTCTACAAACTAAATAATTCCCCAGTGCCAGTTCCCCTTGGTGGATTCCACAAATGTCCATGGCAATTCCAGTGCCAAGAGATAGAAGAAGAAGTTGCACTGGAAAGAGACCGAGGTCTTCATGGATTACAGTTCAAACACCTCGCCTTTGCAAATTTTATAAAAACACATGAACATGTGAACACATGTATAGGGACCCTCCAGGATGTGGGTAGGAGTCATGCGAGTGAGAGGCGCTGAGGCTTCAATTTGTTAGATTCGTGGAACCCCTGGCTGAGGCCTGTTGTTGTGTGAGGTGATGGTGCCCTGGTATTTATTGAGAATCTGCAATGCGGAGGAGCATTGCGGGTTCAGAGTAACCCTGTCCTTATGTGCTTAGTGGAAGCGGAAGAGTTTAAAACATGAAGTGGCATCGTGTTTCTGAAGGTGAATGAAATGACTGAGATGATGCTTGTAGTCCTCAGTCACGAGTTGTGGCTCTTTGATTCGTGTCCATTGTGGTCCTTGCTGTGATTTGACACTGGTGGAGGGCATGCCTTGTCATTTATAAATAAAGTCACATTTGCAAAACGGTTCCTAAATCACCCAAATTAGTGTGTTTTCAATAATCCTCATTTCTCCTGATTTCCCCCTCCCTCAATATAAAGCTGATGGGCTCCTACAGGAATGAAATTGTGCACACTTGGGAAAAACGGACATTGCTTACCGAAAGGAGTTCCGAAAGGAAAGCTGGGTTTGAACTCTGAGTAAGGTTTTTGGATCTCGTCCAGAGTTTTGCATCGGCAGAGCAAAATGGCCCACGCCCTAACTACTATCTAAGAATATGCAGTGAAACATATAAGTTCCAATTTGATTTTAGCTCATTAGAATCTTAAAAAGAGGCCAATCCAACCAAAGGAATAAATGGCACTATGATTTTTTGAAGTATGTTTGTTTTGGGAGAGGCGTTCATCCGAGCATTGAGTCATCGCGGTCTTGTTGTTTGCAAGACCCATTAGTGAGAGGCTTCTTTCGAAAGGCTGGCGGTTGGGAGGCTGTGCTGGCAGGGAGTCAAATGATGATGAGCTTTGCTCGCTGTCAGGTGTTTTGGCAGTCTTCCCTGGAGGAAGCTGGAGGGTCGCCCCAGTGAGGAGCATCTGCCACTTGCAGGATTTGGATTCAAGAGCAAACATTTCAG
The DNA here is from genome assembly GCA_030015415.1 of Cynopterus sphinx. Taxonomy (NCBI): domain Eukaryota; kingdom Metazoa; phylum Chordata; class Mammalia; order Chiroptera; family Pteropodidae; genus Cynopterus; species Cynopterus sphinx. The sequence continues at coordinate 47,369,421 of CM057389.1, read as the reverse complement.
AATGTCTTCATCCTGAGGAGTGTGTTCCTTTTAAGCTAGGATCTTTGGGAAGCTAACTGTCACTTCCCCTATTGCCACTGTTGCCCTAACTTTTTATGGAATCTTTTGGGACAAGGTTCGCATCTTACGGCACAATCTTTGGACTATTTTCAATGGTTAAAACTATCAGAATTTGGGGTCAGATCATATTTTTTCGACACTAAAAAGATTTTTCGAGCCCATAATACAAATGAAGTGTCTAATCAAATCCACCAAGTGTTTTTCTGTCAAAGCAGAGTGTGACTATAAAAACTGAAATGCAGTTTTCTCGTAGGGCCCACAACTGGTTCCAAAGGCAATTTCATGGTGGATACAGTGGACAGCTTCACCCTTCTTGCGTGCTTTCCAGTACAGAAGGGGGTGGGAAGCTGTGATCTGCATCTCTTGGACCCTTTTGTAGGTGGCGGCCCAGATGCGGTGGTTCTGCCGAACAGAGACGTTGGCAAGGGACGCGGAGGAAGGGGTGACCTGTGGGAGCGGTGGTCTGGCAGAATGAGTTCCCTTGCAGGGGACCAAGGTGGAGGCGTTTCATTCCTCTGGGGAAGTTCTGGTCCCTCATGTTAGAGGCGCTTGGTAACTTGAGGGGGCAGCCCCGGGGTCCTGTTGGCGTCTTCCAGATGTTGTTTGTGGCCGTGTAGTACCCAAACCTGCTTTCCCAACCCTCCCGGAGATTCCATAAGCTGGCTACTCTCTAATAAATTCCTTACCACTTAGACGGGCAACAGTGGATTTAATGGTCTGACTAACACAGATTCCGAATGAGCAATGGAAGCTCAGTGACTCAAAAACCTGAAGCTCATTAAAACAAAAAAAACATTGGCATTGGTTTAATGTTTTCCTAGTTTTAGGGTTCCATTTCACATGTGGAGAACTCTGCAGGCCTCAGGAGCCGTTTAAACAAAGGTTTTGTCCTCCTTTAGGAGAGTTGATTCTCATTCTACAAAGGGCTTGGAAACGGGGCTCCATCGGTGTCCTGGGGGTGGACAGATGGCAGTTTGCATCCCCGATAACTTGGTTTGTGTAAGCTGCTTATGTGTGTCTACTGTATTTTCTCCATATAATCCACAAGGACCCCCAAAATGGTTTCTATGATTTTGTTTTCTTATTTCGTATCTGTATGCAGTGACTATGAGGTCTTCAGTGACTACTGCTCGGCTGACTGATGGATAGGCGTGGGCTCCTCTGGAGGACTCTGAGGGCAGCCTCTGACTTGGCAGCTACACATAGGCCATTCCCGCTGAAGAGAGACTCGAGTCTTCGTTCTTGTGGGCCGATCATGCATGTCTGAAACGCCCACACCTGAGCTGGAAGACTTTGGAAATCACCTTGTCCAGCTCTGTGTATGAATTCCTCCTACCATGTCCTGATCACACGGAGTGTATTAGTTTGCTAGGGCTGCCGTGACAAAGGACCTCAAACCGAGTGAGGTGAAGAGCGGACACTTATTGTCTCACAGGTCCGGAGCCTCGGAGTGAACTGAGGGCTCGGCAGGTTTGGTTCCTTCTGTGAGGGAAGGCTCTGTTGTGGGCCTCCCTCCTGTGTCTGGTCAGTCATGGCTTGTGGCAGCAACTCCATTCTTCACATCCTCCACGTGTGAAGAAATTTCTCCTTTTTATAAGAACATCAGTCATATTGAATGAGGGCCCACCCTGAGGACCTCATTTTAACTTGATTAACTCTGTAAAGACCCTATTTCCAGTTAAGGTCACCTTCTGAGGTCCTGGGTTTTAGGGCTTCAACGTGTCTTTTTTGGGAGGGGACACAATTCAACCCATAACCTTTAGTTAGGATTCTTTTGGTTGTAAGTGACAGAAACTAAATTTAAATCTCTGTAGTAACGGGACATTTTTTGCCTCTCATAAAAGAGGAGGACAGAATCCACTAACCATGGGATAACTCAGCGGGGAGACTCAGATGTTCTGTCAGCACTATCTTTCTCTGTCTCTCCCTTCTCACTGTGAACAGCCTTATTCCCCGTCACGTGTGCTAGAATCTTCCATGGGGCATGGAACATGGCATCAGGCAGTGCCAGACCATCATCATTCCAGCTTGGTGATATAAAAGGAAAGATGATTTTCTCTCTCATCTTCAATTTAGACAAGCCCAGGGAAAAATTCTGGTTGCTTTGCTGGAACCAGGCCTATGCTCAGAGTGGTCACCGTGGCCAGGAAAATGTGATTATTGGATACGTGACTGGCCCTCTGGCCCTTGGCCAGGTATGTGCCAGGATGGGGAAGTGGAGGAGGGCTGAGGTGGAGAATGGTGGGCAGAGGTAACCACCTGCCACGTGAGGGGCTAAACCTGCTGCATAACGTCCCACATATGTCCATTTAATTCACCTCTAGCATCTGTGATGTTCTCCTGCCATTTGCATTGTCTAAATCCTCTTTCATAGTAAAGCTTTAAGGTTTGAAAATAGACCTCAAGGTTTTCCCTTGTTTAAACATGTTCAGTGCTTTCAACTTTTCAGTCCTTCTTCTCCCCTTGAACACCTCCCGGTCACCCAGCGCCCCAGTTCAGGCCCCCCGGGCTGGCCATCTTCTGTTTCTCCCTTCAGATCAACTTTCCACTTTCCCACAGGCTGTTCTGAGCCTTGGAGGCTGACTTGTTGAGGTTGCTTCCACGGGCTCCTTCTCCCTCTTGGCTTCCAGTGGCTTCCATCCAGCAAGGTCAGAAACTGGCAGAGGAGAGGGACCTGAGACTGCATATCCACCCAGTTTTCTCCCAGTGGGGCCATTGCAGGCTGATCTTATCCCTCTACTGAAGGCAGTGGCTCTCATCTTGTGGCTTTTTCCTCAGTTCTTTCTGTACAACTTTTGAAAACTGCCCCTCCCTCACTCCTCAAGGCCTGATGTGAGACTAGTGTGGCATCCTGCTGTACAGCTCCAGGGTCCTGCACCACCCTTGTGGTTTCCCATACCTTGTCACATTTTTGGTAAAAAGTCCCCCCAAATTGCCAATACAGTTGGCAACTTTATCCATGGGGACCCTGACTGCATCCCCTCTTAACCTCCAATTTCTAAATATCGTTAGTTTCAGAAACTGACAAAAATATGAATGATATAATTCATACTAACATGTGAATGACTGATGGCATAATCCCTCAGACACATTTTGTTTGAAAAGGAAGTGTGTAGACAAAACTAAGAGGATTTCAAACTGTGTGGTTGAGGTATTTTGTTCTGGGGCCCTCTAAATAAAATGCTCACGTCCTATGGATAAAACTGGCATCGGATAAAGGGTGCTTGTTAAACTTTTCAATAAAAGTGGCCTGGTTGAAGGGAGTGGCCACATACCCCTGGGAGTCTAGGATGCCAGAGGCCTAAGTAACCTTAAACAAATGCCACATTTCTTAAAAGTGTCCTGTTTTATTTTAAAAAAATGCATCTGAGTTTTTCTTTCTGCCCTGTAATGTACCTCTGATTGTCATATTATTTCTAAAATTTAATAAAGATGACTTTCTAAGAAGATGCCACATCTTTATTGTGTGGCTTTACTACGGGCAGGTGATCCAGTGATCCTGGGGACACATGGCCTGGGCTTGAGAAGACTGAGTGGGGGACACCTGGACACATCGAACGTATGACCACTTGCTTGTTAAGGCTTTGTCACATTTTTCCAGATTTACCTTTTCTTATATACTTTCGGATCTTAAGGAAGTTCTCAGATTTGTGATTAGTATTTCTATTTTAGACAGAAGTGCATTTCATTTTCTTTCAATTGGGCATATTTATGACTTTTTAATCATCTTTTAAATTGTTCCCTTATAGATTACATCATTTTAATGCAAATTGATTTTATTTTTTAATATATCCCAATCACAGTATTTTTCTCTTTTGGGCATTGAGCATTTCTCATGCATAAAATGGACTCTAAGAGAACATTTTCTCTGATTAGCAAGGCACCATGGGGCTATTTTTCCTTAGGTCATCTCCTTCCAATTAATTCTGAGAAGTGAATTGTGAAAGTTTATAACTACTTTATTGTCAGAAATGTTTAAAATCTGGAAACTTCTTTAAGAAGAAGCTTTAAAATAAGTCATTATTATTTTAAAAGTTTTGACTCTGTTTTTATTAATATTTGTATTCGTTTGCTAAGAGTGCCATAACAAAGCAGCTCAGACTTGGGGCTTAAACAACTGAAAGTTATTTTCTCACAGTTCTGGAGGCAGAAGTCACAGACCAAGGTGTCAGGAGGGCTGCTTTGGTCTGAGGCTTCCGTCCTTGGCTTGTAGATGGGCCACCTGTGTTCTCCTTGTGCCCTCACGTGATTGTCCCTCTGTACCTGTCTGTGTCTAAATCTGTTCTTACAAGGACACTCTAATGTGTACATTACTGACAGTGAAAGAAAAACAATCTTGTTTTCCTTGAAAAATTAGGATGGAGGAAGCACTAGAAGCAGAAAAACCAAAGGTCTAATCATGTGGAGTAGGAGAAAGGCTAAGGGAAGGAGCTCCTAATTACTGAGCACTAACTGGGTACATAGCGCCCCATCGGAGACCAGTGGAGGGTGCGGCCGAGACACACAAACGAGCTGGGCCAGAAGGCAAATCCAGACTGTTCTTCACTACCGAGGGACATTGCACCCTTTCAAAATCCCAGTTTTTTCTGCTGACGTGTGGATCACGGCACCTGTTTCGCTGTGGAGCATAAGGAGCTTAGCACAACATCTGCCCCAGTGAACGTGCAATACACAGGAACTGTAATTCCTACTACGTGTTAAGTGCTGTTAGGTGCATGTTTATTTCAGTGTGGGAACCAAAAACTGAAACTCAGGCAGGTCGAGGAACATCTGTGCTGTCACACAGCCAAGTCAGTGGCCAAATTTGAAGCAGATTTGTCTGGCTCCAGGATCTTATGCTAATTCTGTAATCAAATTGACGTGGGTAGATCTAGATTGGAACATTGTCTCCACCACTGACCAGCTGTCCTTGGGGCTTGGGACAAGTTACCTAGTCTCTTTCTCAACTCATTTCCTCCTACATGAAATGGGGATAATGATGTCTGCCTTTTAGGGTTTGTAAGGAACAGACATCATACATGTCAAGTTGCAGTAAGAAGGCAGAATTGTCACTATACCATGCTGTCACTCATTGACTTCACCACCAACTGCTGGCGAAGTTTATTTACCTTCTTTGAGTTTTAGTTTCTTCATCTTTAAGACTGGAGTAGGGATGGCAGGATAGGAATTGGCCTAAATTAAGAGATCTCAAACTTAAGGGCCTATAGGGGCCAGACAGGTAACTGCGGACCTTGAACCCAAAATGACAAATGCCAAGTTTTGAGAATCAAGAAATCTGGATCTTTTCCCTGAAATCTCCCAAGTTTAAAATTAGTTTTGGGAACTAACTCTGAAAACAATATATGTGGGCACCTCTCCCTCCCCGCACCGTCCTGCCCCAGCCTGATTTGGCCATGTTGGTGTGTGAATTTTTGGCGTAGTAATCCCTGAGATCTTTCCAATTTAAAGTCATCTGATCCCATTTCCTAAGTCACCGTGGTCCAATACCTGGTCTTTACTTACTTGTCGGAACCCAAGGTCAAGGTTTTGACTGTACTAGTCTAATTGCTTTGGGATTGGTCTTTCTATGTATGATTTTTCTTCCACTCCAGTCCCAGCCACTATGTCCTGAGAAATTAATCTACATAACGTTTTGCTTAATTCTGTCACCGCTCTGCTTAGCAGCCTTTGATGATTCTTTACTGTCCATAGAGTCTACACTTCTGGCTGGAGGTGACCAGCTTTCCTACCTTACTTCGTGTGTGTCCCCCCTTCACCTGCTCCAAATTTCTCAGCAACTCCACCATCTCCAAGACATCCTGTCCAAGAGCATTTCTGTTTCCCTCTGCCTCTGCCATGCTGCTATCTCAGAGGCCACCAGTCCCACCTAACATGTGAAAATCTTCTCACTTTTCAGGGTTCAACTCAGATCCTTCCCCATTATACAGTCTTTCCCTCCATGGGCTGAAATCAGGATCTTAGTCTTTAAATTGCAGGAGACTGATAAGGTCCTGTCTTGGTCGCATATGAGGGAGCTACTTTTATTAGTTTTTCGATAGCTTAGATTATTTTGCTCATTCTCAGTTTTGCTTTTTGGTTACATGTGTGAAAGGTGTTAATAAAAAGACACTTTTTAAGACTAGTCTAATTTTTTTCCCCAGGCCTTCAGGCTTTTATTCCTAAAGGTATATTTTCTTTAGGGAAGATGGAAGAAGGATGAGTGAATGTAGCACAGAGAGAAGATGCATATATTCACTTACCTATAAATCTCTTATCTCTCTTTGGAACACGTTTCAGTTCTCCCTCCAGAGTTGAAAATTTATTTTGGTTCCAAAATGAACTAATTTTCACAATAGTTCTTTTCAGTTTGAAAAATCACACTTTTTTTTCCCCCCTGGCATGAGATTTTATAGATAAAGCCAACTAAAGGAAGGAAAAGACCGCGAGGTGTAGATGTCGCAGTTCCACTGTCTACATGCTCGTTTCCCGGTCATTCCCCAGTTTAGCCAAACTAAATTTAGACTTCAACAGCTCTGTTTGCACAAAGGGGATGACATGAGAATTCATTTATCATTTAATCCCATTCCTTGATGACAGGTTTTGCAGCCCCCAGATGGAACACTAAATCCTTTAAAATCACTTCCTTGCTGGCCTAAGTGCTTCATTCTGCTCGTGTTGGGTCATTTCGTATTATTAGTTACAACGAAAGAAATAGAGCAATTGTCAGTCGAGCACAGATGTCCAAAGGGAATGGAGCACAAAACTCAAGCCAAAAATATAGGCTCCTGTACCCCCAAGCCAGAGCCAATAGCAGTGATAAATAAAAATGATACAGCAGTTCACCTTGATACAGCAGAATTTGGAGTATTTTTGCAATCAGATAATTATCAAAAGTGTCATCAGCAACAAAAGAGACTAGAGAAAAGAGAAGGGAATATGGGAATATGAGAGAATTTTGGGAAGAGCTTTTTCAGAGAGTCTTTATATGAAGGAAAGAATGTCTGAGCTCTGGGCTCTGGATCGGTCCACGTAGCTCCCTACATGTCCGTGATTTTGTTAGAATTCTACTGTGTGGTGCTTGTGATATGGGATCTCAGGAAGCCAGGTGTGATTCCGTCTCCCTTTTCCAACACTGGCTCTGAGGGAAGGAGGCCGGAATTACTCACCATGACGCACCGACCAGTTATCTCTCAGCTTAAGGCAAGGGCTGGACAGCAGCATCCTGAGGGATGAAGTCCACGGTGAGCTTGTTCTGTGATGCGGAAGCTCCCTAGTAAAGGGAAGGAAAGCAGAGAAAGCTTGGGAGGAGTCATGCGTTGGGGATGGAAACACAGCTAGTGACTGGGAGGATAGGCAGCCCTGTAACAACTCGAATCCTGGTCATTACAGAGATCATGACTCCATGGGTAGCTTGTTTCATATCTTTATTCAAAAGCGATGTCATGCATTGTTTGTGCCTAGACAGCTTCCTCCTTTAATCTCCGTATTTCACAATAGAGACATGCTTCATTTTAATCAATAGATGAGTTTCTAAAATTCAGGTAAAGCTTGACTGGGAGAAAATTCAGCTGGGTGGCTAGGGGTGTGGGCTTTGGAACATGGCTGATCTGGGTTGGGCCGTCCCCACTTTCTAAGCTGAATAAGTTAGGCAAGATGATGATCATTTTCAATCCTCAGTTCCTTCTTCTACAAAAGGGATTGGTAATAGGTACTTGAGAGTGAAGAAGAAATAACGTATGTAACATCTGTAATCAGTTGAAATATGATAAATAAGAGAGATAATTATTATTTAACTTTTGTAAACGCTTGACTGGTGGCGGTGTTACTGATAAGAAAGGGACTCCCGCGCTTGAAAGTTGGAAAATGAAATAAAAACAACCAAAGACCAGACCCTCAAGGATCTATGATGTTCCATCAGTCTGACCATAATGTTGCAGATAGCAGCTAACCCTGGAGAAGTGTGTGACCCGCACGAAATAAAAGATCCTGCATCCCCCCTGCCCTTTGGCAATCAGAGAGGAAAAAATATGATTAAGGTGAATACAAAAGACAGCAATGCATCACTATAGCAGTGGCTAGCATTTCTTAGCACCCGACATGGTGCAGGCCCTGTTGTAAGCATCGTTATGGCATTTACTGCTTAACACAGCCCTGTGAGATGCAAACTGCGACTGACCCCGACTTGGAAATTGAGGCTGAAAGGTTTAGTACATCGCCCACGGGCACACTGCCGTAAATGGCAGAGCTAGAGTTAATGTACGCAGCTTGGCCGCAGTCCTTTCCCTCTCTCTCTCCTTAATCATTGAGGCGTAGTGCCACAGTCTCATTGGCAGCATTTTCCCCTTTTTAGCACATAATCTTATGGGGACGTTAGAATCGGGGCAGCTATACCAACATGTTATAAGCGACACGCATGCATCTGTCACAGAGATGACATAGTGTCAGCTTCCCATGGAGTCCTTGCCCTTACCCACTCTGCTGTCTGTCCCACAGATGACGCAGACTTTTGGAAGAGGGGAGGGGCGAGGGGGAAGGGTACTGTGCTGTCTGAGCTTCAGTTCTTTTAGATGAGTGTAAGGAAATGAGAATCTTCTGCTGTCCTACTTGCTTGGCAGGGGGCCCTCAACGTGTGCCACTGCAGTGACTGTGTTGTTTTTTTAATTATCCGTGTTAATTATTCTATGACCTGGGTTAAGATTACCCCTGGAGTGTGGCTCTTTCCAGTCATCTAGGGAAGAGGTATGTCCTCCGATAGGAAATGGAAATCCGGAGGTGGGAAGGAGAGAGGGATTCAGCGTCTTCTCGGTTTTGCTCTCTGGATTCAGACTTGGAGAAATCAGAAGATAGGCTGGGGTCATCTGTGAGTGAGGTCCTCAAAGGGAGTCCTGTTTACTAAGAGGCAAGCTGAGAGCCAGGCAGGGGGACCCCAAACTCTGGATGGAGTGAGTCACAACTCACAAGGTGACTACCTACTGCACTGATCTTTGCCTGGTGTGGGAGAGAGGAATCACTCTGGGCTTCTGGGCAGAAGGGGATACATAGCAGGGAGTTCTGTGCTTACGAAATCTCTGGAAGGGCCGGACAAATGGGCTCTAGGTCAGCCAGAAATGACTCTCATAGCACTGGAGATGGCCCAGGCCAGGGGAGCAGGTACATCCGCCATAACCTGGAGGGTGGCGAAGCAAAGGTCTTCCCCGGTCTCCGGCCTTCGGGATACCCTGCCGTGGCTAGATCCAGAGACTCAAAGCTGCAACCATCTCAGCACCCTGAAATTGGGGTTTAGATGGCTGCAGACTGAAGCAGAAAAAGATCTTGCTGGCAGACAATGGCTAGAAAGGATGTAGCCTGTGCCACTTTCCATCTCCCGAACCTCACGAGGGTGCATCTGTTCTCATCCAGAACTGATCTGCAAGGGAGTCTGGGAAACGTGTGTGTGTGTGTGTGTGTGTGTGTGTGTGTGTGTGTGTGTGTGTGTGTTTAAATGCTGTCTCCGTTCTGCCATTCAAGAAAAGATAGAAAAGTCAGGGCTGCACGCCAAATGCCAACCAGCCCTAGTTGACTTGTTAGTTTCCTGTGAGTTATCCCGTGTACTTTTTTCCCTCTGTCAGCCTTTAGGCTCTAGGAAAGATCTATCTGAAAGCTCAGGGCTCGGCTCAGCTGCACCGTAGGATCAGAAGGTTAAAATTGGGTGGTGCCTGTCAGGAACTGTGTAGGGACTAGGGTTTTGCCCTGCATCCAAGCTAACAGGTTAGCCTGCTACGGTTGCATGGACACTGGGGAGACGGAATCAGAGTCCCTGGGCACTGTTACTCGTGGCAAAAGCGGCAGGTAGTGTCAGTATAGTTTTGTTCCTGTCCCCTGAGGCCCCAAGTCCCACAGGGTGATGCAGAGGCCTCGGGGTTGCCTGCACACGTGGTGATTTGCATCACAGGAGAGGAGTATTGAGCTTGGGGGCTACACTGAAGCATGCAGAGGCAAGCCAGCTTTGTCAGAGGAAAGTGTTGCCTCGTCCCTCAAGGCTGCTGGCTGCCACCACAGCGCTGAGACATGGCCTGAGTACAGCAGTCAGGGCCTCGCTTTCTCGGCGTGCTCACAAGGGTGCGTGGAGAGCCTTAGGGCGCCTGGCAGACTGTCTCTTTTCTCTCCTTCCCCTTCCCGCACTAACTCATTCCTTTTCTAAAAAAAAGGCCCAGGTAGCAGTGATGGTAATTAAGAAAATCTTTTAAAGAAATGTGAATATTTGGGACAAATATCTCCTCCTCACAAAAATTTTCTCCAAATTGCTAGCCATGGAATGCCTGGTTTACCTTTATTAAGGGAGGTGGGGCATTTTCTAGAAGGTCCTGCTAGAATCTTGTCTTCTTGTCCTGGCTGCCACCCAGAGGGGCTGCCCAATTGCTTGGCTTCTTTAGAGGTGACCATGTGTCCAAGTATTCAGAAAACTGTGGATTCTTGGCCTGTGGGACTTGCAGGCCTAAAACTGACACAGTTGGGGAGCATATTCCTTTAGCTCTCTCAGGGGCCTCAAACCACAGGCCAGGCATGCTTGCCTGCATTCACTGTACCCCGGGCCAGATCTGTTTATCTTCTGTTTTACTCAGCTTGAAATTTGCTGCTAAGTAAGGGTGTAAATGACAGTGTTAAGAGTTTACCTTATGACCTCAGAGTTAACAATACCGCATTATATATTTGAAGGTGGCTAAAAGAGTAGATCTTCAAAGTTCTCATCACAAGAAAAAGAATTTATAACCATGTGTGGTACACGGATATTAACGAGACTTACTGTGATAGTCATTTCTCAATCTATATGTATATCAAATAATTACGTTGTGCACCTAAAATGAATACAATGTTATATGTCAGATCTCAATAACAAATTAAAAATATAAAATAAAAAAAATTGGGGAAATCAGGAATACCATAAACTACATTTTTGAATCAAGAATAGAGAAGTAATTTAAATATGTCACTAAGATTAATAATCTAGGTACGTCACCAGAGTCTGTGAATAAAGCTGCATTTCGATATTAAAAAAGGTTGCCTTAAAAATATACTTTCTTCCCTCTTAAATAATCAATACCTGATTCAATTATAGTAGTGACAACTATGTGTTATATTTTAAGCCAAGAAAGGATCCTGGACCAGAACTCAGTTTTTCTTGCTGTGTCTGTGAGGCCTCTGCAGTGAGCCCTCTTTAAAGAGAAAGGGGAGTGGAGATGTTCCCTCTGCTTTGTCCAGAGCAGCTAGATTTGAAGCCAATAGAATATCCTAGGTAAATGCAAAGGCTACACTCTTATTACATAAAGATTGGGAAAGAAGCAATTTCAGCCTATTTGACTGATGAATGACTAAGAAGAAGTGTGAACAAGCCCCGAACGCTGAAGAGAGTTTTTAGTCATGGGCTTCCTCTCGAGGCAACTACACTTCCTTCTGTTGTGTGAAATAAGCCATGAGGGTAGCAGAACCCCCTGATGTGAGTCTGTTTCTTTCTATGACTCTGAAGATGAGGGCCGATGGAGGCACACCTGGCCTTTTCCAAGGTTATATTTAACCATGAAAAAGAAAGCAAAAGAAACACCTCTTGCTAAATGTTTTCTTCTTGTTTCCTATGTGGGCAGGTAGTTGGACCTTTTAAATTCTGTCTATAAACGATGATCTTTTATAGTGACAATAAAAATATCTATAGATTCTTAGAGTTGTTTCGAGTTTACTATGGTAATTGACCATGAATAAACACAGCGTGTTCCAGCAACATGGTTATTTGACTTTATGCAGGGAAGTCCTCTGCTGGCCCCTGATGTGACAGATCTGGCCCGGGGTACAGTGAGTGCAGGCAAGCATGCCCGGCCTGTGGTTTGAGGCTCCTGAGAGAGCTCCCCAACTGTGTCAGTTTTAGGCCTGCAAGTCCCACGGGCCAAGAATCCACAGTTTTCTGGACACTTGGACACATGTTCACCTCTAAAGAAGCCAAGCAATTGGGCAGCCCCTCTGGGTGGCAGCCAGGACAAGAAGACAAGATTCTAGCAGGACCTTCTAGAAACTGCCCCACCTCCCTTAATAAAAGTCTGGGGCTAATGCTGAAATGAGTGAATAGGTCAAAGAGCTTGGAAGGGTATAATAGATTGATTCCGTGAATCCAGAATAAGTTCAGAGGAGTATTCAGGTATAAGAAGGGCCATAGATCTTTGTCCACTGGGTGGGGTGGCAACTGGAGTCATATTGCCTGTGCAATAAGTAATGGGCTTGATGGAGATCTCAAGAAGAGGGGACAGTGACAGGAGATGTTCTCCAAGGATCAACTGCAGATATAGCAGTTGTTGGGCTGGAGTAAGATAATGAATAGATACAAGGCACATTGAAAGGTCAAGCTGCTATCCAACTGTGAGGGAGAGGGTACAGAGTCAGGGTTAAAAACTTGCACTTGGGGAGCACATGGGTTCACAGCATCCACAGATTAGCTGGGAGCCTTCACCAAGATACTTAGTCTCTCTGCACTTCACTCATCACATCTGTAAAATGGAGACAGTGGATGAGGTCAGGGACCAATGAAGTGGCTTTGGCATGGTGGAGACAGCCAGAGTAGCCACCAGTAATTGTAGAACAATCCCCCTTCCCTCGGGATGTCACCATCTCCCTTGTCGAAGTCCAGCAGTATCCACCTACTTGCCGTGTAGCTCGTGGACTCTCCAGCTATCATCCTATTTGATTTCTCCACAGTCTCTTATGCATCTGACCATTCCCTTCTTACAGTTTTCCGCTCCTTTGGCTTCGGGGCACTCGGTCTTTTCTGATTCTTCACACACCTCTCTGACACTGCTTCCATCCCCCTACTTAGCTTTCCCTCTCTCCTTCTCTTAGGTCATGGTGTTCCCAGGAGTCCTGACCTTGGCCTACCTCTCCTTATATTACATGATCTCCTTATTCACCTCATGTCACCTCTAGGCTGTTGATTCCTAATCCATCTCCCCAGTCCAAACTTCCTGTGTGTGTCAATACATCAAACGATTCATGGGACATGTACATTTGGATGTCCCAAAGGCCTTTCAAAGTCAACATATCTAAAATGAGAACCGTCTTTCCCCCAAGAGTGTGTTTCTCCACTTGTGTTTTTGGTGGACTTCATCCCCTCAGTCACCCAAGTGTGAAACTTGAGACTTCCTTCATTGGCCCATTTTTCATGCCCCGGATGACACCGGCTTCCTCATCTGGCCTCTTCTACCCTCTCAATGTGTTTTCATTCAGCTCTGCGCTCTCCGTGCTTCCTGTAATTTACTGCCTCATCTCATTTTGCTCAGCGATTGCTTCCTAACTTGTCTCAGGGCCCTCACTGTGGCCCTAATTCACCTGTCACTGCCAGAAACAAGTTAGCAAGTCCCACGCCCCTGGCCCTTAAGTGCCGACAGCACATGACCGACCCATGAAGCCCCTGCTGACCTTTACTGCGCTGTTGCTCCTGCGGCCCAGTCCTCTGCCCCATCTCTGCAGTCTCCCTACACCTATCATCTCCCTATCCCCGCGCAGCTCCTGGCCCCTGTGCTTTTGCACGTGCCTTTCCTTCCACCTGGACATGAAGATTTAATAGGGCGATGACTATTAGGCCCTCCGGTCGCAGCCAGTATAGAAACTCCCGCGTTGTTTGAGGCTACTTCCGAGGGGATATTTCTCCCATATATCAGTGTGTCGGTGGAGAGACCCTGTCCTGCTCATCTTCGACCCCTAGATCCTACTATGGTCCCTGAGACATCGTGGGTGCCCGCGAACAGAAATGCCTTCTTCATTCAGCTCGGACTCTGGGCCTCAGCAGGTGACTCTTTGGGGACTGACGGCTCCCTGCGGGCCGCGGTGCTCCCTGCCTGTCCCGCCCCCAGCAGGTGAAGGGCCGTGGGTGGCTCCCGCCCGGGGGCCGGGCGGCCGGGGCGCGCCTGCGCCCTCTGGCGCCCCGCGGGCGTCCCTGTGCGCGCGTGTCTGTCTGGGGAGGAGGGAGCCCGGCTGGGGACAGGCGGGGCGGCGTGTGGGGAGAGCCCAGCCTGAGTCACGGTCCCATTCACGGATTTCTCCGCCGCCGCACGCACCGAGGCTGCCTCGCCCGGCGGCTCCCGACGCGTCCCGCGCCCGCGCGCCGCCCGCACCCACAGTCCGCACCTGGCGCGGCTCCCCGCCCTGCGGCCGGACCCACGGACGCACGGACCCCGAGTGAGTGGCCGTGGCTGGGGCGCCCGGCGCGGGCGAGCGGTCCCTGGGGGTCCCGCCTCCCCCGCACCCCCTCCGCGGGCCGTGTGTGCGCGCGTGTGTGTGTGCGCGTGTGCATGCGTGTGCATGCGTGTGCGCTGTGCGCGCGCAGGGGGATCCCTGGGGTGCCACGCCGGCTGGGGAGCCCCCCCTGCCGGGGTCCGCGTGTCCCCAGGAGTCTCGGCTGCGGGTGCGGCGCGCGCGCCCGGGCGGGGGCTCGGACGCCCCCGGCGCGGTGGGGCGTTCGCGGGGATTCCCCGGCTCGGTGTGCGGCCGCCGGGGTGGGGGGCGGGGTTCCCGGGAAGGCGGGGGGCGGGCAGGAGGCGGCGGGGAAGCCCGGCGGGGAGCGGTCGGCAGGCGCTCTCGCCGAGGGCAGAGTCAAGGGAGACGCCAGAGCGGCCGGCCCTGGGCGCCCCACCGACCTCTCCGCCTGCCTCCCCCTTCGCCGTCCTCCCCTCCGTCCTCGGCGGCGTCACCAGGGGGGCCGCAGAGTGAAACCCAACGCGGCGCAGCCCTGCGCCCCTCTCCCCGCTGGGACACGTCGCCCCCGGGCGGGAGCCGTGCAGTAGGAGCCCCGGGACGAGACGAGCGCCGGGGACTCCCCCCGGGACACACCTGTTTTCGGCTTTCCCCGCCTTCGGCCGGTGCGGGATTCCGAGCGGGGTCCCCACGCTGACAAGCCGGTGTGTGCGTGCGTGTGTGTGTGCGTGTGCGCGCGTGTGTGTGTGCGTGTGCGCGCGCACCCCCAGCCCACGCTCGCTCGCGGGGTGCGCTCGCGGGCGAGAGCACTCCTCCCCGCCGGCGTCCCTCCCGCGCGCCCGCATCTCTTTGTTCGGCGGCCGCTTCCCCGCCCCTCTGCGGAGCGAATCGATTCCCTCTTCGCTTTCGTCTGGCACTCACTGCGCGCGGGGACTCGGTGCGGGAGCGTGGGCCGGGGCCTGAGAGGCTCCTGGCGTGTGAAACCCGATAGTCCTTTCGGGCGGGGGGTGTGTGTGGGGGGTTATTTTTAGTGCTGGGAACCGAGAGGCAAGCACGGTGACCTTTTATCCGCGACTGCCTTGGCCTTTGAACGCGTCTCTCTCTATGGGATGGAGCCCAAGGATTCCCATCTAGGCGTGCACACGTGCCGCCTCCGCACAAGTGTGTACACACGTTTCGACACACACGGGGCTTTCCGCCTTTCTTTTCTTTTCCTTTTGAAAATGGGCACCGGGGATGCTTTGTGTTTGTCAAACACACACACACACACACACACACACACACACACACACACACACACACACACACACCACTTTCCTTTGTTCTTTGGGGCATTTGCTATTTTGAGTAATGGAGTAGGAGTACCAAAAGGTTGCAATTAGTTCACCCAAAGAAAAGACACTGCGTCTGAGTCACAGCTCCAGGTCGGTAATTATTAACACAGAAAAGAGCAGATGCGTCGTTTAAGGCAAAAGGGGCGGGGCGGGGCAGGTCCGGGGTAGACAATGAGGGAGGGTGCCTGCCCGCCGCCTGCTGCTCATTGTTCCCGCACTAAAGGCTGCAACCTGAAGCCTCTTTTTCCTCTGGGGCTTCGCTCCTCCTGGTCCCTAGGTCCCGCGCTTGGGACCGTCCCAGTCACCCAGGGCTGGTCCCCGGGGCGCCGTGACGCCAGCCCCGGCTGCAGCCGCCCTTCCCTGACAGCCCTTTCTCTCCGCTTTGCAGGTTGGCATCTTTGCGCCCGAGGGTGTCGCGAGCCCAGGCGGTGAGGACGGGACGCCTCTGGCCCCGCGAGCCGGGCGGCATGCGGCGTGGACATCAGTGCTAGGCGGCCCCACGCTGGGCACGGGGCGTCCTCGCTCCCGGCGGTGGGCCCCGCGGCGGCGGTGGAGGGGATGCTCCCGGGACGCGCCAGGCTTCCTCCGCGAGCTCCAGCCCTCAGGTGGACCCCGAGCGGGGCCCATCGCAGGACTGCGAGGACCCCCGCCCCCCGGGGCACGCGGCTGCGGAACCTCGGGGTCGCACCTGCGGTCAGGATGCCCTGCGCGCCTCCCCGCTCGTGAGGATGTCCTGCCGCGCGACGCTGTGTCCCCCAGCCCCGGTCCCTGGTGGACGCGACTGCGCGGGCCCGGCTTCGGCTCCTCGTGCCGGTGGATGAGAAGCACCGGAGTCCTCGAGTGCTGTCGGCGACCGAATCCGGATTCTAAGAGCCATGGACGGAGGCACCGGGCTGCAGCCGGGGGCGGGAGAGCAGGTGGATGCCCCGGCCGCAGTCGGGGCTGTCCCACAGCCGTCCGAGCCCGAGACCTTCAGGTCCAAGAGTTTACCTGTCCTCAACAGAGCCTCCTGTCGGCCAGATCTCAGCCCCCTGAGTGTAGGCGCCAAGCCAGGCTGTACAGATTCCTCGGGCCGCCAGGAGTTGAAACGAGGCCTGAGCCCATCGGCCCCCAGCCCCCCTGCCCCGTCCACTTCGGCGGAGATGGCGGGGCTTGCGGACTGTAACCACAGGGTGGACGTCAGCAAAACCATGTCTGTGTCCTCCACTCTGGCCATGCTCCAGGGCCGAAGGTGCCTCTATGTGGTCCTCACGGATTCTCGTTGCTTCCTGGTGTGCATGTGCTTCCTGACCTTCATCCAGGCCTTGATGGTCTCCGGGTACCTGAGCAGTGTCATCACCACCATAGAAAGGCGCTACAGTCTGAAGAGTTCCGAGTCGGGGCTGCTGGTGAGCTGCTTCGACATCGGCAGCCTGGTGGTGGTGGTGTTCGTCAGCTACTTTGGGGGCCGGGGCCGCCGGCCCCTGTGGCTGGCCGTGGGTGGACTTCTCATCGCCGCAGGTGCTGCCCTCTTCGCCTTACCTCACTTCATCTCGCCTCCCTACCAGATCCAAGAGTTGAACGCCTCTGCCTCCAAGGAGGGCCTGTGTCAGAATGGGAACTCCACCGTGACCTTGGAGCCGCCCCCCTGCCTGAAGGATGCGGGAGGAAATAATCACTGGGTTTATGTGGCTTTATTCATCTGCGCCCAGATTCTCGTGGGAATGGGCTCCACACCTATTTATACCCTAGGACCAACCTACTTGGATGACAATGTCAAGAAAGAGAACGCGTCTCTGTACCTAGGTAAGATGGTTCTGTTCTCTCAAATAAGCTCAAAGTCGATCAAAAGGAAACACTTTCACATTTTCCTGGAAATCAGATATGTGTGTACGTATATATGTATGTATATGGTATTTCTTAATGTATTATAAGCATTGAGTTTCGGTTTATTTATGTTTTGATGTTTTGGCTTTAGGGTGGTGTGTTTTAGTTCAGGGGAGAATCAAATAGTCGAGAGCCCTCTGAACTAATTTTCAGACTCATGGTTCACACTCTTTTCTCAAGTAAGACAAACTTTTAACTATAAGATAATGCTTCTTTCTCTCTCGCTGCTTGTCTTTGGAAAAGCTCTAATTTATCAAGTTTATCTTCTAATAGCTTTCCTTCTAGAAAGGTTCTGGAAGTGATAGAAGTAGCTGGTATGTCAAGTGAAGTTTTTTCATCTGCTGTGGTGGATTATCCAGACTACATAAAACATGCTTTATTGTCTCCATACCTGTATTTCTTATGTATTTCCTGCATCACTTAAACAAGAGTGATACCATTAAAACTAGGTTATCTTTATGTAGAAGCAACATTACAAGTTGTAAAGCTGATCCAAAGCTATTTTTATTGCCGGTTGAAGACCCTCAACTACATGAACTTGGGAGCAGAATCCAGTATTATTTTCTGAAAAGCAGTGGCTCCTGGATTTGCTGAGTTGACTTGTGTGAATCAGCTCCGGTGGACAGGGGGTGTTTGGGTTAAGTACAGGGTGCTCACATGAGGCCTGGCAGCCACTGCAGCGGAAAGAAAATGTAGTTCCTAGAAACATGTGTGATTGTCAGCTCCACCCTGGAATAACCGCCCCTTCAAAACCGGACTTCTAAGAGATGGATTAGAACTCTTGAAAAGGACGAATAGCAGTCATACTGAATGTGATATTTGTTTTTCTGTGTTTCTCTGCTGGAGTCCAGCTAAAAGAAGATGAAATGTTTTAATTATAAAAATAAAAGGTAAGTAAGTGAATAAGTGCATTTAACATGCGCTGATAGGATCAGAGGTGTGGGAAGGTTTCAAAGGACAGGGAAAATGATACCCAATTAAGAGGGCTGTGCCTTTTCTTAATATCTCTTCTGTCCCTAGCATCTGTTATGGAGGGTGTCTGAGTCACTTATAGTCCCCTGTAACTGGCCCACATGCATTAGCATGAGAGTTTTCTAATTCATTTTTTATTGCTAAATGCAAGAGAAAGGAACTTCCACTTATGGCAGAGATGATCAGTTTGCTCATTACTTTGCATCTATGTTTTCTAGCATTTCTTATGACAAACTTTCAAGCAAACAAAAAATTGAAGCAATAGTACAATGAACACCAGTATATCCACCACCTAGACTTAATAATCGTTCATTCTCATTTTTGCTTTGTGAACCATCTTGGGTGTGTGTGTGTGTGTGTGTGTGTGTGTGTGTGTGTGTGTGTGTTTTGGAGTGGGGGGCGGCTAAGCCCTTTGGAAGTAATTGCAGACACTGCTAGGCTATGGCAGATATTTTCTAAAACTAAGAACTTTCTTTTACATAACTACAGTTTTAACATCTTAAGAAAGTTAATAACCATTCTCTAATATCATCAGCTATCCAGTCCATATTCCAATATTCTCAATTGTCCCTCATAGTCTTTTACATATGTATTTTTTCAAACCAGCAGCCAATCAAGAATCATTCACACACTGCATTTGGCTTTTTAGCATTTTATAATCTAGAATGGTACCTCCACTTTTTTTTTTTTTAATCCATCACATAAGCTTTTAAAGGGACAAGGCTAGTTGATTTGTGGAACATCCATATTCTCAATTTACCTGATTATTTCCTTGGAGTGTTGCCTGGTCCCTCCATTCCCTGTATTTCTTGAATACTGGAGGTTCAGTCTACAAGTTCGATTAGACTCAGGGAAAACATTTTTGGTCAGAACGCTCCACGGACGATGCTACGCGTTTTGTATTACATGCATCTGGTCATTCATTAGCGCTGCTAAGTTGGTGGGTGACAGGTCTTTCCATTGTAATGATACATTTCTCCCTCTGAAACAATGTCCATGCCACAAGTAATCTTTAAAGTGATACTTCGACTCTGTGTAACATCCCTACTGTTTTTCATATTCTTGCTGGTCTTTACCTCTTTTTACTTTGAAAACTGGGTTCTTCCTTCCATCTTACTTCTGGGTATGACTGACACAAAAACACAGGCAGAGCCCTGCACAAAGGGACAACATCCACTAGCAAGAGCCCCGAGATTGTGCTTTTGTGGTAGTGACCGCCCACTGAGAAGATAAACAGCAAGGTACATGTTAAGTCCATATTCTGTGCTGGGCACTGTGCTTCTTCTGGAAAGACCCCAAGTGAGATGTATTTCCAGTGCCCAGGGAGCTTTCATTGTAATGAAGAAATATGACCAATTCGTGGTAGGAGTGTGAAGTGACACATGCAGGGAGGAAGAAAGTTATGGTATTTGTCCTCCCCTCCTTAGATATTGATTAATAATTTTTTTTTTGAAAAAAATTGATGAATGCCTTAGGACACATTCTTTGGGAAACTCCTGCGGATTCTGCTTCATATTAAATGGATCTCAGTAAGAGCTCCAGTGGTTTGGGTACCAGGAATCTTCCGTGGATTATTGTATTTACTGTTCCTCATGGCCTTATGATATGGGAGCTATTTTCCTTATTTTATGGGTGAGGAAACGGAGGTTCAGCTAGTTTCAGCGATTGCTTACAGGCTTCAAACTCACGCCTGTCTGATCCCAGAAGCCCTGGGCTCCCGTCCACACTGCGTGTTCTTCAGCAAGGAGCTCTCAGAGCCGACCGGAACCAAGGCTGTGCCATGTGCAGCAGAGTTCTGAGATGGATGCAGAAGGATGCAGACCTGACCCGAAGCCATCGAAATGAAATCATTCTCTAAACCTTTTAAAGCAGATTTTATGGGTTACCTCTGTACAAAGTCAAGTAAGAGAGACCAGTCTAGTCTTAGAAGTTGAGTGGTGTTAACCTATTACAATGTGGGATTTTTTCCCTAATGAATAACTGGTTAGTATTTTTATTACTTTCACAAAACCGTTTTTCTAGATTACCCTTTTCACTCCCTACCCTCTTCTTAACCTTTTGGTCAGTCTTTCTAACTTCTCAGGTTAGAAAGCAGGTAGCAGGTTAGTAACTGCAGGAGGGAACAAATATCACTATTAATGTTAAAATCATGGAAATGGAATGTAAGTGTATATTTTAATCTTTTGCAAGTGTGATGTTAGCGTTCTGGCAGCTTTCATCGTAGAAGGATGTGGGCATAGATGAGATACAGCAGGCTTTAAACCCACTAAATGCTCTAACTCCTGCAAGGAGAGGGGTTCACTGTGGACCTGGAGCACAGAGAAAGCTTTGTGGGGACTAAGAAGAAAGGTTAACAACGAGACCATGATTTGTAATTGTATCTCAAGGAGCGAGAGAAAATGTGATTGTTTGGGGATGAGAAATTCATGAGTCAACAGGAAAACCAAACAGAGTGGCTAAACCGGGTAGAAAAAGTGGGGGAAAAAATGATGCACATGTAGAGTAGAAAGCCCCAACTATGACTGGGCAATGTTCCGAGTAAGTAGCAATTGGCATGGGCCAGCCATGGGCCAAACAGCCGGGGCAGGCCCATTCTAGCTCCCTGGGGTGCCAGCCCTGACTCCACCCACAGGGAAGGGCCCAGATTGGCCTAGTGCCTTAGAAAGCACGGGGCAAGGATGTGGAACTCTATATTTCAGTCTGGCTCCGCCAGTGACTGGTTGTGAGACTCCGGACAAGCCCTTTACCTTCTTCCAGGCTGTCTTTCTACGTGGGGGCTATCTATTACAGTTCTTTCCCTCTCTGCACTATTCTGTGTACAAAATGGGATTATGTGTGTGGCCCGCTGTAAGAGGCAGCACTTTGCTCTGTGAAAGCAGAATTCAAACTCTTTGTGGAGAGTGGGCAGAGCAGGGAGTAAGAGACATCTCACCCATAATGTCTGAATACCCTCAAACATAGCTTTTTATACTTGGAGAAAATGAAATAAGCATCGTAGAGGATAGTACAACATGGTGTGGGAAGTCCCTCCTTAGAAACGTTGGTGGGTGTTTCAGCAGGGCTATGTTCTCATTGACTGAACTTTCTGAGAAGCCAAGGTTTTGTCTCCAGAGCTTTCTGCACGTCAATCTTTGCCGACCGTCTTTCTTTAATGTGTGAACATTTATGTGATGTACATTTGTGCTTCATGCAAGAGAACAGAAGCTCTTTCGAAGTTGGAGTGGCTCGCTGGTGTTCCCCTTTCACTTGTGTCTTCACAGACTGTGGCAGGACGTGTGGTCCTAGGAAGAGCTCAGAAGTAGTTACTATTGTTTTAAATTCCTGTTGGCTTCTCCATTTTTTTTTGACGTTTGTCAGTCTTTTAAAAGTAGAATGAGCTTGAAATTAGTTGAGTTCTAGTTCATCTAGATTTCATGGTAATATAAACACATGTGTATAGGTCTGTGTATACACATATGCTCATGTACATCTTTTTTTGTGTTCTTTCTTACATATGTTACTCTTTCAAGTATGAAAACTTTAAAACATCTTTCTTATAATTGGGTAAAAGAAGTCACTTCTTAGAAATGTATAGAGAAATTTTTATCAGTTTTTAGCCATGGCACATACAGCAATCTATGTCTCTCTATAAGATTTTATTTATCATCATAAAAACAATGAAAGATAAATATACAAATCTTTCAATTCAGTGTCCTCTAGAAGCATAAAATCAAATGTATCTGTGGCTTTGACAAGTGAGGGGTTTATTTATTTTCAGCAACAAGCCGGCTGGGGGAGGCAGTCAGGGGCTGGTACACCTTCGGTGGTACCTGCTTCCTTTCCCTTCCTGCCGGGCTCTCCTTAGCTGCACCTCAGGCATTGCAGAGGTGGAGGAGGCAGCACCCACTCACTCTCAAGGATGTCCCATTGACCAGGATGGAGTCCCCTGGCCTTTTCTAGTTAACATGATTTTGCAGAAGGCAAGTTTCAATTTTTTCCAGTCTGTACAAATCATGAATAAATAATTCTATAAGCACTTCGATCAGCAGCTGGTTTTGCCAACACTGGCTCCAACCTCAGCCCAGAGAGAGACTTGCCACGTGCCAAAAGAGTCAAAGATCTGTGGTCTTTAGACTTTTTCTTCTTAAAGCTGGCCCTCGGATCAGCAGTTCTGGCCTCACTTGGGAACATATTTAGCATTGCAGAATTCCAGGCCCCACCCCAGACTGACAGAAGCAGAACCTGCATTTTGAAAAGATTACCTGGTGATGCACACACGTTTTTTAAGTTTCAGAAGGTCTGTTTTGAACCACACAGATAACAGAATTCATAGCAATGTGAAAACTGTATCATGGGCACTACTAAAAGGGCTGCTTCCTGTTATTTGCAGGTGGGAATAAACCTGTGCGCACCCCGCTGTCTGTTCCCCTGGAGGCAGGAAGCCCTCAGGCTTTTTAGTTAGACTCTGAAGTTTGTTTCTCAGCATCTCAGCTTGACTTGTTTATCTTGGAGGACCAAAGTGAGCCCCAGGCAGCTGCTGTAAATTCAGTAACTGCTAAGAGTACAGGAGCCCCACCCATTCTGACAGAGGGGAACTGTTGCTCCACACTAGCAAGGAGCTGCCCATTCCAGTTATCGCTCCCTGTGTCCTGGGGGTCATCCCCTCAAAAGCTTCCACTGTCATTCTCCCTCAGGGGAGTTTTTAGCGGAGAAGTTGAAACCCTCCTGCACTGTTGGTGGGAATTTCAAATGGTGCAGCCATTATGGAAAACATATGGAGGTTCCTCAAAACATAAAAAATAGGGTTCCTATATGATCCAACAATCCCACCCTGCGTATCTATCCAACAGGATTCTCAAAGACATATTTGAACACCCATGTTCACAGCAGCATTATTCACTATAGCCAAGAAGTGGAGGCAGCCCAAGCGTCCATCAACAGGTGAATGGAGAAACAAAATGTGGGGTGTGTGTACATGTGTGTACATATGTGTGTATGTGTATATATATGTATATATACATATGCACACAAAATGGAATATTATGCAGCCCTAAACAGAAGGAAATCCTGCTATATGCTACAACATAGATGAACCTTGAGGACTTTGTGCTGAGCAAAATAAACCAGTCACAAAAGGACGGATCCTGTGTGATTCTACTCATATGATGTATTCAAAGTAGTTAAAACCATAGGAACAGAAAATAGGTGGTTCCCACACGGTGGGGGAAGGGGATTACTGTTTAGTGGGTGTAGAGTTTCAATACTGTAAAAAGAAAGAGACCTAGGGATCCGCTGTACAAGGTGAATGTATTTAACACTGCTCACCTGTACACTTAACAACGGTTGATTAACGTAATGGCACGTGTTTTTATACCACACGCGAAAAAGCAGCGGAGTTGCAGAGCAAGATGTTCATTTTGGGTGTTTCATGAGCTTCGAATCCCGCAGTTGTGTGACATGCGGTCACTGCTGAGCTCCGTGAGAGCGTGGTGGCCTTGGACAAATGGCGTGCGATTTTATATGAACCAGAGGAAGCACCACTTTCTTTATTCCTGTCGCCACCCTCAAGGCTCTGCGGTGACAGGTTTCTCTCTGTTCATGGAACCCTCCATGTCAGAGGTTAAGTCTGGGAGCTCTGCATCTCCAGGGGAGCTCACCTTGTAAAGCCCTTTCGTGGGAGAGACGCAGACAGACCCACATACTTGGCTCAGCTTTTTTCTTTTTAAACATTTTAGAAATTTTAGCAGTGGATTTGGAGTTTGGTGGCAGACAATGGAAAACCTGGGTGTATTAGAAATGGTTTTGGAGACTGGGGATCCGGAGTTTTTCCTTTGCAGAAATGTCTGTTTAAGTCTTCTGTCATCTTTTATTTAAAATGTTTTTTTAAAAATCATAGTTGCCATATTACACCCTTATCAGATGTAGGATTTGTAATTATTTCCTCCCATTCTGTAAGCTGCCTTTTCACTCTGTTGATCATTTCCTTTGATGGGCAAAAGTTTTTAAGTTTAATGTAGCCTCATTATTATTTTTGATTTCGTTGCCTATGCTTTTGGTGTTATATCCAAGAAATCATTGCCAAATCCAATGTCTTGAAGCTTTTCTACTGTGCTTTCTTTTAAGAGCTTGATAGTTTTAGGTCTTATGTTTAAGTCTTAATCCAGTTAGGGTTAATTTTTGTGTATGGTGTAAGGTTAGGGTCCAGCTGCCTTCTTTTGCCTGTGGATGTCCAGTTTCCCAACACCCATTGTTGAAGAGGGCACCTTTTCCTATTGTGTAGTCTTGGTTTCCTTGTTGCAAATAGGCAGCTAATTTTATTTTTCTCATTTTATAGATGAGGAGACAAGGTTAAGTAATGTGCTCAAGGTCATCTAAATAGTGGCAAAACCAGCACCCAAAGTCATCATCATCCAAAGCCTGAACTTTGACTTTCAAAATTATGGAGAGAGAAGGGGAGGGAAAAGTTGCTAAACTTCTGGTTTATAAAGCAGAAGAGGAAGCTAGTAGCTTCTTTGATTCCTACTGTCTCTTGAGTTCTCCAGTTCTGTGTCTCTTCAGCCTGGCTGGATATAATCTTGTTCTGGAACTTGGGACTCAGGCCTGGAGAGAGGTGCAGCCTGCTCTGCCTTCCTGGAGCCATCGGAAGCTGGCCTCTTGAGTACTTCCTCCACCGGGTCCTGGGGGCTTAAGCAGTGTTGTCATGTGACAGCTGTCCACGGGGAATCAAGCATTCCTTTTGCTCCTATTTCAGGCAGCTGCGTATTACCTGATCGGAAATTCAGAGTCTACTTCCCCTCCTGGGAGTTATGATTGCTTGTGAAACTGTCACCCTGCAAAAATGCCTATCCCCGTTACCTAATATAACCTAGAAAGGCAGGTGCAGGATACTCTTGCTTAAAAGTAAAGAGTATATTCATGTGATTAATATTTTCAGCAGGATGAAATCACATAATTTGCAAGTATATGGAATTGCATTGTATAGTTGCTGACTTCCTGTCATGTAGGAATTTTTAGCTGTGATACTATAATAATGATAATAATAGTAATAATAATAATAATAATAATAATAATAATAATAATAGGTTTGCTCTTGTCGAGTGTTTTCCCATTATTTGCTCTTGAATTTTTATGAAGGAAATAGATGTTTTAAGGTTTGTTTGTTAATTTGTTTTTTTGTGTGTGTGTGTAAGGAGAAAAGAGAAATTTAAGTAAATTACAGGACTTAGACTTTCTGGCTGTAAATCAACTTCTGATTAATGTATAAAATGGAGCCAGTAATCTTTATTTGCAAAGGATCTTTACATTATTGGGTGAAAGATATTTGCCAGTATTTTGTCCGGAAACATGTTTATGTCCCTGATGCATCATTTCAGCTGGAATGGAAAAATTTCTTGATTTGAACTGCATTTTAATGACTTTTCTTTAGGTAAAAGACAGCAGCACCTTTTCATAAGATGCAAAACTTTTCCTGAAATAAACCCGAAAAGTTTCCTATGGGAAAGATGTACTTCAAAAATATATAACTCTTAGAAACAATGATTCCAAAATTTGGTTTTGCTGGTTTTAAAGACATCTCTACTTGTTTCATTCTGGTGCAACTTTCAAAAGAAATTAGCTTTAATTTCTTTAGGGTGGTGGAGGGCAGTGGTAGCTAAAGGCCAGAAGGGAAGAGAGATGGGCAGTGTTCCTCCCAGTGGCTGTGATCGGGTTTTGGGTTGTGCAGTGTTCTCCTCTGGGCCATTGGTCCTTTTAGGTTCTAGAGCCATCGCTTTCAGTGAGAGGCCTGTGGGACCCTCATGTGCATTCTCATGAAACCCCTATTTATTCACTTACATGACATCTCATACCACTTTAGGAATGACTCATTTAGGACTTCCACCTTCCAGGTCATCCATCTTCTGGAAATGGTTAAACTGTAAATAGATGGCTAATTAGTAACTCGACACAAACTCACCTGTAATTACTGACGTGACTTTAACCAAAGGACCTCAGTTTCCTTTTCTGTAAAATGACCTAGTTCGACCTAGAGAAGACTTCTAATCTAATCTCTGGGGATTTTCAAAAGCCTGATTAGGGAGTGGAGTGGTGAGAGAGAGGATTTTTATATACCATCTACTATATTTCTAAAACTAACCCTAAGAGGTGGGTTCTGAGGAACTGAACATCAGTTTGATTGTTCATGTAGCCCCCTCTAATCTGGATGACTTGAGATGTTCTGCAAGCTCTGTGACCTCTAGGAGGTCATTCAACATCTGAGGGTTTCGGTTTTCAAATTTGTAATTTGGTAAAATTGAATTAGAGCCTCAAAGGGTCTTCCTGGCCTATCCTTCCTGACTTCCCCTAAGCCAGCTGTGTGAGACCAGTGGTGTAACCTGGGGCAGGTTTGGTGGCCAATCTCTGCCTGATGCCACCTCCCTTAACACTGAGATCATTGTGAGTTAGCGTGCACTGCACACTTAAATCAAGACCTGGCCTGGTGTATGCGAAAACACTCAAAAAAGTGGACTGTCATTGTTTTTTAAAACTGTATCCTGTTCAGGAAGAGAGTGGTGTTGGCTTTCCTTGTAGCTGGCAGGGTACAGCTTCTCTGCGGCTTTTCCGAACAGGCTGCCTGCCTCACAAGCTATTTCCGATGTGTCTGCATCGACTGCCCCTGCTCAGGTCACTGTGTTAGGCTGGTCCCGAGCCAGGTGGAACTAGGCGTGGGGGTTCCATTACATCACTGGGGTTCTTGACCGGGCGGGGCCTCTTCTGGATGCATCCACCTCCTCTCCCTTCCCCGCACAGTAACGCACAGACTCTGTGCTTCCTCAGGCTCGTTATCTCCCTTACATAGTAAAGAATGGCCATGGGGAGAAAGAGGACGAAGTTTTCAGGTTATAGAAATAGCTTCCCCACAAGATGCTCTTGCTATGGGCTTCTGATAATTATGATGGGAGCTGCTGGCTAACTCAAGTTTAGTGGTTAAGGAGCACTAAGGGTCATGGGCTCTCTTTATGCTATTTCAGTTCTATTCTAGACTTAATAATCTCTGACCCAGTCTCCAACCAGGTAACTCCAGAACCTTCTGTGGTTCCTGCAGTAAGCCTGTGACTCTCGTGGGTAGTCCACTTATGCATACCTTGGCTCATGTGGTTATAGATGGAAAGGTGGGTTGGATTATACAAAAGAGCAGAGAACTAATGCCTGGGAAATACAGAAAAGAGGCTTCTCGCTCAAATTCTCTCATAGAGGGCACATGGTCTCTGTTCACCTATGCATGTGTGCGTGTGTGTGTGCGTCTGAGTGTTGTGTGTGTATGTGTGTGTGAGGGTTGGGGGGCAGGAGAAAAAACAGCGTGGCAGAAATGCTACATCTTCAGGCCTTTCTTCATACTGGCTCCCAGAAATATGGCTGTACCTTGCTATCGATGCAGTAGGGATTTTTACAGTTCTTCACATTCTTACTTTTTTTCATGATCAAATGAGAGTTACAGATTATTATCAAAGCTTCTGTTTCCCTTCTCTCTCTAGCTATAGTGAATTTATGGCTTTTTCGTGCTCCATGCAGCGTTTACATGACAGAGAAAGGAAATAAAGACCTGATTAACTGATTTTTCTAGAATTGATTACACTTGATGTTTTGCTTAAAAATTTGAAAGGACATGATGTCTGAAGTAAAATTTGGATTCATGTCAATGACTGGTGTGATTTGTGCTATGATATCACAGATAATGATTGAGTTCCAGTATTTGTTGTTATTTGGTTTCTGTCTTTGCTGTGGGTGCTAACAGCAGGTCCCTCCCTGTCCACCTTCATGGCTCTTGGCTATCTATAATAACACCTGTCAGGTGTCTCAAAAAAAATCCACAGGCTCTACTCCCTACCTTAAATTCTCACCCAGTTTGCTCTGCACTAGTGCCTCCCATTCATGCTCATTGCCTGGGACCTCCATTTCTTCTCTCTGCCTAGTCTCTGTGGATCCCAGGAGACTATTTCCTTGGATCTTAAGTACGACTTCACCAGGATGCTGAGCTGTGCTCTCTCTTGGCCCTTTCCGAAGGCTGAGCCAGTTCTGCTGCGTGTCGACTTGTCTGCTCAGCTCCCGTAGGGCAGGGTCTGGGTGGGGGACTCCCTTCTCCTGGCATGAATTCCGACATGGCAGCCACACCGAGCACTTTGCTGTATACAGCTGTAATTCGCAGTAGGGGTTACTTTGGGTCTGTGGCTGGTGAACTCACTGGTGTGGGCACAGCCCAGTGTTAACAAGGCTCATGACCTTGAGTTATGTGTGAGTCAGTCACCATCGCTCTGTTCCCTAATGCACTGCTCTCACCTTGTCCTGTCATCTTGCAAATGAGGTTACTTACTGATCTCTTGGAGGTGGGGAATAGGAGCAATGTTCCCTTGTCCCCACTGTAAAAACAAACACAAAAACAGAACACAAAATCCCACACTCCCTCCTCCCCTCTTCCCTTAACCTGCAAAAAAAAAAAAAAAAAAAAAAAAAGGAAAACCCACTGCAGGTCAGTAACTATCTCAGTACATGAAAAATGTATCATCATCATCATCATCATCATCATCATCATCATCATGATAATAATTAACTTGCCATAATAGAGATGATATGGTAATTATAATCATCATCTTGTAAGTAGACCTGGGAAGGCAGGGTGTTCACATATCCTGACCAAGCTGGTTTTAAATGACTCAAATGATTCTAGGTCTTTTCGCATTTTCTTTTGGGTTATTTGACTGTATTCTGATACATTGCTTGTCTTTTTCTTTTTCTTTTTCAAATTTGTATGCCACACAAAATGTTCATATGTTTCATTGGCAGTTGTGTTTAGGTTAAAAAAAAAAAGTATTCTTTTTCTTCTTTGATGTTGCCATCCTTTCATATACTTAAAAGATAAATTGTTCTTCTATGTAAATTATTAGGCTAAAAAGTACATGTAGATTATTGCACATTTTTTTTTTAAATGAGTTGATTTCAGATTATGCTGCCTCAGTTTTGGGTTGTCTTTGTTTAAGAAAAACCGATCTACACAAATAAAAAACTTAGAATACATATATATGAATTTCTCACAATAAGTCTTTTTGCTATACTATGAATTCCTTTAGCTGTGATGATCAAAAATATACTTCGTGTGTAGCTTTTAGGAGCATATCCATCCATTAAAATCCCACACGTGTATATTCTGATTTCAGATATTTATTTCTCACTGGTCACCAGATCTGGCTAATAAATGGTTCTCTCCCTTTTGAGTTTTCTTCTCTTTTTATATTTGGCATCATCTGTGATTTTAATTTGAGGGCTATTCATCCTTTCACTGATGTCACGATTCAAGCTTACTACATACGAAGTCTGTGGGTTCCTACTGGGACTGTCCCGAACTCTTAAAACATTATTGGTTGATATTTACCCTTTGCTTTAATTTACTTCTGATGATTTAATGTCCTCAACTGCTCTCCTGTGAATCAATCTGAATTAATGTTTCAGAGAAGACCCTAACAGGCCTATAGTCAAATGCTTGCTAAGGTTAGAGTGTCTGATAATTTGCTCAGTAAAAACCCTTTTTTTCTAAAATGGCTACTAGGTATTTTATCACATTTATGACCTAATTTGCTATGATTTATTCTCTTTTGTGTTATTTCTTTACTGGGGATTTTTGTTGGATATTCTTTGTGTCAGTATAATTTAGAAAATTCATTGTTTTTTGTTTTTTCCATTGTCAGCATATTAATAGGCTCAGTGACTGACACCCCTTGTGACTTTGTACACTTTAAACCTACCATTGTGATTGAATATCAGTTCTCCAGGCACATATGGCAATGTTTGCATTAACGAAGTATTGCTGGTGCCCAATGGGAGAGGTTCTAATTTCATTAGTGTTAAAATCGGATTTTAATGACTAGTTTATTTATTCAGCATTCTTATTGTGTTTTATCAGTTTAATTCCCAGCATTTCTTCTTTCTGGATATTCCTTTTAGTTTCCTATATATTATTTAGGTTAGAACAATGTCATTATATTTCATTCATTAACCTCTCCCTCTATATTTAAGTTTCTATTAAATGTGCTTTCTTTTCTTTCCAGCAAAAGATTCTTTGGCTATTAGTTTTTTGAGAATTTTTTTTTTGTAGCTAAATAATCCTCTTATAACATGCATTTTTTTTTATTAGAACTGGAATTTATTATGCTAGAATTTTCCAGTGAACTTCCATTTTCCTACCCTACATCATGTATATTGTTTCTCTGATAAACAAATAGAATGTATTCAAGGTTTCTACATAAACTCCCAGTGGCTTATGCTTGAGTGGCACTGTCATACAAATAAGTATAAGACTATGAGACACAGGCACCATATCTTTGGTAAATTTGATACTAATAAATTGGGTCCACATTTTGGTATTTGTTGAAGGGTCGTGGCGTAGGAGACCAGGGAGGATGGGAGATGAAACCCGAGGCCTGAGCCTTGGTGTTCCACTTGGTCCCGCCACTTAATCACCCTGTGATCTTGAGCCACCCAGCTGTCCCGGTTCATCTCATTAACTTGTGAATAATAACTTCCACTCTATCTGTATGACACACGTGGCAATAAGATGAAATGAGAGAACTGAGTATGATGTCCTTCCCTTCATCGAAGCTTCATAGACACATGCTCTGTGCTAGATGCTGGGGTGTGACGTGGAACAGGAGTGCCTGCGTGGAACTCAGTCTCGTGGGGAAGACAAACAATGTACAAGTAAACGACGAGTAGTTAAACCACAGTAAGTGTTGTACAGGAAACCATGTGGCATTGCATTTGTGGAGAAACGACTTAAATTAAAAAAAAAAATCTTTACGAGGAAGCCATGTATGAGCTGAGGCTTGATGGATATTGAAGAACATCATAATTGCCGGAGGAATGTCCTCAGAAAAGCAGATTCCTAGACCCACCTGGGCGGGGGGGTTCTGATTTGGTGGGACTGTGGTCAGGCCCTAGGATGTATACTTTTCGAAACCTTTCCAGATGATCCTATTGACCTGTTAGATTTGGAAACTATTACCCTGGAGAAACCCTGTGCCTGTTCAAAGGAATGGCTGCGGCTGGTCTTCTGTGTCCTGCTTCCCATCTGCCATGTGTAGCTTCTGACCTGTCTCCATATTTCTTAAACTTCGGTGATGAAAGGCTCGGGGTCCCCCAATGCTGCTAAGGGGCTGGCCCCCATTTCCCAGCAGATGTGCTGTGTCAGGGAAACTTCTGGATGCTCTTTATGGGGGAAGGGAGGTCTCTTTCTGGGGCATCTACTGGAATTCTGGTACGTGATGTTGCATGGTAAGTAGGTTGCTGTGGGTCATTTTAGAAATCCAAATGCTTTTTGTAACTTTATACCAATGGGAAGCATATTTGGAATTCCATGCAAGCGAGCGTGGAGGGTCCTCACAGCAGCATTCATTGTACTTTCTCCCTCTGCCTAGTTTTAATGTAACCTAAATATATTTTAATATGTGTTTAACATAATGGAGGAATTTAAATGTGGAACTAGGACTAGCTCTGACTCTGGGACCTTAAGCTTTGGCAAAGCTCAGTTTGAGTCTTGAGGAAGAGGAACCAGGAGCCTCTTCATCTTTTCTCTCTTCCTCCTGGGATTTTCAGGGCAGCCAGTAGCAATATATTTGGGAACTTATGGTAGCGACTGGTATTGGCCAGTGAGAGGCTTTAAAAAGTGTTGTTTGTCTTCTGTGCTCCAAGCTAAATATTAAAAAGGTTGGCTATTAGTCCAGTAGTGGTTAGTGGCTGGTGGGCTGCGGCTAGTGACACAATCTCTTGGAATACAGCTTGTCCTTAAATGGGGAAGGATCTGAATAGTGATTCTTAATGGTCTCAGGAGCCAAGTCACCTTTTATGCCCAGTGATTGATGCCCCCGGGACCACTAAAGCCAGAAAGATGCTGGTTGTTTTCGGGTGAGGAAACACCTGCTTTTGTTTCCGCCTCATCCCACACTCTTCCTGAGGCGTGGGAGTGGGCTGCGTAGCCTCCTCTTCAATGTGTTAACAGCTACAGAGCAGATGCCCCCTTCCCTGGTTTTCTTTGGTTGGAATAGGCTGTAGCTTTTAAAAGACGCCCACAAATACAGAGGACAACAGGGAAATAAACCCAGAAAATACAAGAAGCCTAAAACCTGATCGATTTCTAAGACATTTTACACCCTAACAATGATGTCTTGCCCGGAGGCCTGGCTTTATCCTGCATCCTCTCTTGGGCATTTTAATGTCTAGTCCCAGGGGACAGTCAGAAACTCACATGTACCTGGTCAGGAGTGACATCTACCCTGGTCTGTGACCTGCTTCACAAGGAAGGGGCTCTCTCGCAGCCATCCCCTCTTCCTACATCAAGATTCCTGTCTGTCAGGATTCCTACCTGGCTCCCCACCCCGCCCAGGAGGCACAGGATGGATGGTCTTTAGCTAGAGCTTTGAGTATCACTGCAACCAAGGGACAAAGCCAAGATGTGAGATGGTGGGTTTGGGGGAAACAGATGAGGGGGGTGCAGAAATGTTTAAGTCCAAGTCCTCCTTCAGTGCAACCGGAGATTGTAAAAGGGAGTGAAGGGCACACCCATCAGATGGCGACCGTGCAGCCCCGCATGGTCCCTGCACTTGTGGTCAGTTCGCCCGTGGGATGCTGTCCAATTCCCAAGAGGGAGACAGCCTTCTGGCCTGGGACAGGAGTCCACAGGGAGTGAGGGGCAGGACTGGGGGGAGCCGATAGGGGTAAGGGGGGCATGATGGGAACAGGGGATGTGGAAGAACGAAAGGCACCGTGTGGAGCCTGGAAGTCTGTCTGTTTGGCAGGGATCGAGCATCTTCCTGGACGAGTGTGACAGCATGTTTGGGCCAGGTTGTGAAAAGCCTAGAAGGTGCTATAATTTGTAAGTGATATTTATACGCCAGGCTCTTTGCACCCAATAATGCTTGATTGATTGGTCATCTTCTAGTAAAATTTTTACTAAAAGTCACCCCATTGTCCATAGTTAGTTAATGGAAAGTGAAAACAGATAAAAAAGAGGGCATATAAATCACCCTCTAGAGTGTTTCTCAGTGTTAAAATTAATTAGGTTTTCTGCATTATTTTGGAAATATAATTAAGGGATTAATTCATGATGAGAAAGTCTCTGTGTGTGTTCCTTCTTGGAGGAATCTAATCTTTGTTAGAGCTTTAATTGTTATAGGGCGACTGACTTTTCTAAGTTTAGCACATGGTAAGATGGCCCTCCAGTGTGCTGGAGTTGCCGTTACAGTAATTGATTCTCAGGAGGACATTTTGTGTTCATTGGGGCTTTATTTTGTTGTAGGGAGAAGCTGTATGTTGCCTTGTGTGATAATTCTAAGACTCTAAGGAAACTTGAGAAATTAATCCATTCCCCTGTAAAATGCTCAAATCACCGTAAAGGAATTGCTTACGAATAACAGGATTCTAGAATTCCATGGGTTGACTTCACCTTAAAGATAATCTAGGCCAGTGGTCCCTGAACATTAATGAACGTCAGAACCGCCTGGGAGGCCATTCAGACCTGGGTACTGGGCCCTGCCCCCCGTGGGTCTGGTTCTGTGGACCTGAGTGGGGCTTGGCAATTTGCATTTCTGTCTAATGTCTGGCTGATGGCGATGCCACTCGCCTGGTGACAATTCCCATTGTTCTACAGAACACTGGCTTCACAGGCCTCACTAATTAGTTCACTAGTTTATTCGTTTGAGAAATACTGACTGCACTTCCATTCTTCTAGGATGGTTTTTTCAGGGCTGGGGGAACAATGATGCACAAGGCCAACTTCTGGTGTCCAGAAGTCTCTATTCTAATGCAAGAGGCACACAGTGCATCATGTGAGTTTAGGCAGAGGCGTGAGGAACACCGAGGGGGACAACGCGGGAGAGTGGTGGGCAGGTGAGCCCTCCAGGCAGAGGTGTGGCCGGTCCAAGGGCCTGAGGCAGGAAGGGCCGGGTGTTTGAGGCTGGTCTCACCGGAGTAGAGGGCACAAGGGAGGGCAAGTGAGCAGAGAACGAGGCAGGTCACTGGTGAGAGTCACCTGCAAAACGTTCCTGTTCGCACATTAGTTTAGGAAACGCCCGTCTCAACAACGTTAAGTGTTCTCCTTATTGCAGAAGGTTTTGAAGCCTTTCCTCTGGTGATAGCCGTCATAGATCTCCAGGAGAGGACTGAGGCCTTTCGTCTTTCTCAGACTGGGCTGACTACCGAACTTTGAATCCCACAATCGTCTCAGAGACTGGGGTTCTTTGGAACCCATTTGAGAAATCTTGATCTAGTGAGTCTTTCTCCCTCATTCTCCAGCTGAGGAACTGAGGACCAGAGAAGTTAAACGACTTGTCTAAGATAATGAAGCTTGAGGCCACGTGGGGCGCTGGGGATGAGGACTGGGTTGGAGACTTGGTTCAAGGGTGGTGGTAATGGCGGACCAGTGGCATGTCATCTGCACTCTGTGGGTCTCAGTTTCCTCAGCCGAAATGAGGGAATGGCACTGTTTCTTTCTCATGATTAGTTAGACCCTGGAGTCACTCTGGGTGGGTGACTGGTGGTTTTGCCTTTTTTATTTTTTTTTGACCGAGTTTGTGTCAGCTAAGGCAAAGAAAAAAATGTGGGAGACATAAATATATTCATAGAATATCACCATTTAGATGCTTTTTCATTTATAAATGAATGTACTTCCCAGACGAGTAATTAAAATAAAATCTGTCAGAGAATGTAAAACTCTAAATTATAAAATGTTGGTAAAGAAAATGAGAAACATATAAAGACCAAGATCTATGGTAACATAGTTTGCTGAAAACTATTTTGGCCTAGATTTCAATTTTAATGAAATTCCTAATTGATTTGAATGTAAATGATAAATCTCACAACAGGTGAAACTTACCTTTTTTCTTGTGTGCTTCTTGAGGAATTTCTGAGGGAAAAACAACAAAAATAAGACTTGGATTTTCATCTGTTACTAGCTGGAGTTGCATTGGACAGGTGTTGTCTGGGCTCATTGTCTTCATCTGTAGAAGGGACACAAATAACCTTTAAGGCCTTTATAGCACTCTTGATTTAACCTGGTGTCATAAAGATACCTTTATAGCTCTACCGATTTCATCTACATATGACAATTTTTGCTTTAAAGAGATATTAGTAATAAGATCTTTGTAAAGGTGTGGCTACTCGGGATGCACCAGGTAATGTGAAGGCAGGGGTGCTCTCAGGTGTGGGTTCGCCCCATTTTGGACCGGTGGTCAGAGTGTACTTCCTGGTCCCCTTGAGGTTGGGTTGGGTCACGTGACAAGTTCTGGCCAGTGACGCCAGAACTGGTGATGGTGATGGGTGCTACTTCCAGGCCAGAGCACTTGACTGCCGGGGCAAGACTGCCGGAACCTTCTTTTCCTCTGCGTGGGAGTGATGACATTCTGGTGCCATCAGCTGGGGTTCTGGAATCAGAAGTCACGGAGCAGTCACGGTCATAAACCCTGAGATGGCTTGGGTTGCTCATCACAGCGACATAATGTGTCCTACCTTGACTATTGGAGTCAGGAAACTGGGGAAATCCCAAGAGACAGAAGGAACCACAGCTACTGGGAAAATAACTGTTTTAAAGGAAAGATGCCAGTTGGCCATGCCTCTGCCCCCGGCATTAATAGACTTTTCCTAAGGAATTCTGATGTTCCTGTGAACGGTAAAGTTTAAAGACTTGGTTAAGGAATGAACGGATAAGTATTGTTTCTATTATTATGGGGTCAAATTGGCATTTGTTGTCTATAAGCTCGTAGTGCAATAGGCAGATCGTAGGTCAGGCTGGGATGCCAGGGCTCAGAGCCCAGCTCTCTGTTACTCTGGGCAGGCTTCTTAAGCTCTTTGGGCCCCAGTTCCCTCATCTGCAAAAACTGACCATGCACCCATCTCACAGTGTTGTTGTGAAGAATAACTCTTACTGTACGTCGAGAGCTTAGAACAGCACTTGAAACGTACTAGGGAGTCAATAAATCTTAACCATATTTTTCTTTCTGCCTCCTCCTTTCTCTTTTTATTATTTTTGACATAAAAAAAAGACTGAAAAGATAGACATAGCGTTACAGTAGTCGTCTCTGGGTAGCAGGATTCTGAGGGATTTTTAGGATTTTGATTCTTTTTTCGATATCAAATTTGCACTGAACTTGACTTGCTTTAAACACCATTTAAAACTCGTATATTTACTCTGATTATTTTCCAAAAGAGCACATGCCGGTATTTACACTAACTCCTGCTTTTCTCTCCCCATGCTGTGCCCTGTTGCTGTTGAGTTTTCGTCTGCCCTGACACCAGCTTTCTGCCTTGACTGTTTCATTTTGTTAATAATTCTTTTCTTCTCTTGGCCACGTGTTGTTGAGACCAGTGGATCTCTTCGTCACTTAGAATTCACCGCATCTTATTAATTCTTTCCTTAAATCTGTCTCATGCCACTGTCCACTGGCCCCATGAGTTTAGATCCTTACCCCTTGACTGAGGACTATTGTGTTTTCTAGTCCAATGTCTTCTTTAATCCTTATATTGGGACACCAAGCCAGTGTCTTAAAATCCACCTTGATTGTGTCATTCCTTTGCCCAAACACTGTCGGGCTCCCCATGACTGAGGATGCAACCCCAGTTCTTAGCTTCATGTCGAGGGTCCCCCACATTCGCTCGTTCCCTGCTCTCCCTAATAGTCCACTCTTTACCTTGTTCATGGTTTTTTTTCTACTGTATCTTTGTACATGGGTGCCTTCGTCCTCCTGCCCTGTCTGTGTCCAATTTTTACTGCTCCTTGAAGATCTTGCTTAAATATATCCTTGTCTAAATTGTTCTCATTTTGGCCTTTGTAAATTGCAGTGGCACTGCTCTGTTCGTCGGCAATTAATCACACACTGGCTTGTGATTTTTTTTGTATTGAAATGATATTAATCTTTGTCTTTTAACACTTCGTGTGCTTCTCTCCTCTCTCCCACTAAAGTGTAGTATTTCTGAGGGTGCTTGCATTTGCTATCACCCAGTGTCCTGCAGAAGATGGGTGATATAAAAGATATCGATTGATGAATTCATATCTTTAATATTTAATGTAAATAGATGCTAGGATAAAAAGCCTTCTTTTATTAAAAAAAAGACAATTTCAATTTAGATATTTTCCTTTTTGACTTTACCATTTACGATATTGTTTATCCTCATAGTCTGAGCTTCTTTTAATGGTCAGATTAATATTTGCTTGACTATCTCTCAAAGCAAGCCTTCCATAATTCACTGATTAAAAAAGGCCATTACGTTGTTGAGTATAGGATTTTTTTTTTTAATGAAATAAACTCCAACTAGTAAAATCTCAGTGACTGGGAGCAAATGGTTCTGTTGCTTAAGACCCAGATGTCGTCCCACTGATACGTGAGCCCCTGGAGGGAAGGTACTGCTTCTCAGTCATCTCCAGGATCCTGGTACCTAACACAGTCCTTGTCACATGGTGTGCGCTCCATGTGTGTCAAACAAACAAAAAAGTACAAAGCAGCATTGCAGACTTGGAAGGAGGGGAAAATTACTTAGATATTTTTAAATACTGAATGTTTGTCATGAATTTATATATTTTTTCTAAATGGACAAACAGAACACAATTTTTAATGACTAATTTAATAACAAGATGGTTTTTTAAAAAGCTCTTGCTTCCTGTTATGGGCTGAAATACATCCCCCAATGTGACCCGTGAAGTTCAAGCCCCAGTGTGACTGTATGTGGAGATAGGGCCTTTAAGGAGATAATTAAGGTTAAATGAAATCAAAAAGGTAGAACCCTAATTCCATAGGACTTGTATCCTTATGAGAGAAGGAGGTGACACGAGCACTCTCTCTCCCTACACGTGCATAGCGGGAAGACCATGTGAAGACACAGAGAGAAGGTGGCCACGAGAGAGGCCTGACCAGGAGCCAACCTGTTGGTGCCTTGACCTTGGACTTTTAATCTCCAGAACCATGAAAAAGAATAAGTTTCTTGTGATTAAGCCACCCAGTCTGTAGTATTTTGTCACGGCAGCCTGTGCTAACTGATACGTCTCCTGACTCGGTGGAGCCTCACTTTGGATGTACAGCACCTACCCGTTTTACTGTGACTGCTGCCGTCCTGGCTTCGTAGAGATTTCACATTCCGTTTCTCCCTTCCTGCAGAGTGACAATGCTAGCCGGGATGATGCTATGTGTGCATCCTTGTCTCCAGTGTCTGCTTCCTTGAAAGTTACCCCAGAACACTCAGGGCTGGTCCCTCCCGGATGGAGGTGGGAGCCCAGCTGGTAAGGAATGAGAAAGCAAGTAGATGTGATAGAGAAGCTTTGGGGTGTGAGGACTGAGGGGCAGGAATAGGAAGCCTCGACTCCGGGCCATTCGATGGCCTGCAGAATAGGGAAATCCCAGCCCTTTGCTCATTTTCTTATTTTCATTTTTTTAAAAATGATATTAGTAAATTTGAACGAAACGCACAGTAGTGTAATGGCCGTCTTGGCAGTGGCTCTCTATTTTCTTCAGATGCCCTGACATCATGACTATTTCTGGCTTTATTCCTTCCAGTTTCCACTTTCCCAGCTGTCGATGAGTCTTCCTGAGTTGTAGTTATGTTTATGATATCAGATTATTAGAGGATGTCTTTCAGGAGGCCACCTGCCTGCTGGTCTTCGCCCTCGATGTCCTTGACTGTACCCTTGATGACCCGCAAAGAGAGAAAACACACTTGCCTTTTAACATCCATGCTGATTCTCCTTCAATTTTTTTTTTTTTGTGTGTGTTGTGTTGTTTTGTTCTGTTACATGTCCAGAACCATTACCTGCACACTCTTTTTTTTGGACAGAACTGGTCAGAATTGTTCACAGAACACAAACTAAATGGACAAAAGAGAAGCCAACGGCTGTGTAGACGTGTTCACTGCAGTCCTTGCCTGAGGATGACTGTGCTACATGGTAGCTCAGCCTCATTGGCCAAGAAGCACAAGAAGTGTTGTCCAGGCCAATTTCGGATGCTTGAAAACAAAACACATTTCTTGGGGGATAGATACACATACACAACGAAAACTGAAATAGATTATTAGATGTATACAAGTAAATATCTATGTTTGAGGATATTTCAGAGACAGAAAGTATTTCAATGAACCAGCACCATGTAGTATCCCCAAATTCAGTCTGTGTGTATTTCAGAATCATCCTAAACCAGTTGCGGTTAAGTCCTTGTCTTAGGTTCTGCTTCTCCGAGATCCCAACTAAGACACTTGCTACAGCAAAGATGTTCGTATTCATGAGAAGATAATTTCAGATTGTACTAAGATGAAGATTTTAGTTGGAATACCGCCTTTGTTTTGTAATTAAGGTGCATAGCAGGGAAGCATTGATATATAAATAAATAAATAAATAAATAAATAAATAAATAAAATGATTGTACCTTATATTGTTATAGTATCTAATTCGTCGTTTGAACTAAATGAAAGTTAAGAACGATAATTACGTGCATAATCAGTTTATGCCAGTGTTGTTGGAGTGAACTGTTCGCTGGATTGTTATCACCATCACCCTAGTCTCATGTATTGCAGTGTTTGTGGCTCTTGGAGTATCATGTTTATGAAAATCCCACAAGATATGATGTAGGTGGGCAATTTTCAAGCTGGGCTGGCAGCATTGGGATGAGAATTAATCCGAATTATTAGGGTAAATGTGGAGTAAACAGTGAGGAGACTGGATCACTTAAGCCGCTTAGGGTGACTGTGGCCCAGGACAGGTAATGAGATTTGCATAGGGCTCTGTAGGCTGGTTCTGGACTCAGTAAACTACTGTCCAATTCGATATGAATGCTTTGAGGATTTTCATAGCCTTTTATTTTTTTAAATCAAGTTTTTCCTTGTAGTGACACTCAGAATAAGCCCAAATTTCAGAATTCTGAGATGAGCACACAGAAATTCCTTAAAAGATGCAAAGCTGCCCTAAAGGGAAGATTGTAAACATATAATTTTGGTCAAAGGAGCAGAACTAGTGAATAACCTAAGGATTGATCCTGTGGTTGTCTAAATCCCCTGAAATAATGTGAAATTATGTTTCTTTTTTTAAAAATTTAAATCTATCACTTTACTTACTATGTAGACCTTTAAGGATATGAAAATCCTATGATCAAAGAGAGATAGAAGTAATGTGCAAAGGGAGAGGGCCAGTCAAGTAGAGGGCTAATCATAATTTGGGCTTAATCCATAATTTAGGAGGGTATTTTTTAATCGGTTGCATAAAAACCCTCATGAGGACACATAGCTGGTGCCTGGCACCTGTTCTCATAATAACAATTGCAAACATTTTTTACTGCTATTATTTCCCTAATATTTTATATTCTATTAAAAACTTTAAACTGCAAAAGTTAGTTTTGCAGCTTATTTCATGGCAAAACCTGGCCTGGTCTGATGGGCTGGTTTTAAAATCATACTTAGTGTGAGTATTTGTTCATTTTGCTGCAGAAATAATAGCATGCTTGATTTGGGAGCACCATTCCAGACTCCACCGGGAGAGTTACATAGAATACAGTGTCGTACTATACCCTTTTACCTTATAAAATGTGAAAAATTCTTAATTCCAAGACACATCCAACCTCGAGTTTGGACCGAGGGATTGTGGACCTGAATGCATGTTATTGTCCCACATGGACAACGTTGATTCATTACAGTGGCACATAAGCAAATGCAGATTCTGATGGGTAGGGCTGTCTGCGAAGATAATGGCTTCTCTCAGGTCAGTGGTGGATACGACTCAATCATGATACGCGTGTGACACAAAGAAGAAGGTAGATATTTGAAGCAAATCTGCGTTAGGGCTTTCTGGAGAAACAGAGCCAATAGCACACATACAATATTGTATAAATATGGATTTATATATAAATAAATAAAAATTTAATGTATTTGTTTATAAGGAGATTCAATACAAGAAGTGACTTACACGGTTATGGAGGCCACAAGTCCCACCATCTGCCACTTGCAAGCTGGAGAACAGGAAAGCCAGTGGCATAATTCAGTTTTAGTATGAAGGCCTGAGACCTGGGGGTGGGGAGGGCTACTGGTGTAAGTCCTGGAATCCAAAGGCCCAAGAACCAGGAACTGTGATGTCTGAGGGCAGGAGAAGATGGACATCCCAGCTCAAGATGGGGAAGAGAGAACATTCACCCTTCCTCTGCCTTTTATTCTTTTTGGCCCTCGTCGGTTGGATGATGCCACCCACACCGGTGAGGGTGAGCTCTTCATTCTAATGACTCAAATGCTAATCTCCTGAGAAGACCCTCAAGGACACACCCAGGCATAACGCTTCACCAGCGACCTGGGCATCCCTTAGTCCAGTCAAGTTGACATGTAGCATTAACCATCACAAATTCCAGTGCGGGAAAATGATGTCAGTTTAGGGCATGGGTAGGTCTGAATTTTGATTTGTCAGAAATGTATCAGAAGTTAGAGAGAATGTGTGGTAGCGATTGATGCCACGAGTCGAAACGATGGAAGCTTCCTGATTTCCTGCTTTGGGTGTCGGGGGCGGATCTGGCTGCATTAGTGGGGAAGAGATGAGGCAAACCCTTGGTGGAGACTGCTTGGCCCTGGGTCATGAAGGGGTTTCATGCCTT
This sequence comes from Cynopterus sphinx, assembly GCA_030015415.1. NCBI lineage: Eukaryota > Metazoa > Chordata > Mammalia > Chiroptera > Pteropodidae > Cynopterus > Cynopterus sphinx. The sequence continues at coordinate 47,327,399 of CM057389.1, read as the reverse complement.
GTCCTATGGGAGCAGCTTTGCAAATTCAATGTGCAAACATCTGCAGTGAAACTTTTCTCTCACTTCCAAAACCATAGAGTCAAAGAAGTGGATCCTTAACTATTGGCTATTTTCTTGGGCAGAGTAGCAGTCATTTTGTTGAGGTTGTCAAGCCTTTGATTTAAAATCTTTTCGACTTTCTAAGTAATCAAGGTACTCATTAATTTAGATCTTTCCCCAAATATTTGACACAAACGTCATTCTCCCTCGATTATCTAGATCCTTTAGGTTAAGATCATTATTTGAGGGGTTCCAGATGATCAGATATGTGCTCTAGCTTTCCATTTCTCTGGTGTGTGTGTGTGTGTGTGTGTGTGTGTGTGTGTGTGTGTGTGTGTGTGTATTTGCTAGATCGTGAAAAGGTCACTTTCTTGAGTGCAATCAATATTGATTGTTTCTAAGGTTTCTCACTGATCAATAATAGCATTACCGAAACTCCATTAGCTGAGTTGCAAAGATGTTTGACACTGTGAAAACATGGTGCATAATATTCATTAAATGTTGTAGTTTAAGCACTCACACCCGGGAGACACAGCTTAGAATTCTTATTTTCAGATAGGCTCTTAGTGTCTGGTTTTTTTCCCCCTCACCATATATGCCTATTGGTGAAACTTCCGAAAGTAGTTGAAAAGTGAGGGGGTTGGTTGAATCATGGGGTTTAAAAGATATTGAGAAATCCATATAATAGAGAATGAGCCAAAATATAAAAAAGAGTTGCTCCATATCAAATGATGTTATTTATTCGTGCTGCCCCTCCTACAAAATGCAGAACTCTTACTAGAGAATTAGACAGAACTCCAAGCAATTTTTGATGATCACAGTTGACATTTTTTATAGACTAGTTTCTTTGGTATTTTTAGAAGTATATTAACTTCCCATTTTGAATGATTAATATTACATAATAGCTATATTATCTCTCTCTAGTCGGGTCTCAGAATTAATGTTCTGTAAGCGATGAGATTAATCTAGAAACGTCCTTGAGAACTGTGAGAAAATGTGAAAATCGAACGTAGTAAATTCATGAAAACACCTCTAAGGTAGCTTTGCTTTGAAACTTATCATAGCTCCTATGACAACTCCGGATTTTCTTTTTAAAGATTAGGACTTAGTGTTGAGATTTCTCAGGCATAATTTGGCAGTTGCATAAATTAATATCTTTCTACTGGGAGACGCTAATGATGGTTTGGTATTTTCCTGGTTTGATTTTGATATTTGTTGTGTAAAGTGAGATTTCATTTGTGGCTTCGTTGAAATCACTCCGGAGGCCACATGCTGTAGTGGAAATGTTTGGACTCGAGTCAGATGGACTTGGTCTTGAATCTGAAGCTCGTTAGTTTTGTGACTTAACATTTCAAAGGTCAAAATCCTCCTGTAAAGTGGGAACTCATTAAACTTATTCGGATATTTTGTTGGGAGGATTAAGGATCGCGTTTGAAAGCACAGAAGAGGCACTTAAAAGTATGTTTTCTTCTCCCATTTCCTTCTCTCCTTAAGTCTTTAAAAATTCTTATTGGAACCACTATTTCACACTTATCACAGAATGTGTTATGTTGGCAATGATCTTTTCTTGTGTGTTTTATTCCTCAATAAAGAGTTCACCGCAAACTCTTTATAGGAAGGGACATGGCCCTTTTTATCACTCATAACATTTGAAAACATTTTTTAAAAATTACAGTTGGCATTCAAAGTTATATTAGTTTCAGGTGTGCAGCATAGTGGTTGGACATTTATATAATCTTGAAGTAATTCCCCTGAAAGGTCTAGTACCCACCTGGCACCATACATAATTATTACAATATTATTGACTGTATTCTCTGTGCTGCACTTTGCATCCCTGTGGCTGCTTTGTAACTGCCAGTTTCTATTTCTTTATCCCTTCACCTTTTTCATCCAGTCCTCCCATCTGGCAGCCATCGGTTTGTTCTCTGTCTATAAATTTGCTTATGTTTTATTAATTTGTTTATTTTGTTTTTTAGATTATATATATATGTGTATATATATATATATACACATATGTGTGTGTGTGTGTGTGTGTGTGTGTGTGTATGTATATATATATATGAACTTTTCAAGTCCTAGTCTTGTTAGATGCAAACATGGAGAGTCTATGTTTTTCTTGCATCCTTTAATGGGATTCTCATTAGGGCTTAGGAAAAAATTTTTTCACGTCTATATAGTCTATACACACACATACATAATCACTTGTAATATTTAACACCAGGTATTTTGTACAGTATAATTTCGACAAGTGACTACTGATTGATAAATGATTGGGGAACAGGGTGTTCTGGGAGTTTGAATATTCCGATTTTCTGGTAACCAGTTATATGAATTCCATATTTGAAGACTTAGGATGCAAATATACAGTAACACTAGAATGTTACGGAATATATAACATTATCAGCCTTTCGTGGCTCTGAAGATACTTTAAAGTTCTGTATTTGTCTTTGAATCATAATTTTAACTATCAAGTTAGATATAATAATAGAAGTAATAATGATAATTTATAGCTGACATTGACTGAGCACTTAGTAAGTGTTAAAGGTTTTAAGTGCATTATCTCATTTATTCCCTCAATCACTCTTGGAAGTAGGTAAATTATAGCCCCTATTTATAGAGGAGGAAGCCCATCCAGCGGGATTAAGTATTTCGTCTATGATCACCGAACCAATCCCTGATGGTCACGGACATCTGACGCTGAAGCCAGTTTTCTCAGGAGCCACTGACCTCCTGAGTTGAATCCTAACTATTCCCGGGACACTGAGCATTACTTTTTATTTAAAACAAAATACCTGATGTCAGTTTGTTTATTTGCCATAGTTCCTTCTCATGAAAATTGACTACAGATAGGCCAGCTTTCCAAAAGAGAATTTATCCCACCACTATGAGTTGAAATGTTGTATGATAAAAGAAACACAAAATGTTTAGGCATATTAGCTTAGTAAAACTGCTTGTATTTATAAATTATCTTTGTTATTGTTAGATACCAAAGAGTCAGGGATTAGCTATTTTGAATTCAGATGAATCGATTCTCTTCTTTCAGCCATGGGGTGGTTACAAAAGGAAATGCCTTAAATTAGGACAATAGTCCCTACCTCATAAGGCTGTTGCTAAGATTAAGTGAGAAAATACATATAAAGGCATTTAGCATGGTATCTTATATATAATCAATGTCCAGTGTTATTTTGTAATAGTTCTCCTGTTAATGACTTTAACTACTAACACTCCTCTAAACCAAGGATAAGCTTTGCAGTGAGCCCTACTGTGCGCAGTCTTACTGTACTAGACCTACTGCCAGTGGAGTGAAGAGAAAAGAAGGGGTAGGATTAGGGGTGTCCTAAAAAGTTTACATCGCTTGACTGTAAAAGTCAAGGCAGGGCCATAGTGATGCCGGCGTGTGTAGGGGCATTTGCACATGACGTTATTCCACTTGTGCCTGCGTGTTACTCCAGACTTGCCTCTTTCTTATGAGAATCATGCTTCTTCGAGTGCCTGGAAAGCGAACTGGAGTTTTGCCAGGCCTACACCTGTTCACCTGGAAGGTCTTTCCTGGCAGGGACTTACCCTTCCCAGGAGGTAAATTTAATCTTCTCTTAACAGCTGGTGCACTCTTCTGGGTCTTCACCATGTTCATTGAAATAAATATCACACAACATATTTGCAGTGTCTTTTTCAGATAATGTACATTCTCTGCCATCCTTATGGCAGCCAATTAGTGATGAACTGAAATGAAAATCTAAATAATGAGCTTTTTTTTATCATTTAGAATGTGGTTAAAACTCGTTACTAATAGTTCTAAAAATATTTTGAGATTTTCAGCTCTTGTGAGATTTTTTTTCAATATTAGAGACCTAAATGCTTCTTATGATTAAACTTTTATTTTTTTTTAATTTTTTTTGTATTTTAGAGACACGTTTCTGTAAATGGAAAGAAGATGATAGGCTTTGCTTTCGGATAGAGCTGTATTTTAATTTTGGATCTACTAGTTACTGGTAATTGCTGGTCTGCTAACTTCTCAGGGACTCAGCTTTCTCATCTGTAAATTGGGAAGGATACTATTCTTTTTCCATAAAGCCATTAGTGTTGAATGGCACAAAAGATGTCAAATGCCTATTATAGTTTCTGGAAGGTCATTGATAAATAATATCAATAGCTACGATATCATTTACAGTGAATTACAGTTCAACTAAAATATTACTTGAAGTTTATACTCTTATAAATTGGATCTATGAGAAACTGCCAACTCTGAAAGAATGAACTTTACAAATGAATTTCTTATTTTATATTTTTTGATATTGTTTTTTAACAGTATTTTAATTTCTGATCGTTGCAAATATATAGAAACATAATTGATTTTTAAAATATTGAACTTGTATCCTGCAACCTTGCTAAACTCACTCATTAGGTCTAGTAGTTTTTTTGTCCATAGTCTTTTTTTGTTTGTTTTTAGGCGAGGTAAAACTTGGTTGACCTCACAGATTGCAAGGACTTGGTCATCTTACAGTCTCTTACTTTTCTCCTTTTTATACCTACTGCACTTGGTCTTCCTAGGTGGTTTCCCATCCAAGTACTTAGCTTCTGAGATCAGATGGAATCGGGCTTGTTCAGGGTGGCATGGCTGACTGTAGATGATAGTCTGTTTTTTTAAGTGTATGTTTTTTGACATAATGTGATCATACTATCAACCAAATTTTGAATTTTTTATTTTCACTTAAATTATAAAAATAATTCTCTTCTAAGGTATAAAAACTCTTTGTAAACATTAAAATTAATACTTGCATCATATCTTAAAATGTAATCACCATTATTTTATTGTGTTTCTATATATGTAGCACAGTGATAAATGTTTTCATGCTATGTAGGGTAAATTCTAAAAGCTTGTACCAGTTATGAAACTGGAGCAGTGATTGACAAGCTAGATGGCGGACACTCACAGGTGGCCAATTTGACGTCTTAAAGCCACAACACATTAAACACTTTTTCCCCATGCCCCAGATGGTAAGTGAATCTGGCTGTTCCTATATGTACGTGTGTGTTCCCTTTTAGAATATGTATTACTTTGAAAATATTTCTAAAGGGAGATGGTGAATTTAAGCCAACTATTGCTCATTATGGTAGTGAGGAAACAGACTTTGAATCCGCTTAAACGCTTTTCCCTTCTCATTCGTGACCTGAGATGCTCTCTGGTTGTTTTAGCAAAGCGATAGACTGTTCCCCGATGGCTGTGGCAGCTCTTCTTTGGCTGTCAGGCCTGTGTCAAAATAAGTGAATCACTTAAAGGAAAAAAATTGCTGCTCAAAATAACCGAGATCAGAGGTCTCCTATCTGCCTGTGCTTGTGAGTGGAGGGAGTGAGCGAGGGAAAATTTCTTTAAATATGATGCTCTTGAAGTACCTGGGCTAATTTTCAAAAAATCATGCAAGTTAAATGTGAGTTGGTATCACTGCTGTGTATTGCAGTGAAGTGGGAATTGCTCTTCATGTCCTCTTATGCTGTGCAGCAGCTGTGCCACCAAACATACTCACGAGGGCCACTGACCACCTCTCACTCTGTCCCAGACTGGGTTTCACAGTTAGTTGAGACCACAGGCCTGTTTGCACGATGTTTCTCTGTGCGACAGTCCTGAGTGCAATCCCAGTCCTGGGACTGAGCCTAAATCATACTGTAACTTCCACCCTGTCAGCATTCGTCCCCAGCAACATCCCCTGCCATGCGGGGCAGCCGAGGAAGTGAGTCCTGTGCCAGAGGGCATGTGAGAAAGCGGTTGGAGTGTGAGTAGGGAACAGTAGGAGGTGGGGAACAACATGGAAGCAGAGTCAGATAAATTAGAGACCAAGTTCAAGTGAGGGCCCAGCAAATCTAGGCCAGTTCCAGAGAGGCTCTGAGAGCTCTGGAAAGTCTGCTGGGGAGGGCAGTGGCCTCTGGGGAGCCTGGCAGAGGTGGGGGTCAGGCCTGCAGTGGGCTGGGGTAAGAGTTGAGGCTCTGTGGCTGCAAACCATGGACTCCAGTGCTGCCAGACCAAGGGCTCTATGGGGAAGGAGGATAGAGGTGGCTCGCAAGGACAGGGCAGCCCCAGGGGTCTAGGGAGCAGGAGCCAGTGGATGGCTGTTCAAGGTGCTATATTGTGAGGATGAATCCACTGCTTTTGTGGCTCCAGTCAAGAGGGGCAGCCTGTGTCTTCACCTCTTCTCCAGTTGACGACATTCATTCGTGCTGGCGGCACTGCCTAGGCGGGGGTAAGTCATCGGTGAAAAAAACGGCCCTTGTTCTCATGGAACTGGCGTTCCAGTGGGTGAGATGGATCATGAGCGGATAAAAATGTCATGTATGGTGGTGTGTGCCATAATGGAAACTCCAGCAGGACAGGGTGAGCCATGGTTTTTCTGGGAAGTGATCTTTGAGCAGCGACCTGGAAGAAGGCGGTGACTTGTGACCCCATGTGCATCTAGGATCTCTGGGGGTTTGGATTGGGGCCCTCAGTTTCCCAGGCCAGGCCAGAGCTGAATAAAGAGTCCTCTGGCTTGTCTGTCTTGCTCTGTACCCGGCTTGTCTTAGAGTAAGTTTATTCATCAGAGACCTCGGATTTGGAACTCACACTTTCTCGTTACTGGATAATGTGACACAGCAATCTGAGGGTCCAGCTAATCACATATTCCACATGCAAAGTGAGACTTGGGACCTAGGCAGAAGGGTGCCTCCCTTCCATCCTTCACTGGCGGGAGCACCATGAGGCAGCTGGAGTAGGACAGCAAAGACTGCGGGGACGTGGGCCCAGAGGAGATATGAGGCCAGGCCTAGCTTCTAAGGAGTTGTGACCAAAATCAATCAAAAAGAAGTGAAACGTAACAGACTAAGACTAAGATAAACACAGTCTGTCAAAAGAAGGTACTGTTAGAAGGCTGGAAAGAGAAAGAAAAACTACTAAACCTCCCAAATAAGGTAAAATGCGGGAGCTTAACAAAGAATTAAACTTTAAAATCATAAGAATTTATAAAAAAATATAAGCCTCATATTAAAAAAAGTAAGCAAATTTGCTTCAGGTAAGAGAAATAGAAGGTAACAAACCATTTAAAAGAAAAACTTGAAAGTTAATTTAAAAAATGAAAGCCCCTATGCAAAGCGTTTTAAGAGGATAAAATACATCAAAACATAATGTAAGTTCAAGAGCTGAAACAGTGTATGATGTAAAAGTAAAAGAGATATTAGATTGTAATAAAGGCTGAGTCTGTCAGAGAACACTTAAAAACGTGAAGGTAAATGGGATTAAAAATAGAAGTTCATGTGCTCTCGTGAAATAGCATACCTGACCACGGAATAGAGTAAAAAAGTAAAAATAAAAATGGAAGGTCTGAAGTCCAACAGCTTGGGGAAGGTGATAGGGCTGGAAGCAGGTGAGGAGACAGTGGGTCACAGGTCAGCGTTGCTGAGTGCTCTCTCTCTCGAACCAGCCATGACGTTCAAGGTGAAGGTGAGAGCTGGCCCCGTCCTGCTGAAGGGGGCCTGTCAGGCCCTCTCCCAGCAAGAGTGGCTTCTTACCTCCACAGGAGAACAGCCGAGCTGGGGCGAGGGCCAGAGGTCGTAGTGCCGGGGTCTGGTTCTAAGTAGCACATGCAGTGACAAAGCTTCAAATAGGTCAGGGCAATCCTTAGAGAAATGACCACGTCAGGGGTTATTCATGAAGCATGTCCCAGCACACGAGGACACACTTTAGCTACAGCGAAAAGTCTAGAAGCATATTTGTTGACATAGGAAATATTTGGGTTGCTGATGTGAAAAAAACATACTAGAGAACAATTAGTACCATGTAATTTCTGCCGTTTAAAATTTATACCATATAGGAATAGTAAAAAACATGTATTACTATGGTTACTATCATCTGGATGGTCGGGATTATGGGCGATTTAAAAAATTAGTTTTATGCTTTTGGGAGTTTCTGTACAATAAATCCATATTACATTTTATAATCGTTAGAAAAAAATCCCAAAGTTTATTTAAAAAGAATAATAACAACCCGCAGACGCACATGCTTAGCTTCAGAAAGATCTTCTGGCCCTTTGGTGAGGAAAGAAAGGTTTTTATATTCTCTTTCCTTACTCCCATCTACCCAGCCCATGGTAAGAACTAGCTTCTGGATCAAAAATAGGGATGCCACCAAAGATGATTTATTAAAGTAACATAAGGACGTTAAGTATATCTCCTGTTGAATTGCGTATTCGATCTATACAAAATTAATGTTTAGTAATATTTATTAGAGAATGAAGAGGTAATCATTCAACATATAAGAATGTAACGTAGTATTTCTCCAGCGTGTATTACATGCTCAGCGCTTTGTATGCATAATCTTATCTAGTCTCCGTTTTCAGAGAAAGAGAATCAAGGCCCAGAGAAGTGACATAACTTCTACGGGTGCACAGACAGGGGGACGAGAGTCTCCCCTGAGGCAGCCTGACCGCAGGCCGTCCCTACGCCTCCCTGCGCTCACTCCAGTGCCCCTGGTACGGACGCTGTGTGCTGCGGGTCTTGGGGGAGATTCAGTTCACGTTGCTCAAAGAGCACCTAACCGAGCTGGAAAGATAAAAACGCTGATGAATGGTGGGTAGCAGTGACACACGACCTGCTACCGTGGCTTTGTGTCCTATCGGTTAGAGGAAGCCTCGTAAAAGAGCTGGGCTTCTGAAAGATGGGGAGTAAAGCCCATGTCAAGTGAGCGAGCTGTAGGTCAAGCGATACAGAGGATGTTCTGGAAAAAAGGGATGAGAAGTGACCATGCAGCCAGCACATAGAAAGCAGACACTCTGGGGACGGGCGAAGCCTGAGGGGGTGTTACTGGCAGACATCAACGCGCAGACTGGGCAAGATGATGTGGGGACACAGTCGGGAGAGGAGAAATGGCCAAAGCTACATACGGGGTCAGGGCTAGAGGTCAGGTGAGGACAGAAATGTGAGATGAGCAGTGAAGGGATGGCCAGATCAGAGAGGAAGAGAGAGATGACTTCAGGTGGCTTAGTACCTAAGCCTGTGACTAATGAGCCGGGGACGGGAGCCCGTATGATGGAAAAGTGTGGGTTTTTCATGCACGTGAAAATCCCCTGCAAATTACATAGTTCACAGGGGTTCTGGTGTGAACTTGGTTGGGCCTGGAAGACAGACAGAGGGGCCCAGGGCACTGTGGGTCCTCGCAGCTCTGATGTCGTTCTGCGTGGACCCTGGAGTCAGGCAGTAGGATTTATGATTGAAATGGCAGCAGGAGTCCACCCCTGAACCTTTTCTTTACGTGGGGGGTGGGGGTGTGGCAAGTGAGGGGTTTGGGGGTGATTGGGAATTTTTGACTGGGGAGTGAGTGGTAGAATAAGCTCTGAATGAGTGCCATTGGTTAATCAATGAAAAATATACATATATATTTTTCTGACTACACAGCTGGATTTTACCAAGCTCTATCTGTGTGTCAGAAAGTAAAGATTTCTCGGTGACTGCCATTTAACAGAACTTCCCTTCGCAGGGTAATTACGTGGTCTCACCTGCACCCATCCTGCAGATTGCAGGCGGACACTCTGGGGTGTGGCTCTAGGTGCCCCAGACATAATAAATACGATGGCAGAAAGACGCTTTCCTCCCATCTGTGTTTGTAAGACAGTCTCTTTTATGCCGGAGGAACTGTTTTGGGAAGATGACTCATGTCACATTTTGGCCTCGTTTACAGTTATAAGTTGGAAATGGTGCTGGTTGGCCTGGAGGCGTAAACAGAAATTTTATCTTCATCTGCATGTGGAACTACCTGAGACTGAAAAAAGAAAAGTACTTCCTATTCTCGTGTTTTGTTTTAGGCTGTAAATGGGGAGGTTAATGAGATAGTTATCAAAATTCTAATTTCATTTTATTAAAAGCATGCCTCCAGAAGGATTCCGATTACTTGTGGCTACGCCATGATTTCCAAACAGATGGAGAAGTGGCAGAACCAAATGCCTTACTGTTACGAGCAGATGATTCTGCAAAATAAACACGGCTTTCTGTGTTGAAATACTGCAAAAAGTGAGGGCAGGTGGTAAATTACTGTCTGTCGTTTAAGGAACAGAAGGGACAAGATTATGCAAAGTGTATTTAGGTAGAGATGATAAAGATGAGCTATTCTGATGATTCTGAGTTCCTTTCTGGTAAACAAAGTGCGATGGAAAGGGTATGGAAAACCGCTTATTTATTCAGTGAATAAAATGCCTAATGGCGATAGAAATGAGCGACCTGTGACACCTGAGTTTGCTATGCCTTGCACACAGGAGTTCCTTAACAGTGTTCATTGATTTGTCCCCAAGTGATGAGACAAAAAAAAAGGGGTTCAGAGTGTGGCTAGATTTTTCTATGACTTTCAAGGAATTTCATAGCCTACCTCAACATTCAAAAATTTGCAAAATATTATTTATCTACAAAATTTAAATCACAGAATGAAAACAACTTACAGAAGTGAGTTTTTTTTTTCTTTCTTTTTTTCCTTTTTCCTGTAATCCCATTTTGATGGCCACATTTTTTTGGGTGGAATGACTGTCTTTCTAGTCTACTGCCATTAAGACTCATTTTCTTATGTTGAGATTACCTTTTATCTTATCCTATCCATTAACTAGCCTCATTAACTAGCCCAAGCTTATACTTTCAGAAATTTAAATTGAATGAATGGGGTGGGGGGTCGTGGAACCTAAGCACATATATTAAAAACAAAACCAACCAAAAAGTTCTTCAAATGATTCTTTTGTGCTAAGAGGACACCGGGCATCAGTCAAATACAAGGCATAATTTGAAACCCAAATGTCCACACAGACCCAATCTCTAAAGTTCTCTGCTTTGAGAAGTTAACTGGATTTAACGGCGACATCTGCATGGTCTGACTGAAATTAGACAAATACCGAATCTTAAGTAATACGTCGCTATATTTTATATTTCTCCTTCTGTCTTCTCAGCCATCATGTATGTCATGGGAGCACTTGGTCCTGCAGTGGGATATTTATTAGGTGGACTTCTTATCGGTTTTTATGTAGATCCCAGAAATCCTGTTCACCTTGACCAGAATGACCCTCGTTTCATTGGAAACTGGTAAGAACCGTTTACTAAATTTTTCATTTCACTTATTATTAATGACAGAGTATCTTCATCGTTGAAATAAAAATTTTCCCAATGGGAAGATGAAAAATAGCTAAAAATCACCCAGAAGGATGTGGTAGGCAAAATAATAATCTCCTAAAGTTATTCATGTCCTAAACCCCAGAACCTATGAACGTGTCACCTTACATGGGAAAAGGGACTTTGAAGATGTGATTAAGGTGAAGACCTTGAGATGGGAAGATTATCCTGCTTGACCCAATATAATCATGAGGGTCCTTGTAAAGGAAAGAGGGGGGCAGGAGGGTCAGAGGAGGAAAAGGAACTACGGCCATCGAGGCAGAGGTTGGAGCGATGTGCTTTGAGGATGGAGGGAGGGCCCACGAATGGCAGGTGGACCCTAGAAGCTGGGAAAACAGGGAACAGGTTCTTCTTCCCTCCTGAAGGATTGCAGCTCCTTCTGTCAACTCATTGTAGACATCTGACCTCAACAACTGTAAGAACACATTCGTGTTGTTTTAAGCCACTAAGGGTGTGGTAACTTGTTGCAGCAGCGACAGGAACTGAACACGGAGGGTTCGGGAATCTCGGCTTAGTCCTCATTCTCCAGGAGGGAGGCCTTGGTTTCCTTTACAGCAGAAGGAGGAAAGGCTGCTGCGGCCGTGTCGGGACTTTCCTGTGAACTTCAGTCCAAGATTCACGAGCTTTTCTGGGCCTTGAAAAAAATGTTTTTTTCCCCACTTCCTTATTGTGCTGTGTTTCTGCTTTGTCCCCCGCTCCCACTGCCCAGAACCCCAACCCTGTTCCCCCGTTGCCACACTCAGTGAATCCGTCGTTTTACCCAGCGATCGATGGTTTCTCTGTGTGTGCTGGAGGTTTAGCTTCTCTGCCACTCGCTAGCCCTCAGCTGTCCTGCTACATAATAAATTAGGACTTAGAGTGGGAACTCCACTTTAGATGTTAAGTTATTTATTCAAAGAGCCAGGGCTGTGTTTGTGCTCTTCATAGCCCTTTACCTGGACGTAGGTTTTTTTCTTTTTTCTTTTTGGTCTTGTAAGCCCTACCTGGAAGTGTTAGTGTCCTGGATTCATTTAACAGGGATTAGGAATAGGTATATGTCCGTAAGGAATTTCCATTTTATAACAGAGAAGACTGCAGCATTAGAAATTAGTGTCAAGAATTGCTTTCTAAGAGTTTCTTAGAGTTCTCTCTCTGCTTCATGATAAGGTAACAACCTCATAACTCTGAGTCCATGGGAATAATGTTTAACACTATCTATTTTCAAAGCAGTTAACAAATATTAATTAAGCTACACAACACTTGTTATTTTCTTAAGTAATGCTCTTTGCACATGAACGTGCTGAGATTTCGATGAGCCTGGCCTTCCACAAGTTTGAAATGATAGAAAAGGAAGTTCCCTTGTCAGCCTTGGGGGAATAACGCAGGAATTTTAAGTTCTTTACCGATAGTGAAATTTTTGGTCTCCACTAGAGATTTTTTTTTCTTCTTCAAGTTTTGAAATAAATCAGAGTAAGGATTATTTTTTTTTTATTCTTAGAAAACTAGATTTTTAGAATGTATTTATGAACATCCCATCTATGTTCTGTGTTCTGGACAGACATCCATGAGAAGAGCAGGGCAATGAGGGAACCTCTGGGAGGAGAAAGGCAGAGAGGGAGAAGCGAGCAGGAGCTCTAGGCTTACGCGTGCTTTCCGCTGTCTTTAAAAACTTTTCCAGTAGACGTCAGCCCGGTTGGCAGCTATGTGACCTTGAGGAAGTTACTTTACTTCTCTCTGCCTCAGTTGCTGCTGTTGTTTTATGAATCTGTAAAATGGAAGCCGTTGCAGCACCTACCCCACAGGGATGTTGTGAGGGGGGAATGAATCTATATGCAGAGCTCTGTAGTTCTGCTACCTAATATGTGTTAGCTATTATTTAGTCCTTTGAATTTCATCGATGTTCAGGGAGTTTTATTCATTTTAATGGCCCAACATTAGTTCTACGAACGATAAAGTTTCTCAATATGCACATCTAAGGAGGGGTCATTTAAGATGAGATGTGTCTATTGCTTGTGAGACTTCCACCTGGAACAGAGACGTAGTTTTCTGACGGTGTTACCTTATACCATGCCTTGCAGAATGACATGTTTTCCCATAAACATATGCTGAAGGAATGAAGGGGGAAACGAATGATTCACGCGAGCGTTTATCGGGAGGTTTCTGTGTCAAGCCTCATACCAAGAACTTCACACACGTCTTCATTTAAGCCTTGTAACCACCATCTGTAGTCGCTAACATTTTGCCCATTTTGCAGATGAGGAAAGTGATGCTCAGCGATTTGAATGGCTTGCCCGAAGCCTCAGAGTCAGTGAGAGCTGGGAGGACCTGGGGCCAGGCCGGTGCTCAGTCCGTAGACTTGACCCGTCCCTCTTAGAGACCAGTCCCTGAGTCCTGCTGCATTAAAAGGAGGCAGGGATCCCGGCTTTTCGATTGTGGCTCTTACTCGGGTGTCTCTTTCCAGCGTATAATGTGCACTTTCTTGTCCTACTCTGCTTTCCTCAGTGTCCCCTTTAGCACCAGCGTTACGTCATGCGTTCATTCCGGTGTCACTGTAGGCCGTTGGATGCGGGCTGGCTGGCTCTGCTTAGAGATGTCCCCAAACTTTTATATTATTGTTTATTCACTATACTTTTTTATCTTCTTCTGTTATTTACTCTCGCTTTGGGTGATGTTTGCATATAATTTTGAGTCAATGGCTCTGGTGGGGGTGGGAGTATATAGCAACATAAAAACAAACAAAACCAGCTACTGTGAATTGGTTGCAGATGGGGCAGACGTTTTGTTAGGTGCAGCCCATACATGGTCTCACTCTTTCAATGACCCCCAAACAGTTGTCTTTACCCCCTGCCCCTTTCAGATGAGAAAGCCAGTCGAGTAAAGCAAATAGCTTCCCTAGGATCTTAGAGCAAGTAAGTGGCAAAGACAGGAGAAAAACCCAGTTCTGTCGGAAGCCCCAGCTCGAGAACTGCCCCTTACACTACGCTGCCTGCCCTCCTGTGGAGAGAGCAGGAGAGGTCGGGGAACTGAAGGTTCAGGAGAAGTGACTGTAGGGTTTGCAGGAAGATTCAGGAAGGGTCAATGAGCAGGGCCAGGTTAGTAGATGCCTTGTAAGCAGCCAAGTGCTCAAGGGGCTTGATATGATAAGAGCTATGTTGCTGCAGACAGATGACTTTGTTTTTTAAAAACGACTTTATTCCATTCATTTATTCAAGACATTTATTTGGGTACCTAACCTGTGTCAGGTGGTGGGTTCATGATTATATTCTGAATAATTGGGATTGCTACAAGTCTGCCCTGAGCAGTCTTCTCAGAATAAAACCCCCTCTGATTGTCTTAAAATCTTTATCTGATAGAACCTTGAATAGGTTTGAAAATAACACACCGAGTTATTAATGACTCGTTCTGAAAATCATTCTCTCAGCTAGCTATGACCGTTAGCAGCCAACAACACCGAACGCTAATACAAACACTATTTTTTTTTTAATGAGTGTTAGCTTTGCAATTGATCTGTATCTTGCTGGGTTGAATTCAGCATTACGCTGAGAATGCGGCTTGGGTTCTGGTGACAACTGACGGGAACGTGTTGAGACAGGGGACAGAGTCTGAGTGCTCATGAACTTGGAAGCTTTCAGGATGGAGTTTGGAGTCGAGGAATCCCAGTTAGAAAGTGGTGGGGCGTGTTAGGTAGGACCTGGGGCCTCCTTTTGCTAAGCAATGGTTGGAAGGGGACTGAGAAATTAACTCGGGCCCAAAGGCAGGACTAGGAGTCCCAGCTCCACTCCCTGTATGTGCTTCCTGGTCTCTGCAGCATGGCAGCCTCGGACGAGTTCAAACACAGACTTTCGATTCTGCCTCCCTCAAGTTCTGCGTCTTGGAAGCTTGCTGACACGCGTTCCCTGTCTGGGCCCCTGCAGCATTCCCATTCCTAGTCCACAGGACGTGATCTGACACTTAGTTGTACACATCCTTGCATGTTTTGGAGATGATCGCTTCTTACATTTTCAGCTCCCTTACAACTAGATTGTACATCCTCAAAGGCAAGGAGCAAATGAAATGTCCTGGGTGGCCCTCGTGGTTTGGCAGGGTGACGGGGAGCTAAGAGGGTCAGAGCACTCGTAAGGGTTTGTAGACTAATACTCGAGTGCCACCAGCTAGTTACAATGGTTTTCTGCTAAGAAAAAAGTCTCTATGTTGGCCCACAAAGCATGCTATAGAGTCCGTATTATTTTCCTGTTAAGTCTATGCGTCGTGGATTTATTGTAAAATACACATCGTAGCAGGACAGTGTCAGCTGGCAGAACTAACCTGTATGTGCTCAAAATACCTAAATGATATTCTAGTCGAGGTGCTGATTCTAATATTCATTATAACACCAGTATAATTAATTATTGGGTAGATTTCTCATTTGTACTGCAGAGAGGGAATATTCCTGTATTTTCTTAGTCTAACTTTCGACCGCTTTACAGTGAGGAAGGTAAAAAGTTTTTGCTGGCGAATTTTATCACCACGAACTTCTACTTTGCTCGTTTGTTCTCACTCATGTTGCAAAAGCCGTAAACGCTATTCACATTTCCCAATTTTTTAGGTGGAGCGGATTCCTCCTTTGTGCCATTGCAATGTTTCTTGTGATATTCCCAATGTTTACTTTTCCAAAAAAGCTTCCGCCTCGACACAAGAAAAAGAAAAAGAAAAAATTTTCTGTCAATGCCGTCAGTGATGACGACGTCGTGAAGGAGAAATCGAACAACAGTGAGCAAGTGGACAAAAAAGTGTCTTCTATGGGATTTGGAAAGAATGTCAGAGGTAAAGCCTATCTCTTTAATAAATAAAAATGATCGGAAACACTTTAGATTAATGTTACTTAAACCACGATTCCAGCCCAGTGCTTGCCTACCCCGCATTGCTGGTCTGCGGCAGGATAAGTTGAGAGTAAGTATTAAAATTTTAATTTGACAGTGATTTTATGCCTGTTGAATCTAATAAGAATTAATTGGGCTTATAGTGCATATGTTTTTTTTTTTAAATTCATTTTGTAATAATTCATCTTTGATGTATTTTACAAAAGTATCAATACGTGATAGACTGGAAATAATAATAATAAAATGATTCTTCCTTACAGATTGGGAAGCTCTAAGTTAGATCCAAAGATGCAGACATTTATATATATAGCATTTGCTATATTTACAGACGTCTGATTTTTTAAAATGCCAGTCGCATTGTATAATGGATGTTTTGTTTTAGGGGAATGTGGGGTTTGGTGGTACGGCCTGATCCTGATATAAAACCTACCAGACAGAAATCTCATTCAACAGTCGCTCTGTCCATGCTCGTAAGTGGCCAGAGAGAAGGAAGGTTGGGAGATGGGCTTCCAAACCCAACGCAGAAACATCTAGAAAGTCTTAGTGATGCATTTACTGATCTACTTTTTCATTTTTATTTCTCTTAAAAACAATGACCTTATTAAAGGTAGATTAGGCAGTTCTCAAACCTAAACAGTTTCCATGAATCTTCACCAGCCAGTCTCTGTCCTGTAGTCAATATATCGGTTGAGTGGCAATGAGTTTATTTAATCCAAGAATCCTACAATGCTACACTCTTATGCGTTTCTGCTATTTCCCGAATCCCTGAATTGATATTTTTTGGAAAAGCGGAAGCCTAATATTTATCAAGTGCTTATCTTGGTCAAGGTTGTGTTAGGTAAGTTCACCTAAGACACATTATCCTCTCACTTTGGCTACGTACACAGGGAGGCCAGAGAGGCCCGGTCCGGCCCCCCCATACCCTCCTCACCATTTTGTCACAACTGTGTGTACTTTTGGAACTGCTGAAATTTCTTCTTCTGCTTTCATAGCATAAAGAATTCTCAGGAAGCCATTGTGGCCTGTGCTCTTACTCCGTGCACCATCATTTTTCATGGCTGTGATATGGACCATTATGGCCATTACCAACAGACTGACTTTTTTTTTTTTTTTTACAATTTTGTTGAAAACAAGCAATGTCGATGTTAAAGAATTTACAATACAGGAATGGACTCGGCCTCTTAATTTATGGAAAATATAAAGTAGAGTCTAAAGTAGACTTAATTTATGGAGAAATAAAGCTCAAATTGTATACTTTATAGTTTGGGGATAGATGCCTTGGATGTGAAACAGATGCTCTATTGGATAGTAGATAGAAGAGAGTGAGAAGGTCGATATTAAATACCAACATCGGATCCCACTGTAGGTGGGAACGGAGTTCTCCTGGAGGATGCAGGGTGGACAGTGCTGTCACTGTCCCATCCGTACTCTGGACCTTACCGTCTTCATGGCGGAGGCTCCCTGGTGGCCAGTACTCGCATCGTTCAGGTGGAGGTTTTCTTCGTAGGCTGGGAAACGGCTTGGCTCCTGCTTGAGGCAGGTTCAGATGCCAAGGAGTCAGCACCCTGGCCTCCCCACGCCCCACCCGAGCAGCCTTAAACACTGACGGACAGATGCCCGGCCCCTCACCTCGTGGCTGAGACAGCCCTTCGGTGAGCTCCGCATCCCCTGTGGGCTGCCTGCTCGGCCTCTGCATCGTGTCCACACTCCCGTCCAGCGCTTCCTGAACCAAATGGATGTTTGAACTTGAATTCTTGTCTCAGGACCTGCTTCTGCAGGTCATGCACTTAGGCAGGCAGGTCCAAAATTTTTAAATTATTTTAAAAAATGGAATCTATACGCTGTTTTATTGCATGTCTTCTTGTGCTGCTAAGGATCGCTACCCCCCATCTTTTCTCTGCTCAGTTTCATGGTCCAGAATATTTTCTTTTAAAAGAAAGAAGAAGAGGAGGCTTTGAACAGTGATGGGTAGTTGGTTTATAAAATCTGTTTCTGTTCTGATTTCCTTGTAGTTCAGATTAATTCTCAGCCTTCTTAATCTGTGCCTTAACCCTGATGACTGATCTCACTTCTATGGCTAAACCTCCTGATTAGGACACAGAGCTGGTTCATCTTATTATTTCCACCTGTACTGGAGTCTCCAGTTGTATCTAGACTGGAACTTCAAGGGACACTTTTTTTTCCTATTAAAAGGGAGTCCTGTTTTAATGGAATCATAACAGCAGAATGTTCTGCTAAAAATGATTCAAATTATGTTAACGATATTGAAATAATGTTCAATTAGAATATATAAAGTTAATTTGTCTTTATCTTATACATATTGACTTCCTTTAGAGTATATCATACTTCTCAACTATAGAAAATGAAATTAGACCTATAGTCTAACATTTAACCAGATTTTCAAAAGGACAAGTTAAATCCCTGGGAATTATTCCAGTGTGGACATAATTCATATTAGACATCTGAGATGCGTTATTAAGGCTTTGAATTAAAGAATGGTTGCTAAGATTTCCTTTTGAGTTAAATCTGAGTTTGATTCCCACATCATCTTTCCTCTTGTTCTGTTTTCCGGAGCAGGGCTTCTCTGGGTCTTCATTTCATGTATAAAGTTTGAATGTAGTATTAGCTCCTAGAGAGGTGGTAGAAAGATGGCTGTTAACGTGTACGTCCTTAAAAAGACAGTGATTTGGACCAGGCTGAGCAGCGCCCTTCTGGAAGGTTCTATCGTAGAGAGCACCAGAAGAAAATATACTATATTTTTGACTCTCTGCCTCCATATTTTAACGTTAGCATCGAGAAAGTCTGACTCAGTGTTTCTAGATTCTTATTATAAATTATGCAGGAATAAGAGTGTTTTAAAACACCACAAAGGAGAAAGAATTTTTAGTGTGTCTGCATCACCTTTCCATAAAAAGAGATTAGCACTGATGGCACCACAATCTTACCAATAAAAATGAACACCTAAAATATTTACATGGATCGATTTTCCCAAGGTTTGAAGTCCATTTTAATGTCTTCTAAATTTAACTGGGTACTTTTCTAAATAGAAAACTTTGGGTGGGAGTTAATCATAAGAAAAAAAAACTTTTTATTTCCACTTTTAATTTTTTAAGTTTAATTGCCTAGCATTATAAATTAGCATAAAATATAACATTTTCTTCTGCTAGACTTTTATGGTAGAGTGTAATATGTTTCCAATTTTAACTAAATAAAGGAGTCACTCTGAGATGATGAACGATTTAAAGAGGCCATTGAAATTTACAGAATTTCTACCACTAAAGGATTATATTGTCACCATTTAATCCAACAACATTCACTCTATAGAAAGGGCCGTATACTCCCTGCTGTGGCAGATGTGAAGATGAGTGAGCCAGGCTTTGCTCTCAGAGAGTTTACAGTCCACTGAGGGAGACAGGTCAAATACAGATGAAAATATGTTAAAGACCATAAAGGAGGCTGGACACGGTGGTGTGAGGTTCAAAGGCAAGCAAGGGAACGTCTGTCTAGTCTAGTTGAGGGATCAGGACAGGTTTCATGGAGGCGGTGGCATTCGTGATGAACCTTGGAAGACTAGGAGGATTTCAGTAGATGAATCGGGGATGGTGGGAGTATTCTAGTCAGAGAGAGCAAAGGCAAGAAGGTCAAGTGTATTGTGGCTGGTGTGTGGGCTATGGTGGCAGAGGCCTGGGTGGGAAGGTTGGGGAGGCGAGGTAGGGCCATGCGGTGTGTGGAGGGCTTGAGTGCCAGCCTTGCACTGAGTCCATCTCTAATGGGCAGTGGGAGGTCTGAGAGGATGTTTGGCAGGAGTTAGGGACAGAAAGGGGTGGCCCAGGTAGAAAGCTATGGACAGAGCCTACGTGAGGGGTGCTGATGGTTTTGACTAATACAGAAGGAAAGGGCAGGACATCCCTTATCTGGTCTCCCTGCTTCTCTCCCTGCCCTTTCTGTTGCTTTCAATTCAGCTGCCAGAAGGCTCCTATTGACATGCCTCTCCTCTGCTCAAAGCTCCTGCGGTCTTCTGTCTCGCTCACAGAGAAGTCCCATCCCTGTGCGACTTCCCAGGGCTACGATCTGACCCCCAGTTACCCATCCGACCCCATCACGTTCTTGCCGTCCCTTTCGTTTATTCTGCTCCAACCACATTTTGCTCATCGCTGGTCCTCTAACGTGCCAGGCATGCTCCCACCTCAGGGCCTTTGCACGTGCCATTCCCATGCTGAGACTGTCTCCCCCAGATCCTCTCACTTCCTTCAAGGGGTAACTCAGATGGTCCCTTTTCAGCAAGGCCTCACTTAATCACCTTATTTAAAACTCTCTACCCTCCTCTCCAAGACTTCGTATCTCCTTCCCTCCTTTCTTTTTCTCCTTAACACCCATCACTATCTAACACACTATGCATTTTACTTATGTATATTATTTATTGTCTCCCTGATGAATTTACACCACCTAGCCTACTCAGTGCTTATTTGATGAATGAATTACTAAATGCTGAGGAGGTAGCTGATATAGAAATGATGGGGGTGGGGAGGTACCAAAGATGGTTTCAGGGTTCCAACTCAGGTAATGGAGAGAGGAACCAGCTGAGGGGGCAGAAGGAATCAGTTGTGCATTGGAGCTTACCAGGGACACCCAGAACCATCACACGTGGCCCACAGCCAGGTACTTTAAAGCTAGTGAAGCATGGAATGTGTTAGAGTCACTCCTTGACTCAGCAGAGAGAGAGAGAGAGAGATGACCCAGAGCCCCGTGCCTGGGCCATGCAGTCGCAGCCCTCTTGCATATTTATTGCCTTTGCATCTTTGCTGAACTGCACTTTGCAGCTTTTATCGGAAGCCGTTGCTTGAATTTCCCACATTGCACAGGAGCATGGCTCAGTGCCCTTTCCATAAAACCCTGTTGCTGGAGAGCAGTGGTTCTCAGATTTAGCTTCCTAGGAAGTACCACGAGGGCTTCTTAAAATCCAGGCTGCTGGGCCAGGCCCCGAGTATCTGATCTAGGTGGCTTGGGGTGTAGCCTGAGGACCTGCATGTTTAACGAGGGGAGATACTGATGCGGCTGGTCCAGGGACCACACCGTGAGAATCACTGCTCTAGAACATGAGGAAGAACAGCTTTGTTTTCCCTGAAGGAGTGAGAATGTTTCTGCTGATGACGATCATACAACTTTTTGCTTTGGAGTCAAATCTGAGCCCCAGGAAGGATCTTATAGACATATTTGATTCTTTTCTCTGGTTTTGATGTTCTGCCCTGCTTTATCTTCTCTATTTCTAATTCTTTGTTTCAGTTCTCTTTTATGTTTATTTTGTCGTATGTGTGTTTTCTTGTGATAAGCTGAACCTTTAGATTTGGTCTTTCAGCCTATGAGGAGAAAGGTAACTGGCCTGGCAAAGAATTCCCAACAAAAAGAAAGCACTTTCTTTACACTCAGGGGAGATGGACTGTGGGGTTGCTCATCAGAGTGGTATCTACCTAGAAAGATACATAAAAGTATTCATCAGAGCTGCATTTAAACAAGCAGGATAGCACTCTGGCCAGTAACCACTAATCATATATTCTGGGGCTCCATGGCCCCCCTTTCTGTCCACTGTCTGCAGAGAAGTAGCTCAGGAGCTTCATGTACTCGCCCAGAGGTGACTGTGGCATGCCATGGTCACCCGATTCCTTCTGTGCCTTTAGTGGCAAGCAGGGAATGCCTTTGCCAGTGTGGGTGGTAGAAATTGGAATACTTACAGGGGGAGTCCTGGGGATCGTTAGTCTCAAAGAAAATGAGCAAGAATGAAAAGAAATGAAATGGACGAAATGAAAATGAACAGGACAGTTGGGTCCTCTGTGGGCCACGTTACATATGAAGGGCAGCTTTGGTTTTGCTTTTACAGAAAGACGTGACTAGAAGTAGTTTGACGTTCTTGGCTAACAGGTGTCAAAACGTTGCATCTGCTACCTGCCTGTGAAATACACAGGATGGCCATACGGGAGGTTATCGAGGTGTCCACTGCATAGTGGTGGCATGTTTCCTCCAGCTTGTCAGCGCACCAGAGGCTTAAAATAGTAGGGACCAAAAGTAGGGACAAAGAGATTAGAGGTAAAGGAAAAATTAAATACCCTAAGTTCTCATTAAAGAAGGGAATCAAGGAATCTCGTGGAGAGGTGTTAAAGGGAGTGAGTGGTTCTATAATTTGTACCCGCAGGATTTTGGTTCATGGAGGTGACTGAGTGATGACATGGAGAGGTCAATGCCATTGAAAGGAGAATTTATTGCTTACATTTCCCGAGAGAAGGGGCCACACCGTGCCATGCAGAGCCACAGGGGAAGCACCGGGTTTTGGTCAGTAAACAAAAGTAGCGATGGGAAAGCCAAGGGCAGAGCCTGGGTTTCCTTGAGAATGACAAGGCAGGCCAGAGCGAACAGCTTGTGATGGGCTAGTCTGAATAATTCCAGCGGGCTCTGGGCTGCAGGGGTGGTCCCTGCTTGTTTGGTACCTGGTGCTAGGTCATTTAGGGTGGGGGAGACACTGGCCTGGTACGTGAGAGTTAGACAAGGAGGTGGCTGGGTCTACAGACTCAAGATTGGTCAGTTTGCATATAAAAGATGTGCCCTTTCTGCTTGTTCAATCAACGCTTCCCTCACGTTTTACTTTTTTATTTAAGAAACTGGCATCATCGAAGACTTTTAGGAAAGAACTAGACTGATTCAATAACTAACTATTGAGATGTGGATGGCAATATCTATTGAGAAAATGTCTCTCCTTCTCCTTTTCCTTTTCTCTTTCACAATTACTTTATTAAGCAACTGCTACAGGACAAAGAACTCAAGATACACATATGAAAGCTTATAGTTCATGCCCTCAAAGGGAGGTAGAACGGAAAATAGACATAATAACATATAAGTATTTAAGTGGAGATATGTACATTCTAAGGAAGGTTGAAAGAAGAGGAGGAAGGGATTCTTGAGTTAGCCGCCTGAGTCAGGAAAGACTTTTGGAGGATGACATATTGCTGCATCCTTTACAAATTGTAGGGTTTTGCTATTTTTTTAAAATTTGGTTTTGAATATACAAGTAATGCATGTGCATGGTAGAAAATTTAGAAACTATGTAAAAATTTACTAAAGTATAGAATAATAGTGATTCACAATCTGATTCCTGAACGTAAATGTTCGTTTCTTTATAATAAAAAAGTATATTTTTAAAGTAGGTAGAAGTGGCAGTTGCAGCATTGTGAATGTACTAATCCTTTCTGGTTTCAGTGTCAATTTGCCCTTAGAAATGAATTTGTAGGGTTTCTTAGCATTAAATTAGTTTTAAAAAATGATGATCTCTATCATTATTTCATCTCTTCTTTGTTATGCTTTTTGCTGCCTCTTTGATCTTACAGCGACACAGTTACAAATGACACCTGCAGCATCTGAAGAAACATCTGCAGCATAACAACTAGGTATTTGGTTGCAAATTTATGGACTTAGCAACTTCTTTGCTAACTTAGGTTTTTAAACTTTGTGCTTTTGAAATAATTTTGAATATACATAAAAGCCACAGAAATAGCACACAGAACTCCTGTGTGCCCTGCACCAGTCCCCCATCACTGATGTTATTGAGCCACCTGCGAAGTTGAAGCTATGATTCTCTACTACCCTGTAGTATGTGCTTCCTAAATAGGACACTTTCCTACGTGACCACCGGGCAGCCATCAAAGTCAGAAAATTAACATTGATCCCCTCTGCCCTCTAGACCACGTGCCCCACTCAAATGTCACCTGTTATCCTGTCAATGCTCTTTACATCCAAGATCTAATCCAGGATCACATGGTGTGTTCACGTATCCTGTCTTTTCATCTCCTTCAGTCCATATGTTCTTGTCTTTTAAGACCTTGATCTTTGTAGAAAGGACAAGGCAGCAACTTTATAAAACATCCCCCAACTTGGGTTTAATGATGTCCCTCCTGACTTAAGCACTTTTGTGGGCGCACCACCGAAATGACGCTGTGCTCGGTGTGTTGTGACGGAGGCCACACGGATGTGCCTTGTGACCAGTTAGGCGAACTTTTATCACTTGGACAAGATTGTATCTGCCAGGCTTCTCCACTCTAAAGTAAATAAGTAGATTGTAATTATAAATCAATAAATTGCTCTGGGGGAGATACAAGCCTGGATGTCTGTCACAACATAATGGCCAACTAATTAAAATGTGAGGCTCGTTGTAAGTGTTTCTGTTTAATGTATATTGTTGATTCTTTAATGTGGAATCTGTGGCCGCAGGACTGTCACTCAGGCCTGCAGGAAGCTCATCTCACACACGTTTTCTCAGCAAGGCACATGGCAGCCCCTTGTACTTAGAAACACTACACAGCACTGTGCTTGGGGATGGGGGCGGGGCATTTTAAACAATGAAGCCACCAAAGCACAAAAATGTGAAAAATGTGGCAATATACTGTGAAAAGGATGCTTGTTTCCAGGATGAGAGCTGAAACAAGGAGGCCTTGTCTTGTGCAACGTCAGCCAAGAATGTGTGTCTCCTGCGACTCACACTTTCTGCCGTTCTGTGCGTGTCCTCGCAGGACTGTGCGCTGCTGGTATTGATTTTCTGGTTACAAACGAATTCTGGCGAGCAGGCAGATTTGCGAATGCTGAATCTGTGAATCATGAGGGTTGACCCTTTCTTGTTCCTATTAAACTCTCACTTACCATTTTTGACATCAGCTGAGCTCAGATTGTTCCAGATTTGGCCCCTGGGGATCCTTCCCGCTGTCTTCCCTGTCTTTCAGACATGTCCCCATCACTCTTGGACTGTTTGTTTACTTTCTTGTTCAACGAGATTTTCCAGGCTCATCTTGGATTTTCTCTGCCCCAGCTCTGAAGTTAGATATTTCTCCACGGAGCTCTGGTTTCATTTAATGGAAAATGACACTTAGAAACCAATAGCTGGGTGCCAGGTGGGCTCATTGCTACCAGGGTGTTATTACCTCTAAGCCCTGTTAGTAGAGTTAGAAAATGTGTTTATGTGCGCGCGCGCACACACACACACACACACACACACTGCCCCATCTGTCATCAATCTATCTACCTGTCTATCTATTATCTATCTGTCTGTCTATCTATCTGTCTATCTATCTATCTATCTATCTATCTATCATTTATCTATCATCTATCTGTCTATCATCTATCTATCTATCATCATTATCTACCTCATGAATACGTACCAGTACCTCCAGTTCCAATCTTAAATCTAAGATCTCCATTTGTAACTCCCTCCACTGGCAGTTAGAAAACTGACTTCTGTCATTCTCAGTGTCTTGACTTATGTGCTCACTCCCTCTGTGCATAAACAAACTTCCAGCCCCATCAAGCAGAGACGCAGTCCTGGACACCTGACCTGCCCCACTCCTGCAGGGCACGTGGGCTGAAAGTTTGGCCCCCGCCAAGGGGAAGGAGGAAGGGGAAAGAAAAAAGGACGCTAACTTACAGGTTTTTAAAGTCTGAACTTTTTCCAAATCCTTCTTAAATAACAGTGGGCTTTTTTTTTTTTTAATGAAAGAAGAGAGAAGCATCACATACATTTTTAGTTACCTTTGAAATTAGAAGGTTATTTTACCATACCAAATGGGTGTAAAAGAAAAACCAGTTTTATATAACTGGTATCTTTTAAAATATTCATGTGATATATATGTCATATTCTTAGATTAAAAAAATTTATTTTATATTTTCCCCAGATGTTTCAGATTCAACACATTTGCTTTAATATAACGGCTAAACTTAACTTGAATCTTTAACTGTTGATATAAAATCTTAACTTTCTAATTTTTAAATTTTGAATATGACTTTGATTTGTAGTGTTTACAAGAGAGTATTGGGTAATTTTATGACATTTTAATTACATTTTTTCTGGTGTGTTTATCCATGTTAAAAAAAAGTATGTATTTTAAGTTTTCTCTTAAAGTGTTTATTTAAACTTTAAATGATTAAGTTATAGAACATTAAAACTAATTTACATTTTAAAAAGATAATAGTATTCTTGCCTTCCTAAGTTGTAAATTCCCATGAATAGGCTATAAATTATAGCTTTAACAGCAGTCATTGCTTAATTTTTATGATTTTATTATGTTGTAGCATATGGAGATAATTGTTTTGATAATTGAGATGACTGTACATGTCAAAAATAATGTAGCTTACCTTTTCCATGAAGATATGTAAAGATTACATGACTGTGAGGTAATTTACATTATAAACATGGAAAAAATAAATAGCTATATATGCAAAAATTTTATTTTTCTCTTTACCAATCTTACTTTCATTCACAGAATTTCTTGCTGTTACGTATATTGAGAAGTATACATTTGACTGTATATAAATACAGTTTTGGTTTGATTTTCACTTAGACATTATGTATAAGTATATAATCTACATTATAAACTTATATCCATGCATACATTTATACAGCAGCCAGCTTTGTTCGTTAATAAAATTATGAGTTCTTTAATGCCAGTACGTAAAGCTTATTTCAGTTTTAACTACTGCCCAGTATTTCATTAGATGGCTGTGCCCTAATTTAAATAACTTCCTGTTGACTGGCACTTAGGTTTTTTTTCCCTTGTGGTGCTGTGATAAACAGTGCTGACATGAAAATATTTGCACTTACATCCTGATGCATGTATGTGGCGAGTTCTGTGAAATAAATGCCTACACTCGAGGATGAGGTTTCTCCCTCTTGCTTGAGAGGCAGATGGGCAGGTGCCAAGCGACCACCTCTGGGCTCTCATGCTCCTTTGGGGATCCTTTCACTGTGTTCCAGAGTCCTTAGGAGTGTCTGACCTGGTGGCCTCGTTCCTTGTGCCCCTTTAGCTGTATTGTTTCCTGTTTCGTACTCAGGCTAGCAGGTTAGACTTCCAGCATCAGGTCACAGTGCCTCTGCTCTGGGTGCCGGCAATGCCGGGTCACAGAGATGGCAACTCAGAAGTGCAACTTCTCAGGGGAGTGCTCGTTGGGCGAGGTGGAAACTATAATTTAGGACAGTTTTGTAGGTACTTTACAGATTTAGTAGACGTTGGAGTCTTAAAGCATAATATTGTTTTAATCAATAAAAATGCAAATAATTGATTTTAAACAGTTTTTGAAACAGGAGTCACAGGTCAGGTACGTCTTGTAAGGATAATCTGTTTTTAAATACCTCATTTAATTTCCTTATCCTAGTTGAACATTAAAAAAAAAATACCGAAACCTATTTAATAAAGGGGATAATTTCTAACTGGTCATCAGGTTTTCTATTTTTATTCTCTATTCAATAATCTCAAGTATTGCTGAATGGCTATTTCCAGTTCATTTCAAAGACAATTCAATTTTATTTTATTTTTCATCCCTTGTTTATAACATTCATTTGTCATTTTTGTCATTTTGTAGACCTACCAAGAGCAGCTGTCAGGATCTTAAGCAACATGACATTCCTTTTTGTGAGTTTGTCATACACAGCTGAGAGTGCCATTGTAACTGCTTTCATTACCTTCATTCCCAAGTTCATCGAGTCACAGTTTGGTATTCCAGCTTCCAATGCCAGCATCTACACTGGTAAGGCACTGCCGTTAGAGCTCCTTCAAAACATGCTCATTTTGACCACTAAACTAAAATGCAATGACTGAAGAGAACTAACGTTCATTCTAACATCAAAGTATTAAGTACGTTCATTAACAGCTACCTCCCTCCCACCCACCAGATTTAGGAGGAGGAAGTGTTTGAATGTTTTCTCTTTGCTTCAGATGATATTACTGTGTGGCATTTTTACCAATTGTGTTTTGCATATTTACGTTTTTATGGTTCTCAGGTCAAAAGAACGACATAGGCAATGGCATTCAAATGTAAACCTGAATGAATCTTTTCATGGGTTGGCATGAGCCTCAATATATTTGATTTTGAAACACTGATAATTTGAAACATTGATCAGTTCTGTGGTATCAGGATTTCCCTTTCATAAGTGTGAACAGATTTTAATCTGATTCCTGGAGAGGCTTGAGTGTAGAAAGAAAGTTTATGAATTTTGTTTTGAAGATATTTCATGTCTGGGATAATTGTTATTTAGGGGACTTTGATTCATGTGCCTATAGTACTTAATGCTCAAATCTTTTTTTTTTTATGTAAATGGGGTGTTCAGAAATGTGGGAATATTAACTCTCAGATATTGAGGGAATTTTCAATGTATTATATCATATGATATTCTGGATATTTCCTTAGTGGTTCTGAAGATGGTTACATGATTCTATCTACCTAAGGCTCATTTTATTAATAGACTATATTTTAACACTTAGGTGGGGAATTATAATAACTCTTCCTATGACTTTGGCTCCCACTTTCTCCTCTGTGTCCAGCAAGCATGAATTAATTATCTGAAAATTAAGAGGCAAAATTATATTAATTATATTATTGTAAGAAGAAAAGTTGACTTGAAATATTTGGGTTACCACTTTGTTCTCTCTTTCACTTCACACATAAAGATATTCATAATTGGGTTGTGTGTCCATGATAGGAAACTTTTTTATAAAGAGTGTACTGCTATGGACCATTGTACTAATTGTAACCTAAAAATATGTTTTTTTTCTCTTTCAAGCATATGTGTTTTCTCTATATTTAGGTAAAATTGACAGGTTGCTTTATAGTTTGAGTGTCAGAAAATCTGAACCTCCCATTTCTGGTTTAATTCTTACACGAACCGTTTATTGAGCAACAATTCTCCAACAGGGAAACCAAGAGTTGGCTGTAGCTCAGTTTGAAGCCATGTAGCTGTTAGGTGCACAGTAGTTGCAAGCATTCCCCAGACTGTTTTTATATTAAAAAGTGTTGCTGGAAAGAAGGTTTATAGCCGAATAAAGTGGGAACTTGCTGAGTTAAAGTATTATGAAGTTCTTTGCTGCAAGATCTTCATAACCCTGAATATGTTAATGTGCATTGTGAAACTCCCAGAGGAGGGTTCAGATTACAGTCTTTTCCAAATTTATTTGACCATGAAATCCAGTTTTTTAGAGGCACCTTTCTTAAGAACAGAGTTCCTCAGGACATACATTAGGGAACATTGCGAGTCCATCCTGTGTGTCCTAGTTCTAGACAGACTGGAGAGCAGAGCTGTCCCCCAGATGTGCCATTTTGATCTACTGGGGCCGTGGCACAGTGCCGAGCTGGCTAGGCATTGATGCGTGATGACCATGTGTTGGCCAGACCATCTCTTAATTACTGTAGAGGCAGAGGCTCCATAGACAACTCCTGGGGAAAAAAGGGTTCAGCTGGACCTGGGTCACTTGGCTGTAGAATCCCATGGTGAGGTGGGCAAGGCGATCGTCACCAAGTGTGGCTTCCTTGGCAAAGAGGGTGTAGGACTGAATAAAGCTAACCTGGGATTGTTTGCCCTGTGTGCCAACATCAGGAGTGCAGAAACAGTATCACAAAGTGCCACAAAGTGGTTTTGTCATCAGCATTTTTTTGGGATCATTGCCAGTGTAATTTATATAATGTTTGGTAGTCTCCTGTGTTCAGATAAAAGGCTTTTTATTCCCAGCTCACACATTTTTTCCTCCCTTTCCAGATCAATAACAAATAAAAATAGTCAAGAGACATTCAGATTAATTAAGAGTACAAGGTCTATCATTACAGGAAGATTAAACAAGGATGGTAATTCTTTTTAAAACTCATCTTGATTTTTGGAATTTGTATCAGGTGAAAATTTCTTCCTCTCTGAGTAGAGATGTGTATTTTTTTTTAAGGACTTTTAAATTTAATTTAATCTTTCAGTCTCTAAATCTCTATCCATGTAAGTGATATGCAGAATTAAGAAATATATACAAAGAAGGATTTAAAAATAGTTTTAATTTCTCTTCAAAAAAGTTTTTGAGTTCAAACATTTTTTTTTTATTAAAAAAATTGTTGGATAAATACCTAGACCCTCCATTTCAATTTGCTTGTGTCACGTTATATGGTATAAGTGAAACTTCATACATGTATCAAAAGATGGGCCATTGCTCACTCTCTCTTGTATAGTCATTGAACACTAGCTCTGTACACTATGCTGTGTGTGTGTGTGTGTGTGTGCGCGCGTGCATAAAGACTCAAACCAGGGCCTTAAGTCACTTATAGATTTAAGAGGAGAGAGAAAGCTTATACAATAAGTTTAGGAAAAGCTGTTTTACTAAATTGATAGAAAATTTGGGTTGCAGAGGTCATTTTGGCGGGTGGAGTGGTGTGTTTGGGTTATGTTTCACTTAACGCCCTCAATTTCAGCTGAAACTGAAGTTTATCAGTACAACGAAGGTCATATCTCCCCTGAATCTGTGTGTCAGTGTTGTTGTGAGGATGAAAAGGAGCAGTGAAGAGTGATTTGTTCCGAAGCTTAGCTAACTCATATAGGTACAGTAGTATACATCGGAGAATGTAACTTTAGATGTTATAGGAGAGAAATTTATCATCCATGATGATGATGATAACACCTTACATTTGAACATCATACAGCTTGAACAGGTGAGAGAAAGAAACGTCCGCAATAATAACATGATGATAATAAAACAACTGCTGACATGTTGAGTGTTTACTAAGAAGACACTAAGCATTTTTATAGGGACAACATGTAACTTATTCTATGTAATGAATGCCCACTCAGTGGATATTATTGATTCTGCCCATTTTCCAGATAAGGAAACAGAGGTCTAGAGAGGTTGAAATAATTTACTTATTATTATTATTTTTAAATAACTTACTTAAAGACCTGCCAATATTGAGAGCCAGGAGGCTAGACTTTCTAATCTCTGCAGTGTCTATGTCCAAATGTGATTTTTATTGAAATATTGTAATAGGAATATGCTATTATCATCATTTGCAGTCAGTTTTTTTTTTTTTTACTATTGTCAGAGAAATAATATTCTGATGCAGATTCAGCTTCCACCTACTCTATAGCAGCCTTTGCCACTGAACCATGGTCACAAAATTCATTTCAGAGCACCGTGGTCTGCGAGCATCACCTCTGTTTTCCTGGGATCCGACCCTTTGGTGTGCAGAATTATAAAGGGTTAGACTTCCGTTTTTCTTTATAAGAGGAATAGCCTTGGAAAGCTTCATTTTGTTTTTCATTGGAGAATAACCAAGAGACTTATTTCTGTGGTAAGGGAATTAGGTTGGAGCGTTTTTTGAAAAAGTTACTTTAATTTTTGTGGTTGTCTAATTAACCAGATATTTGCCATCTATCTTCAGACACTGATTTGAGGTTTTGTCGATGAGATTCACAGCAATACACTGAACTCAGATTGCGGCCTTGGGGAGTCACTGGGTCTTTAGATACAAAAGAGGCATCGATGTGCTTTGATTGTTTTGTTCTTTGTTTCGTTAACAGCTTTTTCATGCCAGTTTTTTAAATTTTGGGAGTAGTATTTTCCTCCAAGAATTTCTCTGTTTATTTTTAAACATAGTAGAAAACAGAGTTTACATAGAAATTTTATTCTCGTTTTTGCCTTGTCATTTTCTAGATTTTATAATCATCATTTTAAATGTCTGTGTAGTAGTCTGTTAGACAGGAACAGCCAAAACATGCCTAATCGTTTCCATTTGGTTGAACTTTTAGCCTATTTCGAATTTAAATTTTATTTTCAAATCTGTAGCAAATATCCTGAGGCATATAACTTATCCTCAGATTATTATTCTGTTATGACATAGTCCCAGAAGTAAACTTACTAGAGCCAGAGGTATTTTTAAGGCCCTTGATGCACGATAGTTTTAAAAATCCAGCCTTGTACTAATTTTATAAATATACCGTATACATAGGTTTTTAAAGAATATTGAAATTAGACTTTTGAATGCAAACAGACTATCTTAGGTGCAGATGTACTTAGCATCACTGCCCATTTCCAAGGTCAGGCAGTGGCATTTGTCTCCATGAGATGTGTGCTCACGCACACCCAATGTGCTTTGGGAAGGAAGACATAGGACCCAGCAAACCGACATCCTGCAGCAGCTGCCAGAGACTCACTGCTGTAGTTTTGAACAATCTTGCGATGAATAGAGGATATTAGGGACTAAGAGTGTCAGTTATAGGTTCTTTGTCTTTTGGTCAGAGAAGTATTTATCTCACTAAATTACATTTTGTTTTTCTTCAATGCTGATTAGAATTTTTGTAGGGATTATTGTGGGCGATAAATCAAGATACTCAGATTCTCTCTACTTGTCCACTAGCCAGTTAATTTAGGACATACCTGAGTGGCTACCATGTGACAAATTCTTAGCCAATGCACTAATGGTGACAGTAAAACAGGGCTTAATTGCTTAAGAAGGCTCCAGGGATCCAAAATGACAACGTTTACACAAAGATACTATACGAAAAGGGCATTAAAGTAAGAGTTTATTTTGCAGACACAGGCTGCCTCAGGCACCACCTCTGTGTGCCTGGAACAAACACCCAAGGACCAGTTTACCATGGAGTCTCAGCTGGAGTTTTAAATATTTTTATAATATTTTCATATTTAAAATTTAAAAAAAATCTAAATTTTCTATCTTTTGCTGGTCACGTGGGTTCCTGCTCCATAACCAGCCTCAACATGAAGGCTCTCCAGGGGATCCTAGCAAGATCAGATGCAAATTGGCATGGTCACTGTCATCAATAGACAACACTGGCAGGTCGGTGTAAACCACCCCCGCACTGTTGATGCTGTGTTTCACATCATGACTAGGGGTCAGGACCCTGCGGGTCCATTTTCTCGAGTTAGCAGGAAGCTCAGGTGGACTCCCCACCTGCTGGGTACCCCTCGGAGCTGCCCCAGGGCAGTGCATAAGGTGGTCAGCAGTCCTGCGCTCATGTCACTAATGCACTGTGTGACTTCAGGCTCTTTGGGCTTTCTCTTTAGGTCTGTTTTCCAACCCAGAAAACAGTAATTTGGACTGGAATCAACTCTCTGATTTCTTCCTGCTCTAATATCTTAATTAAATAATTCTCCCAAGGCCAAATATACCAAATAGAGTTACTCTTAAATTCCCCTATAGAATTATATATATATAGTTACAAGGGGACTAGCTATTTAACAATTCATGTGGTATTTTCAGTCATGGCACGTCCCTACAAACCTTGGTCCTGTCCAACACCAACGTGTTTCTTTGTCATGGGAAGCCTTATATAGTCCTCAGATCTCTCTTTGAACCCCAGATCTGTTGCTTAACTCTGTGCTTTCAACCAAGCCAATTAACCACTCTGCCTCACTTTCTCATTTGTAAATGTGAGTGATCATATCCCAGGGCTACCGAAAAATAATAATATTAAATGAGCTGTTTATCTTACAGCATTTGCATATAGTAGACACTCAATAAAAACGAGTTTTCTTCCTTCTATGTTGTGAGACTGTGTTAACTTTAAATCCCCATTTAAAAGGTCTTGTTAGGTTTTCTGACTTAAAACAGACTTTGTATCAGTCCAATTTAGAGTGATAATTTGAAAATATTCTGATAAATCATACCTGTTAAGAGAAGAATTATATTATAATTAAATTGTAAGGAGGGACTGTTTTAGTCTGGATCGTAGCAGTAAAGCAGCAGAAACTTCCTGGGGCAGGAGACAGCCAGGAGGTGTTGGGGAGGAGCATTCAGCTGTAAGATGTCATGGTCACGCTCTCTCTGTCCTTGAATTGCCCTGAGTCCGTTCACTAAATGACCAGCCTCCCTTGCGCCCAGTGACCCAAATAACCGTTATTTCTTTGGTGATTTCTTTCCTTTACAAGTTTTTGGAGTAAAAATTTATATTCTAGCAAATTTGTGCGGTGACTGATACCTTTAACAAATATGATGACGAATTCATGGCTTTTCATAGGTTTGCTGGGCTTTAATCCAATGCAGCATCATTCTTTTCAATGCTCCAATTGTCCCGTCTTTGGCCCCTGGGAGCCCCTTTAAGTTGGCATCTGTGTCCTTGGCATGACCTTCACAATCTTTGTAATTTCCAGCAGGACAAAAGATGACTTGTTCATTTTATGTTTCCTGATCTAGACCTGGGACCGGTTCTATTTCTCTCAGGAGCGCTGGTGCCTTCTGGAGGAAATGATGTTTGGAAATTGCCATCTGGACATTAGGGTTGCCCATTGTTACAGGTTGTCATTGTTTCTAAGACTCGTTAATAAAAAAGAAAAACAAATCAGGAGGTTATACTGATATTTCTTCTTCAAATGTAAGATTCTGGGCTAGTCTTTGATATTATATCTTATCTCTTTGCTCTAATGCTGAAAATCTTTTTTCTAATGTCTTTAACATAATTATAAGTGTGCATACGTGTGTGTGTGTGTGTGTGTATAATAGTGCCAGACCAACTCTCAGTATTAATTACTATGAAATGCACAATGCAGCTTTCGACTTTTCCGTGGTTTCCTCTGTCCAGAGGCTCTCTCTTACAACATGCAAAATCCCATGCCCTAAAGCTGTTTGAAATAATTCTTCTCTGTTTGCTTATGCCTGCTACCTGATATGCTGTGGAGTTTGTTTGTTTTGTTTTCAGATTTTAGGCATCACTTTATTTTATATTTTTAAGTGAAATTTGTTTTAATTCTCTAAGACATTTATATGATTTGACAGTCAAAGCCATAAAACGAAGGACATTCAGAGAGGCCTTGCTTTCTTCCTTTCCACTTTCCTCCAATTCTCTCTTCTGCTATAGACAGCATTTTGTTAGTTTATCCCTCTTTTGTTTCTTTTTGAATATGTAAGTAAATATGCCTACTATGTATGCAATATATATAATACAGACATCATATGTTACATTAGTATTTTCCTCCTTTTCTCCCCAAAGTTGGTGCACTATACCCTCTGACCTGCCCTGGAACATCATCAGAGACCTTGCTCTGTCCTTGGCATCCACACGGTGCTCTATCGTGTGGAAGTGTCAGAGTCTTCTTCGTCCCCTATTGGTGGACATTGTGTTCTTTCCATCCTTTTGCTACAGTGACACATATTGTGATCTGTTTATGTCATTTTATAGGAAATAGCCAATTACCCATTTGTCTAATATTTACTTATTTCTTTTTAACTATTTAGTTTATTGCTCCACTTTCACTACGCCTTTGTCGTGGCAGAGAAGCCGATTCCAGACAAGGGAGGGAGACTAAGCACTCATGGATATATCTGTCGCTTTATACTCAGTCCTTCCCTACCCCCACAATATAGCATTGACCATCAGATTGTTATGAAGATCAAGAGAGAAAATCTTTCTGAAAGCACTTTAAAAACTCTATAAAGCTTTTGGGACTCGAATCAAACTGGAGTCTCCTTCAGAATGGGCCTGTGCTGTGATGGTGAAGGCAGGTGACCTTCCCTGCGCCTCCACCCTGAGCTAAGCGAGGTGATAGAGGGGCTTCTGTGCATCATCCGCAGCCCTCCCTCCACTGCTGCCATGGGGGCTCCTACTCCGTGCAGCAGAGTCGATGAAACCGAGGTGTTTAGAGCAATTTTGCAAACCGTACACCCAGAGATTCATAATACAGGCCCATAACATATGAGGATGGAGCCGGTCCTCAGAGAAGCTGCTAACATTTTAGAATTTTTATTTCACTAATTCTCTCCCCTCCAACTTTTCACATATTGGGTGAGACACACAGTATGGTAGTTAAGAGAAGTACTTTTGCAGGAGACACATCTTTTTGAAATTCTTAGTCTTTCTTTTTATCTATCCATCCATCCACCCATCCATCCATCCATCCATCCACCCACCCATAAATATTTATAAAGCTTCTGCAATGGGACTGGCACTTGGCCAAGTGCTGGAAAAGCCATGACAAAGACACATTAAGATGTCACCCTCAAAGACCTTATAGCATAGCATAGCATAGCATAGCATAGCATAGCATAGCATAGCATAGCATAGCACAGCACAGAATAACAGGCTGCCTGAGTCCCTGGACAAGATCATTTGCCTTTATGGGAATGAGAGGTCGTGAGGATTAGGTGAAGGAATATAGGGGATGTGTTAGCACAGTGGTTGGGAAGGAGCAATGAGTGATAACTGCCATGTCCACTTGACGAGACACTCTCCGGAAAAGGAGTCCGAGGCAAAAGGGCGAAGCTAGGACTTAGGCCACGTGGACTCAGTCATTGGCAAGAGGACTGAGGGAAGTAGGTTCAAAGAGTAAGAAGAGGAAGTGTGGCTAACAAAGTAGGAAAATGAAAGAGAAGGCTTGAAACTCATGTGAAGGGCTGAGAGACTGTTTCAACGGAACCGAAGGAGGCTTGGAGACGTAACAAAAATGATAAAAAAAAAAAAACCCAAAACAGTTGCTTTAAGAGCATAACACATGTGGAACTGGCTTCAGCTGAGTCAGTGTTGAGCTAGGGTTAAATCTTTATATCTCTGATTTATTTATTCTCTGTTTACTTTCCAGCATCAGAGATGTCTGTTTTTCAAATCTCTTGGGGCAGGAGGAAGACATTTTAAGTGTTTTTAATTTTATATATCTGAGGACAGTGTGGGGAAATGTCAGTTGACCAAATCTCTCAAGTAGTTTTGTTTCACTCATCTTTGGTGATTAATGGCATGGTCCTTATGTTGGAGATTTGTTTCCCCTGTTTGCACACGCGCGTATGCGTGCACACACACACACACACACACACATATACACACGCACACACACAGAAACATCACTTACAAGGGATTTTCCAGGCTCGGAGGCCATTCAGCTGTTTTCCACAGATTTCTCCATGCACATTTATCGCCCCATCGAGAGCCTTAGTCATCACAAATACTATATTGTGTTCAGATAGCAGGATTTGTTTACACATAAAAATTGAGTTGAGAAAGATTAGGGAGCTTTTCCAAAGGACTTAAAACCCAGGGGAAAGAATGAAGTGTCAGGAGCAGATGTAAGAGCGTTTCTGCTACTAAGTGCACTGTGTGCTTCGTTAAACCAGCATCCACAGAACCCAACAGAGCTGATGAATGAAGGAATGTAAACAGTTATCTCTCTGTCCCTCCGCCTCATCTTTGAAATGAGGGATTGAATTAGATGATTTTTCACCAATGATCAACTAACACGCATTGCACCCGCATCCCCTCCCCTCCCCGGCCCTGCAAAATCCGCTGAATTTTGTGAGCAGCTTCTTTTTCTAGGCATTCAGGTTACGCATTCTTACCATTTACTTTGGATGTGTGTATACTTTCTCTTGGGGGTTTCAATTTAATATGTACATATGGATTCTTTATTCTCCTTTGGTGCATATGATAGAATGAGGTGGAATTGTTTAACTCTTTGCTTTTTGCTCGATGGTTAAATTTCTCCTTTTGAGAACTCAGAAACTTTTCACCGGGCGTGGTGTCATTTTAGTAGGTACATATTCTGTTTAACAGAGGTGATCCCTACCTGCTTTGTAGTGAGCCAACATCTCGTAGGAGGGAGTGATGGATTTTGAACTCAGAAGGTCTGGGACGAGGACCTGCCTCTGCCATTTGTTCACCATGTAATAATCTTGGGTGAGTTAAGCAAACTCTCCAGCCTCAGTTTTACCAGCTGTGAAATGGTGTAATCACATTCATTTGACAGGGCTGTTGAAGTTTTAAAAAGTTAAAAATTACTTATTAGTGTAAAGAACAACACAAATATTATTTTTTAATGAGAATGACCCTGGCTTTCCTTTGGGTTCATCAAATACTCCATTGTCCTTAATGGGACAGCAGAATCAGGATTATTATTGAAAGAGATGAGGAAGGGAAGAAAAGGGGATGGAGTGTCATATTAACCTAGTTTTATAAATAGGTAAGTAAAGGTATCGGCACCAGTTAAAGGATCCGTGGCCTCATTAGTAGTGGCATGTTAGGGCTGGAGATGAAACGTTTTGACTCCCAGCTCATGCTACCATCTCTTGTTTCCTCAGAGATACTTTTTGTTAACTTACAAAAGTCATGTCCAGAGCTAATGAATATCTTGGCCCTTCATTATGGCCACGATATGGTGATTACCACACACACAGAGGCAGGAAGTACCTTACTCTTTTCAACTAAATGATGAGACATGTGCTTAGACGTTATTAGAAGTTGCAGTAATGTCCTTCTGTAACCTGAGCCAACTCGTGATGGACCAGATTTGCTTTGCTGCCAGGCTCAAGTTCCCCTTGTGGCATCTTCCCATTGGCCAGAGGACAGAACATTTGGATTTGTTACCATTAGATCTGTTGGATTTCAGACAAATAGTTAATTTTTTCAAGTCATTGTATTGAAAAATTTCCCATATCTCTCTTTGAATAGAGATGAATGTAATCTATGTTGTTTTTATTAGAGTGAATATTTAGAAACATTATAGGTGCACAGTTATCTCACCCATACAAAGAACAATTTGTGTATAATTGTTTTATAGAGAATAATTCAGTATTATTTTGTAACATCTTCCTTAAATTTGTTCAAAATACCTTCTGTGTAAATACCAAACCCTTTTGGAAATGCAATTGAGCTTGCTGGAATCACTGAGAAATGAGGCAGAGTAGGACGGCTGTGTAAATGTCTGTATCCTTTGGGAAAATTTTCCAGTAGAATGTCTATATTCATGACATTCCAAGTTTCTTTTTGTTCCTAGTTCGGCTTTGCTCTCAGAGGCAGTTATTCATGTAATCAACGGGTTCGTAGTTGTAGTTATGAGATACAGATATCATTCATATATATATATACACACACACACACATACATACATACATACATACATACATATGTATGTATATGTCAGCAAACTCAATTTGTTCTTAAAGCTTTTGTTTATTTGAAAAAAGAAGTTGACATGAACTTTCCTGAGCAAAACATTCTGCACAGTAACTGAAGATTTTTAGGGTTAATGTTTAAAATATTTAAGAAAACAACTTTACAAGTTGTCTTAAGTATTGCAGAGGCATCAGATCCATCCCCAGTGCTGACTACTAATAATAAATCTTATTTGTCATTAGGTCAGATTCCCAAGAACCTTGGAACAAGGTGCCAGTAGAAATTTCGTGTTAATATAAACTGTCTGTCCCGTGGAGAATTTTGCTCTGTGCTGTGCACTCTGAGCCTGACCAAGGTCATAACCTAGGGATACTGTGTCCATTCTCTGAATTCACTGAGTGGTGACTGAGTGCCTACTATTTAGCAAAGTACACTCATGGACATTATGGTGTATATGAAGATGAATGAAGGAGTTTAAAAAGAGGAAATAAAATTGAAGAAATAGTGTGGACTGGTTGTATATTATGGAGAGCTTTGAGTCTCTAGGGGAGGAATTTTTAGATCATCCCGTAATTAACAGAAAATGTAGGAACTTATTTATTAAAAGAAAGACTGCTACGGTTCTGTTAGTTTCAATGGGATTATTATTTTATGGGGTTCTGCTTAGTCAAATAGATACTCATATCCTGTGATATTATTTTAGTCACTTGGCATATGCTCCTGTTTCTAAAAAGCAAATTGAAATTGTCCTAAACAACTGAGCACCTATCTCATTTTGGGGGAGAGAGGGAATATCAAAGAAAGGGATTATGTAATTTTTCTTAGTTTCCTTTTCTGTTGGTTCATAATCCTGTTCGTTAAGACTTAACGTACTCGACACATTTGTCTTGATGATTATATTGTCATTTCATTTTCCCAAAGTCCATTTCCTTATCGGTATAAGCAGATAATACCTGTTCACAGAGCTGTTGTATTGCTCAATTAAGTAATTGATATGAATGTACTTTGAAAAACTATACAGGCTTATTTTCCTCATAGGATTTTAGGTTCTTGCTGCTAATTTTGGTTACAGTTGAAGTGAGCTTGCTCTAAAGTTTAACCTTTCATCACAGTATTTATGTATTGGTGTGTACCTCATGATTCAAGACAATAATAGGTAAGAGCCTTTGAAAAGAATTTTGAGGAGTTTTCTGCTGCTTTAGATGGAAAATTAGTCTAAAACATTTCTCCTTTTGAAATAAATAGAATTTGGTAGGATCAATCATAATCATGGAAATGTTAGCCTCGTATAAATGTAGGAAAGCCATTGGATTTAGATTCACAACACTTAGAGTCCGGGCCTTGCTGCGGCCTAGCCATTGTTAGCCAGTGATCCAAGTCAAGCCATGCACCTTTTAGGGCCTCATTTTTTAGGGGGGGACATCTATAAGATAAGGGAGTTGAAGAGATGATGTCTGAGCTTCTATGTTAATTTAGGATTACATTTCTTTTTTTTTTTTGAGAATATCAGAGACTCAAACTGAGGCTTAAGCAGTATAGATTATTTTTTCCTCACAAAATGCATGGACAGAGGCAGCACACGACTGTTTCTGCTCCATCAGGGACTCTTGTCCTTGTGGTCCAAAGGAGAGGTCCCGCTATCATCTCTGCTTTCCAAGCAGCAGGATGGTAGGAGACGGGGAGAAAGGCGTGGATGGATGCACGACTTTTGTCATTGGCCAGATCTTGCCACATGGCCACATCGAGTTGCAAAGGAGTCTGGGAAATGCAGCTGTAATCCAGGTGGCTGTAGCCAAGTTATTACCCTAGAATAGAGGTCTTGGGCCCAATTTAGCCTGCCGCTTGTTATCGTAAATAAAATTTCCTGGAAACACAGTTATGCCCATTTGTTTACACAAGTCCATGACTACTTTTGCACGACAACAAATAGTTGTTACGGGAACTGCCTGGCCCATAAAGTGGAAAATACTCCTGATCTGGCCCTTTCTAAAAAGTGAAATAAACTTCTTGACTCCTGCTCTAGAAGAAAAAAAGGTAATCATCGGGGATAAATAGCAGTCTCTGCCTCAGCTCCCTTCCAAATTCTGATTCTAGAATAGCAAACAAATAAAAAACCCAGATAGTTACATATGATGTCAGAATCATTTTGAAAATGCCAGTAGACACTAAAACACATGTTGTTAAATACGAAAACAAAGTTCTTTCTTGCTCGACAGGCTGAAGCTTGAGCCGTGCCTGTTGAATTGCCTTCCTTTTTGTTTCATTCACTTCTGTGTCTTATGGTGGTTGCTTTTGGTTCCAGCCCAGGTCTCTAAGAGGCCAGCTACTTCTCTCTAGCTTTGAGTAAAAAAACGACATTATTTGGCATGTATCTTGCATATCCTTCATTTTGGTGACACTAAAACGGTGAAAAGATGCAGGGACATCTTTGACCTAGTGTAATAACGTCTGTTGTTGACAGTGAACTGGTGACCATCACACTGTGAGGGAGCCCGTGGCTGTTAGCCGTGAGGTACTGACTGTCACTACACTCCTTTTTTCCCTTTGCTGGTTCACATGTCATTTGGGGGGAAGTTTAACATATTTGTTGCATTTGCTTATTCTTTTAGCTTTTCAAGGTATATTATTGTCTTCCAAAGAAAAGTTTTATTTGAAAATGTGTGATTTTACTATTCAAACCCAAGAATAGACGAGTTCGAACAATGCAGGAAGGAGACTGTTGGCATTTCTCTGAGGGACACAGAGACAGACCCGTTGGTGGAGCTTGTTATTCACTAGGAAGGCGCATGGGAACCATATCACCTGTTCCTTTGCTAATGCTCTCTGCTCAGGGCTACTTTCTATAAAGTTGATAGATTAATGAATTTCTGAAACCTAGGTTCTCAATGACAGTAAGTTTTGTGTCTTCCGAAATGACTCAAACTTTTAGGTTATTAAGAGTGCATTTTCATTCCTAAGACTCATTTTGTGCATTTTATTATCTGGTGGAATGATGCTGGTCTTTTGAAAACAAAACAACATCTTCAGGTAAAAAGTGCAGTATGTAGCATCCTGGCTAAGATTTCCATCCCGCTGTTACTGTCTTTTCGAAATTTCTTAGTTTTTCTGGCTTGTGCTGTCTTATTCAGAGAGCGAGGAAGGTTGATTAATTTTTAATTTCCTTCTAGTTATTAAAGGTCCTGCCCTTTAATAATCTTGGCTCTCAGTAAACTCACTTTAATGGATAGATGAAATCAGTGTGTAACCGAGGTATCACTCCATTTCCTCCAAGTTTTTCTCAAACGGCCTCTTATTAATAACAAACTCAGTAAACCCTATTTGAAAATGGAACCTTGTCTCCCAGAACTCCTGACTGTGCTTGCTAGGTTGAACATTTTTCTCCCTAGTGCTTTTCACTTTCTAACATTCAGTATGATTTGCTTAGTTACTGATTTGTTGTTTGTTGTCTGTTTTCCCCACAGTAGATTAGAAAGTCAGTGTGGGTAGGAATTTTTGTCGGCTTTATTCACTGAGTATCCCCAGAGGCAAGTACAGGGTCTAACATGTTGTAGATGCTCAATAAATATTTTCTGTTTGATTAAATATATGTTTTAAAAATTATACATTTTCATAAATTTCCCGAGTAGTACTTGACATCCCAATTGTAAATAACACAAAATGAACTTCAGCACAACTACTATCAGAATGATTGAGGATTAAGATATACTAAAAAACACTGAATTAGTTGTGTACACTTATTCAAGTAGGCGAATGTATGATATATACATTATAGCTCAACGACGCTGTCAAAAAAGAAAAAAGAAAAGAGAGTGTGTTTGATAAGTGGGTTGACTATGTTTTAAATGGCTCTCTGGCTCAGTCGGAGATGGGGTGGGGAGGGGGAAACGGAGCTGCTGAATTTGGATGACATAGAAAGGGGAGAAGCTGAAAACTGCCCACAGAACGTGGATCTTGCCCAATGGGGCGCCCCAGAGGGTTCTGCCTTGGGCCCAGCCCTCCTGTAGCCTTGCTTCTCTGAATGGAAACTGAGTCCCTGAACTTTATACCAAGGTCTTTGTTTGAAGCTTACTTTGGTAGCTGAAAAAGTTCATACGATCCTATTATTCTCCTGTAAGATTTTCTTCTGCAAAAAGGCTTTCCCCTCCCCTTCTGCAGTGACTTGTTTCAAGCTTTTGCTGTTTCACCTTAAGTTTCTCCCAGGGTCAGTGGAAAAACGGAAGTAAACACTCTGATTTTTGCATTTCATCATTTCACGTTGTTTGTGTCCTCTGTGGTTTTGGTGCCTGGGTGCAGAAGACTTTTAGGTTTCTAAGCCGTAAAGGATGAAATATTCATTTGACGTGATTTGTGAATCCTTTTCTTGACAGCCCGGCATTAGCTTTTCTGTATTACCTCAGCCAGAGCTTTGCAGAAACCTGAAATGAAAAATGTGGTTGTTTT
Source organism: Cynopterus sphinx (assembly GCA_030015415.1). NCBI lineage: Eukaryota > Metazoa > Chordata > Mammalia > Chiroptera > Pteropodidae > Cynopterus > Cynopterus sphinx. The sequence continues at coordinate 47,284,256 of CM057389.1, read as the reverse complement.
CTCTGTCGAATGTACCTTTTTATTACCTTTGCTGCGGTGATCCCAAAACCTTGACGCCCCTAGGCTGGGGTTCTTAGGTTTCTCTCCCGCTGCACAGTGTCTCCCTGTGTTGGCAGGGTTGAGGAAAGTGTCATTCTGGGTGAATTAGACCCATTCGCCCACGTGGGAATTAAATATGAGCTTTCTATGGCTATCTCCATGCTAAGTCAGAAAGGCCAAGGTTTTTGCAAGTGTGTAGTTCCTTCGAAAGCCTTGATGAATAATTTCAGTTAGGCCATGCTGGAAGTTTCAAGCATTCTCTGCTGGTTAGCTGCAAAGTGGTCCTGTGTGAGCCGCTCTGTGGCTGTCATCAGGCACCTGGCAGAGGAAGCTGTGGCCGGAGGGGGGTCTTCTTTGGCTGGTGTCTTCTAATTGAAAAGGCTACAGGAGGACACAGCTTGAGACAGGCTGTCTGCAGCAGACTAGCTGCACTGCGGCTCATCTGCCTCAGGAAAATTCCTTGCAGAACGCCCTATAAATTCTTCCACTGGGCCCATAGGCTTCTCTTCAGGCCCCGGGGGCTCTGGTCGTGGTACACGCTGTTCAGTTCACCATGCAGGGGCTGCCTACCTCTCCTAGTCCGGTCAAACACGACCTGAGTCTGCAGTTTGCTACTCCTCCTTTGCAGTTTGACTTAGTGTGGGGCTGTGAAGTAATGTGATTTTCAGGAAATAATCTGTTCTCTGTCCTAAAACAGCCACTGAATTATAAAAAAGTTACCAAAAGTTAATTCTAATGGCATACCTCGTTCATCGTTTGTGAAGGGATTTACTAAGACTTTTCACAAGGCTAATATGGAGACTATGAAAGAGTGAAAGATGTATCGTGCTTTTGTGCTACTTCGTGGATTTACATGTGGCTAGTGAAAATGTGTACTTATTACACTGTCTATTCTTGGACCATTTCAAATTTGCTAGCTTCAAGGTTTGAATTTTTAAAAATTCTTTTGTTCCCCTCTGACAGTAATTGATATTTATTTTCTACTGGCAAATGTCGGCGAGAGAAAGTGGGAGCTCAAAGGGGTGAAATAATTTCCCCCGGTGATGGGAAAACAGTGTTGTGTCATAAGGTTAGAAGCGTTGTCTTTAGGAAAGTTGAAGAAACTCGAGTTCCTTGGCCTGCTCTGCCACTCGCTGAGAGTTTCCTCATCTGTGATGGGGAAGGAATGCTGAGTGCCCCTCTCTGGCACTCTTTGTTGTAAGATGCACCATGATTTTGAGTTCTGGTGAAAGAAAAATGCTTCTAATTCGACTGTGACACAGGGCTGGGATACTGTCAATTGCAGGACACATTCTGATTTCAGAGCGACTCATAGTCCTTAAAATTTTGGGAATCAGAAGAGAGTAGTTACCACAAGGTCTGGCCTATACTAAACATCAGTGTGTGTGTGTGTGTGTGTGTGTGTGTGTGTGTGTGTGTGTGTGTAGAAAAAGAGAAAGTGGAAGGGAAGGAGGGAGAGAGAGAGAGAGAGAGAGAGAGGGAGGAAGGGAGGGGAATAAATATGCACGGGAATGAGAACGAATGGTCGCTTCCTTCTTTTCCAGGTGCTCCTTCTGCTCTCTCCTCCCCTCCGCTGGGCCTAGCCTTCTTCCCTGGAGGTGGCAGCGACCCTGGGAGTCAGTAACGGCTTGCAGTGATATTCCTTATTGATTCAGTCTTGCTTTTGCAAGCCGTTTATTTTCACCTTAACTAAGGAAAACGTTGGATGTGGAATACAGAGTCAGTGAGTTTAGAGGAAAGTGCATGAGGACACCTAAGGTTCTGAGCTTCTGTATGGACTTAATTCACCGCAGGACGTTCTACAGCGTTGCGATTTCAGGGTAGAGAAGAGGCATCAGGGGACATCGGACATTCCACGCTTGGCCACCCTTAGTAGATGGGCAGTTAAGCTCTGGCTAAGGTTCAGTTCAGAATTTTGATAAACAGTGAGATTATTCAGGCATCCATCCAGATGTTTAATTCCTGCCCGTTTCCAATGGATTTTGTAAGTTGTTTTAACCCCCGATTAGATCTTAGATTTCCTATTTGTAAAATGAGATATAGCTTTAGCTCAAAGAATAAGTGAAAATGAAATGAACGAATCAGTCACTGGAAGGTTTTATATCATCGATTCTAAATAACCAAATTAGGACCTTCAGTCCTACATTCACCAGGCCCTGGTAAGTGCTGGAAAGGTACAAAGATAATAATGATCTAGTCCCTGCCATATGCTGGAACCTTACGATCTAGCAGTAAAGACAGAGAGGTGAACACACTCGGCCTCCTGACAGCTGGTCTCTCGACAACGCACCAAGAAAGTGCGTTTTCATTCGTAACAGCAGCAACAGCAACAGCAGCAGCACGGTTGATGTTCCCCAAACATAAAACATTCTTGATAATTAGTGAATCGCCTACCTTTGCCTTCCTCTCCTTCATTTCAGGGTTTTCTTGTGCTCAAATCATACCTTAAGCTTAGGTATCTTTCATGTGCCTCTTTGCAATATAGATAGTGTCCACATTTTGTCAAACATCGGAGTGAAGAGGAAACATTCCTCCAGTAGCTTTAATATTTGGTAATTCACTGAGTATCATTTTTCATCTAGACCTTTTGACTCCATGCGTCATAGTATAAGGGCGAGCGATATTGTGACTCAGGGTAAAAAATTCAAAATCGAATGTTATGGGATAGTAGCGCTTGGCATAAGGGACAGAAAGGAAGTAGGACAAGTGACATGTCAGTCTGCGTAGATAAGTAGATACAAGATTTCCAAAGCAGTATGACCTGCTCAGATCTTCTATGAACGGAGTGGGAGTCTCCACCACTAATTAATGCGGCGATGGTTTCTTTGGATTCAGACACACACGACGACAGCTAAGTAGCTAACAGAGGTTTATACGTTTAAGACCACCTAGGAGCTAAATATCCAACATTCATACGTTAAAGAACGTAGCGCTTTCTGTTTGACCATTAAATTTAGTCCTATAGATTAAATGGCATATAGAAATTTGCCTAGTTGTAATTCCAATATATTTAGTTGTGCAAATGTCAAACTCACTAATATTAGGGTTTCGCGGATGGTGGCTGATGCCTCTTGAGTGCGTCCCATGTTTTAAGAGCTTCATAGTCAGTCACCTAATTCGAACAGCCTGTGAGGAAGACACTATCCTCATCCACACGGGGTGTGCGGGAGTTGGGCGGGGCAGCTGGATAGTGGTGGGGTGGTGGGTGGAGAAGCTGACTTCCAGCCCTTCCATACCCTCCTGAAGCTAACAACCCTAGGCTACCAGAGCTGATGTCCCAGAGTTAGGAGCTTCGACGGGGCAGTGAGAAGGCCCTGATGTCACACCCCGTATCCTTTGCTCCCCAGCTCCAAATCTTCCCTCTGCATCCCATATGCCTAAGATTCCAGCGAGAAAACATTGGGGTCTCTGACTTAAGCTGGGGAGCGGAGTGATGTGCAGATGAGCCTGACTGCACCGTAAGAACCTTTCCGTTTCGGTAGTGCACCGGGATTTCAGTGACAGGAGCCTGTGTGTGTGTGTGTGTGGGGACATTTAAATGGGTCTTCAGGCTGTTTGACGTAACCTCATATTTACTGATGACAAATTTCCTGTTTTTAAGAACTGAATACTAATTAGGATGCAGAGTCAAATAAATTACATGGCTTTTAAGTTATGACTCAGCTATGAGCGTGGGGATTTGTCTTGTCGTTATCCTGGAGGACCGGCATAGTCCCTGTCACTCCATAAATGGTTCAGCTGGAAGAGGAATTCTCTTAATGGACCATTTTCATTCTAAAGGCAAAGCTTCGCCTCTTCGATCACATTGACAGCCTGTGTCCCTCTCTGTAACGAGGAGGATCCTTTACTAACCAGCTCCTCGAAGCCCAGGGCTCTGCACAATATTCCAGGGACCCATTGGTTCCAAGAAGCTGCTGTGTCGATGTGGAGAGAGCACTGGGCTGGGAATCGGATACTTGGATTTTCACTCAGAGTCCCCATCCCCGGAGTTCACTGTCGGGCTGGTCCCTTCTCTAAGTCATCAGTTTCCTCATTTGTGAAAGGACCATTCCTGGTTTTATAACTTCAGGACTATGGTCCGAGTAGGAGGTGAATGCTGGTTGCCAGGCAGAGCTCAGACCTGATGTATCTCCAACTCTGCTTCTCTGCTCCTTCCCGTGGGTCGTTGGACATGCTAGAGCAAGCCTTCCACCCGTGCATGCCGGCGCAGCCGCAGGCCTCTGGGATCCGGTGTCGTCTGGACCCGCAGGCCTCCCCACTTGTCCACCCTGTTACACATTCTCATTTGCTCTCTTCACTTTCCTACAGTGGCAATCCCAAACCTTGGCTATATTTATAGATCTCAGTATCCCTTCCCTCTGTGAGTTACTTTTCTTCTCAATTATGCAGGAAAAAACAAAAACCAGAGCTACAAAAAAATAAATCGATAGCATTTTATCAATTCTTAAAGGAAAAAGCCTTAGAAAAAAGCTATTATTTCTGGAGCTGCCGCCCACCCAGTGAGTTCTCTGTCACCCTCACACCCCATCTTCTTCCCGGTCCCGCGGGAGGGGCATCTGATCAGCTATGCTAGTAATTCTCTGTTCTCCTGGCTTCTCAAGGATCTTGCAGGGTCATCTTTCCTCTACATCCTACCTCCCACTCCTTTTTTAGTCTATTTTTGTCGGTATTATATATAAATATAGGTAAGTCCCCTCCATAGTTTAGCAAACAAACCAAATAACTCTCCAAGCTCCAGCTCTGCCTCGGCTCCCACCCTAACTATGGACCCATAGCTCCTCTTCTTTTCTCAGCCAAAGTTCTCGAAAGGCAGTCTGGTTCCAGTCTCTAAATGTCCATGACTGACTCCTCCGCCCATTCCAGTCTGGGCTGAGGAGTCGGTCATGATGTCCTCAGAAGTGATCTTGCCAAGACCTCAAGTGATATAGTTTGTCTTGTTTCATTTTTTATCTCACCGGATTTCTCCGAGGCATTAGACACTCTTCATTTCCCCCTTGAAACTGGCTTTCCTTGGTCTCGATGGCACAAGCGAAAAGATAATAATCACAATGTGTATTGCGCACAACGTCCAGTGTTCTGTGGCTGCACAGAGTGCCCGTCATCAACACCCTAACCTGAAAGGTGGACGGCTCCGTGAAAACGCTAAGACGTCTGGTTTTGAAGGTTGAGGAAGCTTGCGTGTGATCACATGGCTGCAGGTGATGGAGGGAGGGCTTGCACTGCGGCCTTTCTGAGTCCGAAGCCCAAGTTTCCCCACTTAAAACGTTTATCTTTCCCAGATTTCCTCGGGCCTCCGTGGTGGCAGGTTTTGATGTCCTCCGTGGTGGGCTCCTCGTGCTATGATACCCCACCAGCACCGGCGTGGTCCAGGACTGTGGTTTTGGCCCTTGGCTTTTCATCATTCTGCCTCGTTGGAGCATCCTGTGTGCAGCGTGGAAACTGCCACAGGTTATAGACGCCCAGGCCCGGCCCTTCCTGAGCTTGTAGCCCAGGGGCATCTGTGTGAGGCATTTCCAGCTGGTTGGGGCTCAGGTTTTCTGCCAGATTGTTCTACAGGCTGTGGTGCCGTGATCCTTCCTTTCTCTCCCCACCCCCCTCTGTGCCATCGGCGTCGGGCCTCGCTGTGGCTCTCCTGGGCCTGTGCAGTGATGCTCCCACCACGTGGTCTGCTGTTTTGCGTCTTTCATTCACCAGTGTGACATCCACATATTGTGCGTCGTTAGGTTTCTGAGCTTTTATTTCTGTAGAGAGGCATTTCATTACGTGAATTTATGATATGCCATGTATGTATTAATGGGCATTTGGCTCATTTACAGTTTTTGGCTATTTTGATGCCTCTACTGCCTTGTACAGTTCTTCTTCTTTTTTTTTTTTTTTTTGGTCCCCTTGTGCATGAATTTCTTCAGGGTACAGATCCAGGAATGGAATTGCCTGTCACAGGGCGTGTATATCTTCAACTTTACCAGATAATGTCAAACCGTTTTTCAAAGTTGGTGTCAGTGTTTACATCCCACCATTGATCCATATATTTGGCAGCATGTGGTACTGTCAGACTTTACATTTTTTACTGGAGTGATTGGTGTGGAGGGTATTTTATTATGGTTTAAATTTTCCCTCTTAGTAACGAGGCTGGTCACCTTATGTTTATTTATCATCTGGATTTCCTCTTAGTGAAGGACCTATTCACGTTTTTCCCACTTTTCTAATGAGTTGCTTTGTAAGTTATTTTTCATTCTGGAAATGAGTCCTTTGTTGGTTATATGTGTTGAAAATAAATTATACTGTAAAATCACACACATTGAAGATGAACTGATTACGGTATTTTTTAAATAATTATTTTCTTTTTTATAATAAAAAAATTTTGATTACAGTTGACATATAATATTATATTAGTTTCAGGTGTACAGCATAATTATCAATTAGACATTTATATAACTTATGAAGTGATCGACTTGATAGTATCCATCTGACACCAGACATGGTTATTACCACATTATTGACTACATTCCCTGTACTGTACAGTACCTCTCCATGACAATTTTGTAACTGCCAATTTTGATTACAGTATTTCTCTTTACTTTAGTGCTAATAACTAAGTAGAACAGAGTAATTGGAAAACGAATAATAGTATACATTACTTCAAATTAATCCTCTCCCCTTCTTCCCTCCAGGTGTCATTATTGTCCCCAGTGCTGGTGTCGGTATTGTCCTGGGAGGCTACATCATAAAAAAGTTGAAACTCGGTGCAAGAGAATCTGCCAAACTAGCAATGATCTGCAGTGGTGTGTCTTTACTGTGTTTCTCAACCCTGTTCATTGTTGGATGTGAAAGTATCAATCTAGGAGGGATAAACATCCCTTACACAACAGGGTAAGTGTCCTGGAAGAGCCTTTCTGTGTCTTCACGAATGAGGTTTCAGTGTTCGAATTCCAGGGGCAGCCTTGTGGCCCTCCCCTCCAAGCTGGTGTACCAACGACAAAACGAAGAAATAGCAGTCTCCTGAGTAACCCTACTGCCCAGGGGTAATAATTTAAAAATTCGTTTTAGTCGTCGCTTCTGGTATTTACCTCTATCTATATTTTTAAGGCACGTTCTATACATTAATGAAATCGAGGCATCACTTACGACTTTCCATCTTGGTAAATGAGGACTTCAGCTTTCCCTTTGCACACTGTCACAGCCTTCGTTGACGTCTCACGTCATGATCATGACAGCTTTGTTAGCTGCTGAGGCAGACGTAGCGCATTGTGCCTGGGCTTCCTTTTTCGTACAACACGGGCTGTCCTGGAATGAATAATGGCCTTGTTTCCATCTCCTCTGTTTTCTTAGACTCCTCATCTAACTTCCACATTCTCTAAGGGCTCAAAACTTCTCAGTATGATTCTGCTCCTGTCCACTGGGCTCATGGCTCCATTTCCCCAGCCCCTGGAATCATCCCTGTCGGATCCCGAGTCCCCCCGTTCTCATCCGGACACAGTGCATTGGGGGACACGGCGCTGCCCGGCTGTACCCTGGGAATCCCATTGGCCTCTCTCTGTACTGAGTCTTTGTTTTCTGGACTCTGTAGATGCCTCTTTTTTGATTTGCTCCCTCCTTTTGTGAGAGCACATCCTCCAAGAGCTACAGGAAGGCTGGAAAGGCTCTAACTTTCTTGGAGACTTTTCATGAAATAGGCTTTTCTTTTTTCTTTTTTATTTTCTTTTTGGTAACTTATGTTTTATGGCCAAGTTTTTGGCTAGGTAAAGAATCATTTTCACTCAGAATTTAAAAATTTTTGCTCATTGTCTAATTTCTTATGTTATCATGGAGAGTCTGGCTTTCCTTTTCCTCAGTCCTTTGTGTGTGACCTACTTTTCCTTCTTGGGAGCTTCCATTTATTCCTGATATTCCCAAATTGCACCATGATATACTTTTTTTTTTTTTTTTTTTGCTAGGCACTGGTGAGCTTTTATGTCTGAAAACTATGTCCTCAGTTCTGTTTATATATTTTTATTTTAATTTTGTTGTTTTCTCACCATCAGTTTTCTCTTCTTTATCTTTCATTGATCCTCTGCTTTTCTTATTCTTCATCACCTATTTAATAACTCATATTTTGTCCTCCTTTTTTGAAAGATTTTTCAACTTTATTTTCCTAGTCTTTTAAATTCTTTAGGAGGGAGGCTATTATATTTTTATTCATTCATTCATTCATTCATTCAGACTATTATGTTTTTAATTTCCAATTTTTTTCTTGAGTTTTGATTGTTTCTTGCTTCTAGACTTCTTGCTTCATGGATGAAATATCTTCCGTTATTTCTCTAACATTAGAGTTTATTTTCTTTCCCAAATTGTCTCTGGAGCACAAGTGCCTCCTTTTTATTTATTTTGCTGTCTTGATTGTGTTGGAAGCTTCTGATGATCCTTAGCTTTCTCTTAGTGTTGAGGGATGAAGAATTGAAAAGATGAGTAGGTGCTCTGTGTCTGAGGGCAGATCGTTCGGTATATCTCGCTGTTGGATAATTAGGGGGGGACTGCTGGTGTTTTCTTTGGGGTGCTCAGTGTCAGAACCTGAGCTTTTACCTCTGAGGTGCTTCTGTTCCTCAAGAGAAGGATGTTCCAGGCTCTCGGCTGCAGCTGTGTTGGGGGTGGGTTCAGGAGGACTGTAAACCAAACTGTTGACGTTCCAGAGCTGAAGGATAGTGGCAGGAAGGGCCTAGGTCCTACTATTCAGTTTGCAGACTTACTTATTTTCCCTACCATTCTAGGATCTCACCAGAGGTCTCTTTTGTGTGTGGTGGTCTTACATACAGTTTTTTTTTTCTTTTGGTTCATTTTCCCCAGGAAATAGAAGGGTAGAAGAAGGAAAGTACTGAATAGAGATGATACTAAGTAGAATAGGGATGGGAATCCCTTAATATTGTATCATATTTGGACCAAGCTTTTTTGAGCTGAGTTCTAGAGGCCTCTCCTTCTTTCTCCTACTGCTGGCCTTTGTCATGCCCATATGCTTTTTTTTTAAGTTCTCAATCACAGTTTCTGTTTTATTGACTCTTTTTTCCCGGAACTCTCCATCCTTTGCTTCAGTTGAACTGGTTGCTTTCTTGGCATAATTTATATCCTGGGACTAATTTTCACAAATCTTGATTGTGTCCACTAGTTTTTGTTTATTTGTTAACTCATTTGCCGGAGAAAAATCTTTGGATAACTTCCTAGGGAAGGATACATGGGAAGAAAAACTTTCTGAGCCTGTAAGTACATTAAAGTGTCTTTATTATTCTCTCACATTTAAATGAGAGTTTGAGTGGATTTAGAATTATAGGTCAAAAGGTTGTTTTTCTGAGAACTTTGAAGCTATAACTTTATTTGTAATCTAACATTTAATGTTGCTGATAAGAAATTTAATAGCTGTCTATGCCATGCCACCCTGAACATGCCCGATCTTTTCTGATCTCAGAAGTTAAGCAGGGTTGGGCCTGGTTAGTACTTGGATGGGAGACCACCTAGGAAGACCAGGTGGGGCAGACATTAAAAAAAAAGAAAAGAAAGAAAAGAAATTTAATAGCAGTCCCAGTTCTCATTTCTCTGTGTGGCCAACTTCATTTGGAAATTTTTAGGATATTTTTTATTCAAGGAGTTCTGAAATCACATAAAAAATATCTCCCTCAAATTTTGTCCTGGCTGAATCCATCTAATGTCACTTTTTCAATGAGTCTTTCCCTCTCTGCTCAATCTAAGGGAACCCACTGATCCCTCATTCTCTTTTTCTTTCAAGTTTACTATCTACTATATTTTTTCTTTTAAAATTTATTTTATTACCATTGACAATACTATTTTATATTAGTTTAAGTGTATAGCATAGTGGTTAGACATTTATGTAATGTACAAAGCAACCTCCCCATTAGTCTAGTACACCCCTGGCACTAGACTTATTTATTACCATATTATTGACTATGTTCCCCATGCTTTACATCCCCACTGACTATTTTGTAACTACCAATTTGTGTATCTGAATTCCATCACCTTTTTTCACCCAAACCTCCATTCTCCCCCACGTCATGCAATCACCAGATTATTTTCTGTATGAGTCTGTTTCTGTTGTGTTTGTTTTGTTCTTTAGATTCCACATGTAAGTGAGATCGAATGGTATTTGTCTTTCTCTGTCTGACTTATTTCACGTAGCATAATACCCTCTAGGTCTACTCATGCTGTTGCAAATAGCAAGATTTCATTCCCGTCACTCTTCATCATATTACACCTTCTTAGTTTCCTCTTAGTATTTAACTCCTATCCCAGCTTATCTTTTTAAATTATTTGCTTTGCTCTCGTCTCTAAAATATGAGCTTCTTGAGAAGTTACCAACTGTCTCCATGATAGTTGTATCTCCACCATCCCGTGATGTTTGTTGCATGAATGAATGAACAGATGAATGAGTGTCTTGGCACAGGGTTTTGTTCATTCATTGTATTAGGCTTTCTCTGAATCTTCTTAATCTAATGTGTATTTTTGTCTCTTTTTTATCCCAGGAAATTTCTCTGCTATAGCTTTGTTTGTTCTCTCATCTTTGTTTTTCTATGTTCTGCAGGATTCCTGCTATTCAGATGTTAGAATGTGTAGTCTGGTTGTCTCTGTTTAATTTATTCTGTTTTTTTTTTTTTTGCTATGAGAGATTTTTCCAAACCTGTTTTCTCTTTTTTATGCACATTTTTTATTTCGAGGATACTTTTTTCTTTTTTGTATTCTGAGTGTTCCCTTTTTTCATAACATCTGATGTTTTAGGGAACAAGATCTTTATAGATCTCTAAGCGTGTGTAATTAGAATTTTTTTTTTTTTACTTTATTTCTGTGCCTTACATTTTATCATTTGATTGTAAAGATCAATTTCTCTGTTTATTTATTTTGGGCTTTACAGGTTGACAACACTCAGTCTAACAACTCTCAGATTATGTGCCCCAAATAGAAGGATGAAAAAGTTTTACTGAGTTGACAACATCTAGAGTAGAAGCTTGGTTTAAAAGATGTCTTCCAAGTTCTCTAGAGCAGAGCTTTCTGATGAATTTCTAGGCTCTTAGTCGGGGATGGAGCTGAGTGCAGAGAGGCAAATGGAGGCACACAGTGACGCAGTTTTCTGTCCCTCTGGGCTCCAATGCATCCAGTTGTTTTCAGCGTCACCTGCCCTTTTGAGTTTCACCGCAGAGCTGTGTGGAGGTTCCACAGGCCGGGCCGGCCCCTCTCCCACGAGGCACCTGCTCACGTCACACAAACCTGTGCCTAGCCACGTGCCCTTTTCATGAAGTCTGCTGTCACTCTTTCCATTCCTCTTTGCTAGTTTATTCCTTTTAATCTGCCTTCTATGTTAAGTGCTTTCTCAGATGGGATGGAAAGCAGACTCAGTGGTTTATTAGCTTTGAAACTGCAAGTCGCCTCAAGACTTTTAAATCCCTTGCTTAACACCACATCTGCCTTGCCAATCCTGAATCGGCTGAATCCGGGCTCCCCACTGCTAGTGGGCAAAAGTTATATAATTGTGCTGATTGGCCCCATTACAAATTTATGAGTTCCAATCTTAGCAGGCCCTCACCTTTGCTGAGAATCCATTTCCTGGGCTCTAGATAGCTTCCTTTCCTATGCCCCCTGATGGTTGTTCCATTTTTAAAAAACCCTTTTTCAAGTTTTTACCCTGGTCTTGTTTTTCTTACTGTACCACCTTGTCTTCTGCCATTATTAAGTAAACAGAGATCCCAAGAATGAATTCCTTGAACTTCTTTTCCCCTCTCTCCATCAACTCTTTTGTTGAAAATTGTGTTATTTTTAAAGGCAAATACCAATGCCATCGTTTTCTAGCTGTGTGACCTCCCCCCCAAAAATGACCTTATATTGTTGAGTCATACTTTTCTCATGTGTAAAAGAGTGATAATGTGAATCACACCTGCTTGTAAGCATAATTAAAGTAAAACATGTGTGGTTGAAAAGTTAAAATACTGCAGAGGGTAGAAAATAGAAATTGATGTCTTCTTCCCCCATCTTCAACCTCCAATCTGAAGCATCCAAATATTTAAACAAATGTTTATAACCTTGATTATAAGGTTTCTGGTATTTCCTAGCACAGAGTCTAGCACTTAGTCTATGCTGAAAAAAAGCTAGTTTCTTGTCTCTATTCCCTTCCCTTCTAGATCATGCCAAGCAACTCTTTTTCTTCTTTGAGAGATGAGTGAATGTCTGCCATCTACCTCTGCCCAGGGATGTTACTCATAGTGACGCTGAAGCTAGTAAGAATTGATGTAAATAACACCCAAATTGTCTAAATCCATGAGTTCTGATACACTTCTTCTCATTTAACTGTATCAACCAAGAAAAACTTGGTTAGGAATGCTGAAAGATGCTACCAGGCTTCAGTCGTGCTAGTATTTGCAGCCTGACCTCAGTGAAGTGTATAAATGAACAAAACCCAGTTTTCTTGGAGAAGTTGTCCAGCTCCCCAAATACTTCTAGGGAGATAGTCTAAAATGGAATAACTGTAAACACTTTTGGGTGGTCCAACTGCACAGGCGTTTCATTTTTAGAGTAGCGGTTACCTTTGTGTGAAAAATAATAGACCCTTTCTCCGATCAGGACGTGGGCTACGGGTCAGCTTCTTCTTGCTCCCTTGGCTGAGTGTCCTTGTGCTCATCGCTGTGTGGTTGGCCGGCCCAGTACAAATTGTGTTTTGTTCTGCATAATTTTGAGACTGTGCATGGATACCCCCTCCCCCGCCCCCACACCCATTTAAGCCAATGAAGAGAATGATGAAGAGAGTGGCCGTGAAGAGGGGAGCTTTTGTTAGGCATTTATTTGCCTCTGGTGTTTCAGGTGTTTCCATTTATGTCCTGCTTGTTTCAATGAAAGAGACAGACTTAGTGATTAAGTGATTTGCCCAAAGTCATTAGTTAACAAGGAGTGGAACCGAATCAAGCCCAGATTATCTGTTTCGAAGTCTGTTGTTCTTACTGTCCAGTTCATACTGCACTGGAGTGCTGTTTTGAAATTTGTATATCCTACAGGCACACACCTAAGTGCACACACCACCCCCTTACTGAGAGAGCGGTAGAGAGGATAGAGAATGAATCTGTTTCTCCCAGGAGTGCCCCGTTTTCTAACATTTCGGTAGAGATGAGTTCCAGGCACAAGGCCAAGTGGCCTGTACACCGACTGCCTGTGATCTGCAGCTCTCACGTCCACCCGCCCAGATTTCACCGTAGGCTTGCCACCTGTGTGAGTGTGGGCCAGTTATTTGACCTTTCTGTGCCCGGTTGCCACACCCTTCAGGTGAGGATACTGACAGTATCTGTCTTGTTGAGGATTGTGAGGATCGAATAAGATTTTAGGCAAATCCCTTAACTTCCTCATCGTTTAGTTGGGTTAATCATAACACTGATTTCTTAGAATTATAGAGAGGACAGAATGGGATTAAACCCCATGAATAATTAGCAACTGATAAATAACTATTCAATGACATTTTTCTCATTTTAATGGTGAGGTGAAAGAGGTTCAGAGGGATTACAGAACCTACTTAAGTCACACGACTAGGAAACGATACAACTAGGATTTGCACTCAGGTTTCTCTGAACCTGAATGCAGTTCTTTTGATTATTAAACTATTCTAAAAGAATAAAAAGAACACAAAGAAGAAAGTATAATGTACAAGCCAACTCCATTTATTAAAGTTTGTATGAGAAACTCCAGGTTTAGCAGCGTGATGAATTTTCTAACATTAAAGGACTTCGTGACTGACCTGTCTTCAGATCAGCATCAAGTACTCGAGAGGCATCTTGGTGCCTGGGATGGAGTGGAGAAGTTATAGAAGGATGAACTTTTCCTTTTAATCTGAATCTGCACCACCGTCTTTTTGTACCAGATGTGTGATTAGTAGTTTCCAAAAAATTTAGATTTGATAGCCACGATGTGGCAATGATGTAAATGTTCATCAGCAGAGAAATAGGTAAATAAAATGTGATACATACATACAATCAAATACTATTCAGCCTTACAAAAAGGGAAATTTTAAAAGATGTGACAATGTGGATGAACCTTGAGGACCTGATGCTAAGTGAAACAAGCCAGCCACAGAAAGACAAAGACAAACGCGACGTGATTCTACTTTCACGAGGTATCTAGAATAATTGAATTCCTAGAATCAAAGAGTGGAATGCTGGTTGCCAGGGGCTGGGGCGGGGGGAGTATGAAGTTACTGGTCAACTGGCACAAAGTTTTGATGAATCAGCTCTAGTGGTCTGTTTTATAACATTGTACTACAGTCACGACACTGTATTGTGCACTTAACATTTTTTTTAAGAAGATAGATCTCATGTAAAGTGTTCTCACCACAGTAAAAGAAAAATAAAAAAAAACCCTTCAGATCTGAGGATCTGATGCTTTTTTGTTATGAAAGAAAGATCCGAGGAGCTCCAGCTCAATATCCTGGCCCATTTCCACCTGAAGTAATTACGTTCCCAGCACCCACAATGGCCCTGCAGTTTTTAATCAGGAAATGTGTTTTTCTTCCTCTCTGGGTCTGCTGAACTGCATTTCACACAGGTGTATCCTAATCATCTTGCAGCCCAACAGCCAAGGATTTATGGTGAAAACTGTGGCTTAACTAATACTGAATGTATGCACATTTCATAATGTGAGTTATTACTCACTCTACCTTTTCTTCAAATAATTTCTTTAAATGGGATGAAATCTGATGTCCACGTACATAATTTTTTTTTACCAGTACTAAGTCTTGTTAAATCATTTAATTATCTTCACTTTATTATCTTTCATTTATCAGGTGTCATCTCTTTGAACTTAAACTGAAATCTGTTATATCATCTTCTGGTTTTGTGACTTGAGCTACTGGGCCAGAACTTTTTCGGGGATGGTTTCTTGAGATTTGAAATGATGGAAAAGCCTTTTCATAGTTATCTGTGTTTAGCAGCCACTCCCATGTGGCTCCAACATCTCAGAGGTTGGGATTTTCCTGAAGTTATTTCTCTCAGTATAGTTTTATTGTCTCAAAGTGCTAAGATTATAGAAATTAAATAAATATTGCCTGTTAATTCAGACCTTGCCTCAGCTTCTCACGGGTGCATTTTATTTTCTCGTCGCCACTTTTGGTCTTACCTTTCTGTTACATGGAGTATTTAAATAGTAGGCTACTACCAGCCCTTCATCTGACTAGCATTTCTGGCCAGATCACTTCTAAATCTTCTACTTAAACTGTTCCTCTCTGCATCTGTGTGTCACAGACAGCGTAAGCTACTGAAGTCCCCCCACCCCCGACTGTTTAAATCTTTTGGCACCCTTTAAAATCTTTCATTAATTATAGACATTACTAATTTTAAAAGAAATTTCTGAAAAGCGTGCAGAAAGTTTACTTAAAGGATCTTAGGTATGTATGTTTCTAGGTTATTCTAATTACTTTTATTAATAGGCTTGGAGTTCATTTCTAGCTGTGAGTATCTGATTCTATCTATTGGGAAACAAACGAAATTTGTTTCATTTAAAAAGTAGCAGGGGGTTATGAAATATAAGCAAATTTAATTTTGTAACCAAGATCTAAACAAATCCCACAAGAAGTCTATGAAACTATATAATATCTGCTTAAATGTAGTGAGACTTTTTATTTCAAAAGCACATATGATCTTAGTAAGCTGAGGACCAAGTTTATAATTCCATAACCTTGTATTAACACAGTCAATGTAAAATGTTCGTCATGAAATGTTAGCAGAAAATAAAATAGAATTTAGAACTCTATGTAAAACCTTGATAACAATTTGTTGTTAATGTTAACCTAGATGCATATTGAAAAAAGGCCAGCAGGCAGTGTACTAAAAGCATAATAGTGGATAGTCCTGCATGATAGCATTATGTGTGAGTTTAACTTAATTTTCCAGTCCTTTAGTATTTTCCAGATTTTCTACAATGAATACATATTACTTTACTAACAAATAAAGGTATTTCAAAAATACTGTATAAGGGACACATCATTTTATAAACAATGATTCCAGATTTAAAGAGATGATTTATATCACGTGCAGGTTATTATACGCAAATTTCAAGTTATACCAGGTTCAAATTTGTTAACTACACAGGAAGCTTCAACAATAAAAGTAATGATGGGATACAGTAATCACAACTTTGATGAAATAGTCCTCCCGTGAGCCTACACTAGTCCATATCATTATCACATACTCCCCTTTGTCGATTGTCCTAGCTCTCCTCTCGTGTAGGTAGGAGAGGTGTTCATAGCGAGATACTAAAAGTTCGACCAAAGCCATACAGCTACTAAATGGTAATCTTGGAACTAGATGTCCGTCTAGTTCTTTCCCCACCATCCTCTGTAGGAATAAATTAGAACATCACTTCTTCATTTTTTTTGAAAGAGCATGATAAAGGCTTTTTAATCTTCATATTTGTGACTGTGTTATTGTTTTTCGTTAATGCTTCTGCCATGGGTGCATAACGAAAGCTCACCCGTGTCCTGGTGCCTATATTGTGCCAGGCACCCCTGGGAACGCATTAACTCATCTAATCCTCCCGCGACCATATGAGAGAGACCTTATGACCTCTGACCTACAGGTTTCTTCTCAGCACTTATGACTCGTAGATGTGGAATTGAACCCAGCTCTTTCCAACTCTAAGGCTTGGGCACGATGACAGCTGAGGGCCATGAAAGCTGCATGACAGCTCTCTCTAGGAAGGTGAAAGCATGGATGAGCCACCCAGAAGATTCTTGCTAGAGAAAGCAAAACTACGGCCTCATGCACAAAGCTGTCTTGCTGGTGCAGTGTACACGCTACAGAGACTGGTATAACTGGGTTTAAACACATCTCGGATTCTTACCAGCGGTGTGCACTTTAGCAGTGCTTATCTTCTCAAATTTCCTATTTCCTCATATGAAACACGGAGGCTCAGTAACAATAACTATAATTCTCATGAAGAATAAATGAGGTAACATTTCTGGAGTAAAAATAGGGCTCTGCTAGTGTGTGTTTTAATGGTAATGATGATGATAAAAGATAATAATTATAAGCCTGAAGTTGCATAGCTATATATAGCCAAAAAAGGATTTTAATATGAAGCCAAGAATTTAAGTAATTGAAAAGAAGCATTTTAATTAAAATCTTATTGAAGGCTGAGTTAAATTGATAAAGTTTAAGAAATTTTGAGAAAGATACCAGTTTTTTTTATAGCTGGTTAGTATATTTTGCTAAAAAGGTTTTTTATGTGTGAATAATATAGTCTTTTAATCCATGTGGTTTGACCATAAGATGCATAGATTTCTACTTGTCTTTTAATAGGGAGAAAGTTAAGAGGAAGCGAAAAGGTTAAGGTTCTCCTCTTTGATTTATGGAGACCAGTAGAAATATGTAGATGGGGAAGTTAAAGAGTTCTTTAGGTCGTGGGGTGGATTGAAGTGACCTAATGTGTGTGTGTGCATGTGTGTGGTTTGAGAGCAGCTGAGTCCTTACATGCCCAGCTGTAATGGCCACACGCAGAGGTTTTTACTCATGTTGAACCTCTCTCTGTTTTACCATTGTATATGACTTTACATAAATGTTGATCCTTACGTAACTAATTTAATCAGGATTGGGCAGCAAGCTTGCTGTCTTTCCTTTTTTGTTGTCTCCCCATGGCTGGCATTCTCGAAGCCCCAGTGATTGTGGGATGTCATTATACCTCTCATAGTTTCCTATTCTTTAAAAAAAGTTGTACTAGATCATCTTGGAAACCTCTCCCATCTCTCTAATTCTATAATGCCATGATTTTTATAGTAAGATATCATGGGTGACTCTCAGGCTTGAAGCATGCAGTTACAGGCATTTATTAGTGGGGCCTTGTTCCTTGGTGGAATTCACACTTACAGCGACTCTGAGTTAACATGAGCCTCTTATTTGGAGGGCTAACTTGTCAAAAATGCTTTTGTTTATTGGAAAAGGTGATGCACAGTCTCTTTGCACAAAGACAAGCTCATTATATAGCTGCTCTTATGCATTGTATGCCCCCATGATGGGTTCACTTCAGGCTGAGGAGAGGTTGCTTCATGCTACTCAGGTTTACTTACTTGCATTGTTACTGGATTCAGTCTGTTTTCTGGAGAGTGAGTGATGATAAAATAAGCAATAATTATTCTTTAAAATTATTATTTTTTTTCAGCACAGGGATTAGCCATCTTGGCATCCTTGTTTTTTGTGCCAGGATAGCCCTTTCCCTCGTGACATTTTTGTGACTGCCCACTTCTTTTCACTGCTGGTTTTATCTGTTGCCTGTTTTGATTTCTTATAGCTTTTCATACTGTATCATTTCTTTGTATCAGACCCCATGATTGCATGAGGAAAGCAGACACACCCAGGGATGACCCGGGCCTGTGCCTCTGTTTCGGGAGCTCAGCAAAGCTCTGCCTTCCTGTCACCAGTGTGTTTTGAACATCTGTTGTTATTACCTTTAGGCTCTTTTCTATTGACTAAAGGAGGGGGATTTGGCATCTGTGGCTGTTATAAAGGAACACAAAGCATGTGACTAATAAGAAATTCCTTGTAACTTCCAAATAGCAACTGTAATAAGCGTATGTTTACATTCGAAGCCTGTCATTTTTAGTGACTATGCACGCAGGAATCTAAAAGCTCTTTTATTTGGTCATGGCTTGCTTTTAGTTCTTGAGGAACCAGTGGAGGGGATAGTAACACACACAGGATACTTTTCACATGGTACCAGTTAACCCAGCACTGATCAGCTTCAGGGCGAATCATCTGGCCTCCCTGGACTTCCGTTTTGTCGTCTGTGGAATGTGCTGGTGGCTCTAGAACAGGGTTTCTCAGCCCCAGCACTGCTGAGATTTGGGTCAGTTAATTCTTTATTGTGGGAGACAAGCCGTTCTGTGTATTGTGTGATATTTAGAGGCATCCCTGCTCTCTACCCACTAGATACCAGTAGTACACCCTCAGTTGTGACAAACAAAAATGTCTCCTGACATTGCCAAATGTCACCTGGAGCAGGGCCCAAGGGCCACAGGAATTACTATGGTCTAAAACCACATTTTCAAAGATGTATTTAAAAGTTAAAATTGTAAGACTCTAAGAGTTTGTAAGCATAACATGGATAAGTGTCATGATAAAATTTCTTCTGCAGAGTGACATCTCTGAAGAACAGAGTTTGGTTTGCTCTTGCCTTTTTTGAAACGTTCCTCGATAAGGTTTAAATATTGTTATACTTTTGTTCCTTCCATTAATATCTGAGGACTCATTTTGCCAAGTGTAAAACAGGCCACAGGCGAAAAGGCTTTGAACAAACACAACTTCGTGTTTATAGATTAATAAACATATGGTTGGGACGGGCCAGCTGGATGAGTGGTGGTGATTCAGCCTAGTCGTTAACTGTAAGTCGTGGCATAGAGCAGACGTTCCAGAATATCTGTCGAATGTGTGGACGGTGAGTAGACAGGCAACTGCGATTGATAGGTTCTATGCTTATGCCCTCATAATGACATTATTGGTTTGGCCCCCAAGAATATTCCCTCCATTTTACAGATAAAGAAACTGAGGCCCAGATTTGTTGAGAAACAGAACCGAGTGGCTGCGGTTAGTAGTTGCACGAGGGTAAGGCCTCCTGAGCCCAGATGTTGAGACCAGCTCCACGGCACCTAGGTGGAGAGTAGAATTGAGGCAGGACAGATATTTTGGTACAAAAACGTTGTATCTGAGGCATAACACTGTTCTTTATGTTTTGTTTTGAAGCCATAAAAATAAGTCTCAAAAACAGCTACTTGGCAGCACCATCGGTTTGCTTTAATGGGAATGCCTCCTCCAAAATGAACAAATAATGTGGTACTGAGAACTTCCCTCTTAGTTTTATTTTAGTAAATGTTGCTTGCCTCTTTCCTCTCTTAGGCCTTCTCTCACCATGCCTCACAGGAACCTGACGGGAAGCTGCAATGTCAACTGTGGTTGTAAAATACACGAGTATGAGCCAGTGTGTGGATCGGATGGGATTACGTACTTTAACCCTTGCCTGGCTGGCTGCGTTGCCAGTGGGAATCTCAGCACCGGGGTGAGCACATTTCACAGGTCCCTGGACTGCTGTTAACATATGGGGGGTGACAAGGACGTGTTAGAATTCAGACTTCACGTGAACCCAGAAACACCGACTTCAGTCTCTCTCTTCACAACCTTCAAATAGCCTACAAAATGCACCTGCGACAAAAGCCCGGACAGGACCTTCACCCTTTCCTGGGGGTGATGGGAGGGTCTGGGTGCAGCCATTTGCTCTGTGTCGACCCTCTCCTTCTTCGCATTTGGTGCCAGCTCAGTGAAATTTGATAAGCCTGAGTGCTGGGCCCCGTGATGGAGTTGAAGGTCAAGGTGACCACGTTTGGTGCCGATAGAAGACGATAGGAGTGCACCTCCCCTCATGGGAGCCTGCGAAGATGAGCAGTGGCCATTATTCATAGATAATCAATTCAGACTCTTTTTTTTTTTTTTTTAGCTTTCAGAATAAACATATTTCTGTCAGTTCAAGAATAGGCTATTTTGAGAATTCCCTTGCCCGTGAATTATAAATAGACTGTAATACTGTGGGGGAGGGTTTTCGTATTCTACTCAGTTCCCTATTGAGCCTGGTTTCATTCTTTGTATAAAAACAGGTTGCAGGAGGCTGCAGAAAGGTCAGGCTGCATTTGCTTGTTCTGTGCGGGTGTCAGGGACATACTGTTGACCGCATGTGTCCTGGAATGTCATATTTCACTTCTGAGTTTCAAACTCGAGTAGTAAATTGAGAAATCCTGCTGCCGGCTCCCCATTCTGTAATTGGTGAGCTCCAGTGTATGACCCAGTGGAAAGGGACAACAAGACCTGTTCTTCTCTGAGGCTAGGTCCTTCCCTGGAAATGGTGCTCAGCTGTCATTCTTAAAAAGAGGCCAGCAGTCCTTGGAGCCCCGGCAGCCGAACGGTGCCCTCATTTTCGTATTTGTTCCAACGGCCTCTCTGTGTGACTGAGAAGTCGCAGTGACAATGGGTTCAGCTGATGTCCAGTGAGGAAAAGCAGCATAATAGGCGGGAAGCTTAATTGGCTGTTTCACTGAAACACCTTTTCAGTGACTTAACTTAGCTGGTTTCAAACGAAACAGCCAATGCCACGTGCACTCCTCTTGGCCCCGAAGGAAGCTCGGCTGCATCGCGAACGATCTGCATTTGTTTAACATGATTTAATTCGGGTCTTACTCTGTGTTCAGGCTTATGCCGGGTGCTCTGCTGACCGCAGATGAAGACAAGGCCCGGTTCCTCTTTTGAAAAGCCCAAGAGTTAGACAGCAGTTGAAGCAGCATTTAGTTATGACCAAAAATGAGTGCACGAAAGAGGAACTCTCTAGATTTGAGTTTTGGAAGCTTCTCAGGAAAGTTTCGGTTGAGACAGTTTTGAGCAGTGGATTTTGGGGTTGGACTCTTTGGACCCATTGGACGGACGCTTAGCAATGAGGAAGATACTTCTAAGTCAGTCGTTTGCATGTTATGAAATACTAGAGTTATTTTAGAGGATTTTAACTTAACTTTTAATGTTCTTGTGCTGAAGTTTGCTCTTGGTTGGCATTCACCTGACCTTCATTACTATCACTCAGATAAGGAATTACACGGAATGCACCTGTGTCCAGAGCCGGCAAGTCATCACCCCACCCACGGTGGGACAGCGCAGCCAGCTCCACGTGGTCATTGTCAAAACTTATCTCAACGAGAATGGCTATGCCGTGTCCGGGAAGTGCAAACGGACCTGTAATACCCTCATCCCATTCTTAATTTTTCTTTTCATAGTCACCTTCATCACAGCATGCGCCCAGCCATCAGCCATCATAGTGACACTCAGGTGAGAAGAGTGTTTTATCTCAAGGGAGTGGGGGTGGTATACTCAGAATCGCCAGAATCCATATTCTGGGCCTAGGGATGGGTGCGGGAGGGCACAGAGGAAAGCCAGGCTAGACTGTGCAGGAGAGCACTCAGAAGTTTGCCTGGCAGACGCAGGAGAAGTACGTCTTCCCGTGTGAGAGAGGGAGAGGAAGGCTGTACCATCACATGCTCCTCAGCTTCGTTCGGATGGGTTTCATTCCTGTTGTTTAGTGAAACACCTTTTGGGGGCCTTTGGTTCCCGAAGCCTCTGCCCTACAAGGTTCCACTTCAGGAGCTGAAAGCTGTCACTCACCGTGTTGGCTACACGAAACCTGGCCCCAGAGGAGGCCAGAGTCGTCTTGGCGAAGTTGCTAAATTGTGCATACAGCAAAACATCTTCTCTCCAACCTCGTAGCTACGTAATACCGCCAGGATCAGCGACAGTTCATGCTGCGTCCACAGTTCAAACTGCTGATTTCATTAATTTTCCTAGCATGTCAACTCGTGGCGCTGAACAAGGGAAGGGCAGACTGCAAACGTTTCAGTTGTTCCCATGGTGCTTCCTTGGTCGCATCGCAGATCACGTTTGTGTTCTTTTGCTTACCTGAGGGTATGGAAGTTATCTTAATGAAAATCCTATTACAAATGTTGAAACTAGCATGTTCAAATGAGGGTGTCGGTATTTGCAGTAAAGCCTGCGGTGGGCGAAAGAAGGAAGGGGACAGCGTGCTGCAGAGAGGGGAGCGCACCCACAGGAGCTCGGGGGGCTGGCAGCTGCAGTGTGTGGAGGAGGGAGGGAAGGGAGTCAGTCCTGCTTCTAACCGTTATCTCCTCCTTGGCTCCTCTGGGCCCCTGGCGGGAAGCACCTGCTGAGACATCATCCTTTGCAGGGCTTTGGGCTGCCGGCTGCTTAGTCCGCATGTTCTGGCCTTCCTTCTGTGGGATGCTGAGTTAAATATTCCCCAACCAATTCGTTCCTGGGCAGTGAGATGATGGCACAGGAGGCCCCGCTGGCTCATTCACACAGTTCCTCCTTCAGGGGACACTTGCGGGGTGGCAGCTATGTGTGTGGCATTGGACTGATGCTGTGGGAAAAGAAAGCAGTCGGGGAGTAGATGACAAGGGCACCACCTAGAACCCTCTGCGTGTGGAGTGGAAAGGATGAGGTGCTTCGTCATCTGAAAATATAGATCGTTAATCATCTGATTCCAGGAGCTTTAATTTGACAGGAGGTGTAGAGACGTCAAATCACCGAGATGAAGGCTGCCCAGTTCATAGTGTTCAAACGTGGCAAATCACCAATTGGCTTGCAACCCAAAACTTCGGAAAAGGAGCCCCCTAATCTTCAGTAATTACAAAATCAATAGACTCCACTTTTCCTGCCACGTGAGAATTGCTTGGAACAGAAGTTTTAGGAAAAGCAGAAACAATGAGATGGCTGGGAGAGATTCATTTTCTTCCTTTACATTTGACTCAGTTCCTATATGTTTTTCGACTGTACCTTCTAAAAAAAACTTTTTTCTCTACGCTTTTCCTTGAGAAATTACATCTCTTTCAGTGTACACACCTCCCATTATGGAAAGCGTAGGCAACCAAAGATAAAATGCTGTATGTATTTAACAGAACGGTCCTGAGCCACTTCTTATACCTTCAGCCATGACCCTCTGGCCCTCCTGAGTATTTACACAGAAACAACAGAGTAAATCAGAATTTCTCTAGTGTCTGCACTGGGGAGACTTCTATCCACTGTAGGGTTAGCCACCAGCCGTCCTGCTGGGCTATCTATGGTTAGTTAACTCTGGGGACCCAGCTATTCTGGCACAGCATCTCTCGGGGCCCTGGCTCTGTTCCAGGCTTGATTTGACAGCCATTTTCTTGAGGCCACAATTTCACTGTTTCTTTCTTTCTCTTGGCCTCAGGTCCGTGGAAGACGAGGAGAGACCTTTCGCTCTGGGGATGCAGTTCGTTTTACTGCGAACGCTTGGTATGTTTCTTAGTTTTCACGTGTGCCTCTGTGTCCCTCTTTGCAGGTGGCAACTCCTCACTGTCCTTTACACATGGCAAGTCAGGTCATGTGTTACCACTGAATTGGGGGGGATTTTACTGGTTAGTGGTGAGGGCACAGCTGCCTTGGATTCTGGTTTGGACTGAAAGCTGACAGTTCTGTCATTCTATGAAACAAAACAAAAGAAAACCGACTTTAGGTCAGTTTCTTCTTCACCGTGAGCATAAACTTGGGCTAAATTCCCCAGAGGGTCTTGTACAGTAAGGAATATTGAACCATGCAATCGGGATGGGCTTATGATTCTGGCTTTTTTGTCCCCGAATGCCTTTTTCTCATCAAAGTGATGGGGATTGGTGCTCACTCTATTGGTGAACATTTCAGTTCCTTGCTTCTTTCCAGTGATTTTATTGGAGTGGGGAAAGAGTGTACCTATCAAGCTTTCTGAGGAAAAGGAATAAGAATTCTAAAAAGAAAAAAGGAAAGATTCCCAAGTCGACATATGGGGACAGCCCTTTACTTACTAACAAGAGAACTCTTTAGTGCTGTGTCCATGTGGGAAGTCACAAAGTTCACTTGGGCATAAAGAATATCATTTTGGTTTTTACGAACATTGCATCACCCTCTGATGTCTTGGGACAATGCGTGGAAAATAGCGTGTGAAGTAGTCTGTTTTCTTGATCGGGTTCAATGTATTTTTAATTGACTTCCTCATCATCAGACATTTTTTCCTTTCTGAAGTGGCAGTCTGATTTTCTTCAGCTGTTATTTCCCCCAGTAATCAGTCTCATTGTCTATAAGACAAAAAAAAAAAAAAAAAAAAAAAAATCTGATTCAAATGTTTTATTTCCGTCTGGAAGGGTGAAACATTTTTAAATGGTATCATCTGACCCTTTGAAGCCTTCATCCTCTTTGGCATTCTCAAGTTGTCATATGTTGGGGTTGATGGCCCAGTCTGAGAGTGAGCTCTTTCCAGTGAGTCTCAGAGGCTTCTGGTTGCATTGAAGGGGTGGCTTGTTTTCTGGTCCCAACAAGACTTTATTGTACCATTTTTCAAAGCCTGCTGGTTAAAGGAAATTCTGACAGACTTTGATACAAGTAAGAAGCATGGCTTATACTTCTCGTTGAAAACCAAAAAGTTATTTTCAAAGAAGGAAATTTGCGTAGCAAAGGGGTAGTGGAATAGGAACAGAAGAAAATAGTATCTCCTTTTTCCTTGGCCTCTCTCTGATGCCGTGGAGTTGGGGTGATTGGATCCGGATGCTCCAGCATCAGGACTATGTGGGAGGGAGAACATTTCAGGCATTTATTGTTTAATCCGATCTTAACTCAAGTTTTATTGATTGTGAAAAAATGAACGTAGGCCAACAAGCCAATTTCTATTTCCGCAAATTCCAAAGCAAAAAAGAGAATTTTAAGTATTTTAAAACTGTTAAATTTTTATGTCGTGACTCTACCTCCTTTCATTTTATTTTATTTATTTTTAAATTTTATTTTATTAGTTTCAAGTACACAGTACATTTGTTAGACATTTATATAGTTTATGAAATGATCCCTCTAATTGCTCCTTCTCTCCTCTGGCCTCCCACCAAGCTATTGCATTAGTGCTGACTGCCTTCCTTGTGCCATGCTCCTGTCCCTGTGACCTTTTAAATGAATAGAGAATATTTAAAAGTACATCACTCACAGCCTTTTGGGCTAGTAGCCCATGTGTCCTCCCTCTTGCCTCCCTCCTCTTTTTCCTCCTTCGCTTCCTCCCTGGCCCCTGCTCTCCCATCATCTCCTTCTGTAAACTCTCTTTGAGGTTCCATGGGCTGTCCCATAGGTCCTTGGGATGCAAAGAATAAAAGGCGTAGCCCCTGCCATCAAGGAGCCTAAGGGTGACAGGTTTGCAGATGTTTTAAATACTGTGTGATAGTTGATAGAATGGAGGTCTAGACAGAATGCAGGGAGAATACAGTGGCATTCGAGTGAGCCAAGAATTTAAAGGAGGGGTCGATATTTTCAGGATGAACAAGTCGGGGATGGGGAGACCTTTCTATAAAGGGAGTAACACGTAATGAAGGAAGTCTACTTGGGTAGACTTTCTTATGGAGGTAAAGGAATGCCTATGTCATAGCCCCAAGATAAGCTACTATGCATCACTGATGTTTCCTAAGCTTCAAGGATGAATTTTATGCCTTAATTATTTCCATACCCCAAGGACCTTTATAAAATTACCATTTGATACGGTTTTTGAATTTCAGAGGACCAGGCTTTCCTCATCCAATCCTAGAACCCGCTAGAACTAAGTGTATTGCATTCTAGTGGACCACAAAGGGTTTTATTATGGCCTTTAATGACAAAATCTGATTTTAAAATAGTATTTAATAACAAAATCTGATTTTTAAGTTTAAAAGGATCTCCTAATTGCGTTTTTAGCTATAAACATTTTTACAATCTTAAAAATCAATAATACATTCTGAGTTGTAAGCTGGGAGGTTTAAAGTACTTACAGTTTAGTGAACAGTTTTATAATAAATATATTATGATAAGATGTGACATATA
Organism: Cynopterus sphinx; assembly: GCA_030015415.1. Taxonomy (NCBI): domain Eukaryota; kingdom Metazoa; phylum Chordata; class Mammalia; order Chiroptera; family Pteropodidae; genus Cynopterus; species Cynopterus sphinx. The sequence continues at coordinate 47,257,797 of CM057389.1, read as the reverse complement.
TTTTTAAAAAATTATGTCACGCAAGGAAACCACTTCCTCTTACTGGTTTCAGAGCACGCAGAGCACCTTGCTAATCTAGGAACCTGTTTGCTTTTATGAGATGTGCTAAATATTTTTTTCTTTTTTTCCTCCTCTACACCTCTAGCATACATTCCTACTCCAATTTATTTCGGAGCGGTTATTGATACCACCTGTATGCTCTGGCAGCAGGAATGTGGAGTGCAAGGTTCTTGCTGGGAGTACAACGTGACATCGTTTCGTTTTGTCTATTTTGGTTTGGCGGCCGGCCTCAAATTTGTTGGCTTTATTTTTATTTTTCTGGCCTGGTACTCCATTAAATACAAGGAGGATGCGCTGCAGAGGCAGACGTGGAGAGAATACCCTCTGGGCACTGTGAGCGAGATGGTGGGCCACCCCGACAGTGCCAAGAAGTACCCCCGGACTAGATCGTGCCCAGCCTTCAGCACCCAGGGAGAATTCCGCGAAGAGACTGGTCTGCAAAAAGGGATCCAATACACGGCCCAGACCTACCCGGGGCCCTTTCCAGAAGCAATAAGTCCCTCCCCAGACCCGGGGCTGGAAGAAAGCCCCCCCGCCACGTAGCCACCCCCCTGATGCTTGAAAACAGAAGACTTTGGTTTTGTTGGTTGAATTGAATATGGCGACTTGAGAAACACCCGTGCCTTCTTTTCTTTCTTTCCTTTTGTAACCTCTAAAGACACGATCCTCAAACCAACAAAACTCAGTATACACAGCCACTGTTGATTGAGGGCTGGATACCTCAACAAGACTGAGCGCCTTTCCCCGCCTTCTCTCCAAGAAGGAGTCAAGATAGATTTGTCACCATTTCTGCTGTGTTCATGTAACGCTCACGCTCCCACACGGTAATCCTAGGCCGAGGTACCTGGTTAACAAATCATGGGAAGTGTAATGGTGGTGCCTATCCTTAGCATACGCTCCGAACAGAGGTGAACTTGACCGTGACTTTGCATTTGCAAATCCAAGTTTTTAGATCTGAACACCTACTGTGAGTCCTGCTACAAAGCACAAACGAATTTGCCTCAACTATGCAATTTGATCGGGAAAATGTCAGTGCAGCAGCCTGTGACTTTTGCTTTCAGAGGCTAAAGCAGTTTTTGAAAAGAGGAAGCCAAACTTTCCCTAAAGTACTGTTAATAGCGTTTTAAGCCATAGCAGAGTTACAAATCAGGTAGAATTTTTCAGAAGCTTCCAAGGAACCGTATGCATACGCGTGATAAAGGAACAGCTACTTAATTTCATGAGCCACGTTCTCTTTGTGTCCCGTCATAAGGTAGTTAAAGAGGCTGCTAAATCATAAATCTGATAGCTTGAACACAAACTCCAGTATTCCTTTATAAGGGGCTTTACAACCAGTGTGCTAAACAGTATGGCTAGCAACTGTAACTTGAGATGCATAATAAGGAAAGAAAGTCACGACTTTCTCATCCCAGAACATTGCTGCAGAAATCCTTTTAACCCTTAAGGGCCTCTGTAACCTTGACACTTAAAATAGTTGGAAAAAGGAATTCCAGAGAAGCCTGAGTCCCACCCGATGATTTTAGTTATATGCCTGGCAACACTAGCAGGTCTGTGTTGGTCTCTTACGTACAGGGAATTGCTGTGGCTGCTACTGCAATTGAGTCATTAGACCAGGAAAGCTATGCCTGTCATGTGAAAATCATGTCGAATGCGGGAGGAGGGAGATCTGTGAGCCAGACCTAGACTATGACCCTAAGTAATGCTTGAAAAATATTTAAAATAAACTGGTCTGTCGTACGGAATCCTACTTTATCAGGGTTAGCATCATTTCACACCGCCCTTGGGCCCTTTCCTTCTGTGACCTTCTGGGAGTGCTCTGAGCGGGGACTTCTCTGTTCCTTTTTGTTCATGGTCCTTGATCCTTTCCAGTACTTCCCAGCACATCACTTCCACTTATTGATGTGCCACACCGAATGCTTTCTACGCGGTTCGAGGCAGACGCCTCCTGTCAGCCTGTGGACTGATGGCGAGTTAACTCATGCCATCTGGCTGCCCAGATAAGGAATCATGGCAACTCAGCTTTAGGAGGGACTGTCAGGTCCAAATACCCATATCACCGTTTCTGCCAAGGAGCCTGTGCTTGTGTTACACTCATTTGGGAGCCGTTTCCCTGGCTGGTTTTGTCTCCTGCACAGACGGAACGCGATTGACAGAACTGTCCTGTGATTCAGGCTCTTTGCTCTCCACCCTTGGCCCCGGTGGGGTCGTGTGAATATCTCTGGGTCCAAGGTTGTTTTCCTCTCTACCTAGAAATGACGTTAGTCAAATGGTTCTCTTGGTCACATGCAGTTCGTGGAGAGGGTGATTACTGTTCACCTGAATGATGTCAAATAATGGGTGGAGCCAGTGGTCTCGGTGACAGGGACTTCCCTTTGAGAAGTCCTGTTTGGCTAAGTCATCAGAACCATTGTTGCCTGTAATTATATTGGCGTCTGTCAAACTTTGGCCAGTGTGGTGCATGTTGGAGGTCTTTGGAGGATGTTGTTGGTTAACCCAGGGCTGACTCTGAGGCCTTGGAGTCCCCTGTACCCTTTGTGGGAAATCTGGATCCTTTCGAAGAGAAAGTTTCATTTTGTCTTGGAGTTAAAGAGAGGTCAGTTGAGAAGAGCATTTTCTTAATTTCCCTCTGATCATTAAGAAATTGCACCGAGAGGATTTTGGTGTAATTGCACTTTTTTTATTTTGTAGCTAAGGTTGCGTGTTCCAGCACTCTTAGGGTTTCTTTCTCCTTGGTAGTGTATTTTGAAAAGGAGCCACTCTCCGAACTCCAGGATAGAAAGTGATGGACTCATCAGGTGTAATTAGAGAGCACCCCCAACCCCCGACTTCCTCTGCTTTGAAGTTGTCCAGTTCAGCAATCAATGACAGGGCACTAGTTCTCTATCGGGCACAGTTTTACCCATTACCATCTGGCACTCTGTGCAGTCCTTTGGGCTAATTAGGCCAGAATTCAAAGAAGTTGGGATGAGTCGTACACCACCGTGTGAGTGTGTACTTCCTGAAGTATCTGATGCTTATAAACAGCAGATGGAGGTATCCTTCATGTGTTGTGGGTGCGTGTAGAATAGGTAGTTAAAACCATGGGGGACTGAAGTTTTAGAACATGTACCAAAACGCTTTGGGCTGCGGTAGTGTCATTGGCATATTATGTAGTCAAGCTAACGTGACTCTTTCATAGATGACACCTTTTACTGGTATGTATGAGGCCCTTCCGTGCTTGTTAATACATTGGTTGTGTTGCCTTAGAGTCACAGCTCCTATTGTAAGTTGAATTGCCACTCTTCATGGGCTCAGGCTTATAATTACTTGTCTTGAGCAAAGGTCATCATGTTCCTTTATAAACTCTAGATGAATATATTATTTGGCTTTAACATGCAAATATAATATCACTGAGTCTAGCCCATGAATTTAGAAAGTCCCGATGGGTGGGGTGAGGATTGGAGCACATTCTTTGGTTATCTTTATTACTATGAAATCCTGACACTTTGTCGGTGGCTCTAATTCTTGAAAACAGTCAAAAGCTGTTCAGAGCCAGGGCGGAGGGAGAAAAGAGGAGCCGAGAGGAAACAGACTGGCGTTCGTTGAGTGTTGACTATTTGCAGAGCATTTTGTCAAGCACTTAATATACATCGTTCATTTTCATCCTCTCAATTACTTTGCAAGATAACTATTTTTATTGTTATTGTGTTTTTGTTGTTTTTAAACGAACGGTGAAAACTGAAGCTCAGAGAGGTCAGGTGACAGGCCGAGGACTGTAGAGTGGCCACGTCAGGATTCGGACATGGGTTTCTTGGTCTTGGAGACTTGCTTTTGACACTACATGACACTTCTGCTAGCTCTGATGAACAGAGGCAAGACGCGGCTCTAAGACAGCGAGGTGAGGCGTTTCAGTTTTTGATGGGCTACTGTTTTTGAAGAGTAGAGAAGTTATTATTTCTTTGTATAAAATAGAAAAAAATCTATAGGAAATATTCACGTTACATGTTTAGATTTGCAAGGTAAATCTGCACTTATTTAACTGTTACATTCAAAATTTTTGTCATAACATACCTCAAGTGTTTCTTTATGGTTCATCTTTAATATAGAACAAATCCAATTTTGGTGTTAACATTGAGCCTCGTAGAGTTTCTGAAATGAAACATTATGAGGAAAGGTTGTTCGGACTTATTGAATCTGAGCTTTGGGGATTTCAAGTGTATGCTTTCCCCCCACCCCTCTTTCAAAACGTTAACATTTCCATTAGATTTTTGGTGAAAATCCATTTTAAGTTTCCAGATAAAAGTATTAAACGCACATACACAAAGTGTTGCATGCTCTGCGGACATATTCAAAATGTTGTGTGTTACACACCTAATCACTGTCCCCGCCGTGACCATCAGGAGCTCTGGTAACAAACGGGGGCACGCACTTGGGACTGTCAGCCATCAGAGAAGGGAGTCACCTGGGCAAGGTGATGGCAGGCCTGCATTTTCCCCGCCCACCAGGAGCAGTCTTCCTCAGTCTGCAGTTCCGGCTTGCATCCTTTGGTGGGCTTGGAGCCAGACGTCATTTTTGGAGCCAGGAATCAACCGTAGGTTCACTCCAGAGAAGTTTCATAGTTGGAACGGACCAGAAGCATTTGTGGAAATCATCTCGTGTGCTGGGAAGCAGTAGCCTAGGGTGGAAGCCAATTCGACTTGGTGATTTCGTGTCTATGTGAAACATCCCCAATGGCACAAAAACATCACTATGACTTTTTAGGTGCACACTGACTATTCCAAGTAGCAGACAGATACCATGATACTGTATAATCCCAGAATTGCCTGGACTGCAGGTTTGCTGATTCTGTGTCATGCAGACCGGTGGGTAGGTAGCCAGCCTTTCCACGTGTTTGCGTTTCCTCTTTCACAGCAGGAAGGGAGGGAGTGCCTTGGCTGGCAGGCGGAGTTAGTGGCCTTGCGCACTTATCTTTTCTGTTTTCTCTCCTTTCCTCATCCTCTGGGAAGTTGCTGGCCGTCTCTGTCCCAGACTTCTTGCAACATTGGAATCAGACCTGTGTTTGCTCGAAGAGGTTATTTTAAGCACTTCATTTTTACTCAGCCCAAGGAAGGGTCAATCAAACATGATGAAAACCCCCCCTGGGCACTCGCTTTTGCAATATTTGAAAAACGAAATGCCTTGGTGCTAGAAGTGTTTGACGATGCATGCTCACTACAAAAATGCAGCACGGAATTCACAGTATTTCACTGATAAGGGACTGCATGTGCTTTGCTTTTGGAAATCTGGAGAACTTCCTGGACAAGAAGCACTCATGACTCTCATTGCTACAGTTAATCATGAACTTGCTGCAGAACCGAAGGGTGTAAGGGGGAATACTTTTTTTATGGAAAACTCAGCGCTTTTGATATTTATTTTAGCAAGAATAATCAGATGCTAAAATATCTTTAGAGAGGGGAAAATATTTCAGATAATCATTTCTTATTTCTTCTCCAAAAATGTACACCCATGTAAGGTGTTTTAAATATTGGGATTTTGAAGGTGTTGTCTTTTTCTGGTATTCTACTATTACATGTTAAAATCGAAGGAGAAGATATTAATGAAATTGCAGGGACATATTAAACCAAAGGGGTGAATAAAAGAAGTTTAAAATTCATTATTTAGGAAAAAAAATAAGAATAATTGGTAAGACTTATAGTGGGCATTTTTCCTTAAAATACATACCTCTACTCCAAACCCCAAATGTTAGTTTAGAAGCAAGAAACAGGCAGGTTGGCCTCTAAGTCTTTAGTTAAAGGAAATATAACAAACTGGCATTAGAATTCTAGTGGAGTGTGTGTTCAGTGTGTGTGTGTGTGTGTGTAGAGGTGTGCTTGTGATGAAAGGCGGTTTTTGAGTTGTTGCATAAAGGAGTTTGCTTTTCTGATTTTTAAAATGAATATTTATTTGGTGTCCTCTTAGGGTTATTTAAAAGATGTATAATTTCCTTGTGTTGAAAGAAATCTATTGTCCGTGTACTAATAAACCTTGGTTTACAACATCTTGAATACTTGATGATTGAAAATTAAGGAAAAAGGCAAAAAAAAAAAAAAAAAAGAATAAAGTGTGTTGGATTGAAATTAGTTCGTCTCCCAGGATTTTTGTTGTTTGAAGAGCTGAAGCAACGACACTGGTGTGGTCATCTACCCCCCACCCCTAACCGTCATCACACAAGGAAGATACAGGGTTTGATTAGATTGAACAGCCCACCAATACTGTGGAAAATGGTAGTAATGAACTCCTCATGTAACTGATAACTCTGCCTTGAAGCCAAATACCCTATGTGTAAACTATTAGGACTATAGTTTCAAAAGCCTGTGGCGGCACATTTTCCATTGAGCCCCCACAGAGAATAATTTTAAGATGGCTTACCTATTTAAATTCAAACAGACTTTAGCCATGCAGAACTCTGTGTTTTGAATATGGTTTACGGTGGTCAGAATAGGCTGGGTTCTGCTTAAAGACATGCTAACCCCCAAATCCCAGTGGCTTCACAGCACAAAAGTTTATTTAGAATTTCTATTACGTGGCTCTATGGGTTTGTTCCATGTTAAGATTGCAGGAGAAGATATTATTAAAATTTCAGGGACATATTAAACCAAAGGGGTGAACAAAAGAAGTTTGAAGTTTGTACCGAGAAAAGAAAAATAAGAATAATTGAAAAGACTTTACGGTGGGAACCAGCCTGGCTGAGGTTCTACCATCTCGAAGCTGCATCACCTGGAACTTTCAGGGTTGGTCTTGGCTGATGAGCAAGGAAGGGAAGAGCCCAGAGAAAGGGAAAAGACACTTGGTGCTCAGAAGTGACACACATCACCCTGCATTGGTCTAACTAATCACATGTCCCTGCCCAACCTCTGGGAACCTGGAAGTGTGTGGGAGCAAATGGGGAGCATTTGGTGAGTGTTATCATTATTATTTTTTTGCCACACGGTTGACCATGTTAGGTTAAGAATTGGATTCTTAGGTTGGATTCCCAAAGGAGTCCAACTCGCTATTTCTAAAAATTGGGAAACCAATGGAAAATCTCAGGCATAAAAAAAGAATGATTTCCAAAGGAGTGGATATCAAAACTTGGTCAACAAAGCACTGTCAAGCCCTCCTTTCTCTAATCTCTACTGGATAATGAATTAACCGTTGCTAAAGTCTTTCAGGAACTGCTCTGAGACTAGAGGAAGACTGGAGCTCAGACTTCATCTGTGCAGTAAAAGCACTCTGGACTTCGAGGTCTCTTCTGATGGAAGGCAGAGTTTTCCAAGTCCACTGGCATGTGAGAGGTGGAAGGAGGTAAAGGAGCCATGGGAACAACAGCCTGTCTATGGGCCGAAACACAAAGTGGTTATATTTACCACCTCCCCCTCAATTATACGTGCAGTTTAGGCAGAAAGATTCCTCCTGAATTTCTTAAATATCTCGCACTTTCAAGGGAGGGGCAGATCCAGTCCTGATAATGGGCTTTTTAAAATAGATGAGAAAGTGTTTCTTTTTAACAAAGGAAGAGAAACGAAAGGTTATGACTAGCTACTCACCCTCTGGCTTTAGCCTCAACTGGGTGGGACCTCAGCGTTTTAAGGAGCATCCAGCTCCCTTCTTGGTTGTAAATTGTCAGCTGCGCAGCGGTGGCCTCTGTCACTTTGGTGTCTGAATGCCAAAATAACCCCACAAAAGACCAAAAAAACAAAAACAAAAGATGTTAATTGCACAAAGTCGTGGGAAAGCAGGGAGACCAATACGTGGTGCTCCCTTTTGAACTGAAATGTCCAAGTTCGACGTGGTGTGCACTCAGGATACCAGTATAAATCAGTCCCTGCCTGCCGGAAAGGCTAAGTCCTGGGCTCTGAGTCAGGATCACGCTGATCTGGCTGTTTCTTGTCCAAACGGCAGCGCTGCTAGCGCTGGGCCCGGGTGGCCACTGGGCCAGGGCCCAGGTCCCGGCGCTGAGCGAAGACGTGTTTAGCTGCGCCACGGTGACACCTCATGGTCACTGCGGGAAACACATGCTCTGCCCATCCCGGCCCTTCAGGCTCCTGACCTTGGGCTGTGCGGGGCTCTTGGTGACCTGACACATGTTAAGGTGGTAAAGTCAATGACATCGCTCCTTCTGCTGAGGCTTATCGTGGTTGGCTTGGTCGCCCTGCGGCTCTGGGTCGCCGGTGCTGTAGGGGCTGGGAGGTGGGGTGACGTGGGAGGAGGAGGGGATGCAGAGTCTGAGTTCCAGAGTCCTGGCCGGGGGGCACACTGGGGTTGGGGCCAGAAAAGCAGAACCGAAGGTGGAATTCTCTGCTCACCATCCCCATTTGCTAGCAGAGAAGTGAGGTGGTGCTGAGCACAAAAGTCTTCAACATTCGTGCCTCCCTTTGTCCCCGACCGTCTGCAGTGCTTTCCCTAAACATCAGGGGTCTGGGACATCCTAGTCCCAGCAGGACATAATTGGATTTTTGAAAGTCGTTCTCCCCACTTACTTCATGCAGCTCCCTCTCAGGCCCGAGCTCTTTGGCTGGCGAAGTTTTCTACTTCATCACCACTGCTGGGTGAGGTGACCGACTCTAACAGTAGTCACATCAGGTAAATTTCTTGGTCAGAAATGGGGGAAGGGACAGGTTATGAAAGCGGCCAGTTTTTTGCACTCTTTTGGCCCCAGGCTTGGTGCAGCGTCAGTGTCTCTCGCCTGGGGGAGGGTGTAAAATGGGGGAGACTTTGTGTCTGGAAGTGGGGGAGTCCAGGAAAGTATACTGGGAAGGAAAAGGTAAAATTTCAAATCATATAGAACTTGAAGAATGGGTGAGACTTCTGCAGGTTGAGATGGGGAATGGGGATAAAACCAAGGTGGGAAGATGGAAAGATGAAAAAAATTCAGGCCTGGAAAAGTGGTGCAAATCGGGGGGAAGCTGATACTGATGGGTGAGATGGAGTAGGGAGCAGGGGGGTGGATGAAAGGCCAGAGCTTCACAGAGGACATCGATAATTCCGAGTAAGAGGCTGAGATGAGCCATAGTGATGACAATGACCTGGCAGTAAGTGTGGGATGTGGGGGCTGGAGATGGGAGAGGGGCTAACGGGATTATTTCAACATCCACAGCAGCTTTTATAAGTCACGAGAGCCTAAACGAACCAGGCTGGTAACCCATATCGAAGTAGTAACTGTCCAAGGTATTTTAATTATCAACCAATCTTTATTTTTTATTAAGATGAATTTTGAAAACCTCAAGAGGAATCGGACTAATTTGGGAAACTGAGGATCTTCTTATAGCTGAGGTTGCATCAGCTCTAAAGCAAGCTCAGAGAAATAAACACAGAAACATCTCTTTTAGATGGTCGACGTGTTCAGGTACATTTGGCATGGGACGGGAGTGTTAAGTATTTATTCTTTCTCAGTCAAAACACCCTGCAGAGGTGGTGATCATAGATTTTTGTTTTAGTTTTTTTTAAAGCTGGGAGGAGCCTCAGATATTAACTATTTAGTTTGGGCACAGCAGATAGGTTTCTGTCTCACGTGCCAACATCCATTCATCAGTGCTGACAGTAGCTGACTGAGAAGCAGCCGGCTGCAATGAGGATGGTTCGAAGGGCCCAGAGGCTCTGGTTTAATGGAAAAGCTCTGGAAGTGTTCTAGTGTCTTCCCTGGTTACATTCTGGGGAAAAGAATGCACATAATCTGAACATTTGCATCCTCAATTCAAACCTTTTATTTTACAGTTGAGGAAGCTGTTTTATGTGACTCTTCCAAGCTCACAGAGTAAAAACTAGAGTTTGCCGTGAAATTAGGTCGTTACTTGCATGTTCATTATTCTTCAAAAAATTTTTTAGTTTAATTTAATCATTTTTCTTCCAGTCAGAGTTGACACTTGGTATCATTTAATATTGGTTTCAGGTGTGCAGCATAGTGGTGAGGCGTTTATATAATTTATAAAATGATCCTCCCGAGTAGTCTAGTGCCCACCAGGCACTGTTCATAGTTTGTTCATTATTCTTTCCATTGCTCCTGACCAAATGGGGTCACTCTTCGACCTCTCTCTTCCCTAATCTGGGGTGTGTGTGTGTGTGTGTGTGTGTGTGTGTGTGTGCACGTGTGTATGAAGTGGAGAGGGGCTGGCCTGGCCTCTGCTAAATCTCTCCCTTTTCCAAGTCAGTGGGGGATGATGGGCTGATGGGCAGATCTAATGAGGCAGTCGGCCAGGCAGTCTCTAGGGGCCCTTCCAGGTCTGAAATAGTGTCTCGGGCCCTTGTGCACATCGTAGGCACTCCATAGTCATTGAATCAAACTAAAATGGAATTTTCTCCAGGATGGCAACATTCGGCCTAGTCACATTTTACAGGAAAGGAACAGGAGGAAGGCACAAAGACGTGACTTTAGACAACACTACTACCTTGGGTTCTTCTCTTGATGAAACTGTGGAGTTATGGACTGAATTGTGTCCCTGCTAAATTTACGTACTGAACTCCTAACCGTCCCAATGGGACTGTATCAGGAGACAGGGCCTTTAAAGAAGTAATTAAGGTTAAATGAAGTCTTAAGATTGGACCCTGATCCTAAGTGACAGGTGTCCTTATGAGAAGAGAGATGCCAGGGATGCGTGTGCACTGAGAGATGGACGCGTGGGGACACCGCGAGAAGGCGGCTGTCTCTAAGCCAAAGAGAGCAGCTTCAGGAGACACCAGCCCTGCGGACAGGCCTTGGCTTCCAGCCTCCAGAACTGTGAGAAAATGAGTTTCTGTTGCTTACGCCACCTGGTCTATGGTGTTCTCTTATGGCAGCCCCAGCAAGCTAACACAGATCCCAACGTCCTTTGCTCTTTTTCCCTTTATCATTACGAAAAATTTCTGATTTCTGGGCATTTCATAGATTGTTAGCCCCTCTACCTGAGGGGAGAGAGCTGCTCGGGAGATCGGGAGCAGAAGGAACTGTGTGTGATGTGTCAGTCGGAGAACTTCAAGTCTTGGAGGAGGTCAGGTCTCCACCGAAGTTCATGGTTCCCACAGAACCCAAACTGCCTCTGGCAGGCCTGTCCTGCTTTTGAAAAACTCCATTTGTGCTGCTCAGAGCCAGATATACAATGTGTGTGTCCAGTGAAAAATGGAAATGTGGGGTCTCTTGTTAAAAAATTATTAAGGATTTCAAGGTGGCAACAGTAGAGAATTGAACCAGGCACTAGCCCCGTGCAAGAACCCAGGTGGCAGGCCCCGGGAGCCGCCCAGCAACAAGATAAATCCATGTTGTGATGGCTAATCTGAGAATGTTCTAGCACACACTGACTTTGGGGCAATTTTATGCATAGGGCTAATATTCAGTCATGTGAATTGAGATCAGGACTTAATTTTACTTGCAAGGAACGGGTGTGCCACAGACACTTGGTTAAGTTCATTCTTCTGAAACAGGTAAAGTTTAAACACCTTTTATTTCAAGAAATAATGCTTCTAGACTTCTCCGAAGCCAGAATTGTTCTATAAAAGTATCACAGAATATTACACAAGATTAAAAAACACAGTATGCTTCCTAATAACTTGAAACTTTTTTACAAAGCACATCATTCATGACCATAAATATGTTTCTTCTGTCATTCAGCCGGTGACACACGCATCTGATAAAGAGCTAGTGAATTTTAACATATGTACAGAGTCTATAATAAAGACAACGTTATCAAAGATTCAACTATAACATATTAAACCTTCTTCAAAAGAGTTTACCTTAAACACTTAAAGAAAACATAATTTACCTATATGTTTGAATTATCGAAAGAGAAAATCACCGTTAAGCTATATTTGGGACGTTGATTAAGATACTGGTAACTTTCGATGAGGTAATTCTTTTGCTGGTATTTAGAAATCTGATACATAACACGACTATTTTCAAGAACATAGAATCTGAAAAGCAGTTTTGACCTACGCCTTTAAAAACAACCAAACTTGGTGAAGGCCTTAAAAATAATCATACGACACATGTAGTGTGTTTAAATTATGAAACATTTGGAGTGTGTTTTATTGAAAAAAATTCCTTCTATAACTTCAAAATGAAACATATTTTCTCAACATGTAAGCTTATTAGCCAGGTCAAGAAAACATGAATAAAAACATCTTCAGTCCTTTTATCCTGCTAAGAAAATAATAAAAATTTAGCAAAGGTAAGCATACGGTGAAACTCTGAGTCCAGGCACAGAGAGAGCAGGCGGTCTTTGTTTTGTTTATTTGTTTATTTTTACTGCCAACATCATTAGCCATGCCTTTCTGCTAATCGATTTTAGCAAGTCGAGGTAAGACGCATGCAATATTTTCTGGCAAAAGCACATGTTAAACAATATGGGATCCATACTGTATGTCATCCTGGGCCACCTATTTTTCTCTGACACAATGAGAGCCAGAAGTGAGACTGACGAGGCTGTTAAAAAAAAAAAAGACTAACCAAATAGACACGGCGTTCCGACGTCAAAGTGCAAAATGACTGAACTACGCACGACGGCCTCAAACAATTCCAGGGGAGAAAAGGAGCAAAACCACGTGATGCAGGCAGTGGAGAGTGTTTTGAGAAGATTCACTGAGGACGGCGTTCCAGAAACTCAGCAAGGCACCGTTCTGGCCATCGCCACTGGCTAGCGTTTCTACACGCGACCTTCAGAAGGTAATACTGTTTTAGTGTCCCCACCCCAAGCCCACCAGCCCCCACAGATCCTCCTTTCTGCTCGACATGACGTCGAGTCCCTGCGTCCCTTGCATGTGCACCGACTTCTGCTGCACGCACGTCCCTAGGGTAGCCTGGAATGTTGGTTGTCATGATTGCCTTTATTAGTTAACTAATAAAAAAAAGTTTCAAAAATACTGTGTTTCCAGTAAGGTAGCAATTCCGTCTAATCAGAGGAGAGCAGGAAGGAGGTGCTGCCCTCCAGGGTCTGTGAGCTCCCCGATCCGAGGTTCTCCTCCACCTCGTTCCACTTGCTGTCTGTGCTGCTGGAGTTAACAGGCTCCTCCAAGGAGGCTGCTTGGACCATCGGAGGAGGGGGACCGACATCAAAATGCACAGGAAGATACAGCTGATCCTCGAAAACGTCTTCCTGCGGTCCCGCATCCCGAGGAAGCTCCTCCTGGGGCCTGCCAGCGGGCTGCAGCCCGGGGATGGGCTCCAGCACCAACTCTGCCAGGCCGTTGCCACTGAAATCGCTTTCAAGAAGATTTGTCTCCTCACGCTCCATCCATCTGTCAGCTTTCTGATTTCTCCAGTGTTCAGAATTCAAATGATCCACTTCTGGAATGTCGTTATTCCATTCAAGTTTATTCTCTGGACTGAATGTCGGTCGGGTCAAATGCAGGGGTCGAAGGTCAGCTGGCAAGGTCAAATGAGGGGCTCCCCCAACCGCGCGACTCGGGTCTGCATCTGACTCAGCGGAGAGTTCAGCAGGCGCAGCCGAGACCCCACCGCTCCGAGCACTTTTAGTCTGGTCTGTTTTGTTTTGCTCGTGGTGGCTGTTCAGCAGTGCAAACACTCTATCTACATCCTTCAAGTAATTCGTCCAGTCAGCCAGACTAGGTCTATAGTTCCGTCTGTGTTCATAGATGCTTTCGTTCACACCGTACAAATCCCCCAGGCCTTGCCAGGTGACGTCTGCCGGGAGACTCGGCAGATTAACCCTCCCAGCCATCCCATAACTGTCCTCTGTGAAAAGAGAGAGAAGGTGGGTCGTTAGTGGAGAAAATATTTCCTACTTTTGGACAAGTGACTTACATCGTCTTTACAGCACAAATCAATTTGAAAGATTTCCCCCCAGCAATGGGTTTTCCAGGAGAGGCCTTGGGCTACAAACGCGATCAAACAATAACGAAAAGTTGGAAAGAGGGTCAAACGAGTGAAAACGATGATTAGGCACCGTTGGTGTCAGTTAGGGGGGCTCACGTTTTATTCCTGGCTCTACGCAGGTCAACTCTGTCACCAGAAAGTCACGTGAGTGAGTCTGAGTCTTGGTCCAGAATCTGTCCAATGTGGGAACCGTTGTCTGATAAAACCTTTACTACTTATGCGGTTGCTGGGCGAGTGCTGGCTATGAAAGTATTTTAATGTCATGGGCAATGCTTAGTAAGATTTTTACTTTATATTCCCTGGTTTGCGGTATAAAAACAAACAAATGCCTGTTTCTTTGACTTTTTTTTTTCCCCTAAAAGTTCTTTGCCGCAGACAAGTCAACCTTTCAGCGGTTTTCACAGTATGTGAAGCATGCACCAGCTTCTCTCTCTGATATTTCCAAATCACCAAGATGACTCTACTTGTGCAGAAAACATCTTTTCTCTAGTTGTCCCCAAGTGCCATCTTGAAGAGGTGGCCTCGATTAATGCAGTAAACTTCCCCCAAAGCAATATAGATCGGCAGGAAGAATAAGTAAAACTATACAAAACTCACACTCTCAATTTCACTGGAAGATAAAAAATTATATAATCGTCAAGTCACCTGTAAGTAAAAACAAAGTTAACATCAAATCTTGGTGGAGCTGTACTTCTCACTTTGGGCACAAGCCCTGGGAAAACAGTTTGGACAAGAGAAGAAGGAAGTGAGGGGGGAAATCAGAACTGGTTTGCAACCATCGCTAAAAAGAATGTCAGCCTGAAGCATAAAATGCTGCAGAGTCCTGGTAAGTCGCAGTGGTGACAATGAGGAAGGGGCTTCGGTGTGCATGAATCAAAGTGGCTGTCCTCGAATGGCATTGCTTCAGGGAGAAAAAGATACAAGGGGAGCAAGGCACACTCTTTGGAAATTGGGTGAGAAAAGAAAAAGAAAGTGGTCCTGCAGGAAAAATAGAAAAAACAAAAAATTGGGGACATACCATCTCTCCCACTCCCACCCCTAAATAATAAAATAAAGAAAAAGAAAGTATACTTGGTGACAGCGACAGAATCTCTTAACCTAGGACTCTTGTAAACACTTCAAATCCACGAAATGAATGAGGCAGCCTAAACTCACACCAAATGATTACAAAATAAAATAGAAAATAAGAAATCTATCATCTTATGAAAATGCCCCTGCCAAAGTGAACCACAAAGTGAACAAAGTCATGGCCCAGCACTACCAAGTAAAAAGTCGAGCATCCGAGGATGGGAAAACCATCTTACATCAGAATAACTGTGTGAGCCAAGCATCTTACATCCAGCCAAGCTCTCCTTCAAACATCAAGGCTATAGAAAAACAGTTTTAAAAATGTAAGAACGCAGGAAATACTGTACACATTAGCTCTTCTCAAACAGTCTTCCGGAAGATGAGCAGCACCGGACCGAGTAATCATTGGGGGATTTCAAAAGGAATGGTGGCGAGCATCTGATTACCTATCAGATCTAGGAGTAAAACAAAGGCGGAGGGGGGGTAAACATATAATGTACATTTTATTTGACAAAGTGGAAATAATGCAGCTAAAAATGGGAGGAAAAATAGAAAAGCTGAAAGAGAATAAGTTCATTGAGAACATAGTCCAGGTAATTATTGGGAGTCCAAGAACACCCTTGAAAACTGACCACTGAGATAATGAAAGGTTAAATAAGAAGCAGGGACATTAAAAATGTACAGGTTCGAAGGCAACCAAGAGCACAAAAATACAAACCCTACTACGTTCCAAAGGGAAAAATAAAGGGCAACCAGCTTCGTAAAGAAGAAGCTATCGATAGAAGATCGAATGAGAAAGACACAGAAACATAATAACAGGAGGTACTCCATCCAAGACAGGCCAAATAGATTAAAAATAAGTTAGAATTTACAAACAGAAATCAAGTTTTAACGATGGAGGAAAACCCTCTTTACAATAGCAACAAAGAAGATAAAATACTTATGAATAAATGTAAGAAGAAATGTGCAACACCTTTACAAAAATAGTTTTAAAATCTCCTAAAACACCCAGAAGTATACAAAGGATGTGATCCAAAGTGGAAAAATATTCTTTGTTCTTGGATAGAAGACTCAGCATCATAAAGTTATCAATTCTTCCCGACAATCCTTTCAGGGACCAGATAGAAAAATGGGCAGAAGACATACCCAGATAATCTATGAGAATAAGTAAAATGGCCTTTCAACTTTCCAAAAGATGCTCAATTGTACCCAATTAAAACCATAAAACCTGATAGACCCTTTCCTTCTCATTCAATTGGAAAAAAGTTTAAAAGCGTGGCAGCTGATGAAAGCAGATGCTCATACACCGACGATGAGAATGCAAAATGATAATCGGTATGGAGGGGGATTTGGCAATATTTAATGCATCCATTCATGCATTTACTCAGTGGTCCCACAACCAGGAACTTACTCTGAAGACATCCTCAACAATATACAATATATTTGCACACAGGTCTTTATTGCAGCATCATTTAGTTGCAAAATACGGGAGTGACAGAAATGCCCACACATAAGAGAGAAGTTGACTAAACTGTGGTACACCCACACAGTGGAGTACTATGAAGTCGTGAAAATGGAACGAAGAAATCTCTGTGAACTGACAGGAGCTATATTTTAAAGTGAAAATCATGCTTTAAGTGAAAAAGAAACCGGGTGCAATACAGTATACATAGTATGCTGCCTTTTGTATAAAAAAGTAAGAGAAATAAATATATATACCAACTGCGTATTGCTGCACCAAGAAACACGAGAAGGTAAAGCGGACGCTGGTGAGACTGGTTATCTCCAGTGTGGGGTGGGGAGAGGCTTGGGAAGAAGTAACATTTCCCCTCACAAGGGCTGGAGCCGGAATCTGCGCCTAATCTGACCCACAAAACTGTTCTAACTCTCTATGTGACCCGCTCTGGTCACCCGAACCTCTTGCCTTCTTTTTGAAGTTTGGGCTCTTAGAACTATGTTCATGCATTACCTCCCTCCCTCCCCCCTCCAAAAAAAATTAAATTCATAATAATGAGGAAAAACAGAACCTAAAATGGAATACAAACAGAATCAACCAACCTTACCCTATTTCGAATGAATAACAAAACCAGAATGGAGGGGGCAGGTGGTGGCCCAGACCCTGGTGGCCAGCGGTCCAGAGTCAGTCCTGGTTCCTGCCAGTCCTCCTCTCACAGAGCGAGGCCCCTTCCCAGGGCCATGCTGAAGTTCTTTATTCAGAGACGAAAGGTGTGACTCGGTTTGTTCAGAAAAGCAAATTTTCAAAATAAACGTAGATAATTTCAAGTCACAGGTCATTCTCACCCAACCCCAGACACGAAGGTCGTGAAACAACCAAGGGGGATTCAACTCCCGCTCAGGTCTCACGTTGAGTCCCCTTTCATTCTGGATGACGTAGATTTCCTTTTAAGGACATGTCCACACATTTATGTCATGCGACATTCTGGAGGCAGGTGGCGACCTGGGGATCTCATGCGCCTGGAGTTTTGGTGCTTCCTGGGGCGGCGATAGAATCAACAAGAGCCACCGGTGTCACCAGGAGCAGAAAGGACAGCTTCCGCACGGGCGACTTGTACCAGTTGTCTCAGCCTGTCCCTTTTTCACCACGTGGCCTGCGTCCCACCCGTTTCCCCGAAAGCCCCAGGCTCTCTCCCTCCTCGGTGCTGTGTTTATTTCCCGGGTGAAAGATGTATAGGGTTCGAAGAGAAATCAGGGTATATGGTATTGATTTCGAGACTGAGCTGCTCTGCCTCATCGTCCTGGTCAGCTCTCGGCCTTCGGGATGCGCCCTGAGCATCATCCCTCTGCGCCCCGTCCTCCGGCTTCCTCAGCTTTCAGGTATTCGCTCGTGTGATTCTGATGTATGACTATGCATGTGCATTACTCTCATCTTCTGACGATGAGAAAACTAAGTCATAAGAAGGTTGGACAGCTTGTCCAAGAGAAACAGCGTTGTGTGGAGATTAAAAGCACCTGCTAGAACCCGACTCCCTGATTCTGACTACCGGTCCCACCGTTTGTCAGCTGTGTGCTCTTGGGAAGGTTACTCTGCCTCAATTTTCTCATCTGTAAATTGGGGATAATAACAGTACAGATTTCCCAAGGTTATCCTGAGGGTTAAATGACTTAATAGATGTAAAGTGCTTAGGGGAGAGCTGGAACAAGTAATGCAACCGTGGTAGCAAATGGTCCCCAAACTGGGAAGCGATGGAAAAAGAACTTGTGTTTAATCGGACCCACCGTACTGTGGGTCCTCATAACTCTCTGTGGCCTAATCCGATCAACCCAAATCCTCTCGTATTATTCCTCCACGTTCCACACTCTTGTATATCTATCTCCCCATTACCGTCAGGGAGTGTGAAGAACGTCCTACTCCACCAGCTGGCCTGGCAAGTCCTCTAGATTTCGGGGTCTGCTTGTTCCTCCACGGCAGCAAAGTGCACAGTCTCAGGGCGTGGCATTGGCGTGGACCTGTCCCCTGACAACTCAGACCCTCACCCCCCCGTGCCTTCTTAGGAGGCTGACCTCACCTCCAGCCCCTAGAACCCCCGAACCTGACCTTGACTCATCTCCTGGTCAAGCACCTTAAACAGACACGTGCAGCTCTGCTAGCCACCAGCTCACACATGAAAGGAGGCCTGGGGGGTGAGAGGGGGCAGAGAAGCAGGGGACGCTGCGAGAGGGACACAGAGCACGGAAGTGACCTCAAGAGGCCCCGGCAGTGCAGAAGATGGGTTTGCGTGCTGACCTCTGGGTCGCCCATGAGTGACGTTGAAGACGGTGGCGCTGGTGATGAACATCCCTTTTTGTGCTTCTTACAAAATGTGCTAACGTTCTCAGGAATAGTAATCTGCCTTCCTCTCCCCTTTCAGGTACTTTCTCCTTCGTGAAAATGTTTTGCATCCCATGTCACGCCTTAGGAATACGGCCTGTCCTGACGGGAGTTTGACACGTGCCAGACTCTGTTCTCAGATTTCCACTAGCAAGGCTGGGATTCGAACCCAGGGCCATCTGGCTCCAGTGTCTGCTCTCAGCACAGTCCTGATACACAGCGTAGTCACCCGCTTCCATCTATAAGGTGTGGACCATTGCTACAGGGGGACATGAGTCAAAGAAGCAAAAAGCAGTGTGGACAGAGCATGGTTGCCGCAGGGCACGGAACAGGAGCCGCCAAGGACTGCCCGTCCACGCCACGGCTACGGGCCACACGCCACGCCTGCCAGGGCCTCTGCTGGGAATCACGGGCGGCGGGATCAGCTTTCGGGTGCAATGGGAAAAATAAACGCCCATCCACCTGTGGGTCCTACGCTATTTTGCAACGCAGGAATTATTGCTTTCAACTCCAGCCAAAGTTATTTCCCGAGTCACCCCTTTCGGAGCTGAGGCCTGACTCTGAGCCGTCCTCACTGAAAAAATGACCCCTGTGTGCGAGCAGAGCATTTCAGCAGCCCGCACGTCGCAGCAGAAAACACACACGAAGAAACAGTGAAGTTGCCCAGGGAACGGACTTGCGTGTGGAAGGCCTTATAACTAAGTCTAAGGTTTGATTTTTTTGAAAATCCACAAAATCAACAGCGTTTTAGAAACGCTCGTTTAAGTCAACGAGATACATTTTCTAAAGCACGTTTAATTTTTAAATGTCAGAATTGTCAGGTTTGCTTATTATCTTTTTTTTTCTCAGTCTTTGGTGATGAAATTCCACAGTTAAAATGCATTTAAACCTTTTTTTCTAAAAATAAAACCCCCAATCTTAAAGAACCAAGGCTTCTGAATCCCCCCTGAGCAGTGCCAATGGGAGGGACGCGTGTGACGGGCAAATGCTCTCTCAGTGACCAGTGACCCTGCGGCACCATGGACAGCTTGCCTCGCGGATTCTGGAAAGGCGGCATCTGAACACGCCAGTCATTTTGAGTCAGAGAATATCTTAAATCTGTGCTTTGGTGGGGAATTTAGGACAGGAGGGGGAAAAAAGCAACCGGTGACACTATTTCACCCTACACACACGTTTTCAAGGCCAAATGACCGGAAAGGGGGTTCTGCCAACAACTAAAACGACGCATTTGGCCCCATTTTGTGGCGGTGGCAGGGTCCGGGGGAGGGGGCAGGCATCCCGATGCGCGCTGTTTGATTAGGACCGTAGTTCAGTTACACGTTCTTCACCCCCAGTCTGTCCAGGGATGACTCGATGGAGCAGAATTCAGACTCTCCCTGACCGGGCCTACGTCCTAAATAACCTATTGATACCCTCTTGCCTCTCTCCTGACGGAAGTAAAAGAAGGCCAGACCGAAGTCCCTTAGCTCCAAACCTGAGTGCACCATAAAAGAGCCACGAAGTCAACATTTAGTGTCACACTCTGGAAATGTCTTCACGTGCCCCCTGGGACCCAGTGCTGATGGATGGGGTATTATTACCTCGTCAGCCCATATCCCGGGTGAGGCCAGCTTAAGAGTGGGTTCTTCTGCTCTGTCTTACGTGTGCTAGGGGGGCCGCGGGGCCGGTGTGGGGGCACAGCGAGGAAAGGAGAAACAGGAGAGGAAACAGAAGGGGAAAAAAGAGATAGAAATGGTTATTGGGTAGCCTCAGAAGTCCAGCTTTCTTTGTTTTCATCGTCCCCACCCCCTTTCCTACTGTTTAGCTCCTGGTCAGACCCATACCTGAGCCACCCTCTAGAGGGAGACGTCAGAGACCACGGCTCCCTAGACCGGAGAGATGGCAGTGGGCAGACGAGGACCCCGAAACGTCCACGTTTTTTCGTTCCTCTGAGACGATGTCAGTAGGAATGGCACCAGTTAAGTCCACGTTCCTCTGATGGGATTTTTTTTCTCCCCAGCAGATTCATCAAGTAGGGTGCTGACGCCCTGTACCTCAGTTTCCCCGTATTGAGGTGGTAAGGACAGCCCTCCCCCTCTCCTGCCCCTCTTGGCACATTTCCCCAAAACCCACCCGATGTCTGTGCTTGGAAAACCAGCGAGGGCTGACGATGCCGGGTGACCAGGGCACATAGCCACCAGGCATTTGGTCCCGCCTCTAGAGCACGGTGAGGTGGGAGGGATGGGTCAGGGTTGGAGAGGGATAAGATAACTGGGTTTAGAAACCTGTTTATAAAGGTTTTGTGTGCCAGGCTCTGTCACCTCCCTGCTGTGCCGAGACCCTTTGCACGCCTTGCTCCTGACACCCTGTCCCCAACCCCAGCATCTTCTCTGCGATCGCCCCCAGCCCGCAGAGCCTTCTGAATCGGATCGCTACTGCGCTTCACCGTGACTCCTTTCGTGCCTTTGTCGTTGTATTTCACAAAGATCTCTAGTTTCCATGAAGCCTCGCCTCCAAGTCGAGGAGCGTAATGCTCCCACCCTCTTCCCGGGGCTCCCCAAGGTCCTTCTGGTCCCCACCCTTCCCATCACTCCATGCCGAAAAGCATCATTCAACAAGCAAACAGGCACGGGGGCGGGGAAATGCCCCGAGACAGCTCGCTGTGACAGGGAGCTGATTTAGAGGCAAAATGACAGATCGGGAGCCAAGGACACGAGACGGTGGAGAGCGCTGTGAGGACACGCATGCACCCCGGCTAGGCTCTGTGCAACACGGTAGGAAACAGAAATTAGTCGAAAACGGCTGGATCATGCAATTATTGGGAAAGAAGCTGCCAGCGAAGAATAAAAAAGTGTGACTACCTGTGCAGGTCGTAGCTCCCTCCATCTTTAGATCCTGATATAGGAAGATAACAAGAGTGATTTATGTTAGCGTTAGGACTCAGAAAACCATGCGCTGTGCAGTGTGGCGTTTCAGGGCCAACATCCCAACCCTAGAAAGGAGCGTGTCGTGTTAATACAGACAGTGCTGACGTCCAGCAGCGCTTTTCAGTAGACAGGTTCGACATGAGGACCGAAAGCTATAAATACAAAGGTTTAGGATAAAATACATAGGAAATGGGTGGGGGGAGGAAGGAGGGGACCCCATTTAAAAGCAGTGAGGAAGGAAGCGCCCCCCACGTCTGCGCACGTCTCGGCAAAAGTGACACTTCAGACACGGCGCTTGAAGAAAAGGGCCGATAACCATCTCTCCCTTTGGAGTTTTCTAGAAAGTGGAGAGAGCCACATGAAGCGTATCAGCGATGACGGGCTCCACCAGGTGTGTCACTTCGCCGTGGAAAGGCTCTATCAGCTTTCACCAAGTCGGGTTATGTCATCACCAACGAGGGTGCTGTGTTCTTCTGGGGGAGAAAAGCCTGGGTGTACTATTTCCAGCGACTCCAATAGTTGGATTAGTTTCCAGGCCTTTGTGTTTTTTTTTTTTTTTCCTTTTTGTAGGATTTGAGGAAAAGGTCAACAGATAAGCAGGGTATTTGAAAAGCTTCGAGCGGGGTGGGGTCAGTGACCGAAAGACCTAGTTTGCAAGCGAGGGCTGGACTCTTCCGGCTGACAGAGAAGGGTTGACTGACAGCTGAGATGAGACCTCTCTCACAGGACTTATAATGTCTTGTGGGACTTTGTCAGGCTCGAAAGCCGTCAGGACCCTAAAATGGTAGAAATGACAGGTGATGAAGAGGATCATTTTAGGAGGCTCCCTCCACCCCCCATCCCTTCAGAGTCCCATGACGCAGGGAGCTGCTGAGTTTTGTGGCTGGCGATGGTGGCCCTGGGCAGGACCCAGAGAGACGCAGCCTGTTAAGGACACTGGGGAAACTCAGCTGCACAGCAGAGGGTTTCAGCAAACTGCTCCCCACTGCCTGTGAGTCCGGCTCTTCACCCGTTGGGGGTTGGCGTGCTGTGCCAATGTCAATGGCCTTGGCCCAGTTCAACTCTTTCTCCGTCTATGGACAGCTGGTATTTACATTTCTATGAGAATCATGAGAAAATAAGTCTTCTCATTAAGTAGGAAAGAGCTGGGGCGGACCCTGCAAAGGCCTGCATCCCCATGAGCCAAAGGAGAAATAAGTTAGTTTAACACTTCAGACCAGGGAGAGAACATCTGGAGGGTTCCACACGGGCCCGCTTATATTTTCAGATCCCAAGACAACGGCGGCTCAGACATCTCGAGTTTCGCATGGGAAGTGCTGGCAAAAGAAATGAATTCACTGTGTCATGGGCGGGGGTCCAAATGGGGGTGGCTCCTAACGGTGATAAGCAAAAATGGGCCCTTGTGTGTTCTGTGCAAATTCTCTTAAAAAGAGCACGATGTCCTGGTTTACCTAGAGCATGGCTCGTGACCGCTGACAGCAATGACAAATAAATCCCCAACATGTTGTCGCCTCTTCCGATGGTCGCTTCGAGCAGGAATTGGGGTGTAATAGACTGGACCAGTGGGAGAGTCTGTCACGAAACAGTCCCCACACCTTTGGGCGCGTTCAAGTTTTCATTAATATACTCAGAGCTAGATGTAGAGAAGCAGTTATGTTTGGCCTGGCCTCTCCTCATCCCAAAGTGTATGCTTCTAGACATGCAAACATTGCAAAGGCAGAAAGCTTGACAAACACAAAAGACTTTTCCAGGGAATAGAAGGAAAAAAGAGTTTTCCCCTTACCCACTTCGAGGCCCTTGGGTCTGGGGTTGCACTGCCTGTGGCCTTGGCAGCTTCTCAGCTCCATCAGCTGTACGTGCAGCTGATTCAGAACGCCTCGCTCCACCGTGTGCACCGTGTTTGTGAGCTGTGGGTGAAGAGGCCGGGGGGACACTGTTAGGCTCGTGTGCTGGTTGTTCAATTTCCAGGAAACTTCAAAATAATAAAGAAATAAAAAATAAAAGAAAGAAAAGGGAACATGTCGCCTTACCTGGTAAGGATCTGTATTCATATCGAAATACTCCAAGAAGCCAGTGGCGAACTCGCAGAAAAGGAAATTGTGTGTCTCGTTCACTGTGCGCAGGCACCAGTAGGTGTTGTTGTTGGAGCTGGTGCAAGCGCAGAAAGACCCCACTGGAGGTACCGAAGAGAGACAAATTGCACAGAATGAGAATGACAGAGGCAGCTCGCCACTCCAGCGTCTTATCTTTACGCTTCAAGATTCACTTTTTTTTTTGTAAGTATGCGTGTGGGGGTGTTAAAAATTACTGTTTTCTTCCCTCTCGGTACAAATGGGGGAGACATGAGCCGATGCGACCTCGGACCAGGTGGTGTGCTGGTCTGCGTATTCGCCCTGCGTTTACTTGGCACCTCCTTTGTGTCAGGGGGTGCCGCGTCTCACAGACATGGTCTCATCTTGAGAAACTTACGGTCTAGTGAGGGAGACAAATGTTAAGCAAAAACAATAACAAAACAAACAAATGTGGTGAGTTCTGTGGAGGAAAAAAATAGGCTGAACGAGTAGAGAAAGGGGGCTTAACCCAGTCTGGGGCCCAGAAAAGGTCTCTGTGAGAAGTGACGTCACCCAGCTCTGAGGGTGACTAGGTCAGGGACAGGCACAGGGGTTCAGGTGGGCGAGAGGTCAAAAGCCTTTCAGGGAGCAGGAACAGCATGTGCAAAGGCCCTGTGGTGGGTTGGCACTTCGGATGCTCCAGGTAGAGAGGAACGCCAGGCAGCTGAGGTAAGTGAGCGTGGGAGGGAGTGGGCCAGAGCAGGACAGAACATGGATGCAGGGTTTTGTTGGACACGTTAAGGGTTTTGCTCTTTAGCCGAAGAAAAAGGACGTAGTCAACAAGGCTCTGAACCCTCTGAGCAGAAGAGACTGGAAAGAGCAGGAGGGGAGTCTGGGCGGTAGACGCAGGTAAGGTTTCTTGGGCGCCTTGGGCAGGATGCTCTCAGCTCAGATGGGGAGAGGAACTCCTGTTAGTCGCGAGCACACTGTGGCTTCCTATTTCTCAATACTCATCCTCAAAGGGGCTTGCCACTCCTGGACACGACAAATACATTACTTTGAGAGCTCTGCTCCTGCCGTTCTCTCCATCTGGGGTGTCCCCCCTACAATGACCCCCTTTCACGTGGGTTGCTTCTCTTGGTTGTTTAGGCTTCAGCGGAAGTTTCACATCTCCAGAAAGTCCTGTCACCCCTGCTCCCTCTAAAAGGATCCCTTTTAATAACTTTGACCCCTATTTCCGTATAGCATCGCTAGGCCCTGTCATTGTTGCATTTCTCCTATTTACTTCCTTCTTACTGTACCTCACCCCCCACTAGAAGGTGCTATGAGGGCAGAATATGAGGCGTGTCTTGCTCACTGTTGAGTCCATGCTGCTTGGCCCAGGGCCTGGCGGGGGACAGCCCACCCCGCCCCGCTCCCAGCCGTGTGAATGGCTTTCAGAGATCCCCACCCGACTTTAGGGAACCCCACTGAAAGCTGAATGCTACGCCTTTATGAGTTTGCTCAGCTTTCAGGCAACTGTAAAGTTAAATGCAAACGTGGACCCTAAAATAAGACGCATCAGAATAGGAAGACAGAACAAAATTCTCATGGGTTCTGCCCAGAACAGCCCCTGGACTCCTGGGCATCTCGGAACCCCAGGAGTGGTTTCCTGTGACCCTGCCAGTGAGAAGAGTTGGCGTTTCAGCTGCTCCACGGGGGCAGTCAGCCTCCAGTCGGCTGAGATGCAGCACAGCGTGGGGTGTTGTTGCCACGTGAGCTCGGTGCACGCTGTGTGCAGACCCCTGAGGCTCCTCTAAGCACTGGCTTTAGAAGTGCATGGCTGTGGTTATCCCACATCCTCCGCAATTCTACGTAAAACCAGAGATTTTGTGGGGTCCCCCTCACTCTGAAAGCACAGTGCTAGGCGCCGAGGGGACTGAGGCCAAACAGGACGCGTCCCCCGCATTTACGGAGCTTTCCCTCCCCTCCAGGACACTTAGAGCGTGCACGCGAAATAAAGCAGGGACGAAACACGTTTGGGCCTGACTTATTCACCCACTTAGTTATCCAGGTATAGAGCGGTCCTGCCGGGCAGGAACTCTGTCGGGGGCTGGGAAATACCAGGAGAAAAGCCCAAGGAGAGCTTGGCGCTTTCAAACGATGTCCCCCCAAAAGATGTCTAAAGGAAAAAGTAATTTGGGGCAAAATGATTCTGGCTGTCAATATAGAAAATAATAAGATCCCCTCCCCCCCAAAAAATAATGATTCTAGGCTCCCGGTTCTGTGCTGCTGAACTCCCTGTCGCAGCAGCTGCAGCGTGAGTCGCCGGGCCCTGCACCGTGTAGACGGGGGGACTCACGGTTCCAGAAGGGGGCCGTCTGCCAGTGGTTGTTGTCGTGGGTGAAGCAGGTGAGGCCGGGCAGGCTGCACTCCTCCCCCTTCCTCTGCCGCTTCTTCTCCTTCCTCTCCTTCTTCCTCCGCCGGCTCTCCTTGTAAAGCTGTAGTTTGCTGTCCACCTCCTGGGCGGCCTCCCTGTCCCAATCAAAGGGGCTTGTTAATGGCCAGAAAGTGCCTGCTAAGTTAAAAGGAGGATCGTCGCTGGGACCCTGACACGGATGTCTAGACGCGCGATCGCAGAGGCGCATCAGATGGCTAGGTGGCTCTCATGTCCCACGGAGGGCCTCAGACACCGGCGGGGACAGCGAGGACAAACCCGCTGGTGACGGCTCTCTGAGGATTGCATCAGCATTAATAGCAGCGACATTTTCTTCCTTATTCCCATGTAAACACTGATGGAAGGAAATGTCAGCAGGAACCAGCAGACCCCGCCGGCCACCTGGTTTGGACGAATGACTTAACACCCTGGGTTCAGCACCTGCCGGTCACGAAGTCCACGGCTGGCTGGACTACATGGCTTGGATTCTGAAATTCTTTGATAAATTGGACATTCTAGGCTTGGAAAGAATTTTCTTTCTTTTCTTTTCTTTCTTTCTTTCTTTCTTTCTTTCTTTCTTTCTTTCTTTCTTTCTTTCTTCTCTCTCTCTCTCTCTCTCTCATTATCTTAGCTTCACCCAAAAGGCTCAAAATTTGTTGAGGCTCAAAAACTAAATCCCTTTCTCATGCAAAATTTTCCATTTTTTAAAAACTACATATATTTCTTCCACCTTCAGAATCGCCCACCACAGTGACCTAATCCAGGGTGATCCACATCTCCCCGTCGCTCTGCAAGAACGGCCGCCTGTGGAGTCACCTCCGGTAACATACGACACAACAGCTCACATGGAGCTTGCCCGGCCTCCCGGGAGGCTCCGTGGCATCGTCCTGCTGCCCCGGCAAGGTGTGGGCTTGTTTCCAACTTCCTACTTCAGGTGTGGAAGGCCAGGTGCCTTCCCGCCCGAAGCTGCTTTTCCTAAGCAGCATCACTCGGAACCCAGGTGTCCCTATGGCCTGTCAGGGCCCAGGGGATGGTCCTTCACTCCCAGCAAATGTGGGAACAGGGTTACTTACTTGAACGGGTGAAGATGGCTCTTTAATTTCTCTTGCTTTTTGACACCTTTTTCTTTATTGTAATAGCTACAGGCGAGAAGACGAAAAAGTGAGTTCACAATTATGCACGTGACTAAACAACTTACTTTATAAAAAGGAAACTGAGTGGGGATGGAGGAGGGGAGAGGTAGATGGGGTAAAGGGGGTCACATATGTGGTGACAGAAAGAAATCTAACTATGGGAGGTGGCACGCAGTGTATATATATATTCTCCTCACTGTTAAAGTGTACAGATGAAACTTATTGGATTTCGTTAACTGATGTCACCATAAAAATAAATTAAAAAAATAAAAAAGGAATAAAAAAGAAAGCAAAATAGAAGGAAGGCAGTAACTACCTCAGCTTAATGGGACTATTTTTTTTAAACCTTCTAATTAGGTTTATGACATACTTAATTTGACCTGAATAGTTTAGGTCGTTACAGGACGTGATAATGAATGCATTTAGTGAGGGAACGCGGCCTGCGCACAGCGAGCCCCGGGGGAGGCGTGGGGCGATGCTCGCTCACCTCTGCTTGCAGACACAGTCGTCAGGCTTCCTTCGCTTCAGGTGCCCCCTCACTTCTCTCAAATTCTTAATTTTGTCTTGCAGAGCTTCAATCTGGAAAACATGAAATCCAACCATCCCGTTCCCAGGAGCAGCATGTTCTCCGCTAAGTGCCTTATTTTCTGTGACCCGTCATCGCAGCTGCTCCTCTGAGATGGTAATGAATCTGGGAAACACCCTGAGCAGAGACTGCATCTGACCTCTATATTGCAACCGATGCGCTACGGTCAACATGAACAGGTGTCCCTTTAGTAAGCGAATTATTTTCTGGGAGAGATTTCAAAAGGTCATCGGGCAAGCCCCCGTCCTTTGTCACACTCGATTATGTTTTCAGTCAGGATTCTCACTCTATCGCTGGAGAATGAGAAACACCTGCTATTCTATTTGTCACATAATTACACAAGGATGAATTGTACCCACTGGGTGCCCCACAGTAGGGCTCGTGAGCGGGGTTTGCCTGTGGGTTAGACCCTCCCCTCACACGGCCATGGTTCACCTCCTTATCGATGTACGCCTTGTGGTCCTTCCAGGCCTTAGCTGACTGATACAGTTCTCTCTCGCAGTGGATGGTATCATTTGGAAGAATAAAGCACCTGCAAAAACAAACAGCACACATTGGAAATAGGTTTATATTTTAATGCTTAAAAAATAAAACACATTAGAAATAGCAAAGGGAACTTAATTATCCTCTAAATGCTTAATCTGGGTGCAAGCGGTAGTTTGGGGCTGAGCCACAGACCAGGATGAGAGGGAATGTGTCCTGGCGACAGGCGGGGCACAGGAGGGTGGCAGAGAGAGGTCACCACCTTCCCAGGCGAATCTTAAGATTCACGTCCCCACGAAGAGACACCACCAAAAATCTCCATCAAATGTTGGAGGAAAAAAAATGGGGTCTTCCCAGTTACAATGGAAATGGCTTGTTTGAAGAAATGCAATTCGGAGGGGGTTATCCATCCCATTCATTTCCTTGCTGAGAGCCCCCCACATCTGAGGCAAAGTGGCAGCCCCAGGGAGGGAGAGCAGGGGGACAATTGGCTGGATCAGGAACGTCAGAGGAACGGACCTCGGTCTAAATCTCTGGGCACCCGGAGTCCAGTCCCAGAGATAAACATCCTGCCCATCTTGCCAAAGCAATGAAATGACAGGGAAAATGAAGATCTTGGTAATAAATCCAGAAAAGGAGTATTTCTCTATCAAGAGAGTGAGTAGGTTTTGGAAGGGCCCTAAGGACTGAGGGAGTCGTCAAAGCTGGGGGGAACCGTCTCCCTTCCCTGTCCCCCCACACCCAAGGCCCTCGGGCTCCTGGGGTCTGGATGGGGGAGGGGTTTTGGCTTCTTACATCCATTCCCCACTCATGCTGTCTTTCTGGAAGCTTCTCTAGGACCCACAGTTCTCCCTTGAGCGGTTTCATCTCTGACTATACACCTGCTCCAAGCCACAGTGACACGAAGAGCCCACCCCCCCTGCCGCCTGTCTGGGCTCCTCCTTGCTTCTTTCACCCAGCCCGTGGACAGCACCTTGCTTTGTGTAAAGGGACAGATGGTGGCACTACAGGGGGATGATTTTGAACTTGAGCCCCGTGAACACCCAAAGCCCCCTACTTGTGGGTCACTCGCACGGTGGTGGGCAGGCCCACGGCATTGCCACTGTTGCCGAGCATCGTGTCCTCATGGCCACCGCCGGCGGCCTGGCGACCTCCCGGGCCCTTGCGGCCCTCGTCGTGACGCTTGGCGATGCTTCTCGGTCGCAACGCCTGCAGTTCTTCTTCCTCCAGGTTTATGTCGTATATTTCACCTTCAAATTCGACTGACAGGGAACGTGTCTGCCGAGTGTGGACAAATCTGGGCTTGTACTCTGGAAATAGGGGGGACGCGTCAATGCAGGGGTTCAGATGTAAGGGAGAAGAGAAGAAAGCGGTCACCTGACTTGATGAACATGGTGGGCAGGGGCAAGCTGGACACATGGCCCTGCGAAGGGCACCATGCTGCGTGGGCAGGCCCCTGGCATTCTGGTCCAGGCCACCGCGTCACGGTGTGAGGGCTGCCATGCTTCTCTGGGCCTCGGGGAGATTGCTAAGATTTTTCCACTTATCTGTGACCTTCTACATTGGCAGTTTGTTTGAATAAGATTATATTCCCCATTATAATAGTAATACTAGTGACGATCATTTGTTGAGCTTTTGCTATGCATTATTCATCGTACTTATCTCTAGTATAATAAATCTTTACAATAAAAAACTTATCAGGTTGGCCAAACGGGCTCATGAATTTGGTGGTGTTATTCTTATTTTGAGAAAACTGAAGCATTCGATGTTACCCAGTAGGTTCACATGCTAAGTCATTTGGGTTCTAAACACTACGAAGTCTTCCTGCTACATTGGGATGCCTTCTCAAAAAGGCAAATGCGGCAGACACTTGCTATTTGCCTAATTAAGAGAAGACTGCTATGAGAAAAATTAAATTTTCAAAATGATTTCATCAGCCAACTGCCTTTAACTACCCGGCAGATGGAGGGTTATGCCAGGGGAGGTCAGCACGTCTTCTGGTCAGTATAGGCCACTGTCGAGGGTGCAGTGTGTGGACACTGGCCCCAGCTCATCAGACGTGCTTAGGCTCTGTGGGCGTGCTCACGTGGCCCTCCTCTCTGGGCCTTCTAGAACAGGGAGGGGAGTGGGAATCAGAATCGCCTCCCTCTCTGCAGGATCCTGCTCTGATGGCAGTTTTCCGTCAAGGAAATGCCTCCTGCTCTCAAATGCATAAGATTCCTGGCTCGAAACAGGGGCCCCAGACTTCTTCAGGTTGTGCTCAATATTGAAAAATCAACATGCTTTATGAACAGAGCTTGGGGAGCACTGTCGGACTTCCTGGGAGAGAAGAGGATGCCCCTGCTTCTGAGCCGAACATTGTAATCGGCTTCTGTCCAGAGTTAATGTCACGGGGCCTTGTCCCTTGTGGGGTTTCCATTTGACATCTTTGTGCAAATTATTAAACCTGGCATTTTCCATCAGGGAGGAAAGAAAATCTCCCAGGTTGATGAATCCCAGCCTTTTGGGTTAAGAACTTGTTGAATGTTACAGATATCCAAAAAAATGTGCATATATATATTTACACACATAGAATGTACTTAAATTTTTGGTTGAAATATTTGAGGGTTCACGATCCATTAAAGCCCATCTGTAGGATCCAGGATAATAAAAAAAAAGCCTGCTCTAAGGGCTCCCACTGTTCTGGTGAATGATCTGATTTCTTACCTTTGGACATGGAATTGAGTTTAATAATGTATTTTATGTATTTCCAAATCAGTATGGAAAGGAAGAACCGCCGAAATGAGTCACTTTTCATTTTGTGCCACTAGATGGTACTAGACTCCCACTCTTTTATGCAAGTTAGGGGATCGGGTTTTCGGTGTCTGCGTGATCGTGGGAATCTCAGAGCGTCGGCCGAGAGTTTTTATACAGTAACGTAGGACAGACCATCCAGGACGTTGGCATCGAGGTAAAACAAAACTGACCTGAACTATCACACCCTTTGCCTCACGGAGGGCTCTTCTATCTACGTGCGTGCACGTTTCATGCCTGCCGCTTTCACAGAATATAAGTGAAAAAGCAAAATTTCAAAGCATCTTAGCTTTTGTATTTTAAACAGGCCAGTGATTTGCTTTTAGCCTTAAAACTATGCATGGATGATATATAAAATGCAGAAGGAGCGAGCCTCTCGTCCCTCTCGTATCCTTTCTCTAAGGCCTGCAGGGCCTGCCCCTGGGATGGCCACCACATGTGCCTTACTTGGGGTCCCCTGGCTCCTCAGGAACTGCCTCTGGCTCTTCCTCTGGCTTCTGCTGGCACGGTACCCAGACTCTCCACAACTGCACTCTTTGTCCTTGTCGTGGAAGCCGCGGGAGTAGGTGTTGCGCGTGCTCTGTCGGATGGTGAGCAGGTCACCGGATCCTTTGCACTTGTGAATGCGAAGCTTGCCAGATGTGTCCTCGATGCACTGCCACTTCTGCAAAAGCCAACGCAAAAACAGCACACGGACACCTCGTTAGTGTTTAGACACGCAGGCGACCCCGTTAATTGAGGGCGCGTGGAGACAGGCAGGCTTTTAAGTGACCCTGCAATAGGTCACCTCTCAGTCCTCTTAGTTACATCTCTCACCGCAGGCAAATACAGATGACAACAAAGTCACTGGGAATCGGAACTACTTCAGTGACACTAGAGCCCAAAATCGATATAGAAATCCTGGGCATCCAGGCTTAACAGTCTTGAATGAAACCCGTGGAAGCCTCTCTTTCACCAGGCACAGAGCACGGCTGTCAGGGCCGGCTCCCCAGATTCCTCTTTCTCCAGAAAAACAAATGCGAAGGCTTTGTCCTCAGCCCCTGAATTTCTAATGCAAGCCAGGGAAGAGTGGCACACGAGGGGGACAGAGGGGAGTTTAATCTGAGCCCATCACGGGGCGAGCCAACTCGCATACACTCCAGACGTTAGCAGACGTGTCAGGCTGTCCTTTGTGCCTTTCCTTACCCACCCGGCAGAGCAAGATGCTTCCACAGACATCGTCCACCTTCCCAAGAGACATGCACAGGAGCTGGCATGGGGTCTCATAGTCTGACCCTTCTGTAGGGACCACTGCAGATATAGCCACCTTAATTCTGGATGCCTATGACACGGCAGCAGGTCTAGGCATCCCCGTTTCCTGAGAATCAATCAGCGCTTCTCCTGGGGGTCATTTCATAGGGTCCTCCCTATCTTCAAGACCTAATTACCTTCCTTTTTTATTTTTGCATTCTCCCCTTTCTTTCTCCCTAAAATGTTAACTGGGGATGCAAAAAAATATCGACCTTACTTTTAGGTGGATCATGGTGATCACAACATGCTATGATGTAGTGTTATCAAACTTTTTGTCTTTTATGAGTATCACCGGTGTGTAATTACGTGTCGACGCTTTTCTTTAAATGGACACATTTCTAAACTGTGGCCAAAGCAATAACAATTGTAAAGTTATGTGTGTGCTATGCCAGCTATATATTTTCAAATATAGATGTTAAAACATACAAAATGATTAAATAAAAGATGTTCTTTCAGGCACCATGAAAAATAATCTCGTAGAGCCCCTCATATTATATTTGGGGTAACGTTTTGATTTCAAAGTGTCCTAAGATAAGGCAAGGTTTGACCAAGGGTCCCAGATGACTTAATCAGCAGACAAATGACCCAAACAGTGTGCCGCCATCCAGAGTGGGCCGAGGGACAGAGTGCAGCCTTGCTTTCCGTACCCCAGAGTCATCCACCTTCAGTTAGTGCTGAATTATGCCAGTGGCCTTTGACTTTCTACCACAGAGCCCCCGAATCCCAGACACACAGAACTCGTTCCATGATTTCCCTTTAGCCCCCATACACTCTTGGTGCTCTCGAATTTGATTATTTCAAGCCACGTCAGGCTACCACCTTCTTCTGTGGCTTGGACAGAATGTCTTAAATGTTCAGCCTCTCCATCCTGAGAGGCTAATTAAGTTAGAGATGATTTAAATAAAACACGAACAACCCTCCCCTTCTAAAACAAACAAACAAACAAACATGACTGGGCACACAGGAGTTACGCCAGACAGTGGGATTGTCAAAATCTCCCCTGGTAAGTCTAACGAGCAGCTGGGGTCAAGAAGCACTGCTTTAGAGTCACGAAGTCTGGTCACTGGACCTCTTTGCTGCCAGATTCCGTGAAAAGGGCAGAAGAAATAGATTTAGGTCTCAGGAGCTCAGATGAATGAGTCTTAGAGAGGGGTGCACGTGTTTCGGGTGTGCGTGTGAAAAGGATCTGTGTCGAGAAATGTGCTGATGGAGCCAAGCTCGAGAACGACAGCAGCCGCAGGTACACATGATCGGCTCGTGGCAAAACCAGTTCCCTCATCCCACAGTCGGCGAGTGACAGAACTGAGTCTTCTTATCCCATGGTTCTGCCATTTAACGTGGAGACCAGCGATTTCCAGGCCTGGGTTTGCAGCATTCCCGGATATGCCCAGTCGGCCTGGGGAGGTGCCACGAAAACCTCAAAAAAGTTGTCAGAGGCTCATAGGCAAGTCTACTAAGAAGTACTTATGTGGCACGTGGAATTCGTGCTGGTGAAAGTGTTGTCAAAGTCAATAACCTTTCATAGGTCTCTACAGTTTGGAAGTCGATGGCGCTTGAGTGTCTGTCTCGATCTGTCTCAAATCCAAATGGTTTGAGACTTGTCCATCCACCTGGGTAATCTCCACCTCCAACACTCACAAACACGAGAAGTGACGACTTCACGCCTCCGGTAGCAAAAGCAGCCACCATCGGCGGAGTCACAATTCGAGCCAAGTGGAAGCTCATGAGCTGCTGCAGTTTCTATCGGACAGAAATGTCGGGCTGACTTCACTGATGAAAAACAATGGCCTTTTGTCCTTGCGTGGTTGCAATTTATCTCAACTTCAGTGCAAAAACTAATGTTTAAAACACACAACTATGGTGAAAACCTTCCTTAGTTTTTCAGCCACGGCGTGTTGAAAAAATTCTGCCTTGGTGTGTATGTGTGTGGGGGCGGGGGGTGGGCCTGGAAGAGCCGAGGGTACAAGTGGATTCTTGTAGAGCACAAAAGCGTAGGCTGAAGTTTTAGGGACTTCGCCTATTTGGAATACGACCTGCATTTTTCCATCAGCCAAATTCTTGCTGACTTCCTCGGGGAGAGAGATAGGAGGAAAGACTGTTTCCTTCCTGAAGGGTTGAATTTAACCACACCTGAGGTCTGGCACTGTCCTTGGGACGAAATCAGATACAGATGTGCATGCGTATGAACACACACGCACGCACACACATGCCCACATACACATATCCCTACATCCATCCTTGTATGAAGCAAGAGCCACTGACAAAAATGCCCATTATTCTCTATCCCGTGGACCCTTTGAACAAGTCATAGTCCCTGAAAGATAGAGCAATTAGCTAGAGGCTTTGACAACCTTCTTAGTGGCAAGCAGACTAGGAATTTTCATGAAATGGAATTGCCACACATCGGCCGAGGCATTTTAGTGTTCGATATCGTGCCAATTTTTACGGGTGGGCAAGAACACCTTGAAGTAGCTTCAGCTTAAATGGTCGCTTGACAGTTTACAGAGGGCGGCGAAGAAAGAGAATTTTTAGAAGAATTGCTCTGAAACTCACGTCGCATGCCATGTACATGGCCAAAATAATGAGATGACTTTGCATTTCAGAAGAGTTTCCGGAATCCGATGAAAGCATGAGCTCAGGTGAGGCCCCTAATGGGACTTGGAGTCGGCCTCAAGAGCAAGCTCTTTCAAACAAGTGCCCTTGCAGAAACATAGATGTCACACTGTCTGGCTTTAACAACAGCCTTGAACTTTATCAGTAAATCAGGTAATTGGCCCAATCCAATTACCTGAAGATGGTCTCCAGCTTCACCCCCCCTGCAAATTCCTCTCCTGCCTTGTGGGACAATGCCCTCTCGCTTCTACCCCTGCCACTCGGATTTCACCATTTAGAATGCGTTCGCTCCCCGATGCTCCTGCAGACCTACTGTGGGCGGGGTGCTCGATGGAACTATCTACAGAACTTAAGTTGTTATTACTTCATTTTAGCCTTTCCAACCACACTAGAACTTGAGATTGAGGACGAGGATCAAGTCTCTTACTCCGAAATCGTGCCTTGATTTAGCTCACCATCGAGTCACTGTTTCATAATTATATCTTAGCGTTTTTGAGTGATTATATGTATGTGTACACACACACACACACACACACACACACACACACACACACACACACCCCTACAGGTAAATAACACCTGATGCAGGAGAGGAGGGTGGCTACAAGGACCCCGTGTGCGGCTAGTTTAGTGGAATCAAACCTCATGAGAAATACGTCAAATGCCTTTCAAACAATTCCTTGAAACACCATTGCCACCTGCATTATTACCACCATCTAGTAAGTTCTTACTTGATGCCAGGTACCTGTCTAGAGCACTTTATGTAAATTTAATCATTTAATCCTCACAACAACCTAAAGCACTACCAGCATTGATTTATTGGGGGAGAAATATCACTCATTGTAGTAGTGAATAATACCATCCATATTCTGCCTGGGACTTGGGAATTGCCCCTATTGATGTAAAAAATCTGGACTTTCAAGCTAGGAAAGCCTGGACCTGAATGCCCAGCTTTATCACACTGCTGGTGGCCCTGAGTAAGTCAGCCACACAGTCCGAGTTTCTCCAGGGACACAGGCATTACAGATAACGTCCGGGAAGTTCAGCCCGTGGTGGGCACTCAGCAGAGGAGCCGCTGTTAGGATGATGATCATTATTATTACACACACACACAGTTTATTCCTCAAAGAGTTTGTCTAATGTCAACTTGACGAGAGGCAGCCATTCATAACGGAGATAAGTATTAGGCCAGGGATCTGAAGACCTCGATTTTCATTTTCTTTCTCTGCTAACGTTATGGCCTGGAGCAAACTGCAGAACCTCTTTGTTCTTCCAGATTCCACATCTGGTAAAATCATACTTGCTCCTCCTGGCCTCAAGGATATGCCATGAGGATAAATCGTTGAGTGTTCCGGAGGTCTGAGGAAAAGATGCACTATGTGACTCAGAGCAGCACTATCATAATCGACCTTTCAAAGTGGTTTTCCAATCCCTGGGCAAGTGTTTCCGGGGTGTAAACCCTACACGACATTGGAATTATTATTTAGGGGGAGACTGTGGCTTTGAATCGCGTAGATAGATCCCAGTTGGAACTTACGCTTGTCACCTTTCTAGCTGTGAGACTTTGATCGTGCTACTTTCCTGTCTGACCTTCAGTCTCTTCATATTTAAAATGGGCATAAATATCTGTTTCCTAGAACAGCTCTCAGGTGTCAAATGTTCCATGTGAAAAGCCGAGCTCAGCGTCAGATGATGACAGCCCGCTGGCTGCCTGGCCGCTTGCCTTCCTGCGTGGCCGCGAGGTGACCGTGACGGTTTCTATATCTCGAACTGCATGTTATTTCTCGGCTTGCTTCAGAATGTTCTGCATTCTCATTTATACCTACTTATGCCCAGTTTCAGGAGGAAGAAACAACATCTGGCCACAAGTTTTTCAGGTTACACTGCAATGAAAGCTGAATTCTCCACACACACAGATAATTCCTCCATTATTATATGTCTGCTTATGTGGGTTTGGTCACGACGCAGGCCAAATCATGTTCTTTAAAACAGGGGTCCCCCAAGCCCCAGGCTGTGGACAAGTACCGGTCTATGGCCTGTTAGGACCCGGGCCGCACAGCAGGAGGTGAGCGGTGGGTGAGCAAGTGACGCTCCATCTGCATTTGCAGCTGCTCCCCAGCACCAGCATCACCGCCTCAGCTCCCCCTCGGATCATCAGGCATTAGATTCTCATAGGAGCACTGGTCCCTGGTGCCAGAAAGGTTGGGAACCGCTGCTCTGAAATGCAGCAGTCTTACAGCAATTTTCTGATGAGCCGAGTAGCCTTTAGGCCAGTACCGACTTCATGAAAAGCCTGCAAGTGGACGTGAGTTTAGAATTTTTATCTCAACACTGGGGAATGCAGAAAGACCGTATAAACATCCTTGTTCAAACTGCTACTTAGCTACAGGCATTTTTGATTTTTTTCCCCCATTTTATTTTTTTGTTTGTTTTTTGAGATGGGGTGAGATGGGACAGGGGAGAAAGCGTGGAAAGGAAGGAGAAGCTGACGAGGGAGAATATGTTTGCTCCTTTAGATTTTGACCTGGGTGATCACTTGTAAAAGTCAGGGCTGAAATGCTGAAAGAAGCCTGGTTCTTGCAGTCCAGGGACAATAAAACTGGTGACTAGACCAAGGCCCTCACTCAGCGTTGGCCGCGTGCTTCGTATAAGCCAGGTACTGTTCCAGATGCTTAACACGAGATGTTTAGCTCATCCACTGTTTACAGCCACCCCCCGAGGCCGGTACCACTATGCCCATCTTACAGGTAAAGAAACTGAGGCGGAGTCAGGTTAAGTAACTTGCCTGTGTCAGATACCACCACGTCATCCTAAGGCACCTTGACCAGGACACCGGTAGGAAAGGTGAGAGGTTGGGGCAGAGTATGAGGCGTCAGGTGGGCCTCAGTGGAAGGGGCAGCCTGTGGGAAGGCAGAGGCAGCCACCTGCACACAGACAGTTCTGTTCCAGTGACAGGAGGAGGGGCACCTAACCAGAGCATCCGCGTGGGCGCCATGGGAGATAAGCTACCGTAGCACAGATGGAACAGGGCGAGGCCACACCATGTGGTTTGTGAGTGGCGTCTGTCCTTACGTTCGTCTGTTCCTGACTTGTCGGCAGGACCATTAAAGATGGTTTGACGTTGAACCCCGCGGTTTGCACACGGCTGTTGTGTGCAGGCGGAGGGAGGAGGAGGCAAGCCTTAGAGGCCGAGCTGTCCACACTGGGCCCTGTGCAGGCAGGAGTCGTGCCAGGGGATGGCAGCAGGGCTCAGTCCCTCTGCTGGTCCCCGCTGGAATCTGGGGAGCTGGGGGAAAATGTCTGGGAGCCCTGCTGCGATTTTAACCAGAGCTCAGTGAGTTTCCATCAATTTCTGGCAAACTAGCAATTCCAGCCAGATCTTGCTGGTAAACGTCTTTTTATTTCTGCTGTGCGCCTGGTCACGAAAGGTCTGAGGGAGAATTTGTGGATGAGAACATAAATCCTGGCGCTAAACCAGTGTGTACTCAGTAAGCTACATCCTTATTTCCTTTGCTTGCTGCGGGGGTCCTTTTGGGATTTTAACCAGGCTTTGATTTTATATCGACACCAGAGTAGAGAGGCAAACTCCATTTGCGAAGATGCTGGAACTCAACAGCTCCACAAAGGGACATGGCTTTTTTCTACAAAAACAAAATGAGTTTTACTCTGAAATGACAGACTGTAAAAAACATACTTCAGAACTGAGTGCCCAGGGAATTTCTCTTTTATGGAACTCCTAGTTATGGAGTAAAGATCTATACCTCGCAGAAGAAGAAGAAAAACTAACGCTTGCCCTGCGCGAATGCTTCTCAATGTTGGCTGCTCGTGGGAATCAGAGGAGCCTGAAACAAAACAAACCCAAACAAAACACAACACACACAAAGCCAAACCACTGAAGCCCAGGGCCCATCCCCAGAGGTTCTGAGTTAATTTAATTTGTCTGGGGTGAGACTCCGACAGCAGCGTCTCTGAAGCCACCTCGTGATTCTAATGCGCAGCCAGAAGTGAGCATCGTTGGTCCATGTTCTATGCTGGACCAAAGTCTCCTCACACAGAAGTCGAGACCCGCCCGAGTGCGTGTGTGCGTGTGCGTGTGTAGACACACTTGGGGGTGTGATGCCAGCTGAGAGAGTGGTGGGAATTCACACTCAGCCTACTATTACTGCAGGAACAT
This sequence comes from Cynopterus sphinx, assembly GCA_030015415.1. NCBI lineage: Eukaryota > Metazoa > Chordata > Mammalia > Chiroptera > Pteropodidae > Cynopterus > Cynopterus sphinx. Next base: position 47,218,597 of record CM057389.1, on the reverse strand, counting down.
GGAAGTAATACGCACACACATATGTCCATGCTGTCTTAATTAGTCCCTGCTGCTTGTCTGTTCACACAGCAGAGAAGGAATGCCAAATGTCTGGGATTCCGGCCCATTTCCACTCCCTGTTGGTTTCACAAAAATGAAGACAACAGGTGAGAGGGCCTGGAACAGCACCCCCAGCCAGCATCGGCACACCGCTTCACGGGCCATCCGGCCTGTCCGTAGATGATATCGCTTTGTCCTCACAAGGCTGAGATTCATTTTCTTCATTTTAGGGAGAGAACACCCGAGACTCAGGAGCAATTAAGTGTCCTGTCCAAGGACACATAACTAAAAATGCTGGATGCCAATATGCTAACCCAAACCTTGTGATTTCAACTCTTCTTACAACGTACTCTACCTCCTGCATCCACGCTGGTCCTGCCACACACGCCCCAGGTGAGCAGGCTTGGGGGTACAGAGGGAGGGGCCAGGTGCTATCTCCCTGGGGGTCAGGACTGAAGACAACAGGGCCAATCGTGCTGATTTTTCCTCTGCACCCCATGCAGGGTCAAACGAAGCAGAAGACTGCGTTGCCTTTGAGCGCAGGCAGTCACCCCGCATTAGACGAGCAAACGGGCCTCGGGCCAGGTGTGAAGTCATTGTCAAGAGAAGAGATTCCAGGCAACTTAGTTCCAGCCTTGGCTGTCGCCTTGACCCTGAACAGTACGCTCCCATGATTCCAGACCTTTTTCTTCCTTTTTAAATGTCAGCGATGTTACAACTAAAAAGATAACCTTCGCAGTAGCCAGACAGAAAGAGCAAAAGGCCAAGATGTATAAAGATTCTACAGAACACAACTTAGCTACGTCAGGTTTGACCCGGAGATGCGCTAATCGCCTCAAAGCAGCTCCACGTTTTCTTGATGTTCCCAGACCCTTAAGAAAGTCACCATCGGGGTGTAGTCTCATGTCCTGTCTCGCTACTTCAGGCACGTCTAAGAGAGATGGTTGCTCATGTCACATATTCAAAACGCTTAACTCAGAAACAAAGCAGCAGAGGAAAATTCCAGGGAGCCCGATAGTAAAGCATTTCACGAAGGCAAAACAAGTTTAGGAAAATATGAAAAGTCCAAGTGAAGTTTTCGAGGTAGTTAGCATTCAACACACGAGTGAAGAGCTCGGGCCACATACCATAATCGCGTTCATGCTCCATTTTCCCCTTAAGAAATTCGAAAATTAAGACTTCCCAGAATGCTGTGAGGGCCTGGTGTCATCCCTTCCTTCACCAGCCCTCCCACCTCGAAGGGATCCCCATGCACAAAAGGATGTGGAAACCCAGCGAGGAAGAGGGTCAAGTTGTTTATTATGAATGTTTCTTCAATAAGCTGGATTCCTTATGAAAAGAGTACAATGAATGAGGCCATTTTAATATCAACCGGGCTATTCATGCATCTGATATTTTGAACTGGTGTTGGCTAATGGTGTGGTCTCTAGAGGTCAGATAAGTTTTTTTTTAAAAAAGACTCAGAAGATGTGATCTTCTTTTCACCTAGTTAATGTGCCTTACCCCGGGAGGCAGCGAGGGGCCCGAGCGGACAGCTCAGCTCTGCCACTCACCAGATGCCCACTCAGTGGGGATGACAATGCTTACCTCACGTGATGGAGGTGAGGGTTAAAGTGAGCCAGTGCATACGAAACCCCATCCGCGTGCTTCACGTAAGATAAACGCTACATGAATGTTAGTTATGTTTCTCTCTCCTCCGATTCTGGTCTAAGTTGGAAGGACCGAGGCAGAAACTCAGTTCCTTTTGTCACGACATAGCGTTTCGTTTAGTGAGCACAGATTTCCATCAGGAGTGCTCAAAAGGGTGTGTGTCCCTACGTTCGCCCTTTCCTTAAACACAGGCCCATGTTAGTTCGTCACAAGGTATTTCTGTAGTTCTCACCGATAGCAGTTAACATTCTGGGCAGCCCTGAGCTCTATCACAATGTTCTTATCTGTGAAGAAGGATCGTTCCAGTGAAATAGGTGATGTCAGGAATTCTGTGAACTGAGGCAGAAACGATAAGCAAACCGAATGTGGTTTCCCTTTTCATTCTCTGACCTTGGTCATAGCTTCTGTCCCCTCTGTGAGTTAGGTGACATCTGTCTTATTCCAGAGTAGGAAGACTCCATCATGGGCGGTTCAATGCCCAGAGACTCAGCATCTACCTATGAATTTGGCTAAGCAGCCTCGCGATCCTTCTTAGTGACCTCAAGGGTGGTGCCTGGTCCTCAGATGGTACCAGTCGCTGATCCTTCTAACTGGGCTAACGTTTCATGTGACCGGTATCTTGAACTGGTGTTGGCTAATAGGGTGGATATCGAGAACTCTCTCTGAGGGCACCATCCTCTTTAACTAGCGGAAGCCCAAGCAGAGATGAGGGGGCCTCGTTTGGACCAGTGAGACAATGCTCCGTCCTTCAGGGGGGAGGTGTCACAGTGAACGTTCCATGATCACTATGAAAAACTTACTCATACATAAATGTAGGTTATTTTATACGTTGAAAACCTTTTATGTTAGAAATGGAAGCCCGTGGGTGGCGGTGAAAAAGAGCGGTGTCACTCACCTGTCCAGGTTGTTCGCAGGCTGTCTGGTACCTGGACTGCTGGCATAGCTCTTTGACCCTCTCATATTTGGGCAAGTGATTTGACTGTTGGATGGTTTTGCTGGAGTCTTCCTTCTTCCGCAGAAATTTCCTTTGACAGAAAGAGAAAAAGCTTCTTATGTGAGACGCGATCTGAGTTACCTTCCCTGAGACCCGCCTGTTCTTTTTCTCTTCCCTGTCACATGACTTCCCATTCTTCAGACAGCAAAACTTTGGACATAAATGTTCAGCTTTACGGGCTCAGAGTCCTTTTTGTTAAAAAGCAATTATAGAAATAATTTCTTTCAATGTGTGTTTGGAGAAAAGCAAAGACAATGAGCGTTATAAATCAAAAGGGGAAACCCAGAAGTAACTGCAGAGATATTTATAATCTCATATATTTATGTATATTTAAAACTAAGAAAGGCACATAAGGAAAAGAAGTAGAAAGATGTCAGGGAGGATTTGGAAAGGATGGTTAAGAACGTCAATTGACTGGTCAAGTCTCAAGGCTGAGAAATGCAGCAATGAAATCTGTAGCCATCTAAAGGCTTCGGTGTCTTTTAGAATATGCTCTTTGCAGTTCTGATGCAACAATCGTCAGCCTGCTGACCAGCAAAGAATGACTAGCAAATCGTTCATCGCGTTACTAGGCTTACGAAATCTGCATGCTGAGAAAAATAAACCAAAACAAGGGGGAAAAATAGCCAGCAGCGAGAGCTGCTCACTAGGACCGGTTCCCAGAAGCGGCCCAGGGACCAGCAATTACCCTCTTTCCACGAGGAATGTATCCCGCCAAATTTTGGCCTTCTTGTTTGTGCGAAACCTGCAAGCAAAATGATAATATTTACAGTTGGCATCTGGATGTTTTTCCCGATGGATCTGTGCTAACGGTTTATTTAAAGGAACACCTCGCACTTCCCACAGCCTAGCCTGCGTCTCCATCAGTACGCCGTACACAAACCACTGAGAAATTCTCGGCTCAGGGGGACCCACGCGGGCAAACGTGGGTTGCCTCCACCTCTTCAGCTGCTGGCTGGCTCTGGGCGCCAGTGAGCTTGGGGCTGGCAGAGAGAAAGAAAATGGACACACCTGTTACCTGGCTTTTCCAGGTCTAGAAGTTTGAGGACAGACTTGCCGTCCACATCGGGAGGCGGGTCGAGCCCAGCGATGTCCAGGATCGTAGGTGCCAGGTCGATATTTAGAACGATTTGTGGGACTCTGCAAAGGGACAGATAGTTAGGCCCCAGACCCGATGCCAGTGGAGAGTGGCACTAAGGACAGTTTTCTTCGCAGCACGACTCACCAGCCTTCGGTGCCCTCCCCTCTCTCCTGGTCGCCTACGGAGGGTAGGCTACATTTGGCAGGGTGGCTGACTGGTCAGCAGCAACGGCACAGAGCAAGGTTAACTGACTATCACCGGAGTGATGTCCAGACCCCTGAGCTCTGGCCAGACTGACAGTCAAACCCTGACACTCCATTTTTCTAAAGTGCATACTCTCTTCCAAACCCCGACGGCCCATAACTCCTCTGCTGAACTAAGGCTTTAATCCATCTTTGAGGAAGCACGCAGGTTGTAGAGTTGGTCTTTCCAACACAAAGCCTTTTGGCTCTAGATCCGACTGTCCCTAAGGTGTTTGTAAGGCTCTGAAGAGACATAATAACGCTCCACACAGAAACCCTTCCTCCTGTCACTGCCTTCTCCCCGGGAGGCAGAGTGACAAGACTCAGATGTCCAGGTTCAGGGCCAGACGCTGCTGTTTCAGGACTGGGGTACGCACGCTACCCCCGAGCTTCCTCACTGTTTACTCTGGGGACCAGGCTACGTCTTCTTTCAGGACCAGCTTTTGAATTCCACTTGCATTCTTTTCTTTCACTCTTTGCATGAGTGTTTCATGCACACGATCTCATCTCATACAAAATATTCCATTGCGGCTGGCAGGGCGTACGAAACCCATTTACGATGGGAAAACAGAGATGCAAAGGGATGCAGTGGCTTGCCCAAGGTGACAGAAATAGAACTCCAGCCCTTGGGGCCTCTTTTAAAAGAAAATCATGCTTTTTAAAAATTTAATTTAAAAAATTCTTTAGTAATAATTAAAACAAAAACGAAGCAGCAGGCACTCAGGATGAGATCCCCACAGATCACATTCTGTGTCACACACGGCCCATGTAATGTGGAGCCTGGCGGGTTTGAGAGAAGGAATCATTGATTCAGTTGTTTTTCCTTTCTCTTTAAATAGTATACTTTAGTTAATGTAACATGTGGTGGAGAGAGGGGCGGGGTATGGGCTTTCATCTTCTAAATTACCAACCTACATGTCCCGCTTTTTTCGTTCTGGATGAAAAGAAACCAGACACTGAGGTCCCTAATGAAATTAGGTCCGAGGTACATGAGATACGTACACTGAGCCTGGCTCTACGCTCGGGCCACGAATGAAGAAAGGCACGCGGATGTCAAAATCATACGGCATGGATTTGCCCTTGACCAGTCCGAACTGCCCGATGTGGTAACCGTGGTCGGCGGTGTAGATGATGTAGGTGTTTTCCAGCTCCCCCGTGTCCACCAGCATGTTGTACAGCTGAAAGACAGCACGGCGACAAGTCAGAGCGACTGTGACGGCCTGAGGTGACGTAGGTGTGATTTCTCCCAAATCTTTATTTATTTATTTGTTTGTTTGTTTGTTTGTTTATTTTAGGCAAGGAACCCTTGGTTGACCTCACAGATTACAAGGACCTTATCAGTCTACAATCCCTTATTTTTTATTTTTATTTTTTACACCTACAGCACCTGGTCTTCCTAGGTGGTCTCCCATCCAAGGACTAACCAGGCCCCACCCTGCTTAGCTTCTGAGATCAGACAGGATCAGGATTGTTCGGGGTGGCATGACCATAGACTCCACTATTTTTAAAAGGCAAGAGTTGCTTAAATAAGACCGACAAATGCAAACATCATCCAAATTTTCTCATGGCTGACAATCCTGGAAGGGACAAATCCAATAATATAGTTTGAAAAGTAACATTTTTGAATCCGGCAGTTGCTACTGAAAGGTCTTTGTTCACCTATTTGGAAAAAAAAAAAAAGAAACCTACAAACAACCTGCACCACCAAACTTTTAGATTTTTCTTGGAAAAATCCACAGTTAAAGCAAATTTTAATAGCATCACTCTTATAGCTAGTTTTCAAGGGTTAACAATAGGCTACTTCTGAGCTAGATTTAGCCGTTAGGCAGGTCCTGCTTGGCTTATATTACATTTTAAAATTCATAAAATTTCAAATAAAATTTTTGTATTTCTGGATTATTTAAAAATTCAAAAGATCTGATAATACTGGATGCATTTTTTTTTTACTTTATGAATTTAATTTTATTATTAGTTTCAAGCATTCAGTACATTGGTTATAAACATTTACATAGTTTATGACTCTGATTACCCACATTCACATGTGGCAAAGACGAGCTGGAGCTGAGTAGTGGCTCCTGCTTTGGACGGGGCCCTTAATTTCAAGTTCACCACAAACCCCACCATTTCCTATCACCCTAAACTGGACCTGCTTTAGTTACTCTCATTTTTTGCTTAATTTCTGAAGGTGTTTGTGGGTGTCGGCCTTGACTTATGATGTTTTGATTTTTGTCTCCTCTCTGCCCCTGGCTCCATAAGAACCGAGTCTGGAGAGGTGATAAAGCAGGGGACACTAAACGCACTCTCCCTCTCAATAAAACAAAATGAACAAAAACAACAGCAATTACAACCAAACACCATTGGCAAGAACGGGTCTACGCAGGGGAAGTGGGACTGAAACCGACCGCAGAGGCAAATTCATGGGCTTACCCTTTCCACAGAGTCATCCACTGACATCAAAGTCTGAAGCCTTTTGCGATGCAGAACGTTTGTAAATTCCATGTGGATGGGCAGCATGGGCCCTGTGTACTGCATGATCCAGTGTTTGTCCATATTCGGTGCATAGTTGTAACTAGGAGTTCTGAAAATACCCAGAAAGGAGTTTTTACTACATATAGTTTTAGTCATTTAGAGAAATATCTCAAGTTAAAGATTTAAGAAAGATAATTCAATCCCTGGTAAAGTACTTTTCTCTCCCACGTTTCTTCTTTCTATAAGGAAATCTGAAGTCTTCACTATCCCTAATAGCACACATCCTCTGAAAGTATACGGATTCAAACTCATAAAATCAAAACTGGCAGCTAAAAATCTAATTAGTGCAAGTTCGTTTGGGTTCATTGAACAAAATGTGTAAAAACACAACAAGATGGTCATGGTAATGTCACACGTCTACAGATAAAACAACAATGTAGAAGGGAGTATTCTCATGGTGATGTTAACTCATAAAATTTTATTGCTAATTAGGCTATTAAATACAGTCACATGTGTGTTATGTGGAATGAGGATGAATCATAATTTCAACACTTTTTTTTTTTCCTTTTGAATTTACTGGGGCATTTTATTGATTACTTACATATCTAGTCTCCATGAGTTTTTCTCATTATACTAGTATACAGATAACATCAATTTAATTGGGTTTGCTGGAATGATAACCAAGTCTCCTTCTGCAGTACCCATGCTTACTGCTAAAGCTATTCGTTTTATAGCCAAATCAGTAGAGGTGGAGGGTATAATTTTTGTTAGCCACAGGCAGTGGGTCCTATTAGGACAGATGAGTTCAAGCCCATATTTAATCTATTGCAGATATCCAAGTGGCATCTCAGCACTTCTAGGAAATAGGTTTATCGTCCCCATTTCACAGCTGCGAAAATTGAGGCTTAGCAACGTTAAACATTTCCCTCAGACTAACACATTTAGCAGGCAGGAGAACCAAAACTTGATTCCAAAGCACATCTGTTTTAAAAAAATGAAAGAGAAGTGAAGTGAAGGAGGCTTCCTCCCTCCGAAATTGCTTTTCATATGAATCACAACCTTATAAGCAGCCAATCTCTCCAGCAATCAACAGTCTAATGTGGATTGGAAAATTTGATTACTGCTCTCTGCCTGTTCTGGAGAGGGTCCTATCAGGGAAAGATTGTGCATAATGTTGACTGAAGGTGACCCTGTGGCATTTTTTATATCATAAAACTACAGAAGCCATCAGTCACTGCAAGCCAGGTGAGTTCAGGAGCCTTGACCATTTATGCCACTGGTTCGCTGTGGAGTGAATTTCCTGTGGGATTAGCTTGGAGTTTCTGAGATATACGCTTGTGCCCTGAGCTATATAAATGCCACCTGTTATTGTACATTTTATCCTGCCTGTGGATTTGCAGAACCTCTCTTTTGACGGTTGAAAATGCAATTTTGGTACCACTGGCCTTCTTGGCATAAAAAGTTAGTCTGATGGTCTGTGGATGCTCGTTAACCAGCAGAAGCACAACAGCACAAAAGCCAATATAACAGTGGGCACAGACAACTCATAAAAGTGTTCCAGGTGTGCTCAGAGTGTAAGTCAACTACCTTTGAAAGAGACAGATTTATAGGATGGGAGAAGCAGGTGTGGCTCAATTTGCTCTCCTGTAAGTGGAATAATAGCACCTGTCTTAAAAAGCTGTTTTGAGGAACAACTTTGTTTATCATCTATCTATGTATTTATCTTTTTAATCATCCATCTCTATCTGCCATCTATCTACCATATCTATCTATCTATCTATCTATCTATCTATCTATCTATCTATCTATCTATCATCTATCAATCATCCATCCATCCTCTCTAACACTTAAAACTGCCCAGAACAGAGGAAGCACATGAGTTTCCTTCATCAGCCAACAAACAAGCACATTCTACATTAAGTATCTGGGTTGAAAAAAAAAATCCTGTAGCATTAAAAAACAAACCAGCTCTTCAGGTATCACCTGCCATTCTTTTTAAGAGAAACTTTCCATATAAACTTTTTTTCTGTTTACCAAGTAAATGACTCATAAACCCAACAGGCCCACTTTTGGACTGAAAGGGTTCCTCGGATGTCAGAGTGAACCACGGGCCGAATCAGAGTCTTGCATCTCCAGAGGGTGCAGCAGCAAAGGACTTAAGCCCAGGTTTCTCATTCCTCGCTTTTCTTCATGTTGCATGTCAAGTTACAAACAGGATTAGATTAAGAAGCCGAGGAGGAGGGAGGGGGCTTCTAAATCCTATTGGGAAGGGATTTTCACCCGTTGGGGGTAGTTTGAGGTCACAGAAATATAGTGATTTGGTCGCAAAAGGTCCCTAACCATTTGCTCATACGTGCCCTGAAAAATAATACGGCTATAAAAGATTACTACAGGGTTTCTTTATAATACCTAAACATCCTCCCCGTACGGCCTTTGATGTTGGTTCGCCTTAATTTTAAAATAAATCTACTTGACTTTTTTAAAACCGCAAAACCTCAACGCAAATAAAAATTACAATAGGGAACTGAAACGCAGTCTCACCACGGGCAAATTATGTCTTCCACCCGTCACCTAGATGTGCTTGGCATGGCTCCACTGCGCTCGGAGTCACGGGGAAGGTGGCAGCAAATTACAAGCCTCAGACTGGACCCCCGGACTTACAGAATGGTGTACGTTAAATCTGGCTTGTATTAGAAGGGAGTTCAGGCCCGTTGTCAAAGCTGTAACTCCCCTGCCTTTTTTTCCTTTTCCCTTAATTTCTTAATGTGAGAGATGACCCCCAGCTCGAGGTATGAAATCCCAGGTGAGACTCCAGCAGGGGGCAGGGAGGAGAGATCCATTTGCCTTTTAAAGGAAGACAGGCTGCCACTGCTCCCCACAGAACAGCAGCTGTTCAGGGACCTGCAGGTGGAAGGTCGGAGGTCACTGAAATCGACAATGTTGTTGAAAAGCGATCCTTTGCCAAAGGCCTGTGGTTGCCTCCTGCTGGGGTCGGCCAAATTCCTGGAAAGATGCGAGCCTTCTGGACCCCAGGGATGATAATTAAGGCTCGCTTCTCTAACTAAGAATTGACTTACAATTACCCAGGGCCTGGGGCTGTGAGCTGGAAAGAAATCCCCCCAAAGAAGCAGGCCACCGGTTCTAGGGAAAGTGGGAAACCACATATCCAATTGTTGCAGAATGTTTTAGAGTCAGACTTAAATTCTCGTCCCCGTCTTATTACTGACTAGTGTGAGGTCTTGGGCCACTTTGCTCTAAGCCTCTGCGTCCTCATCCAGATAATGGGTATGATAACTTTAAAGAGTTCCCGTGAGGGTTAAAAGCGATTTCAGTGAGCAGGGAGAACCCATCCGGGGAATCTTGTCATTTCGCAGCTCTCGTGTGATTGCTATGGCCACCCCGAGGTGCAGGCCGGGCATCTTATTCCCGTTTGACCAATGAGAAAGTAAAATGCATGAAGGTGGCTCAGAAAGAACGCACTGGGGCCCGTGCTCCTTCATGCTGACCAGAGTCCTGACCACAATCCCCAAGGAGGGCCTCGGAATCTGGCACCAGAAGGACCGACACAAACATTTCTCTCCATCATAAGGAAGCCCTAAAACCCTCAGCCTTCATCCTGAGCTAAGGCGTTAGCCACTGCTGCTTCCCATTCAGAATCCTCCCACCAGCTGCCGAGTGGCTACCTTTGCTGCAAATACAGAGCAAAGTCTGTCCCTGAGAGGCACGTTGGATGCAAAGGGGACATCACACTGGCTATTTCCCCTAAGATCGAGGGAAAAAGCACTAGATCATCATTGAGTTTCTGTTGCTATCGAGAGAGAGAGAGAGAGAGAGAGAGAGAGAGAGAACTGAAACTGCGTGTGAGTTACAGCCACATGGCCTGGTCTGGCGAGACTCTCTGTCATCTGTTCTCTGTTCAGATACATGTTTTGCCCAGAACTGTGCACTCCAGAGCTCAGACTCTCAAGAAGACAAACGAAACGGCAACCTTCAATAGACTATGCCAATCTTTGAAAATGTTAGTTCTTCCCAGCAAGGATTGCTTTGCTCTAGCCGTCACTCGTGGGAATTCATGCACGGCCCGCAGAGCCCTGAGCCCACCACACAAGTTCAGCCTTCAGCACCAATGCCGAGTCTCTCCAGCCTTTGATTCTCTTTCCGGGATTGCTTATTGGCATAACGGGAAGAAGAATTCCTAAAGTTGACAGTGCCACCTTTCTTTTTGATGGGTGGGTATTTCAGGAGGCTGATGCTTACTGGCAAAGAAATAGTTTCAAGAAATGCATGTGTTGTAGATTAAATCCACACTTGGGAAATGCAAAGAACTTACAGCTCATTCTTAGCACCGATGGCCTTTGCTGTCACCGGTGAAAAGAAACACATTTCTAGGGTGTTATACGTGAACGAGCATTTTCTTCATTTGGTATTTAGTCTCAAACAATAACAAAAACCTAATGACTAACTCTTACAGGGTATTTGTGGCAGGACCATCGTTCGCTGAGAAATGAAATCGGTCTCAGTTCCCCGAATCAGCCAGTTACACAGATTTAAGCCACACGCACTCAAAGCATTAAATTGGAAATTCTATACTTAATCTCCCAAGCCCCACGATCTCAGCTTTCTCTAAAAGTGAACTTCTTTAATTGACTTCATGGAGATATTCCCCACGCGAGTTCAAACGTCTTTAGACAGGTAACATGGACCACGTGCAGAGAATACCAAATGATCTCGATTATAATAGGTGTATCGTAGAGCTAATCTAAAGAGCCTTCTGATGAGGTTGCAAACTCCAATTACAACTGTGCAAACTCACGCACAGGAACCTCTCCGCATGTTAACTGTGATGGCAATGGATACTGAGCAGGCTTGGTGGGAAGATCACTTGGGTCCGAGAGGATAGTTTTGACTCCAGACCTTAGAGTCTCGAGGAGCACGTATCCGCTTATGCGTCCTGGGCAAAACTATTTTTTAAAAATTGACTCTGGACCTTCATTTTTTCCCCAATCTAACCATTTTTTGGAATTACACTATCTTGAGGTGTCTTTTTATTTCATAAAACTAAGGAGCCATTTTTATACGATTTTAAAAAATGTTTTAATATCAGCTAGTTGGTGGGGTTACCATGTATCCTGCGACGAATTCTCACAGAAGCCGAGCTTGCCAGGCTCCAGGAGGTGGAAATGAAACACTTTGTCCTTCCTTCAGGAAAAAAGCAGCCTTGCATCTCTCTGGGACCCCATTTACAAGGTATTTTGTGTAAACGCTGCCCCCTGGAGTTGTGCAATTCGACTTCAGAGATTTGGATAGTCAGCCAGTTGCCATGGGATGAGCAGGAAAGGATGGAGAGAAGGACAAAGTGGGAACACAGGAAAGGGAGCCATCAGCTCTGCCCAAATCAGAACTTATGGAGGATTTAAAATTTTCCTTTTATGTGTTTATGGGAGAAACGAAGTAAGGATGTGCAAATTCTTTTTAAGACAAGACGTTTCTTTGCAACTTAATGAAAGGGTTTCTAAACCTCTGTTGGGAGGCTTATTCAGAGGCTGTTTTTCCTGTGGCACACTGCGTTCATCCAAAAGCTGGATTCTTGCAAATTTGTGGACACGGGTTATTCTACAGACATTTTAGATTTCACTTGAACCTGGGTTTGTGTGTTCACACACACAGTCATTCATGAACATGTCCAGGTGTGGAAAGAAAGAACTGCTGAACTGGAACAAAATAATTTTAAGTTGCTGGGGGCATCGTTGGCAGGAAGGTGGTCAAGGAGCCTCACAGCTCCCCACAGCATCATGCAGAAGGGACTTTCCTTCCTCTCGTGGTTTTGATCAAAGATGCATATTAACGTGTCACCGAGGCCAGGAGAGAGAAGTGGTGTCGAAGGGGGAGTGAGGATACGGCCTTACCCTGAGGACACCGGGGAGACAGCTTACTGGACAGTACAGCAGTGACATGCCACAGCGAAGGGCTGTACGATACGGAGGGTCACGTGTATTATTATGACATAGGTGCCCTTCGACTTCTTGGGGGCCTCCTGTCACGAGTGGCTGCTAATCCGCTCATCCCTGGTCGGTCGGCATAACCTCTAGCCTCCAACAAGCCAGTACTGGACAGCCTGGGCTCCCTTCCTCTGCGGGGACGGCAAATACCGTGGAAACACGATACGTTTGCCCCAGGCTGAGGGGGTCAGGTAGTCCTAACCCTAGGCCGGATGAAAGGCATCTGGATAATGCCGACCACCAAGGAAGGCGCCCCAAAGGAAAGTGATCATGTGACTTGGGTCTCCCCAGCAGGGCTGAAGCTACAGCTTCTTGCTCTGTGCCTCTTGGGCCTGCCGAGTATTTCCACAAAGTGCTGGACTTTACAGTGCCTTTCTTGGATGTGTTTGCTGATGTTTTCGCTAAGGAGACAGGCCACTCAGGAGCTCTGTGCGCCCCAATTGGCAGCTTGTCTTCAATTTGTCTCACTCCTTTTGTCTGTGGACAGAACTGTGAGCCTGGCAGTCACTCGTGGTGACAAGAGAGGCACCCTGACACTGTCCAGCCCCTTCCTCCAGTGACCACCCAGGAGATCTTTACAACAGACGCCGGGAAGTCAAGACTTCTAAGGCCTGTGGGAAGACACAGCAGATCTCTGCTTCTCAGGCGCACCAAAGCCCAAGGCTTAGCAGCAAACAACCAGAGTGGCTCAAAAAAAGCACGTGAATTTTCACTGTCTATGGACAGGATTGCTCCCTAACTGGCACTTGCCCGCAGCACACATTTTGCACCTGGAAAAGACAACACAGCCCCGGACTGGTGCTTATCCTGTCCGTGTGTCCCCAGGTGTGAGAGGCTCATCACAACGCAGGTCTGAGCTTGTCAAGAGATTTGTCATGTCACAATGGGCAAGTATCAACTTGTCATTTCTCTAGCTGTGTCCCCTAAACATTAAGTTGAACCAAATACAACTGCACTTTTTGTGGGTCAAGAAGGATCAACTCGAGAGCAGCAGCGTTCATCTTACTAGAAAGGATCGATAAGAACGCACCTCTATGAAGTGGCTTCTGTGTCCCAGGCCCTATGCGGGGACCTTAGCTGTGCTGCATCTCTTGATTTTCATTATGACATCGTGTCAAGGTGCTAGTATCCTCTCCATTTTACAGATGAGACCATGGAGGTTACGAGAGGTTAGAGAACTGGCCCTCAGACTCGGTGAGGACAGCTGAGGTAGGAACCCACTCTTGTTTGCCTCGAAGGCCTGGATACTTTTGCTCTGCCATGTGCAGACTGTACTTTGTGAAATCACTAGTAAGGCATGCCCGTGGTTCATTTGAACTAAATAAAAAGGAAGAACTGAAGCCATTTCCACGTAGAAATGACCAACATTACATCACTGCCCTACTAAAAGCACTCCAGTGACTCTCTGCTTACGGCTATGCACAAATGCAGCCAAGTCCTCATCATTCCGCTAGTCTCCCTTTCCAGCTTTATCCCCTGCTGTTTTCCTTGCACCCCGTTCTCCACTTCCCAGGCCACATCTCAGATCACCTCGCTTAGATGGCGAGCTCTCGTCCGGGCCACGTTCTCTTCCTGAAATCATTGATCCTGAATCAATGGCGGGGACTGTACCCATCCTTCCAGGCCCCCTTCAAATGCTTCTTTGTCTGTGAAATTTTCCTAGTTTCCCCAAAGATGTGAACGTTTTTTCCTCCAAACTTCCACGGTCCCCCGAATGCTTGCTTAAGGTCCCACCACTTCTGGTCCTGCTGGTGATGTGGCTACATGGACACTTGCCCATCATCTCCCTAGAGCAGGGGTCAGGGGCAAACTTATTCTGCAAAGGACTAGATAGTAAATGTTTTAGACATTCCAGGTCATACAGTCCCTGCCACAACTAGTCAACTCTGCTGTTGGATTGCGAGAGCAGCCGTAGCCATTACCTAAATGACAGGGCCTGGCAGATGATGAGCTCAATTTGGCCCCAGCATGCCAACCCCCATTCCAGCTTATTGGTTCTCCAAGTGTCAGCGATTGTGTCTTCCTCATGTCTACATCCTGTCTGTGCTGTACGCATCACAGGTAGCACTCACAAATATTTGTGGAACTAAACAGGCTTTCTAATGGCCGGAATCAGAGATTTTTCCAGCTGTCACTGAGGCCCTGAGAACCCCACGGATCCTCTCCTCCTGTGATTGTGGCCTGTGCAGTGCCACTGAGCTGCCACACAGAACCTCTTAACCTACGGCTGACTTTCCTGTGTGCTCAGGACCTTGCCCTTGGGCTTCAGAGGCTGACTCCGAAGAAGCCACGAAACCCATTTTGCCAATCCCTTCTCCTCCGACTTGAGGAAAACACTGGCAAGGTTTACAGTCGTAGAAAGTCACCTTGGCCTGGGAATCTGTGAACACCACAAGGGGCACCGCACGAGGCGATTTCTGACTCAAAAGAAGGAGAAAGTGGGTCCCAGGGCAGGAAGGAGCCCGCAAAGACCACTTCCTTTCACTGAACTAGCTGCTCACTAAATGTGTGAGTGATCCGTCACGAAGAGCCGTTCATCACTTACTTCATGGCTCTAAGTAGGGCAGATCTTCAGACGCTTGTATATCCGTCAAAGGGTTGATTCCAAAACACAGTGGCTCACCCAAACCGCACTCCCAGGTGCCGGGTTTTTCAATTGCTGATGGTATCTCCTGCAGTAAAACACTCTGTCCTCCAACTTCCTGGGCTTGCTCAGGAGGTAATAAACCCTAGCTTCCCATTGATTATCAGTCCCTCTCCTCAGATAACTCTGGCCTCCTTCTTTCTTTCTAAATCCCTTGATACAATAGAGATGTTCTACTGACTGGGGCACCCACAGATTTTGGCACGGGGGGTGGTCTGAGAGTTGGCTCTGGAACCAATCCCCTGCAGATACCGAGGGGTGACTGTTGCTAGGTTTTGGGGGAGTCAAAAGTTGTACGTTGATTTTTGATGGCACGGGGGCCGGCGCCACAAACCCCTGCGTAGTCCAAAGGTCGGCTGTCCACCCAGCCTATTTGCTTTTTGTCTGGGATAGTGGCTAGAAAGTCAGTGTGGATGATAAGGGACAGCATTTAGGCAGGAACAGATTAAGAACCAATTTGAGAGGTTTAGTGATAAAGGAAGCAGATAGCAACCCCAGTCCGCCCCTCTGATGGCCGAACTGTCAGCAGACACAGAGCCAACTGCTCCATGTGGAGGACGGCGCGTTATCGCAACGGACGGGAAGAAATGTGTCAGCAGAGTCAAAGACAAGATCAAGCTCTTTGCTGCCAAAGCATCCAAACGTTCCTGTCCTTGGCTGGCGAGAGCCATCTGCACAGGACAGCTCTCTGCCCTCTGTGTCCTGCCGACCACTGGCCCTCTACTCCATGCCTTCCCACCCCTTGTCCCAAAAGGCAGTGAGCGTCAGGTCATTTTGAAGCTGTGACCTGGGCAGGCCTCTGGAGCAGGCCCCTTGAGCTGCTTTCTGGGGTGATACCAACTGCACATCTGCAGCAAAGCATAATAAACCCGTTCCCATAACCAGATGGGGATCACCACTCTGTTGCTGCGAAAAGCGTCCTGTTCGATCATCATTATTATTTGGTCAAACACATGAATATTGCTTAAGACAACTGAAGGGAACCATTGACAAAAATCGCCCGCGTGCAGCCTGTGTGCTCCTCTCCCTTTGCTTTCAGCACTTATGAATGTTAGAAATGTGATTGCTAATCAGAGCACCCGGGATGGCCCTGGCTCCTAGGCCCACGGCACCTGCCTGTGGGCAGAGGCCTGTGCTCCTGCCTGAGGGAGCTGTGAGGGGAGACGTGGGGTGGGGAGCCAAGGAAAGGCCCCAGAGCGGATGGTATTACTCACATGTGTTGGGAAGCGTTGGGGTACAGTTTTGAAAACTGTGGGGCCGAGTCCTCGGGGCCGTGGGGCGCAGCGTGGCTGATCACCATCATAACGGGCCTATGGGGATACATTCTCTTAGACATTTTGAAGTAATTAATGCTCTCGTTAGTGATTAAGTCTGTGAAGTAGTCCTGAAACATACATTTGACACAAAACAAAAATTACAAAAGGTGACATTCATCAGATCACATTTGCATAGTGCTTTCCTCAGAAGTAACTCACTCAGTGATGAGTGAGGCAAGGCCTAACGCAGGAAGGAAACTGTCCTTCCTGCGGCAGCAAAACACCTTCCCGAACAGAGAAAATCAGTTGCCAGTGACTCTCAAGGGCTGCTAGCTTGGTAGTATACAAAAAAAATGTATTTTAAGTAATGCCCATCTTAGCAATTAGGATGGAAAAAACGTCCAGTCCTGTTTGCCCGAGATAATGATCAGATCTGGCAACGCGAATGTTAGAGCACATGAAACACCGGATACGTATTTCTTTCTCAGATTTTGTTGATGTAATAATCCTTTGACAAAAAATTTAATTACTTCAAGGGCAGGAAACACCCACGTCCACTACACATTCACAATTGCAGAACACATCCACGCTCACACACACACACGAACAAAAGAAAAGTTCTTTTCCTCAAATTACAAATTCACCTGTGGGACTTACACAGTCATGGTGAAGGAAAACCTTGGCCAAAAGTTGGGTGCACAGGGAGAAGGGGCAACAATGCATCAATTAGTTTATTTGAAACACTCAATATGGGAAGCAGTTGATTTCCTGCTCACTATCCTCTGTTAATTGCACAACTAAAATGATACAGCTGCTGGGAGTGGAGCCTGATTTGTTAATAAAATGATTTAACGCTTAGTCCTAGGGGCTGATGAGAGTCTGTAAGGAGGAGGGAAGGAATGGACTGGAAAGGAAAGAAAAGATGAACACTTCAATTAAACCACCCGCCTCTCTAAGGGCGTATCAAAGGCCCCGAGTTCAGCGTAAACTTCAGAAAGCGCCCAGGCAACAGTCACAGTGTCAGAAGCATCCAGGCATGACTAACCACTTGTAGATTTAAGGACCAGACCAGCTGCAAAAGCAGTGCCTGAGGGACAGAATCTGTGTCACATGTCCTTGTTGGGACAAGTCCACAGGCTACCACCTTCTTCCACGGGAGTGTCTGTTTCATTCCTTTCCTCACTGAAAAGAAGGTGTACATTCTCTTCCGACACAGCTATCTCTGACACTTAATCAGCTGTGATAATGGGCAAGTTACGCCAATTTAGGCTTCGGAGGGAATCTAGATTACTTTGCTCTCCTTAGGACAGCAGGGAAAGAAAGGTTAATGGCTTGACCAGGAGCATGAAAAGCATCCCCACAGATAAAAACCGATAGCAGTGGCAATTAATGGACTTTGTAGGCCGTTGCCCAAATCTGCCCTATACCCAGCTCTCAACTTTGATGAATCTGAAAACCTAGTAGCAATGTATGTGAATTCATCTGTGTTCATTGTTTTCTGAAGGGTAGGAAAGAACAAGACTGAATGCCTGACCTCCTACCAGGCCCCTTGTGCTCAAATCAGGCCAAGCAACAAGACAGCAGTGGGCAAAAACGATCGAGTTCCTGCTTTCTGATTTCTACCAATGGCTCTTTCCTAGTAATCAGTGCCAGACAGAGAAGTTTCTCGGCTTCTTTTAGATAAATGAGGAGGAGAGAGCATTTTAGGCTAATTTGAGATTAAATTCAAAAGATATTTCCCCCTTCACTTCTCGAAAGCTGTTTTATTTACGCCGGGCAATCACAGAACCTTTGTGAGTTTTAGAATCTAATCTAAAATCCATTGGGTAGAGAGCCGTGGGCATGGCGATTTCAGTTTCTATGAATTGATTTGGAAATCATAGGATTGATAGCCTTAGAGACATTTGTGGACTCTGGCTGCCATTGGGGCAGGTGTCCTTGTCATGCATCTGAGCTTGACCAGACAGGAGTTAAAGCAAGGAGTGTCGTTCCTCGACCTTTGATTATTCCAGTTGTCTGCTCTCATTCTTACAGCTAAATCAGAAGATAAAATAGACTTTCATCCAGTGAAAGGCAAAACAGTACAAGATGAACATCTGATTATGTGGACAAGTTCTTTGGGGGTGGGACGGAAACCAAAAATTATCGCAGGACTGAGTGGATGCATCCATGATTTTTTTGATGATACTTTCATCAGAGGCTGATTGCTTTGTGTTTTAATGAAGTGGGTGGGGGGGAATCACTGTATAAAGTCAATGCTTCTAGAGAATCTTTTCTTGCCTGGAGTTTGAAATTACCTTAAAATTTCTCATTGTACAACTGTGAGCACATAGAAAGCCAATCTTGTAAATAGGTTAACTCACTGGAAATGGCTGTTGCCCATTATGCACAAAGTAAATTGATGCAGTGTAAAAGGGCTTGAAAATTACCTTTGCATAATCAAATCCGTGCTTTTCTTTGATGCCGTTGCGACAAACAGTGTAATTATAGAAACGAGAATTCTTGATTAATCCAAGCCACTCTCGCCACCCAGGAGGGATGTAGCTGCCATTATACTCATTGAGGTATTTTCCAAAAAAGGCTGCAATGGAAAAAAAGGGATTATTTTCTCATATAAAATGATTCATCATAAATAAATGCCTAAGTACATTAATATAAAACGATGCCTTAAAAAGGAAACAGCAAAACAAAAGTTAACCTAGGTAACGGTGGATGCCAAAATGGCATCAATGTCATAATCCGATCCTTTGGCAAGGTGACATACACACATCTTCCTTTTCAATAAATTAAAGGAGCCCCAAGTACATGGATAATCATTCAATAAAGTCGCCGTGACAACCGTGGCACACCGGGAGCGGCTATTCTTGTGGTTCTGCTGGGGATCCTAGCAGAATGTACCCCTTTGTTGAGTTGATGTAACGATCAGAGAAAAGGCCAGGGTGAGATTTGGATTGCTACCCCAGGCCCATGTCAGGGAATTGGAAGTTCGGTCTTTGTGATAAAGTTTCCTCACATACTGTGGGAGAGTTGTGAATTATAGAAACACGACATATCCAGAGGGCACAAGTTTTCTAAACGAGGGACCGCAGTAAACTCTGTTTCTATGGGACGCGGTTGGAGTTTTCATGTCACATGTATTTTATGGCGTTTGTGTTTCCACTACGTGTATTTTATGAATGTGTATGTCTAACTTGATCATCAAAACTTCTGGCAACACGGAGTTACTACACAGATAACCCATTTTTATAGAATTGTACCATAATAGAGGGATATGCACCACGAACACCCCGCCGTCATTGAGAAAGCCGCTGGAAGGACTTCGCGTTTCTACCTTCGGCATGTCACGTCCAAGAAAGGCCACTGTGCAGCCAGGCTCACCGATCCTTTCAGAGAGGGAATCGTGACCGTGGTCCTCTGGCAAAGATGATGATAGGACAGGGGCTGAGGGGGGATGTCGGGCGGGTTGGGGTTTCAGGAACAAAATGGGTTCGACCTTGAAGCAGGATACGTTCTGACTATCAGAGGGTGGCCGTGCATGTACAGTTGGCACACTTTTGAGAGAGAGGGTGCTATTTGTGATTATTGTAATTATTGTAATTACGCCACAAAAATAGGCATAGGCAAGCACCATTCTGGGTAAAACTAAAGGTCTGATCGTCCCATCACACATACACACACACGGCCTTCCCCTCAAGTATGAAGGGCCAGAGAACATTCCATCTACGCCTGGATACACAGGCATCCACGTGGGTGTAGGTATCCATGGGTGTGTACACACACAGACCTGTAACTATGCACACATACACACGCATGCACGCAAGTTTTAACTTTTTTGTCCTTTTTTTCTTTTTTCTTTTTTTTAAATGCTGTCGTCTTTAATTTAGAGAGAGACCATGTCCTCTGCCTTCCATGTCCAAACCATTTCCCGGCTTCGTTAAATAGGTTTTAGAGGTGCCTACGCTCCCGGGCAGTTCCTGGTGACTGGCTTCAGACAGAGAAAACATCCCAGCATCCAGGCACTCCGTCGATTTGGGTCTGAAAGCTCACATTTCTGCACCTTAAACTTACCCGCTGGACATCATTCCTGCGTCTCTGAGGGACAGCTGTTTACCTTGCTTTCATCTTTGATATGCAACTGCTTGTAGGCTACCTCCATCTGAATGTTTATCTCCATCTGAACTGTCCAAACACAATTCTTTGTTTTCTCTGCCAATTTTACTTCTCCCCTCAGGTAGCCTTTACGTCTCTGAGCAGCACCATCGGCCTGCTGTTGAAGACTCAGCAATCCCGAGTCTTCCCTGATGCCACCTGCTTCTTTGCTCTCCTCACCCAGCAGTCGCCACCACCTGGAGGTACCATCTGGGTAATAGCTCTCGAACCTTCCCTTTCTCTGATCACGTGACACCCCTCGTGCCTGCCCACAGTCTCCCGCTGGCCTTCTCAGCCAGGCTCCAGGGTCTTCCTGAAGACCCGCTCTGGTCACGTCGCCCTCTTCTCACAGTCTAGATGGATCCTTGTCACCTGCATGATCAAGCTTAATTTGAGAGCGTGCCATCCCAAGCCTACCGTGGGTCTGAACAAAATCCCTCTCTTTCCAACGCCATCTTGCATTTCTCGGTTAACCGACCCTCTCTCTGACACTGTGTGCTTTGGTTCCCATCTCTGTACCTCTGCCTGTGCTGCCTCTCTGTCTCACCCTCTGTGTATCAAGGCCAGAGCACGAGCCACTTCACTCCCAGTCTTGCCACGATCCCATAGCGACTGGTGTCTGTGGCTTTTCTGCCATCGTCCCTTCCTTCCTGTGGTGCAGCCCTGTTCATATCTAAGTGTAATCCTTCTTCCATTGCCTTTGCCTCGTATCTGCACATCCTTGCACATGGTAAAGGGGCTCCAGAATTTTTGTTTCTCAAACTGGGGTTCAGGGACCCCCATGTGTTCTGGGGATTCTACAGGTTCTAGACATTAAAATTTTGCATTTTTGCTTGAATTATAATTGTTCAAAGCTGATTTGGTCTAAATGTTTTCATTGAACAGAGCTTCAGAGTTTCTTGGGAGAAATGACTCAAGCCTGAAGAACAGGGCTGTGATGTTTGCTTATTTGTTGAATTTATCTGTTCAGTCTGTGAAAGAGTGAATCAATCGTGTGGTGACTGAGCCCAACGCCCACGGCTTGAGGGTTCTGCCAGGAACCCCGGGGCAGATGGACGGGCGCGGAACAAAGTGTCAGAGGCTCTCGCGTCAGATCTGACTTGGGATTTTCCTCCGAGCTGACTACGTGCAGGAGGAATTCTTGTCTCCGGAGACTAACCACCTTTCCACACAGACCGCAACATGACTACCCTCTTCCGACAAAGGGATAATGACATGACTTGGAGCCCCAGGAAGCTGACCAGTACCACACCCCGCCAGTGACACTTCACAAGGGGACCATTTCCAGGCACTGTCGACTTAAAAACCTCAGCACAGCTCTCTCCCCTGGCCTGCTTCTCATCCCTGGGAGTTTATTCCATCTTTCTCTCTTTTTGTCTTTAAAGAAGTAAAGGAGCACAGTGGCTTGGAATATTAACCTCAGAGCCAGCCTGCCTGGGTTCCAGTCCTGGCCTGCTACTTGCCAGCGATGTGCCCACAGGCAAGTTACCTGACAATTCCCTCTCTGTGAAACCAAGAAGGTGATCATAAGGACGGTGGTGGCAGGATAGTTGTCAGGATGAAAAGAGCTCGTACCTAGGGAACGTGCTACATGCAGAGCTTGGCACCCGACAGGGCTTTTTAAGTGTCACTATTGCTAGTGTTCGTATTAGCATCGCCATCCTTTCAACTCTGTGTTGATTTTTAATAATTTACCATTCTGCAGTGCAAAGAAATCTCACTCTGGAGTCCTCCATGTGCGCATTGAAACATTTCTTGAGAGGTTACATATTTTTCATTCCCAATCCGACGTAATTTGTGGCAACAAATTTTCTCCCATTTGGCTTACGTTTTCCAGCTTGATTCATTTTAAAACATTTCCCACTACTTTTGTTTTATTTTTTTGTTTGTATGTTTTTTTTTTTTCCCCCTCTCAGGGAAGCCATGCCAAGTCACTCCTGCCCTTCCCTCGCGTTTTTACTCGTTAGGTTATTTTGTACTGTTTTCTACCCATCACCATGGCTATTCCCCCTCCTTTCACCCTCCTTGTATAAACCATCTCTGAGAGTCTCTTAGCAGCGCTTGTTACATCAGAACTCCCTAGGTTTTTGGGTTCTTTGTGGTCATGGAGTGTAAAAACGTACTCAGTATTCCAGATGTGCCTCACCCAACACATTTGTTCCAAGGGAGCCCTGGACCTGAGTGTCACAATGCGGCACCCCAGTGCTGGCGGCTTCGAGTGACTGGCCTTTCTTGTGGCCCCCTGACATTGAGACTCATTTGTAATCCCCCCTCCTGGCCTCTTTCAACATGACGCTTCCTGGCAGCGCTCTGCAATTGATTATCTGGGTTTCTAATTATCTCCCTCCAGATGTATTAAATCTCTTTCTCCCTCTCTAAGGTGAATGTCATTTTTCTTGCCTGTATTGACATGACAGTATGTGTAGTTTGAAGTTTTTCTCCCTTTTGGCACTGGCAATTCAAGGCACCTTATTGCTATGCTTTCTGAATGTGTCACTAACATGCCATCGACCCATCCTTTCGTGTCACTTTCTTCTCTGGGATTCCACTAAACACATCCTTTCACAGTTGTTTAAAAAGGTGGGGTGGGGGGAGGTTAAGTGACAGGGGGAAAGATCAGAAAGACTTGATTATAATTAGTTTTGACTTTAGGCCATGTTTCTCTGTCCAGGACTGTCCATCCCCGTAATACGTAGAAAAATTTCCTTGAACTGTCTGAAGCAAAGGCACG
The DNA here is from genome assembly GCA_030015415.1 of Cynopterus sphinx. Classification (NCBI taxonomy): domain Eukaryota; kingdom Metazoa; phylum Chordata; class Mammalia; order Chiroptera; family Pteropodidae; genus Cynopterus; species Cynopterus sphinx. Next base: position 47,195,343 of record CM057389.1, on the reverse strand, counting down.
TATTTTTAAATTAGCAATAGTAACTATGCACAAGATTTTTGATGCCATGGAGAAGTTAAATCTCATTTAATATAACAAATGCTATACTGAGCTTTTACTTTATGTAATGGATAGGTTTAAGTCGCAGGATTTCACTGGTAGTAACTAAAAATATACATAATTTTAAACCGAGTTAAAATTGTGATTTACTCTTATGTCAATGTATATACATGAGTCTGGTTTCCCCAATGAGATTGTAAGTCTGATGAAGACAGGCATCTTATTTTATCTCTTCACATCCCAGTGCCTAGTGTAGTCCTGAGCCTACACTAATGTGGTTCAATAACTAGCACACTGTGGTACGCTATGTCTTCTGTTTAAGTGCTTACCAACAATCTATGATATCATAACTAATAAAAGCAATATTAGCTTGCTTTGCTATAAATGAACTCTACATTTAAAAAATCTCATATTAGAGGATATATTTGCTTTAAGTAACAGAAATTTGTAATGTAAAAAGACATAAGATTAGAAAATTGATTTATTTGTCTAAATTGTTTTGTTACAAAAGAGCAGATCTCCATGAAATATTGCCCTTTCTATGATACGAAGTAGAATTTTAGTAAGACTGAAATTTAATTCACATGCTATATCATGTGTCATGCATTCTGATTATAATTTGAACAGTCCAATTTTTAAATAAATCAACATATTATTTATAGTGATTATAATAAAATTACTGTATAATTTTGGACAGGAAAAAAACTTAGGAATCATTCTAGTCCAATCTCTGCATTACAAGGGTTGGAAAACTGTCCTGCACAAATTCTCAAAACAAATTAAAGGCGGAGAGCTAGGATGTGACTCCAGCTCGCCTCAGTTTTCACTCACGATTTTTGCTAATTTTTGACACTACAGCTCAAACTTAGATTATTACTTTTACCTTAAAAGCTGTGCTAGGTTTTATATTCATACCTATACCCTTAGAAGAAATTAAACTAAAAAAAAAATTTTGAGCATATAGTCAGGCAGGATATTCGTTTTTATGATAGGTAAATCCAACGTCATTCCCAGTTCACTTGTCAGAACATAAAATGCAGTAGACGTGTTACTGCATTTTCCCCTTCTCAAACGTTTAAGCTGCTGTACAGTCATATTTTCCATGAGTAAATTTAGAAAAATTTAGGCTATAGCCAGTCCAAAAATGCCTCAGTTCTAAAAGAGAAAAATCATGTCATACAACGGTAAATATAATATTGGATCAATTTGATTCATTTAAATCCATGTAATCTGGATGCCTTCCAAAATAAACCACTTAGTAATTCATCTTCTCTGAGCTGTTCTTCGTAAATCTGATTGCTGCCTTTTGCCTTTTTCTCAATGGATATTTATGTTCAATACATATTTAGTTTCTTTTATTATTTTTCTTAGGTTCTCAGCTAAATGTTCTAAAGAACATGTTTGTTATTAGAAAACAACACAATCTTTATAAGTTGGCTCTTTTCCAACTTGTCTGGTGGCTCATATATAATTATGCTGGTTTAATACCTACTCACCAACTCTCAATTTCCTGTCATCTTGATGTGTTTATCTATTTTCAAATGTGTCACTGTCCCTGTTTAGATCAATAATTATTATCATGACGAAATCTTTACTTTCTAATTGTCTCAACTACTTTAATACATTCTCGTCAAAGATAAATTTAAGCTCAGTAGATCCTCGTCACTGCCACTCCAGTCTTCCATTTGTAATTTCTCTGATTTACTAATGGGCACATTGACATTTGTTTTCCTAACTAAGTATTTGGAAAGGTCTTTGTTTCCCTTAAACATATTCCTGTTATTTTGTACGATGACTCACCATAAATTCCATTATTACCTAAGTATCTAGACCCCTGGGGAGAAGGCTGGCTTCAGAATCAGACTTAGTTTTAAGGAACAAATCTCCTCTCCCTGGAGAAAACAACTGACCAAAGCAGGCCCACTGGGATGCATAAAAAGATAGAAACTTGTCATTGGCGAAGCCTTATGACGTGCAATTTTATCCTAAACCTAATAAGTTTAGAGAGCATCCTGGAAACAGCCTCAAGATCAAGATCCTGATGCCTCCCTTCCCATTAGAAGATCAGATGTGTCTCTGCAAGTCACCTTAACCTTGTGAGTCTAAGTCTGCTCATCTGAAAACAAGGGGATTGAATTAAATTATCTGAGTTTATTCAGGCTCTTGTAATCCACTGCAGGGTGGAACAGCCTGGTATAACTGAAACATATTGTGTTTCTTAGAAGCAAATAAATAGTTTTTACCTCAGTGACTCAGCATATTTTGTAATAGATGGTGTTGCAATTGTTGCCTTTGCCATCTGGAAACTCATCTCCAAATATGCAGCCTTTCTCTGCAACCCCATGGCATGCAGCTTGCATACCAACCCTTGCCTTGACTTTAATTAGTTCTACCCTTGATTTCCATTTGCCAGAGTCCTTACTGCTCTGTATCCTGGGATGTTTTATGTGTCTCTGTATGGTCCTTTGGAGTGAGGCATGATGGAAACATATGGAAAGAAATAAGACAACGGGAAGAGAAAAGACTGAGTCAGATGTACTGGATTTGTTTTCGCACTGACTGGCTTGTGTTCTAGGTCAAATAACTCTGAGTGGTGCTGTTTCTTCGCTGGTAACACGGGCAAATTCTTTCAAGGCGATTGTGAGAATTAGGTGAGGCAACTCAGCTACCATGCCTGGCATAGGGTAGCTAATTCCTTTCCTTTACCCCTTCCTTTCTACCCTCCCCCCAGCTTTACTGACATTTAATTGACAATCAAAAATAGTATATATTTAAGGTATATGACCTGATTGCCTGATATACATAAACACTGTGCAATATTCACTGCCTCCAAGCCAATCGTCATATCCATCATCTCATATCTTTATCATTTTCCTTTTATTCCCATTTGTGGCAAGAACACCAAAGATCTACCCTCTTAGCATATTTCAAATATGAACACAACACAGTCAGCTATAGTCACACTGCCATGTAGCTTGTCTCCAGGACGTATTCATCTTCCTTCCCCCCTTTCTTGGTTTAGTCCCGAAACAAATGAGCAAACCCTATCTGACCACCCTCAGTCCTGGCGGGGTTGGTTCTCTGTGTCACTCCACATCTCTGTTTCTTAAGGACATTGTCCATATCACTCTGGATATGGTGAGAGTCCCAGCCCTTCCAGCTGCGTATCTGCTGCTATGGATTAAATTATAGGGAGCCTGGGAGTTGAAAGGCACTGATCTCTCACAATGTTTTCCACAAACAAAACACAACTGGGGTTAAAATCAGGAACCAGGCATTAGGGGACCGTTTCTGATTTTGCTTCTGAATTGGTCACGCAATATTTGAAATCCCCACCTCGGTTATAAAATGGAGCCAAGTACCTCTGCTGTCTATGAACCCTACACGGACGTTTGATGGATTTGCAGATTGCTTTGGAGCTCTCAGATGAAAGGTGCTATAAATCTAAATCACTTATGTGAGAAAACACTCAGAATAAGGCACTCTGAGGAACTTAGCTTCTTTCCTGAGCATAAACAAACACCCCCTGAGACTCACGAGGGGAGCTTCCTCTGTTGGGGGCAGATCTTGAGAATCCTGTAAATGACAACACGGTCATATTCACGATGAATATTCTCACCCATAAATAACAAGTATTAGGTGCCCGCAGAGTGTTCTGCAAAGAAGCAAATGGCCACATGTTTCCTGAGTCCAGTGGTAAAGATTAATTTCATTTTTAAGAGAGATTTAAGAGAATAACATTTATCAGAAATCTTTTACTTTTAAATCTTCAGAATCTGTAAAGTCATTCCCAACAAGCTTTCATGATGATATCATTAATTCATAGGCATAAGTCTGGGTGGTTCTGAAAAAAGCAATTTCGCACTGCAGCCCCAGTAGCAACTTCCTTGTTTTCTTTCATGAGAAATGCTGAGGAAACCCATGAAAAGCATCTAAATATTGGGAGAATAAAGGCCTTTGGGGGTAGCTGGGTGGGCGGTGTAGAAGGGGCAACTTTAGTAAAAGAAGCCTTGCTTCTTTCTTAGAAAGACTGGCATCATTTTCATGACCTCTCTTGAAAGAGGACCCCAATTTTTAAAAGGCCAACTAACCCACACCTCCCCCTTGTCCTATATAAATTAAACAATAGCAATAGATATAGCAATTACCTTCCTGTCCTGATAGATGGAGGTGAACATTTGAGGCCTGAAAATGACCACAACTTAACCTAAAGAAACTCCAAGTCCTATGAATTTTGGATGAATAACTAAATGAACCAATAAGGTACACATCACTGGTTTATTCATTCAGTTATTTATGAATTCAGTAAGTAATTGTGATCATCTACTGTGTCCTGGACCCTAGAGGAGACACTGAGCAGATTCAAGACCCTTGATGAAACGATCAGCAAGGTTTACCAAGACCTGAGACAAGCTTCAAGCTGTGCCATGATCCCTTGAGGATCGGGCGCTTCAGGTTAGCAGGTAAAGGTGATGAAAACCCATCTGTTGTACGTTTTCCCGAAAAATCCCAATTGCTGGCTGCTCTGATGGATACGATGCTTTCATAACGCGTCCACTGAGGATCATTCTGACTTTTTTCTAAGGGATCTCTCATGGGTACATCCTTCAGAGTCAAAGAGTAGGGGATGGGGAGGACACAGATACAGAAGAGAAAAAGCCTAGAATGCCTCCAATTTAGAGACTTATTGGAACTTCATATACTTCATCATGCACCGCACTTTCCTGTGCCTGAGTTGTGTCATCAAAGGTTCGTGGGCCAGGAAGGTCACCCATTACCTGTTCTGTAGCCAGTGTTGTTGAGATACACAGCGAAGGTGCGGGGCTCGTGCATGGCCTGCCATGAGGACGAGGAGCAGTTCTCGTTGTTGGTGTACACGTTGTGGTTGTGCACGTACTTCCCCGTGAGCATGGAGGACCTGGACGGGCAGCACATGGGTGTGGTCACGAAGGCGTTGCTGAAGGTGGCCCCGCCTTGCTCCATGATCCTTCTCGTCTTGTTCATGACTTGCAGGGACCCTGAAAGGCACAAGTCCAGTGTGGTTCAGCACGAGCACTTGTTTACATCTTATCACTCAGTGGCTCCATTCCCTTGATTTATTAATTTCCTTCCCTTGGCCTGAAGGAGTCTATCATTCAACCAGCTCCCATTTCCAGAGCAAAATCAAACATTTGGGATCCTACCATCTCAAGTATCTTGCAGAATAATAAACACATTTTAGCTTCCCCTCTTCTTCATTGCAAAGGGGGGGGGGGAGCAGGCTAATCTGATCATTAAAGCTAGAATTCTAGATATGGAGTAGATTCAAAGGCCAGCCGCCCTTTGAAGATTACCAGAGAACAATAGGCTATTACAGAGAGCTTGAACCCCCGGCCCACCACACACACACAAAGCTAGTGACAGTACAGAGATGACTACAGTGTTTTAATCATATGAAATAGAAGAGGAAAAGAATTTTTCCTATTAAGTATAAGTTCCTCCAAGATGCCTGTATTTAATTAAAAAAAGAAAAAAGGATCCTCAGTGTAACTTGGTATCCTCCAGCAAACTCACCAAATGCCTGCCGGCTTTTCTGTGAGGAAGGCATTGCTAGTTTATATTTTCACCTGCTTATGTGTAATTTGAAAAGACAGGTTCTTTGCTCGTGAAAGAGCCATGATTCTGTTGCAGTCAAGAAATATTTGCATAGTAGTAAAATATCCCGTTTTAACTGTAAAAGATGAAATTGTAACATAAGATCGCTGAGGGAAAAAAAAAATCTATTTCGATTACTCCATCCAACCAAACCCTGCAGCTGAAACACATCCAAACACTGCAGAAAAAAAGCCCAGGCCAGAATTCAATAGTCTTTTCAGGACTTGTCAAGAAATGCACTACAGAATGCTACAGCCAAGCCCATTGCATTTGAATCCCGGAGCCTCACATTTCCAGCAGGTCCCACTTCTTCCAGAGAAAGTCTGTGTAGTTTTCCAGCAAGGAAGGAAATCGTAATGCAAACCAGGCAAGCGTTCAGAGCAGAAGAGAAGCCTGCCATCATCCAAAAAGCCGCAGTGAGCCTGATTTTTTCACATATTAGCTTTTACTGTTCATGTGAAACATATGAAAACCGGAGGAGGGTTTCTAATTGGGTCTCATTAAAGCTCCCTAAAATATGCTTCACTTAGGAAGACTCCTGACCACTTTTTCTTCTCTGGATGTGTCCAGGGGACCAGGCGACCTTTTGGTGATCAGTGAATAGCATGTCGTGAGCACCCGTTTCATACCAAACATTTTATCAACCTGGGCCGGTCCACAAGGGTCGCATCGACAAAGCAAATGGAAAATTCTCTGCTGCCTCTGGTCTTCAGTAGTCAACTACTTAGAAGAGAACTCACATATAAAGGTTCCTTGGGGATATCTGCAAAGTGACATATATGTAATGGTGCGGATACAGCAGTGGCAGCGCATCTGAGGATAGAGGGGACCCGGAGTGAATGTCTAATAAGAGGTGAGGACAAATGGAAGGAGGAAGAAAAATATAGACTGGGTGAAGTGGATTGTTGGGAGGATGAGGCGGATGCTCAGTAAGTGATGAGTACAGCACACTGATTTTCTGGAATGGAAAAGAACATGGAGAATTCTTTAGATGAAATGTGTGAGGCAGAATCAGCAGAGAGCTGGGGCGCTGAGTAAAGATATAGGCTGGGATGGAATAGACAAAATGAAGGCAGAGTAGGTTCCTTGTCAAAGGCATGAACAGCACGGTAAGAAAAAGTCTTCGAGAGGTGTTGCTATGGCAACGTGGCGATGCGAGTTTATGCAGAGGAGGGAATGGGCTGGTCCAACAAGGGAACAGCCAAGAAGTCCTGAAGCCATCCGGCCATGAGGCGATAAGAACCTGAACTAGATTGTGTCTCTAAAACAGAGCGACTGAAGAAACAGATCCAAGAGACTTCGTAATGCATCTAAAGACTACAAGCTCAAAGGTTTCAGCATGGAAAGAAAACTGGAAAAGCAATTGTTTCGCTGTTGGTCTAAAAATAACTAAAAGAAAATGTGCCCTATAGAGGAACACAGAAATCCACTTTAGAAATGTTGCATTTCAGATTTGTGGTGGTTGATCACATGGGGGAAACATCCTGGAGACAAATGGATGAGCAGGGTCGTGGGCGTGGGGAGAGAGATGCTGAAGTCTTACTCGTTGTAACATCCTGACTTTTGGAAAAATTCAGCAAGCACTAGTGATAGATTTTCATTGCCTAAGAATCTCTTCATCTCAAAGAATGAGCTTTCAGAGCCTCCTTTATAAGCCTAGCTAAACTTAAATTTGAAAAAGCAGCGTGCAGCCAGATGCCATCCTCTGAGGTCCTGAGTCACAAAGCTACAATCTCCTGTTTACAGATTTATTTGAACTACGCATAAGGGACGGTAGGTGGAAATCTGATCTCAGATTTCTTTATTTTAAAGAATATAAAAATAGGCTAAAGTTTAGCCCAATTAGTCATCTCTAGAGTTGTCCCAGCCAACACTCTTCCCCTGTTCCAAGTGTCACTCTTTTCTTAATTAACAGAGCTGCACTGAGGTCCTCAGTGATCCCTGCCAACACTATGCTTCCAACCAATGCCCACGTCAAAGGGATGGATGAAGACGTTTGGTCCCCACTGTCACCGCGAACATTGCAGCTTCACAACTGGGATTACCAAAAGTGCACACCTGGCTCAGAGTTTCTCGGTAAAGGAGATTCTGGGACAATCCTTTCCCACCTTTAAAAACCACCCAGAGAGAACGTTAATCCGCAGAAGGTGGGAGGCTCGCGAATTTGCATTTCTAACAAGCTCCCTGTCCACGGACCACACCTGGAGGAGTGTTTTAGGATGGACACCGAATCAGGGACGCCTAGGGCGGGAAGAGACTACTTTATGACTGCCTTGTTCTAAGTGGCCTAAGCAGCTTAGACCGCTTGCTTCCAAGGCTGTAAGATGCTGGAGATGGGGAAAGAAGACAGTCATTTCATACTTATTTTCAGGTTCTGTTCTGAGTGCTCCGCAGACATCAACTCATCGAATCCTGACAATAACACTTTGCAATGGGTGCTATTATTTATTATTCCCGTTTTGTGGATGGTAGAACTGAGGTGCAGAGGGCTAAATGACACCCCTAGGGTCACAAAGACCCTACACAGCAGAGCCCAGAGGCAGTGCGGGCAGCCTGCTCCAGAGCCCATCTCATCTAGGCTGAGTACGTACTGGCTGTGATACTGATGTTTTCAAGACTTAGAAACAGAAATGATGTCTGCTTGTAGTCACAATATGCCTCACTTTCCTCAGAGTAATCTTCTGCTTCATCAGGCCTCCCAGGGGAGATACAAACTGACACTAATGCCTGCCTCCTGCCCTTCTAAGGGCTGAAACGATCTCAGTAGCTTCGGGCCAGGTGAAGGGGAGAGGGCTACAGATGCGTCTGTGTTCAGCAGCTGACAGCCACGTTGGTATTTGTTACATGCTGCCTCTGATCTCGGCGGATTCCTGCTAGATGTGGACGATGGGATGCAGGAAGCATACCTCCTCCCTCTGCTGAGTCAGTGTGCACCAGCGACGTGAGCCCAAAGCACCTTCTTCTTCACGGCTGTGCCATGATTAATGCTGGTCAATAGTGCAGCCTTCGCTGAATCTGTTGCCATGTGATCGCACCACTGATCTTTTCATTGGGAAACTCGACCAAACTTTTCCGTAATAAAGCCCATTATTATGCATTTATAGCTGTTGAGAGGAGTGGATGGGACAATCTCTTGTTCTGTCATTGGAAGGGCAATTGTGTCCTTTTGTTTCAAGCTGAGGCACCTTTCCTCTCTGGATTTCAGGCCTGTGGTGCCTAAAATGCCAATGGTGCTGGTCTTAGTTATTAAAACAATTATATCATAGGAATGATACGAAGCTTAAGATTGAAGACTCAGAGCAATACTCCCATGGCCGGGCGAAGGAGGATAAGAGTGAGAAGAGAAAGAGCCTTGGACTTGAACTTGTGGGGAAACATGGGGAGTTTGCCACAGATTGTCTTGAGAATGTCATTTACCCTCTTTTGGTTCATGCTTCTCACCTGTAAAATGAAGCTAATAACAGCTCCTCTGCCTAGTTCACAGGACTGTAGAGAGGCCAATGGCACAGGGCCGCGATTTCACCGTGTGCTCACCCCAAATCTGCCACATTCAACTCCCCCTGCCTTCTCCATCTCTCTCTCTGTAATCTACGTCTCAATTCCAAGAGCTGCAATGAAAGTAGAGAGGCAGCCATAGACTGCACGTGTCCTGGAAAATTCATACGGTGAAACTCAAGATCCCATGTGTTAGTATCAGGAGGTGGGGCTTATGGGAGGTGATCAGGTCATGTGGACGGGGCCTTCATGAATGGGATCATAAAAGAGACCCCAGAGAGCTCCCTCTCCCCTTCACCATCTGAGGTCACTGAAAAGACAGCCATCTAGGAAGTGGGAAAGTGGTCTTCGCCAGACACCAGATCTGTTGGCGCCCTGATCCTGGATTTCCCAGCCTCCAGGACTGTGAGAAATAAATGAATGTTGTTTAGAAGCCACTAAACAGCCCAGTCTATGAAGGATTTCTTGTTATAGCAGCCTGAATGGACTACGACAGAGGTCAACTACCTTTTCTATTCTTTAAGACTGAAAATGTTAATGCTGGCCTGCAGTTACAAGTATCATTCTCCACACCAACTGCCCGCCTCCTGAGGCGAGACACCTGACTTCATTACAATCGAAAGTTGTCTTGTGAGGTGGAGGCCTGACAGGGATGCTATGAAGTGACCGTGATTAGGCCCAGCGGCTGGCGTGGGGGCACTGCTGGCTGGGTTGGCTTGAGGACAGGGAAGGTCCAGGCCACAGCTGAGTCCTAGTTTTGCCAAGAAAAGCTGTTCCAGTGCCAAAGTTCCAGATGGGGACTGGGGACGTCTGCCATTGCTCCTGCAGGGGTGGGGAGGCTGTGACAACACCAAGCTGTGGACCAGGATGCTATCAGGTCAGTGGTGGTGGGAGGGTAGCAATGGCACTCTCTGGGAATCCTGTGGGATCATTAGGTTTACAAGGTGGTGGAGCTGAAAATCTACGTTTTAGGAAGGGGACTTTGGATGGAGTAGGTAACAGGTTCTTGGGACAGACACAACCGTGGCCAGGAATTTCAAACGTTCTACCCACTCTAACTTATCTATTCCCAAGTCATCTGTGCAAAAAAGGTTGGGAGAAAGAAAAAGTCCCACTGATCTGAATGACTTTACCAAAATCACATAGGGAGCTTGAATTACTTTTTTACATGTTAAACTTTGTAGTAAAACTTTACTATCCCTGATTCAAATATCTTAGCATTTGATTATTCAATATTTTATCCCAGCAAACACTAAAATTTTTATCAAGCCTATTTATCACGTCCAGGAAAACTCATAAAACCCAAAATTCAATAATAACTATTGTCATCATCATCCCTTCAGGAAATCCCGAGCATGTGGGATTCACATACACCTGGCTTCCTAGAGAGACACACATCCGTGTGGATTACAGTGGTTGATGCTTTGATGAGTGACAACAAGCAAACTCAACCCTCATTAATTGTGCAGGGTAAATGTTTCTAGATGGCATTGCCTCAAGATGAAGTAAGGTTAATGTTTTAACGATATAAATGGTCACTACTGAATACATCACTGCTGTCTTCTCATGTGTCAACTGTCAAGTGTGAAACCGTAAACAGTGACATTTCCCATTTTAAAAATGGCTCTATTGGTCTATCTAATATTTTAATCGTGAAAACATAAGACAAAAATAACATGATAAAACAGTATACCTTGTTCTACCCAAACCGTGGAATTGATAGGAAAAAAAACAAAACAAAACAAAACAGATGTTTCCGCTAAACCCATCAGAAGAGAAGAAAAACAAGTTAGGAGAAGAAGGGACCGAGAAGCAGATAATAAATCTGTCTGGAATGTTTCCAGGCCACTAGGACTCATTATATTTTTCCCTCCAAGGGCAAAAGGCCATTAAAAATGGAGACTAGTTTCTTAGGGGAATGGAAATTAAATGCCTACAGAGCTAGACTGAGAAGGTAAGCAAGTGAAGGCAGCCAGGTAGAAGAAAAATCACAGGGCTTTTGTCTTCTCATTTTTTCCACATTTGATAGGAGGCTGCGTAGAACTCTTCTCTGACTAGAAATAAAAACACAGTCTGGGCACGGTGATTTAAAAAGCAGCTGCTCCTTGGCCTAAGTGGAGATCAATGGAAAGGGGTAGGGACCGTGGAGACCTAGTCAAAATTGCCTGAAGTATTACAGGTGCCAAAAGTTTTGCTTGGCTAACTACTTATTTAAGCTCCTGGATGTAAGTAAACAAAACAAAACCCAACCCTATCAAAAACACAATGAGATACCACTCCACACCCATTAGCATGGCTATTATCCAAAACACAGAAAATAACAAGTGTTGGCAAGGAGGTGGAGAAATTGGAACCCTTGTGCTCTGTTGGTGAGAATGTAAAATGATACAGTTGCTACAGAAAAGTCTGGTGGTTCCCCCCAAAATTAAAAGCAGAATTATCAAATTGTCCAGCAATTCCACTTCTGTTTACCTCCAAAGAACTGAAAGCAGGGTCTCAAAGAGATATTTATAAACCTATGTTCGTAGTAGCAATAGTCACAAAGTGGAAGCATCCCAAATTTCTACCAATGGATGATGGATAAACAAAACGTGGCATATACATACAATGGAATAGTATTTAGCCTTCAAAACATCAGAAATTTGGACATGCTACAACATGGCTGAATCTTGAGGAAGGACATTATGCTACATGAAATAACACAGTCACAAAAAGACAAACACTGTACGATCCCACTTACATAAAATACTTAGAGCAGTCCGATTCATAGAGACAGTTCGTAGAATGGTGGCTGCCAGGGGCTGGAGGTGTAGGAAGTTATTGTTTAATGGACATAGAATTTTAATTTTTTAAGGTAAAAAGGGTTTGGAGATTGAGCAGCAATGTGAATATACATAACATTACTGATTTGTACACTTAAAAATGGTTCAGATGGTAAAAGCAAAACGAAACAAAACCCCAAACCCCGCAAACCAACTAAAGTCTAGAGCAGTTCATGAAAGATTATGAGAATATTACAAAAGGCTGGGCAAGGGGGCATAGTTTTTCTGCTGAGAAGGGCCGTCTTCTCTAAACTTTTTACCCACAGTTCACTGTGGTTCATCATCAACCTGTTTTGCCAGCAAGAAGTTAAGACCCATCTTATGCTTCTGTTATCTCTCACACAGAACCTAGAATATTACTGAGCATTTACAAGTTGTTTTTAGGAAAGGCTCAGAAATGTAGATGGACTGATGGATGGAGGGGGATCATAGTTAAACGTGCAGCTGTGAGGCCTGGACGAAGCCCAGCGCCCGGCTTCACTGTTTACTAGCTCATCAGAGCCTGCAGGACTTCTCTAGGCCTCATTTTTTGCCTGGATGAACTAAGGAGAGTGATAGCAACCATTTCATTGAGTTGTTGTGAAGATTAAATAAGTGACTGCTTAGCACAGTCTCTGGCTAGGAAATCAAGGAAGGAGGTAAAGGTAAAAATGTCAGAAAACAACTGGATTGTTTGAACCTGGTCTTTGACCCTTTACTGTTATATCCACATGCCTCCAATAGAGGTCAGCTCTTAGTAAGTACTGGACTGTAGGATAAGGGTAAAATTTTGAATTCTGTTCAAAATAAATTAATTGACCAACTCCCTGTTTTAAAGATAAGGATTGTATGTATATCCTAGAGGTAGGTCATGATGATACTTGTATTCATGTATGGGAATTCTGTTAGCTTTTTTAGGCCCTTGCAGGTTGATTCCAAGTTTATTTGGCACCTATTAATTCCCAACACAGCCCCAGCATCAGGATTGCAACACAGAAAGAACACAGCCCTGCCATCTCAGCTCTCAGTCAAGTGGAGACGAGCACACGAAGGAAGCACATGGTGGATCAAGGGCCACGCTGGAGGCAAGTCCAAGGTGGTGCCAAAGAAAGTTCCATCGACCCTGTTGGTGGGGGAGTAAGGTCTGGGTGAGGGTAAGGCATTTGAACTGGGTGATGAAGAGTAGATAGGGCTTCTTCAGGTGGAAGAAGGGTGATAAGGCAGAGGGGACAAGATGTGCAAAGGCTGAAATATAGGTGAGAAAGTCGAAACCATCAGACTCCTTCAGGGAAATGCGAGTGTTTCCATGAAGCACAGAGCAAAAGCAAGGGAAAGGGAGGAAACCTTACAGAGATAGGCGGGGGCCACATAGCCCAGAGCTCATTTGCTTGTCAGGGACAGTAGAAGGGAAGGGAAAAGCTGGAGAGAAGAGAAGAGTCCACAGATCTTAAACACAGTGAAAGGGACGGACATGTGAGATGATAAGAACGTGTTCTCATCATTTCACTTGCTCTGTGAGTGATTAAAAACTTAAACTACCAGCCACATACATACTGAAGTCATACCTGTGAGACTTCATTTTGACATGTTGTCTGAAAACCTGTACTCTTGTTTGAAAAGTGAAGTGAGAAGGAGCGGACTCTATGAATCAAACTCAACCATCATCACCCCCTGTTCTCCTAGGCCCCTCCCCAGACTGTTTTGAAAGCTCCAGACCAGTGCCCTTGCTTCCCACTGAACCCGAGGAGTTCCCTTTGTTGGGATTTCCAGGTTTGGTTTCAAACTGGAAATCAAAGTTCTCTTCCATTCAGATCAAGTTCCAGCGTGACGGGTTTTATCCTCAAGAACCCTAGTAGAGGACCCTGAAAGAAGACAGGTGCTCTGTTGGCAGAGAGTCTAAGAGATGCTTGTGACGGTCAGGTTGAGTGCGATGGATAGATAAGCCTGGCTGAGTGATGCCTGAGAACAAGGGGTTTGGGTCCAGGACTGGCAATGAGTGGTGGCGACATCCTGTCAGGACAAGCTTTTCCTCTGTCCTAGGTAACCTGGAAAAACTTGACCCCAGGCTTATGCACAAGAACGTGGGGCTGGGCCAATCGAAGGTGAGAAACCCATTCAGATGATGCAGAAGTTAAGCCGGAATTTAGCAGGCTTTCTAAGGGCTGTAAAATTAACCCAGCGGAGTGAAATCTCCCCCATATCTAACTTTTAATTACCTGACAATCACTGCAAACTATGAATAAATTATTCACTCTAAGAATAAACCGCGGTAAATTCCTCCAGCATCTACCTATGTTCATATACACTGCAAAGAATGACAGTCATGATCTCAAAGTTCAAACAACTTTGCCCAAATATTTTCTTTTAAAAAAATGACCAAGAGTTTCCAAGACACACGATCAAATCCTTGACTTCTCTAGTATTTAATCTCAGTTTACTCCCTTCCTCCAGCCCCCTATTCTTCTAGGCCCCTCCCAGACTGTTTCGAGAGTTTAAGACCAGAAAAGTAATATTGCAGCACCAACCAAATGCCTTAGACACTCAGGACAAGTTCATTTAATAAACCAGGTTGTTGCTTAAGGCCTCAAATGCTCACTGACAGTTCCTGCTAATGAACCACCTGAGCCAAAGAGACTAAAAAGCGAAAAACCCGGCGTATCTCACCCAGCTCCACGTCTTGGTCATCGGTGAGCACGAGAATTATGTTGGGTCGGATGTTTTTCCGTTCCTGCTGTATCCGTCCTCTGAATCTCTGGGATCTGACAGTGGAACAGAAGCTCCCCAGCAGCTCAGCGCCCAGGACAGCCAACACCAGAGCCCAGCAAGAGCACCTCATTGTGTTGGGTCCGATGTCACAAAACCGACGCGACGTCTCAGCCTCCTGGTGTCTGCAGGTCTGGGCAGCCAGAGAGAAAGCGAGGGAGAGAGAGAGAGAGACTGGAATGAAATCCAAACCCCAAACACAGTTGCAGAAAACAGGCTTCAGCGGAGCGAGCACTGGCACATGAACTGGCACTGGCAGGGCGGGACATGAGTCAGAAGCAGGGAACCCTCCAGGTCGCTGGGTCGTTTAAACGCTTGATTATTTTGCAAATTCGCTTTTGTCCTTTATTCTCAGTCCAACGTCTCCTATTTCAGTTCGTTGCCAAAATATCCTTTCCAGCAGAGGGGCACGAGTGTAAAAGTTTTCTGACAAGAGTTAATACCTGGAATTAGGTATCCTGGTTGAAAAATCAATGTCTATACCCAGAGGTGCTCAGGGCATCTGCAGATGGGTTCCTGGAAGGGGGAGAAAAAAAAATACAAAGAAAACATGAGTCAAAGATTTTAATACAGGTGTTTGGTTTAAAATAGTCTCTTAAAAACAGCAGATAGATGATGATGATGATGATGACGATGATGACGACGATGATGATGATGATGATGATGATGATGGATAGATAGATAGAATTTTTTTCATTTCTACTTCAAAAGGAAGAAACAGGAAGAAATCAACATTAACAAATGACTCAAACAACATCTCCATTTCATAATCAGCTCCATAAAACAGTGCTAAGGGTATCCTCTCCACTCGCACTGTCACAGTCCTTGAAACATCCCGAGAAAACTAAAACTAAAGCCAGAGCCAGCGATGCCCGTGAAAGCACTGTGCCTTTGGAGGGTGCTCCTTGGGGCGTGTTCAGAAGCATTAACTCACCTGCATAAGCTATTTGAGTACTTATGGGAGTAGGACGACATGCAAAGCTGTCATTTGTCACCTGCATTATGTCACTCACTACCCGGGAGAGTTCTTGCTGTGGACAAAGACTTCATAGCAAGTGGCTGGGAGGGCAACCTTTTCCAGCCTCCACAAAGCTCGCAACTGCCCTCCATCACTCACCAGGGGAAGAGGCGCTTCCTGCGAGCGAGTCTGGTCCCCCTGTCCAGCCTGTGTCTTCAGTGCACTGGCGCCTAGGGGGACAGAAGCCTCCTTCGACTGTCAGCACCAGCCTCATTATCATCAGGCCCCGGCACAATGATGCCTGCCCAGAGGTTGTGCTTTGCTGCTGCAGAGCTACACGGGCAGAGCAAGTGATGGATTGGGCTCACAGGCTACCCCTGCACATTAAAAAATAAATAAATAAAATCTGGCGGGGCGCTCTGCGACATCTCTGCCTCCCTGCCCACGGGGAGAGTGTGACAGCGCTGGAAAATGCCGCTTTCACTTGAGAACACTAACCCGCTGCAAGCTTTGCTCCTGGACCCCTGAAAGATAGCAAAGGGCTCATTGAAAAAAAAAAAATCTGTCTCTTGGATGTCACAAGGGGATGTCTGTATGGGAACATAGGCTGCCCTAAAATTAATGAGACAGCGGTCCACTTCGTGAGCTCCTCTGTCCCCACGCATCTGAGGGTCTGTATTTTAATCTGCAACAATCAACTGGCATCGGATAAGTACACATAATGAGTTCAGTGTGAGTACCCATGGCAGGAGGAAAGGGGCTCCACCGCCCACGTCTGTGTCTTACACTCTGGAGGGGGGCACGGGACAGCGGGGAAGAAAGGCTGTGTACTGTTTACCTCAGCTCACACAGTATCTTTGCTTACACAAACACGCACACAAACGTCCCTATTATTTTAAACTTTATGAGCTGTTTTGTAAACAGTTCTAACGCTTTTCACTCTGCAGCTTGTAATTAGAGACCGAGAGGGAGAGAGGGAGAAACCCGACAAGTAATAGGCTTTTGAACAAAACTCCAGTGTCTGCGGCAAGGCGGTCCTGACTCCGTCATGTGCAGGGTGACCAGACAAGCCACCTCCGCTTGGTCCCGTGGCTCTCGAAGTCCATGTGTAAGATTCAGAGCTGGATTTGGGGGGAGTAACGCGGGGTGATTTCAGTGATTGCTGGGCATGCCGAATCCTGAAAGCCAACGATTGTTCTGCATCGGCTGTTTGGTTTCTGTGCATTTGTTTTAAATCACGAGAAAACTGATACGAGCACAAAAGGGCAGGAAAAGGAAAGAAATAGGGCTTTCTGCCACAGAGTGTGCCTCGGCCTAAGCAGTTACGTACAGAACTTTCTTCGAGGGCTGGTCCTTCACGTAGCAAAACTTTGCTCACCTCTCAAAGCCTGCACGGGGTGTGGAGAGAGAGTGAGCAGGGTTTTCTCGCACTCACTATGGAACAAAACAACTTCTGCTGGCCGCAGCGACCTAGAGGGGACAGTTAGTCTCACAGTGTCCAGCAAACGGTGGCCCTCAGAGTTAAAAGGTCAGCCACGCACGAAACCGAAAACTCCTGACATTTAGGATGCTGATGACACTCCCTGGAACCCAATCAGTGTCACTGGGCATTCTTTTCTTTATCTCACTTACTTTCCTTCTTCCTTTAGGAAAAAGAAAATTAGTTTTCGTGGTGCCTTGAATAAACTACATTGAAAATCATTTCCTAATGAAGAGAAGGGAGACAGAGTAGATTTTTATTTTATTTTATTTTTTTTAAAGCCTATAAAGTGACTTTCCTTTCTGGAGAATTAAAGGTACAGGAGGGACTGACATTTCTTATGTCACCGTTTCTGATCGCTTTAGGGGATTCGTATTTAAAAGCACGGGAATTGAGAAGTAAAAAACTCTGGACAGGCCTGGCCCACAGGAGTGCTCAATCCTTTATCCCACGCCTCCCTTCGCTAAAACACACAAAACACACCACTGTGCAAAAACTGCACAGAGACAATTCTTTATTCAAAGACGACCTTTGAAAGCCTGTCATCCTCTCACCGCCTGGTTTCCAGCTCCAGAAGGAAAAGAAGTAAAGGAGAAGAAGAAGAAGAAAACACCCTGCCAGACAAAATGCAGAACCTGACAGCGGAGACAAGGATGCAATGTTCAAATGGGATACTTTGTGGTGGGTGACAAGTGCCCTTGGAGACTAACGATGTGTCTTGAGAAACCGTCGAAAAATGGGAGAAATGTAAAGGGAGCTTTTTCTCACACGTGGGAAGGGAGCTTGAGAAACGGTGCTCCAAGCCCTCAACCAACTGTAGTCATGGCCAGTCGGACAGAGTTTACAGCACTGTGTGGAGCCAAACTCTACAGGTGACAAGAAAAGTTTCAAGTCACCTATAAAAGGAAAAAAAAAAAAAAAAGACTGGGAAGACTTCATGCCCACAGGGAGGAAAGTCGAGTTTGCATGTGCCCGTGTGGCCGGACCCCACCTCAGTGCTTAGGAGGTGTCTGGGGGGGGG
Organism: Cynopterus sphinx; assembly: GCA_030015415.1. NCBI lineage: Eukaryota > Metazoa > Chordata > Mammalia > Chiroptera > Pteropodidae > Cynopterus > Cynopterus sphinx. Next base: position 47,177,152 of record CM057389.1, on the reverse strand, counting down.
GTCTCTGTCTTCACTGAGACCCCCCCCCGTCCAGCATTTGGTGGTGAGGTAAAAGGGTCCTGCTTAGACCACCATAGCAGTTCTCTAAGGGTGACTGCGAACTTGGGGGAACCCTGAGATCCTTTTGGGGGGTCCACAAAGCCACAACTCTTTTGATAAGAATACTGGCACATTATTCGCTGTCTTTACTTTGTTGATACTTCGCAGATGGAGTAAGAGCAACGGTGGGTAAAACTGCCTTTGGAGGTGGGGGAAGGGAGCATCACGCACCGTTTTTAAAAAAGCCAGCTTTCACTTAAGATGAAGCAGTAAAATGACTCATTTTCTGAACCTTGAACCCTCGAGTACAGATCTTTCCTTTGTCGGATTCTGTTTTAGGAGGTGGGAGGTACGTACCGAGGCCTATGGAGGTGTCATGGTTTTCTTGAGGGAAAACACTTGTGTGACCTAGTTGCAGGCTGAATTGATACCATTTTTTTCTCATAATCACCATTTTTACTTGAAAGAATTAGTTGGACTTAGATATTTGGCAGTCATTTTCTCAAATGATGAATGAAATGAGACTGTCTTTTCAAGGAAAACAACTGGCAGTATTTGCTGTATTTGCTGCCAGCGACAGAAATCTAGCTTTCAACTTAAAACCAGGATTTTGGAACACTCGCACTTGCCACTATGAGCTTGGCAGCTTGCCAATACAGAAAACCTTTCCGATGACATTGGTGTGGATATTCACGAGTGTTATTTTTTGATATGGTAAAATGAAATGTGTCGACATTTGGGGTATTTGCTTGATTAGGTCACCCGATAGTTCCCAAATGACCAAATACGATGCTACAAAATCACACATGAGTAAAAAAAATTCAATCAAAGTGCATGAAGACCTGTTGGATTTTAAAGTAACAGTATTAAAATTTTCATTAACATGGTTTCAGATTTCTTACCACTTCTAACCTTTCAGAAATTACCACTTGTCAAGTTTTGGTATAGTATCAAAGAATATCTACAAGCATCTGAAAAAACTATGAAAATATTTCTCCTTTTCCAACTACTTATCCACGTGGGGCTGAATTTGATTTCTAGACTTCCACCAAAACAGCAGATTTCAACAGAAGCTGCTTTAAGAACCCAGCTCTCTTCTATTCAGATAAATATTAAAGAGATTTGCATAAGTATGAAGCAATGCCACTTTGCTCAGTCACATCTTTCTGGTTAGAAAAATGTAGGTATTTTCATAAAATATATCAGTTGACATATAATCGATTTATTTTTGTCATTTTCAAAAAAATTAATAAATACTTAAAAATTTTCTCAGCTTTCATGTCTACATAGCAATAGCTATCATCTTCATAAATAAAAGCTCTTGGGGGTCCTCAATAAATTTTAATAATATAAATGGTTCCTGAGCCCAAAAGGTTTGAGAGTTGCTGGCTCGTGGCATACCTGGTTCCACAGGTAAGTCCAGATTGTCACCTCTAAGGCTGTGAATCTGGCCCTAGTCACAAAGTTCTCATTCACATTTTTTTTCCCTTAAAGTTTTAAAACTGTCCTAAATGCCTGATATCACATAGGAGTTGTTAACGAGTGATGGCATACTGTTTCTATGTTTTTTTTAATCTGAGGATAACACAAAACTTTACAAATGAATGTCCATACATGTAAAGTATGTGAGACACAGAATGAGAACCACCCACTCAGCACAGAAATACACCTTTCAGGGATGGGGCAAAGAACTGTTTCCAGAACAAAGCAACGCACTCCATAGGACAGAGAAAAAAAGGAACATCGTAACCAACCAACACAGCAGAGGAGATGAGGCCAGCAAACATGCCTTTTTTAGAAGTTGAATATAGCCAGAACACATGCAGTTTATCACCCTCTTGATGCAAAACAGGATTATGCCTGCAAAAAGCTGGTCATTGCATCCTACCCACGCCCGCCACCAATACATCCATTTCTTAGCATCAGTTTTCGTGACCCCTTTTCCCTTAATTTTGGCTTCCAGGTTTCCCATACATATTTCTTCTCTTTTAAGGAAGCCTTCAGGATGTGCCATCTTCTTTGATAAATGCGAAACCGAGAAGGAGCTAGTTTCTTCTTTTAACAATCCCATAGCTGGCAACATTCATCCACTGTTCATTCCCCAAAAGCCCACTCCCCAGGCTAATTTATTATAACTCCAAGCAAAGAAGATAGAGCAGAGTCTTCTGGGGCAGTAACATTTTTATGCCCCTCTAACAGTAAGTCTCTTCCAACGACCAGTGTCAGCTGAAAAACATGCATCTCCGACCTGGAACACCTTTGGGGAAATACATGGCTAAAGGATGAGCTCCTCCTTGAACAATGTTTGCTTTTCTTCCCTTTCTCCTCTCTCTTCCCCCAACATTGTGAATCCTGAAATTTGGAAGGAATCCCGAAAAGTCATCTAATCACATAAAGTGTTATTGTTGGCTGCCCCTGGGATTTGGTGAAGGTGAGAGATGGGTTTTCTCTTTACTACTTTCATAGACAGTTTTTTTCCAGTGCTTTTTTGCAATTATAAAAGCAGAAATAAGTACATTTAAGTTTTCTTGTGGAGGAATAGATTTGGGAAATGATAAGAATGAAGCAAGAGGTTATAGTAGAAAATGTGCTTTCGAGACCCAGCCCCAAGGAGGTGAGAACAGGAACCCCACGAAGATGAGCGAACACAAAAACGCGAAAAGTCCAAGATTGATATTTGTCCAGCTTCTTTCAAACAGGAATTAGCAAAACAAAGGAAAACTACATACTCTAAAAATTATGAAAAGAACCAGAAGGACCATATATTCCTCAAGCAGATGCTACCGAGTGTCTCAAGTTTCTGACAACGGTCACTAGTTCCAATGGTGGCATCGAGATCCGAGAGAATGATGACAAAGATTACTGAAGTTCAAAAAAAAAAAAAAAAAGAGCATTGGAAACTTCAATTTATAATGGGTTTGGTGAGCAGATAGCAATACTGATAAACAGAACTACAGACGTGGTCCGAGGCATCCTAGCTAAGTCTTAACGTATATGATTTATTACATTAAACTCCTTCAATTCGCCACTGGTTTTCCATACTTACAGTTTATTGATATTGAAGTATATTGCCTCAGTCAGCAGAAGTAGTTCGTCGTGACAGTAAACTTCAAATATCAGTGGGTTAACACAATAAAAGTACATTCATCATCATACTCCGAGTCTCCGAGTCGCACCCAGGGTGGCAGGGAGCTTTGCCCTGCCCAGTCGTGCCTGGGCACAGGCTGACGGGGGCACTGTTGTCTTGTTGGACCAAGAAGCAGAGGAAGAAAAAACTAGAGAACCTGGCAGGAGCTTTTCATGGCTTCAACCTGGAAGTGACTCAGGTCACTTCTAACATTTCCCTGGCTGCCACCAGTCCCATGGCCCCATCCAACTACAAGAGGGCTGGAAATTGGGTAGAGCGGATGAAGTGTTTGCTGAGTGCTACGGCTCCTGTCTGTGCCACAAGCATCCAGTTTCATCGGTACCTTATGTATTTCCCTTTCAAACACAGACATGCATAGACACACATGTGTGCACACACACACGCACACACTTAAGATATGTGTATAAATGTATTTCGCACAGACACATATTTCAAGGAATGAAGAAACGTAAAACATAGTCTTCACAGCTTAAAGTTCAACCATTCCTAGGTACTAAAAATGTACTTTTAACAAATTTGGGGTTTTTTTTTTGGACTTGTTTCCTCTCAGTTTGTTGCTCTGATATACATAATCTGGCAGGATACAAATGCATTTTAAAGTTCTGCGATTCTTGTGGTACATTTAAGTTGAAGAATTTTTTTAAAAAATATAACTAAATGCTATATTTATATTTCTAAAGCATTTCTCCAAATATTTTCTTACAGTTAAAAGCTATGCGAGGAAAGGAACACCTGACTTAACTGTATAAATTAAGCCATAGTCAAGAGAATTCCACTGGCCTACTTTCTAGGAGGTTGAGCTCACCAGCAGTACAACGTTCTTTATCGTTTTCTAAGGGCTTAAATACAGCAGAGTGGAGATACAAGTGCCTTCTGGGGGGTCCTGCATATTCATTTCTAGTTCCTAGCTTAAGAGAGGGGCAAAAATTATGGAGAATAGCTCTGACATAGATATCATATATAGCAGATGACTATCTGATGGATACAGATTAGCAAAACAAAGGAAATGCTATATATATAGTATTACTTATAGGAGAACCTTTAAAAAAAAATCAAACACCCAAACTTAAGTCAAATCCTTTGCCCAGAGACATTTTCAAGAAAATCTTGAACTTCAGATTAGTTCACGTGTTGGTATTTTGAAAATACTGCTTCACGAGTTTTACTGGGAAATATTGTTTTTATTATTGGTTAAATGTATAGGATTCCAGGTCTTCTAATGACAAAACCATCTTCCACGTGTGCTTTATATGTAGCTAAATCCCTGTGCTATCGTCAGATGGTTCTTTCCTTTAGCTGTACACTCACCTCCTAGTGACTAACATGAATAGTATATTTATCAAGTTAAAAGAACAACTCCATACAAATTTCAAGTGAAATCCAGGCCCGCAATTGTGGAAAATATCATTGCAACAAAGTGGGTAATTATAGGACTTTCTATGAAAATTAAGATTAACCTTAGCCATAAAGCAAGTATAAAGCACATGGTGAAGGCAACTTGCTAGTTTTTTGACATCCATTTGACATATGGTATTCTTGTCCGATCCAATTCATCTTCCTACCCTCAAATCATTTTCTGAATTTTGCTAATGACCTAGAGATATTTTTCAGTGTTTGGATATGAAGTAGCACTGGAAGAGATAGGATAGATTTTAAAACCATAAATTCACTACCGTCTACTGATTTAAATGCTTCTACATGCATGAAAGTCCTGTAGTAATTTGAAACTTAAAATATGACTTCTGCCTCAGTTCATTGTCCGTACAGAAGTTGAGAAATATTTTCGCTGATTGAAGCTAGCATTTCCTCTGTTGTCACAGAAGAGCAATCATTATGAAGATGTAAGCTGCAGGAATTTGTAGAACGAAAATTTTAAGAGCCGTATTATCACCCTAAACTAATATTTGTCTTATTTGTAAGACTGTCTTCCTGCAAATGCTCAGGTTATGATCTACGTCCATGGACATTTGTGGCAGATTTCTGTTTATTGTCACTGGAGTGTCTTTATAAATAGATGGTTACAGTTGGACAAGTCCTTAGATTTCATCTGGATTTCTACTCCACGAACACCCAGCGGTGTTCCACTGCCAGCATTTATTTTCTAACTACTCTGTTTAGTTTTAAACTTTCATTTCTTAGTGCACACAAGCACAGCACTTGTCACACAAAGGAGCTGATATAATTAAACCAGATGAAGTGCCTCACAAGTAAAATCAGCCATTCATGAAAGCTGGTCACCAGAGGCTACTTCGAACAATGCATATTTCAAAGTAATCTACAGTAATCCCTTCTCTCTGCTGATTTGGTTTCCATGAACTCTTAAGCACATGTGTTCTGCCAAAAGGAAGCTTATTAAAACCTGATGTGATATTAGAGATTAGAATGCAACAGGGTTGGGCTGATTTTAATATCTGAGTTCAAAAAGGAAAGCCATTTTCAATTATATGTGTAAGCTCGCGAAAACATTATGCATATGAAGGTGGATGGCGTTTACTTATTAAGGGAAAAAATAATGTTATCTGAATTGGGTTACTATGGAAAATTTGCACATAAAAGTGGGGGAGAAACTAAACCAGTTTTCACTGATGGACGGATTAGCAAAGCACTATTGCTAATTTATGGCTATAACTAGTGAGGAGCTTGTATTGTTGAGAAAATTCTTTGTAAAGTTGTGAATCTCTGGTAGATAATTCTTTTGGCTGGCTATGGCGAAACGTCATCAAAACCTGTTACGTCAGCATTTGACGACTTCAAAATATCAGTCGCCGTCGTTTGTAGAACTAGATTCTCATGGTTACTGAGCGAGTCTGGCTCCCTGAGAAGTTTATCAAGACCTATGGTCCCGGTGGATTTCTGGAGGGTTAGTTATTAGCTAGCTCCACCTTACAGGGCTAATGGGAAGGAGACATCATCCTAGAAAACGCATGATAGAATCTCTGAGTAGGAAGATGTTATGGACCGAATGTTTGTGTCCCTTCCACCCCCACATTTATGTTAAAATCCTAACCCTCCCCTCCCATGTGATGGTATTAGGTGGTGGGGCATTTGGGGAGTAATAGGTGATGAGGGTGGAGCCCTTATAAATGGGATTAGTGCCTTCGTAAAAGGGACCCCAGAGAGCTCTCGCACCCTCTTTCCGTGTGAACACACTAATGCCTCTCCATGGATCAGGAAGGAGGTTCTCACCAGAAACTGAATCTGCTGGTGACTTGATTTGGACTTCCATCTTCCAGAAGTGGGAGAAATAAATGTTTGTTATGTAAGCCACCTGGTGTTTGGTATTTTTGTTAGAGTAGCCAAAAGAGATCTTAAAGTTTACCTAAATCAAAGCTTAATCAGTGAATAAAACTTCTTTAGGGCATCAGTGAAAAATGTCTATATTGGTAACAGAACTTGCAAGGTCACTTGTTTATTTAATCTCGGGACAGCTTTGTAAGGTTAGGAAATTTCCCCTTTAATTGAACAAAAGTCTGCCTTCATCTGTTCTTAATGTTTCATCACGCTCCATTCTGCTAAGGCACACAAAATGATTCTAGATTCTTCCATGTAGAAAATGCTTGAAACATCTAAGATTGTTTCCCTCTCCCTTCTAAATCTCCCCTCTTACAAACCACCTGTGTGGTGGTTTAGTGGTAAGTGAAGGGAGGCTGGTGGAGGGGTTACTTTGGGTTTGGCCATTGGTTAGTTGAGTATGAGATCCATAGCTCCCATAAAGCTGTAGTTACACAGGTAGGAAGCCAGCATATTTAATGTCCATCTGGCTCCCCCAAATTTTCAGTACCAGAATACTAATCAATGTTTTTCAAATTTGCTAAGAAACATTTCCTTACGTAGCACTATGATCCTGCTTGGACTAAATTCAATTAAAAAATCTCCCCAAATTTGCATAATTAACTTGTTAATCAGTTCTGTAGGAGGGTAAAGCCAGGCAAGAAAGAGGAAGATCCAGGCTAAAAGCCATAATCCGAGTACTGGCTCTTTTTCTTTCCTTGGCAATTTAGTCATTGGTTCCTCTCTAGATTTTGAGGATGTTTTCCTTCTAAGAAGAAATACCTTCTTTACCACACTTGGCTTCCAATTTCAGAGCACCAGATTCTCTGAAAGAGCTGTGCAAGAGAAGAAAGCAACTAACCGTTCCACCATCGGACAAAGGCCCCAAGGTCAAGTACTTAATTTCTAAGATGAAACAGGGGTTTATCATAAAAACCTGGGGGTCTTGATAATTACTCCAGAGCTCCTGATTGGAGGGTGGAACCTAAGTAATTTTCTTTCTAATCAGTTCTTTGGTGATGCTGATGCTGATAGTACTAGTTCAGGGTAGAGCACTCAACCCACTAGCAGTAGCTGAAGGGAAGAGGATGTAGTCCAAGCCTGGGGCAGGTGCTTCCCATCTTTTTGTGAAGGTTGATCTCTCAGGCCTTTGCACTGCTGGAGCAGCTGAGCATTCACAAGACAAGACTATCGATATTGCTGCCGGTTATTCCACAGCTGATAGAACTTTTGTAAAGAAACTAAGTCCCACGAGTCCTTGGCACCCATGAACTAAATGAGTCTGACAGTGGCCCAAGTTAAAGCTGGTTACATTTATTAAACGACTGTTATGCACAAAGATCTTTAGGCAAATTATTCCTAGATATTAGGGAAGCAGAGTGCGTTACTCACTATTGCTTTAATAAAGCCTTTTCTCAGTTTTCCAATTCTGTCCAGAGGTCTCTGCCAATCACTCACTCTGGGCCTTTACCTCCATCTATCACCTCCTCTGAGACACTGGCAGACAAACACAGTCGCAGTAAAAAACAAACTGACTCAATCCAACAGCATGGCCCCAGAAATATATGACCCCACTGTGATGTGCAAGACACACAAGGTGCTCTGGGGGACTTCACGCCGACTTCTCCTTCTCACACCACAGAAGAGTCAGGCAAGGGGCGTGGCAACACAGAAGCGAATGGGAAAAGCTGGATAGAACTCATGGGGTCCAGGCTGAAACAGAGTGAAGGTCACTCTGTAGGATGCTACTTTGTGCATCCTAATTCTTATAGCAGCGACTTCTCTGAGCTCTAAATTCAGACACATGGTCTGATACCCAGCAGAGAAAGGGCAAGCATGTCCTGGCGTTAGGGTTTTCCTGTTGTCTGAGTTCGCGGGATACACCCCCACCCGACGTGGACTGCTGCTGGGAGCTGGACACCACTGAGAAGGGGTGCATCTTGAATTTGTGGCCCTTTCTTCTTCCCTTTTCCTCCTCCCCCTTTTCATCTTGTTTCTCCTTCATTCCTCCCTCTTCCTCCCCCCAACTCCCTACAGTCCTTCACCACTCCCTTCTATCACACGTGAGTCTCTAAATTTCCACAATTTCCAACATGTGGAGGAAACCTTACATTTTATCAAAAAGTAACAATCTTTGCTAATACTACTGAGCATATACCGGGTATCAAACCTTTCACAGTCAGAGTTCACTTTATTCCAGCCAGATACCTAGGAAGTAGGTCCCGCTGTTACTCATTTGGAAATGAGATGCAGGAAAGTTGAAGAGATTTGTCTAAAATCATATCAAGGGGCAGGACTGGGACTACCTCCCACCAGAGTCTTTGTTCTTAACTCTCCTGTGTTTGTATTTTCTCCTGAAGTGCATGTTCGCTTTTCAAGATCTTGTGTGCCTAAAGGATTCTCAACTGCAACACTGACGTGGACAAGTTTCAGGGATGAAAATGTGCGTCAGGTACTGCCGATGTTTCCAGGCGTTTGTCACTGTGCCTGGCAGTATCTACCCAAGGAGAACAAAACAGGGCATCAGTATTGCAGCCACATACCACATGCAGGCCCCCTGGTACCTCCCAAACAGAAGGGGACTCTCGGAGCTCAGTAACACAAAGCATCGTTGCTGGGTGAGAAAGTGGACTAGCGTGGCCAAGCATGAATATTCAAGACCACAAGTCACAACTCCGTGAATCTGAGGGTCTCCTCTGTTTGTATTTAGCATTGTGCAGTCACGAGACAACTTGCGGTGATTAATTAATCCTTGGTGGCAAGGCAGAAGGTGAAATAATTTGTGCATAGTCACGCAGTTGGTCAGATTCAGGCTCCAAGTTCGTCCGGCAGTGCTGCATTTTCCAGAGACAGAAAGAAGATTGGACTTGACTTTCTGCTTTGTGTCTGTGATCTGAGAGATTCATCCCTGACCACTAAAATTTTCTAAAAGGAGGGCAGGTGGCTGCCATCTGTCCTCAACCCCACAGCCTCATGACATTATGGGGACATGCTCAGCTCCCAAGAGGGGCCTGGTCTGCAAGTCCCACTGCAGTAGGTGGGGATGTGAGACTATGTTCACTTCTCTGGGAGGGGAGGGGGAGCAATAATTGGAGATTGTGAATTAATTGACCACGTGCACTTTCAAAAAGTATGTATCTCCTTGTCTCCAGAGAATACTGGGAATGACATCACTGCTTTGTTTCGTTTCACGGCTCTGGGTCATCGCTGTTAATATAAATATCGCCCTCGGCTATAATTCAGATTTTCCTTAAGGAATACTGGGACCTGGAAAGGTATTTGCCCTAAACACAATGACACTGGAAAAATACTGTTTGGAATTCCTTATGGATGCTTTTCATAGTATTGTTTTCACTTTCTTTGCTACCAATTATCAGCCGTTTTAGTGATTTCCAGTGTATTTATCTCATAATGCCACCTTCTCTTCTAATATGTTAGAGAGATAGGGAGAGAACCTGCTCCATCCTAGGTTAAGAGTAAAGACATGAGGGTCTCTCTCAAGTGCCATCTATAGTTGGATCTAGTGCATGGATGCTGTGACAGACGTTTGGGTGTGGGCGCTTCATAAAGTTAAATCCCTTCTTGGTTTTGCCTGTGTCTGGCTGGTTGTGGGTGTTAGAAAAACAAAGTTAGGCTTTGGGGTTAAGCTCCACAGGAGCACCCTGTTTTGCCATTTTTCATATTTAAAAGGATTTCTTTTCCTAGAATGTTGACTAAACATTAAAACTATCCACATTTCTTGTTCTATTCTATTGATTTTAATTGCTCTAAACAATTCAGCAACCTTTGGTAGAGTGATGTATAAGGTACTTAGTTGGGCATATTACAGATAACAGATGGAAAAATGAGACAAGAACCTGCTTTTTAATGGGTAGTTACATATGATACTAGGTACTAGTGTAGTTCCAGCTTGTGCTAGCAAGTGCCCTCTTCATAAAGGCAAGACAGCGTACTTTGAAAGGCCCCAGGGGCCCCTTAGGCTGTGCACGATACTCACTCTAGTTTGCTATTACCCCAAATACCACAGTAGAGTCTGACGTTCATCCTTTTCCAATGAAAACAAACTCCAAAGAGTCATCTTGGACAAGTTAAATGTTTCCACCTTGGTTAGTGGACAGCTACGTCTTAGCTAACGCTTTCCCCTAACTTATTTTTCATTATCCTCTGAATGCCTGACCTTACACCGATGATAACTGAACTGTGAACAAGGTTTTTCATATACTATGTGGTTTCTTGTATCTGAAATCCCATTAGGAGACATAGTTGTTCTTTCGTGGATAAAATAACTCCTATGTTCACAACCCACAGGAGCTGAAACACTGAAGCTGAAACTCACACTCAGATCTTCTTACTCTGAGGCTGATGGCTTCTCCTCCCAGTAAATCCACTCTTTTCTGTTTTATCTTGCTATTTTGTGAATAATTGCCAACTCGATCATTCTTGGACATAGATGTTAAAAATACATAACTAATGTAAGGCACAAAGAAAAAAAGCAGTCATGCTAGTTTCATTGCTATTTTTCATTGTAGCTAAGCAAACAGAATTTTAGGTTGATTTTAGGTTTTCTTATTCCTTCTGCACAAACCCAACAAGGACTGAAAAGATAAAGAAGTGATATTGTCCATAGTAGAGGGAGTAGAGGGAGTTAAAGTGTTCATGCCACTCTCTAATAATTTTAGCAATACTATTATGTTGATCAGAGTAGCTTTAATAGAATCTTAGATTAAAAATATAGGAAAATAACTTTTTGATTAAGCTATGTGTATGAGATAATTTGGATTAAATAACTGGAGGATTAATAGCCTGGGGAAAGCCTTGAAGATATATTGATTTTAACTTTTTAACAGTCTTTTTACAAAAATGGATTAGAAAGTTAGATTGATTTCACTGCTGAAAACGGAGCTCAATTAAATAGGAGAGGACTGCTTTGCAGTAAGTTAGCACCTTTCTCAGTGGACAGCGGCTGGAAAATTTGTCATTTTCTAGGCAGAAATAGGGGAGAGGACAGCGGGCCGTGCCAATTATTCCTAGAAATTCACCTCACCTTAGTTTTTCTCCAAATTCTGAGCTTATACCATTTGTTGAAGAGAAAAATTCATTTCTTATGTATGACTGATGCAAATAGTTCTAAATTATATGGCAGAGACTGCCCACTTGATCATTCATTACCTCTTCATTTATAATAAGATTCCGATTTTCTTTGCAGTGGCGATGTGCCCAGCTGTAGGTGACATCTCTCTACTTCCCTTCCAACTCTATGTGTCCACATGACTGAATTCTTTCCAAAGAGAGGTAATGAAAGGGCTGTGCAGGACTTCTGCGATGGTTCCGTCAAAGAGTGTGACTAGCCATTTGTCATATAACATGGACGGAGCTTCATCAGTCATCCTGGACCATGTGATGCTCTCACTGGTAAGATGTTCCATAGTGGAGCAGACAGAAAAGAAGCCTGGGTCCCTAGTTGCTATTGTCCCTGCCCTGACAACCTGACTCTGGATCCCTTTCACTTGAGAGAACAAAACCTTTTGTGGTTAAGACACTATTTTGATTTCTGCTGTGTGTAGTCAAATTCCCAATTATATTTCCTAACTAAACTCTAGTTCTTTTTTTTTCTCATTCTATCACCATCCTAGATTTAAAGTGCTAGAAAAAAACACGGCCTTTAGGATCGGAAAAACCAGAACCTGTGGTTAATGAGAGATTGGAAGAAATAAAGAACTACACAAATAAAAGTGTAATTACAACTTAAGATAAGTGCTATCAATTCCATGGGGACAAGTGGGAACATGAAATTCTCTCAGTAGGCATTAATCTCCAAACTAATATTTAACTAATATTTAAGCCAGTTTGAGGTTTCTGGGTCAATTAAAGAATACTAGAAATCTCTTATTAGCAATAGAAATAAAAAACAGAAATGGATTCCTCTATTTTTTTGGTAATTTCCCAGGATTCAAGGCATTTTATTATAGTAGGGATTGCTCATTAGTTTCTTAAAAAACAAATAAATAAAACAAGCCTGAAGTCTTTATGTAGACAATAAACCGCAGTCTACCTGAGTTTTTTTTTTCCAGCATATATACTTTTCTATAACTTAAGAAAAATAAACCACATATTTTTGAAGGCAAATCCACTGAGATCACAGTAAATTTTTTAAAAAGATTTCTAAAATCAATTGGCTATTCCATTCAAACACTCATAACTGAAGTCTTTAAAAATTTTTTTTTCCATACAAAGAACTGATAGCATTGTTTCTGCAGCCAGGTAGGTGTCCTGGATGACCCACTCAGGGAAGTTCACTGACTTTGACCTGATGAAGAACACATTCTTCGTGTCCTGATGGGAACAGTGGGAGTGTATTTTAAAGCTGTATTTCTCATCAGACTGTGCCAGTTTAAACAGATGAGGCAACTCTGGCTGAATTTTCTCGAATGGCTCCCGTATTGCTGCTGGTGGCCCATCTTGCTTTCACGAATGCAACAAGGCAAAGGGCTACCTGAGTTTTCTTGAAAGAGGTTAAACGGTCATCCCCAATGATGGATTTTCATATTTCACACTCGAAGGAGGAATTTCCATGTTTTTAGGATACATTGCTTATTATTTTCTTATTTAAATGCAAAATTTTAATGTTGTGTACAAAGATAATAATAAAAACAGCTTCTCTGAGGGAGTGTTGGGTCACGTTTACCAATAATAATCTCTCTTTACCTGCTGACCTTTTCCCTCTCTTCCTCTCTCACTCCTGCAAATATGACTTTTGTTTTTGGTTGAAAACAGGAATTCTGCCTTTACTTGAATAGCAAGGATTTCCTAAAAAATTCAGACTCCCAAAACTCAGGTCTCTATGCTTCAAAGGAATGCAAACACAATTTGTTTCACACATATGTCTCAGTTATATCAGTTATACCTCAAATTAAGATTTTTTAAAGCTCAAATTAATTCATAAATGTATTAAATGTATTCAGGAGGCTAAATTACTGACTCCAAATCACTGTTTCTCAAAGTGGAGAGAGAACCCCACAACTTGTGCTTTCCTGCGATGTCACAGAACACTCCATCATGGTTGAGCTCTATATTGCACTTGCACTTGATGCAAAATGAATTCAAGGCAGCTTCTTTTTAATTCCATGAACGTTTTCACTGAGGGCAGCGTGTCTCAACCAAAGGGACTTGCTCAAATGAGCAAACTGCATTTGTGTTGTGAAGAAATGTCTTCTGTCCCTCAACACCCACATAACTAAAGTCTGTGAAACCTTCTCTGACATTCTTCAGAGTACGTGGAAGTCCATGGCTTCAAAGAAGTTATACCAACAAAGCAGGTGCAAGAGAAAGAAAAGGAAACAACTGCACGTCTTCAGCTCTCTGCGAAGAAGGTGTTAGGGAACTCGTGTGTCATCTGGCCCTTCAAAAGAATGGCTATTAGTGGGGGAGGTGGAGGGTTCTAGAGTAGGAAGGCCCAAGTTCAAGGACGAATGCCTCTTCCTTTTACTCTTCTTCGCCTTACTTTCCGGCCTCTGCCCCCTGCCATCAGCGGCTTGAACCCAGAAGTGTTGAGGAAGAAGAATAGAAAGTCCAATGTTTTCAGTGATCTACAAATTAGTGGATCCACAGTTCTGAGCTTAAAACGTTTCCCTCTCTTTTTTCTTTTATTTTCTGCTCTAGAAAGCAAATATCACTATTTAGCCACCCATGCATTTGCTCACAGCACCCCTACATTTTATCAGAAAGCTTCTTCTCTCTGACAAACATTTAGAAGGAAAAGCTTTCTGCACAGGTTTTCCTCCCTTTGCGAACTTTGAGATTCTGCAATACCCGGATGACCAAAGGCACCTCTGCTTTCAAACACACGTCCATGAGTCACTGTGCCTGCCTTATAAATGTCACTGCTGGAAGTGATGTCTTTTTATTCCACTTTCTCTACTTTTTCATGAACATCTCTGATGGAAAAACAATGTCCCATATTTCCTCACCAGAGCCAAATCTACTTCTCCCCTTACAAGACTAAATATATCATAGTAAATCTTCAGATTCCCTGCATTTCCCTGAGTCCCGCCGCCTCAGCTTTTCTGAGCCAGGACTCAGTTTGACAGTCTTTCACACTGCCCCAACGACAGCAGGCAGGCCTCGCTGGCATCACGCTTCTCAGAGGGAATGCCCAGTTGTCCCTCCCCCATTTACGACTACCTGGGTACGTCGTGGTCTCGCAAATGGGAGCTGATATGCTTTACGGTCACATTTCTGTGTAATGTCGACATAATTTCTATTTGATTGAATTCAGTGGGAAATCAACGGATAGACCTGTAGACTTGATTCTGACTTGTAGATCCTGCCCCATCCTCTCTACTCTTGCCTCATCGTTCTCCATCTCCCTTTCCCCAAACGCACACTTTCTCTTTCTTTCCTTCTCTTTTCTCGAATTCTCCTCTTCAGAATTCCTTTAGCTGTGCTGTGCAGGTTAGAGATTCATACCAAACTTACAGATTTTTTTGGTCCAGTTTAATTTGCGTTAGTTTAGAGTGATTCTAACAGAGGTGTATGAAATGCTTGCGATCACCTACTATGTGACGGGGCCTGTGAATAATTCTTCTAGGGACTTCCAGGTCTTTCATTTGTATATCCTACCTGGCAAAAGACAAAAGAAGGCATGACAAATACCTCTTTGGAGTGGAGCCCTCAGTGACATCCTACGGCAAGAACATGCACTGCTAACTGTGGCTGGCAACCAGGTACAGAAATCTGGGCGAGAAGGCAGGCAGCGCCATCGACAAGACATGAACAGCCTGTGAGTGTCCCCTGTTGTGGCAGGGAGATGGCTCCTCGCAAAAGAACTAGGCCAGCTACAGGAGGAGGAGGGATGGGTTTGGAAGGACGTTCTGAGACTGAGTTTCTGCTCTCCTGCTTCCTAGTTGAATGATTTTGGAAAAGTTGACATCCTCTCTGTCTTGTAGTTTCTCATCTCTAAAAGGTAATGGCCCTGCCTGTCTTCCAGGCTTGTTATTATTGTCAAATGACTTAAAATCAGTGGAGTACCTGATAAATATGAAAGTGCCTTATAAATATCAGGCCCTCTAATATTTTGGTCTCTTTACAGAAAATGATGTAGGTCATTACATCAGGAAGGAAAGTGACTCATCAGTGTCTCCATCTCAGTCGGTGGCACAGCTATCATTTCTACGAACGACAGATGAATCTGGAGGCCATATGTGTCCCTTCTCTGCTTCTATTCTGGTACCTTCCCCACTCATCAGATCTGATCGATCACTTGCCCTGCTTACTTCTGTCTCTAAATGTTTCTCTATTTCTTCCTTTCTCTCCATTCTTTTCTTCACTACCAAAGCTCATACCTTCACCTCTATTCCAGATCATTGTTACAGCTTCTAATGGTGTTTCTGTCTCCTGTCTGCTTCCTCTTGAATTCGTCTTCGATTCACCCAGATACCAGAACAATCTTCTTAGAGGCCAGCCTAATCACGTCTCTTCCCTTTTCAAAATTCAGTGTCCTCCCAATCGGGACCCTGAAAACATCTCCTAGGGTCAAAAACTTTGCTAACTGTCCAGCATGATATCTGTCCAAACAACTTCACTTTCACTGAAATGGCTGATCGTTTTTTATTCCCTGAGAAAGTCTGGCTATCGCTGAAGCCTTCCTTGACCTCCCCTTGCTTCCCTTCCCCAGAATTTCTATAGCCCTCTCTGGTCTCTATTGATATCCTGAGCACCTGCACTGTCATTGTCCCTTTAGAGCTCACCTGGAAACTAGCACAGCGCAGGGGTTTAGAAATATTTGTGGAATAAAAGTATAATTGTCTAGATGTTTATATACTCCTTATAGGTATTTCTTCCACTTAAAGTAAAATATTTTAGAAAAATAAATTGGCTATATTACCCTTTGGTATTTTCAGTCATATCTAAAGTTAGCAGGAGGACGAGATCTTTTCATATTTGCATATCATGGTCCAATGTGAGAAAATTAGGACATTAAAATGACTTTTTCAAATAATGTGTGATCTTTGTTTGAAAGTCTTTCCTTTTTCCGAGAATGACAAAGGCCCAGGTGTTTGGGTTCCAAAGCCGCCCCTTGGCCTTGCAGCAGTGGGATGACAGCGGGGTGACATCTGAGCAGGGGCCAGAAGTCACTGACAGATGTGTCCTGCTCTTTCCAAAGGCAGCCCTGGACTCTAGCAGGTATCCTGCTTGAGGGCTCAGCCCTGGCTTAACTCACTTTGTTTTGGAAATAAACTGAAGTTTGCAAGAGAAAAGAAGACTGTGGTGTGGGAGGCTTGGACCTGACCGAGTTTTCTGTTTTCTCAGCTTTGTCTCATTTTTGCTCAGTACTGGGTTTCCAAGCTCCTCTCTGTAGAAATGATCATTAAGTGTCCCTCCCTCATCTTCCATACAAGTGCTTTCAAAACTCACTAAGCTTCCCGACTCAGTGGGGCCGGCTCCCTCATGCTGACACGGTCTGGAAATGGGTTCTCACCTGAGGGCCTTCAGCCTTTTGCCTAGAAACCTCAAGCCAAGTTCATAGTCGTGATGCAGACAAATGGGTATGGTTGCTGAGATACCAGCTTCAAGGGCATTGTATAGAGGTCAGGGGTGATCTGGGCATATGCCTAGAAAAGAGCTCAATGGCTAAAAAAAAAAAAAAAAAAAGCAAAATCAACCAAAAAACCAATAAGCAAACAAAGCAAAAACCAGGCTAATTACTTCTTCTTTCCCTGCCTCAAAAAAAGTCATTTTCTCAGGTTTTATAGTATTTTAATTTTAGATGCTTGGTTCACAGGGCCATGGAAAGACACAGCCTATGAGGAATTTGAAGATCAACGAGAGAAGCAAGAAGTTTAAAGTCAAAGTTGCCATCTCCTGTTGTACAAAACAACACGTATCACAGACTCAATTCAAACGGGCGGACACTAGCCTTAATGTGCCTGTTTGGGGACATTGGGAAGCACGTAAATTTGCTAACAGGGAATGGCTTAATCATGAGGGAGACCCTGCTTGAGTGAGCCACATCCCTGAGGTACCCCTAGATGCCCACACTCATGCTGAGAGTCCAGCTGTGTCTGTTTAATATGGTGTATTCTTGGAGATCAGGAACTGGGTCAATTAAGTCTTTTCACAGAATTATGCATATTTAATGATAGTTTCTGGCAAAAGAAATCCACTCATTGGACACTGGATTTGGGGTTACCAAGAAGAAATGTATAAAACTACCAAGCAACTGATACACCAGGGACGAGAAGCAGTTTTCATCCAGGGGGGCAGCATTTATTCAACAAATCTCAAGGAGCCCCACTGGGTACCACATGTAGGGGATGCTCAGAAATCTGGGTATTTGCAACCAGTTTGCTAGTTAAGCTCCTTCCACCTACAGAGAAGCAGAGAGAAAGTTCTGAACGGCCCAACTCAAGGACTTTGATCTCGCTGGAGATGCGGCACAGAGATGCTTCTTATCAGAGCTCGTGTTTACTGAGCATGTCCTATGTGCCAGGAATGGCACAGCAGCTGAGGAGGTAGGGCTATTTTCTCCATTTTGAATGATAGAAACTGAAGTACAGAGAGGTAAAACAGCTCTTCCAAGGTTAACTGTGGGGTTAAGTCAGGAAGTCTGAGCCAGGGCACCTCAGGGAAGGATGGGAACCTGATTTACACCCTGTCACCCGACTTCCTGGTAGCCACCACTCTACGTCTTGCTCCTGTGGCTTCTACTTCTGAAACACTGGCACAAAAGTTATAAGATAGATCTGCCACACTTCTCTAAATAGAAATGAGTGAATCGGCAAACTGACACGCCTAGAAAAGGGGCATGTCCCCAAGTCTCAGTATTCTAGGGTTCCATCTCAGTAATTTTGTTTGTCAAATGATGACTTTAAAATGCAACCTGCTTTAGTTTGGAGAATGTGGACAGGGGACAACATTCTCCACTCCTCCCCACCAAATGTACCTGGTGTCCTGCCACAGATATCAATAAACGTGGAGAGCAGGCTGCTCCTATTCTTATTACCTGGCCCGGATTTTGCTTTTATTTCTCACCACTTGGTATGTCTTTTGCTTCCAGGAGTATCCACACGTTCTGCTCCTCCCCTAGTGGGCACATTATTTGAGGAACATTTCTTTAACCTTCTCCTGAGCAAGAGTGATTGTTTCAAAGACAATAATTAACCAAACCCAGGTCATTTGGAGCCAGTGAGACTCCAGAGACTTTGTTGCTTGACCTGTGAAGGAAGCCAGTGACTGAAGACTGTGAGGCTGGAGCTCTAGCAGCCACGTTGTAACCATGAGGATGTAAACATGTGAATACGTAGAGCCCTCCTTGGCACACAATGTCCAGAGGTGTAGGAAAGGAAACAGAATAGATGACTTAAATTGAGCTCTAGTGCAGCCCCAGGTATAGCAATCCCTGTTCCCTGGAATTATCCATGAGCTCAGTCCCTTGTTGCTTAAGGCAATTTGGGCCAATTTTTTAAATATCAACCCAAAGCATTCTAATTCACACACACACACGCACACACACACACACGCAGTAAAATTTTAATTTTAAAAACAGCTTGCTTTTGTGATAGAAAGAATCCTTATGAAACCTAATACACTTTCACTTCCAATCAACACATTCCTATCTGAATTATTTAAAATTTTTTCTCTTAAGTATTAATGAATTATGAATGGTGACTTTTGTGTTTATAACAACCTAAAAATACAGTTCTTGTTAAATATGTATGACTTTAGTTCTACTAATGTTAACTCATTCATTCCGTAGACCTGGGAAACTTGTAATCTCACCAAACTCTCAGACTGCCTTTGGACACTACTATCTTGTCTTATTTCTCTAAGTCTCAACAAAATGGTGAAACAAAGTCTGATAATTCATGCATCTGTCAAGGAAACGTAGTTCGTGACATATGGGAGATCAAGCTGACTTCACCAATGTTGAAGTTCGAATTCATAATACAACAGATGAGTCAAAGGAATGGCGTATTCCTGCTTTTCTGGCACTTTGTCTCATAAAACTTCAAATGATTGGTGATGCTTCTAGAAGTACATCCCTATTCTTCGGAGTTGGTATCTTGGAGTGAACTAGATTCTTGTTTCCCACTGTGAACAAATGTTTCCCTTAAAGACTGAGTTAATTGTAAGTCACCCAGAAATTGACTGTGTATGATTTAGTCAAAGTAGCTATTGTTTCCTTCTTGAGTAAGGAGTTTCTCAAAGAGCCATTGGGTTCTAAAGATGTAATATTATATTATGAACATTTAAACCATGGGTAAAAGCTTCCCGAATTTTTTTCCATTTTCATCGGAACCTTGGAGATTGCCTATTTAATCAGTAGCTACTTCCTGTAAGAAATGCAAGCGAGCAAACCAAGATTTCAGGAATGTGAGATGTACATCAGCATGTGAATTCAGCCTCAAGATGGACTCCACTCATGTAGTTCTATCACTGAAGTCATTGACAGATTCTTCCAAAACCATCCATAGCTTCCTTATCATTCCCATCCCTCGACATGGTTTTTGTCATTAGCATAAGAGCTAAGAACAAAACTCCCTTAGGCCAGAGGAAAGAGTCAATTTTACAAGTGAACCTTGCCAGTGTTTTCTCCTAGTCTGTTGCCTGCCTTTTAACTTTGTTTATAGAGTTTTAGGTTATTCACAACAAGCCTTTGATTTTAATATCGCAATAGAGACAGATTGGGGTAGATTATAACTACATTCTTTCCAATTTGTTTCATTTTGGAACAAATAGCCCAAGGGCCTTGAGAGCTAGCTTTTAACACTACTGTCCCAACACCACCTTGGCCTCCCTGGAATTATAGGTATCAGTGATCAGGTTTTTCAACAGCTTTTGCACAAAACTGAGCACAGAGAAGGCTTTATCAAAGACAGGAAGAGCTAACTACACATTTGTAATCACTTGGCCAGTCCTGGCTCTGATCCACGATTTTCTTAATATTTGTATATCTAGATGAATCCACTTGCACATTTAAATCTTACCCGTAGTCACAATTATTTTAATCAGTAATAAACCTCTGATGTCTACAGGTCAGAGTTGCCCACTGTCTTCTTGTGTCCCCTTTTCATTTTTTTACTGGAGAATGCATTTAAAGATGGCACTATGCATTCTCTTCTTTCAAAGGGTAGTTTTGGTTTATGAGCAGACTTTTCTGACCGTTATTAATAGCAGCAAAGTATCTGTTGTTGTTTGGGGAATAAAAGGGGTTAGTGACCTGTTTTTCACAAAGCTAATGAATCTATTCTATTCATACGGCTGCCCAGTTGTTTTTTTTTCTTTTTGAACAATTGAAGGTTGTTTATTTCTCCCTAAATATTGAAGATTCTTTTAAGGTTCAGTGAAGCCTAAAGCTTTCTCATGTATCTGTTTGTATTGAAACAATTATTTTAAGACATAGAAATAACTTGTTTCCCTGCAATACACTTCGGCCTAAAAAAAAAAAAAAGACAAAAACTAAAAAACCTTTTTTAATGAAAAAAATATATATAAAGTTTGAAGTTATAGGATGACCTGAGGGCAAATTTATAATCTAAATGGATATGGCACTTGTTTCTCAACATTCTTTAATGGGGAAGCCCTGCCTTCATTAATACCCCTGCTTCCTAACTTCTAACTAGCTCCCCTTGGGGTCTCTAAAAAGCTAGAAATGACCCCATTCCCCCACTCTAGGTCATCAGCGGGCAAGTGAGTCAGTCTCAGGTCTTCAGCCACTTCCCTTAAGTAAGTGAATTCCTGAACTTGGCAGCAAAGTGCTCCCCCATAGAGGACTGGGGGTGTATTAATCAGCTTAGAACCACCTCTCTCTCCTGTGGTGGCGCTGAGCTGTGGAGCCAGGAGCCACCACACAAACAGAAACAAAGAGGAAATAATCTACTTGGTAATTACAGAGAAAGAGAAAGCATTGATTATAATGTGTCTGCTTTTAAAAAGTGACTCCTGAATAAACAACACTTCTAAGATGACGTTAAGAGGTTGGGTTCTGTAGGGACCTCTCTCAGTCACAATGCAACTGACTTTTCAGCTTCCCTATTAATTACTGTAATCACAATTCTGAAGTAGACAAATGTACTGGCTAGGAAGGACTTTTGGGGTTGTATAATGTGAACAAATTTTGGGGGGAGGAAATAACATGATCTTAAAACATGAGAAGTAATTTTTTTCCTCCACTGGTGCAAGAGAACACTCAGTGGGTTGGGATGGAAATAGAGAAGCAGGTAGTGTCTTGGCTGAAAATTTGCCATGAAACAAAAACTATCTTCAGAGCTCGCTGTGGGCAAAGCTTCCTAGTGATGGAGAAAAGGGTAATTAACAAGGAACACTATTATTAAAGACATGGCAACACATTTGGAAACTCTTCATTTACATGCACATGCAAACATAAAGATAAAATCACTTTTTAAACCTCAAAACTTACAAAGTAACACAGGATGATCTGAGGAGAGTAGAGGAGTGAGCTGGGCCTGGTTTTGAGAAGTACAGGTACCCCCCACTTTTCGAAAGCTCACATCACACCACTTCACTCTTAAGAAAGACCTGTTTGCATGAACCAAAAGAAAATCGAAGAGGATCTTCACTCTTATGAAAAAAGGGCAAAAAGCGAAAATAGAGTCCAGCGTTTGTTTTGCGGGACACTGTTCAGAGAACAGGTGGCACCCCAAGCTTTTTCCCTGGGAACCACACTCAGCATCTCAGTGGCACCAGAGCGCGGAACTGCATCTGTGAGCATCTGCGCTTCATCTCGATTTATTTTGGGCGTCCGTGAGCAAAATGCTTTCTATGGTAATTGCTTTTTGCTTTATGCCTTTGCAGCTTATGAAAGGTCTCATGGGTTTCTGCTTTCGGATGGCATGGGAAACCTGTATTTAGCCAGTGTGGTAAGAACTCGCAGGCTCAGGAACCTGGATTTAGGGCCCAGTCTGCTTCTCGATTCCTGAGTGTCCGTGGGCAAGTCGCTTAGCTTCTCAGTTTTCTGTAAAATGGGATAATAATCACCTCCACTCCCTGGTGTCATTAAAGAGTTGGCATGGGTAAGAGAGGGCAGGCCTTCTGCCTGGCACACCTGAAGCCCTCCATAAGGACCTCCTACTCTCCTCACTCTGCTCCACCTCTTCTCAGCACCCTGTCATCCCGGGTACCAGAGGCTTCAACACATTTGGGAAGCACAGTTGTCGAATTTGACATGTGAGTCAAAGAGGACAAAATGTTCACTTAGTCGTGTAAGGGCCAGCGCCAGTACTGAGGGTTAGTTAGCTTTTCCTCTAAGATGAAGAGATGAGATTGTGTGTCCATATTTTAGCCAACGTCTTGTGCCCGTGGGTCAGCTAACATATTTTCCAAATCGAATGTGCAACCTGAAACAGACAAGGAAGACCTATCTGAGAAGACCCCAGTGCTTTGTCAGCTGTCTTGTCTGCTTTCTTCCAGGCCCTCTTCCCCTGACAATAGATAGGTCTCATCAGCAGTGAGGGCTCAAAAGCCATGCCGTTGTCTTATTTCATTCCCATACCTAAATGATACCCTCTCTCGTGACACGTTAATGACTCTTTTAGGAGCTGTATTTCCAAACGCTGGAATTCTAAAAAAAAATTTAAGGTAACCAAACATTCCAATTTTCTACTCAGAGTTTACCAAGTACTGTAGGGAAAAATTCAAGAGTTGTCTCAATTTCATGGCACAATCCTAAACTGACTAATCGCCAGAGATTTTGGTCTGGCTTTTTCACATTTTCTGAATGAGAGAAGTAAAGCAGAATCTACTTTTTTAAAATAAGGTCTTTCATTCCCTTTCCTATTTGGGTAGTGGTGGAAGAACTATGAAATCCAACCAGCCACTTCAGCTGTCTTACCTGACAGCAATCGCTGAACTGGGGAGTTAGCGTGGTTCAGAACCTTGGTTTTTTACGCACTCTGCCATTCCATTTGAATTCAGAGGTGGGGGAAGGGTAGAGTAGAACAGCAGGTGGTTTCATCAAAATCTCCCTGGAACTCCGAACTCATTTTTAAGTTTAGGAAGCAATGTGTCAAAGGTCATGTGGGGGCAAAGGGCAAGAAGCCCGAAAAGGATTAAAGGAAGCTAGAGACATAAAGGAGTTTCTGGAGAAAGCAAAGAACTGGCTGGAGACATATTACATTTTTATTATTTAACTGGAAATCTTTATTCTCTCCAAACTAGCCTTTCTTTAGTTAGCTGCATTATACTGGCGGTGGGGAGTTTTTAATCAAACTATTTGCAAATTCCCTCTTTTTCATTTTCCTAATCCTTGCTTCTCTCTGCCCATCCCAGTGAAACACATAAGGATTTTGTTAGTCAGGCATTATTTTTCATCATGCATTTTCCCTGAAATTCTAAAGAAACACACACACACACACACACACACACACACACACACACACACACACACACACACCCGTGTGCCCACACTACATGGATAGAAACCACACAATGAGAATCTCATTCATTTTTAAGCCTTTAAATCTGTATGGATAATAGTTGTTTGTTTTTCATTTAATCTGTCTATCCATCTGTCTATCCTCTATTTACTTAGTGTGGAGAAATACATGCTCTGGAGACACCTGCGATTCTGGTTTTTGCATAACCGGTATTGTAAGTAAGCCACCCCGTGCCTGCTCAGTCCCTACGCTGCCACAGCCTTGGTCTGTCCTGGAGCATCTGCAGTGAAGTCCTTGGCCCTCTCTGCAGAGCCCGTTGTCGTTCCCTCCTCCAGTTCTTCCCTCTTGCTCTACCTGTCACTCATTCACCTTTTCACTTGGGCCATGACATGGCTGTTGTAAAGTTTTTGTACTACAAGGCCATCTATGGAATAATCTGCTAGCTAGAGGGTATTTTCCCTGTTATTTTCCTCTTTATAACTTTTCTGTGTATAGCCAATTTACGGATTGAGAATATGATTGTAAACTGTTACAATGAAGCTCTGAATGCAAGCTGTTTTCGCATTGGGAGTGTCTGTCCTGAAGAGTGCCTGCCCAAGGGGTCATCCTGGGAAAAGCAGAGTCGTTAGTGGACCAGAGGGGACTTCTCAAGACGATCATCAAATCACCAGCTGACGTTAAACAAAAATGCACTGTTTACACTGACGTTTTATTATTTGTATTTCTAGAGTGTTTAAAGTACTTTTAGATTAATCCTCTTTCAGATACTTACAAGAGACTTTTTTTTTCTTTTTTGCTATCTTTCTCATGAAGCAAATCCTATAACTTGAGTGGAATTTAAGAAGCTTCTCTCTATGAGCTTCAGGAAATGAGTATTTTCAAATAGAAATATTTTTTTCAAAGGTCAATCACTTTCACAGACTGACCAATAAAATAAAATTTAAGACAAGACAGATTGATTTTTGGGAACAAAAGCCCACAAGTTTAAATTCTCCTTTGCACTAAAACACAGCCAAGAGCATCAGGGAGGAAGTCCTTCATGTTTAATGAGCATGGCAGGCGAGTTCTCTGCATGGACATGATTTGCACTTCTAACATGGCCATGTGAGGAAAGGAATTTTATTGTACTCAAAACACCTGGCTGGGGAGAAGGCTACTGGGAAACACTTTCAGCCTCCATCCTAAGCATCCCTAAGCAAGGATGGGTGACCAAAACCCTGGCATTTGGTTTATGTAGCAATTTGTACTTATAAACTTTACAGTTCTGGGAGGATCTGGCAAATTTTCATTATTCTCTTCTTTTCTGAAATATATTCTAACAGTAGAGTTGGGGTTATCATTTATCAAAGAGCTTTAAGAAAGGCATAACAAGTGCTACATTTGTTTGTTCTCTCTTTAAAGATGCGTGGTTTTTAGTAATCACATTGACAGATACATGCGTGTGACAGACCCCTCAGAACAGAGCTTGCAAGGAACATAGGACATTACAGTCTCAGTAATGTCACTGATCTCAGAGCAGTATCCTGCATGTGGAAGGCACACATTGATATAAATGAATGAATGACTAGCAATTGCCATTTCAGGTGAAGCCCATCACATGGTATCAGCTACATGGGAAGTTTATTGCAATTTATAATATTACTGCAATTTATAGTAAAGTACCAACAAGATCCTAATTTATTAAAAATCCTCTACTGCATGTTCTTTTTCCATTTGAATATCCCCGCCCCCACGCACACACAGATTTCCTAGAAAGATGCAAGGAAAAAGGTTTTCTCTGGTTTACTTTAATTTTTAAAACAAGACATTAAAATTGTTAAAAGATTTTTCTTATCTTGGTTGGGTCATCAATTCGAATGGAGACTGTAGGCAAGAAATCACAAGAAGGTGGAGACTCAGAAGGGCAGTGATGGAAAATTAGGGATGATTATCAGGAGCAAAGATGTGTCATTAGAGACCCAGGCTAAGGTCATCCACACCCTCGTATTCCCAGTTACCAGGTACAGATGCAAACGATGGACAGTGAGGAAGGCTGATAGAAAAAAATATATGATTCATTTGAAAGATGGTGTTGGAGGAGAGCTCTATGGAGATCCTGGACTGCCACAAAGATGAACAAGTGGGTCCTAGAACAAATTAAGCCTGAAACATCGCTGGAGGCAAAAATGATAAAACTGAAGTTGTCCTAATTTGGGCACATCATGAGAAAGTAGGGTTCATTGGGAAATCAGAAGACAGCAGGAAAAGGGGAAGACCAAATATGAGATGGACTGGCTCCACAAAGAAGCCATAAGCACGAGTCTACAGGAGCTGAGCAGGGCCGTTGAGGAAGAGACCTTATGGCCGGCATTATTCATAGGGCCATCAGGAGTTGGAGCCAATTCAATGGCATGTAACACATATACCTGGTGTCATTCTCGCCATCGCTGACCACAGGCAAAGAGATAACTCTTAAACATGAAAAGGAAAATTACTCTGGGGAAATTGCACCTGGCCATCTTTCTCAATTTCAGTCCAAAGAAACTAGAATTCATTTCCACTGCAAAATTGAACTGATAACAGAATTAATAGTCAAGTGACTTAGTGTCACTGAGCACTTTCTGAGTATCTGTGGGCTCGGATTCATACAAAACCTGGCCAAGGTACCATTTCTGACTTCCAGGAAATCGTTTGCAAATATCCCTGTGGCGTCAAGAAGGGAATGTAGCATAACTATGAAAATCTAAACACTTGATCCTCTTCTCTGAGCTGTCACCAGGATAAATACTATGAATTGCTTCTGCAGGCCTAAAGTCTGTATGGGCATCATAATCAAAGTAAATTCACATTGGAATGATCCTCTGTCATAGTAAGGAGAAGATACAAAGCCATAAAAAGGGGGAGTAAAGCCACCAGTATGCATACACCATTATCCATGGTCCTTCGGAGATTTCAGATCTGTTTCTCAGGGAAGTTGTCTGGTTTATGGTCTCCATAAAGCAAGCCTGGACCACCGATACTTCAATCGGATTCCTCCTTCTATGCCATTGTTTGACACTTTTCTAAAAACTTTCTTATTTATTTCACTACAAAACAGAAGCAGCAGGTTATTAGGCATCTTGATAGTTTCTGATGGGGAGAAGGGAAGGAATCTCCTTTTGGCAAAATGTCCCTTCACACAAAATGTGTTGATTTATCCAGGTGTATGTGTGTGTGTAACTATCTTTGAATAATATCATTCTATAAAATTGAATGCAATTTTGGGTCTTTCCATTGAATCTGTGTTATGTTGAAATCTTTCTTAAAGCCTGCCAGCCTGCCCCTCTCCCTCTCTGTTTCTTCCTCCCTCCCTCTCTCCCTCTAGTTTCCTCCTAAAACTGTGTGCTTTCTTATTCCTCACCTTATAAAAAAATTGGCTCGTGTTATCAGATTACATGGCCTACCAGTTCTATAGTTATTGACCAATTCTAGGATATTCCTCTAGTATTAAATCTGTCTGAAGTTTTAGAGATTTCAAACTTTATGAATGTGAACTTCCCAGTACTGTAGCCTCTTCCTTTCTGGACCCTGGACGGTCTTTCCTGGAGCTCTTTTCCTCTAATCTCTAGGCCAATCTAGTCAATCCCTAGCCCTTAGCAGTATGAGTCACTTGCTGCCCTTCCTGTCATCTCAATTCCAGTTGCCCTGCCCTCTGATGTTACTGCCTGCCTTTCCATATGACAACCCCGACGACTGGCACAGCAGGGCTCCTCAGGCCTTGACCCTACCACTCGGTGGCCCTCATTCCCTTAATGTCCTCACTCCCCCCCTTATTGGACTAAATCCACAGTTAGTCACCGTAATCAGTCCTTTGTGAATGCTCTCCCCTCCCTTCCGCCTCCGTCGCTTTGTCATCCCTGTTTGGCACACCACAACCCTACTTCAATCCAACTCCCTGCCTCCTCCACAGCTGCACCTGTGCAGCCAAACATGCCCGGGGACCAATACATCACCCTGAATGATCTCATGTTATGTTCGGTGCCATGAACCTCGAGGAGGCTCGAAATGCTGCCAGGTGCCTGTGCTTTATTCCCCAGTCCAATGACTCTTCCGTTTTGTCAGAAGTCCATTCCACACCACCTCCTCCCTCCTCACGCCCACAGCACTCCTCTTTGACCTTCGCCCTTGGTAGATAACCTTCGTTCACACCTCATGAGGGAATAAAAGCAACTGGAGAATTTCCAAAGACTTCTTCCCCTCAACCCCTCAGGCTGTTCACCTACCAGCCTCTGCTCCCCTATATTCTGCCTTTTCATCTATTTGGGTGTGTGGATTATCCATGTTCTCTCTGTCTGAAGCCATTTCTCCCACCTGTGTAGTGGGTTCTATTTCTTCTCACGTATTCAGAAAACCATATTCCAGCAAAGCTCCTCTTTTTTGCTCAGATCATCAATTTTTCTGCCCAAATTACATCATTCCCATCAGCGTACAAACATGCTGTTATTTCAAATATTCTTGACTTACTTTTCTCATCAGCTCCTGCCCCATTTCTTTGCTCCCCTTACAGTAAACTCCTTGGAAGAGCCGTCATATTTCCAAGCTTATCTTCTCTGTGCCTACTAGAATCAGGTCTTCTTTCCCTCTACTTCATCAAAGTTGCTCTCATACACATCTCCAATGACTACCAAGGAGATGAATTCAATGGTTAGTTCTCAATCTTCATTATACTGGACTGGCCAGACACAGCTGATCACTCTCTCCTCCTTGAAACCCTGTCTTCATTCAACTTTCAGGAAACCAAGAATTCCTTCCCCCTTGCTCAACTGTGCTTTTTCTCAGTGTCTTCTGTTGACCTCTCCTGGTCTTTGGCCTCATAATGTTGGAGAACTTCAAAGGCTAGTCTTTACTTCTTTTCTCTGTCCACACTCATGCATCTTGTTGATATCATGCTAATGGTTTCCAAATGCAAACCTTAATTCCCAGATCTAGACTGATCAGTCCAACTGCCGACTCAATGATATCTCCACCTGGAGGTCTAGACCCCTCAAACCTGATTTCTAAAACTGAACTGATCTTCTTCCCCAGAACTCTTCCAACTGCTGCCTTTGCAATCTCAGCAGATGGTGACTCTATCCCTTCCATTACTTGGGCCAAAACCTTTGAAGCATCCCTGAGACTTTCCTTTTCTTTTCTTCCCTGCCCCGCCACCAACATTCAACCAATCAGGTGAGACAGTTGCCTCTACCTTCAAAAATAGCTAGTATTTTTGCTACTTCTACTGCTGTCATCAAATGCAAAGCACTCCTCTCTTTCAGTAGCCTTTGTCCACCTATAGTCTACTCTTAACAGGAGAGATAGTGAGAGTCTTTTAAAATATAAATCAAAATGTACTGTTCCTTTATATAAAATCCCACAATGGATTCATTTCCATCTAGAGAAATAGCCCAAGTACTTCTCATGGCCTACAGGTCATGTGCTGGCCTATTGTTGCTTGTTTGACCTCATTTTCTACCACTCTTCTGTTTGCCAGCTCCATTTCTGTGGTTCCTCTAATATGTGGGAATTCCATGTTGCGGCTTTTGCTGTAGTGGTTCTCTCTGTTTGGAATGCTCCTCCTCAGACTATCTGGTTGCTACTTCTTCTTTGTTCAAATCTTACCGTGTCAGCGAGTCTTTCCTTGTGAATCCATCCTAACACTGCAACCTGGTTTCACTAATCTCACTCTACTTTTTTTTTTTTTGTCATTTTATCATGAACTATCACAACTTCCTAACGCATTACATATATTTAACTTATGTATTATGCTTAGTTTTATCTTTTGTCTTTTGCTACTAGAATGTAAGACCCATGAAAGTTCAGATCTCTACATACTGCGCTCACTGACTGTATCCTGAACACCTCAGAACAGGGCTTCACATGTCATGTGGTAGGTTCTCAGTGAATATTTGCTGAATTAATGAAAGCATAAGTAAAGAAACAAAGGAAAAGTGAATTAATCTGGTCTGTCTGAGCTATTTACTTGAAAACCCTTTTGTTGAGACTTCAAAAGAAATTCTTTCCCCAAAGTATTATGCCTGACACTAGAGCCTCTATTACTGAGTCTGTCTGGTTTCCCAATTAGAATGAGTTCCAAGTAGCTGAGAAATTCTCCTCCATCTTACACTAAAACAAGATGTTGCTGCACCTCAGCCTCCAGTAACAATCATACACACTCTGGGGACATTAGAATACGAGTTTTTTAAAGACTGAACTAGGCGCGTGGGTCTGATATAAAATCAAAACTCAGAGCAGGTTCATCTAAAGCCTGGCCAAGTTTCCTATAAGCCTGGCCGACACTGAAAGAGAACCTGAGCTGATATATCATTTCACATGGAAACTATGCAAAAATTCAGTGGCTTCATGTGGTTTCAACCCCAAACCAGGTGGAACCCGAGGCTTTGGCAATGGTTCACTTTCTGTTCCTAACTGGGAATGTAAACCAAGGGGGATAAATGTTGGAGAAAAACAAAGTGAAAGAAAAACTTTCATTTTTACCAGTTCTGGAACCACAAACTTAAATCACTGCTCTATAAATGTCACCTCACTCAGGCTTTTAAAAGGTACAATCATTATTTTGAAAAATTTTTCTCAATAATAAACCAGGGTTTTTTTTGTTATTGTTGTTACCCTACATTAGAATTTCAGGGGTCCTTTACTTTCACGTGGGGATCAAATTATTATTTCCATCTGGTAGGTCATGTAATGAAAGAACAAAGATGAAAAGGCGATGTGCCGAAGGTAACCAGAATGAACTAGCAGATTTGGTGTCTCACTCACAGCTGAGTTTCTTAACAAAAAAACTGCTGCTTTTCATTGACAGAAATGAGAAATACAGTTAAAAAGAAATGAGAAGGAGTTTTAAGAATGCTGTGGATCAAATGAGACTGAATATTAAAAGACTATTTTTGATAATAACAATATCGTGTGAACCTTGAATTGACTTATGGAGTAGGAAAAATTTAACAGTAATGTGAGTTGTGTGCATGTGTGTGTGTGTGTGTACGTGTGTAAGACTGGAATGCTTCTGAATCTTAGGAACCCTTTACATAATTAGGTAAAAGCATTCTAATTATAGGAAATGTACCCATATCTAGAGATTTTAAGCATAATAAATTTTTAAGAGACTTACATGAATCCTGTATTCTTTCTGATACAGATATTTCTTATGTACTGTTCAAGTGTTGTATTAAGATTTCAAAGTGAAATCTTTAACATAAAAATGCAGGACTTCTTTCCCACCCAATTTGTGCAGTTTATAGCAGTTTGACCATAATTCTTAATTTGAAGTCTACTTTTTGATCATAAGATGAAAGATGGATAGAGTTTTGAAGGACCAACTCAATGCATTTTGCTCTTTAAATGAAAAGCCATCATAGCCCCTTCAAAAGACTAAGATAAATAAAACTATTGCCTGGGAATTTACAATCTGATATATGCTTAGAGGTAGAAATCTCTGATGGTAGATACTGCGTTTGCCAACTTCATGGACTGAACACTAAAAACAGCCACCACTACTTTTAATTCTAGAATAACTGGTCATACTGACCTAAAGATACCTGAAAACATGCGATCTCTGTTTCTGGATACTGGCATGTCACAGCTGTAAGGACTATTAAGTAAGCTTGATATAAAGCTAGTTTACCCTAGCATTGCTCTCTGGCTTATATGAATTCAGTTGTTTAAGAAATTATTCTCTGTTGTTTAAAAAAAAAAGTACATGTTTCAGGAATGCTTAGATATTTTCATCAACGTCTCAACTAAATTTAGATACCCTACATGTTGTGCATCAGTTTCATAATAATCATTCATTCATTTTACTCAACAATATTCATTAGGCCAGCCATGTGCTAAATTCTTATGTTAGACATTGGGAATAGAGTTGAATGAGGCCTTGTCATGGCCCTGACAGGTCTGACTTACTAGTGGGGAGAAAAAAAAATACTGTTTGAATACAAGTGTGGTGGATCTCTATTCTCAGTCAAGATGGAGTGACTGTTACCATGCTGGTCTTCCTGCTATGAACAGCCAGAAAACAAATATACAGAGCAGCTCTCTCAGACATGGCTGTGACCCCTGAGAGATGGGACGAAAGTGAGGTGTGTCCCACTAGCGACGCTTTCTGGAATAGAACATAGAGAGGGGAACCCAAGAAGAGCTGAGGAAAGAGTGCAATTTGGGGACATGAGGTAGAACTTGTGGGGTAGACTGTAAGAGGAGGGAGCAACAAAGAGAAAGAGCCCAGAAATCTGTATGGGATCCCCTGAGTCGCTGGCTGAACATGGAGCTACAGATGTGCGAGGTGAGACTCTACGCAGTTGAGCCAAAGACAACTATAGGTAAAAGACAGCCTGCAGGGGGTTGGGAGAAAGACTGGCACTACATGTGGCTGGGAGAGAGTCAAGTTCTGACTGGACATAGTGGAAAGAATTCATTGAACAGATATGGGACATCCAGTGGAGACCTCAGGAAGGTCAAGCCGTAATAGGAGGGCTCAGCTAGCTGCAGAGTGATTTTTGCGCACAAAATTTACTCATTTCAAGCACCAAGCTGGCTTTTCTTCTGCCTCCACCTTGCTGTTGCCCAGCCACGAATGGTTGTACCATTAGGTTTGTAGTTGTCTCTGTAGTGTCCCCATGTACAAAGGATTATGGTCTTTCAGAGTGATCCCTTGTAACAAGCTACTTTTAAGAGACATTGATATATGGCAAAGAGATGTGGGGGATGATTCATTCATTATTCTACAGGGTCCTTGCCTTTCATAACAGTTCCATATGCGCTCCTGTATCTCTCACTAAACTCTACAAGACAGATGCCAGGCCACAGGGCTCCTGCTCGATATTTAATTCTGAGTTTATTTGCACAGGGGCCTTCTAAATATTCAAGTACTCATGCAAATAAAAGAAAAAAAATGTATAAGTAGTTTTTAAAATTTACCGCCAGGGAACCGGCCTGAACCAAAGCACAGATACCTCCTTTTGGCAAGTCTCAGAGTTCAGTATTTTAAAACCAGAAATTGCAACTCTGTGTTTTAAATTGAAAACAAGTATTTATTGTGAACTGAACTAGCTAAGTGCTGTGTTAAAAAGCAGTAAGAAATGGAAAGATGATACTCCAGTCTCAAAAAGCACGCCATCGAATGTGAGGCACAGACGTGCAAATGCCAGGCAGGTACCAATGAGATTTAAATAAACATGAGCTGCAATTAAAGTATAAAGTCCACAGGAGTGCAAAAGAAGAAATAATCAAACTCTGGCTGTGAGGGAGTCGAGGGATAGTTTCCAAAGGTTATGCATGGCACTTGAGCTTTAGCCAGAGAGAGGAGGAAAGCGCACTTGCGTCCTGTGTAAACCACAGAGCTGGGCACATGAGGGGTGTGCTGGAGGGAGCATGAGCATCCAGAGCGGAGTGTAAGGAGCACGGGGACACCAGCAGGGACGGGCTGGGAGGGGAGGCAGGGTTTCACGTGTGGGGAAAGAAGAGGAGCAATGCTACGTGCTAAGACAAGATGAGGAGAGAAATGAGGGCTTCTTATATAGATGCTATCCGCATGGCCCGGGCTTGGTGTTTCTCTTTGAGTTTCTTACCACACTAGGAGCTAAATGCAGTCACCCACATTTTGCCAGAAGGCAACCTGAGACCCAACAGGCTACGCAGTGGTGGCGGATCTCCATTATCTTTTCACAGTACCACACCTGTCTCATACTGATGGTCCTCGGATGGACCCAGCTTATAAAGCTTTGCTCCTGATTCCCTACACAATGGGCAGCTACTGCACTGCTGTTCTTTAGTGTCATGCTAATGATCGCCTTTAACTGTCACTCAGGAGATGCTGGGGGGAGTTGATGGGGTTTATGAGGCCCTTTTTCTACTCTGTCTTTGGTGCAGCAGGTACTTGCCAGTTCTTGGTACACCTACATATTTCAAATAAAGATGGAGAAGTGGAAAACCAAACCCCGAGTGTATTACTTTAAGATTCCGTGTCAACATTCGATATGCAATTAGAATTCTAAATTTTATATAAAATGTCTTTTTCAGAAGTACAAAATACAAGCCAGAATTAGTGTTCTCCACTGTGTGAAAAGTCTCCAAAATACACAGGAAAACTCTCTTCATGAGACTTCTTTAATCCATCATTCTCTAAAGATATTTTTTCTCTTCTTTCAACAAGGGACATTTTAGTAATGGCCCAACTAGAAAAGCAGCGCGCTTTATAGTTGTCAACCTGGAGCTTTGAAATGACTTCATCATTTAAATAGCGACAGCTGTAAAAATCATCAACTGTATACAATTTACAAATAAAGGATTAAAACATGTTTTCATGAGGCAAACCCATTCCTCACTTCTGCGAGTCTCCGCGCCCAGTGCGATGCTAAGTCTAGACCAGACGATAAATATCCAGTCTGTCTGGGGATCAGAATCTTGGCCTACTGAGTCATCAGCGGCTCCATAAGGAGAATCTTTGGTCTGGATTTTAGCGATTATTGGTTTTTATTTGTTGATGTTCACCAAATCATGGCTGGATTGTGGAGAAAGCTAAAACCTAAGGCCAAACAAAAGGGAAACTGGAGCATAGAAAATTAAAAGGTGATTTGAAAAAAGTTTTCCATGTGTATGCTGATCATATACACCCCCCCAAAGTTTTCCATTTATCATGTCATGTGACTCTCGACAACTGTTACAAGTGTACAGATGTATATTTTAAGTGGGTGGACGAAGGGTGCTGTTTGGGCTATTATTTGTGAAGCTTGTGCATGTGTCCAGCTCCTAACCGGCACCAGTTCTATGTGGGTGGAAGCTGTGACCAGTGATGGGCTTCTCTACAGTGCCTGGTACGCTGACTCTGTGCGTGTGCGTGCGTGCGTGTGTGTGTGTGTGTGTGTGTGTACAGAATTATAGGCAGAATAATGTTATGGAAACTTATTATTTACTCTTTGCATTTCTGGATCTTTAAAATGTCCATAGATAATAATAACGTGCATAAAAGTTCAGAGCCCTTCATACATCTGAAATCGTCTATGCCTCTAAAAAGGTAAATGAAGTCAGGAGTATTGCTGCCTCCCGTGTTTTAGATGAGCACACCAAGGCGTGAAGAAATTAAGTTGCATGGTTAACAAATGGCATCGTTGGGACTCAGACCCAGGCAGCCTGGACTCCAAATCTGTGATCCTACCATCATGCTCTGCTTCTGTCATGTCACTTTAAATTAGAAAGAAAATAGAGAGCGTGATTTCCACTCAAGAAGACAAAATCACCTGTGCTGATGATAGTGCTTGAACCTCTCCCAAGGCTCCTTAAAGCACAAGAGGCTCTTTTTACATCAACTATAATATACATCACCAAGTACGTTCTCAGACACCCACCAAAGCTAATGGCTCAGTCTAATTATTGCCAGGAAGATGCATGGTCTTACATGGGTCAGGGAGAAAAAAGGTCAATGTTTTAATAGAATTATTATTCGTCACATTTGGGAATTGGTCATCTGTGGAACACCTATTCATACATGAGCACACGTCACGCCATACAAACTCTGTTTATATTTCCATAACCAGAGAGTAGGTTGCTCAAACGAAGATGGACTTCCACATGAGAAATGTAAATTATATTCCTCTCCTTTCACCCAGAAGCAATGTCTCAGCACTTACAAACTACCCAACTGATGCTGTATCTGACATTTGAAAGAAATTCCTCTATTAAGTCCATGCTTGAGGGTGGAAAAAAAACAACAACAGAAAAATGAAGATTTCCCTAAGAGAAAGACAATCTCGTGATGCGCGCTGACAGTGAGCAAAGAAATGTCCATTTTTGTCTCTGGCAACATTACCCCATGTCCGGTGAGTTAATCTTATACATTTTTCTTTTTAACTCCTACAGCACCTGGTCTTCCTAGGTGGTCTCCCATCCAAGTACTAACCAGGCCTGACTGTGCTTAGCTTCTGAGATGGGATGAGATTGGGCATATTCAGGGTGGCATGGCCGTAATGCATCTTTTTTTCTAATCATAAAGTTTATTTGGAGTCCATCCCTCGCTCAATTCCAACAACTACAAGTGTAAAATCCAGTACCTGCTAATTTCTTTTTACTTCTAGGTTTAATGCTTCAGCCAGTAAAGATGTGTCATTCTGAAGCTTTTCTGAAAAAGGCACTGAATACATACTCATAATCTGAGCGATTCTATAGCCTTTCTCCTTTGCAAAACATTTTTGAATTTGTGCCAATCAAAAATACACATCGGGATTCGTTTACTGGCAGAGACATAAAACTAAAAAAATAATGAGAGAGAAATAAGGTGCTGGGAATAGCACAGTATGCTGGGAACTAATGATTACCATGCAATACCTCAGCCTTTTAACATTACAACAAGAGCAGTAAGTTGTGTTTGAGTGGCTCTGCACATCTGCTCCCTCCAAATGCACTTTTACATTCTTGATCGTAAGTTTACAATGGCCCAGTGAGGAAATGGGACAAGTATATTCTAATTTTGTAGAAAGTTACACAGTAAACGAAATGCTTAAAATTGGAACCAACTGTCAGTGCACTGTTCTGTGGACTGAATTTTGTGACTAGTTATATCATGGCATATTACCATCCTGAGATGGTACTCTAAACATCTACATCCCTTACAGCATGGGCACGGACTACTCTGTATGGCTGCTAGTTCTTCTCCCTAGGCCTCTGGGCCTTGCTGTGTACCATCATGTCTGGCTAGACCAGACTCCTTTGAATACTGTAGCATGGATTTAGTCTCCTGAGGCATTCTTACTTTACGTAATAAATACATTTTAATGCAGAAAATGCATCAAATCTTTTTTGGTGACACTGTGAAAGCAAGTAATTTTAAAATTAATTTTATGGTGAATCCTATTGTAAGAAGCCATGCCCGATTTACTCGCTTTGTAAATAATAGATTCGCTTAAAATAAGACCTGCATTTTAGATGGTCTTGTCAACTGGCTATGGACAACAGACTTATATTTCTTTCAGTAAAAGTAAATCCAATTTACTTTTAAAGTCTAACTAGAAAACAAACAGCAAAGAAAATTAAATGTCTTGAAAACTTGGGGACTTCTGATGATGCTGACTATTTGTTTGAAAATATTTTGGTTACTTTTTTTATTTTGAAAAAATTATTCTATCTCATAGGCCCTGCAAGGCTAACTGCCTTGCATTTAAAAATAAGGAGGGCAGAAATCAGTGAAGGAAAGTTAGACTCTGCCCCCCAAAAGGCTCCTTCAAAATGTGCCTCTTTCCATTTTGATAGCCACAAGCCACTGTACTTTCAACACACTTGTCACATATATGTCACCACTCCCCTTCAGCCTGGATTACCACGTAAAATTCCCTAGCAGTTTGAGAACAAAATCATAAAACAAGTATGAATTCCTACTGTAATCTAATTTTATTTCTACACTTTTGTGTAGTCTGCAAGAGAGAGAAGGACCTTGCCCCTGAATATATACGCGCCCAAAAACCAGTGGTTTTTCAAAATTGAACACTGAGTTTTGCAAATTCTCTAAACAGCAGATGCCAGTGTAAAAAGCATACACTGTTCCAGTTCTGTTATAAATACTCACACAGCAAAAATATTCTAATTAAAAAAAAAAAAACCCTCAGTCAATGACTTACTTGTTTTAAGCCCTATTAATGCAGTCACAACAGAATCTTAATCACAGGAGCTGACCCTATCACCTAATTATCCCAGGGATGACTTTCTAGAAAATCTAACCTCTATTTGTAATTGTGATGCCCTCTTGTGAAATCTAAGTAGACAAATGAGGTTAAATGAGGACACCCTTGAGAGAAAAGGAGCCTAAAATTGAATATATCTGCCACCAGTGGTTCTAGAAACTCAAGATCAATACAGATCAAATGCTTTCTCCGTAAGCAGAATTAATCAGTCTTAAAAATGCCCTAACATAATACAAGACAGTGTTTTTATCAGGAAGTGACAACTTTCTCCTTAGAAACTTATTCCCTCTTCATCTCAGATTGCCGTTTGAAATTGTCTTGCAAAGAAGGGCACCGATTGAAAACATCTGGCCGGACACCAAGTTGTACAGTTGATTCTGCTTCTAGAGATTCGCTGTGTTGTAAGAATCTGGACAATTTTTCTATACTAAACTGTGGCTTAGCGATCTTCAACAAATGCCAGACACCAATGTAGGCCGTTCACGCCGGGTGGGATGATTCTGTCCTTCGTGTCTGTCCTGTCGATGTCTCAGGGGAAATCCTAACATGAGCAGGGTCCTTGGGCCCTTCCTAAAAAGTGTTCCTACAAAGTAACTTCTTCTTAACACTTACAGATCTGGGCACAGAACAAGACCATGTGTGTGACCTGATTTCATTTCCCTGACTGTCCCGGTAAAGAATGACATCATCCCATTCTTTTTTCTTGCTCTTCATTGTGACTGCTCCGGTCCCCCCACCCCCATGCTCATCATAATTAAACTGCTCCCTCCCTTCCTCCCTCCCACTCTCCACCCTCATCTCCAGGGAATAGCTATCTGCCTCTTAACTTCCTGCCTGAACACATCACTAGGGCAAGAGCAAAGGGATTTCCTCGGGTGGGTCAACATCCCTGGAGTTCGCTTCCTTGCTGTACTAGACAAAGCACTATTCTGTCTGCAGCCAAAGCATACTGAGAGGGCCGTCCGCGGGACAGGTCTCGGTCAGATGAGAATGGAGAGGTGCCAACTAAGGGAGGCACAGCCTGACGAGCCCAGTGCTTCTCTTCCCATTGGAGCTTGGTGTTTTCTTTAAACACAAACTGGTTAGCTTCGCAGATGTATTGTCTACACAGACTCATTTAATTATGTCCATACAGGCACGCAGGTAGGATCCTTGTGGCCAGTGATGCTTACTTTATCACTAAGGTTTGTTTTGCAGACTCTCATGTGAAACGTTCAGTTTCAGAGGGATGGAAGATGATGCAGGAGACACTAGTTTAAACACTGGCATTATTAAACAGCAACCCAATAGGATGGCCGTGTCAAGGAAGGTATTGATCATGTGTGGGTTTTTTTTTTTTTTTGAGTGTTATCTTTTACAGGAAAAAAGCAAAATCATCTTATACGTCTTATCCATTTGCATGAATTTAAACTATGAACTATACAGATAATGCAGAAATTGTAAACTGTCTTGCCACAAAATTAAGTGAAAAAAATATGAATAAAATTGTACATTCTCTAAGTTTACCATTATGTAAATATGAGGTAGCACCTATGAAAGTTGGGATTTTGTAAGTCAAAAGTAGTCAAATAGCAGCAATTTTCTATGATTTCACACAGTAAATATTCATATAGAAAAGGCTTGTGCACTTGGGTTAAGCGTGCGTGGTTTTCTGAACTTTTTAAAAAATCTCTTATTAGGTAGCTAATTTAGTGTTTTTACAACAAATACATTTTAACTAACTTTGGGGTTCTGTGAAATAAAATGTGAAGGGGAAGAGTGATCATGAAGTAAGAGTCTCGGCACCTCTAATTCAGCTCTTTTTATTCTGCACAAAACTTTAAATATTCACTGGATACCAGGACAAGGATAATTTTAACGTTTTTAGGGTCCACATTTGAAACTGATTCCTTGACAAGATGTAGTTTACTGTTAGAGTCAATGGACTTTTTTTTTTTTTTTAATCACCGAAATTGAAATTTAACATATTGAGTATAACTTAATTAAAGTAACATAAAAAAATAAAGAGCCAGGGAGGCACAGCTAAGGTAGGCTTATAATAAAAATTTCCATCCCAAATAGGCATCAATAAGGGCTAGGAAAGGCCTTAATTTCCTTACAAACAACATATCCCTGTTCTGAGTTATCCCATCTGCGTGCACCAAACTTCATCTGACAGGGCAGTGTTTGAGGCCAGAAGGTATAATAACAGCCATTCAGATTTTGGCAGGTGTATTTCAAGCTGAAAACTAGGTTCCACACAAAACAGCAGTCTGTTCTGCAGGTGTGAACATTTTTGACAAGAACCCTCTATGTTTCCCCCAAGCCATGAAATTTAATTGTCCTTTCGGCGTCTGATTATATGTGATTACAACCTATCTCTCCTTGGAACAAGAGCGAATCTTCTGGCAAGCCAGCAGGCAGGAGATGCTTGGGCAACTTCTGAGATTTGCTTATAATATCTCCTGGTTCTGCTTTTCGCGTTATGTATTTTGAAGGTGAAGCCAAGTTCAATGAACTACAGTTGCAGGTAAGCAGTTTTTAAAGCTGGAAAAATATTAAATGAAAGCGCTTTATACCCAGATGACAGGAGCAGAGAGGCAATCAAAAACGCACAGGGCAGCATTTTGAAACCCGAAGTCCCAGTAAAGTGGTCCTTATTGTATGAACCTGGCTGTCTGAGCACATACTGAAAGGAGCAATTTCTTTCTACAAAATTTACCAGATGGGAGGATTGTGGATCTATGAATACAGATGTGGTGGTGGGAAGTGACTCAGCTACCTACCTAATCCAACTCAAATGATAGATGAGGAGGGCAGAGATCTCTGAAGCTAGCAGATGGTGAGACTTTGAATTTTCCAGTGCTAAGCCAGAAAAAGCAGTCTGGAGCCTGTTCTCATAGGGGGTTCACAGATTTTTAGGAAATAAGTGTTAGGTGTGTTAAATTCCAGCAAGTGATTCTAGCTGGATCTAACATTAGAGTACACACATTTTTATTTTCTCCTAATAAGGACATGCTGAGAAATGAAAAAGATATGATGCTTAAAGTGGTAAAATTGCCCAGTAAAGGGGGAAAAGTGTGAAACAAAAGGTGGCTGACCAGGTAGTAAATAACATGGCATCCCAGAAAAGTGGCCTCTCCATACACAAGAGAAACTAGGACAGATGGCTTTGAAAAATCAGGTCTTCAGTGACTTCTTGGGAAAGGATGTAGGGTGAGCTCCAGTACTAAGGGGTTTCCAGCTTCTTCTACGGTTAATTTTGAATGGTATGATACAGAAGGCCAGCCTATGTCTTTCCTACAGAAAAAGTGATGCATTGGGCTAGAGGTTCACAAAGAAAAGGTTTGGAAAACTGACCCCAGAAGATGAAGAAATCTTAAGAAGTCATAGTTCTACTGTTTATTAAACTTATTTCTAAACCACTATCTTTTTTAGTTTCTGTTTTAGAAAACTTCCCTCCCCTGTTTAGAATTTTGAAGTAGGGAGACCTAAACTTCAACTTGTCTTCTCTTGTGGCTGTCCAGCTTGTGGATACGTTACTGGTGTTACCCCAGACTACTTGCAGACAAAGCTCCATGAAAAACTGCCAATGATTATGATTTCCTGTCAAGGAGCTAACCCCAGTCTTCTATATACTTCCAGCCATTTTGCGTCTTCACTCACCATTTGTAGTACGAAGAAAAAATGTTTACATTCATAAGTATTAGAATAAATTTTTAATTCATAATAAATTAGATAATGCCTCAAAAGACAAATCTGAAATTCAGGCCAGACTTGTTTGAAGACTTTTTTGTTGTTTTGTTTTGTTGTGTGAGGTTCATGAACTGTTTGGTGATTAGAGGACTTTTCCCAAACAAACCTGAGCCAACATGAGGCTTAGAATGAATCAAACAAAGGGCAGATTTTGAAGAGCTGCCATCTGAAATCAAGAAGAACCCAACAGTTTTCATTGCATTAGTTTCGGTCAGGGGTGGAAGGAAACAACTCTCAATATTGACATTTGAGAAAAGACTCATGGGTGTAAACTCACATGATTCAACATCCCTAAGAATGTCTTTGCAACCACGGCTGTATTGCTGAAGGGAGTCTGTAATTCTCTCCGGCCCCACAACATTCCTGGCACTAATATTTATATGGCCAAGGCAAGAAACTGTGAAGGCAAGCTGTGAACAAGCCAGGTGACATCTGTACAGTTTTCACTCTTGACGGATGACTGGGCATACTTGGCCTGCCATTCACTGTCCCTCTAATTCTCCTAAGCTTACTGAACAGCTCATGACATGTCATTAAAGTTATATGATTCTCCAGATGGCCATTTTTCAGATGGCTCTTACATCATGCCCAAACACTAATTTCATAAAATGGTTCCACCACATTCAAGGACCCTTTTGGCTCTCAGGCAAGAAGGATGAGACCACAGGAAGGAACAGGACAATCAGCTCCTCAAAGTTCTTACAATTCCCCATCCATGAAACATCTCCCCCTTC
Organism: Cynopterus sphinx; assembly: GCA_030015415.1. Classification (NCBI taxonomy): domain Eukaryota; kingdom Metazoa; phylum Chordata; class Mammalia; order Chiroptera; family Pteropodidae; genus Cynopterus; species Cynopterus sphinx. Next base: position 47,135,151 of record CM057389.1, on the reverse strand, counting down.
AAGTGACATGGAGTGCTCAGGTTTAATTAGTACCTTGGTTCAATTAATCAAGAGATAAATATTTGATATGAGTACCTTTGAAGATTTTCTGCAGTTACTCTGTCTTGGAAAACCGGCATGTCATTTGCCAAATTCTCCTTCTTCAGATGATGGTGGGTGGCTGTCGGCACCTACAATGGAGGCAAGCAAACGAGCTGTCAGTTGTGTTTTATCAGTGATTTCTCTTATCCTTTCACAGCTTCAAAGGAGGACATTATTAGGAATAAGATGCTCCAAATTTCGCCTAGGCCAATTTTCTTACAACACTCGCAAGAGACTCTGAAGCATTGTGGGTAATTCAGTCCTTCTGTAGAAGTTTCCATTTGACTCTCCATCAAGAGAAAGACTTTCCATTAGATTCATTTTATATTTTTCTTTTACTGGATTTTATAAATACAATAAAAAAAGTTTTTTTTTTTAAATGTTTGCAAAGTGCTCCAAGTTTAAAAGTTGAGTGACGTCTTATTCTAGGTTATGAGATCTCTTTTAAAGGAAGTATATACTGAATCGTAAAATCTTCCAAAGTTGCTGCAAGGTATTATTTGATGAGTTGCAATTTGCTTCTTTCTGCACTTATGACAGTTGAAACATATGTGACTAAAATCAATTTAGATACTTAAAAAGGAGAAAACATTTAATTTAATGCATTAAGTATTTAATGAAGCAACTCTGCTGCCGTGAGCACTTTTTAACATATGCACGTTACACATAAATGCGAATATGATACACAAGATAGAAATGAAAATGTAAGATATGTCTTATAAGGAAATATAAGACTAGGAAAATGACAAACACTAATAACTCAAAATTTTCTTTACTTTTACAAATATTTCTTGTGCCCATGTAGATATTAAAGCATTCCATTTGGAGCATTCTGACCTCTGCACTGGTGAGGACAGTGCGTGTTGGTCTACACAGAGGGCTCTCAGAGGTCATGGGTGGAGATTATTGACCTCAGCACAACAGATATGGAATCTCTTCTGGCTCTGAACTAGCCTTGGTGACTCAGGTTAAACGTGGGCAGTTCCAGGTTTTTCCCTCTGTTCTAGAGGCTTCCCTCTTACAGAGAGATTGCTACAGCAGAGTCTCCCGGGAGCTGGCCTCTTCCTCCCACTAGTCCTTATCACAGCTCTTTCCATTCCCAAAAGAAGAAAGAAGCTTGACTCCTCCAGCCCTTACACCACCCTCTGTCACCTGGCACGCCCAGCCTATCCGGCTTTGTGATCACCACTCCCTGTGCTTCTCTCTTGGGAGTTGGTGAGTTCTAGGAGAACTTTTATATTCTCTATTTCCACGACTCTGACATTGCAAATGATACGCATCACACGGACACCTATATGTTCCAGGAGGACATACAGATGTTTACATTTATAGTTAAGCATTGGCATCTCTGTGACCTCCTAAAGTAAAAGTCTACGTGTGAATGTGAGGCCATAAGCATCTATCTGGCTGTGGCCATGCTGGCCCAGCCTAATGTTAAAATAACAGCCTCCTCCCTGTGATTATTCTGACTCTTCTACAGAAAGCAGCAGAATTAGATGCCTGAATTCCAGGCAACAGTGGTCACTGGCCTTGTGACCTTGAATGAGTTACTTCATATCCTCCTCTGAAAAATGATAGCTAACCCACAGGGTTAACGTGAGGATTCCATGCAAACTAAACATTGGCAATCATTATTACTTGGGTTGATTTTTTTTTTTTTTAGCCAGTAATAAGGATAAAACTTTCCTTGCAGTAGTAATTTATAATCACAAGACATTTTCATGGAATGTATAGGGTTTTCATTAATTTTATAAATAGAGACTTTGACTTGTCATCATTAAGATGATAATGGATGGGAGAATCCTGTAATGTAATTGTTATAGGCTGTTGAAGAACGAACAGAGGCAGCCTAAAGAACTGCTTAATACATGTATGCTCGTACGAGCCAGAGACATCCTACTTGCTCCATGAGGTTTACTTGCTAGAACAGAGCAAGGTGATAGGATGACTGAGCCATCATCAGTTCCTGGTCCAAAATTTTGAGCCCAGAAGATGTCTTGCCTAGATCCTTTCCTCCTATATACCTGCCAACATGTGATAATTCATTATAAATGTGCGTAGTACAAAATGCACAATAGAAATCTTGTATTAAAATAGTTCTTTTTTTTTTAATATAAGTTCATTAAGGAACACTTGGTTGAAACAAATTCTTTAGGTCAGCAAAACAGCATCATCATCTGGCAAATAAAATTGATATTATTAAGTGGAATATTATTGGTTTATGGTTTTGTTTAGATTTAATTAGCTGCTTACTTTAGATTTTCAATAGAATAAATATACTGATATTCCTATGAATTTATAGTTCTGTAAATATAATTCAAGTTATTTATACCTAGGTTTTTTGAGTACTTATTTCAGTAACAGTTCAGTAGACAATAATGCAAGTCAATGTTGGGGCTTCCACAGTCCATTGACTATGTTGGGAGATGCTGGAGGGCACCCATCAGCCTGGCTTCCTCAGGGTTCCACCCATGAGACCTTCCCCAAGCTGTTCTTTATTTAGAAAAGTCTACCATTTTTCCCTCCACATCTTCAAATTCTAAGCACCTCTCTGGGATCAGCTGAAGTCCCATTTCCCGGCAATCCCAATTTGCACCCATCTCTCACTAGACTTCCCACAGCATTTAAAATGCGTGCCACACGACGTAGCCAGGAGTCGTCTCCGCTGCTGTCACTGCTGCCCGCATGGTGAATGCCTCGTCTCTCCAGGCAGGTCTTGAGATTGTTCCTCAGCATGAGGGTTGGTCCTCGGGCTCTGTCTGCATCTTATGCTCTCATCACAGTGTGGCCCCGGTAACTGCCATGCATCGACTAAGCATCATGGTATAATCGGGACCTGAGTCATTTGGTGATCCTTGGTTCACTTTCCAGTTTATTCAAGTTTCGGCCAAAAATATTTCATCTGAGACCCTGGGTAGTTCCTGAAGCGAAGACAAATTGTTGGCCCATAGCCCTGAGGCTGGGCTACACAAACTTGGATGGATCAAGGGACAACTGGCCCAGCTCTGGGCCATTTTGTCCTTTCTTTTTTGTTAAGATCTATGATAGTCTCTGTAAGCAATAACTCAGCACAAGGCTCAGAAATGTGGTGTGTGTGACTGTGTGTGTGTGTGTGTGTGTGTGTGTGTGTGTGTGTGTGTGTGTGTGTGTGTTCAGGGTGGGAGGGGAAAGGGGGGAGAGAGACAGCTCATATGAGTCTCAGCTTCTTTGTTGGTAAAATAGAATATAAGACAGGAAGCCCTCCAATATCCCTTCTGCTCTAAAATTCTAGAAAATGTTGGCACGTATGCCCATTAATTTGACGTTAACATTCACAAATCACCGCGAGTGTGCGCCAGAACTTCACCTGCTGATAATATGGTGGGAAGTTAAGCCTGATAGTTTAAGGGCTGTATTTTAAAGGTTTGGTTTGGCTCCTCTCTGAATCAGTGTTATTGCACTTAGCACTTACAAATCCACGCTCTGAAGCAAGTAGACGACTGAACTCAACTCTCTTGGCTTTCTCAGTTGTTCAGAAACTGAGCTGCATTTCCTGGCTCTCAGACTTCATAAACTCATCAGATTTTGCTGCAGAGAAATGTCACTAAAATTAACAGTCCTCAGTGGCAAACACTAGCACCATTCAGAGTAAAATGCTGAAACAGTAACTGATATTTTTAAACTGTGAATTGGAGGCATTTTTCTATACTGTATACATATATACATTCAGATGGATGAGCGAGGCAAAAAGTTTGTTTTTCTTAGGCAGTTGTCCTTTAATTGTCTCCTAAAAGTAGCTTTCATCTTGTTGGAGAAGTGCATTCTGTCCTTGCCCCCTTCGCCTTGGAAACTAGTGGTTGGTTCCAAACCACTTTCCCTAAGGAGTTGCTGGAAGGCCCAAAATGTCCTTGCTAGAAAACTCACACCGAACAACACGCAGATCTTGCCATCATGGATGGTGTGTGTGGGACTATTACTTCCTGCACAGTGACATGAGACCCGAAAACATGTGAGCAGGAAGCCAAGCCCCAGAGAGAGTTGGGGAGCTTCCAGCTTTCCATGGAGCCCAGAAAGGAAGCAAAATGCAGAAATATTCTGCACTCAGGTGTCTGGGGGACTGCACGGCTGTACCCTACCCACTCTTCAAACACTGGGTGGGGAGCACTCTGGCACAGGCAGCACCCAGCCTGAGGGAAATTGTTGAGTCAGTGAACCCCAAAAGCCTGTGAAGATGTAGCACTTGCTTACGAAGCCAAGACTTTAAACCTTAGTGGAATGGCCAGCACCAAATATGGAAGCTCAGGATGTTCTTCATACTTTCAATTGTACTAATGAGAATTCACCAAGTATTTCTTGCTCCTTCTTTAAATAATCAACGTTTCCATGATGTCATCTCATTTCTTCTAAAGTATTATATTTGGTGATTACTTTACAGAACTGAGATAGTAACAGTTCCTTTTTGGGACTTTTCAGTTTTTTTTTGTGTCTGTGTTTTATGGAGGAAAGAAGCATTTTAGAAAAAAATAGAAACTGTTTTCATCATTTCAAAAGCCAAAGATAATTTCTGAAGTTTGGGGAATTTAAAAATGAGCTACCAGATGCCTATGGAATTCAGATTATAACCAAATACTATCTTTCTTCTTTCTCCTGTTTTACCCAACTACTGTCTTTCTATGGTAGTGGTGATAGTGATGAGTGGTGAAACTATTATTTACAGGTTGAAACAAGTTCTTAAATCTGTTTTTAAATGTGTTGATACAGTTTACCTCTCAGAAAAAATATTATATGATGTTTAAAAACTAGCCATGAAGTCTGGGGCTAAGCCCCTTTTTGTAATAATAAATGGTATTTGCTCTGCTGAGTTTAGGTGCAGTAAAAACTCTGAACTCCAGGGAAGCCAATAGAAGCTTTGCCATAGCAGATTAAGTGCTGAGCAGAGATTGGATGAAAGGGTACAAGGGAACTAAGGTTATCATGTAATCAGACAAGAAAGACTTAAGAAATCAGGGCTTCCTGTCTGCTAATCAGATTGCTCTCTATTCATTCTAAAAATTAAAAATTCTTCCACTTGTCACCTTTTAAAAATTCATAAATGTTACCCAGCCCTCCTTTCCAATTTTGCATCATTCAAGACTATGAGAAAAACTTTCTGCTCACAATGAAGAAGGAAATGGTTCTAGGCTACGTAACGGTCAAGAAATCACGTCCTTTGTTTTAGTCTCTTGGTGAGTCCTCCAATGCAAGGGAAGTGAAAAAGCCCCACTAAGGAAAGGACTACTTCTTGATGAATACTCATTCTTTATGAATATGTGTTCTTTGTCAAGTATTCTACTAGCCCACAGATCCTTGTCCTACTCTCTGTTCACGTCTGAAAGCTCAGAGGAAGTAAAAATTACTCTTTTTTGAGTACACAGCCTTTGGTAAGACCCCCCAGGCTTGGCATTCCTGTTGAAAAGTTAATGGGAAGATAATCTATTTGACAGCAGGGATTCAAGATGAAAGCTCAGAGCCCAATGCCTCTGGAGACTGACATTTCTTGGGGGCACTGAGCATAATAGAAGGAGCCCAGACTTTATTTCTCTTGAAATTTTTCGAGAAAAACCTGGCAATTTTACATTTCTTTGATAAACTACTTTTGATTTTGACTCAGTCTTGCAATCTAACCTCTTATTGACATCTCAACCCCATGTATCCCAACTAACTCACTTTTCTTCTATAAACTTGTACCTTCTCTTGTTTCACAGGTTTCCATTACAGCTCCCCAGTTGCCCAAGCCCCAGACTAATATTATACACGTTTCCTTTTTTCTATATTCTGTTCATTCAGTCCCCAAAATGAGAATGTTCTACCCTCTAAATATCTCTGGCTCTGTGCCCTATTGTCCCCTGCACAGCTCATGTCCTCAGCATTTCTCCTTGCACACTATAACTGTCCTTTCTCTGGTCTCTTAGTTTATAGCATTACCACCCTCTGGCCTTGGCCTAACCCATGCGCCATACCGGATACTACGTGATCTACAGAAAATCTTCCTAAAACATGGATCACATCTCTTCTCCCTCCACCTTCTCAGCCTCATTCAAAGTCCTCCCTCGTCTCCCCATTGGTTAAGGAGTGGTACTGGAAGTGCTGGGCCTGGGAGAGCTAAGGAGTTTGTACTACGATGCTTCCACCACTGAGATGGGGGTGCGACAACCAAGCAATCAATCAAACAACATAGTCTACTGAACCAAAAGATGTTCAGCGATGTAGCTGACTTACATTTCAGGTAAAGCTTTTTATATTGATGTGAACCTCTAACAAAATGTTTTGTGGATGAGCTTGTCTATGTATGAGTTAATAGAGTAATAGATCCAAACACCTCAGTACAACGCATCTCTATCACCTCAGAACAAAGCATCACCTCTATAGGAAGCATCAGAATACCCAAGATCCGGCCCCTGGCTAAACCTCCAGACCCCTAGAATCAGCACTAGCACCAATTGAAACCAGTTCCTGTCCCCAGGCTTTCTCACACCTGCTCTCCCCTGCTGGTTTTTTTTTTTAAAGGCACACAATCAACATATCTTTGTGAAAGTTCTTTTTTTGACTTTCACCAGGAAAGGCAATCACTCAGGCCTCAATTCTATCACTTAATCTTGAACACTCTACTATTTTTGCAAGTATTATGCTGTTAAGAAAATTATCTGCTATTTTGATCTGTCTCTTCAGACTATGAACTCTTCCAGAATATCAATCTTATTCATCTTTGAATCACTACTAGTGCTTAGCATAGCATGCAATACATAGTAGATACTCAATAAACAAAGGACTTGAATCAAAGATGAAAAATAGAATAAATGGAAAATCCTAAAATTGACTGAAAAACTGCTGTCTTCAGACACTGTGCTAGATATTTTTTTACACATTTTCTTTTAGTCCTTTCAGCAATCCTCTCCTTGGGGTGAATAGTACTGGTCTTACAGCTGTGAAACCTGAGGCTGAAAATCTTAAAAATCTGTAACCAGGTGATGGCAATAACAGTCCTCAAATCAGATCCCATCAGCATTCGTGGTCCTTCTACTATGACTGAGTGTGCCTTTGAGGCTAACGTTGAGCTTATGTGGCCGATCTTGATAATTAAATTAGCTAGAGTAAAGAAGTTAGTGTTGACAGATCACTTTTAAATTTAGGGGTAAAAGCTACTAGAATGCAGCCTCATTTTCAACTTTCCTTGTGCCCTAGAATTTCTTGGAAGCCACAGAGAATTCTAAGTGGAAGTGCCATTTAAACAGACTTTTAAACATAGACACAATTTTTTTATGTTCCCCATGTTTGGTGGATAAATAATAAATAAATAGCTCTACTTCATTCTGGTCCAATTTGGATGAGGTGTTTGGATCTCTTACTACCATGTGAAATACTGAGCGTTACATAGATACAAGTGTACACATTTAAGATAATTAAAAACACACACACACTTATACATACACGGTGTATGTGGTTTGCCATCTGTTTATCTAAAGAGAAAGACCATCAAGCTCAGTAGATTCACCATAGCACTTATGTCACTAAAAGCGAGAGGTCTTGCTTTTCTACCTCATTACCAAATCGTATTTCTTAGTTTCCTTACCTGAAATAAAGATAATCATTTTCTATATCTCGTCATGCACAAATTACAATCGTGGTTTTATCAATACAAATTGTACGACTATCCCAAACAGCACCTTATTTTCTTGGTTAGTTCGATGAGCAAATCCCACTTTCTGAGTGTGCAGAAATCATATCTTTCTCAGTATTATTCTAGAGTTTTAAATTCTTTTGTTGAAAGACAATCCCTCAAAGCAGTGAGCATCACCCCTGAGAAAAACACTGGGTTGATTCAGCATTCTTCTCAGAAATGTAATAACAGAGCTCTGGGTTTGGCCAGTCTGTGTGCCTCCACCATTTAGAACCCCGAACTCTGCAGTGAAAACCTTAACAATTCCAAGGTCCGCCACAGCCCCAGTGCTTTACAGGGTTTGCAGCAGCTGCTGCAAGTTTCAAGCCTGCACCGAAAGATGGCATTCATTTCAAGAGTGGGAAAGAAGCTTCCAACAGCTAGATTTGTCCGAAATCATGAATACGACGGCAGAGAATCTGAAGGTCAAAGTTTCTGCTCCTAACCAGCCAGGTGAACAGCCAGGGTGGCACTCTAGGGCGAGGCGTGGTGGGGACCAGTCCCCAGGACCAGGGCTCAGAGAAAGCGGCTGTTCCCGGCCCCTCTCCTGGGTGCTGTTTTGTTGGAGTGAATTATCACCAGAAGCCACTTCCCCCTCCTGCGATGTCTGGGAGGGACCCAATGGGGTGGAGAACTTGGGCCAGAAACTCACTTCCCATCACCTAACAACAATCCGACGGAGGGAAACGGCTCTCTGGGTGAATAAACCCCACGAAATGGATGCGGGCAGCAGAGAAAAGTTTGTTTCCTTCCTTCTTCGAGAAAGAAAAAGCCGAGCATCATCATCATACTTACAGAGCCGCCTTCAGCACCTCCGGGGGACCGGCTCTGGGTGCTGGGAGCCTGCAGGGGCGCGGAGATAAGGTGGCAGGGGGACCTGCTTCCTCCTGGAGGCGGGAGTCATTGTCCCTTATCTCCCCTGACCTCAGGCTCGGCCTCTGACCCTCGCTGCCCTCCCTCCCGGCCTCGGGCCTCCGCCCCGCCCGGCCTGACACCCGCCAGCAATTGCATTAGGGACCGTCTGCCAAGTGCTTGCAAGACGGAGAGGGTTATATAAGCCCGGGGATGATTATCATCCTCATCACCACACACCCCCATAGAACCCAGGCTGCCAGACAAACAAAAGGCGCTTCCAAGAAGAGGAGGAGCAGAGGCAGAGAAGTTGCACTGGGGGTGAATTTCGGGACACTGCTGAACTGAATAGAAAAAATAAAATAAAAGGCAACTCTCTGTGCATGCGAACCTCTGCAAACAAACGGGGAGCTGCAGCTGGTGGCGGGCTGGGGAGATCCTGGGGTGTGGGGTGGGAGTCAGGGTTTTCAGGCGTGAGGTTCCCCCCTCAGCACCCTGCACAGTAGCCGCCTGTGGCAGGGCCGAGTGCATGGGGCAGATGCGGTGTCTGCAGAGGCCGGTGCTCCAGGGACCAAGTGCTTGGTCAACGCCGATGCACCTTAGAGCCGGGCCCGGGGCTCCTGCCCGCTTCTCCCTGCGCCCGGTGTCTTGTTTTCTCAGTGATGGTTTGTAGGCAGTTCCCCGAGCAGCGCCAAGCCCCTGTCATCTTTGCTCTTTTCCCAGTGGGAGCAGCAAACAGAGGCGGGGGGGGGGGGTGAGTTACATCAGACCTCGGGGCATCTCTGCCACCCCTGCTCCCCAACTTGGGACCTCCTGTTTTCTTTAGGTTGCTATGATCCTGCCCTGTCCCCGACGCTGCTCCCCAACACGGAAGGAACATCCTCACCTTGGCATTCAATGTTTCCATTTGTCTCCACACTGATTTTCCTCTGCATCACCTGCCCCCTGCACCTTGAAACATAGGCAGACCCTAAAACGGCCCTGCAGTTCCCCCACTTCTCACCCTTCCATCCCCCTCACACCTCTGCCTGGAAAGTCTTCACTCCCATATCCTCCCAGTTTAGTTCAAACCCCACCTTTCCCACAAAAGCCTTCCCAACTATCATCCCCTTTTCTCCCTGGAGACTCTGCTTTTCTGTCGTGATTCCTAACCTGTCGTCTGGCTTCTCAGTGGTTCTCCCAGGCGGCCTCCTAGGACAGGGGCCTGCCTGAAGCAGGCACTTAATGTGTCTGCTGAATGGAACTGACAGGTGCCCCATCTTACCTGGCCCAGCAGGCTTGGAGTGAAAGCCGGCCTATGCGACCTCCCTGGGCTCAGGGGAAAGCCGCAGTACTGATACTGGAGCTGTGCCACAGGCTTATGGGACTCTGTGGTATCCTTTTCCTTTTGTGTATGTTTGGAAATTTTCATAAATTTCTTTTTTTAAAAAGAAAACTTTATAAAATGTGGCGGGGAACGTCTAAGCTTTGAGTCAGCTTCCTTAAGGATGTCAGATCTTGACAGTAACCTATAAAGTGGGTTTTAACGCAATAAAATGCCAGGAAAATTCCCAGAAGGTGAGGTTTGTGGAAATCACCGACTTCTGGGATGCATTTTCCGGGGGGGTGGGGTGCCTCCTCTGTTGAAAGAATGCAGGTTATCACAACAGCAGCTCAACAGATGAACAACAGCGTCTCTGCTGAGTTGTTTTATGATGTGGGGTGAAATATCAGACAGGAGCTATCAGGTACTGAATTTCTTGTGGCTTAGTATTAAAGTGTTCTTACTGACATTTCCCCTGTTTTTCTTTGATGAAAGCAACGTGCTTTAAATTCCAACAGTGGAGGTTGGATCGACCGCGGTGTCATTTAAGAGGCTCGGGGTGTGTCTACACTGTGTGTGCTCTCCAAGGCATACAGAAAGTTCAGTGAATTAGAAGAATTTTCCCGCCTCCACTAATTTGGAACAATAAAAACAATCAGGTTTTAAAGAGGAATTTTAGCCGCAAGTTCTTGAGGTATTTTGGCTTCGAGAATGACAGAGGTCTCGCTGCAATTTAGGAGTTCAAGGACAGCATCTTCCCTCTTTTTGTTTGGCTCACGTTGGAGACATAACCTTCAGGTACAGTTACCATTTCTGAGTCCCCCTGGGTTTCAAGCCCTGGCTAGAGTCTTCCCATGTATTCTTAACCTAGCAACTGTCCTACAGGAGGGCTGTTTTAATCTTCCCTTTACAGAGGGGAGAACTGGCCATACAGACTAGGAAGTGACAGAAGTAGGATTTGAACCTAAATTTGTCTGACTCTATAATCTATGATTCCCCGCCCCGCCCCATGCTGCTGAAAGCTGGAAGGAACATTAGATAGTAGCTCATCTGCTAGTTTTCAAACTGGGTTCCAAGGAACCCTACATGTTAAAGGGAGCGCTTTAGAAATCTTGGAAGGGAGTGAATAGGAGGGGGAAGGAGCAAATGTGAGGGGAGGCCAGCTCAATTCAGCTTGGGTTCCATTTTTTGGGTTCGAACAAAGAAGTTTCATTTCTGTTTTATAGAGTGACTTTAGATTTCATTTGAAACAAGGGTTTTAATACTAAGAAAATTGTTTAAATACTCTTGATCTATTTTCACTTCTTCACTTAAAACAGTACAGAGCTTGGGGTCTGGAGAGATTAAATTTGCTCAAGATTTTAAAACAGGCCCAGTATTAACTTCACACGTCCAAGCTCTGCCTGGAACTGTGGGCCTCCCTGGGTTCTTTCTCCTCAACTTGTTAAATCGCAGGGGAAGTGAGAAATAGTCTGACCTGATTGTTTCCTGACAGTCTTTTTCTTGAAAAAATGGAAGGCAGAAATATCTTCATTTTGGCAAGCTAGGCCATCTTCTGGCCTTTGGCTGTGAGTCTGAAGCCGGTCAACATTCACCTGCTGACAAATTAAAATCAAGTGAAGAGTTAAATACGTAATTTGTCTGGATGATTTAGGGCTCTCTTCCTCTTTTCCTTCAAGGCAAAGTGAATGGCAAAGGGTACTTCTGCATGAATTAATTCAGCTAATTACACAGCCTTGGCCTGGGAGTACTCTTGTTACAAAACTACTTATGCCCTCACGTTTATCAATCTCATCAAACTGACTTTTTACATGAGACAATAGGGGTGGCAAAGACAAGTACAGCCAAGGAACCTGAGCATCCCATAAGCTGATATAGTTTGTATGGATGACTGACTTGTATGGCCTAAGGTTTCATGGGCTGCCTTGACATCTTGAGCTTCACAGGGCCCCAGAGGCCTGTGAGTTGCCCAGCTTTTACTTGATATTCACCCCTCCCCTTAAGTGGGAGAAGCTCCCCATCTGGACAGTTTCTCTACAGCTAGAACAGCTGCACTTCACCTGGTCTTCATCCTAATGGGTTTTACTTCCCTGCTGGCCCCCACAGCCATTGAAACAAGCCAATCATGTCCTCCCCTGAGAACGGGGTACGCCTCACCCTCTTGTTACCACAAAGCCTGTCCCACCACAGCCCCTTCTGTCCACTCTGTTCCCGAATTCAACCTTTGCGTGGTCCTATGTGGCATGCAGTGTAGATGCGACCAATAAACTGCTGTTGATTTCATGTGCCATGTATGTCACATGTCCTGTGTTTGGTCATCCCAGAACCCTCAGGCAAAGAGGTGACGAGGAGACGACCAAAATGATGACCAGACATTAATGCTAATACTACATGGAATTTCACAGAACTAGTACCAAATATCACCTCCTTTGTAGTTTGCTAAGTGTCAGGCTGTTCGCAAATAGAAATGAATTTTAACTAAAATGGTGTCAGCCAGAACTGACCTTTATTAATTTCAAGGTCCCTAAGCTTTCCCATCTGCTCTTTTTAATTTTTATCATTACACCTGGAGATTTTTGAGAGCAAAGCATGGTTCTTTCTGACATGGTTTAACTATAGCCATGCCTAAAGGCAAAGGAATACAAAATTGACCCTTCCATTGCTGTCATTTAAATCTTTACTAACCACATTCTTTCTGTTAAAGGGAGCAGAAAGAATTCTTCTCATCTCCACAGACAAGATGATAACAAACGGATCTTTTTATCCCATCTGAAAAATCCCAGCATTTATGTATTTTCAAATTTTCAGCCCTGTAAACAAAGCCTTAGATGTAATTTCTTTTCCTATTCATGAGATTTGCCCTAGGAAGGTCATGTTTGTACCAGATTCTGGTTTGAAATTAATCTTCTTTTCTCCTCAGCATTTCTATAGAATCTGGGCACTTCATTATTTCATCATTCCAAATATTAAATGCTTGTCATTCTCAAACAATGATCTAATCTTCCCTTAATGGGTGGGGGAACTAAGCTGTGGAACTTGAGAAGCATTGCCAGAACATACAGCACTCGGAAGATTGTGGCTACCCAGTGAACTGCTTTTCTCCACCTTCTTAAGGCTGAAAAAAACTGCAAATTCTGTCATAAGCAGTACATATTGGGCATCTCCAACCCTTGCACATATGGCATCCTCCAGTCCTTAGAAACTATCAGTTACATGTTTATTTACATTAAGCCTAATGAGAGAAGCTTTATGGGTCAATGAATATATTCAAACTCCACAACCGATCTCCACACTGCGGCTCTGCCATAGTCACTTCCCCTTTTCTGGACCGTGCCTCATACAGATCCCAATATATTCTTAGTTCGGCTGAACAAAGGTTCGTGTAAACCACATCTGTTGCTCATCAAACGCCTATTTTAGGAGTGGGAAATTCTTTTTCAGAGATAGATTCTGTCTGTAAGGTCTATGGCAACAAATAGTCCTTATTACATTTCACAACATTTTGCCAACATGTATACAGCACTCGCTTTTATGTGACTATAGGATGCAAGCAAAACCCTGCACCCCCACTTCAAAGGATTCCTCACTTGACTTAATTCTAAAGAGTAAATTGATTTTCTCATCATTTGTTGTGTTTGACAATAGAAAGGCTGACGCAGCAACATTGCTGAAATGACAGCTCGTTTCTCTTCGAGGGGAAGGAATTTGTGTTAATATCTTTAATGACTGGCATCTTTATGAGAAACGAGAAATCATTTATCCTTAGCAATAACCTGACTGGGATTTAAAAAGTACTCGGTGCTCACAACGGAAGTCATCTGTCAGGAAAAATTATTTAGACTGATGCATATTAACTGACTAAATTGGCTTCCTAATTATGGTGCGTACATTCAAGTTTGTTAAAATCAGTTTGAACTGGAGAAGAATCTGGAAAGGATCTCTCGAGAAGTGATCTGATGTTCTGTTGGAGGAAAAGATAACACATTTACTTATAATAAATTCCTTTCACATTTCCTAAGAATTTCTGGGAGTGATTGAAGAAGCAAGGATACACTAAATGAGGGAAAACACTAAGAAAGCGCGTGTCATGTCTTGCTAACTTGGAAATGCAGTAATAATGCCCTACAGAGAACTCAGCAGCAAGTTCATAGTAATGGCCTAGATTCTAGATAACCAAGTGTTTCCATGGAGTTGTTTAACCTGCTCAGGGCTGGCGTGGTCACGAGTCCCAGGGACAGGTCTGGGAGACGGACACTCAGGCCAGTTGTTCACAAGCAATGTCGAGCCAGGGGCAGATCCACCCTTAGCAGGCACTGCGTTGCACACCAGTTCACAAGTGCTTTTTGAGTTCTCAGTCTTCTCTGGCTCGCCAGCTTCATAGCAAACCTTCCTTCAGCAATTTACCCCAAAGCCTAGTAAATTGTGAGAAGCACATTTCTAGATTTGGAAATTAATTAGTCTGGGGAAAAAAGGTGTGAATCGTAGCAAAATGTAAGCTGCCTCCATGTAATTAATGACTGGGTTTTACCTCTTAGCATTGACAGAGGACTTTCTTTTGAGAGATGGCTTTGGTTGTTGGAGACAAACTGAATAGGGTTCAGATCCTAGCTCTTTGGTGTGTAATTGTTTTCAGTCTGGTTCCTTCCCTTGTAACTAGAATGACAAGCACAGGAATAGCAAAGTCTGAAAGTGAATGGCAGTGTCCAGTGTGTGGTGGGTATTCAGCATCATTCGGTTTCTCCTTTCTTTTCTGAAAGTCTTTTAGGGCATTCATGCCATAAGCATGAGTGCTGGATTATTTGTCCTGACTGAGTAAAAAACGTATTCCTCTGTTTGGTGAGCATAAGCCAAAGGGTGACCCTGACAACCGTTGCCTAGGTTTCTGTGTTTAAATATAAATATTAACTGATATAAAAGAAAAGCAATAGGAATCTCTTTAAAAAGATGGTAATTAATAATTATTAACAATAACCCGAATGTTATGATTGCTGTGACTTCAGCCCCGGGACTGGTGTTAGAAATCCTAAGAAAGCTTTCATTAGAAAATGGTGGATTAGAGAGACATAAAAAAAAAAATGAACAGAGGGAACATCACCCAAGAAAATTAGATTGTGCCAAGTTCAGTTTGTCCCCTCCAATTTTTTTTGTGAGCAGGTGGAGGAATAAATTGCAAATGAAAAATAAGCCAGGGAGTGGGAGCTAGGGCAATGCGCAGGATCTCAGGCTGGGCAGAGAGGCTGAAGCAAGAGCAGGATGTGTAGGGGACAGAACTGGGCCCTGGGCACAGGACCCTGGGCACAAGGACTGCAGAGGTTGCACTGTCAGAGAGACATGGTTAGAGGATGTGCTGAGACAGAGGCAGAGGAAAGCCTCATTTTGCAGAACTGCATGTACCCATGTCTGGGCCAGCAGGTGCATTAGTAAAAAGAACCAGAGGCAAAGGAGCCTGGGCCTGAGGCAAGGGTGATGGACAGCAAAGTGGGTGATAAAGGGTGGTGCCTGAAAGGAATTGCTTTAATGCTTTAAACCGGTGCCAAGCTGAGTAACCTGAGACTCGATGTGCGGTTGACTTCCATGAACGCAGTTTCTACCCTGAAATCCCCTTTGCAGGAAGGTTAAGCCGTGCACTTGTGCCGTCTGTGCTGTGCTGGCGTGCACGGCTGGGCAGAGGCTGAACTACCAAAGGAGGACGGAGGTAGAGAACAGGGTCCTCTCGCTCACCTAACCATTCTCGTTTGAAAATGTGTATAAAGATGAATATTATCAGGAACTTTAGAGTGGGAGGAAACCACAAAGGGGCAGCCAGAAGTGTAGGTTGGAAGAGATGTGGAAAAGGGTACCCTTGTATCTTGCCACCTGTCCTGACCTCATCTTTCCTGACTGGTCCCTTCCTGCGTCATTGCTCAACCAGTTTGCCACTTTTTATCCTGAGTGGTTATGGCAAAGGGAAAAAGCATGTAGTTCCACTAGGGGTGAGACTGAGCATCATTTTTGTCATGTAGACATGAGATTATAATCTCAAAGAGGTTATCCATACAGTCAGAAGCCACATCTGTCAGATTAACGACAGAACAGTTCAACTTCCCATGGGATGGTTTAAAAATAAAAAGTAAAAAATTTAAACCCGTGAAATTTGTTTTTGTTTTGTTATTTATTATTATTATTATTATTATTATTATTATTTTGCTCTGGCTTTGAAACTGTGTGCTTTGTTCTAAAGCTGAGGTTTGGCGAAATAAACCAATTTCATTTTTAGGTCTTGTGTTTAAGTATTTAGATCATGACGTCTTAAAAACATTTTTTATAGAGAACTCCAAACATCATTCATTCATTTAACAAGCATCTATTGAAGGCTTAATGTATGCCAAGCCTGCTGCTGATGCAAATGAGACGTGGCACTTGCTTTTTCATGTATGTGCTTTTCCATACAAACTATGTTCCTGGAAAGTATTCTGTCAATCGCAGAATTTAAAAATTACTAAATATATGGATAAAAAATTGGTTGAAATATCAACTGAGTTTAAAGGGAAGAAAGGAAAATGTGAATAAGGACTTATTTCATGATGGTAGGGAGTCTTGGCCCCTACAGGTCCATCATATCTGCCAAGTTAGTCAAGCTCTCGGACCTTGTTTCCTTGTTTGTGTGATATGGGGACTGTGAGATTTCTGTGTCATAGAGTTGTCGAAAAATTAAATTAGATAATGTATATAAAGTATTTACTTGTACTTAATAAATTTTAGCTGTCCTATATAATATTAATAAATAAAACAGAAATCTTTCATGGTCATTTGTTTGCCCTTCAAGAGAATGTTGTTCTTCTATTGTTAAATACAACATGAGCCCTAGATGTGGTCATTAGGGGTATGAAAAGGCATCAGAATGTCAAAGGGATATGTTGGAAAGGGTACTGGTGCTAGAATTTCAGCACTTGAATATCTGTCTGCAGAATATGACCCTGTCATGTGGTAGCTTTGAGCAATAATACAAGTAATCCTCAGCCTGTTATTTTTTTTATCATATAGACATGCGATTATTATCTTAAAAAGATTATTCACAGTCAAAAGCCACATCGGTCAGACTATTAACATAACAGTTCACAGCCTGTTTTTTAATCTGTAGAGTGGGTCCAATAATAACACCTGTGCTTTCTACTTCACTTAAAGCCATCAAATAAAGCAGGAAAGTACAAATGATTTGCAACGGGTAATACGATATAAATAAAAGTTATCATTAAACAATAACTGCATTTTCCCTGGGCTAGGGTACTGATTTTAATGACTAATTGGCAGAAGGTGTGATTGTGGTTTATAAATACTTTGAAGTGGAAATTACGTTTCAGTTTATACGAAAATGGATGGAAGGTTTGGAGGAAATGTGGAGAAATAGAAGATGTGGATCATTCTCATTCTTTGCTTTGCCTCTAATCAGCTCTATTAGTATATGCAGATTATTTAACTCCCCTGTGTCTCTGTATCTTTTAAAAAAGTTTTGCATTAAGGTAATTACAAAAAGCACCCCTAATATTTGGAGAGCTGAGCTAAATTTGCAAGAATAGAAAAAAAAAAAAAACACTTGTGTACCATTGACACAGATTCATCATGGTCTTAGACCCCTAAATATTTTTCAGTGTATGTATTACTTAAGAATGTCTCTGTTTCTTATCCTTTAAAAGGGGCACAGATACTTAGTTGTGTGACATGCTCCACAGGGTTATCAAAATCAAACAAAGTATTTGAAAACACTTTGGAAAATACAGATTACTATATAAAATTAAATGATGTGCATTTCATAAACTAGGAAAAATCAAATTACAGAAGACTTCGGAAGACTTACAAATTGTAGTACCAACTAAGAAGTTCATTATCTCACTTTGTTTAGTGAGATTAGAGCCACTTAAGAGTCCCTGTGATGAGTGAGAAAAACAAGAAAGATGTTCTCACACTCTGTGTCTTATCTTTTGGGTTATGTTCTTCTTGCAAGGACTTGCATCTTTTTTGTGTTTGTACTTAACAGTTTGCCATTTGACTTTTTCTTTGGTGAATATTTTGAGAAAAGGTCATAGAAACTCAAGGGCAGTTGCTGCCCAGTGGCAGAACCACAGAGCTGCAAACAGTTTAGGAAGAGCTCAGTTTTGTTTTTTGTTCCGTTGAGTAGTAAAAATGCTTTATTTTCATCATGAACAAACAACCACAGAGATACAAGTAGGAAATAGGAAAGCGTGTTTTAGGAAGTGCTCAATGCCTAGGCTTACTTGAAACTACTATGAACAATGTTCTTATAGACCAAAGAAGTAATTTTTCATAGAATCCCTTTTTCGGCATTCACTGTAACAAGGTTGAGCTATGTGACAGACAGATAATAATTCTGCCACATTATCTTCACATTCTCAACAGAATCTTTCCTTTCCATCAGAAGTGTAATATTAGTAAGCCTGATTTCTTTATAATTCTAACCAGATTTGCAATCATTCTCCAGTGGATTGAAATATGACCAATCACTTTAAAAAAATGAATGAAAATCCTGTTTTTCTTTCATTGCTCTGACAATCGTAATGGCTTCATTTAGATACTTATGACAACAGAAAAGGAAATCTAGAACATGTGTTAAAAACAAAACTATTTTTCAAAGAGTCAAAACCACACTTAAGCAATCTAAATTAATCTTTTATTTTGAATTATTAAATTGTTATTCTTTAGAGTGCAAAATGAAAAATGTAAGTTAATAGCTATAAAACCCATTTCTAATTCAATCATGATCAATTCTCCTTTTTTTTTTTTTACAAATAAATGTTTTAAACATAAATTATATAGATATATAATGGCATATACACTCATGTAATTTATTAAGCTGTGAAGAATATTGCCCTCATTCCTCTCTCGGGAAAATTCCAGGAGGTATTTCAAATGTTTCTCAATAAGGTGACATTACCAAGGAATAGCTGGGCTGTTCCAATGTAAGAGGTGTTTTCATATGGAGAGAATGGATATATTTTGAAGCATGGGGCAGTAAAGTAGGAATTAGCAGACACGTGTTCTAACTCTGATTATCCCACTCACTTGCATTTCAGACTTGGGCTTGTTCTCTCTCGAACTGTTTTCTGGTGCACAGAAATGGGGTATGAGTAATGATTAATATCGTCATCAACTTTTGGCACAAGTTAAAAAAACGTCTTTGCAAAGAAGGTTGTCTGAAGCAAAGCTACGTACTTTCAGATCGTCCATAGCAACAGTGCTTGGGTATTTCTGTGAGAATGGATTTTCTGCAAAAAACCCACATGAACAATAAATGCTTTTTTCTGTTCTTCCTTCAGGCCCAAGAACTTCCTATAGCACCTGATCATTCATCCTAGCACTCGACAAGCGGGTCCATGGTCACAAAGAGAGCTGGCTTCATACCTTCGTGTTCTTGTTAGGCCTTAAAGTACGATTGAAACATGAACTCCTTTTGAGTCCTGGTAGAATTTCACTTGGACTTATAATGTCTAGCTCGTAGAACTTCTACTGGTCAGAATGAGATTGTGATTTTTAGGTAGGTCTCTGAACACCACCAGGCCTCGATTTCCTCAGGTGTAAAATAATGGATTCTACTTAGATGATCTCCATACTCTAATGTTACGTGTTGCTATGGTATCTTTCATGCCTTTCCTGGAAAATCATCCCTAATCCTAAATTATTGAAGAAAACTGTAAGAAATAAGATCTAGATCTAGTAGCATTGGCAAAATGTGTGACAATTTCCTCTTTCTTCTTAGTAATTTAAAGCCTGTCATTCACTGGCTAATTGTCTTGCAAATGAGAATGGAGCCAAAGAATTTTTACAGTCAGATCCCACTGCAAAAAAAAAAAAAAAAAAAAAATTTCTCTCTCTATAATTTGCTATGGAGTTTACAGGGCATTTTAATTTTCACTCTGCAGTAGATGGTGAGTGTATTCATTCAAATGGGACAGGTCTATGTATTTGGCACTTTCTCTGAGGTTCTGGTCCAGCCATATTTTACAGGTTCTTAAAAACGGAATTGTCACAATCTGCTCAATTCAGCATTCAAGAGCAATCAATTGATAATGTAGAATTCTGAGTGGCTGGTATGTCCGTGACACCCAGCTATACCATTCATATCTAATAAAGAAAGATGGGAACTCTGGTTGGTCTATTGTCTTTTAAACCTGATAGAATCTAGCTGGCTCAAATTCAGCTCTGAAGAGTGATGTGGGCAGAAAATGGAAAAAAAATTTACGTCAGGGGATTGGTGCATGAGACAGTGCCTTCCATGTTGTCCAAAGAATTGCCTGGTGTGTCTGTGGATTTGCTGATTAGTTTCCTAAAATTTCTAAGTGACTCAAATGCAATTTTCTACCCCAGTTGCCCTTAAAAATCTATGAAGAATAGCAATAAATGCAAAACTGAACTTAATTAAGGGCTAAAATTATATGTCAGATTTTAAATGGTAAGAGAACATCTATACAAGGGGAAATAGGAAAAGAAAGTTCCACAGAGGTCATGAAGATGATCTGTATTTAAGGATCGATGACATTTGAACATTCAGGACCACGATGAGAGGACAGTCCAGCTCAGAAAACAGCACAACGCAGATGCTTGGGAGCAGAAGTAAGGGGCATGGAGTCGGGAGATGTGCAGAGCAGAACCCACCCAGAGGAAGTGGGGCGGTTATGGTGGGAAAGGTTACACGGGTTCTTAAATGGCAGGTTTTTATTTAGACTGGAAGCTGTAAGAAATTGGGAGATGGCTGCTGCAGAATATGGGAAGGCAGGATGGAGCAGTGCTAAGGGAAGACAAGTTTAACGGTGGTGTCTAAGAGAGAGACGAAGTGGAAAGCTCAATTTAGAAGCATGAGGTGATGCTGATCTAGATTTAAGCCTTCCCCCTACCCCGCACCTTTGCTTTTGGGTTTTAAGGGAAAATGTTTTATTTATTTAGGTCTGCCTTAGAAATTGTCCCTTGAGAAGAATGTAATCCAGATGGAAGGAAGAGCAAAACGAAGGCAAAGAGGTGGTGGGTGCCATGCTCCCGAAGTTCACTAATCGAATTTGCTCAATATCACACCATTAACAGCAGCCACGTTCTAGAATCAGGATTTTCAATGTTTTTCCCACATGCCACCCTCTTCTTCCTGACTATAATGCGACTCCCATTAACTGGCAAATCTGATTTCATTGCTAGTGACATTTTAACTTATCATTTGCCCAGCAAGAAATAGGATTTACCTGAAGCCAATGAGGCAGTCCAGTGGGTTTTCTAAGCCTCCAAAGGGGCTAGGACAGTGGCAGCAGTGACTGTAGGAACACCTCCGGTTCCACTTCTGAGACAACCGTAGTGGTCGATCGGAATGGCAGGTCAATGGATAGCTGTTTTTGGAGCAAAACAACTAATAACAATTACTAATAAGCATTTTTTTTTTTGTCTCTATGTGTCAGAAAAGTGACTCTCTGACAGACAGTGTTTGACTACATTGATAGTCCCTTCTTCCCCTTCCTTTCCAGTTATTTTTCTTTTCTTACAGGGACCCTACTTCTCCAATTTAAGAAGTACCTCTAAGATGGGTCTAGACGTTGACTGTGTAGGAACAGACTCCAGAACTGAAGTCTCAGCGTAGGCAGTCTGAGATGAGAAGCTTGGGGATGTCAGCTCACCTTCCACACCCTAATCTGCAGGCGAGCACATTAGCCCACTGACCTAAGTGGGTACCAGAGGAAGACAGCTGATCTGGGATTTTTTTTTTTTTCTGGTCTAGTATTAAGCTTGGCAGCTAAGGCCCCCTTTGGTGCTTTCTGCAAATGACGTTTATTGATCTAACTATAGCACTTGTGTGTTTTATCTTTCCCCCTTGGTTCCTTGATCTGATTATCTCAAGAACTGCCAATTCAGTCATTAGCCATTAATAGCTTCCAGCTATAAACTGGTTCATGCCCATTAGACCCTCCTGCGTGGCAACCCCGAATGCGAAATAGATTCCAGGTACCGATACTTAGGCTGGTGTCTCTCCCACGGGAACCAGGGAATGCGGTTCAGGAAACTCAGTCCAGAAAAATAAATCAGGCCAAAGTCTTCATTAGAGACTTGAGCGGAACTCAAATCTCTTTTGAGGAACCCACAAATTTCTAGAAATAGGACTACATTTTAATTTTAAATCCTGCTGATTCGAGCAGGTCTTCTTTCCTAATATCTAGTGCAGGGGTTTGAAATGGCAAACACAGTCTTGGACTTCTGATAAAATTATACCTCATTTTGGAAACTATTAAGTATATACTAAACTATTTAGGATAAGGGGGTGACTGAAGAATGCCTTTCCTATTTTGAAAAAGGTCTTAAAATGAAGTGCAGCTGAAACAAATACTAGAATAAGGTGAAGTAAAATGGAATAGGAAAAAAAGCAGAGGGAAGGGGAAAACTTTCCTAAACCTTAAAACTAAGAATGATTTGTCTCTGTAGTGGGTGAAGAAGGAAGTATCCATTGTCATTTGTAAAATAAATCATTCATACATTCTGCAAGGATGTCAACCCATCTCTTCCAAAGTGGAAGTCGAAGGTTTATGAGCAGAAGCAACTTAAATTAAATATTTCTTTATTTCTTTTCTTCTTGCCTCTAGACTCTCTTTAAATTTTGTGATCCTCTCCACCACCACCACCATTTTCTTAGTTGGGAGAAGAATTATAGGTATTTTGCAGAAGTAGTTTTCTCTGACTTGAAAATTCCTGACTTCCCCAAAGTTTAAAAACATTAACATTGTTATTTAGCCAACCATTTTTTAATCTGAGAAAAGATTCTTTTTATCTAAGGAGGAATATGTCATTAAAAAATATATCGCAAGTGTGTATTCTATCCTATGTTCATCGATGATCAGAAAAGTATATAATGTTTAAATTATAATAGCGAACATTTATATACACATTTACCATTTCTGCATTATAAACTTATCCCAAGCATAGCTATTAATTTACATACAATGGATAAATGTTTGTTCCATAATTACTATTGTCTCTTAAGAAATTTATGGTGTCGCAAAATGAAATTCCACACCCACAAATTTGAGGAACCTACAAATTTCTAGAAATAGGACTACATTTTAATACCAAACCTTGCTGATTCGAGCAGGTATTTTCCTTAGGTGGGGTCACAATTCTCATTTCCTGGGCTTGATACTTTGTCAATTCTTTCTCCTGTCTTCTATTTGACCTGTCACCAAGTGGTTGATATTGTTATTTATTTCTTCATGTTTCCTGCATCTATTCTTTCCTCATTCTCATGTAATCAATGAGACTAGGCAACCTTTTTTTTAAAACTTTTTGGGATTTTTGGTACCCTCTCAGCTGTTCTCTCTCTCTCTCTCTCTCTTTCTCTCTCTCTCTCTCACACACACACACACACATCATTCCTGAAAACCCTACTGCTTAAACTTCCTAAGGCACCTGTTTAACTTAAAGTCCAACCTCTCTACTTGATGTGTCAGGACACTCTTGAATCTGGCCCAATTCAGCTATTACATGACATGTTTAAAACACAAAAGGGTACAGGGTAGAGGCATCCAAGCACCATACTCTTCCTCTTTCTCCTCCTTTCTCTTCTTCCCTCTCTTCTTGGCCTCTATCACTCCTCTTTCTCCCTCCTCCTTCCTTTCCTCCTTCTCCTCTTGGCCTAGTGCCTCCTTTCATTGTGTTTCCAAACTGCATCTATGCCAATCTTCTGATTCAAAAATACTGTGTCTTTATTTGAAAATTCCATGCTCAGCTGAACTACAAGGCCTAGCTCAAGTGGTTCTTTTCATTTGGGGGAAAAAAATGTATCTATTTGAGTACTTACTATATCTTAGGCTCTGTTTTAAGCACCTTATTTTTATTATCTAATTTGACTTTTATAACAGCCCTTTGTGATAACCATACCCCATTTTATGGAGAAAGAAGCCAAGTGAGAAAGAGGGTAAATGAATTGTCCCCACACAGTTTGTAAAAGATGGAGGTAAATCCTTGCTCTGATTCATCCGCATGGGCTGTCTTGTAGCTCAGGTTCCAGCTCCTCCAATAGGGGGCTGGCTCCTTGACATCTCTTTTATTTAATTAGGAGGAGTAAGTGATTCTTAACCACAAAACTTTTCTCGTTACTACTGGGAATTTTTTCGTGTGTTTGTGTCTTCCCCTCACAGCTAAAGCAGGTGTTCCTTCAGAGCAAGGGCGATGTCCTACATTATTCTGTTCCTCTCTGCACGAGGATAGAAATGCATACACAGGAAGTCCTCGAATCCATATGGAATAAATGAATTAACACATCGATGGAGCTCTCTTAAGTCTGTTCCTTTTGGCTCTGATCCTACTTAGAAGACACATTGTGGTTACTCCTTAGGGCATCAACACAACTGCTAAAAAGTAACTTAAGCTGTTTGATATTGAATATATCCCCCAAGTCTTTTTGACTAAATATAGATGTCATATATGAAAAAAGAATGTGATAACACATGTGAAGCCTCTAGGTGTCTCGAATAAAAAATATTATGTAACCTATGCTTTTATTCGTCTGCTGTATTCAGAGCGCTCTCTTTTAACAGCATGAAGCTCTCAGGAGGGGAAAAAAAAGAGCAGATGATTTGTAGGGGTCTCTCTTTTCTGGGATGCATTGCTTACACATGAAAGTTAAAAGCTGAAGTTTCAAGAATTTCTGGATGCAATGCCAAGCACATCTGTTTACTAGGACATTCTATTTAGGGGAAGATTGATTATTGGCAGGTGAGGGTTAAGGGGGAGGCTTTAAACTGGCAGGAAGTCTATTCAGGGGACATGTTATATTACAGAAAGGTGATTTTGGCGTTAAGTCCCATTAGCGATACAAGGTTGAAGATCCTATTGACAGGTCCACACTTCCAAATTAACAAAGCAGTAAATGCACACTCGGCCTGTGATCCATCATTTCTCACCGTGACTCTGGGATAGTGAATATCTTATGAGAGTTTAACCTTCAGTTTTATTTTAAATTAACATAGCAGGTGTTGCCCCTGGGTTATAACGCCAGACCACAAGATTGGACAATAAACAAAACTCTCTGTAATTCAGATTTCCATTTCGTTTATTAGGAATGTTCTGTTATTGCTCACAAAAACAGACAATGCTTACATTGGTTTAGTTTGGGTCCTTTCATTAAGGGAATAGATTCGAGGGGATTTTCCTGAGTTCTTGAGACAAACTGTTTCAGGCTTTTTCTATATTCTATGAAGTTGCATATGTTACTAGCCCTATTTGCAGATGGGAAAATCTATAACACAAAGTAAAACAAACAAACAAACAGACAAACAAAAAACAGACTAGTTCAGAGTTTCTGTCAAATGCAGCAAGTTGTAGTTGAACTAAAAATTTGGACAATACCACAACCATCACCACCACCAACAAAAAACAGATTAAAACCGAGGAGAATGTAACAAAAGCAAAGCTAGATGACGGTAGATGAAAATCTACACCACGGTCAATTGCTTAGGAATAGAAAACTCAATAATTACAGTTTTTACAACGTGCTTGATATGTGATAAAACAAGTCCCCTTGTTACTATGGCATTCTTCTCTTAAAAAAGTGTCTAGGCTTGCTCATGAGTTTATTCTCCAGATGAAATTAAGCATCTTTAATTTATGTTCAACCAGAGCCATCTGGGCTCGTGCTAGTTCCCAAACGACACCCACCGTCAGCCACTTAACCTTGATTTTATTGATTAATATTACATAAAATGTGTAGATAAATTTGGGGAGACTCTACCTTTTCCAATGAAGTTTTTTTTTCTTTTAATCCAGAAACATGATAGTTTAATCCTCACCCACTTACTCTTGCACAATGGAATGTCTAAGTCCCTTACATTTATATTTTAGAAAATGTAGAAATAGTTTCCTACAGATTCATATCCATGTAGTTAAAAAGGAGAGAACTAGAAAAAAATCTACCTTTGTAGGTACAGTGGAGAGCTGCACTTTTTAAATGAACAAAGGCGTAACGCATTTTCGTGCAGCTGTGCACGACTCACAAATTTTGAGGGCAAAGGGAACTAGTTGAGCTGCAATAGCTGAAGATGAGTTCGTGCAACATAACTGTTAATGCTTCTTTTTGAAAGGTTCATAGACCTGTTTGCTGGGGAGAGGGAGGGGTCTTCAGAAATCCTGCCTTGCCCTTTATCCTAGAGGGGTTCCCGTGTGTGTGTGTCTCTCTCTCTGGCCCAGGGCAGGTGCTGACCAGATGATCAGGATGGAAAAGAACATCCTTTGATCTAACCCAAGATCCTGAAAACTGAAATTGCATGACGAGTGTCCAAGGACACGTTTGCTAGGTGGCAGCCAGTGCTTTGTTAGGCGACTTCTCAGTCAGTACCGATAGAAGGCTCAGTGTGTGATGGTGGGTGCAGAATTTGGGAACAGACCAGCTCACGGGCGGATTGCTTTCAGCTTTTTGTTAAATTTGGTTTGGAGGTGAAGGATGGCAAAGGCCCAAGCCCCTCATTTTGTCTAAATGGTATCTTGCTTTGCCAATTACTTCTGGAAGCTTGACCTGGCTCTCCACAATGTTTTGCCAAGTTATTATTTCTTTCTAAATAGTGGGCCAGGAGGAAGGAAGAGGAGCACATGACCCTTTGGTGAATTCAACTCCCCGCTGGGGTCCACTGCTCAGCCCTTTGTTCCCCCAGCACTGCGGCCCAGCGCCTGCTCTTTATTATTCTTTAATGCAGGACCCAGGACTCTGCTCCTCCCAGCAGAGTGTATTCAACTGTCACCATTGTCCCTACAGATCCATTAACTCAGTTGCTCCAAATCCCTAAATGCCCAAAGCAGACCCCTCCCTCCCTCTTTTCTCTTTCTCTCCCTTTTTCATTCTTATTCTCTTGATCTCTCTCTCCCTCATGCCCCTTGCCTTTGGTGGCAGAAGAGAAGGCTAAAGACACACCATAAAGAGATGAAACTAATGACTGACATAACGAAGGTGAAGGCATTCGTGCAACCTGTATCTCTACCTCTACTCACCTGCCAGCCTTCTTTCTCTCCCATTCACTGCACGTACCCTGAGCTAGGTGCTTTACATGTTTTCTTCACAGCACAGCCAAGGTGAGTTCTCCTGTCTCTCTTTTACAGAGGATGGAGCTGAGTGGTTAAGTCACAGCCGCACAGCTGGTGAGAGGTGGTCTGAGCCCAAAGACTGCACTTTTCTGCTTCCAAAATCCTATTTAAATTTTATAGCCCAGAGGGGCAGCTAGCAGCTGTAATTTCTACCATAGTTACAGAAAACTAAAATAGACAGGAATTTTTTAGATAATACACAGCTTAATTGGTGGCAATAATTTCAAATTCTGTTTAAGTGGCATTTTTCCTAAGCTATCCCCAAAATACAACCAATCAAGTTTCATCATTTTTTCCCTTTCCTCTCACAGGCGGAGAGGGCTATTAGAGGCAGCGAACGGCTCTATGGTGGGGTCACTAGAAATAAAAGCGCCTTGGATGTTTGAATGTCTCTGTGGACTTGCCAACACACATTTACGAGTGCCTTCTGTGGGGCACAAAAGTGGACCAGCTTAACCCCTGTCTTAGGAGACTTCACCCTACCAGAGGTGACAAGGAATAAAAAGGCAAAGTAGAAAGCAGGATAACATACAAGGTGGTTGTGCTAAATACAGCCCATAGATAACCAATAGTCACTTTCAAGGTAAGGAAAACATCGCTGGGAGATGTGGAAGTCAGGGGAGGCTTCTTGGAGGAGGTGGAACTCGAGCCGAAATGTTCAAGGATTAGCCTATAGGGGCAATAAGGATGTCCTACAGTCTTATAAACACAGAACTAGTAGAAACCGTGCACATGATGACAAACTCTCCATTTTGTAGGCTACCAGATGGAAAACTAGAGTGGTTAGGGGTTAGAGAAGAGATCAGAGATAGGGGACCCTCAGCTGGCTGCAGGGGACAGTCGTGGGCTGCGGCTGCTGTAGAAATTTGGTGTGGATAAGGTCAGAAAGTTGGGACCAAATAAGAGAGGGCCAGCAGCTAAGACTGAGAAGTTCAGACTTCCCGTGGGTACTGAGGGTCCACGTGGGGCTTCTCTGCTGGGCAATGCGTTGATGGAAGGAGTGTTTTTAGAAGCTCAGTCTGCAGCGGTGGACAGGAGAGAGAGATGAAGGCCGTGGACCAGTCGGGAGATGGTTGTAATGAGCCACGTGTGATATGCTCACTGCACTGGAGCAGTAGCTGGGGGCCAGATGTGGGAGGCATGTGAAAGGAAGGCCTCACAGCATTTGATGACAGATTAGCTATGGGGATGTGGGGGATTTTAGAGAGGCGGAGGGGAAAACTAACAGGCTAATTGTGCCCTCCTTCCCAGCATATTGAAATAGAATCGAAAATACTTTAAATAAGAAACATATTTTAGGATAAACTTTTTCCAAAAAAAAATCTTCTTTCAAATACCTCCTCCCCCTCACCATGGATTTAACCTAAAGTAATGGTGTATTTACCATATGACAATAGACTTAATTTCACATATGAGCCTCTTTTCCCTCAAAGTCAATAAAGATGATAAAAAAAATAATAATCTATTTGCAGTCAGTTCCTTAAACATTTTAATTCCCTTAAATTTGCTCCATGCTCTCCACACAAAAATACTGCACTGGGCCAAAAGAACCAGGTGTCCTGACCTGACCCCATTCGTCAGCCTCATCCACACGGCAATGGTTGGGGAAGCCGAGTAACAGAAAGCCCACATTACGGATCTTTAAAAAAAAATAACACATTTTAAATGTAAAACGCGAAAGAATCAAAGCTCCTCTGCATTCCCATCTGGCTATATGACGATGACAAAAAATGCAGGTGTCACACTCGCCACTCGTGTCTACTATACAATGGAAACAGCCACAGCCATCCCTTTCAAGTCCCATACACTTCTTTAGAAGGAAAGGATAGAATCCTTTCAGTTCTTTGATAAAGGTCCCCACGCATCCTCCACCCCTGAGCTCGCTGACCACCTGGGTTAATGCATTCTAGTCTCCACTCCCCCTTAAGAATGGGTTTTGTAACTTCACGAATGCAGCTTTAGGTGGCTTTTCGCCCAGAGGATGTGTCTGTCCCCTTCCTGCATGCCTAGAGAGCAAGACTCATCAACATGCAAACCAAGGTCGGCACCCCGGTTACTTTTCACTTCACCGGGAGATGCCTCGTGCTCAAACCCTTCCACAGCTGTGAGGACGCTGATGGGAAATGCATGTGTGTTACCAGCACAGGCGCTGTCAGGAAGAAACCAAATGTCACCCTGAGGTATGTGGAAGTCACTATAAATATGTCTCTGGATGTTGACCATCTGGAACAGTAGATCCTGCTTTTGACGGGAGACTGGGATCGCCCTGCGGGCACCGTCTTTCAAGCAGACCCTTGAAGTTTGGCTGGGCAATCACATGACCCTGCCTTTCCAAGGTGTGAAGTGACTACTTTTTCATCATTCCCTTTCTTGTTTCCATCTTGCCTAGTCCTGCGTGCAGCCGACTTCGGGGGGGACAGTTCTCCCGTATTGTGGGAGTCCTGGGCGGGCAGCCCGGTGGGCAGCCTGCCTGCAGCGTATGCTTGGGGGGCTCCCGGGGCTACACAGCGCCTGGCCTTTGTCAGATGCCATCGTGCCACAGTGTCTCCTGCAGGGAGAGCCCATTTGTGAAGAGGAACTTGACCTTCTCCTGAAATATGTTTGCGAAAGTGGAGAATGGCCTGGGTCGCCAGCATCATCCCTGCCGTGTGTGTGTCGCCCTGGCCCTGACACAACACGAGCGGCTCGTTTGCCTTTCTGCCTTTATTTTTCTTAAACCCAGCTCCATTGTAAAGCCAACATGGAATGACAGGAATTCCGAGGGACTGCCGTTTATGAACTTCGTCCTATTTTGGTTACGTAAGAGTGAGAATCGGATAATGCCCCGTCTTCCTAACTCTGCCTGGCTATTTATGAGGATGTCTCCTCATGGAAGAAGACTTTCGAGACCAGAACCCGAGAACATTCTGAGTAACAACTAAACACTACACTAAAATAGTGTCTTAATCGTAACTTTTAACAAAGGGGGCTAAAACTACCAACCGTCTGGTTGCAAAAGTATATATATATATAAGGCATCTCGAAACATAATTTTACAGGCATCTTTATGCAGAGGAATATAAAAATCACAAAGCACTAGCCATAAATCCTGTTATACAACCCATTAAACAGCTCCTATTTCAGAATAGCTTATATACAGTATTATTCATAGCATCTCTCACCTGCCAAGGGTGAGAATAGTGTTGGGTTTCTCCACCAAATGTGAAAGTCCAGTGGGAGCAGGAATGCTCGAGCACCACAGGTATATGAACTTGGATGTGGGATGGCGAGTCTGTTAGGGAGCAGAATCAGTAACTCGCTTGATCCCAAGTCTGAAAACCGAAAATTTTATATTTTGATCCCTGTAAAACCAGGGCACCAATCTGAAGGGCCTTTTTTATACCACAAATTAAACATAGCACATAAACCTTATTGTTACAGTGGGTTCAGTTTCATTAGGCTGGGTGCTTTGGGCAGAGTGGTTCCGTTAACGGCTGCTCACGTATACGATGATGACACCTCATTTTATAGGGCTCAGCCACCGAAAGACCATTAATTTCCAATGACTAATTTATAATTAAAACCTTAAAAAAACATACCCGAACGTTGGTTTATAACCAAGCCAGAAAATCTATTTACATTTAATTAACACTTCAGATAGTCTGTTTAAGACCCATAAACGTAGTGACTTTAATGACCCGTTGCAGAGATGCTGCCTCAGTTTTCGGTGACTTGTAAAACTTTCACAAACGGATCTGCAAATGAATTACCGCCAACTGCTCCCCTTGCAGCTGCCCAGGGCTACGTTAAGAGCGTTTTCCTACTTCCTCCTTTTCTGCTTTCCTTCTAGCTCGAAGCATTTTTGTTTTCAAGCTATTCTATCAGCTGCCCAGGGGGCAGCTGCCGCTCTTAAGTTTTCAAACTTCCCAGTCCCTCTCCGGGTGAAAATCTTATAAACACGTTGGTCCATCATAGATCAGACACGATCAACATTGCAAAAATGAGTTCGGAAAACACCCCCCTCTCTGCCAGCAGCTCAGTGATAGAGCCTGACGCGAACTTTTACAAATGCAGTAGTCAAATGCCAGAGTTTGAAAGTGGATTTTAATTGGGAAAGCCAGAATCAAGGCTTTCCTGGCCTTCTCCATCCTTTATGAACAATCGATAGGTCCCGTTTTCATCGTGGAACGAGGACAGGAAAGGGTCCAAACACTGCCCCGAAAGACATTTTCTTAGCTACACCTTCAAGAGCAAGGCACGGGGGGTGTTAGTTTTACAAAGACAGCCAAGCACCAAGCTCCGTTCACTGCTATCTGTCAGGCAGCATTGAGCGGATAGCAACAACTGGCTTTGACAAGTGTGCTGTGCTAGCATTCCATTCAGAACGAGAGAGAGAGAGAGAGAGAGAGAGAGAGAGAGAGAGAGAGAGAGAGAGAGAGAGGCATTCTTCGACTTTACCTGGGGAAAAACTGCGTTTCTCCTGGCTGCAGAAAATGAATGCGTCCTCTCGCCTGCAACTCTCACTTGGAGGGAGGAGACCACACAGCTCCAGCAAGGCAGCCTTCCTGCTCCTAATCCCCACTCGAATGTGATGACACACACTAACCCCAACCATCTGGTGAAACACGTCCTCAAGCACTCAGCACAGTGGTGTGTCAAGACAGGCTGCCCAATCCCATGGCTTGGGCTGGGAGGCTGAGGGCAGGGCTGAAACTGGAGGTCTGAGAACTCCCGGTCAAGTAACCTGAGATTTTTCCAAGAGAAAGGGCTGCTATAAAAAGAGGAGAAGTGGGAGGTGCTAAAGGGAAGGTGGAGGGAACGGATTCCCCCCGGTGGCCGGTTGTGCCTTACTTTTCACAACTCCCTGTGCTCCCCCTGGGACCCTCCAGAGGATGATGCACGGAGACACTAAAAACCTTCTCCTACCCGCCAGGGTGACCTTCTCAGCGAGGCACCCCTTTCCTTTCTCCCTCCCTCCCTCCATCCTGCTCCCCCTGAAAGATCCCCTTGACACACCGATAAAGTGTGAACGTGGGAGTGGCTTCTGCACCGAGATGTGACACCTACGTTTGGAAATCTCAGCTCCCACCTTCCTCTGCCTAGATGCTGGCTCCTCCAATGTTCCTGGGAGGACGCGGCGAAGAGCAGAAACTTCTCCCTCCCCACTTACAGCTCCTCAGTGTGTGCCACAGGCTGAACTTCAGGAGCAGGCAGTGGAAACGCTCCTGGCTCCTACGCGTGTAAAGCAGCACGCGCGCCCATAGATAAAGGTGGCTTTTTCAGTCACTCGCTGCTTTCACAGACATGTCTTTGTGCAAGCGCTCGGTACCAGGGGGCTCACTCTGCCATTGATTATTTTTATTGGCTTCTAGTTAATTGCACTTATAATGTCCATATCGCTCAAACAGCTCATTAACAATTTTGCTTTGAAATGTTTTCAATTTGGGGTCATTTTAGTACCTCCTTCTTAGGTGCCTTTCTCTCTCTCTCTCTCTCTCTCTCTCTCTCTCTCTCTTTTGAGTTCTCCGGACTGTTTTAGAGAACTAATTACTTTGATAGCAGTGTGAACCAGAAAATGGTCATACTTGCTACACCACTACTTTAAGGAGATATCTGAACATAAACTAATTGCTAGGAATCCCACCATTTAAAACATTCGATCGGACGTCTAAGGAATTTTGATAATCTGAAAGAGAAAATAGGAATTTCAAATATTATCAACTCCCTGACTGTGCCTGTGGGAAGCCAACATTTAAAATTTTGAATTTCTTTGCCCTGGCATGGGGATCTTTGGAATAAAACTCCCAAAACGTTGAACTTGCCTAAAGCATTAAAGTCTAGACTAAAAGTAGACAGATATCTAACATCTGGAGTGCCAGCATCACACAAAAAAATTATATCAATATCTAGCAAAGCTGACTTGACTAGCATGTTTTTTTTTCCCAGGTATTTTTGTGTGATATTATATTAAGATACTTAAAAATGACTCCTGCTGCAATTTTCTGAAGCACAGGATTAGAGAATCGTAATTTTCAGACAATGAATTTTTGGTGTAACTGGGCTACAGGGAAAAAGAAGAAAAACAGAATTAAAAGTTGGAGTCCTGATTCATTTGTTCTAGTTCTTCCCAGACTGATTATGAGGTGTCCATTTCATAATATACAGTATATTTACTAAACCACTGCCCCTAATCAGCTAGATCCAGGTACACGATCAACACAGAAACACTCAACAATGACAAGTGGCACCACGCGGCTAACACTTCTTTTCGACACCATAAAATTTTTAATAGTGCCAATTATTGCAAGGCAATTTTTTTTTCATTTTAATTTTTTTTTTTTTTGTTTATTTTGTTTTGTTTTTGTTTAATTCAACCAGACTCCTGTCTGGAAATCTGGATTACCTCAACTGCTTAGATTTTGAAGACCCTGGAGACATTATTAAGGTAGTTTGCATTCTCTTAAAACTGTAAATTGAGTTACAAAAGTAAAACCTAAGAAACTGTGAAGGCGTCGAATCTCATTTTATCAACCTGTGCTTGTAACACACCTTCTAGAAGACATTTCCCAAGGGGCCCTGACTCTGAATCATGTTATTGTTGAAAGTGCTTTTTAACACGCTTTTCTTCGAACTTAATTGTAAGTCTTTTCCTTAAATCTCAGTCACCACTTCTCTCTTATTGATAACTTCAGCTGTGGATTCTGCTTAAAACTTGCCTTATAAAAAGTACAAGCTGAGCACTAGCTCCTGCCCATTTGCTGTGATCCCAATTCTTGCTCTGCGCGGTGTCTGTAAACATTACATTTCAAAGTGTTGTAAAACGAGTCCACGGCAACGCAGTTGTTGTGGTCGAAGTTCTGAAATGCTTTTGTCAAGGAAAATCAACTCAAACAGAAACCTGAAGCTGGTGCTGTAGGATAAGGCCTGGTTCCCCTCGCCCTGCAGCCAGCTTCAGTGCTCAGCAGTGTCAGGGTAGAAGTTAAGAATTTTCCATCACCTCCCTCCCTTTCCCCTTACCATCTGCAAACAGTTTATTTTTTAAGGAGAAAAAAAAAAAAAGATCGATTCTCTCTTGAAAGCTCTAAACCTAAAACACGGCTCATTCTCAAAGATGACATTCAGCATTTGAATGTCCTGTTTGTTGTTCAGGATGAGGCTGTGTGAAGAGAGAATAGCTTCATCATAGGAATTAAATAAGGACACTCCTAAAATGAAAGATTAATTGTAGGTAACGGTGATATTGAAAAATAGCCCCTCCTATTATGTTCCCACAGTTAAAATGTCCCTTTACTTATTAGCGCCAATTAGTTCCCATGGTAACCGGCCAGCCCTTGTAAACCTGCACTCTGAGCTTCCCTCATCTTTGTCTAGCCTGAACTCACCACCCTTCTTTCTCCACAGATGGCAGTTTCACCGGGTCTATACCCATATCCATATCTTTTGCACACATAAAACTGGCACATAAGTGCCCACATCTAGTTTATGACTAGTACGGTGGTGGCCGAGGGAGGATGCAAGTGACATTTAATCCCCAACCTGCAACACGTGCATCTGCCGCCACACTACTTTCTCCCCCTCTTGGTTATTGTTTCTTCCAGTCTTGTTCTATTATCAGCTGTTTGGTGCTCGTAATTTCTTTTCAGGGAAGCCAATACAGTATAATAAAAACCTCATTAAACAGACACACCTATCAGCCTCAGAGAAAGCCCGAAACTACCCCTTTTTGTATAAAGAATCATTAAAGAGAAAAAGAAAAAAACCCTTGTTTGTCATGCTTGGAAAAAAGAGAACAAAGCCGACATAAAGGTTGACCAAGCCAGGGGCCTAACATGAAGATTTAATGCACTTAAGACACCGCGGTTCCCCCTTGTGCTGTCAGTTGGCCAAGAATCCCAAGTTGGAGTGGTAAACAAATGATCAGCGAGGCTGAGAGCACTCCATTCCCTTGGTGGGGAGGGTCGTAACCAGGGACGTTTCAGTAGCATCTCAGCTGTCACAGGCTGCTCTGTGCCCGGGGCCGTGGGCAGGTGACACTGCTGCTGAGTCCCTGGAAGTGAGCGTGGCCCAAGAAGAACCCGCTGCAGAGTTGGGGAGGACCTTCAGCAAACAACTGCAACAGTGATAACTCAGCAAGCCATGGGCTCTCACAATTTGTGCTGGCTTTACCTTGGACAGAACTCAGTTTTCACGTAGTGTTATTTTGAGGTAAACCATCTCTTACAAGAATTGAGAAGATGGCGACATCTTCTGTGACGGCTCTGTTTTATCTCCCAAGCCAAAATGGTTGCTTTAGATTTTTCATTTTTATATAGCTTCTGCTACCATCACTTTTTCCACTACCAGTTTTGACATGCAAATAATGATAGAGAATAAGTTTCACCAGTTCTGGCGGAATGCTTTATTCTTATAATCGTTTCTGAGGTTGGCCCTGAGGTCATCAGTGATCTAAGTATCAGTCAAGTAAAAGTTCTGATCACCAATGTTTTATACGATAAGATATGGGAATCTGTGAGCCTCCTCATACAGATAAATCCTATGATGGTAACATTCTTTCGGATTCTTTTTTTCTAAAACCCATGACAAATGTCATCTAAAGTCTTACGGAGCTAGAAATATCTATGACATTTAGCCTATTGCTGCTCATATCATATAAAAATCTGGTGAGGCATGATAAATCTTGTCATTTGGGTCACCCTGCACTTTTAAATTACTCAGGGCAACACGGCTTCAGATGATTACTCATTCTCCTTCAGCTAAACCTCACCGCATTTCTGCACATTGAGCTGAATCCTTCTCAGAAAGAGTGGGGGAAATTAGTGCTTTTTAAATGAAGTCAGATGCTATGCAGCAATGCTTGCTTGTGTTTTCAATGGTGGTGGTGGTGGTGGTGTGTGTGTGTGGGGGGGTTGACATGAGTCAATGGTGGCTTTCGTACCAGATGAATGGCTTTGTCACTGGAATGATGCTCCTTCCAGGAAGCACAAATCTAAGAACGCTAAATAAGTATGTGTAACTACACTGTAAGTAATTTTAGGAGGACGAAGTGGAGTGCTAACCCCTTAGGACAAAGCAACGACCCATATCTAGGCAGGTTGAATGAAAGATATTCGATTCGATAGAATATGGCAAAAAGATAGTAAACAATTTTTAAATCTATTTTAAATTCATATTTGTTGAAATCAGTGTCTGGGGCATAAGGGATTAGCCCTCATTTGAGTGGATAATTCAATTTATGAGACATAAATTATAGTTAGCAAATAAGAGGGAAAATGAGAATTTCAGCAATAAGAACTTGAGGTTTATTGAATTTACCTCCAGGTAAATATTTGAGGTGGAGTATGTCCTAAACCTATGAATCAAATAATTATCTTTCACTTCTAATATATACATCCCTTAGTTAAGGTAAATAATATGAAATGGAGTAGAAAATTGGATGCAAAGATGGACATCGCTCACGTCCAGGGAGTATAGGAACATTTTGCTTTTGGAAGGAATAACAGACAAAAATCAAAGAGATCCATAACAAGCCTTCCCAAGATGTGCCGCTTTGGCCTGTCACTTATTCTGAGCTGAAGGCATTCAGGACCTTGCGGGCTCAAAAGAAACTTTGGCCTCTCTCTCTTAAAGAAATTAGGGGTCTTGCAATAATAAGAGTCATTACCAAAAACAACTTTTTATCATCTATCTATAGGGCAGGGCAAACTTCTGATTAATGAGCATCTGTTCGTCTGAGAATGACTTTTCTCCCTTTGAATCTCCAATGTGTCTTACCTCATCCTTGGCTCAGGAGGTCATATAGTCCTCATTTTCCCTTTTTGTCTCTGAACCTCTCATATATGTGGGGTCTCTGATTCTCTTATGTATATGGGGTTACCATTTGCATGTATGTAATTAAATTTGATTATTCTCTCTTGTTAATCTGTTAAATGTAGATTTAATTATTAGATTGGACAAAAGAACCTTAGAGTGCAGAGGAAAGTTTCTTTCTCTCCCACGAAATCGAGTCCCTTTATTTTAGAGATATGAAAAGTGAGGCTTGGGCAGAGTAAGGGTGATATCTAAGTCAACAGAATAGGGAATAAACCCCAGGATTCAAACTATTAGTTCACACATTTTTCTCTCCATAGTAACATGTACTTTTATTAGAAATAAAAAATTAAAACACAAAGATTTTCTTAAAACTGGAGTGGTTATGTTTTATTGGGGTTCCATTAAGTAATTTGAGAAGTTACTCTGAACTTACTTGCATAAAATACCTTAAGTTACTCAGTATTTCTTCTTGAAGCCACTGGAGTGCTTCAAGACCTCAGAAGTGTTAGGCAGATGTGATCAGAAGTACAATAAAGCTTTACTTAATAATTGTCAGATAAATTACTTTTCGTGGCTTTACTGTAAAACGTGAGATAGACCCTATGGGACACGACATCTTCCTTTCTTCCTTTTATGTATTTTTTTTTTCAATATACAGATGAGAGACTTGTGGCTTATCAATGAGATTAATGCTATATTGATTTAGAAAAAAATGGATATCAGACCCTGAACTAAAATTTTTTCCTCAGTAGGATCATAAGATACTTAGGACCGAGGGCAGGAATATACCCCTGTCATTCGCCTGATGTCTGGAAATTGACAAAGATGTATTGTCCCTCAACCAGGGTTGTATTTTTAAAAGTAGAGTTCATTGCTTTTCTGACAGTTATTTGAAAAATTTAAAGTGTAAAGCTGAACCTTAGGCAAATTGAAGAAATAAAAAAAAAATAGTGGCAAAGCAGTAAATACAATAGAAGATAATAGACAAATGGGTACAGAGGACAAGAGTAATTCCATGGAAAAAAGGCAGGGGGGTTGGAACTGAGGTTTTCTTTTCGTAGGTCCCCAAGCCAATGCATTTTAAAATCATTAATTCTTCGGGAGCAAAAACTGTGTCTTACTTACCTTTGTGGCCCTTCTCTCTAGAACTTTACACAGCGTGTTTACCTCATGGTGTGGGCTAAACGGGGCCACAGACTAAACCTGACAAACTCAGAGACCAAAGTAATCTCACAGGGCAGTCTGAATGGAAAAATTCCTATCTGCAAGTGGCTGGGGGTGGGTAGCCGCACCCTCAGCCTGTAGCTTCTTTACTTTTGAAATTATCTATCGTCTTTGTGCATCTAAGATAACATACCTGGAAAAGTCAGAGTGATCTCCTTTTCCAGAGCCCTCAGGGCACAACTGAAGTATCTGAGCGGAGACCTCAGCACTCGCAGGTACCTTCTTCCTGCACACCCAGTCTGTGTGCTGTGAATGTTAATTATTGACTATCCTGGACCCACGCGTGTAAAAGAAGTGTCTCTCCATTTTATTTTTTATCCAGTCTCAGAGATTTCCCCACTGTCTTTCTTCCTCCTCCCTAACTGACCACCAATGAATTTAATGTAACCCTCTCTCTGTACGTCTCCTCCTCTCATTCTAACTGTACAAAATAAGCTGCAAAATTGCTGTTCTCCAGAGCATTTTGTCAATCCATTGAGATTTTGCTTCTTGGCACTTGTGCTCAGTTTGGCTCAAATAAACTCTCATAAACCTTTTTCTTACTTAACGCTGGATGTTCTTTCATTGACAACAGATCGTCAGTAAAAGTTTCCAGTGCTAGCGGGTTGCTTGTCTTGGGGGAGTTTCTAAGTGTCGCTTCTTGGACATGTAGCTCAGTTTGTCCAAGGAGATTAAGTAGTTCGCTTGAAGGCCCTCACTTCTGTGTACATAGCTGACCTGCTGAGTACATAGCAGTTTGAAAGTAGAATATAGCCCTTTACATACTTGCCTTTCTCATTTTAAGAAAGGTCATATGGTTCTAGTACTCACTTAACATTACTGGGAAGTACTTGTGTAAAAATTTCTTAGTAACAGATTGAAAACAGCTGCATACTCATACTTATTACTATTACTGAGTCTTTACTAAGAAATTAAAGCTTACAGATGTTAATGTTTATGTCCGTAAATATATTGTTTTTCTAATGAGCAGCAATATTTAGTTGCTTACTCGATAGGCCAGTGTAATTTCTGCAAGTTAAATTCAAGCTTCGATTTTGTGAGATTCTTTTAGAAAGTTATACAACGAATCGACATTATTAAGCTATTCTTACACGAGTCTTTCTTAGTTAGCACATACTAAGATATGCAAAAAACACAACTGCATAAAATAGAAAATTCTGCTTCTTTTTCTCTTGATAGTTATAAAATATAGTTTGTTTATTTTGACAACCATGATTTCTTTCACATCGACTAAGTTTCCTAGGAAGATTCGAAAAAGCAGTCACAGTATTTTTGCAGTTGCTTTTAGAGGCAAATTTGTCAAGTATTTTCCAGAAAATCTCTTTTTAAAAAATAGGACATCCCTAAACCAGTATTAACTCTTTCTTATGCTAAGTAGTTCTTCTGGTTTACTTTAACAAAAGCTTTGGTTTTAAGTGTTAATATTTCAGAAGCTAAAGTCAAGCAGTTACTTCCCTTCTGCTTTGCATCAATGCAAATCTCTAATTAATGATTTCATTGTCTAATGTCATTAGTTACAGTATTAAAGCCAGAAGCAATAACACAATACACTGTAGAGGTTTATTACTATGGTTTTTATTTTTGAAAACAAATAAAATTTATTTTAAAAAATGTATTCTCTAAAAAAATTTTATTTTCAAAAATTATTTATTTTTTTTCCTGTTAAATCCTGCAAAAACATTGACATATCTTTTCATTTAAAGATATTACTCTTTAGTCTTGCCTTATTTTGCCCTGACCTATCCCATTAGCAGGAATTTTTCTTCTTCCAAATTCTTACCATAATAAAAATAATAATAGCAACACTCAAGATCAGTGAGGCTTTTTAATGTATACATTCAGGTTAATTTAATTAATCCCGACAATACCCCAGTGAGGAAGATCCTACTATTACTGTATTTCACAAAAAAAGAGAACTGAGGTTTAGAAATACAAAGTGCTCTACTTAAGGTCAAACATCCAGTAGAAGGAGATCCTGGATTTGAACTCTTACCTTCTTTGTTTCAACTCTCTTAATTCTTATTTATGAGAAGGTTAAGATGGTAGGGTCATTCATCAAAAGTCTCTATCACTTTGCTAAAGCCTAACTCCCCTGATGTTTATATACATGTTATGAAGTCTATAGATATCTTATACCAGAGTTTTCTGTAAATTGTAGAAAGAGCTCCTCACTTGTGCTCTGAAATGAGAGACACAAGTGAACCCTGTGAAGAATAAGACAACAGGCCCCAAATGGAGTTGCTTATATAAAGCCCCACATCCCCAAAGTGAGACTTGACTTAATTATAGTTTTGGTTCTTCCAGAAATGCAATCTTAACCCAGTCAATCAGAAGTCCCCTGACCAGCATGAGTGAGGTCATCTGCCTGATAGACCCCGCAGTCCCCTAAAGAAAAGTGACCTTGCAATAACCAACTCGCTTTATTTTGGTATAGTAAAACTTCCTGCTTTCCCTCTTCCTTTGCCTAGAAAAAAAGTCTTTCATTTTTTAGAGCTCCTCGTAATGACATTCTATCTGCTAGATTAGGTGCTGCCTCATTCATGAATTGTTGAATAAAACCAATAGGACCTTTAAAATTTACTCAGTTGATTTTTTTTTTTTTGAACAACCTCAAAGAAGAATTTTTCCTACAATGAATAATCTATGTCTTGCGTTCTCTGAGCGGGATCTCATTCTCTTTCCTAGCATTTAGGACTCAGAAGAAGCTCAAGTAGTATTAAGTAACATGGAGGTGAGTATATCTACCTGCGCAAAGCTGCTCTCTCTATCTCAGATCCTTGGTCAGCTTCCATTTCTCTAAGGCTTGACATCTTTGCAGGGCGTCATAGCTACCTACATTGGACTTTTTCTTTAACATGATAATATTCTATGGCAGTCCTTAAATGCCATTCTTAATCACTCCAGCTATTTTAATTAATGCCAGGAGAATTTTAATTGGCATGCATTACTTTCTCAAGGCAACACTGTGCATGATTTTCTGATGCTTCATTTGGACCAGAAGTGAGGTCTAATGCCCCAAAGATGTTTGATAATAGATTAAGCCACAGTGAATTCAATTATGGATTAGAAATTAGATTTCAAATTAACCAAAGGATAAAAATCCAGGGTTCTAGAATTTTTTAAAAAGACTATTTATGGTTTTTATTTTTTTTCCCAGAAATATTTTTGAAAATGGTTTGTCAAACTATGTTAAAAAGAAAATTCAATATGATATGGGATGGTAGCTTTTGCTTTTATTACCCTGTTCTCTACATTGCCTAGGGAATTGATTGGTTATAAAGATCACCTAAGTAAAAGACTTCATTTATCACAGAACCCTTTATTGACTAAATTAAAAAAAAAAAGTTTTTCTAGAGAAACTATATCTAGAATTATTTATACCCTGAGAGAAACAGAAAATTTAGGGACCCAATACTAAGACAAAACTCAGCCTTGTTGACCTCTCTCAGATCTGAAATTCCTTTGATGGAAATTTATCGAATTTAATAGGTGTAGTTTCAAAAACGAAAATCGTCTGCCCTTTATTCCTCAGAGAAGAAATTTGCCAGCTCATGGTGAGGATACAGCAGGTGCTGCAGGGAGGGCGATGTGGCACAGATGGAAGAGAAGACAGGAAGTGGGGTAGGACGATGTCAAATAAGACCTTTTCCTTTTCCAAAACTGTGCCTAGACTTGACCTTTTACTAAGCTGGGGAGCGTCAGTCCTTGGTAGTGGATAATTTAATTATAATACAGATCCATTAGGCCAGAGGCCCCAATCCCTGGCCATAGGCCAGGACATCTGGGGCCTGTTAGGAACCAGGCCGCATAGCAGGAGGTGAGCAGCAGGTGAGAGATGAAAGCTTCATCTGCATTTGCAGCCGCTCCCTATCACTGGCATCACTGCCTCTGCTTCACCTCAGATCATCAGGCATTAGATTCTCATAGGAGCACAGGTCCCTGGTGCCGAAAAGGTTGGGGTCCACTGCATTAGCTTCTGACACTTGTCTTAAAGACAACCACGTTTATAACACTGCATCAGTGGGAAAAATGTTTTCTTAAGTTTCCAGACACCAGGAATTAAAAGTGAGTTAGACATTCTGTGTTTTCTATACTATTTATAAGAGGTTTAAAACCGTAAATCACATTAAAGCTAATTTAATGATAAACTTGATCTGTAACCATCCTGGCAGTCCCCAACTTCCTCCTATGTACCTCTGAAAATTAATGTGCTCTCTCATCTCTCTGTTTCCTTCTATCGCTCTCACCTCTGCAGTGGCTTTTGGGGACCAAATTCTGCAGACCCCTGCTAGTGATAACTTTGTCTAGGAGAATGCAAAGTTGGAGAAAAGTTTCTGGCATATTAAAAAATGAGATTGCCATAACTTAAAACATCCTTGTGGTATGAAGTGTGGTATAGATTTATATTCAAAACTCTATGCTTGTAACCCACAGACATGTAATGTAATATAATTATGCCACTCATACTATGATTATAAGGTTTATCAAAAAGTAATTCCCAGTACACAACAGGAAGCATGGGCCAGAAATAGGATGCACTTTGTAACTGAATGACATATGTCATTTTTAAATCTTTTTAGAGTAACTCTGGGTTTGTAAAAATAATAAAATTTGGAGATAATATCAAAAGTTGAATTTGGGTTGTTTTTGAGGATGCCCAGTGCAGAACAAGGCCCTATGTCGTCAAGAAAAAGGATGTATGAGAGAAATCCAGATGGAGAAGAAGCCTTAGTGAGTGGGTTCATGATGCAGGAGCAGTCGGGGAGAAAGGAAACAGAGAAAGAGGGAGAGGAAGAAGAAGAGAGAGAGAGAAGAGTCTGAGGTCTCACTAATTGGAGGTTTAGAATTCATGCATCGTGGCAATCTAGAGGTCTTAGCTTGGCGGGAGCAAAATACTATAAAGTAGTCATGCCCTAGTCCCTGCTCTCCACAGCCCCGGGCAACCACTAATCTCCTGTCTGTCTCTATGGATTTGCCTATTCTGTATTTTTCATATAAATGGATTCATACAATAAGTGATCTTTTATTTTTGGTTTATTTAGCATGATGTTTTCAAGATTATCCATGTTGTAGTATGTATCAGAACTTCATTCTTTTTTTATGGCCAATTATTATTACATTGTGTAGATATACCATATTTATTTATTCATTCATAAATTGGCAGACATTTGAGTTTTCAACTTTTGACTTTTATTATGAATAATGCTGTTCTGAATATTTGTGTACAGGTTTTTGTGTGGGCAGAAATATGTCTTCGTTTCTCTTGGGTATTTAGCTAGGAGTGGAATTGCTGGGTTGTATGATAATTCTTTGGTTAATGCACTGAAGAACCACCAAGTTGCTTTCCACAGTGGCCGCACCATTTTACTTTCTTGCCAGCAATTTATGAGAGTTCCAGTTTCTCTACATCCTCACCAGTGCTTATTATTTTAGTTTTATTTTTAAAAAATCTAGCCATCAAAAGTGTTGCATCATTGTAGTTTTGATTTGCATTTCTTTGAGAGTCAATGACATGTTTGTTGGACCTGCATATCTTCTTTGGAGAAATGTCTATTCATGTCCTTTGTCCACTTTTAAATTGGGTTAAGTTTCTGCTCTTGAGTTGTAAGAGCTCTTTTTATATAAAGGATGCTAGACCCTCCTCCCATTTTTAAACTGTGCTCTGAAGGAAAAGTGGAAGTTAACTTGGTAAAGAGTCATGGGAAGATCTTTCTGGGCAGAAAGTGCTGTGTATATCTGCTGTGTTACTTAGTCTGCTTAGGCTGCCATAACAAAAATCACAGACTGGTTAGCTGAAACAACATACATTTATTTTCTCAGAGTTTTTGGGGCTGAAAGTTTAAGACCAGAGTGTCAGCATGGTCAGGTTCTAGTGAGAGCCCTCTGCTTGGCTTCCAGATGGCTGGCTGCCTCCTTTCTGTGTCCTCTCCTGGGGCAGAGAGAGGGGAGCAAGTGGGGGAGAGATAGGTATAGAGAGGTATCTAGTATCTTTTCTATAAGGGCACTAATCTCATCATGAGAGTTCTAACCTCATGACCGCATCTAAACCTAATTATCTCCCAAAGACCCCATCTCCAATTACCATCATATTGGGGGTTAGAGCTTCAACATGTGCTTTTTCAGGGCACACAAACATTCAATCCATAATCCCTGCAGAGGCTCTGGGAGGGAAAGGAGCACAGTGAGTGAGGTACTGAAGGTGCACGTCTGCTGCTGATCACAGGGGTCCCTGAGGAGGCTGATCGCAGTGAAGCTGGCACAGTGGCAGGAGAGCCAGCTCATGAAGATCAATGCTTCTCAATCCTAAAGTGCATAAGGCTCACCAGGATCTTGTAAAAGGGCACTTCTGACTCAGTAGATCTGGGAAGAGGTAGAGATTCTGCATTTCTAAGTTCCCAGGTGATTCTGACGTAGAAGCAAGGACATACAGCCCCAAAGAGCCTGATGTTTTCTAAGAGCAGTGGTAAGTTATTAAATGGTTTAAAAAGGAGAATAACAAGATCGACTTTGAGGTTTTAAAGGACTATATATTGGACTAGACAAAGAAATGGGGGGGGGAGAGTAGCTGACTTAATCA
This sequence comes from Cynopterus sphinx, assembly GCA_030015415.1. Lineage (NCBI taxonomy): Eukaryota > Metazoa > Chordata > Mammalia > Chiroptera > Pteropodidae > Cynopterus > Cynopterus sphinx. The sequence goes on along the minus strand of CM057389.1, from coordinate 47,090,559 downwards.
TGGCTAAATAAATTAAGGTCTGTGTGTTCAAAAGATAGAACGTTCTACAAACATTAACATCAATTGTTATGAAGACATTTTCATGATATGAGAAAACATTTATGATATATACTAAATAAAAGGCAGAAATCAAAACTATATACACATTTTGGTTTCAACTTTGTAAAACAATGCGTGGAAGAAGAGGCGAAAGCACTGAGTTAACAGAACCTCTAGGGAGGTCGGATGGTGGGTGATTTTATTCTTTATTTATGCTTCCCTCCATTTCATTTTTCTGCCATTTTCACTCTGGTATTTCATGTGTTTAAACTGCTTTCTAAACGACTCAATATTACCAAAATTATCAAAGACTTGAACATTTCTCTCCCTCAATCTCGAATAAGCCTCCACAGAGCTGCAGTTCTAATACAGTAAATAGGAACACTGGGTGAATTCATTTCCTGGCCCTTCTTAAGGTGCCATGCTGTTGCTGGTTGTCAATTTCACACATGCTATTTCTATCCATTCAGAGCTGACAGCTTGGATTTCCCCCTCCATTGTAATAGCTGCTCTCTCTTCTGGCTTCCCCAGGCTCGCATTTGGTAACCTTTGCCCTTTTATTTGGTACAAGCCAAAATGCCATCTTTGGAAAACTAATGTACCAGAGAAAATGGTAGCACGAAGCCACATAACCTACTGTTCTTTTCCTTTCTGTTTGCAAAGGTTATTATTAGAGCTCATTTTAGAGAATTTCAAATCCATTCAAAGTATCATGGGTTTAAATTTTTCTAATGGAAGCAAAGCTTTTGATGTTTGGGTTTAGAAAGCTGCCTAGCCTCTTTAGAGTTCAAATTTTCATACATTGGCACAATTGATCAAAGACTTTATTTTAAGACAGAGAGAAAAGGCAATTTGCCTATAGTTGTTTTGTATCCTCAACGTTATTATTATACCCTTTTTTTCCCTCCCAAACCATCTCCCTGTTTGAAGATCTACTTTTTTACCAACATATATTGACTTCACCTTCTTTTTGATCATGAGAAATCATCTGGAAACAATTAAGAGTGACGTCACAAATTCAGCATCATGATTTCAATGTAGGATCAAAGAATAGGAAGAAAAAAAATTTGAATGGAGAAGCCTGATTTAACCTTTAAGCACAAATATGTAACACGGTAGGAAGAGGCAAGAAAACATAATAAAATGAAAGAATTATTGATGGGCATGAAAGTAAGGGTGGTTGGTTTACTTTGAGGTTCAACTCAGTTAATATGCAGGCATCCATTTTTATATTTATTGTAGGAAAAAGAAAAACAGCCATCCAGGATCAGTCTGACAAGTGATGCCAAAGTCAGACTTCGTAACGTTGGGTTTGGCAGAGTGTCCTGAAGCTAAATGCAGATGACTATGAAAAAGTCTTAAACCGGGGCTAAAGGTCATAAGCAAGGACAATGGAGCTCGACTTTAGAGGAATTCATACTCTATTAAAGAATTCCTAGACCACTCATGAAAATAACATTGCCTAGTCACCAGAGAAAAGGGAAACTAAAACTAAAGCTAAAACTAAGCCAACCCTGGCGAGTAAGCAAATGGATGATTAGAAGAGGGATTTCAGGAGTCTGAAAGGGTGAGCTTAGAATCTTGATGTGAATGACCCTGAATTTACAGCTCATGTGAGAAGTGTTTACAGCTCATATGGACAGTTTGCTTTTAAGAATTTTAGCTCAGTCTGGACAGAAATGTATGTTTGTAACTAATAAAAACAGTTGATCTCCTATGTATGGATTTCAGCCAGAAGCTACAAGAAGTGAGTGAATTTCACGGAGGTGGTGGGTCTAGTAAGGTGTAAGAGCTTTTATTTGAGGAAATCAGAGAGTAGCAGCTCCAAAATTCTTTTCCTCATATTTAAATCAACAGTCCTGTATTTTCTAGGATGATTCTCAAATATAATGTATTTGTATGTATTTTAAATATCACCTTTAAAATAAAGGCGATTTAAAACATTCTTGAATGCTATTTAATTCTAATATCTTTGCAAACTGTCTTTATACCAATACATTTAGTCATTCATGTCAAAGATCATTATGTGATGTGTGTTCCAATTTAGGTTTGGAAAATATGATCACTATACTAGTTCATAAACCTTCTTTGGCTATCAAGCTATTCCCAAAGAGATTTTTCTCCAAACTGGTTGTTGTTACTCTTGTCACCATAGAAATGATTAAAATATTTTATGGAAGGCATTCTTATCTAACATAATGTTTATTTCCAACCCTTGATTTTTTTGTTCTTTAACTATGAAACACCAATAGAATCTTTTTTTTTTCTTTTTTTAAAGAAAAGGTTGTACCTACGGAAAAAAGAACATTTAGAAGAAACACACACAAAACCACATTCTATTGTCTTTACTTGATTTGCAAACACATGTCTTGTGTGCCTCATTCCCACAGCAATGTCACAAACAAATTGCTGTGATCTTTTCCTGAACTGTGTCGAGGCTTCAGAACCCTTCTCAACACAATATTCCAGAAGTTGCTTAATAACTTATTGAAGTCTGCACCTGAGTTCAAAAAGCATTTGCCTATCTGGCTTTAGAGGAAGAACATTCATATCTGATGATAATTTTGGAGAAGAATATACATGATCTTATTTCGAAATGAGATGATTTCATATTTTTGTTTAAACACATTTATAATTGTATAGACAAGCCATTCTCAATTTACAAATGTTCCATGGGTAGGTTTTTAAGAACTCATGACCTATGAAAGCAGCAGTTAGGGGTGGCAGGACTCGGAAAGCAGACAGAGTGGGTTGTACTTTTTTCTCTCAGCAAAACAGAACACTTAAGAAACAAGTTGTGTAGAGTGAGATGCTTCTGGCTTCAATTTTCTCCTTCATCATGTGTTAAACTGCATAAATTCTTATCTTTAATTGCAAAATGGGGTTGTTTTCAAAAGGAAATATGGTAGCTCAGACAAAGTCATTAGCTTGGTACACGGTACATAGAAAACCCTTTATCTTTGAGGAACAGAGTAATTGTTGTTTCTCTTTCCAGTGAAATGGAGACAATCCTGCCCAATTCTGAACTTTTTTTTTTCAATAGAAGCTTTGGAAAATTTTTATAATTAGACAGCACTTGGATCACAGAGTATGCTAATGCAGTGCAGGTGGTACAAAATGCAGTGTCCTAAGACCTAGTCCCTACTTGGTCTTCAACAAGTTGTTGAGCAAGTTATTTATTTTACTGTGCTCTCAGTTTCCCACAATTAAAGTTATGATTCTAAGATGTTATAATATTAAATGGTATTATTTTAGAGGGATTCAGAAATTGGGAAACCAGTAAATTAATCTGACCCACTTACTCTTTAATATTGTCCTTTGATCACCTCTCCTCGCCCTTCTCAGGCACTCAACTACTTACACACTCAAAGTATCTACCCAGGGAATTCCGAGTCAAATCTAGTCTATGTCAAGTTAAAATCTATATGTGAATCCAAGAGAAATGAAAGCATATGTCCACACAAAAACTTGTGTACAAATGTTCAGAGCAGCATTTACACATATTAGTCAAAGGTGGAAATAATCCAACTGCCCATCATCTGATGAATGGATAAATAAAATGGGGTATATCCATACAATGTAATATTGATTGACTATAAAAAGGAATGAAGTACTAATACGTGGTTGAACCTTGAAAACATTATGCTAAGTGAAATAAGCCAGTCAGGAAGGACTACATATTGCATGATTCCATTTATACAAAGGACTACATATTGCATGATTCCATTTATACAGAAGAGGCAAATCCATAGAGACAGACAATAGATTAGTGATTGCCAGGAGGTAGGAGAGGGGAGAGGGGGGAATGACTGCTAATGGATATGGAGTTTCTTCTGGATGTGATGAAAGTGTTTTAAAATCATGCGATGATATTTGTACAACTCTTTGAAAATGTTAAATATCTTTAAAGTGCACATTTTAAATGGCTGAATTATACAGTATGTAGATTATAACTCAATAAAACTTAAAAAATTCTATTTGAAAAAGATATTGAGAACAAAATGGCGACTCATTCAGGTTCTAAGGCGCTTCCCATGATACAAAACAAACTTGTCTAAAAATGTCTGTAAGTCAATGTTGAGTCAGGAATATATCTTTGGTATTTTCTAATAAGGACAAAAAGAATCATTTCAGAGGGAATGGAGACAAAAGAAAAAGCGTATATTGGCAACTGAATTTTGTAATAGGATGAGTTGTAAATCAAAGCTTTCATTCTAAAAATTAAGGTCATTAGCCAAATAAATCTATATTAAGCGTTCTTAGGTTTTCCTGAGAGATGTTTTGAGGATTCTGACCATTTACAACTACTTTTCACTAAATTTAAAATTTCAAAATACTTTATTGTAATTTCTAAAGACAAAATTCTCTATCAATAAGGCCAACCCAAGTAACCAATGAGGGAATGATTATAAGGCAATGGTTAGTCTCCTTCCCTGTCATTTGCAGACACACATATGTCTCATTCTAGGACCTCCAACTTCTGTTTTAGAAAGTATTTCTGGCTTGTGAACTTACCCCAGACTCTCATTTTAACCTGATTTTATCAATATGTGAATCGCAGGTCACGGCCAGTCATCTATTTACTAATGTTACCTATCTAAAGACCCTTCTGTAATTCTTGTCACTAGTATTGTTCTACTTATTAGGCAGAGAAAAATATTACCCATGGTGGCTTAAAAAAACAACCACCCACAAATCCCCTTCAGAAACAAAATAAATCTCACTCAAGCAGCAGGCAAAGGCAAACACTGAGAAAAAGAGAGCTAACAGAAAATTATTTTTTTCACTTTTCTCAAGAAAACTAGAGGTGGAGGTAAGGCTGGGAGGTCATCCTTGCCTGGTTTCCAGCTCTGATGCACTCATTCCCCAATGTCAAGGAGAGCTGCATCTCCTTACGTTTCTGCTGGCAACATGTAAGAAACCACTCATCCTTTGCAATCTTGCCACTCGATTGGATGTCTAGCTGCTTGTCCTGACAATGATCTGTGATTCTGGTAGCACACACAGCAAGCAGATAATTTCCTTTTCCCAAAGTGAGGAAAAAGGAGAGCATGAGGGGCTCCAAGTGTGCACCCAGGTGCTGCCCAGAGCTTTAGTAAGGACGGGAAGAGGTGGTGGGAACATGAAGGGAGTTGGAACTTGTGACAGAGAAATATAAAAGTCAGCTGTTCCTTCATTTTTATTATAAAATGCACATACTATAATATTTGCTATTTTAACCATTTTAAGTGCACAATTCAGTGGCATTAAGTATATTTGCAGTGTTGTGCAATTCTACTGTTAGTCTCAGGAAATTCTGATCACTGCTAAAAGAGACCCTGAATGCATTAAGTAGTCATTCCCCACCATCCCTTCCCCCAGCCCCTAGTGACCATGAACCTGATCTCCATCTCTGTGGAAACTTGTACATGGATGTTCACAGCACTATTCACAATAGCTAAGAGGTAAAAACAACCCAAATGTCCACCAACAGATGAATGGAGAGACAAAGTGTGGTATATTCATACACTGGACTATTATTCAATGACAAAAAGGAACAGAGTACTGACATATGCTACCACACAGATGATCCTTGAAACACTGAACTTTCCATTTCTGTCTTTGGAGAGGATGAAGGCACCAGCAGCGGAGTGACAGAATGTCACACAAGGGTCCACAGCTCTGGGCTCTAGGAAAGGTTTCTCGTCTAGTCTAGGGTGCCAATTAGGTAATCTATTGAGCACCATTCAGGATGTCAGATGCTCTAGTTGTAAACCCTGCTTCTGTATAAGTTCATTAAAAAACTATAAATTATTCTTTTAAAGTGCTTTAAAAAGAGCTAAAAACAGATAGTGAGTAAGTTAGGGATTAGAGGGCACTGGGAAAAATAAGTCAAGAAGAGTAGAACTATCAAAGAGCCTACCCTTCCTTCATCAATTTTTATGAGTCGCCTTCCTCTTTTGTACTCCTTGCCCATTCCCCACCCTAACTCCCTCCTCTATACTTAACATGCTGGGCTCTTCATCTCTTTTTGAACTTGTTTTGTGATCTGTTTCTCTGTCTATGCTCAGGTAGACCTTGTGTACCCTGTACCTAGCTCGGTGTCCGCTGTGTAGTTGGCACTCAATAAATGGCATTTGAATGAATGAATGGATAATGAGTGAACACGTTAAGCAAATGTTCTTATCCTTGACTTCAATGGAACAGACATACATTGAAGCAAGTCCCACTCCCTGAGCATCGCTCTGTAAAAACTCCAGATCCCTTATCTAGAACGACCCTCTGAACTTTAAATCAGTGGTCATGTTACTCCTCCTTATATGTTGTGCCTGATGGGTATAAAGATTTTATCTGTATTCATCTTCATATTCCCTATAGACCCTGGTAGAGTGATCTGCACAAAGACATACCTTGTAACACTCTCCTACTCTCACCACACACACAGAATAAATCATTAGACTATGATGATTTTGCAGCCACTAATAAATTAGGCAATGATTATTACTGGCTACTAATATTGCAAAAAGAGACCACCAGATGCTTGCCTCTAGGGGGAATATACAACCCTACTTGGGAAGTTATCCTTGCTCAAAATATCCAGATTGTGAGAAACTCTGTAAGACCAACACCCTGCCCTTCCCCCCCCGAAACCTATCAAAGAACTTATTGAGAATAAAAATAATGTTATAGAGTATAGCTTATTTTTTTATATTTTCAATTAAATATTATTTAATTCATTGTTTTTCTTAATTAAAAAACCCTCAATTTCTTTTGACTGATTTGCTAGAACAATGAAACATCAGCAACTTAAATTTATAAAGTAAAAAATAAAAAAAAGACATAATTATGTATACATATATATTTGCTTATGTATGTATATATTATGAAGTGAAACCACAAAAGAAAATAAAGAACAGTACGTAAAATAAAAGTTCCAAGTAAGGATCAACAAGTGCTCGCTCAGTACCACTGATTCTGAAAACTTTTCTTTTGAAAAGTCACTTTAATGAGTACAAAACTGACCATTTTCATTTTCTCTAGTTTATCCACTCAGTTGATGGAACTCTGATTAGGCAATTTTCCTTTTTTCACTTTCTTTTTATCACCAAATGCTCTGAACATGATAAAAGAGCAGCGTGTCCTGAAGCATAGTCTCTCTCATCACCATGAAATTATTTCTATTTCATTTAAAAAAAAACCAAAAACTCCTTCTTACTAAAGAATAATAGAAGGACCTAAATTTCTGTCTTAGCACTAAATGCCTCTTAGTTCTGTGGAAACTTCTCGTTTTCTAGCGATTTCAAGGTCTGTATATTCCCTGCTGTTATAGTCTTCATCAAAATAATAATAAAAAAAAAAAGGAAAAAAGAAGAGAAGAAAGAAAAGAAGAAACGCTACATGACAAGGACATTAAACCTTGAGGGTGGTTTGTTTCGATTTTGGAGTCTTTCTTCACTATTGCAGGGACATTATGTCAACGTCTTAATAAGGGAAGTAAAGCAGTTTACACGCCTCAGAGCATGTGCACTCAAACCAGAAAATTGGCGTGAAGGGGAGAAGGCCAGGCCTGCCCTGCACCCATGGCTGCCACAAGCCAAGGGGCCTGTTGTGGTCAAAACAGATGACACAATTTGCAGACGGCAGGTTTAATGTTGTCATTCTGAGATCTGGAAGGAAAACGTCTTAAAGAAACATGTGTTTTACCTCCTTTCTCCCTAAAATCGGTCAACTCACACAAATGTTGAAAATAATTCTACCCAAATTCAATGAAATTTTGTTTTTATAATGTTGGCCTAACCTTGTGCTGCAAATAGAAAAGACATTTTTGTGTCCTAGAATAACTTTGTTGTCATGAGAACTGCTTTATCAGGCATCATATTTCAACTTTGAATGTCATGAATTATTTCTATATATAAATTAATATTTTACATAATTGATATCAATATAATGTATCAAAGACTCAGTCCCATTTGCATTTTGATAAACATTGAAGCAAATCGAAAACTGAGAGCCATTAGTTTGTTTGAATTTTTAAATATTCCGTAACATTTAATAATACAGAATTTTTATTACTCTTTTTTTATGTTAATTAGGCTTTGAGGTTTTAAGTCATGACTTGCCGGAACAAAAAAAAGCTTGAAAATAAAATGGAGAGATTTATCTAAATATTTTAAAGTGTGCATTTCTCACAAAGATGCTTTTTTTCCCCTGTTTTCTTTTTTATTATGAAATCTGCCTGAATGAAAGGGCTCAGAGGTTTTGGAATAGCTCATTTAGTTCCGACTTTTATGTAGGTTTCCCCTTATGGGCCATAATTAAAAAGCTTACTAATGAATGACAATCTCTTAAAAAACAGCAGTTTCATAACCTTGGACTGACAGAAGATCTTCAATGGTCGAGTTCAAGTCAAAATTTGAAACCAATTTTATATATTAAAGGAAGTCAATATAAATAAATTAGCCTGTATTCTTTCGGTTGCAACAAACTCAAGCTAACATTAGCATGAGAAGGAAGACACTTTTTTTTTCTTTTCATAACTATGAACTCCAGAGGTTTGACTAGCTTTATGTCTTGCAGGCTGTATAAACTTTCTTAGCTCCAACTTTTTTCTTCTTTTTTGATATGTGTTTGGTTTTAATCTTAGACAGTTCTTCTCCAGTGGTATTAGAAAAGCTGCAAGCAAACCTGGGCTCATGTCTTAAAACCTTAACAATCTCAGGAGAAAGCCATTTATTCTGATTGGGATAATTTGGGGCATATAATTCCTGAATCGATCACCATGTTCCTTGAAATGGAATATTTTAATGGCCAAGTGCTCATCCCTGAAACTAGAACATAAGCTCATCTCCATCTGATCCGTGAAGACTGGGACAGAGGAAGAAAAAATTCTAATGCATAATACAAAAATTGCATCAATGAGATTGATGGCCAATCTTATCATTGGTCAATATTAATAGTGTAAAAAGAGAGAGACAGTGGACTAGATATAGAATATCGGAATCTTTCTTCCTTAGCTGATAGTTTTTAGGCAAATAACTTTATGAAGCATAATTATATATTATAATTATTATATCATATAATAATATATGATACAACTTTAAAACTTTATGAGTTATTTGTGATCAAGTTTTCTAATTCCTGAAATGGGTTTTGTCCTTATTCTATTGTGTCTTGCAACCTACATGGTGATAAATCTCCAAACTTAATCAACAGATCTCCCTCTGACCTAGAATATTCTAGAATATTCCCTGTGGAGAATATTCTCCAGATCCACCCTCCCCTCTCCCTATCCTTCTGTGGACCCCAGGAGGCCCACCTTCGTGGACACATGAACAGGCTCTGTTGACCTTTAACTTTCATTTATGTTTGGACAATGAAAACGAATGACAAGGAATTTAGGGGGAGAAGAAAGAGAGCTAAGCACATTCACCCCTTGGTGCCCTTCCCTCAGCCAGTGGGTTGTCAGTGGTCCTGTTTCTATACTGATGACCCAGCTTCTGCTTACAGCCATAGTTAAAGGTCTCTTTGGGTTGGCAATTGCTCCCTTCATTTACCCCTTTGAGCCTGGCAGTGGAGCAGCCTCACCTCTGATTGCTAGACTTGGGGGCCTTCATCATTTCTTATTGATTTCTTCTGAGCAACTCACAGCTCTGTGAAAAGTTTCCTCATTAAATCTATTCAAACACTTTTTTTGAGTACAGCATGTGTTTTGTATTGGGACCATGACCAAAACAGCTCTAGACAAATATCCAAAGGCATCCTAATTTCGATGTTTGGAAAATTGAGACTATTATCTCATTTTAACTTGAGTACATATTTTTTTTCATTAGATGCTCCACCATCCATCAATCATTCCAGCTTAAAACCTTGAGGATAACTTCAAATATTCATTCTTTTTTATCTTCACATTTGGCTATTAAATATTGTCAATCTCATTTCATAATTATTTAAAAAATATACTCTCCCTCACCAAATCTAATGCCAAATGGTCTCTCTGTTAATTCAGTCCGATAGTCTTATCTTCTACACAATCACGAATGTGACCCTATCCCTCCTCTTCTATAAGAAATTTGTGTTTCTAGGACTCTTGGTCAACCACAAGATAACTCTGAGATCCTTTTAAATGCTGTTAAGACCATGATATGGGTTATCTTTTTCTCCTAGGACTGCAAAACTTTGCGTAAGACCTTGAATAATCTCATTCTCTTTAATGTGCCCATGTCTTAGCTGGCTCCATGCATTGTGGGCTGTAAAATGGCTTTTTTTGCTAAGATGCTCTTTTCCGTTTTCTGCTTAAGACATTGCTAATTCATTCTTTTAATCTTACTTAATATTTTACCTTCTCTGTGAGGAATTACCAGTGCCCCAATAATAATTTTTTTATATGCCTCTTGTACACATATTTTAAAGCATGATGTTATTGCAATGTAAGTATGATTGATGTCTATTTTCCAACTTGATTATGGGCCCCTTGAGGGCAAGTGCTGCATCTTACCTATTTTTGTACTGTTGGTGTCAAGTTACAGAGCCTGGTACATAATGGCTTATTAAAATTAAAGAACATTTAAAAGAATGAAAAGACAAATCATAGACTAGAAGAAAATATTTGCAAAATATGTAACTGATAGAGGACTGTTAACCAAAACATGAGAAAAACTCTCGAAATTCAACAATAAGAAAACAAACACATCAATTAAAACATGGGCGTAAAATTTAAATAGACACTTCATCAAAGAAGATGTAGAGATGGCAAAGTAGCATATGAAAAGATGCTAAACATTATATATCATCAGGGAATTATAAATTAAAATAATAAAATACTACACACCTATAAGGACAGCTAAAATACAAAAACCTTAAAACCAAATACTGGTCAGGATATGTAGCAACAGGAACTCGAATTCATCAGAATGCTGGTCAGAATACAAAATATTACAGCCACTTTGGAAGATAGTTTGGCAATTTCTTGGAAAGCTTAACATAGTGTTACCATTTGACCAGGAATTATGCTTTTAGATATTTACTCAAATGAGTTGACAAATTATGTCCACACAAAAACTGGCACACAAACAGTTATAATAACTTTATCCATAATTACCAAAATCCTGAAGCAGCTAAGATGTCCTAGAGTAGGTTAATGGATAAATAAACTATGGTGCATTAGACAATAGAATATTATTCTGTGCTAAAGAAATGAGCTATCAAGCCATGAAAAGAGATGGAGAGACCTTAAATGCATATTACCAAGTGAAAGAAGCAATTCTGAAAAGGCTACATAATATATGACTCCAACTACATGATGAAACTTCTCCTTCTAGTCATGGTATTATAATGGTGGCTACATGATATCATGGGCTGAATGTTTGTGTCACCTCAAAATTCATATGTTGAAATCCTTACCCCCAATATGACTGTATTTGAAAACAGGGCTAATGTAGAAATTATTAAGGTTTAATAAAATCATGAGGGCGGGGCCCTGATCTGGTAGGATTAGTGTCCTCATAAGAAGAGATACTCTTTCTCTCCACCAATGAGAAGGCCACTCAGAAAACCTCACCAGAACCAGTCTGTGCTGGCACCCTGATCTTGAACTTCCAGTCTCCCAACTGTGAGAAAGTGAATTTCTGTTGTTTAAGCCACACAACTCATTTATTTATTTACTCACTCATTTTTTTCAGCATTTAGCAAATGAATACCTGATGTAAACAAAGCAAGAGCTCTAAAATTACTTCGAATGATACCATTTGAATACATGTGTTAGTTTCCTAATAAGATTACAGAGATTGTGACTAAACTCATTTTTTCTATGTAGAATGCATTCAAGATATTGTCATTTCTCATCAATATGTATCATACCTAACTATAAAAATTGAGTAAATATCTAGAATCACAATTGCTAGATCGAATTGTAAGATTATTATCAGTTTAAATTATTCAGAGTAAATGTAATGTAGGAATAAAAAAAGCAGTATTAATTAAAATAGATTAGTATTTTAAACGAGTCCCAACTTGTATGACAAACTCATTTAAAGAAATTTACATCTTTTTTTTGCTAATGAAGACACTGTGTGAGTCTTAAGAAAGGTCTGGAGAAATGGTCTAAACCACAATAGTAGCAGAGAGGTGTTTCTTGGCCCCATTTTGGAACATAAACTTTCACATCACTCTGAAATGGAATTGATAAAAGAGAAGAGAAATATGTCTTATTTTATTAAGGTACTTCTGCTAATGGATGTCAATGAAATAGTTTTCCCGCTTTCATTTTTACTGGGATTTCAGAAAGTCACATTGATTTGGCAATATTTGGTCTCCTCACGTATATGTATTTTAAATATTAACCCTTCTTGATAGCATAGTCAATGGGCAGGCTATAAAATTCCACTTTTTGAGGGGGGGCGGGTGTCAAAATTATATCTGTAAACTAAGTGTTGTGCTCCAATGTAGGATGTGTGTGTTAAGAGCATTTCTGATCTGTATTAAGGAAAAATTTCTGGTGACATTGAGGTAGGTTAAAATAATGAAAAAGTTGAAAGCATTCAATAATAATAGTTCTTACTAATTCACTGAGTAAGTGGATATTTTGTTTGTAAACATAGGCAGTTTGAAACACATACACACCATGAATGCTTTGTTGCAGACTTTCTCTCTCTCTCCTCCCTCTCCCCCTCTCTCTCTTTCTCTAACACACACACACACACACACACACACACACACACACACACACACACACACGCTTTGTTGCAGGCTCACATCCACTGAAAGCCTGGGTCAGAAAAGTAATGAAACACAATGAAAAGAGTAAAGCTGCTCCCCATCCAGTACACCCAGTACATCCGTATTACCAAACTTCAAAGCTCGTTATAGATGTTAGAATATTTGATCATCGCGTCTCTATATGGGGGAATATAATTCCCAACCGGAAACTGAGGAAAAGAGATTAAGTGATTTGTACAGACCTCAGGGAGCCAAGCTAAATCCCTGTGATTCTGTAGTAGAAAAATAATTTTCTTTGCATACTTTCATCTAAAGTGACTTAGGACTTAATTAAAATTATACACATTTTGAAATACACAAAATTCTAAATGCCAGTCAAGGCTGACCTTGACCTTGTCTGCTTGAATACATGGAGTATAAATCAATTCTATGGTTATTGTTTTAAACTTTTAAAGGTTTTCTGATTCTTCCTCCCTTAAAAAATTTAAGAGGTTATTTATATTTTCTTAGGTACATATGCAATTGATTGGAGAGAACTGTAAATGTTATTTTCCAACTGTTTGAATGTGGGTGCATATGTATATGTGTTTTAAAACTTTTAACTAGAAAATATTATAAAAGATAAAACAAATTATGGTAGTTTGTGGATAGTGTTATATGCCCAGCGGGTGTGCTTGCTCTTCAATGACATATCTACTGTGTGTACTTGAACTCTTTGGAAGTAACTAAAATAGGTTAGAATGATTTCCCAACTTTTTTCATTAATTAGTTCTTTTCCCTGTAAAATATAATCTCACAGACCTTCCTTATGAAATTTTATAATTAATTCACCACTTTTATGAAGTGATTTATAAAGAAAATATTTTAGGTAAAAACATTACATTGTCATATTATTAAAAATATATAAAGTTTATTTAACATAATATTTAATATTCATAAGATAGAAGTAAATTTGAAAATGCCTCCATTTATCAAGTTACCCATGCTACTTAATTTCAATTAAATATGAAAGAAAAAATAAGTTTTCAATAACATAATAAGATATTACATTAAACAGTGATTTAACCCATATTAAAAAATGGACCAAAACAACTGATATATTCCAGCATCCAAATTAGGTAGAAACAGTTTTTATGACATCTTTGAAATTTTGGTTGTAAACTTTGATCAATTGATTAGTTTCATACATTAAAAAATTTTAAATTATAGAAATTTGTAAGAAATTCTAAAAATACATCATTTTTATAAGTTTAAAACATTTCAAAACTTTTAAAAATGATTGATATATGTGATTGGTATTTGCAAGCATCTATGCACAAGTCACGTATTGTACATAGATATCATTTTTATTTGCAACAAATGAAAAGACAATTTAGACATATTAATCACTACTTTTACTCTTTTTAATCCTAGTTCTGAATTACCAGAGATAACTTGATGTAAAAAAATTAATCAGATGAATGCATTGCACAGATCTGATGAATAGCATATGGGGGTGATTGTGTAGAATTTTTATTACTTTTGTAGTCTTCATTAAAGTTTATATTTGAATATGTGTTTCTTACAGTTCTTATATTTATTTAATAATCTAATATTCATATAAATTGAACAATATATGCCATGAATCAAAACAAATAAAACCTGCACAATCATCAAAAGCTTCACGGGCTCTAATGGCATACAGGTGGGTGGTAAATTAAAAGAGACTGAAACATAAATAGGTTTTTAAATTTTCCTCACTAATTCACTATGCACCCTCACTCAATGTACTGAGTGATCTTTAATCATTTCTCTTTAAGGTATAGTATATTTAAATATTTTACATATATTTCAGCATGTAAGAATATAAGTAAGTCCTCATGAACTCTTTTCCAAGTTCCAATGTTTCTCAAATCTTCATTTACAGGACACACCTAAAGCTCGGGGAGGCAGTTAGACACACTGATCTTACATTGTTAGTTGACATTTGGTTTATTTAAAAATAAAAGTAAAACCACATAACAAAGACAAAAAGACACACAGGAAAGGAAGAATCGAAAGAGAAAAAGGGCAAGAAAAAGCTAAAAAATTGATAAAAATGGACACCGAGCAAAGTTCATTTCTCAGTGCCCTTCCCTCATCCTCTGCCCCCACCCACACCCGCCTTTCAGTGCCTCATGCACCATCTGCTCCTTCCTCCCAACCACTGGTCCTCTGCCCAGGCTGCTCCTTCCTCTCGTCATTGTGCCCCAAGTTCAGTCGGCGCTCCTTCAGCTCTCAGGCCATGATGTTGGGGAAGCCCCCCTAACCCTCACCCAGGCTAGATGGCGCCAGCCATCCTCAATATGACACACCGAGAGCTTTTGCTACAAAATACTTGTCGGCATTGTTTATCTTAAATTTTATCTGTGGGCTAAATTAGCAAATCTCTTCTTATTGTTTAACCTTATAATGCCCTGTTCTTAGTAATGGTTCCACTCCTCTGCTTCTATTTTCCTGAATGTCATCTAACTCCTAATTATTTTTTATTTTGATGTTGTTGTTGCCCTTTTGATTTAGGTGACCCCTTTCAGTATTTCCTGTAGTGCATAGTGGAGAAGTCCCTCCATTTTTGTATGTCTGGAAGGATCTTTATTTCTCCTTCATATCTAAAGGAGAGCTTAGCTGGATAGAATATTCTGGGCTTATTTAATAAACGCCAGCCTCTACCCTAGATTGTAGGTTCCAGGAGGAGAGGAGAATTGCCTGTTTATGCTAAAGCCTTTGTTTTCGAGGCTCAGCATGTTCTCTGGCATTCAATAGGTGCCCAAATAAATATACATTGAAGGAGGAAGAAAAGGGGCATGGGAAGAAAAGAAGGAATGAAAGGAGAAAATAAACAAAAGAAAGAAAATAGTGAAATATTAGAAGAAGGGATAATAAAACGTATGTTAAATTTATCTGACTCAACAAATATTTATTTGATGTCCACCATGCAGAAATTCAGGTGGAAATATGGCTAGAACAGGGACCGGCCCACCCTGGAGGGTGTAGTGAGAAGAATCAGTGAATCCCTGGGGGCCAAGATGGCTTTATGAACACCCCACCTGGCTTTTCCCGGGCATCGCACAGGTATCCAGAATTCAACAGATGCCTAGCCTGTCCTCCCACTCCAGCTGACGTTTTTCCCTGGCTTTTTTTTTTTTTTTTTAAATCACAGCAAATGTCACCACTTCATCCAAGTGTAGATAGTGCTTTTTGAGAAATCGACAGTACGAGGGTGGTGAGAGACAGGGTGGTATCTTAATGGAGATAGGGACCAAGAGAGGCTTAAGGGGGTCACTATTGCCACTTGGAAATTGTGGCTTTTATCTGAACTTTTATGCTAAGACTAGCAGAGAAAACCCAGAGTCAGAGCTGCAATGTCAAGGTCTGAGCTTGAGGGGCGAGGGACAGGGGGAGTGATTCAGACAAGCCTGTCAACTCTTTGATACAATATTTATTTATTCATCTATTTACTCACTCAAAACATTTTTTTAATATCTTTTCAAAGCACTAACTTAAGAAGCTCATCAGGGGTACAATAATAATAGGTTAGAACCTGGTCGTTAGTCTCAAGAAAACTGAAGGAGGAGGACAGATGTGAAAGGTGCACAAAATTAAAATACGTCTTACCATAAATCCCATAAAAGGTATACAAAGTGATTTGATAGCTTCGTCATTTGTTATTTAAGAGACAGTTTCCAGGCCTCGCTATGGCTGGATCAGGTCTGCCCGCGGCTGGAGGCCTCAGCTAACGCCCGCATCTTCTCCATCTGCCCTTCTCCTAGGGAGCCGTGGAATGAACCCCTCTTCTGAGGGTGCAGAGAGCCAGGAGGAGGCAGGGGTCAGGCCACCTTCTTCTCAGACACTCTACACAATCTCTTCTTGCCTTGCTGCAGTGAGTTGTCCAGAAAGTCTCTTTTCCAGAAATGTCAAGATGAGAAGCAGGTTCTATGGCTCAGCGAGCATCCCGGTGGGAGCCCAGGCTGGCTCTGCTTTTATAGGGTCTCCAGAATGACCAGCCATTCCCCTCAGGGAGCCACCTGAGGGAGTGACAGTCTTCTTTCAGGAACTCTGAAACTCCAAGGGGCTGAGGACTCAAATGACCCTTCTCTTTGTCCTAATTCGTTCTTTAGACCAGCTGATGGGGGTAGGACTAGGTGGGATCACAGCGCTTGATTCGGGTCAGGTGGATTTCTCTATTTCTTAGTAACGGTGGTGGATGTGGCAGGGGATGGGGGAGGGTGGGTGGTGCTTGTCTGAGTCCAGTTGTGGTGGTTCTCATTCAAACGTGGGTACCTCAATTCCTGCTTATTTTCCACTGGACTGCGATCACGAATTCTAGAGCAATAAGAAAAACTCTAGTCAGTATAGTACTTTGCAGAAATTTTGATCTTAGATTATTTTTAACTCAAGTATGTGTGTTATACTTTCATCAAGTAACTTTTTGTTGTTTCTATCAAGATTTTTCACTCAGGTATCTATTCGTTTTGCCAGATGATTGATAATGTTATCCAGTTTCCTGATATTAAACCATTGTTACATTTCTCTGACCCTTTTAAAATTCAGTCGGATCACACTTAGGTGTTTTTCCTGTGCCAAAAATATGACCCGTCGAAGGCAGGCATTCCTTCGTTTGGAACAAGATGCTTGCTTCTGGCCATGGGCTGGTAGCAGAGCATGTAGAATCCCTGACACATCCAATGAGGCTCTCTTCTTTCCTCCCAGCCTTGGGAACACCATGCAGACTTTGAGAAGTGCTGAACTCTTGAAGTCAACTGGCTGATACTATAGTTTCTCATCCACGTTACAGATGTGATTTCCTTGGTTGACCTTTGCTTGGTTTATATTTGTCCAAGCATTTACTTTTAATTTGTTATGGTACTGTGTTTATCTTATAAAGGGAATGACTGGATTTTTTAAAAATAGAATTTAGTTGAAACTTTGGCTTTTAAATGATTTGAGATAATTATAGGGATTAATCTATTGGTTCTTAATTTTGCTGTCATGTGCAACAGTACCTCCAGAAACCTCAGCCAGGCACACTATCCCAACGGTCGTGGGACAGAGAAGCTCACAGGCCAAACTAAAATGCTCAGATCACATGGATTCTTAAAACAGTTTAAAACACACAGTGAAAAGCAAGGAAAAAAGAGACAAGTAAGGCTAACACACTTAAGGTAGGGTGTAAACAGGGTGGGAGGGCCACACCGCCTGATCCCTGACTTCGGACTCCTGAGTCCTTCCAGCTAGTGGTGTGATTCTGAAGAAGCCCAGCAAATGGAACTTACCAGGGTCAATACACTTGCTGAATCAGGGAGAAGCAAGTGGATGTGCCTGACCCCTCCTGTGACCTGCTGGTTAGCTGCTAACCAGCTCTGGATTTTACCTGGAATTCTTGAGCAAAGCACATGTAGGGCCAGTCATGAGACAATGATGGGTGTCACCAATGGTTGGCCAATTTATTGATGACATAGCAGTCAAAATAGAGGTGACATGATCTATAGTTTATTACTTTTTTTTATCCCTTTCTATATATCACTCTCATTTGTTTTGTTTATGTTCTATTTATTTTAAGTATCTTAACGTGACTTAGAGGTTACTTATTCTGTACCTAATAAATATTATGTATGCTGCCTGTGTGTCTCTCAGGCTTCCTGCTTACTCATTATCTACAATTAACACATCCTGTGAGTTAATCTATATCTCATAAACCGCTTGCTTAATTACTGTTTAACCCTTTTCATAGGTTTTCTTCATCCCATTTATTTTGTTTTCTGTAGCATAGTTGAATATTCTCAGCAAGATAGCATATACATATTACCTTGGCATTTGGCAATGACCTGAAAGATAAAGAATCTTAAATGTATATTTCTTTAATAACCAAAGTCAAGAATATACCCATAATGTCTGGAAAATCATTTAGCTTGTTTTTACTTTGCTGTCCTTTCTAACTCCAGTAGCTTATCAGTGTTTAATTTATTAAAAACTGTGGCAATTGCTACTAAATATTAACCTAATTTTACCTTGCATTCCTTTTAAAGTATATTACTAGCATTTGCATTGAATTTTGTTTCTGCAGTTCTACACATCACAATTGATATTAATAGATCGGAGCAAAAGTACATCAGCTCTTGCCACTGTTGGATGCTGTTCACAGCTGTTCATATGCTGCCAGTTTGGAGCAATCAACATTTGGGTTAGTGAACAACGTTTTGGAAGTGAACCTGTTTTTAAGCAGAGGAGTTTCTGGATTTTCAGATGATATATTTATCTTTGAGGAAAGCAAAAAAAAAAAAATTAATAAAAGCTATTTGAAGGCAAAATGAACTGGGCTTCTCAGAAATTTCGGGGTTTGTTCACAGCTTTTTCTTTTATTACTGTGCTTAAGTGTAAAGGAAGATAAACACTAGTCTTAAGGAGTTTATTTCCATTTTAATCATAGTTTTCATACTTTCAAAATCTACATTACTTAGAATTTGGTACGAGTATATTAACTGTTTTAGCTGTAAGCGTCAGAAGGCCATCTTAAAGAAGCTTAAATAGGCAGAGGGATTTACCAAAGGGAAGGGTTCAAGAGTGAAACCAGAGCAGGTAAAGATATGATTGAGTCTTAGGAACAACTTGAACTAGGGACGTGAATGCTGACGGATGTCTTACATTCTACCTCACACCTTTCTACTGATCATTTCCGTCTTCTCTAAGGGCTAATCATGCTTCTCTGTAGAGCAGGAGATATGATCCTTAGAAACTACTGCATTTCTCATTGTGTAGTTTCTATCAGCAGAAACAGACCAGCTTTCTACATCGCATTCGGTACAAAAGGCATGGAGGAGGAATCTGATCAGCCAGATCGGGGTAGGCGGCCACTTCTGGACCAATCAGCTGTGGCTCCATGTTTGATGGGAGCAGGTAGGGTGACATGAGATCTCCACTGCTCTTTCTTGGACCCATGTGGTTGAAGCTGGGGAAAGAGCATTACCAGAAGAAGTGGAGTGCTGGCCAGGCATGGTGTTCATGTCTATACCACCACAGTTTTTAAGTTTATTCCAATTTTGATCGCCAAAAAATATGGGAGAAAATTTTAATTTTTATGAAATAAGTGCCTTATAAATGCATCCATTTTTAGAAGAATTAAAATCTCATGAATATGACGAACTCAGAGAAAATGTGAAGACCAGAAGCACATTGAATTAACATAAAAAGTAAGCAAGATAATTATTCTGTTTTTCATAAATGAGGTATTGCATGGGTGCTTCTAGGGTGGAGAGAGGAGGTAGTGTGGTTTGTGCATCTGAGTCTGAAAATTTAGAGTAAAAATACACTGTGTCATCATTATGATTAAGAAAATTGCAAGTCACACATGCCGAAGAGGTTAAGCGAGGTTAAACTAAAGAGTCGCCACTTAACACTGTCCCTTTAAAGGCCAGCTAACTCAAATCCGCAGCCACAGTATTTGTTTTTGACCTGTCCTTGACTTCTGCAACTATCTTTAACTCCTATTTACCTGGAATTCTACCAAAAACTTCTGGGAATTCTTTCCGTATTATTAGCATTCTTAACCAGTGAACATGTCCACAAAAAAAATGAAAATAGACTTTGCCCTGAAGTTTTTCTATACTTTAATGTGTTTAGCATCCTCCCATCACCTTCATCCCCCAGAGGAGAGCAAGAAGCAAAAATCCTGCCTTCCAATGTGACAGATGGCATATGCTACTTTCAAAAAGTAGTTAAGGGTAATTGTCCAATTATGAGGGAGTGGAATTGTGGGTAGCCAAAGGAGCCAGATTTGCTCTAAGGAGATGTGAGTGTAGGTTTCAGTCAGCGTGGCATGTTGCAGTGTGTCTGCTGACAGAATTGTGTGCCAGGCACTTGGGTGTACCAGGACAACTGTGCTGCTTTAGACAGCTCCTGATGAAGTGAATAGCTTCAATGGTATTATCTCCAGCTTGATTCCCAGTGAGAGAATAAGAACATGATAGCGAGAGAAAAGATCGATAATGTCCAAAAGGCATGTATTCAGAAGCCACTATGGTTTCAGGAATATGAAAAGCATATATTCTTGAAGAAATTAGAATTTTATAAACATATTGCTTTGTTTGCTGAAAATGACCAGGGCAGAAAAATAAGATCAAATATTAAATTTGAAAAAAAAAAAGATCAGATTCAAATAAATTGGAACTTGCTACCTTTGGCCTGGTGACTAACATGGTATTTTCAAAATGTATTATCTTTTATTCATAATAACAAAAAAAGAATAAAGCAAAAAGAAGATGTGCCTTTGGCAAATTTCTTTGGGCAATTTTTTTAAGTCATTCTCAACTTTAGATTAATAAGTATGTGAAAACAGCCAAATATCTGAACCACATTAGATAAAGTATATGAATTAGACACTCACAATATTAGATTCAATAATAGGTGTTTTTACAATTTGCATATAAATCTTAGTGGAATCTGGTGTTGTATGGAAGTTTCACAAGCCAGTCTTGACTGAGACAGCCTTGAGAATTGGAGAGCTGGGGACAGTTAACTCTGAGAGGTCACACATACTGAATCTGTATCTAATGTTTGTTATTTGGTGTTTATGTTTGAGTTGGCTACAAAATTCTGTTTGTTTTATTTATTTTCCTCAGCAAAATTGGATTCTAACATATGGAAACATTTCTACAGTGCAAGAGAGAAAGAACAAGATTTCAAAATAATGTCATATGAATATATAGTTCCAACTGAGGGTACTAGATATTTCATATAGCAAACGTATAGTTGATGAAGTTGGTATCTCTCCCCCTTTTCTTCTCAAATACATTTCTTTCTTTTCTTTCTTTTCTTTATTCTTTCTTTTTTTTTAAAGTGCTCTCTGAATTCATTTGACACAGTAGGGTACATTTAAAAATATTGATTCTTCTCTGTTACAGGCTTAGTTTGCTTCTCATATTATTGAAAAAGTTCAGTAAGAAAGTGTTTGATTCCATAAAGTTCAACAGCATAAGCTTCTATTTATTAAAAAAAGAAAAGAAATTCATATAGTAACTTCTACACTGCCTGATAAGGTTTATTTTAAAACTTAATATAATAACTATAATTTTGTAAGCAAACCAATTTCTACATAATATAGGTAATATTCATAAGGCAGCAGAGTAATTTTTGATCTAGAAAATATGCTTGACTATTTACATGATTTTAATATTCCCACTAGTTTCTTTCTTTCTTCTCTCCTCCCTCCCTCCCTTCTGTCCTCTTCCTTCCTTCCTTCCTTCCTTCCTTCCTTCCTTCCTTCCTTCCTTCCTTCCTTCCTGCCTGCCTGCCTTTCCCCTTGAGGAAAGGAATGAAGATGGAAAACAACTTTTTCCCTTTCATGGTTTAAAAATGTCCAGAAATGTAAATCTCTGTTTAAGATGCCACTGATGTTGATTGCAATTATCTATAAGACTTGGAATTTTCCTGTCTTACTAATGAAAATTTGGCAAGTGGGAAAGTTTTGAGAATCTGGATAAAAGAATTTAAATTCACTTGTGTGAGAGCATTATGCCCCTTTTACAATTGTCTCAATTATTTAATTTTTAAGCATCTAGTACACGTGCTATTGAAGTGAGCACAATTTTTAAACATCTATTCCAAATTTCTTTCACAGCACTCAGTTTGGGCAGATATTACTTGGGTTAACTGCGTAGCCCTTCCTTTTACTTGCAGCATATTCATCTGAAACTCCCATGTTCAGAGAGCTTTTAATAACTATGTTGCATAGCAATGAAAACCATTATTCTACTCTAATACTTTGGCCCTTGTATCTCTAATGGGAGAAATTAAAGCTCCCTCCTGTTTTTAATTAGTGTTTGGCCATATAGCACACAACTATAAAAATGCTTATTTTATTGTATCAGATAAAATCTGTGCCATATTTGCAAATGTGAGGACAGTGGTGTGCTTTAGTAGGTAGGTGAAAAGAAAATATAGCTTCGAAAGGCTGCGTCTGAAAAGGAGGAAAGCTTGACAAAGATAAATTGAGCATTTGCTCAACCAATACAAACAGGCTAAAAAAAAAAATCAAGTGGACCACATATGGAGTTATAGTTAAAAAAAAGGGGGGGGGAAGCATGTAATATTTTGCATTAACCCTCCAAATTCCACTGTGAAACAGTCAATAGGGTGATTTCTTCAGATTTGTGGCTAATTGGCACAATCTAACAAACTACATGCTACATAATTTTGAAATAAAAGTCTTGCCGGAAAAAAAGATATAATCAGCCTCGAGCCATAGGATACCATTCTCGGCAATAAAGAGACAATAACCAGTGAAGCAACCAGTTGGCTGAAATGAGGAAATAGGGAGAGAATAATTATCAGTTCGTAATCGCCGTGACCATTCCCCTCTCCTGCAGGCTCCTCTTGAGCGAAGCTTCTGCACCTGGCACTTGTGTGTACTTGCAGCTGAGAGAGGACACAGAAGGCCAGGCCATAATGGCCTGCTCCCCGGCCCTCTGAGCAGGTCGCCATCTCAATGGCTGCAGATGTCTGCGAAGAATGATCACTCCTAGGTACCTCCTTCGGTTATAATCTAGAGTCCTTGTAGCCAGCGGCTTGAGCTCTTTAACATAAAGGCTGGGCCTGAATTAAGGGTCTTGGGAAACCTTTCATGGGCCAAGCTTTAGATGTTCTAAGCAGATTGTGAAAATAATTTACAACAAAGGGCCAGGTTACTTTAAAAGTAAGGAAAAAAAAAACCATTAACTCTATGTTATGCTGCCTCTGATGAGTTTCTATAAACCGATAAGCTTGCCTGATGTAGCTTTCTGAATTTTAAACACATATGCACAAGCTAGCTAGGCTATAACTGGTTCTTATTAAGCTATTAAAAGGGAATACTAAAAGGAGGCTTAAAATCAGGTGCATTCAATAAAACTCTATTTGAGTTGGCACACAGGCAGTTGCATATGTTTTCTGGTTGAGCTGGTGCTGGAAGTTTATCACCTGGATTACCTATGCTTAAATGGTATTTTGCTCCAATAAAAGTACCATTTATAATTTCTATCAGCTATCATTAAGGTATATTCATAGTGGATGCATCAACTTAATGTTAAGAGGCAAGTAATATACCCATTAGCATTACTGTATTTTAATAGTGATTTATGTCTGTTGATTGGCCATGAGTGTCAGTAGAAGGAAAAGGAGTTAGTTCAAAGAGGGATCCTTAGGGCAGAATAAGTGCTCCATTTAAATTAATAGATTAAACATGTTTATGACCATGATCAATATCGTCCAACTGAGACAAGAAACGATCCCCGATAAAGAAGGCAGTTAACATCCTACTTTAAGGACCAAATTATTGTTCTCTCTTTATGATTCTAGCTGAAAGGAAATATTGTCTTCATCGTTCATGGAATGTTTTTGAAACTGGGCGTAAGCTGGAATCAATGACCCTGTATTGTATGCCCTTCAATACAATCCGGCTTCCTCTGGAAAAATGCTTGTCCTTTCTGGAATTTTCCAGCCCTCTATGAATTGGCCAGAAGGAGTTGCCAAGAGGCCAACTGGATGGCATGAAATATGTAAGAATGGGACCGTGGTGTCCTTGACACACACTGTATGCCCTGGACCAACAAAGCACCGTGTACTCTGAGCTGTGTGCTAGGTGCACGTGCTTATTTCCTGGAGAGACTAGTTATCTAAATTTGGTGACTTTCTAATCAAATGGGCTATCTGAGGCCCATCAGATGCTAATTCTGTACAGTAAATACTTTTTTTTTTTCAAGCCAACAACCTCCCTCCCACACAGCGTTAGGAGTGATGGTGGTTATGCCTTTCTCTTCTGGAGTGACACGTTCCCAGACACTTTTCTCACGACCATTTCTGAGATAAAGAAATTAAACTAGATCTCGAAATTGTGTCTATTATTTGGAAAAGATTGTTATGAGGTTTTAATTAGAAGTTATGTGCACTGAGAGATCCATGGCTGTAAATTTTCCTGTACACATGGTTTTCATTATAATGGCAGTGACCCAATAACTTTTAAGCGATTCCCATCACCCACTTTTCTCTGTGCCCCTGCCCCCTAAAACTGAAATCGTATTACAGGTCACCCAGGTTTTTGAAAGAAAAGTGGACATTTATAGATATTCTTGAAACAGGAATCCCTATGTTTAAGAAAGAAGCCAGACTACCATAGAAAAAGATTAGCTACATTATTCTTTGTCATATAAGTGTGGGAAGATAAAACTATCTAAAACTTGGGCTTGTTCTAACAGTAATACTTTTTTGGGAGGGGAAATAAGTATTTTCTATGAAAAATATTTTAGTCAATTCAGGATTGTGATGGTCGTCGCAGACTGATTAATGTGTCCCAGTCATTTTGCCGTCACATTACATATCGTTAAATCAGAGATCTGTACAAAAACACAGCCACTGCCCTCTACAAACCCTGCCCTCCCCCTCCCCCCACAGTTGGATTGTTGCAATATAATGTGGCCTATGTTATAAAATAACTCTTATTTTCCCTTGGTGAAAATTATGAGTATTATGTATGGTTAAGCAATCTTCATATTAAAAGCTGTAATTCTGAAATCTCCCTGGTTCCCTAGGGTGGCTGACTGAATCCATCATCTTCAACTCCAGAAGGAGGAGATGGGTAGGAATGACACTTGAACTTTTGGGGGCTGAAGGACCCTTTTCACATGGAAAATATTTTCTGTATTCCCATAACATGGTTATTATACTTTCAATAGCTGTTGACTGAGAAAATAAATTTTGCAAAATCTAATATGAATTCAAGAACACTTTGAAATAAATTGATAATTGTAACAGTATCTACATACACTTGAGGAATAAAAGAAAAGCTGTTTGCAATATATCATTTATTCGGTCTAAAAATTTGATGGACCTATTTAGATATAAGAACTCCCCCAACTTGGCCCTCCTCAAGATTATGACCATAGATTAGAAGCCATTGTTTTAAAATTAAATTTAAAGTGTCAAGGCCCTTTTACAGAAATAACAATAAACAACAATAACAACAAAAGTAATTCCTAGAGGGCCCTGAGAACTTCTGGTTCCCTAGGAAAAAAAGCATCTGGAGAAATGAAAATATCAACCTTATGAAAATTTCTCTGAATTCTGTATTAACACTGCAAAGCAATTTATTTATAAGATGATCATAGTGCTGAGAATGCAATATTTAAAAATGTGGTAAACTTGTGAGCTTCTGAAAATATGTCTGAAGAAATTATCCAGGCAACACTAGTCACAGAGCATGACAACCATTTTGGCTTTGAAAATTGGACGTAGAATGTTACTCAGAATATGAACAAGAATATTCTGTAACAACCTGTGGGAACTTAAGACCCTTTAAACTAGAGAGGAGGGGGTCAAAAATTATCATGCATTGAGTACCTACAGTGTGCTAGTCAATGTTGTAGGTGACATATGTGTCCTATTGACCCCACAAAATAATCCTCTAATGTACTTGTAACTATGCCCCAAATGTAAGAAAAAAAAAAGCAGTGAGCATTTGGAAACAACATGCTGGACAAATAAACTCATAAACTCCTGGGAAGAGAGTTTTCCCATCTGGACCAAATAGTAACCAGGAAGCTTTGGCTTAGGCATCACTGAGAACAATAGATGGAGAATCCCAGCATCACTGAAGGGTGGGCCGGCCTTAGCAACCACATAGCTTTTTTGTGCTACAGACAAACTCCACATAACACAGACAGAACTGGGCAATGGGAAAGACTTCGTGAGGACCGAAGCCAAGTAGACTAGACTTACAGGAGGAGCAGAAGAGGCAGCTGTAAGTCCTCTGAGAGTCTTCCAGATTTTTCTAGGACTAAAAATTCCCATCTAACACATATTAAGTTTTTAAAAAAATAGATGAGTGGTTGTTCTAGTAACTATTGCTACATTATAAATGTTCTTACAAGTTAGTGGCATCAAAGAATCATTTTATTATGTTCAAGGATGGTGAGTAGAAATTTGCATAGGGCAGAATGGGGATGGCTTGTAAAGGCTCAATGACTCAAAGGGTAGGCAGGGCCTGAAATCACCTGGAGGTGTCTTCACTTATCCAGAAATGCCTGTTGGCTGGAACCTCACCTGGGGCTGTCCATTGGAACAGTTTACCTGGCCTTTCCAGGTGGTCCCTCCAGGGGGCCACTCTGGGCTGCCTCAGCATGGTTTCCAAGAGCAAGCAAACCGAGAGACCCTCTTTCACCTTTGATGACCCACCCCCAGAAGTCATGTGACATCACTTCTGGCCATAATTAAAAATTCAAGGGGAGGGAACATACACCCCACCAAGGAGAAGAGTTGGAATACTATCAGAAGAGTATGTAGGATGGAAAGTATTTTTGCAGCCATTGTTGGTTGGACAATAACAATTTGCCACAATGCAGTAGCTCCAGGCACTAGAGAGGAATGAGACAGTAATCTCTAAAGTTGTCTTGGCAAGGTTGGAAGCACAGGGTAAGAGCCTTTGGAGTGTAGACAGTACTTTTGTTCTCCAGGAGTTCAGGGCTGGCCTTCACACTCATGCTCTGCTCTGGGTTAGAGGTGAATTTAAGCAGTTTGGCTCAAAATCTAGGATCAGCTGAGAGAAACTTCTAGATGAGAGGGGTTACTAGATGTCAGCTAACAAATGAAATTTCAGGAATTAGAGAATAAGGGGAAACGATGAAGCCGACTTATGAAAAGCCTAGAACCTTCTCATTTTCTCCTATTTGTTATAATGATAAGAGGTACAAGCCTTTTAAAGGTTAGTGTCTAATTTCAGGGACAGCAAAGAATCTGACTGCTCTACTCAATCATTCTTCAAGTAATTGATTAATCTGTTCAACAAACACTTGAGTGCAATTATGTGCAGTTTAGAACCCCAAGAAAAAGCATAGTTAGTGGCTAAAGTGACAAGTGAAGAAAAGCAGCTGTGTCTGGGAGGTCCTTGGAAATAGAAAGAGCAGGCCAACCCTCATATAAGGAAAGAACCCTGGGGGTTCAACAAGCAGGAGGCCTAAAAGCTGCCTTATTTAAGTCTGGTCAAAATGACCAGTCAAGGCTCACAGACAAGCAAAGATAGGCCAGATCCCCCTTGGCTGATGCTGTTTGGACTGGAATTCAAATTAGATTCACTGTAAACATTTGCAATCAAATGCTGGGATTAAAATATTGCTTCAAGACCCTTTGTCCATCTCACTCACTTCTTTCTCAATGCTTTAAAATGTTGATTTAAAATGTATTTTGAACTATTTTACTCAAGAGCCTCAAATTTTTAAATTCTTTGTACCTCTTTTCCCGTAATCTTAAATATTTTATCGTTTCTTTAAACCTCACAGAACGGGAATATTCAGCCCGTGCTCAATTTTTCCTTGCTGATTATTCAATAAATGAGGGATCTAAGCATTTGTTTTTCTTTCTGAGATCTATCTTCCTTTCATTTCTTTACTACTTATCAGTGCACTGTGGGAGGAGGCATGCAGAAGCCAAAATAAAATTCAAAACACATACTTTGCCTCCTACCAATTACTATTTCCATTAAAATGATCAGAGAAAGGAGCTTTTAAGTGCTAGATAAAATGGTTTTCCTCCCATAGACTTCAGTTATCCATGCTACCTTGTGCTAGCTCCTACATTAATAAACGAAATTCTTTGGAGCAGATGTAAAGTCGCACATGGTATCTTTCCATAGGATTTCTCATTTCAAACACTCCAACCTCTGTCCAGGCTCTCTGTAGCTCGGATTCTGAATGAAACTAAGAGGTCTGTCAATCAGAAGCTCAGATTCTCTAGTTAGGGTGGGTGGAAGCAAGACACCTTCCTTCCCACTGTTTCTATCTTCTCTCAGCTGACTCTGTTGTGGCACTGACCGGGTTTCTCTGGCAGCTTCCTGGCTGTGACAGTAGTGGTGTGGCTTCTTGATCACAGATGACAGCTGTGTGGCGTAATCCTGAGGAAGCTCTGTCTTCCCAGCCCCATTTCTCTGGCCTTTCCAACAATTCCACCTGCCATTTAATAACCGTTAATCAAACTTTTAATAAACCTTTCATAAACTAGCTAGAGTACTTCTCTTCTCTGAAATGAGTCCATGACTAAAACAGGTAGGCCATTTGGCAGGCCAAGATAGGAAAATAAACTTCCTATAGCTTCTTGGGTATATTGTAATATTAATCTAGTATCATACCTAGTATTCAGAAAACTGGTTTTAATCCTTGTTTCAAGAAAATTTCAGCCTATGCATCAACCTATAGAGGCTTGTGGTTCTTTAGAATTTGTGACAGGGTTGACTCAAAGGGCCTAGTTTCATCCAAAGTAAACTTGTTTCTAACAACAATATGGCCCACATTTCTTTGCCTCCCTCAGATATAGGCATGGATATGTGACTAAGTCCTACACAATGAGATGTAAATGAAAGTTATGTTCTGTGTCCTCTGGGAAATTATTTAAAAAAGCTACCTGTAGAGTGGCTAGAGACAACAAAATTTGCCAGCAGATTTGTTGTAGACTGTGAGAAAAAGAGAACCAAGGAAAACATCAGGATTTGGGTCAGATCCACTCAGGGATGAATATGTCATTAACTGAAATAGGGAAGGCTGTGGTTAGAGGTTTGGGGAAACATCAGTTCAGTTTTGGTCATGTTATGTTAGAGATACATATTCGCGATCCAGGTGGAAATAGATAGCATGGAGGTGATTTTTCACATAAGCCTGGAGTTTAGGAGAGAGGTCCAGGCTGGATGAGGTGTGGGGAGCATATTTTAGAGAGTCTTCTATGTGTAAAGGCCATTGACTCTTTGTTTTTATGATTTGAGTTAGATTTTTGTTCCCTTGTTCTAGAGCTTTCATGCTTATACAGATCAGTAAGAATCTGGTAGGCGTCTTGTCTACTTTTCTAACTCCCAGAGCTGCAGAATCTCTGCTTAGTGAGTTCACATCAGTAAATTTGGCCAGATCCAACTTTGTATTCCTTCCACTATTTATCTAATACCTTTCGGATCCATTCCCATGCATGTTTCAAGATTTCTGCCTCTGTAAACTTAGAAGACTCAAATAGTTTGGAGTGGAGTGTATCTCCTCATGGGCCACCCTCAGGCCATTCATTCTTTGACTGAGGTGTAGAGGCTCAGACCACTGGGAGTGGGGAGACTCACTTCCACTGGCAAAGAAGACTCACCAGAGTTTAGGGGCTCAATGTTCCCAGCTTGATCAGGGTCTTCCCACATGTACCCCTCGCAAGAAGGACCCCATTCTTTCTGAATCAGTGCCTTTCCCTTCACAGGAGACACACTGCAAGGCTGGGAGTCAGGTTGTCCTGTAACTCAGCCATTCACAGCCTAAGGAGATAAGACTATAGGAGATAAGACTCTCTGTTAGGGCACTCATAGTAGCTCTTAGGTCATTCATGTGGCCCTTGAGCTGGGAATTTGATTTCTGAGCTCATTTTTGTCTTCCACTTCATTGTTCAGCAACATTAGGAGCGAACAATAAGTGTTATTATATCCCTTATTTTCCAAAAATGTTTGAAAGTATCATGTACAGAGTCACTTAACTCCTTGCTGCTGCTTCTTCTTCTCTCTCTCCTTCCTTCCCTCTCTCCCTCCCCTCCCCCATTTGCTTCTTACAAGTGGTTGATTAGGTGTGTCCAATGCAGATATTTAGCATATCTCTATGAACACTTCATCACACCACAGACTATTTGTGCTCTCTTACCAATAGAAACAGGTCTAAACTACTTTAATCCTCATCAAATCAGACAGCCAATTCTAGAAACCTCAGACCCAATTCAGAAAACTCACCCTTAAAATTATGTTCAGAATTACTTAGGTTTCTCTAAGAAGATGGAGCTTTCTCTACAGCACTTTTCTTTCTGAGACCTCACCAGAATAACCCTAGAAGGTCTGTTTGTGGCAACGGAAACTTTTTTTCTAGCATTGACCTCAAAACTCTTCCCATTCTTACCCATTGCCCAGTTCTAACCATGCTTCCACATTGTTAAGTATTTGTTACAGTAGCAATACACCTCTTAGGCTTAGTTCATTAATTTCTGTCTCGATCTATTCGAGCTACTATAAAAATGCCATAACCCAGGTGGTTCATAAATAGCAGATACTTATCTCTTATAGTTCTGGAGCCTGGGAAGACCGAGATTAAGGTGCTGGCACTTTCTGGTTCTTAGATGGCCATCTTTTTGCTGTGTCCCCACGTGGTAGAAAAATGAGGGAGCTCTCTGGGGCCTCTTTTTGTAAGGACACTAATCTCATTCCTGAGGACTTTGTCCTCATACCTAATCACCTCCCAGAGGCCCCACCTCTTAATATTTTCATTTTGGGAATTGATTTTCAACATATAAATTTGGGGGCGGGGCACGATATTTCAGTCTAAAGCAAGAGTTAAGGTCAAAACTTCTAAAGAGAAGAGCTGAATCTCTTTCATACTTTCAGGGCTAAGGAAGCAGAGACCCAAGAGGCTGTGAGCTACACCCAAGGAAAAGTTATAAGCAGTGGCAAAATGAGTCTTACTGCGATTGGAACCCCTTCTTGACCCAGGTCATTTTCTGATTGAATTGAGTGATCAGTTATCTGAAGCCTACAGAGTTCTTTTATGTTTATTATAAAATCACTTGACATACAAAAAAGCAGTAATATGTGACTGATAATTATGAGCAAAAACAAACAATAGAAGGTCAATAGATGATACAGATCTTGAAGTTAGAAGACAAGAACTTTTAAAAATATCTGTGGGAAATTTTTATAGTAACTGATAGGACAGACAGGATTATCTGTAAGAATATAGAAGTCATGAAAAACATAATGAATCAACTTGAATTAATTGACATGTATGGAATACTAGACCCACAACTACAGAATGAGCATTCTTTTCAAGAGCACATGGGGTATTTACTAAAAGAGATGCAATGCCATGAAGCAAGTCTCACTAAATTGAATCATGTAGAGCATGTCTTCTGACCACAATGGAACTAAATTAGAAATCACTTATGTATAAAGCCCCAAATGTTTGGAAATGAACTAACACACTAAATAATTCACTAAACACAGGAAAAATCCCAATAGAAACAGAAAATCCTTTCAATTTAATAATAATTATAATATCATATATCAAAACTCATGGTATGTAGCTAAAACGGTGCTCAGAGCAACATTTTAGTGCTAAATGCATGTATTAGAAAAGAAGAAAGCTTTAAAATCATTGACTAAGCTTCTACCTTATTAAAGAGGAGTAAATTAAATCCAGAGAAAGCGAAAGGCAGAACATAATGAGTAGCGATCAATAAAATAGAGAGCAGAAATACAGTAA
The DNA here is from genome assembly GCA_030015415.1 of Cynopterus sphinx. Taxonomy (NCBI): domain Eukaryota; kingdom Metazoa; phylum Chordata; class Mammalia; order Chiroptera; family Pteropodidae; genus Cynopterus; species Cynopterus sphinx. The sequence goes on along the minus strand of CM057389.1, from coordinate 47,058,535 downwards.
TAAAAAACCAACACCAGCAATCATTGGTTCTTTGAAAAGGTAATAAGAATTGATAAACCTCTAGCAAGACTGATGGAGAAAAAGGAGAAATTGCAAATCACTTATGTTAGGGATGAAACAGGGACATATCAGTCTGATACTATTCACATCACAAAAATAATAAGCAAATTACGAGCAACTTTCATGCTAAGGCTGGGAGGAGGGCTGAGGGTCTTCACCTTCGACGTGTAAAATTTCACATCACTCCTCTCTTTTCAGATGACATCCCTGCACTCTGTTGTGCCTGTCTCTCAGGTCCTCTTTCTAGAAAATATACCTCTAGGCTTCTGCAGTGGAGAAAAGACTAGCGCTTGCCCCTAAAACAGAGAGGGGGTGCAGGACTAGTGTTTACAGCAAACCCTCAACTGATCTTGCTGTTTTTGGTTCCAGTTCATCAACAATTCCTGAAATACATGAAATTTCCATTCCCTAAGATTTTCTGGGATGGTTCCGTGGTAAACATTGGCCTCATTCTTGCCTTTCCCCTTCTGGCTAAGGAACTAACTTTCTTAGAACTGCTAATTTAATTCGATTGTCACCATTCTTCTGCTTTCTTGCTTCTAGCTGTTGTGTAGCTCTCAATTTCTCTTCTGTTCTCTTTGCTCCTGTTTCTTCTCATCTTCAGAGCTCAGCTCCAGATATCTTTAAGATATCTTCCCCACACTCCTGTTGCATTCCCACCACATACTGTTATTGGCTCTGTGACCTTGGGAAATAAACATACCTTGCTGAGCCCGAATTTCTTTATTTGTAAAATAGAGATTCCTACTCTGAGGGATTGTTTTGAAAGTTCAATAGGATGATGGGTACGAAGTAACTTGTATAGTATTAGGTACACACGAGGAACACACAACTGCTTTATTTCTGTCCTTCGATGTGAGCAAAAGCTTGGAGAAGAGGGGCCAAGAATGTGTTTAGGGGCAAGGGGGACCGAGAGAGGAGGAAGCAGACACTCAGGGGACTCCTGGAGGACAATGAGGAGTTTCCTCTGACCTCAACCAGAAGTCATGGCCCACATGGCACATTTCCAGTTCTTAAAATCGATATCTTCCTTTTTACTACCTCTTAAGTTTAATTAGCATCAAGAAAAGTTTGAAGTTACACCAAATGTATGAGGCTTAAATCGGCCTTACAAAATTCCTATTCAGCCTTTTCGAGGTTCAAATCAAACAAGTAAAAAGAAAAAAAATAGATTTTATTATTTTTTTTTTCTGTGTGAATACTTTCTATCCAAAATCTGTAACTGATTTAAAGTTAAAAGAATCAGACACCTATTTTCTGTTATAAGTGTTCGCATTTGTAAATGTAATTATAAAAATTACACATAGTAGTTTAAGAGTCTGAAAACACTGAGAAACAAAATTCTTAGATGTTTAAAAACATTTAAATTTAATGTTTAGCTTCATCAAAATCTATGTGAAAATGTTGTTTCTAGTCAGGGATGTTCGTAAATGAAAAATAGTTAATAGATACATTTATAGGTATGAAAACCATAAACCAGCATAAGGAATTCTCTGTTTGGGTCTGGTAAATGTACACATTGTAATGCAGGGATTATGCAGTGAGCAACCGAAATTTAAATTGCTGGGAGCCCACAGACATCCTGTAGTCAGAAAAAAGTCAGTTGATATCTGTGCAGTGACGGCCATACACTCGAAACTTCACTCTTTTATTAAAATAAAAAGAAAAGAAAGAAAGGGAAAAAGAAAAGAAAAAAACAAACCATCCTTTTTTTCATGCTGCAGGCTCAGAGGATAGCTCATGCTCTCAGCCTTTGAAGATGGTGGTGTAATCTCTCAATAAGAGGGAATGATTTAAAAACCTAAAACTGAGCAGAATGGTACAGATAGGCCACTCTCTCTACCTGTTAACCATCTTCTTTAGATGGAAATTCAGACCCTTCTGCAAAGACCAAGCTTTTGTGACCTAATTTGAACCACAATCATTAAATACACATGCATACACACAAACCTAACAAGGAAGATTTTCCCCTTATCTCTCATGAAACCTTCCCTCATTGAAGTTAAAAGGAGTCATTCAAAAACAGAACTTCATCAAGACCTACTGTTCCTATTCTAAATGTAAGCCACGAGGCCCCTGCCTTTTTTATTTTCCCAAAGAGGATCGCAGTAAAGAGCCTCTCCCTGGGCTCACTAATCTGTAAACTCCACAGGACTCTGGAGAAAGGCAGAAATTTGATTTGGGCATTCACTACGGCAGCATATTCACAAATGCTACAGGTTAATCAACGTTTTTCTTGGGTTTAAAATATCCATGTAAAATCCACTCCAGAGAACTCCCAATTCTTGCCTTAAATACGCATATATCAAAGGACTTTTTAAAAAATCAGTTTCTTCTGGAACTGATAAGCACTTGGAGCAGCTCGCCTGGGGACTATAGCCTTCTCCAGGATAATGCTTTATTTTAGGGAGAAAAAGGAAGAGCATTTTTTTTTTTTTAAATGCTTTTCTGAATTTACAGCCTCTGATTCAGGGCTGTCATAGCCAAGTTAGGGACCTGAGAAGCAAATGTTGCAGAGACAACGGAGGAGAGTGCTGGAGAAGAGGTAAATGAAGTCGGTGTTGGAGAGCAGCAGCTTCTAGAATCCCAAAAGTGCTGTAATGTTTTCAGCAAGAAAACCAGGAAAATACTTAGAGTAAATTATTGGGATGCCTCTTTCACTGTATCACCAGTCCTTTAATCGGAGCGATATATGTGGTTATGCCAGGCAAGAAAAGTGATACCTAAGTTTTCCCACTCATTAGAGCAAAGTTGTAATTCACAGCCTTCGGCTTAAAGCTCCCTCATAGGGCATGGAAAGCCATAGGGATAGGAACAGGGAAATTACCGGGCAGAGAGAAGAGCATGTGTGTGTCTGTCTCCTCTTTTTAAACCTGCTGCTGTCACCTGTCCAAGAACAGCTTTTAGAGAAACGCTTATTTATTTGAAGTTGCACATTCTTCACATGACAACTAAAACCTTAGCTGGGAAAAAAAAAATGGCCTGAATATTAATTCCTAAGTAAAAAACTAACTCGAAGCAACTAGATTCAGGAAAGTGGTTGATATTTTATACTGACCAAGACTTTTTCTCAAAGTACCGATGAACATATAAAGGAAAAAGTGGATCAAGTTTTACTTTTAAACATAATTTAAATATACGTGGACCACATAGTTTACAGAAGGGTAAAAATTCTGACTGGAATCTGAAAAATGAATTCCCTTCTTATCTCCTCAGAGTTTTAACAAACCACTAAATGTTAATAAACCAGGTTATCACAAAATATATTTTCTCAAAAGACATATTTTGTGTCAGTTGAAGAGGTTAGCCCATGAGCATTTTAGAGATTTATCTGAATTTTCTAGTTAAAAAAAAAAAAAAAAGAAAAAGGCCATTCTTATCAGTTCCGTACCTGTAATGAGTGAGGCCTTTGTTCTTCAAAGAGTTACAGTCTGCAGAGATAAGCCACAGCCAGAGGGCCACCCTCGGGGACGCCACCATTGCTCCTGGGAGGTACAGTCTCTTTCCCCAGTGGGAACTGCCGAGGATGGGAAATGCACTGGCAGGGCACTGTGATCACAGCAAGATTAAGACAGAAAATGCAAACAGGAACAAACGCAGGGTCCCCTGAGGGAGCAGAGGAGAAATTTCTAGGGAGATCGGGTTTCGTTTTTGCACAATTACACACTCCATTCAATTAATTATTTCATAATCAAAATCCCAGAAGACAAACGTCCCCTCCGTTTATTCCTCCACTGTCTTTCTGGTGTAATCACGTATTTCCAGATTGCTTTGATGAGACATTGTGTCGTGGGTAGTGTTCAAAGCATGATGTGAAAACGAGAGCACGCTTTGCAAAGTGCGTTCGTTGTCTGTTATTTTGCTAAACTCATTTTATGCGAAAAATTAAGAATTGGTTAAGGCTCTTTCGTTTAAGGTCCCAAGTCCCTGTTCCCATCTCATGTAGCTCTCGGAGGCTCCTGTTGGACTTCTCAGGGACTAATTGTTGGGCCACTGAAAGGGTCAGCTCCTGCCTGAGCCACTCCATGGAGCCGGAAAGGGGATGAGGTTTTGAAAGATTTATCCCCCCAATGTCAGACATTCTGTAACTTCTCTCGGTGTGAGTTTGACAGCTTCGTCTGGCTAAATTAGGTCCGAAGTAGACTGTTGCCGAGTCGGGGGAAGAAGGCTGCTGGCGAGGCCTGGCTTCCTTCTCGGTCGAGCTTTGCCACTAATTTGCTACGTGACTCAGATCTTCAATCAACATTGATTCAACCTTTGCGAATGTCTCTTATGTGGCAGACCGAGGGTGTGCTGCTGGTTTTCTTAAATTAATTAATCGATATCATAGCAGTTCATCAGACAGAGCGGGTTTTGAGTCCCAGCTTTGTTACTAATGTAACCTTGCACACTCGTTTACTCTCTCCAGGCCTCAGTTTCCTCATCTGTAAATAGGGGATAATAATTGATCCTTCACATTTGATTGCAGTTTCAAAGAGATGACACAGGCCACGTGCCTAGTACAGTGCCTGGCCACCTGGACGTGACCTTTACATGGCAGCTGTTGCTATCACTTTGATGCGGGGAAGCCCAGCAGGGGCCAGTGCGTTTGAGTGCTCCATCCAACACTTGGCCTTGGGCAAGTGACTTAACCTTTTTCAGCCTAAATTCATATCCATATGGGGAGTTCTTTACCAAAATAAAGCAGGGGCATGTGAAAACACTGCCTTCAGACACTGCCCCCCGTATCCCACACCCCAGAATCCAGAAGAAACACTGTAAATACAAGAAAGTTCTGGTCTCACTTAACATTTGTCACTGGCTCCCAATTCTCTCCTGAATTAAGTCCACATTCGTGGGCATGGCACACTAAGCTGCACACCCCTCTCTCTTGGGCTACGATGATTGCTATGTCAGTGCACTTTCCCATTGTCTCCAGCTAATTCCCAATCACATGGAACCAATACACATTTCCTCAGTCACACGCTGCCTTTGCACAGCCCATTCCTCCTGATTAAATGCCCTTCCTCTTTCTGACGTAGCAAACCCCTCATTATTCGGCGTGGCACTCATGTGTTCTCTGCAGATTTTCCTGACCACTGAGCTCATCACGATTGCCTCTTCTCTAATACAGCAATCTGTTGATCGATCATTCTGGAATGAACAAATGGCCTCCTGACTTATCAATACATCTACTTCCTTAAGAACACGAAGAGTGTTTTATTCATCTTTGCATCCCAAGAAGCTAGAACAATGCCTGTCATGTCTTTGGCATTCAATAAATTATTTTGAAGTGAAAGAAAGAAGAAAGCATGAAAGTTGTTATCATTATTGTATTCATTTTTGCTGTCACAGACAAATCCAGAGTTTTTTAAGTTAAAATAAGAAAAGGCCGCAGGCACTTGGAACACTTTGCTCCAAAGAGTCAGTCTGAGCTGAGCTGACGGTGCAGGCAAAAAGAAGTTCCCCAATGTCAGCTAATTTTAAAAATTATAATTTCAACATTTATTGGTATTATAACAAAGTGGTGAACTTTTTTCTTCTTCTAGTACATATTAATAGCACAGACATGTTCCTAAGAAAAAAAAATCATTCACTAATTTAAAAAATGAATGAAATGTGTCTATGTAATCAGTGTAAGAATTTTTCTTGGTTTGGGTCTTAATAGAAAAGTCCTAGCTGGTCTTTATATGAATTGAAAACAAATCCTGGTGAGCTTCACAAAATTTCCATATAAATAACAAAAAGGTAATTACCAACTGAAGAAGGAAAAACAAAGGTGGTGGAAGGGGAGGACAGCAGGTGAGTATGAGGAGAAAAGAACAAGATTTTAGGGCTTTGAAACTTTCTCAATATTGGCGACGACAGTGTCCAGGCCTGATTCCTCCGTTAAGATATCTCCCAGTAAAGTTTCAGGTAAGATTAAGTTGTTTTGGGTCTGTTTCTAGTTCCTTATCTTATTTTTTTTTTCCTTCGCATCCAAGTGTCCAGATATTTTGGCTGTTTGGGTCCCCCTTTATCTCCAGGTCTTGACTGCGCTGTGACCTTCTGAAGTGACCCGGGCCCCTAGGTCCCCTTCCTCTGCATCCCAACTGTGTGGCTCTAGCAAGCCCTCCACCAAAGCTAAACAAATCCACCCTAGGCTGCAGCCTTCCTGAGGGGTTTTACATTTGAAAAGAGGTCAACAAGCTAACCAAAATGCATATCTGAGGGAGAGAATTTCTAAGGGTGTGAGAAAGCAAAGTGTGGAATTTCATGCCTCTCCAGGAAGGAAGACAGTTTTCGCCTTGGAAGTCTTCTCAGTACCTTGTGACTCGGCCACAGGTTGTAGCCACTGGGTTTCCTGTCACTCAGGAAGGGACCGGAGGAGGCGGTGCTGCTAACGGATGCTTATTCACAGGACATGCAGGAGAGGGAGGCAGTCTTTTAACGCCCTGTGTTTTCACCTCAGCTTTTCACCTAGCGTTGTTGGAAATAGATAATATCCCTGTAAGCCTATTTCTTAGGTTGTTAGTAGACACTTTAAAAGTCACTGTTTTCCAAGACAGATTGAATGAAAATAAAGCCACTGAGCAATCAGCTTCTGATTGTTGGGCTGGAGCAGAGGACATAATTAGGGAAATGGTCCTACGCCTTCATCAGGACATTAAGTTTTACTTTAACCAGTGTGTAAACTATGCTGCCTTTTTTCTTTTTTAATGCTGAGTTACTTAAAAGTGGGATGTAAATCACCATTAAAAAAAAAAAAAAAAAAGACCTCCCAGTGTTGGCTAGGATAGAATCTAGAGTCAGGAAGGAAATTTAAAGATCACCCTCTTTCTGATTTTCGTAAGTTGCTATCATTTGAAGAAATGGAAGCACAGGGTAGAAGAAATAATTTTGCCTTGGGGTCCAAAACACCTCATTATTCTCCCAGTGTTGCATTCCTGTTGGCTTGATATTACACAAATCAGTTTTTCTATAAGAGGGTGGTAAACATATAGGTAAAGGCCAATATTCAGTCCAAACATGTTTCATTTTTCCTACAGCATGTAGAAAACTGGAAAATTCCATCTAAAAATCTAGGTTTCTAGTTTCTCTTGGAAAAAAAAAAAAGGAGGGGTGTTATGGTTGACCATGGGCCTGAGTTTTCCATGACACCCAACCAGAGCTGATTAGCTCCATCCCCTTAAGCTGACGCATGTGCTGTCATGTGCATGCCACTGTCCTTATCCCTCTCCTATCTCACCGTGGCCCATCCTGCTCACTCATCATCCATGTCTACATACAGCACTGAATTTACAGTCTCTGAGCTAGATATACGCTTGTCAGTATCATTATCTATAAAGTGGGCAGTAGAGAGGGTGACAGGTGATACTAGAAAAATAGCTTCCAAATTTAGTTGATTATAAAAATATTTTGGTGTATCAATAAAAACGAAAATTCTTGGGCCCCACTCATGTGAATTCTGGCTCAGGGGATATGGCATGGGGTCTTTGATGTTGTGTGTGTGTATGTGTTTTACGTTCCTTGGCTTATGCTGGCAATAAATTAGGGTTAAAATTTTGACTTAAATAATGTAAAAAATTCTAAGCCTAAAATCCTATCACTCCAACCAACTCTGGAAATCTAGAGTGATAGTTCTTTTTGAGGTCAATGGACTTCAATGCATTAAAGGCTCTAGTGCAATTATTAAATCCAATTAGCCACTGATTTAAATTATTTTCAATCAGCCTTAGGCTATTTACCATAACATTCCCCCAACTTGCATCTCAAATAGGAACAAAGGGACATGGGGAGTAAACACCGCTCAGCTCATCTATCACTTCCACATTTAAGTGACTTGTTCACACAGCAGGTAAAAATTCCCACAGCCTTGGCCTCTTTCTTCTGAAGATATGCATATTTAAAATAAGTTAGGGAAGAGAGGAAATTCTTATCAATGCACTATTGGAGTGCAAATAACAGAAGGGGATATTCAGGATTAGGGTGCAGATAACAGGCACAGCTTACTTGGGCCTTTTAAACTGATGTTAGAGACAGTGTCCTAGAAACCCGGAAAAAAAATACAGGAAGGATTTAAGTTTGATGTAGTGGGGGTCTTTAAAAATTTGGCACAAGTCTTTTTGTTCTTTCAATTCATCTTTCAAGGTATCTCAATGTGAGAGAATCCAGACTTTGGGCTCAGACTGCCTAATATCAGAAAACGGGACAGACGTCTGAAGACTAGAGGCTCCCAGAGCTGAGCGGTTTCTATGGAGATGGGAATTAGCGAGGAAGTGCTTTCCTTTTGATTATTCTTCATCCTATCAGGGACAATTGCAACCATTTATCTTTCTCTGAAGAAAGAAGGACATTTTGGGGAATAACAGCAAGGACTTGAGTGATACTGTTCCATGTTAAACGTCCTAAAATATCACCCCCCTGCTTTTTGTAAGATAAATCATGAGGTCTTTGAAGGTGGCCTTCTCTTAAGAGAGAGGTATGGCTTTGACTTGGTCAGAGGACCAAATCAGGAAACCTGTATGAGTTTGTTATGCTTTATAAATTACTATATTACTTTAAAACAAGATGAATACTAAGTATTTGTAATGGTAATAGCTTGAATTCACATTTAGTCTTCAGACAAAACATAATACTTACACTTATGCCTGCGAAGTAATTGATATGAACAATCACTCATTTTTCCAATGGAGAAACTTAGGCATAGAAATGACTTAAGTGATGTGTTTTTTCCTAATCTGTGGAAAATGAATCTGTGAATATATATAATGCTTTTGGAATCTGAATTTAATGAATTTTCTTTTTGTAGTCCCATTAATATTTTTTCTTATTCTTTGCTAATATGTAGCTGTAACACAGTTGTGTTAAATAGAAATGTATAAAAAGTAAGTTACATAAATCCCACCACCCAGAGCTAACAACTGGTACTTCTTTAATTGATGTCTTTCTAGATTTTTTCTTAGCTTATTTGTACAGAGATATGTGGATGATTTATTTACTTATATTTTATGAAAATGAGCTCCTATAAGTTATATAGTTTTGAAACTTTTTTTTTTCACAATATATCATGGATTTGTTTTCTAGGTCAGCAAATGTGCCACAATTTATTTAATCTAGTTCATATTTCAGAAATGTAAATTGTTTTCTCTTCTTCATTTTTCTTTTATAAACAAAGTTAATTAACGTTTACAAGTGTGATAAGTACTATCGATATGTCCTCTGAATAGGACATTTCACTGCAGCAAACTTCTCAGAAGGTACATTCTCAACACGCTGATGTACAGTGGATGGTTTTAATGAAAAAAAAAATTTCTAATAGTACAGCGAAGATTGGTAACTCAGAGTCTCAATATGTACTTCTTTGAATATTAGTGGATTCTTTGATTTACTTTGAATGATAATACTAGAACCTTTAATCCCAGTGGTTTGTAACCTTGCTTGCACACAGAAACTCTTAGAGAATTTGTAAAATTTCTAATGTTCAGACCAAAGCTTCAATTAAATCACAACCTCCAGAGGCAACTCCCAGGCGCTCCTCAGAAGAGTCCAGAATATATGGCTGAATTCATGGCCCAGTGCTCAGAAGGCACCCATGCTTGATTTAAGGCTCGCTGTCAACGTCTTGAAATTCATAATAATTTTATCTTTGAAACTCATTTCTTTAAATGGGAAGTGAGATGAGAGAATGGAGCATCCCATCCACATGTAGCTTCCGAGATGCCCGGTGAGCTCTGAATCCTGGTGGACCTAAGGTGCACGGGAGTTCGATGAGATTTGAAGTTAAGCAGGTCATGTCTATGACTAAGTGGGGGAGTTGACAGTCCAGAGAGGGTACTCATCCCATGTAAACCAGAACTTGTTTCACAGAAAGAAAGAAAGAAAGAAAGAAAGAAAGAAAGAAAGAAAGAAAGAAAGAAAGAAAGAAAGAAAGACAGAAATGGCATTTAAAGAACTATAGATGACCAAGGATTCCTATCATTTCCTTTCTTACGATGTCATATCCTTGTATGAGCCATTTTATTAACACGGAAACTTTCTCTTACATGCAAGAAATAAAAAGGCAAAACTTTTCTTTTTAGACCTTCCTTCTTCATCAGTAAACTGAAGACAGAGTGTTAGTAGAATGTGTGTGAATCAATAAGTGAAATAAAGACAACTGAGCTAGTTTTCTGCAGCACTGCCACTGTCCTAGTAAGAACAAAATATATACACATGTGTGAGCTATGAAATGCAAATTGTGTAATTTTCTGATTCTGTCCTAGTTAAATGTTTTTCTACTTGCTTTTAACACTAGCATTGCACAGTATAAAGAAAATGACAGAATTCATGCTAATAATTTGAGATTTAAAATTTTCTTTACTTAGAACATCATTAAATAACAAATAAAAAAAAAACACTGTTACTAGTCAGGAGAGAAAAAGTAGAAAAAAGAAAAATATTTTATGCTTTAGTACCCATTCGACTGTATTTAAACAAGGGGGTTCCACATTTCATTTTACATTGGGACCCACAAATCATGCAGTTAGTTCGGGCAATGTGCAGTCAAGTTTGAGAGTCATTGGCCTGATATCTACACTGTATAAAGGTCTCTCTCCCATCTACCTGGTCTCCAGTGTGACTGTTTCACTGTACTTGAATTGCTTACGGTTTAATCTAGAGGAATCTAATTTTTTTCCCCCTCTAGAAGTAAGCTAGAAATCTAGAAGCTGGGAACAATATAGAAACATACATGTACAACTGCTTTTCTGATTCAAGAATAAATGGTAGAATTCAAAGTAATTCAGATATTTTTCAATATGATTAGAGGAAATATTATGTCACTCTCAATGGATTGTTAACTCCACAGGCATAATTTTTGTACCCCTCCTAAGAACTATGAGAATGCCAACTGTATAGCAGACACTCCATAAATATTGCTGAATAAATTAATCAGAAAGTTTGCAAAGATCTAGTATTTTATATATCCAGAGAAACTTCTCTAGTAACAAACTCTAGAAGTGATCCCTGAAAGTATAGTCTTAGAATCTAATATTTTAATATTTAATTTTACTCCTTTTATACACGCATACATTCATGTGATGTATTAGCCACTGTCTAATTAATGCTTCATCTTGACTCGTGTTTTTGCTGTGGGTTCTTAGTCCTCGCTCTGCATTCTCTACATGAAATAGCTTTATTATCTCTTGGTTGACAATATCATGGCTCACATGATTGTCCTTCGTGGCTACGGGAAGGCAGTCTTTGAGGAGTATTTAAAAATACCTTATTGGTACAACTGAGCTGTTTATTTGGGGGCTTGTGAAGAGCTTGGCTATCCCCAGAAGGTGAGAGTCTGATATCTATGGCAAACCTTAGAAACACTGTCCAGAGAGAAGTTACGGGCTGTGCACCACCCGTGACCTTGACCTCAGCTGACTTTTTTGTCTGAAAGACCTGAAGTGTCAGCAGGCAGGCAGAAGCCCTACTGCTGCAGCTGGGCTGGTCCTGGTCCAGGAGACTTGAAGCCAGTGGGAATGAGGACAGCGGAGGGGCTTCTCTGGGGAAAGGTGACAAGGAGCCAAAGGGAAGATAACGGATGGCAAGTATAGGAGTCTGTGAAACAGAATGATAGAACTGAAAACCAATCTAAGAAATCTCTCAAATTTGGAGGCAACAAAATTAAAAGATTTTTCCATTGAGATTTCTTGAATTGCCTGCCCTGAGCATATTTTCGGAACCTCCTTACAGAGATAGAAGTTTAATTATTGCTGATGACTGCCAGCCTCAGGACCTAGAGGTGCTAGGCAGCTAGATAGTAAACTTGAGTTTCTGACATTACATAATCGGCTTGAGTGGTACTGGCCTCATGGAAATTAAAGAGAAGAGGATTATATTTAGCTTATTTTCAAAGTCGTCTTAGCGAGCATCACAGACATGGATATTAATTTTTTAAATGAAAAGTGAACTGTTTACCATGCACAAAGGATCATTTGTGCTACCCAAATCTATGCTAATCTCCATTCCAAATCCCTTAGCAACTGTTACTCGGTTAGAAAGGTTCAGTTTTCATGAAAGAAAAAAAAAACTTTCTGAATATGTTGCAGCAAAATTTGATTTTGAAATATTAAGTTATTAAAAATATAAAAAAATCATGAAGAAATAAAATTGTTTAAAATGAGTTCAAATTCTTTAAATGCAATAAAATATTTGTAAATCTGCCTTTTGAATTAGATGCTTTCATTTCTGCATTGTAATAAATGATAGTAAATAATAGAAATAGAAAAGTATACCCAAACGGTATATGAACTCGAGATCAAAAGGCTGCCTACAGTTTTGTTTAATTAGACATTCATTATTTGCTCAGTCAACAAATGGCACATGAGGATATATCATATACAAGATTCCAGACATACACAGGAGAATAGATCCAGTACCTGACCTAAAGAAGTTTATAATCTAGTGGGAATATGAACTTACGAATTTATTAATGTATGAAATATAATCGCTAATACGAAGGAGTTGTAAAGAACTTCACTCATACATTTAAAAACAAGTACAATAAAAAATTTCTAAGAAAAAAATGTAACTTACTAATAGCAAATCGAGAAGAAATAAACTAGTAAAGATATTGTATAACAACAGAAACAAATAAAGAAAAAACCCACCCAAGATCCAGTTCATTTATAGGCATATTCTCCAAACATTTAAGAAAGAAATAATTCCTGTATTTTATAGCATGTTCTAAATAAGCATTTGTTAAATAAGTGTATTACTGAATAAAGAGAATAAACAAAGAGAAAATGCTTCCCATTTTCTTTTATGATGCTATTATAACTGTGATAACAAAATCAGACAAGAAAAGCACAAGAGCAAGAAATTACGATCTGATAATATTTATGAAATAGATGTTTCATATTAGCATCATATACATATTTGTGTATGGATGTATATATGAGTATGTGTGTATAATATTATAATGCATAATGGTCAAGTAGGTTTAGCTCAGGAATATAAAGAAGGCTTAAAATTGAAGACTTTTTGATGTGATTCTCTACACTAAATATTAAATGATGCAAAATATTTGATTATCTCCACAGATGCAGAAAAATCATCTGACGAAATCTGCTTCCTTTCATTATAAAAAGTCTCAGAAAAATAATAATAGTACTGAATTTCTTTTGCTTGATAAAAAGAAGTCATTGAAATTCTACAGTAAGTAGCATACTTAATGGTGGACAGAAGGATTCCCTTTGAAGTCAGGATCAAGAGCTGAAACCTTGCTCATCATTGTAGTAGAGGTACCAGCTAGTTGTAGTCAGACCAGGAAAAAAGGCATAACGATTGAAAAGACAAAACAACACTTTCAATATTTATGCTACGTTTATATATTTGTGATTAAAACTCAAGAGAATCTAGGTGATTCAAAGAAACTCTTATTAGATCTAAGAAGAGAATTTGACAAAGATTCTGTATAAAGAGATTAATTATATTAACATACCACGACAACAAATAATTAGAAGTTATGATTTAAAAGGTTATATTTTATAATGGCGATAAAAACTCTAATGTGCCTAGGAATAAATCTGACAAAGACACGGAGTGGTTTTAGCTGTTAGAACGAGAAAATAAGACTTAAATCACAAGGACATTTATTGTTTAGATAAAAAAAATGTCTGAAGGTAGTTTGCTTTGGCAGCTCAACGATGACGTAATGATCTCGGCTCTTCGCACTTTTTTTGTTCTGTCATCAGGGCTGCCTTCATGGGCGTGTGACCCATAAAGTCACACAGGGCTCCACACTCAGAAGGGCTCTGTGCTTCATATAGTGTTCTGCCATTGCTGTCTGCCTGGAAAGCCTGAATCATTTGATCTTTGAACTTGTGTTTAGTAAATGAAGTCCAACGGGATAATGGGCCAGGTATGTGAGCAGAGGAGACTTGTGTCTGTCATTCTCTGCATCCCCATTTACGTACCATCTATGAGACAGCTCATGAGCACAGAATTCCAATGGATCCACAAAGCATGAGAGTTCAGTGAGACTCAGAGTAAGTACTAGTTAGGCACGTTACATCTATGACGAAGTCAAAGACATTAAACCCCAGAGAGTCTTCATTTTACATTCGAATAAGGACTTGCTTCCGATACAGAAAAAGAGCCCGAACATTCTAAGAAACAGAAACAACCAAGGAACCCTGTCATTTCCTTTCTGACTTAGGCCACTTCCTAAAATTAGCCATTTCATTTATACTGAAAATGATGACACAGAAGGAAAGGGAAAGATAGGACAACCCATTGTATCTTTTCCGTTCAGACTTTCCTTATTTATTAGTAAGTCTCAGGTAGAGAATGTTGGCAGAAAGTGCACAAATCAAGACATGAAATAAACACAACTGAGTTGGTCTTGAGCAGTGTTTCAACGGTTCTGGAAAGAATAAAATACGTATGTATGTATGAGCTATAAAATACAAATTGTGTAATTTTGGATTCTGCATATGAGTCAAATGCTCTTATATTTGCATTTAAAATTGGCATTGCACAATATAGAGAAAATGGTAAAGTTCATGCGAACAAATCGAGGGTTTAATTTTTCTTTACTGAGAACACCATTAAAGAGCAAATAAAAAATACCATGACAAGTCAAGAGAGAGACCATGGAAAAAAGGAAAAAGCTTTATATTTTCGTACTAATTAATGGTACTTTCTCCTGATTTTTGAATGAGGGGCCCTGTATTTTTATTTTTGTATTAGGCCTTGCAAATTAGGTAGCTGGCCCTATCTGCCTTCCTCAGCTTATTGCCTGTCCCATCCTTTCCCCCATAAGAGTCACCCTGTAACGGTGAGATCACTCTCAAAGCTTCAGATGTCAACTCTATATCAGAGGCAGGAAACAGGTGAAAGAGTTGGTGACAGTGAGCTCTTCTTTTATAGTCATTGCCTCTCTCAGAAATTTAAAAGTCTTTCCAGAAGTGTTCAGCCAACTCTGGGCCTCACGGACACTTTCAGTTGCAAAAAAGAATGGGACACTAAGTATCTGGAAAAAAAACATCCAAGCCAGCATTTGGCTAAGAACACTGTCTAGAGCAGGGGTCAGCAAACTTTTCTGTAAAGGCCAGATGGGCGTCAGTGGCCATGTAGTCAGACACTGTTGCAACTAGACCACTTTGCTGCTGTAGAGTGAAAGCAGATATGGACAACAAGTAAATAAATGGACATAACTGTTCTAATAAAAGTGTCTTTAAAAGAACAGAAAGTAGGGCAGATCTGGTCTGCCAGCCATAATTTGGAGATCCCTGCATAGGGGTTTATTTTGCTTCAGTTATGCAATGGTGGACTGTGGAGCAATGATAGGAAGTTGCTGCCACTTACTGGATGTCTACCATGTGTTCATCACCTGAGGCTGGAAATGTTGTCATTTCTAAGAAAAAAAATTTGTATTTTGTTACCAAGGAAGAAAAAGAAGTTTGTTGGGAAGGCAAGTAGCCGAATCTGTTACAACATAAATGGAGACTTGATTAAAAGAAAAAGAGATTCAAATGCATAGATGAAAAGGCTTACTATTAAAAAGATGTCACTTTTCTTCAATTTTATCTATCACTTTCATGCAATTCTAATTAAAATTCCTGTACATTTTTTGATGGAATGTAACCAGCTGAACTTAATATTCATAAAGAAAAACAAAGAATTAAGAATAGCTTGAATAATTTTGAAGATGAGTAGTAGAAATAGCAGGAGAATTTGTCCAACTGATCAAAACTTGGTAGAAAGCTGAAGTAATTAAGATAGTGATGTTGTTTCTGGACTAGAAAGTCAAATTCATCAATAGAAGAGAAGATTCAGGAACTGATCTGTGCATATCTGATGCAGGAGACGTTACAAATAGGTAAAGGATGAATGATTCAATATGTAATGCTGGGGATAATTAGTTCTTTCATTGGAAGAAATATTAGGTTCCCACATCATCCAAATCACAAAAATCAACTCCAGGTGAATTAAAGACATACATGTAAAAAGCAACATGTTAATACTTTTGGTAGAAATTTAAACTTGAAACAGAAAAAAAAATTTTTTAAGTCACAAAAAAGCATAAGCAAAAAGACATTTTGATGAATCTGTTTTCATTAAAATGAAAACTTGTCATAGAATAAAAGACTCTAGAATCAAAGTGAAAAGACATTCCAGGGAATGGCGAACATTAGTAAAGCATATAATGAAAAAAATGGTCAGGTCTGGAATATATAAAAACAACTGGAGAAAACGTGGGTGAATGATGTGAACCAGAAAGTCTCAGAAGAACCTTGAGAGGCCCACAAACATGTGAAATTGATTCTCAGTCTGTGTAGAAACAGAGAAATGGAAATTAAACAACAATCAGCTTTTATGTCATACCCATTAGACAAATAGACAATTCAGGTGTTGGCAAATACGTGGAACAATTAAAGTTCTCAACCAGTGCTGGTGGCATTGTCAACTAGCACACCTACCCCATAAGGAAAACTGGTAAAATACAGTGAAGTTGACACATGTGACTGTCACCCTGCAGCATATTCACTCTGGCAGTGATTCTTCACCTATTACACCCAACGCTCTTTATAAGAAATATTTTGTAACATCTCCGACAGAAACCTTTTTTTTTTTTGATTTGAAACAAATATCAGTATTATGCCATCAAATAAACATAAAATAAAGTAACACAGTGAAATATTTATGTATTTTAAATATGTACATGTTTTTGCACAACTAAAGCAGGAGAAATGAGGAAGAATTATGCCTACATATACTATGTGAATGGGTCTTTAAAAATGCAGACTGTTGTTGTGGCCACTCCAATGTGGTATTACTGTTGGTGATGTAGTTTTTCAAAAATGGCAAACGACTGTTAATGAACTTTTGAACAAATTACAACCTTTCCTTAGTTTACACAGTAGTGATATTCCTTGAACATCCAGTACACATGAGCAATAGTTTGTGTTTATATACATGAGATGGAGGAAGATTCTAGGTTTGGATTGCTTATAAACAGATTTTTTTTAATTTACCTGAACGTCCTCCTATAGGACACAGGACCATTCTTTGCCTTCCCTTGACTTCAATACAGTAAATGTCAGAAGTGTTATCCAGTCATTGTGACAACCCAAATCTCCCCCAGAGAATGCTCAACTGTTTCCTAGGGGGTGATTCTGCCCCAGTGGGAACCACTGCTCAAGGAAAAACTCTTGTGTGGGCACAGGGAAAAATGTGAAGGTGTTTTCATTGCTAATTATTATTATTATTTTTGTAAACTAACATCCATTAACAGAATATACCACCCCCCAACCCCTGCCACTCTTTCTCACTCTCCCTCTCTTGTGTGTGTGTGTGTGTGTATGTGTGTGTGTGGCTTTGATATACTCATATAATGAAATTTTACATATTGAAATGATAAATTAGAGTTATAGTATCAAAACGGATACAACTCAAAACTATAATGTGGTAAAAAAAAAAACAATTTGTAGAGAACTACAAATAGTATGATACCACTTAGGAGGAATTTTACAACCTTCATAACAATAGCGTATTTTAATGTACACTCCATTTTAGCAAAAACATGAAAAATGTGCATGGAAATGGGAAACATCCAATTCTGGACAGTGGTTACATCTGGGAAGAAGGAAGATCAATGTGATGGATTAGGGGAAGGTAAACAGCAGAATTTAGCTGCATTCTGTAATGTTTTACTTCTCAAAAACAAACAAAAGATTTGAAGCAAATGCTGCAGAATTATATCTTAATATATTTAGTAAAATTGATGGGCAAACACACAGGTATTATTTTTTCTCTATGCCTTTTTGTGCATTTGAAAATATTTCATAATACAAATGTTAACTTTAACTGCCCTCTGATGCTAGCCTTTGACAGGATAAATCCCATGTCTTGTTGGTTCTATTTGCATCAGATGATGTAGGTTGTGAGTTTCTTTCAGGCATTGTTCCTTTTTGAGGCTCCGGCTTTCTCAAGGCTCAGTTAGACATGGCAAGTAGAGCACTAGGAATCCCACCAACCTAATAACTAGGTGACATTTGGGACAGTTTAGAGTCTTAGACTGTAGGAGGGCTCCTCCTCCTGGGACTGTGGCACTGGGTGTCCTGTGAGTAGAAATCCACTTCCACTCTGGTTCTGACTACTGTTGCAATGACAGCCGTGTCCTGAAACTTAGCTTTCTTGGCCAGACCCTGATGTTGCAATTTCTGTTCTCTACACTCCACAATATACTGTGCCAGACCAGGTGGCTCTCCTACCATTCAATCCTCACAATTGTCTCTGCTTAAGGTAGACCATTTTGTGCTGCAAAACCAGCCAGATCGAGTCTGATTGGCCACACACCTCAGCCTTCTGCAGTGGACCATGCTTTGGGAACCTACCAGCCAACTTGTTAGTTCCCGTGTCTATTCCTGTCATGCTCCCCAACTAGGCTTCCTGGGATGATCCTTAATAATTTCCATTATTACAATATAATAATTATAACACCCCCTTTCATATTTAAAAATGTCTTAGTTTAGATGATGAATTATATGATCACTCTATTCATAAATCATGTCTGATTATTCATCTTTACAAGAAAATACTTAGTATTCTCCAAAGTAGTTTCCAGTTAAAACAATAGCCTAAAATAAGCTTGCATTTGGGAAACACGAAATGATAATTCTTTAGGTCTCTATATAATGGACGTTCAGAAAAATCTAAATAGATGGCAACTATCAATCATGAGGTATGTAACATGTACTTTATTATTCAATAGAGAAGAAAACCAAGATTCGAAAATGTTATTTGTGTTATAAATTAGAACAAATCACAGGATGTCCATTAGTGTCACAGCCAAAAGCC
The DNA here is from genome assembly GCA_030015415.1 of Cynopterus sphinx. Taxonomy (NCBI): domain Eukaryota; kingdom Metazoa; phylum Chordata; class Mammalia; order Chiroptera; family Pteropodidae; genus Cynopterus; species Cynopterus sphinx. The sequence continues at coordinate 47,039,674 of CM057389.1, read as the reverse complement.
TACTTGCATTACAGTATATTCTCATGACAAAAGAAGAAAAGATGTGGAATTACAGTTGGCAATTCTATTATTCCAAAACTTGGAGTCATTCTTGACAGTTCTCTTGTACTCAGGCCTCAAATCCAAGTCATTAGAAAATCCATGAGATTACATCCCCAGCCCAGTCACACCTCACCCTTGCCACCAGTTGTTTGCACCACCAGGTGCAAGCTGCCATCATCTTCCTCCTGGCCTTCTTCTAGTGCTCACCCTGTCTCAGTCCTTGGCCTTTTTGATCTATTCCTCCCGAGAGAACAGTTCACACCACTCCTAGCTACGAACACACCAATGGAGTCTTACCTTACCATTAAAAAAATCTCAAACATCATTTCTTCCCATCATGCTCTAGGGACACTGGCTTCCTTGCTGTTCCTCAGACACGTGAAGCTCCCATCTCAGAACTTTATCTCTTGTTCCCTCTGAACTCAGGCCCCCTCACTTCCTTCTGGCCTCTTCACAGATGTCACAACATCAGACAGGATGTCCATGGTGACACCACCTATAATAACACCCACCTCCAATTCCCTCCTACGACTTGCGTCCATGTTCAATTTCCTATAACACTTTCAACTCCTGACATGTCCCATGAGAGCAGGGACTCTAGCTCCTAAAGTGGAATCCAACACACAACAGTGGCAGGGAGTGGGGGTGGGAACAATCAGTGAATTAAATATAACCCGGACTGTAGCCTCAGTCAGTGCCTCCCATGTGAATAATGTCTAATTACATGTGTGTGTTCCCAACCAACATTACAAGGTCATACGAGGCATGTGCTTTATTTGACCCCTGAAAATCCTTCTTTGTTTTAAACAAGATAGCAGGTGGGTTTATTGGCTCTGACGGCAGCTAGCCAATTTGTCCTTCCTGCCACTTCCACTGAATACTCTTGGAAGCATAAAAACTGGTGTGGGGTTCCAACAACACTGAAAACCAGGAACGTTGAATAATGGATTGCCAGACTTTGGGGTGGATTTCAGTAACCACCACACAGATGGGAGTGGATTGACGAACCGTTAGTGGCTGACACATACTTTAAAATTGCTGAAACAGAAGAGCAAGGTCAGACAGGAAAACCTTAGGGCATCCAGGTGTTCTGCTTGGAAGCTGATGGTCTGTATGAAGTTTGTGCCGATGAAATAAAGATGAGATATAAAAACGCTCATTTAAAAAAATGAGACCGTTTATTATAGCATGACTTCTATTCAGTGCTATGCAGCATATTGTTTCATTTTGTCTAAATTTATAAGCATGCATTTATAACATGTAATAGGTACTATTTTCTGTAGAAGCTGTAATATGGGCTGCTATTAACATAGTTTACAGATTGTGTGTTTCTGATCTATCCATTTTATGGATATATTTCAGTCTACACTTTTTCGTCAGGCGTGCCTTGTATTTTGGCTGAAACCACATGGCAGTCCTAAGAATGATGAGAAATGATTTCCAATCATGCCATGTCTTGGGCCAATTCAGAGGTTAGGCTAATCGGAGAAGCCTCTGCTGTAGCACACGGCCAATACTTTCAGTGGATGGACACATCTGTTTTCAAGGTCAGCTTCTTGGGCATGGCATGCAACCTGCACAGTTCTATGGAGCCTCATGCTTAGAAGCACTTGGTTTGGTGCCATCTTGAAATTCTTAACAACATTACATTTGAACTTGTGTTTTGTAAGGCACGATGGAGCATGTACGTGAACAGAGGAGACAGACGTACCACATCGTTCTCATACAGCCTTCTGAATGCCCCAGAAGCATGGTACTCTAGTGCACCCACAATGTGCAATAGTCCAGTGAGACTGGGAGAGAGCAAAAGTAAGAGTGTTATAACGAATAAGTGGAAAAGACAACAGCCCCAAGAGCCATACTTTCCATTAGAACCAGAATTTGCTTTGAATACAGAAGGTAGGCAATGCCATTCTAAGAAGCATGAACAACAAGAAACACTGTTACATCCTTTCTTACTGTATGGACTGAATTGTGTCCCCCCAAATTCATATGTTGAAGTCCTAACGCCCAATACTACAGAATGTGATTGTATTTGGAGATTGGGTCTTGAAAGAGTTAATTAAGTTAAATGAGGCCAGTAATATGGGTCCTAATCCAGTAACATTACAAGAAGAAGAAATTTGGACACAGACACTCACAGAGGAAAGGCCAGTTGACTACAAAGAGAGACGATGGCCATCTATGCACCGAAGAGAGAAGACTGAGAGGAAACCAACTCTGATGCCATCTCGATCCCTAACTTTTGCTTCCATGACAACTTAATATCTATTAGGTCAGCTGCCCAGTCTGTGGTAGCCCTGGCAAGCTAATATACTAGCCCTGTTAATTCTGTGATGTAGAGGATAGAGAAAGACAGGCAACCCATAAGTTATCTCCCTTTATGTTTTTTCTTACTCATCAGTAAGCTGAAGGTGGAGAGTGCTAGCTGAATGTGTGTGAAACTATTTTGATTTGGGTTTGGGTCTAAAAAATAGAAATAAGTGAAAACAAAATACTTCCTTTAAAAGCCAATACATATAATGTTAAGTAATGCAATATTGGGTTTAAAATCATATATCATGTTAATAATCCAAAGATTTGAAAGTTGATGGAAGGGGTAGGTTAAGGAAAGAGTCTAACATTTCTCTTTTGTGTTGGTACTATCAAAGATACCTTTTAATCTTGATTCAGATAAAGAGAGAATTTGTTCTGTATCCATACCCTCTTGCCTTTCAAGGTGTGAGACTTTATTTCCCTCTCTCTTAAACCATCAACTGTGCCCTCTCTACCACGTCATTCCCACTGGCATACGCATACATTCTAGTGCCCCCCCAGATCTTTATCAATTTTCTTTGATGGCTCTTCCACCTCCACCAACCTTTAAAGTTTGAGACACCTTGACGCCTGGTCCTGAGCCAACTTGTCTTCCCTCCTTTTCCTCCTCAAAGTCTCCTCCCCTCTCCTTTCTTCTTTCTGTTTCCTCTCTCTAGACGACTTCAGATAATACCAGGCCTTTAAATTTAAAGGCTGATGATACCCAAGTTTTTATGTACCACGTGGGCTTCTCCTCCGAGCTACAGACCTGATACCACTGATAATGGGTGACTCCACTTGAAAGTCACAGGCATATCAAGGATAATATGTTCAATGTAGAGCTCTGCGTCCCATCTCTACTCTTACATCTTCCTTTTCTTGTGGTTTCCATAGTAACTAATGGTACCATCATTTACTTTGTTTAGTTCCCATAGCACTTAGCACAGTAAGCATCTTGTTTGCTTTTTCATTTGCTTAGTGCACGTCCGTGTATATCCTTTCCTGAAGACAAGTTCCATAGGGTAGGATCTTATCTTGTTCTCTCTTATAACTTCAATCTTCTACTAAATATAAGATAGAAAAATATAGTTACTATGTGGGTTCTAAAATCAAAATGTTGATAGCTAGCAAAATTTAAAACTATTTACTTCCCTAGAGAAAAAAAGAAAACATAGTTATAGTAAGATATAGGAAATAAAAGGATAAATGACACATCTGTAACTAAACATATTAATCATCACAATGAGCATAAATGAGTTAAATTACCTAAGTAAAAGTTAAGGTTCAGAATGAATTTATAAAGTTTCCAACTATATTTTGATTATAAAAGATATAAGTAAAAATGATGTATCTGATTATTGCCTTTTATTCAGATTATAAAATTTATCACCTGATAGCTATCTTGAAAAGGTTATACTCTCCAAATATATATAATAGAATTTTATTTATAAGCTATCAAACTATTTCCTAAAATATTCAGAGCCACTAGGCCTTAAGAAGGATTGGTTATATAGTAAGTGTGAATTCACATGTGAATACATTTTTGACATTTAAGGGCATGGCTGCTATTTGGGTATACAACTTCCAAGTTTTAGTAGTGGCTTGAGAATGGGCGGCCAGCCTGTCCACTCTCAGTAGCTCAGGAAACCTGCCATAAACAGCTGTGGCTCCCATGAACAGCCTGAGTTAGCAGGATGGGCTCTCTACTCCATGCAGTTGTGTTACTCCTCCTGGTAATCTCAGGGAATACTTCTACCAACCCCAGAAATCTTTCAGGCTAAGCCTTCCTCCTTCTCCCACTTCTTTCTAAAGTAATGGGATTTGAAACTCTCTGTTCTCCATGGATAAGGGAGTCAACTCTTCTTCCATGAGTAGGTCTATGGTCAGGAGGTTGCATTGATCTTATTTTTCTTTTACTCCAAACTGCGTCTCTGTGTAGGAACACAACCAGAGAAAAAGAATGTGTTTTTAGTTGCTATTTTGGAAAGAGTGGTAGAGAGAATAATGGCCATTCCACAGATTCCTCAAAGATGTTCACATATTAGTCCCAGAAACTGTAAACATAGTAGGTTACATGGCACAGAGAAATTAAGGTTCAGATGGAATTAATGCTGCTACTTGACTGATCTCAAATAGGGAGATTATCCTGGATGATCTGATTGGGCCCCATGAGAGTTTTTAGATGTAGAAGTTGGAAGAGCAGAGGACACAGAGTCAGAAGCAAATGTGACAAGAGGAGAAGATCCAAGTGACGCCCTATCACAAGGACTCGACAGGCAGCTGCTGGCTTTGAAGATGGAGAAAGAGGCCATGGGCACTTGCAGAAGCCAGAACGAATGATGAAATGGATTCTCCCTCAGAGGCTTCAGAAAGGAGGCAGCCCCGCAGACAGCTGTGTCTGACTGCTAACTTACAGAACTCTTAAATAATAACTTTGTGTTGTTTCGAGCCACTAAGTTTTAGGAATTTGTTATTGCAGCAAAGGAAACTGAAATACCTAGACTAAGACCATAGAGAATGCCAGTTTTCATTAGGAAATATTCCCAGGCTCAATGCTTAACATTTTACCATAAAAAATACCATTAACTTCCACGTGCTTTCTGTAGGTAAGCGATTATTTTACAAAGACTTATGTTACCTTCTTGTAAGAAAACACAATTTTGTGCAAGTCTTCCTCCGGCAATTTTTGATTTCTCATACTTTGTGTGTACATATTTGATTTCTCATAATATGTGCAAGTGGAAGTGTTTAATTGAGACAATTATCTGTAGGTTTTAATTTTCACCTGGATTCTTTTGAAAATTGAGAAAAAGCTTACTTCCTGGGGGCTTGAGTGGCTACCATAAATTCTATTGCTTTAACTTTTTATTTTAGCTTTCTGGGTAGACAGTTTCTTGAAAGGACATTATGCAAATTGTTCCTGAGACTGTATGACATCCATGTCACATTAGGAGCAAGAAGAGAAGCTGGAAGTCCTGTTCCCACCCATGCAGCTCCGAGGGTATCTGAAGAGGTCATAGGCTCGTGCTGGTAACTGAAGGAATTCCATCCTCACGTGCCAGTCCTGCCCCAAAGTGTGTGAAGAAGCACATTTCAAACAGCTCCCAGGTACCATTTCCTGCACCCCAAGGGGTATCAACTGATGAAAGGTCATGCTTAATTAGAATAGTGTAGACATGCTATTATTACTCGTGGTCCATTGAAAAAGAAGAGATAAAATAATTCACCTGCAATTTTTCACAAACAAGCAAAATGGAGCATTGCCTCTACTTTTGAAACTGCAAATTAACTATTAGAACTCATCTCCCCAGAGTTTCAGCTTTCTCTGGATTTACCTACAGACACTGTTCTCAGGTTCTTAGAAGTAGTCGCCTCATCGCAGTTTACCCCTGACCCCAGGTTCCCCTGTCTTCTCGCACCTGTCACAGCCAGGGGAGCCGGCACCAAGGACAATGCCGCAGCTCCAGTTCCCATCACTGTGGACAGGCTTTGGTCCCCTCACTCAGGGTTGTCACGTCCTCCGCTCTCTGCCTGACTCCCACTGCCTGGGCCTGCTGACCACTCCGTTTCCGGAGGAGATAGCTCTGTCTCTTGTCTTGACCTTCTGGGGAGATAAGTTTGCCTTATCTCCTACAGCCCTGATTGATGCCTGGTTCTTATGTTTCTGATTCCTGTCTGGTTGTCCTACTCCACAGAATGACGACGTTACAACTGAAGAATACCATCATACAGAGTGTCTTACATTCTCCTGGCCTATGACCATTACTAGGGCAGAGTGAGGACAGTGGGTCCCAACTAAAAGAAACAAAAGCTTAAGGATTACAGCCAGATAGACCTTGGTCTGAAGATATGTACATCCATGTCTGTACAGTGACCCTCCCCTCCCTCGGCCATAGTTTTGCTTTTCAAAGTTTCAGTTACCCACAGTCAACCATGGTCCAAAGATATTAAGTGGAAAATCTCATAAATAAACAATTCATAAGTTCTAAATTGCACACTGTGCTGAGCAGTGAGATGAAGGAGTCAGGATTTCACCACATTGTGAAGGACTTTACAGAGGCCACAAATACACACACCTACGCACGCAAACACACACAGGCACACACAGAATAGACCCCCTTATTCTCTGGGGATACTTTCAAGATGCCCAGCAGATGCCTGAAACTGTTGATAGCACTGAGTCTTAGATGTTTTTTCCTATACACATATAGCTAGAATAAAGTTTCATTTTATAAATTAGGCACAGTGAGATGAACAACAGTAATAATAAAATACAACAACTATCTCCTATACTGTAATAACAATTACGTGGATGTGGTCTGTTTCTCTCAAAAGATCTCATTGTACTGCACGCACCCCTCCAGTGATGCTGTGAGAGGATACGGTGCCTACGAGAGGAAATGAGGTGAAGTGACTGACGCAGGCCCCTGACAGTGACGCAGTGTTAGGTGGCTACTGCACGGGTCACTTGAACCCAAGCCCTGCGCCAGTCCATCTGATAACTGAGGCTGCTACTAAGTGACTAATGGGCGGGGAGCATATGCAGCGTGGGTGATGGACAAAGAGATGAGTCACATCCTGGGCCAGACGAAGAAGAGCAGAGGCAGATCTCAGCACACTAGTAGAACAGTGCAGTTCAACACTGTTTACTTCTTGAATTTTCTATTTAACATTTTCGGTCCAGAGCTGACTGTGGGTAACTAAAACCGTGGAAAGCAAAACCACAGATAAAGAGGGGGGGATTACTGTGCAGACGTATAGATTATACACATATTCAGACCCAGGGCTGTCTGTAAACCTTGTGTTCTTTGTAGTGGGATATGTTGTCTTCACTCTGCTTTTAATTTCATCTTTCTGTGCTCACTCCAGCCTACAAGTCCTTCTTTCTAATTATTCCCACAAAGAAAGGGGACATGTCAGAGATAAAAGAGGCAAGTGGTTGGATAAGTAAGGAAGGAAGTTGTTTGAAATTTAGGTTTTCTCTGATAAGCAAAATGTAGCCAGGGGAAGTTCTTAAATGAAGGAGTGATGAAATGAATGAGATTTTAAGAATAATCATCTCACCTGTTAGGTATTTGTCTAAAGGGAAGGAGAATAACTAACTTTTGCCACAAGCAGGCAGGAAAATCTGAAAAGGTAAGAGAAATGACTGTGAGAATGGAATAGAAAACTTAACCTTTTGGTTGAATCTGAGAGACATGGAAAATATTTGGGTAGACTTTTTTCCAGAATTATTTTGAGGTATGTGGGAAACCATTTCATTTTTATTGCAACATCATTATCTGTAACAACATTTTGAAGACTAAAACTCTGACTACCCTTTGATAACTCACATTATAATTCTCCAAATAGCATACTTTTAAAAATCTCCCAAGTTATAAATTTAAGAGACTAGGGAAATATTGATAAAATTAGCAGTATAAAGTGGTGGAAAGTGCTGATTTGGGGAGTAAAATAGCATTTTAAGTTTTTCACATGCTAGGTTCTATATATTGGTATATTCTATTCACTCGAAGTGTGACACATTTGCAAAAAGTATAGATTTGGAGTAAATGCAAACACACAGACTTAGCTAATCACCTTTGAAGAAAAGACTTGGAAACTGAATTTTTGGGTCAGCCCCAGTTAGGCAATATAAAGATGAAGAGAAGCCAGTAAAGGAAAAAGAAGCAGCGTAATCAGAAAAGGCAGTGACGTGGAGAGAAGATTAGGTTTTGAGTTAATCCTGATACTGCCATTTCCTATCTGTTTGACTTTGGGTGGTTCTCTCAGGCTGTGAGGGGGAAGTTTTCTCCTAAGTACAAGAAAGTTGGACATGGTAAACTCTAAGTTCTTTTAGAGTGTGAAGATTTGATGTTCCCAATTAGAAAGTGTGGGAAAGTTTCAAGAATGAAATGTTGCTTAAAAATGGTCAAATACACTGATAATCCACTCCGTCCCACCCCATCCTGCCTGTGCCACCCCATGTCAAAATTCTAGCAATACAAAAGAAACAGTGATGGGCATGCCAGTAAAAATAACTGCACAATAATAATAATAATAATGTTGGACACTCCATCATTGATTAAAATGAAAGAATGGTCAAATTTTATAGTCTGACAAATTTTGCTTCTGTCATTTCCTTCCCAAGTTTAAAACACATAAGTCACAGATTGGCCAATATAATATTCCAAATGCAAAAATAAATAGGGAAATCATGTTTTCTATACACAGGGTACTGTCCACTTGGAAATGTAGCAGAAGGTCATAGATGTGAAGCATTTTGATATAATAGTACCTCTCAGGATTTAAAATAATATCTTGATTATAGAAAATTTTGTTTTCACATGAATGGATTTGATTTTGTTGGGCTGTCTCTATTTGCAGTTTTCCTGATCTTAGTGCCTTGGGTTTTTTTTTTTTCCCTTTTACAATATGAAATTCAAAGGCCTAATGTATAAACATGATATTGACTCTACCTACTGCCAAACCCTAGGGCTCCAACATATTAATCCAATTCCATCACCAAAAGAAAGAAATTTAAATCTAGCTAGCATTAGTATTAGATGGAAAAATAAAATTGTTCTCAGCTGAAAAAAAAAAAATCTTGTTAACAATCAATTTAACAATGTATTAATAAAGCTCTTATGAGACACTTTATTCTTAATCTTTTATGAAAGGATGATTTTCCAATTTAATAATATTTTTTATTGTGGGAGGGAAATGTGACTTCAGCTTCTCTGTTTAGTAAAAGGATCTTGCTAATTAAAACAAATGTTTCATTGAAATTTATAGATAATAAAGAGTTTTATTTATTTTTTTAGGAGACAAGAATATTATTTTTGAAGTAGTACAAATTAAACTTACATCTTTCTTTAAAAGATCATTTAAAAAGTATAACATTGGTACTTAGATCTTCATTAAAATATTAATATTAATATTAATAATTATTAAAATATTAACAAATATTAATATTTGTTAGGATTATGATTATATACTTTGGGCACAGAGACTCGAGTCCTGGCCCCATAACTTTCAGGTTGGTTAACATTGGGAAATATGCTTAAATTCTCACAACCTCATTTTCCTTATATATAAAGTAAAAATAATAACAGCATCTATGTTATTGGTTTGCTTTGAGAAAACATGTGTGCAGTTGGCACATAAAAAGTACAACTCTAATGCTACTTTCATGACTATTATTATTTTTTAAGTAAGCCAAAAATTAAGAAAATTATAAAACCCAGAAAAATTAATGCTTTCTTTAAGCTAAACTGAATAAATTCTGAACACAATAGATTTTTTTCCTGATAAAATATCTAAAATGGTCACAAATGAGTAAATGTTTCATATTTAGTTTTCTTATTATATTTTTTACTATCTTTGTGAACGTCTAGAGAAAATTTTTAAAGATGCTATCATATACCCAGGATAGAGAGAGTAAAGGTTGTTGCATAATTGGTTAGAAAATGTTTTAAGAAAAATATTTAAGAATATTTACCTGTTCTTCTGTTTATTTATACATCTATTTATGTCTAGCCTCATTCTAAAAATATGTGAGGTTGTAAACAGAAGATTAATATTTGGCCAGTTAAACTTAATAACTGATGGAAATAGAATATGATGTTGCACAAAATAGGTTACAGAGAAAATATATTAGAAATATAAATATGAGTTTTAGTTCACTCAGGATGACATATGTTGAATTATTCTATAGGAAAATAAAACAACGACAACTGAAGAAGTACCTGTCTTAACAACACTCTCTTAGCTTTGTAGCTGTGAAGTTTAATTTAGAATGAGACAATTTTCCTGGAAACCGAGGAAATTCAGTATTGTACCAAAATATCTCACTATTCATTGTACAACAGCAAAGACTCTCAGATAAGTGAGATATCAATATGACAAATATTTGTAGAAAACATGTTGGAGACAACAACACAATAGCAGCCAACAATTACACAAGTGTAGTAAATGCTATAAAATTGAGGCAGATACAGAGTGCTGTCACACTGCCTGTCTGTGTCTGTGTCTGTCTCTCTGTCTCTCTGTCTCTCTCTTTCTCTCTCTCTCTCTCTCTCTCTCTCTCTCTCTCACACACACACACACACCAGTACATATATGTACAAATAAATCATATTGATTGTGAATCTGACTTCACTTGTGAATTTGAAGGTCAGACAGAAGATTTTTGCCTCAAAATACTTTCACCCAATTACTGTCCTCCTTATAGCCAATAATAGTAGAATAATTTGTGAGAACCATCTTTATAAATACAAAACTAAACAATTAATTCTTCATGTGATGACTACAGATGACTGTTCTTCCTGGTAAGATGTCCTAAGATGTTCTAGGTAGAGTTCATAGGGCAGATTTTCCACTTTAGTTGAAAACACTGTTATTCAACCTACTTTGTTATTTCTCATCATTAAGCTGTGAAACCAAAATCAATTAAATGTTTATTAATTACTATAAAACATAAGCTCTATTAAAACCATTTTAATAGTGTCCTAAGCCTAAGCCACTGTTTTCCACACTGTCTTTTATGGTCATGTCAATTTGGTAAAGATTCCGTATAACCCACCTCTCCACCCCTAAAAATGCACGAAGCACATTAGAATAGTAAATGCTTGTTTACGTATTTATTTTAAAAACTTGTTTAACTTAGGGTTTCCCAAGCTTAATAAAGAAACAGCTTTCAGGGAAGAGCTATCACCATGTTATTGGATCCAGGACTCTTGTGGAATACAATCTAGGCTACTCCTGCCGAAGAAAAACGGTGTAAAAATAGCTGTGCTGCTCTACAAAGTCAGATATAAATGACCTTTGGAAAACATGCCATTCTATATGACGGGCACTCCCTCCCTTCCTGGTGGCAATTAATCCAATTGAAACAAACACACTCCACTATGTGGGTATTGCAGCTTGAGATCAACGGGTAGGCATCTTGCTGACTGTAAAATCAAGTTCTTTGAGTGACTCTGCAAAGAAGTGTCTTCCCTTATCCTTTGTCTGTGCAGAAGGTGATGTGCTTTGCTTGGTCCTGAGGGAATCATTTGCTGTCCAAACCAGGAGTTTTGAGAGTGAGAGGGGCACTGCTCCTCACTGTGCAGGCTCAGGACTGCCCTGCACGAAGCAAGGCCACACACCCCCGTCTGCAGCCTATGCAGAGTGCCAGCCTTCTGACCGTGGCTTTCCTGGCCTCTCAGTGCTTACGAAGGTCAAAAATGTGCTTGTCATAGGGAATGTAGTCAATAATATTGTAATAACTATATGTGGTGGCAGTTGTGTACTAGACTTATTGGGGGGGGGTCACTTTGTAAGGTATAAAAATGTCTAATCGCTATCTTGTACACCTAAAACTAATATAACATTGTACGCCAACTGTAATTAAAAATAAATGAATAAAAAGAGTGCACTTGTTCTTAGGTCCAAAAATTTAATCCTGAAGGGAAAAAAGAACAAAGTAAGAAAAGAGCATTTGCTATTGCATGCTTCTTCTCAGTTCACTAGATTTACAGTTTCCAAAGAAAATCTTTGATATAGTGACAACTATTTTAGATGAAAAATACGAAGGGGGAATTGAAACAGGGAAATGAAAATATGAGAAAGTAATGGAATAATAAAATCGAGGTTTTGAATTGATTTTAAAATGGAAAAGAAAGCTCAGAAACTAAGCTCCCTAGTTAAAGAATGACACATTTTCTACGTGCAGTGTCAGGATATGTTAGAGAGAGTACAGGCAGAGAAACGCAGAAGCGAGGCTAGAATCCTATCAGTGTGTGGCTTTAGCCAAATATTATCTGCAAAATAAAGCATTTCATGATGCCTCACAGAGCTGTTGTGAGGACTGAATGAGGCAACGTGGAAATACATTGAGAATCACAAAGGTGCTCTACCGATAGCTATGCTTTCACCCAGAATTTTACCCGGTATTTTAAACTAAGATACTACACCACCCCCTCTGAGGATTCTCAACTTGACCTTCTAGGTTGTCTGCTTTAATGAGGCAAGGAAGGTAATCGAAAGCTAAGTATCTGGCCAAGGTAAGTATCCACATTTCTGAGGCTGGTTATTATGAGGGAGGGACTTTGAAAAAGTTTTCTGGGCCTAGGCTGTGACAGAGATGTGAAACAAAGAGGCAGGTTCCCTGAGTAGACACTATACTGACAAATAGGTGATGTGTACAGAACAGCCGGAGTCTGGATGGCTGACACCATGCTTCCATCCTAGAGACGGCTCCATGCACAGGGCTCAGCATGGTCCTGCAATAAGGCTCTTTCATTCCCCACGCCTTTAACAGGCTCATTCTTTGGTCAAACTTTGTTGCTTGTTGTGCAGAATAAACCAAGGAAGGGTTATTTTAATGACTGTGCTTGATACATATCATCACTAATAAAAAAAAAATCACAATTTAATAGATAAGTTTAAATCACGTTTGGCCTTTTTGGTAATACGTGTCTGATGGACAGTCCCTCCCTAGTTCATCACTTCCCTGCTCTCCACTCTGCCCACCTCTTCCTTGCCCAAACAGAGAAGCTTTGCATACACTTCATTTTTTTCCCTATTATTTTCTACTTAACATGTGCGATTTTCCAGATCCTGGCAGATATTCTCTATCGTGTATTTCTCATTGTCCTGTTTGATTTGCATTTCTGTACAGAATGCGAGTGAGAGTGATGAGTGAGGATGAAAGGTTATTTCTTTTTGCTTCTTTTTATGACTCTGGAAGGAAGGAGCAGCATAGAGGGACTGTAGCATGGAAACACAAATAAAGAATATAAAAGGGTTGTTTTGGTGTGAGATCCTGGAAAATACTATGGTTTCCAAAGTATAATCTTTCTTTCTTTCTTTCTTTCTTTCTTTCTTCTTTCTTTCTTTCTTTCTTTCTTTCTTTCTTTCTTTCTTTCTTTCTTTCTTTCTTTCTTTCTTTCTTTCTTTCTTCTTTCCTTCCTTCCTTCCTTCCTTCCTTCCTTCCTTCCTTCCTTCCTTCCTTCCTTCCTTCCTTCCTTCCTCTCTCTTTCTCTCTTTCTCTCTTTCTCTCTTTCTCTCTTTCTCTCTCTCTCTTTCTCTCTCTCTCTCTCTCTCTCTCTCTCTCTCTCTCTCTCTCTCTCTCTCTCTCTCTCTCTCTCTCTCTCTCTCTCTCTTTCTTTCTTTCAATTTCAGTGTTACCAACTATGAAAGTTCTGTGTGATAAGCTATTTGCAATCATTGTGCGTAAGTACCTACAGCTAGTTCTGGCAGAGTTCTTAGGATTGTTTGTGTACCAAAAGGAAACCAAAGCAAGGAAAACCTCATGTTACTATATTCTAATGATAGAATGTGAGAAGTTATGGAATTGGGATATTAAAATCCGGAGTACTTCAAATCACATCACGTCACCCAGGTAAATGCTTATTCTGATTACATGTAGATTGATGCTTCAGGCTCCACCACAGAACACATAGCATGACAGATTGACATTTAAGTTGTCGGCATTATCAACACTGGGACACATACCAGGCCCTAAGCTTAGGGTTAGAGATTTAAAGTGAATGAGGCATAGTTGCTGTCCTCTATGGATTAAATTCAGATTAAATAGTAACATGGGATTGTAAAGATGTGATAAATGATTGCCGTGGAAACTATATTCTAGAGAGAAGAAGGCAACAAACATTTAGTGAAGGTTCAGCTTGCGCTAGATGCTATACCACGTTGTCTCATGAAACACCAAAAACCATAAGAGAGGTATATGTATATATGTATTATCTTTATTTTCCATTTTTAGATAAGCTACTTGAGATTCAAAGAGTTTCAATTATTTAATTTGAGTTTTATAGCACAGTCAAATGATTTAGTTTCAATTATAAAAATTCATAGTCTTTGAGTAAAAAATTTTTTAAGAGAAAAGAGTCGGGCTTTCAGAAAATGTTTGAAGAAACTAACATAAAGTACTGATTATTGTCCTCCACCTCTTTGATCTGGGTTCAGACATCAAAATATTCTCCATGTAAATGCTAAAATGGCTGTATTTCAAGTCAATCAATAACTTTGCTTAATAATTGAGGGGTGAAATGAAATGCTTTAAAAATTCAAATTCAAATTTCTAATCCATATTTCCAAAATATTTGACTAATGAAAAACAGAATTCCAAAATTTACTCGTGGTTTCCTTGCATGCAAATATAATATTGAATGTAAAAATATTGAAAAATAATTTTATAAATGACAGAGCTATTTAATTAGTAATGTCCAAATATTTAAAGTTTTATACCAAATCATTAATTTGTTCATTAAAATAGAGTCTAGCTTCCTACTTTGACAAATAGGGCTTAATATAACAAAATAAACTATATGTGAGAAATTACTTTATTAAAATGATTGAAATTTGGCAAATTATCAAAGATGACTGATTTTTCTTTTTTGTGCTTGCCTAAATGTTCTGCTGATGGGCTAATGATATTTGGATAAGTGATCAAATAAAGACATACTCAATTTATAAATTATTATAAACCAAATCCATATGACTTATTTTTTTCTTTTCTTTGAGCAACATCACTATATTATTTTTGGTCAGACTATGAAATTGCTTTATGTAAAAATCTATTGCATTCAAGCTATTGGAGAGGAAGAATTTTTTTAATTAACTAAATTTGACATGCAATTAGCAAGTTGCAATAATTGCTGATGTAGTGATATTTATCACATACATGATTATAGTACAATGTTATTGTCTATATTCATTAGACTATGGCTTATTGACTACTCATTACAAGTTTGTTCCCTTAAACAACATCACTCTTATCCCCTCCCCCCACACCCACTGGTAACCACCATTTTAATCTCTGCTTTCTGCAGGTTTTACATTATGGATTCCACATGTAAGTGGTATCATACAGTACTTGTCTTTCTCTGACTTATCTTGCTCAGCATAATGTGCTCAAGGTCCATCTATGTTGTCACAAATGAAAGAATATCCTTCTCTCTCATGGCTGAATAATATCCTACTGTTAAAATTTTTTATTTTGTTTATGGGCATTTGGGTTGTTTCCATATCTTGGCTACAGTGCATGATGCTGCAGTAAAGGTGGAGTGCATATATCTTATCGAAATCCCGTTTTCCCTTCCTCTGGGTATACACCCAGAAGTGAAATTGATGGATCACATAGCCGATCTATTTCTAATTTTTTTAGGAAACACCATATTGTTCTCGATGGTGGTTAGACCAATTTACATTCTCACCAACAATGTATAAGGGTTCTCTTTTTATCACCGCCAGAGAAGAAAGATTTAACAAACTAATTAATTTGTTCCTTTTCTTACCTAAAAGTTTCCACCTCTCAAATCTTCCCTACACTACACAAAGCAAGGTTTATCTCTAAGGCCATCAGAAACCCAACACAGAAAATTTCATGGCATTTGGATACAGTCACCATTAAGAAGTCACAAGGCAACAGGTATGGAGATGGCCTGGCTATATTCGTCAAAAGCGGGGATGGTCAGGGTCACAGGCATGCTGGAGCCAGCTCACATGGGCTGAACAGAATCCATTGATGGCATCTTTCCCAGTTCTGAGGTCAGTGTCATCACACTGGGAACATGAAACCACCATGGGTGGGAGTATTTACACCTCAGGAATCAGTACACACTGTAGGTCAGGTTTTCCACCCCTCAGGCAGGTCGCTGTGGGCTGCTCTGAGCATTGGTTGTGAGTGACAGAGGTGTGCACCTGTCCTTTAGTACAATTATTCTGTGTCTGAGTTTATGATGTGCAGAGCTCTGTAAGACACTCTTACCTGGGTCTAAGGGCAGTAGTGATTTCATTACATCGATCTCTTTGAAACTCATTTTCTGAAATTCTCTAAACCAAAGAATAGTTTTAGGGAGGCCATGATTTTTCCCTTCAAAAAGGACTATATATTTTATCCATTGGATACTCATTCTATTAACTAAATAAAGTTTTAAAAGTATGTGTTGGGCACCACATGGTGAAACAAGTCTCTTTTTTTAGTTTAAATTTATATAAAATTCTTAGTTTCTTCTTTTTCATGGTTACTGGAGCAGATTTTGTTACTGAGCATTGATCTAAATTTGGAAATGAAATGTTACTGATAAAAATACTTAAGGTAGTTTTGTGTGTGTATTTGTTACTAAAATAGCATTAATTGTTTAACTTTTGGACCTATTTTAAACTTGAATAGAGTCTCAATTAGGAAAAAAAATATTACAATAAAAAGATGGAAGACTGTATGAAAAATAGGACAGGTTACATTGTGTCAAATTACACTAATACAGTACATAAAACATTTAAAAAGTTCACCATGTAATTTTTGTTCTAGATAATATAAAAAAGGCAAAATAGCTAGCTTTGCCAGGAATTTAGTATGGCAATTAAGAAACTGATATATAAAGCAGAGAAGGAATTCATGTAACTACCCAACACAAAGCAAATCTTCCAATGTAGAATTATTTCCATCTTGTTCTTTATATGATAAGTATGCTTGGACCAGAACCCTGTCAACTCTTATAACATACTCAACTATTCATCCATTTCCCTCCAAGGCAAATAGATTAGTAATTCATTCTTGGGCTTTATGAAAGTATTATTGTAAAATTATCCTGACATATGTTGACTATCAAAGCCAGGTACTGTCTCTTTTCCTCTTAGAATGAATTCAACTCAGTTCATTAAACATGTTTAATATATTGTAGGGTTTACATTTATAAATTAATTTAGTCCAAGATGCTTTTCTATGCATACTTTTATTTATAAAATGAGCTTGTATAAAATTACGCTTTGTGCTTAAAAATTGAAAATGAAGTGAGTGTTTTCTCAATTTTGAGTCGAGGATTTGTTTTCCTAGTTAAGTGAAAAGCTATTTCTAGTCTGTGAGAAGCAAGACAACTTGTGAGGAGTATGGATGCTAAGAAATGTAACAGAATATGCATTTGTTCCTTGGTTTCCAGTGTAGGAGGAAGCAAGGAGCTATTTAGCTATAAATTTAATAATGCTCATTTACCCAAGCTTACTTTCTGATACCTATTTACTCAAACTTCTCTGATCTCAGCCATTTTTGTTGTAAATTACTTGGGCTAGTGACTGGGGACCTTGAGGAAGACGTTGCCATGGGCTGCATAGCATTGAGTTCCAACTGGAGCTCCCCAAACAGCAGCTTTTCCACTCAGTAGAACCATTTCAACTTCTCTGCCTCCTTTGTCTGTGGTATGGCAGCGTCACGTGGCTTAGTGTAAACATCCACCAAGGCTTGCGATGACTGATGACCATTGATTGCACAGGGCTTTTATGTGTTAGCTTTTCCAAAAGTGAGAACAGAGTACTAGAAGGGATGAGGGTAAAGACTGCCATGTGAAATGAGTGATGATTTGCAAAATTGTATTGCAAGTCTTTTCGGGCCCTAATTTTATTATAGGGCAGAGATAGAGAAGGGGCAAGGTGCAGTGTCTTAATTGGAATAAAACATGTAGGTAGTGGAGTGAAGTCACAGGCAGAGTGGATAAGGGAAAAATTCCACACACACAAAAAACATTTATAGTCAATGTTCCATTTAAAATTACAGAAAATTCTTTCAATTTGTAGGCCTTATTAGGACTATAGAATACAAATCAGTGGTCAGTCTCATAGAACACAACTTATAAATCCTAATTCCCACGTATTTTTCAGAAATAAAATAAGAAAATGTGTCTATTGTGATTATACCATTTATTGACTTAATCTTCTGAAATTTTCCAGATAAGAGAGGGCTGGGGGATCTGTTTCTTTGGCTCATGTCCTCAGTGGTTGTTTCGAGTGGCTGTGCTGAGGGCATCGCCCATATTGTGATTGAGGCCCTTATCACCCCAGCTGCTGAGAGCCATTGGGGGCTGGTGGTTGTCACCCAAATCATTGTGTGGGAGTTACCCCCCACCAATGAGAGCCACCTAACCAAATGTCTCAGACCAACCTCTCACCCTCCTCCCCATGCTGTACCCATCCTCTCCTCAAGGAGCCCATATCCAGTAAAGATGAGGCCCAGCCTCTTTGCCTCCATGGGACAACACTGAAGGACCATCTCAGCTCTGGAGACCTCCTTTGTTGAGACTTTATGACATTTCACCTCCCCTCTCTGTCCTATCCTGCTTCCTTCACTGCCCCAACAGATGGTGATCCCAATAAACCACCCACACCTGAAAGTCTGCTTCAGAATCTGGTTCCTTTGCAGTATTGCTGATGAAAACTCGATCCTACACAGTGATGCTCTTATTCACTGGGCTGCCTTACAGGTCTGGTCACCTGCATGGCTGCCACAGGGCTCGATCCTTCAGACTCTAACATTACAGCTTAAAGAAAAATGTATATTCATCTACACTCATTACTCTTCAAGTATGCCTGTTAGATGAGAGGGGCTCCATCACATGCTGTGGCAAAACTGGCTGTTCTCCAGAGCTTAGGCACAGGTGTTGAACTGTGTTTACTCAACCTTTATGATAAATTTCACTTTAGGGCTCTTGGTTTTCTTTCTTACTAGCAAACCTTAGTCAAAATTAAGAGAATCCATCTGGGGAGAGGGTCTAATATTATGGTACCACCAAATTACAGGTGTTCCAGGTCTTAATCAGTTTTTTTTCTGGAATATTCCCTGTGTATTAATATTAGCCCATTCACCTTAACCATTATCAAACCTGTAAATCCAAAGGTATGGGAAGAGGTGGTCTCTGTAAGGCCACACATGATCCCGATACAATCTATTCAAATCTTCCTAGCCAAGTAAAAATACTCAAGAGTTGGGGAAGAAACAAAGAAAATCTGCTCCAAGGTTTTTGTATCCATTTAAGGACAGAAGAAACTGGTAGCATCTTTCACAAAAAATAAAATAAAAATAGAACATAAACTCCCTTTTCCCAGTAACATTCACTATTCTAATGACAAAGGCTAAATAAGAGTAGTATGATATAATAAATAATTAATGATGTTTTGAAACTGCTCTAATCATCAACCTTTATCCATTAGAAACTTAAAAAATTTTGGGGCTTAACCTCTTGCCCTCCATCTCCATATCAGCTTTAATGAGATGCTTATAAATTTTTCTTTTGCAAATAATACACATATTAAGACATATTAAGACATATTCTTTTTTTCCTGAGTTTAGTCATCTATTTAAATGTTTAAGTTTTCAGATTTTATGATTCTGGAGTGTCCATATATCTCTCCATCTCCCAACCTTCATTCTTTATACCACTTCCAACCTCCCTGGTCTCTGCCCTTGTTGCCTGGCTTTACACCGCTGTCTCCTTAGCTCACATAAGTCTGGACTTAAGTCAAGGTTTTATTCTTATTTTCTTTTATCCATGCTAAGATTTTAATATAAAACTTCTACTCCTCTACCATATAATTTTCCAAACTTCATTTCTGCCTTTTAGGAATTATCATCAGTAGAAGGAACCTGCAATTCTAGCAGTTTGCAGATACTGAATGAGAATTTCCTGTGAGTGTCAAAAACTGTAAAGAATAAACCAACATAGATGAGTATTTCTCAGTGAGGGGGTTTTTAAACACATGAATGCTTTCCTCTCCTTTTTGCATGTATCATTAATTTTTTTTTGTGAAATGCTCTTCCCTATTTTATCCTCCTGAAAAATAAAACCCAGCTTACATATGACTACTTTTTTAAAGCTTCCTTCATATACCTCTATTTCCCTGACTTTATTCATGAACTATAGCTTGTGTAGATGTTATTATGATGGCATTATAATAATAGTAACTATTATTATTTTACTTCTTAATTTTTTGTCTTTCCTCCTTAGAGACTCTGGGATTCTTGAAATAAAAATCTATGTACTAGTCATCTGTGCATTTCCATTGTCTAGTCTAGTGCATGATATAGATAAGATGATCAGTGAATGTGATAAAATAAGTACAGAAATGTCTAATTGAGATGATGAAGGTGACTATTTTCTACTACATGGTGATTTTCAGGATGGGTTAAATTTTCTTGATTACAAAGGGCACATAAATGAGAAGAAATCACTATGAAAGTATTGATGATATACTAATTTTAAAAACACTCATCTGGACCCTAGCTGATTAAAAATAATAGTTGCACTGTTATTAATAAATCAACATCTTTGTACTGCATTTACTACTGAAAACCCTTATCCAAAAACCTATCTATAGAAAATATCAATTTTGGAGAAGCTATTAAAAGAGAAATGAAAAACTGCAGAAGAGTGGACACACTCTGAAAACCTTTCTCCCACCTGAGACTCTTCTATGCTCAGAAATTGCCTAAGAGCAACTGCATTGATATTTTTTACAGATGTGAATGCATTCCTGTACCTAGAAGTAATAGATATGTGCATATAATGGCTGTCATCTTCTCAAGCTCAGCTCTGTACTGTGCTTTCCTTGGCTTGTCTGCTCTTTCACAGGGAGGACAGATCACAGCAGGAGACTTGGATACTAAGAAACTGCCAACACATGCTTGTCTTTCAATGGGATACTAATCCTTAAAAAATGAACCTGGGTTTCTTCCTCATTATAATCCTCCACATGGACCATGGACCACAAATGCAATCCCACATTCATCTTCAGTTTTGGTGAGACAGTGTCATCTAATCTGTGGCAAGATCCAGGAGATCCTCTCTTGGCAGTTAAATTTATTCAAACTGAATGACAGAATTTTGTAACTGGAAACAACTCTTATGTCATTAAACTGACTTTCTCATTTGATAAATGAGTAACCAGAAATCTAAAATCATTTAGTGATTGATAAACGATTGTAGAGGTGGAAGCAAGGTCCTTTTTCTACTACACCAAGTTGACTTTATCGTGTAAGTTTTATTTCCCTTTAAGCACCGAGAAAGGCTAAATCCTTTAGAAACTAGTACCTAAATTTATGAGTTATTCCTATTAAGATCAACATTTTCCTTTCTCTCTATGTAGGCAGAAATAATGGCCACTCAAAGATGTCCATACCCTAATCCACAGACTCTGAATGTTAGCTTACATGGCACAAGAGACTTGGCAGATGGAATTAAAATTATGGACTCTAAGATACAGAGATTATTGGGTGGGCCCAATGTAATTACATGGGCCTTTAAAAGTGAAAGAGGAGGGCAGAACGGTAAGGCAGAGAGATGAGACAGGAGAAGAGGAAGGAGACATTTGAAGCCCCTGACGAATACTGCTGCCATGAGCCACGCTGTGCAGATAGACTCTATAAACTGGAAAAGGTAAGGAAATAGATTCCCCCTAGAACCTCCAGAGGGAACGCAGCTCTACTGACATCTTGGTTTGGGGCTTGTGAGACTTGAAGCAAAGAAATCAATTAAGGCCATAAATTTCTGACAATGAAATGTGTGGCAAATTGCTACTGTAGCAATAGAAAACTAATGCATCCTTCTTCATTTCCTTCATCTCTTTCATTTCCACAATCTCCTTATAATCATCATCACCATCATCATCACCATCATCAACTTTGTCATCACCATCACCATCATCATCTCCATAACCCTCATCATAGGCATCACCACCTCCAATTCTTCCTTTCATTGAATGCCCATGAAATAGGAGGCACTGGCCTTTATGTTCCATATCCATCCACTGTCTCTAATCTTTATAGCAATCCTACCAGCTAGATATTGTTAACATCTCTTGATAAATAAAGTAACTGAGTCCTGGAAAGTTAACAATTTGTCATAGGCTACAATGGTAAGAAGTAAAGGATGCTAGAGAGTTCCTTCTGGATGAAATTATTCTAACTTTGTAGGTAGGCAAAAGCGATAATGCTGTATTGTTTATTTCCAATATAATTTCTTTATGAGAGATCTAGAAAAGATAAAAACAATTCTGAATTGATAAACTCTGATATGTGAGCAAGTAATTACCATAGGATTTAATGGTAAAGATGAAGTATGTATTTATAAACGTGAAATTAAAAAAAAATTTAGCCATAGATATCCAAATGAATGTGGTATTTTGAGTGTTCATATTTCATCAGAGTATGCAATGTATTAAATATTTCATCTGAAAATCTAGAGGTTATTAAAATTATCTGATGCGATTTTGCAAGAAGCTTTTGCTACTTAGATAAGATTTTCTAATCTCTTCATTAACTGATCTAGAGTGAAGTTCAAATTGGTTGAGCACTGCCCTGTGTTTATGACATCTGAATTAATTGGCTGAAAATATGTATTCTAGCCTTAGATTGTTGAAATGATTAAAAATATGCAGGGAATAGATGCTTACCAAATACTGTTTGCTAATGGTTTCTGAACCTGCAGGCAGCAGGAAGGCCTGGAGACTGTGAGTCTGGGCTACCGGGAAAGTGTGTGAGGTGTCAGGTCACATTTAAGAATGCATGGCAGTGTTAGTGGAGGTTAGAAAGGAGACCTAGAGAACACGCTAGAAGGTCAGGGAACCTAGAAAAAAAAAAAAAGCAAGAAGCAGAAAAAAAGCCTCACAGAAACACAAACATACACAGTGAGAGTGATAGAATAATAGACTTGGAAAAAAAGATTTTAAAATGACTGAAAATATTTAAAACAGAGGTGTCAGGAAAAGTGCCTGTACCTTAAAAAAAGTTTGGTGTGTTAGGATATAGAGTTTAGGATGCGTTAAGTTAAAAAACCAGAGTTCTTGTTGGCAATTTTTTATACCCCACCCCATTTTTAAAGGATTCCATTCTTACCACATGCAAAAACATGAAATCAACAGCTGACTGATATTTATGGAGGATTTACTATGTGGCAGAAAGGCTTGATTACTGGGTCATCAGTTCACCTCATTAGTGAACCAAAGAGCTGCGATTTGGTTCTACTTCTTCCTAGCAATTGTGCTCATTTGATTTTAATCTCTAGACTGTAATTTGAGGACAGGCAGACTATAGACTGTGTCTAGTCAGGATGGGTAAAGACCTTCAGTTCTGCTCAGAAATCTTGAGTCTAGGCCCTTGAAGAAATAAGGAAAAAGGGAGGACAGCTCATGCTCCTACTGGCATGGGAGGAGATGGAAAAGGCTCATGGCCAGGACACCTCTCAGAAGCCCAGACCATCCTGCTACTCAATGTCTGTCTGAAAAAGAGAAGGAAAGCAGGGTGGAAGAGATTGAGAGTTGCCACAAATACCCATTCTTTCATTTTCCTTTAGTGATAAGACATTCAGTGCTATTTTGGATGTCACCCTTGGTAGCATTGTAGCTTTTGTAGCCCCTGTGCTTATAGGCATGCCTGTGCGATTATGTGATGATGTTCTAGACAATGAAATGAAAAGGAAAGCTGTATGAAACTTCTAAGAAGCCTTTTAAATGGAGCTGGATCATCAGGCGTCATATTATTTTGGTCCTTCTATCATTCTTTTATCCCTTGGAGCAGATGGGATAGTTGGCGCTCTAGCAGCTGTTCTGTACCATAAAGTGACCTTGAGGATGAAAGCCAGCATTGAGATGGTGGAGCAAGAAGACGACTCCTTGGTTAACACCAATACTGGACTTCCTACCCTTGGACTTGAGAGAAAGAGAATTTGATGACCATTGAGACAGTACTATGTTGGGTTTTCTAACATCTCCAAGATAATGTAACCTCGACTGATAACAATAACTGCATGAAATCTGAGTCCTCATGGAAGCACACATTAAGACAAGATTAGAAATGTAAGACATTGATTGTCATAAATAAAGGTCCAAATATGTGGGGAAAAAAAAGGGAAGGGAGCCAGAGGTGGAGAGGAAACTCCGAGAGGAGAAGGAAGTGGGGGAGGTGGGCAGGCAGAGCCTCAGTCTGCGGTGCAATTCTAGAAGGTTTTGGCCAAGGCAAAGCTGCCTGTGCAAGGAGCCTTGTGCCCCGCAGATGGTGGGCCTGCCACATAGCCTAGTAGTTGGTTTGGAGCAGGGAGCACAGTGGTGGGTTCAGAGCACAGAAACAGGACATTTGTCAGTGACACGCCCCACAGCAAAGCTGGCTGAGGTGCATTTTTGCAGCCTCCAGGGTGGCCCAGTTTTGTTTAATCTCTTTGGGTGTAGACTCCCCCTCAAAAATATTCTCAGAGATGGCTGCAGTGGCAAACTGTCCAAAAACCTTTTAATTGGGACAATACCCCAAACCATATCATCGGTGGCATCTTGTGACTGGTGTCCCTCAATGGTTGGGGTACCAGAATGCATTCTGGAGGTGAGAGTGAGAAAGCACGCTTTTGTGGTCTCTCCCAGTTTGGACAGTAGATGGGAACTGAGGCTGTGAACACAGACAGGGCCAAAGCCAGCCCAAGGCTGGACGGTGAACACCAGTCCCACTCCTGCTGCCTCAAAACTTGCCCAAGGCCACAGCTTAGAACCACTGCTAAGAGCAACCCAGGCCCTGCCAGAAACATCAGGACGGTGAATGCACGACAAAGGCTGTAAGTAGGAAATGTGTTTCTCTATTGACTTGCTTGTATAAATAGCTTGGAGATGTTTTCCAAGTGAAAATCCCCAACACTTTAAAAGTTTTACTTCACCCAGTGGGAAGAAAATACTCATTAAAGGAACCACAAACCTCAGCTTCTTGGCAGGAATTTTCAGCTCATTACGTGGTAATTAATACTAATCTTTATGCAAAAGAAAAAGTAGAAAAACAACCTTTTTCTTTTGTTCTAGTTTTTATACTGCTGCTCTGCCAGACAGCCAATAAAGCTAAAACAGAATCCTTCGATTTTGTAAAAGGCAATAGTGAGAATGAAAAATTTCACGCCTAAGCTGAAGACATCTACACATTTCTAGGTTCTTGACGATAAAATTTTATTATTATTTTTAAAATTACTAACATCATTACAGCAAATTGCAACAACTCTAGGCCCATAACCAGTAAAAATAATGCAAACAGTTGCTGGAATCTAAAGCTTTTAAACCCACTTTTAGATAAGGCTTTATCTGAATTAGATTACTTAATCATGGAATTTCATGAACTGAAATTATATTTCATACTCTATCTAGTTCTGATATGCCAAACTCATTCTGGAATTTAAAAGCATGATCTCTGATGATTATTTCAAACTAAACCATACAGAATTAATGACAAATAGCCTGTATCTTAAAGATGTGAAATATAGAATGTTTTTCTTATACTTCTTCACTCATATTTTTAGGAAAATTGTAATAACAGAAGAAAAAAGATATATATATAGGATTTATATATATATGCATGTATATGCATATATATATATATATGCATGTATATGCATATATATATATATATATCTTTATCTGGATTATATATACTTTTTTTGAGATCTCAGGAAATAATACAGGAGATGACTATGATGATTAAGGAAGTAAACACGATACAATGATAGATAAGAGGAGAACTGGTTGGGAAGGAAATAAGCATTAAGTAATGACTATAAATAAGGTACTAGATATGGGAATTGCATTTGTTGTGAATTTAAATTATGTAAATTATGAGAATTGATTATATCACTTAATACATGTCAGATTAATAATAGATTAAATTTTTACTTTGTGCAAAATTGACATGATGTGAATTCTCCAAATTAAAATTTTTTCAAGCTACTGTGTATTTTTAAAAGTTAAGGGGTTGGTAAAATTTGTTTATGCCATTGACATGTCTGGAAACAAAAATACCTGCCATCCTTTGTTACTATGACAGTTTTGAGTTATGCCACGTTTCCAGAAATACATCCCTCCATGCGCTTTGACTGCCACCCACAGGGTTTTGAGGACGCTAAGTTGAAACACACTTGTTATTGCCACTGAGTGTGTCACAGTCCAGTGAGGGAGATGGAGAAGTACATAGACCAGTAGAATAAGGTAAGATGTTAAATGATTGAGGCGTTTATAGAATGTTTCCAAAGTACAGAGAAGGGAGATCTTACCTAACTTTCAAGGAAGGTAAGACATCTTAAACAACTGTCACCTGAGTTTATTCATAAGTGAAGTTCAGCCTGGGAAATCATTGACTGGATGTTGAGAGGGTTGTAGGAGGAGAAGCAAATTCAGATAGAGGAAACAGAATAGTCAAAGACATGATTGATGACAAAGAAGCATTTGGTTGCTCTGAAACACAGTGAGCGACGAGGCTGGAGAGGTAACTGGCAGGCATATCCAGGGCTACACTAAGGAAAGTGAACAAAGCGAAGATGAGAACTCTTAATAGACTTTAAATAGGACAATGACACAGCCAAATTGCTATTTCAGGAATCATCCTAAAAGCAATGAGGAAGATGGTTGGCAGGATGCAGACCAGAGGCCATAGAAGCCGTGATGACTTTCAAAACTAAGGCAGTAGCAGTGAGAAAGGAAAAAAAGAATTAAATGGGGAGATCTTTATGAAAAAAAATGAATAAGTTTTGGTAACAGATTAGCTGGGGTTGAGGATGAATGTATAGGCACATGGATCTGTAGGGAATCTTGCATACCCACTGGGAGAGAACTTCTAAGCCCCTGGAATATCTTGCTCGTTAAAAATGTCTCTGTTTACCTGAGGCCTTGGGCCATGCTCAATAGTTTACACTAACAATGTGATTTACAAAGGGGACCTGGGACATGCAGTATATACTTGATCAGAAGGGGATAACACTCAGGAACTAATGTCAGCCACGGGGGTAGTCAGTCATGCCTGTGTGAACAACCTCCAATAAAAGCCCTGGACAGGATGGCTCAGGGAGCCTCCCTGGTGTGTGATACTTTGTGTGTGTGTTGTCACACAGCATCACTAAGAGAATTAAGCACTGTCTGTAAGACTTCACTGGGAGCTTGTACCTGGTGTCTCTCCTGGTCTCTGCTCTGTGCATCTTTTGCCTTGGCTGAGTTTTATCTGTATCCTTTCATTCCAAAAAGCTGTAACAGTGAGTATGAGTTCTATAAGTCCTCGTGAATCACTGAACATGAGAGTGGGGTAGGGGACTTCTAAACACAAGCAGTTGGTTGGATATATGCTGCTTTTCATGGAGTCAGGAAACATGAGTAGAAACATTTGGGAGAAAATGTGAGTCCAATTTTGAACATGTCCTGTAGAGATGCTTGGGCAACCCTCAGGTGGACATGTCTAGTAAGAAATATGTATCAACACAAAACTGAGGACAGACGACTAAGTCAGAGCTAAGAATCTGGGAACCGTGATTGAAGAGATATTATTTAAATCCATGGGTAAGAATGAAATTACTCTAGGAATAAGAAAAGAGTTAAGTGCACTATTTTGGGGAAACCCAGTCTTTAAGGGAAAGAGAAGATACAATCTTAGAATTGGAAGAAATCAAGAAACCAGCGGCATGGAAGAGGCCAGAGGGAAAGAATAATTCAAACAGGAGCTCTTGTCTACCAATATCAAAAGTCACAGACAGACCAAGTAATAGCAGGAGCGAAAAGCATCACTTGATTTTCAAATGATGACGCTGATGTCATCTCCACTTGATTCTTGTCCCCACCACTATCATGATACTCATCATGTGGAATTGTTATTACTTGCATGCATTTCTGTTTTCTAGGCTGCAAACTTCCAGGGGGTTTTCTGCCACTTTCATCTCCGTACTACAAGGGTAGACCACGGTCTGAGTGTCGACTTTGCTGACTGACAATTTCACTGACTACGTCAATGAGTGCACAGAGGCACAGTGCTCCAATGGAGTTTGCGATGCCTGCCAACTGATCAATAGCCACAGGATAGATTGGAGATTGGAACAGGGTAGGGGGATGTTTTAATGTCTGTCACCTAGTTCGGTCGACTCCTCTTTATTTTAGTAAAATCGTTCTGCTTTGTTAGCAATGATTGAATTACCCATTGCCCATCTTCTCCTTTCAATTGTCCTATATCATGGCGAGATCCTTTTCTGCTAATTCATTTTACTGACTGTTAGTGAATTTCTATACCCCTGTTCAAGCTTCCATAGTTGGTTTCTTATTTTTATAGAAAACTGTCCAAATCCTTTCTTTATCCTGAGGACAAGAACAGAAGCAGGAGAACCTCTATGGAGCCAAAGAGAGATAATTAATTGTGCTTTGGAATAGAGTAGTAGCAGTGGGCAGAAAGAAAAGAGGAACTGTAGGTATGTATAGAGGTGTGGCCAACGGGTCTTGCTGAAGGATTCTGTGTGAGTGGTAAAGAGATTAATTATAGGAAATTCCTAGATTTTGCTCTGAGCAACTGGGAGGAAAGTGATACTATTTAACGGGATGGGTAAGACCAAGATGGTTTTGTTTTTACTTTAATTTGTGCATGTGTGTGCGCATGCACACAGATGTGCACATGTGTGCAGTGAAGTTAAAAATCAAAAGTTCTGTCCTGGACAAGTTAACTTCGAGTTGCATGATAAATCGGACATCAGAGATGTTCTGTTGGCAGCTGGACACACCGGTTTGGCACTCAGGTAGGAGCCAAGAGATGGAATACAGAGTGTGAGATTTACTAGCACAAATGTGATGTTCAAAGGTCTGGGGGAAAGAGTATAGAGAAAGAGGGGAGAGGATGGGAGGCCTTGAACTCAGCCCAGGTTAAGTGATAATTCAGGCGACATTCGTTATCAGTTATTTCCAATGCATGTCTTTGAGTATTAGCAATCACTTTCAAAAACCTGAAACTTTTCCTTTTAGGATTCCCAGTCTCAGAGAGTTCAAAAGAATTACACGTTCCATATAATTTAGCACTGCGTATTTTGCCAAACAAAAAGAAAATTCCGTCAAGATATCCAGTTATTCCTTGCCATTGCTATGTGAGAAGCCTTAACTTCTTAAGAGACCTGTAATTTTCCTTTTAATTTCTGATGTGAAGGGTCTGTCGATAGATCTTAATCTGTTAATTACTGAAGCTTTATGCTGGTTTCAACTTGCTAGAAAACATTTAAATTTGATACCATTAGGGGAAATGCTTTATGTGTCTTTTTACACTTCCCTGTTCTCAAAGCATTGTAAACAGAGCAACTGAAGTTTCTTATCCAGGGAAAAGCACAGACTTTATTAATAGTGTGCAATTTGGATTTCCCACCCACTATCGACATCCCCCAAGAGCCTATGGTATGGTTCCGCTTACTCCACTCTGACTTCTTGCTGAGACATGAAAATGCCGTTTATGAAAAACTGGCAGAATTACACGATGCTTTTACACACACTGATTTGACAAAGACCCTCTGGGGAAAACACACACGTACATCGAACAGGGAGAGCAACACATGTGCAAATGGCAGTGCGACTTCCCATGCCTGTTTTCCCACCAGCGTGTAATAAATGCATTTACAGAACATCTATAGAAGAGAATGTAAACTCACTCCGTTGATACTCTTGACAGCTAAGCCTACTTTGGAATTTCATCACACCCTCGCTGCCATCAGCAATGTGCAGCAGGAAAAAAACAAAACAGAAAAACCGGATCTAACTCTATGTTTTACTCCCAGGACACACAAGAGATGCTCAATGCTCAGCCAGGCCTTCTCATCAGTCATAAAGGCCTTGCTGGGGTTTTGCCAGTGCCATTCGCTCCCACTATCAATCTTCTAATACCATTAGAAAGCTTTATTTTTCAGGTTTCCTCCCAATCTTCTTCTCACTGGGACTTAGCAGAAAAATCCACACGCTGCCGAGTGATCCCACACAATTACAGGATTTATGGGGCGCTAAAACAGCCCTCGGGCGAGGCCATCAAAGGAAAGGGGCCATTCCTCGATTCTGCAGTTTGTGGCTTTACAAAAGGAAATGGCCAGAATGGCAATGGTTTATGACCCAACCTGAGGAGCTGAAGTGGTTCCCTGGACGATCTGCTGAGTTGGAGGAAACACAAGACTACACACGAGCGTGAGGTGCGGTTTATGGTTTTACTCTCAGTGGATGGACTTTCGGAGACTTTTGGCCCATTCGAGCAAGGGCAGCCTTGTTCTGTAGATAAAGAGCTGCTCCTTTATCCTGTCTCAAGTTCTCTACTTGGGAGAAGATGTGAATGAAATGCAGATGTTTAGAAACATAAAAATCTCCTCTGCCATGAGTACTTAGACTGGGAAGAAAGCCAGTGGAATCGCTAATTCTGTTTTCTATTTGCTATGTTTGCTGAGAGGTTTTAGAGGTAAGGCTATAAAAAATCATTAAGGAATACTTTTGATAAATGTTAATTTTCTGAGCGAAAAACTCTTTTTTTTTATAGTAGAATGGAAAATTACTATCTTTAACCAAATCTCGAGTTGCCTAATTATGTAGATCAGAATCCATGCTGATGAGAAATTATTCTTCTTTAAAAATATTTTTCCAATGAAATATGAATACTCTGAATATTTTGGTCTAACTTTCCAGGGTTTCATCTTCACATTTCCTCTGATTCGTCACAAACATGAATTGTATCCGTGAAGCCAAGCCCTGTAGCAATTACACTGAAGAACGCGCGCTAGGCTTGTGGGGATGGACATTTCGGGGCATGAGCTGGATCTGCTGGTCAGTTTTGCTCAGCATCACAACACCACGACTTACTAACTACAATGCCTTGGATATGTGGAGTGCTAAAGCCACTGCTACTTTCTGCAAGATTGGTGAGAACGTGTCATGAGTCAGTTTTTACAATGATCACAAAACTGGGTGGCATTATTCTAGCCTACTCTGTTGGTCTCCGCCCCACTGTTCTCTGGCATGACAGAAGAGTGAACAGTCATATACACCCAACTATCCCCAGTAAAGGCCTGGGAAGAGGATATTTTAGAAGTGTCTAAGGCCACACTGTAAGTCCAAGAAAGATCAGAAGAACATTTACGGAGTAATACATTGGAGGAGAGAACAAGAAGTAATCCAGTCCTCCACTGTATCTTTTTGAAGGGATCCTATTAAAACCAGTCCAAAAAGAGCTCTGCCCAGCTTTCGCACTGAAAATCCATATAGCAGGATATTTAAAATCTTCACCTGTGGAAGCACTCCAATGTCTCCGGTGAGTAGAATGCCTAACTCTGACTTTTAAAGTCCCATCCAAAGGCAACAGCGTGTCTGGGAGGCACTCATGTATGTCTGCCCGTGACCTTGCACATTTCCTCCCCGCCTTCACGGGCGTGTGAGGGTGGCGGGATCACAGTGCAGGCAGCCCAGGTGCTAGCTCGAGTTTGTTCCCAGGATCGTTAGTGTCTGCAAAAGCCAGTGAGACTGCAGGAAGGGGATTGCTTTTCAAGTAACTTCCAGGATTAAAAAAAGATCCTTCTTCATGCCAGTTTCTCAAGCCTAAAATTGAGAGGCCTTTCCAAGGGTTTTAGGTGGTTGTTAGAAAAGTAGCTGAAACATGTTCTTTTGTTTCCCACTTAAGTCAGTTTAGATTAAAAAAAAAATGACATTAATCCCAACTCGAAGTGAACAGTACTTAAATCAAGACGTTACAACAGCTACTTGAGGACGTAGGGGTAATAGCGGCTCTGATTTATTAAGCACTGCGATGTGCTTTACCTCTCACCAGCATCCTAAGAGTTAGGTGTTGTTTACTCCATTTTATAGACGGAAAAACCGAGGTTCAGGGGGGCCACATAAATCAGCCAGGGTTCTGCAGCCGACAAATAACAGAGCCCACGCGGGATGCTGCATCCACCTGCTCTTCTAGTCTTGCCGAGAGTTCTCTGAAGTATGCAACTGGGCCCTTGCTTCTCTAAGGTCTTCCATCCGACCCTACCTCAAGATGAAATGGAAACTTGAACGACAACAACAGATGATACATCTCAATAAATCTAGGTAGACGAAGTGGGATTTGCCTGTTCTGAGACTCTAGCTTGGTTTTCGTTTGTTTGATTGTCTACACAATGGTCTTAACTCTTTACTCAGTTCTGCCTGTGCATAAATTTAGGCACCTTGAAAGCTTCGCCTGCTGTCCTGAAGGGTACTGTGGTTAGCTGGGAATTCATAATTTAAGCAACTAATGATTGGTCAGCAGCTCTCTGTGGCTTCATTATACTTTCCACTGGGCATGTTTAGATGACTAATGTTGCAATCTAAAGGCTTTTTATCAACATATCAATACATCTGAATGGCTGTATTTTTATGCTTTTTCATTCCTCTCTTCCTTCTTTTGTAATGGTTCTTGGAGCTTCCTGCTGAACATCACTGTTTTCAGTCATGGTTCCAGCTTCCTTGTGGGTCCCTTGGAGAATGCACAGGCCCGCCGCGCTCTCAGCTCTCTCCCTCCAAAGATGGTAAGGAGTTTCAGATGAAAGAAGTTCAGACTGGGCCTCTCTGCCAAAGAAAACAAATCCAATATCTCTCTTATGGGTTTGTTTTGCCAAACTCCAAGAGGAAGACTGTATTAAAATAGTGTCTTTTACATGAAGTTTTCAAACACCACCAGAATTAAAATAATGACAAACTTTCCCATTTCTTCAGCTCTCATAACTGCGTCAGGTGGTATGTGAAGACATGTCAAAAACTCTTCCATGGCCATCTCATTTTCTCAGGCACATGTCAACACGTATCCCTCTCCTTGTCACCCCAGCCCCATCATCTTTAACTCTGAGGAATTCCATCATTGAAGGAACATATTTTGCTTTTGGGCTCTGCCATCAAATGTTCTCAGTAGGATACTGACAAATGTTTTAGATTTACCATGGACAAATTTTCATCTACTTTGAATTATCAATGTTTTAGTTTTTTTCTTTATTGCAGTTCTTGCAAGCCAATGGAATTATTATGAAAACATAAAAGTTAAAAGAAGAAATTACGTTTTTAAAATCCACATCTTCCAAGATTTCCATCAAATGCAACATTCACAATAAAGCTTTTATTTATTGCCTTGAGAGAAACTGATGGCTCATATACTTGCTCATATTATATGTTTTCTTCTTCATTTTATTAGTTTCTTACATTTCTCTATTTTCTTTTTCCCCTACAGTGAGTGACCTGTACAAATCATTCAATAAGTGCTTTCTGAATGAATGTATGTTAAATGAATTTCAGGGGCAAGAAACAGTGGATATATGTAAGTAAAGTTACATATTAGTAGTTGATATTATAACATAAAATGTGTAACATAAAATTAGTGTAACATAAAATTAGTGTAACATAAAATTACTTTCTACAATTTATCAAAAGGTACTTATTTTTTAAAGAGATTATAGAGCTCTTCATAAATATTAAAGTGTAGTCAAAATCAGGTCTGCATTCATATAAATTAAGAATTCCACAAACTTTCAAATATCTGCATTGAAAGATCAGAAACTTAAAAGTTCAAAAAACAAATTTTGAGGTTTCTATGAATTTAAATTGTGAAATAAATATAATTTGGAGGAGGTGGTGGGGCTAACAATAATATGTATAATTAAAGCTTTCTTTGTCTAGTAGCCAAATTTTAATGTCATGTGCCTGCACCAAAGATCTGGGTAGGAAAGGGTGGGCTTGAGGGCGGTCTATCTAGAAAAGCTCAGGATTCATAATTTGAAGAAAAAAAAAAGAAAGCTCTCAAAATCTGACATAAAAGACAAAAGATTTATCTGCGGATCGTAAAATAACTGCCTATTGTTTTATAAAAGCTGCCCCGTCTTAAAGTTGTTAATGATTAGTAAATTACAAGGGCAGGAAGAAAACAACTGCTCATCGAATGCCATCTGTGTACCAAGTACCATGGTATTTACTATGAATATTTACATATTCATGAGTTTAATAAGTTTATAGAAACCTTACTAAGCACCTAACATTTTTCTAACTGCTTTAAGCATACTCACTCTTAGCCTTCTCCACTGTTATGCATTATAACTATGATTCCCACTTCACATTATAAGAGATTGAGCCAGAGGGAAGGACAGGAACTCCCCAGGTCACAGAGCTAGTAAGTGACAGAGCTGAGGTTGTGTTCGTCTCCTAGTGCTGCTGTAACAAAGCAACACAGACTGGGTAGCTTAAAACAACAGAAACTTATTGCCCACTGTTCGGGAGACTAGAAGTCCTAAATTGAGGGGCGGGTAGAACTGTGCCCCTCTTTGAAACCTGCAGGGGAGCATCCTTCCTTGTTTCTTCTAGCTTCTGGTGTTTGCCTGCAATTCTTGTTGTTCCTTGGCTGTAGCTGCAACACTCCAGTCTCTGCCATCATCATCCCGTCTGCCTTTCCCTTTTCTCGTAAGAACATCAGCCCTCTTGGATAAGGGCTTACTCAGCTCCAGGAGGACCTTATTTTAATTAATTACATCTGCAATTATTTTCAAATCAGTTTACATTCTCATTTTCAAATAAGTTTACATTCTGAGGTACTGGGGGTTAGGACTTCGACATATCTTTTTGGGGATATAATTTGACCCATAACATTCCTCGTCCGTGTTTGCTTGTGCTGTTGTTTCTTAAACACTGTTCTATGCTATGTCTTTTTCCATGATGTAAAGCAGTTATTCTTTAGTAAGCTTTGTTGTGCACTTTGTATTATGAAAATGGTTCAGGTGGGTAAGAGTTTTAAAAATGTATTTTATCCTTAAATGGAATGCAAATTAAGAACATAATGACTCTATTAATACTTTGTTATTCTAATTAAAAATTAAAATCCATTTTTTCCTAGTGCTTCTCTGTACATTTAACAATAGGTGCAAAAGTCGGTTTTGTTATTTAATGCCAAAGGCAATGGTTATAGACTATTCTCCATCTGAACCAACTTGATGCTTGTGGGCTACTCAGTGGTCGTGGCTCATGGCAAAGATGATTCTCAAGTGGACCAAGAAATGTGAAGTGTCTGAGTCTCTCTGAGGGAAGCACATCCTAGGAAGACAAGGTTATTCTCTGTGGGATCTTGAGCTGCCACCACAGGGGAAAGCCTGCCTGTCCCACACACGTCCCTTCCTCCAAAAACTAGGGCCTTATGCTTGGTGCAAAAGTGTATAAATCAATTCTCATTTCATATGAAAAAAGTGGAGGAAAACATCCACTTTTCTTCTTAGAACAGTTTCTTCCTTTTATCCTAGAAAAATGTTCCAAGTATTCTGCATTCCTTATCCAGTATTTTAATAAACTTTTGCATTTATTGAAACTCCACTTTCCTGATTATCTTTCATCCTTTGGTTTCATCCATGGTTTTCCTGTTTCTGCCCAATAAATATCACAGCAGGCTAGTTACTGAAATCCCTTCTTATCTCTATTTCTGTACTTTCTCTATGCACTGTTGTCCAGCCCCAAGGTATAAGATACTCAATATGTGCCAATTTCTCCCTGACATTTTTCTTCAGCTTTGAGCTGTCCCCTAGTCATCAGACTGGTATATAAACTCTTTTCTAGTATTGTTTGTTTAACAGGCACTTCAAACTGAATCGGAGCAGGATTCTTGATTTTTACTTTCTCCCACATGGTTTTTTTGTCCAGTTTTTTCATCTCAGAAAATGACACTCTCATTCTCATCTGGATAGCAGTGATATTTTCCTAATGAAGCCTCCTTTTTCAGTAATGGTTCCTCTTCAATCTATTTCTCTCTCGGTAGTTAGTGGGATCTTTGAAAAACCTAAATCAGTGATGTTCTTCTCCTGAGTGAAACCCCAGTGAATGGTTCTCTGTTGCATTCACAATAAAATTCAGACTTTTTACCTTTGCCTATAAAATCCTACCGAATCTGGCCTCTCTACCTATATCTTCAACCTCGTTTCTTACTATATTTCTCTTGTCCACTACTCTAGGCCATCTGCTTTTAGTCATTGAACACTATGCTTCTTTCTGCCAATGAAAAATTTATACTGGGTCTTCTGAGTCATCACTTGGGTGGCTCTTTCTTGCATTCGATTCTCTGAGTGCGTGTAACCTCACTCCGTCCGCTGTAGACACAGTTCCTCTCTATCACATCACCAACTTTGGATTCTCTGCCCGGTGCTTCTTAATACCTGATAATTTCTCCTTTATTCACCTAGTTGTGCATGGCCTCTTTTCCCCTTATCCCCACCAGCATGGAATCTTGTCTGACTTCTTACTGTAGCCAAACTGTCTACCACAGTGCCTGGCATCAGAGGAGCACTTGGTAACTATTCACCCATGAATTCAGCTCCTCGATGAGTGTCAACCATGTATCAGTGAAGGACTCAATGGTAGAAAAGAGCTACTTACTGCTGTCTCAAAGGACTAGGGTGAGAGAGATAAACAACTAAATGATTATGATATAGAGCAAATGCTATTGTAGACACAAGCACAGGGTGTACATAGCCTTTTCCAAAGGCAAGTTTGATAAGTCTAGAGCCTGTCATCTGGTAAATGTGCCTGGAAATAACTTTCCCTAAATGCATTACTTTACAGTTTTTACACTAAAACTTCCTTGGACTATCCGTATCTCTTTCCAGGCATTTTGAATTGCCTTTCCTTCTTCACTCTCTAGAACTGTGATTCTCAAACTTGATTATAGATTAGAATCATTTAGGAAGATTTAAAAATACTTGTGCCTGGGTTTCATCCCCAGCAATTCTGATTTAATTCTTCTGGGGTGTGGCTTGGGCATTGGGGTTTTAAAAGTCTCCCCAAAGGCTTCTAATGTGCAGCCAGGGTTGAATCAACTGCTCTAGATGTCTCTCTCCTCACTGCATTGTCTGGGGACAATCAGCCTCTGTGTCACCTGACAGCTTGTTAGAAATGCAAAAGCTTGGATCCCACCCAGACCCATTGAATTAAACCTGCACATTAACAAGATAGCTTTGGTCTAGAAGATATTAATAGTTTTCTCCGAACTTGTAGGTCTCACTATATATATTTTTTGAAATCATTTAGAAAAGTGATAACTGAGAAAGTCCTAAAATCTGTCTTTAGGAGATCTGATTGTTGGCCTTTTCCACTTGGAAAATTGCTCTTTTCTTCTGATCCATTTTATGTTGTCTTTAAACCAGATCTGTACATATGGCCACATTTATTTCACAGTTCCAAAATAATTATTTTAAAACAAGCTTTTCTGTGCAGCTTCATGAAATTAAAAAAAATTTATATATTTCCAGGACCTTCTTGTTGTCCATGGACATCTCTCTCTCTCAAAAAAAAAAAAAAAAAAAAAGAAAAAGAAAAGAAAGAAAGAAAGAAAAGATGATCCAGAGAAATAATTAAAGAAATAAATTAGAAAATAGTAAGTGGATAAGGTAAAGGAATATTATACACATTCTAAAGCAGAAAGCTTTAAGCCTAATACTTGAAAAAAAAATGCCAGAGGGCTATTTGGTAAAGTGTTAGAATCTATGAAGTCATAATTTTTTGTTTGTTTAAAATTTCTATTTCTCATACAGTTATAAAATAGCTCTTATTTCTATAGGACTAAACTTTTAAAATCCACTTTATCTTTTAATCTTATGTAATAAGATCAACATATCCTTTAGCAGCTACCTTGAGTCTCTATGTTCCTACCATTTCATTGAGTTCATCAAGGAGCTCTTAATTCTGGAATCCACAGAAGCATTTCCCTGTCTTTCTTATTCACTTATTCCATTGCATTTTAAAAATAAAAATTCTATATATTTAATGTGTACAACACGAGGATTTGTGTGTGTGTGTGTGTGTGTGTGTGTGTATTCAATGGGAATGACTATCACAGTCAAGCTAATTAACATATCTGCTCTTCACGTAGGTACATATTTCATATGGTAAGAGCACCTGAAATCTTTTCTTAGCAAATTTCCAGAATTCAACAGAGTTTCTGTCCTTCTTTAAGGTCCAACAAGGGAGATGTAAAAAATGCTTGGCTCAAAAGAGATTAAGGTGTTCGTTTGCATTTCATCCTCAAAAGGAATAATTCTTCAACAAAACTTCTGTCCCTTTTCTCAAAATCACATCCCACATGGAAGGTCTGTATATGTATATATTAATGATTAGAAAAAAACGTAACCACTGAGGTGCAATAAAAAGAGTTTTCTAGGTTTGTCCAAATGTCCTCATTAGGTTTGCTTCTCTAATTACAGATGAGACTCAAGGTAAGAGCTAGTAGTGGATGGCCATCATTTCTAAGACATGGAGAGTTTCCGACTCTATAAATTTTAATTCTGTGTCTGAAAGCAAAAGAGTATTTCTATTTTAAAAAAGAAAACACCAGCAAGAACGGTTCAAACCCATAGACATTAGAAAAGGATATTAAATATTCCAGAGAAAATGATCAATAATGAGGCCGTTAAATACACTGAAAGAAACCCTGCCCCTGAAGCCTTGGGGAAGAAATTGAAACCACATCTGAAACCCACAGCAAAAAAAGTTCGCTGGGAAAAGCACCTGGCCCCAGCACTGCTATGACTGAGCTCATAAAAGCGGCGGGCAATTATGTAGCTAGTACCCTGTAAAATTCGTCAGTGCACATGGAAAAACAGAGGAATAGCCAGAAGCCTGGTACAAATCAAATGCTAAGGACTGCTAAATAAGGGAGAACCCAGAGCGAGGAAGGATTGCATATCAGGCCCAGGAAAGCCTCCTGATTTCCCATCAATCCAGCCAAGTGCCTCAAATGCTTTTATAGACTGTTTTAAGCACAAGATGGGCAAGACAGTCCCAGGAAGAGAAAGGAGAAGCTGGGGGACATTTTCAGAAAGAAAGCCAAAGCCTCTAACTGCAGCAAGGCCACAGTCACCATTAGGGTCTTGGCGACTGGCACATAACTGGGGTTCGTCTTCCATCGGGAGAACTAGTCTACAATTAAGAAATGGGTCTGAAACCACACCCTCCAGCCCCCTCCTCCTTCCCTCATAATGGAGTCGGCACAGAGGTTGTGGGTTATGAGATGTATAGTGGGAATTCAGGTTGATTTCACACAGACTATGTCTATCAACTAGAAATCCAGCCCTGGGTTATGAGAAGCAACACAGAGAGCGACCAGAAAACAGTGCCTGGCACAATTTATTGATTGATTGGATGAAATTATTCAATTTCTTCCCATGGGCCATTTAACTCATGTCCAAGTTTACATTCTTATAATTAATGCTATCATAATTTTACCCTAAAGTTTGCTGCTCCACATTTAAGATCCTGTCTTAAGGGATGAATTCCTAAGAGTGGAATTTATAGACTGAAGGACATTAAATTCCTTGAAATCTTTTACTAAAATCTGCTATATTGGTCTGTATCTATTGTTAAATCCCCCACTCCTCCCCACCCTTGAAATATCAGAAATTTCCCTTTCCTCTGAATTTTTGTAAACACTACATGTAATCATTTGGGAAAAAAACCCACATTTTTTCTTGTAAAAAAATAAATAGAATTACATTTTAAATTTAATTTGCATTCCTTTTACGAATTGTAAAGCTGGACATTTATTTTCTATGTCAATTGGCTCATTTTTTTTAAACATAGGGGATATTCTTCTTTTCCTCATTGATTTGTAAGTGCTCTTTACATGTACTTCAAGTGCCCAGAAATGTGATAGAATTTGTGAAAACTTTAGTGGGCTTATTGAAACAGCAACGACATAATGTTTGTGACCTTGGAGTACACTTTTCAGGGTATCATTTATGGGGTTGTCACTGCACCATGGTGGTGGCTTTACAATAAAACCTATTGGTTCACAATACAGGACTTGAAAATTACTGAAATGCTTGATTATAACAGTCCTGCATTAAGTAAATGAAGATAGCTGGTATTTTATTTATTCTGAAAAAATGTAGTTAGAATTGCAGAGAATTAGAATTTTCAAAGAATTAACAAAAAAGACTATTGTCTTTCAGAAATCATATTCATGGATAAACAGAAATGAGTTTAGATTAGCATATCAAGTGTTAAGTAGGCTAAGCTGCATCTTTTAGTATTCTGTTAATTTTATTAACAAATCTCTTTCATAGATACCTCAAAGATAAAGTTCAGCATTTAGACAGAATCTTGGATTAGGAAATGGGGAGGATTGACAGAAATTACGTTTTGCGATCCCAAAGGAGCGATAATTTGAAATTTAAATTGTTACAGAAAAAAGGTTAAGAAAAAGCAGTTATGTTAAAAATGATTAAAAGATTATAATTTCATGAGTAACAAAGATGTGAGGTTTTATTTGAATCTCATTACTATCGTGAATGAAGAAATATGTGATGTTGATTTGGAAGCATTCTCATTCTGTCTCATTCTAGAGTAATTCGTAGGCCACGTGCTTTGAAAAACAAGGTTTAAAGTGACACAGATGTGCACCAGGAAAAAAGAATGCTAG
The DNA here is from genome assembly GCA_030015415.1 of Cynopterus sphinx. Lineage (NCBI taxonomy): Eukaryota > Metazoa > Chordata > Mammalia > Chiroptera > Pteropodidae > Cynopterus > Cynopterus sphinx. The sequence goes on along the minus strand of CM057389.1, from coordinate 46,999,356 downwards.
GATGAGCTGGTGATTGGTAGGAGGGGATTTTAAAGTGTGGCTCCCTCTAAGAGAAATGAAAACAATGTTTCTTATCTTAGAGTAGGGTCATTTTCTGAATTCTTTTTGTAGGAGACAACTGCTTTCTACTTCAAAACACAGATGGACCTCCACCATCTATGAATATTACAGTTAAATCCTTTTTGCCAGAGGAAGATCATCAATAAGCAAATTGGCATCCTTTGTTTCTGCTGCCACTTCTGGTTGTAACAAAATGATTTGTTTTTGTAACCTGTGGCTGGGTGAGAAGATAGATTTATATTATTGAAGTCACTCAGTCTATCATATTTTGTTATGGCAGCCCCAGCTGGGTATGACAACTGGGGTATGACAACGGCTACCCTGCCAGTCCTAAAAGATTATCGTGAGAATATAGTGAGTCATGTATATAAAAGCACTTTGAAAAATATGAAAAACTATATCGATTTTGACTCTTTATAGTTAATTTTACTACATTTTTAATAACAGGCATTTTTTTTTCTTTAAGTAAGGGTATAAACTAAGCAAAACAAATAGGAAAAACATAAATGTATTTTTTTCAATAATTGTCCCTAGGTAGATGGTCCATAAATGGTAGGATGGCTTTGCTCTGGAGGTCATCAGTTTGCAGCCTACCGTGCCTCTTTTAGGGCTGCCTGACGATTTGGGGGGTCCTAGGCACTTTTGCTTTCATGGATCCCTTCTTTCATAAATGAATCAAAAATTACATTTTACAACTGTATTCACATAAATATAAAACTAACCATGCTGGATTTATAATATATTCATTATTACATTTATTTTAAATTTGGCTTTAAAAGAAATTGAAATGAAAGCATTTAAAGGCATTGTGAGTCCATGTCCACAGTGCCCACTGTGGGGTAGACTGGCTCTAGCCTTGTTGCTCAATGTCCAACGTGCAGCATCCGTTCTGGGGCCTAAAAGGGCTGCATGTCTCTCGCAATCATGTCCACACTGTATGGAGTAATGGGGCAAATGAAAAGAGCCATGCCCACTTATTTAAAGAGATCACTCTCAAAGTGGCTCGCATCACTTCTGTCCCCATCCACTGGCCAGTGTTTGGTTATATTGCCACACTTTGATGCAAGAGCGGCTGGGAAATGTAGTTTGAACTCGCTAGCCTTGCATTCAGCTAAACCCCCCTTACTGTTACGGAGTGAGTTAGTGCACATAACATTCTCAGAACAGAGCCCGGCACAGAAGCAGCACTGCATAAATGCTAGCTGTAGAGCTACCGTCAAGACTGCTGAAGAAAAAAGAACAGATACTGAGGCATAACATCCGTTACACCTATACAATTGATAAGTTTTCAGTAAAATAAGCAACAAATTGGGTTTATTGAAAGAACTGTCAATAGAGGTATAATGAACTGACTTTCTTAAGTACAGATGAACATTAGCCAGTTCTCTAGCTAATACAGTCTCATGCATGAACATGGGCTTTGTGTGTGTATATCTGTGTATTTTAGTATCCTAAAAGTGAAAAACCATATGTTTTTATTTAACTAGAATCATTCAATTATATATGTTTAGGAAAAAAGATACTTCCCGAATGATTTAAAATTTTGAGAGAAAATTTAGAGATACATTTTTTGTTAACTTTGTCAACTTATCTTTCTATTAAGTGCCTCCCTTTCAAAAGAACCTCAGTGATCCACTTATTCAAAAAATCCTGCTTTTATCTTCCCAAAACAATCGTTGGCAGATTTGTATTGTGGTTTCTAGATTGAGCTTAGAGTAATCCTTGCGTTTCATAAAATACCTGCATGAACATCTGTCTGTGGTTCTCACTGTTTATGTGATCACAGTTGGAGATGGATGGGCTCAGAATTCCAGACTGGGTACTGACACAGACTCGGGTGATGGGCTCCCTGGGTTTGAAAGCCTCATAAGCTGGAGTGTAGCTTACTCAGCCTAGCCAATGGTTTCACCCAATTCTGTGCCGTTGTCAGCAGCATGCTCTTAACCCCTTTCTATTGATCTCAAGCCCAGGCAAATAAGACTCATTTAAAAACTCTCAGTAGAAGCCTGGACAAACCTAGAGTTTCTGTAACTGGCTACAGGAAGGGAAAGCAAGGTCTGTGAACACCGAACAATGTGTATGTGTCCAAAACGACTGGAATGGCACTGGGGCGGGACAGGTATAAAAGAACATTACACTGAACTTTGCTCATGGTGGGTGCCCAGTAACACGCTGAATGAGCATATGTATCCTGATCGTGTCTTTTGGTCCTGCCAAGTGGATGGGAGTGAGTTGGATATGAAGACCAGAAAGACAGAGACCAGCATCTAATCATCTTATTCATCTTGGCATCACCAGTTTGTTAAATGGTACCTGACACATGCACGGTGTTTAATAAAAGTTTCACGAGCAGCTGACTCAATGAATAAATAAATAGTAGTGGAAATTTCCTGACAGGTGGCATTCATTGATTTCTCACAGTTCTGGCAGCTGGAAGCCTGAGAGCATGGTGCTGGCATGGTTTAGTTTCAGCGAGTCTTCTACCAGGGTGTATGTAGGGTGATGACCACTTGCAGTATCCTTTCCCTCATGACCTAATCACCTCCCCAAAGTCACACCTCCTAATACCATCTTATTAGGGGGAGATTTTAACAACTGAATTTTGGGGGGACACAAACATTCAGTCTGTAACAACAGCACTGTTTCATTCCTTTGACTGAATATTTTTTAAATCCATTCTTTAATCTTCTAATATCTCTCAAGTTTCTGATTTACTATGATTTCAAATAATAATGTGATTAACATCACGATATATAAACATTGATCTCATTTTCTCATTCTCTTCTGAGTGCTAAATTGTTTTCCAGATAAGTTACATTTAAATTAGCAGTCCGAGGAAGTAGTAATCTCGGAGTACTCTGATCATCACTGAATATTATAATTCAGAAAAACATTGATTTGTTGGTGGAACTGAAGTACCATTTTGTTTGCACGATTTGTGCTTTTTAGACTACTGTGAGATTGTTGAGTATTTTGTCTTCACTTATTAGTCCCTTGTATTTCCTCCCCTTTAGTGAATTATTTATCCTTAACCTCTGCCTACTTTTCTATTATGATAGTAATGTTTTCCTTATGGTTGGAATAGATTTCTTTATACGTTAACTTTTTATTGTATTTTTGGTAAATATATACCCTAATTTTTTTTTTTTTGGATTTTGTATTGAGTTTTTGATATGTAAAATTTTAAATATGCTAGCAACCAAGTATATTGTTCTTTTTCTTCCTGAAAACTCATTATTTTTATGTCTTCAGAATCTTTTTCCATCTAGAAATAAGATAAATATTAACCTATGTTTCTTTTAAAAGTTTCTAATTTTACTTTTCATATTTACTTTTTTCCATTTATATGGTACAGGCGGGGTCTAAACTGATTTAAAAATTGGATAGTTAACTTTTTAAATCAGCCATTAAATAATACTATTTTTCCTACCTTGACTTTTTGTACTTTAATTTATAAATACAATTAAATACCAATTCAAGTCTGTTTCTGGGCATTTTGTTTTATTTACTAATTTGTATGTCTTTTATTGTGTCAGTGCACTACTACTATCTTGATGAATGAAGATTTGTAGACCGTTTAATTTCTCAGAATTAATCCTCTTTCATTAATTTTCTTTTTGAAGGTTTTCTTAAATATACTCACTTGTTTCTTTTTCAGAAAAAAATTTCTCTTGTGCTAATAATATTAAAGTGGAATTTTGAATTCCATTTTATGTGCAACCTAAACTTTACTGAAAAACGATTACTTTCTCCTTTGTACAGATCTTGCAAATTAAAAAGTTTCTTTTCCTAATTCTTGGAAAAAAAATTTTCTGTAGTATTTTGAATGGAATAGCTATTCCATGTCCATTGATTTTTATGCTATCATCTAGTAAAATTATCAACATCGAGAATATTTTGTTAAATCCAGCCATAATAATTTTTAGAGTAAATATTTCAAAACCAACCTATTGCTAGAAATGGAATAGATTATTTCTTTTTAAAGAAAACAAAGTTAATTGGATTTATTGTTTTCAGCCGTTAGTGATTTGACTGCCTGAGTTTGAATTTCCATCATATGGAAAGTTTTATGCAAGTTACATAAAAACACCACAGCTTTTCCATTCTCAGGGTTGTCCCTTGGTAGCTATATGCCACTCCCGAATAAAAAACTCAGTGAGGAACACTCTGCCACACCACAAAGACTTTCTGGCAATATCTGCATAATGATAAACAAATGGTTTGGTAGGAGAGAATCGAGTTAGATGTTAGAGTCCTAGGGTATCAAGCACTTCCTGATGACCACATGTATTAAGAAACAGCTCTGGGAAGTATGGTGTATCTTTCCCTACATGGGCTCAGATGTAGCTTCACTGTGATATGAATGATAAAATTGATTGGGGCACAAAACCATTTTAATTTTCTTTAGGGCCAGTAGCTGATTAATGTGCAGTGGTTCTATACATGGTTAGGGATGCTGACCCTATCCCTGGAGTACCCAGGAAGGCTTTGTGGGAAATTTTGGGGTCAAAGCTAGGGCTTTGCAGTGACATAAACCTGTATTTTATTCCCATCGTACTTACTGGGTTGATGAATTAGTTTAATCCAGCATTCTCAGTCTGAGCTGAAAATTTGAGTCGACTTGAGAACTTTTAAAAAATACTGTTGTCTAGGTTCCAGTCCCAGAGTTTCTGATTTAGTTCTGGGTTGAGACTCAGATATTGCTATTTTAAAAGCTCCCCGGCTGATTTCCAAAGCGGAACCAATGTAGATGTTTCCTGGAACCCCTGAATCTATTCCCTCAGCATCAACTACTGCACCTGACAACTTCTCAAAAATGTCTAAATGGTACTATCATTAAAAAATAACGACAGCTTAGAATCCAGCCTAAAATACATCCTAAGTTAGAAGGAGGTATCCCCAAAGAATTTAAAACCCTGTACTCCATACCTACACAGGAAGGAGGTGCTATTACTTTTGAAAGAGAACACATATCACATGGGATTTCTGAAGGCACACACTCACCCCTTCAACTTATGCCTGCTTTTTGAAATTCTCCCCTATGCATCATTTCCCTGATGATCTCAAAGTGTGGTTGCTTTTCAGGGTCTCAAAATTTTACTCCTTATTTATTGCACTATTCAGAGAAGGCAAGGAGAAAATATACTCGGTTTTCAAAATATTTTGTGTAAAAATACTAAGCTCATTTGGGCCTAAGGCATTTATTTCATTTCAGTTCTAGGTGATGAGGGTTTAAATAAAGGCTCACATTCCTTACATTTGCTCTAAGTAACCTGATACTTATCCTGCTCTAAGAAACCTGCTCTAAGTCAACCAGGAGATATCTGACTAAGAGATATAACAAGTCTCTCAAATTTACTGACATCCCTAAGTTTCAGGTGAAGGCAGACTGCTTCAGTGGTCAGTGAGAGCCTGAGGTCAGTGGTCATCCCTTCATTTTTAAGCATCCATAAGGCCTCTCCATATTTCAACCCTCCTGACATTGTGCTTATTTTAAAAAAAATCTGAAATAATTCAAGTGCAGTGACTTTCCACACATATATATCATAATGATAAAGGATACACTGCAGAATCTTTTTCCATATGGTGCTAGCAATTTGGATTTTAGCAGCAGTTTTTATAACTTGCAGCTCACCACTAAAATGTCAGAACCTGTGAGAATAAAACAACTTCTATTTTAGGTTTTAGACTCATTTTCTCTGATCTCTCAACCAGAAAAATTGACTCTAAAGGCCTCTTTAATCTGAATGAATTTAACTTTCAGTCCCCTACTATCTTCTCAGTTTATTAAGGCTAAGAGTAATCCAGTATCTCTTGTCTTTGCTCACTTAGTGACATTTATTGAACATGTGTCATGAAGGGCAGGCTGTCACCACAGTTAACAAACTGACCTTTATGGCAATGGAAACCAGTGTAAGAGAAACCATATATGTGCATTTAAATCAAAGTGCTTAGAAGCTCATGAGAGAAAGCAGAGTAGATTAAGGTATTCTGAGAAAAAATAAATTTGCCTTGGTGCTGGCTCTTTTAAGGGACACATTTTATATTCATAGAGAGATTTTGAAATGGCTGAAAAACTCAATAGAATAGAGAAATTAATTTTCAAACATTTTCACAAGGCAATACTGCAATACTTATTTCAGAAATGGCAACGTTTTTCTCTGACAAGCCCCTGGCCTCCGAGAAATTTGATGTCTTATAGTGTGTACCATCTTAAGTGAATGTGAGGCTTTAATGATCGTTTGAGAGCCACATTTCCCCACCTTCTACAGAATTAAAGTAAAAAATTGCTGTAGAAAATTCATGTTTATAATGTACAACATATGACTGTAGTTAACACTGCTGTATGGTATATGTGGAAGTTTTTAAGAGAATAAATCCTAAGATTTCTCATAAGGGAAAAATATTTTTCCTTTTTGTCTTTTTTTTTAATTGTATCTCTAGAAGATGACAGATGCTAACTAAACTTATTTTGATTTATTTCATAACATACATTAAGTCAAACCAATATGCTGTACACTTTAAACTGAGATATCAATTATATCAGTAAAAATGGGACAATCATAAAAAAGTTAATATTTAGACAAGCCATCTCTTTGCTCAGACCAGTAGTAATCAAATCTGATCAATTTCCAGTATGAAGTAACCTCCCAAACCAACTTTCCTGGAATAGTTAGTTGTCTGTTAAAATGAGGGATAAGGAACAATATTACAGTATTCTATAACGTAGTGACCTTTAGAAGAATTCAAGGACCAAACAATAAGATTCTTGGAAATCTCCACTGAGTTGGTTAGGTACATGGGCTCTGTGCAAGATATAGTAGACTTGAATCTAGACATAATTTGGAGAGATGATACTTGATCAGAGCATGTCAGAATCTGGGAGAGATCCAGTTCAGGAGTGATGGTCCTGACAATCTCTCATTCTGAGGATTATCAGAAAAGTTAATTTGGATCAGCTGGTTCTAGGGTGGCCATGAGACTCAGTGGATCTTGAAAGATTGCCTCCTTTTTACAGTAGGTACATAAAGCTTCTTGTCTTTAATTTTGAATAATTTGCTCACACTAGAATCATCTATGGTGATTGAGATTTCATGGTGTGAATTCTTAAATCTAGGATTACATCAGAGCTGGGCTAGGAAATAAGATAAACTTTGAGGTGCTAGGATATAACAAACTTTATTCAAAAGATAGCTAGCTACCCATGGATCAAGGGTTAATAATTTTTTCAAGGAAATGAGATCTTTTATTCTGTCAATTTTATTCCTGGTATGTATGTGACAATTCTGGACAATCTACAATCTATTTTTTAGAGTTTAGGAAAACCCCAGGTACTGTGAATCATTCATAATCTTGATAACATAGCTGTGATCCAGTGAACTTTGAGATCTTGCTGATTTTCTACTTCACGAAAGTGGAACAGGTATGAGCACTGCAGTCTCCATATTTTTGACAAAAGGGTGAAGTTCTCTGTCTCTCTTTCTGGTAATGACTAATCAATTCATCAAGATGATCAAATATTCACAATATTTATAATGTTACAAATTGTAGTGTCATGTTCTAATTTAACTTTAGAGTAGACTCTTCAGAGATATTTCTATGTCAATCTCATTAAAGGTCTTTTCTTACTTGTGCTACCTGACAAGAGGTGGAAGAGAGAAAAAGCTACATATTCTGTTTCCTTTTGGTATGTATCACCTTGTATGTCTTTTTCCAATTAGAAGTAAGTAATTTTTGCTTCTCTCTATCATCCTGCCTCTTTATTTTTTGAGGAAATTTCATTCCTGGTTATATAAAATTGCTTATCTTATCAAGAAATTCTAATTATCTGTTGTTCAATATCGTAGCCACTGGCTACATGGGCTACCGAACATTGAAAAGTGGTTGGTCTGAACTGAGATGTTCTGTAAGTATAAAGTACATTTTCGAAGACTTAGAATAAACAAAGAAATGTAAAACATCACAATAACTTTTCATAATGATTAAATGCCAAAAAAATTCTTGGATATATTGGGTTAAATAAAATCTATTATTAAAATTAAGTTCACTTACAAATTTTAATTTTTTAGATGTGTATACTAAAATTTTTTAAATTACATTTGTTCCTTGCCTTTTATTTCTTTTGGATAGTGCTGTTCTAATATAGGTTTTAATAAAAAATTGTTTTTCCTTAAAGACTCAGAAAACTCTAGGTGTTCAAAAGATATTAGTTTGTCAAACCACATTGACCTAGAATTTCAAAATTAAAAAACAAATTGGACAAAATGGAAACTTTAAAGGCAAGATGCAAAGCAGGTTGTTAATAATATAATTAGAGTTAAAGTATCTTATTTGTGTATTTATATAGCTAATATTTATTGAATACCTACTATGTGCTGGGCATTAGGTATATTGAATATTCACAGTAGTGAAAAAATCTAGTTTTTGTCTTCAAGAAGTTTTCTGTGGACCATAGTTTGTAAATGCTTCTAAAGGGGTGGTTACAAGATGGTGGAGGAGATAATAATAAAAATATTAAGCCCAGAGTGGTGGTGGGTCTGATTTGCGGTAGGCAGTCAGCAGAGGTTCTGTGATAGAAGTCACACTACTTTAGAAGCAAGTTTTCTCACTCACGTCTGTTTTAAATTAACCCAGTATTTTACATAGAACATATGGGGCTAGCATATCCTCACTCAGCAATTCCTGAAAGTCTACAAATGATAGAATAAGTGGAGTTTATTTATCCTCTGACAAGTCCTGTAGTTTGAAGAATGGCAGATTGGTTCACAAGAAAAAAAGCATTTGGATAAATATTACCTCCGAAATTGTTATTATTTCTGGTTTAATTAATAATTAAAACACTACCAAAGACAGAACTTACGTGGCACTACTTCTTGACAGGCTGGTTGGGAATGATCCATTAATCACTGACTTATTGAGAGGGTGGTGTTTTGGAAGGAGAGTGGGCTTTGAAATAAAAAAGACGGGAGTTTGAGTTCCCTGGGATTTGGGGCAAGTTAACAAACCCTGAGTTTTAGTTTCCTCATTTGTAAAACTGGGAAAATATAGTACCCAAATCTACTTATGAGAATAAAGTGATCGATATATGTAAACCACTTAACAGTGTTGATATATAGTAAGTAGTAAGTAAATCAACATTATAACTTGGGAAAACAATAGAATTATTTGAAAGGAAAGGTTAAGTGTATGAAATAAGAGTCTAGTATATAGAATATTAAAGCATAAATTTGATCATGAAAGAAAGGGAAAAAGTAAAGAAAAACAATCTATAGATGATTCTTGAGTTGAAGGTCTAGGAGTGAGGAGGAAAAGGGGGTACTTTTACTAGGTTTTCCTGAGTGGTGTTTTTGAAATTGTTCTTTTCTTTTTTCTGCATTGAAGGGACTGGTGTCATTTCTACCATCTGAACCTGAAGTTTTCTCTGTAGGAAGTTTTAAGTAATGGATTGTATTCATACTTTCTATTTCTTCTATTATCATCCTTTGAAAAGTTATGGTTTATAAGAATGCATCTTTATTTCTAAGTTGTCCAATGTCACAATATTCTTTTATTCTCATTTTAATATCTTTAGTGACTGTAGTAATGTCTCCCTTTTCTATTTCTGATATTGATAATTCATGGCTTCTCTCTCTCTTTAGATTGATGTTATATCATTATTTTCAAAGAGTTACATTTTGGCTTTGTTGCTAGTTCTCTATTGTTCATGTTTTCTATTATTGATTTCTATTTATTGTTTCCTTACTTCTACTTACTTTGTATTTTATTTTCTCTTCCTTTTATAGCTTCTTGAGCAGGAGCCTTTGATATTGATTTTAAACCTTTGCTTTTATTTAATATAAACATTTACATACTTCTCTGGATATGTTGTTTTGGCTGCATCCCACAAATTTTAATATGCTATATTTTTATTATTATTCAATTTAAAATATTTTCTAATTTACATTGCAATTTTCTCATCAACATATGAGTTATTTGGAAGAATCTTGCTTTATTTCAATATTAAAAAATTTTTCACTTTCTTTTTGTTATTGATTCCTATCTTAATTTAATTGTGGTCATAAATATTCTCTATCATTTCAGTTTTCAAAAATTTATGGAGACTAGCTTTATGGCCCAATATATGATATGGTATATGGCTTGACACTCCACTTACAGATAGATATCTGTAGATAGATAATCTTCTACATATGTCTAAAATACTTTTTTGGTTTTAAAAATTATTATTGTTATTTTTATTCTTTGTTATTCAGTTTGGATAATTTTTTTTGACTTTCCTCGGTTTCACTGATCCTTTCCTTTACTGTATCCAGTCAGATCATCCACTGAATTTATTATTTCAGATATTGTACTTGGTAATCCTAAATTTTGTTTTTTTAGAGTTTGCATTTTTTTTTCTGCAGAAAATTCTCCATTATAAAAATAACTTTGTCTATTTTTTCTAAACTATTTTCATATTCATAATAGTTATTTCAAAGTCCTTGTGTGCTCATTTGAACACAAACTAATTATCAGTGGATGTGTTTTTATTGGCTACTTTTCAATGCTTATGGGTCATATTTTCTTGCTTCTTCACATTTTTGATTATATACCAGACATTATACACAAAACACAGTAGAAATTGAAATAGACACTATTTTTTTTGCTCTTTACAGAAAAAGTCCCATGGGGAAGAATTTATAGATGGCAGGGAATAGTAAGTTTTGTTTTTCATATTTCAGTCTCCCTTGTCAGTACATGTATGGCCACCAAGAGTTTGACCAGATTCTGCATATCACAGAAAAAGCCTCAGCCTTTATAGGCTCCTGATTCTCCTTGCCTGTCCCCTAGATAAGGCTAACACCCCTAGAAATAAAAGTGAGCAGTGATTTCTGCTTACCCAGGAAGGGCTAATCCCACTCTGGAATTTAGTTCACTTTCACTTATTTGTACCCAAGCATTTCAATAGCTTTAAAGAAGAATATTATTTTTAAGTTTATCCTTTAATAATTTTTAAGTCGGGAAAAATGACCTTTTGCAAACTTCTACATCTTTACCAGAGAAGGAATAGGAGAAATGTTTAGGTGTCCTGAGGACTCACCAGGTTTTTGGCATCCAGAGAGCTTAGGTCTCTTTACCATAACAACCATATACAATGTTAATTAAGGGCATACTGTTTAGCTCGGAAAACCTGAAAATATTTGACATCTTCATAAGCATGATATTATTTTCTAATGCTATCAACTTTTCTACAGAAATATTTTCTTATTTTGTAAAATAGAAATAAAAGTGGATTGGTTAAGCAAAAACACTATTTATCACAAATATTCCAGGAATATTCTTTTACAAACCTGGAGATACTCTAGATGGTCTGGTCAACAGATTGCACACTTGGTGATCCCAGGGGTGTCAACACATGGTCTAAGATGAGAATGGCAGCCTTTGGCTTGTGTAAGGTTGTGTTTCTCTATAACCCACAGGACAGTTATGAAAATCCAAAGACATATTTTATATAAAATTCTTGCCTTATGTGAGGACTTAACAAATGCTTGTTTCTTTCCTTTTAATTAATAAAATGTTTTGAAGGTAGTCATCTCATGTTTCAATGAAATTTTGTTTTAAAATTTACTTCAAATGACTGAATTGCTTTTCTATTCACAGCTAACATATAGTACTATAAAATATTGGTTTGATTAATTCAATAAGTAATTCATAAGTAGTGGAAGGCATTGTGTTTGTGGAATAGTGTGTGTAAAGGGTTTATTAGGTGTTCATCTTCCAAAGAGTATAGATAATGAGAAAGTCTGTCCCATAGTTGTTTCCTCCATATTGCCACTTATATGATTTGAAAATATGTCTACACATATATATCATAATGATAAAAGCAAATTTAGAATTTTAAGTCTTTTAAAAACATCACCAAAGAAGCTTTAAAAAATAAACTTCAAGAGAAGTTTTTAACCTGTCCCAAATGTCTCATCTCACTAAGGGCAGCAATGCTATAAAAACAAACAAGGGAACTAACACTTATGAAGTATCTCCCATGTACCAGCCACAGTACAGAGTATCCCATTTGTGCCTCACTGAACCTGATGAGGTTAATAAGCATCACAAATGTGCTTTTCCTGTGTTATAGAATGAAAGAAACTGAGGTTTTAGAAGGATCAGTGCTTGTCCTGAGACCACAGAACAAGTTGTTGGCAGAAGTGAAATTTGAAACCCAATTTCAAAACTCAATGCTTCAGCCTTAGTTTATATAAATAGAAAAAAAAATCTAAAATATTGGACTCAAACTGTGATCATTATTCTCTGAATTCTAAAGTTCATGGTTTCAAGTAGATAAGTTCGAGGATGATAACATTTTCTCAATGAATTAATTTCTCATCATATTAGAACTGATATGCCATGTGTTTGATGCCATGTCAGCACCTAGTGAATACTAGTTTGTGCAAATGAGTTGATTATTATTTTTGTTTTCACTTTTAGGTATTTACAAAATAGTCACTTTCTATATTTTCAGATATTAGGTAACATTATTAAGGATTTTCAAAGCCCAATCTGGAATTAACACATCTTTCCTAGAAGCTTTCTTTGTTTTAGAGAAAAGAATTTGTAAGTTCAAGTAGAACCCATGATGAAAAGCCTCTCGAGGGCAGTGATACACAGCCGTGTGTGTCACAGAAGATGCTTAGAAATGACTACTGATTATCGAGTAGCCCAATCTGGCCAACGCGCTCCCCAGCTTATAAACTACTTGACTACAGGGTCTCTGCCACTCTATCTTTAGCACCCAAAACTATGCTGAATACTTTTAATAAGATTCTATTTAAAATTATATTTGTCAACAAGTATTCATTGGCTCCTTCAATTTAAGAAAATGGAAATCTCAATGTTATAAAATCAAAGGATGAGTTTTAAAATATGAAGAACATAATAGTGGAAATTCATTGAGCATATATTTTGTGACAAGCTGTGGGCTCGGGTCTCTGTATACTTATTTGTGGAAACAACCACCCGGCAAGGCAGGGGTCCACCCACTGTGTGGAGAAGAAAGCAAGGCCCACTCAGGGCCAGCTGAGTAGGAACGACTGTATCTCAAGTCCTTGCCAATCTGATTAGAAAAACCCACGCTTTTTACTTATAATGCTTATGAGGCACAATTGTCTGGTTTTTAATGCTGTTTTGTCTCTCACTATCTTGGAGCAAATCATTTAAACTATGAATATCAGTTATATCTGTCATGATTGTAGTGAGGGTCAAAATTTTAAAATCCTTCTGTAGCAGGGTACTTTAGCTGGGTCATTAGGTGGGTTTGTGGAGGTGAGGAATCCCTTAGGGGTCCGCTATATTCTGTGCAGGTCATTTCCCTATTATATTATGTTTAGGGAACCTAATTTGTTCAGGAAAGTCCAGTGCATTTAAAAAAGACTGTTGAGGGGCCTAGGAGCCCAGTGACAGACTTTGAGCTTTGTCAAATACATGCAAAGCTGTTAGACAGACTGGAAAGGTACCTGGGAAGGGAAGACAGATCCTCTAAGACAAGACCAACAGCAAGAGTGAAGAAATGACATAGCTGGGTGGCCAGACCATATGTGCAAGGGGGAGGTTTAGGAAGACATCAGGATACAATTGTGACAAGTGTTTCTCTCAATCTCTCCCACCCCACTCTGTCCCCACAATGCATGCATGGTCTGGGAGAAAAATGGCTATGCTATAAAGAGAAAGACAGTGTCACGCACGGTCCAGATAGCTCTCATGGGGAAACTCTCTATGAAAAACTGCTCTTGAGGTGGACAAGTTTTCTTGGGTCAGCGAGGAGACAAGTGGCAGAGCCTGTGTGGAATGGACACCTGACCCCCTGAGCAATGCTGTCCACTGAGCAGGGGCTCTGCTGACTCGGGAGGCAACGTGCCCTGCCTCCCCATCCTGCAGAGGAAGAGCTCTCCCCTAGAACGAATAACCTATCATGGCCCAGGTACAGCTGCCCATCTGGAAGATTCTCAGACAGGCTAAAGAGAAAGATTTCAAGAAAAGTGTAATTTGTGACTGAGCGAATTTGAAGTGCCAAAATTTAGCGGTATTATGATAACTGCAATTTGTTTTTGTTAAGTTAAAGCTTGGGCTATATTAATTTTATATATGGGAACACTATACAGACAATAATGTATTATGAAAAGGATAAACCCACAACATATTACTTCACCAGGTCATTTTTTCCCATTTTCAGGCACTATGCTAGACAGAGAGGCATAGTTTAGTATGGGGGCATCATTTACAGATGTCCATAAGTTTAAGACAGACACTGAAAGAGTAAGAAGTCAGGGAAATCTCTAGAAAGCTTCTTAAAGGAGACAGATCTCAGATAAGCAGGAGTAAGGTGGGTGACCTCCGCTAAGGAAAGCATCTCAAAGAGAAAGAACAAAGTGTGTTAAGATAAAGAGAGGTCAGGGAGAGTGGCTTCAGCAGGGACATGCAAGGAGTTTTCCAGGCCCCGTGCCTCACTTGTTACCTGACACATTAAGGATACAGCTGCACGTAAAAAGAGAGGGAAAAGCAGCATCCAGAACGTGGAGGGTTTGCGTGGACACCTTACAAACACTTCTGACACAATCTTGCTGGCAATGAGATGCTGCGGGAGGATTGAGGGCAGGGGAGTTCATGATCAGAACGCATTTCTGGGATTGCTCAGAGGGGCAGCAGCAGGGCAGCAGGGCAGTGTGGTGTGTCCTCCACTCAGAGGAAGAAAAGCTGCCCTGGGTGGCGGGGAATGGGGGGTTGGAGCAGGGGTGGAGGAGTGGGGGGTGAAAGGCGGGACTGCACCCAGGGACTGAGCTTAGACACAGTGGAATCATGAGATACCCCTTAGGGATGCCTAGAAATACATTCTTATAATCCAGCAGTAACTAACAGATTCATTCACAGACCAGCTCAACCATAAAATATCTTGAAAAGGAAAAAAAGATACACAAGGAAAGTATGACACTGAGGAATCCAGAGAAAATCTAAATGGGATTTTCCTGGATGGGAAGATACAATATTTAAATATTCCAGCACCGTAATAATCTGTAAATTCAGGGCAGTCCAAATAAAACCTGCAGGATTTCTTAAAAGAACATGATAAGGAAGCTAAAATTTTATCTGAAGCAAAAATGAGCAAGATGGTCTAAGAACATTTTGAAACATGAGATCACAGAAATTGCAATAGGCATTAGTAATGATCAGTAAACTTTATGGCAGTCATTAAAAAATATAACAAGAAATGAATAGAACAGCATAGAGAATATTAATATAACTTAGAATATGATATACTCACTGGGGAGTGGATGGATTCTTCAATAAAAAGTACGATGATGATTCATTAAAAATAGCAAAATCACTAATCACTAATTAAATGAATTCCAATTGGACTAAAGAAATAACTAATGTGTTTTATGCATGTATAAGTATATGCGTG
Source organism: Cynopterus sphinx (assembly GCA_030015415.1). Classification (NCBI taxonomy): domain Eukaryota; kingdom Metazoa; phylum Chordata; class Mammalia; order Chiroptera; family Pteropodidae; genus Cynopterus; species Cynopterus sphinx. Next base: position 46,983,866 of record CM057389.1, on the reverse strand, counting down.
TGGGCACACATAAAAATTAGCAGAAAATAGAAAAATTTGCACTTCTTACCTTAAGGTAGTAAATGTTTCCTTTCAACAGGGAACTGAGTCCTAGAGGGGAAAAAAAAGTATAGTTGTTTGTATGAAAATTAAAAAATTTGAATTCCATACATCCATCAATATAATAAAGTTAAAGCTCTGTCATTCAACAGAGTGGAAGAAAACTGACAAACTGGAAAAAGATTCTATAATATTTAAAATACTCAAAAGATATGCATCCATTATATATGTACAACAAAATATAAGAGAAAGAACATTCCAAAAGAAAAATGGTCAAAAGATATAAACTGGCTTTTCATAAGACACAAAATATAAAAGCCTAATTAACACTTGAAGCTAGCACACTAAAATAACGAAATACCATTTTTTACCTATCTGGTCAGCAAAAAAAGTACAAGACACAGAGTGTGAAGGTGTGGAGAAACTGTTACTCTCATTTTTTGATAATAGGAGTGAAAATTATACAGCACTTTAGAATGAGAATAACAATTACAGTTTTTAAAATACACTTAATCTGTACCCACCATTTTCATCTCTAGATATTTACTAGAGAGAAACAATTTCATACGTGCACAGGGAGGTATGTAAAAGAATATTATGGCATTGTTTGCCACCGACATGCCCATAGATACAATAGTGGTTAAATTAGTTGTGACATATTTATACAGCGAAATATGAGGCAGAAGCTAGAAACACTGGAATGGAAAAATCTCCTATCATACTGGTAAGAAAAAAGAGAAGTATCAGAGTGACAGAACAGTTACAGAACCCCACTGTGTTCTAAGTAATTGTGACCTCTCAAATTTTATATGTTGAAACCTGCCCCCTAAGGTGATGATAGTAGGAGACTGGGCCTTTGGGAGGTGATTAGATCATGAGGGTTCCAGAAAAATCCCTCACCCACTTCTGCCATGTGAGGATACAACAAGAGGTCTGCAGCCTGGAAGAGAGCCGTCCACCAGGACCTGGCCATGATGCCGCTCTGATCTTGGGCTTCCAGCCTCCAGAACTGAGAAATAAATTTCCGTTGTTTATAAGCCACCCGGTCAATGGCATTTTTAAAGCAGGGGTTAGCCCAAATATTAGTTATATAAAAACATAAATGCATAAAATGTATTTCAACTATATATATTTGAAAATGCACAGAAAAGTGTCTTAAGACACAATAAAAAGAAGTGGTTTCATCTGAGGCATGTGTGGGGTTCTTTAAGAAAAACTTTGCTTTGTCTGTATTGTTGAATGGAAATAAAATACTGATTTATGATAAGGAAATGGAGGGCATTCCCAGCTGACAGTTGCAATTTTTTTCTTTGAAACAACAGAAAATATAGTCTGTTGACTGCCATAAATAGTACTAGTATAGTGATAAAAGCTTAGAATGGCTTCTGTGGACCCAAGGCCCCATTTGAGGTTAAAAATCTTAAGTTCATAGAGCACTAAACCCCAGGTTTTATATAGTACTCAGCAGCCAGCAGCAAGAAGCGGTGAACTGGGAAAAATGATAGATGGTTTCATTGGGAATGTGGTGATTGGTAGAGCAGATGGAGGTGAGGGTCTTGATGCAAATAAGAGAAGGGGAAAAACTTAAATCACAACATGAAGGTGATAGATTAGGAGGAAAAAAGTCAAGTGAACTGAAGGTCTTTTGTGGTCCTCTTCTCTAAATTGCCTGCTCTAATAATTTGGCCATTTTCTCTTGGTGATTTGGTCTTCTCTTGACTTGTGGAGCATTAATCCTTAGAAATATGTCTTGTGGATATTCCTGTACTGTGAGGTAAGGAGTGAGAAGGTGGAAAGGCTGGTAGTTGTGGTGAGAAAACCTGCAATTCTGGCTGGAATCTCAGCTCAAGGGAATGGAGGGCCAATGTGGAATGAAGATGAAACTCGCTGACCCCTAAACGAGCAAGAAGTTTGTGACCAGGGAGTGGGGTGACTTGTACGCATGGACTTGGAGATCATTCATGATGACACTTGGACCTTCCTGGAGCAGAAGACTGTAAGATGAATCCCAGTGACTTAGATTCTTTGGGGGAGGAGGTATGGGGAGATGTGGAGAGAGGACTGGCAAGTTCTTTAGAACCAGATGAAATGAATTTCAACGGAGGAGGAACTTGCCTCAAGATGGAAGCTTCTTGGCCTGGAAAGAAAAAGGAAGGCCTCTGTGGAGGCCCCAGCAGCTGGCTTTGCAGCCCCATGGGGTTGAGGTATGGTGGAAAAAGAAACCACTTCCAGTTGAAAGGTCTTCTGTGGGTGTGCTGTCTGTAGAGCTCATGATTGTGCAGGTAAAATTAGGGGCTGAGAGGAGATGGGACAAGCGTCCTTCCAATTGCACTGGTAGGGAACAGACTGCATGAGAAACTGTTAAAGCTCCATCTCAGGTTCTTGATCTCTTAGGTCTTATCAATATATAATTTTGATATATATTATGATATAATATGATATAATATATAATCAATATATAACTGAGCCAGAATCATTTGTTTGTTTGTTTATGCAAACGCTGCCTCCTCTTTCTGGCTGCAGGTTGTATGAGGTTTCAGTCGGGGAAAGGAGAGAAAACAGAACTTCTCAGCATACTGCATAGTGATGAATTTTAAACCAGGGGACAGATTGAAAGGATGTTATTTGAATTTTTACCTTATGAAATTTAGGTCCATCCAGCTAAGTGTTTCATTAAACATGTTTCCTGTTGAGACTCCTCCACAGCTCTATTTTGAACCCTGGCCCTTCTTCCAGCCTCGAAAAGCCTGTGGGTTGCACAGCAGTGCTAGGGACAGACATTTGGGTCATCGGCAAGAGCAGCATGCTACCCTGCTTTACAAGATGATTAAACAGAAGGTGACTGATTCCATCCCAGCATTTTGCTCAGTCTGGTTGACACTGACAAGCTTTCTTTGGAAATTAAATTAGGTCAAATATGAAACTGAACCAGATTTCTTTAGAGTGATATTTTAACTTATTCAAAACATCAGTGGTGAGTGCAGAAAAATAAACCTTTTCCTATACTGAAATGATTTCACCTTATGGTAATAATAAATATGATTTTGTTAAGGTTAGAGGCCAAAACATTTTCTAACAGTAAATAATACTAATATATTTTTAAAAATCAACAAAAAATAGGATTTTTAAAAAAGAGATTCACATATATATAGGCAACATTTCAGTTCATCGCCGATTCAGTCTTGGGCACTAACTTTAGGATTTTCTTCAGATAATCTGCTTTTGTTTGTTTGTCTCTTTAATGATATTATCATCTTCCCATTGTTTAGGCTTAAAATCTTACGCCTGTATTTGACTCCTTTCTTCTGCTTACAACTCACATTTAAGCTGACAAATCCTGTGTATTCAATAAGCATTATATCTTTCATATTTATTTTCTTCAGCATTTCCATTTGTGTGACCTGAATTTATGTTCTCATTTTCTCTGGTTAAAACCATAGTAATACCCCCATAAGGATACATTTTTTTAAAAAAATTCTATCTTTTAAGATTTATTTTAAACAATATTTTCCATAGTTCCAAGTTCGAACTCTTCAATGTTCACTCATTCAACAAACACTCATTGGAGTCCACTATGTGACAGGTGCTTTTCCAGGTTCTTAGATTATAGTTATAAATTTTCAGCAAGCTCCTTGCTCCCATGGAGTTATATTCTGATAGGAAAAAGGAGAGTCGGCCTTTAGAAAGTAAACAAATAAATGGAAAGCTGATTCTTGAAAAGTAGTAAATGTTATGAAGAGAACAAAACACAGAGATGTAAAGACTAACAAGGTGGGACCAGAGGAAGGTTTATTGTGAAGCTAAAAATGCTAAAACTGAAGGGTTCCTCAGTGACCTAGGCTTTTTCTCAAGCCATCAGGAGCCCAACAAACGTGTTCATGTGGCCATTTTTACCCAAGTAAGCTATTTTACCCTAGTCGGTTAACTCTGCTGTCTCATTCCACCCTGATTCTAAACAGGCCCCCCCAACTATTTATGTTTTGGAGTCAACCCTAGTCAGGGGACTAATTAGGCTTTTGACCAGAAAGACCTGTACTGAGGGAGAAAACAAGGACAAAATAGAGTAACCATTTGCAGAAGTGGGGCCAGCGTCCTTCAGCCAGAGAAAACAGCAAGACAAAGGCCCTGAGCAGAGCGGAGCGTGGAGCAGCTTCTCTGAAGCAGGGTAAGGTAGGTGGAGAATAGTGAGCAATGAGATAGGGAGGCAGCCAACGGCCCCTCCATGAAGTAGTCAGGGTATATTTTCAGGGAAAAACAGGCAGGAGTTTTCAGTGTATTTGAAATGGAGAAGAAGAAAAGAAAGGACTGAAAAGTTTCTGTTTTTTTTTATTTGTTTGTTTTGACCTGACAGGTAGACAATGATGTCGTTTACCAAGAAGTTGGTTTTGGGGATAGGTGGAAATTAAAATCTTTTTCACCATGTTGAGGTTGTGATTATTATTAGCAAGTCAGCACTGAGGAGGCAGTTAGAGACTGACTTTGCAGGTTGATGGAGAGGTCAAACATATAATTTGGAATCAGTGGCATAAATCTGTTATTTAATGCCACACAACTGGATAAAACCACCCAGAGAGAGGCTATTTGAAGCTGAATCATTCAAATCCCTCCAAACTTTGCATTTGTTATTTCCCACTATTGTACCCTTTTTTCTCAAATTGAAACTTTTTTCTTTTTCTCTGTATTCTTGCATTTAGACAAAAACATCCCTCTATTTGATTACTTTCCTTCTGTAAACATCCACATTTTATGTATCTTTCAAAACCTACATCAAATTAAATATCCCCTGCTACATCAGTTTGGCTTGAGCTGCCATCTCAAAGCAAGACACCACTTCCTGGGAAGGCACTTAGGGCTTTTCCGGTACTCCAGTTTTCATTTTGCCTCACAGTGACTCATACTGCTGTCTTTTATCTCCTAATACTCTTCGTTTCTGGAGTAGAGGGTCTGTAACTCTTCATGGTCCAAAAGATCTGGTGTGCCTTGCAATTAATAGACAATCTCAGAGAAAAATAATCTAAATACTATTAGTCAGTGAAATGAGTGAAATCCCTTATTTAGCCTGAGATTTCTAGGTATTTGCTATTGTGTATCTAGAGCCAACACAGAATTTTATCTATGCTCCTAAAATTCCTTCATGGTGATTTTTCTTCAAGTACTCACTCCATATCAAGAGCAAGATCTCCAATCTTAAAAATGTTAGCTACCAGATATACTGTATCATACAGGAACAAATACTATTTCTCCTTTCATTAGTTTAAATATTTAGAAATAGATGTGTATGTACTGAGTTCCTGAAGTTTTAAAAAATCATGTTTATTGAGGCATAATTTATGGGTACAGTCGATGAGCTTTCTGTTACTATAAATAAGATTTGTTTTCTTCGAATAATGTCATATAAATAGAATTATGTCATATGCATTTTAGTTTCTTGCTTCTTTTGCTCAGCATAATATTTGAGATTCATCCTTGTTATGTATATTGGCCAATTTTTCCTTCATATACTATGGCTATATCACAGAGCACAAATCCACGTACTGTTGAATATTCAGGTTTTCTAAGTTTTGGCTTGTTTTCCATTTTTCCATTGTGGTGTCGCACACTGTCCCCAAACTCAGCAGCTTAAAACAACACACATTGTTATGTCACAAAATCTTGGGTCAGGAATCTGGGCACAGCTAAGCTGGGTCCTCTGCAAGACTGTGATCCTGGTGTCAGTTAAGACTGGGTTCTCAGCTGGAGGCCTAGCTGGGGGAAGGAGCCTTGCCAAACTCAGCCAGGTTTGGGGCAGAATTCATTACCTAGAAGCTGTAGAGGGCATGGTGGCTTGCTCCTTAGAAGCCAGAAATGAAGAGCTACACTTTCTGTAGAGAGTCTGCTGTCAAAAAGGAAACTTATATAACAAAATGTAATCAGAGGAGTGATATGGTGCCACTTCGCCATGTTCCATTAGTTAGAAGCAAGTAACAGGTCCCACCTGTGCTCAAGAGACAGGAATGACATCAGGCACGAACACCAGGGGGTGGGGATTGCGAGGCCCACCTTCAAGTCCGTCCTCCTCATGGCTATTGTGAATACATGTGGTATGAATGTACATGTACAAGATTTTGGGTAATCATCTACATTTTTTAATTTTGGATAAACACCCAAGTTTGCAAATGTTGGGATATGTGGTTAGAGTATATTTAACTTTTTACAAAACTATTTTTGAGTGTATTTGTGCTTTTGAAAGTTCCTACCAAAACGTATAAAATTTCCAGTTGTTGCACTTTTTTTTACCAATATTTGGTAACATCAGTTCCTTTATTATTAACTATTCAGTGGGTTTTAGTGATATCTCATTTTGGTTTTTCTTTGCATTTCCTTAATAATTAAGGCTGTAGACCATCTTCAATGTGTTTATTGGTCATTCAGATATTTTTTCCTAATTGTCTATTTAAATCTTTGAGACTTCTTTTTATTGGGTTGTTTGCATTTACACATACTTTACAAGCCATATGTCAGAAAAATACATTGAATATTTTCTCCCAGTCTGTTGTTTTTTCAAAGCACAGAAGGTTTCGATTTTAAAATATATTTGATTTTTTTTTTTATATTCTTCACCTTTTCCATTCTGTTTGGGTAGGTAATCTTGGTCTACTCTGAGCTCACAAAAATTTCCCCTTTCTTATATAGGATTTATGGCTGATATGTAACCGATTTCAAATTAATTCATGTATAAGGTATAAAATAAGAGTTTTATTTCTTTCTATGTAAATATCCAGTTGTTTTCAACATATTGTTTAATAAGACTATTCTTTTCTCATTTAACTGTCTTGGATCCTTTGGCAAAAATAAATTGATCATATATGCATGGATCTCTTTATTCTGTCCCATTGATCTTCATGGCCTTATGACAATACATCACTGTATTGGTTACTGGAACTTTATAGTAAGCCTTAAAATCAAGTGTTCTAATTTCTCTTTGTTCTTCTTTTTCAAGATATGTTGGCTAGTCTTGAAGGTCCTTTCCTTTTTATTGAAATACAAATTTTGGAATAACCTTGCCAATTTTGAAAAAGAAAAAAAGCTGGCTTAAATTTTTAATTTGGACTGCGTTGAATATAAATCAATTTGGTAAGAATTGATGTTAGTAATATTCAGTGTTCAGATTTATGAACACGGTATATCTCTCCATTTATTTAAGTCTTCTTTAATTTTTCTCAGCAATGTTTTCTAGTTTTCAGTGTACAAACCCTGCACATATTTTTTAATTTTTTTTGTGATTTTGGATGTTGTTTTAAGTGGTATGTTTGTTGCAATATTTGATTGTTTGTTGCTTGTATACAGAAATGCAATTAACTTATAAATCAATTTTCTGTTAATAACTCAGCTATTAATTCTTGTAGCATTTGTATATTCCTCTTAAAAGCTTATTATAGTTTACCAGTGAAGCCATCTAAGTGTTGAATTTTATTTTGGAAAAGTTTTTATTACAAACTAATTTGCTTTAAAAGATATAGAATTTTTCAGATTTTATATTTATTATTGAATACATTTTGACATCTTTTAAGATATTTATTTTATCCAGTTTGCCATATTTATTTACATAAAGTAGTTCAAAATATTCTTATATTATGCTTTAACATCCCTAGGCTCTCTACTAATATCTTCTCTTTATTTCTCATAGTGATAATATTTGATCATTTTTACTTCAAAGAATCAGCTTTTATTTTATTAATTTTCTATATTTTTCTGTCCATTTTCCGTTTTTTTTTAATTTGTTTCTTTTTCTTTATTATTGCCTTCATTTTACTTAAGTTTATAGATTCCTAAAGATTCATTGCTACTGAATCTTTTCTTTTTTAATATAAGCATCTTATATTTATGGCCTGGAATATGTTCAATCATAGTGAAAGTCCTACATAGATTCTGTATTATTTGGCTTTGGATTAGAGTGTTCTGTTAAATGTATTTAGGTCAAGTTGGTTGATAGTGTTGGTGAACTATCTAGAGCCATTTTGGTTTTCTATTTTCTTTCTTTCGATTAATGAATAAAGAATGTTGAAATAGCTAACTGTGTTTGTGTCAGTTCTGTCAGTTTTTTGCTGTAACAATTTTGAAGCTCCATTACCAAATACATACACATTCAGGATTGCTTTGTCTCCTTGATAAATTGACTCTTCATCTCTATGAAATGTTCATCTTTATCCTTGCTCTGAAGTTTATTTTGTCAGATACTAATATTGCCACTTTAGCTTTCTAATGATTAGTGTTTGCTGCATGGCATATATTTTTGCTATCTTTTAATTTTTAACCTAATTGTGAATTTACATTTAAAATTATCTTCTTATAGACAATATGTGTTAGATTTCACTCTGCTGTCCAGTTGATATTCTTTTTCTTTTAATTGCAGCTTAACCATTTACATTAAAATTATTGCCATATTGTTTGATTTAAATTACTATTTTTTTTCTATTTTTACTATTTGTTCTTTTTCTATTTTTTCTTCTCTTTTTCAGCTGAGTATATTTTAAAGTTTCCTTAATATGGTAACTGTTGGCTTATTAACTACCACTATTTACTTTTTAAATTTCTGGTTTTTGCCAAGGTTTATAATATGCAAATTTATCTTATTGCAATATTTTTCAAATAACATACCACTTCACATATGATATTAAAATCTCACAGAAATATACTTCCATTTCACCTCTACCATCTTTTGTGCTTTAGTTACTAGATATTTTTATTCTACATGTTATAAACCCCACTATACAGTGATTTAATTTTTAAGCAATTATCTTCATTAAGTTAAAAATTAGAAAAAATTCTTATATTTACTTATGTATTTACCATTTCTGTCACTCTACATTCCCCTGTGTAGATCCAAGAATCCCCTGACATCGTTTGCTTTCTGTTTAAAGAACTTGCTTTCACATTTCTAGATTAACAATTATTTTCTTTCAGTACTTTTAATGGTATTATCTTGTTATCTTCTGGATTTTATAATTTGTAGTGAAAAATATTCTGTATTGCTTATGTCTTTATGGCATATGCCTCCCCACCAACTCTCTCCCATTCCCATTGTTGTTTTTGAGTTTCTCTTTTTGAATGCTTTCAAGTAATTTGAGTATGATATGCCTTGATGTGTGTGTGTGTGTGTGTGTGTGTGTGTGTGTGTGTGTGTGTGTGTGTGTTGGCTTATTTAGCTAGGGGTTTGTTGAGTTTATTTCAACTGTAGGATTATAACTAATCAAATTATGAATATTTTCACCCATCATTTTTTCCTCCTGATTGCCCATTCTTCTTTTCTGTTAGGCTTTTAGTTGCACAAATGTTAGCTTGCTTGATATTGTCCCCAAATTGTCATGCCTGTTTTTAATATTGTTATTCAGTAATTTTTTTCTCACTGTACTTCATTGTAGATGGTGTTATTGCTATATTACAAGTTCATTGAGATCTTTTAAAGTACCTGATTTGCTATGAATTCCATCCAAAAACTTTTTTATTGCATTTTATTTTTTATTTTTAATGTTCCATTTGTTGTATCCTCATTAAGCTCCTATTTTTCTTTAAATCTTTGAGCATATTTTAAATAGCATTTATAACCATGTCTGTTAATTCCATAATCTCTAATATTTCTACATCTATTTATATTTTTGTATTTTTCTTCTAGTTATGAGTTACATTTTTTTTGCTTCTTCAGATGCCTACTAATTTTTGATTAGATGCTGAACATTATAATTGTATATTTTTAAGTATTAGATTTTGTTAAATATCTTTTAAAATATCTTAATGTGTTTGGGTAAGTAGTTAAATTGCTTGTCTATTAGTTTGATCCCTTTGGGGGTAAGGTGGTTCTAGAGTTGATGTTACTCTTGGTCTAAATCTGTCCCATTATTATGGTTTGACTTTGTGGGGAGTCTCTACAGAATGTCCTATATATTTTATGTAGTCTCTCCACTCTGGATGATGACAACTTGAATGATTCTTAAATTTGTATGAGCTCTGGGTATTGTTTGGTCTACAGATTTTTGATAATATTCTTTCATCAGATGTTGTTCTTTGACTTGCATGATAGAATTTTGCTCTAAGCATGCACAGATTGTCAATCAGCCAAAAAGCCAAGTGAACACTATGCAGAATTTTGGAACTCTTTCTTTAAACAACTCCTTCCTCTCGAGTAATATGACCCACAAATTCCAGCCACATTGACACTTGACTCCAAGCTCTACCTTCTCAACTCCCCATTCTTTGCTTTGCTTTCCTACTTGTGCTACAGCTTTGGAAAATATCTCTGAGTAAAAAGCTGGGACAATCACAGAATTCACCTCATTTGTTTCCCCTTTCTCAAAGATCACAGTCCTGTGCTGCTTATTGTCCAACATCTGAAAATAGGTGTTTCATATATTTGTCCAGTGTTTAAGTTGGTGGTAGTAGGAAGGTACATCCAGATTCTGTTTCTCATTCATGGGTAGAAATAGAAGGTTTTTGACACCTCAGCTAATGTTTTTGAACTAAGATTTCTAATGCTACAATGTCTCTAAGCCAGAGAATTTTAATAGAATATTTATTTAGCATGCACCAGGCACAGTCTTCTCAAGAATCTTATCATGTATGTACTAGTATTGTCCCTATTTTATAGACTGAAAAAAATGAGAGAAGTTAAGTAATTTGCCCAGGGTCCCACAGCTAGTAAATGGCACAGGTAGCTCTCAGACCTAGGACTACTTGTCATTACTCTTTACACTTAACACTTCTGTCATGATATAATGTTTGTCTTACTGCCTTAGGCATGTCTTACAAGTGAAAAAAGTGAAGTTTGTAAATGATTTACAATAAAAACAGCAGAATGTATTCAAGGTTATCCCTCTCTTACTCTAATTTCTATTACAGTATTTTTTTTTTTTTGAGTGTCATACAGGAGCGATGTTATATCTAGGAGTCAGTGATAGGTACATGGAAATTTTTCCTGCACATAAACTTCATCTTTCATCAGTGATTTCTGGAAAATAGTTGTGAGTAACTACTATAAACTGTAAATGTTATGTTATGAATGATTAGTAAGAAATTTATAGCTGAAAGAATAACGGACAAAAAAGTGATAACACAAGAGCAACCTAACCAAAGAACAGAAGATACAATAGATACAATGCTATGTGTTAGGGTTAAAATAAATCTGGGCAAGTTCTTATTTATTTAAGGAGGTACAAACTGATAAGTTTTTTTTTTCCGTCAGCAGAGAAAGATATTCTTTTTTTTTTTTCTTAAATTCCCTTTCTTACTCTTGAACATGAAATCGTCATAGACATGAGACAGTCATTTTATAGGTCTCTCCTTATAGTTCTCTCCAAACTTCACTGTCTGTGGTTTTCAATAAATAAGAAAGCGGTGATAACCAGAAATAAGAGTTGAACTATAATAGTTCCCTTTATGTAACTATATTTTCCTTCTTTAATAGTACTAAATTTAAAACCGTGTGACAACAGTCTTGTGATGCTACAATGAGCTTGTTAAGATTCCATGCAATTTTTCTAGAAAGAAAAGGTGTAGTCTCCTGTAGTTTTCATATAGGTAACCCCCAAAGCACTGGGCTGAGGGTCTAGAGAGAACTTTCAAAGACAGGATAACAGCTTAGAGCTGTGAATGGAACTTAAGTATTTTCCCAGCTGGAAACTGTCTGTGTACAGTTTATGTCACGTGGCCCAATGCAAGGTTTAACTAAACGGTTCTGTCTTCCCAAGGTTTATCTGTGGTTATGATATCCTACAAGTAAAATATAAATGGCAGTAAGGTGCTTTGAAATGTTCTGCACCTGGCTGTAGTCCTAGGAATTAAATGAAAAAAAAAAAAAAGCCTATAAGAGTAGAAATTCCACATTTTTGTTATATTTAACAGATTTTCTTTAAGACACTTGCTGTAATGGTGTTAATGGGCTCTAATGTATGCTTATCTTTATGAAGTCTTTTCATTTTTTTAAAAAAGTAGAACCATTAAGGAAATTAAATGTGAGTAGGTGAGGGGGAGCTGGGGCAAATGACCTGACAGCTTTGAGTGTCCATGGTTCTGCATTGCCCTGTACAGGTTTTCGTAAGTATTTTGTTCAAAAAGTAACTCTAATGCAAGTATCAAAATCTACTTTAGATAGAAAAAATACCTTGATTTTAAATTTCTCATGAGAGAACTAGTTTGTTCAAGTTTTATTATAACTTCTTATACTCTATTTCTATTTAGCATTTTCTTAATTACATATAGATATAAATTTAATAAAACCAATGATATGTTATCTAATAATATATTATTATTAAATATTAATGAATTACATATAGTTCAGTGTCAACTTATATATTTCTGCCTCTTACTTTCCGTAGTGTGCATTGTATATTTGTACTTTTTTCTTTTGTGTGTTCTATACACACACACGCACGCACACAAACACACACATACACACAGATACATACTCTACTCCATTTTCTGCAGAGTGCATTTTTATAAGCCACCATGAAATATTTAAGGAAAGAGGCAGTTAATGAGTTAATTAATTAAGTAAACAAAAGAGCTATATTAAATTACAGCCTAAGCATGAACACTCACCCCTTTAATAGATCCATTAACCATAAACATGGAGCCCTGTGAGGGGAAGCATGGAAGGAGAAAGGCCCTAGACGCCCCAACCAGAGCTCGACTGATGGAAAGGGTAAAGGGCAAATAATTTTTATTTTAATGTTACTTAACCCTTTTAGTGCCTTAGAAAAGGAAGACTGAGTTTAACAAAAGGATACTGTTTGAAACCTTGCTCAGCTAAGCCGGAATAGCTCTGAGGGAAGTAGAATGACTTGCAAAGAGGCGCCAAGGGCCATTGGCTTGGGAGGGGTTAAGCAACTTTATCTGATCTTCAGCTCTTTTACTGAACAATTAATGACCTACAGTCTGGAGAAGTTAAAAGCTAGGAGTGAAGCCAGAGCTCCTCAAGACTCCAGCTGGCATTAAATGACAAGGAAGAATTTAGAGGCCAGACAAAGCTGTTATTATGAGCCATTGGTGAGGAAGAAAATGAAATATTTAAAAAAAGAGGGGGGACAAAAAGGAAAAGGAAGACTGGAAAACAGAACTTAGGAGGAAATTTATGCTCGGTTTTTAAGTAAACTACACCTCAGTTAAATCTTTTTGCTTTTGTTGTTAAACTAGTTCAGATAAAAGTTCAATTGCAGAATATTTTTAATGCTCCTAATGATAGTATCTGTGAAAAGTTTATAATTCTTGAGAAATATGATCATCAATTATTTTTTTTTATTTAACTTCTCATTTCAACTGAAAGACATGATATTTATGGATTAAATTCTTTGGAAATGGTGCTAGCTGTCATTTCAGCAGAAAAAAGAATCTTGATTTATTTCCTCACTATCTTATTAGAAAAATATTCTAATCTTATAGGCTTACTTAATGGACTCTGAATTTCCAAATTGCAAAAGGTAAAACTAGTGACTTTAGATGTTAATGTTAGATCAGGATTATCGAAAGAAATAAAAGGTCTTTAAAAATCTGAGGATCATAAATTTCTGATAGGAATTTTACATACCAATATTTTGGATGCTAGAACGTGTGTTAAACTAATCTGAGAATTAACAGAAAAAGTCCTGCTTGTGGTACTATGGGGACATCCAGCACCAATAGATACAAACGAATTTATGTAGGCAAAGAATCTATATTGCTCTGGGTCTAAGACATGTAGGAATCTCTAAAATAGGTGTTGGGGGGATGGCTTTGGGGGTATCGTGTTTATCTTCCTCAGAATCTGCTCATTAAATTCCTAATTTCAATTGTTAGGACACTCAGTATAGCACATTGAAACTGCTTTCTGAGGGAGCCTTGGATGTAAAAGCACATAACAAGATAAACAGAAAATAGAATTTTAAAGAGATAAACCAGGACTTGGATGGATAATGAGATGTCAGCATTAAATATGCGTTTTAAGATTAAGAGAAGGCTGGCTGTGTGGTCATAATTGGAAGGAACTGTCATAGTGGTACCTTAGGACTGACATGCTAGGTTGAAATTGAAGGTCCATCCAGTAGCATGACATGACCAGTTTTGGTAAGATGCATGGCACAGAATTCATAAATACAAACTTGAAGCAAAATAAAGGCAATATTCAAAAGACCTCATCATTTAACCTGCCATCATTCACCCTGTTTTCTAAACCTAATATTTGCTGCTCAAACCTGTCGCTTGGTGATGTTTGTCTCAAGGATTTCCTCCCACTGACCACCTTCACCAGACTCTCAGATCTTGTGTGCTTCCAAGGGAAATCCTGGGTAAACATCCCATTAACCCCATTAAGGCCTAGGACTCTGGTTTGGTACTTACTAGAATAGAATCAATAATTACGGCTGTTTTCATAACTTAAACTTTACACCTGGGAGTTCCTTGAACAAATTCCCCATGAAAAGCTTGAACTATCAAACCATGAATCCCTAACCATTACCAAAGTCAATGATTTTTACATTTTTTCTGGGGTGAAAGATAGGATTAACAATTTGAGACTACTGTCTTTTATGTCACAGTATATTCAGTATCGACATTTCCCAGAAGACAATTTACTCATATCTAAATGGTAGAACTTGAATATCTGCAAACTTCTCAGAAAGGTTCTCCCCCTCCCCCCACCCCCGTCCGCCCCGACTCTAAATTATAGCTCCCTTCTCTCTATGGGATAGTCTAGATTACTGAGTGTGGTATAAGTCATCTGGTGTCCCAGCTGGGCCCAAGGAAAATTGGATGGCTTTTCTCTACCTGTTTTAGAAGTATCTATTTGCATAACTGAATTACATTTAGAGTCTCCTGAGGGTAAAATAAAAAGGCATTTGGTGCCTCCAAGCAAATTGAACCGGAAAGACGAAGGGTTGGCACGAATAGCTAGATTTGGCTACAGAGTCAGTGGTAGTTTTGACCATCACTTGACCCCCACATCATCTTGCCACCCTCGTGATAAGGGTGTGATCTGAGGGAAGGGAAAGTACTTTAAAAAGTTAGAACTTTAACAATGTGGATTCTAAGAAGTTTTGCTATGCCTTTCTGAAACCAGAGGAGAGTTTCTTTGTCCATTTTGAGGTGGGGCTGACCTCAGCAGAGTGATAGTGTGACAGCAGCAGAGTCATCGGTGACAGTGACCCACATAGAAGAATGTGGCCTGAAGGCATGGGGGCTGCTGTGGATTGTGCAATCCTGGAAGCAAATATCAGGTATGCAAGTGGAATGATAGGAGCTATGCAATGGTTATCGCCCCAGGGAATTATGAAATGACTGACAGAAGGAATTTTCTCTACTTTGTTCAACCCTGTTTCCCCAGAGGTCAGCAATGGGTCTTATTTAATTTCTAGTACCAAAAAGAAAGAGATGAATGTGTGTATGAGAAAAGGTGATGGGGTCATGGTAAGGGAAGGACAGACATGACTGGCACAGAAGAGCAGCACAAAAGAAGTGCAGATGAAGGAAGCATGTTCCTCTCAATGAGGGGGGAAGTTAGAAAGGGCACCTATAATCAGGACACAACCAGGAGGCACACAAACCACACGGGAGGGACCACATGAGGAGGCACCAGGGCCAATCAAGAGGCAGGAAGAAAATGTGAGCAAGAGCCTTTATTGTCACTTCTGTAGAAAGGGATAGAGAGGAGGGATAAACGTGCTTAGAACTGGCTAGTTTGAATAGTATCTTTGGGCGTTGGGGCCCAGGGGCTGTTACTGCTATCTCCAGACCTAGAACTGAAGTCCCTGTTTCTTTGCTGGCTGTTAGCTGGTGACACATACATCTGCCAGTGGCCACAGCAGATGCCCAACCTATCTCATTGGAATTAGCAATCAATAGTGGAGAGCACTACCTGAGAGAATGACATTTGAATGATATAAAATGCAGAAATCAGAACATCCCAGTAAACGATGGTAAAATGAGTGGTGCACGCACTGTCACATTTATAGGCAAAGTTTCCTGTCTTCTGAAGGCAGAGTGGGAGGCAGAGAATTACTTCTGTATTTTCAGTTATTTGGGGAAGGTTGAGAAGAACGTGTGATCTGATAAGCTCCATAAATGATGGAAGGGAGGGAACCCATCAAGGAGTGGGAGAAAGCATTCCAGACATAGCTCGGTCCTGGGAATGTGCAGATGAGAGGGGGTGACATGCCTTAGCATCTGGGTGGAGGGAGACTGGCAGTTGGGGGAGTGACGGAGAGTGCCGAAGGGTCCTGAGAAAACTGGACAGGGCTGTCAACTCCAAGTTGAAGCACTAGGTCAGGATGCCTATAGGGGAATAAAAAGCTACTTGAGAGTTTTTCAGGGTGAGAGTGAAATGATCAAAGTGGTGGAAATAAAGATAATTTGAGGTGAAATATTTATGATTGACCTTAAGGAGAAATAAATACGGCCATGTTTTCCTTGGGTTATTCTCTATCACTTTAAACTGACTTAGAAAAAATAAAATTGGGTAATTGAGAAATTAAAAATTTGAGAAGTTATACTAGAAAGTGTAACAGTTGTACAAGGAAGCTGAAGCAGTTAAAATTTTCTTTTTCCCCAAGTCTTATCAAAACTGCTTTTTTTTTTTTTCTCAAGACAGTTTCTCAGCCTTCACTGGAATAAGATGTTCTTTGTAGAAAGAACATTACTAAGAGGAGGATTATAAAATAATATTTTCAGTAACATGTTCCAAAATCCCACACTGCATGAATGATAATGAAAACTTTTTTTCTACAAAATTTACTATAATTTCATCTCAGGCTACTTAAGAAATATCTTTTCGAAAATAAGTAGTATATACAAAATCCTAAACCTTCAAGTGTTGAAGAAAATAAGCTGAGAAGAATAACGATAACTAACCTTCTATTGTGCTTACTATAATTCAGATGTTTTCCTAAGCAACTGGAGTATATAGTTCACTTAATTCTCACAACAACCTAGGACGCGGGTACTTTATCCATAGAGTTTAAATGATCACCCACACATGGTTCATAGTAGAGATAATTGCTGAAGTCAGAATTTGAACCCTGGCTATTTGACTTTACTGTCTGTGTCCTCTCTAAACCACAACACACAGGTCAGCAAGTAATGCCCTGCAGGCAAAAGCAGGCCTGCCACCCAGTTTTGCAAATAAAGTTTTATTAGAACGCAGGCATGCCTAGTTATTTATATAGTGCCCATGGCTGATTTCACACCATAAAGCATAATTGAGTAATGGTGAGAGGTGGTATGGTCTATAAAAACTATCCTATTTAATAACCAGCCTTTTACAGGAAAAAAGTTTGCTGATTCCCTTACTCTACTCACTATCAGTTGCTTTCTGGTAACTGAATTAGAGTCTAACCTCAGAGCATAGTCTTTATCTCTGTTGAAATAATTTACATATTTCACCAGCTTTATCATCTGAAGGAAAAATAACTTGCTGAGAATTTCACATACTGGTGAGCTCAGGAAAGAATGTTGAGCTGTCTTTCCTCTTTGCAGTCATTACATTATTTTGAGGAAGAAATGCTGTACTCTGCCTGATTCTAGTTAGAAACATATTTAACTTCTGCAGAGGAAGTATGCCAGTCAGGGTTATCTGGAGAAACAGACCCAATGGGACACATATTTATTTATTATAAAGAGTTGGCTCATGTGATATGGAGGCTGAGGACTCCCATGACCTGCCCACTCTGCAAGCTAGAGAACAGGCAAGCTCGTGACGTAGTTCTAATCTGAGTCTGAAGGCCTGAGAAGCAGGAAGGTGGAAGGTATAGTGTTAGTCCAAGTGCAGAAAAAGACCAGTCAATGTCTCAGAAAAGAGTCAGGCAGAGAGAGTGGGTTCTCCATTACCTTGCTTCTCTTTCTAGTCAGGCCTGGGACAGGTTGGATGAGGCCCTCCCATGCTGGGGAGGGCTGTCTGCTTTCCTTAGTCCACCAATTCCAATGCTAATCTCTTCCAGAACATCCTCAAGGACAAATTCAGAATCCTGTTACATGAATATGTGTTATCGTGTTAAATTGACACATAAAATTAACCATCACGGGAGGAATTTGCCAATCTCTTTCAGTGGAATTCAGGTCAAAATAGTTCTCTTAGGTCTTTGCCACCTTGTTTTGCCACAGGTAGCAGCTCACGGGCACTTGTGGGGCTCATGTCCACCTGGTGAGTAGTCAATGAAGCCTTCATTCAATGAATATGACTGAGAAGTTGGTGTGCCAGTCACTGGGGACATGATGCAGAGCAAGATTCAGGTCCTGATCTGGGAGCTTACAGTCCAATAGATGAGAAAAAAAATTACAAATGATTTTTTAAAAGAGTATTTTCAGTGAACACTGTGATAGGGGGAATTAGATGTTTCAGTTTTAGCATCTCAAAGAAACTTTAACCTAGACTTTATCCTTCTCCCTCTTTAGAGGCCCTAGAAATACAGAAGCATATCCAATATCACCTTTCAAGTTTCTTTAACATCTGTCTACATGCATCTGTGTATCTGATTCCTTGCTATTCCTTGACATGAAAAATAAAGAAAATGCCTCTTGAGGTAATTATAAAAGACGCAGCACATTGATTTTCCAAAACCAAGATGATTTTCAACAATACACTTAGTGCTGTAGAAACCACCTCTTGATTCCTGGGATTCCAGAAATGGAGGCAAGAGGTAAATGAAAGTTTCCTGTAGAGTGTTCTGAAAAGCTTCCAAAATCACAGAAATCATTTTGACACCCCGCTGTTCTGTGCCAAAGAAAAGGCATTCACTCATCTCTGATTCTGTGTCTGTGGATCCAATAACTAACAGCATCTCTTGGACTCATAAGTTATGGAAAAGATGTTTAAAAAGAAAAAGTTTAAAGAGCTTATGAAAGAACAGCTTTTGGGGGTAGTGACTTTACATAAAATACATATAATTTAAAATAACACACAATTCCCCAAACTCTGTGGAGTGTTTGACATTAATTAACCCAATAGTTTATAAATATGACTCTTCTGTATCTGAAAAGCATTTTTGCCCTTGGATTGATTCACATTTTTGGGTGTTTTCTCTCCATCCACCTCAATTAGAAATGAAATGAAAGGGCTTAACAAATATTAAAAAAAAGAAGTAGATAAATTTCAAAAAGTATGAAATTTTAGCAATTAAAAGTAATCTAAAACTCCTTAATATATTTTATTAGTATATAATTGTGTAATTCTGAACTTTAGTACCAGAAGTACTATCATTTACTAATAAATTTTAATCGAGCAAAGAAGAAAAACACTATTTAACAACCAAACCTGAACTTCCTCTAGATTTACTTGCTTATTAGATTTCTATGAACTGAAAGGCAATTCAGAGACATTATAATTAAAGTGAATTTTATAACAAAAGAAATACTAGGAGATATGATCTAGTGGTTCGAAAAAGTTCTGACACTTCTATATTACTTTTTGCTCTGTTACATCAGTATGTACTGCAAATCAACAGTTTATGGAGAGAAAAAAGAAAAATAGAGATTTATTGAACTCTTATGTAGTACCAAAGACTCTTTTAAAGGCTTTATATGTGTTATCTCAACTAATTCTAGTAATACTAGAGTGAGTTTCATGAGGGCAGAGATAATTTTGCCCTAAGAGCAGTCTCTGGTATATTGTAGGCATTTGCCCAATACTGTTAAATATAATATTCCTATAAGGGAGGTACTATTCCTTCCCTCATTTTGCGGATGGAGAAATGAAACTGAAGTGTGCAGAGTGCTGAGCAAATGATTCAAGTTTACAGGGTAGTGACTGATAGAATCAAGAGTCCATGTTCTTGACCATTGTGCATATTGTCTATCACAGATAAGCAAAAACCAAAACAAAACAATAAAAGCAACTGATGATATTCATGGTCATACCGCTATGAGCTTTATTATTTTCAGTCATAGGAATTCTTCTTATCTAGGAAGTAGGTATTAATGAAAGCCTGTCTTTCATCTTGTATGTGCATGCATTCGTCTGATGGTGTTTTCATTTGGGCAAGGCATGCAGCCTTCTTTCAGTGGGGTTGATAATTTTCATTTTAATTCGTAAGAAATGACATTTTTTTAGTTGCTTCATCTTGAGGTCTTTATGTGAAATCGGCAATTTTTAGTCATTTCCTTAAGAGTTAAAAAACAATATTCTGGACATAAGCAGGTTCGTACAGCTTCACCTTGAACTACACGGCATCACATTGTCATTGAGCAGGTGGATGTCATTAGACAAAATCCACTGGCTTCAATGTATGAATACTGCTGACCCCACTAGCATGGTCCTCAGGCAGGGCTTCAGAATGTCATTATCATGTGACATCCAAATCTTTTTAAAGATCTGTCCAGCCTATACTGTTCTGAAAGTACTGAGGATACTTTCCCAAAGTGTAATTTAAAAACGTCATTTTGTTCTCCAAATGCCTAGAGCGATCATGTAAGGTTGGTAGATGTTGCAGTCAGTCAGAGCCCCTCTCGTTTTTGATTTATGTCACTGAAGGCTGTCCTCACCTTTGGTTTTCAACAGTTTATAGAATAGGTTGCACTTTCACAGTGTCAGCTGGATCAAAATGTTGCTAGACTTCTGTCTGTAGCCCCCAATTCAAAACACTGCTGCAACTCATACTCTGGTTTCAACAGTTCTGGACTCTGTGTCTTCCTGGGAAGTGCAATGCACGTCTATCTTATTTTTGCCAAGAGGAAGGCAGATCATTGTCTGAAACTTTGTCCTGTGTTTACAGAGTTTGTGCCTTTGGAACAGAGCCTGACGCCTTTCATCAAAGATAAAAATGCCAGAACTTGCTTTCCCGGTCTTACCAAGGCCCACCAAACAGATTCATGTCTTTCAACATTGACAGGTTGCTAGAAAGTGGTAGAGACTTAGAAGAATCAGGTCAGCTAGAGGGGCAGCAGCTGCATCCAGTTCTCAGATATGGTGTCACTGCTCAGTAGCCATGGAGATGGACCAGTTCCCCTGCTTCTGGCTGCATCTCTACCCAATGGCAGCCGTGGTATCTCTACTACACCAGTCCTGAAATCCAGTCTGGAGGTGCTCCCGACTGTGTAGCCATGGTTCTCAAGCTATGTGGGAGATTCTGTCTGTGCTGGAGACTGGCTATCTGACCTCCAAATCCACTTTCTTTTCTTTTTGTGCACAAAACTAGACAACACTTTTCAGTCTTCCTCACAGGTCATGCCATGTGACTTGGGTCTAGCCAATAAGATGTAAAGACCATGATGTGTGCCATTACCCGTTCTGGCAGATAAAAATACCCTATTTGTGATTCTCCTTTTTTCCCCCTATCAGCCAATGATGCAGAGGACCATGAGGTCCTTGGAGGTGGCAGGGGCACAGGATGACAGACCAACTTAAATCTAACAAGAGTAAAAAATAAACTTTTATTGTGTTAACCCACAGGGATATAGGGAGTTATCTATTAATATAGTCCACATTATTTTAACTATCATCAAAATTTCCAGAAGCAAGATGCTATTGTATAAACCAAACCAAACCATACCAAATCTAACCAAACCAAACTGCAAAACAAAACAAAACAAAACTGTCTTTGGCTTAGTTGTCAGATGTCAAGTGCAAGAACAATAAAACCAAATTGAAAAGTTTATTACCTATGTCATGCAGTAACAAAACTGGCAAAATTGTCACCTGAAGAACTTGGAGGGCATATATCATGGGCCTAAAAAGTCTATAGTTCAAGGATAAAGGGTTTGAAAGGGTCAGAAAAGTGGTGTGTTTTGGCTTTTTACTTTGTAAAAAGAGAATCTAGATCATGAATAACTGGTTCCCCTGTAAAAATAACAGAAACTAGAGAGTTCAGAAATTTGAGGCCTTGGCAGTTGATAAAAATCAGTTGCTTATGGACCTAGAACAAGAAGAGAAAATCCTGTGAGAGATTTCAAGTGTCATGAAGATCCAGCCTTGTGGGCAAAGATCAGCATAAGGGTGTGGCCTCCCCACCCAAGTTTAGAAGTCAGAGAACCTCAAAGTGTCACGCTTTAAGCTGAAAGAGAAAAATATAGGTACACAGAAGCAGTAAACATATGAGGCTTGAGAATTACTTCTAGTAAAAACTTTAGCTACGATTATTGGCGCATAAAACTTTCTTAAGGCAAATAGATCAGAAGTATTTAAGAGAATTGTTTTGCAAAAGAACTCAGTAGCCAAAAGCTCACACGCTTACATTTAAATAGATGTTTTTGAACTAAACTTATCCTTGTCCTGTTGGATTCATACCTTTCATTGGATTGAAGGCATTTCCAAAAATTATCAGGAAAACAGAAAGGACTATAAAGTCAAGGATAACACTGACTCTTGGAAAATTCACACTCAGGTGCTTCCTCCTACTTTTCTTAGCCTTTTATCACTGAAGCACCAACCTCTCCTTGACAAAGACAAAAGTATTTGAGCAGACATGTGACAGGCCTTCAAGCTCCTCACCAGTGATGTGGGCAAAAAGACCACAGGGACTAAAAGTTTCACTCAGAAAAGTTCTTAGGCCCATCCTGTTGAACGGACTCAGTGGAAAATTCAAGAAGACTGGGAATGTTGTCCTGTGACTATTGAGTATCATAATATTTCAAACTATGTTTATAGATAAACTCGGCAGGAAAATGTTAATGCTAAGACAGGACAGAATAAAGACACGAAGCCCTTAAAAACCCTGGATGTTTTTGCAGGGGTAAGGACCAGTGTCCATTTGTGTGGAGAAGAAACATCTGCTGACAATTTGTGCCGGTGATAATATGGCAGCCCTGAAGTATTTCACACTTTTTTAGACAACACGGTGCTTTTTATCTCTCTAAGTAACCAGTGTGTGTCCTGTTGAGCAGTTACTTTGAAAGTCGTCTCTGTTCTCCTGAGAGCTTTGTGTTCTCCTCTGGTTCAGTGTAATTAATACGCTCAATATAAATAGCTAAACCTTCAAAAAGATCTGCCCGCCTTGCAAGCGCTACATTTCCAATTACACACTAAATTAGGCACATGATTGCACATGAACACTAACATTTTCCAACAGGTGGTGAATACACGATTTCCATTCATCAGCTCAACAACTGTGCTCTGGCCAAGTCCTCACTCTGTTTTAGAGTTCTCCTAAGACACCAAGGGTTTTGAACCAATTTTTAAAAATCATTCCTTGAATGGAAAGATTTAGGAGAATGAAGCGACTAATTCTAATCCAAGATTATAGGGCAGAGTAAGGGTTGGTATTTCCATATGTGAAGCTAGGATGTAAATGAAATTTTGTGTGTGCTAAAAAATGTATCACACAAAGTCCATCTAAGGAAATTAGTATTGGACTTCTGACGGTTGGAGATAATTAATTCTGAACAGATTTTAAAAGAATACCATAATGCTTTATTTTTCTCTGAAACATCAGATTCTTGAGTATCACTTTGGGATATAAGTAAATGCACAAATGATCTCTGTTTTAAAAATTAATTATATTTGCAGTTGCTGTTTGCACTGTTAATCACGCATTCCTATTAAGAAAGCAAAGTGAAACTACAAAATTCAAGAAGATGTCAGAATGAAGTCGATAGAGGTAGATGATAATAAAAAAAACACATGGATTAGTTTACTTGCTTTTATAAATAGCCTTCATCACAAGATCATATTTGGCCTAGATGAAAAACTTAAATTTATCAGGTATGTTTCTAATAGTCATCAAATAATTTTGGAGGAGTGTCCCAGAGCACAAAGCACTTTTACTGGCTGAGTATGAAAGCATTATATAATTCAGCTGGCATATTCAGGGGTAGTATATCGCCAGGGAGAGCAAAGTTTCTGGCAAAGCTAGTTATATTTTACTAGGTACAGTCCAAACAAAGGTTGTGAGCCAAGATTGAATGACTGATGTGTACGTATTTAAATAAATAGCCCTAGAGTCTAACAAGCACTGTCTACTTACTCTGTGCTAACTTGATAAAGAGGGAGAAAGAGAGATTGCAGAATGTGAATGGCCGAATGATGGAGCAGACTGGGTAGCATGAAATGAGAAATCCAAATCTGCTAGTGATTCCTCAGCAAGGACTGATTATTGAGTGTAACTGTTTAACTGCTTGATTTCTCTTGGGCTATTGGAAAAGGTAGACTGCAGATGTGATTGTCTCCCCCACAGCTTTTGGACATACTATGTAATAATAAAATCACTTTCTCCATGAGAAAACTTTAGTATAGTCACACACTATGCTTTCTGAGATCTGTTTTTCCTCCTCAAATTTCTTGCTTCCAGCAGACAATTGTCAAGTCGCCAAATAATCAAAGTTAATTTAACTTCATTTATAGATTAATACAATGAAATAAAATCACTCATAATTATGTATTTGCTCAAGAAGTCATATGCATAATTTTTGTAATAACCATAAATTAAAACAGGCATTTAGAAGAGGACTTGATCTAAAAACCTTAAAGGTTCATTGATAACCAAATCTGCACTCATGCCAAGTTCATTACAAGATGACTTCGTTATTACTGTGCTAATACAGAAAGCCCAGAGGGCAAAACAAAACAATTGCAACAACAACAAGAAAAGCCAAAGTAAATTTTTAAAACTGAAAAAGTGACAATTCTTTGCAACTGAAAGGGGACAGCTGGCGTGCCTGAGCCTTTCTTTAGGAAGCAACAGATTCTGTTCAAGCCCAGGCTCCACCATTACTGCGATTGGAACACAGGAGAAATGGTCCAACTGGTGATACGGGACATCACTTGTAAAATTCTTAATCTTTTAGCAGGAAATGACATGGGACATCATTCGCAGAGTTCTTAATCTTTTTAGTAAACAGTTAAGTTTTCTTCCTCCCTTTGGGAAAAAGGCCCTTTCCCTCAAATCCCGATAATGGCTCCAAAACTGGTGACTCAGATCCTTTGGTTATTGATAAGGGTCATCAGCCCATTGTTAGCAGAAATGGTGTTAGGCCAGACAGGGACCTTAGAGCCTGAGAGGGGAGTGGACTTTAGGCCAAAGGTCCTTTTTACTCTTTAAGAAATATATTAACCAAGCCTGTTTCCTTTTACTCACTTAACAGGCAAATCAGTAATAGAAATTAATAGATATATGATTTAAATATCAAGTTTGTATCTTCTTTTCTTTGTTTAGGGACTGAGAAGGCACTTTGGCAGGAAACCCAAGACCCCACCCTGACTGAGGCAGAAAGGAAAATTGCTCCATGAAACGCTTGTAGGCAGGGTAACGACCCTTCTCAGCAGGTACAGAAAAAAATCTCCTGTCCCTCAACATTCATACTAATAACAAGGGGTTCATGGCTCTTAGAAAAGAGTTAGGCAGGAAAATTAGAAGGTTTCTGGTTTGCCTGCAAAGACACTGAGGTCATCCTATCCCAGAAGCGATCCGCCCTAATCCGCCCACAATTAAGCAAGCCAGAGGCGTTGTTTTAAATTCACACAAAGAAACAAGTAAGCAGAGAAAAAGGTACCAGTTTAAGCCGGTCACTCATACCTGTGTAATGAAGCCCAACAACCTTCAATTCACCTGAGCCTCATTATATAGTCATTATAACAGGATGCATATGCCCAGAAGTTCATTGATATCATTATAACAGACTGAATTCTGGGGATGAACATGAGCAGAAAGCAAATGATGAATCACTGAGTCCTGTCAATCTTAGTTGTCAATCAAGGAAGCCCGCCCCTCTAAGAAAACTAACCACCCACAGCAAATAGGGATAAAAACCCCCGCAGGCTTTGTTACCAGGCCTTTCGAGTTCTGCTTCTCTTGCTCCGTGCTCCCACGTCTGGAAGTGGACTTTCCCTTCTAATAAAGCTTTACTTTTATACAGTATTTCGGTGTCTTGCTTAGTTCTTTGTTGAGACATCAAGAACCTGGACGATGCACTGGGAGAGGATCCCTGCTCTCTGGTAACACTGGGAGGTTCAGGTGTATCACCCCACAAGGTAGTGTTGTACCTGAGGAGGTTAGAGGGTTTCAGCTCTAAACTCCACATCGCCCTTTCAGACCAGGGCCCCGCGAGCATGTGGAATATTCACCAGTAAGTGGTGCTGCACAGGGTCCTGGCATCCTGCCGTCCACCCTCCTCAACATTATTGCTACAAACTACTGAAAATTAGGGACTGTAGAACCTTAGAGGTTGGTAGTTTATAAGAAGCAGAACAAAATTTGAGAAAAGAGGAAAAACTCAATATTGGAAGATGTTTCTTTAGCCTTTAGAAATCTCCATTGAAGGGAAATAGAAACATCTATTTTAATTTTTAAAAAATTGGGGAAAAAGGAAATTTACATGTGTCCAAAATAACTAATATGTATCTTTTTATGTACTTTTTCTCTTTGATGTACTTACAGAGACCTCATTATCAACAACTTGCTTTTTATCAGTTATACTCCCTTTATCACATTCATGTGTCCTGGTTGTTAAGAATTTCTCTTCTCTTCTTTCATTGATGAATATATTTCTTGATTTGGTCTGTACATTTCCAGATATAGATCCATGGCATCAGAAGAAGATAGGGCTTAAAGTAATTAAGAAAGTAATGGATCTGAATCATTACTAGGCAGATTTACCTTTGTGTGGACAGGCAATGTAAAGGCAGGTTCCAGACCATAGAGAGACAATGGGCCTTTATTTAAAAAAAAAAAAAAAAAAAAAAAAAAATATATATATATATATATATGTGTATACATTTACTTATATGTATTGTGTGTGTTTTATAAAGCTACATTTATGAATTACACTTTTTTTCTGATTTACTTCAACTTCTTGCATCCAGAAAAAAAGAGTAAAATAGTTGAAGTAGCTTTGGCACGTCCCTATGCTGACACTCTGTAAAGTTCTCACTTGCTATGGGCTGTTTTTCACTAAGGTGTTCATTGACAAATTCTAAAAGAATTACTGCTCCTGGGGGGACTTGCCTCCTAATGGGGGCCTCTTAAGAATTTCGATACTTTCAAAGCTCTAACAAATAAAACTCACATGCAGAAATTGAAAACATTATATCTAAAACCCACGTGTCCTACATTTTCTAGCTCTGCCCAAATATTATGAGGGTTTTATCCTTTTCAATAAGAAGAACTCATTAAAAGTTCTTCCAAATGTAATTTAATTTTATTGCTTTTGCAAGTCTTGTCATATATTAATAAGCAAATCAAAAAATCCTTTGTCAGATGGTTCTTGTGTATTCGCTTAGAAATAAGGTTCAGGTAATTGAAACGGACAGTTATTTTACTGATATTTTTGGAAGGAGAATTCCTGAATCTTCTCGAATCACACACATGGGGGTCTAGGGCAGGACAGGTTTAGCCCTCTGGACATTTGGCAATGTAGCTGGCAATTGTTTTTGGTTGGCAAAGATTCTGCTTAATGTGGGAGATACAATACTTTGATGAGACACCTATATTCAAAGATTCTGATGGAACTACTCCAGCGTAGGATGCCTATAATTAAAGACTGGGTAAAAAAAGAATCTTGTAACGTTTAGCTGAAAGTTTATCTTCTGAATTACTCACTGCAGTAATTACTGTAGGCACGTAGGCTGTTGTCACTATCGTCATCCTCATGGGAATGAAGTGGCTGTAATAAACTCACTTGCTACACCAGCTAATTCATACTGAATGCTCCAGACTCCAATTCCAGAGTCACTATGGAATACGTAATTAACGTTGATGACTGAAAATTCAGTTGCTGACAGCTGTAGAATACAAATAACGCATAATTAAAATATAACTAATGATCTAATTAAGGTACCAGCAACAGAAATGTTTTGTTAATTTGATGACAGTTAATGCTGTCATAGTCTTAACACATTTTCATTCATAATGGAGAAACACGGATTTCTAATGGCTAATACCTCTGCTTAACAACGTATACAAAATTATTCTTAGAGGAAGCTGGGTGCTCTGATGTGTAGCATGAGTCACCCAACACAAGCATAAGAGTAGAAGAAGGATCTCAAAATTAACAGACATATAGGTCAAGGAGCATTTCTCAGTTTAAACATGTGACATCCACCCGTCTTGCAGTTTTAACATGGTTCATTCTTCATTTGCTAACTTTATAATTCTTGCCATTTCTTGAGTGTTCATGGGTCTTTGGCAAACTGGACAATTATAATGCATTGTGTAGAGTATTTTGTGAGTGTGACTAAGTTTCTACTTTTTAACGAGTTAGCTGAAAACTTTTCTGAGAATATATGCATATAGTTGACTAATGAATACAAACATTTTCAAGTATCATAGTCAAAATTTAATGTTAAAAAGATTCGATGATTCCTTCATGGTAGCTTTATATTTAGTATATATTAGTTGAAAAAAATGACTAACAACTAGGATACATTCAACAATACTTCATATATATGTTGCTTTCTTTAATTACTCATGCTATTCATGTACGTATAATAATCACATCATCCATATGTGTATACAATATTGATATGCATATTTGTAAGCCATATATGATCTATCTAGTCTTTAAAGAGTCTTGATATTTTGTGGATTCTTAGACTCTGCAAAAATTTGGAATTCCCCAATCCCATTTCCCACCAATAATGCCTGTGACTAAAACCCAGAGGTTGTAAAACGTTGGCTTAGATGATCAGACCTTTAGGATTTTACAGTATATTTGGACAATAAGATAAAAGTATGAGAAACCTCTCAATATATAAATTATAGTGACTTAGGTTAGCATAGGTGATTCTACAGAAAAGATTGGGACAGGAACCGAGGCTTGAAGTATAAACAAGCATTAACTAGGCAGAAAGGACCTTGGAGGGCATTCCTAGCAGAACGCAGAAACCTAAAGGTGGTGATGACACCCTATTCGTGGGGACTGTGAGGAAACTGGCACGGTTAGAAAGAATGTGTGCTGTTAGGATTGCTCTGGATTATTGGCAGGCATGATTGGAAAGATAATTAGAAATCAGAATGAATGACTAAAAGTTATTGTCAAAATAGCCAGAAGGAAAGAGGTGACATTAAAACTGAAGACTCTTATCTGGAATTTCCTGATAGGTGACACTTGAAAGTATGGGAGCACTTACTGTCTCCTTGGCCGGGACAACTACTATGCCACTGTTGAAAATCCAGTGTCTGCACCTGGAGGAGCTAAGATATAAGAAGTATCAAGAACTCTCTAAAATGATGCTAGATATTCTTATAACTAATTGTAATTTCATTACTCGTTATTTTTTTTGTGAAGGCACTAAGTTCAACTTTAAAAAAAAAAAAGGTCACTATTCAACTTCTGGGGAGAACCAACTTAAAGAGCTCTGAAGAGATGACAGCACATGTGTCAGTAACACCTCGTGGGGGATGGGATGGGACACAGAACATGAACAGGTGGTGGAAGTCATGACCTGAAGCAGAGAACAGGCTGAACTTGAGAGAACGCTGGGAGCTGGTCTAGGTCAGAGAAATGGGCCTCTTGTTTAATAGGCAGGAGAGTCCCCATATTTTCTAATTATGCCCATAAATGAAGGTTGAATTAAAATTTGGAGAGTAATGAAATATTTTGAGCAAGCAAGTATCATGAAGAAAGCAGGAATTTAAGATGCCAATTCCTCGCAGTAGAGGGGTGGGGGCAGAAGGAAAATGTCAGGAGCAGGTAGGACACTTAAGCACTTGGAGCAGATGCCTGGGGATGGGCAGGAATTTGGCAATGATGGAAATGAAAAAAAGGAAGGGATGAACTCTAGAGATAATTCCTTAAAGACTGGCAGGACTCAGTAGCTCTCTTTCTCATGACACAAAAGCGATGTTGGAATAAAGGATTATTTGCAAGTTTGGAGCTTGGAGTACTGCGGTCTGTCCACACTACTGGCATCTGAGGAGAAGGTAAGATGGCTAGATCAGGGGATGGGGGAGAAAGATCAGTTTGGGTTTGGATACTTTCATTTGAGAAAAACAGCAAAAATACAACAGGAAATTCCTGAAGGACAGCAGGAGATTAAACAGTGAGCTAGCAAAAGAGTGGGTGGATTTTTAAGTCTTCCCTTCTCATCCCGGAGATAATTTGTTACCAGGATAGAATAGATTATAAAAGAGAAATTAAACAGGAAATGAGAACATTTAGGTGCTTCATTTGAAATTATAAAACATAATTTTCTTTTTGATTCTATTCTCTTCCATATATTCATTCATGTGATGACAAAGTTCAATGACAATTGTTCTTTGAACTTTATCCATCCTAACTGGAGCCAGGTCAAAGAGTCCCTGAAGAACAACTGCTGGGGAGGAAATCAATAGCATCTACAGAAAGAACAAAGACACAGAAAATATGAAAAGTGATGAGAAAAAAGCAAGAAAGGCATGAGGGCATAAATTAAAAAAAAAAAAAAAAAAAAAACCAGGGCCTGGGAAACTAAAAGAATAGAAACTGAATTTCTCTAATGGCTCCAAGAGAAAAAAAAAAAGATGCGACATTTGCCTCTGGTTTTTAAATAAATAAAAATTTTCCTAATAATGCCAAGATGACTCACAGCGCACATTTTATGTATCTTATAATTTTCTTACACACTGCAAAGGCAACACAGTTGAGCTAATAAGACTAGCCAAGTCTTACATGTAATTACAGGGTGCCTATCGCGTTTCTACTACAATATATTAATGAAAGCCAGTTATTTAATTATGGCATAATATAATGAAAAGCTTTTATAGTCACTTGTTAAAACAGACCAAAAAAACATTTTCCCCAATATAACTGAGGAGCAGTAGAATCATTTCTTGGTGTAAGTGGATGCCTTTGCCAGGCTATAGAAACAGCTTTTCCTGTCACTAAAAGGACAAACTGTAATCCATCTGCCATGTGTAATGTGACAATCTGCAATGCTTAAACAGTAGGAGGGAAAGACATGCCTTCCAAAATTTCCCCTGAAGGAAGAGGCTTTCAGCAGTTCCCAATTACTATCCAGGCTGAATGTCTCACTTGAGCCATCTGCTTAGCAGTTAGCCACGAAAACCTGGCACCCAGGAGACCAGGGGTGTGCCTCACAATCACTGCTGGCCTTAGAGAGGCCAATTGTCAGCATGGGAGCAACTGCCAACCTTCAGGTGTGCAGTTTGACAACCCTTGGTGGCGTGCCAGTATGTGTCCCTAAAACTAACTTTTGTGCACTTAAATTTCTGAGATGGTAATCTTGCTAAAGTTCAAGGTGAAAAAAACCCACTGTGAAGTGAGTCTGTGTTGAATAATGAGCCAAAGATCTTAACACGTTTCTCTTGATAATAGAAGAATGAAAATCACATAATGCCATGGATCCATGTTTCCTGGAGATAAGGGCTGCTTTGCAGGGCCCACTTCAGTTCATTACACTTAGCAAACCTACGAAAAATCTTTCCTGGCCCTGGTTCAGAACATACAAAGCTGTTCTCTACAAAGACTTACTTTGGTTACTGCGTGGATGGTCTCCTGGGGAGGGGTGATTTTAAGGGGCAAAAAAGAAAATGAAAAACTCCAGTTTGCAGATTCAGGTTCACCTTCTGAAATCTGGAGAAAGTTGGATGAGAGTCAAGATGAAGCCTTTATGAGACCAAGAGCGAAAAGGTAAAAATAAAGCATTGTTCATGGCAAAAGAACCAGAGGAGAGCTTTATCCATATGCAGTGAAGAAATAATTTCAGATCTAGCACAGTCCCCGAGTATCCATTTCAAACAACCCGAAAACCCAATTAGGGAGAAGACTAAGGAAAAATTACAACCAAATGCAATGTGGAATCCTAGATTAAATCCTGGAACAGCAAAAGGACACTAGCGGAAAAACTGGTGAAAGTTGAGTAAATTCTGCAGTTTAGTTGCTAGTGTAGTACGAATGCTAATGTCTTGATTTTGATAATTCTGCTCTGATTGTACATGATGGTCACCTTAGGGGAGGCTCAACAAAGAGTATATGGGAACCTTCTGCAGTCTTTGTAACTCTTTCAAGCCTAAAATTATTTCATAATAAGAAGTAAAAATAAAAGCACATGCAATCGGTTCAATAGGAAATTAGTGTGCCAAGCACTAATTTTTGCAGCATAGAGCCAAATCAGTGTGGAATTACAGAATCATTTTGGAATTATAGAATTTCAACTATTATGGAAGAGATATTAATGTTAATTTAGTCATTTTAAGATTTTTATAAATAAGAAAACTAAGGCTAAAGTTCTGTGAAGTCACTTCCTGGAGAACCAATAGTTGATTAAATGCAGAACTGGGAAAAGAGCCTTCTAGGTTCTATGCCAATGTCCCAGGCACAGGCTAAGTGGCATGTTGCTTCTCTGCAATCAACAACCAATCCCTAGACAGGAAACAGGCCCCTGATGTGTTCTAAGCACCGTGCTAGATCTGGAGAGACACGCTTTCTCTCTGTTCACGTTCATGTCTGTGTTTGGAGCTGTCTCCCTTAGAAATTATCACAATATGGTTAAGGAGACATATGAATTGATGATTAAATTTTAAAAATCATTAAACAGTAAATATTTTATGTTAAATGAGCAATACTGACAATCATAGCAGAATGTAGTTTACATAGAAATTATTATATTACTAAATTCCCTTCCTAAAAAAATTAACCCTTTGGTGTCCTACAGGTGTCACCTCTGGAAGAATATAGAACTCTGACGAGCCGAGGGGGCAGAGAAAATAGTGAGTGAGTCTGTTCCCATCAGGTCTCTCTCTCTCGGTGTGCTGAAAGTAGACTGTGGTGGCAACGGGAAGGAGGCTTTCGGCATCTCTGTGGGACAAGACCCAGTTACCCTTTTTCACCTTCTTTTTTCCCCCCAGAAAATGTTATGCTAAAGGAAGTCAAAGGCGGTTGCTCATGACAGGGACTGTTCCACAAGAACAATGCAAGTAGAGCAAACTGTCTGGAAATGGAGCAAAGGAGTTAAAAAGAAAAGATGGACAGCCCACGCAAACAGTGCAAGGAGCACATTGCATGTGTTTCTATGTTTTTAATTGTGGCCAATGTGGAAGGCACGAATTGAAGTGGCCTCATTAATGGCTTTGCTCTTAGCAATCTGTGTTCCTAAAAGCAAGCCTTCCTGAATGAGCTAGACTTGACAGCAGAATTGCAGGGCACATGTTACCAAGCACACAAACATGTCTATTTTCCAGCTTTTGTCAACATCAAATGCTCATGATTTCCACTTTTTCTTTTTTTTCTTTTCATCGAATCAAGTGTTATCAGCAGACAAAGCCCAGCCCATCAACAGGTCTTTAGTTTCTTCAGGCTCATCTTGCATTCATCCCAGGGCAGTAATTTAATCTGTGTTGTGAGTTGCTTGACAATCCTATATTTTTTATGTAGACATGCTCCCTTGAGAATTGTTGAATGATAACCAGCCTGGTTTTAGCTTCTGTAGTGATATATCTATTCCCCACCCCACCCCCAAAAGCAAATGTCAGGCTTATACTCATGGAAAATCAAACATTCTTTGAGGGCAGTGACTGTCTCTCCAACTGTTTGGCCCCACACAGTCCTCAACAAAGTGTTTTCTTTTTAA
The DNA here is from genome assembly GCA_030015415.1 of Cynopterus sphinx. Taxonomy (NCBI): domain Eukaryota; kingdom Metazoa; phylum Chordata; class Mammalia; order Chiroptera; family Pteropodidae; genus Cynopterus; species Cynopterus sphinx. The sequence goes on along the minus strand of CM057389.1, from coordinate 46,950,400 downwards.
CAGTAGGTGTTTAACATCTTCTCTGACTGCCACACTGATGAAAGGGCTTGAATGAGTGGTTTGTTGAATGAGTTCAATAAATAATTCCATATAAATCATTGTGAACATGACTGGCATTTCCTTCTCCGGAGACAGACATCATGACTTAAAACTGTCCTATTCAATGAAAGGGACACATATTCATTCAAAGTCAGAAGGAGAAATGAAACAAGTTTCTGGCCAATCAAGCCACACATTAACTTTAGTGAAATATATTTTCAGCTTGAAATATACAAGTAATACTCTCAATGTTCCAGACATTTTAGTCTGAACAAATAAACTAGACCAAATAACCACCTGGCCGGCATCTTGTCTTAACCTCTGGCTCTTCCTTCCCTACTTTCTTTAGGCCTTTGATTTCTAGAATATCTTTTCTCAACGTGGCCAACCAGAAACTCCAGCCCACGACCTAATAATGCCTAGAGCACATCCAATCTCTGCTCCCCTGATTGTTCGGGGTCATATTGTTCTGCATTGCCTTACCCATGTGAGGTGAGGATTCAGTGGTCAAATACCTGTGGAAAACTGACATCCGTTTGGTAGGTTTGTGGTTTCTCTCCTTACCTCTGTTCTAGCCCAGAACCTCCTTGCTGTTCCCCAAACTGCCCTGTGTACTCCCGCCTCAGCCTCTTGCTGCTTCCTCTGCTCTGAGAGCCCTTCCCCCACTTGGCCTCCTCTCTCACTTTGCTCAGTCTCTGCCCCAATGTGATGTTGGTGACGGCTAACCTGCCGACCCTACATCAAAGCTCCACATGAAGGACAGCTTTGCAATTCTTACTGAATTCCTAGTGCCTGATAAGCATTCTTTGAATAGATAGATTAATACAATATCACGTTTTCTGAGGTTCAACATATTGAATAATCAAAGAAATTTCCTGCGCTTACTTGGCCATGCTAGAACATGCTTAAAGAAATACAGCTCCAAGTAGTAGAGACCATTTCCTCTACTGAACTCCTAGAGAGTTTATCAGAAGTTACATATAGTTTACTGTAATGTCCTTTAATTAACTTAATGGTATTACATCCCTCTCCCACAATTAGCTTTGAGGTTCCTTGAGTTCAGAGACCACCTTGAAGATTCTTTAGCATAATTCTGGTGTTTAACACAGTGTAAGATACATAATGGTCACTCAAATGTTTGTGATAGATCTTCAGATAAAGTTAAGCAGATTGATTGAAAAGTATATTCTCTGATTATAAATAAGCATTGGACTTTAAAAATGAAATTGATACTGAATTAGCATTAGTAAGACATTTCTGAATGGAAATATTTATCTTCATTTGAGATCAAATACGTGGTGTCTTATATTTAATTCAACTAAAGCTATAGTTTCCTTGAAACTTAATTTTGTTAGTTTAATGGCAAGAAGAAGATAGATATTAAAATAGTGAAGAAATTCATTAGGTGATTCTTACAATTGTTTCTGTGGAAAATGACCTTATTAATTGAAGATTAGATAAAATATCTAGAACCATACCTTGGAAAACGTAGGCAAAACCCAAGAGCTGTAATAAAACCTTACGTTTCAAAATGGATATTGTATCACTATGGTTATAAAGAGGCATTTTTTTTCCTTTCAGATTTAAAGATACAGAAATGGCCTAGTTTCTGTCAATTAGAAATGGATGAGATTGGTACAAGAGTTTCCTTTTTTCTTAAGAAAAATAGACATGAGAATGGCTCAGCCACTAACATTTAGTGAGCCAGCCCTGGACTCTTAGGAGAATTTTGGTCTATTTCTTAGGGCAATGACTCAACTAATTGCCCAAGGGACTCACAAAGCACAATATTTTTATGACAGAATTTTTTATTCTTTCACAGTGGTCATTAAAGAGAAAATTGTTTCTTGGAAACATAGACTCATAGAGCTATGTTTGAAAGACAAGCTGCCACTAATTTTTGTTTTTATTCTCCTTTTAAAGTTTAAGTAAACTAAATTTGTTTTCTTCAAGTAAATGTAAAAATGTATTTCCACATCTGAAAATCAATATACTTTTAAAATATTTTAAAATTTAGAATTATTGTAATTCTTGAACTTGACAATAGTGTCACTGTCATAAATGAATACCAAAACCAAAGTTTAAAAATATATACTTTCAAGAAAACGAGGGCATGTCCAAATATGTACTGACTATTATAATAAAATTTTCTGTTTTTATTATTTTTAAATATGCTTGTGAAAAAACTTTACAAAAACTTAAGAGACATCGTAGCTATTAATAATTCAGGGAAAGGAAATTATAGAGCAAATGTATTTGTATGGCTTTTATCTTTCATGTCTCATTTTACTTTTCTACCACATGCTCCCCAAATAGTAATTATCAAACAACATCTGTGAGACTTTTAATAACAACTCTGTCTGTATCTCAGTATTCTATTAAAACAAGGAAATGCAATGTAGAGAAAAAGGATCATAATTTAAAGTAGCAGACAGATGAGAATTTTAATCTGTTTTAAGGGCTGCAGAGTTGTTTAATCCAGTATTACCCAAATTGTGCTCTGGCTTGGTGGAGGCAATGTGAGTGATGGGCCTTGCTCAGGGTGCCATGCCATGAATCAGGATCGAAACATCCTTACTCAAGAAGATACATGATGGGAGGCACACCCAAGTCCATGGACAGGGAGACCAAGGTTGAGGTCATGAAGGTAAAAATCTGATTTTCCTGAGCTTGTCATGGGGTGGGTGATAGATAGGTGAACTTCAGTGACTAGAGGGGTTGCTGAAAGAAGTGACTGTGGGCATCACTGAACTCACCAGGCTGTCACAAGGCATTAGAAGAGCTCTGTGGTCCTCGAAGTGTATGACAGCAGAATTGCTTGGAACAATCTCAGGCTCTTCTCCCATCTAACCAGCCCGCATCCCACAGACACAATCAGCTTTCAGCAATATCCTTCTCTGGCACTCTGTATTTCTCTTTTCTACCTCCATCTGCTTTCCTTGGATTCCCTAGAATACTGATGAATAATTATTTATCTTGTTCATATAGTTTACCTCATTCAGTCTTCATGATAATTCCATCAAATATTTCTTTCTTTGATTTGCAGATGGAAAGTACACTGTCTTACCCCCCAACACTATAATAAACAAAATAATTGGTATGTTATATTGTTAATTGTGATGTAAAATTAAAAAAAATACACGAAAATTAAAAATCTACCATGATCCTACCACTCAGAAACAACTGGTGTTGTCATTTGATGTAGAAACATAGATATATCTCAAATTGGGATTATATCTTTTTTTGGACTCTTGCCCTACCCAAAAATAAAATATCGTGTGCATTTTTCTCATTTCAGTTATTAGAGATCTTCATGTCATTCTGTGCTGTGCTCACATTTTTCTTCCTTCCCTTACCTCCTAACGCCCTCTAAAATATCAAGGTAATGTTAACACCAACCTCTGGATTCTTTCTTCAACCATTTCAGCACAATCTCCACTGTTATCAAATGTGGCCTAAAAAAGAGTATTCTAAGATAAGAAATATTTTTACACATTTAATTTTCTCTACTATCTGCATGAACTCACAGATATTCATGTTTTGCAGTCTTAGGGGAAGGAGAGTATTGGGAAATCATGTGGGTTATCAGCATACAAAATGCCTCTGGAGAAAAGCAAAGACTTCGAAAAGGAAGTCAAATTGCTGGCCAAAATATGCTTTAGGCATTCCAATCAAAGGCCAACTTTGACCATCTCCATGGACTTATGTCGTCTGGGTTGTCACATCGCAGGTAGCTTTTCCCCTTGATTTGGTAAATTTAATTGAAGACTTATCAATCCAGTTCTGTTTCCCAGTGCTGTCATGAACAGTTGGCTCTGGCACGCAAAATGACATTTGGAGAGAAAGTTTTAATTTAACAACCCTGTTGACTTTCCATCTTCTCTGTTACCACAATCATCAGAGTTTAATTTACTCTTCAAGGGCCCTAATCCTTCTATAGCTCAAGTTGGACAGAAAGAAAATAATTTGTTCACTTAGCAGAAAGAAAGGCTATCCTCCCAAAACAGAATGAGTGAGACAGAGAATTTAGAATTAGCAGGCTCTGCTGACGGGCCCTTTCCCTGCTTTTCATCAGTCTGGTGACAGTGGACTCTAGACAGAGATAAATGAGAGGTCAAGCTACCCTTCATTTTTCCAGAGGATTACTTTGCCCACAGATAAGGCACAAAGAAGGAAGTAATAGTCAAGACCAGGCTGTAAGAAAACAAAACAAAAAAGCCTAACTAACAAAAGCTCATTCTCCTAGAAGCTTCCCTGCCCCCACTCAGGTTTCGTCAGCATACCCACCAGCATGCATAGTTTGTTTTGTTTTGGGTTTTTTTTTTTTTTTTTCAGTGAGGGGGGAAAAAAGCACAAAGCTAATATGTGGCAAAGATAATTGTGCCTCACATAATAGATGCTTGTGTTGCTTTTCCTAACTTTATAGCCAATGTTATAAAAACCAAAAGAAAATAAAAACTCTCTGTACTCATTCTGTTTCATAGTACAGAAAGCCCAGGACCATCCCAAATAGTGTAGGTTAAAAATATACTGATTGATTGACTTTTAATGAAGAGAATAGCGATAAGCCTGACAAGCTCTCATTGTGAGATCTGAGGTTTCTCTTTCTGATTTGGGGGAGAAAGAAAACTTTCTAAACACTATTATTATTCAGATAGTATATTAAGAAAAGGAGAAGGAGCTAGTGCTATAACAAGTGAAAAACAAAAAAGATACACAGCTTTTTCTCTTTGTTGATGAAATTTGATTTGTAAAATTCCATGCTAAGTCCCTGTCAAACTTATTCTTCCAAGGAAAGTAATTTTAGATTTTTTGAATTTTCTCAAGGATGATCTAATCCTTAATACATAAAAGACTGCAAAATTTTCACCCCTACTTCTTTAGTTATTTTAAGCATATGATGCAAAATAAAAAAGTCTCTGACTTCTTAGAGACAGCATTCCTTAATGATAGCAAATGAAACTCAATGATTAGGATTATTACTGACAAAATGACTTTTAAGTAGATGCTTCAATTTATGTGATTTCTTTAAGATGTACTTGTGAAAACAGGATGAAGAAATGGCTTAAACACTGAGAGGCAAAAGAGGTACATGAGAATGAAGATTCAGATTCTGACAATGACTTCTGTTTATGTGCATGTTACAAACATCCCTTGTAAACAGATTTCTATTTTCCAAGAAGTATATATTGAAAAATGCATTTATGATATTTTAAAATTTCTTCTAACTGGATTTTATGCTTATCTCTGGTTTGGAGGTTCACATAAAATAAAGTAAATGGGTCCCTTTGTAGACCCCCAAGCACTATGTAAGGGCCGGTGGGGCAACCTCAGAACCAGTTCTGATCTAGACAGTGAGGCAGACTGATGAGCAGCGGCCTCTGCTGGGTCAGGGACGCCAATGGTTCTGATCATGCAGCTATGGCCTCTCCCTACCTGAACCGTCCCCCTCAATGACCTTTCTTCTGGGTCCCCTGAAACTTTGTCCCCTGGTTGACATGATCTCTGCCCCCCTTGAATGCTTCCTTTCACATGCTGGCTTTCTCTGTACCTGAGCCTTGGCCCACCCAGGGGGCAGCGCCTCATCTCCCTGCACTGAAGATGCTCTTCCTGCACGTGGCAAGGTTGAGGGGTGCCAGGCGCTCCTCAGTGCCCTGACCTCCAGGGGAAACCACTGCCCTCCTAGGGGCTTGCCATGCATGCAGAGAACGCGCTTCCCCTCCTTAGCACCATCATCTGTGGGCCTTTGTTTCTTGAATGCTTATGTACCTGCTCCCTGTCTTCATCCCTGCCCTCCACCTTTCCATCACGTTGGGTCACCGCAACCTTCCATTCCCTAGCTTCTTGTACCCTTGGCTGATCGTCTTTACTAGCCTTTACTTCAACTCTATTTTCATATATTGGAATGAACCGTTTCCTGGAAAATCAAATTCAAACATCCCACTTTTAAACCACTCCAGCTATTCCTGTCAGCTACACCCACTCACTGTAACTACTCTTGGGCTAAAAAGTCTCCTGCACCTTGCTGTTTTCGTGTCTATTACTTATGCCTTCATTTGCTACCTAGGTTAGATTTCACAGTCTGTAATTTCAACCACCTTTTAGTCAGTATCCTCCAATCCCTTGCTCCATTATTTACCATAGCATTTTGCTGGCAAAACTCCTGCCCAGGATTAGCTTATCTGTCACCCTTCTTCATAACTTACTGGCAAAGACACCACAATTATTTAGGTTTTTACCACTGTAATCTTATGTTCTACTTCTATTGGTACCTCAACACTGCTCTGAGAAAATTCTAATTTCTCTTAGATATTTCATGTGGCTAGTCTCAATTTTCTTAATTTTTTTCTCAAACTTCTGCAACTATCAACTTGCCACTTAACTAACATATACTCCGTAAATATTTTTAATACATAAATAAGGTTGAATAAACACAGGTTTCCCTGGTTTCAGAGTAGTCTACAATGTTCTCTTGATTGTAAAGATGTCTGTTTACTCCAAATTTATCTACAAATTCAATGGATTCCTAATCAAAATCTTAGTGTGTGTGTGTGTGTGTGTGTGTGTGTGTGTGTGTAAATGGACAAGTAGATTTTATTTTGTGTTGAGTCAATTGGATATTCATACATTAAAAAAAAATGTGGACCTGTACCTCAGATCACACATACAAAATAAATTCCAGATGGATTAAAGATATAAATGTGGAAAGGGAACAATCAGGCTTTTCAGAGGAAAACACTTTTATGTCTCTGGAATAGGAAAAGACTTCCTAAACACGAAAAGCCATCATTATGAGAGTGAAAGGCAAGCCACAGAACTGGGGAGGTCTTCACGATGCAAATGTACAACAAAGGCTTCGTTTCTAAGATGTAAAAAGAATGTTCCTAAATAAGTGAGAAAAAACGCAGTCAAGCCAGAAACTGTCATAATTTGAGTAGAAATCTTACAAAAGAAGATTTCCAAATTCCCAATAAACATATGGAAAGAAGCTGAACGCCATTAAGAACCAGTGAAGTGCAAAGGAAGCCTGCAATTTGATATCATTACACACCCACCAGCATAGAAATATTTAAAAAGGTGGGAGGTGCCAAGGACAGGAAGGCCACTGACACTGCTAGGGGGTGGGTAAATTGATAAAACCAGTTTGGAAAACCACTTTGGCAGTATCTGCTAACGCCGAACACAGCATACCCTCTGACACAGTAATTCCATTCCATCTATGCCCACCCAGAGTCACAGGCTAAGGTGTCCATGATGCACACGTGTAATAGTTCTAAATGGGAAATCTTGAAATAGCGTGACATAGTCACACAGTAGACTGTGCTACAAGGACAGGCTAGTAAAGAGCCAGATGGCAACCATTTTGGTTTAGGGGCCATTTGGTTTCTGTTATAAATGCAGAACTCTACCACGGTAGCATGAAAGCAGCTATAGACAGTATGTAGATAAACGGACACGACTGTGTTCCAATAAAGCTTTATTTATAAAAATAGGCAGCTGGCCCGTGGACCCTAGTTTGCTGGCCCCACTACCCATTAATGCATAGGTGCATTTTTGACATATTTACACAGTGAGGTAGTGTGTGGTATTATTTGTGGGTGAATCTCACACATGATGGAGTGAAAAAAGCCATATTAAGGAGTACACGTTGCTTGATTCCATTTCTATCGTGTTCAAAGGCAGCTTCCCCTCAAGGGGAGGAAGGGACTGTGTGGCCGCATGAGGAGGGTGTGGCCGTAGGGTAAGCTCTACTTCTTGAGCTAGGTGCTGCTGCACAGCGGTGTTTGGTTTAGATAACTTCAGCTACCTGGATGTATGTGAAAAAGTACCCTTTTGTGTATGTATATTACACTTCAATAACAGAAATCTTCTGTTGTATGCTGTGGGGAATAATATGAAAAATAAAGTGGTCTGACTGTTTGCATTTGAATTGCTGCCCAGTTGGGGTTACTGAACTCATGCTCATCCAACAGGAGAAGGCTCCTGCTTGCTGAACACTTTTGATGCCAGTGAAAGTCCAGGACTTGGATGGGATTAAATTCGGCCTCTTTCAGTAAATAGTCTAGACATTATGTCATTACGCTTTGGACAAAGGGCACATTTCTATGAGGGTCACACTCTGAGGTGTTTGACAGAGTTGCCATAGTCTACGTTGAGGTTTTTTTAAACTCCAGACTCCAAACTGGTACCGCTGCTAGACAGGGCCATTTGCAAAAAGATCGGGCCTAATGATTTGATTTCCTGGTTGCTAATTTCACTCAATAGACCACAGAGTTATGGGGTCAAACTTCTGAAACTTCCCAGGAACATGATGAATTTTGATGCTGTTTGGAGAAGAGATTGGAGGGAGCTAAAGAGGAGGCAGGTTAGGAGGTGGCTGTACTAACCCAGATGAGAGGTGATGGTTACTGGAACTCAGGGGGTTGTAGAGGAGACCCAAAGAAGGCGGCCTTTCAAGATGTGTTTTGGTGATGATGTTGACAGAATTTGCTGAAAGATGAGATGTGGGGGTAATGATTACAGAGGTGTCAGTGACAGCCTTGGGTTCCTGACTTGAGAACTTGGGTGGATAATAGTTTCATTTTCTGTAATGCGAAAGACTTACGGGTAAGATGAACTTGGGGGAACATTAAAAGCTCTACTTGGGCACATTAATTTTGAAATTTTGCGAAAGTAAAGCACAGATGCGAAAAAGGTGACTAGAAACGCCTGTTCAGAACTCAGATAATAGACACAAATGCTGGAGACATAAATTTGGGAATCACAAGCGTTACAATGACATTTAAATCCATGGTTACTGTTGCTGTCTGGGGGATGAGCAAGAGAAGGTGTGAGACTGATCCCTGAGGTTCTGCAGCCCCTGGAGTTCTGCAAGAGGAGAAGGAAGCAGCAGGAATTATTGAAAAGTAGGTGCAGGGTGGTCGCAGCATGTGTGGGAACGTGTTGACAGGTCACTGCCATTCTTATATTCGGTGCCTGTGGTCTTTCCTTTCATCCCATCACCAGCCTGGGAAAGAATAGGTTCTCCTGGGCATCTGTGCTTGTGTCAGTCAAAGACCAAATGGAGAATGAGTAGCTTTCCAAGAGGGCAAGTCATTCAGCTTTAGAGTGTAATTCACTCCTTTCTAAAGTTTGCTTCCCTGGTAAGGTGAGATACAGGGGCTGTTTGGTAAGTACGCTCCAAAGGGCCACTATCTATAATAATCAGAACAATTGTTATCATGTATGGAGTGCTTAATGTGTGCCGTCTAAGTGCTTTAAATACATTAGCTCATTTAATGCCCACAGCACTTGTGAGTGTGACATTGTTACCCCCATTTACAGACAGAGAAGCTGAGTCAGGTCTGCAGTGTCAGCGGAATCCCTAAAAGGGATCCCTGACAACTGTTAGTAGATGTTGTGTGTATGTGTGTGCGTAGTCTACTGAATTATTCACTTTGGTTAAACAGAAAAAAATTCCCCGGAAGTTTGTGCATTTGACAATATTTAATAATCACATTCCACATCTGGGAGATAGGTTTCAGGGGGCAGGCACCCAATGCTCACTTTACTAGCTGGCTTAATGCCTTTTCTCCCTTCCACCTGAGTGAGAGCAGCCAAACCAAAGGAGAGAAGTTTCTGTGAGCAAGGGGGCAGGGTGTGGTAACGAGGAGAAGGCCTGGACCCAGCATCACACAAGGCTTCCGTGGAGCTAGGGGCATCAGTCACTGCAGGACGTGTTCGGTGGTTTCAGCTAGAAATGTTTGAGTCAGATTCTTGACTCTTGCAATTACTGACACAGGCACAAAAACATGCCTAAGTCCCACCCAGGTTTAATTAATATACCTGCACAATGGCTTGTCCCTAAAAGATCTTCAACGCGAATGGAAGAAGAGAAAAAAGGAAAAAGAATATTGATCTAAATGACCTGAATCACAACTTGGTAGACTTCTTCTCCCGGAGGGGTAAAACTCTCAGAAATATGTAATTATGCTGAGAAAATGAAGTAATTGCTTTAGACCACAAACCAATCATTTATAGTGACCATTTTAGTGTGTTACACTTGTACTTTGCCACTGGAAGAAGTTTTGGTCATCAAGAGATCCCATTTGGTACAAAGTATACTCATTAGTAAAGCAGAGATGAAATTCCGCAGAATTGCAATGCAAAGTGAAAATTAATTTGGAAACTTATATTATGGCACTAAGTAATAAGAATTTACTTATTCATGGTTAGAGAATATTCAATTAACTTTTAAGTTTATATATTCATTGTAGGTGGCAGAGTAAAAACTTCACAGACAGAAAATTCATCTGATGTAAAATATATATTATTTATAAACTCTTATGAATGCCAGATTTTGCCTTTTGATGTAAACAGCCAGATGTTACCCTTATGGAGTTATCAAAAATTACTAAAATATGCTTATGGCTCATTTCATCAAATAAATAAATTTCTGACTTTGAAAAGATGAGTTTAGACAAGAAAAAAATGCAAGACATGAAGTTAAAACAAATTTTTTTAAAAAGTGCTATGCACCCCAAATGTTTCAAATGTTCAAACGTATCAGGAATTCTTCACAAATACCCAAGGAATGTGCACAGAAACAACGTGCAGTGCAGAGGAGAGCACCATCAGAATAACAACAGTTTTATTTGATCCAGACTTCCAGAAGCAAATACGATTTAACTAGTTTATGGAAAAGATGCTGCAATTACGGATGATGATAATGTTTAATGCCTCCTATGTACGGAAAGTGCATGTCATCAAGACGCCTCTGCCTTCTAGAAAAGAAAGCTTGTGTAAGTGAACACTTAGGGCTATATTCTTTCTTAACGTGCACCCTGAAGTCCCATTTGCATAATGGGAATCTTGCAGAAGCATTAAGGAAAACCTATGCTACTTAGGAGTGATTTCCAGTTTGGATTTAGGTGATTTTGCACCTGGTATCTTTAAATAACAGGAAATTAAGGTGTGTGGAGGGTAGTGATAAATGATATGTTAAACAGTCATCTTTGTGAGATGGGAACCGAAAGCTTGGAGTTTCAACGAGGTTAAAATTGAAAGCAGGCAAAGATATAAACCAATAAACAGATAGCTTGAGGCTAGGATTTTCCAATGTATTCAGATCTCAGATTTTCCATTTTACATGACAATTTGCTATAGAAAATGACTGTAAAAATGAAGAAAATAATTTTGAATTCTTTTTCTCAAGCAATAAAGCATACATCTTTGAGAATCACATATATACTATTAACTTTTTCCTTTTGTCAACCAATGAAGGTGCTAGTAATTTCTTGCACTGCTGAAGTCAGCCAATGGACTGAAGAGTGTCTGAAGGAAATAGGGAAAAACAGCAGAGTATAGTTATCTGGGTTTAGCAGTTTCTAAATGGTGTGTGTGTGTGTGTGTGTGTGTGTGTGTGTGTGTGTGTGTGTGTGTGTGTTAGTGTGTATGATGGTTATGGCTGTTCCTCAAGATGGCAGTTATGATAAATTTATGAATGGTGATTTTTTTCTTGGCATAGATTATTTTCATGAGTACTGTCCTAAAATGCCAGTTTATGGAGCCATTAATTTACATCGAGAAGCACTTATTCACATGGTCCCCAAATCAGATCACTAATGCTTACATGCTTAGTCTACCTCTTTTATCTTGATATATTTCATACATTACTGCTTACCCATCTACCGCCAGAGCCTTGGTTCCTCTGCTATTAGGTTCTCTGGTGGTTTATGGCAGCAGTTCTCCATGGGTATGTGGCCACGATGTAATGTGTCAAAATCAGCAGTGATATGACAATGGTAATTCTTTTATAAATAACGTGATTGTAAGGTTCGCAGGTGGTGTACTTTTAAAAAAATTACCACTATCCTTATAACATCATCTACTGTCTCAGCGGCACAGTGATTTGCCTTCCTAAATAGGACAGAGGATTTGAAGTTACATGGATGTCTCTGCTGAATTAAGCATTATTCTCAATATGTCCACGAGGGCATGGCAGCTATCCTTCCTTCTCATTGTGCTTCAGAAAAATATGACTGAGAAATCTGGCTTCAAAATGCCACAGTAACCGGATGAAGTGGTTTGACATTTAACCAGGCAATCTATTACATTCTGCATCATCATCAGCAATAAAACGGTGATGGATTCTTTGAAAAAGATGGTTCAGGTGTTCTATGAATACCTTTGTGAGCTTCAAGTGCCTAAGTCATCTGTCTGCTCCAATTGTCTCCGAAACAAGCCCAGGATCATTACAGATAGAACAAAAGTACACTTGCCTTTAGGTGTGCAGTGGAAAAGGATGAAAAAAAGTCACAACTTTCCTTTATGAGTATATAGCATTCTGGAGACTTTATATGTGGCCTTTCAAATAGTTCCAATATATCTTTAAGTTAGAATTATCATTTCTGCCATCTAGATGAAATGAATAACTGAGCTTTAGCTGCAAATGGCTGAGCAGAGACTTCTGTCTGGCTCTAAAGTCAAAGTACTTTCTACTAAATGATGCTGTTTTTCAAAACTCAATGAGGACTGAACTTCAACTGATGGACTAGATTCAATTATAGCGAACTGGGCTTAAGAACAGGCAGTTGCTAGATGGTATTATAATGGAGGGATGCAGTCATGTAGGCCTCATAAAAGGATAATGATGACTTCGAAATCCCTCTGCTAGCAGCAAGAAATCTAGGAAGTACAAGAGATGCCACTGATAATTTGAATGCTGAATATTATGTATTTTGTAAAACTAAACACTTTCACTGACTCCAATTCTTATTCAATACTAAATATGGAACCTACAACCCAAAAGAAGTTGGTATCTATAAAATGCCTGCCAGGCAGCTGAGTTGGCAGTCTCCTACCACATCTGGAGATATTAATTAAGAATAAAAATTTCAATTTAAACTGAATGAACCTATGTGCCTACGTGCTTGGCCCTAGACGAGTAAGTCTGCTTGAACCATTTGACCCTATTAAGCATTAAACTTATGGTTCTAAGTTGTATAAATAAATAAACATTTCTTTAATGTTTTTAATATATTAAGGCTGCAGTGTTTTAGAGTTATTTATTCATACTTTTCCCACAACAGAGGAAAAAAACTCACGTGCATATAGATGGTGTTTAAAAAGTCTTTCCTAAGATTCCCATATGAAATGCTTACAACTTCAGTCTATTGTTATTACAAACAAACTGCTCGTTGAATCCTTGTCTTACAAATGGTATCTCAGTTAATCTATGGCAAATGCAAAGTAAAGAACATCTACTTCCTTCCATGAGTTCTTAGTTTCCTTATAGTTTTAATCTGGCATATTAATGTCTTATTCTAATTAACAACTTTACCACATATGGCCCTTGCTGATTTGACATCAAGCAAGACTATATACTTGTCCTTTACTCTAAGGATTGAAACTATGTCTCTGATAATTATACACAGGAAAAGAGGTCCTCAGTTTCATAATCCTCTATTAATTTTTTTAATCACAACTAGTGAGATGCATTCTTTTTCCTATCTGAAGGGACATCCCATTGAGTATCAAAAACAGAAAAAGTCTCCCGGGCATTCATTTATCAACACAAATGGATTGACTGTCTACACTGTGCCAAATACTGCTCTCCTTATCAGTGATCAGACCATGTGCAGACAAAGGCCCACCCTTGTGTCCTAGTGGAGAGATGGATTACAAACGAATGAGTCAACAAATGCATAATGCCAGCTGGTGACAAGTACCAGAAAGGGAATCAAAGCAGTGTCAGAGACAGAGAGTGACGATGGGCTAGGAGCTTTCTGATCAGATGACCAGGAAAGCTTTATTTTGAGGAGATGGCACCAGAATCAGAATGAAATGAGGCAATAATATAGCTGAATATTGAGAGAAAGCATTTTCCAGGCTCAGGGACTGACAAGTTCAGAAGTCCCTGGGCAAGAATGAGTTTGGTGTCTTCATATACAGCTGGAGTTGAATAAGTAAAGAGGAAAATAGTAGGTGAGCACAGGTGAACCAATCATGTTGGGTCTTATTGGCCATGGAAAGGATTTGGGATTTCCTTTGTAGTATGATAGGAATCCAGTGGGCAGCAGGAGAGAGATGAGATGCAAAAAGAACCATCCTTATAGGAAAGCCACTGTAGAAGAAGCAGTGAAGCCATTGAAAAGGCTGTTGTGACAAACTGGGCTTGGTCGATGCTGTAAGCAGTGGCAGTGATGAGACGTGGAGGCTTAGTCTGCATTTTGATGGTAGAGCCAATGGGCTTTTTCTTTTCAGGCTGGATGTGAGATATGAAAGAATGGAAGCAGGAAGGATAATTTCAAGCATTTAGTCTGAATGACTGGATCGATAGTATGACGTTTACAAGATGGGGAGTGCTGGTGGAGGAGTGGTTTGGGAGTTAATCAGATTCAGGTTTGGGCACGCCATGTTCGAGGTGTCTGTTAGTTAGCCAAGCGGAAATGTGGAGTGGGTGGCTGAATGTATGAATCTGTAGCTAGGAGGAGGGGTTTGGCTGGGGGCTCACATTTAAGTTATCAGCTTTTAATGGTATTTAGAGCTCTGAGGTTGGGTGGAATCTCATAAGGTGTGAGGCCTGGGGACTCAAAAATTTTGAGATCTGGAGGAGACAACAAGAGAGAGGGAGAAGAAATGGCCTGTGAGGGAGGAGACACACCAAGAAAGTGTGATGTCTCTAGAAGCCAAGTGACAGGAAGGTCTAAAGAAAAGAGAGTGATCAGCTCTGGCAAAAAGAGCTGAGAGGTCAAGGAGGAAAAGGTGTGAGGGTCCAAGGTGGAGGTCTCTTTTAACTTTGGAAGGAATTATTTTAGTGGATAATGAGTGTTGACAATCCGGAGCCTGTGAGGCTACACAATAATTCTGAGGCGTTTTTCTAGAAAAGGGTCATTATTGGAAGGGAATGTGGGTTCAAAGAAAGGACCTTCGCTCCCTCCCTCCTTCCTTTCTTCTCTCCTTTCCTTTCCTTCCTTTCCTTTCCTTTCCTTTCCTTTCCTTTCCTTTCCTTTCCTTTCCTTTCCTTTCCTTTCCTTTCCTTCCTTTCCTTTCTTTCTCTCTTTCCTTCCTTTCTCTCCTTCCTTCCCCCTCCCCTCTCTCTCACCTGCCTTCTTTCCTTTTTTCTTTCCTTCCTTCCTGCCTTCCTTCTTGCCTTCTTCCTCCCATCAACACTTGGGTATTATGCAATTGAGACAAAGATGTAGATGATGTAGGAACAGATGGACATAACTGTGAAAACAAAGTCCTGGAGCAGGAGAGAGTGAGGCTCAGTGCTCAGGTGGGGGCGGAGCGGCCAGCCTGGGACCAGAGCAGGGACAGTGTGCTGCTTGGAGCCGAGGGACAGCACCCCCGCAGCCCAGCTCATCTGGTCCGGGTTGAAGAGGGGCTAGGGGATAACTTTACGATGACTTTTACTTTCTCACTGAAGTGCATCCACTGCTTACCATGGCTGGTGAGAAGCTGAAGGGATGATGGATGTTCCAAGAGGGAGGGGGAGTGTCCGAGTTCCTAGTGCTGCTGTGACCAAGTCCCACAAACCGGGTGGTTTAAAACAACAGAAATTTATGGCCTCACAGTTCAGAAGGCTAGAAATCTGAAATCAAGGTGTCAGCAGGGCTGTGCTCCCTTTGAAAACAGTAAGAGAATTCGTTCTTGCCTCTTCCTGGCTTCTGGTGGTTGGCTAGTGGTCTTTGGTCTTCCTTGGCGTATCCACTTTCCCTCCACCCTCTGTTATATATGTGTCTCTCTCCCATTATTTAATGACACCTGTCATATAATGATGGTTAGGGACCTATCCTACTCCAGTATGATCTTCTCTTAACTAAGTACATTTGTGAAAACCCTGTTTCTGAATGAGGTCACATTCTGAGGTGCTGAGGGTCAGAATTTCAACATACATTAAATAGTTGCCATGGAGAGAAGATGGGTCATAGGATAAGACTGCCTGGCAGCTTTAGTTGGTATTTTAAAATAATTTTGGTAACTTTTCTTTCCTGCCATATGACAGAAGTTCTGCTCCTTCAAGTGGGAGCATGGCCTAGCCAAACTGCATATACTTCATTCTAAAAGCTTTTTTTGCTAATAGCACAAAACAATAAAACACAAAGAAACTAGTCATTTAAAATTTTCATAATCTTACAAACATGAAGAGAAGTTTTTGTTGCTAATAAAAATAGACATTTTCTGCTATTAAATCAGGTGTAGAGTGAATCATTTAAAAACCAGATAGAAGGTTTCTTTGTCAGAACTATTCCAGCTTATAAACAAAGAGATCTCCATAGAAACCTTCCTGTATGGTGAGATATTGAAGGCAACACCTGTAAAAACATCCTTCTCTGGGCTGTTTCCGAGGGTCCAGGGAGAGAAGAGTTTCATGCTTGTTTCTTGAGAACCAGCCAGCCTGCTCATCCATAATTTAGAAGAGCCTAGAATGACCGGAGTGAGGAGAGAGAAGGGACCCGATCCAACAGAAAACTTCACCTCCTGCAGATGAAGAGAGGCTGAGAAAAACTTGCCCTCGGTTACTGAGTTCCCCAGCCATGGAGCAGGATTCGAACTCAGTTCTCAATAATCCCAACCTCTGTGTCCTCCTGCTTTACCCACCGCTAGTGTGCGTGCTTTCCTGGGCCACATTGCCCTTCTGCGGGCCTTGACGCCTGTGTCTACCACCCCTGCCAGCTAGAATCTAACTGAGGGCAAGGCCTTCATAGTGCTTATTTTTGAAATGTTCATAATATCATGTGTGTCAGGGTGAGGCAGAGCTTAAGAAGTGAATACGGCCATTCCTCTTCCCCTCTCCCAGTTGATTTACCTTGGCCTGAGGAATATCATCTATTCACCTATTCCCTCATAAATACTTACTGAGTGCCTTCTATGTGTCAGGGAGCGTGCTGAGTGCTTCACAGTGATCTCTTTACTGTGCCACAACTGCCAAGCCCCCTCCTCCCATAAAGGGAGTTTGGGCGATGGCAATAATTGAAATTCAGATATATTAAAACATGGGAGGTGTGATGATTAATTTTATCTGTCTGCTTGCCTGGGCCATGGGATACAGCCTCTCTGGTTAAACACTATTTCCCAGGTGTGTCTGTGAGTGTGCTTCTGGGAGCGATGAGCATTTGAATCAGTAGACTATTGTGAAGCTGACGGCCCTGTCCAGTGAGGACAGGTATCACCCTGTCCCTTATTGGTCTAAATGAAACGAAAAGGAGGAGGAAGGGGGAAGTCTCGCTTTCTCTGCCTGACTCTAGAGCTGGATATACATTACGTATAATTATGTATGATTATGTATTATATGTAATTATTATATATCATAATATAAATGATTATATATATTCTATTGGTTCTGTTTCTCCTCTGGAGATCCCTAAATAATACAGGAGAATTGAAGTAATAAAATAAAAATAAAGTTTGTGGGTCTTTAAGGAGAGAATCCATACAGGAGGAGAGTGTATGGCCTGGTGAGTTGTCTTGACAAAGTCCCTGAGCAGTAGCTGGGAGAAATGACTCCTGGGATAGTCCGCAGCTGTCATTCAAACCTGCTGTGACCTAACAGTCCTGTGTATGTGTGAATCTTAAAGAACTGCTTGGGACAAGAAAAAACACACTGGGACCCTCTAAAGCAGCCTGATTCAGAGAGCAAGGAGTCAATATCCCCTCCCACCTCCCACTGGAGGATGAGAGGTCACTAGGACCAGGGTTATGAGGGGTCAAGTCTGGGCAGCAGCCCAGGTGCCTGATGGGGAGTGTCCAGATCACCAAACCGTGGAGACAGGTAAGGGCAGTACCACAAGGCACGTGCAGAGAGGGAGGGGAGGCAGTACGGGATCCTGAAGATGATGCAGGGGCCTGTTCCAGAGCAAACCTTAAACCAGCAGGGGGCCTGGCCTCGGTGGAATTTACTGAACACGCTACTTCCCAGGCCAGGCCTTGTTGTGAGAGCTTTAGAAACGCTAACTCATTTGATTCTCTCAACAGCCCTTGCTCTAGGTGTCCTCATTCCCTCATCAACAGATGAGCAGCCTGAGGCACAGAGAGGTTAAGTGAGGTCCCACGGTCAGTGGGTAACAAGGTCAAATTCAAAGCCTGGCTTCTGGCTCTAGAGTCTGTGCTCTTAGTGTTATGTCTGAGAAATATGCATCTCTGGTCTGTAGGTCCCTGTAGTCATTTGGTCAGTATCCATTAAACTCTTGGCTAACCACTTTTTTGGTGGTGGGAATAAAGTAATGAACAGATAAATAAGAGTCTTGAGGATGAAAACTGGTAGAAAACAGTAACAAATAAGCAATAAAATATTAGAGCAGTGTCATCTAATACTATGGCCAGTGTGACTGGAGAACTAATTTTTAAATTAAATTAATTTATATATAATTTAAAACTGATACTCAATTCCATTATTGGTAAAAATTTAAGTATCTTGGAACAACTTGGGAATGTGAATCTATTTTTTCAACTGTAAGTTTTATGCAATCTGAACACAGATCAACCATTTCAGGTGAAAAGTTAGTGTTTGTGTTGCAATGAGCTATCAGTGTAAAACACACTCCAGATTTCAAAGCCTTAGTGGGAAATGATGTATGTAAATATCTCATTAACAATTTTTATATAAATTACATATTGAAATGATAAGTTTTGGACATATCAAGTTAAATAAAATAAATTATTAAAGTTATTCCATATGGTTCTTTGACTTTTTTTAGGGTGACTACTAGAAACTTTAAAATTACTTTTGTGGTTTGCATTATATTTTTCTTAGCGAGTGGTAGGTGTGATAAAGAAAATGAAATACTGTGATGGGTGATATTATGAAGGGTGTTGGATAGCTAATTTATTTTTTAACTTTTATTTTATTTCACTGTGGCAAGGTTCTTCACCTAAGATTTGCTCTCTTAACAGATTTTAAAGTGTACAGTAGAGTATTGTCATCTATGTTGTACAGCATATCTCTAGGACTTAAGAGAGATCTTGCAAAGCTGAAACTTTATACTCACTGATTGGCAAAGAAAAGCATTCCCTGACCAGAAATTGAACCCAGGCCACGGCAGTGAGAGTCCTGAAACCTAACCACTAGACCACCAGGTTGCTAACTTGCATTATAACAGTGGGCTTGGATTAAAGGAATTTATTCAGATGAAGGAATTTCTGGGGAAGAAATTAATGAAGGGAGCCTAAGGCAGTAATCAGTCCCACCTGTGAGCAAAAGCAAGCAGGCCAGCTTAGAGCAAAGTAGGCGAAGGGGCTGTGGTGAGAGGGCAAGGCAGGGTCAGAATACATCGAGCCATGGAGGCTAGAATAAAGAATTGAATGAGTTAGTGTCACGATGTGGCCTATAGAGAAGGGACGTGGCAATATAGTCGGAATGGTGGCAGTGCCAGGGCAGCATGCATGGGGAGGGGGTGCAACCTGGAGATGCTCTTACAGAGTAAAGGAGCCAGTGAACTGGTAGTAGGGGACTGACATCCTAAAGCCATCTAAGCTGCCACAGTGCCATGTCCTCAGTTGTGGCCACAGGTTAGGAGCACCCTAGAATATCTGGGTTTCCCAAGAGTAGGATCTAGCAGATATTATATATTCAATGTCTATTCATTGAATTAAAAATATCGATGGTAACATTGTTTCCATGGTGAGGGTATCCCACTTCTCTTTCATTCTTTTGACATGTTTTAGCAGTGGCATCCTGCGTGTAGTCACCCTGAAACCTTGGTGTGGGAATCCTGCCGATGGTCACAAGGGACTAAGGAGGCGGACAGCCAGTGACTGAATTCTCCTGGCCCTGGGCTTGTAGCGAATATTCCCGAGGGCATGTCTGGTTACAGTAGGGCATGAGAGCAAATCCCACTCTGTGAATCAGGGTGGCGGTGATGGTGGGGATGAGTGCTGATCTGGACCTGCAGGCTTTCTGACTGAGCGTGTGAATCTAAGACAGCAAATATTACAATGTCTAATGTATTTCATCATTTTCTCCTTTAGATTGGATTGCCACATAAACCATGTCTGTCTGAAGACTATTAGTTCTGGACAATTTACATCCTAATGAATGAAATCCCTCCAATCCAACAGCAGAAATTAATCACTAAATTTCATAATTGCTGTAAAGGAGGTTTAACTTTATGTCCTCACAGTAGGTACCAGGCTAAAAGCACTGTAAACAGTCTTTAGTATGAAACCAAAATATTTACTTAGGATCCAGAAGGGTAAATGGATACTCTATTATAGAGTCTAATCACCAGTAAGATGGAAAGGGGTCACCCAACCAAACTACAACTTAATAAATCATACAGGTCATTGCATTTAAAGGTAAAAGGACAATGAACTTCTTAGCATCTTTGCTATCGGTTTATTTTTTCTTCTCATTGATATTGTCTTCAAGTCAGAGGAAAGTTTGAGAAATCATATATTTTTTAAACTTGTTAAAGTTTTAGAATCCAGCGTAGAAAAGCCACCCCAAGACAGTGTCAACTCTGATTTGGTATTGTACTCTTTCTAGGCTCTCATAAAGGGCTGTAAAACGTTTTATGTGTAAAAATGGAATGCTATATGTTTCACAGTAAAGGCTCGTGAGCTGCTTCCTACCAAGAAATGGCTTCAGTTGTATAAAGTGCAACTCCATCTAGCATTGTTATGCTCTTCACTCTGGAGTGCTTTTAGTCAAGAGTGCTATTTAGGGCAAGTGCCCAAAGAATCCTGTTCAAATCTCACCACAAGCTTGAATCAGAATTGAGAGCCCTCCAACCCCCCAAAATCTAGCTCTAAGAAGTAAAATGTAGAATGAACTTTCTTGTAGAGATATCCTTGTAATCTGTCTGAAAAGGTTAAGGTGACCAAGAAAAAGAAAAGATGTTAAAAATGCATCTTTCTTAAAATAAACATATTTACAAAACTATATATTTTTCCTTATTTCCAATAAATATGAATTGAACACTTATAATGGGCTAGAAATTGTTCAAGGTGCTGGGCCCAGTTCTAGGTAGGATAAGAGGTACAAGGCAGACAATATAAATGGCCCAATTAAATCTATGAGATTATATTAATTTATTGAGTATCTATCATAGGGTCTGTCTATGGAATGCCCAGCATTAAACAAACAAACAAAAAACTATAGTAGCCTAAGAATATGTAAACTGTAGTGTGCTTCTATTCAAGTAACCTATTGTCTAGCTGGGGAAGCAGGATACACTAACATAAAAAAAAAAAACAATAGACTAATCCAAGACAACATATAAACTAACGTGATAATCTGGTATAATTCATAGTTCTCCTATTTTGATGCTATTCAAGACTCATTTAATGATGGCACTTAGCAGGAAAAGCTCCAGGAAATAAATAGTGAGTGTTTGCTTAAAAGAAGTAGAGAAAGTAGATAATAAGTGAAATAAGGAAGAACATTCCTGGATTTGCTTTTTTGTGGGTGGCAAAGAGAAGGGATTGAGAGAGCCCTATTCAGGGCATGGTTAGAGAGAAGGATGGATTCTTAGAACCCAGTCATTTTACGGAAATTAACTAACAATCGAAATTCCTGCAGAAGGAGGTAAAGAAGCACCTTCCTGTGGTTAAATGAGGAAGTGGTGGCATACAGACTTCAAACTTATTTGCCAGTTTTGCAAAGGTGATTGCCTGATGGAGCCCTCGGAGGCTGCTTGGCCACTGTCCCGCCCTGTAAGTGAGCCAAGAACTCTCTCCTCACATGGCAGATTCTAAAAACACGACTAAGCACTGAGTATTTGCTTTTAAGTAAATAATTGCTATATTTAATCATTTTATCTCGAAATATTTCCTCCAGTTACTTCTTTGCCCTTCTCACTAACTACCTTTCAATTTATTACAGCAGAACTGTCTGACTTTGAAGATCCTTAAAGCCACAAGGAGAAAGGATTGTGGGTTTTATTCCACCTGAAGGAAACATTCTGGGGGATCTTCCTGTTATCATAATAAAGGCAGTAGTTCTAATGTTAGATATGGTCATTATTTAAAAGCATCGGTAAGGGACCTAGGCCACATACATCCCAGAGTGAGTTAAACAAATTTTGCCTTCCAGGAGTGTACAATTCAAAACCATCATTGAAATCATTCAGATGACCATTAGCTCATCTCAGGGATATTACTGTATAATTTCAACTATTACACATTATCATAAAAAGCAATATTTTGCAATGTGGTGTCCAGAACTATATACTGTATCCTGGTTTCTACATTCTTCATTGAAAACTGACTTCAGAACCACTCAACACATTCTGTCAAATGATTACATTTAAAGCCCATTTTGAATATTTTGCCAAGTTTTCCCCTTTCATGGAATATCTATATCTACAACCTTTCTTTGCCAGATGTATCAGCTTACATATTTCTGTCCTGATCTCACTTTATCTTCATCTGTAATCCTATCTTTCTTAAGTATATTTTTATAATGTCTCTATCCTTGTTTAAATATAACAATCTTTAATTAACAATTATAAAAGGCCCTGTTGGTAGATTACCCAAGAATGTGCACATTACACGGAAAACATACTTATTTTCTCTGTAAGAAAAAATGTAGCCCTCACTTTGAGGATCTGCTCTACTACTTTTTGAACCAACATGCTAATATTCTCAAACATTCAATGAATTTTGAACTGGTAATAGTTTCTACAACTCTAGTCCATCTCTGAGGAAATCAATTGTGATTATTCAGCAATATTATCACAAAGTCTGAAAATGACAAGACTTGAAATGATATTCAGAGATGCTTATTATATTTGCTGCATACAAGAGAATATAGGCAATATGTATATGTGTGTACACACATATACGTATATACGTATGTGTAAAGATCTATATGTATATCTATATGTACATACATATACATTGTCAGCCTTCTTACAAGGAAACTGAGAAAAGCAAGAGGAGTCAGGAGAGAGAAGAGAAAAGAAGAAATAATAATAAAAAAAAACAGGCGGGTTTAAAATGTAGCAGTGACAGCTTTTAGACACGGCAAGAGGAGAATGAGAAGCCATAGTATTCACAGAGAAGACAGCCAGTGACAAAGAGAGCATAGAGATGCTGTCTGCATTTGGAATGAAGATGTCTGTACTTCCACTGTCCATTACAGAAATGAGAAGGAGTGGGCAATGAGAATGATAAGACAAACAAACAAACTCAACCCACTAGGACCTCAGGAATTCCCACGGGCCTGCTCCCAGTCACTCTAGACCCAGAGGGGAAGTATAACCCATAATCGTTTTTATCCATGTGCTTGCTAGAGGCACAAGCAGTAAAGCAGGATTAAAAAAGAAATGCAAAAGCAAAGAGGAATTGAAAAGTGTGAAAGGAATACTGTAAATTGTGGAATGCGGGTTTGCAGTATTTCAACATACGAGTGGTTTAGCAGAGTGCGATGACATATTACAGGCCCTACTGTATTATGGAAGCAAATGGGCAATTAACAGGGAATCTACATAGCAATGCCTATTATCAAGCCAGGTTGAAATGAGCAGTAAAAGCAAATTTAGATTTATCTACTTTCTATGGTACATATTACTTAGTCATCAATAAAACATGAGAATTTCGTTTACTGGCAATGCTTTACTCTCCCTCCTTCCTCCACCGTTTTGTTCCCTCTTCAGTAACCTTGAAACTTTGATAAACTTAAACCTCTACTTGGAGTTTCATCAATTTTCTTCATTGTCCTTTCACTTCTATTTGGTAAATCTGGTTTATTATTGCATCACCTTTTCCTCTATCTCTTCTCTCACTCCCATTCCTATTTCTCAAATTTTGCCCATTGTACTTTTACTGAATAGTTGTCAAGGCTGTTCTGTGGCATTTGGTTTTGTAACTGTCAGTCAGTCTCCAATGTGTTTTATATGTAGTGTGACTCTGAAAACTGAAAATACATAGTGCTTACATTTCTGTGAATATGTATGTATTTTTCATTGCTTAGTGAAATACTGTTGTAAACCTTAAGGAAAAAATAAAAGGACTTATAAAGGGGAAAGGAAAGGAAAATCTTGATCAGTGTGATTTTAATTTAATTACCTTGTATAATATTAAGACTCAGAAAAGGCAGTCATTAAAATTCTTTACGGATTCATTCATCTAAGGCTTTTAAAAACAGCTATATCCATCTCTCGCCCACGTTAGAGCACCATGGATTTTCAGCAATCTCAGGAAGAAGGGTATTTTGAAATGGCCATGATGCTTATTTTAAAAAGCAGAATATTTTAATACCTAGCTGTATTTATTTTTCCAGAGAAGAGATTTAGTGCTTCTAATTGAGACAAAAGAGGGCTTGCTGTTAAGTTATGAAAACTGCAAAGAATAACCTGAAGTACGTCAATGTGGCTTTTCCAAACAATGGATTTCTGAGCAGTGATTCAGGGTTGAAGCTCTGGCTAGAGTCATGGCACTTGGCTCTAGAGAGTCACCAGTGAAGAGAGAGAAGTGTTGCTGAGAAAAAGCAGGAAAGAGGTGGGCTTTTCTTCTAGGCCCTGGACTTCAGGCTCCACCAAGAGAAAGCCTTTGGTAACTAAAGAAATGATCTTTTTAAAGTTATTGCACCTTTGCTTTTTGTTTACACAAAGTAAATTAATGCATGCAAAAGACTTGTCTTTCTCCTTATTCATTTATCTTTTAATCGGTTTGCATTAATGTACTGTAATATCCTCAGGTTACCTGCGTTCCTAATACAGCCATGTCTGAAGAAAGGCAATCACATGGCCCGGCCAACCTGGGCACAGCTAACTGGGTCACAGGTGTGTTCCAGTACTCACCACAACTGGGATCTTGGGTACAGCAAGGTAAATTGCTAAGTAATCAGAAAAGATTATTTTTGAGGGGTGATAGATGGGGAAGCTCACAGAATTTATAGGAAGTTTAAAAAATTATTCCTTGAAAACAGGAGTTTAGAGGCAGCAGGAAACATCATCAGGTCGTGTCATGTATGATCTACTTAAGGTGCCACCACCGCTCAGGCTGCTGGCCTCCTGGTCATACTGCCACCGTTGCAAGTGCTCTGTGACTGACCCTGAGAAATTATGTGATATGGAAAAAATTCTGTGATTATTTTATCAATAATGAGTGAACTATAAGAAAATTTCAGTGTGACAGAGTAATTTGGTTATAATTTTTAGATGCATTTTAAATCTCGCTTTAGGCTAGAATGTCATTCAAAGTCAAACATAGAGAAGGAACTGTGAGAGGTCACCTCATTTCATCTGTACAAAATTCAAAAGCTTTGTCATCATAAATAGAGGAGGGTACACAGGTGTGCTAGCATGGATTCTTCAAACAATGTAGAACTCTTCATCCTATACTATAAAAAATAGTATTGCCAATGGGAGATGTGCTAGGTATCAATCAACAAGGAGAAAGTGTCTGTGTTTCAATAAGTAGGCAGGTAAAAACCCAGAAAGTGTTCTGAATGCTGCTGAAATCATTAAATGAGAACGGAGGATCAAAAGATGGGGGAGGGGGAATCACTTGGGAAAAAGATTCTTTGGCCATTTACTCCATAATGAATTTATCACAATGAGTATTGCATTACACTAACCTTCTGAAAATCTTTCCTTTATACTATCTATAGAAAGAAATAATTAATGAAGATTTTATGGAAGACCACACATATTCAAAATAAAGTACTCTTATGTTTGAAATCGACATGAATTTATTTTAAAATGTATATGAAATGACAATTTTAGTCTGAATAATACTCTATAGTATACAATGTTAAATATTTCTATATTTTATCTATTATGAGAAATGAAATTCAGGTTGCTTATCTTTCTTAGAGCTAACATGAGAAATTGTCAATCTCCTGGTGCTTAAAAAAGTATCATCTGTTAATCAGATGTCTCATATTATTTACTGTCTACTCAGTAAACACGTTTGTTATATTTAGCTACCAAAATTTGCCATTCCAGTGAAAAAATATTTCAAATAATAAATACAAAAAGTGACTAAATATTTTGTAACTAGTAATTAAAGCTAAAGTCTACGAATGATGTGAAATGGAAGAACATTACAAATCATTCTCATTCTCTTACAAGTTTAATTTCCAACTAACACATCTGGACAATTTCTTGTAACCAATTCGCGTAGGTTTTTGTTTTTTTGCCTTTTGTTTTGGAATATGAGATATAATTGAGAAAAAAAGCTAATAAAATGAAAATCAATCCAAGTGGTTTCTCAAATATAGCCATCTGCTTATAAGTTCTCAAATATTTCCCTAATAACATTTTATTCTGACTGAAACTTAGAATTTGCACAATTGTTGTCTGTTTTATCCTACTGATGCTTCTCTTATTTTAGTGATCTGTGGTACAACATCCTTGCCTTCCCACACCTGCATGAGCTTGTTTTTTTTCTTTTCTTTGTGATTAACTTTTGAATATTGCTTCCAGCCACTGCAATTTTCATCCTTTCCCTCCTTTCAGGTCTTAAATTTCCTTTCCCTGAACTAGAGAATTCCCAAGACAGGCCACACTGGCACCATGCATCTTTGGATCTGACTCTGATAAGCAAGCATTAAAAACATATGTGTGTAATAATATTGTTGATGTAATTTTGCATGTATAAACATATTGGTCTTGAGAAACAGGAGAAGAGTGTTATAACAGTGCTCCTTTTAATGTTGGCAAAAAGTTGAGATATAGAATCAAGGCAACTTCTTTAGGACCCTGTTCTGGGCCATTCCCTGCGCCCTGCATGAGGCAATCTGTCACAGTAAAGGGATATTGTATTGTAGTTGGGTGTAGTGCCTGCCTTTCTTCATCTGTATTTACTCCTTAACAGACACTCTGACCTTAAAATTAGGTGTCCTGTGTTTCCAGCCTTCCCGTCTTACTTTCCAGCATGTCTTAGAGATCACTGCTTTAACTCTGGCTTAAGCTTCGAGCATTATTCTGTCCTCTGGACTAGCTCTGATGAGTTTAGCCTGGGGTGCCCAGGCCCCATCAAGACCTTGGCACAGCTCAGTCTGCTGAAGTATCGACATTATCAAATGGCTCTATGTGTTTGAGGAAGATGTCTCAGGGTGGCTAACATTTCTTCCTTTTGTCAATTTAGCATCTCTTAGAAAAGCAACTGATCTGAAGTTGACAGTACCTTCCCTGTTACCAGATGGAAAGTGAGCTGAGGATGAATATATTGGAAGCTTCAGTATAGGTATCTACACCCAGTGAGTTGTTTCCACCCCCCACACACAGGGGTCTGTAGCCAGACCTAGGCTTCTGCAGACCAAGATCTGTTAGTAAACATATCTATAAAACACAAGTCTGAAATTTGACCAGGTTCATAGATATTTACTGTTGATAGCTGTCCTCTGATGGATGAAGATTAGTATCATTGTATCCCAGTCTCTGCCTCTTGAAATCAGGTAGGAGAGTGAGTATCCACGATCCATGCTATGTGCTGGTATTTGATGTGGTACAATAGTAACCTACCTACCTCATATGATGATTTTTCTTTACTCTGTTAAGTGGATGTCATGGTAGTCTGAAATAAAGTTCTAACTTTTCTTGTAGGATAACTCAAAATAGACAAGAAAAACGGCTAAAGTTTTTGATTCTAAAAATGAGCAGGAAATATTGTTTTTATAAAAGGATTAGAAATTGAGTAAATTAATCTAAGCCACATCAGTGAGTCAGTGAAAGAGCTGAGGACAGATTTCATGTTTTATGACATCTGGTCTAGTTCTTAGACTCCTTGTCTACTGTCTCATTGTGTGTTCTTGGAAAAAATCACTTCCCATATATTCATTTTATGGGAAAATTACATTGACTCCATCTTATAAATGTACTACGGGAAATCTGAAATCCCCTGAGGGCTAGGCCTGCGTCTGTTTTCACTTGCTTACACATGCATGGCTGTCTGTCATAATTGAGAAGGACATTCCTGATGACTTATTATCTGTGCACATTTCAGAAGACCGACCCAAGGCAAAGTCTTTTTCTCCTGCACCCACAGAAGTTTTCCAGATCCTCATTCATGGGTTGGGTTCTAGGAATCCTGGTGAAGAGAGTCTGACATTTATTCCCAATACAACATGCATCAGACTTCTATCCTGTCTCTTCAAAAATTTCTAATTTCCCTTCGATTTGGAGATTTATGTAAGAAAGACTCCATTACTTTTTAACAGTTTTTAACACTTGCCAATCTGTTAACACAAGTGATTAGATTTCACAGGTTATTGCAAGCATCACCTGTAGAGAGCAATGGGGAAGAGCTGGAGAGGAGAACCCCAGGGAAAAGGGCCAGAAGTGGCTTTCCTGTATCAGCATCACGAAGTTTCATTTCCTGTCCTTAGTTCTCTGCTTCAAAACTACTGCTTCCAAGTAGTAACTTCAAATCCAGTTCAGGTGAAGGAATGAATATTCCCATTTTGATTTGATCATGTAAGTGCTTCAGAGTGATATGGGCAATAAAGTTGTTGGGGTCACCAGCCCAGATACACAATGACTACTTGAAAGCAGCAGAGGCCCAGAGTAATACAGTTTGGTGATTCAAATCAATTTACCTTCCAGATCTTCCTGATGTTTTCAAATGGACCCTGCTCACAGAAATACCGCAAAGTCAATGTTCATCTCTGTTTCACCAAGTTCTCGAGGTGAGGTGAGGTGGTGAGGGAGAGGCTGAGGAAGTTGGATTCCAGAGTCTCCAATACCATTCAAGGCAGAAAAATCTTGCTTTGATCAGCACTTCTATGATTTAACTGAGAAAATAAGCATCGCACTAAGTTCTTCATTCAGATTCTTATACAAAAGACAGAACCACTTCATTTGTAAGTAGAATTTTCAACACAGCTAAAATAACTGGGAAATACACATACCTGTCCTACTTTTATATTTTCCTGTCATAGTAGAATCACTGATTGGCACAGGGTGCAAGGAGCAGAGCTCTGTCTCCCCTAAAGCTGTCACCATGAACAGAAAGAGGCGTTTCAGTGAAGTATCACCAAAAACATGGAACACATCAAAAACATGAGTCATAGGGTCCCTATACCTAACCAGCCTGCTGAAACTAATGGTACCAATTACAGCACGCCTGTAGATTCTTTCAGAGTCTTCCCAAAATGATATACCGAGTGAAATATATAAGCCATTCAAAATGAAGAGCAAGCAGGCAACTGGAAACTAAAATGCTAACATGCCACTTTAAATGGGAACACATGGTCAACTGGAATACGGCCATGGAAAACAAACTAAGACAAGGGGTTATAAGTATGAATGACATTACAAACGGGTGGCTTTAGAGCCCTAATGAGAGCTGTTTTGCTCCTGTCCACTCTGTCCCGTCACTCCATCACTCTTGGGCTGTTTTCAGGTTCAGTGGGATTCAACAGAAGCAGCATCACTGGTAAAAACTCACTGATGTTGACACTATTTCGTAAATGAAACTTACAGATTGATACACGAGGCTGTATTAAAAGCGAAAACTAGTTGGTATGATATTTCATGAATGAAGCACAAGCTACACTGATTTTTCTCTTTGTTTTAGAGATGGAGTTTTTCATGATCAATTAACTGATTTGATTTCTAGTATCCTACAACAAAATGTGCGCCTCGAGAAATCTAATCTTTCTTCTTTCATAATGATAATATATATAATGTCCCAATGGGCAATAAAAAACAGATAGCACTGAGGGTCTAATTAATAATTACACTGATACCTATGGTTATTTTCACTCAAATAAGAAGTGATTAACTTTACTTACTCAGAATATTTTTTTTTATAAACAAGTAACATTACTTCACAATTGAAACCTGAGGGAGTGGAGATCTTCTCTCTCATTATTTCTCAATATAATTACTTACTTCTCCTTAGTCACTACAAGGCAAACCAGCCACAAGGAAAACAATCAGTGTTTAAGCTACAGAACATGAAGCATTCTGACGACAAACAAGTAAAACAAAAGAACTGGAAAGAAGTAAAGGGAAATTTAGCACATGGTCATTCTTTTTCTATGCACTCTGATTATATATGTTGTTTGGTTGAGAAGGTATTGTTAACACCTGTGAATAAGCTAATAGTTCTTGCTAAAACCTAAAGAACAAATCAAGGTTATCAGCTAGCATTCCCACTAATTTAGTGCACGTTCGAAAGGGGTGATATGGACTGAGACAACAGACTAATTTACTTCAGCATCTGCAGAGGCGTCACTGGAGCCTCAAGTGAGGCTCATAGAGTTGTGATGTGTAGCTTCCTGCTGGAGGTATTTACTCATCAGCTAAATATAAATTAGTCTTTTTGCTTGAATAGAAGGTGAGAGGACTATAGAAATACATTTTTATGCTGTACACCATTAGAGAGGATAGAGAACTAACGAGTAAAATCAGAAAAAAAACATTGTTCTATGGAGGCAAAGAAGCATTCAAATCTCATGGTATTTGTATGATGTGTTTTAGTCCAATTACTGTGAACAAGTTTGTCCATCTGAGTGCCACTCTATATGGGATGGTGGTTAAGGGCCCAAACTTTAGGGTCAGGCAGGCATATGGTCAAGAATTATCTTGGCCACATATGAATTGTTTAGTCTTTGACAATTTGTTAGACTTTTGGAATTCCCAGTTCCTTATCTATTAAATTGAATGATAATCCCCATGGGTGAGAATTCAGTGAGATAAAGCAGGTCGAATGCTTAGCTGAATGTCTAGCACTTATCAGAATAATAATAAATACTTGGAACAGAGACTCTGATCCACAAACCTCCCTCTTCATCACTATGCTTCAGTAGTCAAGTTCCCATCCCCTTCCTTCTGCCCTTGGACTTCCCAGGCTCATTCTCATCACCTATTTGATACCACCCTTACCCAGGAGTATTTGCCAGCTTTCCTGTCTGCCTGGTCTCCAGAATGGAAAGCTTTTTCGCATCTTAAAAACATTGTCTTTTGCTTTTTTTTGCTGCCTGGGAACCATTTTCCCTGATCTTCTTTGGTTCGTCTCATATTTCATGTCACATCCTTAATTAGATTGTCTGGAATGTCCCAGCAAGAGTAAACTTCCTGGCCTCCAACCACTGACGTTGCCCTTCTTAATTTTCTTCATAGTCTTTACCATTAACGTACATTAATTTTAAATTTATTTTCTGCCCCTCTTGACTGGAGTATAAGCTCCATGAGACTGTTTCTGCATGTCCAGCATCTAAAATAGTGTATGGCATATAACAGACATTCAGAAAATGTGTTGAATAAATGAATAAATTTATTGAGCCTCTGCTATGTGCTAAATAGCATTGGTGATTAAAAATATGGTGGTGAGAAAAATAGACACCTTCTACATATGTGTAGAACTTAGTGGAACATGTATAGAACAAATAGACAAATAAATATATCATCTGTAAACTTCAGGTGAACCTGGCTTATTTAGCAGGTGGGGAAAGTGTCCCTTAGGGTGTTATATTTGAATTATTAAGACCTGTGATATGAAGGATGAGTAAGAGTCAACTAGGTGACCAGGGTGAGAGTGGGAAAGAACCTGCTGGCTGGAAGTGGAGCAGGACCTGGGATGCACAGCAAGGCCGTGGCATGGTCCCCAGGATGCTCAGCCTGCTGCCAGCTCCTTTGGGAATGAATCGGGGAAGATTCTCTAGTGACTGAAATCTTGTTGAAAAACAAAGAGTGGGAATTCTGGGATAGCTTTTTTTTTTTTTTTTTTAAGTTTTCTCAGAAGGTTGACTGTTTCACTAAGAGAGGAAAATGGTAAAGAGGGAAGCCGTGTATGAGGACTTTCCATATGGTTTCACATTTAATCCCTGCTGTTAGTAATAAGAGAATAATGTTACCCTTTCCTCCAACTTTTGGATAAGAACACTGACCGAGGACAGAGTCTGGTATTAAAACTGATAGAAAAAGAAAAAAGTCTAAATATTTCTTGTGTGGATGTGAATTTTACACTATTTCACGTAATCATATATATAAGTGCAAGAACAGAAATTTATTAAGGATAATCTGAGTTTAAAATCTACCTAGATTTTAGAAATAAGACTGGCAAGTAGAATAGAGAGATAAATGGAAGTAAGTAAAAGAATATAATATCCAAAGCTCATATATGAGACAGTCTTGAAGGTATTATATTTGTATAAAATTTTGATAATTACAGAACTATACCTTAAGAATGTCTCAAAACATGTTAAGCTCTAGTACTGATAAAAATAGACTAGTACTTCTAAAAAACACTAGTGAAGACAAAAGCTAAGAAAACATATTCCATAATACTTTATATAGCAGAAAATAGAAACCAAGATAGAAGTATAAAATAAACTGATAAAATGAGGTGGAAATAATCAGCAATGAAAGTAAACATAAATTTAAAACTCAATTTAAAAACAAAGATTCAGATTGCATTACTAACCAAACCCAGTTAAAAAGTATGCATACGTTATATAAGTCCAACAGAAAGTGATGCTAAATATTAAAACCAACAGACAGATGTATCAGGGGAAAATTCAAAGAAACAATGGAAATGAGGGAAGTATGGGTGGAATATCACCTGTAGGTAAAGTAGAAAATTTATTAAATGAGAGGAGGGTCATTTGTAATAATAATAATAATAATAATAATAATAATAATAATAAAGCTTAGGAAAAGCTTATCTTTATAACTGATGATGCAATTGTTATGAGATAGTATTTGCTGATCAAGCTAACAAAAAACTATGTAAAACAAAAATTATACGAGTCCAAAAAAAATCAACAGAAACAGAATTGTGAGAAATTTTACTACCTCACTCAGTTTTCAGATTTAATGAATTAAAGCAGATCCAAAAAATAAGAGTGTAAACCTTAAGATAATAGATGTCATTGAAACTGAATAATAGATGAAAGAATTTAAAGTGTTACTTTCTTCTCTACTAGCTATGTGACTTTGTTTCTCCCTCTGTATATTGAAGATAATAGGATTTACTCACAGTATCATTATGAAGATTAAATGAGATAATACAGCAAAGTGCTATGCAATTATATTGCTATTATCATTGTTGTTATAAGTAAGAAAAATCTTTACTACTTCAAACAGAAACTACTCATTCATTCCACATTTGGGTGGAATATTTCTAAATACAGCTCCCATGTTATGTGACAAAGAAAGTCTCTAAAGAAAAATGGACCCAACCAATGTTTAATGGAATAAATAAATAACACAACATATTTAAAAATAATGCAAACACATGTAAATTTAAATCTATCCTTTCTAATATTTAGAAACTATCTAGGCATGATTATTAAAACCTCAGGATACAACCAAAGCTGTACATAAAATCTTTTGTTTGAAAGTGAAAATAAATAAGGTAAATATCTAACTAAAACTTTTAAAATGGCAATAAAGTTACACCAAGGAAACAGAAGGAAATAATAAAAATGAAAGCAGAAAAGTGATTTTAAAACACCAAAGTTTAAATGTTATTTTGGTAGATAGAATAATGCATTTCCCCACCCCTCCCACATGTCCACACTTTAATCTCCAAAATCTGTGTATGTGTTTAGTTACTAGGCAAAGGGGAATTAAAGTAGCAGATAGAATTATGAACTGCTAATTAGCAGACTTTAAAATACGGAGATTATCCTGGATGATCTGAAGGGCTCAAGGTGATCACAATGGTCTTAATTGTGGAAGAAGGAGACAGGAAAGGAGACAGACTCAGTGGGAGATGTGATTATTGGTCAGAATGATGCCATGTGAGAAGAACGGGACCCACTGTTGCTGGCTTTGTAGATGGAGAAAGGGAACTACAAGGCAAAGAGTGGCAGTGGCCTCTAGAAGGTGGAGAAGCCACAATGTGGACTCACCCCTAGAACCTTTGGAAGGGGTCACAGTCCTACTGATACCTTGATTTTAGTACAGAAAGATCTGTGTCACATCTGACCTACAGAGCAGTAAAAAGAAATTCGTATTGTTTTAAGATACTAAGTTCGTGGTCATTTGTTATAGCAGCAATAGAAAACTATCACAGATATGTCCAGGAACTTGTCATTTGTTAAAACTATCATATAAGGAAGACTTTTGGAAATCCTTTTAAAGCAGACGAAAACTCAAAAAAAGAGAAACATTTTAATGAGAATGACAAAAGGGATAAAACGTGATTATAGTACTTATAATTCTATGATATATTTGAAAATCTTGAAGAAAATAAAACATTTTATAGGAAAATATAAATTAGCAAAGCTGACTCACAAATAGAGGCCTGAATTAACTGATAATCATAGAAGAAATAGAAAAAAATGTGCAAACAATTAATCTTTCACAGAAGCTTCTTGTTAGAGTGTGGGTGATTTTCTAACTGCCAAGGAAAAGATTTCTCTACTGTTTTTGTAAACTGTTCCAAGATTCAGAATAAAGAAATCTCTCCTTTTTATTTTGTGAAGTTGGTAGAACCCCAACACCAAAACTGGGGAAAGATAATTCAGAATGGTAAAGTAGACAACTTTATTTACAAGTATAAAGAATTTTGAAATTGCACTTAGAGTATTATTCATAACAGTACGAGCCACAGCAAAGTGGCATCATTGAACAGCGTGAGAGTGGTGCATAACAGAAAGGAATAATTGTATACTGCTTCACACTAAAATATGTTCTAGATATTAAAGGGTTAAATATTACTGCCATTTAAAAAACTATAGAATATATAATATTACGATAAAGGAAGCATCAAAAACCAATAATAAGGATTATTTTTAAATGGTACAGAGGAATCTGGCTATTATTAGCATTAATCGCTATTTTTTGATACTTATCACACTTTCATATTGAATTAAAGGCCAGGTAAATTAAAATTAAATGAAAAGGAAAAGGGTTGCTTTGTGACAGTGTGCTCAGGATCTGGACTTGCTCCTTCAGAAGCTAGAGCACTGTATTCTTTGAGATTCTGTGCAAATCCACCAGAGAGGTCTTCTCTGATCGTTCATCAAAAATATCCTCCTCTGGTCTCTCCTTATCTCCACTTTCTTCTTATTTCATTCATCATACTTAGCACTGTCTATGAGTATCTTATTTGTTTCTTGCTTTGCTTATGACCTGATAACCCAGAATGCGTGCTGCACGAAGTCAGGGACCTTATCTCATCTCTGTTGAACCTCCAGCCTCTAGATTGGCACATAGCAGTCTCTCAAATAATATTTTTTTAGATAACTCTTAGATACTATTTACATAAAGTTTAGGGTGTATTCCATTGTTATTTTTATTCGTAAATCGTGTAGTCCATTTATAGTTGGGATGGGAAGTAAATCTGTCCAGAAGAGAGTAGAATAAGCACCAACAGCTTCCCTCCTGTGCTGAGAAGGTAAGGAACCTTTCCAGCATCCTATAATGAATGCATCTCTCCACAAACTTAAACCTGAACTTGAGCATATAGACAACAGAAGGAAAGCTTTTACTGCTGCCAGAGGCTAAGAGAGAATCTTGCAAATGCCACATCTTGATCATATAAAGTTAACTTAATTGCAGTGTATTAGTTAACAACCCACCAACCAGCTGGTAGAGTTGAATACCAGTTACAATCTAATATAGTGCCTGTTTATCTTCTAAGGGAAAATTTCTCTGTATCTTCAGAAGCTGCTTTGTGGGCACAGTTTAACTTTATAACATGAAGAAACCAGAGGTAGCTTGGTAACCTGAAGCCTGCCTCAGCAGGAAAGCAGAATCCAGATGGTGTAAGATGTCTGAAGAGGTTCTTCTTTTCATTCTCGTCTTTTCCAAATTTACTCCTACATAAACAGTATTTTCTCCACAACTTAATTCTCATTACTTCTAAACCTATCATTCCTAATATTTGGCTTCTAATATAATTTCATTTTTGTTCTTAAATAAACCTTGCGATGCTATCCTAATGTCTCCTTGGGTATGGAGAAGCAATAATGTACATCCCTTGATGTTTCCAGCATATTTAATGCTGTTCACAGGAAATGTCGGGCTGCTACTGATTCTGGGAAATGGGCAATTGTTTTCATCATACACTTTAGGCTGGAAATAATTTTTATTCCCTCCTGAAAGCGCCTTCCATCAATAGAGCATGTGAAAAACACTGATCTTTCAGGGAACACCGATCCCATAGAGAGCACATAGTTTCCAGGAAGGACAGTGCAGAGCACTCAACTTAGAGAGAGAAGTGCACAGAGCATTGCCTGGCGAGTAACAGGTTCTCAGTACATACTTGTCTGATAAACAGATAAACGCATTCTCTGCAAAGAAATCAAATAGGCAGCCAGAAATGAACTACATGTATTGAAAGGAAAGAAGGTTTGGGGAGGAAAGCGAATCGATTTGCCAAGACTCTTTGTGATTAGTAATAAAAGTTCTGAAAAGAACATGGATTTGCAAGTGCCTGATGGGTGAACACTGGTGACCAGAACAAAGTCGAGGGCCAGAGCAGCTGTGGGAGACCAAGTTCTCATCAGGAAGTTAAGTTTTGTCACTAGTTCATTGGTGAGAGGAAACAGTAAAACCTGTTGTATGTTCCATGATTTTTTTCCTTCCAAATATATCATTCATGTAGGCATTTACTCTTTTATTCTTTTAGTCATTCATTAACTCTTTGTTTATCAAACACTTTTTGTAGGCACCAGGAATAGCAAATGAACAAAATAGGCAAAGTCTCTCGTTTCATCATGCTTTTGTTCTAATTGGTGGATTTAGAAAAATATAGTATATAATTATACTTTATATTTAAATATAATACACAATTGTGTATATTATATATGATATATGTGATATATATTATCCTATAAATAACATTCAGTGTTATATAATATGCAAGGTAGAGGGAGGGATAGAGAATGCTGTATGTTGAGTATAAAGCTATTTTCAATAGGATATTCAGGAAGGAATTCATGATATATGACATTAGAATTGAGGCATGAGGATGATGAGGAAGTAAACCATATAAATATCTAAGGAATTAAAGTGTCAAATAGAAGGTGCAGCAGACGTCAAAGTCTGGAGGCAGGAGCAAACTGCTCATGCTCGAGAAATATGGCTGGAACAGAGTGTGTAGGGGATGCTCAGTGGTTAAAAAAATGAAGTCGAAATCATACCATTAAGTTACTTGTAGGGCATCATAAAGACATTGACTTTTTCTCTGGGTGAGAAATCATTGGACAGTAGAGGTTTCCAAAAAGAGGAAACACATAATTACTGCAGATGAGACTATAGGAGGACCATGGTGAAAACAGGGAAACCAGTATGGAGGGTATTGAAACAGTCCAGCCAACAGCTTCCAGTGGTTTGGACCAAAACGTTGGTAATGGAGGTGACGATATTGTCAGAGTCTGGATGTAGGTGAGGGTAAGCCAAGAACTTTGATGATGTATTAGATGCACGATGTGAAGAAAGTAAATGGAGTTAGTCCTCCTCTAAAGGTTTACTGAAGCAACTAGGATAATGAAATACAATTTGACATCCCAAAGAGATGTTGGGTGCAACATTAGTAATGTGAATCTAGTGTTCATGGAAGAAGTTAGAGCTGAGGATATAAATTTGAACGTAGAGAAAGTATTTAAAGGCATTAACCTTCGTTAATTCACCTATAATATGAAGGGACAATATTTGATGCCTGACCCCAAAAGTTATTGACTTGTTTTCATGCGCCTGAGAATCTTTTTCCATAATAAGGAACATTCAGTTGTCTGCCTTGTTGAAACTACATCTGCCTTCTCAGACAGTGTCAGCACCAGTGGGAGCCACGGTGGCACCAGAGAAACCAAGCAGATAAAATTAACAAAGCAAAGGGTCTGAAACTGAACTGCCTTTGAAACCACAAAAGGAGGCCAGGACCTTGTGCTAAACATAAACAGGGTAACTGCTTGTTAAAATAAAAGATTTAAAGAAGATCTAGGGTCTGCCAACAGAACAGACAAAAAACAATCAAATAATGTCATACCAGGAACTAAGATAAATCAACGTGAATGAGAAAAAGGCAACCATCAGCACAGGGAAGGCCAATGCTGAGATGTACCGGAACTGGAAATATCTGGTAGAGGTACCACTACAAACCTAGCAGAATGGCTAAGATGAAAAACTGTGACAACACCAAATGCTGGCAGTCATGAGCAGATACCCATACATTCTCGGTGGGACTATAAAATGGTAGATCACTGTAAAAAGGTTTAAAAGTTTCTAATAAAATTAAATATTCCATTATCTATTATCCAGCAATTGCACCCCTGGCATTCATCTCAGAGAAACGAAAACATGTTCGTGTAAAAACCTGCGCCTAGTTGTTCACAGCAGCTTTATTCATAGTGGCCCACTGGATCTTCAGCAGGTGAATGATTAAAGAAACAATGATACATGCTTAATTCCAAGAAAAGGAACAAGCTATTGATACACAAGGCAACTTGCTTGAATATTTTGGGTGCAAAAAGTCAATCTCTAAATTTTACACACTGTATGATTCCATAAATACAATATTTTAAAAAGACAAAATTATCAGAATGGAGAACAGATTTGTGGTTAACATGGTTTAGGGTCAGGCAGTAGCTGGGAGTGAGGCAAGACAGAGGTGGTTTTGGTTACAAAAGAGCAAAATGAAGGGTTCTTCTGGGGATGGAATTGTTTAGCATCTTGCTTAAGATAACAGATACTTGAACCATGTGATAGATCGAATATAACTCTTTACACACACACACACACACACACACACACACATTTTAGTAAAACCAGGAGAAATGTTATAAGATCAATGAATTGTTTCAATATAATGTAGCACTTTACAATGTTATTATTGGGAGAAACTGAGTAAAAAATATAGATAATTTATTATTTTTTACAATTGCATCTACAATTACCTTAACAAAAAATAAAATGAGTGCTAATACCTAGATTTTGTGAGTATCTTAGCTAAGACTACTTTACAATTTAGTCAGAGTCATATAACTCAACAGTCCTAGTTCAGTGTCTCTGATGAACCAGCTGACAATTCATCTTTAAATAAATAGTTGAGAATTTTCACCAGTGTATTAAGACTATGTGAACCTTAACTTTTTATCAGTATCAAAAATTTCTTTCTCTATTTTAATATTAGCGGAAAGAAATAGGAAAGAGGAATAGTTAGTTTTCAAAGGTTACTTTGGTGCAAACTAGTGTCTTATTTATTCATGACTGGACTACAAAAACAACCCAGGGCGGATGAGGGTGGTTATTTAATAAGCACCAGCCTGAGAGAGTTGAGCAAACATCCTCCATTTATTTCAAATGATCACCAGGACCAAGAATGGAATAATGAGAGGATAAGCATAAGGTATTAACTGAGTCACTCTCTTCCTTTCTTCCTGGGAAAATGCAAAAAATATAAAACACACACAAACTTAAAAAAGATATACTGAAATCCCTTTGGAGATGCCTTTCATTTTATTGGGAGAAAGGAAATGACTTAAATAGATTTTATGGCATTCTTAAGAAATAAATTACCTGGAGTGATGAAATGAGGTAAAGCTTTAAATAGCGTGTTCTGTGAAAATATCATGGAAAAGTGTTCTAAAGTTGAAGATCTTTTATCTAAAAATAAGCAAAAATGCAGTAATTACTCACTGCCCTGCATAGAGCACCGAGCTCTTACATTTGCATAGTGTCTAAAAACTCTTAAGTATTTAGATTCAGGGCTTCGTTTGCAACACCTTTGCCAGCATGAACACGCTCCTTCTTTCTACATGAAGACAGCCATTTGTGCTTTCTCTAAGCCAGATTGTTTGATAGGCAAATTCTCACAATAGTCAGTCTTAATCACAAAGTCATATGCCGATGAAGCAGTCTTTTCTTTTTATCCATTTAGCATATATGCCATGTGAAAACTGAATTATTCACATTTATCTCTTTCACTTTTATGTAGAGACTTGGCCTACATCAATTATCTCTTTGTTTATCATTCTATTCAAACAGTTTGGTTAGATTTGGCATCATTTATCGTATTCCTTTTAAAGATATTCTGCACTGCTCTATTCTTTGCTTTCTGTAAATGCATATAATCCCATATTCTTGAAATCTCAACTACTTTTCTGAGAAACATTTTCCTACATCTTCATGAAATACCATTTTATTTTTGTATTAGTTTTGGGCTGCTGTAGCAAAATACCACAACTGGCTGGTTTAAAACAACAGACATTTATTCTCTCACAGGTGTGTAGGCTGGAGGTCCAAAATCAAGATGTTGGCAGGGCCATGCACCCACCATGTAACAGTCCTTCTCTTCACTCTCAGCCTGTCTCATTCAGATTTAAATATTCTTTGCTCCTTATCAAGCTTTCTCCATTTATTAAACTGCTGAAACATCCTGCCCTTGTATTACAGTGTTCATGAATGAGATGCATCATCCCCATGTCTTTTTCCCTCGTCCTCTTTCATGTCAAAGTAGATCTGTCACATACTCCGCTACTAGTAAGGATACTTGATTTCCATAAGAAAATGTTAATCTTATTTTCCATTCCATGTATTATCAAGATCTATACACTTAGAATATTTATAAGTCCGGTTCCATCCTAGAGAATATAACTTCATCTCTGTGCCATTCCTGTAATCACTCATAGAACTTTGAACCTCATGAGCTAATCACCTTCATAAACTGCTGAAGACCTTCAGCTGATAATAATATAACTATAACTATATTAGTGACCATGCCCTCTTTTTACTTCATATTTATAAGCTACTTCAAAATATTTTAAAAAGAAGTGGCATAGAAAATTCATTTTTTTGGTATAGTACCCAGCAGAATCTCTGGCTCATATACTCAAAATAAAAAATAGATAGGTAGATAGATGATAGATAGATAGATAGACAGATAGATGATAGGTAGAGATGTTGATGATAAAAGAATAAGCTCTCTGTAACACTTTTATCAGTATAGGAAAGTCTTACCTAAATATAGAATGGTTTAAATGGTAAAATATAGTGTAATTTTCCAAAAAATAATAAATTCATTACACACCTATACTACATACATACTTCCCAGCTAGAGTATTAATGGATAATTTATATATAGTTAAGTGTGTTAGTATCTGAAGCTATCCAGAATGTAACAGTTATAGATTTCTCACTACCTCCTCCTTATAAGAAATAGATAATTTATTTACCCTGTAGATTTATAAGAAAATATGGAGCCCTTCTACACAGAACATATATGATGAGAATTAGAAGCATAGATGAATGTGGTCTTATGAGAGTTCAGATCTAGTGTACAAATTTCAGTTTCCTAGAAAATGGAAGGAAGAGCTCACAAACCATATCCTTGATGCAAAATTTCTGGTAGAGTGAAATTGAGGGCAAAGTCTTTTGGGACACTTTGTATTAAATTAGAAAGTTTTAAAATTAACTGCCTTTTGCTTACATCAGACAAAGAATAAAACTATTTTAAGCCTAGTATATTGGAGAAAACAACGAATACATATTATTTTACATAAAAAATTACATAGAATCGATGTAATGCAATTGGGTTTTGCTTAAATTTGATAAAGCTTGGAATGATTTCATTAAAAGCAGAGAAGAAAATATTAAGTAAATTGAAAATGGAAAGTATCACTCAATCTAGCCTAGTGCTCTTATTTTAAAAAATAATTCAATTAATTATTTATTGAGTGGCTATGAAGTATGCCAAGATTGTTTGGGAACAATGAATAATAAATCATGTTAATATTTCAATATTCTAACTAGTTCCTTGGACTAAATCTTTTAGGTTTTCATAACACACTTATTTTGTTACAGAGGATGTCTGCCCACTCATCTAAAATCTTCTCGTATCTCTATTCTGCCCATCTAATTCTTTCCTTCTCCCCCTCAAATTTCAGGTCAATTCCTGTCCTTTCTTTAGAGCCTTTTCCAACTTCCTTGGCATACAACACATTGTATCAAAGCATTTATTGTCTGATCAATAAATATTTGTTAGTTTAATATCAGTGATGCAGCCAGTATTCTTTTATGAGACTAAAAATGTGAACCTCGTACTATGGGATAAATGGAAGTCAAGGAAATATAGATTAAAAATAATCTATATTATAAATTAAGGAAATACAGATTCTTTAACTAAAATTTCTATAATTCAACATAGCTAAATAAAACAATAAGAACATACTTTAACTTAAAAAGAGTACATCATTATAAGAATCAAATCTATCGAGTTGTCAGATTTAGCAAATAAAAATGTAAGATACTCAGTTAAATTTGAATTTCAGATAAACACTAAATATTTTATTTTACTCTAAGTATGCTATTGTTTATCTAAAACTCAGATTTAAGTGAGATTCTTGTGTTTTATCTGGCAACCCTAATCTTGTGGGGTTCATTCTGGTTCACTGTGAAGGCCAGGGTTGGGTTTACTAATGGGGAAGTTAGTGGGCACACTGCCACTTTGTGGCAGCCAAGAGCAACAACATTACTGACGGAGAGAAGAGGTGCTAGTTCAGAGATGGATATTAATTTTCATTGTGCAGAACATAGCAGATACTAAGATAAGCTAAAGTGCCCTTTAAAGAAAGAAGTATGGAAATCACCATTCTTATCTCACATAATATTAGTTTTGGTTGGCATGATGGCAAGAGTTATCTACTTTCCGAAAAACTGATATTCCAACTTTTTTAGATAAGGTTTTGAAAAATAGGAAGATGACTTTACCAGTAACAACTGCCAGAAACAATATATAAACGATTCTCATGTGACTGACAGTGATTAGAAAGGACTGCTTATGAGAACATGATTTTTTGAATTGCCAACTTGATTTTGCTTTTATTTAGCAATATCAAACCAATATTTAGTTTTATAATGCCTTTAAATCAGTTTAGCAGTAAAGGGAGGAAAGGATAAAATAATTTCCTCAAGGTTATGTATCAGGTTAATAATAGCACTGGAGAGATGAGTAACAATTCCCTAACTTCTGACCCTGTAGCCTTTCATTAATCCAGAATCACTATTGTTTTCTGAAATCGGTCTCTAAAAATATTATTTCAGAAATACTAGCCATATATGTGGAAGCGATAATCTCATGATAATTTAAGCCATCCTTGTAGAAACTAAAAAAGTCCCATGTTAAATTTCTCAGCTCTCTTCAGAATCTCCAAAGCAGACAGAACTTACAAAAATTTATTTGCTCTTGTCCTTTTTTCTTCTGACCAATTTTACTTTCATAATTACGTTTTCATGTTCTTAGGGGGAGAAAAATGAGTATTCTTGAGGGAAAATGACTTTTTAAAATCCACACAAGAACATATTGAAATTTAATTGATAGTAACCTACCAAACACTCATTCACTAACACTATGAAAAATTTTAATGAAGCCTGAATTTTGAGTGGCTACACTTCTAAGTTCAAACCTTGACAATAAACAAAGGTACAAAGTGGAAGTTCAAATGCATACCGAATCATTATTTGTATTCATATGAGAAACTATATCTAGGTACAGTCTATGATGAAATATTTAATGCTGTTTTTACTCGGAAAAAATATGAAGAGATTAGGCCCTGAGGTTATTAAACTTAAAAAAAAAATCGTGGTTTTACTAATTATTGAGCAGAGGCAAACACTGGTGGATTTTCCAGAACCACAGTTGGCTATAACACTTTATAAAGAGTGTTTCAGCTTAATCTTAATGGAAGATTACCCAATAAATCAAATTCTCAGTAATTTGTCTACAGACAGCCGACAATGAGAAAAACATGCATATGTCACATTATTTAGTTTAGCAATCTGCCAAACATGCCATGTAATCCTATGATTGAAGAAAAAGGGCAAGGTCACTCTGGCCTCAACCACTTATTGGCAGAGCTGTTGACCTTATGTGACACTTAACAATGAACTGGGTGTTCCAGAAAATAAGAGGTTAGCGTAGAGAAGACAGATAACATGAGATTGGATGGGCGATGATTGTGAAAAGGATCCACTCCACCAGCACAAATTCCTTTGGTACATCTCTGTGATTTACAGTATACGAAAGGATGACGTCTGAATTCAGATGAGACCAGGACTATGGCAGCATGCTTTACTAAAATAGAAGTTTGTGTCACAAAATTAAATTGTTAAGTTGGTGGTGGTACTGGAAACGGCTTCTATTTTAAAAATAGCTGACCATAACCTCTGGATTTCTTTGCCGTCTCTCTCCATCAAAACATACCAACCTCTAGGGC
The DNA here is from genome assembly GCA_030015415.1 of Cynopterus sphinx. Taxonomy (NCBI): domain Eukaryota; kingdom Metazoa; phylum Chordata; class Mammalia; order Chiroptera; family Pteropodidae; genus Cynopterus; species Cynopterus sphinx. The sequence continues at coordinate 46,906,320 of CM057389.1, read as the reverse complement.
TCAGTCTTTATGTTTTTGTATATAAATGCAAATGTGTTCCCACTTTTCTGTTATTTGTTTTACCTACTGCTATTTCTTTTTTTGTCATTCTTCTGCAATGCTCCCTCCACCTCTTTGGTATGTCTGAATAGGATCCAGTTTCATTCTAACCACTTCCTTCCCATTTTTAATGTGAATGATGTCATAAAAATAATTTGTACATGAAGAGTTTGTCCTGGGACGCATGCAACAAGCCACAGGAATTATCCTACCTTTGACAATGAAGAAACTCTTTAAGCACAGGAACAATCTTAATAATTAGCAGACACTCAAGTCGCTTTTAAAACTAGATTTTGTTTTATACAGATGCAGTCCTAAGAGATAGTAAGTACAAGTACTCACACGAAATTATTTAACTTCAGTTCTAGATAAAATGGAATCTAATAAAAGAAATGGAAAGTGAGACCATTCACTTTAAATGTATAGATATAGATTTCTGGGTTTAAAATTAATAATCAAAAGACCAGTTCTAAAATTCCCAACAGTTAAGAGTATTATTTTGATTACTAGTTCAATTTTGATAACATGTGAATGATTATTTACTTGGGAAGCACTAGCAGTTAAAAACAATACCTTCATCTGAAAAACTGTCTTTCCTGACCAAGTGATATGAATTACTAGTTACTAATATGCATAGTGTACGAAAAGTTAATTTCAGAAGTGAAATGATTAAAAAGCACGGTGAAGAGATTCACAGTTTCATGGTCTGCAAAGTCAGCAACATTCCTGGACCTCTGCAAGACCTTTAGAATTAATGATAATATTTAATAAGTGGTCCTGGAACAAAAAAATTCAAATCCTACACAGAAATACAAAACAGATCTTTTTTCCAATTCGTCTTGCTTTTCATACTGTTTCATCTGATTCCAACTTTTATAGCTCGAAATCTGTTTTTGAGCATTCCACTCTTTCTCACCTGTTTGTGTATGCTTCAAGCCAAGAACTTAAGTCCAATCACTGGCACTGAAGCCACCTTTTAATATACTAAGTGTCTCCATTTTCAAATGCAGATAGAAAGGTGAGAGACTGACAACTGGGAAAGGTATTGTGGGAAATTTTCCACTCATTCTTTGTGACATAGCTCAAGTATGACCTCCTAGATGAAAGCTTTCTGGGTTTCCTCACCCTTTCAGAGTACTAGTTGGTTCTGCTCTGAGTTCCCAGAACCCTCCATGGGTGTGATTCCCTTACTCCAGTATGAGTACCTACAGTGGGCTGTTCTGCTTCTGATTTGCAGCAATAGTGCCTAGAACACTGATACTGTTGCAGTAAAACTGTCAATCAGTGTTAGTCAAAAAAGTAAATGCATGAATGAATGAAAAAGATCTGCAAAGTACTTGGAATTTCTTCATGCACTTACTGGAAGTGACGACCTAAGTTATTTTTAGACCAAATACTGAGTGGTCTGGTTAAATATCCAAGTCTGAGTAAATTAGAGAGGATATTTAAAAACCCAACAACTTGTGAGCCTGGTAAATATAGTCTTCAAGTTAATATGTAGGCATACTTTTGTTATGCTAACAAAAAGAAATTGTGCCATGCAGGCTTTCCTATTTGGTGGTTTGCTACTATTTTGGGTAGTACATGGTTATTTGTCAATACTCTTGGTTGCAAATGACAGCAGTCATCTTGAACAAACTTAAGTTAAAAAGATGAATTTATTGGCTCATGAAAGGGTAATCAAAGAGCTGGCCTTGGGCCTCAAACAAAATCAGAATTCTCTGTCTCTGAATTTTCTATTTAGCTTCATACTCCCTTTCTATAGAGTTTTCTTCCCTTTTTCACCATATCGAATGGAAACCATAGCTTTCTGTGTCACTGGTCCCACCCCCTAAGATTTCCATTCCCAGAGACGAAAAGTGTTCTATCTCACAGACTCTAGATGCAAAATCCCAGGAAGCACTTGTGTAATCTAGTTTGGATTACATAGGATCTATGTCTCTCCCTGAAATAGTCAACGAGTCCTCAAAGATGGTTTATCTATCCTAGGTTACATGTCCACCTTTCAAATTAGGGGCAAGATGTAATGAGAGAAAAAGAAAGAGCATGTTTTAAGCAGAGGCAAAGGCTAATAGAAGGAGAAGTGTCACATTTTCCTTTGTCAGAACTTCTCAATAATTCCAACAAAGCAGAGAAGAGGTTGTTCCATTTCCAACCAAGGTGGCCGGTCAGATCAACATGCCAGCAGAAGCCTTCCATGGCAGTAGAGATTGTCCCAAATAAAGATGGTAAAGAAAGATCCCAGAGACCAGGGGAGACAGAAAAGTAAAAACGGAGTCATAAAGAGATAGAAAGCAGAGCTGACACCCAGACAAAAGTTCTTATTCATAGAGCACAATGGCAGTCACCAGGATACCGAGTAGCAGAACCTCAGATACTGAGGTTGTATTATAAGAAATATAGGCTGCCCTAAACGTTGCTGTTTAAAGGGAATCAACTAAATGATTTATGCACCTTGTATTCTGAACTTAACCTAGTTTGAGGTATAATGAAATTTTGTGATATACATCGGGGAAAAAAGTAAGTCAGCAGCAAAAATGTCCTCAAGACTTTTCTGAACTAGTTACTGTCACGTTGAACTAAGCTTTAAGACTAAGCTTTGAGGCTAGATGTAGCACGTATTAAGGCATTTTGAGCTAAATTTTACTAAATTTCTACTTTTAGACACTTTTTCCAAATTTATATTCTTTTAAGAATGACCCTGTTTTTTTTTTAGACTACAAGCCAGAATAGTGTGCTATTTTGCAGAGCTGGCAGAATGAAGTGTACTGAGACTTTTCCACTTATTTTTAATCATCTACTGGAATAGTTTATTCACATTTAAAAAGCCAAGTTTACTGTAACTATTGTACTGCAAAATCTTTTACTAAACCTTCCCACTTAACAGACGTCTTTAATATTCCATTAGGATGAGTGGTAAGATCAGGGTGTAATTATATTCATTTTGAATTCTCTGCACACAAGTCTTGACTGGTATGTGAACACACATTTAAAATTACTCATTTTTAAGAAAATAAAAGAGAAACAGGTGTCCAACCTAGTTATTCCTGCATGCTCTTCAGTAAGTACACTTCAGGAATAAATTAAATCTATTATCTCAAATATCTATTTTCATAGGATCTTAAGGAGATCATGCTTTAACTTACATAAAGCTCTCTAATAATTGAAATTCAAGGCCCTTTTAAATGACATTTTATGTGAAGAAGGCAAGGATCTTTGGCGAGTAGCATTGTAACTGTGGGATCTATAGGGTTAGATTTATGTCTGTGGACAAGACTTGTTCATTCGTTACTTCACATAGCAAATATTTCTAATATAATTATTAGTTCCACAGAGCACATTCTTTAAATCTCAAGGGCAAGCCAATCTGTAGTCTGTAATTTTCTTCTAAGAACTCAAAGCCATTGATTCAGTCATGATATTGACATAGCAACAATGAGTTTTTCATTTGCAAGTGTTAAAAACGACCAGAGATCACTGCTTGGCCATGTTTAACCAATTTGGATAACAAGGATGGTTCTAATTTAGCTCACTTTTATGTTATAAAGAGAAAACAATATATTTTCTTTGTATAATGATTTACTTTATATAAAGCAGATTCATACTATAAGTTCATCATGGTCTCACAACAAATGTGAAGTGAACGTGATGCGTGATGGGCCTCCTTTACTGTCGAGCTCCAAGAGGTGAAAGGCCTTGTAAGGTTATGAAGTGTAAAGCTGGGAACACCTGACCTGAAGTTAGGGGGTCTAAATTTAAGGTCGCTCTCCATGAAAACCTGTTGTGTCACATCAGTCAGAGAAGAGAGAAAACTTTCAGGTTGAGTATCCATCCCCTCATATTGTGTCCCTCTAGTTCACAAACTCCAAGGACTCAGGTAAACGAGAAGAACACTTAAAATAACTATTTCCTCATTAACTCAAATTCCTAGGTGACAGAGCTAGTCTCAAAACAGCATTGTTTAAAGAAAAGACTTTTATAAATTCCAATGAAACTACTGAAGACTACCGTCTTTGCATCATTTGTTTTTCTTGTTTATTTGGATTCAAACATCTACAGACAATCCTGGCAAAGCAGCCTATTTTTCTCCTGAATTCTAACAATGTTACTGACGCACTATAAAGATAAAATTTCCTCTGAGGTTAAAACAAACCCTTGAGACTTGGTGGTTCACTGCACCCACTTCCTCTAAAATTCTAGTAGTTCATGTTTGTGAAATTTCCTTCAGTTGACCGAAGTTACTTGATACGGAAAATAAACTACACTAATCAAAGTCAGTAAGCATTTCACTATTTTCATACTTGGGCAACCTGGAAATCATGTCACTTAGCTTCTTAAGGATTTCTGTTTTGTGACTGGCAGGGGACCTAAAGAATTAAAACAATGCAAAATAAAATGAAAATGTTGTGTCAAACTAATAAAGAAATATAAAAAGGCTGGTCATTCTGAAACCTCCCTCCACTACATGCATTTTATACTCAGCCTTGTGTTTCATTTTTTCTACATTAATGCATGTCAGCTTTGAAGGTTGTCCTTCTTCTTAATGTTCTTACTGAAAATCAATGCCATCCAGTACTAGTGAGCAGCAGAATTTCAGGACTGGTGTCACCCAGTCTACTTCCGGTGGCACTCATTTCTCACCTCCAACCCTTTTTTGGGGAAGGGGAATATCAGCATGCCATTTAATAAAGCCCATGTAATTGACATGCTTACTACAAGCTCAGTGATTGTGAAAAACTTGAGCGGTAGCGCCTTTACTGCCTTTAAGTGACACTTTAACATATAAAAGAAATATTGGATATTTTTCCTTTACATCACAAATGAAATCTAATCTAACTCCAAATACTTCCATGTGCTTTATAGAGGTTTTTCTTCAACAAATCGTATCCTGTACTGCACTTAAAATGAATTGAAATTGTTTTAAACATTTACTATACTTCAAATAAACCCCTCGCCTTGCCATCTATGTCTAAAAGACCATGGTTTGATCATTTTCTTTCTTCTGAACATTTTATAAAACATTATATATCAGAACCATCGTAAAATACCATTCTTTGCCAATTTCAAAATTTTCCTTTGAATAGTTTATCATTGGTATTCTTCATTTCCTTTCTTGATCTTCTTTGAGAATCAGCCAAGCACATACTAAATTTATTTGCCTTTATTAAATGTCTTAGCCTGAACATTTCTTACTGAAGAAAAATCACAGGGCCAGAAAGAATAAAATACAATTATTGGCTGAGGCTCCAGTGGCATGGGGAAATATTAGATAAAACATAGTGACTGAGGGAATGTAAATGCTAGTTTATTCAGTTCAACTGATTTTCTTCCTATTAAGGTACATTTGGTTAGATAGTTTTCCTCCCACTTCCTAAATAACTTAGCTCTTACATCATTAAAAAAACTGCAATTCACATCACTAGGCTAATGTCACCCAAAGATAGCTTGCTATTTTAAATAATATGGAAACTGCCTTGGGATGACAGATAAGTAAAACAATTCTCTTTATTTTTAACTGCTTTTTATGTGTTCCAGACTTCAAATATTCAGACGAAGGAATAATGGAAAAGTTATTTTTCCCCTTTAACCACACCTCCACACCCCAAACTACGATTCCTCCACCCTCACCCCTGACCTTCGGGTAAAATCGAAGAATCCAACTCTTCTTTGTGCCAGGAGAACAGTCTTGGGCTTAGTTTTAGGAGGTCTCAGATCACTGACATTCTTTCTGGAGGAGCATGTACTCCAGGTATATAGCTAAGCATTGTCCTTTCTCTTGTTGGGGGAAGTTGGAGTTTTGTTCTTGGTGCCATTTATCATCTCAAGGCTATATTCGAATACTGAGATGCTCTGTCATTTGCCTTGGGTTCTCCATCCATGAGCACTGCGCTGAGGGTTCACAGTAGGACCACATTTATGTCACAAATCAGCACCTACAGCTCATACTTTCCAGCCTGTGGTATCAGAGAACATTGTCCCTGAACTAAAATCTTAGGCACGATTTCCAGATAACTTTATTGTTCAAAGTGTATAGATTTCATTTCTCCAGTGAATCTGTGGTCCACACCAGTTATTATTATTATCTGCCGGTTTAAACAACTTCCATTAATTATTTTTTAAGGTCAGGCATGCTAAAAATTACTTTTCTTAGTTTTCCTTCATTTGAGAATGTCTTGACTTCCTCCTGATTCCTGATATTTTCTCCTGACATTGAATTCTCAGTTGACTGTGATTTTAACACTTAAAAAAAGGCTGTGCCAATTCCCTTCCGCTTCCATGGCTCTAGATGAGAAATCTGCTGTATTCAAATTGCTATTCTCCTATAGAAAAACTGTTTCTCTCTGGCTGTTTTCAAGATTTTTCTTTGTCGTTACAGTTTATAAATCTAATTTCACTATCTCTTAGCATGGATTTCTTTATGTTTATCCTACTTGAGGTTTTCTCAGCTTCCTAAATGTGTTGGTTTATGTCTTCCACCAAATTTGGAAAGTTTCCAGGCATTATTTCTTTGAACACTTTTTCGGTCTCATTCTTTTTTCTCCCTTCCCTCCTGGGACTCTGATGGTATGAATATTGGATCTTTGGTTATCATCTCACTGGTTCTTGACACTCTTTTGTTTTTCAGTTTACTTTCTCTCTCTGTTGTCCAGATTGGGTAAATTCTCTACATCTGTCTTCAAGTTCACTGATTCTATCCTCTGTCATCTCCATTCTATAAATAAGCCCACCCAGCAAGTGTTTTATTATCAGTTATAAAACTTTCAGTTCTAAAAATTTCATTTGGCTATTTTGTTTTCCCAGCTTAATTGATGTATAATTGACAAAACTGTAAGATGTTTAAAGTGTACAACATGATGATTTGACATATGTATATTCTGAAAGGATTCTCTTTATCAAATTAATGAACACACATTCATCACCTCACATATTTATCTTTTTTAAACTTTTTTTTTTTTTTTTTTGGTGAGAACATTAGGTTCTGCTCTCTTAGCCAATTTCTTTCTTTTCAATTGTAATAAGAGACTTTATAATTGCTTAGTGAAATATTTCTATGATGACTGCTTTAAAATCCTTGTCACTTAATTCCAACATCTGATTCATCTGGGTGTTGCTGTTTGTTGATCATCTTTTCCCATTCAAGTTGAGATTTTCCTGTGATTTTTTTAATTGTCTGCTGGAAAATTTTGAGATTATGAGTCTGAATTCTATTTAGTCTTTTTTTTTTCTGCGTCAGTTACCCAGTTAACGTGTAATACAAGAGTCAAGCACGTGTTTATGTTCAGTTTCACCACGCTGCTGTTACAGTGTGGGTTAGAAATTCAGCTGAACCCTGATGACACCAGGGGTGTGGAGAAGTTAAGTGGTGTACCAACCAGCCTTGCCTCCCACCATGTTTTTCAGCATCATATGTGGATGGAGACTCAGCTCCCCACTGTGCCCTGCTGACATCAGGGTAGGGGGAAAGTAGAGTACTGATTAGATTAGTCCAGCTTTGTACTTCATCAGTCAGTGTCATTGCTGCTGGGAGGGTATATGCATCTGGCTTCCCCTTGGTCTGCTGACACCAGCAGTGTTGACTAGCTCTGCCCTGCACCCCCTTTTCCAGTCTTGTTGACACTGGGTGGAGGTGGAGGCTCAGTTCCCTGACTGGAAACACTGACACCACCCAGTGAGGATGCACAGGGTGGAGGGCTAGGGAGGAAGAACATTTCCTTGCTTGGCCCCACTGAAACCACAGGGAGATGGTGTGGTTTTTCCATTAGTGTTTAGCTGCAGTAGGAAAAATGTTTTCTGTTGACAAGCTACCCTTTCTTTATCCTTTGGCTAAGGGGAATAGGATATTCTTGAAATTTTTAACTTTTTTTTCCCCTGTGCCAGTTGGCAGTTGAGGGTTGAAAGCTTCTGATGGGCTCTGTTTGGGATATATGGGAGACAACTAAAGAAGCCCAGGTGACTCACCTCTGTGCTGTTCCTCAAGTTCTGAGGTCCCTCAGCAGTTTATCTTCTTTTCACCTTTCAGAGTTTTCCCAGGTTTGTTTTTTGTGTTATGTCCAGTGTTTTAATAATTTTTAGACAGAGATACTGAAAGAAATGAGGCTACTCCATCATGGCTGGAATCAGAATTCTCATTGTAGATTTCTTTCTCTCTCCTACTTGTGCATATACATAAACGCCACCCCCCCAAAAAAAAAAATCAATGAAATCAATTTGATGCTGACAAATGCTTTAGGTGTACCCTATATTTATAGGTTGACCTTCTTAGATATGATTCTAGAAAAAATGATAACAAATTGTATCAAGAAACCATTTTCCTCCCTACTTTGTTAATTTGTGGATACACAAAGCACTTGTCAAACCTGAAAGTCTTCTGTCTATTTCAGCCTTGAATGTGGGTAGTCCATAAATATTTTTATTGTGAATAAAATAAAACCACATGAAAAAAGACATACTTTCCATTCAATTCTTATAATAATTCCCTAACTGTATCCTGATTAAAATAATTGGGTCTTCAGGCACCTAAAGAACTTGATGCAAGAGTAGGGGTCCAACATATCAGAAGAATTGAAGTGAATAATACAGCACCAACTCTGTGAAGTTGAGTTGAATTGAAGGCATTGATATGAATTCATAACTTGTATATTTAAAAATAGATGTACATATAAGTGAAATTGTATGTGTGGATTTCCTAGTTATATACTCTAAGATGGCCTAGAAAGCAATGACAGACCAGAAACAATGAGTAACCTGAGAAATTAGATCCTGTTTTCTAGATATTATTTCCTGCTTAAAGGAACCAGGGGTCCCTAGAGAAATAACTGATTTTAATACTACTACAGGAAAAGTACAGATGAGCCTTGAACATTTTGTGTGTGTGTGTGGAGAAAATAGGGATTTCTCAAAGAATGATGGAGTAAATGTCAAGATAAACAGAAGCCAGATAAATGGTGTTTCCAACAGTCATCTCTAGGAAAATCTGAGTGCTGAAAAAAGTATAATAAAGTAACAAATTATGGCCTATTGAATAAAATAAAAATTTATGAGGTAAGTGAATGAATAAATGAATGAATGAAGAAACAAATAAATGAAGGAGGTGGGAAATCTCTATTTTAGAGTAGTATGTTAACTAATAAAAGGTAGACTTTAAAAATATTGATATGGGGGAATTAGGGGGCTGGGTGAAAAAAGTGAAGGGATTAAGAAGTACAAATTGATAGTAACAAAATAGTCATGGGGATGTAAAGTACACCATACGGTGGTGTGAGAGTGATAAACATTTAGTAGGATGCAAAGTACAGCATACGGAATATAGTAGATAATATTGTAATAACTCTATATGGTGTCAGATAGGTACTAGACTTATTGGAGTGATAACTTCATAAATTATATAAATGTCTAGCCACCATGCTATACACCTAAAACTAATATAATATTAAATGTCAGAGGTAATTGAAAAATAAAAATTTTTAAAAGTATCCATTTGGCAACCTAATGGTGATAGTTGATTCAGAAAAAATTATCAATAGATACCAAAACTAGAGGGTACATAATAAAGAGCATGATTGTTACATCATTATAAAATGTCTTCCCATTAGCACTTATTAAAATATTTTAAATACTAAAACCTTATTAAGTATCCTTATAGTGGAGAAATCTGACAAATATTTTGGTTAAGCAAGTGGTAATCAATAGTAAACGCCTATTGATTTGATACATTGAGAAGAACAGAGCATCTTCCATGGCACTCCCACACCAAAATGCATAGCTTAAATCTAGGAAATATCAAGCAAACCCACAAAAGAAACAGTTGACAAAATAACTGCCTCAAAAATATTAAGATCATGAAACACAAGGACAAAATATAACACTGCGGAACTATTCTAATTTAGGAGACTAAAGAGACATGACAACTAAACAACTGAATCCTGAAGCAGAAGGAAAAGAGCTTATACATATTATAAGGATAATTGACAAACTCTGAATGGGGCCTGTGGATTAGATGGCATTACTTTGTTGATGCTAATTTCATTTTTTTATGATTGTACAGTAACTACAAATGCTCTTCAACCTACAAGGAGGTCATGTCCTGATAAACCCATAGTAAGTTGAAATGTATTTAACACCACACTGAAGAGTATGGGTTGTCTGCCCTCCTGAGAGCATGGCTGACTGGGAGCTGTCCCTGTCCAGCATCACAGGAGAGTATCCCATCGCAAATCACTAGCCCAGGAAAAGATCAGAATTTGAAATTTGAAATACAGCTCCTACTAAATGTGTATCACTCTTACACCACCGTAAAATCGAGAAATCAGAAGTTGAACCACCATTATTCAGGGATTATCTGTATATAAAAACATGCTTTTTGTTGTGAAATGCACACTAAAATACTTAGAAGTAATGAGGCATCATGTGTACAACTTTCTCTCAAATGCCTTAAAATGTGTGTGTGTGTGTGTGTGTGTGTGTGTGTGTGTGTGTGTGTGTGTGTGTGTGTGTGTATGTAGATATATACAGAGAAATGAGGATAAAGAGAAGGAAGGAGGGGGCGTTGGAAAAGGGAGAAAGAGAGAAGGGAAGTGGAGAGGAAGAAAATAATAAGACAAATACAGACAAATACAACTAGGACACTGAAATATCTTCATGAAGAGCATGTAAGAGAAAGCAGGTCTTCAGTTCAGTGCAGCATCTCACCTGGTTTCCAGCACTGAAGTTCCGCAGTTCCAATACCTTGGCAGTTGAACTTGGAAATGAATATATTTAGATACTAAGGAATACTTGCATTTGCTAATGTAATAAAATTTTTTAAATAATGATTTGACTAAATACTGTTGATAAAGAGAATCTAAGTTTATATTTCTTTTTGCAAATTAGTGGTAGAAATTACTTTAAATAACTATTGTGATAGGCTCCGGGCACATGGTTGGATCGCACATCTGACCTCCCTGAATTTGAAGTAGTCATGCAACTTTCTTTGACTAATGAAATGCAAGCAGAGGTACCATGTTACACTTTCAGATAAAAGCGTGAAGGACCAATAGCATGAGTTACTATCTTTGCTTCTCTCACTGAAGTGAAAAAGGAAGCACATTGAGATGAAATTTGCCCCATCCTGGGACCCTGAATGAGTCCAATCTAGAGCTTAGCTGACTGATGACTGACATTTAAGTGAATGACAAGTTAACTTTGTTGCTTAAAACCAAGGATATTTTGGTTTTAAGGCAGCAGAATCCATTTGGTATCATCATCGCTAACCGTCACAGACACTATATGCTACGAACTGTGCTAAGTGTCTCATGGATTACCTTGTTTAATATAATAACCTACAAAGTTGGTTTTATTGTCCCCACTTTACATGTGAAGTAAATAAATCCCATAGAGGTTAAATAATTACTTAAAGTCACACAGTAAAGCTGTAGCATAACTGGAAAAGATATCTTCATCTCAGATATGGTGAATTGTGAAACACTATTTTTACTTACTTTAAAATCATTTACTTGAATACAAACCATTGGAATAATAGTGAGAAATAAATATTATCTAGTCTCAAGGAACTTTCCTTATCAATTCTTGGGATGCTGAGGGTGTAGTGGAGAATACCAGGGGTACAGGGCTTGGGAGTCAGAGGTTTTTCGTGAAAAAAACCTCACCTGTGAGTTGCTACTATCTATCTGTATGACCTTGGACAACTTATTTAACTCTCAGTCTCTCATTCCTCAACTACAAAATGGGATTTAAAATATCTCGGTGGAGTGTTTTGGGAAGAAAATTAATTACATGTGCAAAGGACTGGTGAGGTACTCTTCTTTCCTTCCCTCAAGTGAAAATATTCTCATATTCTCTCCCCGCCCATACCATCTCATCTCTCTTCCACTCTTTCCTCTCTCCATCAATGTAGTAACTGCTTTAGAAATATTCTGTACCAGACTGTTCAAAAATTCACAGTTTCCCTAGTTACTTCAAATGATTAAGAAAGGATTTCAAAGGTTGATAAATAACAATTTTCATTACTCTTGTGAAATTTCATGCTTAAAACGTTACAGGATAAGAAACGCAGTACTTTGTGATATATGAAGTGGAAATGCAGGTTTTACAATCCCAGTCATATGATTTCCTAAATTGTCTGGTTTGAAAATTTGGACGCTTCAGATTGCCTGTGCCATATCCACATGAGCAGTTCTCCATTCTCTAGGAGGGTGGTCTTTTCCAGAAATTCAGTTGCAAACCATTACAGAAAAATCTATTTTATGGTCAGTTCTATGGTCCCTATTTCCATTTGAGCATGTTTGTCAGTCAATAAATTGCTGTCTCTTGCTTGTGTCCCAATATATCTGGTGTTCTCTATTAAACAATGAAATATCCAGGCATTTTCCATTTTTCTGACTTCAGCTGAAACTTGTTTGGCAAGGCACGAACATAACTCAGCCTGCCCTTTCTGGCTTAATGGGGAAAAGCCAGTACGTGCCAACATGTATTTCCTCACTCTTATGTTATGCTCACTGACACCAATGGGTGCTTTCTTCTTAAATAAGATGGAAACTTCCTGATATTTCCAGACAATTACCTGATAATACTTGGCTTTTTGTTTATGCTCTTACCAAGGGTCCCACTGGAGCCTCCTTGATAGGGGTGTTGGCCAAACTAAGAGAGCTCTTGGAATTCCAATAACATATGCTGCTCACTTTGCCCCTTTAGTGTTTATTTTCAGTCTATAGTTTGATTGGATTATATTTCCTTTATTTAGACTTCAGCAAGAACAACTGACATAAAGGTTGGAGAGCTGAAGCTTAATTTGAAGAGACAGTCAAGTAAATCACTGACATAAAAATATCAGATCACATACACATGCTTATCCATCCTGTGAGCCAAATGGCCTCAGTGAGACTCCTTTAATTTTAAAACTAGGACAATATGCATCCATAGGACAACTGGTCCACTGGAATGCAGAGGAAAGAAAGTGCTCTGATTTTTTATTTAGATTTGCAGCTTCACTGTAAAGCTAAAGTTTGGCTGTGTGTTTGACATCCGATGAAAATATGTGCTTTTAGTCAACTCTACACATGCACGGTACTGTTAAAGTACTGAGTACACAACCTTGGACTTTTTATGCAAGAACAGAAGAAACTCAGACTGATGTGGTGTGCTAACTACAGCTGTTTTTAAGATTCCCTTTTTTCCTTATTTGAGTTCGTTCAGTGTTGTCCAATAGTCTTTCAAAGCTAGGGTCATTTTTATATTTCAAGGGGCACTGAGTGAAAGGGATAGTTTTTCACATGATCTGACATACTATTAATTCTGTCACTAGGATAATATCTTGTAATCATCCCCTTTCTATTCCTATCGTTATCACTTTCATTCGGTCATGCAATATTCAATCATCAGTCTTCATCTGGACCCTTACAGTAACATTTTAATAATTTGCCTCACTCCAGTGCCTTCAAAAAACTGCAGTTAGTTTAGTCATCCTAAAGAACAATCTGAATATCACGTCCTCGTCTTTCAAATACTTTGATGTCTTCCCACTGTCATTCCATAGCCCAGAAGTCAATCTTACATTGTGATCTCAACCTACCTACTGAACAGCATAGCTTCCCTTCAGGTACTAACAAGCCTCCCCAGGATTGCCACATATAACCCTCCCCTACTTTCCTGCTTCATGTCTTTGCTCTCTAGGCTGTCTCCCCAAGACTATCTTTCTATGCCTAGACTCTAAACATTTTTTATGACCCACCCAAATTATAACTTCTTATGAAATCTTTCTTTGTACTTCAAGTTTTGCAAAGAACCCTTTTTTCTTATAATACTTATTTATCAAAATAAGCAAGATTTTAAAACAAACATCTAAAAGATATATTTCAATGGAACTTTGTAAAATTTTATTTATAAATTTTAGAATGATTTATGAAATATAGATATGGGTTTTTAAAAAATTTATTTGAACACATGTAATTGAGATTCTTTATATGGATTAAAAAATTTAGTCTTTCAAATTACCTCCCTATAGTGAACATAACTAGCTCCTCTTTCCCAATTATATAATTTAAGTAGCCTTTTCCTAATAACTCACTAGTATAAATTAGCAAAAACCCCACCTTTATATATAAGTGTGTGTATCATTTTCTAGCCATTTATTCCATCATATTAACTATAGTTATTTATACACATCTTTTCTCCTTCACTAGTGTCTTAACTTCTTGAAGTAATAATGTGTGCCTGATTTATTAAGAATTTCCTGAAATTCTGAATATATGATCTTACATAAATAATAATTAAAGTCATCAATCAATCAATAAATCGTTGTCATTGGTATCACCTCTCATGTTACTAGACACACAATTTAAAGTCTATGCAAAGATCAGTTTTACAAAGTAAGTCAAAAACTGTGCAAATCAAAAATATTTAGGAAGATAAAAAAGTGGATCAGAGATTGGTAAATAATTTAGAAAATTTTACTTAGACTCCATAATTTTAAGGATAAGTAGATAACACACTTTAACTTTCCTCATAAAAACAGAAATCCAGAAAAAAAATCAAACTAAATAAGGAAGTGATAGTCTATTTTTATAAGTGTAATTTTCAGCATTTTCAGCTACATACTTATTTATAAGTCATTTCTGTGTCATTGGCTATGGTGTCACTTCATAGATGAGATCCCAACATACATGTGCTGAATATTTGGAATGGTATTAGTATTTTGATATCTTTGAGAATAACACTTTTTAGTTAATTTTTGTTCTGTCATATAAAAGGTTTTAAATATGTTTTGAGCCATTCTATAATTACTATTGGAATTAATGAGAAATATTGTTAAATTAAATCTTGATTATCAAAGAACACTAGGAATAGAAGTACATCAATAACTCTTTTAACATATTTCTACCATTACTTTCCATTCTCTTTGCCCACTCTCACTGCTCTGCCATTGCCATGAAACCATTGACCAAACAGAATTGCCAACACAGGGATTTGTTGTACTTCTCCCCCAAATCTTGAATATTACTACTGAAGGGCCACAGGATACTATATAGGTCAGAAAGAGCTACCGGTATGTAAGGAAAAACAAGTTTATTGCAGTCTCTGATCAGGCTGCTTATGATTCTGGGTCCTTGGAAGCATGTACTGTCTACCATAAATTTTAGGTAACTGATTATCTCAGTCACATTTTCAATAGAATGGACTGAAAACCAAAAAATAATTGATAAAGTCGTTTGTTAAAAGCAGAGGCCAAACTCCTGCAAACCTCACAAGAGTTGGTAGCTGTCTTTTGGGGACAATTTAAGATCTAAGATGGTCAAAGTCTTCATTTTATCTGCCCTCACTCTGAAGTCTGGTTTGAGAAAAATGAATAAGAATGAAGGGGGAAGAGGTCAGAAAATTATTATTTTCAATTTAAAAGTATGAAATGAGCAGCATGAACTAGAAATCACAGAGCTCCTCTTTCACAGTTTAATCAAGGAACAAAAGGAAGCAGCAACAGAAAGCCTGCTTCAAAAGTCTCTCTTGTAGGGGCAAAAGAAAGAGGTGTAGGGGTCGGGTGGGGGCATTGTTTGAATATTCTGAAATAGAACTTGCTTCTGATTTGTATTAAAATCCATATAGTGATGCAAGTTTCTGTGAAGAGGGAATTGTCCAAAATTTCTGTGGATTTCCACCTCCAAGTTTTGAAGGTTTAAGGCTATTGTGTTCTTTTCTTTGGATATTATGTGGTAAAAAGAAAGTCTTGAATAGCCCAGAAATCTTGAGATATCTCTGTTGGTCAAGAGTACATTTAGGTATGAGGCAAGGGTTGTTGGCCAATTCCCAGTGTCACATGACCAGACTCTTTTGACTCTCCTTGGCAGGCATGGTGGTTAGAGCAGATGTCTCTGTGAGAAGGTGACTCCTAGTAGCCACTCTAGTGATTATCATCACTGCTGAGCCAGTAACAGAGTGGGACAGTGGATCCAGGAGGAAGACTGTTCAGGTGCTTCCCTCTGTCCCCTTGGTCACTGGTTTCTGTTTCACTGATGTACTTATAAGTCCAAAATGGTTATTGAAAGTCTAGTTGCAAAACTTTGGTTTCTTTACTTTCTGACAATGGGCCAAGATCTGAATTTTGAAAGGAGTCTGAGATAGAGAAAGAACTGGGAAGAACATGGATGAGGATGCTTATGATAAAACACTCTTTTCCTAAATGGTTTACCACAAAAGATCTAAAAAAGCAGCTGTGAGGCCTTGTTAAGTACACAGCTGGGACAAACCCAAGAGGCTTTATTTTCCTGCCAATATGATACTCTATGTTGCAATGCAGTATAAAGCATATTTTTTGATAGCAAATGATAATGTATCCTCCTAGTGGATAATTTATAGTGAATATCCCATTATATGGTTGTCATACCACATTATTTGCTTTATTTTGTGGCTACAGATTTATCCCTAAGAGCCTTTATTTTTAGAAAATCTTTTAATAAGGCCTCAAATTTTTAATGTTGACTGACATCACTACAAAGTGAGAATCCTTTCTCTAACAGTCAATAAAATGTTATATAGGAGATTTCCTATAGCCTATTTGCATTCTTTTATTTTCTTGTAACGTATTATTTGGAAAACATAGTGATATGAACATAACCATAACCAAAATTACTCAGAGTTCTCAAATCATCCTCTCCTAGTTAATGCTAAACAGTTATGAAAGTTGAATGAGAGTAGAACTGGGTTTACAGAATCCCCCACTGTTTCATTATTCATAAACACCTGGAAAGATGGTGTGCAGGTAGATGACATCCAGGGTCCCTCTGCAGCCATGACTCTGAGTACTTGCTTGCTGGAAGTTGTAGCCCAACTCCTTCTCCCAACTCTTAACCCCTCACATGTACCACAGTATGTCTGGAATGGGCCACTTAGGCCAATTACTTTAAAGCACAAAACATTATTGTACACTAGATAGGCAAAAAAGTCAAACTTATAGAAACAAGGAGTAGAATGGTGGTTACCAGGGGCTGAGGGATGGGAGAAACAGAAAGAGGTTGGTAAAAGGGTAGAAACTTTCAGTTATAGGATGAATAAGGGCTGAGGATCTGATGTATAATGCAGTGACTATAGTGGAAAACTACTATATTGTATAATTGAAATTGCTAAAGAAAGAGAATTTAAATGTTCTTGCCAAAAAAATTTTTTTTGAAACAAAATAAACGTAAATATGTAAGGTGATGGATGTGTTAATTAACTTGATGGGGGAACATTTTTTTCACAATGTTTATGTATATCAAATCACCACATTGTACACTTTAGATATCTTATGATTTTGTCAATTACACCTCAATAAACCTGAAAAGAAATTACCCCCCCTTGAACCCATATAGTGATGAGCTTCTTTTTTTTATTTCCCTTTTCTTTCCTTCCTTCCTTCCTTCCTTCCTTCCTTCCTTCCTTCTCTCTCTCTCTCTCCCTCCCTCCCTCCCTCCCTCCCTTTTCTTCCTTCCTTCCTTCCTTCCTTCCTTCCTTCCTTCCTTCCTTCCTTCCTTCCTTTTTCTTCCTTCCTTCCTTCCTTCCTTCCTTCCTTCCTTCCTTCCTTCCTTCCTTCCTTCCTTCCTTCCTTCCTTCCTTCCTTTCTTTCTTTCTTTCTTTCTTTCTTTCTTTCTTTCTTTCTTTCTTTCTTTCTTTCATACCTCTTGGCTTAGACTCAGGGTCAGCTCAAATATCTGAACTGCGCAGCAGTCACAGGAAGAAAAAATTCTGAAGAATGCCCCCCGCCCCCACACACACTTTTGAGCCATAGGTCAGTGAAGTGTGGGGTAAATATTGGGAGGGAAGTCCTTTTTTAAACTCTTATGTTCTGGCTCCAGAATAACCTCAGTCATGAAGCTGCCCACCTGCACCATAGTTGCTAGACAGGCACCTAAAACTCTGAGAGGAAATCCTTCTCCCTCCCCAGGTGACCCCTATTTGCCAAAGAGTGAAGAGAGAATCCTCGTTATTTTCTCTCTCCTTCTTTTCCAGTCCTTTACTCCCAAGGCAGATCTCATTTTGGAGACCCCAATAGTACACAGTGTCTGAATTCCAGCTTTTTAGTAAAAAGCTATAAAAATGTTCCCAGAGAGGCCTAAGAGTGTGGGGAAAATCACTGAAGGAGACAAATACAGAAAGAGGAACCCTAAAAATATGTATAAAGTCATAGATTAATTTCCAATTTATAAGGAACTAATTTAATAACAGCATGACAAAATCTTTGAAGATTTAACTCTTGCATAGGCTGCTAATCATATCCAAAATCACATGTGGAGTCAATCTGAGAAGCACTTTGGAGGCTTTGAAGACAAAACTGACACAGAACCACAGCCACAGAAATCGGTTTTATATTTGCAATGCGAACCTAACTGCATATATTTTGAGCTACAACAAATGAATGAACAAATCAACATTCTCCAGAGCATTTCCACAGTATTCTGAGTCTCATAACATAATAGTCAAAATAATTAGTATATAATCCAAAGTTACTGAATATACAAAATACCAGGACAATTTGAACAGCATTCAAGGGAAGAATAATAAATATCGATCCTGATTTGACTCAGATGGTAGAATTATAAGATAAGTACTTTAAAGTAGCTATTATACCAACATGAGTAAGAGTGAACCCTATTGAAAAGAATAAAAGACAGAGTTGTGAGCAAAGAAATAGAAATGAAAAAAAAAAAGCTAAATGAAAATTTCAGAATTAAAAATAAAATAAATTTTACTACAGGGAATGAATAGCAGAGTGGAGATATTAAAGAGTCAGTCAACTTGAAGATAGATCAATAGACATGTTATAATCTAAACAACAACAACAAAAAACAAAATTGAAATGAAAGAAAAAAGCCTCTGGGACCTCAGGGACAATGTCACAAAGTGTAGCATTTATGTCATTGGTTCTCCATGAGGAGAGAAAAAAGAATGCGGTGCAGAAAAAGTAATGACTGAAAACTTCACAAGTGTGGTAAAAGACATATAAATATATAAATTTAAGAAATTAAGAAAATCTTGAAAGATGATAAATTCAAAGAATACTATACACGGACACATTATAATTGAATACTGAAAACCAAAGAAAATATTTTCAAGTAGCCAGAGAAAAACAGCATGTTACATGTATGGAAACAATGATTTGAATGACTTCAGACTTCTCATCAGAAATAATGGAGCTAAAGGCACCTGAACGACGTTTTTTAAAGTGTGGAAAGAAAAGACTGTCAACCCAGTTTTCTATATTAAGCTAAAATATCTCTGAGGAATGAAGGTATTTTCAGATGAAGTAAAAGTAAAATCATTTACCATAAGCCGTCCTCTAAAATAAATGCCAAAGTTCTTCAGTATAAGAAAAATGATATCAGAAAGAAATGTGAAATTATGAGTGAAGGAAGAACAAAAAATATGGCAAATATCTGTAAGTATATTATTTTTTCCCTTAAATTCTTTAAAATGTGAATGACTGCTTAAAGCTAACATTTTAATATTTTGGGGGGTTATCAATATATAGATATGTAGATATATTTAATACATATATCACCTACAACATTTAAGCCAGGCCTTTGAAAGTCCTCTATGTTATACCCAAAATAGCAAAATATACTAAGTAAATGATAAAAAGTTAGGTACATATATTTCAATCCCTCAAGCAACCACTAAAAAATTATACTAAGAGAAATGGTCAAAAGCCAATAGATTTAGTAATATGGAATATTAAAAAAGAAGAAAAGGGAAAGCAGAAAAATAAAAAAAACAGAGGTGGCAAAAAAAACAATCAATATAATGATAGACTAAAATTTAACCATATAAATAATTCCATTAAATGAAAGTGGCCAAAATACACCAATTAAAAGTGGGTGTCAGATTAGATTTTTAAAAAGAGCAAAACAAACTACATTCTGTTTAAAGGAAACCTACTTTAAATGAAAAATATGATTTAACAACAAAAACAATTTCTAGCAATAAAGAGGGGTATCACATAATAATTAGGTATTTATTCACTTAATAACAGAGCTTCAAAATACACGAAGTAAAAACTGACAGAACTAAAAATAGAAACAAAAATCCACCGTTATACTTGGAAACTTCAACACTCCTCTCTCAGTAATTGTAGAACAAATAGAAACATCATCAAGAATATATAAGACCTGAGGAACACTATCATTTCACTTGATATTACTACTATTATAGAACACAATTCCCAACAACAGTGCAATATACACTCCTTTCAATTGCAAAAGGAACATTCACCAAAATGTTCTGCTTCATACTCAGAGTTCATATATATTTTATGTTCATTACATGTGGCACATTATTGAAATTATTTAAAAAACTAAAAATCACATATGAACTACAAAGTATAAAAAGTGAGTAGAAAGAGAAAAAACAAGATGGCAAAATAAACACAGCATATGACAAACAACATAAAATAAAATTTAAAAATCAATGAATAGATACAATTAATGTAATTTCTTTTAAGTACTGAAATTAAAACTGGAATTAGAAATGATAAACCAAAACAAAAAACCACCATCAAAATTAAAAACCGCACTTTAAAGCAAATCTTAGATCAAATAGAAACTCAAATGAAATTGCATAATATCTTGAACATATTAAAAACACTGTGTCCGGACTCTTTGGAAAAGGCTAACATCATGTTCACTCAACTCATAGTCTTGCTTTTTGTTAATAAGAAAATAAATAATTTAATTTAGGAATCCAGGGGGGAAAGCCAAATAAAATCAGAACAATAAATTTACAAATATTAAAGCAGATTTAGTTTCATTGAAACAACATTGATAAAGTATCTGCACTATCACAAATAAGAAAATGGGAAAAATACACTTAAAAGTGAAGTAGAACAAAAAGTAAAAATGCAGAGTAACTTAAAACTATTACCATTATTTCACACAAATCCACACAAATAAATGTAAAAACCTAAAATAATTGGACTAATAATATATACTAAAATTGATCACAGAACACAGAAAAAACCAAAATAGATCAATATTCATGTAAGAAATTGAGAAAACTGTTAGAAAACTATCCATATTTTGCTTCTATCTTTTGTTCTTTAAAAGTGCAACACCCAGACAATTTTATAAATATGACTATTTTAATTTAAATTGTTCCAGAATTTAAACTATTCAAAATGCCCCAATTGCTTCTTACTACATTTATACCACCATTCAAATTTTTCACCTGGGCTTACAAGGCCTTCCACATGCTACGGTGACTAACACTCTTGATTTGCTCAGAACTGAGGGCTTCCTAGGACACGAGATTTTCAGTGCTAAATCATGAATATCATGGTAAATTTGGTTAGTTGGTTACCACATGCTTTGGATTGCATCCCTGAAGTCTTATCACTCATTCCCTTGCCTGTATCTAGTGACCTGACTTTATCTCTCAACTATAATAAGAACATTCTGAGATCACAGGATTTGTACTTATTACTCCTCCAGTACAGAACGCTCTATCTAAAGACATATAAATGATTTGTTCCACATACCAAAAACAGAAACAAGAATAGAATAGTATTAAAAAGGCTACTATTAATGTTAGGAAAAAGACAAAATAAATCTGCTGGTCAATGGAAATAAAGGAAAGAAGACACAAATATTGGAAAGGAATAATTAAAACAACTTTACTTCCAGGTGGTTTGGTTATGTAATTCAAAGAGCTAACTAAAAACAGAAATGGGTATAACAGTCAGTTGAGTGGTTGTTTATAAAATTAAAACACCTAAATCAGGTAGTTTTATTTTGTGTAAAACTTAAATCTCGTAGCTTTATTTTATTCAAAATTTGAATTAGATTAATGGAAGAAAATATATTATTCAGCAAACCATCATCAATAACTAAAGATTTAGTATTAATTTAAATATTTAAATTTAGATATTTAGTATTAAACTTAAAAACTGTACTAAGAGATGAAGACATGCCTAAAGTGAGCATAAAGAAAAATTTCACATGGCCTGTTAATTCTCTTAATTCAACATAAGTTTAATAAATATATTAAACTGAATTCTTGATGTTAATAAAATATAACTTAAAAATATTTTTAAGAGTTCTGGTCAAGATGGCAGAGTAGGTAAATGCTGTGCCTGACTCCTCTCAAACCACATCAAAATTACAACTAAACTACAGAACAACAGTCACCTGATGTCTAGCAGAACACAAGTCTTACAACAGGGGAAACACAGAAGGGCCACTTCAAGACTGATAGGAGGGCAGAGACTACAAATGGGCTAGTCCCCACACTTACCTGTGGCAATTGAGAACTGGGAGGGATGCTTGATTGTGAAGGTGCCCCTGGAAGAGTGTGGGGTCCTGCCCCAGACCAGGCTCCCCGGCTCAGGCTTCCAGTGCCGGGAAGAGAGGTCCCCACAAATTCTGACTGTGAAAACCAGTAGAGATTGTGGCTGAGAGAGACAGAGGGCTGTAAGAGTCACAGACATTCCTCTTAAGGGGCCAGTGCAGGCTTGCCACTCACTGAGCTCTGGCGCTGGGGAGGCTGCTGGAAAGACGCCAGGGACATATGGGGAGGAACTGGGTTTTTGATTTCAGACAGGTGAGGGCTGGAGGTGCGGCTTCCTCCCAGAGAGAAGTGCTGGCAGGGGGCATTGTCTCTCTATTGGGCCCTACACAGCCTGGCATGCAGATGCAAGCAGCAGCCATATCTGAGTCTCCAAGCAGCAGCCATATCTGAGTCTCCATCCATGTAGCTCTGCACAGGTTGCTCCACCCAGGTGCTTCCCTGAGGCCTTGCCCCTCCCAACGTGCAGGCCCTCCCAGGTGGAGTCCAGAGGCTTTTCCATACAAACAGCTGTTTTGTTTCGGCTCATGTTGTGGACTTTTCTAAAATCTCTCAAAAGTTCACAAAACCCTAACAAGCAGCAATTGGCCTTGGCATGCCCTGTACCTCTTGTTGAGCAGCCCTAAGTCCCACACTAGTGGTAGCTGGCCTCAGTTTGCAGTTTGGCCTCTCAAGGCACCTCTAAGCCCAGCACATGTGGTAGCCATTTGTGGATTTCTTGAAGACTTATTGCCAGGTGTTCCTAGGTGGGGGATAGTCTATGGCTGAATTTGGCCTGCAGTGGGGTTCCTCCCAGAAGGCCTGGGACTGGCACACCCAGTTACCTGCTTTGACCAGAGCCAAAACCCAAGCACTAGCAGGGCTGCATCCAAGGACGACACACACAAAGGAAAGACTGGGCAGGCACCAGAGTCTAGCTAAAGTGAATCTCATTCTGTAGGGACAGATCCTCACCAGCCAGTCCTCACAACCAAGGCTCAACAACAGGAGGGCACACAGAATCCATGCAAAGGACACAGCTGGAGGACCTGGCTCAGGTGACCAGGCAGACTGTGCCCCTGGGCCCCACAGGACACCTACCATATAAGGCCACTTTCCTAAGACCAGGAGACATAGTAGCTAGTAAAACATTATTTCTCAGTATTCCTGTGAAGATGTTTCTGGAAGAGATCAGCACATGAATCAGTAGACTAAGAAGCTCCATCCACATCAATGTGGGATCATCTAATCTGTTAAGGCTTGAATAGAACAAAAAGGATGAGGGAGAGGAATTTGCTTTCTGCTTGAGCTGGAATGTCCCTCTTCTCCTGCCATTTGACATCAGACCTCCTAGTTCTTGTGCTTTTGAACTCTGGGACTTATACCAGCCCAGGACTGAGAATTATACCACTGGCTCCCCTGGTTCTCCAGTTTGTGGACCACAGATCATGGGACTCCTCAGCTTTCATGAGCCAGTTCCTGTAATAAATATTATCTGTATCTATATCTATCTATCTATCTATCTATCTATCTATCTATCTATCTATCATCTATCATCTATCTATCTATCTATCATCTATCTATCTATCTCATCTATCATTTTTCTATCTACCTAGCTATCTAGCTTTCTAGCTATCTAAACTATCATCTATTTATCCTCTTGATTTTATCTCTCTGGAAACCCCTAATACAGAAGGCTAGCAAAATAATGTTTGGCTTCTTTCTGA
The DNA here is from genome assembly GCA_030015415.1 of Cynopterus sphinx. Taxonomy (NCBI): domain Eukaryota; kingdom Metazoa; phylum Chordata; class Mammalia; order Chiroptera; family Pteropodidae; genus Cynopterus; species Cynopterus sphinx. The sequence goes on along the minus strand of CM057389.1, from coordinate 46,882,276 downwards.
AATTGAGAGGACACAAACACTCCTTACATGTATACAGTTAGAGAATTTCTCTTCTTTATGTTGGAGGGAGGGACTAGAAATGTTTCTTCCTGAGGAAGGAGGAGAGACAGTCTTTATGGTTTCATTTAGATTCTCCTCCATATGTCCTTATTTCCTTATATTGTGTTCTCTACTCAAAATTAGAAGATAATTTTTTATTTTTCTGTCTTAGTGGGAGAAGTAGCCATATTTGCAAATGCCTTCCTAGACTAGTGTTCTTTTCCTGACTCAGGAAGACTCTGAATATGTGGAAGTTTGTCTCTGAAGTCCACTTGCCATCCTTCTCCCACATCACTTTTTTAATTCTTATTGCCCAAGATCTATAATGCGTCCTAAAGTGCATCAACCTCTGACATTTACCAAGTTCTCTGCCATCTCCTAAGCTCATCCTTTTTCTACTGATTATGTTAAAATACTATTTCATTATATCTGTGTGTGCAGGGTAAGAGTTCTTTAAGATAAATTATTTAAATTGATTTGAAGCTTTATCTATCAAGTTCCAGGTAACTTTCAGGGATCATGCTGGATGTCATACTTTCATAGCCTGATGATTTCAGTTAAATTGGTATAATTTTTATGCCACAAAATATGCTTCAAGACATATTTCTTAATGGTTGCATTCTATTTTATCTTGTGAAATTATTCTAAATAATGTAACTATTTCTCTTTTGCTGGATATTTAGATTACTCAGAATTTTCTTTATAATCAATAATGGTATAATAAACATAACTCAAAAATCCTTATTAGCATTTTTTTCCTTAAGATGAATTATTAGAAATGGAATTATTGTGCTAAATAACACTAAAGAATATATTGTTACCAATACTTATCTCCATGTAGGTGAGCAAAACTAAGGAAGATCTACACCAGAATATCAGCCAATATAGTATCAAACTTCACCTAAGTTCTCATTGTGACGACATTGGTCCCAAAAGAAAAAAAAATAAACCAAAGTTTCAAAAAACGTTACCTGCAATATATTTGCACACAGTCGGCAGACTATGCCTTGCCAGAATCAGAAGTTAAAATGTCCAAAAAATAAGCTGGCACCCATAAAATAAATTACAGCACCTTGAAGACCCAGTGGTGTGAATTCTATGCATAGGTTCACTAAATGAATTAAAAGAGCAAGTCAAAATGGAAACTGTTTATGGGGTTAAAACTCTCTTGTCTTTTATTTTTCTGCTTGTATTATTTGAAAAGCAGCTGAAGAGAAACACCCAATATTTTTGGCTCCAGTTGTCAAATATCTAAGAAGTAAGTAAATTTCAGATCTTTCTGAGAAACTGTCTGGCATACTTAAGATTCTATTAATTATTGAGAATAAGTAGTTGTAATTTATTTCTCAAGTTTCTCACAATTCTTTTTCAGCAATGTGCTGAAACTGATGTTTGACAGGGGTATAAGTACTACACTTTGAAAAGTGAAATAGAAATGATGCAAATACAAATACAAAAACTGAAATTATTTCTAAAATTTTCTTTAATGCATGTACTGTTGGCAGTTGACTTTGAGGTTATACTGAGAAACAGAGAGCTATTTTCATACTGCTTTAAGTTTGAAGTAAATGTTCACAGAAGAGGTGTAAGATTCTGAAATACTTTGATGCTGTATCAAAGCCTTTTGACTCCATTTTAATCTAGAATATATCATACTTCCTGGATCCTTGTCAAAATGGCTTGGAGTTTCTTACTATATGTTCCAGAAGAATAGTATATTGAAAAGTTGAAAGGAAAATTGTTAAAATGTTTATAAATATATAAAAATTATTTTTGTTATACATTGGATATGTTTTCTTGGTGGTTAAAAACCTGGCTTTGATCCAGTTGAAATGCTGCATTCAAAAAAATTAGAAGGCACTAGTTCTTTCCAAAAAAAAAAAAATACAAATCCTTTATTCTTTTAATCTAAACTATTTTTACAGTTGGGGGTTATATTTACCTTTATAAAGAATCAGCCTAGGTTTTATTCAACTTTTTAGTCAGAGAGATTTAAAAATTTTATCTTTTAGCAGATTACTTATTAGATTAAAAAAGAGGCATAGTTTTATCTATTACATGTAGGCGTAGCTGTGTGTGTATCTTTAGTCGTATTAACTTATTATTAAAACCAGAAAAATTGTTCAGAGAATAGAATGGGATTAAGCAAAATAACAGATTAATAAATAGAAATCAATTAATTCAGGTCATCTTGAACATAGTTCTTTCATTAAAAATATTAATTGAACATTTTATATGGTGAAGATGGAATTTTTCACACAAAAAAATAGTTGAACTAGATTGAAATTTCCTTTGATTCCCAAATGTCATGACATTAGTCTCTTTTATAAAGCTCTCTTTATGTTTTTTAAAAATTTATCCTCAAACTTTGCCTCTACTCTCAAAATAGCACCATTTTTTATTTGCTAGTAAGAAATTTCAGTGTACATTAACATTTTTAGAGTTTTTTAACTGCTTATAAAATTTTCAAAAAGATTATAGAAAATAGTCATTTTATAAGAAAACTACTAGAAAAGTTTGTTAGAGTTTTCTAGATATTGAAACATATTTCCTAAAGATTTCTCTAATTATGTTTCCTGGCTAAATTAATTTGCCACAAAAATACTGGAAAATAATAGCTATTACAGTAACATAATATAACGATAAGAAAGAAAAATACACAGCAATGAAACTCAGTACATGATAACAGAGAAATTAATTTGTTTTTAAAGTTATTCTTGAATGATTGGCATTTGAAGACAAGCTAAATGAAGGAAGGGATAAATAGAGCTATTTTATTGAAATTCTGAAAGGGAATTCTAATAGTATAAAACAAAATTTCAGAATTATAGGTTATATATAAAATAGTGATTTTTATTTTAATATTGGGATCTGGTTAGTGGAACAAAGATTTGGAAGGCTAATAGGAATACATGTACATCAAATGTTAGAAGTGTTAGCTGGTGAGTGTATGGGATCATACAGAAGAACTCACTGAATGGATATAGGAATTTGGGGAAAAAAGTCATATACCTTAGATATTGAAACTAAGACTCTCAAACAATGGGACAGGTGGCTATTCCAGCATCAGCATAGCTGGCAAGAATGGGGTGGAGATAGGGTGTTAGATGGGGAGACAAATGTCCTAAGAAAAAATAATATTCTCTCTACTATATGACAAACCAGAAACACATATATCTTCCTTCAAATTTTGTTCCACGCAGAGTATCTTCCAAATTCCTTAGGAACTATTGTGGCTGTTAATAAAGAAGTGTGACTGATGAGAATCCTCCCTAACAGCAAACTCAAAAAAGAGACATCCTAGGCTGGAAAAGTAGAAGAGCAGGAGGAGGGCCTGGGAGAATAGAGCTGGGACAAATGACATAAGTGACAAAGAAAGAGAAAAGAGTGACAGTGGCTGAATGAGACCCCAGCAAGTGTGGTGGAACAGTGGGACACCAGTGGCAGAAGCAGGAGGAAACCTTTGTCAGCAATGACAAAGGACTACAGAAACTGCTTAATAAATTCTCATGCTTGCATAAGCCTAAGGTCAATCCGCTATAGTAAATTTTCTATCATCTATCTATTCTCATTCTCATATTTTCTCTCTCTCTTTCTCTCTCTCTTAATCTATCTGTTACTATCAGCATCAGCATCAGCATCAGCATCAACATCATCAGCTCTCTCCTCGTGGTTCTATTTCTAACGGATACACTCTTCCTAGCATACTTTTGCCATATCAAACTACTTCTAGGTCTCCTAAAACACTAAGCGCTCTCTGCCTTTCTATGGTTTAAATGGACTACCTTCCTGTTCTTTGTCTCATTGTTTAAGGGTCAGTTCAGTTGCAACTTTTATAGAAGCCTGACATAAGCTCCTTCATTTCAGTTTGGTGTAGATTAGATTAGTTCCTGTTAAAGTCACCTGTAGCATCTCTTCAGGTTGTGTATTTCCTTCATTAGACTGCTTAAGAACAGGAACTTTCTCTTTCAGTTGAATTCTAGCACAGTTTCTGGCATAATATAAACATCCAAATGAGTGTGTATATAAATTTAACTGAATATTTTATTTTCTCAGACATAGATAAATTTAAAATATTTAATTATCTCAGATATGCAAATGAAATCAAACCATGTTTGTGTTATCTCTGTTCTTTTTAATGTCATGTATTTAATTAGTATTTGTGAAGCTGAAATATGATAATAAATAGCTCTTTTATTCATTTACACAATTAGTATTTATTGATAGCTCAAGTTCTGAGAATACAGCACTGAATTCTTTATGCTCCTGAAACATATTCCAGTGGAACGCCAGGAGACTACTGATATCTTTAAAAACCAGTTTGTTAGAAATGTAGTTTTCTCTAAAAATAAACAGTCCTTGCTTGTTGCAGACTAAATATATGTTTTACCACTTCAGGTGAAACTATTGTCGGGTGTCTATTAATTTTCAATGTAATTGTTTGATTCAATACCTACCTTGATAGCAAAAATTTTAGTGTCTCCTCCTCACCCCTGGATTTTCCATAAGTCCAAGGGTTTTACACACCTCAAAATGGAAAATGGGGTAGTAACGGGCTTCCATATCAGATTCAGGCTAGTGCTGTAGCTCATCAGTCTATTACTCCACTTACTTCTTGCTGCCACATGATGTCACTTTTAGAAACTGGCCCTGCATGGTCTAGTAATAGTGGTGCCCTGTTTTGATACTTCCATGGCAAGATCTCTTCCTTCCTTCCTCTCTTCTTCTCTTCTTCCTTCCTTCCTTCTTCCTTTCCTCCCACCCATTTCCTTCCCTAATTTCTCCCTGAAAAACTCCCTCTCTCAAGACCAAATTCAAACAAAGTTGTTCCATGCTAGGATGCCTTAAATCTCATCTCTTAATGCTGAACTCTTAGATTATATACATAACTCTCCATATTCACCCTTCCCTTCACCACACTGCCAAAATATGCAAGGCAGCAGCTGACCCTAGGAGCACCCTCCAAAATTCAGATTCTAAGGCCTGGGAATTTAAGTCCTCGAACTGTAGAATCTAATATACATTCATTCCCTGATCAATGAGACTTGTAAGTGCTGCCCTCCACCTTTGGAGGAGGGTACTCTCAGTGACCCATAATTCCTTATGCCAGCACTTCTGGAAGAACTGACCTTATCTTAAAAAACTGACATTACATTCTAAGGGCCTTCCATACCTGCATCATGGGCTTTTCCATAGACTTGTTCATATCTAAATTTGGAAGAAGGCCTAGATAAGAAGTAATTCATATGCTACCTTTTTCTTTCTAGCTATTTTGCATTAATTTTATTTGTTCTAGTTCTTCTTCCTATGAGATTCTGTGATCGTGCAGTGCACTATATCTGACATCTCCACTTAAAAAATTTTTTTGTCCACATCCTCCCTGAGAGGAGGTTTCAAGCCACTTCATTCAGGCTCCATGTTGGCTCAAGAGTCATGAAGCAAATGATTACACTGGTCACATGCCTGTTTCTTCTTTTGATTGTACCACACTGACCCTCCTGGCACCACCAATCAGTCTGGCCTCATGGTCACACTGACCACAAACTAAACCTCACAGAATGTCCTCTTCATTTTGGATTTTCTGACAACACAGTTCGTATTGACCCTGCATATACTCTGTAACTGTGTTTGAGGGGTGGGAAAAGACGATGGGAAAGACCAATTCCTGGCACAGAACCACTAGAAAATTATCCCTTTGGGAGACAAACTGACAATTTCTCTCTGGTGTTTTCCTGTTTCTCCACTTACAAATGTTTCTTGCTAGCACACTTTGGTTAAGAAACAAAAGGCCATGCTTCAAAAACATCTTCCCTCAAATCACTGCTTTTTCCTGAATCAAAGCCATTCAGTCATTCTCAGCCATCTGTGCTTTCCTGACCATGATGTGTAGATATCTCTCGTGTCAGCTTTGGTTGAGAATGCAGAGCAGGCCTAACTTATCCAAAGTGGTGGAATGAGAAGTAGATGATAATCATTTTTTTTTTTTTAGAAAGATGGAAAGCACACAGAAATGTTAAAAAGCGTTACATTGATTAGGATAATTTATCCGCGCAGATGGACTCAAGAATTGACCAGAGATGATGTCAGAAATGACAGCCTAAACGTAAATTCTGCATCTGTAGCATTGCAAGGCCTTGGAGGAGAAGGCTTGAAAAACAAGCAAGCTGAGGACTGTGACATCAGAGAGCCAAGAAGAAGTGAACTTCATAAAAGAAAATAAAATCCTCACAGAAGAACTTGCCATGGCTTTATAGTTTCAGATGGGACAGTTATACTGAAAGAAAAGCTAATATTTACTGGTCAGTTACTATAAGATAGTCTACCATCTCTGATCATCTTGACAACCTCTAAAGCATTATTAATATTTATAATTATTTCGCAAAAAGAGGACTGTGTGACTGAGGAATGTTAAGTGATTTGCCCAAGGCTACATTGCTAGTAAAAGGCTGAATCAGAATTCAGACTTGGATATAAGGTAACCCACTTGTTGGAAAGCCAATCTGGGATGCAGCTATATCAAACAAAAAAGAACATCACAATATAATATATAATAAATAATTAGGCACACGTATGTTCTTAAAATTGACATTTACTTGAAATTATATATTATTGCTTTTCTATTACATAAATGCTATTATTTAAACAAAGCAACAATAAGTTAACAGTAGCAATTAGTAGTAATTAGTAGCAGAACTTATTAAAAATGATATGTGAGAAAAAATATGTGAATGGAGCCTTCCTTTTCTCTGAGAAACTTGCCTCTTCTGCATCAGGGTCTAAGGAAGGACTCAAGAAAATTATTTGCCACAGGAAGTTCATTAAGTTAGCAGCACTCGAAGCCCTTCCAGATTCCTACTAGAATCTTCCAACTTTGACTCCTTCTCTTTCCCATCAAGGATATTATGTTCTCAGAACTGTGTTTTGCTCAAGATATCTGTTCTTTCTTGTGTTTCCCACCTTTACTGATTTCTTTTTCCCGGAAGCTCTCTTCTCATCTGTATCATTTGAATCTTGCCCTCTCTTTTAAGCACAGCTCAAATATCAGCTCTATACTGCTATCTTCCAGGCATCTTAGCAAGTAATTCTGAGCCTCTATTATTCTGCCTACCTGTCTGTGACACTTTCTCCATTATGCCCTCAAGAGTGCTTTGTGTTGTTTGGCCACATCTTTCTTACTGAGTGGGAATATCTTGAAGATAGAGACTATGATACATTCATGTTAGCATAGCCCACAGGACACTGAATTGTGCTCACACAGAGGTGTCTGTTGGAATAATTAGTTTCAACCCACTTTATTTCTTTTGGTTCTTATGAATAAGAAATTAGTTTAAATGGCATAAATTTTATTATGTTTTAAGAATTGCTCTTCAGCTTTTACAGAAATGACTAAATGACAGCCGCTTCTTCATCTTTTTCTAGCATTTCTCAGAGTCCCCCCACCCCCATTATTTGGCACAAGATTTCCATTTTAAGCTGTTTTCATTCCAGCAACTGGCTCTCAGTCCTCAATTCCATTCATGCTTGAATTCAATCTTATTTGTAAGGAATATCTTTGCTTTTAGTCTCTTCTTTCTTATCTAATGTCTTTTCAGTGGAGGCTACTTACATCATCTTTCACATTCAGAGTGTTTTCTTGTTGTCAGTTTGCTGATTCCTCTCTAAAAGCATTAGCAGATTATGCCCTGAAACCTGGTGCCTGTAGGCCAGGCAGTGACCCTGTTAGATTCATCTTTTTGTCTTCCATGGAGACTTATAGGACACAGCAGTTAATAAACGCTCAGTCATTTGTGGTTGAGAAAAAAAAAAGGATAGATGGCTTATAGCCAGCTAGTCACAGTCCTATGCATTAAGTCAATCATTTCCTACCTTAGCTATCAAAACTTTGTTTTCTTTTTTTCTATATATTACAACATATTACTTTAACTTTAGTTAAATTGAATTATCTTTATCTCCTCAACTATACCACTTCTGTGCTCACCCTAAGCACCTAAGTACTGTAGCAGTATTTGGCCAATACAAATCCTTGGACCCTCAAACCAGACGGGCCTGGGTTTGAATCCTAACTTAATCTCTTTCTTCATCACTTTATGTTATTTTCTAAAGTAATTTAGTTAGGATTTCTATTCCCGTTTCCTTACCATCAACTGAGGATAAAAATAAAGTCCGCCTGTTAGCACTCTTGTGAGAAATAAATGCAACAACGTATGCAAACTGCCCATACTTTGCCTTCAACATATTAAGGGCCCAATAAATGATAGTCATTACTAGCAATGGTTGTTCTAGAAGACTCTTCCTCCAATCAAGCGAGGCAGTCTAAAGATCCCTGAGACAAACTACCCACAAATATCCATTTCAGGATGACAAAAATGCCTACAAGGACAGAGAAAGAGATAGCAGAATGGTTAATGTTCTTTTCTTTGGCATCTTGACCACTTTCGAATGTTTTTTTATTTACCTAGAATAATGAGAGCTTAGTCATTTCTCAGTCCATCAAAGTCTGAAAAAGACCAAATCTAGAAACCCAAAATAAATTAATGATTATCTCGATACATTTACTTTTTAGTTTTATAATCATTATAGAAAGTTGTGTACTAAGTATCTAAAGTCAGAGTTGCCTTTTCAAGGCTCCATTTTGAAAGAAGACAAGGATTCTGATTCTGCTGTATACATTTTTTAAAAGCAATAAACCACTTACTTTAGTATCAAAAAAAATTTGCCTAAAGTTTTTAAAATTTGAATTATTTCAGAGGACTTTCTTAGCCCTTTAAAAATCAGTGGAATGAAATTCATTGCATTTGTTTTGAAAGCCAGGCACTTTTCTTTGTTGTTTTCTTGGAATTCCTCAGAGGCAGTTCAGAATGGTAGCTTACTGCAAAGAGGATTCCATTCTTTATCTCAAAAGCTATTGATGATTATCTCTTGTATTTTCAGGGCGAACTTATGATCTCCTAATTGGAACTAGCTAAACACTTGCAAAAATCAAACAGGCAGCATGACAACTATATTGATTTAGAAATACAAGGAATTGGTCTTGATTCGGTGTGTAACTGTGCTCTTTAGAAGTGGTGTGTTTTCACCTTGGAACCTTGGATTTTTGGTTGCCTTTGATTCAGATGCTGACAGTAAATAACCTTGTCTGATTCAGTCAAAATTCTCTTCTCACTAGTTCTCCTGACTTGTTTGCCCATTTCTCATAGTGAGTATTATTTACAAATCTGGTATGATTCATCACTTAGGTTACAGAAAAGGCATTCACATTCCAGTCTGAGAGTGAAAAAAAAAAAAAAAAACACTTCCAGTAATTGGGTGGAGAAAGGTGTGGGTCTGAGACCTTTCTTAATTATTCTAAGTGAACTCATGTTGGGGGTGGGTGGGAAGGTTGGTGCCTTATTTTTAATTTTAAGGGGATTTACACCACATTCTTCCTTCTTAGCAAAACAGTGGCAGCAATAGGGCATTACCTGCCAACATTAGCTGATATAAAACAGACTTGAAAAACTCCCTCTATTGTCTGACCTCAAACACTCATTCATTATACACACTCCAGTTGTGATGAGGGATGTGATTTTCCTGTAAATGTCAGCCAAAGCCTGGTTTGTTTTTTCCCCATTAGGATTTCAAAGGTTACTCAAAACAATGTTTCACAGGCATTATAAAGAGACGGAGGTTTTCCTAATGAGAATCTGATCTCTGTGACTTGCCTTTTTTATTATAGTGTTCTTACGTGCAGGCTTCTATTGACTCACCCTTCAATAGTTAGCCTCTGAAGTCAGCACTGGACGTCTGGCCTCTGTGTAAACTAACACCAATTTGTGGCCATCAAAATATGATTTCAAAGGCCAGTGACTTAAAAAAAAAAACAACAAGTTATTTTTTGAGCAAAAAAAAAAGAGGACCACAAACCATAATCGGATGTTCAGCACTTTTCCTGTGTTTAAAATATCGACGTACCATTTTACAGTTAATTAATCCTTTAAATAACAAGGAATAATAGCAGATGGTTGCTGTTTTATTTTCATCATATTTACTTAGGGATATTTGAAGCTTTGGAAACAAAGACTTCCTTTCGTAAATAGTAAAATTTATTTACCCATTTGACTAGTATTTATTGTTTTTTATTTCTTTGTGCTCATTTATGTTGTACATCACTATGCAATAAAATGACAAGACCGAACAGACACAGGAATCTGCTTAACAAATTCTACTACAGATGAAGTAACTTTCATAAACAATGGTTCTGTCCTTTATAGCAAGGGGCTTGGAAAGGTGAGACTGAAGAGTAGGCTATAAAGGAATGTTTGCCCTAATGTAGAACTTGGGGAAAATCCCCTAATGTGGACATTTCTCAATGGTGTAGTTTTTTTGTTTCTGTTATTAGAATGAGATAAATAAGAAAAAAAGTAATTCATGAACTCTGTCTTCACAATACACCCCAACAGATTTTCTTGAACACAATGCTCATCTCTTCTCTTTCCTTTGTATTGCTCTACCTGAAATATGCTTTCTTCATTCTACTCAATGAATCTACACCATTTGTGCTGCACTAGCTAATGTTCTAGCTTCCAGGTAAATTCTAAACAGGTTGCTTTACCGCTCATTAGTTTTGGCTACCTCTGAAATCTTAAAAAACTGGTCAGTCCCAATGATGCTAGCATTGTACTTATTCTTCTATTTGTCTTCTCTACCAAGTGACAGAGTAAATTCCTTGAGTTTGTGAACTGAGACTGTTCAATGTACATTCTTATCCTTATCTTTTTTTATCTCCTGCTGTAGGCGTGGTGAATGTGTAAGAAACGAGTTAGAAGATGCTTAGTGATCGCCTTGTTTAACGCTACAATTTTTCCAATAATAGGCTGTTAAATAACCCCAGAGACAGAGAATTTATCAATTATGGAGGCAGTGCATTTCATTATTGTACAACATTATTACACTGTTCTTCCTATTTAGAGCCAAACTCTCCTGCTTATTATACTGGACAAGGAAGCATCATTGTCAATCACTTTAAAAGTTGCATTTCTAGGACAGGAACACTGATACATGTGCATCTCTGTTGAATCCAACTATTAATTCATTTAACTGGAGACACAGCAGACCAAGACGTGCCTGTGGACTTAGATAAATATGAAACGAGGTGCATTTTTATCACATGAGTGCCATCTTTTTGGTGATGCTTGTTTTTTGCTGTTACTGTGCTAGAGAGGTTGTGTGCGTGTGTGTGTGTGTGTGTGTGCGCGCACGCACGCGTTAGCAAATGAAAACAAAAAGCATAAACAACATATACAGAAAGGCATTTCTTTCCCCAAACAAAGAAAGAAAATAAAAAAAAAACTCTATGAAGCCCTTGCAGGTACTGCAGAAGAAAAGCATTAAACACAGGACAGAAATCTTGAGAATCATATTTAGTTGAAATGATGAGGTTTCATGGACTTCTTGAAGAAAAAAAAGGAAGCCATGATTCAGTATCCCTTCCTGTTTTTAATCACCTGCAACAATGACACTGAATGATAAAATGTTATTTTTCACTCGATCTAAATTTATCTTTATAAAATAGTTTATATTTCTGCAAGAATATAAAGGCCAGTAGTTAGTAGAGCTAACCTTTTGCTTCTTGATAAAGCTTAAAGGAATGCTAAAAGCAAATATGGAGGTGTTTTTTGTGTTTTGTGTTTTTTTTTGTTTGTTTGCTTTTAGTCTATTCTCTTTACACAGTGAAGCAGTAAAATACAGTAAAATACTGAAACAATGAAGATAAGTTTTCTAGGATGTGAAATTTTGATAGTTGCTGGTTTATTGTAAATTTCCAGATGTATTTTCCAAGTATAAACTCCTAAATCATGTTCTCTCTTCACGAAGACCAAAAATAATCCTGCAAGTATCTATTTATTCAGCATGCATGTACTAACTATAGGTACTCTGAAAAGCTAGAGTACATATTGTCTATTGAGAGAAGCTTCCTTACACAAAATATGAGAGTAAAACACAAGAAATTAAATAACTAGAAAAGTGTAGCATAAATGCTGATGGAAGTTTATGGAAAATGTTGTGGGAAATTCCAGGACAAAAGGCTAATGTTCAGTTGGAAACAGTCCATGCAGTTAAATTATAATATGAGCACAGAGACTACAACATTTTGTTTTTCAAATATTAGTTCATGAGTAATAATCTTACAACATTTTTAACCATGAATGTAGCATTACATTTCTTTAAGAAACATCATAATATTTTATCTTCACAGTGAAAATACTAACAAGGAGAAATGAGAACCTGAAATGCTATAGATTCAAATGGGGACAGCTGAAGTGTAGCTGGTAATTTGTTTCAATATGCTGGTACCTGAAACTCTGTCCCACGGCTCCCTTCAAAGCAGGCTGTCGATTGAACATGTGAGCAGTGTTGCCTACTTAACCAGCCTGGGCTTGTGCAAATGCCATTCTCATCACGTAATTCTTTTCACAGAGGTAATGGCTATTAGGTGACTTAACGAGAGTGTGCATGCTGTGGTCACGAGATGGATGTTGGTGACAGTGATTTCTTGCTCGTAGTTTCTATTAGATCTAGACTTCCTGCCACTCATTGATCGACTGTGCAAAACCTCTAATGATAAATAATTCCCTCAGGCTTCCAAAGCGTTGCATCTGTATTGATGAATCCTAGCAAGATCCCCCATACACAAGGTTATCACCTGAATGACAATGAAATCTGTTGCATCAGTACTCAAGGTATCTATCAGCAGTGTATATATCATTAATTTTATTTGGTATCTCTAGAAGGGTTCAACATTTTTTTTTAATGGAGTTTATTATACCAAAAATACTGGAAAATATAGTAAAAACTTTATATGTATATTTATTTAAAAAATTTATCCACAATAGCAGCATAATGGGAAAAAATAAGATTACTATGTCCAAATCTGAAATATTCAGATATTCCTGGGAGATCAAAAGCAGGTGAACATAAAAACTATGAAAGAGAAAGAGACAAGAGAAGTATAAGAGAGAAGAGAGATATAAGGAGAGGACTATTATAGTGAAAAAATCAGGGCTTTTTATTAAAGTTCTGAGAAAATGACAAACTTGGAGACAACAATTCCAAAGAGGTCTTTATCAGAGTCATTAAATATGGCACTATTGGCAGAAGGGGAAAAAAAAAGAAGAAGCCCTAGGAAGCAGAGAAGGAAAATAGCTAGGACCTCTGCAAGCCAATAATATGAAAAAGAAAAACAAAGGTGAAATAAGAACAATGACCTTGGAAGAAACAGAGATAACTGTAAAACAAAAAACAAAAATAGAAAACAAAAAACAGAAAAAATCAAATTTACATTTTTCAGGGACAGTCAAAGGATATATACATAAAATATAAAAACTGCTATAAAAAAGAATAATTGGCAACTACAAAATATTTCTTGGAAATTAAAATGTGATGTCCAAAATTAAAGTTTTAATGGAAGGGTTAATTAATAACTGTCTATGGTTTAAAACTCTTATGGACTAAATGTTTGTGTCTCTCCTAAAGTTTATAAGTTAAAATCCTTCATCCACAATGTGATGCTGTTAGAAGGTGGGGCCTTTGTGAAATTAGAATTAGATGAAGTTATGGAGTAGGGCCCTTATAAATGGGATTAGTGCCCTTCTAAAAAGTGTCACTAGAGAACTTGCTTCCCCTTTTGCCTCTCTAACAGGTAAGGACACAGAGAGAAGCCAGCAGTATACAATCTGTAAAGGGCACTCTCCTGAACAGCCCGACACCCTGGTCTCAGACGTACAGATCTCAGATCTGTGACAGATAAATTTCTGTTGTTTATGGACCACCAAGTTGATATTTTGTTATGTCAACTTGAGCTAAGATGAAGACTAAATTAGAAATTGATAGAAAAGGATATCCGTCTTTCTGAAAGTGGAGCAAAACATCACAGATGAATTACTAGAGAAAAGGTAAGATTGCTGAATACTGACATGGGAAAGCCATACCGATTATCTACCTAACAGAAGTTTCAGTATAAGAAAGAAAGAGATTAAGAAAAAGATAATCAAAGGCAAAATGTAAAAAAATACATTGAGATTGATAATGACTCATATCTTCACACAGAGTGCTAAGCAAACCTCCCAAAATCTGAGCAATGAGAATAAAAGTAATAACTATGTAACAAGCTTCCTACCATGCAATGAGACTGTGAATTTTCTTATATAAAAATCACAATACAGGAAGTGAAAACAAAACAAAACATCTTCAAAGTGAAAAGAGAAAGCAATACATATGCATACAAAACTATTTCAGACATACTGATACTTAGCAAATACACACTGTCTCTGGACAAAATTTTTCAGCAATGAAATTTGGTGAAAGAAAAATGAAAAAAGGGTGACATGCCATATAAAAAAAAAGAAAAAGAAAATTTCTAGGGATATTGAAACAATTTCTGCCAATGTAATTTTGAAATTTAATACAATATATAAAAAAGATTTCCCCAAAGGTAAAGACATTATGAAAATGCAAACAAATAAAACCAATCTGGAACTAAATTTCAATATTATTTCAGTGAAATATGGTAAGGAGGGTAGGTAATGAGATGATGAATGTCTTGTTTCAATAGAAAATAGTGTAGGTATAGTTTAATCCTTGATGTTGAAAGACAAGTTAAAAGGCATTTGTAAAAAATTATGGGTAGCTTCAGGAAAAAAAAATAGTATCTATATAGTTTCCAATCTATGAGATTACAAAAGAAATAAAATAAATTGACCAAACTGCTGACACAAAAAATGAAATTTATATGTAGTAAATAGAAAACATACAGAGAAATGGCAGGCAAGAGTCAAACATATCAGTAAATATAATAAATTAAGAGTTAAAGCCTCGGATAGAAAGGCAGAACTTTAAAAAACCAGCTATATTTTTTATAACTAGAAATACATCACAAATTACTCAAAAAATAAAGGATAAAAATAAACCATATTCATACCAGAGCAGTGATAGTAATTACTGATTAAATATGATTTAGAGTGAAAGAGCATGCAGTTGGATTAAGTGTGATAACTTACAGTGAAAAAAGCTGAAATTTATCAAGATGTAGCAGTCCTTATGCTCTGATTGATGCGACATTAAAATTTATTAAGCAAAAACTGTTAGATGAAAAAGAAATTCATAAAATCACAGTATAGTAACTCTGATTATTTCTGCATTACAGATAAATCCAGATGGAATAATTTTTCTTTTGACTAGAAACATCCTTCAGTGTTTTCCTTAGGTGGGTTTGTGGTAATGAATATTCTGTTTTGGTTTTTCTAACAATATTTTCATTTCATCATTTTTGAAATACAACTTCATTGGCTATAAAATTCTCAGTTGCAAATTATTTTCTTTCAGCACATTGAAGATACTGTTCTCTTACCCTCTCATTCTTATTTTTTCTATTTTCAGCTGCTTGTGTTTCTGTCCCTCCTTTGCAGGTATTGTGCTATTTTTCCCAGGCTGCTTTCATGATTTTTCTGTTTTCATTTTTGTTAACTCCATTATGATTTGTTGTGCTCTTTTTATTCTGTTAAAAAAATCATTATGGAAATATGCTTTAGAGTCTCCATCATTCCCCCATTGGTAGAGGGAAATTTTCAGCCACATCATTCAATGTTTCCCTGTACTCCGCTCTTGTTCATTCTAGGAAGCAGCTCTCCAAGTAAAGTTAGACCCTTTATAAAACATCTTGTCACTTATGCATTTTTTTCTTTTCTCCCTTCTTTATGATCTGCTGTGAACTTTAGTCTGGATGATTTATTCTAATCTATTTTTTTTTTCAGTTTAATCATATTCATTTTTTTTAAGTAAATTGTTTTGGGATTTTATTTTTTCCCAGTTTTATTGAGATATAGTTGGCATATAACATTTTATTATTTAAACCATAAACGTAATGATTTGATATGGTATATATGGCAAAATGAACACCACATTAAGTTTAGTAAACATTCGTCACCTCTCAATTACTTTCCTATTTTCCCCACATCTCTTGAGAAACTTTATTTACTAGTTGACTTCCGGATAGAAACTGCTCCAGTCTACCCTGTCTTATTTTTCCATTTGAGTTTAGTCTCCATATGGACTAAAGAAAGAGATTTGCTAATATGGAAGAATAGCTGGAGGCAATAGACTTGTCATCACCATCTTTCAAAAGTTCTAGAAGTTTATGTTAAAGTGTTACCCAACCCAAGGGTTTGCCGCTTGGGGTGTTCTAGTCAAGAATGAGACGTGGTTGTTGTTAAGTAGTTTTATTTACTTGCAGCAAGTGAGGTAAAGGAGGCAGAGAATTCACATGGAAAGCTCTGTCTTCGGGAAGGGAGGCTTATGTACACAATTTTGTTCAATTTTGTTAATTGCATGTTGATTTCTTTTCTTTTTTCTTTTCTTTTCTCTTTTTTTCCTTTTTCTTTTCTTTCTTTCTTTTTTCTTTTTTTCTTTTTACAGTTGGCTAAACTTATCCAGCTGGGTTCAAGTCAAGCTCATCCAGTTTCAGCTGGATCTACAAAATTCTGTGTTACATTTTATCATTTACAAAAGCATTTGGTAAGACTGCCCAGACCTCGAGACTCTTGCCCTGTCTAACACAGGGAGGTAGAGAGAGGCATGTATTCTGTGGTTTTATACTTGGTGCAGTTCTTGATTTTCAGAGCTAGGCAGGTATTCAGAATGTTTCAGTATTTCTTATAATTTTTTACTTGACTGGGTGCTTTATTATTTCAGATCACAAATTTATTTTTTAATTTGTTTACATTGATAGTAAAATGAATCAACTCCTTTCAGATTCTGGTCAATCATAGCCTTGTTTCTATTTCTGAAATTATTGCTAATTTGTGTCCTCTCAAATGTTATATAATTTAATTAGAAATGGAAGAAATACCATCATTTAAACTTGAAGTCATATTTTTTTCCTTATAAAGGCACAATTAAAATTATCATTAAAGAAGGAAGTGGAATAATATAAAATATGGATATAAAAATAAAAATAGTTGAGAGACTCTTGACACTCAGAAAAGACTAATATTAACTAATTGTGGTATACCATTCTAGATAATTTCCCTTGAAAATATGTGTTCATACTGGAGAAAAAGCAAAATAGGTTTAATAACTAGAGGCAGAACTACTCACAAGTAAATAAACACATTCTTGCAAAACATGTGCATAGTTGGTTTTAATTATGGAAGATGGTTTTGATGGGAAATTAAATATAGAATTCTTACCTCTCTTTATATCTTTTTACTATCCCCTATTTATAATATTCTTAAATATTTCCTTTATAAATATTTTCTGAATGACATCAGTTTTACAGTATTGCTTCAACCACCACCAAATGTAATTTAGGAAACTCCAAAGGAAAAGGAAAACCTGTTTTACTTACCCTTATATTTTCTTACATTGCTCTTTCTTCCTGGTTTTCCAAAGTTCCTTCTTTTATTTCCTTTCAGTTTAGAGAACTTCTTTTAGCTATACTTTTAGGGTAAGTCTGCAAGCAGCAAATCATCGCAGTTTTCCTTCTATGGGGAAAGTCCTGATTTTCTCTTCATTCTGAATATAGAATTTCTGTGTTGATAGTTCTTTCCTTGAAAACCATCATGTGCTTCTGCCTGGCTTCCATGCATTCTGCTTTTAAAATCTGCTTTTGAATTTTCTCGTGTTGGTAAAGGGGCACTTTTGGTTACTTTCAAGAATTTTTTTTTGTCTTTAGTTTTCAGATGTTTAATTATGATTTCTTTTAGTGTGAATTTCTTTGTGTATGTCTTGTTTGGGTTTTACTCATCTTCCTTAGTCTTTCAGTTTCTGTCTCTTGCAAAATTTTGAAATTTTTCAGACGTTATTTCTTGGAGTACATTTTTAGACCTGCGCTCTTCCTGTTTTCCTTCCAGGCAGGTATCTGATGATACATGTTAGGTATTTTGTTGTTCACAGGTCCCATAGAATCTGTCCATTTTCTTTTTCTCCTTCTTTATGTTGTTTAATTTGGGTGATTTCTGTTGTTTTGTCTTTCAGTTTACTGATTCTTCTGTGTCCTCTATTCTGCTTTTCATCTCATCCATTCAACTTTGATTTCAGTTAGTGTATTTTTCAGTTCTAAAATTTCTACTTGGTTCTTATATTTCCTATATCTTTGCCGAGACTTTCTATTTCTTTGTTGAGGTTTCTGGTTTGTTTTTATTAGTGTCAAGCATGTTTTTAATTGCTTATTAAAACATTTTTATTATGTATACTTCAAAATATTTATCAGATTATTCTCACATCTCTGTCATATTAATGTTGACATACAGTGAATATATATTGTTTATTTCCTTTCAGATTACCCTTGTTTTTGATATATGAGTGACTTCTGATTGAAGCCTGGATATTTTCATTATATATATATGAGTCTCTGGATCTTATTCAAACCTTTTATTTTCATTGGCTTTGTTTGACACATCTGGAAGGAAGAAAGTGGTCTCAATACTGCCAAGTGGAGGTAGAAGTCCATATTCCCCGCTTTGCATCCAATGACACCTGACCAAGGTTAAGGGAGGTTCTTCATCACTGCTGGGCGTGGATGTTCATGCTGCCACTGACATCATGATGTGGCAGCCTCACTGTTCCTGAGCAGGGCTGACAGTCCTCACTCTTCAGTACGCCTCTTCTGACACTATCCCATTGGGAAAGGGTGGGTATGGAAGACCAGATCCTCATATGGTCTCCATTTACACTGAAAAACAATCTTGTTATTGGTTAGAGGGAATGAAAATCCCGGTTCCCTCCTTGGCATCCTGACACACCACCTTTACAATGATGTGGGGGTTACCTCTTTATAGCCTTGTGAGGGAGGACATATAGGCTTCCCATTCGATCTTTGCTGGCAAGGGTGTGAATAGGCACAAAGTTTTCCCTCTGTTTTTGGCTAGAGTAGAATGGCTATTGTATAAAAGTTTTCTGTCTTGATTGGATGCCCCTTTCCTGGTCCTTTGCTTTTCCTGCACCCATTGTTGGGTCTGGGTTGCTGCCTTTCCAGGCCAAAGTCTGGTATATATAAGAGAAAAAAGCCAGAAAAGTTACCATCTTGTCATTCTTTGAGACCATGGTCTCTAGCTGGTCTGCCTTCCTTCCACATTTCAGTCCTTCTTCATTTTTTTTTTTTTTAGTTACATATAATGTCCAGGATTTTTAGTTGAACTTACAAGGTAGAATAGAGAAAAAAATGTTTACTTCATCTTCCCAGAAGCAGAAGGCATTCTTATCCTAGGCCTGGTATGATTTTATTTTTATTATTTTACTACTTGGAATATTTTTTTCTTCTGAGATGACTTAGTTAAATTGCTTTGAGAAAACTTTTATACATTAAGGTTATTAGCTCTTTTGTCCTATATGAGCAAATATTTTCTGAAAATTTTTTATTTGACTATTAATTTATTTACGGTATTTTTTCCCAGCCACATAAATTTTAAAACTCTTTATGGTAAAATGTCTATAATAGTTATCCTTTATGAATTCTTCCATTGTTTTGAACTAATGTGTTTTATGACCATTCTGCTGTTCAATAAATTTTTTTTCTATAAATATTTTATGAATATTTTTCTAGCTGTTTTTTTCTTTTTTGATTTGTTGGCTTTGGTTTAACTCTTGCATTAATTCCTTAATCTTTGTGGAATTTGTGTGTGTAATAGAGATAAAGGTATAACAATATTTTGTTTTATAAAAATAGTTAACAAACTATGCTATTATCTTTATTAAACACTCTTTTCTTTCTTCAGAGCCTAGAATTAGCTCCATGTGCTTTGGTTTCCATGACGTGATGCTATTTTTTTTTGACAGACTTTTCTGCTTTGGAGTTTCTGACAAGGTCACTACTCCATTTAACCAGAGGCCTTGATCTCTTCTCTCTGAGACCTGCTTTGTTAGCAAAGAAGATCCCACCTCCACGGTTCATTTATTTCTAATGCCTACCAATCTGGCTTCTTCTGTGGGGCAGCTGACTACCCAGAGATGAAAAACACAGACTAGATTTATTGTTCTTTCATTAAAAAAAATGACATTGCTCATTATTCTGTAAATGAAACACTGTGTATGGTGCCCATACTAGAGCATACTGAAGATAAAATGGGAGGGACATAAGTAGTGAAACAGAGGGAGTTAAGAAAGTTTTTTTCATAATTCATCAAGATATGAATTCTGGAAATTTATTTCACTGTATTTGTCTTTTAACTAAAGATGGCATTAAATACAATAACTATAAACATTCAATTATCTCACTAAGGGTAATTGGCTTTGGAATAAAACAAATCTGATTTTGAAGCTATTTGGTTTCTTCTATGTGGAAGTTAGATGTCCAAAATAAAGTAAATGTGCTCTTTTGAAACATGTTTCCTATATCAATAATAGTAAAATAGTAATATGTACCTTACATTTTTGTTGTGAATGGTACATTTTAAAAATGACAGCTTAGTTAATATATCACATACCAAGTAATTAATATTAGATCCTCCTTTGATATCTTTTGTGGAAAACTACAGTCTCTACAACATAATAATGAAAAGGAAAACTATCACTTATTGAGTAATTAGTGTATGCTAGATAGATTGCAAGTATTTTTCTCGGTTTTATTTTATAGCATCTTTATGAACTACATATTATTTGAAATTATATTTTGTGGATGGTGACTCTAAGGCACAGAGAGGTGAAACACCTAATTTACAGTTATGTAATGTGTACATGGGAGGACGGGCATGCGAGTCTCAGGTCAGCCATACTCCAATTCAAGTTCCCTCATTCCTAAACCTGTACTACACTCCAATGAAAAAGGTTGCATTTTTGAGGTCAGTTTTAACAGATTAAGTCTGAGTTCAATCTATGGACTCAATTTCACTTTTCCAAATATACATAATGCATTAGTTGTATATACTGTTGAAACTGAGCTGTGTCTGTGTATGTCTGGTGTATGGAGGTGCCCATATCTCAAGAAACAAAAAACAGGCCACCAAGGATATTGAGATTTATTGTCAGAAGAGAAGGATGATTTGGAAAAGAACCTGGACTCTGCTACTGAAGGGGTCCTGGGCTAGCTTTTCATGGGCTCATATCTAAAAATGAGAGAAAAGAATTTTGTGCCCTCATATGAAAAGAATTTGTGTCATCAAGCAGTAATAGAATATGAGAGGTAGGCATGTCCCTCCCACTATAACTGAAGATAGTGTGCTCCATACCGGTATAGAAAAGGTGCCTTTCTGGCAGAGGCAGCAATGACAAGATGAAGTGATAGGAATGTTTACTAAGTAGAGAGCAAAGCAGGAGCATGGGAAAGAATAGGATAGTTAATAAGATTTTTTGCAAGTATACATTAAACATCCTACAAAATGGGTTGGGGTTCTCTATTTGGAGCTGGCAAGAGGCAGGGAAATCTGACACCTATGTTAATTTGGTCAAACTTGAAACTTTTCTTTAGACTAAATAATAGCTGATGATTTTACTTTTCAGAACTGGGTTTTATTAGGGTGAAGTTAGGTCTAGCCAACATTTCCATTTCAACTAAACTAGTGTTTTTAATTGAGTGTGCGATTTGGGGTACTTCAAAGCTACGGGAACTTGTAAATTCCTAATTATCTATTCCACATGACTTTCTCCCACAAAATTAATTACACCTATCTATAGATTCAGCTAGAATTTGCTTCTATTAGATACAACTTTTTAAATGATCAGAATGTTTGTTTGACATCATATCTCAGTGTTAGAGGAGGGAAGTTGAAAGAAAGTGATTTATCTAATAAACCTGCTATTTGGGTATGAAAATAGGCTATCTTATTCCTCTATGTTTTCCCAGAAATTATTTTATTTCTCAAAACTTGTAGGTACTTTCTTTTTGCTTAGTTTCAAATATAGGAAGTAGGTTAATTTTTGCCTTTTAAATGAACTAAAGAAAAAAGTTCTTAATATGATACCACTTTTTAATAAACTGAACTATAGAAAAATATTGGAACATATACTCCTAATTCAAGCACAGATATTTAAAAAACAAGTTATAGAAAGGCAAGATGTAGAATCATTTATTTTGTTCATAGCTAGAAAGCACTTTGAGGAGGCAGAATGAGTTATAGTTTTGCATGGGCTGTAGAGCCAGTGCCTTGGTTCAAATTCAGGCTTCATTCCTTATTATCAGTGAGGGCTTTAGACAAGTCACTTAACCTCTGTATCTCAATTTTCTTCATCTACAAAACTGGGCTAATATTAGGAGTGACCTTATAGAACTGTTGTGCCTGACACATAACAAGTTCTCAGTAAATATTAACTATTACTATTGACTTCGAGCTCTTCATCCTCCAATTGGGGAAGATGATTCAGAGAGATGAACCAGCTTGGAAGAGCTGAGACTACAGTTCTCATTTCTTGATTCTCATCCACCCAAGATGGCTGTTGAAGACCATTCGGGCAAATTCTCTCATTGGGGAGAATGAATTCTGCTGTTACAGAGAGGGAAAAAATTATCATATATACATGAAGCAGATATGATTTTGAGGCATCTAAAAAGTAGAACAGACAAATCTTTAAAAATTCATCATTCTGCTTGTCAAGTAAAAAAATCAAAGTGAAAATCCAATTTATATTTATTACATAGATTTCACATAAGAGCATAGAGTATGCATTTTTATTCCTCCTGAAAATACTCAATAAACTATGCTATTTCTGTCAACAAAATATTAGGTTCTAGACAAACAATTCCACCTAGATTTTCAGAGCAATACCATTTAATTTAATTGTAGTCTTTTCACTAAAACCAATGCATTAGAAAATATGGTTAGAGTTTAAACTAAGATAGGCCTTTTTAATGATCAGGAGGCAAAAAAAAATCTGTCAGGCTATACATACTGTTTTTTTTTTTTTTTAAAGAAATCTGGAATATAAATACAGAGATTGCTGTTCATGTTGAGAAAGCATGTGTGGACCATTTTTCTATACACACCATCATTCCTTTAAGAAAACAGAACATGATGCATGAATAGACCTTACCATGGGGCCTCAATTTTAATTTTCCAAAGTTTAGAGAAGCAACATCCATCAAGTTTCCTCCACTGTTGAGAATAATGCTGTTTTTGTCACACACAGGCTCTATTTTGGGCTCAAATATACACACCGACTTTAGACTATAGACTTGCAGACCTGTCAGCACAATGCCCCATTACAAATTGTCCCTTTAGCAAGATGACTTCATTTTAGCAGCCTGTTCTGGTTTCTGCATTCTTCCAGGTTTCACAGCTCAGTGCAGTCAAACAAGGTGATGGCATTTTTAAGGCTCTAGATTTTATTGGTCTATGAATTAAGGTAGGTGGCCAGGTGCTATTTCAGGGCTTTGTCTGGCAACTTGGTGCTAACTTTGCGTACACTGAGACTAAGAGGGTTGTGAACATAAATAGTGGCATTTATGGAAATGGCTACTATAACAGGAAGTGATTTCATATGTCATTAGTTAAAATAAGAGTATAGGAAGGTCTAACTCTAATCTGAATTATCATTAAAACCTGGAAAATATTATTTCTCAAGAAGAATTTATTAAAATCCAATCAACCATTATGTGCATTTTGAGCCTTCTACTTACTGAATGTTACTAAAACCCCTATACTTCAATTATTTCACATTACTTGCATATTTTTTGAATTTTCTATGAAGACATAATCCTATATATGAGAGACAGACCATGAGCCATAAACAGTCATACCTACTCTTGAAGTTGTATCTTTTGCCCAGGAATAAATTTTGCTCAAAAATGAACCATTACTATATATGAGGAAAGAGATTCAAGTAAAGATAATGATAGGTAGAGATAAGCTACAGAAGAGACACCTGGAGTCACAAGACTTGAAAAGAATTTCCAGCACTTGTAGAAGTGTATGAACAAAGTAAAATAGTTTAGTAATTTTACCTTTCATTTCCTTTCTTAAAATAGCACTAATGATAGCATCTATTCAGGCTGGCGAGTAAATGTACAATGTGTACATATATTTATGTACATAATTTGAAATGTATATGACTAACTGTAATTAAAAACTAAATGACAATGTAGAAATTGCTGTTTTGTTTGCTTTTCTCTGCTTCAGCTCAATAATTTTAGAATTTTCTTGTTAACTTTGGTAATTAAAGTCTCCCTTCTACTACTTCATATAATTCTCTACTTTGTTAATTGAATTCAGTGAAACACAGCTTGTGGGAGATGCATTCTTAAAAACAGAAATGGCCCTATGTATCTACAGAAAGGTCATTCATTCCTATAGCCAGCTCTGTCCTAGGTGGGGATGTAGATGCCCAAGCTTTGCAGATCATTAAGGACAATTTAAAATCAACGAAATATCAATGGTTTTAAAAGCAGGCTCTTAGTAATGTAAAACTCAATCTGTGTGAGGTTTTCTAATACATTTTATAACTGAGTGAGCTAGGATGAAATTTTGAAGACATCACAACTTTGCTCTGATATTGAAAAATGTAGCAGAATTAGAGTCTAAAACAATTTTCTAAATAGAAATTTTAGGGCATAAGGCCCTATAGATAAGAGAATCAGGAACTCTAAATATTCATAAACATTGGTTGTTGTCTACACAACAATTATGTACATAAATGTATGTACACATTACACATTTATTATCTGAGGAGAATAGTGTCCTGGCTGATCTGTGTAGGTCTGTGAGGTAAATAAGAAGGAAACACACATCACATTAAACCACTGGGATACTGGGTAGGCTAGATCCAGCCTCTCTTGGCTAATACAACTACTTCAAAGTTTGAGTTTAAGAGTAAATAATGCACCAGCACAGACACTCATGCAGTATAAATATTATATCCAAAAATGACACTTTCCTTCCTTTCTGTATCTTAGTGACAACACCCCTGGAGTTGAAGAACATTGGGCGATTCTCATTTATAATAATAGATATCATTATGTACTTTGTTCAAGACACTATGCCAAGCACAAGTGGATATGTTTACTTTTCTATCACTATGAAATGATAATTGTTATCATCTGTTTTACTGATGAAGAAATGGAGACAGGTACAATAAGAAATAGTAGCTATAATAGTCATTAAAATAAAGACCATTGAAGACAAACAAAAGAATGGCTATAGTCTATGAGAACAATTAGTTACCCCAACTGATTAAAGAAATGCTTCCCTGAAATAAGTCAACCTACTTAAGTCTTTATACTTAAAAGTTATAGTAAATAAGTTTCTCATATGCAATTATAATGAAAAAGTGAAAGATCATTTTCTTAATGACCAAACTTTTAGGAAAATTACAAAATACCACATCAACAAATGCAAATAAAATAAAAATGTATATAGTGAGATATTATATGTTAAATTATTGGGTTATATAAGCTTTTTGGGAAAGGGATTTTAACGGAAAGTCTGTTATAAAATCAGTGAAATATACTTCTTTAGAAATCAACCTAACTTCTCACAAATAGTTGTAAAATTTGAATTCTTCACTGTGAAAATTTTCTTAAGACAATAAGGTACTTACTATCATGTAAGGAATGACACTGCTTATTAGCAAAGAAACTTTCCTTTAACAAGCTCATTTATCAAATGTCAAAAATAGTAGACCCAACTCTATCAATTTTAATTTTTAAACTAAAATATGAGAAATAATAGGCTACAATACAATGCTTCACTCTACAGTATTCTCAAAACAGAGGTATTAGAAAAGATCTTACAACAGACTTTCAGATAGATTTTACTTACTTGAAGAAATTTACTGTGTGGAACATTGTAATTAGACATCTGTATAAATAGAACATTGTGTTCAACAACAATTATAACCATACAATTGTCCCCCTTTACTTAGTGTCACACACATGAAAGTTATACCTGTTATATACAAATGTTACCTCAATAAAAAATTAAATAAAACAATTTATGATAAAAAATGTACTATATTAATTATGCTAATATCATCCTTGGAGTATAGTTAAAGAGGCTGGCCTTTTATTTTTGCCCTGCTATTACTGTTTTTTAAATAAGAAAATAAAAACGAGGTAACAGAGAGGCAATAGACTGCTGCTTAGAATTCTGGGATTTTAACTCTCACAGAGTTTCAGAAAAAATGAGTGTGAGGATGGTAACCTATATGCTATGTTATGAAAGTGAAGCTTTCATAGAAACTGTCACTTTTTAAAAATTAATTCTCTAGACATATATTTTTAAAGTATTTATCTTTTCTAAGCTCTGGATCAATAAATTTATTCTGTCAAACACTTTTAAAAGAGTAAGTTTTCATTTTTATAAATATTAAGTATATGAGTAATAAATATTGAAGAACTGGCAATTGCATAACATGTGTGTTTTACAATAATTTATTCACCCATCCATCGACTCATTCATTCATCCAAAAAACTGTTATTTAATACATATCACTATATACTACGTATTGTGCTAGTCACTGAAATAATGGGTTAGAAAGGTGTTCAGAAATAAATTATCTACTGATATTCAATAACTAAATATAGCTGCAGGTTGATTATCTAGCTTATACAAATATATTTAATGTAATTTTCTCAAAGAAAAGAAGGCTGCTATCCAATTTTCTCAGTGTCAATTCCTTTTTTTGTACTGTTTATGAAGGTGCTATGTGCTTTCAAATATTCTTTGCCAGATGGGGAATTGTGTATTAGGAAGCATTAAATGTTATACTTAAAAAAATACAAATGTAAATTTCACTGTACTGATAGCTAATAATTAACTGATTTTTAAAATAAAATAACAATAACAACAATAACAAAACTGGGGTGTCTGGACGAAAACCAGAACTATATGTATATATGTTATTAAAACATTAAGTAGGTCATTAGATAAATGCAAGTTAGAACAAAAATGAAATATCAACTACAGGCCAATTAAAATGGCCAAAATCTAGGGCACTGACAACACCAAATGCTGGTGAGAATGTGGAGCAATAGAAACTCTCATTTGTTACTAGTGGGAATGCAGAATGGCACAGTCACTTTGAAAGATAGTTTGGCAGTTTTTCACGCAACTAAGCATACTTTTACCATATGACCCAGCAATTGCACTCCTTGATAGTTACCCAAAAGAGCTAAAAACTTATGTCCACATAAAAACCTGCACCTATACGTTTATACAGATTTATTTATCATTCCTAAATGTTAGGAGCAACCAGGAGGTCCTTTGGTAGGTGAAGAGCTAAACTGTGGTTAATCCAGACAGTGGAATGTTATTCAGCACTAAAATGAAATGAGCTACTAAGCTATTAAAAGACATGAAGATGCTTAAAGCCTATTACTAAGTAAAAGAAGCCAATCTGAAAAGGCTACCTATTGTATGATTCCAACCATATGGTATTCTGGAAAAGGCAAAACTACAAAGAATTTGTATGATTTTACAGTGATGGAAATATGTCATTACACACTTGGGCAAACTCATAGAATGGACAAAAGCAAGAGTGAACCTTGAAGTGAACTATGAACTTTGTTGATCATGACAATGTAGTAGGTTCATCACTGGTAACAAATGTCCCACTCTGGTGGGAGATGCTGATAATGAAAGAGGCTGTGCACATGTGGGGCAGGGGTTCATAGAAAATCTCTATACCTTCCTCTCAATTTTATTGTGAACAAAGACTGCTCTAAGAAATAGTCTTTAAAAGAAAAAAGGGGGAAAAAAGGACTAAGAAGGAACAAAACTGGAAAATTTGTTGGTTCAAACCTGAAATAAAACTGTATTTCACTTGATGAATGTTTTCTACTTTTAACAAGAGTAGAAACTACATTTTAAGAATTACTAAATGATATAGAAATGTTCCTGGCAACAGGAAAAAAAAGGAATGTAAAATTTAAAAAAATGATGCGAAAAAGAAAAAAATTCTTTACAAGGCTACGTAGAGGTTAGGAATAATTGTATTCTAGTAGTATTTTAATACAAATAATTATGATGAAGGGCATCAGTTGACATGCACAGAAGTAGTGTGCTTAAAAAAATGTACTGATGAGTAACCTAAAAAATATTTTAGGGCAAGAGTGTGTTCACTCATTTTTGTATCTATAGAGTCTAACAGAGGAACAGCTGTAAAAGGTTTGTTGAGCACATGAGTTACTGAATTAATGAGTAAAAGAAGAAGGTATAGGATTACTTCTACTCTAATGGAGCTTCAAGAAATTTGCAAGAGAAGATACTATTCTATTTTTTAACATAAAAACTAGATTCCCTCCTTACATTAAGGAAAAAGAACACAATCCTATTCTTCATTGATGTCTGTTAAAACTATGGTCTTTTCAGGTATTTATTTATACAGGATCACCTTCCAGATGTGCTGTTCAGTGTCACATGGGACACATTTATCTTCACGTGCTTCTAAATCTCTTTTATATGATTCATACTGAATTTCAGTCCAACTACCTTTAAAAAAAATAAAAACAAACATTCCCTAAGGTGCTCAAGTTCATGCAGTTCCAATACAGCACATAAACTGCAACAAACCATATGCTGAAGAGACTAGAATAAATAGTCCCTTTAAAAAACTGAGCTGCCAACAAAATTGAGATTTCATTTTCAAATGATTTTCTGCGAAGTAAACGTTTTTCAAGCTTGATCTTTGTGTAATTTTTCACTGGCATCTTTCAAGCTAGGAACAACCTGCACACGGTTCTTTTTGTAAAAAAGGGTTTGATATGCCACTGTGTCACCAAGTCCCAGTGAGCTAATTTGTTCTAAAGACAACATTACTACATCAATACAACACAGCTTAACCTTCAACTAACCTTATTCTGTTTGCTTTCTACATCCCCACTGAGGCTCTCGGCCAGAAACATCCTCTCAATTCTGGTTTCATTTTTTTCTAGGTGGAAAATATGTGCATATAAACTGTGCTGCTTTTATATATCAGAGGAAAGGCAACATTCACACAATCCAAAAGTCAATCTCAATCAATCTCTCTCTGTCTCTCTCTTTGTCTCTCTCTGTCTCTGTCTGTCTGTATCTCTCTCTCTCTCTCTCTCTCTCTCTCTCTCTCTCTCTCTCTCTCTCACACACACACACACACACACACACACCACACACACCCCTCTTGTTCACTATCTTACAAAACATGGAACCACTTCAGAGAGACAATGCCTAACAGAACTCTACCTTACATCAAAGTCCCAAAAGAGAAATGGTGAAAAACAAGAGCAAACCCAAATCCCACTGTTTAGTGTTTTGGCTCATGTTTGTTTATTTCTGCCTTTGAAAGGTCTCTTACTCTACTATCCTTTTCCTCATGAGCAAATAATGACAGTTCTTGGTGAAAAAGCCGTGAAATCAACTCTTGTCTTCATTTCATCTGCTATTTATCCTTGAGCTCTCCTCTTTCAGATCCAAAACAAAATAGCAGTACTTCATTTGTTTCTTCGTTTGTTGAATTCTCAGACTTAATTCATTTGTCTACAATCAGATATGCTAGACCTAGATCCTTCTCTGTGCTGATCAGATGTTATTTTTCAATTCCTTCCCCTGCCAAACAAATCATGAAACATTGGTATGCTGAAGCAGTTTTGAATAACTTTATTCAGAATTTACACTTGTTAGATTAGTTGACAGGTTCCTTTTTTCCCCAAAAAATAAAAAATTTTAGTTTGAAATTGTAGGGTGGGAAAGAGAATACACCATATATTTTATGTTAGGAGGGTCAATGAATTGAATCAGCTAGGTGAACTGCTGACTACTGAGGTCAAATCCCACTATCTCAGATAACTATAAATGACCAAGGACATAATATTCAGTTGTCAAAAGAGGGAAACAGTAAAGAGAATGTGAGCCAAAATGAGCTTGATCATTGAAGAACCACAGAGAATATCTGTTAGCTTCAGAATTAGGAGTAACAGAATTATGGCTTTCTCTACAAAGTTTATCACAAGACTGGAAAAGAACTCGTGGGCAATAGAAACTGTTTTGTTAGGGAAAAGCTTGATATTTTTAGCATAACACTGTTTGTCACCATCATTTTAGTTTAAAACGTCTTTAAGCCAGTACAGTCTTAAAATTTAGCACCTTAGAAAGTCCTCATTGATGTTTTGGAAATAAACAAGCAATTGTAAAATGTCTTATATACAGTTTTATCTGGTCAGAATGGTCAGTAGATGAACTACAGAATCCAATTTATGAAGTCTTTAAGGTTACAAAGGAGAATTATGTTAAGTTCAGGACAATTAACATTACTTCTATTTTATTTAATTCTAATTCTGTGGAATTGATAAGACAGTTATTACCAATGGCAATTTATTTTGGAGGGAAAAATTAAAAGAGACATCTGATGTGACTCATTGAATTGTGTCCTCCCAAAATTCATGTCAAAGTCCTGACCCCCAGCACCCTATGTGACTTTATTTGGAGAAAAGGTCATTATGCAGGTAGCTAACTGAAATGAGTTCATGGAGATGAGCCTTAATCAATGTAACTGGTGTCTTGTAAAAGGAGAAAATTTGGACACAGATATGTACACAGAAAGAATGCCACGAGAAGATGGAGGCAGAGATCTACAATTCAAGGAGTGTCAAGGGTCGTCAGCAAATCACCAGAAGCTAGAGGAGAGGCAAAGCACACTGTCCCTCACCACCCTCAAAAAGGAACCAATCAGGCTGATATCTTGATTTTGAACTTGCAGCCTGCAGAACTATGAAAAAAAACAATTAATCTCTCTCTAGTTTGGTGTGGTAATTTTCATGGCAGCCTTAAGCAGATTTACTTTTTGTCTGAAGGAACTGCAGTTACAACCTGTAACTCAGTGATTGTTTTACATCAGAGGTATCCATGAAGGTTTTTCAGAACCTAAATGCTCAGGCAAAGCCTCAAAACTTCCTGACTCAGAACAATGGGGATGGGAATCAGAAATGGATAATCATGAAAACTAATGCACACCTTGTTGTCAGGACCACTGGTCTAAAATAAGGGTGGACTCCGTAGTTCCGGGGGTGCTGTCTATTCCTTATTTAGGGAGAGAGAGCTCTGTTTTTTTCAGTAGTGGGAGCTTCATGGCAGTGACTTCAACCTTGGCTACGTGTTAGATTCATCTGGGGAGCTTTAAAAACCACAATTGCAGGCTGTACCCAGATCACATAAAAAAGACTTTTGAGGGTGAGATCCAGACACTGGTATTACTGTAAACTTCCATGTGGTCACAATGTGCACTCAGATCTGAGAACCTCAGGTTTAAGTTTAAGAAGCAGAAGCTGTGGGCAATGACTAATCAGCTAATTAACATTGCCAAAGATCAGATAACTTTATATAATCCACATAAATCACCTCAAAAAAAAATCACTAACACCTCAAAACTTACTGAGCTGTTACGTTTTTTCATTGTTCTCCATTTCTCTCTTTTTCTGTATTCTTTTTCATTTCTCTCTCTCTCTCCATTCTGTTTTAACTTTCTTGGTCACTCAGGTTTTTTTTTTCCTTTCCTTCACATACTATTTAATCCCTTCTCCAACATTAACTTGACGAAACATGAAACCGAAGTTATACACGTGCATCATACTTTTGAGTCAAATTTTATCATCCCTGATCCTATTTGGGAAATTGTTTGAGCTGAAATATTTTATATGTCTTTAAGAAATAACATCATCTAAATCAAAATGCCTTTTCACATGTTTTCCTAAATATACGCACCTCTCTCTTCCCACCCTCTTTTCCTCCCTCTGTGTGAGTGATCACGGATACTACATATCCTTAGGAAATATCCGTTGGATTAAATGTCAGGCCCCAGACGTTTAAGAGCTCAGGGGCGTCTAGGAGGGTGACAACATTTTTCCATTCCCAAGTTTATTTCCCTGGTGCAGCTCTGAAGAACTTGGACATTTTCCTGGGGAGCATAACAGCAGCTGCTAGAAGGCAGCAGAAAAGGACCGTACATCGCACTCAGAGAAGGTGTTGAGAGGATAATAGTGAGTTGTCTCACCACTGACGAAACTCTGAATGGCGCCAAGAGTTAAGAACTGCCAACAAAACTTATGACTGCGAACAGCAGATAAACTTATTTGGGGTTGAATTTAATTCCCTGGGAGTCTCTTCTAGGAAAACTTGAGTCTTCATTTTCTCAGGACTGATGGCCTCATTCTCTTTTTCTTGTGCTATCATCTTGAAAAGGAACAAGATCTGTTGCACTTAGGTCCTAGCTGGATCGTGGAAGTTAACTCCCCAGTTACTCCAGAGACTGCACTGCAGATGTAAGACATCAGATCTATTTACTAAAGAACAAACCAGTATGAACTGCATCTGAGACCCAGCAGAAAAAAGTCACCTGCTCTAGCTTTTCCTTTTTAATTTTTTCCCTTTTATTGAGACTTTTTCCTCACTCTGTCTTATTTTGACCTTGCAATGATAATAAAGAATGTAGCTTTTAAAAAGTCTCCCAATCTATGGATCTGTGTGCACAAACAAATCAAATTTCATTATAAAGTTTTCAAAAGTTGGCCGCCTAGAAGTGCCTTGTAGAACACAGGACTAGAAAACACTGGCCCAGATGATGCTCACATAATTAGCAGACCACAATTTTTAAAAGTCCCCCAAGTACTTATGTTTTTTTTTTTAATCCAAAATAAGCATTTGTTTTAGTGTCTTTTGGATAGTCATAGTTTATTTTGCAGAAAAAAAATGCTCATCGCTGGTCAAAGATTTGGACATTTTGTTCTTCCTGCTTCATGATAAGCACTGTAGCTGTCAACTCTTAAGTTTCGTTATTAAAAAAACCCATAAAGTTGTAATTCTGAAAATAAAAAGGTCAACTACTCAGTCAACTGTTAAATAACATTATTTCTGATTTAAAAAAAGAACCTCTGTAAAGACACAATGAACCAACGTCTCCCCACTTTGCTCCCCACAACATGCAGACACATTGGCACCATTCTTATTAAGCTCAGTGGGTGTACTAGTTTCTGAGTGCTGGTGTAGCAAAGTCCTATAAATGAGTTGGCTGAAAACAGTAGAAATTTATTCTCACAGTTCTGGAGGATAGAAGTCTGAAGTCAAGATACCAGCAGGGTTGGTTCCTTCAGATACGTCTGAGGGAGAATCTGCTCCATATCTCTTTCCCAGCTCATAGTGATAACCAGCAACCCTGGGGTTCCTTGGGTTGGAGATGCATCACTCGCTTATCTGCCTCATTCTTCATGTGATGTCCCCTCTGTGTTTCCTCCTATCCAGATTTTCTTTTTAGAGAGACACCAGTCTCATCAGCTGAGGATCCACCTGAAGGACCTCATGTCAACTTGAATACATCTTCAAAGACATTCCATTTCTAAATAAGGGCAATGCTCACAGGTACCTGTTTGTTTTCAAAGGACACCATTTAATTCATAATAGCAGGTTTTAGGAACATTCTGCATAAATATAACAGTTAAATTTCAATGTTAGAAAAATGAACTTTTTGGCAAAAAGAACTGTAAGCTTGTATCCAGCAGGTATGTTGCATGTTTACAAACTATTTCTGCCTATTTAGAATTGACTCAGTATTATTTTGGTTCTAAATCCAGTTCTCACTTTCTGTCCATTGTCTTTATTATTTATTTTTATAGAGGTGAAATTCATTTGTTTCTTTTTCTTTTCCTTTAATTTTCAACCTTTAATTTTAGAAAATTTTAACATACGAAAGTAGAGAAAATAATGAACCTATAAGTATTTAATATCTAACTTAATTTCAACACATGTCTAATCCTGTTATTTTTACAGCTCTTACCTATTTCCCATATCCCTCAATATTTCTGAAGCAATTTCTAGACAGTATATTATTTCATCCATAATATTCCAAAATGGTTCTCTAAACATTAAATATAATTGCAATGCTGTTATCCTTCCTATAAAT
Organism: Cynopterus sphinx; assembly: GCA_030015415.1. Lineage (NCBI taxonomy): Eukaryota > Metazoa > Chordata > Mammalia > Chiroptera > Pteropodidae > Cynopterus > Cynopterus sphinx. Next base: position 46,848,415 of record CM057389.1, on the reverse strand, counting down.
CTAACAATTCATTAACTTTATTAAATATTCCATGTTTAAATTTTCTTGATTTTCTTACATATTTTATTAGAATTTATTTGTTTAAAGAATAAAGATATACTTTATATATTGTAATTTGCTGATATTTCTATTAAGTCACTTTTAATCTATAAATTTCATTTCCTCTTTTTTATATACATTTTAAAGGAGCCAGGTCATTTGTGCAGTAGTGCCATGCTAGTCGATGTGCTGTGCTGTTTTATGAGATAAGGAGATTGCCCCCAAATGACAATTGCACAGTTCCCCGCAGCTCAACTAATGAGTGTGATTAGTGATGTAACTAACTTACATTTTGACAGAAGCTCTTCATCTCATCATGGCAACAAACTTTTCCCAAACTTTTGCTCAGGGGACCACACTTAGAGAAGCATTGCTTTAGACTGGACCACTGTTTGGGTGCTGTTCACTGCGTACCCAGAATGTCATTTAACATGTGCCTTTGTTTCTTGTAGTTCTTGTAGGTTGGTCAGCCATCTAATGCTTTGATCAGATTCAGAATTAATTTTAGGCACAACAACTTCCTAAGTGGTGTTGTATACTGCTACCAGCAGGTACAAAGTTCTGGTTACATCACTCTTTGTGGTGTTAACTACCATTTTAGCAATTATTTCTTAGATTAATTAGTTCATAAGTTATGGTGAAATACAGTAGTCTAATTCTTTTGTTTCTTCTTCATTTATCAGCTGAGATAGTTCTATATTGAGAAACTTCTTTTTATCCATTATGTGGGTTATAGTTCATATAGGAAAGGCAAAGTCCCCTGTTTATTTTCTTTTATTACCAGATTTTAAGAGGGTTTACCCAACATCCTCTGAAGGTAATCTATGAAGGCAACAATGGATGTGTGTTTTTGCATGTGCAATGAATCATGGATTTAAACATATTAAGTGTTTTAATGTACTGCTCTTCTTATTATGAATGCTCAAATTATCCCATTTTTGGCCAGTGGCAACCTCTTCAACTTGATTCCTGAGTCCTTTTGATATACCCTGAGTAACCTCTTACATATTTCTTGGTTTTGGTGCAACACAATGTCCCAGGTTCATCTTTGTATCTGTTGTGCTTGACCCAAAATCAGTCAAGTAGATAAGAAGCTCTGGTCCTTTAATAGCCTCTGTCCTGTGAGTGCATTTTTACAGAACCATTCTGGGATTAAACTGCTCATTAGATAATGTTTTTAACCTCTTCCTATGTTTTATAAAGAACTTCTTTTCCCTCTAAAATAAAGATTATTGTAGATGCAATAGAGTCCTGATAGTCTGTGAGTTGCTCAGATAAAACCCAGATGGTTGGTCATAATAACCACAATAAAATTTAATTTTAAAATTTAATAAAGAAAACTTAATGATGAAGTTGCTATGGTCCCTAAGGGTATATTTTGGATCCTCATCTCCCCATATATACTACTCAAGGTATATATGGGTGTCTGTGAGATTCAAGTCTCTTTAGCTATGACAGCAGGTCCAAAAGTAAATTTCTCTACCCAGATTCAGCCAACAATCTTTCAACAAACTAGTGCAGGCCAATTTTTTTTTCTTGGGGTGGGGGGTTGTTTTGTTTTTAACTCACAATATGGAGGTAGTCTTAGAGAAGTCTTGATTTTTAAATGATGTTAGTGCTAGATTTGCCCATTTATTTTTTCTTTCAATGTATTAATTTCATACTCCTTTATGTGCAGGGGACTAGAGTTTCAGAGATGACGAAGATAAGGAATCTATCACCAAGTTGCTGATACCACATGGGAGATCACATTTCAACAGCATCTAAGATTTATACAACACAATCTAAGAAGCATAAGGGAAAATTAAATATATTTATTCTTTTGACTCTTTAGTAAAAAGTGTATTTCACATGTACAATACATTATAATTTTATTTTTATTGTTAATAATAATAGATTATGTCAAAAGAAAAAAATCAGATTAATAAACAAGAGTGTGTATTTTAATGAAAACAGTATAACTTTGAATTTAAAGAAGGAAAAATTGTGTCTTTATCTGCTAAAACTGTGAGGCCTTTAATGCAAAGTGCCAGACATCTGGTTACTACAGCCTCAGGGCCACAGCAATAAGCAGGCAAGAAAAAGGACTATGTCATTCTTAGAAATCTTGACCTCAGTCTTGTCACAAAGCCAAAATGTTTTAGTACTTGGCAGTGTTATTTTATTGACACATGTCAAATAATTCTAATTTATGTTCATATAATCCTACATCTTGAGGTTCAGCTTTGCAACAAACAATGGAATTCAATATGACAATAATGTTCATAATAGAGCCAAGCAAAATGAGAACTTTTATGTTGAACTTGGAGTAGCAAGGAGAATCATAAAGTATGTAAATGTTTTAATTGTTTAGCTAATCCTGTGACCTGTGAGTGTACATATATTTTTACTAGATTTAGGATGTTTTACCTTACATAACCAAGGACACAACTTAATTTAATACATAATGAATATAGAACGTCATATGCAAAAATCGAAGTTTACACAAGACAGAAAAAATCCATGAAAAGACTTCTCAGTGAGGATCTAATCTTTATGAAAATGAGCTTACATATTATTTTAAGAGGTAGTTATCTTATTTTTGAGGGAATCTTAGAAAAATATTCTCAATATTTCTCAAAATATTCACTCTGTCATCTATGGTAGCACTGAAGATTATTTTTGGCCATTCTCTTATTTATTTTCACATATTAGGCAATTTTCCATTTAAACGAATAACTTATTTATTGGCACTAAAATAGAATTAAAAGTACACAAAACAAACAACTACAGATACTCTTATCAATAGCAATGCAAAAATTCTAAGATAAAAAATGACAAACGATCCAATAGCACATTTAAAAAAGAGTTGTGTTTACTTCAAGATTGCAAGTGTGGCTCCACATTAGGAAATCCATCAGTTGGTTTCCCCATATTAATAGTTATATAAAGAGAAACTACATATCAAATCTAAAGATATAGAGAAGATATTCCAGGATACTTCTTCCTTGACAGTATGATATACACACTTCGGGCTCCCAGCTAGCATTTACATAATTTGGGACCATTAGACCCATTCCTGCTAGAGACAAGGATAGTCTTTGGCCATGCCACCCTGAACGTGCCTGATCTCGTCTGACCTGAGAAGCTAAGTAGGGTCGGGCCTGGCTAGTACTTGGATGGGAGACCACCTAGGAAGACCAGGTGCTATAGGCATAATAAAAAATAAAAGTTAAAAGAAATAAGAGATTGTAAGCTGACAAGGTCCTTGCAATCTGTGAGGTCAACCAAGGGTTGCCTGGCCTAAAAATTAAAAATAAAAAACAAGGATAAAACGAAGAAACCCACATTACACTGGAGAAATAAAATAGTGCAGTCAGAAGATGGGATGTAAAGTAGCAACTCAAAAGATATACCTTTATGGCTATATTTTACATATCATCTTCTTTTCCACTGTATCTTTGTATTTGTGTATGTATTGGTGTGTATGTGCGCGTGTGTTCGTATGGGCAGACAAGAGAACACAGTGACAATAGATTAGGAAATTTGCTCATTAACATGGTAATACTGATTTCTCTGATACATGTGAGGTGATATTTTAAAAAATTTTGACTTTCTTCTTTATACTTTACTGGAGAATTTTATTTTATAGAAAATATATAATTTTTAGTTTAAAAAAACTTATGACAAGCAATGATTCTTTAAGATCTTTCAAAGTGGAATTTATGTAGCATAGATATGGATCTGGATATAAGTTAAATTACCTCTGACCACAAAATATATGCTATGATGTGATAGGACATAAATATAGACAAATATTTGGCCTCACATAACCTACTGCTCAAAGTCTTTTGAGTCATTCCCAAAATTCAAAAGTAATGACAATCACCTAATTTTCTTCTACTTTAGTAGACACTGATTGTCTTTAGTATTAAATTACACACAGAATAAGGAACAGAGAATGAGCTCTCCACTCTCACTTAAATTCAACACACCACTTCTCTTTGAACTAGAAAAGGTATACTGCAGCATTTTTCTTAAGTAACTAATGCAGAGAAGGGGACATGGCACCCGGTTACTAACCACTGAAATCCTTTCTCCCAGTCGAGCTTGAGAGAAGTGTTTTAACAGTGTGTTTTCTTTTTTAATCATTTAAAAACCTTTCAAAATCTAGGAAAGAATGGGCCCCTTCAAGGACCTAATATTGTTTTTCCACAAGTCGACTTATTAAATATATATTGATTTTTTGCTGTGCCAGGCAATGTTTTATTCTTCAGGGATCCACGACTATTGAAGAGTGAGACTCTGAACTAGAGAGGCTAGAAAGGAAGACTCACATATAAACAGAGATGCCATGAAGTTTTGGGGGACAAAAAGGAAGGAGAAGTTATTTTACTGGAGTTGGGGTGCAGAAACCAGAAAAGATTCAATGAAAAAATAATGCTTGAATTTGTTTTTAAAAGCCGAGTGTGTGGTTTTAAAGCAAGCCACAGAGTAAGCAGTAGGCATAATTCACGGAGATAAAGAGCTACTAGTTGAACGTGATTGCATATTATGCTAGAAACGGAGGAGAAGAAGAGGTGGCTTAAGGTAGGCCACATCATAAAAGGCCTTCTTATCATGCTAAGAGCCCACTGGTGCTGACCCTGTTCTCTGGCTGGAATGAGTTCCTCTTGATGTCTTGACTGGTAAACTCCTACATAGTCTTCAAGACTCAAGAGAAAAACCAACTCTCCTGAAGCTACCACTGGCATAGCACTTACGACAAAGCATTTATTAGGTAGACACTTGTTAGATGATTAAAACCCAGGAGAATAAGGTTGGTGGGATTATAACAGAGACATTGGAAATAAAACCTCATCTGCTAGAATAGGCCATATCTTCAGTATCAAAGGACATCTCTGAATAAGTGGATATGCTGTGTTCAAGAGACTGAATTTCACCAACATTCTCATTGGCTGGGTTATGACTGAATGAGGTTTATAAAGACATTTGTTTCCCACCTGCTTTCACCCTTCAAAGATCTATTTTTCTTGGCAGAGTCACACCCAGAGATTTGGCTCCATATGAAGTTTGCATTTCCATTAATTCTGAAAAAATACAGTCAAGGTTTAACACATGCTTAAAGTTTAGTTCAGTTTGCTCTTTTTATAGGCCCCAAGCACAGGTGTATTCAGCTTGCATTGCTCATTATGTTATGACGTTATGTTATTTTAAGCAACGATATTGCTTTTACTGAAAAATAGGTTAAATGTGTATAGAAATGGTTTTGCATAATGCTTTCTTTGCTGAGATTATTTGTTATAGTAACCAAGTCTACTATATTCTAATAAAATAATAATTCATTAGAGTTATTTATGGTATCATCTCTTCTGTCCCTCAGAGCATTTTAACTTGTAACATTTTCTATTTTGCAAACAAAATGAACAAACACACAAACAAAAACTTGGTAGAGCCAGCTACAACATATAGACTCTAAAAGTTAAAGGTAGTACTTTATTAAAAGAATCCAACTCTTTAATTATTTAGTGGATATTATCATCCAACATATTATGCCAGAATTATAGTAGGCAGTTAATTGTGTACTAAATGTCTATGGAACTGCACTGGAGAACTAGGCATTATAGAGACTATGAAGAAATAAAATAAAAAATCAACTTTCAAGGGATACAAGATATATTTAGAGATATTACACATAGAAAGCAGAGGTTTCTACAGATGGTGGTTTTAGAGACTTGTCTAAACTCTTAATTTGACAGTTGAAGAAGCCCAGGCCCTATGAGAGAGGTGACTTGCCTAGAATTGGCCATGGAAACTGCAGAAAAAGAGATACAAGGGGTAAGTGGAGTCATCTTAGGGGCAAATGCAAAATCAACTGACATATTTAAAAAAATATATGGAGATCACTGAGTCAAATGAAAATATGAAGGAGATGTAGCCCAGACATCAGTTGTGCCATGTCTAGCTGTTGCTATCTCACAACTGGCCTCCTCCCCATATCCTCTACCCCCTCTTTCAGTTCCTATGAGAACACAAGCATTTACTAGTGTCTACAAAAATCGAGGCATGGCTGGAAGGATATCAGTTCAAGAACTTTACTAAAGATGCAAACAGTGGCATATTGGGAGCCAAAGCTCAGAATGATGGTTACTGCCATCTCTCTGGCTCCATTTCAATCATTTTCTCTCTGACTTTTCCTGTTTTCTCATTTTGGGACAAAAACTAATGATAAGAATCTTTTTCTCTGAGAGGTGGAATATTAGTGATTTCAGAAATTTAAAAATGTAATTTACTTTAGTTTGAGATTTTATACTGTTCATATTATTTTGTAATAAAAATCAAAACAGTAAGCCATCAGATAGAAAGAGGAATGAAATTAATTTGATGCAGTTGACTTAATGGACCACAACCAAATGAGGTTCAGTTTTTAAAAATTATTTGATGCATCCAATTGATCTTCCTTTAATAAAAAGTTAAGATCAAAGAATAGAATGCTTTATTGGTAATAATTTCTCAAATTTATCAACTCACGTTTGTTTTATAATCATTTGTTGTTATTGTTATGATCTCTTCCTTGTACACATTTTGAAAAGGGCAAATACTAAAAAAAGATAAATTATAAAATATTAAATATCATCATTTGGTACATATTTTAAAATTTTATTTTTCAGATGTTGTTCACATGTAACTTATTTTAACCAAACACTTTCTGAAATTAAGCTGGGGTCTGTTTCCATTTTGCATGTTGATAAACTGAGACAGAGAACAATTGAGTAACTTACTTCATTTAAAGATATGACCAAACACAAAAAATCTGGCACGGTGATGAAATAACATTTTTGTCTTAAGCATCAGGAAGTCTGCTGAAGCACCTCTTCCGTCTACGTGGGTGACCAAGCTAAGAACTCTGTCCTGTCTAGAAGCATGCCTTATGCTCATACAAAGTGGTATGTCATCTCTTCAATCTGTCCCTCAACCTGGTGGTGTTGATATAGTAGAACAAATTTGTGTTTTATAATTTTTATGTTGTCATCCATTAGTGGGTCATGAAATCAGTTTAGTGATTGCCATCAGGATCATAATTAAAGAAAAGAAATGCAATGTCAGTTTTCTTAAATGTGTTCACTGAACTTGAAGGGCAAACATGTCTATCTTTTACAAACTTATCTAGCTGTGTTAGCTGAGGCTGCCATAACAAAATACCATAGACTGGGCTTATATAACAGAAATTAATTTTCTCACAGTTCTGGATGCTAGAGCTTAAGACAAAGATCTGGGTAGGTTTGGTTTCTCTTGAGACCATTCTCTTTGGCTTGCAGACAACAACTGCCTTCTCTCACTGTGACCCCACATGGCCTTTTTCTGTGGATGCTCATCCTTGGTGTCTCTTCTTTGTATAAGGACACCAGTTTTATGATCTCCTTGAACTGTAATCACCTTTTTAAAGGCCTTGTCTACAAACACAGTCAGATGGGGAGGTAGGACTTTAATACATGAATTTTGAGGGGACACAATTTAGTTCATAACACCATCCAACTTATTCTTCCCTAAACCCCACCATAGCTTTTAGTGTAAATGCCATCACTACAGTACCTTCTGCCACAGTGCAGAAAAATATTTGACTCAGGGTTAATATAGAAAGAAATTAAACAAAAACTGAAGGTGGAATTAACTAGTGAAACTGAATTAACTAAATAAAAATGTAACAAAGCAGGTGAAAAAAAATTTAAAGAGAGTTAAGCAGTAAGATTTCTTTTGATTATTCTGAACTCATTATTCTTCCACTCAAAGAAATATCTGCAAATGTGTTCATTAAATTTAAAATTGCATTTAAAAAAATTTAGCTAAAGAATAGCTAGATTATAAAGTAAAAGGTTACTTTTGTATTCTAAAACTGAATTTAAACATACTTAGCACCTGATTATCTTACTCATTACCCTGGAGAAATAATCACAACATTCTGTTCTTGTTTCTTTTAAAAGAAAACTTCCAGGTTTTTCTATGTGGTACTACTTAATAGTAAACCAACACATCTATAAGATACATAGAGCATTCCTAGATATCATGGCAATTGAATGATAACAAAGCAAAATCAAACAATGGAAAAGTTATAACATATAACAAATGGCAAGGAAAATTGGTTATCATATTTAAAAAACATATACATAGAAATAAATCTGGGTGAATTTAAAATTTAATATAAATGAAATCATAAAAAATAGAAGAAAACATGAGTGAATGTGTAATTGATTTAGAGAAAGAAGTAACATAAAAATAAATTTAAAAATTGTCAGGGAAAGGATTAATAAATGTCTCTTTATAAAAATAAAATATCTCTATATCCAAAGCCAATGTTAAGCTGTCAATGAAATGAGAGTAAACAGAAATATTTGCTCTTATTTCTTCCTAATATCTACTAAAATTATATAAATTGCTAAAATAAAAAAAAAAACAGTAAACACATAAGGACAAAAAAAAGAGGTGTGAAGATGATAGCAACATAATTTGGAAGCTATCGAGCAAAAAGATTGTTGATATCTGATTTAGGAAAGTAAGAAAGCAGAATTGTAAGTTAGCAGCAGAGAAAGCTGGAAATGAACTTGATCTGTACTGTATACCCCAGAAAGCTCAGGAACTGGAGGTAACATGTACCGCTGGAAGAGAGAGTGAGGTTGGAGCTGAAAAAGATGGGTGAAGCACTGTTTAAAGAGCAATTACCCCGGTCTCTAACCACAGCCACTATGAAAAGAGCGGGGCACCCCTCCTTTTCTACCTGGCAGAAAGCCAGAAGCATATTCTCTGAAGGGAGCAAAACTGATGTTTTCTAGATAGAAGGGCACCAGGTACAATTGTAGGCAGGATTATTATGCTAAAAAGAGGAAGATTAAGGAAGGTATATACATCAGATACTAAGAAATTTGTCTCTCGGCCCTTGTTTGAACTCTGTTCACAGAATTTTGACAGCCAGATTTATAGCTTCCGGGCAAGAGAGTACAAGATTCTTTTCTATGGAATTTTGAACAGACCAAAAAACCCCCTAAAATTACTACATTGCAGACTCCCCAAGGAAACAAAATCAACAGCAACAGAAACTGCCTAATGCTTTACCCTGTAGTGAGGCCTACAATTGAAAGCCCCATGCACAGAAAGACTGCCATCAGTGGTTTAGTCTCTCTCTTACATCAGCAGATGAACAAGGAAAAGTAGGCATCTAGAGTAAACTCTGATATAAAATACAACATGAGCTACTCAGAAACAACAAAGATACAAGCAAGACATAGAAACTAAAAAAAAAAAATCCCAGAAGAGTAGAAGACATGTGGCATCCAAGAAACATCAATGAGATTGTATAAAATTCTTAATTAAAAAAAGAATTATCCTAAAAACAAAAACAAAAAAATCTAAAAATAGCAAAATTCATTTTAAAGAGAAAAAAGTTAAAGATGAAGATGTAGAGGAGATAAAAAGATGGAACAAAAAAGAAAAATATAAGAAAATCAAAGAATTAGTCAAGAAGGCTTGATATCTGGATAATGGGAATTAAAGAAAGAAAGAGAGGAAACAGAGAAAAATAGAAAGGAGAAAAATAAACAAAATTATTTCTAACCAAAGAACAAAGTTTCCACATGCAAGGATACAATGAATGTTTATTACAAATGAATAAGGATGAAAAGACACGAAGGTACATCATGAAATTTCAAGAATACTGGAAGCTAAATGATAATCCTAAAAGCTTCCAGAAAAAAAAATCATATTATATTTAAAAGATAAAAAAAAATATGAAAACAAGCTCTGAACAGTAACCTTGTAGCTTGAAGAAAATACAACAGTAGTTTCAAACTCCTAAGGAAAATTCTAACTAGCATTTGTCAATTGCAGGATTATTGTCTGGGAAGTTTCTTCCATATCACTAGGGAGTTCAAGATGCCAGTATCTTTAGTTTTTCTCTTGAGCTGGTCAAGATTCTATAGAAAATAATTTTTTAACCTTCTACCTGGAAGGTATAACCTTGTAGCTAGAATTTTGTGAGCTAAGTCCAGAAATAAGTGTGTGTGGCATTATCTTACTGCTGAGTACTGAAATTTTTCATATAATCAGACTGTCCATAAAGTACAAGGGAAGGATGGAGATCATCTCAGACATACACCAATTTAAGGCCCTTTCCTATCAAAGCAAGAGATTTAACGAAAAAAAAAAAAAAAGATAAAGCACAGAATCCAGAAAACCAGGGTTCAAAACATATAAATGAGGTGAAATAAAGACCTTTGCAGATGGTACCTTCACAGCAGGCCCAGAGAAACTGCATATACAGACTGCAACTGCTCAGTGGCTCTGAGAGAAATACCTTTTGGTAGATTAAATTGATAGAATACCTGTCATTTGATAACATAATTAGAAAGACATTTATGTAATTTAAAGAGAATTTGGGGAAGCATTAGACATAAAAATTTAGAAAACCAAATAAAGAAAAAACAAGAAATTATGAACTCCAGAGAAAACAAAAAGTTGTAACAAAGAATAGAAGTAATAATAGATTCTAAAATCATTGGGCTACGTATAACATTGCATAGTCACGATGATGTAGACACTGAACACTGACCTAAGAAATACTATTTTTGCATTGGGGTTGGGCAGCTGGGTAGTATATTTATAGACAGTGGTTGGGAGTCGGGCAGTGAAGGAGGGCTAAATCTCCACTGTCCATAACAGAAAGTCAAAAGGTAATGGCCCAATTTAAAAAAAATCAAGAAATAGAAGAAGAAGCATGCTGTTCAGACATATGAATATGAATAGCAAAAGAAAGAGCTAAAAAAATGTTAATCCCCCTTAGAAAGGAGATATTTGTGGTGGGAGACTGAGAGAGAGACAGAAATAGATAGAAGACAGGTAAATGATAGATGGATAGATGATTGATAGATAAAATGATTAAACTTTCTAGAACTACTTAACCCTAAATTATTTGCAGGTATGTCTTTGAAAAAATTAAAGGTAAATTTAAAACATCTAGAAATTGAAAAGCAATAGTTTGAAATAGAAAACTATTTGTAACAAATATTGCCAAAGGCTAATATCCTTAAAATATAAACTACATTTAAATTTAATATTAAAAATCAGTAACACTCCGGTAGGGAAAAAAATGACCAGATGAGATATAATTTGCAGGGTAATAGATGCCAAAAAGTACAATTTTTTAGTAATAAAAGTTGAAATTATAATGAAATATTTTTTACCAATCAAATTGGAAAATATTAACAAAGCAATATTACTTGCCACTGGCACAGATGCTCCTCCATGGACCCCTTTATGGGATCTATGAAATGATTCAATCTTTTCCAAAAGGCATTTACCAATATGTATAGAGAACTTTAAAAATTCTCATATTATTTAACTAGTAACTCAATTTCTAGGAATCTTTCCAAAGGAAATAAAATCAGAATTGTAAATAAAGTTTTATGTGTTGGGAAATTGGAAACAACCTAAACATTTAAAATTATGCTTTTGTTGTGTGTGTTTCTTAGTCTGGTTGCTGGTTATACCAGAGTTTTCACTTCATGAACATTTATCGAACAGTAGAATAATGATTTGTTCACTGTTCTGTATATATATTACATGCAATAAAGTGTAACAGTAAAAAAAAAATGATTAAACACTTAAAAACTGTATTTAAAAAATCAATAAAATGAAAATGTTCACATTATAAGGGAAAAAGCAAAAGTATATGTGGTACTACACAATTTTTAAAAAGGAATAATATAAAAAGTAAATACAAAATGTGTTATTGAATCTTGTGTTATAGAATGTATCATTCTTAACTTTTGATGGCATTTAAAGTAATGATATTGAAAAATAATATTTGTGTAGCAAGTTTTGGCAAAAAGTTTTGAAATCTTTAATATATTTTCTCTCTCTCTCTCTCTCTCTCTCTTTTTTTTTTTTTTTTTATCAAAGGCATCTCTTATCCTGGTCATTGTGTAACCAGCTTAAGACATTTTCTCTTCTTAGGTATTTATTTTTTGGAATTTATTACTTTTCTAAACACATGAATTCTTACAATGAGAATAAAGGAGAGTTCAGCAATGGTACTAGATCACCAGAGAAAAATCATTAGTATTTATCTACATCAAAAAAAAAAAAAAAAAAGCAGTAGAAAGTATATAAAAAACAAGATGCAAGTCACAAGGGCAAGAAACTAAAAGAACAAAATACATCTAGGAATAAATCCCCCAAATTTCTCCAATAAAAAATATAACAATGTCAATTTTCCTCAAATAACTGTGCATGTGTAATACAATCAAATCTCAGCAGGATTTGTATATTCATTTATTTATGAAACTTGCAAACCAGTTCTAAAATGTACATGAATGAAGGTCCAAAACGATTTGGGGGTGGGTGGAAGTACAGAAGGGGACTTTCCCCATTAGCTACTGACATGCTACAAAACTATGAAATTTAAAAACACTGTGGTTCTAGCATAACAACTGTCGAATGGGCACATTGAGCACAGTAGAGATCTCAGAATCAGATTCTTTTTATATATGACAGCTTGATAGAGATGGCATTACATCAGTTTTGGAAATAAGAAATGATTCAGTAAAGACTATGAAATAATTAGCTCACAGTATGGAGAAAAGATCAAATTAGATCCCTGTCTCACACCATATATTACTCCCAATGAATTGCAGATCTAAATGTGATACTTGCCATCTCTAAAACTTGCCATGGTTTAAAATCTAGAATATATGGCAACTTCCTGTTAAACAGCAACAAAAAGACAAAAATACTCCAAAGAATACTGGACGAAGAAGAGGAAGAAATATTCAGCCTTGCTAGATCAGATAAATGTACTTCAAATAATAAATGGCAAAAAAAAAAATAATAAGATTTTTAAAATACTTGCTATAGAGAAATTTATAGGGAAACAAAATCCTCCAAGCACTTCTGAAGAGGTTGAATTAGAGCAAAATCTGATGGCACTCAATGAAATTAAGTATGTGTGTACACGATAACACAGCAATTTCATTCCTGAACACACAATCCTGAGAAACTCTCACAAAGCTCCAAAAGAGAACAAAGGATGTGATTATAAATTGGAGGCAATCCAGATTTCCATCCCCAGAGGAGTTTATGATGCAAATTGTTATTCTGAATGGAACAGAACACTTTGCAGTAATTACTAAGTAAAAGTGACTAGCAGAGAAAAAAGAATTCAAATGAAATTTATAGCACATCATTTATGAAAACTCTAATAAAACATACACAAAACAACGTGACCACACAGAAGGTGGACTGCGAGACAATACTACATATATTAGAGTCACAGTTGTGCTCAAAGCAGGAGAGAGTCCATATTATATAAACAAAATTTTGCTATCAGTCCTTCCTTCATTGACTTTAAACAAGGTCCTGACCTTTCAGAATATTGTGTGGAGACATATATTCTATTCCACGTGAAGCTGAATTTCTAAAACATTTATTTTATCAGATTATTCTAAAACGCCTACAGACTTTTATCATTTTTTAAAAATGTGTTTCCTTTTATTTTAGTGCACGTCTAACACCTCACTTTTTCCTTCATATTTTTGTCATACAAAACTAAAGAGCTATTCATTAGAACACTATTCTTTAAAAGAGAGCTTTGCAACTTCAAGAAATGGCTCATTATTTCTTTTTTTTTTTAAACTAAAGAAACAAGAAAAATTTCCTTTGCACTAATGGCAATGACATTCCAAATTTATTGCCTTATTAAACAAAATACAATAACCAAAAAGTCTTATAAAAATGCACTTTTAACTTATATGCGCTCATTTAAAGAAAATCCTGTCTTCTATACTGATTTTGCCCCCTATCTTCAGTTTGTGAATATTAAGTTCCCATTCTCTTATATCTCAGTTATAGCTTTTTTTTTTTTTTAGTTTTGATTTTAAATACCACACTTTTAGACAAATGTAAAGGAGATGCATGAGGTAAAAAATGTCTATATGTTAACAGAGTCCTATGACTATTATTTTAAAATATAGATTCCCCCAAACCATGCATGATTTTCTCCTCCTTAGAATATTATAGTACTGTGGTGTAGATATATTTATGACAAAATGCATGAAAAAGAATTTTCATCCCCCAAAGATTGAAAATTTTATCTACCTTGTTTTGCAACTCTTTAAAATAACTACCTTGTTCCCTTACCACAAAAACCTTCTTTTTAACCTCTTTATTGGATTCTATTAAGACTTCTTCACTATGTTTGGAGAAAGAAGAATCAATTCAAAGGGTGATTCAGTCACTGTTTGGAAACTTGGAACAAGAAGACAATCCATTTTTAAACCCATGAAGATAGCATGGCTGACCAAGAAGCTACTATTCTGAGATAAGTCATGGGATTACAAAAGTTATGAGCTTTTCTCATTCCCTAGAAAAAAATATTTTCTTGTTTCTCTCCATAATTCAGACTATCCTTTGTTGAAAATTCCATCACTCCATCTTACATAAGCATGCACTTATTAGTAAAGAATAAATGAATATGTAAAGAGGAAGTCCATTTTATTCACTTAGCTTAAGTGTGAGAGTTCCTTTTTTAATTTTATTTTTTATTTGATAAATTTGACATGTACGATTTGTAAATTTAAAGTATACAGTGTGTTACTTTGATAGACTTATATATTGTAATATGAACACCATTGAATTAATAATTATCACATTACATCATTATAGTACACTATTATTGGCCATATTCATTATACTGTGCTTTTCCTTTAGATATATAGATACCCAAAAGTGAAATTGATGAATTAAATAATAGATCTAATTTTTTGAGAAACTTCCATATTGTTTTCCGTAGTGCTTGGACTGATTTACACTCCCACAAACAGGGATTTCCTGTTTCACCACATCCTGGTCACCACCTGTTTTATCTCATCTTCTTGATGACAGCCTTTCTAACAGGTGAGGTGATATCTCACTGTGGCTTTGATTTGCATCACGCTAATGACTAGCGATGTAGAACATCAATTCATGTGCCTGTCAGACATTTCGAAGTCCTCTTTGGGAAAATGTCTACTTAGTTCTTCTGCTCATTTTTTAAATAAGATTATTTTTTTTATTTTTATTTTTTTGGAGGGGTCATTATTATGTTATTTGGGACTCTTATTTTTAGAATCACTTTAATATTTTTACTTTTTTCTGATGGTTTCCTCTCCTGTTTTTAACAAGGAAGCATTAGCTTAGTGTGACTCTGAAAGGGTTTATAATTTTTAATATCTAAAATATAAGACTGCTGCTTAAAAGAAAATAGACGACTACTACTTAAACCTCTTTGCCCATGAGTGGCCCCTATGAAGAAACCAGGAAAATCTATAAGATTTCTTCCAAAGTTTTTGCACTCACTTTTTTGTGTTAAATTGAAATGTGACAATCTACCTGAGAATAAACTCTTGGAAAAGTAATACCTGGACCTTGACTGGCAGTCTTTACTTTTTGTTGTGGGTTGCTGTCATTTGGTAATTCTTTGTTTTCTACAGAAACATCACAACAGAGCCAGAGTGACTAGGCCACACACAAAAACATTCTAGACATTCTTTACATTGTTGATAGAGGCAGTACAGGGAACAACTAAAAAGACTTCAATGTGGGGTGCCTTTCGTTTTAAGCCCTGTAATAGTCCAACATTCTTACAAATGAAATATAATTCATACTTATGAATGAGGCACATATGGAAAAATGAATTCTTCAAAAGAATATTGTCATGACCAAAGTAGAAAACTCTGAGTCTTGCAACAAATGCCTTTTTTTCATCCTGGCACAAAAGTTCAAATTAAGCTTCAACTTCTCTACCTTTCTTTATGTCAGTTGTTTTAGCTGAAGAACAACTAAATAAAAGAAATTTTGTCCAAACTATAGACTGAAAATAAATACTAAAGGGGCAAAGTCAGCAGAATACATTTCGTGAGGTTTGCAGGAGTCTGACCTCTGCTTGTTACAAACAACTTTGCTGATCATTTCCTGGTTTGTAATCTGTTCAATTGAAAAATGTGACTGACATAATTTATTGACTTAAATTTATAGTAGGCAGCACATTCTTCCAGGGACCTAGAATCACAGATAGCCAGATCATGGAGATTGCAATAAACTTAATTGTTTTTCCCTACATACCGGTAGCTCCTTCTGGTCTACATTTCATCCTGAGGCATCCCAGTAGTAGATATTCAAGATCTTGGGGAGAGGGACAACAAATCACATGACTTCTCTTTTTTCCCTGTGCTGGCAATTCTGTTTGGTCAATGGATTGATGGCAATGACAGAGCAGTGAGAGAGGGCCAAGAGAATGGAAAGTAATGGTAGAAATATGTTAAAAGAGTTATCGATGCACTTCTATTCCTAATGTTCTTTGATAATCAAGATTTGATCTCACAGTATTTCTCATTAATCCCAATAGTAGCTATAGAATGGCTCACAACAGATTTAAAACCCTTTATTAATAAAAGAACAGAAATTAACTAACTCAGAAACACTTCTCTCAGAGGTATTAAAATAGTAAAACCATTCCAAATACTCAGCATGTATATATTGGGATGTTGTATATGACATGACACCATAGCCAATGACACAGTTAAATAAAAATATATGGCTGAACTTTCTGAAACGTGGCTTATAAAAATAGAATATTATTTACTTCCTTATTTAGTTTGATTTTTTTCTGGATATCTGTTGGGGAGAAAGTTGAATTACCTACTTATCCTTAAAATTCTGGAAGCTCAATAAATGAGACTATTCCATTCTACAGAGCTAAAGCAGAAAACTTGGGTTGGAAAAGCAAGCTATGTGAGGCCACACCCCCTTCCTAGAATCACAGAGTTCCTACCACTAAATCTGAAAGTCTGTGTACAATAGACACATCACACAGAAGCTACTTAACCACACTGGCAGCCATGTTCGGCTTACCTCACTCAAATCCTTTTTTCTTCCTTTGGCATTTCTTTTATTTTCTCATTCTAGTAAAACTGCACAGAAGGTGAATGAAACCCATGTTTTAAAACTGTAATTGAGAGATTGCAAAGAAACCATAATCTAAAATCAAGTAAAAGATGGGACATGTTCTATTTCAAACAACCCCTCTCTCTCTTAGGCCTCCTGTTTGACATAAGGGTTTAGATGTGCAGGTATTCATTATTTTAACCATACAAAATATTTTTTCTGAAGAAAGCAAGTATTTTTTATGAAGTCATACTTAATAAATGAGAACCAGTCCTCACAAAACTAGGATTATTATCCTTTTCTCACTAAGTTTATGCTTTTATTAGCATCCTAAAGTCATTTAAGTCATTTAAACAACTAGTGTCTTTATATAAGGCTACAGTAGATTTCTTGAGTCAAAGACAAGGCCCTTCCTTGTTCATTTACAAAGATTAATTTTACATGTATATTTGTCAAAAGAAGTTCTCAGGTACCGTCCCTTTTTCACCAATATTGTAAACTTGTTCAGCCCTCAAGGTGGTAGAGTATTAATATGGGTTATTCAATTGAAAATATTGTATTAAATGGCTTTCCTGAGGGTGAAGAGTTCAATTAAAACCCGGGTATACCTGAGAGGGTCTCTCTTTGGACATTTAGTAGAAATCTTCTTACCTAATAGACACATGAATGTGATTTTTCTATTAATTGTAGAAATTTAGATAATACATAATAAAAGAGTATATAACCATGCCATAAAATCTTTATTTTAATTTAAAACACATAATTATATATTTATTCATCAATATTTTGACATGGAAATAAAGATTGCCTTTGATGGTCTATCTCCTGACTATAACTGATAGTTTTTCTTGTAGAAACTTGTAGAGTTATGACTTAATATTTAATTATATTATATAATTACAACACGTTCAATTGGAAAAAAATAGCTTGGGTGACAAATACAGCTACTGGTTCTTCTCAAGCACATAATGTGTTGGAAGTAAAATTGTATGGTTTCAAAGAGTGGCTTGTTGTCATAAGTACCCTATGTAAGTTCCATCTTCAATCTGTCTTACAGCAGAGATGATGAGCACTGATTCATCATCAGGCCATACAGAGGGGATGAAGAACATTGGTCTGCCCAGTTAGTTAATTTGAAATTGATTAAAAGAGCTTCTACTAAGAAGCAGGGTGACACCCAGACTGCTCGCTCTGAAATCTTGATTACGCCACTTACCAGTTGTATGATTTTGGTTTCCTAACCTCTCGATGCTTTACTTTTTGCCTTTGTAAAAGGGTGGTAATACATTGTTGCTGCATAAATTAAAGAATTCCTGTGGTATGGTTAGATAATTGAGATAAATGCTAAATATCGCTATTACCATCTTTTACCAAATTGGAGGCAAATTAGGATCTGGGGATTCCTCCAATTTAGAAATAAATGCTCCAGATGCATGCGCACATACCTACACCAATACTCACATTCAGTCTCACCCCTCTATCCACTACTGCTGTCCTCTAGCTCTAAGCCAGGAAGCCACCAGAGGGAAGGCTAGGAGAAAGGAGGCCACTTAGGCAAAAGGTATCTTTATGGCTTCCCACACCTAGTCATCTCTGCCTAGGTTTTAAATTTCACTTTAAGCCAATATCCCAGTTGATGTTCCTTCCCCTACTGTCACTCTCTGTCCATGTCCCTCTTGCAGGGTTCCTGAGGGAAGGATGGCTGGTATCTGGGGATTGAATTCATGTGTCACATCCCCTCTCCAAGGCTTAATGATGGATGTGCTGATCAAATACCATAGCAACATTCCCCTGTTTCCAACAAAAAGTGCTATGGATATTTTTAGTTAGGCTATTGTCATGATTAAAGCAGTCTGTATACCTCCATGAACCACAAGCCCTTGCTGTTGTATGTTGAAGTCAAAACAGAACTGACATTCTTTCCTCAAAGAGAGCTCTTTCCTTGGCTTATGTAAATGACACCCCTAGTCTTTCAGTTGCTCAGATCTCAAACCCTAGAGTCATACTGAATCCTTCTTTCCCATCTTCTCACATCATGTCAGTATGGAAACATTTGCCTTACCCACCATGAGGTCTTGCATCCTTCTCTTCTTCCCTTTCCTTCTGCTCTCCTGTAATCAGGGCTACCTGAAAGCCTGACAGAGTACCTGACACTCACCTAGAACTTGGCTGTAGCCCCCCAACCAGTCACTCCAGGTCTTCTCTATCCTTAGTTCATCCATGCCATGCCAGATGAAATTTCCTACCACCCAGCTTTGAACTAAGTACCTTTTTTTTTTGCTTAAAACAAGGAGCATTTGCAAAATTTTACTGCCTGTTATCACTGTCAATATATGTATCAAAGAAACATTAACTTTCCAGTCTTTCTTTACTACTTATTTAATTGGCATCCAAAACATTAAGTTTTTTATGATTTATTTTTATTTTTGCTATTATATAATAAAGTATCTTTTGGCTATAAACTCACTAAGCAAAAATGGCTTGATACATCTCACTGAGTTAGAGATTATTTGCAAAATGGTCTGACAAAAATATAACTGCATGTAAATGCTTATAAATGCATAAGTTACTTTGGGAGATCAGTGTGAGCATTTTAAAAAAGATCAGCAAATTTTCTCCTGAGTAGCTGCAGGTCATGGTGTGTGTT
This sequence comes from Cynopterus sphinx, assembly GCA_030015415.1. Lineage (NCBI taxonomy): Eukaryota > Metazoa > Chordata > Mammalia > Chiroptera > Pteropodidae > Cynopterus > Cynopterus sphinx. The sequence goes on along the minus strand of CM057389.1, from coordinate 46,828,782 downwards.
AAGGCAAATCTGTTTTGAATGCCTCCTGGGTAAGGAGAAGCAAGGATTATGTGTTTATTAATGTTTAATGATTCTCCTAAGCTCTGCTGCCCAGAACAGCTAGTCTGAGTTTCTAAAAGGAGGAGACTGTATTCCCTGTAGTTTTGTATGTTACTATGCATGTCGCACAGTAGGGATTCAGTGTTTGTGGAATGAATGAGTGTTTTCGGAGTATGCTGGACCCATGCATTGTACACCTCTCCCATTCTTTTCACAGCCCTCCTGGGTTGGTCAGGTTATTTGGATTTTGTCTTCTTTATTTCCATTAGAAAGTAAACCCAAAAGAATACACTTTGAGTGTCTCCTTCACTCCTACAACCTTAGTACCAGACAGTGACTGGTAGGCACTCCGTATATTTTTGGTGGATGAGGTCAATGCATATCACTTGACTCTGTTCCATCTTCTCTTTCTCCACTGCTACCAGCCAAATTCAAGTGTGGGAGACAAGCTAGACTGAGGCTCAAAGCATTAAGTCCCATCAGCTGAGTTTTGCAACCTAAAATAGCTGTAATGCTGAGCAAGCTACACAACCTCAGTAAGCTTCAGCTTACTCATCTTCAATGCGAGCCAACTAAAACTACTGCTGTCTTATGAAACGTCAGAATATCTTATCCCTTTGCTTATGCTGAATTGTCTGATTTCTTCTTTCCCGCCTGGGAACAAACAATCATCTCTGAAGATTCTGCTCACCATCATTTGCTCACTGATTTTCATCCTCAAACTCCCACATCTTGTAAAACTGAACTCACCCTTCTTTACCACTTAATCATCCCCACCACCTCCCCTGCTGCCTTCGGTCACAGCAGTGTAGTAAGTCATCATAGCAATTTATTTGTACCCATGTTACCCTCAATTGAAATGCAAGCTCCCTGCTGCTGAGATGCACTTTGCTAACCTCGGTACTTAGTGTAAAATGAGCAATCGATAAATACTTGGATAATTATTTTGCATATTAGAAATTTTTTCCTCATTATTGGGTTTCCTTAGATCTGATCATATAGGAAAAATAAACCTGGAATCCAAAAAAACTTTACTTAATAAAAGTCCTTTCATAAGACTTTTGGATGCTACAGACATAATTGCACTAGGGTGTGAAAGGGAAATAAAATAGATCACACAGTAAGTCCTTAGTTAACATCGTCGACTGGTCCTGCAACTTTAAGTGAAATGACATATAAGGAGACCAGTTTTACTGTAAGGTAATTGATATAAAGATTTAAGTTCCTACAGCATCTCATCAGTGTTATAATAAAATGACACTGTGAGAAATGACATTGAACAAAATGATGTTACCCAAGGACCTGATGTATAAAAAATGATGCAGTGTGCCAAGATGAGTGTGATAAGTTTAGCTTAAGTCCACTAGGGAAGATTTATAAATATCTATGAATATATATAAAGTACAATAATTATCTATTATATTCTTATATGTAACCTTGCATTTATACAAATGATCTGTTCACTTGTACAGCAAAATACATAAACCATTTTTCTTTTTCTGTCTTTTTTTTTAAAATCATTAGTTTGGCTTTAAATGACAAAAATAAGTGATCATTTTTAGCTCACATTAGAGTCAGGAATAAATAACATGGAGAACTTTAGATAATCAAATGGTTCAGCTTCTAAAAAATACATACTTGTTATTTGTCCTCATTACACACTCAATTTACTTAAAATTCTCTAGCGTAAGTAAAGACCCCAACCAGTATGGCCTTATCCTTTCTCACACATGGAGCAGGCATTAGTTATGCTGAAACAATTTCCATTCCGAAGTGTACTGTATGTATTCACGATACTTTGTCTCTGTCTTTGAGTTTCCTCTGTAATCGAAAATCCTACCTAGCTATAAAGACTTACATGCAGCTTCTTCCACGTGACCTTTGTAGATTTCCTCAAGTGAAGGCGGACTCTACATTCTCTGAGGTGCCATAGGACTTTACTTATCTCTATTATAACCATCAGCTTTCCGTAATTCAGTGTTTCCCACCACAAAGATCACGTTGAATTCTTATGGAATACTTAGCAATGTACAAATACCAAGTTCCCCCAGGTGAGTTACATTGCAGGGAGCATTTGGAAGACACTGGTAATGTGTAATTTAGTCATTTGTGTAAATCTTATCACTCACTAGAGATTCATTTCAATGTCGTATTCATTTATTTTGGTTTTTATTTTCCAACATGTCATATGGAATGTTTTCTCTGCCTTAGCTTTATAATAAAAAGACTGTCTGCTTGAATTCAAGATCATCATATATGGGGTATCCATTTTGTATGCACCCAAAATCCTACCAGAAAAAAGTAGGCATGAACAATAGAGATGAACATATTCAGGGCAGTCAGGTATAACATGTCATTTGAGAAAGAATAATGAGTTGAGAACACTGGGATCGGAGGATCTGGGTTTGGCTTTCAGATCTGTGGTTAATCAGTTTATTATTCAAATGCTCTGATTTTAAGGCTGCTCATCTCTAGAATAAGACTGACACATTTGTATTTTCTACTCTATCAAATGAGGCAGTGCGTGTGAAAATGCCTTGTAATCACATAAATACTAGTTATTACTATAGAAGCAACTGTCATTTGAAAATTTGTGAGTCCTAGAAGTTGCTTGTTTAAATGGGCTTATGTAGGATACAAAGTCCTTGAAAAAGTAAAATGGGAAACGAAAAAAAGAAAACTTAATGGTTTGACTTTATCCATTTCCTGATTCCTGCAGGGCTCTCTAAACTAAAACCCCCTGTGAGGATAGTGATGTTTACTCTTTAGTGACTGTAAGGTGCTTAGCTAACTCACTTTGCTAAATAATGGCCCAGCAGTTCTGAACCAAACATTTTACATCTTTCCGATGTCACATTTTAGTAATTTCTTTCATGAAGTTTAAAACCTTTATGCAGCCCTTTCTCCTACCCCTTTTTCAAACCAAGTATTTGGACACAGACATAATGCTACGGACTGGTGTAGCTGTGTTAGCATTTTTAAGCTTATTAAAATAAGGGAGGATGGCAAGGATGGGATTTAACATTCTTAGTGTAGATTAATTAAAGCCCAAGGCCAGGAACTCATAGAAGATTAGAAACTGACTTAAGCCAAGCAAGCTTTAAATAATACTAATGAATATATTTAGTCTCAATAAAGAATGCTTGGGAGCAGAGCTGTAAAGCCAAGTAATCTAGTTGAGTAAATTTGGCTTTAGGAATAAAAGGATATTTCAGCTTATCTGGCTAGACTGTGGAGAGAATCCTGGGCCTCAAGGGAAGGGATTCTGTGCCGGATGGGCCTGTGTGAAGGGGGCCTGGACCGCCTTCTTTTCAGCAGGCTTCGGTTTTAATACTGGATGCTACATTTGGAGGGCAGAATGGAAGAGACCACTTAACTCCTGTGTGGTGGGGGATCAGGACGATATGTGTGACAGTGACAAAACAGGGACTTGGGCAGAGTTGCCTAATTCAGGGAGTTTAGGGCTGCCCTGCCTGACCCAGAGGCCAGAACCCCAGGCAGAGGCTGGAAATGATTCTGTACTGGGCTGTAGCTGACTAGCGTCTGCCTTTGGATAACTGGAGGGTGCTGATACAGGTTTTTATTTATTTTTTATTTTATAGAAAATGCCACCAGATGTTGTAGTATCCCAGGAGCAGGGTTACTTTTTAATTTAAAAAAAAATTTTTTTTTTTTACTTTTAGAAAAATTGAGAAAAATTCACTAACCATTTTTAAAGTATACAATTTTGTGGGTTTTAGTTGACCATGTTGTGTCATCACTACCTCTATGGAATTCCCAAATATTTTTGTCATCCCCAAAGAAAACCCCATGGCCATCAAGCAGCCACTCTAGACTCCCCGGCCCCTGCTCCTGGCAACCACCAACCTATTTCTTGTCCATGAATTTGCCTATTCTGAAAATTTGATATAAATGAAACGACATAATATGTCTGGTTTCTTTCACTGAGCATAACATTTTCAAGATTCACGAATATCGTAGCATGCTATCAGTATTCATTCTTTTTTACTGCTGAATAATATTTCATTGCATGTATATACCATGATTTGTTCATTCGTTCATCTGCTCATGGACATCAGGGTGGCTTCCATATCTTGGCTATTGTGAATGGTGCTGCTGTGAACATGGCTACCTTTGGTATCAGTAGCACGCGGGTCTCAAAAGCTGAGTTAAGAACTGTTCCCTTTTCTTTTGTTTTTGGAACTGCTTGAGAAAGGTTGATGTTCATTCTTTATTTGTTTGTCAGAATTCACCATTTGTTCCTGGACTTTTCTTTTTGATGGTTTTTTTGATTACTGAGTCAGTCTCATTACTGGTTATAGATTTATTGAAGAGTTTCTATTTATTCTCCAGCCAATTTGGTAATTTATATTCCTGGAAATTTGTCCATTTCACCTAGATTACCTAACTGGTGGGTGTACAAATGTTCACAGTGTTCTCTTAGGATCTTTTTTATTTCTGTAAGCAGGATTAATGTATGATGTGACATATATTAAAATCCACTCTGTGCAATGTCTATGTATTAAATCATGTGTTATATTGATATGTCGGTCATGCTATCTTAGAATGATAGTGCCTAGAAATTAAGAATTTACACATTCTTTCCTTGGCATGGAGCTTCTGGGCAGATTTGAGTAAAATGTTTCCATTAGAGAGACTAGATTCCTCTCTGTCTCACCGTGCATGCATGAGAAACTGAAGCCCAAGGTATCATAAAGAATGAGATGAAATAATAGAGTAGAAATAATGATGATATCTGTCATTTATGTGCCTCTTGGTATATATATTCCAGGCACCACACTAGACACTTGATTTTACTGAATCCTTATTATAACTCCCCAAGGTAGGTAGTACTTTTATTCCATATTTACAAATGCAGGCAAGGAAATTGAGACTAATTAAAGTTAAAAATGAAAAAATAAGACTTTTTTCAAGATACAAAATTAGGAAGAGAGGTGAGACTTGAACATAGGTCGTTCTGTCACCAAAGTCCCTTTCTTCCATTTGACTACACACAAGCAATGAGAATCAGTCTTAGCGATTTTCCATACTTTGTGGGAATTTGGGCATTTATTTTTCATAGAAGACTAATTTTCACAATTTTCCCAATGACTGGGTTGGATTGAGAATAAATTTGAATTATGATTTTTTCTTGCTTACGAAAAGAGAAATGTCACGAAATTTTAAGGTTTTGACATGTCTGAGACATTCTGGAAAGAAGTAAAACTATTTTATAGATGAGTAATATAGTTATTTCGAGGTAAGAAAGTTTATGGAGTTTTAAAAATTTCAATGTAACATGAAACGCACAAGGTAAAATTATAAAAATAAATACACCATATTTTAGTCTTTAATGACTCAATAAGGCTTTTAGTAAGCCAATGTGGACTTGCTTAGACCAATAAATCCAAAAATCTAGCTAAGATATTTTATTTTCTTTTTGTAGGTAAGCAATGCAATAAACTCTCTTTAAAGATAAATGTACTAAAAGAAGATAATAACCTTTATAAGGAGAAACTAAGAGAAGGCTATTTATGTCCAAAATTAATAATGGCCTGCTATAGACATGCACAAAATGATTTCTGATATTTTTGGTATAAGAAGAGCATTTTTACAAGCCTTGCAGCTAGCTAATAGGCCTACTAGATAGCACACATTTGATCTCACAATGGAGGGAAAAAGGATGGTTGCATTAAAAAAACATCCAAGCTCATAATTTGAAACACTCAGTGCCTGATTTTAAGCCATTGCCATCACATTAAATGTTAGACTTAGAATGTACAATGAAAATTAAAGTGAAATAACTGAAAAAGCAACCTGGCAGTAAATCAAGGGCTGGCAACATTAACACGAAAACATAAACATGGAAAAACACCAAGGGAAAAATACTCCTGTTATAATATTAACCTTCATAATTCAGTACCTAATAATGTTTTTCTCATTAGGGAGGATGAGAGACAATTACATTTATATGATATGCATAAAATTTATATTTTTCCTCCAAATATTTCTAAACTTAATTAAGAGAGCAGACAAATTACTCTAACCAGATATTGATGAAGATAGAACTTTGTTCTGTATATGAGGCCATTAAATACCTTTTCAAACATTATTATTGAAATTCCTTCTACATAAATTATTCTCCATACAATAAGACCTTTCCTCAAGAATCACAGAACTTAAATGATGGTAATTAGGTAGAAGGAAATCAAATTTTTTCCAAGAAAAATTCTCCTGTGGAAATTCTTCATGCTTTCCCTGTTCTTACAGGTGCTGAGAAAACCTGGCCTGAGGCATCGTGAATCACGTTTAAAAGGGCGATTCTGAACTCAGGCTGCCAGTTTGAGGGTTTGAGGCCTGTCTTTACTACTAGGGTATTATATCAGAAAAGCCCCTCAATCTCTGTCTCTATTTTCTCATCTGTAAAAGAGACAATATCTACTACGTAGAGTTGTTGTGAGGATTGTTCAATGAGTGCTGGTAAATTCTTGGAACATCACCCAGCACCTGGGAAGCACCCCAAAGCATTATTTTTGTCTAAACTACCTCAGTGATCTTCTCTCAAGTCTCCTGGGTACACTGCTTACCTCTCCCCCACCCATCACCTGTAACTGACAACAGTGATCGTTCTGTCAGAAGATCACTACCAGGTCACCTCTCTTTGATGGACATTTAGATTTTTCTTTCTTTTTTCTTTTTTTATTTTTTACTACTTTAGACATCACTGTAACCAGCCTCACTGTGTGTGTCTTCTAGAGCATAGGTATGTATACCCGTATGCAAACTACCAGTTTATAAGATATATGTATCTTTCCAGGACTCCTACTGTCTGCTTAATTTTTTCATAACACTTAGTTCATCTAATACATATTTTTCTCACACACTTATATCATCTACATTCATGTGTATATATTTTCCATGTACACATAGAATATTTTACTTATTTATTTTTGAAGTTTTCTGTTTTTTTTCTTCTGCTCTCTGAAATATACACTCCAAAGGCAAGGGTTTTTATGTTTTGTTTAGTACAGACACCATGTATGATGACAAATATTACAACCTCATGCAGTACGAATGTAAAAGCCAGAATTATTAAGAGGAGGCACACGATTCCCACTCTCTCATTATCTCACAGGAGCATTCAGGATACTTTCTGACATGCCACAGAGCTGCACTCTTTAGGATGACACCTGGTCCCTTGACCTGTCTTATATAGTGAGAACAGCCTCATGAATGTCTGTCGGTCAACAGTCAGGGCTCTGGCACCAAGAAGCCTGAGTAGAGGCAGTTAGTTGTCTGATAGCACCAGGTGCCTGATGAGCTCATGAGATGAGGCTTCAGGTTAAGAGGGGAGAGAGGCCTCTTTCTCCCATTCCCCCCGGGAAGTTGAGTTTGGTGCTTGATTCAGAGCAACCTCTTCCTCCAAGAGAGTGGAAGCCCCTCTCTTCAGACCCAAGAGAGACAAAGCCCCAAATCTCAAAGGGCTCATTACCAGGCAATCTGAGATTCCAGAATAATTCACTGGATGATTCTGCTGGTCTCTCTTCTGGTATATTATAGAAAGGCAGTAACTCACACTTTTATCAGCTTCCATTTTAGTATGGGCAGATAGCCAAGAGCAAGTATTAATTTGTAATAACAGGAATAACCCTTCCTTTCAATATATGAGTTGCCAATTGTGATTAAGCCCTGAGCAAAATTTTTACGTATATTATTTCACTTAAACTTTACAAGGACCACAGGAGATAAATATTATAAATCCCATATTACATGAAAGAAAAGTGAGACTGAAAGGGGTTAAAACTTTTTTTTTGTAAGATACTATAGCAGCCTTCATGTGAAAATGTGAAGTAAGATGAAAACCCAGATCTATCTGACCCAAAGTCCATGGTTTTCTAGAATAATATCACATTGCTCTACTTCAATGAGATGCAATTTCGGGGGTAAGTTATTTGGAGATAATAAGGATTAGAGAGAGAGAGAGTGAATGAACAAAAGGAGAAATAGGTGGATAGGAAGAGAGTCCAATCAAATGACTTGTCAATTTAGGTTTTGTTACTCTACCATCAAGGAATGACAGTAATAATAAAAAATATATCAACCTTTAAAATACTGTGACATACCTTAACGCCTTGGTTTCAGTTGGCATGTTTCACGCTAGGTTTAATTTCTTCCAGAGTGGATGACCCTGGAAAAGAAACCACAAAGCCTGTTAAGTCCCACTCCTAAAAGTTCCACAATGTCATTCTCTTTGTTGGAAGCAACTCACTATTTACAGCCCAGTCTCAAGGGGCAGAACGTTGAGTTCACTGCTTGAAGGGAGAAATATCAAAGAACTTGTGGACATATTTTAATACACTCATACTTTTTAAAAGAAATTCTCGTGCTAAAATTCACTTTTCCTCTCATTACACATAAAACACTTTGTTATTACTGAGTATAACTCTTATGCAAATGTCTATTAGCATAAATTCTAAACTGAGTAAAACACTGGCTTTTGTCTAGAATGGGGTTCATTCTGCTACAGGAAACATCCAATCAATATTGCAAATAACCTTTGCAAGGACTTTGACCCATGGGTTCTTCAGTGAGTGTGGTCAGGCAGCAAAGCATTTCTAAGTGTCAACAGTGCTGAATGATGAGCAAGTGACGAGTACAGCAGGCAGTGTTAGGACGTAGCAATTATATCTTTCTAAAGATGCTGACTTGTTTAGTATCATTTTGAGTTTCTCATAAAAACTCCCTGAATTTTGATGGTTTTATTTACCAACTGCTAGAGTTACTTTAAGGTGAAAAAAAAGTGTGTGTCTTCAGTTTAGTTAAAAGGTCAAAATTAGTTAATTAAGTCTAGTCCATATGACAGTCATCTTCTGCTTTCTCCCCAGAATATATATTGCTCAATTAATTGAGAGGTGAACAAAAGCCAGTTTACTAATCAGTTGTTTTGCTATGACGAAGCACAAAAAAAGTTAATTTGGCTATTTCTGTCTTTTCAGTGAATCAATGTGATGTTTTGACATCAAATATACAGTACTTTTTCTCTTAGCTTTCTTGGGTGAAATTACATCCAGGGGAACTGGCTTCTTAAATCTAGTTTCTTTCATTGTAAATAAACAAAGCTTGTCTGAGAGTGAGGCCAAAAGCCCACATGACCACAGCCATCGTACTCTGTTGTCACCATGTGGCATGACCCATAAATAACTCTGTTGAGAAATCCAGGGCCCCTAAGTAGAGACATAATGTCCTATGGCCAGATGACAAGCACAGCTGGAACTAAATTCCAGGATTGCCAACTCATCATTGCCGATCAGAAATTTTACTGAATGTCTTCGTTCAGGCTGGCAAAGGCTCTCCTGTGTGGCCAGGAAAGGATGTGAAAAATGCAGTGGATTCCATCCTGGGTTCCTGCCAACCTTCTCCTTCTCCTTGGGTCTGTGGGATTCCAAAAGAGACACAGGACAGCTGCATAATCCTTCTAAGCACCACATGAGAGACCCCCTAATAATATTAAGCCCTGGCATTTAACTCATCAGTAATAGCTGTTGGGTTTCACAAAACAGTTGCATTGTTTAACCAGTATAATTTTGAGGAGTCACAGAAAAGCGTAATCATTAAGTTCTAATCTCCCAAGCATAGCTCTGCAGGCTGGGATGGTAGATGTCAACACAGCAGCCTTTGCAAACTCTGGGAATTGTGTGTACGGGGATGTGAAGTCAATTTATATTTTCAGGGTAATTGCCACCTTTTTCTTTGACAACACAAGGTTAGAAGGAAACGACTGCAAAGGGAATTTTTAGAGGAAATGATAACTCCACATAACTAAAAGATGGACATGTTCACTGTACTTCTAGCTTCCAGAAGGTTCTATATAACTCAAGTGAAGGAGCCCCTGACCTGTTCCAGTTACACGTAGTGTGCCAGAATCTATAGCTATACCACTGGCCAGGGCAGGTCATTTAACCTTTCTGCTCCTCACATGAAAATGGGGGCAGAGTGGTTAAGACTCACATGACATACTTAGAAAGGGCTTGGCATATGGCAAATGGGCAACACATGTCATTTATGATTCTTTTTTAGAAAACAGGAGAAAAAACAGCCACTTAATAGCTATTTGAGTTGTTGATCTTTTAAATTCTTCAAATCTTCTTAAGGGTTCAGCCTCTGGCTCTGCTGCCAGGACCCTGTGGCATTTTCCCCACAGTATAACATAACCAGGGATGAAAATACTGGCTCCATTATGGAGGCTTAGCCTCCTATCAACTTGGAAGAGAAACTTAGTAGGCAGCAAAGTTTTATTTGGTAAAAAAAAAAAAAAAGTTATTTAAAATAATCTGCACAAGATCCAAGTCTGTATTTCTTTAATTCTAAAGGTTATTCATTTAAGGTTAGTGCTTTCTTTTAAAACAACTGCCTACTTCATATAGACACCAGGCTTATCCATCCATTTACATATCCCGGTTGCCATTTTGAGAACAACTGAAGGAAGAGAGAGGCAGAAGTAGGGTCAAGAGGTGGTAGTGGCATCAAGGCCATGAGAAAAGGTCAGATCCTGAATATGCAGTATGTGAGGTCAGACTCGACAGAAGGTGATGCTAAATTAGCTGTGATGTGAGAAGAAGATGTGTATCGAGGTTGCCCCACTTTTTGGTTTGAGCAGTTAGAAGAAGCGGATTGCCTTTCACAGAGATGAAGATGGCTGCAGGATGAACTGGAAGGGAGGGCAGGAATGTCAGGAGCTCAGCTTCAGATATTTTGCATTTGAGATGTTGGAGGGTAGAGCTGTCAGGTCAATACAGGACACTGTTAAATTAGAATTTCGGACAAATACTAAAACTATTTTTAGAGAAATACAAAACAAATATTTCATGGTACATACTTACAGTAAAAAAAGTTATTCATCATTTGTCTGAAATTCTAATTTTATTAAATGTTTTGTATTTTTATGTGGTAAATTGGGCAATCCTGTCAAGCTGACAACTGGATAATGGGGGTGAGAGGAGGGGGTCAAGGCTGAAGTTGGGAGGCTGAAGGTCAGCTTTAAAGTTATGTGATTGGATGAGATCAGCCTAGGGAGGGCATGGGTAGTGATGAAAATTGGCTCAAGGATTGAATCCTGACATTCAATGTAGAGGTCATGTTTGAGGATACTAAGGAGAGGATAGGAAGACAGGAGAAGAACCAGGTGAGTGTGGTATACTGGAAGCCAAAATAAAACAAGGTTTTAAGTAGAAGTGATCAGCTGAGTCTATTGCTGCTAATAGGTGAAGAATGGTGAAGGTGAGGACAGAGAAGGGATGTGTCGAAGAAGATATCTTCAGTGAAATATTTAATGAAAAAAAAAAAAGTCTGGGTTGTGAAGGGAAAAATCTGACTAAGAGTACATGCAGAATTCTTTTGGAGATAGCAAACAGGAATAGTACTTTCAAGGAGTTTTAGAAAGTGAAGAAAATGAATATGTCGTTACCTGGAGAGAAAAATGAGTCAAGAGGCTTACTTTTTTTTTTTTTTAATAAAAGAACAGAATGTTTCTATGCTGATCCGTATAATCCATAGAGAGAGAAAACTTAATGACACAGGAGACAGAGGGGAAATGGTTAGAAAAACGTCCTTGTAAGGAATCAGAATGGGATCTAGAGAGAAAATGAGGGAATTGGCTTTGGATGGAGGCACAGGTCTCTACTAGTCACCTGTGATAAGGTGGAGCTGATGGTACAGGTGCAGGGAGGTGAACAGAAGTGATGGTACTCAGTAGAAGTTCTCTTTTATCTGCTTCAGTATCTCGGGTGAAAAGGCAGCCAGGAAGCACTTTGCTGAGAGGGAGGATTAATGAGAATATAAGATGCCTCAACCCCTTTGTGGCTTGTCTCTCTCTTTCAATAATTCTGCAACTTCACCTCTCTGAATTTGTTCATTCCTTCATTATGAAACTTTTGACTTTCTGTCTTGTTTTCTATCCTATTTAATGGTACAGGTGTCTTATTTCCTCTCAGAGTTTATAAATTTACTGAAGGCAGAGTTCAGGCCAGTTCATGTGTGAATTCCTCAGCCTTGATCATAGTACATGATTGATGAAGATTTACTTAAGAAAATTAAGTTTTTAAAAATGAAATGACCTGTAATCCCCAGAAACCCTTTTATTTAGGCTATAACATATCCCTCTTTCTTCCCAAGATCTATAGTATGTTGTTGATGATTCAGATAAGTAAATCATTCTTTGATCTGGTAGTTATAACCACTACATTATAGAAAACACTGTAAAATTATATTAGCAATGTACACTGAACCAAAAACCATTTCATTGTGCACAAAATTGTTAGCATAAAATATCAATTATGTATCAAAGTGGAAAGGAAAATTCTTGGAATAAAGCCTTACAGATTGCAAACAATAAGTGGTGTATACTACATAGAACTTTCAATATAATTTTAAAACATGGAATTTTTTAAGGTGTTGCCAATTGTGCTCTTCCAAAATATTAACCAGGTAAAATGATGTAGACATTTTCAAAAGAGTAAGGAAATGAAAATAATTATTCTAAAAAAATACCCATATATTAGTGGCTAAAAAGTGTTGATATGCTAACATATTTACAAATAAAATAACAGACGGTTGTAGCTGGTGAAAAGATTAGGTATTAACTTCAAAATTATATGTAATTATGGCTCTGGTTTCTTTTAGAGTATAGATCTAACCACATACTATGCAAATTAAAAAATATTATATTCAGTGTTTATGTAATTGTGTGGTATTTCCTCTAAAATTATAGTGAAAATATCTATAATTAAGTAAATGCTCTCTCCAATTACTATATAGGTTCATAATCTTTTTGCCTCTGTAAATAAAGACAAGTTTTAACATCCTTAAGAGAGTTCATCACTCAGGACAACTTCACACATTTCCACTCTTAGAAGAAAGAAGTAACCAATTAACCCTGCAAAGATGAGTTATCACATAAATATGCTACTTCACTAAGTAGCCATCATGCCAATGTATTTCTCTATCATTACAAATGGGCTTATTGTCTTTTTAATTTATATATTGTGCTTTTAACATTAAAACTTTTTCAGATATTTCAAACTTAAGTGAGTTTTTAGTTCTTTTTAATGAAATGATCTATTTTCCATTTGTTCATACATTTTCAATGTCAAAGAAACAACCATATCTGGATCCATTTTCAAACTATTTGATGTAACTATTTTCAAAAGAATAACCAACCCAATGAAATAACTAGTCAATTTGAAACCTAAGCTTTTTAAAAGCAGCTGACTTACAAACATGTGGCTGCTAAGAACTATCTGCTATTCTTTTTAGTTTCATTTTATTTGCAAATTCATTCTATTCCTTCTGGGATTAAACTTTTTTTTATTATTAAGGAAAATAAATGTTATTCTTTTTTGATGTAACACAAAGCGGAGACTTCACATTTATGTGTACTTGACATCTATTATCTCTGAAGCTCTACCCCATTTGAAATACATCACTGGTTGTGCTTCCTTTGGGGACCCGCTGTTTGGGGCTGCTTCCTTCTGGCTGTAGAGATGAGCATTATGACTGTGACCTTTTCACTGGAGCTGCCTTTTGTTATTGCTTTGCATGACTGAAACACAGACCCAGAGAACACTCTAGCTAGAATGGTCTTCGGTGTCCATCTTGTCTACCTATCTTGCTTTATGGCTAAGGAATGAGGTTGAGATGGGATTCAACTTGCCATTTACACTGAGTAGTGAGAGAACCCAATTACATTACTGCTCACACTTCTACATGTTTTGGGTTAAAATTTACTTTTCCATCTCCTTTTTACATGCATTGTCCAGGGTTCTTCTTTACTCTCCACAAAAGATTTCATGCTTGAGTATATTTCGTTTTTCTTTTTGTGATCATATTCATGTCTATGAACCTAGCTTAGATCTTTCATAAAAGCCTGCAATGTTGACACACCAACCACCATCCAGTGAACTGCTCGTCTGTCTGTTTTTCTCCACAAAAATACTGCCTAAGCAGTAGAGTTTTCTATTTCTCTTCTGCATCTCTTTAGTGCCATGTATAATCTCAATTACATCACTCATCATCCTGGACTGTCATTTAGTTGCCTGTCCTTCCTCAGAAACCAAGGCTAACACCCAACTCTGTGTTCTTAGAGCCCAGAAAGTCCCCTCAACCTACTTCCCAGAACAGCCCAGGGGCCTGCACACAGCCATGGACCACGACAGAAGGGACTATTGTGTGGTGGTCTGTGCTTTTGTCTCATGAAACAAGAGTACTTTACCCAAATGAAAGAAGGTCGGAAAACTTTCCCCATTTTCCTACAAGTCAAAATCCCAAACTCCCTGCCCCATAGAAATCACCTTGCCCAAGAGCTGCTTTGTGAGTCAGTAAGAATGCCATGGTTCACTTCCTTAAGCTCTTCTTCCTTCACCCATTTGGAGACTGCAACCCCAGAAAGTGTCCAAGGCAGGAAGAGGAATGAAGAAGGCTGATGGAGGACCCCTGTACTCTGGGAAGTATCACCTTCCCCAGTATTGCATTTAAAGTAAAAATGGATACAGAAAGAGCCCAGGAGGCAGGGTAAGATAGGTGTTATTTCTAATATAAATCTATTTTCCAGAATCTCAAAGACACAGATAGAAGACAATGGCATAGCTCCTGCCTCAGGTCAGCAATAACCAACGGCCTGTGCCACCCTGAGAACTGGCCAGGGGCACTCCCACCAGCCTCCCACATAGCTGCAGATGGCCACTGGCATGTTCGTGTTTCATGCCATCTTAAAGGCCTAGAGAAAGTAGAATTTCCTGAAGGAAGAACAGAGGGGTCTGAATGTAGTTGCCCAGTGACATGTTAACACAGTGGTTAAGTATGAAGTGTCCTGCCATCCAGAGTCACACGGTCTGGGCTTCAATTCCTCATTTACCACTTTTTAGATAAGGTGGTTGGTCCCTTACTTGAGATTCCTCAGTTTCCTCTTCTATGAACTAAATATAATAATATTTGTACTTAAGGTCACAATGAAGAACAGCAAAGTGACCTTCACTAGAGCTCACACTGAGCCAGCTCTCCGGGGCCAGGGCATTATATGACTGTCATTCTATTTTCACAAATACTTGCTCCATGTTACATATAAGCCAGTCGAGGTTCAGAAATGAGAACCAAACTGCCCAAGGCCATACAGTGAGGAAGTGGGACAGCTGGGGTCTGAAGCAAGTCTTCATGGCTCCAGGCACTGAGCCTCTACACTCTACACGCAACACTAGTGCCATGTGAATGAGTGAGTGCATCTAGCCCCTCAGTGCAGCCCTCGCCCAGCTCCAGGTGTCCAGGAGTAGGAGGCATCGCTTGGCATTGTTTTGTGGCATATCATACACATATTGTGGTTCCCTGAAATCATGACAAAGGAGATGAAGGAATGGGACCTTGCTCAGTGGTCAGTTCGTTGGTTCTTAATATGCTCTAATTGGCCACATTACAGCTTTACGCAAGGCTCTTATCCCAATCGGATCCCCTCTTTCCTCATCTTAAAAATGAAGTCGTACACAGTAATAGCAATTGGTCAGCTCAGAGTAGATGTGGGCTTAAGACTTCAGGGTCTTCTTTCTTGCTCTGCATCAGACCCCAGGCCTCAATTCAAAGTGGAGAAACATTTTTACTTCATGATTTTACAAGATAACCTGAAGGAAAGTGGCAACTATACAAATGTCTAACCAATGTACTGTATACTTGAAACTAATAACAAAAAAAGAGTTTTTATGCCTGGTATAATTTAAAAATACAAGAAGTATGTGTTAGATATAATTGACACTTGAAAATGGTGACATGTTTCACTATATGGGGGGGATAGTTGTGTATTGTCACTTATATTCTATGTAATTCAAAGGAACACACTGGGAGTTGGTATATATATAATGAATATTTCTTTAGAGATACATACTTCAGCTCAAGAGTTAGGCAGGAATAATAACAATGAAGAGAGCTAAATGAAGGATTCCTTCTAGTGTAGCAGTTTATTTTATAATGACTAATCTTACGGTAAGAGTTTTAGGATCTGAAGGAAGCATATACAAGTTGGCTAGTAGTGCAGGACATATTATTTTATTAGTTCTGTTAAAATTAAGATTTCATCAGGTAAATCTGAAGATCTAATTGGCTTCGTCAAACAAATCATGAATTGAGCAGCATCTCATCTAGTAACTATGAGGGTGCTACCAGGGGTTGTACAAAATGGAAAAGAAAGAAGGGTGTGGTAGGGGAATTACTAGCAAAAGAAAGGACAAAATTATTTTTAGACCAGGATGTCTTTCTTTATGGGGTAAGGGGCTATAAAGGGTTTTATCATGCAGATCATCTCTTCTTTTCCTGTCAGGGTGGGATGGAGAGGCCCAGGTGACAGATGCCTCATGATGTTGACCAGGAAATTCCAGTCTGGTTGACTAATTTCTGGCGAAGGTCACAACTGCAATCAAACCAAGTATTAAGTCTAGGTTTGGTATCGTAGACTTCAGCACAAGTGATGCCATTTTGGGCCTGTGGTTTTTATTTTAACAGTTCTTAAACTTTGAAAAATTTTTTTCTTGATGAAATGGGTTCTTTTGAAGCTTGTTATACTTTTATTTATTAACACCTTAACATAAAGTGAAATTAGAGACTTGATCCAAAATTTTTACTTGTGTCCTACTGAACACAGAAGAGCGGATGGTGTTATAATCTTTCTGTACTAATTGGAATGTAACTATTGTTTGTTCATTAGATGACCCTTGTTCCCAAAGTTGTAATGTTTAAAACCCACTTTCCAGAAAATCAAGCGAGGGCCAATTAAACAACACACAATGTGTTAAGGAAATCCCTCTGCCTCGTTCTAAGGTATCACTTACAGAAAGAGAAACATTTCTTTAGATGTCCCGTAGGAATGGCCTCTTTAAAAAACCAGTGTTAGAGTCTGGACATTCTTGAGCAAGAATCTGGTGATAAATGTTAGATTGCTTACTCTCACCAAATACAACTCTATATAAAGGAAAGTCTTTAAATTTACTCTCCCATTTGGGCATGCACACCAATTTATTTTTATGACCTTTTGTCCCTATTGATGATAGCTTACTTCTCACAAATGATCTCTTGTAAGATAAGGGACAGATCTGATCTGAACCCAAAGGGGAAAAAAAAAAAATCTTCCCGTAGCTCTGGAGTTAATCAGATACACTGAATAGACTATTTTGAAAACTGAAGACATTGGCATGCATTTAAAAGTATACTTTCACTCCCTCTATATCCATTTCACCAGCATAAGGAAATAAAAACATCCAGAAGTAGCCGGATCACTTAAAAGTGTTTCTCAAAGTGTGGTCCACAGGTAGGAATCATCTGAGAGGCTGTTAAAAGCCCCTGTTTCTGAGACCTTCCCCAATCCCAAATTCACTGAAGTCTCACGAAGATAAAAGCACAAAATGTCACCACATGGGAACCATGAACCAAAAAGTCTGGGTGGGAAGAAAATGCTGAGCGTGAAAGCAATTTGCTCATGCAATCTATTTAGATGGATGAGTTTATTTTTTATTTAAAAGGGGGATTATGTCTAAATATCTTATCAAGAGTTATCAAGAAGTTTAGATAGATCATCACCTAGTATAAAATGAGAACTCAAACCAGGTAAATTTTAACCTCAAGAGACATGAAATCATTACCATAAGGATGCAAGAAATGATCAGGACAAAAAACATAATGCATCATTAACCTGATGATTCAAGGTGGGACCTCCATGTCTCTATGACAGCAGAAGCTAGAGCATGGAATGCCTGCTAGCACCTGCAGGAAGCACACCTCCTGGCAATACAGCCATTTTCTGGGGTGCTCCTGAACAATGAAAGAGCAGTGAAATCCTGTCTATCTGCCACATTTAAGGGCATATCTCACTGCACATTCTGCTGTAAAAAAAACTTGCCCGAAGTCAAGATTTAAACTAATTTTTACATGGTGCCCTGTAAGAGCAAGACTTTTTGTTAAGCGAGATAAAAATCTTTTCTAAATCTGCTTAGAATTTTACTGTGACTGCAGACATCTCCACTGATGTATCGAAGTTAAGGAAATAATCAGAAACTCAGAATAAGTTTTGTAATGTTTATAGAAAGCACGCTGTGTTAATTATAATATCAAAAATGAACATATTAGCAATTTGATTAGTGTAGGTGTGGCATGACACAATCCTAAAGATATTATAAATATTCCAAGGGCTATTTAATGACATTTTTTCAATTCTCAGTTGTTGATAGAGGATAGGGCCCAAATTTTACACACACACACACACACACACACACACACACACACACACACATACTTAAAGGAGATAAATATATATTTAAAGGAGATAAATATAAAAAATGCTACCAATTGTTATCTCTTAGTTTTATAAAATTTAAAATTCCTTTCTCATTACCTTTTTAAATATTTGAAATAACAGTAATAGAAAGTCATTTTTAATCGGGAAAACATGTATATTTGAAAAAAAAAGTCTCTTTAAGAAATGGAAAACTGTACGTAAGAGAAAGTAACTGGTAATCCAGTTAAGAGAAGCCAGGATCCTAGAGGGTATGTTGAAAAGTCAGTGATTAATGGCAACATACTCATTGCTTTGAATAAAACTAGAGGAGGCCTGCCCGGCCTTGCTGGACACATGACCAAGGGTTTCCATACACCGTTATGAGGCAGGAAGCAAAGCAGAAGGGAGAGCTCTAAGCCTTAGATGGGACTTTCTTTTATTGCAGTGTGGGGGGTGTCCCTATAATTGGGACTCTGTCTCACAGGATAAAGAAGTGGGTACAAGAGGTTAAGTAAGACTGTCTCACAGGATGGTGACAATGACATTTTCAGCTAGAGCCCCCTGGGACACGTGTCTGGGCTGCCTGCTCAACTTTCTAACTAGTATTTCTGGGTTCCACGTTCTTGGGGCCTGGAGTTACTCTCCTGTTAAAATGAAAGACTGAGCCATGTGCAAGAATCGTATACCTTCCTCTCAAAACATTTGACCGACAAACTGGGATTCAAATTATGTCGGCAAATGTGGGTTATAATGATTTTACCTATTGGGAGCTATTCATCTGTGTGTTGTTTTTATCATTTCAGATGTTGTTTGTGGAAGAGGAATGTGATTACTGGCCAAAATCTACATTATGTCATCTGTTCTGTTCTATAAACAGATTACACACACCGAACAGACATAAGCTGTGGGCTGCGGTTAGCTAATTATGTTTAACGCAAACACACACACATGTACCATTCATTTTAAAGGGATTAATTATAAGTGCTATATTTTAGTTACGAGGGCTTTTGGAAATACCTCATCATAGTACACCAGAGCCATTTAACAGGTTGTTTTTTTTTTAATGAACATAAACCATTTGGAATATTGTACACAAAACTCATTTTCAAGAAATACTAAATACGTCAAATATTGTGAGATAATTTGGCAAAAGTGCTAATCTATATTACAAATAGATTTGGCCTATGTATACCTGGTGCCAAAACATAGTTTTTCTATTTTTATTTCAAATGTAGCATACAAACTGTTTTCAAACACATTCGTCTGACTATTAGATAAACAACAAAGCCTAGCATTTGCCCTGGCAGCAAATAATTTAAATTAAAATTTACGTATAAAAGACTTTTGTTCTTAGAGAAAGTAAAAATAATAATAATCCCATCTTGTTGGACAGATGCAATGTTTATATTGTTCAATTAAACTTCTGTTTGCTGTGACAGCCATTTCCACTTGCTCACTCGATGTCTGTTCTCCCCTTCACCTGTGGTGATATAACCTGATTTTGACTGAGGCAGTACGTACGTAGCCAGGTGCAAAATTACATGTCCCAGTCTCCCCTGCAGGTACTAGTGGTCATGTGATATTTCTGGCCAAGGAAATGAAAGTGGAAGTTACTGGGAGGGAGCTCTAAAAAGCTTTTTAAGAAAAACTCGTTTCCACCTGTATACAGGTTTTGTTTCTCCACGTCTTCCTGCCTAAAATGCTGGATGTACGGGATCCCATGTGTGACTAGGAGGCAACAGGCATGCATGATGCTGCACTGGGGACTGCTGGTTGGGAAATTGGAAAGAGTCTGCATCACTGATGCTGTAAGAAGTTGTCTCTGTCAGTCTCAGTGGCTGACCTCTAGGCATCTTGTTTCATAAAAACAAACAAAAAACAAAAAAACAAACAAAAAACAAAAAACAAAAAAAAAACTCTATTCAGTTGAGTTCACATAATTTGGATATCCTGTAAAACGAATGTAAAATGCCTTCTCTCCTGTCTGAAGCACGATATGATTATTAGCTGGGTCTTCACTGTTTGGTAGATGTTAGAGTCCATTGTCCATTCTGAACTCATGAAACAGAATGTTTGGGTAACTTAGAAATCTAAAGAGTTCCTCCTTCTTGCCTCCCATCGCCTTGCTCTGATGATTTTGGGGGAAGGCTTTTTACTCCTGGAAACTATTTTTCCATATCACTGAGTTTAGGCTGTTTATAAAACATGCTTCTTAATACAGATGTTTGCAGATGGGCTTCATGTACCTTAAGGTCATAAATTTGCTCCAGTATTGTATAATTCATTTTAATACCACAAATTGATGTTTACCACAAAATGTGAGTGTTCACCTTGAAAGAAAAAAATCTCAGTAGTAACCAAGGCCACATGTTCTATTTTATAGCCTAAAGTCTCTTACAAGGATTCCTGTCAAATTTCAGTTCTAATGTGGAACTCAATGAATCTGAAACCTCTGTTCTCATACCTGAATCATGACTTAGTTGTGAAAGCCCAGAAGTTTAGTAAAGTCTCAAGTTCATGTCCTTATATGGTTTTAATGTAAGCAGACTTTGTTCAACATCCTTTTGTGAGAAATCCTTGGATAACACAAAATATGGAGAATGGCCTTTATCCTATTCTACCATAATTACTGCACATTTTATAACTGTGCTTTGAGATTAAACTAAGTATGAACTTGGATTATAGACTAAACAAGTTCTCAATATTTCTCTGTATAATATTGATTTTCTTGTCCTCCCCCCCCCCCGGAAATACATATAAATTCACTTTTCTATGAACTCACATTTTTTCTCCTATATCAATATATTTTTTTAAACTGCTTTGTTCATCATACTTCATCTCTTAATAATTCGTGCAATGCTTTATTACCATCATCATTTCAGAGCACCTGTGATGTAATTGAATAGTTCTGGTAAGTGATAAGAATGTTGAGTGCAGAACCAAAATGAGGAATGAAGGTGTATATGCATTACTTACCAGCATTCCTGTAATTATTCATGGTTCTTCTTATCTTTCAAAGGCATTAAAATGAATAATTTTAAATACCTAGTTTAAATGTCCTGGGTTAAAATTGGGGTGAGGGTGGTGTTTGGAATTAACAAATAGGGAAATCATTAACGTCTAAAAGCTTTCATTTATATATCACTACGAAGATCATGTAATCTATAATAAATATCCAACCGGATCTGTAAAATATGCTCTATTTCCCTTTTCATGCTATCTTAGAATTCCGCTGGAATTGTGCTAATTTTATATTTGAGATATCAAGGATAAGTTATTTGAAACAAAACCTTAAAACCTGATTATTTAAAACACATAGGAATAATTATAAATAAGATTTCTGGAAATGAAATATGCTTAAATCAATGTGCAAAGTTGTGCCTTTATAATAATAATCTGAACAGTTCATGGTATTGTCACTTTTCTTATTTTCCCACAGGTATTCTCAAATCGTTCTTATGTCTAATCTCATTACTCATTGCCATTCATGTAATGGGAGATCTAAGATGAGAAAGTTGAAATCAGGTTTGAGGGATGCCATATAGCTTAGCATCATCTTCAGACTAAGCATATATCACTGTGAGTTAAACACCACACTTGCTCATGGTTATTGGGACATTAATTATTCAAAACAAAGTGTTCACTCATTTAATAAAAATTCACTTTATATCTTGTAAGACCTCAACCTCAGTTTTTTGTTTTTTTTCTCATGGATTCTGTAAATTTTATTTTTAATCTGCTTTACTGAGGATTATTTTATATATAATAAATGCACCGAGTTTAAGTGTACAGTTTATTGAGTTTTGACTGATATAAATACTTATATAACCATCACCTCAATCATGATGTAAAATATCTCCATCAACCCCCAAATATCTCCTTGTGCCTCTTTGCCATCAACCTCCCCAATCTCTGCCCCAGGTGATGACTGATTTGTTTCGTCATCGTAGGTTTATATAGAGATGAGAATTTCATATAAAGGAAGTCAGATTTCATATCTTGTTTTTTTTTATTTTTGGTTATTATAATGATTTTGAGATTTATCTATGCTGTTGTGTGTGGAGGTGGTTTGTTTCTTTTAGTTGACAATACACTATCATGTGAATAAACTATCATTTGTTTATTCATTCGCCTGCTGATGGACATCTTGGTTGTTAATAGTTTTTGTAGCTGTAAATAAAGCTGCTGTGAACTTTCATACACAAATCTTCATGTGAGCTTCTATTTTAATCTACTTTGGCAAGTACGTTTAATTGTAAAATATCTAACAAATTGTTTTTCAAATTGGTGTACCATTTTACTTTCTTCCAACAGTACGAGGGTGGGTATTCTGTCTGCCTCCCCAACTTTCACTCACAGTTTCCTCAACTTAAGATAACCTGGCTCCACTTTGAATTCTCTCTGGATCACAGTCCAAAAACTGTCTCCAGGCAGGAATCTTGGAAATTTTATGACCTGCCTCCTTAGGCACATTCTCTCAGAAATCATAATTCTGAATAGTGTCTTGTCCTGAAAACAACTGTATAACATAGATTGTCCAGGTTCTTTTGTTATTTACAGTCAGAAGGCCAGTTCTACACTCACTACCCCTTCACAGTTGAAAGAAGAAATCTCGCCCTTACAGTATAATGGCCATAGTCATTTATTTTCACTTACCAAATAAAAGTGAATGCCTGACAGCATTTCTACTTTTACAGGGTTCCTAATTTTGCAACATTATCAGATTAGTAATATATCAGACAAAAATAATTTTATTCCTTCTTTCTCTCCCCGTCAGTTTTCTGCAGTTCTTTCAGCCCTCCTGGAAGTTTTCACTGATCTAGTTAGCACCTCTACTAGGAGATGATACTGTGTTAGAAGTTAACACAGTTCTAACAAAATTCTTTCCTGAATATAAAGAAAATATGTACTTCTAAAACTTCATATGATATACAAATAAATAAAATAAAAGATGAAAAAAACACACAACAGGCTTCTCAGTGGAGTGTCTGTGTGCTAATTTCTAGATAACAAAAAACAGTGATTTTACATTTTATCAAGTTTTTGGGGGTCAGCTACATCCAAACAGTTATGTAAAAATACCATGCCTATGCTGTTTCTGATTTGTTTTCCCCACCCTCAATCCATTCTCTGTCCACCTGCATATTGATGTTTACTTTCAGAACCTCCAAAACACAGTCAACATTCTTTCTTCTGGTAAACACATCCAGGCAGCAGCAGTCTCTCTCCTGTGACAAAGTACTCTTGCTGGACTTTCCACTATTGTGAAACTTGTCGAAATGTGTAGTAAACATGTATTTATTCATTCAACTCTGCAACAGGATTGCAAACACTTAAATAAAGGACTGTATTTTACTAATTATTGCATCCTTTAAGCACAGCACAGTGTACAGCATGAGAATGGATTAGAATCAAGTTCTCATTTTAGCTAATAACATTAATATCTTGGATGCAAAATGACTTTGATAAATGCAATATGGCAGGTCTACCACACAGCTCCTGTGCATCTCAGACCAATCTCACGTTTTAGAAATCCACGAATAATAACATTTGAGAAAGGAAAGTCAGAAAAAACTCTAGCGGGTTGCTCGGTACAATGTCGTCTATGCAAACAACACATGGCCTTCTTTTCTTTTTTTATCATTTTAACATTTTTTAAGTGTGATTTTATAAGAAATGAATAACTCCCAGAGTAATTGCATCAGGGACTGCAAAGCTTCCTGGAAAGATCTAAGTAAAAAGGGTACAGCACAGTCATTAGGTAAGCGATTACCAACCCAGTGAGTCAGGAATTTAGGAATTTAATAACCTGGTCCTAATCCAGGGAGGGATGAGCCACATATCGTCCCAAGAGTGAAATATTTTAAACCTATCAATCCTGTGCTTCGCTGTCAACAGAGAACAACACAGATTCAAACTATTACTAGTTTCTTTCAGTAGCTGAAAGTAAAGCAGAATACTTTCTGTTATCTATTATATTCAGTTCTGCTGCTACCAAAACACTCAACTGTAGAACAAGTTTATAACATTGGCAAGGTACTCCCTTCTTTCCTGTGTTTTGCAAAGAGACCATACTGATTTGAAAATAATTTCTTTTGATTTTTAGGCTGCTTCATCTCACTTGGAAATCACTTAACCACCCCAGCTATTAATTCCTGTAACTATAAATCAGGGTATTTCACTTGAAAATTCTTAAGGTCTTTTCCTTCTCTATTTTGCTATGTGATATTGAATCTCACTAGAATGTACTAACACTGGAGTGTTGCACACTAAATTCTATGAATAAAATTGAACTGGTGAGATTTGTTATAGAAATAAATCAGAATTTTCTAAAGATATAAAAGTGGCCAATAAGCTCAACAGCATTAGTCCTTTGGGAAAAGTAAACTAATATCACGGTAATGTATCACTTCATACATGCTAGGATGGCAAAAACCAAAAAGACAGACAATTACAAGCACTGGTGAGGATGTGGAAAATCAAACCCTCACATTTTGCTGGTAGGAATGTCTGATGATGGAGTTACTGTATGATTCTGCAATTCCAATTTTAAGAATATATCCAAGAGAAAAAGGAACAGATGTCAGCACAAAAACTTGAACATGAATATTCACAACATCATTATTATTCATGATAGCCTAAAAATGGAAATAACCCAAATGTCTATCAGTTGATCAATGGGTAAACACAATATGGAAAGCTATTAAGCAATAAAGAGGAAGAAATGAAGCACTGATCCACACCACAGCACAAATGAATCTTGAAAACGTTATGTTAAGTGAAAGTCACTAGTCACCAAGACCATGTATTGTGTGACTCCATTTACATAAATGTCCAACAGGAAAATTTATGAGAACAGAAAGCAGATTAGGTAAATAAAATATCATAGCCATAAAGTAGAATGTTATGCAGGTGTTTTTTAATAGTTTTGAGGTCAATTTAAAGATGTGGGAAAATACTCCAAAAACATTTAGGGAAAAAAGTTGGGTATAAAATTTTATAGAAGAAAAAAACCACTATTAGAAAGTTATGTTTTGAAAAGATAATGGATATATCTGAAATTCTGCTTTCATAATTATAGAAAATTTTATTACTGTGGAACTAAATGCTACTTTAATGGTCTAATATTAATCTGAGGCAACATTCTTTATTATGAAGCAACACAGAACAGAATACAGTTGCTAAAATAAAATCATGTAGTCTTTTTTACAAGATGCAGCTGAAAAATTAAAAATTTTGAATAGCCATTAATGGAATAAGTGAATGTGCTTTTTATCTTTTGAATTCAAAATGGTGTCTGTGTCACATTACTTTTATCTAAAAACTTCATAAATATAATTATACCTTATGAAATCGAAACCACAGTTTAACAAATTCTTATTGATTACTTATTTATTACCAGATACTGCTGGACACAGTTAAGCGTCAGGACAAAATCATGGCCTTCAATGATTAATGAAGAAAAGAACACACATAAATAACTGCCAATGTGTACAGACGGGAAAATAATGTAAACCTGTACAACTGAGGAAGTTGTATGAGACAGAGCAAAATTAACTTTAGGGGAAAGGGGTAGAGAGGGTGTCACTGATTGTCTCTTATGGGAGATGATATTTGAACAGGGTATTTAAAGTTAAGTAATAATTCCAAAAAAAGAATAGAGCCGCAGGATATGTAATATTAGGTAAAGGGAAAAACATGAACAAAAGCAGCAAGATTTGAAATCACTCTAAGATCTGGGGTCCATGAGTCATTCAGTGTTGCTGGAGAGAGAAATCTAAAGAAAAGAGATGGAACACGAAGTATGAGAAACAGCCAGGACTTTGAAAGATATCTATATATTTATATCTAATCTATATCTATATCTATATCTATATGCAGATAGATATAGATATAGATATATAGATTAGATATAGATAGATATAGATATATATACATACTAGCACCATCTAGTAGCACCATCATCTGTAGCACGACAACTTGTAGAATATATGATAATATCCAACAAATAAGAAAAATTCTGAAGTGGTCTTCTAAGAATGAATCAAAAGCATCTCAATTATATAGAAGTAACCTTTACACTTAGAGATCATTGTTGCTGTGCTCTTATTGTTGATATAATTTTTTCCAAGGGATCTGTAAACTTACTCAATTTAAATTACCTTAATCTCAGTAGAGCAAATAGGTAATTTTGGCTATGTTAATACGATGGCAAAATCTTAATTTACCAGATCTTTCCAGATACAGGAAGCAGGAAGCACTAACAAAACTGTCAGTAAGAGTTTTTTTGTGCCACTTAATTCATACAAGTGATGTGCCAAACACTATGCTAAATTCTTACTCATTTTTCCAATTCTATAATTTTATAAATTTTACAAATGAGCAAGCGATTAAGAGAAAATTCACTTAACTCACCTGAGGTCAAACCAACCTCAGAGACAGCTAAGATTTATACCTGGGTCTGTCCATGTTTTTGTCCATGCTTCATCACCTAACCTATATAATGCTTCTAGAATCACAGTATTACTGAAATGGAAAGAAACAGAGAAATGCACTAATGATTTTTGAAAATGTGATCTCACAAGTATTACGTTCTATAAAGAAAACAGAAGAGAGATGAGACAATAAAATAGCTCTCTGTTATTTCTCTATTGCAGAAGTAATTGGTCATGTGCTACTATTGGATAGATGATTATTGTACACCAAATGACATCACTATATGAAAACTGTAGGGAAGCCAGAAACCAGAGTAAAAGTCAGTCTTCCTAACATCAACAACACAGCACCCTCGTGGCCAATCACGTCTCCTCATTTGAGTTCTTGCTTTTTTTGAGCCAGTCACAGCCTGATTGGTATGGACTGAATGTTTCTGTCCGCCCTGTATATGGTGATGACTTACTTCTCAGTGTGCGGGTATCCAGAGGTGAGCCTTTGAGGTTGGGTGAGGTTATGGGAGTGGAGCTCCCTGATGGGATCAGTGCCCTTATAATGGGATGGTGGGACCAGAGTGTGCTCACCTGCAAGCTCGCACTCTCTCTCTCTCTCTTCCTCTTCTCCCCTCCCCCACCACCATTTGTGAGGACATAATGAGAAGACTAGCTTTCTACAAGCCAGGAAGAGGGCTCTCTCTTACCAAGAGCCAAATTGCTGCCCCCTTGATCTTGAACTTCCCAGCCTCCAGAAGTGAGCCACCCAGTCCGTGATAATTGCTTACAGTAGCTGGAGCTGAATATTACAATGATACAAAAGTCCTTATTTATGTCCTTAATCCTTGGAAAGACAAGAAAGTGTAACCCACGTGCACCAAGCAAATTAAGTTCATGCAAGGAATCGTAATGATGTAAAATTGTCTTGACATTTATCTCCAACTCACCTCTCAGGCCGAATTGTGTCTGTCTCAGGTTGGTACGAGAAAGCCCTCCCTTCCCTGAGTCCTGGCATCTTTTTCTTTTCCTCTAAAGCTCTGCCTGCCTTTCTATCACTTTACCTCCCCATGAGTCCTGTTTGCTCCACATTTAAAAATAAAACTTCAGACTCCTGCTTAGACTGTCAGTTAACCAATTCCAACCAGCTTTTCCCTGAGGAAACTGGTGGGAGAGAATAAATTAGGGCAAGGGAGGATGGAATTAGGGGTGGGGGTGGCGGTTGTGGCTTCAGATCCTGAGGATGGAATGAAGACATGCTGACCTTCCAGGTTCCTCCTCAGAATGAAGCACAACAAATCTTTCCCTTGCTGACACTGATCACCTGTGCTGCATCTGTCTCTTTTCACCCTCTGACCAGAGATGAATTCTCTTATCCTGGGCTAGAGACTCAGAAGGGTTAGGCGGTGGTGAGAGTGACATCAGCAGACTCCCCCACTAAATGGTATCGAAATGCCAGGCACTAAAATATCTCCCATGGAGAAAATGCCCTTCCCCTGCTTTGTGAATCTGGAAACCATCCAGGAAATACGGTTTTAGGGGAGAACTTTTTCCCCCCACCAATCTAGGAGATACCCGAGGAAGTTAATTAACATATATATGAGTGTCTGTCCAGTTAACCCTGGGATAAAACAGCATTAACTAAGTTTTCCTTATAATTTGGAAGAATGCATTATGGCCTCCACAACTGGGAGAAATTATCATCAGAGGCATATTTTCTGGTTATTGATATGTTATAGTCAATCCCAACCTATACTCAAAATCCTCTTGCATTCAAAAAAGGTTGTATAAATGTTCTTGCAGCATTCCAAAAATAACTCATTCTGAACTTTCTGAATACTATGAGATTCTAGAATGTATAGCAAGAAATGAGATTACCTGATGCTACATGATAGAACCATTTCCGAACTACCTTTTTTAGATTAAAAAAATATTTCCCTTTAATTTGACTTTTTCTTCTTTTTCTCCTTAAATAGGCATTCTTGAATCTGGAAACGTCTGGTTGGTATCAATAATAATAAAACAACTAACTTTTATTGAGCACTCACTCTGTCTCAGGCATCGTGCTAATAAATTTTAAAATGTTTTCTAATTTGGATCCACAATGACTTTAAGAGTTAAATCATATTTTTCCCATTTTATAGCTAAATAAATTGAGGTGTAAAGAGTTTAAGATACCTACTTAAAATGACATAGCTATTGGCCATCTGGCCCAGAGAATAAGCTTTAAGTACTGTACTTTACTATTTCCCTACTGTTGCCAAGTTATGTCCTACTGACCCTGTGGCAGTCCACTTGCATACCATACACAGCATTTATTTTAGTAAATGCTCCTAAAATTTTAAAATTTTATGATAATTTCTTGGTCTTTTAAAAATGTCTATATTTTTTCAAACAAGAGTCAGTAAAATTCACTATAAACTTCTCACACAAAGGGTCTTGCAACATGCTATCAAAGTATCACTTACAATTATGGCCATGAGTCACATAGAGCAGCTCTGAGATAGGTCAGGGTTCCTTTGTCAAGAGAATTTAAACTTTTGAATAACTAAATGATGGCAAGATCAGCACTAGAAGGTGATCAGATGAAGCGATCCTATGTGGTTTTTGCAGACCCCACAAACATATCAGATGTGAGTCATATTTCTATTTAGAGTCTCTTTAATGTGTTTTTGTTCTTCTAAACACAGAGGAGTACCACCACAAAATTCCTCAGTGCCTCTTAAATAGGATAAGTCATTATCAATTGCTTATCCTGGATAGTTTATCATTTTTAAAGAAGAATGCACCTTCAGCTACGAAAATGTTGTGTCCATGAACATTGAAAAGTAAAGGCAGTTATTTTCAGACCAACATGGTAGTGTGTTTAGCAAGTTTTGTGGACAGATGCCTCCCTAACTCTCTCTGGCAAGCAGAGCGAGACCAAAGATACAAAAATCGACATCAAACTATAGAAGAACTCTGAAAAAAACATATTTTTTTTACCAAGATGGTAAAACTTTTTTTAAAAAAAAGATCCCAAACTGTGTGACAGGGCCCTTCTCTATCTTACCTGATAAGGTTCTCCCTGTAACAGACCTCGCCATGATTCTTGGATATGGGCTTTTCTAGACTCTTAACAGACACCCACCTGGTGGAGACACTCAGCTCTAACAAACTTGCCCCACACTGGCAGTATCCTAAAGGGAGCGTTGTTAATATTACATAAATGAAGTTTATCAAGAATCGTTGTTTGAACTCAGGGACCATGCCACACCTCATCCTTCTTTATAGTCTACATGAATGTGTGCCCATTAACAGCGCTTGAATGCACAACATTAAATGTTAAAATTCACAAAATTTTGTCCTATATTTATTAGTTTGAAGAAAAATTAATCTGTATTTTGGAATAGAAGTGAATTTTATGAACTTAATGTAATAATACACAATGAAAAATATCTCTCAGTGGTGATCTGTACAGAACAGAAATTTCATAAACATTCACTGTTTTGGTCAATAATTTTTCATCACAGGTTTATTATTGAATATATGATATAATGAAAGAGCATAGAATTGAAAGTCAGGGGACTCAGTTTTAATCCCAGTTCTGAGGCAAAATTTAATTTGAGTGCCTCTGTTTTTTCACCTATAAAATAAAAGTCACATTTTATAATCTTTAAGATTCTTCTTGAGCTCCATAATTCTGTAATATCCTAAGATTTCAACATTTGCTTACCTCCCTTCTCTAGGACATAACCACTCACTACATTATATTCTTTAATTGTTACTTTACGTATATCAATAATTTATCCACAAATCCAGTTTACCAATTCCCCCAATTTTTTCTCTTTATTTTTCTAAAATAAAAACTCCTTGAAACATCTACAGAACACACAATTTCCTTTTTCACTTTGGGAATAAACATTATTTTTACATGCACTCTTTGAGGGAAAAGCTAAGCAGGTTATTTAACTAATAAATCTTTGTTTTATATACATTAAGATGTGCCAAATTTCATAGTCAATCTGCCATTAACAGCCAAGACATATTATTCCAATGTTAAACATTCATGAAAAAGAGAAAATTCCCAGTGTTTTTAGTAATTTCATATATATATATATTATATATATATACACACATATATAATATATATGTGTACATAACCAAGATACACAATTCTTAATTGTATATAATATATATGAAATATGGGGTAAAACGTCCCAAAGTGGGCTGGATACCTTCGTTAGCGGTCTCTTGTCATTCTCGTGCTTGGTGCTCCTCAGCACATATGGACTGAGGCTCCCAGCTATGTTATTAGCTTACATTTTAAATTTATTGCTCTGTAAATGTGTCCTTTGGCTGTTTCATGGGTCTCAATGGTAGGCAGGGATTGTATAAATTCAGTGCCAAGGATGAGATATCTACCTACACAGCAGAGAGTCAATAAATGTTGACTGGCCTTAAATAAATTTTGGCTGGCTTAAGTTTACTTTTCTTGCAAATATATTTAATGTGCAGGAATTAAATGACGCAAATCCTATTTACTACTGGAATTTAGCCCTATAAAGCCCTACTGGTGACTGAGATTACTTTGAAAGACTTAAAGAAAAATCACATGCTAAAAAAAGCTTTTTTAAAAGGCATTAAAGCTTTAAAAAAGTTGCTTAAATATTTAAAAAGTAAACATTATATGGAAGCTCAAACAGAATAATAGAATATAAAGGTGTAAACAACATAGGTATAAAGATAGAGTTAAAAACAATTAACTAGAAAGCTTTTTCATAAAAAACAATTTAAATTTTCAATAAAATGAAACTTTTCTTAAGCTGTGTGCAAAGATACACAACACAAACACAGAATTGGGGTAAATGTGATTCTTAATTTTTCTTTAGTTGATCAATATTCGTGATTTAAACAAATAATAAACTTGTACTAGAGAACTTTTGGAAGTTGTGTGTGTGGCTGTGTGTGTGTGTGTATATATGTATGAGCATATGTGATATTTTTATATAGCCTTTTAAAATATATATTATGTTTTTAACACAGTTATTTCATGCATTTATTGTGAATTTTATAAATGCTTAACTATTAATCCTTTAATATACGTTTTAGACCATTTTAAACTAAATAATAATTTTCTGGTAGTTTAAATCTATTTTGCTCACAATTTGGATCACTAGACTCTCTTAATGGCATTTTAAGTCTGAAGCATAGTGTTACATCATCCTTCTCCTAGATTTACAATAGTCCGTGAAGTCGTTATTACAGTGTCTCATAATTTCCCACTTGTCATGTACAATTAGCCTTATTTTCTAATTATTAATCTAATTTATGAGTATATAACCTTTATATTGAGTCGCAGTATTTAACTCACATAACTCACATAATCACGAATAATATTTTACAGTGCTAGTTCAATAGGAAAACCAAGATAGACAATTCTTAATTATGGGTGAGTACAATAAAATATATCCTTTATTCTTAAAGACAATGCTAAGGTTTTCTCTTTTGTTTTTTTGTATTCCTAGAAAAGTTATAATTATTTTTTATTTTATTCCTTTTTAGCAAAGGAATAGAATGACACCATGTTTTCGATTTTAAATATTCAAGTAGAATAAAATTATAAATTTGGAAAGAACACACAATATATTTTTTCTATCTTGAAATTTAAAAAAATCTAGAGGAATAGTTGAGAGAGAATGATTTCAGACAATCCATTAATATTTGAACATAAATAAATCGGCCTCTAATTAAAAGGCAGAAAGGTGACCTAAAATCATTAATATCCTATAAAACTTATAATTACTAATTAAAATAAAACATTATTAACTTTACTGGGAGGCAACTGTGGGCATTAGGAGGAGTTCCAGAGTTTGAATTATAGACCTTGAATACACAAGCGAATTGGAAAATCAGTTAATCCAAAGGCATGACACTGTAGAAAGCCCTTTGGATGTAGGGTAAAAGCTCATTATGCCAAGTTCTGATCCTTTTTCTTACTAACACCTATGTTGGGTAAGTTTCCCTTCAGGATGAACTAACTAATGAGCTAACTAATTCTACCTCTTCAAGACACTTTTTGCACATGGATTCTGAGACACAATGTGCTTCTATCACATTGGTCAATCCTCAGTTCTCAAACACTTAATTTGAAATGTCCAGAGCCTTTTCCCGAGCCTCCATTCATATTTTCCCTAGGTGATATCATATGGTCTCAAGGCTTCGACTATCATCCATCAGATGATGACTCTCAAATTTATATCTCTAGTTTTAACCTCTTTTTGATTCCAGAATCACATAGTAAACTGTTGCCTTGGAATATCCACATGAATATAGAATTAGCATCTTTAATGCCACTGTCCAAATAAAAGAGATAACGTTTTACTCCAACTTCAGTCCATTGATACTTTAATAAATTGTACCACAATCAATCTAGGTATGTAAACAAGAAGCCAATAGCTCATAGCTCATCCTCAATTTCTTCCTCTTCCTCATTTCCCTCTGTTTTAGCAGATCACAACAGTTCTATGCCCACACTCTATCTTAAATCCATTTACTCCTCTTTGCTTCTACTGTCACCTCCCTATCCAAGCCACCATTATCTCGTTCCACAACTACTATAAAACTGGACTCCTGATTCCTGAATTTGAACCTCTATAAACTATTCACCCACAATAGTCACTCTTCTTTTAAAACTACATTAATAACTTCTTACTGTATTTAAAATAAAAAGCAAATCTATGGGTATAGCTTATTAGTCTTACATAAATTGTTCTCTTGGACTTCACCTCTCCCCACTCTCTACATCTAATTCTTGTCACACTCCACCTGTGTTCTCAAGCCCGTCAATCCTTGGGGGAGTGCTCTAATTCTTTCCATGACTGCTTCATTCTTAGTCTTTGGATATCTGTTCCAATGTCACCAGGACAGAGACCTCCCCTGAACACTCTAACCAAATTATTGACTTGGATGATTTTGTTTTCTCTATTATATCCCCTTCCTGTTTTCTTCATGCAATTTGTCATAATCTGTAAGGATTTCTTGGTTTGATTTTTCATTTGTTTATTAAGTAACCCTTCTCAGAATGTGAGTTCTCTGAGAGCAGTAACCTTGTTCATATGGCCAATTCTTCCACACCACCAAGAATTTCCTAAAATAAAGTAGACAAGGAATAAATATTTATTTAGCCATTACAATCTTAATTTATTCATCAGCTGAGAGAAAGAAAAATTAACTCCTATTAGAGTTAAATAATATAATGTAGGTATTATTCCAGAATCTGAAACATAAAAACTGCTCTAGAAATGTTGAAAACCACTAAATCAACAAACAAAAAAAATAGCAAGCAGCCATTGTCAACACCAACCAAGCATGGTATCTATAGAAACTGAGTTGTTTCATAATGGCATATGTCACCACTTGGCAAACTATGGGTAAGAAAGATTTTTGCATTTTTAAACAGTTGATAAAAAAAGAAAAGGAATATTTCATAACACATAAAAATGACATAAAAATCAAATTTTAGTGCCTATTAGTGTTTTGTTTGTTTGGGGTTTTTTCTTTTTCTTTTCTTTTTTTTTTTTTTTGATCATAGACATGTTTTCATAGACAGGTTTTCTTCACATGTCGTCTATGGCTGCTTTCTTGCTACAATGGCAGAGTGGAGTGGTTGTAACAGAGAACCTACAGTCGAAACTAGGTTGTCATCTGAGAATGGATTATATCAACTCATACCTATTTCTCCACAATGTATATATTACTTTATCCTCCTTTTGTTGATATAGAAACCAAACTCAGCAAATGACATCTGAGCTTTACTCGGATTCCAGTGCCCAATCTGTCTCGCTCTGTCATTTAATTTTATTTTTACAGCCACCATCTGAGATAACATTATTAAAAGGTCACACAGCTCATAAAACGCAGAGCCAGATTTCGACTTCTGAACTCCCTGACTCCAAAGGCTTTTCTCCTTTCATTATATTTTTACTGACTCTTTCATGATTGCCTATTAAGTGTGCGCTATCCAATTTATTTCTCCCATTCCTAGACGTGGCCACAGGCTTCCTACAAGTTGGTTGTTAACACTTCTGACATTCTTGGCAATTAAACTCAATACACTAAGAAAATCATTAAAGATCTTGAGGTGGTAGAGCTGACTCAGTAATTGCAGATTATGTATCTGATAAATACATGGAAAGTCCTAAAAAGCATCCTTTGAGTATAACACAATGAACCCGTGACTCAGTTTGAATCATCTCGATAAAGCTTTTCTGCCCTTCCCTCTCCATGTGCCACAGGCCTTATGTCTTATGTGCTTCTCAGGCACCACACACAGGCATATGTCTACCACAGTATATCGTGTGGACATGTTTGTTTGCATCTCCATTTCTACCACTCAGCTCCTTGAAGGCTAATCTATCTTTTATGCATTGCTACGATGTGTACCTATAGGACAATGCCTGACATTTAATACTTTATACGTGTAGTTTGTTTCTTTAGTGTAAATCACCCCAGTAGTAACCTAAACCAATAACTTTTTTTAACACTAAAATATGCTTTATAACAACTTAACTTTATCAGGTTACAGTTAAAGAAGCAGAGCTGAGCTGAGCAATGCTTTAAGGCAGACAAAAAGACTGATACTATTTAGATATTATGCGTTGAATGGTGTCTCCTCAAAAAAAAAAATGTTAAAGTCCTGACCCCCATTATCTCAGAATGTGACCTTATTTGGAAATGGAGTTCTCGCAGGTATAAGTAGTTAAAATATGGCCCTTATGGAGTAGGGTGGACCCCTAACCTAATACAAATGGCATCTTTATCAGAAGACAGCCATGTCAACATGGAGACACATGTGGAGAATGCCACGCGACAATGATGGAGGAGATGAAAGTCATAAAGATGAAAGCAAAGGAATGTGAAAAACTGCCAGCAAAACTGCCAAAAGCCAGAAGGGGAAAAGAAAAGATCCCCCACTGGTTTCAGAGGGCACATGCCCCTGCCAGCGCCTTGATTTCAGACTGCTAGCCTCCAGAACTGTGAGACGACATGTCTGTATTGCTTTAAGCCACCCAATCTGTGGCTCTTGGCTATGGCAGCCCTATGAAACCAACACAGTAGGAATGGATAACCAGAGAATCAAACAAACAAACAAAAACTAGGAAAGCAAAAGCAGTCTGTAATGCATCTTATGTTGAATAATAATGTGAATACTATTAATAAAACCGTCATTGTTGGAGAACCGATCATCAGGCACTGCTGTACATATATTATATCATTGAATTTTCCACAGCGGTCCCAAGATTCCCTGCCATCCAGTTGTACTCCCTTTGACCATCATAGAATTTCTGGAACAACCATCGATCCTTTATTTGGCTTTGAGCCTATATCTTAGGGAGTAAAACATTCTGATACGTGTTAAAATTGGATCTTCTAGTGGATACCAACACTGGCTAGTTTAAATGTATTACTACAGCTTCAGATCAACTTGTTCTAACTCAGTGAGGGGCATTTGAAACAAAACAACAGGGAAGTAATTTTTCAGAAGCCACCATTTCTTTTTCTTTCTGTAGAAAGTCTGCAAGGACTGAACATGCATTTCCTATACCTATTAGAATCTGTGATTCATGTGTTACTATATTTCATTCCGAAGTTTAATGAGAAACGTAATGTAAGCACTGAGAGGATCAGTGTGTATGTTACCACATGGGGTTAATTTTCTAGTTCAGGCAAGATTCACCAGAGGACATGAAAGAAACCCTCCACAAATCTTCAGGAGAGTAAATGAATGTGAAACGTTCATGTTTTAATGAACAGCCAAATAAACGCTTCAAAATGCAAATTTATAACTCTTTTAGATAAAGATGAAGATCTCTGAGTTGTCAATGACAATTAGAAGAAGGGACCCTAAACTGAGTGATTGTCAGGAGAAGGTTAAGCAGGGTTCACAGGTTTATTCCAGTTCACACAGAAAGACCCAATGATGGGTCCCTAACTACATTAAGTGACCAGGAAAATATCACTCTCTTATGCATTAAGCACATTCACAGAGACCCACGACATAATGGTGCCAGGTTCCACCAGCTGGGCCTGCAGAGGGTGCCCCGCGGTCCCAGGAAGATGTCATGATTCTCTCACCAAAGCTCTAGAGCGCTAGCTTCCATCAACCCCTGTTTTTCCTAGCCCTTTGTCATCTGTGATTGAATGCATGCTTTTGTTAGTTTTCCCTTCTCTGGACTCCTTCGCACAGGATGTCTGTTTCATTCTTTGTTTTTTGGCAGAGCTGATGTTTTCTATGAAACTATGAGTTTAAAATAAATGAAGAATCAAAGCTTTCCAGTAATAATAATCTAGATGAGAATGTCACTTTTACCATTTATGGGGTTAATTGTGCTGATCTTACTTTGTCCTCACAACCAACCTATGTGACAGATGTATATTTTCCCCTCAATTTTATAAGCAAGCTATAGTTTGTGTTTGTAGAACTCTTGATACTAGTTATTCCATAATTAACCAGATTTGAGCATCCTTTTTAAGGATATCGAATCATGCTCCTGTCCCTTCCTAACCCATGACCTTGGACACATTAACCTTTTATCCTCATCTTCCTCTTCAATAAAATATAGAAAAGAGAGAATGAATATGAAACATTTAAAAGACGTGCCTGGTACTGACACAAAGTAGGTGCTAACGTATGGAGTTATTCTCCATGTGCAGCAGACTTTCTACTTAAATGTAGTTAATTATCTACATTCTCTCAACTCAAAACACTTTGCTGCTTTTCCTTGTAATAGTTTTTCCTCTGATTATGTAGTAGAGAGGGAATTTCTTACTGTTCAATGTTTCGTGTGTTGCTGGAAAAACTGACCACGGTATTTGTGAAAAGCCATAAAAAACTATGCTAACAGTACAACATCCTGAAAAGGAGACCCAGAAAGACATATTGACTTTGAGCCCCTTATGGAGGAATTCACCCAATCCTTCCTCATTCTTGAACTTGGGGCAGGGCATCTGAGACTAGTCACCTCTTCTTTGCATAAGCAGTTCTAGAGTCTACAGGTAGAGAAAGCACACAAACTGCTGTCAAAAAACATTGTCAAAGCAAATAGCAAGATGGGCACTAATCACAAAGGAAAACCTATTAGCCTTTGTCTGAGAGGTACGGGTTGTCACCTCGGATTAAGCTGGCTCCAAAGGTTCATGGTTTCAGAGGGATTAGTCCATTGTTTAGGTCGTTCTTGTAAAAGCACCCGATAATATACAGCATTTTAAAAATGTTATGAGATACTTGAGGACTGGCTTCTTTGTGCATCGGTGGTTACTTTGCTTCGCCCAGGAAAAGCATCTCTTTGCTCTGAGAAGTGCATCCTGGCTTGGCATGACTTTCGTCTTAAACCTAACCACCTCTGAAACGAAAAAAAAAACATCCAAGTTTTATTCTTGCACAAAGCAGATGTCTCTGGGTGAAGAAGGAGGAGGTCATGAGAAGACAAGAGGAAGGAAAGCTTGAGAAGGAGATGGCATATGACTGAGCTGCCTTTAACGAAACGAATGCCTGGGGTTCATGGCCTGCCTTCCTTGACATCTCCTGCCCGCACGTCCCATGACCTATATTAATTCCTTTCATGGGGATGTCATCTTAAACAGAAGCCAGATCTCGATTTGCTCTATTAAAATGTATCCGGCTTGAGTCGCCCCTGCCAGGAACCGTGGTTTCCATTTTGTTTTTGAACTCAGTGGATCTCTTATTGTATTTTCTTTTCCAGGATTATCCCAAGTCCATGAATCATGAATTCTCATTTCAAGTTTTAACCAAAGAGAGAGCGTTTGAACAGTTCAGTCCAGCTGTCTACAAAGTTATGATCAATCCACTTTAGAGCCTGCCAGCAATTTATATGCTTTAAAAATCATGTTTAGCCTAGGACCATATGGAAAGAACTATGTGTGTATATGGAAATATTTTGTCTTTTGCCTTTGTTTAAGGTACTTTAAATGCTCACTGCAAACCCACATTTGGGAAAATAAACAGTACTGATGCTGTCTTTGACAGGGCACTTATTCTCACATTAAAAGTATCTTTTAAAGGACACTAATAAATGAAACAAGGCTTATACTCATTTGGCATTTTCAGAAGAGTGATTATAGCATATGAGGTTCCCTTGGCACTCCTAGTCAATTAATCTTAATTACCTTTAGCAGTTAAGGAGATCATCTATAAGAACATCTGATTCAAATGAGTCATAGCTCATCAGATGTTTGCTTTTATCAGGCAAATAATGTAGATATTGCTTCTTGATCAAATAGTTAGTTCCTGAGACTTCCGATTAACTGATAATTTCTCTTTTGCCTCATTTGCTTTACAAAAGCCAAAACTGACCCAATTTTCTGCCTCTTCAGTTCACAGAGCAGCTCTGCTGTTTCAACAGCAACCAGCCATTTACCCAGTCGTTTAGTTTGAGAGTGCCCTCACCGAGATCGGGTCTCATAATTTTAAAAAACTTTATCAACAGGGGTTGGAGTGATAAAAGTTGGAAGAGGAGATCACATTTACAAGCAATCTGCTTTCCCTAGAAGTGACTGTTCATTTGTTTTGAGAAAGTTACCCAAACCAGCACATTCAATATTCAAATAAAGAATTTTTTAAAAGCATCTTTATTATGGAGGGGAGAGGGGTCATTGAATGCAGATGTTTTAGAGTGAGGAGTTTAGTGTTCCCTTTGGTAATGAAACAGGGTATTTGGTTGAGAGAGAACCATGGCACAGCAGTCAGACTTTGCTTTCTGGGATGCAGGGGTAGACTGTGAAGGGTGGGGGTAGGAATGTTTCCTGAGTATAAACCCACAGATCACAAGAACGTCTGCAGCTTAGGATCACCTGGGAGTTCATAAAGCACCTCATAGCTGGTGTCCGAGGGAGTGAGCTGTGAGCATCTGGAAGTGCGGATGCTGAAGGATGGTGGAAATGGCCAGACTGAGGAAGTTCTGTGAGGTCAGGGGAGCTGCAGTCAGTTTTCCACATGCAATGCATACAAGCCCATGAGAACGACCACGAGGTAGGAGCCAGCACCCGAAATTTCAACTAACCCTTCACTTATAGATTCCCATTAACGCCAAAACAATAGCAGCTGCAGGCAGTGGTGAAGGCAAAACCTTCACCACAAAGGAGAGCATTCGACCTCTGCAGCTGGACACCCCTCACTCACCTCAGGCTCTCAGGTCTAAAGCAACCCCAAGCTGATGAAAGGGAAGAGATTTCCATCAGATAAAAACTGAAAAGAGCATATGAAGATGAGGCTTAATCACCAAAATTGGATTGTTCTTGTGACTGAAAGGGACCAGAAGGGACAAGGACCTATCTGAAATTCTATCTGTGAGAGACCGAGGTCACTAGGATCTTAGACATCAGACCAGAGTTATCCACTCAGTTCTTTTTCCTCATTTCAGTGTTCAACAGGACTTCTGTAAGAACCAACTAGATATCTGCAGAACCTGAGAAATGGTGCTATTTATCGTCTCACCAAAACAAGCAAAACTCACCCATATTACGACCTTATGTTCATCTGCATCAAAATCAAAGTATTATTGGATAAAACTTTAAGAAAATTCTCCAGTGAGAGTAGAGATATTGGAGCCAAAAGAAACCTGGAGGCACTGGGGAAAGTATCGATGAAAATCATGATAAAAAACGAATACCAAAAGGCAAAAAAAAAAAAAAAAAGTAATCACCTAAATAACTAAATGTGATCATTGGTCAAAGACAAAATGCTCTGCTTTGTTCTTCCCTTTCTTGTTAAGGAGAGTCTGGCTGGGATAGAAGGGGATTGTTCACCCACAGATGTGTGTGTTCAGTTCAGCGATATTATTTTGTTTAAAAAATGATGTGACTATTATATTCTACAATTCTGAAATATACAGAAGTCCGTTTCCAGTTTTTGTTTTTAAGACAAATAACTTGACTTTGATTTGAAACATGAAAACCCTAATATAATATTTTCCTTTCTAACATTTGCAATTTAGGGCAGTTTATTTTGATTTTCATTTTAGTCCCTGATGTGGCTGCTCAGGAGGTCTCTGGAAAGTCGAGAATAGGGATAAGTAACCTTTGTAAAATGAGATGGAATCGATACTAATGTCATAGACAGTCTCAAATGCTGGGCTGCTTTTTTAAAGGGTTATTTATAATCAAAGGCTGAAATCTGGAGATGCCCCAGAAATTAGGGTCATCGCATCACTTGACAATTTTTCATTTCTTTGAGGGTGGGAGAAGAGGACATGGGCCCAGAAATGTCAGATAAAACAGTTCCAGAAAAAGATGAATATTTTTCCTGTGCAAGGCTGCAAGCTTCTTCTGGTCCTTTGTAATGATGCTGTGAGTCATTATTTCAGAGGAGCAATGAGTGGTAGCTACCAAGACACCTGAGGGGCACAGGGAAGGGGTTGGACAAGGGAACCGAATGGCAGGAGACAGTGTGGTTAAACACCAGCTCCTTCCCCACCCCTCACCCTAAAGAAAAATACAGGTTTCAAAATCTTTTCATGTTGTGGAATTCCAAATATGTCCTCCTAATCCCTGGGCATCCACATTATTATTACTGTATTAATATTATTTACATTCATGATTTTATTTTTGCCTTCCTTGAAGCTCAATGCGATTTAGTACCTTTCAAACAGCCAAAGCTAATAATCCAAAATGCCAACACGAAGACATGGCAACTCTGCTGTTCCCAGATCCTGAGGGAGTGTGTATGCACAGCCTATTTAAATTTTCTCTCCCCTGGAAGTTTGGAGGGGCTGTGGAATATGGCAAGGGTCTTTCATTCCTTTGTGGTTTTGGTTCTGTCGATACCCGTGGGCCGATCTTGCAGTTGTCATCAGCACTGAGACTGTGTGTAAAAACCTGTCTTCACTTCTAGAGTCTCATGAATTGCCAGCTCATGTCCCTATCAGTCCTCTGCTTTACTGCAAGACAGTGCAGCGTTCGCACCCCTTCCCACAGGGAAGCTGACAGATGCTCGGGGTGGTGGGAAGGGCGGCAGGCGGGACTCAGGGACTCTGGGTGTCAGTTTTCTCCAAGTGGGGACTCTGATGCCATGGGCACAGGGCTCCAGCTCTCCTGCTAGTGTTTTGATGATGGGAGAAAATGACCACGTTGGATAAATATCCGCTCAATTTTCCAGTGCTTCTGACAGCGGCCTGGGGCCATGAGATATTCCTAGGACGTGCTCTCTCCCCGCTCTCTACACCCCAGCCTCATCTTATAAAATCTCTCCAGTTATAGAAAAGCCTTACTTTACTTATCTGGTATGCCTGCTCAGAGCTATAAACACAGAATGTTACTAATATTTTCATCTACCCAGGGAGGCACTAAGGAAAAAAAACTTTTGTCAAGGAAGTCGTGACAAACACTATTCAGGCTTGGGGATAAACCATAATTTCCAATTTGGCTTTGCCAAATTCCTAATCCCAGAAACGGTCCAGAGACCCTTTTGGCGTCACAGTCCCCACTTGGAGAAGACTAACACCCTTACTGCCACCTCGATGTGACAATTTCTCGCAAGGTTCAGAGCTGACAGGGAATAGGAGTATGATTAATGGGCACACCACCAAACCCAAACGACACCAGAACGCTTAGGGTGGACTTCCCTCCTTTTGATCTGCTTCTTTCCCCTGTCCAGGATCAAACCTGTACCTGGAAGAGTCACTTTATAAATACACGGCAAGAATCCACGAGAAAGCTGGGTTGTCCTTGCCATCCTGCTAGGATACCCAGGGCTGTGTATCTCCTGGCCAATGACTCGGCCCACTGTCTACACTGTACTGCTGTCTCCTCCACACAGGCAGGAAAAGCTAACTCCAGGTACACAGAAGCCTAAGAAAGCTCAGAGAATTAGAAGCTCAGTTGGAGTCTATTATTATCTAATGAGGTCTCAAATCTCAGTTTTTTTTTTAATTAAATAAAAAAAATCATTTCACTAACACGCTAGGTTAATACAATAGACATGACT
Source organism: Cynopterus sphinx (assembly GCA_030015415.1). Taxonomy (NCBI): domain Eukaryota; kingdom Metazoa; phylum Chordata; class Mammalia; order Chiroptera; family Pteropodidae; genus Cynopterus; species Cynopterus sphinx. The sequence continues at coordinate 46,786,037 of CM057389.1, read as the reverse complement.
GGCATGCCCTAAGATTCCTCTGGGAACAAAGAGTCAAAGTTATTCTGAAAATCTAGTTGGCATTGCTAATGGGTAGTTTTTCTTTATTTTATTAACAAATATGTATGTTTTTCAAATATCCCAGCAATGGTATTTTCACCTCCAGCAATGAAAACAGAAATGATCAAAAGAGTACTCAAGAAAATTTCAAATTCCTAGAAAGAAACGGGTTCTCAAAATGAAATCAAATGTATGCTCAAGATCTTTTTGTAGTATTTTCAAAAATGCTACAGTATATCTTGTTTCCAAATATCTTTGAAGATTTCCAGTTGCCGGTGACATCTTTGTTTCTCCTGTTTTCTATTTGTGAAAAATGTGGAAAGAAGAGATAAAACCGAGAGGAAGAAATTTCAAATGTAGCAGAGGAACCGTACAGGAGACCTTTGGGGTATAGCTTAGCTTTAAATGGTTAATAAGTGCTGTGTCATCCAGATCAAACCATGTTTAACAGTTAAGAGTATCTCTGTTATTTGGAAATTTTTGTGCTTGGAAACTTCAAGGAAAAAAAAAAAACCTTTTTATTCGTGGCATTGAGCATTTCAACAGGAAACGGGGAGTTCAGTCACTACAGAAGCACTTTTTTTTTCTTTCTGACACAAATTTCGCCATTGTGCCTTGATGGACAGCCATCCCACCGTCTATAAACAATCTCCGGGTTGCCCCAAATCACCTCTCGGTCTCCCCATCCCACATTTAAACATCGAGTGGTTTTGCGCTCAATAAAATTCCTTTTCATTTCGCCGTAGGTTGCCATGTCTCTTCAAACAGAGACAGAAAAGCCATAGTCTGTGTCAGACAGATTTTAATTTTCAGTCCTCACCCATTCGGGGGAACTAGACACAGCAAACAGAGTCTACCCCAAAACCTAGCAACCCGAGGTTTAAACAGCCAATGCATCTGAGTCTCGGGCTGGGGGCCTGGACCTGCTCACACATGAATAAAGAAGATTAAGATTTCCTTTCAAAGGCGGGAGGCCTTTTTGACAGCCAGTGTCAACAGCGCTGTCTGCCTCCACTGCGCCCCAGTCTCCTGCCTGGATTCCCACAGGGAGGGTCCTGCTCATTAGCATGCCCCATGCTGCCGCCCCATGTCGCTATTTAATGGAAGAATAAGGGCGTAAAGTTTTGCAAACTCCTACTTACCCACAAAGAAAGGATAACTTACAGGAACTGCTGAAAGAAAAGACCAGTGAACATGAACACCCACGGGGAGCATTCAGAAAGTGAACAGAGCAGGGACATAGGGGACAGCAGTGATTTCTATTATCCCACTGCAGAGATGTGAACAAAAGCTTTGTTGTCAAAATACATGTTTTGAAGTCACAAAAATCAGCTCTGCTCCTAGCAAGGAAACTGCCTAACTTTTTTTCCAAACAGAGTTATAAAATTGTATTAGAATAGGTATCTATCCTGAACACTTTTAACCAATATTCTCTGCCTAATAAATAGTTCAGGGGGCAATCCTTATCAATAGATGTGACTGAAATTTTAAATATGACTTCTTTGCACATCGACACTTGGTTCTGTTAAATGAAGCAGACTAGGCTTTACTAAATAGCAAGTTTCGTATCACATTACATATCCTTAATACGGGCTAAAAAGGAAAAAATATGTCATGTCTACAAATGCCAGTTTCAGCAATTTAACTATCCCACTTCAATGCCAAGTTCAAACACTTAAACATGTTAAAATGAAGACCATTTCTGCTTTAAAATTATGTATTCCTATTAATTTACATGTACTGAATCATTTGGAGATGAGTTACAGTAGCTGAGTTATACCTATTTACAAGAACATACCTGTTTTTGATTATGTGACAAGTGTTCATGCAATTTGATGTCTACTGTTTATTTTTTCAAGGCGGGATGAGACTGTAAGACCAAAAATGTGCTACCTGCATAATGCAGATGCCATGCTTCCTCGCCAATGGCACATGCCCGTTGACTTGCTTTTCCAGTGATGGCAACAGGTTCACACTGATCTACCCATTTCCATTCACTTGTTAAATATTTATTGAGCACCTGTCGTTTGCCAGGGATCTGGGGAGAAACCAGAAATAGAGGCTGTGGTGTCCTGGATCTTGGACTTGTGAGATCCAGTCATGCACAACCCTTCCCAACTCTCTGTTTGGTGGCATCATGTCGGTAACTTGCAATTGGCTATGGTGGGAGTATTTATATCTCAGCAACCAACAACGCTATAAATCGGGGCTTGTTTTCCCAGAGTCAGTGAGTAAACATTTACTAACACATCACTGGATAGAGGGGTGAGTAAAATTGATAAGGGTCCTGCCTTCCTAGATCCTCCAGGCAGGTGTTGCCTAGCTACCCTTGAAAATCATGTATCCAGAGATGATGATTTATTTGTGGTAAAAGACCAGGGAGAAATTACAAAGGGAGTGAGTCTAAAGTCATAAGAATGTCTGTAAGCCAGGATCAGGGCCAGACAAGATGGCAGGAGGAGTCGGTGACTATCAATGTCGTTTCGTTTTCTACCAAAATAGAAGCCCTACTGCCCATCACTCCAGCATTAGAACTGATTTCTTTCAAATCTTCAAGATCTGTTCATCTTTAGAAGAAGTTTCCTTCTTCAGATATGAATGCCCTCTGTGAGACCACAGATTTGAGTGAGATAGCTCAGGTCATGCAGACATAACCTGCATCACTAAATACTACTTTATGCATGGAAATAGAGTTTTTGGATCTTTACTGATTTATGCCCACAAAATTACTCATTATTAACTAAATTTTTCCCCCAAAGTGAATAAACTTTAACTAAAATCAATAGCAAAAAAAATAAAAGAAAGGAAAAAAAAGAAAATAAAATCACATAGGATAGTGGGGAAAAATTACTTTAGTTGGTGATGTTAAAAAAAAAAATCTCTGACTATATCTTGGATGTTATGGAAAACTGAAAACAGCAAACTGAAGGAAAAAGAGGAAAGAACTGTTTGCTAGAATTCAACAAAGACAGAAAAGGATAACTGCGATGATGAGAATCAACAATGAGAGCATCAAGAAACTTCTTCAGTCATGCTGTACACAGTATTGACACTGAATCTTTGTAAATATCTGTGTAACAGATGCTGCCTGAGAAATCTTTAGGTCACCTGGGGTGCCACTCTATTAGTATTTTAACACGTCAACTATTGGCATAAAATACCTAATAAAATATTTTACAGCTTCAGTTTTAATGGGACTCATTTTAATTTAGGTTAGCTTGAGAAAATTAAAACAAGCAGTTATTTATGTCATGAACAAGTATAGAATTTCATGAATGAAAGTTTAATTGATAACATGTTTTTCATCCAATTCGCGTCATTTCATATGTTTTGCAAATACATGTCAATTTATGTTCTAATTTACTGAAATAAATATGTCTAGACACAGAAGGATTATAGGGCAACACACAAAGATAAGTATAACAGATACACAAATGTTCTGGAGTTGATTCTGTTCTCTCAGATTTCAGTTAGTTCTTTTTCAGTCTGAGAGGGGCTGGCAGCAGTCAGAGACTTGTCATTTTAAAATATGATTTCTCCCACAAATAAAAGCTCTTTCTATTCATTTCAATAATTTGTTCAAGTGAATTCAAACCAACTTATTTCCACAATTCACATAACTCTGTAAAATATTACTCCTTCAATGTGCCTCATGAATGGCTTCTCACTGATGTTTTTGGAGTCATAATAATCAGAAGCAGTGAAGGTCTTTTGTTTCCCCTCAAAATGCAGGCTTACATGGCTGATTCCCCCATTTGCAGGTTTTCTTTTTCTCCAGACAGCACCTTGGTTCTTTCCACATGATCTTGGAGCTTGACTTGTAAATCTGACTCCCTCTGTACCTGCACCAGGTGGAGGTAAACCCAGCGATGCAATGTTGCTGGCACTGACTGGCTCCAAAGAGCTGATTGCTCAGCTTTTTGAAATTTCACAAACTGGTACTTAAAAAGAGGTATTGCGAAAATTAAATTAAATTATTAAATTAAATTATACAAACTTAGCTCATATGTTTAGTGTTTTTACTACAGGATAATAATAGTGATTTTAAAAGGTGGAGGGAATTTTTTGAGGCGATGAATAGGTTTATGGCATAGATTATGGTGCTGGTTTCATGGGTGTATACTTATCTCCAAATGCATCAAATCGTATACACTAATTACGTACAGCTTTTGCATATCAAAAAAATTACAAGTAAATAAATTATATACAAAAAATATTAAACACAAAATTAATCTTTTCTAATTATTTTTCTATGTCTTAACAATTGTCCATGTTTTAAGCTCTGGGATACCATTTCAGCTTTCGAAGCCAGAATGAGACTATTTCTCCCAAGTTTAGCAATCATCAGTGGTTGCTTTTCTACACAGCAGTTATTCTTTTTCTTCAGATTTTTTAGGGGTACCATCTTTTATTTTATATCACATACTATATATTTAAGATGATAACATTTTTTAGCTTTAAATAAGGTGCTTGGAGGAAAAAGAAAGCCAAGGATTCCAGTTGCAGGAATAAAAATGGTTCTTGTCTTTCTGTTCCAAGTCCCAGTAGTAGAGTCTGAATTTGAGGTCTTTGGAAGATACTGAAATGGGTCAAGTGTAGGTAGTCAGGACACTCGGCCCACCTTGTGTCACACTTCTAGGCTTCATCTCATTATTATAGGGAAGTGGAAAATGCAGGGATCCAACTTATAGGAATTCTCAAGACTTTAGTGTCTCAGACCAAGGGCACTTTTGTTTCACCATCCATCTTTTGAAGTATATCCTCACCTCCATCAGTCCACACACATACACAGAATTGCATGTTGTGTTTATTCTCATTTGCAATTAACTTAATGAATTTTGTACTCTCAATTTATACTAGGTAATGGCATTAATCTCTGTCAAAACTGAAAGTCATTGCAAAAATTTAATGCATTTTGGAAAAAAAATGATAATTCTTCAGACACCTTTAGATATAATTCTACAACCATATCCAATGGATCAAAGTTTAGATTTCAACTTTTAGACTGCATTTCTTTTCTACCAACCAGGTCCAGTTAAAAAAATTAAGCAGATTGCATTGTACATTTGTGCACTTGTTATCATTACTAAGTCAACCCTCACATGTATTTCCTAAACCCCAACAAGACCCCTTAGAGAAGCATCGTGTATTTGTCAATATCTTGAAATTTTGAAACTCCCAAGTGTTTCCACTATTTGACTTGAAACTTCCTTTATTCTCAGATTCCTGCCGTTAAGCACAAAACAAACACCTTTTACTTAAATTAGTCCATGTGTGAATTTTTAGGGTCATTTGTTTCAGATCCAAAACAATTTCAAGTCTCATTGCTAAATTCTCATATATCTTTACCCAAATACCAGTGGCCTGAACTCTTAACCTTAGCAGTCCCTGGGCTCAGTACCAAATGCCCTGTAGGTTGTCTTTGGATATTTGTACTCCATTCATTTCTCCTTTCAGAACACAGCAGAAGTACAGGAATAACAATTTAGTTGGATGCTGATCCTAAAATGCCTGTTAATTTGTGGCACTTATAAGAATCTGAAGCTATTCATCATCATTCAGTCAGCATTTATGGACGGCTAGTTGATTACACTATTCACACTTGCCTGGTCTTGCTCCTCAGTGTACAGGTTTTATTTTGCCTAGATAAACTTTGCTATTATATATTAAGTAATAAACATTAAAAAAATAAAATTATAGTTATTGAGCATTTTAAATTGAAGAAAGATGGTATATTAGATGTGGTGGGTCCACATTAGGGGAAAAAACAACACTCAGATAAAAATAAAATATTTAAAAATTTCTCTCATTTTCATTAGTGTGTGAGGCAGATACTGTCATTCTTGCAACTGATCCTGTGACTCAAAGTCCTAAATATAGTCCTTAAAATATCAACAGTCTACTTATAGCATAAAATTCATTGCATTTAAGAAATGACATTCAAAGTTTTGCCTCCATCACATTTAAATAATGTTTTCATTGCATTATTCAGTTAAGTAATCAACATTTCATTAACACAAGAAATAGAACCAGGGCCAACATGTGGTAGATAATGGAAAATATATCAAGTAGAATCAGAAGCTACACAGGAAATTTATATTCATCTCACCTATTTAAATATTTTTAATAGATCTCCTTAATCTTATATGTTATCATTAGAAAACTATGTAAAATGATATTCTGAAACTTTGGTGAACTTGAAGTATAAATTAAAACCTTGATAATGTTGATAAATAATTTTTCTTCATGTTTCTTAAAAAAATCACATTTGAAACAGATTAATAAATGGTCTAAAAGTAGAATTTTAGAAGGAAGAGAGATTCAAAACAAGAAACGATCATTGTATGCGAAGTTCAGAACCAACTACTGAGTCTGAGGTTTTGACTATCCAGTCGTCACTGAGACCCCTCAGGGAACCCCAAGAGAGGCCTGAAAGTCTCCACGTCACTGGCTTGGTTACAGAGCCTCTGCACGACCCTCGAAACCAGTCTCTGGCTGCTAGAAACTGTGAGCATTATCCGATCCATCTGGATTTTATGTAGAAGCTGTTAAACAACCTTCAACAGTCTAGAACAACTCATTTCCAGGGCTGGCCCATCTCTAAGAATCTTCCAAAAATCTACACGCTCAGTTCTTCCTTAAACTAACACAAGAATAAAATCAGGGCATCCGGAGTGATATACCGGGATATAATTAAAAACTAATATCATCAGACTATAAAAATAAGCACTTTTAAGGTATTATGTGTCAAGTCCTATTTTACAAATGCCAGATGTTGATATAATAATTACAAATGAATTATATCTATGATACAGCACCAGGATAAATTAAAATTTTACTATTGAAGAATCTCCGATATAAAAAGATACTGAAACAGAAATACCCATTCATAATAATAATATAAAGATATAAACAAATGTACAAATGCTAGAAAGAGAAAACAAGAGAACAGCAGCAATCTTAAAAAAAAATCAGTGGTACACTTCTAAAGTTGTTCAATATTTTCCAATTATAAAAAATCTATTTGACAGTGGCTAATACATGAGAAAAAAAAAAACAAGTACCCTAGATGAATGAATGGATGAAGAGATCTCACATGCGTGTGCACACACACACATGCACTCACATCGACTGAAATATCAATCAGTCATGAAAAAGAAGGAAATCCTCCATTTGCAAAAACATGGGTAAAGTTAAAGGACATAGTCATGCTCACTGAAGTAAGCCAGACAGAGAACGACAAATACTGTATGATCTTACTTATATGTGAAATCTAAAAAAAAAAAAAATTTTTTTTTTTAAATTGAACTCATAAAATCAGGATAGAATGGTGGTTACCAGAGGCTAAAAGGATGGTGGGGTGGGGCCAATGGAGAGATTAAAATTTGCTGAGAGTAAATCTTAATTTAAGTATTCTCACCATGTACACGGGAAAGGTAGCAATGTGAAGTGATGAATCAATGAACATAATTGCAGTAATCATTTCTCAGTGTACACGTATATCAAATCACTATGTTAGATGTTTTCAAAATATACAATTTTTTTTATCAATTATACTTCAATAAAATTTGGGGAAAACATTGCCATGTGCAAGTTTTACAAGAGATGATTTAGAATGTATATTCAAAAGTAGCCCATTTTGCTTGAATAGGACAATTGGGACAATTTTCAATTAAATTCCTAGCTTCTAAAACACTAGAATTATAGGCATTATATTCTAATTGTAAAAATATTATTGTGTTGTTAATACTTTACTAGTAACACTCATCTACTATTAACCTTGAAACTTTGCCTGCAATTTGTAAAAAGTACATTATTAATGCTTGGTCTCAAACATTCAGTGTTTCATGACTTAAATCATAGGTGTTCTTATGTTCCTGGTAAAATAAAATACCCAAAGTCACTCTCCGTTAGTTGATGTGTATCTGTGACTGCTTCACACCTCATTTGACAGAAATATTACGAGGTCTGAATTGTTATTTGTGGACAACTCTGTATATTTTTCTCATGGCAAAGAGCCAACGATAATTTTACTTGTCTACCACTTTTTATGTAGGGCTGTCTTTGAAAAACATTTGCCAAAATTACCTAAGTGGAGGTCTAATCTTAGATGACTGCCAATGAACAGATATTATCGACAAAATGTGAGGGAGGTGGACAGACAGAATAAACCAGGAGAGCAAAAGTAATTGAATTTTAACATAATTCAAGCCAACAATTAGTGAATGGTATATTAATAAGATATGAAAGTGCAGGGGAAAGCAGCAGAAAAACAGATGGGTCCACCTTGATAAGAGACGGTCTTACAAGTTAGACCTATGCACTCACTAGGGAAATTTCATGGAATTTCTAGAAGGGCAGTATCCAAATATCGATTTCAGTCGGAGTGAATTCTCGCTGGGTCTGCAAGTGGGGGCGTTTCCAGAGCTCCAGACATAGGCAGACCATAATAAAGCATTTTTATGAAACTCTTTTGATAACCTAGCCTGGATTTGACTAAATTACCCAAAACATTTCTGTTCCCACTTCACTATCTCTGTTCTCATTTGCTTATTCCTTCTCTCTTGAGAGAGCTGACCCTCTCAAGATTAATCTGTTCTGAATATCCAGTTAAGAGAATGATTTGTATGTTTTGATATTTGAGAATTTCTCTGTAAATACTAGAATTTTATAAACACATTGAAAGGGAATAATTCAGATTTTTAACAGATAGGTAAAGTGATTGCTTCACATAAAATCAATTTGGCCCAGAGGAATTCAAATTTTCCCAAGTGGGAATCTGGTTATTTAGACTCCAGTTGAGTCTTTCAAAAGGGCTTCCTTGACAACTAACTCAATATGAGCAGATTATATGTTCTCCTGAGATCCAAGACAAAGTAATTTCTTCTTTTTCACATCCAAATCAGACTAAAACATGTTGCATTTTTTTTTCTAGATTTTCCCTTGGAAAAGACTGACTATTTAGACATCCTCAACTTTATATGAAGTATTGATCCTTGAAAAAGATGCAATACTCATCAATCCTGGTTATTTTTCTTCCTAACTACCTACCTCTCTAGTTCCTTATTCTCATATTTTGTTTTCTGCCTACCCTTTAGATGTTGGCATTTTAGAGGAATACATTCTCAGCTCATTTTCTTCACAGTTGTAATTAGTGTAGAAATGTGAGAGACTCACAGAGAAATCTCTCCTAACAAAAGCAAATAACTTCTCTTGTTATTTGGTTGAGATTCATTTAAATGTAATTATGTAAGGTAGATGAACAAGAATACTGACATATATAAAAGAGCATCAGAAGAAAATTTTCTGCAATATCATCTTAATTTGTCTTATTTTTCAAATAGAACAGAGTCTGTACAATTCAGAGCAAAGAATCTTATGTGAAGCCATGCAGGATCTTTTAGGAGTGTTTTCTGAAGGACTCTATTCCCACTCTTGCGAAGTGATTTAAGTTACCAGACATAAGAAAACACTAATAAAGTGTCCAAGATGATAAACAGCCACAATAAATGTATTGGCCAATAATCAGAACCTTTCAACTTAACAGTATGTTAATATAGACATGTTAGTAAATATTTTAAGTCTTAAACGACCACAATAATGTGATTCGATTAAGCATTACAGACTTGTAATGGACATTCTAATCCATGTTTCAAAATGGTTTCTATCTGTTAAAATTATGTAACGATCTGCATCTCAAATTTATTTACCATGTCCTCAGTGGTTTTCATAATGCTCGTTTACACAGCATGCTTTCGATAAACTTATTGAGATGTCATGCCCATAAAATTAAAATTGTCATCTAATTATTACTGCATTATCGAGTAAATTCAAAACAGCTTTTTGAATAAGAACATATTGGCTTTTACATTTCACCATACAAAGATGAATTAGAGTTTAAGAGAAATTTAGAAATTGTTCCTTTTATAGAAGAGAATTTGTTTCTTCTAAATTAATAAACTAAACACTAATTTTGTTAAGAGTAGTAAATACATAGTGAATAGTGTCAAAGTAGGACTACGTCTCAGAAAGGTATTAGAAGTTACAGCCGTTAGAGGTAGAAAATGTTGTTGGATGGAATGGATGGGTTAGATTGCATGGTTTCAAACAACAGAATCGACGAGTCCAGTCCACTCAAGATCTGCCATTAAGTAGTAGAGAAGGATAGACACACTTTAACCTACAGGCCAAATCCTGTCCATTGACTAATTTCGTAAATAAAGTTTGGAACATAACCATACTCATTTATTTATTATTGTAAACTGCTTTCTCATTTCAATGGCAGAGTTAAGTGGTTGTAAAAGAGCTCACATAACCTGCAAAGCCCAAAATATTTGCTATCTGGCTCTTTACAGAAAAAGTTTGCTGACCCCTGTAAGTAAAAAAACAAAAGAAAAAAACAAAAAACAAAAAAAACAACTCCAAATGTTTTTATAAAAGCCAAGACCAATTAATTTTTCAAGTGTCTAGCTGATTGGAACAGAAAAGATATTTGTTTAATGGCTACTGAGTAGCTTATGGATTCATCAGGATGGCTGGAGAGCGAATTAGGGCTTTCTACCCCAGAACAGTATCTAAAATGACACTGTAACGCTGGCCTAGTGAAGCTCATTCTGCTATTGCCACTATTAAGTGCTAAATGCTAGAGCTTGTACCACCAAAATTATTAGCACTGGCCACTGGAGCCCAAACCTAACATCACTGCTTCTGTCCCAGGATTCAGTCCAGCTTTGACGACTGCCATTGCCAGAGAGTCTGAGGCAGGTGGCTCTGATTAAAGAAACTTAGTCCATGTGCTTGTCCCTCAACAGCAAGGGACCCTTGGTTAATGAGTATCTGGCACTTGACTTTAACTATAATGACCAGAAAGACTATAGCATTGAATCAATTAGCAGACAATTTTCCTGGGATGATATCATACAAAACAAAATGGAATTACTTAGGATATGAATAACAGACCCACAAGACTTATAAAGGTCAGACAGATAAGTTAATGAGAGAGACAAAATCATATATAACAATTGGGAATGCTAAAGACAGTGGCAAACCAGAGAGCATAACGTCAACCTAAACTAGCCAATTTTTCGAACACAAAGAGACATAATGATAGGACAGTGGATTAGTGGTTACCAGAGGGAAGGGGGCCAGAGGGGTGATAAATAAGGGTAAATGGGGTTTAATATTTGGTGATAAAAGTAAATTTAACTTTGGGAGGTGAACACACAATGCAATATACATATGGCATACTGTTATATTGTATAGTTGAAATTTATTTGATTTTATTAACCAATGTCACTTCATCAATTTCAATAAAAAAAGATAGCCAATTGTAATTACTTTGCATAAGATTGCTGCTATGTGATTTTCTCTAAAGGAATCAAGCCTTTCAAATGGAAAGACTATTTTATTAACATGTCTGCATTAATACACCATTAAGTTAGAAGGTTGTGAATATTAGTCAACATTATTTATTATGACTATTTGCTTTGGTTGGTTTATGGCCTTAAATTAGAAGGACTTACATCAGATGGGTCCTTATGGACTTGGATTCCTTCTGGAAATGAAAAAATATAACTAGAATACATAGTTACTGAAGGTTTATAAACGGACAATGGGTTTGCTTAATGGTATATTCTAACCATTACATTAAAACCAAAGTTATGAAAATGAAAACTTTAAAATAATGCTTATATTTCCATTATCTAAAATGAAATATTCTCAAGTTCGGCTTTTATAGGTTCCCTTGCTATGAAGCCAATAGCTAAGAAGCCAATAAATCCTTTCCATATCCTCGTTTTCTACCTGATAATAATATACAAGGATTCAACTATGAATTTGAAAATAGACTGAAAATAAGCTAATTTCTCAATTTCCTAATACAAAGCTGTCAGGTATTTGGGCAAAAAATCACAAACCCCCAAAATCTTATCTAAACAATAAAATTAATGGTAGAATAAACATGTAAAGTTAAACAATCAGTGGAAAGTTCAAAGTTCCGTACCCATCACAATCACCTTGAATAGGATTAGATGAGCTTGAGGCAGATATAAATATTCCAGAATCTATTTTAAATAAAATTGAAGTTTTAGCAAAGCCTAACCCCATACATAATTTTTAAAAATAACTTTTAGTCTTTTCCAGATTTGATCACGAAATTCCCCTAAATGTATAAAGTGTTATCTCATTTCTTCAGTAAAGTTTCATTTTGAATTTTGGTTGTTTGGTTTTTCAAATTACTGATGAAAAAACCTCATGGAAAATATGGAAAGTAACCATACCATGTAAATTAACTCTTTCCAAGATAAACTTTGGTCATTTAAGAGTAAAGTGCATATCATCTGGGTTTACATGTAGGACACTAAGATTTAAAGTTTATATTTTCTCAAGTAGCAACTGGACATGAGATATTTTCTTCACTGTGTTAAGAATCAAACAGAAATCTTATACTGGACACCAGTAGCCTTAACTAGTTAGTGTAGTCCACCTAAATAATATCTGTCACTGTTTTAACCATTTCCAAACCATGAGACACATGAAAGTGCTTGATGAAACTTGAATGGGGATATGCATTTAGGGTCCCAGATGCCAGTGGCATAATGCTAGAAGGTATCACCCTGTGCCTCAATAATATCATACATAGAGTATTCTGAAAATGACTCCATAAAGGTACTGAATTCTCAAGCTGATTGCTCATCAACAAGGATTTCTTCTTGTTCTTTTGCCTCTAATTTCTTCCTAGTGACCCCACAATTCTGGTAATTTATATGTCTTTTTTATAATTAAAATATTTAAAAAGCATTCACAACTTTAAAAAGATACTCCAGCTTCATTCGTAATAATATAAAATTAGAAACCACAAAAATGTCCTTTAATGACTAGGTAAATCAGGGAACATCAGCACAATGATATAGTTGGTGGTTATCTCAATAAGATGACATTAGATATATAAACTTTAAAAGTATACATGATATATTACACCTAAAAGAAACTAAAAAATCAATGTATATAGAATGTCCTTCCCTTCTTTAAACACATATGCTTATATGTGTGTGTTTGTTTAAGCATACAGAAAAAAAAATGAGGATCAAAGAAGACAAAGGGACTTTCGCTTCAGAGCCTACACAAATTTTAAAAGGCTATGAGTGATTCATGCTTTCTATTATGTTTCCTTTTCTCTATTTTTCAAGTAAAACATCTCACCATTAATTCAGTGGGTGTATGCAAATAACTTCGCCAACCACAGCAAAACCAAAAATCTACTGGGGAGATTAAAATCTTAGCCTCAGAACTCTTTTCACCCCAAATCAAAAGAAAATGTGTTTTCTGTTCAGTTTCTAGTTCAATATATAGGGTCTTGTGATTAAAAAAAAAAAAAAAAACTACTATGAAAACATAAATAACCCTGTCCTACCACATTACTAAATGATGTTCTATTCATTCTTGACTAGATCTTTGATTAAAAAAACCAAACCAAACAAAAATAATATTTATTTGAGTGCATATTCTTTCTCTTTAATTTTTGTAGTTTTTTTAAAAAGTACTTCCTACATTAAAGTAACAGTGATGCTAAAGCAACAGTGATCTACCTAGATGCTATGGCACTACTGTGAAAGGGTATGGAAGATCTGACCTCAGATTTTCTTCCAATACTGGCCTATTAACAAAAAAATGTGTTTTTACATTTTGCTTTATTAGCAATGCTGACAGACTGATCATCACATGTACTGGTCATGTATTTTCTGATTCAGTCACATGCTTCCAGTAGTGTATTGCTTCAGAAAAAAAAAGTATTTCAAAAAATCATTTCTTCTTACATACATTTTCTAATATCTATTGAGGACCCACTGTGTCCTTAGCATCCAAATTATATTTTGTAGACTACTTCTTATGCACAGAAGGGACACAAAAATCATCTTTTATACCAAGTATTGTAACAACTGAGGTAAAAAAATATGGTAACTTGAGTTAGTGTTAAAATATCCATACTGTCAACACTTTGACCTATTGTGATCATATTTTGGAACTCAGGGTAGGTGCTTGACCGTGGAGCAATAAGCTTTTCTAGACAGTGTTTAATGATCCATACTAGGGATATGATGTAATATTTCATAAGCTGACACAACAAATAGAGTATAATTGTTATGTTATTTGTAATTTAGTTTAGTTCTAAGGATCAAAACTGGCCACAAGTCACCACTCCTAACATACTGAGAATAATTTATATTCCATAAGAGTTACCTGTGAAAAAGAGACTTCTCATGCCTACTGAAATGAGTCTCAATTTGTTTAAGAAAAAAACTATGAAAATATTAGCTAAGGTAAGACCAAGCTCTCTGAGAATCTCTTTCTTTTCTTTAATTAAAAATCAAAACAACTCATGATGATGAGACTAAATGCAAATGGTATACACCACACAGGGCTTTTCAATTCATAACAGTGTTGTTTTCCCCCATCCCACCCCAATAAACAGATTGAAGAAACCAAAGCAAGTCATTGGGAGTAAGTTATTGTCTCTCTAACATGTGATCGATTATATCTTCAACAAATAATTTCTTGAATAACATCCATATTATTGCTTAAGTCATTAATGCTATTCATCACATATTTCTGACTCTTTTGGAGCCTGGGGTAAAACCATGCACCCCTATCTTCTTTGAAGTTAGTTTTAACCAAGTAACTTGCTTTGGCCAGTGAAATCCATCAGACATGATAAGATCGAAGTTTGACATACCCTCTTCCCACTGTCACTGTGGAGTTATGTCAGGATGAAGTCTTGAGCAACCAGATGACTGGGGTTCCCTGTTGGCCCACATTGGATGGGTAATGTGCATGAGAGACATACCTCTATTGAGCTAAAATTTGGGGGTGCTTTTTAAATTATCGAAATGTAATTTGGTCTAACTTGACAGATACAACACCTAAACAAAACACCCTCCTTTCAATCCTAACACCTATATTTCCCATCTGCTGTTTCATTCTATTTCTAATTCCTTTTCCTTAACAACAGCTGCCGAGGTCACATCCAAGAAGATAGAATCCTTTGTGAATTTATGAGTTTAAAACATCACTGGGATATAGCCAACTTTAATTTTATTCTCTAGAAGAATGAGGACAATAGATTGCAAAATATATTTTAAAACTGTTTGCTGTATGAAGTACTGTACCCTGAAGAAAACGGACACCATAAACTTTCATTTTATTCTCCTAAAATACAAACACAGTTCTATCATCTTATCTCTTTCAGTTTATGTTCGCTTATAACTTTCTGGCAAAATTACAAAATACAACTCTCATAATTCTTAAAAAGTCTACCTCTGAGCAAAACACATAACAGACCAAAAAGAATAAAACCTACATTTTCAAAATGCCGTTTCTATCATTAATATTTGCAAAGTAATTATCAACTTCCCTTAGATGTAACACCATTAGAATATAACAGTGAACAAACTGCCAAAGTATTTTGCTGTGAACTTAGAGAAAATAATAAAACAATGAAGGAGAACATCCAGTATACCCACAGGCAGCTCTATATTGGTTAATGTTTTAGAGATCAAAGAGAAAGCTTAGGTGGAGCCAGAAAACCTGTATGATATCCATATTATTTTGCCATTTCCCTTTCCCAGATGACTTCCCAACTGCCGTGGAGTAAAATTCCATTTTGAACTTTTCACAACCATTTCTGCATTCCATATGAGAAATGTCATTGTTCATAAGCCAGCTTTTACTTACCATTTACTTATTTATTTTAAATTTATTGGGGTGACATTGGTTAATACAATCATATAAGTTCCAAGTGTACAATTCATCATCTGTACATTGCTTTGTGTGCTCATAACCCAAAGTTTAGTCTCCTTTTGTCACCATATATTTGATTCCCTTTACCCTCATTAACCTCCCTTCACCCTCTACTTCCAATAAAGGCTAATATCCAAAATATATGTAGAACTCATACAATCCAAAAACAAAACAACAAACATGACAATTAAAAATAGGCAGAGGACCTAACAGATACTTTTCCCAAGAAGACATGCAAATGGCCAACATGAGATAGCACCTCAGACCTGTTAGAATGGCTAACAGGGAAAACATAATCCTCGTACACTGCTGATGGGAATATAAATTGGTACAGCCACTACGGAAAACAATATGGAGGTTCCTCAAAAACTTAAGCCCTACCATATGATACCTCATCAAAAAAATTGGAAACGTTTATTTATAATGATCAATGTACCCCTATGTCACTGCAGCCAAGTTCATGGTAGCCCAGATACGGCAACATAAGCCAGCTTTTTAAAATACAATTCATTTTAATATAGAATATATACTTTGATCCTAATTATTGCATTTTCACCTACTAAGTCACAAAATCCTCTATGATGTACAATAAATTTTAAAAAATAAATAAAAGTGACAGTGTTTTCCCAGAAACAAATGTCTTGAAATTGCGTTTATGCATCTCTCAGTCTTCCCCTCCTTTATGACATTATGAAGCCTGATCGCTGATAGAGTCTGATTTCTAAGACTGGAAAGCATACAGCAATCTAATACTGAATATTTGGAAATAGTTTTGGCAGAAAAGAAATCTGTTTAACTCTATTTAAAAATGCATCTACTCAACATGGACTGCCCTACTTGTAATTCTGAACTTTTACCTGTGCAAATAAATGAGTAATATGTTGTTTTGCAGGTAGATTTATGAGAACCAAGAAGAATAATTCAAGAAGGAACAAACCAAAATGACTGATTAAATTACAAATACCAGGCAAAGCTTTCCTCAGCTTCTGTGGTTAATATAATTCCTCATATGTAAAGACAGCAAAATCAGTTAGTTTGATTTAGTAAAAAATGGCAAAGGGAGGCAAAGAGAAGTCTTTAAAAGCATGTAACTCAGATTCATACTCTGTGCTTTTTAGCTACGCAAGAAATTAGGATTCAGGCAACTCGCTTTATTAATCTAAAAAGACCCTGAAGAATAATGGAATTTAAATGGCCATTATTAACAGTTAAGAGATTGAATTACTCAATAAGTTTATCTGAGACCTATGGTTCAGATATGCTGTCATATAGCTGTGACAGCAACTTCAACAACAGTTCACATTCCAACATAAATTTTCACTGAAAATGAGAGAAAAATGACTTAAAGGCATTTGTTATTTCCAGAATTGTTACTAGAGAAATAATAAATAATGTTATAAATGAAATTTTGCATCACTTTTAGATGTGATTATGGAAATCCTAATGCTGGTAACATCCCAAGCCCCAGGAACGGTCCTTACTGTCCTCCCTCAGCTTTTATACATCCACTCTGAAGCAATACATATTTTTTTCCAAGGGACTGAATCTGTGGTGAAGTCTATATTGTCCAGTCTGTAATTATTGCTACGAATTTAGAATATATCTTTCCAAACTGGACATTCCCTACTGTGTACCTTTAGACTTTGGAACTAATGTGTCTTGACTTTCCTCTTCCCATCTCTACAATTTCCACCAGGTTGTAACTCAAAAGTGAAATATTTTCATAAGAAAGTTATTTCATTCCCTCCCTCCCTCCCTCCCTCCCTCTCTCTCTCTCTCTCTCTCTCTCTCTCTCTCTCTCTCTCTCTCTCTTTTAATAAATTTTGTGCTGGAGAAAGCTTTCCTGGTGCTAGCACACTTTCTTAACCAGATCAGGATAGACATTAAACACAGAATAACATATGCTGCCTTCTCTCCTCAAACACTGTCTTTTAATCTCCGCTAACACTGAGTTGAACTGAATTCCAACAGACCTTGGCTAGTTAAAACCAAATAAAAGACAGTGAAAGGATCATTTGATGACGGGTATGACAAAACAATTGCCTGACATTTGAAAATGGATATAGTTAGTTTTACTGAATTAAGACAACTAAATAAAACAACATGCCAAGAAATCGGTAATGAAAGATCTTAAAATAAGTTGCATTCCTTATTGTTGAACAATATCCAAAATATCCTCCCCCATCTCCTTCCCTTTTTCACATCTGCATTGATAGCTCCTTTATTCAGAATAAGTGAAAGGGAGAATGTGAATCTGGGGAGAAAATAATATATATATTTCTCACTGTGCTTAATCTTTATTAAGATTTACTTTATTTCTAAGACAAGGACTTACAATGGTTGGTCCTTTCTAGTCTTTATTTGAGATCTTTTAGCAATCAGTGTGTAGGTAATTTGCACATAATGGTTCAAAAACCATTCTTGATAGATACAGATAATCATTGGTACATAATACTAAGGAGGAAAGAAATCATCAATATATAAGTTGCTGGATTTACTGTGCAAATTCACAGAGAAATCAGGGTAAGAACAACGTTTGATGGATTTAGTTGTGAAAATAGTCCACTAAGGCTCACTGCCCTCTGTTAGGAAACTATGATAACCTTCGACTTTGAAATAATTTTTTGAGGCAGAAGTAAATCACTCACCCTTTTCTATAAACATGATATTCCTAATAGACTTAATGTTTGCTTATTCTTAAAACTAGGACAAATAGTTATGTTAGTAGAGATTTGGGTTCCACATACTTTTTAAAATATTTCATATCTTTATGAAGGTATAATTTATGCACCATAAAATTTGCCAATTGCAAGTGTAACAGTTAGTGACTTTTATTAAATTTATATAAATGTGCAACCCCCACCATAATATGATTTTAGAACATTTTCACCACCCCAAAGGGTCCCCTTGTGCCCATTTGCAGTCCCGCTGCCACTATCAGAATGGGCAACTGCTGATCTACTTTCTGTTTCTCTAAACTTACTTTTCTAGAAATTTTATATAAATAAAAACATCCGAGGTGTTTTCCTTGTCGTCTGGCTCCCTTCACTTAGCCCACCATTTCTGAGTGGCATTAACGTCGTTGCAGGTGCCAGAGTCCATTTCTCTCTATTAGTAAAGTGTACTCCATTGTGTGAATTTACCACATTTTGTGCACTCATCCACTAACTGACAGACATGAAGACTGGTTTCATGTCTGGGCTCCTATCCATCACTCTGCTGGGGACACCCACGTGTGTGCCTTTGTGTGAACCTGTGTCTCATCCCTCTCGGTAGATAACAAGGAGAGGAATTGATGTGTTGTGTGGTGAGTACACATTTAACTTTTAAGAAACCACTAAAGTGTTTTCCAAAGCAGTTATACCATGTTGCCTTCCCACTGGAGGGGATGTATGAGGTTTCTAGTTTCTTCAAATTCTCACCAACACCTGGTATTTTCAAGATAATGAATAATAGCCATCCTAGTGAGTGTAAAGTGGCATCTTATTGTAGTTTAAATTTGCGTTTCCCCAGTGACTAATTATATTCAGCATTTTTGCAAGTGGTTATTAGCCTTTCCTATATCCTCATTGGTGTACCATCTACTTAAGATATTTCAAATACTTTTTAATTATCTTAATAGTTGTAAGAGTTTTGCTACATTCTGGATATGTCCTTTATCAGATATGTGATTTACAAATATTTTATCCAAGTGTATGCTCTGTCTTTTCATTTTCGTATGACTTCTGAAGAGAAAAAGTTTTGATTTCGATGGAGTCAAATTATCCTTTTTTTTTTCTTTCATGGAATTTGCTTTGGGTGCCAAATCAAAGGTCACCATATTTTCTATTTCATATAATTTTATAGCTTTAGCTCCTACATTTAAATTTATAATACAATTAAAATTAATAATTATGTATAGTGTGAGGTAAGAGTCTAAATAATTTTTTTTGCATACAGATATTCAATTGTCTTAACAGATTTATTGAAGACTATCCTTTCACTATAGGATTGTCTTTGCACTCTTGTCAAAAAAAAAAATCGTAAGTGCTTATTCTTACTTTTCTATCCCCACATACTTCTAATTAAAACTTTTCCAAAACATCAGGAATAAATAGAAGAGACCCTGAAACATGGCATTTTGGTCAGGGGTGCCTAGCAATAGTTTTCAAATTACCATTTCACCACTGCTCATAGCATTCTTTCTTTCTTTTTTTCTCTTGAGATGCTGTTTCTTTTTTCCCTTTCTCATCTACCTACCTTGTTTAATCCTAATTCTCCATCACTGGAAACCATGACAGTATGTTAAGAAATAGTGAGCTGGAAAACAAAATTTGGAAGAAGGAAGAGGTGTGGGCCAGAAAAGTCAGGAGGCTTCAGACACAGAGAACTCCAGGTGGCCCAGCCACCCCTGGTAGAGACCACTGCCTCAGAGTCGTTGCCTTAGTAGCAACTTCTCAGTGACAAGGTCACTTGTATGTGATCTATATGTGTTCTTATATGACTAATAACATCAACATAGGATTTGTGTTTTCTCTCTCAACAGAAACAGGAACAAGATTTTGCTTCTCTATTACTTAGATCTCTTATATTCTGCATCGTTTTCTTATAGTATTGCTTCAAAAATAAATTATCTTCATTGAGTTTCTCCTGCAGCAATCACAAAACACAGTTTCCCAGAAGGCTTTTTCTGAACCAAGCACTGGAATAAACAACAACTTTTAAAGGCTGCCTTTAAAATAGTTTCATTTTTGGTTGTAACCTGTGCATTAATGTGCCTCAGAAATATGCCTGGTTAACTGATTAAGGAAACATGTATAATTGCAAATTGTAAATGAGATTGTGGCAGACAAACCAATCTATTTGAAATGTACTTCCTATTGCATTAAAGTAGGCCTTATTTTGGGCTTGGATATAATAAATTTTTAGGTAATTCGGGTGATCTCCTCCCTGAACTCTGATTATACTCTTAATTAGCCTCAGTGCCTGAAATGAACATTGTTCTCCAGGCTGACCTTCAATACATTAACCCAAAATTGACTCTTTACTTATTTTTTCCAGAATGGTGCAATCAGTAAGTGATCACTTCAAGAAAAAAAAAGGTTTTTTTTTCCTTTTCCCTCAGACTTCTAGCAAGGTAATGTGTGACCTTATATTGCACTATAGATGTTAGTTTATTTCATCAATGCTGCTCCATCTTGCACTTAATGTTGTTATGCTGTCTATACTTATTTAAAAATTTTCTTAAGGATCTTAGTACTTATGAATCTTTATTATTTAATTCTTAACTTTAAGATCTAGTTTAAGATTCTTATTCTGGCAATTTAAAATTTCTCCATGAAAATACTTATCTTAGTGCATTGTCATAATTTGTATGCTTATATTTACTCAACCATTTTGAAGGATTTAAAAATGTTCCACTAAAATTTATTTACTTCTGTAATTTTGTCTTCTTTATGCCATCTAAGTTGAACAAATAACAAGCACAGCATTCACTTAAAGTAATGTCATGATATTGGCGACGTATGGCCAAAATGTGCATGCTCAAAAGTAAAGTGGCAGTTACTGAAAGCAAATGAAGGCTGAGGAGGGGGAATGTAAGAAAAATGGCATCGGTCTAATGCACTTAACCACTTAACCAAGTCATGATGCTTTCCTCACCGATAAAATGCCAACAGCATTTACAGCATCCCCATTTGCACCAAAAAAAAAAAAAAAAAAAAAAAAAAAAAAAAAAATCTTAACAAATTCCTGATGTCCTGTTTTATTTTTAGTCCACAAACCAGATGAAACAATTGAATTGAGGGTCATAAATAATTTTGCGGAGTATGAAGACACACGAGGCTCGATTTCAGGATATTCTGAAGTCAGTAGGTCACAGCCAGACAAGAAGCACAAAGGAGACACTGGCCAGAACTGGTGAGTCTGAAAAGCTGGCCCTGTGAACCCTCACTTGAAAGCACGCTGAAGTGGCCGTGCCCTGCCCTCGGTGCTGGGGCCAAGCTGATGCAGCATCTAAACAGGATCTTCCAGAGCACTGTATCATTCAACACTAATGTTCCTGGACTCACTGTAAATATTTCTTTCCCATTCAAGATTTACAACTGCAAACCATGTCGGGATTCTATTCCAGTCTGAGCAATGGGCAGAAGGAAACTCACATGTAACATCGAGAGTAAGGATGACTATTTCTGGCTTGTCTTGGAAATCAAAAGGTGACTCTTGATTTCAAACAGGACTTTTCAGGGTCTCTTTGGCAAAGCTATTAATTGCTGGGCATTGTAAGTAACGTGAAGGACACTGGCATGTTTACTTTACCCACCATTGTATGTCCTACGCCTGGCATAAAGCCTGTCCTGTAGTAATCACCCAAAAAACGTTCTGAATGAAATATTAAGCAGGCTGACTGGATTCCTTGTCCATTCAAAATAACCTTCCCCATTTATACAATACATAGTTTAATGGGTGCATAAAAACTGAAAGCCTTATGATAAGTGTTGGAGATAACGAGATGAAAGCCGACTTCCTGCCATTATAGGATTACTGATGTAAGGAGAGAGGAAGAGCTATGTTACCATTCCAATGAGATCCCAATTTTCAAAATGAACTTAGAGTTTCTCAAAACAATCTTACAGGCTGGACAGCTGCCTTTGAGGCAGGAACCAATCCTAAATATAGACATATGGACTTGCAGGATAATTGAGTCTCTCTTTCCTATTAGCAACTGGTCTGGCTGGAAGTTACGGACTGTCCAGGCAGAAAAATGTTTTGACACAGATGCAGTCTCACAGACATCCTGAGATTTACCCTAGATAGCTGGGAACCAGACAAACATTCTCAATTTTCCTATGATTACTACCTTCTTTTTTTTTTTTTTGGCAAATCTTAGAATAATGTCACAATTGAGCAAAAGCAGCCCAGTGAGAACGCTGGTTTATGTTTCCAACACTTCAATCCTAATACTCACAAAGAACAAAGTCTGTTTTCCACAAGGAAAGAGTGACTGCTCTATTAAACTACATTGATGTATAATATAGACTAAGTAGAAACAGAAACATTTAACAGGATTTTTATATCCCAAATCTACTTGGGACTGCAGATAACCCTCTTCAAGTTAGCTCTCAAATTAATTATATATATATATATGAAAGACCATTAAGAGATAACTGGGATCTTGCCTAGAATCCATAGCTGATGAAAGTAGATTTGGACACTTTCTAGAGATAATGGAAACTATGTAGAAGTTCCAAGACTGAAAAAGATATGACTACATAATCAATTATTTTATCATAACATGCAATAGCTTAATGCAATCAAGTATTAATAACTATTTCTAAAATTCTATGTTAAACATCAAATCTTTTCTAATATATTAGCTCATGTATTATTTGAGATAGATGAACTCAATATAAGAAAATATAATAAAAATGAGTATGTGTAATAAAAATTAAGTGTTCCAAGTTTATAATTAGCACTGCATCGTATTTTTGAAGTATGTGATATTTTAAATAACAAGAAAGCTATTCCCATATCCTATATAAAATAATCCATATACATAAAAAATCAAAATGTCAGTATTATAAAATATAAACTATATTAGTATAATAGTATTATATTTCATAATACTATCTGACATCTCTCTATATTATATATACATCCTACATGAAAGCATGGATGATCATTTGTTATAAAAATCTATGCTATTTTTGAAAATGACATTAGAGACAAGTGAAATATTCAAGTGACACAATAAAAAAATTCAAAGCATGTTGTATTCAACATGGCCAATCAACTAAATTATCTATAACTTCTGAAGTCAGTACAGCTTTTGTGGAAAGTTTCTAGAAGTATATCGCAAGATAATTCTAAGAGTAGATATAGGAAGAATATAAAATATAGTGTCTAAAAGCAGATACTCTATCTAAGAAAGTTGTGTGCTCTTTTGCATGATAGTCTTAGGAATGGCTTTAAGGGGTGGGGTTTTTGAGTTATTTTGAAAAAAATATAGTAAAAAATGCTACTTCATTTATGGACGTATTTTAATATGTATTAAGCTTTTCTAGCTAAAATTTCTTCAGACTTTTCAGTTCATGGTGCCATTTAAAGAAACATTAATTAAAGTTATTCTTACCTTTCTTACAGAATGAAATCCATGCAACAATGGGAACTTCCATGTGAAATTCATGTTTTGTCTTAGCTCACAGAAAGTTTACAGTTCCCTTTTATATGTAACTGCAATAGTTTTTTTAGTGTAATATTTGTAGTGAAAAAAATCAATCAAGCATTGTTCTTTTTATATATTAGAGTTTAATGTATCTCCAAGTTTAGCATAAATGCATAAATTGATAAAATAATATTTGAATAGCAAAATGTGTATATCAGTAAAAATGTGCATGTTGTATCAACCTATGTCAGTGAAGCAAAAGTTAGTCACTGAGCTACCAGTGGACACATCCTGAATTTATTTCTTCTGGTGGCGTTGATCCCCTACAATCAAAGAATCTAAAATGTTTAGCCCTCTCTCATGACACTTCTGCCAAATACCTTGCCTGAGTCATGGGACAGTTGGGACCACAGAACAGGATGAAGTAATTACTAAGGTCCCCGAGTGATCAAACTTTGAACACAGAATCTACAGTCCAGTGTTCTAACTGACCAATCTCAACACATCAATGAAATGGGGCTCTGTCAGTGTGTGATGGACAAGGGGGGGAGTACTTGAATTTTATACTAGAGAATGCAGGCTTTGGATACTGCCTTTTCTCCAAATAGAACAAAAATGGCATAAGTAACATAGTTCACAGACATTTACAAAGTTCTTATAAAATGCTTCAACCTGGATTTTGAAGACCTAAAAGAGTTTTGACATTTCTTTTTAATTACAGAGCAGCTGAAACTTTATAGATCCAAGACCTAAAAGTTCATAGCAAAGAAAGTCGATAAGTGAAATCACTCCATAGGTCATTTTACCCATTGATAATTTGTATATATATTAGACTTGGAAACATGGTTGTCTATTAAATAAATCAGTAGTGCAGTAGTGAATGTCATTGTTCTCCAAGAAAAATTGCAGCCTGAATTATTCCATTGTCCCATTGATGCACACAGAGCCGTTATTCAGAACAGGAAGCAGAAAAAGAAAACTGGAAGAGCTGGATGTCTTTATGAACAAAACTAAGAGGCACAGTTATGTACAAAGAAAGTGAGGAACAACTGTTATCAAAAATTCCAAATGAGAGTATATTCTATTAAAAAACAAAATCTTTTCATCTGCGGCTGGTTTCATCAGATGCTACTGTCAGCTAATTGTACCTGTGACTAGACACTCATATAAGAGAAACCCAAGTCCAAGTGCTCATACCGATCTACTCAGATATCAGAAGGTAAATAAAATGAGCAAACAGCAAAACACGCTGTTTCCATTGGAATCAAGCTTACCTCAGGCAAGCTTATCCGTTGAAAAAGAAGAAACTCCCCAAATCATGTCACTAGGAATTCAATTTACATGCCTCAATTTTTTCTCATTTCTTGTATGTTTTTCTACTCTGCAAAACTCAATCCAGATACTTTTGCATGTCCTGTGTTATGAAAGAAAAATAAATACTTTAAAATAGACAGACATTTCTGCCACTAACCGTTAAGATTTCTAGTATTTGTAGACAGACTACAAACTGAAATTCCATGGTGTTTCCCCTCTTTGTTTTTCAGAAAACACCCTTTACAATAATGACAATAATCGAAAACACATTACACATAGATTTCCATTTGTACTCATAACTTTTTCTTTGTAATATTTTACATACTTTCAGGAAGAAATACACACCATTCAATACTCCCAAATCTGTTTTAACGCTCAAAATCATAGTGTAGAACATGAGAAAGTTCTGGAGAATAGAACTGAGGAGATTGTGATGCAGCTCTGAAGTCATCCAGACTGAGCCACGACACATGCCTCTAACACTATAGCAAGAGAAAATGAAGACATGCATGTGTCGTGTATAGGACACATTGCTTCCTAAATGGAAGGCTTTTTAAAGAAAACACATTAACCTTCGTGACAGTTAATCAGTAAAATAAACAGTATGATTTTCTAAGTTGTGAATTCCCATTAGGCTTTTAAGCTTAGATGATGTCTCCCTTCGCAGAAGGCTATTATTAAGGCATAGAACCTTATTAAATTATAAATCTATTTTGATACCTTTGATAAAAGGATGACAAGTTACCTTACATCTACGAATTTGTTATTTTTTTCCTGCTGTGAATCTGTCATCCAACTAGTGACTAACACAGAACAAGTTCTATAAACAAAATATTACTCTGCTTCTTTGTCCTTTATATTTACCATATTCTTAAGGTCTATGCTAGTGAAGGTCAAGTTTGTCTAATTGTCTTAATTAATAGAGGAAAAAGGCAGGATAAAAGGCTATAACTGTGGATATTTTCCTAGTAGAGTTGGTAAAATCAGAAAAAAGAAGTTCTTTAATAAGTGAATAGATGCAGGTAGGATATGGTAAGGGACTGGCAACTCCCCCCCCCCCTTTGACCAAAGGCAAGTATTACATGGGAGAGATTGGATCTGAAGACTCAGAAAGGGTGTTTGGTGTCCTGTTACTAAAAGGGAAGTGGCTGTTAATAAGTCACCCCATTTTCATTCCATTAAAGCAGTATCTGCTATGTAGAAATTAAATGTGTTTATGCTTTCTATCTTTGAAGCAATTACAAATGACTTCAGCATCCTATGGGTGTCTCCTTTCAGAAGATAAAATGTCAGAGGCATTTTTATATAACAGAATATTTTGGAATCAAGCAATTCTATGTAGCCTTCAGATTTCAATGAAAATAAATATCCAGACCTTGACCTTGAAATAATTCCTTTTTTTCCTAGAGAAAGAAGTAAATATAGAAAGTACTTTACCTGTTTACCAATCAGCTGAATAATTTCTTAACATGGGTTTACTTCAAAAATCTTTTTTATAAGCTAAAAGATTAGCTAAAAGGTTCTCTGGATAGTCTCCAGTTATTTGAAATATTATAACCAGTTTGAATATGACTTTGAAATAGTCCTCTTATGAAAATGTCTACATGCAAGGATATACTTTTTTTAGCCTGTTTCTTGGGCCTTGAAAACATAACTGTCACTAATGTAGTACTTTAAAAATTCCTGTGATTATAATGGCAGGGACATTTCTAGTCCATGGCCATGTATACTTCGTTCTACTTATTTTCAAGCTCTTTATTAATGAGATGGCTGGATTGAATTAAATCAAGTCAGATTTTATTCTTTTTCTCATAAGGCTATTTGTTTACTACTTTTATTCTTCATGTATCTTATTAATAAGTTTCTTTATAAGGTTTTTGACATTGAACAACTGCCAAACTCTTACTAAGTTTCAGGTAGTGTGGTCATTGTCCAAATAACAGAGCATAGTGATTCCAAGAGAGCATTTTCCAGGAATAAGATATTTGGGCTACTGACTTTATTAAGCTGATTTCTGGATTCCCTACAAAACATGTCAGCAGCATCCATTGCCCTTTCACCACTCAGCATATGTTTTCTGTTTGGAAAAAAAAAATGTAGATTACGTTCTCAGCATTGATCCCATAGTCACAGGCACCATGTGACTATTAATTAGCTGATTTTGCAGATAGACCCGTGCATCTTCTCCCTTCATTTTGAACTTTTGTCATTCTGATATGACACAAAAATGAAGGGTCAAACAGCTCTGGTTAGGTCAGTGGTGCTTAACTGGGGTCCAAGGCATTTGTAACTTGGGGAACTGCAAGTCCACAGAGAGAATTAAGAGGTTTCATAAACTTGAATGTAGGCAACAAACCATCATACTGTTAGCAATAGTTTGTTATTATTGTTACTATTAATTATTATGATTATTAACAGAGTGCTACAGATCTTTTGAAATATAGTAAACAAAATTATTGGACTCATTATTGCCCCTTTTTGTTTAATATGTTATTAAAAAGCCCATAGATTACCATATCACAAATGTGTTTTTTAATGATTTGATAACTGCATTTCAGTGTACTTTGTTTTCTTTTGTAGTCCTAGGTATTTTACTTGGGGCATTTAGCAAATGATTCTGAGAAGTTTGTAGTTTTTACTGGCCATGGGGAGGAACAAGCTGAAGGCGCGTGGCCACTGCTCAGTGGTGACAGTGGTGACAGTGGTGACAGTGGTGAGGAAGTCCCCCAGAACACGGCTGGCTGACCTGGCCAGGAGCAGGGGCAGAGTCCTAGACTGACTCTGGCAACTACACTTGTGATGAGTCCTTCACAGGTCTGTTCTGGATATGCTTTTTTTTTTTTTTTTGGCCATTATTTTAAGTTTTTACCCTGGAATGTTGTTTATTTGTGTTGACACTTGACCCAAGCTAATGAGATCCTGGCAGCCAGCTACTGGCTCCAGCCTCCAGGCACTTGTCCCAGAATTAAAGTTTTGTCAGCCCATGTTGTAGTAAGGGTTGGATAATCTTAGGTTCTGACACAGACTGTAAAGGAAAGCTCTTGCTAATTTGGTGGCTTACTGAAATGGGATAATATTTAAATTTCTATGCATTTATTTAAACAATAACAACTTTCAAATTTTATTTTGAATGTACCCATAATTTTTACATGCGATATTCTTCAGACATAAATAATATTTCCATAACACTATTAACTCAAAATTTGAAATACTGCATGATTTCATCAGTGTGATTTTGGAAGCACATGACAAGCGGCAATCTTCCTCAATGACTCCTGCTCTCCGCAGCCTTCCTCATGCTTCAGATCTAAGCTCTAATGTCATTTCTTCTCAGAACCCTCTTTGATAAGACTGTCCTCATGTTTTATACCTTCCCAGCAATAGTGACCTTCCTTTCCTATTACATACATTTATTTTGGGGTTGATCTGATAACATCTTTCTTTTCTATCAGATTGCAAACTTCATACAGGCAGACAGTGACTGGTTCTATTCATCAATTGAATTCTTATCATCCAACAAAGTACCTATGACATAGCAGACTTTAAGAAAATATTCGTTGAGCAAATAAATGAATGAGGTATACATCTGCATTTCTAAGTTCAATATTATCTTTGTGTGATGATCTATACAGTTCAGAAACCTGTAGTCCACCAAAAGATTATTTGAAATATTATAATACCTGTTTTTTTAAAAAATCAATAACTAGAATAGTGTCAACAAATTCATATTGAACCCTTACCATTCAGTGACTTCCCTGCTGCATAGTAGACTAAAACATTAAAGTTACATTCACATAAAGCCAACTTTAAACTAAATAGAAGTGACCAAAAGTCTGAAGACTGAAAATGAGAGCATTGAAAACAGTTTGCTGAAATACTGGACAATGGGTTCTCTCCTAGAAAAAGAAAGAAGTGGAGAAATGAGAGGGCTAAAAGATTCAAAAGGAATGAGGGCTTTTTACATGAAAGTCTAAATACCTTCATCGAGAGTTATTCGTGGGGGCAGATAAACACAAAAGTTGTAAGTTAGGTTTTGCTGTGGAGCTGTCATAGGACCATGTATGACCACTGGGATGTTTGGCTAAAATGATGAAGTCAAGTGGACACAGACTGAGGGTTCCAGATAGGTCATCCATATGGGGACTGAGTCACACAGGGTGACCAAAGCACTCGAGTGGGGAGAAAGACATCAACAAATACCCTTGGAAATGGGAAAGAGGAAGAGAGAGTATATTCCAATTACATGAGCTTCGAAGAGGAGGGTTTTAAAGACAGAAGAGTAATGAAAATTTTATGTTTAAAGAAATATATTCAGATACAAAAATTCATTGCACAAGGAATCGAGGAGGAAAGGGGCCTGGAGAAGCATTATGGGTGGATTTGGGGCCCTGGAAAGGCCAGCTGAGGGGGTTTCTTCCTTAATAAGTATGGCCACCTGGGCTCAGGAAGGGAGGGCATGAGGGCGAGAAAGATGGGCTTTATACACCTGTACTTCCCAGAGAACCCCGACATGAAAGAGCCACAAGTGACACTGGGGTTTCTAAAGAAAGAATGCTTCTTACATTTTCAACATCTAGACTTTTCTGAGCTGCAACCAAGGGATAACATAATGGCAAGAATATTAAAGAAAATATTAGCATGAACGTTCTGAAAATTTCAAGCTCCATGTGTATCATGAGTCAACGGTACTTACAAATGACATGAACACTTCTGGCAAATCCACCAATTAGCCATTAAGTACTCTTTCCCCAGAGATCAGTTTTACACGATGTTTATGTATGCAGAGTAGTCTATATTTTATCCTTCTTAGTTGGAGGAAAAATTTGTTTTTACAGCACTTTTTATAACTCACCAGGGGGCATTTATGACTTGGAGATAAATATGCTCTAGGTCTGGGGAGACCTTGCTTGTCTAAAGGAGAGAGGGTGGAATAAGTACCTCCTGGTGAGCCTCAAATTTCTCGAGGAGTCAGCTCATTTGTATTCCTAGGCTTGGAAGAACACTTAGATATTGCATCTTCACTCAGGTCTTAGAAAACTTTCACAGCTTTTATGACTGACTCACTGGGCACAAAGGAAAGCCCTTATATTTATAGTTTAAAATGGTTATATATCTTGTATATTATTACACTCACATAAGATCACTAATAGCAAGACCCAAATCTTATATTTCTTTTGTAATCTGCATAGCTTCTAACTCAATGCTGAAAACACTCAGAACTCATTAAACCACTGACTGATTAAAAGTCACAAAGTCCCAGGTTAGAAAAGCAAAGATCATGTTCTCTGTGTATGGCCAGGACTCCCAGGTCCTCTTAGCTTTACATTGGAGCTCCTGTTCTCTGCTAAGGGCTGCCTATCAAAGTCATCCAAACGCACATAGGAACCCCATTATTCCCGGCTAGGCTTTCCATCGCCTAATTAATTCAATCCTACTCTTTCAAGATCGCCCAGTGAGTGGCTCTATTCAGTCCAAATGACTTAAGAAGCTGGCTCCCACAGCAAGTAGTTTTATGAACTGAGTGTGAACTAGAAGCAGTGATAAAATATTACCTGTCCCTATTGCTCTATTTGTACTAAAGCTGTTATTTTGGAATTGGCTATTGCTAAGTACCATTCAAAGAGAACTAGCTTTTGAATCAGGCAGATTTTCCTAGAAACTAGACATGTTAGATAGGAGAAGGGGTGAAGCAGACGATGCTAGAACAATCCACACACACCACACACACACACACACACACACACACACACACACACACACAGAGAAAGAGAGAGAGAGAGAGAGAGAGACAGACTAGGTTTAAAGGCTGATTATATTCATAATGTTCAGTTCTTGAGGGTTGGGCATGAGTTGAAATGTTGAGAGGCAAAGCAATGTTTTCTCATACAGGAGAGATGCAAACAAGACTTCTTTCAGCTCATGGCCTCTGCATCATCTCTGGATGACCAGAGCCCAATGCACAGCTTGACCAATGGTGAGTGTTAAGCACCTACTAATCCATGTTTTTAAGAAGCTTCCAGAGCCTTCCTTTTTGAGATGGTATTAACATTTTGTTTTCCATGCTCTCCCCTATATGACATGTTGGTTGTTTATCTTCCTGTCTCAAATATAAATATTGTAAGTGCTTGGAAAATTACTTGTCTTCCCTGGTGGCTTTATAAAGCCCCTCTCTGTTAAGATGGTAAATAGGAGGCCCAAGGCCACAGAGGAAGAAACAAGATTACAGATGGAAGGCAGATGCATTTTGAAAGACATGAAAATTTGATTTCCCCCTGAAAATCTATAAATCCTCTGAAACAACAACTACAACAGAAAAAATTTTTGCTTTTTTAATTTCTTAAATCCCTCTAGATGTAGGGGTGTCTGAGAATATCGACATGACAGATCTCCTTCCAGTTCTGGTTTTCCTGAATAAATAAGCCCACACCTTCAGCTGTCTTTGTCATTTCTTTTTAGACACCTCCTCTAATCTTATCAGTCGCTTTAAGGTTAAGAATAGGGAGGGTGGAGAGGGAAGTTATGCAATGAAAGCAACAATAGAAAAGGAAAGTGGATGTAAAAAGACTGGGAAAGAAAATTTTAGTTTAGAGACAAGATTAGATGAAATACTTAAGTATCCATATTTGGCCTTGTCTATGTGCCTTAAGAAATTGATATGCAGGACCTTAGTGGGAAAGGGATGACCTTTTTTCAGGAAGAGAACATGGCTTTCAGGAAGCGGAGGTGCGGAGGCTCTTCCCTGGTCCCCACAGCCTCTGCACATCACAGGGCAGCTCCCCCTGGCGCAGGCCCTTTCTCAGGGTTTCTGTAAATGAGGCAGCCAGTCAGTCACTGGGGGATTGAACCCCCACCTACCTGAAAAGAGAGGTGAGGAAATATATTTTCACCCTACTGCAGCACTAACAAAATTGGAATTAAAAAAGAAAATTTTCAGGGAAAACAAAACAAAAAGCCCATAAACGCTCATCACACTGCCCTCATTTTTAAACAAGATGAGAGGCAGTGGGGTGTTTCTAAAATTTGAATGAAGAGCAGACTCATTTTAAGGGGAAAATATTTCTCTCATCCCTGAAAGTGTCTTGGGACATTTTCCTCTGCTATCAGAGCATCTCAGACCCTGGTTACAGAAACATGGATTTAAGAAAATGAATATTCTGCGAAGATGGCTTTCAATTGTGAATAATGGTTGTAGTTGGTATTTATAACTTACATGTTGTTGGATTTTCAGAATACATCTTCTCACTCCCAGGCTTCAGCATAAATATTAAAATAAAAAAAGGGCAGCTTAATCATGCCTGGTGTTGAAACTGAGCACAAACACTTACTGGATATAAGGTATTTATCAAGTTATTTAAATTTTCTGAGCCTAGAAGGATTAATTAACACAGGGCCTGGTACATCGTAGGTGCTGAATAAGTTTTCCTAGCCCACGTTCAGAAATGATTTTATATTCTATCATGCGTCATAATCTAGCCAGGAAGTCACTGGCTGCATCAATTTATAAAATATGCTTTCTTTTGTTTCTTTCTCTTTATGTTTTTTCCTCATTTTTGTGATGAAAAATTAGATTTTAGGAAAACATACTAAAATGTCTGTCTTAAGAAAGATTGGGTATTATCACTCCAGATCTTGAAAGATCTTCACCTCTTTATTTCCAGGGACTATGGAAGGTAGAAATCACACAACTGGCACTCCCTCCAAACTCAAAGACATGCTGGATCAGACATAATAAGAAAATAATGTTAAATATATAGTCAAGTTCAAAAGAAGGAAAGAAAAAACTCTTTAATGCAGAAATGAAGAGTGAACACAAGTCTAAGGCTATAGCTTGTGAGGAACTGAATCCAGACAAAGGCCTTTGGGTATGGAGTTTTAGGACCTAAGTTGAAAAGGAGAGAAGGTCTCAGGGTTGTATGAAAGGGAACAGGATAAATGACAAACACAGTGCCCTGAATAAAGCTGGTAGGCCTGAGCGAACGCACTTTTCATTAAACTAGGACTAGAAAATTCTGCCTACTATTTAAGGAATTTGTATTTTCAGAGACTGCTGAGAGGCAGAGAGAAGTTAAAAACACTAGTGAGTAGTACATCCAGGAGTAAGGTCTAAACTTACCCATCACCCATGGTCTGGGAGACTCCAATGAGGAAAGTAACAAAACTGGTTTGGATCTTAGGGTCCCGGAGGAACACAAAATGTTTGTAGAAATGCTTCAGTGACTCAGGCTTCATGGGAGTTCCACAGTAAGTGAAAACCAAAGATGAGCTCAAGTTTTGAAAATAGTATTAGCCATAGAAGAAAACGTACCATCACCGGGGAGAGATGACATGCTTAACAGAATATTGAAATCCTGAAGTTGGAAAAAATAATGGAGCAACTGGTACATTATAACTGTTAACAAAACAACGTTTGACAAAATATCAGCACATGGAGGCCTTTAAAAATCAAAGATAAAGGACTACCATCCAGTGTGTGTGTGTGTGTGTGTGTGTGTGTGTGTGTGTGTGTGTGTGTAGACACATTTTCTGCATTTTCTACCTTGTAGTTAGTGTTTTATCACTGCTGAAAGACTAATCTTGGAAAGAAAATTGGTGCAGGAAACTGCATATAGGTGGGGCCTCAGAAAAGATATTCTTGGTTTTGTTTCAACAGGAACAAGAAAAAATAATATCCATACATCAGCCTAGGAGGGCAGCAAAGAGATCTAGCCATCTACCTGGGTGGGACTATGAGGAACAAGGGAAAAAGGCACGGGCACAGAATGAAACCCAGCCTGTGGCAGAATGGTTCAAATGTCTCCAGCCTGGTTGGAGCTAGAACCCCAAGTCCAAACATTAACACAAAATCTGAGACAAGCAAAACCCAGAGGTGCTAGCAGCATCCGAAGCAAGAACGCCTTCTGAGAAGAACCCAGCGTACACAAGCAGCCCTTGCAAACAATCAGTTCACAACCACAGGAGAAAACATGAGGTCCAACCAGCACATGCAAGAAAGGAGAATTACTGCCCCAAGAACTGGCAGTAAGAGCAACTGGTTTATCCCATAAATATGCTTAAAAGTGTAACAGATCAGAAAGAAAGAAGGGGAAGCGGTGATGGTTAACAGTGTGTGTTCTCAAATACACAGACTACTGTGTGTTAGGGCACATTAGAACATTTTAGGCTAATGGAGATTTTAAGGGAAATTGCTAAAAGGACAGAAATACACAGGTAATTTCAAAATTCATGGGGCCTAGGTAATAAAGAAAACTAGACAGACCTAACATCAAAAAGGAAAAGAAGAAAAAGAGAAGCAAAGGACAAGTGTGGAAAAAGATGCACACACACACACGAACAGAACTGGTAGAAATAGTCTAAAAATGTCCGTCATTTTTAAAGCTATAAAATAGTCCATTGTACATATTTTTCTAATTTACTTAACTAATCTCATATTCATGGACTTTTTGAATGACTCCAACATTTTTGAGTTGATACTGCTGCATTGGCATGTATGTATATGCATGCATAATTATATACACACACATAATTGGGACATTTTCTGCTAAACCTATAAGATAAATTCATAGAAGTGGAATTGCAGAATCAAAATGTTATTGTATTTTTCGTTTTGATAGCTGCTGTCAAACAAATTTAACTTGCACCAGAAAAGTAATGTGTTTCTTTATACCTTGGCCACAGTCATTTATTATTAAATTAAAAAATCTTCACCAATCTGATGAATGACAATGGTTTGTACTATTGTTTAAAGTTATATTTCTCTTAAAAAATAAATTTCGACTTCTTGATTCAACTTTTAGGGTCTTTTGTATTTTCTACTTCCATATTTGCCTTCTGACAGTCCATTTCAAACATCATAGTCAGAGAAAACCATTGAAAACCTAACTCCATCACGTCATTCTTCACCAAACCTCCCACCAAGTGGTGTTCACCTCCCTGTAATGACGCCCAGAGCCCCTCAAGGTGCTGGCACCCTTACCTCTGCCTCAGCTGCAGCTGCTCTTTCCTCCCCTTGCTCTCACCCCAAAGCCCCACTGGCCCCTTCTCTTCTTGAACATGTGCAGAGCTCACAACTCAGAAGGTCCTTTCTGGCTGTTCTGCTTCTCCAGATATCTGCTTGGCTCACTGCTTACCTTCCGCTTGGCCTTTGCTCAAATTTTACCTCTTCCATGAAGCCCACCCTAAATAATCAGTGTAACCCTGAGACTTCCCCTTGGGCACTCGTGCCTCTCAATCCCCCTCACCTGATTTTTTTCTTCCATTCACAGTACTATTATGTACATTATGTACTATTCATATCATGTCATTTGGTATATGCTAATTTGCCTACTCATTCCCCCATCACTTTCTCTTGTTATCATTCTTCTTGATTAAATTATTAGTTTTTACCATACTGATGTATATAGAACTTTTAATATAATGAAATGTGGTCTTTTTATTGTTTTATGTGTAGCGGTTATTTTTTCTGTACTGGTCATTTGTGCTCTGATTTTTCATTTTAGGATAAAATGTATTGATCTTATGCCTTCTGTTTTTTAAGGCATATGTTAAGAAATCTTTCCACTTTGTGTAATGCATGTATAAACACAAATGCACATACATATACATACTTATGCATATGTGAGTATCATGTTATATATGGATAGATAGATAGATAAACAGACAGACAGACAGATAGATAGATGCTAATTGTGTACACAGGAACTTTACTGAATTCTAATTTTAATGTTTCAGATTTGCTGTTTTCCAGGTATCACACTGTAGTATTTGGAAACAATATAGTTCTTACCTTCTCCTTTACAATTTTTTCTCCCTTTTCAATCCTGTCAATTACATCAGTTACTACCGCCAAACTGATGTCACATAATAGTGGTACTGGTAAAATCTATGTCTTATCCTCGATGATCACGGAACAGCTTCTTAAGTCTGTGGGTGTAAATAAAGTGTCTATGCTGTTATATTAAAGTCGTTTGTCTCTATTCCTGTTTTACTTGGAGACTTTTTAAAAAAGTCAAGTGTAAATTTAAGAATGAAAAAAATACCTTTTCAGTATTTATGGAAATGATCATATTAATAATAGGTTACCTAACATCAAGCCATTGGGAGAATCTCTATCCGAACCTCTCTTAGGTGCTATCCTGTTAATATTTCAAATTATTAAGTAACTATCCATCAATTTTTTTCATGTGCTATCTTTTTGACTTTGGGGATCAATGCTACACTGGTTTCATAAAAAGAACTGGAAACTATCATCATCCACTTTCTGCAGTGGTTTAAATAGCTGTTTCTTTTCTGTTTGTTTTAAGTTTTAATACAATTATCTTTGCAAACTCTGGCTTTGATACTGTAGGAGAGATCAGTAGGTATTTTTTTGCTAACATTGCTTCCTCTTTGGAAATTAGTCTTCTGGGTCTGTTTTAATCTGTTACATTTTCCTAGAAAATCATTTATTTTATCATGATTTTCACATTTATTTTCTTAGAGTTCAACAAAGTTTTCATTAATAATTCCTTGAATTCCTCTGCATTTGTGTGTCTATATTCCAATGTGTACATTATTTTATACTTGTCCTCCCTTTTCTTGATTAGATTAGCTACTGATAGTTTTTTCTATCATATAGATAATTATTTTTTAAAAAATGAATTCTGGTCATATTAGTCCTACCAATTTTTTTCTTCTTCACTGTTTTTATTTTTTAAATGTCTTCTTTATGCTCCCTTGTTTTTACTTTTAATCATGCTTCAAATTACTTTAATTGAATGTTTGATCTATTAATTTTTAATCTTTCTTACTTATTAAGGTAATTACTTAAGGCTTTTCTTTAAGCACTGTTTACAGAGCATGAACAGCTCTGATTATTTGTGTATTTATTTTCTATATAATTTGCAATTCAATTTTGATGAGTTGTTTAATAGTTTTTCCCTTCCTTTATATTAGTATCCAGTCAATCACAGTAAAATCAGAGAATGTTGTCTGTGCCACGAGTACTTGGAATTTACTGAGACTTCCTTTGTGGCTTGATATTTGATCAATATGTATTAACGTTCCTTCAAAACTTAAAAAGAAGATACATTCTCTGTTTTTAGTTCATAAAATTATGTATATAATGTGTATAATTTTTAATTTTACAATATAACTTATTATGTTACTAAAGTTTTTTCTATCTTTATTTCTTGCCTTGACTTGTCCATAAAGCAAGCAGCAAAATTCTTGTCTTAGTATCTCAATATGTTCTCCCTCTCCCTCTCAGTCTCTCTGTTTTTCATCCTCTCTCTCCCTCTCTTGACCCCCCTCTCTCTGCCTCTAGTTTACTTCAAGAATTTGGATTTCAGATAATTGGTGCTTAGATATTGATGAAAATTAGTTTATAGATTCTGTCCATTATTATCATAAAGTGTTTTTGCTTGTTTTGTTCAATATTTTCACTCTGAATTCTGCTTGTCTGATGTTGAAATTGTGGCCACTTTATTTCTGGAAACACTTCTTCCATCTTTTTTTCCCCCCACTCTTCTCAGTCATTTTGTTTTAGGTATGTCCCTTGTTTATGCTTTGTGAACTTGTATGGTGACTTATTATAATTTGAGAGGTTTGCTTTCTGTTTTAAAAACTTTTAGCAATTACTTCTGTAACTATAATTTAATATATTAAATGTTTTATTTATTTGGAGATTATCAACTGATTTTCCACTATGACTCCATAAGAAAAATGAACAGATCCTACTTCCTTTCAGTTCTGCTTCCTTTCCTTTCTTCTCACCATTGTCTATATAACAGTCGATTATATTATTTTCTTAGTTCTTATCATATCTAGCTTTACAACATTAAAAAGAGAAACTTTAATTATCTGATTTTATCTACTCTTCAATAAATTAACCCATGAAAATAAAGTGAGAAATTAATTTTATTTATGTATTTTCCCCAGCTCTCTACAAACAAATTTTGTCTATGCTGTATGTATTTCTCTTTCTCTCAGTTTTAGCAATAGTCTTTAAGAGGTACTCAAAATGTAGAACTGTTTATATGTCACATTCTTAAAATTGAAAATTTAACAAGAATTTTATGTCTCTCTAAAAACAAATACATTTTAGGAGGTAAGGGATTTTCAGATAGTCAATAGAGAGTTAACGGAGGATTTTAAGAAGGAATTTAGGCAGAATAAAGGCCTGTACAGCACAGAAAAGAGTAAGTTGAATGGTATGAGTAGTATAAGATAACTCAGGGCTTACAGAATATTTTCAGGACATAAATTTAAGTTGTGTCATTGAAGTAGTATTATGTACATAATAGTGTTGCAAGAAAATATTGCAAGACAAAGATAATATTTGTGAAGTGAAATAAGAATGGTTTGTTTTAGCTTCACCTGTGCCTTATATAAACACATTTCTGTTTGCTCACCAGAAAGAATTAGTTGAATACACATTCTCTGGACAGCTTGACATCCAGTCAAGAGGTACAGTCTGTGCTACTTGTCTAACTACGCAAACTTTTCATTTTGAGTTAAGTAGAAGAGGCATTTTCTAATGGGTTTGTCTTTTCATGAGAAACTCTGCACATCTCATGTAACCCCAAGAGAAAATACCTTTGGGTTTACTTGGATGGAAATTAAAAGCACCAGAGCTGGATGTGAGTTTTGTTTGCTGTGTCAGGGAAAGCCTAAATGTCTACTGGGTACTGCTGCCGTCTCAGAAGTTCAGTCTCAGTTGCTTAGGCAGTCCCAGGATGGGCTCTTAATCAGTTGAGCCTACCTTATGGTGCCCTCTGCAGTCCACAGGGTTCAGAGACAAGGGTTACCTTCTACTGTCTGAGTGTGAAAACCACAGTGTATTTTTACTTCTCTACTATTCATTCAAAAACATGGAACCATGAATAAGACTTCTTACTGACTTTATTGTGAAGTAGACACGTTCATCCCACTGGTTCTCTAATACTGCTCAAAAGGAATTTAGATGTTTCTTTCGATGCAACATGCTTATAACCAGATACAGCGACAGCTGCAATAACTTGCCCAGTGATTCACAAGCTTCAGGTACCTTGCTTGAAATGTTATCAATACTAATATTGACAAAATCATCCTCCTAAGAACGTGAGTCTCCTTCCTACTTGCTCTAACTCAACTCAATGCTTCCAACTCAGAGATGGTTTTCAATCAATATACCCATTGTTTGAGAGTTTCTGCAACTTGGCTCTCAGCCAAGGCTATGCCCAAGACACCAGTCCTATGTTTCCTGACTGAATTCAGCCTTTCTCATAGGTTGCCGGTGTTTAATCACTTCATGTCCACACAATATCATGGTGAGCCCTGGGAAGCATTACCACATTTCTGTTTTTATTTTGTCACTCACTCCCCAGACTGGCTTGTTTTCAGAGGTTTAACTGAGCCTTTAGTCTATAGGCTGTTTCCTTTACACGTGTTATACAGAAGTATGTAGAATTTTCTTCAACAGGCAGTATAATGAATGTTGGAAACAGGACAGGTTTAGGATTAGATGGGCCTGCATCTGAGATCTGGCTCTGCCAGTCACTTCTGAGGAACCTGAGACAGTTTACTTAATTTCTCAAAATCTTATTTGTGCATCTTCGTGTATGCATACTTTATTCCAAATTAAATAATTATTTTGAATAAAGAAATAAAGCCACACATCTAGATTAAAAAAAATTAAGTTCTTTTGTTTACGGATATGTATGTATTTAAAGCAAAAGATTCACAGAAAAAAAAATCATGACATACTAACTATAATATTAAGAGGGGAAAAGGAAAAGAAAATAAGTTATTACCATAAAAGAATAAGATATTCCTGGACTTTTTGTTCCAACATTTAAGTTAATATATTTCACAAGAAAATTCTTTCACGACTTTTGAATTACAGATGACTTCGTCCAATGGTGACCACCAAGTGTGAGGACAGTGCTGGGGGCCATGAGAAATTCAAAATGCACTGGAAGAGCCTTGCCCCCAGTGGCCATATGACCCAAAATTGTGAGAAGACAATGTAAGGGCATTATGATGTAAAGAAAACATGAAAACTACCTCAGAGGAACTGATCATGCTTTGCAATTTGAAAGAAAGAATTCACATCTGGTTGGGGGAGAAATTAGGAAGAGCTTCAGAAGGGATGAGGGAAATCTTTTAACTGGATCTAGCAAGATGGGCAGAAACTGGATCTAGCAAGATGGGCAGAAGACCTCCATGTGGGGAGAAAGAAAAGGCATTTCAGAAAATGAAATAAAAACAAAAGTAACTGCCAGTTGTTGACATTTTACTATGTGCCAGACATTCTAATAAACACTTTATGTTATTTAATCCCTAAAGTGTTCCTGTGAAGTAAGAATTCTATCCACTCAATAAAAGAGAACCAAGGCATAGAGGGGTTACGTTACTTGAGTAAGGTGAAATAGCTAGTAAATAAATTCAGTCTTATTGATTTAAGATCTGTCTGATTCTAAAGTCACTCTGGTAAAGTTGACCCTTGAAACATGGAAATGGAAGCTGAGGAGAGGGTTATGAGCTCTAACTCCCTCTCTCTCCCCTTCTGCTTCTTCCTGAAAATCTGATTATTTTAAGTTGGCCCTTCACATATGCAGATTCCAAACTTTGCTTAAAAAATACTGCTTTGGTCCAGGGTTGGTTGAATCCTCATATGGGAAACCAGGATATGAAGGGACAACTGTATATTTATTGAAAAAAATTCTTTTAAGTGAATCTGCACAGCTCAAATTGGTGTTGTCCAAGGGTCAAACTGTACGATGCTGCCTGTAGGGAAGTCTGTTGTGTCTGTAGAAATTAGAAAAAAGTTCATTTTCAAGTTCGGGCTGAAACAGTGTTGTAGGGTCAGATAGAAGAGAGCTTTGAATGAAAAAATAGAATTTATTTTTTAAAGGCTTAGAGAATTTGGAAGTGTAGTAAAAGAATTGCAAGGTTGCCTTGAATATTATTTTGACTATGGTGTTTAAAAATAGAGCAGTGGTAAAATTAAAAAGTAGTAATCATTTTGGAAGCTATTGCAGTAGTCTAAGTAAGGTGTAGTAATTAAGTATGAACTAGCTTAGAAATGAAAATCATATCTAACAATTATTGGGTTATCTAAGAAACTATTGGATGTAAAAACTAATCAATCAATGTACTTCACAAAATATAAAGTCAAAGGTTGCTGTTGAATAATAAAGAATTTGATATTTATCCCTGGAGGAAGACTCTAAATCATTGAATTTTCTGAGGGACAGGAGTATCTTTGTTACTCATCGGCCTCTGATATCACACCTGAATTCTTGCTAAGAGACAAGATGACCCAGGACTTGGGCTGGCCACTGGAAACAGAAACATGTGATGAAAGAGTTGAGAATAAAGATAAATTCAGTCACAAGACCAATGATTCAATCAATCACGCCTACATAGTGAAACCCCAGTAAAAACTTTGAATGCTGAAGCTTGGTGGAGCTCCCTGGTGAATGCGCTGCGAGAGAGTGAAGAGGTGCTGATTCCACAGAAAGAGGGCACAGAAAATCTCATTGGGAACTCATCCAGATCATGTCTTCTGCTTGTCTTCATCTGGCTGGTCCTGATTTGTGTCATTTATGATAAAACTATAATTGACAGAAGTGCGGGTGGCCTGTGAAGCCCTAAAGTTCAGCTTGTGTTTAAAGAAAAGGTAGTCAAACTCCAGGTGGGTAGTGTCAGATTTGTACAGCCATACCTTGTTTTATTGTGTTCACTTTATTGCACTTTGCAGATATTGTGTTTTTTATGAATTGAAGGTTCATGGTTACATTGAACAAGTCTATCATGCCAT
This sequence comes from Cynopterus sphinx, assembly GCA_030015415.1. Lineage (NCBI taxonomy): Eukaryota > Metazoa > Chordata > Mammalia > Chiroptera > Pteropodidae > Cynopterus > Cynopterus sphinx. The sequence continues at coordinate 46,743,966 of CM057389.1, read as the reverse complement.
TTTTCCAACAGGCTCAGGTGATAAATAGCATTTTTTAGTAATAAAATTTTTAAATTAAGGTGTACACATTGTTTTTTATAGACAGAGTGCTATTGCACACTTAACACACTACAGTATAGTGTAAATGAGACTTTTATATGGTCTGGGAAACCAAAAGAAATTTGTGACTCACTTTAGTGCAATATTTGCTTTATTGCAGAGGTCTGGAATAAATCTCCAATATCTACAAGGTATGCCTATGTTGCAATATATCAGTTGATGTCAGAATAGTTGCTCAGAAATTTCAAGCCCAAATGAAAAGCGGATAATATTAAGATGATATGACAATATGCAAATACAGAAATCATCTGGAATTGCACTTGGAGGTACTGAAGATATATGGAAGATTTCTAGAAATGGAAAGTTGTATATATTAGTTTCCTATGGTGGCCATAACAAGATACTATAGGATAGGTGACTTAAACAATAGAAATTAGTTTTCCCACAGTTCTGGAGACTAGAAGGGCAAGATCAGTGTCAGCAGGTTTCTTAGTCCATCCAGCTGCTATACCACAGAGTGGTGGCTTACAGACAACAGAATTTTATTTCTCATAGTTCCAGAGGCTGGAAGTCCAAGATCAGGGGAGCCAGAATGGCTGGGTTCTGGTGAGAGCCCACTTCGGGGCTGCAGACTACTGACTCCTAATTCTGTCCCCACTTTGTGGCAGGAGCGAACGAGTTCTCTGGAGCCTCTTCTGTGAGGGCTCCAATCTCCATCATGAGAACTTTGCACTCACGATCTGATTACCTCCCCAAGGTCCTACTTCCTAACATTATCCCCTTGGAGATTGTGATTTTAATATATGCATCTGCGGGAACACATCAAGAGCACAGCAGGTTTGGTTTCTTCTGAGGCCTCTCTCCTCGGCTTGCAGATGGTTGCCTTCTCCCTGTGTCCTCAACTGGCCTTTTTCTGTACCTGTCCCAGTGTTTCTTCTTTTTAGGTCAAATCCTACAGGATTAGAGCTCCACCCTAACAGCCTCATTTTAACTTAATCACCTTCTAACAACCTGATCTCTAAATATGGTTATAAAATCAAGTTCTGGGAGTTGGGACTGTAACATATGAATGGGTGGGGCATGATTCAGTCCATTACATTGTAGTTTTGAGAATCACCTAAATATAATGTATCTGTTAAAAATATGAGGTGAGAGGAAATTGTTAAGAGAATAAGAATAAAAGAGAAGAAAGATAAGAGGCAAATAAAATACTTGAGAACCCCACATAACAAAATTACACAAAGCCAGCAATAGAAATCAAAGAATATTTGAAGATCAAAGAGGCAAAAATGATGGTAAATGCTTAGCTATTAAAATACCATAGTTAATGCAATTAGTTAGTTGGTTACTCAACTAATAAGACTATATCACTGTGACTACTGCAACAATTATGTAAGTGATGAGGAAAGAGGCTAACCAAGAAGATAACTTCCAAAAAAGTGGACGAGGATGGGTAAAAGGAAGAATAGGTGAGCAGAAGAAGAACAAAGAATGAATAATCATGAGAATATCTGTTTTAAGAGGCCTTTGATTAAAAACTCACCTCTGATCCATGCTTGGAGGGTCAGCTGATTGCCTCTCTGAATATCTATGGTACCTTAGGCATCTAAAAAAATTAGACATTTTCTCACTGTCTTCCAAGCCTGAAAAAAATCTCTGGCTGACTTTGCTTAAATTCATCAGCATTGGAGAGAGAGTGGAAAATAAAAATAAAATTTCTAATAGGCTGATGAGTTATATATTATGAATAGAAGTACCACTAACTTTTATGTATTTCAGTTATGAAAGCTTACCAAATAGTCTAGGAAGGAAGGACCCTTTCACTGGCTCATTAGACATTAGAAGCCACTGAAGAATGAATAGTCTCCAATTTTGTGTTCTCTGCCATTGAATTTAGTCATTGAAATGACCACAGCAACTGAAATCAGAATCAATAAGTGATTTGATAGATTCAAACTCAATTAAGAAAAAAGCATCAAAATCTGAAAATAGGCTTTACTAACATACCTGATTTAATAAGCTCTAAAGCCACAAATTTTGCTAAAGAGAACTGTAATTGGGTCATGGCAGTGAGTACTGAAACCACTTTCAATGGACAATATTACTTCTAAAATGCATTAAAATGGTGTTTGTCTCCTGGGCATGATTTTCCATTTATCCCTCCTTTGAACTGTTTCTAGTGAGCTGCACAGTCAAGATTATTAGTTCAAGAACAGAAAATTGTGCCACAGTGCCACGCTCAGGATGAAGTTCAATACATATTTATTCATTGTATTTTAATCAAAGGAAAGAAAAGGTAGAACCATGTAAATAATGTATAAATTAACAGTATGGAATTGCTTTCCAGCAAAAAAGAATGAATCTGGTCTATTCCACTACACCAAAAGACCCAGCTTTCCCATTGAAAAGAAGAGTTATCTAATCTAAGCCTTGTGGTTACCATGCAGTTGTATTGGTTGAGAATAGGAAATTACATATTCGTTTATATGTAATATCCGTTTATAGTACTGAACAGAGGCTGCATTCTAAGTCAGCTGGAAGACTAGGTTTTTATTTTCTTTTTTAACGGATGATACAATTTCTCACAACAGTGTACACAAAAGCTGTACATATTAGTAACAAAAATGAGACAACTTCAAAGGCAAATGTCCCTTGTTCCTCCTAACTGGGGCATCTTATCCCTTTCCAAAAGATATAAGCTTGTTGTATCTTTTTATGACATCTGTATTCTGCCGTGTGTCATGTTTATCCTCGGCCTTGAATTACGTTTAGTCATTTGGTCTTAAGTAATGCTGGAGGAACTGGCTGAGAGTGGGAATATTTAAAATTTCTCTTTTATAAACTAAACAATGTTTGTTGTCATGCCTATTTTCTTAAAGCAAGATAGGAGCTGTTGTTTTGTTTTGGTAACCTGTTTTTCTTAGCTGAAGAGGGAACACTGAGGATGAGGCCTTCAAAAAGTGCCTCACTTTACAAAGCTAACAAAACTCACAGCATTTGAAGTGGGTTTTTACCCAGAGAATGAGGTGGAGTTTGACCAGACCTGGAAATGCCATTAAATTAGTAAAATACATGCTTTGTCTTGTGTTTGTCTACACACATGGGTACTTTTCTGCTAAGTTCCACACTTCCAACAGATTCTCAAAAGAGGTCTGTACTTTTAAAAGTGTAACAAACTGAGTTACTCTCCTTATTTCAGATCACATCCAAAAGCAAAAATACAGCACATTTATTTTTTGTATTTATTTAACATTTACTGAATACTTATGCCTCCCGTCTCCTCAGGAAATTACAATTCAGAAGAGATGCTAATTATAATAGTTAGGTGATATGCATGCTAAGAGATAATGGTTTTTAAAAGATAAAAGCATGGCTCTCAAAAAAATATAAAATGAGCACACATAAAAGATTTTTTATTAAATTCATTAATAAGGGATCAGTAGAACATTACAACCAGTTCAGAGTAGATTTTTTTTAAAAAACTACACAAATATAGGCATAAGGATACTAAAACAAATTAATAAATTCATGCAAAACTGGTACATCGCCAGGGCAATGGTTAGTTATGAGGACTGAATTTGTTTCTATTTCATGAAAAGAGTAATTTGCATTATTATGAGTCTTAATCAGTCTAAAGGCAGTGAAAAGCACAGATAAACTAGACGTCTGCTCGATAAAGAACACCAGTGATCTCCCCAAACCCCACTGTGGGTGTCAGTTTTTCCTGACATGAATTTGTAGTAAGATTGTGATAAAGTTTTCCTTTGTTTTATTTTCCTGTGAGACAAAACACCAGCAGCTAATTTGATTGAGGAAATTAGAATAAGGCCCGTGAAAGTACTACATAAAATGAAAGTTGAAGAATGAATATGAGTAGGGAAAAGCCAAGGAAAAGAACGTTTAAAGCAGATTATGCAACATTTACACGGGCTTCACATTGTGTGAAAGCATGGGACATCTGTCAAACAGTGTAAGCTGTTAGGTGACAGTGGTTATGTAATTTTAAGTCTCATTTTGAAGAACTCAGAGATCCCAGTGAAGGAATCTGAGTTTTTACAATTTTCCAATGCATAGTGGAGGAAGTGCACGTATGAGAGTCTGAGACTATAGCCTGTAGTTCTCAATGAAAAAGTCACATTTATCTGGAATCATCTGTTGTACCTTCACCTTTTATGTCACGGTTTTTAATTCAATAATGCCGGATTATGATTTACGGAGTAAAGTTCACTATGTGTTGTGCATGAGACACAGGCATTAATTATATTGGTTCTGCATCTTGGCTGAACTGACATCCCAGGAGGGTGTCCCAGGCTCTGGGACACAGATTTTGTGGGTGCATCTGCTTTGCCTCTGGAAATACACAAGGCCCTCAAATTGAGATGCACGACAGGCATTGACAACAGGTTCTACAAGTGTTTCTTAGTCAGAGAAGAGACATGGTTAGTTTTTGTTTGTTTGTTTGTTTGAGGGAAGTCCCTGGCAGCTCCATGAAGAGAATGCAGATCAGCACTGACTGCGCAGGCTGTGGGAACAGCCTGGAAGAGAGATGGGAGGGCACAGACTCGGGTGCTTGCTGTCCGATGGAAAGAAAAAAGCTGCATTAAAGAATGAATTAGAATTTTCTGACCAATCGGCTGCAAGGGATAAGAGAGGTGGTCAGATATACAGATGTTTTGCTGGTGGAATCAGAGTCGGCTGCTAAGCTACAAGAACTGGGAAAGGTTCACAGTTGTAGTCATCTGGAAATATCCAAATTCCACATTTCTTGGCTTGCCCATAAATCTCTTCTTTTGACCTGTTTAGCTGGATCTGTAAAAGACCCGTCTAGCTTTAGAATTTGTCTTGTTTTTTTAAACTTGGGATTCACATAAGCTATGCACTTGAACATGTGCAGGTAGATCACCATTTCAAGGCATTACAGGAGACGAGACAAACGTCTTTGCATGATTAGAAGGCATGTTCTGATCCATGCACGTCTGTAAATAAGGCATCCATGATCAAGTTCCCCTATGACAATGACATTGCCATTTTTCTAACTGTGATGAAAGAAAGTTCACTATAACAGTAATGCTGCCATGGGTGAATGCGAAGACGCAAGGCAGAGCCACATTTAAACTTATCTGCCTAAAAAGATGTCTCTAACCTGGCATGCTAGCAAATGAATCGCATACAAAAATTTCTTCTAAATCCCCATATAAATGAACATTCAGAAACAGAACAAGGATCTTTCAAGAATAAGCTATGTAATTACCAAAAAAAAAAAAATTACATATGTAAAGTTTCATTGGATGACAAAAGTCAGCACTTAAGAGGATAAGCTCTGTGCTGAAGTAATTTTGCTTAATAAAGTGCTAGAAACACACACACATACAGACCCACACGTACGCACACATGCATGCACACACCTCCTGTATTTCTAGAACTAGAGTGACAGGCCTTAAGAGGGCTAAGGCACAAGCCCCAGTCCTCTCGTATTCCAGGCGGCTGGCCTGGTTTAAAGGGCTTTGGAGGAGAATTATCGTAATTTCTTTAATACCACCTGGTCCTAAACTTTCCCACAAGTCTGGTCATGGAGAGATTTCTCAAGAAGTCTGCTTTGAGTATTTATATTCGTCTGACTTCGAAGAAAAAGCCAAGAAACTGACAGGGAAACTAAGAATACCCTAAAGACTCTTAGAGATGAACCATACCGTAACACTGCACATTTCTGTGACAACATGATATATTAGAATCGAGGGGCTTTGCTTGGATAAGAATCTGAAGTTTGGGGGGACAACAACTATGAGCACATGCATCCTTCACCCCACTACGGAGCCCTGTTTTGCTTAGCGCACCATGGGTCTAATGGTCCGGGCTGAATGGATATTCCCAGCTCGCCTGATTTCTCGTGACACACATATTCACATGCCCCAGAAAAGATCATTTCCAGTTTTCAGCATTTGCAGTTCTGGGAAGGGGGAGCTAAGTTATGTGAGAGCACTCCCAGTGGGGGAACACATCCAGATAGCTGTACTAGAAGCAATAAACCTACAGTAATAAGGAGAAGTCAAGGTTGGGCAAGTTTGAGGCCTCAGACAATGTGTTTGATGAATTACAACAGAAGGGTCTTAGCATCGACTCCAGCTGACATCTTAAGTACAGAGTGGCTGGATTAGGCTCAGGGGAGAAAACAATTATTTCTGGGGCAACTTATGAAGATGAGCTCTATAAGCAGCTTTCATTTCCTTAGAAAATATTAATTAAGACTTCGACAAACATTATTAAGTATATTATGGATACTGGGAATACAAAAGAGAGTACAAAGATCCTTTCAAAGGACTCCTAGTCTTTTCAGAAATTACTCATGGGTGTGACAACAACAACAAAACTAGAGAATATTCATATCTATAACTCGTAAGTTAGCTCTTTTCATAGAGAAGGTGAAAGAATATCTAAAAGCAATACGATTTTCTCAATAAGATAAAAGCTTATGATACTCTGATTCATGCTGCTGATGTTTTCTCTTCCAAGCCTTATCAGACTTTTCAAAATGCCACCTGCCCTTAATAAGGAACTCTTATTTTGATTATTTACTTTCTACGATATATATGACTCAATTTATAACACTTAAGTTCCTGTAAAAGCAGAGACTACTGTATTCTCAATAGCTTCACTGCTGACCCTATGCAGAAACCATCTCTAACTTCCTAGTATCGGCCTTCCCATCTGCAAATGGTTTTAACAATACATTCACCTAACGATTTTCTTTTTATAAGTATCAAAATAGGCAAGTAAGTATATAAACCACAAAGAGGAGTAGCTTACCCAGAATAAGCTATCAGTTAACATCAGCAATTTCTGTTATTTATTTCCAGGTTATTTTGGTTTCTATAAGGTAGATGTCCCTACACCCTCTGGGATCTTTGCCCCACTCTTCAATCCTGTCCATGGCGTGAAGTGCTGTTACCTAGGAAGTGGACAACAGCCACGGTTCACATTTCTCACATGAAAGGGGCTAATCTGGCAACAACCCCAGCACGGGCAGTGGGTCTCTATCCTCCTTCTTCCTCATCAGGACCAGTGGGAAGCAGAGTTGAGGGAGTGGGCCTATTCTGTGGACTGCAACTTTCACTTTAGTAGGCAGCTCCAAGGTCCAAAAGGAGGGTAGGGTGTGAACAAGCACATTTTTGCTCTCATTAGGCTTCATCTGCTCATGCTCTGGTCATATTTCTCAAATCACACAGAACCTGGGAGCAGGAAGAGGGGTAATTTTTATTCAATGCTTCAAAAATCCCACTACTGTTGACAGCACAAGTAGCACTACTAAGAGTGTGTGAGAGTAATAAAAGCTCCCTCATTAATCAGTACTCATTACATGTGAGCCAGGCCAGCTTTCAGTCCCATTAAGAAGCTTCCTCTAGCTATCCTGTGTCCTAGCTCAAGCAGGGCTTCTTCTCGCTGGCAGCCATGTGGACATCACTTAAGGTCTAACAGAAGCCGTGATGTGCGTGTGCTGGAAGGAGTAGGAGTTGGTCTGGAAGAAGATATGAGAACCTATTTCCCAGAAAGAGAGACTCAAACTTTGGCTTGATCAGAGTCACTGGAGGGCTTGTTAAAACACCAGATGGCTGGGCTCCAACCTCAGAGTTCCTGACAGCATCGGTCTAAGGTAGGGCCTGAGATGTGAATGTGTAACCAGCTCCCAGGGACCATCTGTTCGTCTTGGATTGCACTTTAAGAACCACTGTGACAGAACTATTTACAATAATGTGTGTGTGTGTGTGTGTGTGTGCAATGAAAGTATGTGTAACCTTCTCTATATACTTTAGAGTTGATCAAATGAAACATTTAGAGTTGGAAAATACAATAACTGAAACAAAATGGGCTCAAAAGCAGAATGGAGAGAGCAGAGGAAAGAATCAGTGAAGTGGAAAAGAAATAGAAATTTACTCGATCTGAACAAAGAGAAAAAATAGAAAGGAAACATACTGAACAGTGCCTCCAGGCCCAATGGTACTATAACCAAAGATCTAATGTTCACGTCACAGGAGTCACAGGAGAGAAGAAGTTGTGCAGGGTTGAAAAAGTAGTCAAAAAATACTGGCTGAAACTTCATACTACTTTAGTTATTTTTCTGCTAAAATTGTCCTTCCCAACTTGGGCATTGGGGACCTTCAATTGTCTCCAGGGCTGCTTTGACTTACCCCATCAAGATATGTAATTTTATTTGTTTGTTTGCTTGTTTCTTTGTCTGTTTTTAGCATTTTCTTATTCTCAACAAGATGCTCTACATTCAACATAGACATTTTCTGTCCAGTCCTAGAATCAGTCATTTCGCCATGAATACTGGTTCCTCTGATTAGAGGATGAAATGAAAAACCAAGATCGGGTGCTAGATGCTATTGCTATTAGGGTATCATTTCTTTTAGGCCCTGACTGTTGACAGAGCAAATAAAAAAATACATTTATATAAATATAAAAAAAACATTTCTTGGATCTGTGGGATAACAGTTTTCATAAAACTTAAAAAATTTCCAGCCATTATTATTTAAGTAATTTTTCTTTCCACTTTTCCTCTCTCTTCTCCTTCAGACTCTGATTATACATATATTAAACTGTTAAGTTGGCCCCTGTTCTCCTGGATTCATGCTTTTTCTCTTTGTCTTCTTCCTCCTTTTCTTTGTTAATATATATATTTTTACTCTGTGTTTTATTCTGAATTGTTTTGATTGATATCTGTTCAAGTTTACTAATCTTTTTTTTCAGCAATGCCCAAACTACTGTTAAAACTATCCAGTATATCTTTCTTCATCATAGAAAAGTTTGATATACATCATCTGTTATGTTTTCTAAATCTCTAACATTTTCAATCTTCCATCTAGCTCATAAAATATAGGAAATAATATTTTAATGTTCTTATCTACTAATTCCATAATTGTGTCATTTTCTTAGTTTCTATTGATTGATTTTACTCTTCATGGTGGTTTATATTTTCCTGCTTTTCTGCGAATCTGATAATTTTTCATTGGATGACAGAATATGAATTTTACCTCACCAAGTGAATATCTTTTCACCCCTATAAATACTCCTAAACTTTGTTCTGGGACATAATTAAGTTACTTGGAAATAATTTGATCTACTCAAGTCTTGCTTTTATGTGTTTTATGTGTTAGTAAACAGGACCATGGGAGCAGTCAGTTATGTTCGTTCTGCCCCACTAGAAAGGCACAATCCTTCTGAGTGCTCTACCTGATGCAGTGAATTATGAGATCTGGCTCTCTGACAGGTAGTAACAGGAAATGTTCTAAGCCACATGGAAGCTCCAAGTATCATTTTCCCTAACTCTTCTGAGCTCTTTTCTTGGTCTTAGGTAGTTTCTTTTATATGCACGTGCTGATGAGTACTCAGTTAACGACTTGAGGGAAATGCTCTAGGAATTTCTGGAGTTTTATTTTTTTCCTAGTCTCTGTCTCTGTCCTTTTTCCTGTGAACTTGAGCTTTCTCAGCCTCCCTAGACTCCCAGCTCTGTCTCTTCAGTTCAGAGAAGTGAGCAAACTTGACCTAGGTTCTTCCTTCTTGTCCCACTGTCTGGAACCTGGAAGTGTTCTGCATGCAGGGAACTAGGATAGTTTAGGGTTTCCTTCATTTGTTTCCTGACTGTAAGTGACCAATATCTTTTGTTGCCTGGTGTTTAACAGCTTGAAATCCACCACGTCATATAATTTGACCACCGTTTTTTTGTTTTAGGTGCGAGGGTAAATTTGGTCCTTGTTGCCTCACACAGACCAGAAAACAGTTCTGTTACTCATTTCCATATGAATATAGCTCTATTTCTACTATTTGTTTAAGTTACAGAGAAGAAAGGTAATCCTTGGATGTCAGCAATTTTAAATGACAATGTATTATCGAAAACACATCATTATCATATATATTTTTTTTTTGTCCCATGCCTTGGCGACATATTTTCTCTGATATGAACAGATCATCTAGACAGGTTAGCAGAGCTCAAAGTGAAGCATCATGTTTATCTTCTGCTAGGCTATTGAATTTACTTATTCTCCATTGACTTTGATCAGGAGCTAGTATTTGCTGTTTCTTCTTAACTTTGCTTTACATCCAGATGAGTTTTCCTATTTAGGAGCCCAAATTTCAACAAAATCTACATCTCACAACAGAGATGTTTATTACTACAGCCCACCCACACTCCCTAAGATTATCATTTACTTTTAGAGAAGTCTATACCTCATTCAAGATGCAATCAGATTCATTTATTTTGGCTTTCAGCAACCTTCCTCAATTTATCTGAATTTTAGAACGTTTGGCAGATATTCTTCATAGACTGTGGTTTAGGGAAGTAGCTGTTTTCTATTGTCACTTCAAATAGAATTTTCTTTCTTCTTCTTTGCTTTATTTGTTGTTGTTCTTTTGAGTTGTTTCCAGAAGGGTCATAGATTTCACAAGCACATCACCATAATTCACTAAAAGCCCTACCTCTATTAATGAAGTTTTAAGTTCTCCATTCATCAAAGTCTAAAATATCAGCCACCTTTTTAAATACAGGAAGCAAATGCAAAGGATGAGTTAGCTGTTTAATGGTCAGTTATTTTCAACAATTCCTTTTATATGGATCTCCTTTTACGGCCACTAAAACGCTGGTCTAGGCCTTTAATATTGCATACTTGACTACTGAAAATTTTCTTTTTGAACATTATTTTAAACCCTCCTTTTTAAAAATGATGTTCATATTGACTTAAGAGTTGATATGCAGATACAAGTCTTTGTTTAGACCTCACCTTTTTCATATGTCCTACGCTGACTACATTTATTACCTACTCTCCCCTGACACTAGTATCCCTTATCCTGCTCTAATTTTTATTTCTTTTTATAGAACTTATGGTAAAGCTCTCTAATATATATCAGAGATATCGAATAAAGTTATATAGTATATACTATAAATACTCTATGCTGTATAACTTTTAATATATAACTTCCATTTTTCATTGTTTATGGCCTCTCTTGCTTTGTTAGAATATAAGCTCAAAGGAGCAAGAAATCTTTTATCTTGTATTGCTGTGTTTTTTTGTTCACCTACAACAGAGATTGACATTTATTAGATTTTAATACATATTTGTTGAATTAATAAATATAAAACATAAGCCATGTAATGGAGTAAGAGAAACAAATGAGAACATGGGACTAATTGCTGCATTTGCTAAGTTTCTTGGCAGAAATGCAGAAATGCGATGAATTACAAAGCTCACTTTTGATGTAAAATGAAAATAATCTTTTATCTAGCATAAAACTCAAAATAATTACTGCAAAACCCTTCTACCTTGTCTTTCTGCTCTTTAAAATTCACCTTTCTCACTCCTATAGGCTCTTTCTTGCTAAACTACAGCTTTAATATTGAATATATTCTGCTCACAATCTTAAGGCACATTCATGTTTGCTGTGGGATAGTGTCAACTTCTTAGTGGCATTCGAAGTCATTACCAGCCTGACCCTGATTTACTCTCTGTCCTTCTTTACTCTACAGTTTTCTAAACATTAAACTTCAAAGATATCTACTAACTGTTCAAAATGTTAATGAAAAACGTTTTTCAGAGTATGGCACACCCCTCCTCTCTGTTATTTACGTGATTCCGGCTGTCTTGGTCAGCTCAAGCTGCCCTAACAAAACACAGTAGATTGAGCAGCTCAAACAACAGACACTTATTTTCTCACAGTTCTAAAGGCTGGAAAGTCTGATACCAGGGTTCTGGGAGGGTTTTGGGAGGGTTCAGTTTCCGGTGAGAGCTCTCTTTCTGATTTGCAGCCTTTTCTCTGAGTCTTCCCTTGAGAAGGCTCTCTGGCACCTCTCAGCACCCCTCCCTGTCTTCCTGTTGGATCAGGGTGGCACCCTTCTGATCTCATTTAACCTTAAGCACTTCCTTAAAGGCCCCAGCTCTAATCTAGTCATGTGGGGTGCGGGAGTGGATAGAGCTTTACGAGTTTTGGGAGAAACAAATCAGTCCCATGATACCTGTGTATCCATTCTGGGTTGCCCTTGACTTACCCATCTCTCTCTCTCTCTCACCTGTTAAATTATTTCTTTTCCAACAATACTTTACATATAGCTCATTATTATTATTATTATTTTTTGTCTTCCTTTGAGCTCCTGTGACAACTATCAGAGGCATTGGTTTGTAAATTCATCATACACTACTGCCTAACACTTTTAGTGTTTGGATGCTATTTAGCACTTGTGTTTATTAAGCTTTTAAGTGTTTGTACCTTTTCTTTTTAATTAAATTGTAAGGTCGGTCAGAGGCTACAACATATTTCTCCATATCCTATAAGCACATGGCATGTATTCAATGTGTGAATGTTAATTTTCATTTTTTTTCATAGTTATCTATAATTTTTAAAGCCTTAGAATGTATAAAAACTAATCTGAGTCTCATTAGGTTACCTGGATAGGCAATACTACTTTTATTTAAAGATGAAATAAAAACTCAGAGAAGCTATGTAACTTGTCCAAAATAATACAGGTGAGCAGAAGCTCCAAGTCCAAGTTCTGAGGAAAAATCTGTGTTCAGATCTCCTTCCAGCCACATTCGCTAAATTAGGTGCAATAGAACAAGTTTCCTTAGTTGTCCCTCAAATAATACAACCACAAAAATAAGTCCATTCTCCCAACCTGGGTAGACAGATTTCTAATAAAAGGTAGATGAACCCCTTATGTGGCAGAAGTTCTACTCACTTGGTTGTATATAACGTCCTGAGTCACCACTCAATAATGCAAGGTTAAGTCTTTTGTGCTCACTGAAATTCACAGCCATACCCAGAGCCCGGGCTTCCCATAGCCAGGGCCTCCCCTCCCTGCAGCAGAAAGGGTCACTCATCACCTCTGTCTCCTAGGCTTGCATTACTATACTTTTCAGACACAGAACCCGACCCTAGTCTGACTGTGCAGTATCCTTATGACATCACTGACTATGACGGTGCACCTTGGGCCTGGGCATATGTCAGTAGCAGGAGGGGCATTCAGCCCTACCCCCAGGGGACTGATTCTCAGTGTTCAGAGCACCAGTGGGTCAGAACCCCTCCAGTAACAGCCTCTGCTGACTCCAAACTTCTTTGACGTACTTTCCTCTGGCCTTGGTCATTTTGAAAAAGGCTGTCAGATCCACTCTGAAGACCAGCATCTTTATTCCTGGCCCAGAATTTGGCTTAAAGGATTGCTTTATGCAAATAAATACATACAAGAGACAACACCTTCTTAGAAAGAGACTGAAAGGCTTTGATTTCAGAGAGAACTGGCTCTGAATCCCAGCCCTGGTCTAACTATCAATGTGAACTTGGCAACGAAATTTCTCTGGGTTCAGTTTTATTTATAAAATGCAGATAATCTTTGCCTTTTGTGGTTGAAAGAGGAAAGATAACATACATGTTAACAGCATAGAGATATTTAAAAACAAAAAACAGAGATTAGAATAGTGCCTAATAGGCACAGGAGGTCCGTGATACAAAACTATTACTGAGAGATGATGGGTTGTGAAATTCTTTCCCTCACTTTGAGTAGCCGCAGATGCTAATGAGAAAGGCCACAGGCTCAGGGTTAATAGAAACGAAATATTAGGTCATAGTTTAATAAGCTTATGTTGTATACCATAGACAAATGCCTCTCAGTACATGGCTTCGCCTAAATATGGGGTGTAGAGTACACCTGTGACCACAGGACTTGCACCTCCACCTACCCGCCACTGTGTCCCCTGCCCTGGGGGACCAGGGAGCACATCTGAAGTCAATCCCAGTTTAACTGCAAATGGCCAACTTTCACTGCCCCAAATTTGAAATCTTTCCTTGGTTTTTCAAAAGTCATGTAAAGATAGAAATCAACATATATTTTGATTTAAAAAAAATTTTTCATAGCTACACATGTTGACCCTGAAACCACAGAATTTGTGTATGATCTCCTGGGACAATTAATATAGGTTGCACAGAGTCACCATGCCCCCTCTCCCATCTGTCTGGAGGGCCAAAGCACCCAGGGTCTCTGCGCATCAGTGACACAGACAAAGCCAGGCGTCATGTATGAGTGGTGTGCGGGAGCCAGCTCACTGCACAAGCCTGTTATAAGGATCTCTTTACTACTGCTTGGTCAGCGATGACATGTGGAAGCTCAGAATCAGACATGGTGGTGGTACACGACCTGGTGGGCATACGCTACCGACTGGGCCCTTTATTAGGGGAGATCAGGTTGTAAACATTTACCAATACGAATCTGAGTCTGACCTAACACATCTTTCCCCCAGCCTGAGGGTCTTTAACAAATGCAGAATCTCGACTGTTTACCACTGAACTTTGATATCTGCTAGAGGAGAAAAAGTTAGTATAATATCTGACACCCTGTGCAGCTATATGTTTTGGATTATTAGAAGTGTGTTTACTTAATAGCTCTGAAAAAGATAAAGGTTAACCCAAAAAGTCAATGTCGCTGACAGACGAGTGAAATAATAAACAGGAACCTGGCAGGGGTTTACACTGAGGAGGCCCACACATCACTCCAAACCTCTCTGGTCTGGCTATCAGGCTGGAAATCTCACAAACCAGAGCTGGCAATGGATATTTCCAATGTTTCTTGGGTTTGGCTCTGTCGGGGACACCACAAGCTCGGTTCACTTTCTTCTGTGGTATTGCTTTACTTCCGATTCCACAAGAACCATGAAGTCCAAGGATCAGATACACAAAACAAAGAGCATGAAAAAGAAAACAGGGAGGGAATTTGAAGAATGACCTCGACTCTCGGCAAGGATCTGGTTTGATTTTCATGGCAAGTGTCCTTGTGCGGTTCAGAGCTACTCCAGCTCCCACTGCTCCTTTTCATCTGCTCCCATTCCACTCGGCAAGGTTTCATCGCAGAGATACGAAGCCGATGCCACGAATGTGTTGCTTTGGTTTCTGTCAGCTCAAAGGAGGAACAGTGGCAGGCAGCGGTGAACCTGCTTTTGGAACCAATCGCCTTGGCAGATGAAAACTTCCAACTTGTACTGAAAGCAAATTTGGTGTGTTTCCTGCACATCTGTGATCAGGACACGCAAGGCCTATTATTTTTTCCTCCCTAAAGAGTATGTGTTTTGAAATACAACTTAAAAGAAACAATCAAGAAGGAACACCATGAACTCATTCTGCCTCTGCCAAAGGTGCCCATCCCAGGCAGGGCACATACAACAGAGCAGAACAGCTGGAGCCAACTCAGAAAGGCATTCTCTCTCCTCCCCAATTAAAGGTCATTTCCAATGCATCATGAACTTCTACATAGAAACAAAAACTCCTAAGTATTTTACCACAATTTTCAAGAAAAAAAAAATGAGGTGTGATGGGATAGAGGCAGCCAGGAATGTCGGGGAATGAGGTGCCAAGTTGGGAGGTGTGCCAGGATTAGCCATAATCTCTTTCTTGAGACTGATCAAAGTTCACAGCTGCCTGCCCATGGTCCCACACAGAATCTCCTCTACTTTCATTGCATGGTTGGCCTGCTGGCCTCTCAGCAGGTCCTGAGTACACCTTTCAGCCACAGCCCGCCTTGGAATACCTGTTCAACTTAGCCTTGCCTTGATTTGTACTTGCAATTGAAGTCCGTCAAAAGTCTGAATGGAAGGACTAGAGAAAACCAGGAATTCTCTCTCGAAAGCCCAGAGAATCATCACAGATATTTACACTGAATCCCATACCACCCAGCCACATCAAAGGGAAAAGTGGAGCTGGAGGCTCTTCCAGGAGGGGTGCGGAAACAGGGCCCCACCTTGGTGTGCTGTGCACCTGCTCCTGAGGTCAAGCCCTCATGCTGGCAGGCACTTACGCCAAGGGGGTAAAACCTACGGCCAATCCTTGGCTCTACACATCAGGCCACTGGGGTTCCAGACTCGGTGCCACCACTTCTTGGCCTGAACAATTACTTAGAGAGTTCGTTTCACAATCCTCACTCAACAAGTGAGGAGGATAATGACTAACTGATTTGCTGTGAGGAAACAGGTGATTCAACGCTCGGTACAAGGTTTGCCTCATAGTAAGTACCAAATATGGGCAGCTTTAACTATCGCTAAACATACCAAGTGAGGCCTCACCTAATGTGCGTGGTGGATGAGCACCTCCAGGTGAGTGTTTGGTGAGGCCCTAGGTTCAAGAAGTTGGGCTAGACTCACCTTCATGGACGATGGGGCAGCGCTCAGCATTGCAACCTGCTTCCTCTCTTGGTGCCCATTAGCTGCCTCACCGCAGCAGCAAGCAGCAATGTCCCCTGTCGCTCAGGTCTTTGGTTTAATGTTTTTTGTTTTTAATTAATACCCAGAGTAGGAATGCTACTATTCTTATTCTTTTTTTTTTTTTCTTGTTATCAGTCCTTCCAATAGAAGCTGTCAGGGTATTACCTAAAGTTTTCAAGACGGTTTTCAAGAAATTTTTCTTGATTACTTGCCCAAGAAAGAGCCAAAGTTAAGAAAATCTTCAAGGCAACTGGTTCTTTTAACTGTATTTTTTTTAGAGCCTACTATGTGCAAGCACAGGGCTACCCCAGAGGATACAAACATGTGTTAGACACTTTCATTAGAGAAGTTTCTCAGAGCTGATCACTGTATGTGACTCTAGGAGACAGACAATGTGCGAATGGCAGCATGACAAATTCTCAGAGGTCACAATGGTCCCCCTTATCTGTAGGGGCTATGTTCCAAGGCCAGTGGATGCCTGAAAATGTAGATGGCACTGAACCTTTTATATATTTTCCCCATACATACACACTATGATAAAGTTTAATTTACAAATTAGGCACAGTAAGAGATGAACTATAATTAATAATAAAATAGATTATAACAATCTATTGTAATAACAGTTGTGTAAATGTGGTTTCTCTCAAAATAACTTAATGTACTTTACTCACCTTGGCACTTAAAGGAAGCGCTTTACAGCTTCTGTATGGCACGTCTGAACTGCCATCATCACTGTTCTTACAATTTGGAGCCATCACTAAGTAAAATAAGTGTGACGTGAACACAAGCACTGTGGTACCATGACAGCTGATCTGATTACGGAGAGGGCTACTGAGTGACTAGTGTCTGGGGAGCATCTACGATACAGAGACACTGGAAAAGGGGGTGATTCCCATCCCGGGCAGGACAGAGCGTGATGGTGTGAGATTCTACCTGACCATGCAGAACGGTGCGCAGTTTACAACATGCATTGTTTACTTTGGGAATTTTCCATTTAATACGTTTGGACCAAGATTGACTAAAACCACAGCAAGTAAAATGGCAAATAAGGGGGAGACTATGTATGTTTCAGAATCGCCAAGTCTCCATGGCCGAGCTTTGTGATTGAACTTACACTGCCATGCGGTGGGGCACAGTATAACGGCTGGGCCTCCAGATGCTCAAACTTTTCAGACCTGCTGGAAACCACAGCAGCATCCCAGGTGAGCCAACCCCTCTTCCCCTTGGTCTTGGCTGTCTCACATATAAAGTGGGGATAACCATGGTACCATGTCTTAGGGCTGCTGTGAGGACGCCACGAGACAAGGCATGGGGAGTGCCAAGGAAAGTAGCTGACACGTGACCAGCCTTCAATACACAGTACCAACAAAAAACAGTACTTAGAAAAGATTATTTTTAAAAATGTACCTACAAGTCTGTTTCACCAGGCAAATTAAAGTTATGCTTAACTTTCACTTGCGTAATCAGAGTCTCCGACTCTCTTTCCCAAGCTACACCACTGAACCGCACCTCTGGCTGTGGTGTGTCTTGGCCCTGGCCACACAGAAGACTATCTGGAGAGTCACAATCTCACCTCTGGGCTTCATCCCTGGACACGCCAATCAACAGCTTGGAAGTTGGTTACCAGCCTCAAGTATTTTTAAAAATCACTCTAAGTTGGTAGAGTTAGTGTCAAGAACAACTTGGGTTAGAAGAAGAACAAGCACAAGTCAATTCTTAACCGAAGCTGACCTGCGACCTCTAACCTAATCCTGCTTCTGTGGTTTGGCTGCCATGGAGCGATTTTGAAGAACATGGCACTGAGACTGAAGTCCGTTTCTCTGATATAAGACACATTAGAACAGTCATGTCCAATTGCTGGCCCCTCAGAGAGCGCCGAGGCCCAGGCGTCCACAGTGACATCTGTGTTGGTACAGCTGTTTCTTAGGAAGATGAGCAACGATAATACCACTACTATCAATAATGACTGTAAAGCAAATTCAGCATTTACGTTATCTGCTGTGGACTGAATGTTTGCGCCTCCCAACCCCCAGTCCATATATTGAGGCTTTACCCTCCAATGTGATAGTATTTGGAGGTGGGGCCCTTAGCAGGTGATTAGGTTTTGATGATGTCACGAGGGTGGCACCCCCATGATGAGCTTGGTGGTCTTGTAAGAGGAAGAGGCACCAAAGCCCTTTCTTTCTCTCCTCCACAGGACATAGTGAAAAGGTGGTCGGTCATCCGCCTGCCAGGAAGAGAGCCCTCACTGGGACCAACCATGTTGGCACCATGATCTTGAATTTCCAGCCTCACTGAAGTGTGGCTATTAATTTACAGATGAATCAACTGTCTGGCAAAGTGATTAACAGCACTGGCCCAGGACACATGGGGAGTGAGTCTCTGTCCCATACTGATGGCAAGAGCGGGGATGGGGTTTTTAACGCCTCTAAACCTCAGAGAACTGTGGTGAGAATTAAAGGAGGTAATGCATGCCCAGGCCAATAGAAGGCCCTACTAAGCATGGTCTCCAACGACAGCATCATTATCCTGACACTCAGAGGGGCTGACTACATGACCCAAATGCGCACAGTTTCTGAGGAGCACAGCACCTACTGAAACACACATTTCCGAACCACAAACCATGTGGTCTTATTATATAATAGACTCTCCTCGACTTCCTCCTTCGACAGATGTCTGTTTTGGCCCAACGATATTCCTCGTAATATGAAGGCTATGTTTAAATTTGGCTATCATTGGCAAAGATCCCCTCTGTAAACTTAACTTTCCAATGACTTTTATAACTGTCGGTACCAAAAGAGTTTTCCAAAGCATAGGATTCTGTCTTTGGAACACAATAAACTAAAGAGAAAAAGGTAAGATGCTAAAAACGTATCAACGATGTGTGTGGAATTATACAATCAGTTCCATAAAAGCTTGTTCTAGGCTGGGCTCTACCCAGAGAAGTGTAATATCCTCTATACTTGATAAACCTCACAGTCTCAAAAGCCAAATTGCTTTTTTTTCCATCTAATACTTGATTCTATCTTAGGGTTCTAGAGTCATTTAAATCCAAAATCACAGAAGATGTATGAGACATTATCCTAAATTAAATAGCATGACTGTCTTACATGGGTGCTGATATATTTAAGTGCTAAATTCTTTGATATCATAAGCAAAAAAAGTAGAATAAGTTAAGACTTTTTTTAGATGAACATAAATCTATTTTAGGAGTGCATCTAGCTGCAATCTTCTTTTCTCAAAGTATGACTGGTAGTTTCTTAAAAAAGGATCATGATCAGTTATACTTGTTCAAAGCTCAGAAATGTCTATGAATCCAGTTTAACATGACCTAGAACTGTATATTTGGAAGGCATCATCTTCAGCAAGGAGAGAGTTTGATCTAGTGTGAGTCAAAACACTAAGTATGACTCTAAGGCATACCATGATGCAGGAATAAATAAGCACCTAACCTCCGTGGCTAAATAAAGATTTATTTTTCCCTCATATTACCTGTCTAATACAGGTTAGCAGGAACTCTACTGTGCATAGTTTTAAATCAAACATCTTTAGCTACTACCATCTTAATATATAACACCCAACATCACTGCAGCAGGAATTAAAAAAAGTGTGAA
This sequence comes from Cynopterus sphinx, assembly GCA_030015415.1. Taxonomy (NCBI): domain Eukaryota; kingdom Metazoa; phylum Chordata; class Mammalia; order Chiroptera; family Pteropodidae; genus Cynopterus; species Cynopterus sphinx. The sequence goes on along the minus strand of CM057389.1, from coordinate 46,724,087 downwards.
CTCACACCTAAATGCCTTGGAGTAGAAGTGCTACAGATAATTTCCACTGATGGCCCACGCATCAAAATTATTCACATAAGCCTGCCTAATAGCAGGGAGCTGAGAAATCTTTCCACATGCCCAGCAAGAAGGGGAGGACTAGATAGGTTGGGTGAGCAACACTAACCTGTATCACAGACTCAAAGAAAGACATCTCACAGTGAATTCAAACAATAAGTAATAAAAGATACTAGGACCTCAGTTCATAATTTACTTAAGATATATGCATATCTGCTTTCCACAATGAAACGCAAGTTTCTGTAGCTCAAGTTAAACCACTGATAAAATATGATCCTGAGTATGCTGTAAGGAATTTTTCCCGTACATGCTCATTATCTTTACCTAAAAAGTTCTGCAAAATATAGTTATAAAAATATAGCAATAAAAATTTCCACAAGCACAAGGGCTCCCCTTACACTCTGAATCCAGGTGGTAAACCTTGGGCAACATCGCTCAATCAAATGCCTGTGGTTTATAAAGAGCCCTTCAGACACAGCTGTAATGTACGAAGCTGGCAACTGCCAAGTTTACTAGGTTAGTAGCAAGTTCTTCCAGAGCTCCCATTTCTAAACCATAGGTTAGCCATTTCCCCTGAGAGCCATGTACACTACACAGCCTCAAAGCCATTCGCTTCCCTTGCCATCAGCTAGACAGTTTTAATAGGGAGAAGAGCCATTAACTCATACCTCCTGCTCAGACCCAAATCCACTTATGTTGGCTTTGCAGAGATGGGTTCTGTAAATGTCAAAGGCTCAAGAGAGACAAGAAATCACCATAGAAAAAATTTTAAAAACAACCAGAAAGAATAGTGGTAAGAGAGCCAAATGCAAGTTGAAAGACCAGCAAACATACTGCATGGGCAAGCCACGATGGGCAGCTCTGTCCCTAAGACCAGAAAGATGACGGATGCTGCCTTCTGCCCCTCAAGGGAGGGTCTCATAAGACTCTGAGTTCAGCAGCTGGTGATGCTTATTTTCCTTATAACCACCACAAATTTATGTTTGCTTAGTTTGAGTGAAGATAAAAACGCTACAGCGGGACCAATTCTTATTTACTTAAAGACTTTATAGTTGTCTCTTCACCACTATTAACCAAAGAAAAAAGAATTTTCAAGGTAGATGTGCTACATGCTGACTACAAAGACCCCAAATTGGTCACGCCTTAGCTTTCCTTCCCAAATAAGGAAAAGTCTATGTTTCTTAATCTGCCTCCCATTCCCACATGGCTGCCTTTTACTCCATCCAGCCACAGGAAGTTCCTACAGCCTCGTTAAACTAGACTACTAAGTGCTGTCTCTCCCCTGAAGTCCAGCTGTGCTTACAGGAATTGGGGACCTTGATGTGCATCGATTTTGACCTTCTGCTTCCTAGAAGCAGTGTGTGGGCCACCCACTATGTCCAGCGTATGTAAAATCTGTACTCTTGAAATCATTTTTTCAGTCTCTTAAGTGCAGGTGTGTTCCTGAGGCTTCTGTCACCTTTTCACTGCTCACTCTTGTTGGGTGACGCCACTCATTGCCTTGATATCTGTTATGCTGTTTGGCTTCTGTTAGGTTAATGGTACCCAAAGTCTTGGATATGTCCCAGTCCCTTTAAATTCGACTTGTCCCCAACTGAATTGAACATCTTGCCCTCATTCCAAACACATTTGACTACCAGGTGTCTTGGCCAGAAATCTTACCACCTGCAACATCCTCCCCTGTCTCCATCTTTAATCATCAACTGTCTAAATTCCTCTATCTATGCACATCAGTGTCTCCAAAAATGATCACTGAAACAGTATCCTAGACATACTCCCAGTCTCCACACTTGTCCCTTTATGACCCATTTGCCATGTTGAAGCAAAACGTTGTCTTTCTAAAATGCAAATCTTACTATTCATCTGCTTGAAACTCTTTCGTACATCTCAAGATATCTTATAATACCCTTTATAGTTTTGCTGCCACTAACTTCTTACCCACATCACCTGACAATGCTGTACACCCCCTATGTTCCAACAATACTCAATTGTTATTTCACCTGATAGGCCAAGCTCTTCCTTCTCTCTGGATATTTTCATATGCTGTTCTTTCAAAATTCTCAGTACTTTTTTCCATGACTATTCTTAATTCTCTTCACCCTCCCACAATTTCACCTAAATTATCCCTGTCATTTAGGTCAATCAAAACTCATCTAATCTACAGTGTAGACTAGATGTTTCTCGGGTGTGGTCCCTTGGCATCCTGTACTTTGCTCATAAGCTCTATTGTAAATGACTATTTACTTGTCAGTGTTTTGCCACCACCAGCTACCTATTTCCAAGGATGAAAAGAGCGTATCTGTCCCACTACTTCTGAGTCCCTGTTCTAAGATGGTATTAGATACAGGGTGGCTGTCCGACAGATACTTGTTGAATAAATGACAAATAAAGCACGGTGGGAAATCTGACATTCTTAGAGGCCTGTGGAGTCATTCCTTTTTCCAAAGAAAGGAGGTAAAGCAATAGTCAGCTCGTGTGACATCTCTCTTCTCTGTCTCTTAATGTATCCTGTAGCGACATCGTAGGAGGGTAGTCACAGTCCCTGCCTATCTCTTCCTTGGGGGCTCTATCTACCCAAGGTGAACATTTTCCTGGCCTTCTAGTAAAAGGAAAAACTCATGGCTTAAGAAAGAATATTCTAGGAAGTACACAGTGCATGAATGCCAGATGAAAATTTAAATCCATCTGGGGAAACTAGCATGAAAATCATCGTTGTCCATTCCTTTGATAGCTGAAACGCTTCTCCTTTGCTTTACCTCTCTCATCTTCCTTGAGAGTTCTTTGTCATCTCCTTCCTGCTGTCTTTTTAGCCTGACCCCTAAACTTTGGTGTTCCTTAGAGAGGCTTCCACAGACTCTCCTCGGCAACGTGATCCTTTCTTATTGTGTTCATAAACCCATACATGTGAATGAATGACAAATCTAGGTCTTGAACTCTGCACTTTGGCCCTGAGACCTGCTGGACATTTCAGATCAAAAGCCCTGTCCTAGAGAGGCAACCCCATCTCAACAAATCATCTCTAGCAGCCAGTTTGCCCTGTTGTCCCTTTTGTTGTCCTCTAGCTACTCACAGGCCTAGGCCTTAAACCTGGGAGGCATGCGTGACAATACCGTACCACCCCCGTCCACATGCAGCAATTGTGCAAGAGCTGAGACTCCTGGCCCATGACAGGATGACAGGGTTTGACACTACCTGCTCCTCTGCTTCCAGAATAGTCCAACAAGCTAGATTCCATAACATATTTTGTCTTAATAAACCTAAACAAGACTTTATTAATTTTTTAACTCCTCTGACAGCTTCCTAACTGGTTTCTCCTTTTCTAGCTTTATCCATTTCCCGTGTTTCCTACTTCTGTCATTTTTCTCACAGCTGCCAGAGTGAGCTACCCTGACAGTGTCACTCTCCTCTTTACAGCTGAAAATATTTAGTGGCTGTCATTGGCATTCATTAGAATCCTTGGCTATTCATTAGGATCAAGTGAAAAGTTTTTTAATAAATACTGATGACTGGGGTCCACTTTGAACCAACTGAACCTTAATTCCATGGAATGGGATTCAAGCATTTGCAATGCTAATGGTAACTCGAAATGAAGGCCACAGGATGGCATATGTAATTTTTCCTACCCCAGCCCATGTCCATTTCTCTGCCCCATCGACTGCCACCTCATGTCATACTCTAATGCTCTAGTAATATGCCATGTGTTTTTGTCCTCATCCTTGTGTATGCTCTGCCCTTTCAGATTTCCATACTTGGTTAAATCTGACACTCACATTAAGACCCTCTTATTTGTTGCTCAGTTGACTCCATCTTGCTTTTAGGGAACCAGTGAGGCATTCTCTCCCTTCCCACCCACTCCATAACTCATGCTTTTCCAAGTCCAGATCCCGTGTGGGCTCACGACCACTTTTTTCTGTTCCCATAATAGCCTAGCTTATTAACACCCTCACCATTGCACATCGCCATACTTTATTTAAATTATCTGTTCATAAGCATGTTCCCTCTGCTAGTCTATGATGCCCTGGAGAATAAGGGTCTGGTCTCCATGTCCAGGAGGTCAAAGCCTACCAGCCAGGGATACCCACACATGGCATGACTTAGGGTCCAAAGCCATCTGCCTACAGAGGTGATGTCAGAGCAGAGAAACAGAAGGACATTTCATGAAGCCCTTTTCCTGTGGGGATTTCAAGCTCTGCCCTGGTAGTAACTCTGGATCTGTGTTAAGAAATGCAGAAGAGAGAAAATGAGTAATGGGAGCCCAGATGAGTGTTGAGAGACTCGGATTTCACATACAGCATTTGAAACAGAAGATAGCAAAGCAATCTAGAGAAATTTCCTGATTTGGACTCTAGCTGTTTACTGGGTTTGACCTCTGTCCTTGGCCTCTTAAGGTGGTTATAGAAGCTGACAAAGAAGACATAGGAGTGTGTGTGTCTTGTCTAGTTGGCACAACAAAGATTCTCCCCTTGACCAAACTCTGGCCTGGCTCCTCTGAGTCTTCTTCTTGACCAGGCCTCAAACGTATTCTATAAAAACCACAAGCTCGCAGTACAAGTGATTAACGTGAAAAGATTTAACATTAAAAGATTTGAAGAAACACCAACATGGTTTTTAACAGCTTAAGGCAGCATCCGTTGGATGAGGACTCTAGTCCTCTGAAGTTCCCTATCTGAAAAAGCTTAATGTTGCCAAAAGAATTTTCTGTTTGTTCCAGCCAACACCTGAAGATAGAGCCCACTTCCCAGTCTCCATGGACGGACAGAAGCCAAATTTTGATAAACACCAGCTGGCAAACACAGATGAGTTTCATGTGAACCAACACTCCCACCCATCCCATGCCTCCCCACCCCTGCCACCCCATCCAACAATTAAAAAATTTCCATTTCACCAACTCTGCTCAAGTTCAGGCATTTCCCCATTTTTACTCCCTCCTTCTCCCTTTAAAACATCTAGTTGCCTTTGCACAAATGGAAGTTCAGTTTAGTTCATCCTGGACCCTCTTCCCTATCACAATATTTTATCACTGACTAAAAGGAATCTTTACCACTGTAATTAGTGTCCAGCTTTGCTTGTCTTTGGTAGCCTTTTTTTTGGAATATATACTTGATATCTTGATAGGTCTGATTCTTGAGGTAGATGTGGCACTCAGTAGGGTGACTGTCTCCAGGAAAAGGTCAGCGGGCAGGAGGAGGATACCGACTGACCAAGAGATGGTTGAAGAAAAGTGTGGCTCAGATGAAGGCATAGGGGGTGACACGTTTTACAGGAAGACCATTACTAATACATCAAACATTTGGGTCCTCAGTTAAACATCTTTGAAGAAATCTTTTTCCATGGTAAGAATTTTTAAATAGAGGACTGTTCTGTTCCCATAAACTTACCCTCTAGCCTTCTCTCTCTTCCGCTCAAATATACCCTGTATTCTAAGCCTTTAATTGGTTCCTACCTATAAAAAAACAATAACTTGCATGAAAATTAGTCTCATGAATGTCCATGCACAAGAAAACATTAAGGTAAAAAAATGTATTATATTATTTGATTTAGGACTATGACTTCATTCACATAATCATAATTCTTTGTTTATTCTTTAGCCATGTCCTGGATTTAACAATTGCTTCTTTGACTTTGACAGTTATACAGGCAGTTTTATAATTTAACCATATGCCTCAAAGGTCCAGAAAGCAAACTTAGGTTAAGACAATTAAATATAACAGACATTTGAGATACTCAATAAATTAACTTAGATCCATTCACTTAGCATTGATGCATAAAACATTCCAAAAGCAAGCATATATCAAATTTAAAGTAGTCTTAATTGGGCTTAATAATTGGATAAATGGTTAAACAATTTTCATTTCATATGCTTTGGGGCATGCATTTCATTCCTTATAAATCTGCTTTATTGAAGTAACATATCAATTATTTATTATTATTATTATTATTATTAATTTATTATTATTATTTGATAGGAACAGGGAAGATAATCATGGGAAGGAGCAGTGGTGGAGAATATGCCTTGCTGCTGCCCAGAACACACAGGGCAGGTGATGACGGCAAACAGCTAACTCCCAGAGATACCTAAGTGGCACATCTTGGCACATGTGGGTAAGTATAATGTTTATTAATCTAAAAAATAAGAAAATATTATAAAAATAGAAGAAATAGAAAACCCTAGACAAGTTAAAATACAGAAAAGTTTTAAGCAAAGTTATCTGAATCAGGCAATATTTGATGTATCAAATAGTAATCTGAGTAGCTAGATATAAAGCAATCTAAACCCAGGACACTAACCATGTCAAAAGGCAGCAGGCATCCTGACCACCCCAGAGTCCTTGCCTGGGTTAGTGTTCTCTGATTACACACTTAGGCACCCCCTGGTTACAAGAGTACTTGTTTATTATAGATATTATAAAAATAACCATTCTTTAAATGATTACACATAGTAAATAAAATTAGAATTATGCATAAGGATTTGAGTAATTACAATTCCTTTAAGGCCCACTTGCAACCTCTGCCTGTTTCACAGACCTGTAGGAGAGAAACAGAACAGAACAAAACAAAGATGCGCTTAATGACATGTCTATAGTGTAGCATTTAAAAAAAAAAAAAAGATGCATGAACTTTTATAATGGCATTGACCTTAGAGTACTACTTCTATTCACCATATTTTGCTGCCAGTGTGCCAATTTCTGATGTCTGTATAAAATGTTTCTTTAATATAAAATTAGAAGTAGATATTCTAAAAATATCTCAGACTGTTTAAAATAGATTGGCTTCTTTCCAAATACAGCCAATGAGAAACAACTTACAGGGTATGTACACAACTACTTTTCTGGAAGGAATTATGAAAACTGCATTTAGAAAACCAAGGTGGCATAAGGCGGATCTACAAGGTGGATCACAAGGTGCAGGAGTCCTACTTCAGCACTGAAACTATTTGTCCATACTACTTATTGGAAAAAAATTATTTTTTTCTTAGACAAATACGATTAGGTTGGCATTGGGAAATATCCATGCCATCCTAATTATATTTGTCTATGAAAAAAATGTGTTTTTTCTGCTTTTTATCTTAGTTATATTTAATATTGCTGATTCACCTACTGGACCATAGACACTTTGAAAGAAGGCTCTCAATCTCCAAATTATTCACTGGACTTTAAAAAATACTTTGTATATGGTATTTGCTTAATAAGCATTTGTTTCATGGAAGAGAAGGAGAGGAGGAAGGGAGGAAGAAAAAGAGAGAAGAGAGCACAGCTGTTTTTCAAAATCTTGTCCCAGCCAACCCCCATACCCATTACTTTATCCAACTAACAATTATATCAACTACATTCCATCTTATACAATAATTTCTAAGGGCCCTTTGCCTACTGGTTCAGGAAGAACTCTCCTGCCCCAACCACCCTAATGCTTATCTAACAATAATCATCAATTATCTTTATGTAAAGAATTGTTTAATGTGTCACCTATGATTGTGGCATGTGCTATTCTGTGGTGTAGTTCCTGATATGCTGTAGGTCTTTATTAAACATGAGTCACATGAATGATTTACTCATTTTGGTCTCTTGGATCAAAGGGCAGTGTGCCTGCATGCCATGCAAAGAACCTTTGAAGGACTGAAGAGAACCCCGTGACCTTTGTGTTCCTACATTTATTATGTGGAAGAGAGATACAATTCTCACTTTATATAGAAGGACAGAACCAAAAAGCATGTAGCTACAAGGATTCAGATTTTGAAGTAAAATAAGAGTAATTTTTTTTAAGTAGTTCTTAAAGGTTTTTTGCCACTTGGGCAATACATGTTTTTTGTTTTGTTTTGTTTTGTTTTGTTTTGTTTTGTTTTGTTTGTTTTTTTTGTACTTTTTGAGCATTTTGTTGTTTGTAACTTTTGTTTGTTTTTTGTTTTGTTTGTTTGTACCTTCTCACTCCCGTCCCCTCATTTTGCCTGCTCCTGCCTCTGGCATCCACTAGTCTGTTCTCTGGTTTCTTTTTTTAAACTCCACATATAAGTGATTTGTCTTTCTCTGTCTGACTTACTTGACTTAGTATAATGCTCTCAAGTTTCATCCATGTTGTTGCATATGGCAGGATTTCTTTCTCTTTTTTTTTTTTATGGCTGAATAATATACCATTGTGTATGTGCATGTGCGTGTGTGCGTATGTATCTCATTTCTTTATCCATTCATCCACTGATGGACACTTAGGTCATTTCCATATCTTGGCTATTGTAAATAATGCTGCAATAAACATGGGGGTGCATACGCTTTTTGAGACATTTAGTTTATAACCAACCAGACGGTATTCTGCAGATGTAAATATATGATTGTGTATTTGTCACCTGACACAGAGATTAAGTGCCTGAGCAAACATACCAGAGTAGACCAGAGTAGGACAAGAAGAGCACGGAACACAAAGAAGAAGGTGAGCAGAACCTGAAAGAAAAAGAGATAATATGCTGGACCAGGAAAGAAACTGTTAAACACCATTCCCTAGTGACTTAGCCAACTCCTAGTGAAAGTTATTTGAAATTAATGCAAAACTCCATTAATAATATATAGTGAGCTGCAGTTACTTATGTTAGTTATTTAATAGTGAGTATACTCTCATTTCAAAATTCAGTCATTTTCACTTTAATCTTTGTTGACTTTTAAATAAGATCTAAGGCAAATTGCCCCTCTAGAGAATGTTATGAATACGTATGTGGGTTGCAGGAAGATCCCATCTAATTCATAGCCATAATTCTCATGTTCAGCATGGGTTAGGCAGGAAAGCAATGGCCTACAGACTGTTACCCCAACACAGCTTTTTCAGGATTGGTTATATATGTGTCACTGTATTGTGATACTATAATATTTGCAACCTAATGTCATCACCACAAAGTTATGAGATTTAAAAGAAGGAGCAACTTCCCCTGATAAAGGCTAACAGAGAAACTATGTCTTCTAGAATAATCTATTTCAAATAAGGCAAAAAAAAAAACAACAAAAAACAAAAAACAAAAAAAATGAAGAGTGTCCTTTCAATAGCATTGAAAGATAATCAGTTTGCAAATCAAATTCCAGTTCCACAGGGCACAGAGAAAAAATCTGGAAAATACATCAACAGTGGCTAAGAAGACAAATATATGAGAAGCTTTTATTTTGATAGGGGCAGTGGGGCAAGGCAGAGTGGCCAAGGATAACAGGGATAAAATACAGGATAAAGTGATCTCAAGTTTCTCGACTGAACTTTGGCATTATGTTGTTCTCATGTGGCAGCTGACAGGTACCGTTGCCTTACACGTAGGGCTTCCTTCTGTGAGTTGGGAAAATAAGTGGGGAGGCCAGGAGTAGCCTATTATGCCCCCAACTTGTGGGAATGTAAAAAATGAAGTAGTTTTTATAGGGGAGAGAACAAAAATCCAAGAGAGTAGCCACAAAGTCTATAAATAAAGATAATTTATTCATAAATTAGAACCCTCTTCTCGAATGCTACAGGTACAGGTTGATTCAGTGAAAAACAGCAACACAAATCACTGAGGCAACGTACCATGTGCATGTGTAGAGTTGGAGGTAAATGCTGCATTAAAGCACCAGGTTCACTGCGACTCTAACTGAACAGTCATTACCACAGAGGGATGGCAGAGCGAACAAAGAAACGTCACCAAACATGTCACATTTGGTTGTGTGTATCAACAAATCATTTATCACCCACAGTTCTCATGTTCCTATCACAGCCTCCCTGAATAATCAGAAGACGGAGATTGTGGCCATTTCTCAAGTGATCTTCAGAAGTCACTTCACCTATTTGCACTAAGTTCATTCATTCATTCATTCATTCAATTCATTCAGTCTCTATTAAATAAATAAATAGGAAATGTATAAATATTTATTAAATAAGTGTGTTGAACACTTACATTGTAAAACAGAAATATTAAGACTAAATTTTCCCTAACAGGTTAATTTTTGGAATCAAATACGTGGAAGTAATTTATAAATTAAAAAGCCTTTTATAACGAGTAAAAACTTCTTGAAAATTATTTTAAATGTCAACTAATGGGTAATCCTTTGTGTTCTATTATAAAGGATAAGGTCATATGGCACTTATGTTTAAGAATATCAAGAAAAGCTATTCTGGATCTGAGAATGCTTAATTATTTTAAAGCTGATATAGAGTTCTGGGATATTTAGTCAACATTTCAAAACAAGTCATTTTGAAGAAATCTGGCAGCAGGCTTTGAACAGTTGTTCTATTTAAATAGTTTACTCTGAGATTGAAAACATATTTAATGTAATTACTAAATGTTATTTATTTTATTCTGTCAAAATTTTAATTTTTATGTTTATCATTTATGCCTCCCTTAATTTTCTGGATGACTTTGCCTGTAGATAATAATTTGGAGCACAGTGTAAATATAACTAAATCAAGTTGAAGTTTATATTAAAAGCAGATTTCTTACCCAAATATATTACTGCATGTTTCTTTATCTGTCACTTTTCCTTATTTTCATGTTTTATAGTGTTTTCTTTATGATACAAACTCAGTGCTCAGTGAAATAATTCCTCTCTTGATACTATCTACACACACATTCTTTCCTCCTCCCTCCTTTTTTAGCTTCTAGAGATGAAATGACATATCAGAAAAAGAATATATGACCTTGGATTAAGTTAGAATGTAAATTGCACTTATTAATTGTGTATCCTTGGAAAAGGATATTTAATAAATCTGATACTGTAGAATCAGAGTAATATCACCCACACATTAAGCTGTCATGGGGATAAAACGAGATACTACAAAAATTTAATAAATGTCATTCATCTTCCATTTCCTCTTCTTTTAGACATGCATGTGTTTCTACATAACCTTAAAATGTCAATTACTCATAATAGTCTTTAAGGAAAAAAGGAAATGCTGTAATTCTAAATATATCCCCTCCCGAATTGACTCTGTAGCTCTGCTTTTTATTAGGCTATGAAACGAATTTCCCAATTTATTGTTAATATCAATTAGAATATATGCTAGCTCTCTCAATGAGAATAATTTATTATGCCACATTTTTGAAGTTCTGTGCTTAAAACACGATCTTTTTCCAACCTAGTTTGAGAAAAGTAAGTACTTAAGTCTCAACAAGGAGGAAAAAGAAAAATGAAACAACACAGTAGATCGGGATCGATGGTGGTGTGGCTGCAGGTACCCCAATTAGTAGATATACATAAGAGCATCACATAAGATGATGATAACCACCCATGAGCCCACCCAATGGAGAGGCCACTATTTTTGTGCCAAATAAGGACTATATAATCCTCTTTTCATCTCAAGTGCCAAGGTATACTAGAGGTAGCAAGTTGAATGCAAAAGCCATAGAATAATTAAGAAATAAAATATAATGACTTCACAAATAAAAAGATAAATCATTTCCGGTTGGTAAGTAAAAGGCAGAAGGAAAAGTCAGTCGGCATTTGGCAGAGCACCTCAGCATAGGGCATTCCTTTCGTTCCCAGGTAGAGAATGCATCTCTAAGGGTTAAAATCTGAGGACTGAGCACCTACGGATGCACCTGCCTGGGAGCCCTTTCTCCGCAATTTACCAGCCTGAAGCAGGGAGGGTCTCAGGCCTGTCTCTTGAGTCCCAGGTTTTCATAGCTTCTGGAAAAAGATAATTGTCCTCGCACTGGCATAATTAAACGACATGTGTATGCTCACAATGAAAAAGTGGGTCCGTTAGTAACGTGCATGAGAACCTACCATGGGTCTAGGAACAAATCCTCACAGGAGTAAGAATACAGCATCAATAATAATAACACCAGCAAAGGGAAATGCAAGCCTGATAAGAAGTGAGAGATAGAAGTCTTCGCAAGATAGAAGATTTAAAACTAAATATTTTTGTTAATTTTTTTGCATCAATAGAAACCATTTTTATGTTATATTGCTAAGCCTAAAAGGAAGCACCTAGAATAAATCAATATTTACCAAGCACATACTATGTGTCTGACACTACGTTTGGCACAAATTAAAGTGACGAAAAAGTAAATCTTTTCTTACTCTACTAAAAAAAAAATGCAATAATCTGAGAGTGTGCTGATTCTGCCAAAATGTGTTGAAATATATTGAAGTGAGAGATTTATAATCCAGTAATAGTTAGGTAAATTATTCAGATAAGGTATCTCACTGAAATACATGTACAATAGTTGTACAAAATATTTTTAAAAGCCTATGTGAAAGCATGAGACACCTTCCAAAAAAATAAAATATTAAGTGGTCAATATACAGGAGAATAAGAAAATAAACAGAAATGAGCATAATATTTGGGAACATGCTTTCTCTGAAGGTACCTACCAGTTACAGAAGAAAATCCGCAGAGGCTGATAATCGGAAGAAGGATTGCAAAAGACTCCTAGGCTGACAGGACAAGAATTGGAGCTCCATTGTTACTGGGGACGGTGACCCAAATTAAGTCTCTAGGTTTGGGGTTGCTACTCTGAAGGGCCACACTGTCTATGAGGACTAACCCAAAGTGGAAATATGCCAGCCCTCCCAATGAATGAAGACCAACTTAAAATCTTTTCAAAATCTTGAATTTCAAATTACCTAGGATTCCTAGTACCCCAATACCTCTTTCAGAAGCAAAATAAAATCTTCTCTGGAAGAAGTTAACATCATCCTAGGCCTCAAATTATCTCAAACTATGTAATTTTTCATATACAATTTCAACAGTTAAACAAAAATAAGCAGACATATGTCGTGACAAGATCATGTTATCAAAAGCTGAGAAAAACAACAGACAGTAGAAACAGACATGCAGAGTTAGATGATGAACACCAAATAATTAATAATAATAATAATAATAATAATAATAATTTAGGAAGGACATGGCAGATCTGAACAACACAAGTAAACAATTCTATTGAATGAATACATCAAGAAAACCACCCAACACCATAAAATACACATTACTCATTTTTTTCAAGCACTAGGTGCTTCTAAATATTTGTTTAAAAGTGGCTTTACACTGGGTCATTTAAGTAAGTCTCAACATATTTCAAAAGATTTTAACCATCCATACAGAGCTTGTTTTTTTGACCCAAATGAATATAAGATGAAAATAAAACTGGACTTAGAGAAAACATTTAAACCTTAAATAATCCATATTATCAGAAAAGAATAAAAGCTAAAAATCAGTGAGGCAGGCAACCACCTTGTGCAACATATTTTCTTTCTTTATTCCCTTCCCTCTCTCCTGTCCTCCCTCCTTCTCCCTCTCCCTCTGTCATCATCTCTTAGTGCATATACAAAACTGTAAATACAAAAAAAAAAAAAAAAAACCCCTGCAAATATCACATTTAATGGTACACTATTGAAATCTTTCCTTTGTAGATCAGGAAAAAGACCAAAATTCCCACCATAACCAAGATAGTCTAAACCTTAGTATTTAAAATACATTAATATGTAGGTAAGTACACAGAAAAGCAAGAAAAGGAATACCTATCGGATAATACCTATCTTTTGCCAAATCACTCGTTGCCATGAATGATTAAATAAGAAAGGAATTTTGAGGCTGGCTTTTTCTTAAACTTGCATGGTGGTTAATGTGTGTTCTACTTTACCATTTTTTAACTTAATTAAACATATTATTTTGTAATTTTCTGCACATGTACTATATTTCATTTCACAATTTTAAAAAAGTCTTGAAAATGTTCCTTATTTTCAAATAGTTTATCATAGGGTTTTTATGTTTATGAACATGTATTAAAAATTTCTATAGAGAGAATTTTGTTTTGGTACTTCATGAAAGGTTTATTCTGTCATATAGCAAATGTTTTTTGAAAATCACCAGTGTATCTTCAGTGATGCTGAATCTAGTTTCAGAAATAATTGTAATGCAATAAAACATATTTGAGTCCACTAAAAACTGATGAAATTTTTTCAGTTTTGTTAAAGCATTTTTTTCATTTAAAACTCTATGTATTGAAACTTCACAATAGAACCAAATTTTCCATCTTCAAAACTTTGCAATTGTTTCACATATGTTCATCTTTTCCCCTCAACTAAAATGTTCTTGAGGACAGAAACCAGGTCTTACTTATTCTGTGCTTTTCAGAGTATCTTGACTAGAGATTTAATACCTAAGTACTAAAAAATATACTTTTATGAATTGATTCAGATACAAGAATTTTAGAAACATCTTTAAGAAATATAATACTATTTTCCTCAATCACAAATATTAAAACTAAAATTATCCTTTCATTAATTCCATATAGAATTTTAAAAATGGGTTGAAATTTGGCAATTCAGCTAATAAACTTTAAAAATATGCATCATGAATATCTATAAAGATGAATAATCAAAGATATTCCTCATAGTATTATTTTAAATGATTTTAAAACTTAGATAATTGTATGGCCAACCATGGAAAAATAATAATAATTACATAAATTTTTGGTGCATTTGGATAATGAAATACTATGCATTTATCTTTTAAAACATATTATAAGTATTGTATATTATAAATATTTGACAATGTGGAAAATATTTTCAATGCAATATTAAACTCATTTTACAAAACTGTACATAGGATATATATCATCATATTATTGTGTAGATGATTGTACAGATGATTTCAGGTGTGTATGTATGTGGGTACATGTCTGTACGAGAAAGAGAGAGAGAATGTACATAAAAAAAATGGGGGAGAGGGGTGGAAATCACCAAAATAATAAAAGAATTTTTTTCAAGTAGTGATATATATAATTTTTGTTTTATTATTTTTTCATTAGATAGATTCAGTTGAGTATTAAGTAAATGTCATTAGAAAAAACTATTATACATTAAGCTCCAAATGTAAACTTTGGTGGACTTTATCTTATTAATACTATAGAACATGTCTGTGAAAGAGGCAGCTGGAAATCAGAAAGGATTCAGGAGCTGGTAACATTTTAGACAGTATGACAATGTGAACAGAAAAACCTTGAGCAGCAGAGGGAGATCATTTCGGCTAACAAAGAAGTCCCTGATCCTACCAGGGAGCAGAGATAGCTACTTACATTCTCACCAGGGCAGAACTAGAAAATAAATAAGTAAAGCAAGCTGGTGGGACAACTCAGGAAGTAGTGAGGACTGCGGCCCGGGAGGGGATGTTTGTCATCGACTGCTACTCACCTTAAGGTAGCTGTTGCTGGGAAACAAACAAGTTTAGCATGGGCATAGCTTTTGTTTTTCAACGAGATGAACATCTGCATTTTTTTCACTAGATATCCCCTAATTTTAAAACATTAGCTTAAGTTTATTTTTATGTTAAATATTGTTCTAGCCAGACAAAAGCATGTCTACAGGGAGATCCAGCCCATGGGCTACTATCTTATAGTCATTTGGCTTTAAATATTATTACATAGGGATAAACAATTACTTAGTGTCCTCTGAAAACACAGACTTAGATATGAAGTTGAGTGCAAAGACAGGCTTTTAATAAAAGCAAAACAGCATAGTGTTTTTCAAGAGTCAGACCTAAAATTGGGAAGAAAATCTAAAAGAGAAGAGTACAAACACTATCTCATGGATGGTAAATTGCCCTGATAGTTATTCTCTAGATACACATTTATTTTTTGGCCAAAAATGTCCAATCAGACATTTTTCTTTTGGGTCTACAACATGAATACTATACAAAAACGAAGCTGGTCAGAGAAGAAAAGCAGAAGGTGCTAACTTCTGTAGAAATTTTCTTTGCTCCTCTCTTCTGATCAACTAAACAGCTAAAGAGCTGAGAAGGTCACTGTCACCCCTTTAGGCTTCAGTTTCCATTCTTATAAAATTAAGAGCTTGAATGAATGGCATTCAAGATATTTCCCTTTTCTGAAATTACAGGTGTCTGTGAGCCTGCTACACTGTGAGAAGGCAGTTACCCACACAAATTCATAATCTCTTTATAGGAAATGGTCATGTATACTTTATTTTATTTTTAAGTATAAATTACATGTACTTACAATGTAGAACATGATGATTTGATATACACATATATAATGAAACGACTACTACAGTCAAGTTAATTAACATATCTCCTTATAATACCGTGTGTGTGTGTGTGTGTGTGTGTGTGTGTGTGTGTGTGTATGGTGAGAGCACCTAAAATCTATTCTCTCAGCAAATTTTCAGAATGTAGTAGCTAAAATTAACCATAGTCATGATGCTATTCATTTGATGTCTAGACTTTTTCATCCTACACAACAACTATGCAGCCTTTGACAAATATCTACCCATTCCCCTCACCTTCCTGCCCTCGTAACCACTGTTCTACTCTGCTGCTGTATATTTGACTTGTTTAGATTCCACATGTAAGTGAAATCATGCAGTTTTTTTCCTTTCTGTGTCAGGCTAATTTCACTTAGCATAATGTCCTCTAATAACCCACGTTGTTGCAAATGGCCAGATCTCCTTCTTTTTTAAACCGGGTTAATGTTTCATTATATATGTATATTATATATCTCACAATTTCTTTATCCATTCATCTGTTGACAGACACTAAAGTTGCTTCCATATTTTGGCAATTGTGAATACTGCTCCAATGAACGTTTAGCAGATATCTCTTTAAGGTACTGATTTCATATCTTTTGGGTATATACCCAGAAGAGGGATTACTGGATTATGTGGTAGTTTTATTTTTAGATTTTTAAAAAACATTCCTACATTATGTTTTGCATAATGGCTGTACCAATTCATATTCTCAGCAATAACATATAAGTTTTCTTTTTTCCCCCCACATCCTTGCCAACACTGGTTATCTTTCATCTTTTTGATAATCACCTCACTCCTAAGAGGTATGAGATGATATTTCATTATGATTTTGATTGCTTTTGCCTGACAATGATGTTGGGCACCTTTTCATGTACTTGTTAGCCATCTGAATGTCCTCAAAAAACATCTATTAAGGTCCCTGACCATTTTAAAATCAGGTTATTTGTTTGGTTGTTTTTTTTTTTTCTGTTGAGCTATATCAGTTTCTTATATATTTAATATTTATCAGATATATGGTTTCATTAAAACTCTCAATAAAATAGGTATAAAAGAATTTCCTCACTACAAGAACGGCTATTTATAAAAATTCCACAGGTAACATAGTAATCAGTGGAGAAAAACTGAAAGCTTTTCTTTACGATCCAGTACAAAGCAAGGATGCCCTCTCCCACTACTAAATAGTACTAGAAGTACTGGCAAGAGCTGCTGGACAAAAAAAAGAAATAAAAATCACCCAAATCAGAAAGGAAGAAGTCAAATTATGATTGCAAATGACACAAAACCTTGACATCTAGATACACACACATAAACACATTAGAATAAGCAAATTCAGTAAAGTTGCAGGGTAAAAAAGTATCATATAAATATTAGTTGCATTTCTTTACACTAACAATGCTCTATGTGAAAAAGGAAATTAAAAAAAATGATCCCATTACCAATAGTATTAAAAAAATATTTAGGAATAAATTTAATAAAGAGCGTGAAAGATCTGTAAACTGAAAACTATAACACATTGATAAAAAAAAACTGAAGACACAAATAAATGGAAAGAAATCCCACGTTCATAGATTAGAAGAATTATGATTGCAAAAATGTCCAGATAAAGTGATATGATTCAATACAGTCTCTAACCAAATTTTAATGGTATTTTTCACAGAAAGAGAAGACAATTCCAAAATTCTATGAAACCACCAAGGACTCTAAAGAGCCAAGTAATGTTTAAAAAAACAGAATTAAAGTCATCATACTTTCAAAATTATATTACAAAGCTATAGTAATCAAAACAGTATAGTAATGGTATAAAAATAGACACATGGACCAATGGAACAGAATAGAGAGCCCAGAAATAAACCCAAGCATATATGATCAACTAATTTTCTACTAGGGGACTAAGACTGCACAATGGGGAATATGTAGTCTGTTCAACAAAAGGTGCTGGGAAAACTGAGTGTCCACATGCAAATGAATGAAACTGGACCCATACCTCCCTGCAGGCACAAACATCAACTCAAAATGTTTCTAAAGAATTGAATGTAAGACCTAAAATTATCAATCTCTTAAAGAAAAAATAAAAAAAAAATGCTCTTTGACACTGGTCTTAGCTTACTCTAAAATTGACTATGTTTTATAGAATGAAATAAACTAGAGTTGAGTATATTTACTGATATTTAATTGATAGATTTATAATCCTACCCAATAACAAGAACATTTTAAAAAGTGCTTTCAGAGTAAGTTATTATTGTACTCCCATAAGTTAGGTTGCATTACCAGTCCATGTTTATCTTCTTTGCCTAGTGAAGAAGAAAGTTTTATAAAAACTATTTATTTTATCGGCCTTTTACATATGACTTGTCATAGGGAAATGACCTGTTTAAAATGACTAGTACATAGGTAGTTTTAAAACTGTTTCTTTTCACCACGTTAAGAAATATGTAAATGCCTAAACACCTGGACCTCTTATCATTTGAATTAGTGCTCCCCAAAGCTATGGATATGAAGATTCTTCTCAGAGTTCCTCTTTACATAAAGATTTCCTCACAGTCTACTTTATCAATTCATATTTCTTATCCTTAAAATTTTGGCCCTCTGTTTTTTTCATGACATACCTTTCTAGATTTATTTCTCTCTAACCTCCTGAAGGTAACCAGTGTCTTCTCCAAACAGAATTAAATGCTACATTCCTTGGGCCACCAAAAAAAAAACAATGCTCTTCTTGTCTTGGTGTCCTTTTCCAAGCTGTTATCCTTGCTATAAGACTTACTTGCCCAAGCCTGCCCTTTAAAATCCTACCCATCTCTCAGTTCAGACACTTTCTTCATGAAGATCTCTCTAGTCCCATGTTCTTACTGCCCAATCCATGTGATATTTTCCTCCTTTGGTTTCCTTAACATACTATTTATTGCTTAAGAAATAGTATGCCTCATGCCACACTTGCTTATGCACTTCTCTGTAACTTACTAGAGAAAAGAGATTATATATATATATATATTTTTTTCATCTCCCATGCCAGAGAGCCCAACACAGGGCAGCTTCTCATTATAAGTATATGTTGACTTGTCTAGATCCATAAATATGACTGTTCTAAGGAGATCTAAGGAGATAATTGGACTTGGAGAGCATATGGAAGTTATTGGAAAATCTTAACTAAGTTTGTGTTTTTGGACACAAATGTCCAGATCCATTTAATTTGTGAGGTAAAGCAGGTTGATATTGAAAAAAAAAAAAAGCCCAAGGAAATCATGGAATGATTTGGTTGATGTGAACATGTTCGAGTTTTTGCAGTAACTAAAAATAAATACAACACAATTCATAGAGAACAAACAAACAGGCTTCACTTGCAGCCAGCCAGTATGTTCTTCTCATTTCTGAAAAGTATCTCACTCTGTACAGGCTGCCCGCTACGCTACATCCATCAAGGTTAAGAATTAACTAGGATTTGCTTCATTTTATATTCATTATTTTATTTTGTAGCTTTTTAGGCCACACTTAGAGCAAATATAAGAATATTTCAAGACAAACAGAAAGTGTTTACTAAAGGTATTAGAACATGTGCCACTTGTTTATACCTTTGATTTTTTACAATGAAATAGCAGCCTAGCATCTATCAGAGGGAAAGAACCTTGTCAAGTTCCCCTGAAATGTCCCATATCTCAAAAATTGTCACTGTTTGACCAAATGGTAACTGCCTGAAAAATCCTCACCTGAATGTTTTTTCCTTTGATCCAAATTAAAGCTCACACAGTGAGAAACCCTATCTCTATTAGTCTGTCAAAAACACTCAGGGGCAATAGTTTTACATAGCAGCTGCTGTGGGCAGTGATACTAGTTGGAGCAAACAAGAGCCTCATCAAAAAAAAAAAAAATTAAAAAGAAAATCTGGTGAATTGAGATGTTTACAAAATGTTTTCAAAAGCTCTGACATACTCCTGTGGACCTAGAAGACCACACAGATACAGAGCTGTGTATCTGCTCAGGAAAGACCTGATAAGGCCCTGGGGTCACCTCTGGCTGACTGAAAGGCTCCATGTAAGCAGAGTTGTAACCTGCTGGAGCATTCATGGCATGCTTTCATGCCCTTCCCAATAATTAGCTGGCTATTGAGCTTTGGAGGAGAGACTTTGGTGGCTGCACACAATAAATAATATAGCCTTTACAGAATTAGTTCAGAAAAATCACTAAAGAAACAGCAGCAACAATAAATCTGGGGTAGCCATCCAATTTCTAGACTTGTCACATTATATTATATCAAATGTCCAGTTTTAAACAAATAGAAAATAAATGGTATGATTCATAAACCATCATATCACACATGCTAGTATATATGAAAGTATTTTCCATAAACAGAAAAAAAAAGCAGTGAACAGAAACTCTACCCAAGGATGCTTAAATGACAGACTTACTAGACAAAGATTTTTAATCTACTATGATAAATATAGTCAAAGAACTAAATGAAATCATGTCAAATAAATTAAAGGAACATATAAGAATGAACTTCAACCAAATGGAGACTATCAATAAAATATTAAAAACATAAGAAGAACAAACTAGAAATTCTGGAGTTAAAATGAAAAATTCACTAGAGGTTCTTAATGGCAAACTTTAGCTGGCATAAGAAAAAACCAAAGAAGTTAAGACAAGTCAGTTGAAATCCAATCTGAGGAACAGAAAACAAATGAAGAAAAATTAAGAGTTCTTTAGAGACTTCATAGGGCACCATCATGAATACCAAGATACACATACTCAGAATCTCAAAAGGAGAGGTAAGAGAAAAAGGGTCAGAAAGAATATTTGAAGAAATAATGGCTGAAAACTTCACACATTTAATGAAAACATTAATCTACATACCCAAGAAGCTCAAGAAAATTCAATAAGATAAACTCTGAAATCTAGACCTACATACACTTCACTTTATCAGAAGACAAAGACCAAGAAAGAATCTTGAAAGCATAAAAATCACATCATCTACAAAAATTCCTCAATAATGTTAGGAGCTAACTTCTTATCAGGAACTATAGAACTGAGAAGTCATTGGAACAACTTATTTCTTGAATGAGGGCTAGAATTAGTGACTTGCTTCCAAAGAACTGTAGAAAGGTGAGTTAAACATCACTTTACAGAAGAGAAACTTGAAAATGCTAACCAAATTTAACCTACAGATAGAAAAAACAGACTAGAGAAATGGGGTCTAAGATTTAACAACCATGTAGAGACAGTGCTGACACCACTACCCTCTGATTCACTGACTTTTCATTCCAGCAATTCTCAGTCTTTAGAATAAGCAAAGAACATCTGAGGAGTTTATTAGGAATGCATAATTCAGAGTCCCATGCACAAAGATTCAGATTCAACGAGTCTAAATTGGAGTCCACAAACTAAGTATCAAACAAGTATTCCAGGAGATTCAGATATCTGTGATTCAGGTTACACAGTGACTTTGGACCATAATTTGAGAGATCAAAATAAGCATACCCCGACATAATTTTTTAAACTTGTTATTTATACTTTTATATTAGAAGCAGAGTAAAGAAAAAATATTCTTAATTAAGGGTTCTGCTTATCTTATTAATAATAAAAGTTTTTAAAACATCCCATGCAATTATTAAGACACCTTTTCTTAAAAGGTATTCTTTAATAAAACTTATTTTAGCTAAGCTATTTAAAAATAATGTGATAATAAATATGCACTGCTACAGAGATCCTGGAATTATTGGGAAACCTACTGCCATGATAATTTTGTCTCAGGAGAAATTAGAAAATCATTCTAGACTCTCAATCAAATGCTGGATTCACAGTGATTTGTGTCATTTATTTACTTTCGTTGAGAAAATAAAGAGGTAGATGACTTTTACGTATCTCACCAGCTGTTTCACACATGCTGAATACAAGCATCAGTGGAGAAGCCGTTGCCTTGGTGGCACCCCCTAACACCTGACCCCACACCTGAATGTGGGATGCCTCTCTTGAAAAATACTTGCGTCCTTGTGCTGTGAGGTTGGCTCCAGTTCTAGCTAGCATTCCACTTCCAGATGGCTCCTATTACTATCTAATTATGTTTAAACCCTGATTTTATTTCAAATAATTTACCACAGTCTAGGGTCATCTCAAAGTACAATATTGCTGAAATCAAATAGTTTTGGTTCTAGGTCTATGGTTAGAAGCATTCAAAAATGGACTTCTCTGAGCGATTGACAGACCATATGGTAAAATCCATGGCAAAACTATAAAGCCATGGCAAAACTATAAATCCAATATTAACATTTTAATACAAATATAAATAATTTTTATAATTATTTGGTCATAATTATTTACTTTGTTAAATTTCCTACTGTCCTGAGAAACAAGTTAGAAAGTATCAAAGAAATCTATTCATTCGTTCATTTGCTTATTAATTCCTCTGATATTGATTGAAGTCTTATTATGTAACTCAATAGGATAAAGAAAAGGGGTTGAAGAGTTCTGAAGATTTTTATTTTTGAGTGGCTTTCCAGACTTAATTCTGATTGGATACATATGGATTTGAGAGAAAGAAATTAAGTTTGAATTTGGACTTGGGTTAAATACACAATTTTGACTGATTCTTTTCTTGCTTTTACAAATTCTAGTTCATTATCAGTATGGCACACTCATAGAATTAACACACTATGCGTTTTTTTAAGGATGCTGTTTACTTGTAAGTCTTGCCCACTTTGGGCACCTATGTGTTGAATCTAACAGAGTAAAACTAACCCACATATTGTCTTTATACAATACATGCACCCAAACATTAGCTTGAAGGTTTTTTTCAATTCAAAATTTATGAAGTCCTAAAAAGAATTTGGTGAAAATTATTAAATCCAAGCTACAGAATGAGAATTTATGTATATGTAAATGTAAAGAGAGAGTGTGTGTGTGGGGGGGAATATAAGTTTGCTTGTATTTGTTTTCCTAAAAACTCTAGGCCACTATTGTATGAAATGTGGGAAATTCTCTACTTTGTATCCCATGCTGCTCTTCTCCTTGACCATTTTACTTAGGATTCCTTGCATTAAAGATTTTTCAAAATACTCTATTTTTGTACTTGCTTAAAGCACAATCAGCTTTGAGTCTTCCTCAGCTGTTTTCTATAGAAGGCATTGTTTCCCTCCAATAGAATCTGTACAATGTCACCATACTACTCACCGCATTTCCAAATGTGCCATCTGAGTGACACTCAGCCTCTATCTCACCTAAGTATCCTGACTCCTAGATCCCTCTCCCAGCTGTGCCCCTTCTGTCCACATAAGCCTGTGGCTATAGAAGTGGATTAAGAACATTTTTAACGCCTTTTAACCTGGAAGAGAAATTTCCTGGATCTTCCTGGTTAGAGAATCATAAAGTTACCCATGTGACATGTTGGGTATCTCTGGTAACTATGGCTTAGGGGAATTATTAATTAATCACTTTGCATCGATTATCACAAGGGTTACATTATCACTTATGGTAATTTAACTTTTTCTCTGCCGGCTACCATTCATTTTTTTAAAAAAGGAAACGTTAGTAGTGATTATTTTTAAAGTTGATGTTTTTTCTACACTGTCCAGACACCAACCTCTCATCTGGAGTGCTGAACCCAGGTGTCTGACACTGTCAGGGAACCCCTGGAGAGCATGCACTGAGCCATACCAAATTCTAGTAATCCGGTCTTCGTTGTGATTATAATCTAGCTATTTAAATCAAGAACTGTATATTCTGTCTTAAGTGTTATTATAAAACTAATATGTTTTGTGAACTAAGAACAGTTTCTACACACAGTCAACCTTCGAACAGCCTTGAACTGCGCGGGTTCACTTACACATGGGTTTTTCAATAAACATTGTAAATGTATTTTATCTTCTTTATGATTTTCTTAATAACATTTTCTTTTCTCTAGCTTTCTCTGATGTGAGAATATAACAGGTAACACATATAACATACAATACATGTGTTAATCGACTATTCATGCTTTCAGTAAGGCTTCCAGGCAACAGTTGGCTCTTAGTTATGTTTTTTGGGGATCAAACATTAAATGCAAAATTTCAACTTCATGGGCATCAGTGCCCCAAACCCTGCCCCATTCAAGGGTCAGCTGTATATAAATTAATTCATTTAACTGCTACTAATAATTTCATATATAATAATGAACTGATCCTAATATATTTTGAATTTTTTTAATAATCACAAGTTATCACTGAACTAACTCTACAGTATTTATAAAAGATTCCCATTCTACATGGACACTTTATGTTGTTATTCAGGAAGAATAACTCCTTCTTTAAAGTATTACACTTTTCTTCAAAAAGTGAGTTTATGGGCCTCTGCACCACAATTAAGACATCATTGAATCAAGAATTATGTACTACAAGTATAGCTTATCTTTATATGTTCTCCCTACTCGATCTGAGTTTTTTGCAGGTACTGCTGAACATGAGGAAAAAGATATACCCTCACTGCGAATTTCCTTTGGCTAAAAGCAATTTGTCACTGAAGAGCCTCGTCTACTCACGTTTCTCTTGTTCTGCTTCCACTCCTTCGCTTTCTGTGTCACTTGGCAAGATCCACGGTTGGTGAACCACCTGCAGTTGCTTTAAAGATTCATCCTGCCAAAGAAAAAATTGATCTTCTATTAAACTCTAGAATAAACTTGTGACTATCTATATGGGTGAACACTTCAGGCTCCATGAACTACACGTCCAACAAACCACAATGAAAATTTCTTCACAACAAAGAGCTCTAGGTTTAAATTCATTTTCATGTCATAAGCATGCCTCAAACTCTGAACTCATTTATTTTTGCATTCTCCTTTTAACAGAACTTAATGTATTCATAAGAAGGAACATCTATACTATGTTCCTTCTTGAATTAACATTTTTATAGGAATCATGGCAATTGTTCTTAGAAATATAATAATGAAATATTCAATATAAAATTGCACAAATAGCACCTCTTTGCCATTTAATCCCTTTAATGAAAATAAAGATGAATAGAATTTAGAGAAAGTTCTCAACTTCACCCTCCAGAATGACTTCCCTACTACCTTACTCTCTCACCTCCTTATTTTCATTAATATATTTCTCACATATTTCCTTGCTACTCTGTGCCTTCTGTCACTCATTACCTCCCATCCTGACTGTAGTGACAGCCACCTATGAAGTTTTCCAGGATCAAATTTCATATGCTCCTATTTATCTCTACCAGTTCCCTGCCATGGTACGCCTCTAAAATGTTGTAAATTTGTTCATCCCCCATAAGTGCCCTCCTCGTGATTCCCAAGATACAATCGATACTTGAGGCTCTTCACGATCCATCCGTGCCTAGCCTGATCCACCACCAATTGCATCTCCATCCCATCTCGACTGACGCTTCCACTCCGGCTATAATGAACTGGTCGCTCCTTAATTTTGTCCTTCTGTCTGTTCTGCCAAGATGTTTTCCTATGTTTTACTTCTTACCTAGAACACACTACATTTATTTATGAGTCTCAAACCCAAACAGTTCTTCAGGCTTAGATGTCCTCTCTATTTCCTTCCCTGATCCTCCAAGACAGAATTACTCCTCTATTCTTACATACACCAATAGAACATTCACCATACAGTAATTGTCCATTCATATCTTTCTATCTCAAAAATACTGTGGAAGTCCCTAAGGACATGGAGAACATTTTTCACCTTTCCATGTACAGTATCTATTGTAGTACCTGGCAATACTGAGGTATTCACTCAGTAAACATTTTTGTAGGCAAAAGTTAGGAAGAAAAAAAAGAGAGGGTGAAGGTCTAAAAGGAAGGAGGAAGGAAGGATGGATCTCCTTCAGAATAAAATTTAAGTTACAATTTCAAATTTATTGAGCCATGATTCAAAAAAATATTTTCAAACATATTTTGAAAATTAAAAACATAAAATTAATATGACCTGTCAATTCACTTTTTTGTCCTCTCAAATTCATTCATTTCCCCCCTCTTTTAATGATCTTTTCCTCCAATTAGATATACCTTCCTTTTTTTTTTTTAGACAAGGACTAACAAAATAAAAATAAAAAATCACATTAAGATGGGTGTTAGACTCATCGGGGAGATCACTTCACAAGTTAAAAAAACATCTAATAACTATGTTGTATACCTGAAACTAACATCAGGCATTGGTCGAAGCCATAGCACTTCATACCACAGAGTAAACTTTATTGCATGCAAATGAAAAAAGTTCGGATGGAACACTAACTCAGTAAAACATGTAGTTTAGAAAGAGCATTAAAATGTTGAGTTGTTGGAATCACAGAGATAGTACAAATATTATATTAATAGATTGTTTAAATGTTTTGCTTCGGTTTCCTCTCAAGTACAGCTGGTTACATAATACACCTGTTTGCTTTATCAATGCCGACAGGACTAGGGTGTCCGAGGTCCAGCCCATCAGAATGCTTATCATTCTTTCTAACAAAAAACAAAAAACCTAAAATCTCGAACATTTTTAAGAACAAGAGCTGATTTCTCTTTGCCAACGCATTTCAGAATTTTTCTGTGGGACGATTAAACTGGGTCTGATCATGGTACAAACTCTTTCATCTTCCCAAGGGTAAGTTCTTCAGATTGCTTTTGGAGGAAGTGCCATTCATCCTTTTTCCAAAACACTTTCACCACAAGTATGCAAATGTCCAGGGACTAGGAGTGGTGCAGAACAGTGACATGTGTCATATGGAAAACAGGTGCTAGCCTTGTATCAACATATCATTTTATTTGCTAACAGAATAAGTGCTTTCTAAACTTCAGCAGTTCTGTTATTCCACATGGATGGCTTATTTTTGGATTCTCAAAATGCAATCAATCAGTAATTTATGTCATGTGTGGTTGTGAAACTGCAGTATATTCAGAGGGAAAAAAATTCTCCTTTGCTCAAATTTTTACCCGTGGATGCTTTAATTCTGAGGCAACTAAATACTTCTTTCCCTTTGGCTAAGAATAAAAATAATGTACAAACCATCAGTTTCCATCTTTCAACCAGGATTAATTACTTCCATTTTACTTCTATCATCACAGGATCCCTTAAAACAAGGATCCTTGAAGCATGCTGCATACAAAACAAAATTCCACTCCACTCCAAGCACATTGAACAGACTGATTCTATGACAGAGATCAAGCCTCTACTTACTTCCACTATAATGAAATCCTCCATATATTATTTGTTGGGAGCCAAGGCGAAGTACAATCCTTCTTGTTCAGGATCCACTTCCTGGTGAACCGGGCACCGGGAAAAGCCAGCGCGCGCCAACTCAAGGCACAACCCCTACCCACCCCCACTTGCATCACACCATTGGTGCGACCAATGAGATCGTGCCAGGTACCTCCCTACGTAAGCAGCCCTGCCCCCCTTTGTTCTTCCCGTTTGTAAGCAGTTGTGAAAAATAAAATTTTGAGGCTTGATCAGAATTTTGTCTTGCCTCCATTTCTTCGTATCTCCTGTCTCTACCCCCGTCCTCCACAGGATCCTCTTCGACCCGCGTTGTCCTGCCCCGCCGGCCGGGGCAGAATTGGCGCCCAACGTGGGGCTCGAAGTACGGAATTCCGCGGAGGACACCCACTAGAGAAGCCCAGGCCTGGAACCCCTTGAGCCTCCACGAGAGTGAGTTAGGCTCGCACTGTGTCGCCGCAAGGTATTGACCCGCGAGTACAGACTCGATTTTGATCGCCTCGGGACTAGCCGCCCTGCCGGACTGATCGGTTCAGAGGTAAGTGGGTGATCACTATGGGACAGGAATTGAGCTCCCACGAACTCTTCCTTAAGGGTCTTAAGGACTCTCTCAAGATACGAAGGATTAAGGCTCGGAAAAAGGATTTACGTGATTTTTTTACCTTTCTCTCTGATGCTTGTCCCTGGTTCCCCCAGGAGGGAACAATAGATATAAAGTGTTGGAAAAGAGTTGGGGACAGCTTAAATGATTACTGCACTGTTTTTGGTCCAACTAAAGTTCCTTTTTCTGCATTTTCATATTGGAATTTAATTAATGATGTCCTCTAGGTTCATTCCCATGATCCAGATATCCAAAAAGTAATAGAAACGGGGAAAACTGCCCTTAAAGAGATCCTGGACCCGAGACAAATTGCTCGGGCGCAGCCCCTATGACACCAATGAAGCTCAGGCCGCTTTTCCTCCCGGTCTATTAGCCCAAATTCAAAATGCCGGCCTCAAAGCATGGCGCCACCTTCCCCCAAAGGGTCCCGCTTCCACCTCTCTAGCAAAAATCCGCCAGGGGCCAGAAGAGCCCTATTGTGACTTCGTCAGCCGCTTAACAGACGCAGCTGAACGCTTAGTTGGGGAAAATGAAACAGAAAGCGCCTTTGTTAAACACTTAGCCTATGAGAATGCCAACCCAACCTGCCAGGCGACCATTCGGCCTCTTCGTGGCGGCAGCCTCGCCAACTACATCAAACTTTGCTCCGGAGCTGGGGCTTCCCATACACTGGGACTCGCCATAGGAGCAGCCCTTAAAGATTTTGCCAAAGGAAACCTCACTAAAGAAAAACCACAAAAAACATGCTTTAACTGCAAACAACCCGGACACGTTGTCCGCGACTGTCCATTAAACAAACTAGAGGGACACCCAACAGATAAATAACCACTAGCCCCCACCACCACCGTTTGCCCTCGCTGTAAGAGGGGCAAACATTGGGCTTCCGATTGTTATTCTAAAACAGATATCAATGGCCAACCACTCCCAAAACGGGGAAACTTCCGAAGGGGCCAGCCTCTGGCCCCGTTTTCGGAGCCGAACCAAGGGGCAATCAGGTTCGTTCCCCAGACGCAGCAGATCCTCCCCGCTCAGACGTTGGCTCCCTCTGCCGGGCCACCCCAGGAAGCGCAGGATTGGACCTCTGTGCCGCCACTGATACAATATTAATCCCGGAACAGGGTGTTCAACTTGTCCCTACCGAGACCTTCAGTCCCCTGCCTCCAGATACTTTCGGCCTAATCCTGGGGCGGGGTAGCTCCTCCTTAGCCGGCCTTCATATTGTACCAGGAGTTATAGATAATGATTACACGGGGCAAATCACACTTCTTCCCTCTGCCCCCCCGAGGTTCCATATCTGTGCCTAAAGGAAGGAGAATAGCACAACTTGTATTACTCCCTCTAAACTCCACAAATAAAAGTAATCTCCCACACCCTAGGTTAGATGCCGCCTTTGGCTCCTCTGATGCTTATTGGGTTCAACAAATTACCCTCGAGAGACCACTCTTAACACTACAATCAGACGGTAAAAAATTTGAAGGCTTAATTGACACAGGAGCCGACGCAACGGTCATATCAGAAAGATTTTGGCCCCCCGCCTGGCCCTATAAGGTCTCTATTATGCATTTACAAGGTATTGGGCATTCAAATAATCCTAAGCATAGCTCCAAAATACTAACTTGGACAGATTTTGAAGGCAGTACTGGCAAAGTTCAACTCTATAGAAATTGCATTGTTCTTATAGACCACAGAATTCAGGTCAGGAAAAAAGGATAAATAGGACTTTTAAGGAAACATTGACTAAATTCGAATTAGAAATTAGTGAAAACTAGGTAAGCCTCCTTCCCTTAGCTCTTTTAAGAGCACAATGCACCCGCCTACTATCAAAGAAATCAGGTTTGTGTGTTTAGGCTTTTTTTAAAAAAAAATTTATAACAACTATTGGATAAAGAAATTTAGTAACTCACTGTTATTGAGAAATTTGTTTTTCACTTGTAATTTCACATAAGGCAATTGCTGTAAAATGTTGTTTACTAGTGTACCATATTGTTAAAAGCCAATGACCAGTTTCTGTTAGCTTTGTAAAAGATTAACTTCTGTTCTCTTTTTAACTTCTGTTCTGGATCTCCTAAAACCCACAATCCCCAGCTACCTTGAGTAAGGACTTGCTTCGTCCAGGGGGCGGCCGCTGAGAGATGTTTCTCAGCCCCAGATGCCAAGCAGCCTTGCTCAGGAGGACAGGAGGAAAAGAAGTCTCATTTTAACTGTAATTGGGCACGGGCCCCACCTAAAGCAGCGTCACTGGTGAATAAGACTGCATTAGCATCTATCTAGATGCCTCAGTTCTGTTCCTGTCTGATTGGGCCCTTGGTTAACTAGCGGAAGGCTGGACGCAGCAATACTTCCCTAGTTCGGTCGGTCTGAGACGTCAGACTCTGACCCTGTACCTGTTCTGGTGCTGGTTTCTGATGCGCTAGCGTTTTGTGTTATCTGTAGTTTGTCTTGTCTGTCTGGGCTGGCCGAATGTACTGCTACCCTCCTATACTTATTTTGATTCTTTCCTTAGGTCTGGCCTCCGTGGCCCCGCCCGACTGGATGCTAGGTGAAAGGCTGATCCTAGCCCTGGCTTAGTTGGCTCTTGTGGGGATTTTCTCTTTTCTTACCTGTTTTCACTAACATGGGTCAGGCTTCCTTCTCAAATCATCCTATGTCCTCCCCCCTTCAATACTTCTTTAACCATTTTAAGGATTTCAGGAAACAAGCCCAAGCCTACGGAGCTAGAGCGTCAATCCCTGCCAGCTAAATTAGCCCACGTTTGGAACAGAGTGACCATCAGAGGGGCCACTCGACCTGCAAATAGCCTTCGAGCTGCGAGATATTATCTGTGATCTGGGATCGTTCGAGATAAGATCAAGAAACTTCAAGAAGACCTCATCAAAAGACGCAGGGAGCTCCAAGAGAACCCCTTTCTAACTGGGTTAAATGGACTCCTTCCTTACCTCCTTCCCATCCTCGGCCCCCTTTCTTGTGTTCTTTTACTTATAACCTTTGGACCCTGGGCTTTCCGGTGCATAACTGACCTTATTAAGCAACAGGTGGATGCCTTGCTGGCCAAACCTATCCAGATTCACTATCAGCGATTAGCCACCTCTGAGAACGCTCGTGAAGGGTCCCTTGGCTTCCTCCCTTCGGGGACGGCATGGTAACTAGAGGCATGCCTACCACCTCCTCTAATAAGAGGAGAAAGGTATGGGCACCGAGCTGAGTGCGGAGCAAAGCATCGCAAGGGAACGTCCCTTGTGACCTCTGGATTTCCCTGTGAGCGTGCCTGACTTGCATAGAGGTTGGTATCAATAAAGTATAAAAATCGGCTCTGCCTCTCCTCCCCAAAAGATACCAAGAGCCGTAACTGGTGGGCCATGACGGCTCACGGGAGGAGTCAGGCCACTACTCCCTCACTCGGTGAAAGCCCACCTCCCAAATAAAACAAAAAGGGAGGAGATGTTGGGAGCCAAGGCGAAGTACGATCCTTCTTGTTCAGGATCCACTTCCTGGTGAATCGGGCGCCGCGAAAAGCCCACGCGTGCCAACTCAAGACACAACCCCTACCCACCCCCACCTGCATCACACCATTGGTGCGACCAATGAGATCGTGCCAGGTACCTCCCTACGTAAGCAGCCCTGCCTCCCTTTGTTCTTCCCGTGTATAAGCAATTGTGAAAAATACAATTTTGAGGCTTGATCAGAATTTTGTCTTGCCTCCATTTCTTCGTATCTCCTGTCTCTCCCCTCCCCCCATCCTCCGCAGGATCCTCTTCGACCCGCATTGTCCTGCCCCGCTGGCCGGGGCAATTATTTATATACTTATACTAATAAAGTTTGGAAATAACTGTATTTGTCCTAATGATCAGGCTAAAATCCATAAATTTTTAGTAAATTATACTTCTGTAGCTCATTATAAGAATTATAAAATAGAGACTAAAACATAAGAGGGGCAGTAGTAAGTTTGGTAACCTATAAGTTTGAACTAATAGGATCTGGGAACCATAATGAAGATAGAAAAAATATGGTCGAATGTGAAATGTTATGAAATAAACATAAGCTGCTAAAATAAATTTATCTGACAAATTTGCTACAGTCCTCTATGTGTTGAGACTGCATTCCACCTAGTTTCCTAACTCATTCCATTTGGTGGATTTTACTCCCCAAGGAAATTGTAAGATAAAGCTGTAAAATGCTTTGAAATGGATGAAAGACTATTGGTTGCAGTCAATGAAAATTAAGTCATTTTGCTACTTTATCTTTCCATTTATTTGATTCGATGGAAGCTCTGAGTTTTTCATTGACTTTGAGCTATTTTATAACTATGTAATTTATAGAAATTTATAGTAATACAAATAATTCTTGTCCACATAAATACAAACTGTTCATTTGAATGTACTGATTATTACCCCATGGATATTGATCAGTTTTGCCAGTTTTTGCATCTATGTATATCTTCATTTCGGCATTCCTTATTTGACTACTTATGTGAGGGTTTGAATTCCTCTTTTAATTGGTTGCAATATCTTACTGGTATCCTCCTTAATTAATGAGTTAAACAAATCTTTGACATGTGTTCACTTTATATCGGTATGAGAACCATGATTATAACTTTAAAAAGAAATGTTATCCTTTAACAACATATATCAATTTCTAATGAATATCAATTACAAATTAAGCTTCCTTGAAAAAATCCTGTTTTGTAGTTAGCTAACTGAACTAAAACTATGGTACTGAACAACAGCTATTTCGATTTTTAAAAAGCAAATCCCTGTGCATGATAAAAAGAATTATTTCTCGTTATAGGAGAATAAGGTCAAGCACTCTCCTTCAGAAGTACAGTGGAAACTTCACTGCATTAACCATTACAAAATACAGCACGAGGGAAAAAGACAAAACTGGCAGAAGTGACTCTGAGATATTATGTTGCGTGGAACCGATCCCCTTTCCAGTTCAGATGGTACAGCTGGCAAAACCAGCCTCGACAGATTTGAAAAAGGTCTGCTTGCTTAACATGCTTCTTTTCTTGTCTGACACACTCTGAGATTGTGAAGCTGCCACATGACACCTTGAGCTAGTTCACACTCCTCTGTGTGTTGCCTCCGGCCTTCACCAAGTAACTTCCTGAAGTTGAGAAACTGCTCTAAATTGCTCTTTAAAAAGTTTCAAAAAGCATTAACTTTAGTCTTTATAGTTTCTCAACCATTTAAGTTGACAATACTTATCTGATGTATGCATATTTAAATTTAAAAAGTTCTCTAATAAATAGGGGATTTTTAACTGGTATACTATGCTGCTTCCCAGTCATTCATCTAAGAAATATAATATTTTAGGTTCTCTGCCTCTGCAAAAGGCATATCAAACTTTGAAAGTATTTTATTTTGATAAGTTCTTTTTTAAGTTACATATTTTTGAATAAATATTAATATTATGACTCCAAAAAATAAAATTTTCACATTGTGCAATTCTTTTTCTCCCTTGAGTTATCAAGTGCCTTACATGTAAAATATGGTGTGTTTTTTAAACTGTCAGAACTATTTTGAGGATTAAGAAAAGCAGACTATTTTAAAATACCTAGTTTTTTATTTGGTTAAAAATGCAAACTCTATTCTGGAACAATAATATATTAAATGATGGAAAAAATGAACTAGAAATTCCATTTTAGCTGTACTTTTAGAGAAGACCATATTGTCTCTTAGTGTTGATTTGGGTCTAAACAGAATTGTCTAACTTCATGTGGTTATGATTCTGTCTAATTATAAGACTAGAAAAGAGAGACTTTGATCTGCAAAGAGTTGTTCAAACTTTAGCAAGAAATGTTAAAAAATATTAAAAATGTAAACACTGTGGTTTATTTGAATTTTAGTGTGTACTAAATAAATACAAGCAAATGTTTGCTAGCTCAGTTTTAACTTCAGTGCTTCTAACATTTATAAATACTGTTCCTTTTTGATTGCTGATTCCAGTAATATGAGGAAAGAGGGCAAAAGTTAAATAAGAGCATAAGTGAGAAAAAAACAAAAATTATCACTTTTTGGCTCACATTTTAACATGGTTGCAGTGTACAAGAGTTTGAATATAGATTTCCTAAAGACCAAATGAAATAACATCTGCAAAAAGAAGGCAACTACTTATGTTAATAGTTCATTAATTAAAATCGTACTTACAGTTTTACTGTAAAGGATAATCACTTATAATTTTTTTAAAAAGAGCTAAAACCTCAATATCAACCAATAATAGATCAAAATACAGTGTGTCAATGAACCCCTAAGAAAGGTGAGGCTACCTTCGCCAGTTCACACAAATATGTAAACTCAAACTGTAGGACAGTAACAAATCACGTAAGCTACAG
This sequence comes from Cynopterus sphinx, assembly GCA_030015415.1. Classification (NCBI taxonomy): domain Eukaryota; kingdom Metazoa; phylum Chordata; class Mammalia; order Chiroptera; family Pteropodidae; genus Cynopterus; species Cynopterus sphinx. Next base: position 46,689,941 of record CM057389.1, on the reverse strand, counting down.
AGATTTCATATCTCCGATCAACCAATACTATTATTCCTCAGAGTGGACGCGTAAACAAAACTCGTAAATTTATTAATAAATTTTCCTCTACCTATATTACATAAAATTGGTGATTTTCCATGATGGAAGCAGTTACTCTTCTGAAATAACACTGGCAGGACCCTTTAAGGCAGTGCTTCCAGATGTTGGTGTGTTTACGAATAGCATGGGGATCTTGCTCAGATCCACATTTTGATTCTCCGAATCTGGTGAGGGTCCTGAGAGTCTATATTTCTTAGAAGCCTCCAGATGATGATGATGATGCTGATCAGAACACCCCACCGGGGAGCAATGCTTTGCCAACACCTCAGTGGAAAGGTACACATTCTCGACCTTCTTGTCACATTACGCGTTTACGACTGTGTATAACAATACATTTAGACTGCACATTCGTAATGATGGAGAAAATAAGGATCTTTTTCTTGGCTACAAACTGTAAACTTAGAAGAAGACATTTTAGAAGTTCTCTCATCTGTATGCAGCCCGCTTCCTGTCCCAGCACCTCAGTGCTACCCTCTCTCCCTGGGACATGTTACAAGGAGCATCAGGCACCCTTTGAGTGGAGGTGACTCATCACCCAAGTCCCTGTCAGCACGTGGGGGATGCTGAGCCAAATGTTAGAGTGAGCAACAAATCCTGTCGGGTGATTCTCTGGGTGCACACACTGCAGAAGGTGCTTGGCTCTCCTCGGCGACACTAACTCCTTAATGTATTCTATTCATTTTCTGTACCAAACGCATCAGGTCCAATTTTTCACCCTATATATCTTCTAACCCGAACTCAGAACACCTACCGTTCTTTACAGTGTTTCCACAAAGGAAATATACAGTATGTCCTTTCATTCCTTTTGTTACCCCTTCCCCATCTGCCTTTTGTAAAAGTTCAACCTCCTCCAAACAAGCATGAAAACCAGAGATGCGGAGACATAGAGGTGCTGTGCACTCTGATTTTCCTCTGCAGGTGATATCTGGAAGCAAGGGTGAGTTCGAGTATGGGTGCAGTGTTCTGAATAAATTCATGGACTATGCAATGCACTTAGTGGGCACTCAACATTTCTGAGTGGATGCACGCATGCAAGAATAAAATATTTAGAGAAACGGATTCTGTCTAGCTCAGAAGGAATATTTGCGATAGAAATACTCGGCCTCTCTGACTCCATCTCGTTTGAGCCTGAGTTGTTCCCATGGCCTGCGGGCTAATAGCTCCTGCTTAGTCTTGCATATAGACATGGTGATCAGCAGAGAGATTCTGCTGGTGCTGGGGGTTTGAAAAAACAGCCCCCCCCCCATTTCCCTTTCCCTGGACATGAAAGAAGACTAAACTCTGTACTTTCTTAAGATGGATTTGAGGAATCACTAGGGCTCCCATCCTCTTGGTTGGCACAATCTTGATCAATAAACTTTTTCTTTTGAATTTTGGCCTTTTTAAGTGTTGGGCGCATAAACTCTGGACCAGTAACATATTCAAACCAAATATCTGGTACTTCCAAACAGTTTCTCAAGTCCCTTCATTTATAACAGATTCAGATGGCTAATTTAGTGACCACTGTGGACTGGTTTCAGATCAGGTTTTATGGACTGCGGCCACTGGTTTATCTGAAAGTTCTCGAATACTGTTTACAGACAGCCCAAAGCCTATGGCACAGAGCACCCTCGGACACCTCCAAACGTTCTAAACGGTCTTTTAACAAAAATCTCCCACACATTTTAATGGTTAAAACAGAATTTTGCCAAATGCTTCCACAAACAATGTCCTTGACATGCATTTTGTCATACGAATGAACACCAATTTGGTATAGGTTGTTCTTCTCATGTCTCATTTCTGTTGTGCATGGCCAATATAAAACATGTGTTTCTCGTTTACAGGATATCAACAAGAGTTAGTGAGTGGAAATATATAATAGCACTAGGTTTATGCAGTTTTACCTTCATTTTTGGGATGAATTGATATGCAGCATCTCCCCATCAATGAGGAACAAATGTCATTTTGACAACATACTATTACTTGTTTTTGTGGGCATGACTTGTGAATGGGCACAGAATGGAAAGTCTACAGGCAGATTGGGAAAGGCCACGTGAATGTTTCCTTCTCTGTAAAAAATACTGTTTTCAGACTATGTTACAAGGCCACCTGAAAACTCACTTCTTCCACGTAGTTTTTCAATGATTGTCCTCCACTGGGGGCTTCTCCCTAGAGGCAAAGAGAAAGAGAGATCGACAAAGTCAAGAGAAGGAGAAAGAAAGAAAAAAAGAAGGGGGTCAGCAGTGAACCCGAGGGGCAGCACCCAATCACTAGCATTCCCCCACCATCTCGGCTGGTATTTGTGGGACTATCAGTTTGGCAACTTCTTACTTTGAAGGAGAGAGTTTTTTTTTCAAGGGAACAATATATCTTTCAAGTGGACGTTAGTTCACATAAACAAATAACCACCTGGAGCTGCTAACTAAATCGCTGGAAAGAAAGCTGAACGAGTAGTATAAAATTTTGTAATTGATTTTATAAATGTGTTCTTAAAATCAGATTTAGAAAAAAGGCACTAACCCTGTATGCTATATATCTGTGTGAAGATAACGCATAGACTTAATATTTTATGGAGAGGGTACAGGTCATTAACCTGACATTGCCCAAAGGTTATACCTGTTTACTCTTTCTCACCTACTTGTATTTTATTAGTAAATTCTCTATTATTTGTGCCTTTTACTAGTGCTTCACTGAGTGTTAGTAATCACTGAAGTTTAAATCACTGGAATTTAAAACAAACTAAAGATATATCGTAAACTCATCTAAACATTGGTGATCAAAACTGTCAAACAACTTGTTATTTTGGATTAATTATCTTTTTTTACACTATATGGTGGATACATTTGGAAATAAATTCTGAGATATCATGAAATGACAAATTTTAGGACACCAGATGTGTTTAAAAGATAACTAAATAAGCATGAATAAAGCTTACATTTGTTTCTAATTCTTTAAGGACCCTCCTTTTTAACTTTTCAAGGACTTTCACATATATTATCTCATTTGTTTGGTTTTTACTACAACTTGAGGTAAGACATCCTTGATTCAATTTAATACATAAAGAAATCAAAGGATGCTGGGTGCACTTCAAATCAAGGAGCTAAACAAGGTACTGCTGGGACTGGATCCAACTCTAACACTCTTCTACCTTGCTGGAATGAAAATTTTAACATAAAAAAATAAAATTTACTTTAGTTTTAAAAATGGTGATCTACACTATAAAGCACTTTAAGAAAGTTTTAAAAAAGCAAGCTCGTTTAAAACCAAAATTGAGCTAGGAATAAAGTACTCATATTCTTAAAAACTTAGGTGTGGTAATATTTTTTTCCCCAAATCGCAGCTTCCAGTAGCAAAACATGAATATGCCCTATTTTAAATGTTTCCAAATGCTACAAACTTGTAGGATTTTCAATGGATATGACACTGAAAGGGATAGTTAAACTAAAAGGGATACTTAAAGTAAAAGATAAACTATTAAGAAAAAAAATCAAATCCACATAAATCTCCCAAACTGTGAGGAATTTAACTCGAAGCACATAGAGAGGGCTGGACACTTACTTCAGATAAACTGCTTTTTATGGTTGAACTTGCTACGCTACCTCTCCTCATCTGGACCAATTGTCCAGAAGGAATACTGCAGGTCCTTCTGATGCAGCTCTTCCAGGTGATAGTCCTCTGTGACCTGATAATCCCTTCCCCTTTGCCTGGGCTGCTAAGGGTAAAAGGATTTGCTGGCAAACGGCTTATTGCAACAGATCTGCTTTCCGAGGGGCCAGCATCTGCGACCTGGATGGGTGGCCTCTGAACATATGAGAGGACACAGAATAGCCCCTGGGTGCTCACTGAAGACAGTGATTTGTTTCCTTGGAGTGGAGTGCAGTGGTCTCCACATCTGTCTGGACACTTGCAATCTTATGCTAAGACCTGGTGATGACTGAGCATTTTCTTGATGGTCAAATATTACTAAAGCACTGTGTGTCCTAGAAGGCTGTTTCTCAGGCCTGCTCCTTCCCACAGTGCCAGGCAGGTCTTTTTCAAATCTAGACCATAGAAAAGGAGCAACTCACACAACACCATTTGTTTCAAAGGCCACACAGACTGCAGTTTGGCTGTGACGGCCACTCATAAATCACTGACATGGATGGCACTGATGAATGAGGAACATGGAATAAAAGACGGAAGAAAATACAGAGGAAACAAACACTTCGCAGAGAGGATTACAAATGTGGTACAGGGCCAAGGGGACGAAGCCAAGAACAAGATATTAGGATCTCTGAGTGTCAGGGTCAGAAGAGATGGCCCCAATCAAGAGGTGATTCAGCACGTCTGCCTTGGGTCCCATGGGGCCAGCACGGGATAGCTAAAATGCTGCCCTTGCCTCCTGGCCCCCACTGGGTGTGCTAATGAAATAAAATCCCTTCCAAAGCCCAAAGCTGTCAGCTTCGGCCATCCTGTTCTTAGCTTTCAAGAACTGGCATTTGAAATAGGTCATTCTAAAAACAATATTTTCGTGATCACCTGGAAATGAATAAAAAATACCCAAATGCAATTTCCCTTGAAAAACAAAGAGAAGAAAGGGGATACAAGGGAGGCAGATGGGGACTTGCGAAAGAGGGAAAGAGGCAGAATACATGAAACCCTGCCTTAAAAATAAAAAAGGAAGAAAAGGTATTTCCTGAAATGTGGTTTCACTTATCATGAATCTAAATATAAATATAGTCGAGATAAAAATGTTTTAAATGCGAATTAAAAATATAATATTTTTCTCAGAGAAATAAAAAAGAGACTGATAGGATTACTACTTAACATGACATGGAATCATGGCTGTTAGAGACAAAGTCTCTTGTCACCCCCTAGTCATGTTCCAGTTAAGGGAACACTCTCCATGAGATGGAATACCCTAGAGATAGCACTAGGACTCCTGAATCTGTTGTCTTTTTTCACTATATCATGTGCCTCTTGTTTCAATCAGTAAATACTTTTTATTCCCAGGACATTTCTGAATGCAAAGGACCCACAAAACTTCACCCAGTATTTATCCCACCAGTTTTTATTAAGCTTTTACTCTGTGCCACATACTATGCTCAGTGTGGGGACAAAATGGTGAACAAGAACTAATTCCTACCGTAAAAAGTTCATCTTGAGAAAACAAATATACAAGTTACTAGACTGCAAAGCAAAAGTTACTTAGCACAGGTAAGCCCAAGGTACTATGGGGGAAAAAAATAGGAGGAAAAGGCACCTAGCCTTTCATTTACTTAACAAGCACATACTGAGAGCTCGCAGATGCTATTGGAGCTACTGGATACATGTGATGAAGATGGCAAAGTGGAGAGATTAAATGTTGAACACATTGTCCTCATGTTTAGTCCTCAAGACTTAGCCAAGTAGCTAGAGTAAGGAGCTGAAGAGGAGGAGGACTCCTATCGGGCAGAAGGAAAATTCTGTGCAAGGGCCCAGTCACAACAGAACAAATTGATGAAACCACAACCATCACAACGAAGAGCACCGATTACCCTGTGCACTAGAATGAGTGCTGTGATTTTACATATAGAGATTAACATCATCTGTCATTTCTTCATATTATTTCCTTGATACAGCTGCTAATATGATGATTATATGTTGTTTTCTAATTGCATTATTACACAGCATTAATGAATTTGTGACAGATGATAGATTAAATTTGGCTTTCCAAACTCTGGCCAACCCAGTATTCAGCACTGTTCTGATGCCCAAGAGAATCAATGGTGATCTATTTCTGATCAGTAAAAACCTGAGTAGAAGAGTTTAGAAACTCAGAAATTTTTGGAAAGCTCAGAAGCCTTTTAAATCACTGATGTAGTCAAGAAATAACCAGTTATGCCTGTTTTCAGGCTTACATATGTGAACAGATGCTGTTTCTTATAGGCCCGACTTTTCAAATTAAGTTAAATTTCTTTCTGAAAATTTGCACACAATCTTATGAACAAATACAGTACCAGCGCAGACCACATTTCTCTGCAAATGACACCTTTATCCAGCTGAGAAGATACTTGACTGTGTTAGTATTGCTAAGGGCTAACAGACAGTGGCATTTTAAGATAAGACGCTAAGATTCACTCTGCCTATAAGTTATTAACGCTTCAAGTTACATCTGTACCAGGAATTAGCAACATAAGGCGTGATCAGAAGCCAAATTCAGTCCCTCAGAAGGGAAAAACAATACTCATTCCCTAAGCATATAATCAACTTTCAAATTAAAATGAAAGCAATTTACATATTTCTTCCAATTTTTTTTCATGTTTAGTGGTAGTGCCCTTGCCTTAAAGATTTACCCTAAAGAAAGAAAAAGGGCAGGAACAATTATGGGATTAATGACTATTACTAAATGTTAAGTTTTTAGCAATTTAAGGCCCTTTAGTGGTTTTTATATTTTGAATTTTAGTCATTCAGTTGCAAACATCAAAAGCCACTGAATTCTATCCTTTCCATCAATTCCATGTTAAAAAAAAAAGGGAGTGCAAAGCCAGTAATGAGAAGCTCCATGTTTGCTAGAATGGTACTTTCCATCAGCTACTAGAATGGACAGGATGAGAGGATGGCGCTATAAGAATGGATGACTAGTGTTAATGATATTTAATTGAGATAAGCTAAAAAATAGACCAAGATATATATCACTGGTCGACTGACTTTAGAAAAATCCATTTGACCTTGAACTATTCATTATATGAGTCACGTGTGTCTTAGCTGATATGTTTGATTATCTTATCAATGACTCACATTACTTCACTATTATCATGTACGAAAAGCAGTATTTGTTAATTCTTTATAAAAAGCTTCATTAGGCCAACACAGCGAATTACCAGCCATAAGGTCTTGAAGAGTCACAGCTTTTTTTTGAAGCTGAGTTTTCAAACAGAACTATACGGTCGTGTTTTATATGTGACTATGAATGTAAAAGGACTAAAATCTTCAAAGAGTTATGTATCATGAAAGCACAGTATTATTATTTTGTAAACGTGTGTATCTCCAGTGATCCACCCGCCTACTGGTTTCCTTACCCCCTGTCCTGGCCCTGTCACTTGAGTCTTTACAAGCTCCTCTGACGCTGTGTGCACATTTTTATCAAAACACCTTTCACCTTCTTTTACAATCACTAGTTACTTGCTCTCTTTCTCATTTCACTCTACGTTATTGGAGGGCAAAAATTGTTTCTATTCATGTTTGAAACTCTACAGGTGAAAAGGCCAGGTTTCTTTGACAGATAAATTGAAAGAAAATGCAAGAAATGGAGGTGGAAGCTACAGATTAAAAGAGAGTTAGGGAGATATCTGATTTTAAAAAGTTGGCAAGGTTAACAGTAGTGTCACGGGATGCATATTTGGATGATAAAGCTACTTTTAAAATGCAAGGAGCTGATTAGGATAGAAGTTAGAATAGTTTTTATTCATGGGGAGAGACAGAGATTGTGACTGGGGCAGAGTGTAACGAAGGGGTTTCTCAGTTATCTGGCAAAGTTCTATCTGTTGACTGGGTTAGTGTTCTCATTATAATATGTAATTAAACCATACATTTGATGTAGGTGATTATTTCTATATTTGTGTTTTATTTTGTAACTGAAAGGTATTTAAAAGTAAACTGATAAGCACTTCTAAGTTTAAACTATATTGTTACAGGCATACTTGTAAGGTCCAAAAGAAACTCAGAGTGAAATTTTATAATGCTCCATCTATTGTTGGCTGCATCGCTGTGGTCACATATTTAGTCCCTCATTGATCTAAATCTTTTGGTCCATGAAAAGAGGCAATTACTAGTTATATATCTAGAAAAGTAGTTAAAGGACACTCTCATCATTCCGATTTAATATTAAGCTAATCTAATTATAACACTGACCTCATAAAAATCGGTTGGCGATTTTGATTTTTACCATTTGAAATAATTAAGCCTTTAAATTCTCTTCCATTAAGCTTTTTAAAAAATCAATAGATGTCACTTTGGCATCTGTAAAGTAGCTGTATAAATTCTCCAAGGTCAGTGAAATATGAATGCCGGCCTCATAACTTAAACCAAACATACAATGTATTCTTTTAAAATTAAATTAACCTCTCTCTTTGCAAAATGGCTCAGTGGCTAAGGTGACCAGCTTCCTGAACTATGACTCACAGGGAAGTAGACAAGGAAACTGATACACCTGATGCTCATGGAATACCAAGACCTGTATGCCTCTCCTGCTCACAGCCCATATTTTCTCAATTAAAAAGAAAACGATTGATTTTTGAGATAAGTAACAATATTAGGCATTTCTCTACATTGAGAGAAACACATTTTGCTAGGAGATGCATAGACACAAATAATTTTGTCTCTTTGAACATACGCCTCTGAGATTTTAATTCAAACCAAATAAACCAAATGCATAAATTAAAATAATATTGCCTGTCACAAGCTCGGCAGCTGATGCTTAAACAGTATAATAACTAGGAGAGCTATAACCTGCTTGGGGGAATATGTAGAGGTATAAGCAATTTCCCAAGAAAAAGGGCTGACCTCCAAATAAATAAGTGAAGTGACCTGGAGGAAAAGATAATGGGGGGGGGGGTGAACTTATTTAAAGTATCACAATTACTCACTGAACTTTTACCTGTAGTCTCGAGGATAATCTGAAGGGGCCATTCCCACGAGTGTGTCCAAACTCACCACCTGCATTTATGTACACACAGTATTTCTTCTGCTTGATGTGAGTTGGTTATGGGACTGAGACTATGGACCACCAGAAGGCGGTGATGTGTGAAGTCAAGTAAATATGGGTTCATATCCCAGATCGGCTACTTAGGCTCATGTGCACTGGGCAAGTTATAAAACTTCTCTGGGTCTTAACTTCCTCCTCAGTAAAGGGTGACAGCACCAAGTGTCTCATGGGTTACTGTGAGGATTGACTAAAATAATGTCTGCAAAGCATAGAAGACAAGAATAAAAACCCTGGTTGTCATCATTATTAATCAGGATAAAATGTATTAGTATTAGAATTAGGAGGATTTTAGTGAATGAAAGAGAGAAAACCAACTTTATACTCTGTAGGGTAGGGAGATAAGAGATATGCTTAATTATTTAAGAATACAGCTGGGAAGGAGACGTGTGTGGGGAAATCCGATGCCACTTTTTAATTTATCTATTCTTATTTTTGTGTCACTTTCATTCAAATAATGTTGCACTTTCAGTGACAGGTAATTACTGAGTAGCTTCACATACAAGTGAGTTTTCAGCAGTAAATTCAAGGTCAATGGAAGGTTGACTGATAGTAAGATAAAGGGGACTTTAAAAAGCCTAGGACATCAGAACTAGAAAGAAGCAAATGACACAAGTCAAGAGAAATGAACTGCTGAGGAAAGGGAGGAAGACTGCGTCTTAACAAGACTTTACTCCTGACCGTCTCTACTCTTCACCTCAAGACCCTCTCCCAATCCCCCACTCATGCTGAATAACCTCCAGGTCCCCAATAGTCAGCGTTTCTGTTCCTCTGTGTCTTTCCCTCTTTCCTTCACCCCTAATCTGCTGCTTTGTGCATTCCATGCCATCTTTCTGATATCACATAGAAAGAGTCTACTCTTGGTGAGTGCAAGTTCAGTGCCACCTGTTCCAGGAAGGGTTCCCTGACCCCCTGTTCGTACGGCCCCATCCCATGCCCCCTGGTGTTCCCATGGTACCAAACGATTGGAGAATCTGCCACACTGATAACCTTGACCTGCAGTTACCTCTACTACATTGTCAGCCCCACAGACCTACCCTTAACATTTGCAATCAAATGCAAGAAGTCAAACAGAGGTCCAAATGGCCAACATAAGATCACATAAAATATATTCCAACTTTCAATTAGACTTGGAAGGCCAGCTTCAGGTTCAGAGTTCTTGTATTTCTTCTGTACTATAACTTGGCAGAAAAGAAAGAGCAGAAAGGCGGTGCTGGCTCCAGTCCCATATCTTTACCCCTCTTCTTCACTACTTCACACTGCAGCACGAGGGGCTTTGTGTTCACATGTGTGGCTATCCCTGCCTGCATCTCCACTCATTTACATCCTCGCCAAACAGCTGCCTCTGGCCCACTGCTCAGGCCTAGAATTGAGCTTCCAGAAATAATGGACTAGGGAAATGGCCAGGAAGGTCCAGGAAGCAAGCTTGGGACCACTGGAACAGGAGAGTCTAGAATTCTAGTACCTAGCATATGGTCCGGCTCCAGGTGGATACATCCCCTTGACCAGAGGGACTCAGCCTTGGACTGGTCTAAGGATGCCATTGCAGCTCTCTCTCTGATGGTAGACATATCCATCTCTTCATTGTCTGGTACTCAGCACAGGGCTTGGCAACTAAGAGGCACTTCAAAATATTTACTGAATGAATGAGTGTTCTTGTGAAAGGCACACATTTCTCATGTAAGGTGCTGAATAATCAAGAGATGTGGTTAGAAAAAGAAGGACAAAGACTTGGTATAAAAATTTAGAATATTTCAGAAGTGAAGAATCAGGAAGATTCAAGTAGCCAAGAAATAGGGAGAAAGGTCATATGTGAGGTCCATTTAGGATCCAAAGAAACTCTCACCCAAATGTAAATCAGAGAAAAACATTTAAGAAATTGACTATGCTTGTTTTGAGTTGGATAATGGCCCCAAAACATAGATGAACAAATAAAGTGAAGACAGAATATAAAAATAACTACATAGGAGTGAGGTCCAATAAAATTGCCTTTCAAAGAGAGACCTTCGGTCCCACCAGCTAAAGTGGTCTATCTGAAGAGAGAGCAAAGGCAAAGTGTTTTGCAAAGTGATTGTCAGAAAAATCGGGTAAAACTTAGAAATAAAACAAAGTAGGAAATGATGTGGAGAAACTTCTTTACAGAAGGTATCTCTGCAATCATATTCTGCTAACTTCAGGGCATACTACACCCCTGAAGCCTAGCTTCACACTCTTGTAAACTATGAAGTGATATAAGAGTTTGTACACATCACCCAACACCCAACGACCTCACCACAATCTGAATGCTTCACTAAATCTAAGACAGGGCACAGAGCATGGAGCCCAGGATCACGCTCCAAGTATCTTTGATGGAGCACAGTTTTTCCTTGTGATCTAAAACCTTTGCCCTTTGGGGAGCGAGAGCCCCAAGATGTTCTATAGGAGGAAATTTCTATGTTAATTCTTAGTCCAAAAAGTGAATTTAACATGCCTTACAGAACAAAGCTTACTTTGGGGCCTTGAAAAGGGCCAAACCACATCATAGAGAGTAAGAAGATATCTTCCCTTCTCATGAAGGTATGCCCATCTTTAGAACCAAGTTCAAAGCAAACATCTTTTGAAGTCTTACTGAACATGACCAAACGCCGAAGTTTATTACAGTGTTTTTGCATGTGTTTGCATTTTGTGAAAACAGCTAGGATCAGAGAGGGAAGAGCCAAAAAGAGCTCCTGCCAGGTCTGGGAATCTAAAAGCCAAAAATGTCAAGAAAAAAAAATAATTCTAATAACATGTGTAGCCTAATTTTATACACCACTCTCAATGTTAATTGAGATAAACACTTGAAATACTTTTTGACAATGAACTTCAGAGCCAAATTACTTAGCCTTGTCTCACACCCAAAGCAACACTGCAGGTTAGAAGTTAAATGTAATTCATCTTATGGTCACCGCCAGTTAGTTAAACATATCAATTTAATAAAGCCAAGTCATGGAAAGCCAGCCTCAATATTTTTAAAGACCACAAGTCTCCCGGGAAACAGGTCTCTCTACTCTTGTAGAATGTCCTTTGAAGCTGAGAGACAACACAAATCAAGCTAATCAAGGCACCTGCCATGTAGAGTTTTGCCTCCAAATACTAGGAAACTCTGTAACTGCTCATGTAGACTCAAGGCTGACCGCCACGTACAATCAGAGTGGGCTCCAAGCAAGAAAATGAGTGGAGGCAAAAGTTGGCTACCCTTTTTAGAAGACAAAGAACACTGACAGCAAGTGAGAAAAAACAAGGCACAACAATCAATTTTTGAAATTTTCCAGAGCCTAAAATTAACCCAATGACATTAACTGTAAAATATTCTACTATGTTATATAAAAAAATCACATACATGTAGAATTAACTAACAGCCAGATAGCAGTTCATATTTTTTTTAAAAAAAGGGAACTTTAGGTACAACTTTACTGTGTGCCAGCAATGCAGTGAAAACTACCAAAAAAGCACTCTCAGTAGTAGGCACCATTAATGAAAGCACAATAAACACTTCTAGTTATTCATAGTTGAATTGTACAACAGGTGAGAGTATTGTGCTTTGGTTTGGTATGCTGGAAGGAGAGGCAACTAAAATAGTGAGAGGTCTAGAAAGAAGGTCACCTCAGGGGTGACTGAGGAATGTTTCCTTTTCATCAGAAGGACAGAGAAAAGCATGAATGAGATGCATAACTGAAGATTTGAAAGATGGAGAGGAAACTACAGTTCTTTCTTGTTTCAGAGAGCAAAATTAAGCCATAGAGATGAAAGTGTCGTGGAGACATGTTTTCTCCCCAGAGGAGGAAGCCTTGTTCTGGAGCTGTAATAAAGGATGGGTGAGGGCAGGAAGTTTCAGGAAAAAATTGATGCCTGAATCTCGGGGGTGAGAGCAGGCAGGGGCTGATAGAAGGAGCTCCTCACTGAAGAAGTTGCCCTGTATTCTTTCCACACCAAAACTCTTCTGTTAAGTCTCCTTCTCCCAGAAAACGTGGATCTCTCCCTGAAGTCTGAAAGTTGGGCATCTAACCCAAGGCAGATTAGTTCAAGTGACTGCTGCTTCCCACAATTACAACCCAGCTGTAACTGTGTCAGGAACACAGAGTGAAAAAGTTTTCAATCATTAGCCTTGTTTTTGACTGTCTTGTCTAAACGAAGAAAAGGAAAATGGTCTCTATCTAGTAGATGCTATAGATCGAGCACAGGTGCCTCTGAACTTAATCCTCACACTGTTTCTGTGAGACAAATATCTGTATTTTACAAATGAAGAAACTGAGACTATGAACATGGCAAAGGTTCTATGTGATTCTATGATCACAAAGCCTATGATCTTTCTAAAAGACAGAGAACAAAATCAACCATTGTATTAGTCAAACCGAATGCCTAAACTGGGACAGAGGTTGATTTAAGCCTCAACCTGGAATCCTGATCCAGTTCTCTATTAATTATGTTATGTTATTTTTGACTTCTTGGTTTTGCTCATCCAAGGCCAGTCCAACAAATTACATACACTAAACCTGAATATAAATGAGTATGGTGGACAATGAACCCACTCAAGTAGATGTAAAGTAACTTAAAGGGGGAAAAAAACCTACTGTGAATCATCGAAGCTTGTGTCAAGCTCTTAAAAGACTTTAGTAATAATATTACGACACCTCCATGCCCAGATAAATTTGTGTTGGAATCTTTAGTTTTTCCCCAAGGCCTGCAGGATATAAACATGTCATGAACGCTCCTGGGAAGCCAAGTCCCCAAAAGAGTAGAGAGGATATTGACTTTGGAGACAAAATTGGGTCTGAACCTTTGTGTGTGTGTGTATGTGTGTTACTCAGAGGCATGTGGCCTCTGGGTCAAGTCACTTCAACTCCCTGAGTCTCTCTTTCTTCAGTTGTGGAAAGAATAAAAAGAATAAGAATGCTTTTAATGAAAACATTAGGGGTTATATCTATAAATTACAGTGCTAGGCACTCAGTAAATGTTTCCCACTTTGATGATGACCCAGAATTTCAACATCTAGCCTTCGCTCTCCTGACTCCCTTCCCCATCTGATTCTCTAGCTGTCCTGAACTGCACGTGGGCTCCCAGCCAGACAGTTCTCTCCCTCAGCGTCAGTGAACCTCCCCTGCAACTCACCAAGCCATCGACCCAGAGGCCACCTTCTCCTGGAAGCTGTCTTTGATCACTCTTCACCCTGTAGGCTACTCTAGATGTTGCCTCCTCCCATGTGGATGGTGTATATATATCTGTCAGATCACTTCTGTGCTCTCATGGACATCTGTTCATTCAATTGCCCTTCCTACCACACTGTAAGCTCTTTAATGGCAAGAAGTAAATCTTTCATTTCCAGATCCCCAGTACCTCACAGAGTGGTTTATAATAGAAGATGCTCAATAAATGTTTGTTGAATGAATGAATACACTAAGCCTAGAAGGTCAGTATAGCGTACTGTTCAAATTCTATACTAAATCATTTTCTAAGAATAGTTCTGTCAGTCAGTCCTCTCATTATCTTATTTAAGAATTCAACAGATTTAAAATGCATGTGTATTTGCAAGCATTTTAGTCCATTCGGGCTGCTATAACAAAAAGCCATACGCACTATGTGGCTTATTGAAAACAAATATTTACATCTCACAGTTGTGGAGGCTGGAAGTCTGAAATCAAGGTGCTGGCACGACCAGGTGAGGTTCCCTCTTCTGGGTTGTAAGGCTTCTAGCTGTGTCCTCACATGGCAGAAGGGGCAATAAAGCTCTATGTGGTCTCTTTTATAAAGGCACTAATCCCTTCATGAGGTTTTCATCCTCTAAATATAATCATTTCCCAAGGCCCCACCTCCTAACACCATCGCATCGGGTATAAGGGTTCCAACACATGAATTTTGGAGGGGACACAAACACTCAAAGCATAGCAACTGATAACCTAAGCAGCACTCAGAAAAATCAAAGATAAGTTTCTCTACATTTTCCACTAATAGTCAAATAAAGATACCACTTATTGACCCCCACATGTATATGTATATTCGAGAGATGAAGTATCTGTGAGCAAGATGCTTATCCACACTGTAACTCCTTTACATCCAAGGACTCTCTTCAGAGTTGAGTATTGGGGGAGCTCTCCCTTCTGGCAGACTGTATGTACTGGGGGAAACTGAGGCAACGAGGGTAACAGGGCATGTGTGGAAGAAAAGCAAAATTCAAAATTACATTTTTTCTAATTTTCACTCCTCCTGGTAAAAGGAAGGCTAGATCCTCCATGGCTGTTTTCACCTGAATGAGGATAAATTATCCTCTTGTAAGGTTAATGGATGTTAATTTTAAATTAGGCTGATAATTTAATACTTTTTCCTTAAGTAAAATGGATATATATACAATGGGCATAAAAAAAGTGAGTTTGGTTATACATATGCAAACATTTGTTAGAATGGTTTAGAGGAATATAGATTGTGCACATATGTGTGTGTGTGTGTGTACAAGCGTCTATACAGAATTGTTTAAACAATGCTTTCTTTAAACCGCTGGCACTCTTCCTGGAAATGCAAATAGTTAAAGCTAAAATAATTAGTTTTATTTTTATCATTGTTGCATGGAATGACAGCCAGGTCACAGCTGTGCCAATGTTACTAAGCATAGTCACAGGAAAAGTAAATATGAGCTCCCCGGCCTTTACTGCTGGGTTTAGAACGACTTCTAGCCTTTGAGGAAAGGCATAGCCATTTGGGAGGGAAGCCTATTTAGTAAATACAGGCTTCTATATGAATAGGTGAGCCTATGAGGACAGTACAAGAGATAAGTCTGAGGATAATTTGTGTGCTCAACATTATCTCTGCTTGGGGCGAAGGGCCCCAAGGTTCCCATGCAGACAGCAAGCCACCTCAGTCGCATATGAGACTCTTCCTGCTTGATTTGGAATCAGGTTAGCAGACTTAAAGAGTCTCAATTAAAGACAGATAGCTCTTCATAATGATGCTATACTCCCTCATTTCTCAGAACTAACATAAACATGTTCATACATCACTCGTTTCCGGAGAGGATATTCTGGCCTCTCTGTCCCCCGGCCAAGTGAGACATGGACTAAGAAATGTGGCTGGAATTCAACTCCATGAAAGAGCCCTCCCATGTTCCCATCCTGACTCTAGTTCCGTCGGGAATTTGGGAATACAAAGAGTGGGGCTACTAAAAACCACTGAGCCAACAGGGAAAAAATAGTCCACGTGAGAGGAAAAGCAAGTCCGTTTTACTGTGTGTATCAGAGAGACTCTAAAAACAAAAACGAGAATAAAAATGAGCAGCCTTGCCCATGTGACTCTCCCTGCTGCCACCACAGCATGAATCCTAGGTCAGCCGAGGTGACATATTTCCATGATCACCTCAAGCTAACTGAAACCCGCGGAGGATGTGGGCTGAGCATCACCACAGTTGCATCCCCAGCACAGTGCTTGGAGCCCAACAGGCTCACCATGCGTATTCGCCTACCAAGTGGTACTCTGTTGGACTATTTCAATCCAGAACCCTGGACAATCTGGAGCAACTGCAAACAAGTTCAACTACCATGTTTAGCAGTTAACAAACACATGATCTCAGTTCATCTTTCCTGTGCCTGTCTAAAGTTGAGTGCGAGTAAAGACACTGAGTTCCGAGAGACCATGTTAGTTGCCCAGTATCTCAGCGCTAAAAGCCACTCAAGCCAGATTTGGCCTCAGGTCTGTGAACTCCAGGGTCTACACTCTTTCCCTGTATATTGTCTTGACTTCTCAGAACAGATAAAAGATTTGCTTGGCTTAACTTTAAATTCTGGAAAGACTCTGCACAGATTCAATATAATACTCAGTGCAGGCAGCATTTTTATTTTTAACCATGCAAAGCTTGTTAAAGTGAGCTGGTTAGCAGACATCTCTGCCCCACTAGTTCCACAGGCTAATAGTGGATAATGTGCAGAGACAGAAGAGTTACAGAAATTTCCTATTCACAGTAAAGGATTTAATCTTCATTTTGGAAGTTGGCTTGAAGGATCCTGACTAAAAAATTGCACAAATAAATCATAAATAAATGACAAAATTTTGTTTTTCATCAGATGCACAGCAAAACTTTATAACAGAATAAAGTTTATTTCCACCCTAACATTCACATTTTGACTAAGAAATGCAAATGCACTAAGACATCCTCTTTTTTAACATTAAGGAGGAAGAACTGTTTCAATTTATAAAGAAGATACTTGATGTGCATCTGACCACCCTATGTGTAAATCATCTATTAAGCCTTCTGTCAGCTGTGTTTAACTAAATAAGGTTTCTCTTTCATCTATAGGGAGAAATATCCACATGTGAAGACTCCAGATTTTCACAGAGAAGTAAGCTAGTCCTGTTCAAAATCATATCAATCAACACCATTTAAGTTATTCAAGATTTGGATCAGAATATTTATTTACGGGCAGAATTTTGTGAGTGTTGTGAGGATTCATTCCTATACTAGTCCTGTTCAGATTAATGTCCTTTAATAATTTCCAATTAACCCATCAGCGAACATGAAAAAACTAACAAATAAAACCTTCAAAATACAGGGCACTTAGCTGTTATTTACATTTCTTACTTTTTAAAAATTATTCCGTTAAACATATATAACATCTTTTCATCTTTGAGGACTCAATTTTGTCCTCCCAGCCACACCTTTCACCTCAGTACTGCATACTTCCTCTTGGAAGAATCTCTAGCCGAGGCACTTAGCAAATATTTGGGGATACTGATATGAATATTGATATGAATATATCAATGATGTAGGAATGGAAATGAATGAGTTAGTGTCAATTACAGTTTTTTAAAGAAGAAAACTAACACTGCAGTGCTGACATTCATCATGAACAGTGGGCCAGAAATTTGGTAGAATTATGCTTTTCAAAATAGAATAAATTGGTCCCTAATCGAATACTATGCAAGTGATCTCAAATATCCCTTTCAGGCCACAGATATTGGGAGAGCAGAATCCCCAGCTTGACTCATTCCTTCCATCAAGCACACACATGTGTCATGGTCCTGTACTCAGTGCAGTGGACATCGGTGATCTAACAGAAAACACAGGACTACTGACAGCTCTCACGTGCCCTATCTACACTGAGCACAGTCACTCTTTTTCAAGCCACAAATGCACCTGTTCATGCAGTGACTTCTTACAATACTGAGGATATATTTCCTCTTGGTGCCCAGGTGGTTTGAGCAATTCCAGGTGGTAGGACATGCAGAGAGAGGCAGCAATTTGCCAGTATTAAGAAGGCAGGCTGCGAAACTAGGCAGAATTGTCAAGGCCGGCCCTGCCAGACCCCAGCCTTGTTATCCTGGGCGATTACTGAGCCCCAGACAGTGGTTTCTACGGCTGCAAAACTGGGTTAACAATGCCTGTCACATAGAAAGATTTTATAAGATAACATCTGTAAAGAACACAGTACGGTCAGTAGCAAATAATACATTTTCAACGGGTAAAGGCAACTCTCGTAATAACACTGGCTTATTATTCTATTACTATCATTATGCCAGTTTCTTCTGGTGGAGTCTAAGGGGTTACAGAAGAGTCAATGTCTTCTGTGTCAGAAAGACTATCAACAGGAGATCTCACCAACTGGGATACAACTTTCCCTTGACAATGAAATCGTGACAGTTCTCTCAGGGGTGAACTTGGGCACTGTTCTGAAGTTGGTGGCCCTGAATGATCCTGTTATCTTCTAGAAATAGCCCTTCTACATGCCTGGTGAGAATTATTTACCTCAAGTTAGAAGGAAAACATCTGAAATTATGTGAATATTTATAATGGCACAGCATACGTTATTTCACCAGAATAAGCAATCAAAAATTGCACTTCAGTTGTGCTATGAAATGTTCTGTTTTATCGGGTTAGGTATTCCCTATGAGGTTAAACATACCAAGAAGATTTATATATGTATATATTAATGTACTGTTTATGAACTAAAGATTAAGCAACCATTAAAGCAAGTTTTGATGTGTCGATCCTATGACTAGTTGAATTTCATAGATAGTTGCCCTGCAAAATCTGGTCTACCTTGGTTTTCCTTAAAAGTAGATATTTTATGTAAACATTTCCAATTGTACTTTTCCCATGATTGGTAGCCTCTGATATTCATATCCCCTTAAAATGTTTAGAGGTGGAATTTCAAAGGTGGAGCCTAGTAGAGCTGTCTCTGCCTTTCTGTTTTAACAATCCCAGTACAGCCTCAGTTAACTCGAATATTAATTCTCTGTGACCAGTGACTCATTCACTTGAGAGCCTGAGGTATTCTTTTCCAGATTCTAGATTTATTCAAATCCCAGGGTAATGTGGGTGGGTTACGTTTACTTAATGTCTTCTTTGGCCTCGAGGTTCCAACCTTCACCTGCTTTTAACATTCCTTTCCAGATTCTGAAAAGCCCTGTTTACATAGAAAAGGAATTTTACACCTTAATACAAAGTAATCTTGAGAGAACATACTTTTCCACTTCACTCCTCAGAGCAGGATTTTGGCTCATTTCCCCACTTTGAACTAAGATAACAATTTAACATAAAGTTAAAAGTAACACTTCCAGGATATACTTTTCCATTTCTAAGGTCGACTGTATGTGTTATTAGTTTACAGTATGATTTATTTGCTTGGTTTTTCCCATAGCATAATATGACCCATAGAGCTTTATATTTTTTTTAATCAGTTTGTTTAACCAAATTATTTCTGGCTTTTTTTTTTTTTTTTTTTAGTTAAAACATGCACAGAATTGCTAAGACCATAGTAATTAAATGCTAGATATCAACCACAGAAAGGGAACTTGCACAGAACACGGGAGGCTCATTCTCTGAGCTTCCTGCTCTGGACTAGAGCCTGACTTGCCTCTTAAGCAGCCAGGAAGGCCTGGCACCACTGATAGTGACCATGCTTCTCACCAGGAACAGAATACACACCAAGAGATGTCACATAAGGACCATGCATGACAGATCAAAGTTACTAGTCAATTTTAACAATATGAAGCATGTTATTCGCACATCAGAATTTTCTTTATCACGTTAAAAATCACTTTCCTAAAACAAAAGGTTTTGAAAATATAATTTGTAGGACAGGGCTTATTTCAGTTCTTTGTAAGTTACATCCTCAAATTTCTAAAGGAGGGTTATATAAAATGTACCTGAAACTCTTAGTGTTCTATCTTCATGTATATTTTGCAGAGATATAAAAAGATACTATGTCAAATAGTAAAGCAAATGATCAAAAATGACTTCTTTGGCACAAAGATCAAGTTCAATTCTCCCTTGAAATCTTATCTAACTCTTCCAACCAACAGAAAGCTCTCCTAACTCTAAAGTGACATTTTGTATACAGTCCGTTATACAGTTTACCTTATGGTTTTCATCTTCATGCATTTAGATAATATTTCTAAGAGAATGTGCCTTTAGGGCTAAAAACCATTTCACTTTCCACTTTTATTCTATGAGGCTTTATACAATGAATGAGGTAGAGGAGCCATTTAATAATTTAATAAATAAATCTCAGTTGATTAACAAAGCAGGACACATGCTCTAATAATGTATTAAATTTTATGTTCAGTGTTCACAAGTACGTCTATGTGATCCAAGGGCACTCATGTTTTACCAAATAGTGATTATTTGCGCTAAGAGAACATGTTTTCAATATTCTAGAGCGATAGACATAAAATACGCTATTTGCCATTCTCTTTTAAGCATTCCTTCAAGAAAAAAATAATTGCAGCAGTACAGAGCTTCACAGAGTACTGTCATTTAAAAAAATCAGTGTTCTCTGGTGGACTAGGAGAAAATTGGATCCATACAATCCACAAAGAGAACTAACTGCCTACAAAGTTATGGGGAGTTTCCTGATATTAAAAAAGAAAATAACACACAATTTGAGAGCTAAATAAGAGAAATACTGGTCTAAACAGACCGCATAATGTTAAAATTAGAAAACATATTCAAACTCAACCAGTCTGTCTCTGATCCATCGAGTATGGCATCTCACTGATGTTTTATGGAAGAATAGGAGAAAATTTTCTGAATTTAATTAAATTAGGAAAGTCCTAATCACATATTACAAACACAGTTCCGAGGAAGTCTCTCTGAGGATACACCCAGCTAGAAAGCAGGTTATGGAGCCCCAGATCCGCATCCACGATAAAGTCTGCCGCTGATACCCCAAAAAGTGACCTGTCGGTTTTTACAGCATCACTCTCTGTATTGCTCACCTGGATCCTTTCTGTCAGTAATGTGCTGGTAAAAGTTTATCAACCAGGTCTCCAGGGGAAAACATTAAGGCTCCTATCAGGCAGCATTTGCTGATTTCCACGGTATAAATATTCACACAGGGCTGATTCCAAGCTGTCAATGTAATATCATCAGACTCAGAGTTAGGAAAAGATGATAGTCCCAGCTCCGGGGAGCCACTGTGAGCTGGCTCCAGGACACCCCTCAGGATGTGACTTCCAACAACCTGGTCAGTGGAAGAGAATGTCCTAAAAGACAGGAAAAGAACTACAGGTCGAAGCCTTGGCAGGGAAATAGTCAGAAAGATTTCAAAAAATTATTTGTTCATAAATTCAAAGGGAGAAAACTTGAATTTAATCAACACAAACAGTCTATGGAAGGTAAAATGGACCAAATTTTGATGACTCCACATAAAGAAGAGCTCTCTAATAATTTTAACAGAGATACCTTCTGCATCTTAAGATCTTAATGACTTTTGACCTGTAGATATAGAAGGAAGGTTGGAAGACTTCGATGTGGATGTTTGAGAATGGAATTCCTGTTAGTATTCTCCATATACTTCGAGTCTATGAAGCTGGGACTGCAATTAAACTAAAACATGAAGAATTGTAATTAACCCTTTCATCTTGTGATGTAAAGGAAGGTCATAGCATTATGGGTATATATCTGAATTTACATAAGGGTTTTGAGAAATTATTTGTAATATAATTTTTTAATTCACAGACATAAATATTCTATGATTTTAAAATTTCAATCCAATATAAGTTTTACTAATAACTTCAGGAAGCAATGTCATAATAAAAATAATTCATATATCTTTTCTAACCCCTATATTCTATCTATTCAAGCTGGGAGATGTTTTTTGTTTCTTTCTTTTAATATAGTCAAGAATTTTTCAAAGTAATTTCAAGTTTTTCTAACAACTCTTGGTATATCCTTATGTCAAATAAATCCCACCTTACAGTTTAGGAGGCTGATTGCAATTCAAGCCTCTAACTACTCAATACAATGTGGAGTGCCAGAGTTTTATCTTTCTCCTGAGTCCCCAAATACAACCACTTCACACAACTTACGTTTTTCTATTAAGGTTCACCACGTATTAAACCTTTTAGCCTTTGCAATATTTTCAAGCAGAGGAAGAGCTAGTCCATTTGTGCTTAAAATGATGAAAAATAATAATCCTTTTCTGAACCTCGTTGCTGTCCTAGTGGTCAACTCTAATCCCTCCATCCAATATTAGGATATCTTTCTACTTGAAATGCCATGTAATTGAAATTACAAGCTCTGTGTTCTTCCTGGAAAGAAGCCAGAATTTTTGAAATCAGCTAATAGTATGCATATACTGAGCTTGGAACTGTCATGTTACAATATGGGATAAATTATGGACATCGTTCCAGGTTACCCAGGGGTCCACCAGCATTAAACACAATATAAATTTCCTAAAACACTGAGGTTTTCCAGTCATAGAGTCTCTTTCCAGGATCTTCTGCTTTCTCCAATAATAATTTTTTGTTTCACTGTTCTTTGTGCATGGTGCCTTTCAGCTGCTATACTCAAAGAATTCTGATAGAACAAAATACAGTATAAAATCCATAGGTCTTATAGTAGAAGAGAATGTCTCCTGACCCCCAGTTCTGGCACTTATTAATCCTGTTACTATATCAACTTCTATTTCCTAATCTTGAAAATTGGGAATAATAATACCTGGCTAGCTAGAATACAACAAAAACTAGGGCTAATGTCTGTAAAGCCCCTAGCGCAATGCATGGACACAGCAGACCTTGAATTAGTGAGCTACTTTGCTAATGATGATGACTAATCGATTCTAAGAAAAATAATTCCCATGGTCATTCTGACTCACCACCAAGAGCAGTTTATCAAAGCAAACCAATGGACTCTATTCATGTGGATTTTAGAAATTTTCAGTTTGTGGATCACACAATGCTTTAATTTTTTTGTTGTGGTAAAATATACATAATGTTTACAGTTTTAACCATTTTAAAGTGTAAAGTCAGTGACATTAAACAGCTTCACGATGCTGTGCAACTATCACCACTATGTAATTACAGAAATCTTTCATCTCCCCAAAAGAAAACCCCAAATCCATTAAACAATGCCAGCCCATTCTCGCCTCCTCTCAGCCCCTGCCAAGCGCTAATCTGCTTTCTGTCTCTATGAATTTGCCTATTCTGGATATTTCACATCAATGGAATTGTACACTATATGTGACCTTTTGTTTCTGGCTTCTCTTATTTAGCATAATATTTTCAATGCTCTTCCATACTGTAGCATGCATCAGAACTTCACTTATTTAATAGCTGAATAATCTGTTGTGTAGATGTACTATGTTTTGGTTTTCCATTCATTAGCTGATGGACATTGGGTTGTTCCTACTGTAGACTATTCTCTTAGTACCTATTTTCATTTATTTTGAGTATATACTTAGGAGTAGAATTGCTGGGCCATATGGTAAGTCTCTGTTTCACAGCTCTAATTTTGTGCCCTGAAAATTGCAAAGAAGAAATTTTAAAAGTTAAATATAAATTTACCATGTGACCCAGCCATTTTACTAATTGGAATATCCCATGAGAAATGAAAATATATATTCACAGAAAGAGCTGCCTGTGTATATTCACAGCATTTTATTCATAATAGCCCAATGTCAGAAACAACTCAAATGTCCATCAACTCAAACTGATAAAAAAAAAAGTGGTGTACCCAGCAATGGAATACTACAAGTTTTCAATAAAAGAGAATAAGCTACTAATCATATCACAACATGAACTTCAAAAACATTATGTTAATTGAAAGAGGTCAAACAAAAAACCACAGGCTGTATAATTCCATTTATATAAAATGTTGGCATAGGCAAATCTATAGAGACAGAAAGTAGCTTCACAGTAGTCTGGGACTAGGAGTGAAAATGGATTTTAACTGTAAAAAGGCATGAGAAATCTTATCAGTGTGATAATAATGTCCTTATACTGGATTATGAAGATGCTTGCAAAACTCAGAATATTTGCCAAAAATCACTGAATTATATACTCGATATCAGTGAATTTTATGATAGACAAATTATAACTCAGTAGAGTAAAAACAGTTGGGTAAGGGAACATGCAAGGTAAAAAGATATGTTACCATTGCTGGCTTGAGTTAAGAAATTCATCATCATACTCAGGGATCACAAGGACCCCTAACTGGTGCCCTTGTCATCTCTGTAACTCTTCTCTTTCAAATTCCATATCGAGTAGCCACCAAATTATTCATTCTAATATTCTAAAATTAATAGAACACACTCAGAGGTATACAGAGATCTCTATTGCCTTCAACCTAGCATTTGGGTTCTACCATCTCTCATTTCTACAACTGAATAACAAATTATCTGCTACACTGCAGGTTTCTATGGCCACTTACCCTAAACTACAAGGCTTCCCATGTCTCTCATCTAGTGTGCTTTATCCCTTCTCACAGTACATATGAAACCATCCCCACATTTAAGATTACCCTCAGGTTTCAGTTCCTTCAAGAGTTTTTTATTATGCTTTTAAGCCTGCTTTAGTATTCTATAGTACTCTATTTGTCTTAATCCTTCATTTTTACCTTTAAACATAGATGGCATTGGGATATAGAAAGCTTGGGAAATAGATCACCTGGGTTTGAATTATCCCTGCACCAAGTATAAGTTGTGTCCTTGAGCAAGTCTAATTAACCTTTATTAATTTACTCATTAATAAAACAAATAATTCATCATTGATTTGTTGCTAAAATTATGTATCATACATGAAAACACAGCATAACAACTGGAACACTGAAAGAAATCAGTAAAAGTCAGTTCTTATTACAATTTCTATTATCTTTCTACACTGAATTATAATCTGATTTCTGCTGAATTCCTTAATTCCTATGACAAGATGGTATATTTTGAGAACACAAATTATACCTAATCTTTGTGTTCTCTACAGCATTAGGCACAATGACTAGACAACCACTGATTGAATTCTTGATTGACTGACCAATTAATTTTAAAAAACTTAAGGGACAAAGCTCCTGAATCTATGCTGAGTGTTACAGAATTATTGGTCTCTTTCCATTCCACCTAAATTCCTGTCCTCTCAAGCTGGTCTAGACATGGACAAAACAGAGAGCAACTAAAATGTAAAACGATGCAAACAGAAAAATCACAAATTTTTATTTCCAGAGGCCCACAGTTGGATCATTTACTCATTTATTTATTCATCCATTCATTCCTTTGTCTACCAAATTATATCCTGAGGTAAAAATAAATAAGACCAGTTTCTAACCTCAGAGGTTTAGAATCTAATAGACTGAGTAGCTTAAAAACAAAATGTCTTAAAGTATCATAGGGCATGAGACTGAGACAGGCACAGGAATGCAGCAGCTGTTGGGACACAAAGAAAAGACACAAGAGGAGTCAGAGGTGGATTGAGAAGGCCTAACACTAAGAGAAGATAGGGGCTTTCCTGGTGATTCTAGAAGTGAAAAAAGAGGCTAAGAGAGATTTCCATAAAGTAGGAATAGAGAATATCTAAATGTGAAAGCTTGAAACCAAGATCTATGATTCCAAAATGGCAAGTCATTCACAATGGATGAGCAAGATACAAGGTAGAGAGATGGTTGGGCCAGATAACTGAGAATCATATGTATCAAAGCAGTAACGACTTTGGATGTTGTCCTACCAGAAACGCTAATATGATCTGATTTTTGTTTTTTTTTAAATCTTCTTAGCTTTGAGTAGATGGATTGATGGTGTAAGACCAAAGGCATGAAGATAATTTTCAAAAGAAGCTTGGGTAAGAGATGCTGAGGAGTTTGAATTAAGGAAAAAACAAGGTAAGTTTAAGGATTTTAGCTTTGACATTTTAGGATTGAAATGCCATTGGGTTCTGTGTTGTTTTTTTCTCCTTTGTGGTAAGTGGTGATGTTTGGGTTTGGTTTAGTTTTGTATATATAATTCTGAAACTCGGGGACAAGACAGAACTGGACTTGAAGCCAGAAGAAGTTGTGGGTGTGAATGACATTACTGAGAGAATTTGCAAGATGCGCAGAGATACAAGAAGTAGTGCTGGTAAACACCAAGAAGTAGTGCTGGTAAACACCAAAACTTTAGAGGCAGACAGAGGAAGAGCCCTGGCAAAGGAGACCAAGATAGATGGCTAGAGAGCTAGATAATCAGAGGAGAATGGTGTCTCGGAAAACAAAGAAGCAGGACCTTCAAGAATAAAGAGGTGGTAGTCAATTATACCAATTTTCACAAAAAGGCCAACAGTAGTTCGCTGGACTTGGACATGAAGAACTATGCACTTTGGCAAAGGACTAAACAATTAACAAGTGGGAAGGAGGCCGAGTCTCTCCAGGACTTTGATGTAAAGGGCATGAGAGAGAAAGGGGCCTGTTTCACTCATCATAAAACATGAAATAATTCATGTACTTGTTTGCTAGTAGGAGATGCTTGAGAATGTCCAGAGTCCACAGGAAATTAAGAAAGGGTGGGTTGAAAATACAGCAGAAAAAAGAAATGTTTATAGAAAGAAAGAAAGGAAGGAGGGAAGGAAAGAAGGAAAAGCAAGAGAGGGAGAGAAGGGAGGAAAGAAAGGAGTTTTCTTGAGAGCAATCTTGAAACAGGATAATCAGACCTCTTCCTCTGAGACTGGATGAATAATAAAGGTGAGAGGCTGCTGATATACATGAGTATGGGTTTTGGGGATGTAAAGAGATGTCCCACTTGATGGACTTGAGTTTTCTTTATTTGTATGGTTTTGTTTGTGGTTAGTGTTTTTGTCTTAAGAAATCAGGAGCCAGGAATAAGTTTGGGATATCTGGGATGGAAAAAGACATTAAAGACAGATGAATGGACTGTCAAGGTGAATTGAGAAATAAAATTAGAAGGCATTATTTCTGAAATTCAACAATCGCCAAAATTATGTGATTTTTCTCTGTAGTACTTATTAGTCTGTGTGTAGAAATAGAGAGAGTGAATAGGTTGAATGAACTCAGGGCTGGAAGTTAGCATCAAGAGAAGGCGGAGTCAGCAATGCATTGATGTGATGCATCACTGAGGTCACACAGATGGGGCAGCCATAAGGCAGTAGTAGGACCCGGGGTTCTCATAGAAGTTAAAGATGGGAAGGGATGGGGCTAAGGGATTGAGAAACCACCAAGGTATCCTCAGTAGAGACTGATACCCTGGAGTGTGAGTCCAGAGATAGAACAGAGCTAGGTCTGATAAGCTCCAGGGTGTGGCCATAGGTGTCAGATATCAGATGAAATTCTTGTAGAATGTAAAGAAAATCTGAAGACAGCATGTTGAATAATTTGGTTCTGCCGAGTGAAGAAATCTTCAGTGACTGAGGACTGTGAGTGGTAAACTGACATTGTACCAAATAATACAGACTTCAGAAAAAGAATTTTTACTTAGAGTTGAAATGAATAGTGAGTGAGTTGCAATGGAGAACTAGGATAAACTCAAAACTGCCTCTTATACCTGGTCTGAGAAAAATGAGTATTTGCGTCAAGAAAGGAGTGATGAAGAAATGTCTGGGGGAGTATTAGGTTTCTACTGAGGACAGAAAATGGAGGCAGCGATAGGTAAAGAGGCCGAAGATAAGGAGCATTTTATTTTCTATAAGGTTTCAAAATGAGAAAATAAGAGCATTCTGCTCTTGGGTCTACTTTTGTTTTGGAGATTCTAGGACTTTCTGCTTCCCAAGCCAACCTGTGCACAATTCCATTACTGACAGCTACACTGACAGGACAGCCACAATGAGAATACCACACAATGAGAATACCAAATATCTGATTAGCGGGTATTGTTATTTAACCAGATAAAAGGAGAAATTTCAAAAGAGATTAAAGGCCACAAAATAGAAATCACCCAAGACTCATGTCATCCTATAACTCTCGCCCTAAGCGAGAGGCTTTAGCAAACCTGCAGTACCCAACACAGACAAGCTGCAACTTTAAGTGAAGTTGAAAGAGTTATGTTATTTTCGAAGTACACCATATATTCTACTTACGACAATGGCCCTTTGGAAAAGGTGGCTAATGAAGAACAGAACACACAAGTGTTCTCTGAGTAATTTCTCCTCCTTCAATTCAACCCAACAAGCATCAACGGAGCATCTCCCTCCCACTCTTGTCACTGTGCTAGGTGCTCCATTATCTTGAGATCAATATGACTCACAATAAAAATTCTATTTTCGTTTCTTTTTTTATTCTCAAAGAGAGCAGCAATTGGGGTGCATTTATTTCCCCCTGGAACCGGTAGGCTGGGAGCAGAATACAGACAGACACTGGGGCACGAGGGCCTGACATGGCCTGGAGTTTGGCTGACTTGGGGGTGACAGTAAACAGGTGTGCCGGCATGCCCGGGAACTGAAGTGATCCCCCCAAAGCAGAAAGAAGCTTGGGTCGTGGAAGCAACACGAGTGTTAGGCTTTTTACAGGTGCACTAGAAGGGTTATGGAGTGAGTGTGAGATGGGTGTGGTAGGTGTTATTCTCTGCTGTATTATGTTATTGGTTAAAATAACCTGATGTTGGCAATCCATATTATGAAAATCTCTGGACTCATATCAAACACAGTATGATAATTTGATTGATGATTTTTCCAGTCAATTTGATTGATGCTAAAAATTTCAAGGTTATTCAGAACGAGCCTAAAGAAATTCCAGTTCTATGTGATTTGGGGAAGCTTATTCTCTCTTTTCACATCTTTGAAATGGGAATAACAACAATAGTTACAGGATTGTTGGAATAATATACAAGCATTTTATAAACTGCAATACACATATGAATGTTAGTTATTGATTTTTAAAACCCGGCCGCAGAGATTTGTAAAGACAAAGTTTGCCTTGTTACCATCTCTTTTACTGACTGTGTGAAAACACATCAAAAGTCAACTATTTATTTGACATTCGCACATCATGGCTGAGCAAAGACTGAAAAACCACAGACAAAATGAGTATGTTACGCTTAAGTATCCAATATACAAAAGATGACTTATTAAGTTTTTTGCTTTCCTTTTATGTCAACAACTGTATGAAAATGTCACTAGTCTGAGAAATGGAGAACACTTCTAGCAGGAAACCAGTCAACATCAGAATAAAGAGTTTTCCTAAATGGGACAGAGGTGTTGTTGAATTAAAGATTATTAATTAACTACACTGTGTACGACCAGCCTCTCAGAACAGAACTTAAATAATTAAGCATTCCCACAAAAAGAAAAAGTGGAAATTTGATGTATTATAAGTTTTGATTAGAAGTAATGCAGTTAAAATTTAATACTCATTAAAAGCAAACATAATAAGGCTGGTTAGGGTCATTCCCCAAGTATAAAACACTTCCTTGTGAATTTCTAACAGTTTTCATTTATTCATGACTTACTGCATTATTGAGGTTTTACTTCTTTTACTTCTCAACTTGAGGAGTAACTCGAAGAAGCAGTCATACTTGCAACTGATTTAAAGAACAAGAAATCATAGCTATGGCCTCCTATATCTAATTTTGTCAATCTTGAAAATGTTTAATATTCTTCTATTTGAAGTTTGTTTATAGCAGGACAATTCTTAATTTCAAAATAAATCTTCCACCCAAACCATATGTATAAGACAGATAATGCCAGAACCAATCTGGTTGAAGGGAGCAGGGCCCAGAACAGCACTCACAGGAGTCTAAGTTCATGGTCCTTGGCCTCCAAAAACAGGTGGGAGAGTGACGACTTGAATCCCAGCAGTGCCCCAAAGAAAATGACTGTGGCTTTGAAATGTGACACACTTCAGTTCTGCCTTAACCTGCTCAAGCTTTTTAACAAAATATGATAGATTGGGTGGTTTATAAAAATCAAAACTGTATTTCTCATGGTTCTGGAGGCTGGTCAGTCCAAAATCAATGTGCCTACAGATTCTGTGTGTTGCCTGGTGAGGGCCCAGCTCCTGTTTCAAAGACAGCTGTCTTCTTGTGTCTTCACGTGGCAAAAGGGGCAAGGAAACTCTCCAGGGTCTCATTTATAAGGGTTCTGATCCCATTGATGAGGACTCCGCCTTAACTATCTCAAAACGCCCCACTTCCAGACACCATCACACTGGGGACTGGAGGAAGAGGTTTCAACATATTAATTTTGAGGGAACAAACACCCAGTGTATAGCAAATTCCGATCACACTTCTACCATTAGTCGTAGTTTCTTACCTTCTCTAAGACTTAGTCTCTCCATCTAAATATGGAGATAAACAAACTTATCTTAACAATTTTAAAGAAGTTAATGTAGGTAAAGCTAAAGTATTTCACACAGGGATAGCCAGGGCCCCTACTCTCTGGGAGAATATGGTCTAGGAGAATTCCTAGACATTCTCAACAAGTTTCCCTTTTTTCTCATCTATCTATATATCTATCTGTCATCCATCCATCCATGCATCCATCCATCCATCCATCCATCCATCCATCCATGCATCCATCCATCCATCCATCCATCCATCCATCCATCCATCCATCCATCCATCCATCCATATTTCTTTCTTTCTTTCTATCTATCTATCTATCTATCTATCTATCTATCTATCTATCTATCATCTATCTATCATCTATCTATCTATCTATATCTCATCTTCCCATATAGTAGTGGACCTCAATCAGGAAGGCCTGGCCCCTAGAGGTACTTGTAGTACTGCATTATCCTCTAGATGAGAATTCCTGGGTTGGATGGTCATGTGGACAAATAAGTTCAAACAGAGCAGTGCAGAGATCTTAAGATGGTGAGTGTGACAGTCGTGACCAGGGCTGAAGCAAACAGAGGGATCCAGGATGGTCCCCAGCTTCTTAGATTAGTTGTCTGGGAGACATAGTTATGGTATATCTATAGGAAGAAGTTTCTGCTGAGGATTGTGGTGATTGGCCAGAAGAAAGAGATGGAAAGAAAAGAAATCTGAAGGTGGGAAGTATGTTGAGAAAGACTGCAAGCAAAATTAAAATCAGGGAGGGGTCATTCATGTGGTGATCCACCCGAAATGCAAGCTAGCAAGCCAAGTCCACCGAGAGTTATCGATTTCCCCTGAGCTGATCGCTCACATGGTCTTTAAGTGGTGGAACCACAGGAAGAGACAGTGGAAGGAAATGGCATCCCTGGCAGAGATAAATAACTTGCACGTCTGCAAGTCCTCCAGGCTGGGATATTTTTGTTCCTTCCTTCCTGAAGAATAAACTTGACATGGATATTACGCAACTTTTGTGGTCTCCAAGTAAAGATGTTTGCTGATTCTTGATTGCTTTTTCTTGACCTCATTTGAAGTTTGTCTCCTTAGGCAATATACCCTTTATAGTTCTTTGATTAGAAGATCTTTCTAGAAATTCCTTTTTATGACATGCACACTTTCTTGCTATTGGAATGCAAACACTTTCTTAATAAACATTAAAAAGCAATAATGAAACTTAAAAAGGAGATGGTAAGTTCCATAAATTCAGATTTGAATGAAATAAGTACAGGCATCTGAGCCATGATTCTTAAGAAATCTGAGTAACTTTTTACAGTTGTGACATTAGAAAGATGTTTACTTAGAAATTACTAAGCTTCTTTTCCCAAAAAGCTTGTGTTAGTTCTGAATCAAAATGTCCTAATGTGCTGAACAAAACAACTGAAAGTTACAATACCAATTCTGCCTCTAATTTATAAGATTCTTGTGAACACTAAACTTTGTTTTAGAAACTACAAAAATCACTAGATAAAATAGCTTTTATATAAGAAAATGAAATAAACCACACAAAAAAACTATATTCTATATTCTGAAAAATGATATACCAAGCTTCTCTCAAAAGATCAAACCTTAAGCCTATATCTTTGAAAAATCAATAATTTTGTTTCAGGGCTGCAATAAAGAAGAGCTGCTTATTGTACGATGATGGTTAAATTCTTTGATTCTGAAAAAAAAATGAATGAAAGAAAAGTCTTTAAATCAAAACATGGAAAGCTACAATACTAAAACAAGACTTGTACACAAGTCAGCACAGGCTAACTCTCCACTGCCCAGATGGCACAGTGGCTAAGTGAGCAGACCCTGGATTTGGGCCACCCTGGGTGGGTGCAATCCTGACTTAGTTTATGAACTGAGGGACCCAAGGCAGGTTATTACACTGCCCTCACTCTCTCTCAGTCTCCCCATCTATAAATTGCATAACAATTAAGATCTTTTGGCAAAGAATAAAAGATAATGTTTGTAAAATACTTGACAAAAATAAATACTAAGTAAGTATTAGTTGGGACATTATTATCCCTAATTAAGATGAAAAGAAAAAATTCAAGCTAACATAAAAGGAATGGGTTCTTTAAAAAATGACATTAACAAATATTGAGAATGTATTAAGTTAGATCCTTTCTTCATAATAATCACCAAAATAAACTCAAAATTGATTAAAGAATTTAAGGAAAATACATAAAAAAACTTTAGGTAAATAGTTATCTAATATGGGGGGCTATATCTAAAAGAAATGAAAGAAATCATAAAAAATAGAGTTTCAGCATAAGAAAAAAATCATAACATTAAAAGGCAAAGGAAAACTTACTAAAAATATTTACTATAACTGTTAAATAAAATGAGTCATCATTTTTTGTGCATAATGAATATTAACAAGTCAACAGGGAAACAAACACACTGAAATAAATATAGCCAATGGCAAAGCAAAAACAATTTATAAAAAATAGAAACAGGGGTCTAATAAATAGATGTAAAAATTATTCGTGAGTAATTTAAAAAATTACAAGTAAACAATGAAACTTAACTTTACGGACCCAAAATACTCTATTTTACATTTATCAGTAGGCTAAATCAACTTTGTGAATTTTTTATTTATGCATCTATATATTTTAAGAGAATAGTTAATTCTGGTAAGGGTTTGGGAGATTCCTGGTTAAAGCGACAAATGAACTTTTTCTGGTATGTATTAAGAACTTTAAAATAGTTAATATTCCTTGACTCTTTTAAGAATCTAGCCTAAGGAAAATACTAGACACACGAGGATTTTGAACACAATTGTCTTCAAAGCATTACTTCTAAGCCCCAAATCTCAGAAGCAACCCAAAACAGTGTTTCCCAGCCCTTTTTACATCAAAACAAACATAGAAAATAATAATATTTGTACAATACACTATGGAGCCTTGTTTGCACCAGAATAGGACCTAAACCAGTTCCCCTGAGGCCTAAAATGCCTGGATCCCTAAACATCTGTCACTATTGCTAATCATCAGTAACCTGGGACAAATTAGTTAGAAAAATCCAACCCAAAAAATCTAACTTTAATTCAAATATGCCAACTCTGTATTATGGTTTGACATGAAAATTAAAGTCTTAAACTTTAAAAACATAAGAGGAGTTTTATGGTTTTGGGTCTTACATTTAAGTCTTTAATTCTTTTTAAGTCTATTCTTGTATATGGTGTAAGAAGGTTGGTCATTTTTTTGCAGGTCTCTGTCCAATTTTCTCAACACTTTATTAAAGAGACTATCTTTACCCCATTGTATGTATTCTTGCCTCCTCTGTCATATATTAAAAAAGTATATAGACATGGATTTATTTCTGGGCTCTCTATTCTATTCCATTGATCAATATATCTGTTTTTATGTCAGTGCCATGCTGTTTTGATTACCGTAGGCTTGTAGTATAGTTTGATATCATGTACTGTGATACTTCAAATTTTGTTCTTCTTTCTCAAGATGGGGAACATGGCATAGGAATGCAGTCAGCAGTAATGTAATGGCTATGTGTAGAGCCAGAGGAAAGACAGAGTAATCAAGGGGATCATTTCATAAACTATATAAATGTCTAACCAATGTATTGTATATTTGAAACTAATAATAAAAAATAAAATGCTTAAAAAATAATAAAATAAAAAACAAAAACAAAAAAACATAAGAGGATGTTTGGTCTAATAGATACTAAAACAGATAGCCTTCAATAATATGTAGATATTAAAATGAGGTTTACAAAGAACTTGATGTGAAACTATTGTCATTATTTAAAGTAAAGAAAATCAAAAAGTAAAGCTGTTTACTAATTACAGTATGACATATTTACAGACATACATGCATATAAATATTGCAAAAATGAAATATAAAAATTCATCTCTATGCAATGGTTTTTGGATTTTAAATTCTATTCTTTACTGAATTTTCAAAAATTTTATAATAAACTGTTATTTTATATAAGAAAAACAAATTTGGAATAAAGAAAACTATAACAGAGATAATAGGAAATTATATGAAATTATAGTTTAAATATTTTGCAAATCTAAGGTTGATACTGCTGTTGATATTTTATTAACATTTGGAAATCTCCCAAAATCTATGATGTGTGGCAAAGAGAAAAGAGTTCAGTATCTTAAGAGATGGTTTTCAATAAGACCCAATAACCAATATCCTGTCAAACATAGTTTCTAAAATAATTATTTCCCTAATGTTCCTTTAATATATATTATGTTAGGTCAACACAATAGCAGGAATATATATTTTTTTCAGTTTGAGTCAGTACATTGCTGAGACTCAGACTTTATATATGTGACCATTTCTTATAACATGCTTAAATATGATCTTGGTTAGATTAATGTGGTTGAGAGCAAAAGGAAGCCCACAAATGGTTAAGGTGTAGGAAAGCACTCTGTGCCCAATCACATTTGCGTAATCTATGTAGTTTTCTTAGCTGAAGGAAAATCTTTTTTGTGGGAATCTCAATGTTTTTCCATCCCCACTAAGGGCCTGAATATTAACTTAATGTGTTTTTCACACAAACGGGCCATTCCAATACATACCGTACACAGATCATAATCAGAGTATGTATGTATAGGATTTTTACCTCACTACACAAACATAATCCATATTGCTTTCTTCCTCTCTCATCTATTTATATCCCAAATAAAATTTACAGTAGCTGGCAGTCACTATAATAATTAGCAATAACTTCAAAATACTGAAAACATCAAAATAGATGTTCTCTTTTGCCTATCACATTTAGGAGAATCAACAGACGCCTCAAGAGCTGGGCCAGCAGGAAGTTACAGCAAGCTGTCATATATCTTCTTGGGTGTTCTTCGCTTAGAAACCCACTCTACTTCTCTACATCAGTGCATATTAGGCCACCCTTCCTTCCAAGTATCTTAAAAATAAAAATAAAATTAACTGATCCCAGGGAATAAAGTCACAAATTTGCTACTGGAGAAACAGTGAATTATGTAAAGGGACTGATTAATTACAAAAGCTACCACCAATGATTTAACATTTATGTCATACTTAATCATCTTAAGCCATTTTTTTCCGATGCAAATGTGACATTTAAAAGTTACAATTTAAAAATTCATAAAAGTTTAAAAAATAATATTTGCATAGGTTTGGGCAAACATTTCCATCATGGCTTCATGTGTTAGAAATCAACAGACCTAAAATGTCAAAAGAAAAATCCCACTAGATTCTAAAACTTGGTTAGATAACTTGCTTACTTACAGTACTTAATTTTAAGCAGTTTTACTGGCATCCTATATCTGTGAATGATAAAAGCCAAATTAAATTCCATAGGCTAGAAGTAAAAAGAAACGGTAAAACCTTTAGGGTTGAGCAAACTGCATACTAATTGCTATTCTTTAGCAGACAATTCACTGCTACAATTCACTACCAGCAATTTCTTAATTCTTGCTACCTTCCAAGAGACAAAATCCAATATAATTTACTACTTATATTTAATGAGATGATAATGAACCTTAATTTATTTTCTTTTTCACTTTGCAAAGTGAAAGTTAAGTACATTTAGTCTTAATTCCACAAATGCTAGTTGTGTGCCTATTTTCCATACTAGATATGGAATGCAAAAAAAATTGCAACTTGTTCATTAATCTATTATTCAAGGTTGCTTCCATTAACCAGGTATTTAAATCAATTTACACAGAAATATAAACCTCTGAAATAAGGGAAACAATTTGTTTACTACAAAATCATACTTGGGTATGAAAAAGAATTTGAAAGATGTTTTATTGGAAACATTTAAAATGTCAAGTAAGGATAGTGAAACAGTTAAAATTTTCAGGAGGGGAGAACCATAAAGAGGAAAGTATTAGTAAGAAACACAGTAAAAAGTAGGATTATCAATATTTATAGTTAAAGAAATAGTCTAAATGTCCACTAAAAATGTATACCTGTGTTCTATACAAGAAAGCTATGGGTACAATTCTTTTTTATGTTTGTTGTCAAATCTAAGTGATAATTTTGTAATTTTACATCTGTTGAATGTGCAGGTCTTTTACAGCATGGCTTAGAAGAGGTAAAGATCTTGGAAAGAAGAAATGGGATAGAGGTATG
This sequence comes from Cynopterus sphinx, assembly GCA_030015415.1. Taxonomy (NCBI): domain Eukaryota; kingdom Metazoa; phylum Chordata; class Mammalia; order Chiroptera; family Pteropodidae; genus Cynopterus; species Cynopterus sphinx. The sequence continues at coordinate 46,653,579 of CM057389.1, read as the reverse complement.
ACTCTCCAAGGAGACTCACACTATATGGCTGGAAAGTAGTATGCCGGTGTCCAGAGTACAGAAATAAATGACACTGTGAGAACTGCATCATTGAAAAGTCACTGGATTTCAGCAAATTATGAGATTTTCCTTAAGTCTCAGCAGTGTTCATGTGTAGCAGAATTCCTCTTTTAACACAATTCCCAGGAGCACTTGGGATTTATCACAAGATTGTACTGCACTGACAATGAGACAAGGTAAAAAAATACAGGCAGAACTCTTGGCTAACCCATGTAACCTCATTGGCCAAATAAAAATTTTAAAAATGAACAGAAAACAATTCATCTAATCCTTTTCAATGAATAGAAATTCGTTTAGAAACAATGTTCTTTCTTTGAATTTGTGCAAATTCACTCGTATGTTACTGAAAGCATACCTATCAGTGTTTATCTTCACGTCTTCCAATTATAGTTGTTAGCAAATGAGTATTATATTTACATCTAACCCAAACTTATTCTTTGTTAAGTTGATATTCATAGACTCTTGGGAAAATGTGGTATGTGTGGGAAATGCAAGCTTCAGAAATCAGATCTAAAAGTAGAATTAGTAAAGAGTGAAAAAAAAAAAAACTATTCACTAAATAAAATGTTCTGTTTATTTGTCAACAAAGCACAATATTAATCAAGCTTAAAAGTAATTGAAGTTTAGCACCAATATAGCTAAGCAGATACTTTCTTAAGTGTCTATCTTAATCACCCAAGTCTAACTCCTGGATCAAGTTTGCCATGGGAACTTTTTATTCCCTTTTTGCTTCCCTTCTGAGTACTCTCGCAATTCTAGGATTCTGTTCTTGCCACGCTGCCCTGATTTCTCAGACTATCCATTTAACAAGGACCCAAGCAAGGCTAGTCTTTATTCTTTTACTGATCCTTTCCTCTTATAAAAATCTACCTGCCTTTTGATCCAGTCCTTCAAACTTCTAGTTTTTCACTAGCTACTTAATCTAATAAATAACCTTGTCTTTGATAGAGGCTTACTAATAATGGCCTACTATTTATACTTTCTGTGTGACTTGTGCTATTTTAAAGTATTTTAATAATTGTATGGACCCTGAGAAGTTCTGTGAGAGTTTGGGCACTGGAAAATATGAGTTTTAGTTCTGGCTTGTTGATGGGATGTAGGACAAATCACTAGATCTTCTGGAAGCTCAGTATGCTCAAGTAAAATTTAGAGTACCACTTTTCACAGAAAGGTTGCCGAGCCTAAGAGGTTAAGTCATAGGAATTGCAAAATTCAGAGAAAATTGATATAAAATACATGAAAATGCTTAATGATTAAAAAATGCTATACAAATGTGATATCTTTATTATTATTCCTCTCATTCTAGTTAATAGTATGTCTCCTCAAACAAATGAAACTTTTCAGAAGGAAAATATATTAAAAATATAACTCCAGAGCATTTTAAGAACCTTTCTTTACAGGAATTTGTCTTTTAATTTTTCTTCTACTTTAACTAGAAAATGATGACCAGTTACATAAAGTCTCATGGGAGTCAGCTTATGCTGAACTGGTCAGTGCCAACCAATGAATAAAATAAATATGAGATTTACACAAGAAAAAGAAAATGTCAGTAAGATGTTGAATGTCAAATGTCTTTCTTAATTATCTTTTCATCTTCCCATTATGATCATATGTTTGTTTAATATAAGAGAATTTTTAAGATGAAGAATGTCATAAGAATTGTGGAATTTAAAAAGCGTTGATATTAACACAGAAGAATACATAGATGGAGCATTTTCTGGACATCTAGGCGATGTTTAAATAAGGTATGATAATGTTCTTTATGTCAGGAGTGTTGAAGAACAGGAAGAAGATGGAAAAGTATGAGAATAGGACCTTTTGTGGTCCTATTATAAATATATATATATTTATATATATAAATATATATATTTATATATAAATATAAATTATAAATATATAATATTTATAATTATATATATAATTTCTAGACAATAATTTGATTTTCAAAAAAATCACTGCTATTAAGTCTTTATAGATCACTGATCTAAAAAAATTACATACTACATTTATGAACTAAAAGGTTATAATCAATATCTGCTGCTTGGTATTTTTTTCCCTAAGATTTCCCTTTTGTTGGTTCATTTTTAATCAACAGTTTTATCTAAAAATCCAGCCTTAGTCTTCACAAACTCTGGATATGCTAAGGGACATTCCAGAACACAGGAAGAGGAAAGGGGAGAGGAAAATTCCAAAAGAATGAGTTGCTTTCAAGATGAGGACAAAAACCTAAATCTAAATGTTGCCTTTACTTCACTCAAATATGCACAAAATATTCATGAAATAGTTTAAACACAGGTGAAGCCACTGCAGAAAAAATTTCCAAGAGTCTATTACCCACTAATTAACATCCACTATCCAACATGGAAAGTTAACAAATAGAGACAGCATGTGTTGAAGTTACTCTAAATGGTTTTCAACATTTGTGGCATGTTTATATTTTTGCAGGATATGACTCAAAATTTGCTTTGAAGTATTTTGCATTTCTTACAGTAATAAGAAAAAGTTCTGTGTTCTTCCAATTCCCCATTCATATCTAGATAAAGCCACAATTTCCTTCTTGAGTAACCAAAAATATAATTCTAAGAAATACAGAAGTATGTTTTAAGAAATTTGTATCTAAAATATCATCAATCTGACATGCTTTTTTTAAATCCACATTTTCTTCATAATAAAAGCATCTACCATCTAGAAATTACGTTTGAGATGCTGATATTAATTTATCCATGTATTGTTCATATTCCCCATTTTCCAAAAAAAATTAATATTTGACATTAAATAGAATTTTAGAATTTTCAAAAACTCAATTATCTAATGAGTGATAAATGAAAACAAGTGAAATTGACTTAGAACAAATGTTTGCACTAGGAAAACACTATGTGAACCCTGTGAAAAGAAAGCAAAAATCTTTAAAAGCCAGTTTGTAATCACTCAGGAAAAGTTTGACCATAACAGCAAAAATCATTTTTTACCCTCTTTAGATTGTTGGAAATTATTAAGCCCAATACTATGAAAAGAATACATCTTGATTTTAGAAAGTGATTAGAAAAAGAATCTAACTGTATCCTTTCAGATATAAGATATATGGACTTTGGTGGAATTTACAGATGATAAAACAAATCTTTGCAAAAAGTGATAAATGACAGATTATTACAGCCTAAACAATGACATATTTTTTATCATGAGATAATGGAGACATATAGACATATTCATTTATAAATGTCAGAAAATTCCTTTAAAAAAAAGCTAATACCGTTCAGGGTTACATTCCAAAGATAATATTTTCATCAAGTGTATTCCCCATTACACTCTGATGCAGGAACATTATTTGGAACCCTGTGTTTGGTTGTGGCATAACCCACACTTGACAGGGAACTTGGCAAACAAGAATATGTTCAGGGAAAGCATTAAAGGTGCCGGAATCTTTGTAAACTACACATTGTAAGAACTGGCTGGAAGAACAGATTGAGTTTGGCTGAAAAACATAGTCTCAAATGAGACATGCTAAGTGCTGGCAATATCTGAAGATCAGTTAAGAGGATGTTTTGGGCTCAGGCTATTACCAGAAGAGTAGAACTAAGATCAATGGGTACTAGCTGTGACAAATATTTTAAAAAGATGTTTAATAAACATCTTCCAAGAGAAACAGGAAACCATTAAGAATATCAAGGGAAACTGACTAGTGCTCAACTCCCAACCTCATCTCTCTTTTAGCTGTGTGTCTGCTGTGTACAGGCACTGCTAAGTACAGGAATACAAAAGTGAAAAAAATGCACAATAATTCTTGTCTTCATAGACCCTATAGTGCACGGAAGGATACAGAACATAAATAACATAGGTAAATTACATAGTATAGTAGAAGGTGATAAGCACTATATGAAAAAAATAAAAACATTTAAAGTTTTAAACAGGGTCAGGGAGGCTTCAATGAAAAAGTGACACATTAATTTATAAAGATTTATTAATTTAATAAACAGATACATTAAATTCATCAGTAATTTTTTAATTAATTAATTTTATTATGAAATTCTATGGAAAATGTGGTGCCCTCAACCAAATCTTGGCATCCAAATAATGTCCCAAATAATGTAACCTCATCGGAGAATGTCATGGGTTGAATTATATTCCCCCAAAATTCATATGTTGACATCCTGACCTCCCATTCTTCCGAGTACTTGGAGACAGGGTAATTAAGCTAAATGAGCTCTTTAGGATGGTTTCTAATCCAGTGTGACTGGTGTTCTTAAAAGAAGAGATCAGGACACAGACATGGGCAAAAGGATGACGATGTGAAGACTCAGGGAGAAGACAGCCAAGAGGCCTCAGAAGAAACCAACCCTGTTGACACTTGAATTTCAGACTCTGCCTCCAGAACTATAAGATATTTCCATTGTTTGAGCCATGCAGTCTAAGCTGCTTTGTCATGGCAGCCCTAGCGAACCAATATAGAGAATACTGTAGTGTATAAACCCAGTCTAAACATTAAGTTTAGGATAATGCAAGATTGCATGGTCATTTTTATAACAACTCAGAATCTTTTATAAACTTTACATTAGAATTTACATTTAGATTTTAGTTTTTCTGTATTTCTTTCAACACTAATTGCATTAAAAATCTTAAACCTACTATTTTCACAAAAATATCACAAGGATTTCACAACGAATAATAGCATGCTTATGTTACATATAAACTTTCAGGATTTGTGAACTTTCATTTTTCTATCAACATATGTTTAATCAAATTTACTGAAGTTTAAAATAACAACTCACAATCTTATAGACTTTTCATGTGCAACAGCAAACAGGTAATAATATCAGAATTGAGCTTTCTCCAGCCCATTCAAATCTTCTGTAATAGCTGAAAGAGTTCAGCACAACCTTGCTGTAGACCTATAATCAAGCTGGCCACTTACCGACACAAGCACTCTGTATGACTATGTGGGAAAAGCTGGATGAACATTTAACATATTCTTTAATTTAAAAAATATTGTTTCCTATTCCTTTCTTTTGGATTTTCCTATTAGCAAAGTCAATTAGTTTTAGAGATTAAAAAAAAATAAGTCAATATACTTACAGATCCTGTTAATTTAGGTGCTTTCTCGAATCCTCCATCCTCCTCCATTAGTGCTTCTTCAGTCCCAGGTAAAGAACCTATTTTTACAAAAAGAATAAATAAATTATAGTCACATATTGTTTATTGGCTCTGTGATATGCAAGCCTATTATGAGAAGGATAGTAAAGTGACTGAACTGGTTGTTGAAAAAGCATAGTGTTTATGAGTTAAAACAGCGTGTACAAAGTTACTTATTCAGCTTAAAGACAACCAATGAAAAATGTTAAGAATTTCTCATTTAGAAAGATGTGTCAAAGTTTGGAATATGCAAAAACTGCTGCCCTCTTGGATAGAGCCAATTTCTTTTTTTAGCATATCATCCAGGTAATTGTTGGAACTTACAATTAATGTTCTTTTTCTGGTTCATAATTTTATATTTATTTGTTTTATCTCTCAAATGTCTTATTTCTTACTTTCTTTGCCATACAATTTAAGTATCATTCTATATTCTCTCTTTTTAAATGGGATGGCAAAATCTGAAAACTTTGGAGAAGGGTGCATATTGTTAAAATATTTTAATGGAAAGAAGTTGTGATTACTTAGCTTGAATAGATGAAGGAGTGAATAAGTGACTTTCAAATACGGGAATAAAATGATGGCAACCCTTTCCATATGTCTGCTGAGTTAAATTAATTATGATTTATATGGTTATAAAAATCCTACAGTAAGAGTAGGTGTGCAGAGCATCCAGAAATATTTTGTGCCTTAATACCTTCTATGCTAATAAAAATTCAGTTAGAAGGAAGGCATTTTAAACAACTGAAGAATTAAAATTGATTTCTTATATTTATTAATTTTTAAAAGAGCCATATGAACCCCTAATAATTTTCCTTCAGATTCACATAAATATGGAGACAGATTTCCCTGTTACATAAAATGTGAGCTCTGAAAAAAAAATGAGAATATTAAATCCTTCAAGCCCTTAATGGCCACCCAAGACCAGGAGACAATGGAAGGTTCAGCATAAATCCAAGATCATAGCTTTTGAATCATGGAGCTCCTCCTATCTCTGATAATTCAGAAAATTACATGCAAAGAGAAAAGCTACTAAATCCCAGGGCACATAGTTTATCTAGGTATAAACATAGATTTCATTTTAGAACGTGGAATTCTTTCCAACATAAAACTGACTTTGTGAGAACCACATATATTCTCAAGTTGTAAATAAATTTAAAAATTTTACCTCACCCTTCCAAACAGGACATTGACATTAAAAAGAAGCAAAATTTGATGAGAATTATAATGAATTCAAAATATTAATCTACTTACGGAAAGTATTTGAACCCTTATTTACTAAAACCCAATTGTAAGAGTGACAATAGACTCTTTAAATTAGGGTGTATAATTGCCATAATTTAAGTACTCCAAGACTGAATTATACTCCACTGAACTTGAGCAAATACTTAGATAATTTTAGTGTTCACTTAGTATTTTTCCTGTTTTATTTGTGTGTTGAAATTCTTGAGCAGAATACTGACTTAATAAATAAACAATATTAAAATGTTCTATTCCACATTACAAAGCAACTTATTAGGAGAAGAAAACCATCCCTCTAGTAGGTTTGCTGATTTTTTAAGGTTAGAAATACTAAAACTGAGTTTTTGAGTTCTTCTTTTAGTGAGTAGTCAGTCCATGGCTGTAAAGAAGCATTGTCATTCTGTTTGATTTTTTAAATGCACGTATATATTAATCAATTCATTCACCCACGTATTTGTATATCTGTTTATTCATTTATTCAACAAATATTATATGCCAGGCACTCTAGTAGGTGCTTTCAAAACAAGTTAAGCAAAATTATTATTAAGACTCTCTCTCTTTTACATTTTGTTCTGTTTTTGTTTTTGTTGAATTCTTCCTGGTTATTGGTATATTATCTAGTGAAGTCTAAAATATGATAAATTCCATTCAATATAGTACAGAAGAACAACTGTAAAGTCCTGCCAGAATATTTTGAATTTACATATCTAACCATATTGAAAGTTGTTAAGTTGAAAGGACTCTGCTAAATAGTTCAAATCTGGTGACAGAAAATCAATCCAACATGCGAGTAAGGAAAATAGATATCATGAATATAAAACCTTCGTGTTTCATGCTCGGAGCTCCATTTTTAAAAAATATTTTAGTACGCTGATTATTAACAATAATTGAGTACATATGTGTAAAGTATTTTGCTCTGTCAACTGTGAGCAATTTCTTTCATAAATATATATGATTTTCAAAATACAGGCAATGCATTCTTTGAGTTTCTTTTTTAAGTCACATAGAGAAAAAATGACTCTGAATTGGTCAAATATTAAAGTTTACCTTTCATTTTAGAGAAGAAGAAACTGAAGCATAGAGAGAAAAAGTAATTTTGTCAAAATCTAAGTCTCTGGCAGTACTTGAACTAGAATCTTGCCTCTTGTTAATTGGACATGCTCATGGAAATTTAGAAATCTGTTGAATTTATTACAATGATTAACTTTTTGCATTTTTTTTCTGTCATTTTTATTTTTGCTGTTTGTGTCACAATAGGCTTTTTAACGCACAAAATTACACCTATTTATAGAAATATTTGTTTATCAAGCCAGGCTAAATGTGGTCACACAGCTGACATAAAAGTCATATTATCACTTTTGAATAATTCCAATAATATTGAATTATTAGATTTTGTGATTTGTCTTACTTAAATGGACAACAACATACTGAATCAGAAACTCATATTTTGGAATTTGCTAATTAAGTTTACTAATATTTGAATATGAAGAATGCAGAACATAAACAATTTAAGGAGCTTAAACTCAATAAACACATTCCTGCCCTGCCCTTCCTCCTCGCCCCCCATCAGTAGATGCAAGTAAATGTAATCAATGTATTACTTGATACATTATTTAATTTTCAAAAAAACTGAAATCCCTATAATTCTCAGCTATTCTGTGGATGTGATTGCTGCAAGATATAGATTTGTTGATTGGTGAATTGGGCAGGTTCTGATGGAATTTTTAAAATAATGGGCCAATAGTTAAATAATATCTGTCTTGTGTCAACAAATGGCCAGGCTGGGCCACCCATTTTGCTGGTGACACACTGCCCAACTTTTGCTGTCGGTGTTAAAGGTCTGTTATGAGAGTGTTTCATGTCATCAGGACTACGAGAAATTTGAATACCTGCCAACTATTATCACTCTGTGCATTATGCTACACTGGCATTGGTTGATGTTCCCAAAGCAATTTATTTTTAAGTGTTCATTATGTAATATTGACATATAAAAAAGTATATGTAAAATATATTTATGTATTATATGTATATTTAAATTACAAAGCATAATGATAAACACCCCAAACCCATCACCAAATTTAAGAATTTAAGAATTAAAACATTTCCAATATCTTTATATATCTGTGAGCAGCTTCCTTATCCCATCTCCAGAATCCCCATGCCCCCGAGGATAACCATTTTGAGTTTCTAATTCCCTTCATTAAATATAGTTTTATCAGTTATGCATGTTTTCCTAAAGATTGTCTTACTTAGATTTGCTGGTTTTGAGCTTTACAAAAATGTCATCTTATGACTTGCTTTTGTTCAATCAATATTATCCTTGTAAAATTCATCTGTTTGTGAGCTGCCACCTGTTCATACCAGACTGACCGAGAGACCTGACTGCCATCTCAAATCAGTTGCCTGGAACCGACCACGGTGGGAGTGTTTACATCACGGAAACCATCATCTCTACAAATCAGGCCTTTCTTTTGCAAAGAAACGGCTGTTAACATTTACCAGTGGAGTGTCTAGATTTTAAATTACATAAACGCTCAAGATTTTAAGATAATGAAAGGTTATTTCCAAAATGTTTATACCCAAGTAGTATATGACTTTCATTTTATTTTTCGACAATATTTAGTTTTGCCAGATTTCTTAATTAATGGCAAACAAAAGTTAGCAAAACAGTGTCTCTCTGTGGTCCTAATTTTCTTTTCCTTGATTACTAGAGTGGTTAAGCATTTTGCAAACACTCACTGGTCAATTGAGTTTTCTCTTCTGTGAAATGTCAATTTAGATCTGTGGCTTATTTTTTTATTGGTTGGTCAGTCTCTCCTTTATTAAACTGTAGATGTTCTTTATATCTTCCGAATATTAATATTTAATCAGTGATAAGTATATTTCAAATACATTTTCCTATTTTGAGGCTTATCTATTCACTTGTTTATGGCATCCTTTGATGAACAGGAATCCTCAGTTTTCCATAGTTGAGTATTTTTTATTTTTTTCTTTAATAGTTATGAATTTTTACATCTTATTTAAGATGTCCTCCTCTATCCAGATAGAAGGGAAATCTTTCGCTATAGTTTCTCTTTTAATTATCCCAGTCGGATGTCTGACTGCTCCCCACTAGAACACCGAATGGTGAGGCAATGATAGATGCCACTGTGATGGCATTACATGTGCTTATTTATTTATTCAGCAAATATTTCAAAGTGCTCTGACACGAACTTAATACGCTAAGCTAAGGAATTTTCATTTTGTCCTATAAAAAAATGGAGATGAAATAAGCAGCTTTATTTTTAGACAGGTGATGAACTGAAGAGGAGTGAGCTAGAACTCAGGGACATTTCCAGGGTTGTTACACTAGGCAGAGGAAGAGGATGAAGGTATAGACTAGGCAGTTTCAGGGAAAACAAAGAAGAGGCTGGGCCTGGAGAGAAAATTCTGAAGTGACACTGACATGATTTGAGAACCATTTACTACAAGGATGAGAGAGGGAGAAACAAAATAAAAGCAAGTATAATATTGACACTTCTGCCTGGGAAAACTGTAGGGGTCTACGATATGCAAACAGGAGTAGAAAATGTGAAGTTCTGAAAACAAGCTGATGAGTGGCAAACTTTGGAGAGTAGCTGACATATATATATATTTGACCCATTTGTGCCTTAAACAGGCACAAATATTAAGAAGCTGCTCCTCAGATCCCAAACTCCTTTGCCCTTCACCTTACACACAGCCCAAAGGACTGTCACATGACAAGCAGCCGTGGCGATTTGGTGCAGAGGAAGCTGTTTGGTCTAGTTTCATTTTCTTTTTTAAATCTTCCAGTGCCAATAAAATTATGATAAATATTGCTGGATTTAAAACTTACTCAAAGAATCGGGGATTAGTTCATCTGGAGAATGAAGTATTTGTGATGGCTCTTCTGTCCTTTCTGCCAGGTTGTCTCCTTGAAGCCTAAATAATTAAAAAGATAATTAGAAATAATTAGAAATGTGAACTACATACTACTGGGGGTGTGACTATGAACCTGGGGACTCTAAAGTCAGACATGCTTCTTCAAAGTAGAAATAAAAATATACCAAAAATCTTTGTAATATAGTGTTTTTGATTTTCTAACCCTTGAGGAAAAGATCTTCATTTTTTTTTCCTCCTGGATACATGGGAAGGTTAGTTTAGGTAGATGCTGTGTTTCTTCCTAGCCTGACTGGAAAAGGCTTATAAGCAAATATTTTTACTACTATAATGAGGAAGTGAGCATGAAAAAAAGTAAGAGTCTACACAGCATGCAAGAGTCAACACAGCACGCCTACTGGACCGCCGGGTCCAGGCGCACTGGAGGGCTTCCACAGTCACCTCGAGGTTTATCAGACCCAGTTCTCCAAATTCACCAAACCTGAGCTCTAAGGCCTGTGGATCAAGGTAAGTCTCACAGTGGGAGTGAAGACTCCAAACACACATGACTGCCCGGGGTCCTGGGAGACACTGGGTCTCCCTCGGGAGAAGAGGGCTGTCCTGGTATTTTCTGACTGTGTTTCTGAGCCTCCGTACCCACAGCTCTATAGTGAGAAAAGCAGACCAGCCAAATCCAATGCAAACGGCTGGGTTTATACTGCACTGTGAAACTACTTCATCAAGCAAGGTGGAGTTAGCGCATCGATAAATGCTGGAACTCTGTCCTAAGAACAGCAGAATAATCTCTGCTAATGCTGGGGGACATTACATCACACAACCCAGAGATCAGAGTCTCTGCCAGTGCCTCACTTTTCCTTGCATTTAGCTGATGGCAAGTGCCCTCACAGAAAACTGTGAACAAATACATAACACATAGCATTAATATTCTTTTTTAAAAATCCAGTACAATCTATAACTGTATCAGGCCCCAAATTAAAAATTTTCAACTCTTTTATATCTCTGCTTTTATATACTCCAGTGAGATCACATAATAATTTGAATTTGACTTTTGCCTATTTAAGCTTCTATGCACACCTCTACCATTTGTGTAATTATAAATATTTTAAATTATATTTCCTTGTATATTCCTATATTAAATTCCACATAGTTCTGTATATATTATACATTTATACTTATAATTTTCTTCTATACCAAAGCCATATTTACTGTATTATAAGCTAATTAAAGAATTCTCAAGGGTAATATGCTGACAAATATAATACTTTTTGGTCAAACATATATAATTATATACTTTTAATTAATATTTTAAATTTTACTTTGAATAAAAACACCACTTTTAAATAAATGATTTAGCTACACACATATCAAATGTGCCCAACTACTTTTCTTACCTTGTTTACTTATAATAATTAGAATAAGTACTTCACTAATCAGCAATAACAAACATTCTTTTATTGTCTTTGGACCATTTCAAAAAGATTACCAAGGATAGAAAGTATGTAGGTACATGAGATTTTGAAAGGTGTACATAAAAATTATTATTAAAAACTGACAATGAACTCCGACACATCTTGGCATTTAACTAGGTCAAAAACTTAAATAAAAAATAAATCTCCAACAAAGGCAGAACAATGCAAGAAATGAAAACTAAGTTGTAATTTTTTTTGCTCGTTGCAAGCTTTAGTAAAAAGAAATATTTACTGAGCATTTATTAATATGCTTAATAATAAGCCAAATGTTGTAGAGACGTAAAGAAATTGTAACTGTCCCTGATTTCAGAGTTCTCAATTTAGCTGAGTTCAAAAGACAAACGGCCATGAAAACAACCCAACAAATTGGGTGGCCTTAAAAGCTGGCTCATCTTTGTCCAAACACAGCCCTCCAGATACCTGAAGAGCTGAGTTGACCGTGACTTGGCACCAGCTCTGCCGAGGAATGTTTCATCGCCCTGCCACCCTTGAGTGCCCCGCCAATCCTTCCAGCTGTAACCCACACAGCCCTACTTCTGTAAGAGGTTAATAGGTGCTATGCAAACAAGGGCTGTGTGGGCAAGTCCGGGAAATGCAGTCTTAATAAAAGTTAAATTGTTTCTCTCCCAACAAGAGTTTTACTCATACTCCAAACCTTTTTTCTTTGCTTTCTAAAACTCCTCCTTCATAGTCAAGACTCTTCTATATTCTCAGTCCCTGAACTAAATGTGTCCTGCTCCACCCTGTTGTAATTAAAAGCCTTTTCTAAGAATATTACACCTCTTTTTTTCTCTAAGAATACAGTACCTCCTCCCAAGGGAGGCTGCCTAACCCCTCTACCTCAGATAACGAGGATTATAAATATTAACCTGTCATCTTGCTGCCTATGAAAGCTTTGCTCAGGCTCATTTTTTTTTCTTCTTTGACTTAAGTGTCACTGCTATCTTGAATAATTTTCATGTTCATGTGTGTTTACTCACTAATTTCAAAGTCCCTCATTCTCAGATCTGGAAATCTTCTCTTCCACTTCACCTTGCCCAACCCAAGGACAGAGAACTAAGAATTGCTCCACGTCAGAAAGCTTTATATCCAATGCTCGGTTCTCTAACAAATTCACCTCCTTTAGGCTCTTTCACAAACGCAGTGTCCTTAACACTTTCTCTTCAGTTAAACAGAGATGTCCATTTTCTTTCTATTTTCTCCCAGTATCTGGCCTCTCCTAACTCCCATCCTGCTCTACTCAGCTGGATTTGCTGTCTCCTCGCTTCCCATGTACCCATCCCTGTCTTTTTGCCATTACTGCCAACGACAACCTAACCCTGTATTAATCCATCATTTTCCTGCATGTGCACAGCTGGACAATGCTGGAGAGAATCATGACACCCTAGGGCTGGTAAATACAAATCAATGATCTCCAACTATGAACTTGGGCTTTCATTCTTTCATTCTTTTCAAAGTCTTTTCAAAAATATCACTTCTACATCACCCAGAAAAATTATACAATCTGGAATAAAGATCTTCTACTCCCCCCTCATATGTCACCTACAGAATTATCTTCATCTCCACCTGTATTCAGCACCTTTCCAATTCACAGAGGTTGAGAGGATCTCTCCCTTATGTAAAGCTCAGATCATCCAGTAGGCTAGTGGTTTGAATCCTGTCATCTCATCTCTTTTTAACCTTAATTTATTTTATCCACCACCAGTCATTCTATTCATCTCTACTGTTCATTTTCAACAGCATGTAAACGAGCTCTCTTCTCATTCAGCCTTAAAAAAAAATCCCTCCCATAATTATCTAAAATATCTAGCTGTTGCTTCTTCTTGCTTATTCTTCTTTGATCCAAACTCCCTGAATATCCTTAGTTGAAAGTCTTTGATTCCAGGTTTCATTCACTCCTCAACTTATTTTAATTTGGTTAGCGCTTCTACCATTTTGCGATGACTGCTTCCATCAAGACTGCCTACCTTTCTAATTGCCAAATACAATGGAAACTTTTAAGACCCTGCTTTCATCTAATTTTTGGCTGTACTTTGTGTGAATACTCTTTTTCCACTCTATACCATCTCCCTGTATCAGCTCATCCACTCATGGTTTTTACCACATGTACGTTGAGATCTTTCAAATCTTTGAGTCCTCAGCTCAGAATTGGTATACCCAAATTCTCACAGAACAATTTATTTGGATGCACCATAAGCATCTCCAAGGCAACATGTCAAAAAGCAAACACATTCGTCACCATCCTTCCCTGTACTACCTGTGGCTAATCATCCCTTGTCTTGCTAATCACACTTCCTAAAGAGTTTTCTTGAATCCATCGCTTTTTCTTTATGCTACTATTATGTCTTGATCTGCCTGGATTGTTATACAGTTGCCTCACTGATATTCACAAAAAATACATTTTCTACACAGTTACCAGAAAGTTCAAAACAAATCCAAACATATTATACTTATACTTTAAATATTCAAGTGCAAGAGATCCTGATGCGAGTATTCTTAGAGAAGCCATTGACAGATTTTAGGGGGAATCACAATAATTCACAATAAATGGAATAAAAAGTTTTTAGTTGATGTTCTCTTTTTTGGACAGGAAGACAGTAAATTCAACCACATTTTCAAAATAATCCTTGACTCAAAGAAGTTTAAGAACTACCATTTTTATTGGCTTTTCATCACCTGCAAGATGAGTTATAGTTTCCTTACCAAGTCATCTGAGTCTCTCTATTGCACAACCCCTACCTGTCTCTGCAAATTCATCTTGGATATTCTACCATGGGTTTTATGCTCCATAAACTCCAACCTGTTTTCACTTCGTGGCAGGTATTTTGTTATTAAGATTCTGTGTCATTATATAATTTTATCTAGCAGAATTTACTTTCCCTTCTTTTACTATGTGGCTTAAATCTAATTTTTCATTTTAGATTCTCCTCTTTTAAGAAGCTTTTCTTCCAGAAGTCTTAGCACCTATGCAAATCTTTGCCAGAACATTCACTTTACTATATTTTAACATTTGTTTAGATGTCTGTTTGTCAACACACTTGAAGTGTCTTAAAGGTGAGAGTTTTACTTTTCATATTTTTATATCCCTAAAGCCTAGCTTAGATTGAGCTTCATAGACTGGAAACTCTAAGAGATTCTGAAGGTATTTTTTAGTGATCAGCTCACCTTGGAGATAAGGGAGAAAGCACTCGACTTAGTTGTGAGAAATTTTCTACAGAATACTATAAAATAGTTATAATTATAGTCCCTTGAAAAGAGGTAAGAGTCATCCTACATATATTTAGAAGTAAGCAGTTCTTAGCCAAATGTGGAATGTGAGACAGAGGCTTATGTGTGAGGGGATGTATGATCAGGAGGCAGGAGTGAGGGGCACAGGAGGAAAACACAGAAGGAGTGAAAGCCAAAACAAGCATGTGTTATTGACTCAGCTCCCGTACAGGTGGCTGTTGCTCAATACCACAAGAATTCCAAGGATCATTATGCAATGTGCCTACTTTAAGGATGAAAGGATAAAGCATTGGTCCATAGGCTCCTGGTAAAGGGTGGTCCTTGAGTACCGATACCCCTGAACTTTTGAGCTACACACACACCTAATACTGGATGGATTCTCATTGGTCACCCCAGAGGAGGAAATGAGATAAAAAATATACCAGCAGAAGTGAGATGCCAGAGTTGCACCTGCACAAAGCTGGTTGCCAGAATCATATGAAGAACTAGTAGCCAATAAAAGGTAAAGTGTTTGAAGCAGGGTAGCTATGGGGCTGATAAATATAGGAAATGTGTTTGGGTTTAAAATAAATGAATCAGACTTAATTTTATACTGGCCAGTGAGACCTGGCTAGAGGAAATGCTGTTATAAATATTATTAAATTCTACCTCCAAGTCTGTGGGTCAGCAATTACATTCCAGCAACTCAGTCTTAACAGTGAATAAGCCAGTGAAAGATGCTACCCCCCGAGACTTCTGTGGAGCCCATCATAGAGCCAGTCACAGTACCAGGCACATGTATGTGGTCCAGAGACACCTGTTAAGGGGCTGAAGCCCCTGGGTCTTATGAACAGGCTTAAGAAAGATGAACCAGAACCAGTCAAGGGGAAAGAGGTCAAAGTTCATCCAAGGAGACTGGCCACTGTAGCAGTGGTTCAAATTTTCCTTGTTTGGGCTAGATCAAGTAGGACATTCTACAATATCATTTCAAAATCTAATGTGGACATCTGATGAGAGTGGGAAGCCAGTGGGGGATTCTGAATAGAGGAGTGATGTGAAAAGACTTCTGCTTCGAGAAGGTTCACTCTGCCTCCTGTGTTGAGGACAGAAGGCATGGAGATTCTTCAGAGGGCTATGCCGCCAATCGTGAGAGATGAGTGTGGCTTGTCCAAGGGTGACAGTAGCAAAGGTGGTAAGAAGTGGACTTATTCTGGACAAATTCTGTAGCTGAGCCAACAGTACCACTGATAAGTTGGGCCTGGGGTTGTGAGAGAAAGCGGGGAATAAACAATAGCAACATTTTTCTGTCTTGAGCAGCTGAAATGACCATGTTGTCATTTGTGGAGATGCAGAGACTGAGGGAAAAGAAATTCTGGTGAGGAGTAAGTAGAACTTGACTGTGGACATTTGAAGTTTCAAATGCATTTTAAACATGTTCATGGAGGTATCAAGAGGCAGCCAGATCTCCACGTGGAGATGCTGACCAGACCAGGTTGTGGGGAGAGGCTTGGCCTTTCTGGGTTCCAAAATCTCTACGAAGAACTTCAGAAGATGACACACTACTCTTTAATTCAGCTGTTTTGAAGAATATGATACCTGTTTCACTGGAAAATAAATGTCATATCATAAGAAATGTTGAAGAACCACAATAAACAGTTTCAATTTAAAGAAATTTTGAACACTGTTTTCAAAAAGTCTAGAAAACTAACTTCTTCCACCCCAACAGTCTGCTTTTAATTCACGAAGCCTCTTTCATAACAACAGTCATCGAGTTATTTCTAAGTCTCTTTCTAAACGTTCATTTTAAGATTTAAGATTAAAGATTTTTCATTTTAAGATTCCAATAGGTACCTCAAGAATCACTTTTTGTGTGTGAGAGAAAAATTATAGCACCTTATTGCCACTTACTCAATTTTGAAGTCTAAAAAAAAGCCAAATTGTCATCAACATCAAAAATTCACAGGGGACCTGGAAGACGAAGCCCGTGTTGAGCGCCGAGTCTGCAATCTGACGGTCATGAGCCTGCATGGGTCCGCATCATCCCTCCATGCACTCTTTAGGCACTCGGGGTCAGAGGCCAGGTCTGAACCCCACACCCCTTCAGGGCCTAGCACACCAATTTACGTGATGTCCCACCAACAACCATCTAATTTAAAGGGTGCCTACTGGTAGTCACTAAGCACTTGTCATAGTTCCTTTTCTACCCTAGAAAAATGCCCCTGCAGCCATACGAAAGTCTGCTGCCCTCACCCATGTCCCAGTTCTTCTGAAAATTAAATACCTGGACCTCCTTCCTCTCACTCTCCCTTCCAGACCACCGGCTGCACCTCTGCATTCTCCTTCAGCCCAGGCCACCAGTCTGACTCTTAGGGGGATGGTCTGCTCACTTTGATTCTGGCCCTTTGACACTGCCAGGTCCCCTCAGCAGCATCCTCTGTCCCCAGACATGGCTCTACATCCAGGCATCTCCAGCAAATATTCTTCCCCTGGCTTCTCCTTCACCAAAAGAAAATTCCCATCAGTGCCTAGATTTCCCTTCTCACTTTAGCACTACATGGACTTAAAAGTCTCCCTTCCAACATTCGTCGGTAGGCACTCTGCTGTTTCTTGCCCCTTTCTGTTTATGTTGTGGGAGAATCAATAACAATGCATCAAGATGAAGCATCTTTCTCCTGAGAGTGGAACAGATTAGAAAAACACTCTCCTCCCCAGAGGGCTTTCTTTATATTCTGCTTTCTAAATTCTCTCTTATTCACAAAAACCTCTGGACATTAACCTCTAAAATACCATGATTGATGGTGACGCCGAGATAAAAACCATGCTCTTTCCTGTGAAATTTTCCTTTTAACTTCCTATCTCCTGAAAGTGAGATACGGGCCTGCAAACTATAACTCTCTAATCAAATTTATAGTTCTCTCATGCATACCTGATTGCAGACATGTAGCTGCCACAGGTGGCCTCTTATCTGGGCTGCTAATTACTCTCCTGGCAGAGGCTTCAGAATTTTAAAACCAAATCTAAAACAAGCACCATAGAGAATTGATATGCTTTATTTTCAGACTCTTCTGCTTTACCTCAACTCAAATGCAAAATGTCACCCCAAAATATGGTAGAGAAGACCTAGCATGGAGCAGGACTGATTTTTAGCTGATTTTGGGAAGACAAAATCAGATTTTCCAGGTGGATATAACTAGGATGTGGGCCACTAACTCACATTCCTTGGCCAGATTATTACACACACGAAAGATGAGCCTGGGGACATTCCAACCTTCCTGAAATGTGAGGCAGCCATGAGAAAAGATTAAATATAAATGGCCAGACTGCTCTGGAGCTAAAGAAGCTCCGAAAGAAAGCTGCCACACAACGTAACGTCTGAGCTAGAGGCAGCCCCAGGCACAGGAATCTCAAGCTGTCTTCGGCTCAACTATTAATGCACATTTTAAACCAGATTTCATGTCTACAAAGTGATCTGGTGAAGCGTGGGTATGCTTGCTTTCAGCCTACTATCATCCCTCGAGAGGACACTTCTTAAAATCGGGCTAAATTAAAAACAGGCAGGTAAGGTCCTTGTCTGACACTGTAGAGCTGTGGTCCTTCAATTTTAGGCTGCTTTGGAATCACCTAGAGGACTTCTTAACACGCAGGTTGCTGAGCTCCCTTTCTTCTTCCCCTTCCCCTGATCTCCTCGTCCCCTACCCTACCCCACCAACTCCTGGGATTTTCTGATTCAGAAGGTCAGGAGTGTATCCCCCGGAATTTGTGTTTCTACCCAGTTCCTGGGCGGTGCTGACACTGCTGTCTGTGACAGTGGGACTGTGCCATGCCTGGCAGGCCTAAAAGAGAGAAGACTCTACCAGAGGATGTTGACATATTTCTTTTTCTAACTTGCCGGATATTGACTTTTAGCTGAACACTGAATTCTATTTCCAAGTGGGTAGGATTCCATGTTACTGAGGTTAAGACTCTCAGAGTCAGACTCCATCTGAGTCAAGATGCTGCACAGCGAGCCAGGCTCAGAGGATGGCTTGGTCAGCCTTCAGCCAGCCCGGCAGCAGCTGTGAGGGGGCTCTCTAAAGCCCTGATTTCTAACAGGCTGAACAATGGGGTTGTGTGGGAGCCAAAACACACTTTTGAAAAACTGCCAAAACCTTGTTCCTTCTTTTGCCGTTCCTTCCTTTAATCAGAGACCCCTTACTCATGGTACTGAAAGCAGAGGCTGCCTCACATATGTACCTGATGGAAGACCACCCCTCTTTTCTATGTCCGCTGGGAGCATCCCTTAGATTGCTGACTTCTTTTGTGTGTAGCTGATCTCTCCCCCTTTCTTGGTTAAAAGCAAGCTCAACACTGTCAGACTTTTCTTTGCCGTAGCACTGGAGGGGACAATACGCCCCACTGCCTAAGTGGGCTGGTTTATGTTCCTGTCTTTGCTTTTTCCACTTCATAAGATTTGGAATAATTTAACTTAATTATGATACTGCAAGTCAGCTCCATGCAGCATCATACATTCTGAGACATTATTGCTAGACCTGAGACCAGCATGGAGTAAGAGCGGGCGGCCTCACAGCAATCTTTCAGAAAGTTGTACCTTTTTGTGAGGAGAAAACAAAACACACCAAGCGCCATCTAATTAGGAGGGATGGGGGAGGGAGGATAGATAAATCAGAGAATTCCTTTAGAAATCTGAACCCACTGTATTCTGAGGTTACAACCTAAGGAAGGTGAGCTGGCATGCTACCACATCAAACAGCATGGCCTTCCCAAATGGGGTTTTATGACTTGACTTCTCCATAAAGGTAATACTCTATATTCCAACAGAACACTGTTGAATGGAAGAAATTTAACCATACAGGTATAACTTGGTGTCCCTTTCCTTGAATGATTTTTTTCCTTTAATGTGTTCCCTCAGCGCTCTAATGTAGCACTGATGTACCCATAACGGGCAGTAAAGAGTTGCAATTTGAATGTCTAACTTTAGCACCAGCCCTGAGCTTGATATACCTTCTAGGTTTGTTTGTTGTAGGGCAGGAAGCTTTGCTTGTTTGTTTTTAACAGAACTCCGTGTAGTAAGTACACACTTGTGTACTTACTGAATAACTAGATATTTAATTGCCTTGTGTTTTAGTATTTGGGCAGCACACTGAAATCTCCTAATAAGCAAGTTGATAATTGGGAAAATAAGATTGGTTTAGAAGATGTGAAGTATGTGGAGTTCTTGATGACACTAGAAAAGATAAAGACCTTTTATTCTTGTCACAGTGCTTTTAAAATTCTTAAGAAGGACAACACTGAATACAAATGTCTGCATTAACTGGAACGGCCAATAAAAAGCATGAAGATGTTAGGATGTCTTTTGGCATAACATTACAGAAGAAGAAATATATTCAGTGACTTACCACGAAATATAAATACTGCTTTGTTAAATTTTAACTACTTTAGTCTAGAATTTATTTTTTCTAATGTGCAAATCAATTGATCTCTTGAAGTAATCACAGAATTTGTTTTTAGTAGAATTTTTTTCTCTCTGCCTTCTGCTTTGGGAAACTAAAAATGGTTTGCATTGGTAACCACACCTAGTGTGTAAATAAAATGGTTCCAAGGAGTTTTAACTTTTTCTTAATTTAATTTATTGTTATATAATTATCATATTTCAAGTCATGTTATTCTTTTCACAGATTTCATTTATTTTTCTAACTTAAATGGCATGATTTAGATGCTACAGAATTTCTGGTTTTAAGTGAAAAATAGGCTATTATATTGAAAATTCTGAAGAAAATTATTAATAAGAAAATTCAAATGGCCTTTCCTAAAAATACAAACTTATTGATGTTAGTTATTTGATTTTCCTTTTAAGTATTTCATACTCTGTTTTGACCACTAATGTTTATAACTGAAAACAAATACATATTCTGTTAATTTTGGTTCTTTTTCTGAAATGTTTTAATAAAATTTAAAATTTAATGATAGTATTCTTTGTTTTAATAGTAATGATATGTCTAGTCTGGTGTGATTCTAAAATATTTCTTTTATATTAATGAGACTAACTGGTCAGTGATTATGAAGATAGATAATGGAAGACATACATAGAGATAAAATAAATATAATCATATATTCAATATGGCTTATGCAGGCCATTCAAGAACTGTTATCAATTATAAGGGTAATTATCATAACAAGTAATTGAAAGCATTGTAACTTCAATTTTATTACAAAGCATACCTGGGAGATCCAGAATGTCAAGCAAGTAAATAAATAATCTTTTAGGTATGGATAAAATAGTAAAATATGATTTTTCACTATTTACTCCTATTTCTCACATAAGATGCATCATCTTATGACAGTAGGAAAATAAAAATGGAAAAAAATAGAAAGTCATTTAAATTAATCTTCCCTAGTAACTATTTGACTTTAGTCATAGTAGTATCTTTTTGGTAACAAAAGCAAAAATAAATAAATTGAACTTCATCAAATTAAAAAGCTTCTTTCTGCACAGGAAGGAAGCCATCAACAAAACAAAAAGACAACCAACTAAATGGGACAATATATCTGTAAATGATATATCTGATTGATATTCAAAATATGTAAAAACTCATACAACTCAAAAGAAAAAAATAAACAATCTGATCAAAAAATGGGCAGAAGACATGAAAAGACATTTCTTCAAAGAAGACATACATATGGCCAACAGACATATGAAAAGATGCCCAACACCACTAATAATCAAGGAAATGCAAATGAAAACCACAATGATACCACCTCACATTAGTCAGAATGGCTATTGTCAAAAGGTCAACAAATTATACGTGTTGGTGAGGATGTGGAGAAAAAGGAGCCCTGTGTCACTGCTGGTGAAACTGCAAACTGGTGCAGCTAGGATGGAAAACAATCTGGAGATTCCTCAAATAACTAAACATAGGTATACCATGCGGCCCAGCAATTCCACTTCTGGGCATTTATCCAAAGAAAACAAAAACACCAATTTAAAAAGATATATGCATCTTTATGATCATTATAGCATTTTGACAATGCTATAATAGCCAAGATATGAAAGTGACCTAGGTATCCATCAATAGACAAAAAAAAAAAAGATAAAGAAAACATGATGTATACATTTAGACACACACACACACACACACACACACACACACACAGAAATATTACACAGCAATAAAAAAGAATGAAATCTTGTCATTTGTGACAACTTGGATGCATCAAAAAGATAGTATGCCAAGTGAAATAAGTCAGGCAGAAAAAGACAAGCACCATATGGTTTCACTTACAGAAAAAATCTAAAAATCCAGAGCAAATGAACAAACAAAACAAAATAAAAACAAATCTGTAGAAACAGAGACCCAAGGGAAGGTTATGAGAATGGAGGGGGTGGGGTGATGGGTGAAAAAGGTGAATGGGGAATATAGTTGATACGACTGTGATAGAATCGCGTAATGACACAGTTTGCTAGAATCAGAGGGGTGATCACATTGTAAGGCATAGCAATGTCGAATCACTATATCGTACATCTGAAACTAATATAACCAATATAATACTATACTTAAACTATACTTAAATTAAAAAAAAAACTTTAAATAAATTTGTCTTCCCATATCATGACAACATAAAGTCCAATAGTGCCTTTGCTATTACATTATTAAAAAGGGTATTTAAGCATGAATAAATATTAGGTTACTTTGAAAAATTATTATTTTCACATCATATTGATATTCTTGATAACATGTATACGTATAAAACTGAAAACTCACGATTTTCCATCATAGCAATTTCTGTGATTAGTCTATTCACAGAAACACCATATAAAGCATAAATCCTTTCTTAAATTATTACTTCTCAAATCATTTAAATAACATGTTTTACTGTGTGTCATTCTAACACTCCACAAGGGATATTTTAACATTCCACAAGGAAAAAAATGGCAAATGCACTTAAGGCCTATCGTTCTGATTTTCTTAAGTATTTGATGGCAGCCTGTTTCCCTGGATAATTAATTTTCTATTAAAGCAATTGCCCTCCTATCTCCAAAAGTGTAGCTCACAGAAAACATTTAATAAAAAGATTTTAATTAGAGGCACTTCAAGAAAATAGCTTATAAAAATTGGAATTTCAGGAACATCTAAGTAGCAAATCAGTAGACATTTGGGAACATTGCTTGTACTGAGGGAGATTATTTATTTGAAAAAAAAAATAGCAACTCAAACGTTACAATACTTCTCCACTCTTCTTGTGGAGCCCCTGCAAGATGTGCACCACCTTCTTAAATGAATTAAAAGTCATCCATGATGGCATGGGGGCTGCAACATGTCCATGCTCATTGTGTGCCTGTCACTGGGGAATTAAACATTTTGCCCAAGGATGCTCAGCCAGTATATGTTGAAACTGAGACACTGTTAGACATTCCAGTTCAAGTTCTTAACCATCACGCTGTTCTTGCTTTCAGGAGTTCAGCTGGTAAGATGAATACATCATTTTACTGGATCGATTCTCAAGTCACAGCAATTCAATCTGAAAGTAAAGGCATCAGCCTCATGATCTAATCGCCTCCCAAAGTCCTCACCTCCTAATTCCATCATCTTGGGCGTTAGGATGCAACATACAAATTTTGGGAAGACACAGACATTCAACTATAGCATCTAAATATTCTTTTGACAAGATAATGTTTATGAGAAGAATCCTAAATGGAATTTGAACTTTAAAGCCACTAAGAATTAAAAACAAGGCTTCCTGCTTACATGAAACACAGTGATATAAAAATTCTAAATTCTTATCACTTACTAAATTCAACAATGACATTTTTTCTTTTTATCATACAAAATTAAATTTTCTTACCAAACAGGCTTTAATGATTCCCTTTTTCTACAATTACTCTAGTAAGCTAAACAGTATTAGATGAGCCTTTAAAAAATAAACTTGATTTACATGTTATTATCAGTTACATGTTATTCTGATTACTATTGGTTATAGAATATTAAAGATTAGATGCTATGCTGATTTTTAAATCATTCTCAGAAATCACACCTAAGTCAGAGACTAAATTTAGGCAATTGGTCAGAATCAGTTAAACATATTCAAGTCTAAACTTAGACAAATTTCTAAAATGAGAATTCATAACTTTGGAGAAAGGAAAATGGATAGATCTAAATGCCTTGTCTCTTATTCAAAGCAATATAGTCTTCAACAAAATGTATGACTATTTCTTACAACTCAATTTTATTTTTTTTGAGATCCCAGTATCTTCCTATACCTGCTCCTAAATCGTCCTTTATGTCTGTTAAAGATTTTCTTTCTGTAATTGAAAGCTATCTTATATAGAAGGTACTCAGATCCTCTCCAACTTTCTCTCTCTTCTGAACCAGAGGTCTCCTGTTTTATTTTTACCATGAAGCAGACATATCCCAGGCCAAGAGTGACACACACTGAGTCTTGGAAGAGAGATCCATAATATTTTGTATTTTTATAAGTTCATTGAACATTTTAAAATAAACAAAGTTCAGTTGGTCACATGGGACCTCATTCAGAAGGTGAAAGACAAGGGAAGTGGAATAAATGAAATAAAGGAGACGAAAGAAACAGAAAGAGAAATAAGCAGACTTACTTCCCTTTGCATGTTACACATAATGCCTACAGTTTTAATAGGCCTTTCATTTTAAAAGTCAATTTAAAAACGTCAGCTAATCCTTACAACAGTTCTGAAGGGAAGCACAGTGCAGCTGTCTCCCTTACAATCTGGAATTACACAGGCTGTGGACACAGTCAGGTGGATGCTGGCTTGTGCGAGTGGGTTTGCTGACTTCCAACTCTTAGGATTATTTTCATAATTTGAATGTGAAAAATTTCCCCCAAGCCAGGTATCAAAAATAATAAATGTAACATCTTTTTTATTATTCTCAAACTACCACTTATTCTTTCCTCATAATTGTTGGAAAGACTACATATAATTAGATTTTGATTTTTCACTAAATAAATATTTGAAAGCTGTTGGGATATGTTTGTCTCCTTGAAACAGAGACCTCTTTTCAGATGGATCATAGCTGCCATTCTGGTTCCTATCCATGTTTTAAGCTTGTATATATCACAGTTCTTTGCTTGGTTCTCTGTTTGGCATCAAGAGAAGCAAAGCAAAATTGTTGACCTTTCATGTTGACCTTTCTCTAAGCATTTGAGAAATAGAGAAACAGATCAACGCCCCTGCTTAGTTACAATGAGGTCTTTGCTTCTCTTCATGGGCATCAGTTTCAAGGTTCTCACCATCTAGAGGAGCCTGCCTACTGGTCCCATCTCTAAAAATCTAACAGTGAGCAAGACAGATACTCACAAATCAATTCTAAGTCATACTTTTGCCTAATCTTATAAATACCCTTTTAAGCAAAATCTGAGTTCTCTGAACAACATTCCATCTGACTTATGTAAAATCATTTGACAACAGTCAAGTAAGTGAGGCTATAATCCAGGGGCCCGAGAGTCCAGAGTTCTCACCATTGTCAAATCTAACGGTAAATCTTGTTATTTCTTTCTATTCAATCTGACTGTACTGAAAAGCTTCCTTGCCTCCAAAATCAGTGTTAACTCTCCATAGCCATGCTCGGCTTTCATTCCGCCTCGCTGGCACTTGGCTACAGTAAGTCTGTAACATGTGGGATCTCTAGGGGTATCTTTCCAAGTACAGCTGCATAATTTTTTTTTTCTTCTTAAAAACCCAATGGAAATGTAATGGTTTGCTCTTAATTTGGAAAAACAAATTTTAAAGATTTGGAAAAGAATTTCATGAAGCTATTACAAAATTTCTTTGGCCAAAAAAGACTGAGTATCTCTATGCTCTGAAACTTAACTTTTTTTAATTTCCAAAGTGATACTTTGGAGCAAATCGATTTAATTCAACAACTGCTTGCCGACAACTTAAACTACCTCTAGCACAGTGATTCTGGTTACCGAATGCACGAATCTATTACACTCCTTAGACAACTCTTACTCAATTATAAAAATTTTCAAATTACAAACTAAATAAAATCAAAATGAAAATAAAAGTTTTCATTTTCGGCCATAATTTAACAATTATAAATGTGTGTTTGGCTGAGACTAAACTGTTAGTGGAATGCGATGATGAGAATCAGCTCTTCTGGACCCTGCATGCCTATGCTCTGACGTGGGCTCTCCAATGTCCTGCAATTGCTCCCCTTCTGAACTACTGAGAAACTTAGTTCTTAAAGTGAACCAACATTTTCACTGGCCTCTACTTAGCTCTAATAGTTGTTTTCTCTATCTCATGACTTTAAAATAAAAGGCACCAGTTTAAGTGTAAACACACAGGCGGTAGAATCGAGTAACTGTTTTCAGTGTTAGATGGTCATCATAGGATCCAGAATATGGTCATAGACTTTTAATTAATTTTTTAAATGAAAATACCTAAAGTTTTAGCTCTTAAATATTGTGTGGATCCAAAAAATAAAATTTAGTTTGAAAAACCCTGGATTAGCCCACAAAATTTCCATGGCTGTCATGTTCCCCTCTACCATCCCATTAACTCACTGTCATGATTTTACAGGTGGCATGAGCTGTGACACTATACAGAAATTGAGCTCTGGAAAGTGTTGGTATGATTACCTACTTAGCTAATCAAAACATTACTGAGCACATAATATGTGCATTATGTTATACTAAATACAGAGATAAAAGAGAGCACAGGGGACTAGGTCTAATTTTTACATGGAGTCCACCCTAAAAAGAGGGGAAAAACCAGATAGCTAAATTGCACACTTGATTTGTCACAATTTTTCTCAAGTGATATAAGAAGTTGTAGCGCCAAGTCAGGAAATTGTGAGAACACAAGACAAGGGAGAGTGGCTGAGCAGGGAGGAGAGCCTCTCCGTAGAGAGACTCCATCCTCCTGCATGGTGACAAAGCAGTCAGCTCCAGCCTTGTATGTGGAAGGCAAGACTGCTGAGTCAACAGACGTAGGCAGGTTATTGAGCTCATATTCCTTATTCTCAACAAAGAAAAGCATCATTCTCAATTTGGGGGGAAACCAGAAACTCATCCCAAAGATGGAAAAAGGAGTCCTAAAGTGACAGTGCCCTGAAATGACAATTTGTCCTGAAGTGCAGCTGTTCGCATCTCTCCCTTGGAACGCTAAGATACCTCACTGATGCATTAAGGAGCTCAACGGGTTGGGCTGGAAGAAGTGGTTCAGCAAGTGACAGAAGTATGAATGCAAACTCAATTCAGTTTAGACCAGAGCTCAGAAAGAGAAAGAGAATATTGTCTTAGTCCATGCAGGCCACTATAACAAAATGCCACTGGCTGGGTGGCTTACGAGCAATGGAGATTTACTCCCACAGGTGCAGGGGGTCTGCCTACCAGCTTGTCTTGCTGGACCTCGTACTCCACAGATGCTCTGCATAATAGTTACTTAGCATTTGCTTGGATATTTAAAGGAACGAAGAACTTACACTTGCTGGGAGTCGGACCTTTCCACCCCAGTTGTCCCACTGTCCTTTCTTCAGTTGAAGTACAGCCTGTGTGTCCTTTAGTTTAGTGCCAGTATTGCTTTTTGAAGCAACAAAAATAAGTATATTTTTTCTTCCATGGGATTGCCCTTTAAATATGCACAGCCCTGTCTATTCTCTTCCAAGATAAACTCCCTAAATCTTCCTATTTTCTTGAACTATTGAGCTGAGGAAAATTTTATATTTCTCCTGTGTGTTGGACAACTTGGTATTTAGACTAAAAGGTAATTTTTAATGGAGGTTTAATCTTTTTTTTAACATATCTTTAAGACTATATTATGTACTGACATATTTTAAAATGTATTTTATATATAAATTTATACTTTTAAAATATAAAAAGGTTTTCCTTGATATCTCTTTAATATCTATGTTATTTGCTAGAGTTTCTGAGCTCTCAATTATTTCCAGATTACTAGATTACCTCCACCTAGCATTTATTTTTGGCACTGTGAAATATTCCAGAAAGACATTTCATTCTTCTCTTCAGGTTTTACTTTGCTGAATTAAACCTGTCACTATGTGATTCAATCCCACATCTTTATGAGGTCTCCTTCCAAGTATGCTGATCAGTTGTGAGAGAATTCAGGTTCCTTCTTACTAAGCAGAAACACTTAATCTGGACAGTCTTCCTTTTAGTCTTTAGTGACTAAAAATTTGGCTTAAATGAGCACATATTCACCTATTAGAATAACTAATTAAAATATTGGTGTAAAATATTTTTCCTTCACAATAAAAATGAGTTAAAATGGATCCAGAAAACTATGAAGTCAGTTTTCAAATCACAGTCATTGAAGTATTGATCACACCCAGCCTGAGACTGCAGCCTAAATGGGGTCTTATTTTCTCTTGAGTTAGGACAAGGTACACTTTCAAAATATAGTGACTGAAGTTAACCAAGTTGTTGTAATAACAACAGCTGCTGTTGGACTTAGCAGGAAAATCTGCTAAAGAAGAGGAGGAAAAAATCTATAACCACTGAGATAACAGTTGAACTGTTGACATTAATCTGCCATTTAACAAGTCATTTCCTACAACTGAAAGTAAGGGTTTGGAGATGAGAAAAGAAGATATCTAGTTTGGGCAGCTTTGGTTTGATTCGTTTTTAAAAAGAAAGTTTAAAAAAATCTCCATGAAGTTGTTTTCACTTTTAAGGCATAAAATTGTTTTGTGAACATTAGGAATATACATATTGTGATGGACCAAAAGGCCACATAAGCTTTTGGGTTTGTTGTTATAGATAGACCAAAATATGCCAACAACGCTTTAAATGAATAGGATGGTATCCTTTTATTTTATTTATTTGT
Source organism: Cynopterus sphinx (assembly GCA_030015415.1). Taxonomy (NCBI): domain Eukaryota; kingdom Metazoa; phylum Chordata; class Mammalia; order Chiroptera; family Pteropodidae; genus Cynopterus; species Cynopterus sphinx. The sequence continues at coordinate 46,624,758 of CM057389.1, read as the reverse complement.
GAAAAAAAATTAATCATATTTTGACTCTAAAAGGCATTTTTATATCCTGTGATAACTATTACTATAAGTTTTGTGGTTTAGAATCATTCTTGCTACATGCAAAAAATAAATCTTTAAATAAATAAGTTAACATAAATTACAGTGCTGTAGAACTCATCCCATAACTAATAGATGAATGATGGTTTATTTATTTATTTTTTAATATTTTATTAAAGCTTTATCTTTTTTAAAATAGCTTAAGGTTCACAGGAAAATTTAGGGGAAGGTGTAAAGATTTCACATATATTTCCTACCCCCACAGGTTTGTAGCCTCCCCCATTACCAACATTCTCCAAAAGAGTGATACATTTATTAGAAACAATAAACCAGAATTGACAAATCATAATTTCCTAAAGGCCACCATTCACATTGGGGTTCATCTTGGTGAATGTCTATCCTATGTGTTTGGACAAATGAATAATGACATACATCCACCATTACTGTATCATATAGAGTATCTATTTTGCATTAACATCCTCTGTGTTGCTATTTACAACTTCTGGCCCATCCCACCCTGGCAACCACAACCATCACAGAAAATACCAAGCACCAAAGAAGAGCAAGACAGGAATGCACTTGACCTGTTAGATAGCCAGAAGGCCAATGCAGTTGCTGGTCAGAGCAAGGAAAGAACGGTTCACACGAAGAAGGCAGGAAGCACTGGCACCCTATAGACACCTAGAGGATTCAGTGTTTCTGGCAATGTAGGAAGGAGGCCTTGGGAGTAACAGGTGTCACCCGGCCACCTTTACACAACAGCAGAGGAAGGCCGCAGCTGCAGGTAAGGGAACTGGGGGGGAAGAAATGTGGCACTCTCTTCTGCGTTCTTCTGCAAAAGCTGGAGAATCAAGTGATTTTCTCATGAATTCCTTCTAGGAAAGGTGATAAATGGGATGACTGGATCTGAAGGACCATCCTCCCTCTCCCCCATAACAGGTACTTTCCTAAAATATCTAGATAATTGGGCACGCTCACCTGTATAGATACAATTTAAAGTTGCCTTCCTAATTTCCATCTGTATTTTCCATCAAAATTGACCTACTAAGATATTCCATAAGTATCTCTATAATAACTCACTTGAAGGAATAGACTATTCTTTATACTATGTGAATTTCATCTCTATAGTAGATTTTTCTCCTAAGCTTATGACATCACTAAATTGAACCCACATCTTCCTGGCTGAATCTAAGGCAGTAGAGAAGTAACTATGGCCTGTTCTTTGAGCATCCTTTTATAGGATGATGTTTTTATAAATCTAAGTTCGTATTCACTCCATTGTAAAAACATATGGGATCTTCTAAAATCTACATCAGAAAGTTTCTAATGCTAACATTGCATGACTTAAAATGTGAACAGCACCCCATCATATAATACTTTCATGGTTAATAGGCATGGTGAATTGTACTGAAATATGAATCTTCCATGGCAGCAGCTACTCCAACACCAGCATGTCCCCTCATGGATGCAGCAAGACATGCCATGCTGTGAATTCCCCAGTGCTTTCTCTAAGAATGGACCAGGACACACATATCAAGCTTTGGGAAGAAGGGGTATTTGCTTCATTTTGTTACAAATGAATGGCTGATTACTGATGAACAGTAATGCAAAGCTTATTTCACTTGGACAGAAACCAAAAAAAAGGTCTAAAAATTCTAGAATTCTCAGTTTAAAACTCTAAGTGTCTGCTCTGAACAAGGTCCTCATAAGGCTACTGGAAGTTTGAGTACCTGCAGTTTTTACTAAGTGGCCCTGATCCTCTGGTTTAGGACTATTACAGCAGGGACTGCTCAGTGCTGAGGCACTGCCATCGAGAAGGTATAGAACAAGAACTCTGCTCTCCAAGTTCAGACAAAATACTGACGCTAACGGGTGGACTCCATCAGCCAGCCTCTCTGGGAATCTGTAGATAAGATTTAGGTAAAGACATTTCTATGAAGGCAGATGTCTTAGCTCAGGCTGTTATACCAAAATAGCATAGGCTGGCTGGCTCGGCAACACACATTTATTTCTTACAGTTCTGGAGGCTGAAAAGTCCAAGATTGGATTCTTGGTGAGGGTCCCCATCCTAACCTACAGACGGCCTCACACGGCCTCTTCAGTATGCAGTATGGAGAGGGAGCTCTCTCCTTTCTCCCTCTTCTTGTTAGAGCACTGATTCCATCACGAGGGCCTCATCTAAATCTAACTACCTCCCACAGGCCCTGCCTCCAAATGGCATCACACTGGAGAGGTAAGGCTTCAATACATGAATTTGCGGGGACATGAACATTTCATCTGTAACAATAGAAATAGGGAAGTGCAAGGAAAAGACAATAAACAGTTGCCATGAGGCATTAAAAATACAAGAGTAAGCTGACTACAAAAAGAGGAAAGTAATTATTTGTTGACATAGGATGAAGCCAAGATAAAAGCAGATCTTCAGGAGCCAGCAGAGGACTGTGGCACCCTGCTGGGTCCCAGCACTGTTGCTGGGCTACTAAGGAAGCTGGTGTCCCCTAAATGGTCATAAGCGATACTCCAGATGTCAGAGAGACTGAATTATTCTGTTATTTCTCCCTAAAGATCAACCTTATCTTTAACCCCCATTAGCTAAAGTTAGTTCCACTGAACCTTCTGCTTCGTATAACATGAAGATAAATAACTAACTACCACAGCTAAAGAATTTTTTTCTTAACAGTGTAATAGGAAAGTAATTATATTTGCGGTTATATTGAAAATACTCTGAGTTATTTCTCTCCTATCCCTATAATTACTTCCTTCTAGAAAATCTAGGTTTTAATTCTCTACATATTTATCTGATGACCCCATTCATCTACTTTTTGGAATGCCTGTGTGTATGGAAGGATGATCTATTCAATGAGGTAACTTCAAGTTAAGATGATAGAATAAATTCATATAAAAATTTGCTGCCTTCATGTGCATGCACGCACGTGCGCGCGCGCACACACACACACACACACACACACACACACTAAGAGATAAAATAAATACAATTTAAAACTTATTTTAAAAAATAGAACCTGCCCAATACAATATAAAACATTTTCATGGACTAGAATGAAAACAAAATAGATAGGCTAACAGGAGGTTAAAATTACCTTAGCCTATTGAGCTCCCAGCACCAGAAAGAGGCAGAAGGCTGAAAAGGGATGCAAAATGCTCTATTCTTGAAACCAAGCCCACTATGTGAGATGAAGCTGAACAAGATGCCCCACTGGTGAACCAAGGCTGGAAATGAACAAAATCACCATAGGTCTGTGACCTAGGAATGACTCAAAGAATCAGAAACAGCCATCAGTAAGAAACCCGACCAAGCCATCTGCTGGTTAGGAGCCCTGAGACACTAATATAATAGCTAGTATTATACCAGAAAAGCATTGTACTAGGCACTTCAGACAGGGATGGGTGAAAGAAACTGAAAAGCCAGCAGATAGACAGGGATAAGGAGAGGAGAGAAGGAGGCAAGGATTCTCCTTCCAGATGAGTCTACAAAACTTTAAAGTATGTGGAAATTTTATATATCACAAAAGATCACCAACCAACTGAAAATAAAATATTAAGAGTATTAGTCTAAAAAACAAAAACAGACATATTTAATAATCTCAAAGAAAAAAAAAGATATTTTAAAACATGTATTAAAGGGGAAGGTGATTTAAGAACATAAGAATATTTAACCTAAATTGTGCATAAAGAGATAATTTGGTAACTTGAAAGTAAGGTCAGAAATTAAAAGAGAACTAAGCTAAGAAAAATGAGAAAACTGAAAAATGTCAAAGAGACATAAGATGACATGGAAAATAGACTGAGAAGCCGTAACATTGATCCAAGGTGGGTTCTTGAAGGAGAGAAGAGAAAGAATAGAGGAGAGCGAGTATTCAAAAGGAGAGACCGAGTACCTCATGAGAGTAAGGGGTGTCTGTTCCCATAACAAAGGAGTTAGACCATGACCTAAGGTTAACTGGAGACCTCATCACCCCTATGCCGTGTCTGACCTCTGGTAGCACATTACTTGCAGAGAGGCTAGCAGCATCTTTTTAAAGATTATCATATGAACTCTGGGAGAGAAAGGGCCTAAGCCCTAAAAATATCAGAAATATGGAACAGCCAGGTGCCAGGGCCATCTGTCCCACCACATAGAACAGCCCAACAGAAAGTAGAATCTGGAAGTAAAAATAGAAGTTGATTGGGGAGGGGGGGATGGAGAGAAAGTCAAGTCTAGAGGTAGAGACAGAGACGTACACAGAGAAAGAGAGAGAGACAGAGAAAGAGGAAGAAGGAGTGATTCCAGTTAACATTCTTCCAACACTTCATTCGTCCAAGTATTTAATGATTACCTCATGTAGGTCAGGAATGATTTAAGGTATAGAGAATATGTAAGTAAACCAAGACAGACTTGTCCCTGATCTCACAGAGTCATTTTAATGAGAGCGAAGGGATGGTAAACAATTTTAAAAGGAACTCCAGTCCAGCAGATTATGACAGATCTTGAGTCAAGTGTGCTGGGAGAGGTGAAGGATTGGGAGACGTGAGAAGGTTTCTGATAAATGCAGCTGATTAGTCAATAATCACAAAGCCTGTTCTGGAAAGACATGACAAAACCCTTTAATTTCTTTCAGACCATTGCTAAAAGGGAACACAACCTCTCTCTTGACTGTCAGTTCTGTTGCTGAGGGAGAGAGCGTGACCACCTGTCCAAAAGGCTTCACAAATTTAACACGTGCAAACACTGCTGATGCTGCATCATCCTCACCAAGGCCTCTCAGGCTTCTCTGCCTCACCAGACGGCACTCCACAGTTGCAGATACCTTGAAATCATCTGTGATTCATCTCTCTTTAACACTTTAGTCTGCGGACAAATCCTGTCAGCTCCCTCTTCAAAAGATTTCTAAATCTGACAATTTCTCACCATCTCTACTGCCATTACCCTGGTCTGAGACTAGGAAATTCAGACATACATCCTGTTGTTTTCTCAAGGTCTTCACACCAGAAAGTGGGTGAGTACCTCACCTCGGTTCTTCCTGCCTGCAGATCTTCACGGAATGACATATATCATATTGTAAGGTACTGAGCCCATGGTCTATTTTTCTACATCAAATGTGGCATAGTCCAGTAAAATCTGAGCAATGCAGACCCTGAGAATAGCAGAGGCAGCCTATAGGACATGGACAAGATCTGACTTTCATGTTTTCGTCCTTATTTTCTTTCACTTCCAGAGAATGGTAGTGATTCATACTGACCAGTTCAGATCAGAAGAACTTCGTTGTGTGAATCATAAACTGAGCTCATGTGCGCTTGTGACTATTACCTGTGTTATTCCTATTACTGAAGACAAGAAAAAAAAAAGAAAAAAGAGAAAGTCAAGAAGACAAAATAAAAACAGGGATCTACTATTTTTGTCCCTTGAATACATCATGTTTGTAGGTGCTTTTCTCAGTTCTAGGGTCGGGAGAGTATTCCAGCCCTCCTTTTGATTTGTCCTTATTTTATTTGATTTCCTTGGTTTAATACAGTACCAAGATGTCCTGGAATATCTAACTTCCATCTCAGAAAGATGGAATCACAATATCTATAGGAAGAGAAGAAAAACAAAACTCTTTAGCCACCTCCCTCACTAGTTCCCAGAAGTCAAAGACACATATTCAGGACTTCAAACAGGAAGCAAGAGAAAACTCTGAGGAGACGTCTTTTCATAAAAGTCTGAAATGCCCTTTAGAGTGAAAATCCACCCTCATACTGGCTATCAATAAATCAAAGAACAAGTGTTGGTGAGGATTGCAAATTGGTACAGCCACTATGGAAAACAGTCTGGAGGCTTCTCAAAAAATTATAAATGGATATACTTTTGACCCAGCAATTGCACTTCTAGGTATTTATCCAAAGAAAACCAAAACAGTCATTCATAAAGATCTATGCACCCCAATGTTCATGGCAGCACAATTCATAATAGCCAAGATATGGAAGCAACCTAAATACTCATCAACAGACAATTGGATAAAGAAGTTATTGTTATATATACAATGGAATATTACTCGGCCATTAACAAAATGAAATCCTACCATTCGCAATGAAATAGATGGGCCTAAAGGTTATGCTGAGTGAAATAAGTAAGCCCGATGAAGATAAATACCATATGATTTCTTTTTTGTGGAATCTAAGGAACAAAAAGAACAAAATAATCAAAAATAGACTCACAAATATAGAGAACAATCAAATCTAGAGAAGGCTAAAGAGGAGGAGGGCTGGAGGACTGGGTTAAAGAAGTACAAATCAGTAGCTGATAGATGATCACGGGAATGGGAGCCCGGCACAGGGAATGCAGTCAGCATTAATGTAATGGCTAGGTGGAAAGCCAGAGAAGGAGCAATTAGGGGGTTGCCTTATAAACTATATAAATGTCTAACCAATGTACTGTAAACTTGAAACTAATAAAATTTTTTAAAAACCACCCTCAACTTTAGAGGAACTAATACCTATTTACAAATTAAATATAAGGCTGTTTTATTTTTTTAAAACTATAGCGATCTCAGGGTTTCAAGGATTATCTATTTGGAAAGGTGCCTTCAAACTATTAAAATGCATATGGTAATAACCAGGAAATTTGATAAATATAAATTTAAACAGTGTGTTTAAATACAGTATATTGATTTTGGGGGAGTCATGGACAGGATAAATATCTCTGTTCATAAATTAAAATGATGAGAATTAATTCTTCCACATGTTTTTAGCAATTAAATTCAAAATATAATAATGGATCAATCTTTTACAATACAGGTCTATTAACGAGAATGAATTTGGGGTGGAAGAAGTGATTTCTCAAAATTAGGTTTCCTTTTCGCCAAAATTGACAGCAAACTTTCATCTGTCAATATGATTCGCAATGAAATCTTACATCTTTTCACACAGATAAATACTATCAGATGGTAATATTAATTCACAAGCATGTAAAGCAGCTTGACATAATGAGACCAAAACTATATTAGTCATCAAAATAAGTTTACCCAGTATAAGGTTTTCATATAAGTATTGTCTTGCCTTATAATTTTACGTTGAATTCATCAGGAAATATTATGAAGTCTGAAGCAAAAGCTCATTTCCAACACCATTCAGTGTTCAATAATAGTGGTTTAAGGTGATTCTTCTCTTCGGAAAAATTACAATCGCAGCCCTTAGCTCAAAAAATTGCAAGAAAACTTTATCACCAATCACACTGCAGTGTGGGAGGGCAAGGCAGAATATTCAGGTTCTAGTTCTCACAAAAATTCATGGAATTGACGATGGCTAAATCCACAACAAGCGGGTGAAATTCATCACTGACACTAGTGGTTCAATAACATGATAGAATCAAACACTTCTCACAATGTAACTGTCGTTCCAAGCATTCACAGAGGCTAATCCTTCAGTCACGTCAAACCTGGCACTGACCTTGTGAACAAACAACCTCACGCAACAGTGACACCTGTAAACCCACCAAGATCAGGGAAGTCACCTGACACTTAATTGCTCTCGGTGTTTGTCACAATGTCTTCCACATTTTGAAGAACGGCTCTTGCTAAAAGGTTGACAAGGCAGAAAGTCAAACAAATTGACTTTTTTCCCAGATTCTTCTTCAGACAGAATGCCATGAGATTTTAAGTCACTAGAATCCTTTCTATCTCCTCCTCCTCCTCTGCTCTTGATACTGCTGTCAAGTTCAACATGCTTCCAACACCAGGATGCTGACTGAGTGTGGCAGGAAGTAGGTCCACGAGAGTGGCTACTCTTGTGAACTCATCTTGGGTGACATTCAGAGAAGGGGCTCTTCATAGAGCATACCCAACGTGGATTTCTCTAAGTTGCTCTCACAGCTGTTCTGCTGCCCTCAGCAAGAGTCACAGTCCCTGTAGGTTTACAGAAATCATCAGAGCAGATGCACATGGATGGTGGGAACCTGTGTTTGGTGTCTAGCACAGGTAAAATGCTGCAGGTTCTCAGCTGGACCCTCAGCACCTGAGCAGAGGTGGCTGGGAATCCAAAGAAACTGTGGGGACACCAGACATAGGCCCCTTCAACATAGTCCTGTCTGAGTTAAATTTTCAAACCAGTAAGTCTGTTTTCCCCTTAGCAATTTTAAGCTCCAAAAGAAGAATTTAACTTTAGATTAAAGTCACAGGCAAAGGAATAAAAAAGTGGCTTGGGTCTAAAGCTAGGGGTCTATAATCTAACAAAGCCCAGATTCTAGAAGACAGGAGTAGGGTGAATACCTCCCTCCCTTCCATCAGGTAAACCCTGAGTTTTAAATCTTGTTGATATGAGATTTCCCTAAAATGTAATTGAAATGTGTAAGAAATGCAAATGCCACTGTATTTTATAAGTGCTTCTAGAAAATTCAAATAATATAGAAATTCAATATTTAGAAAATTGTTCATGAAAATTTTGAGGTATGGTTTGCAGATATCATAGCTGACACATTTTCCAATTATGTTTTTAAAATTTAAGCATATTCTAGTTTATATGTTATGCTTGTATAACACAGTATCCTGCATAACATTCTTAATTAGCATTGAAATGCTTACATTTATATTGTGACAAAGTACATTGTCGTTTTCAACTGGTAAGTCAAAAGAATTTCAGGCAAAACCTCAAGTGCTTTAATACAGTTACCTGTATTGTTCTTTGCTACTCATACAAAAATGCAGAAATCATATAAAACTCAAAATATTTCCTCCTACTTCTGTGAAAAATAGGAGATTCTGATGTACACTGGGAAAAGAAAATTGGGAGAATCATTTACATTTTTATATTGCATGTATAAATCAATGTATGATTTTAATAGAAGATGTATTTGTGGATCAAAAAAATAAAATTATAAATTTTGTAGAGCACATCAGGATTTAATATAGTTAAAAACATTATTAATGAATAAAGATATAGTAATTTCAAATTACTAGAAATTTAATAATAAAAATATGCAACAACTGTTTTATTCAGGCAAAATCATATATATGAATCTTATATGTATAGATATGTATTAAAGCATTGTGGATAAACCAGACGGTGGTGAAATAAAACCATGTGACATAATTTCCAAGTATTTTTCCACATCTCTATTTAAAGTCGGACCCTCCTTCCTTGTAGAAGTTGACCATCTCCACCAAGAAAAAATTAGTGGCTAAAAGTAGAAGCTGTATAGGATAAAAGAATGTCCAACAATGGTCTCAAATCAAAGGTGAACTGAAATAGTAGAACCAACTATTCTCCAAAGATTCGTTATTACAGTGTTACACAGAATAAGGCATAATAAGAGACTCTAGAGACTCTAGAAAACGTAACTTCACTCCAAACCTTGGGTGTAATCAATGTAATCTAAAAATGAAAGGAATTACATAGAATTTCTAAAATTAATTCAGTGGTTTTATTGTTTGCAACATTTTGTGCAGGCTATCCCAAGTCTTATGGCAGTTTTAGCTATAGTAATGTAAAACTACACTAAGAATTTTGGGACACCCTCTAGTTCATCTGTGATTTATTGTCTTCAGTTGTCAGTATAGAAAATAAATAATTGTACATGTTGTTAGAAGTCAAGATTTTCAGAATAAAAGAAACTAAGTTTCAATCACAGAATGAAGAATTTAAATAGGAATGCTTACTATTATAATTGATTTGGAAGTATTAATATGAATTCATACCTCACAGACGTATTTATTTAATAAAGTACATTTCTGTCCCAATCTTTTTCAGTACAATGGTAAAAATGTTGTTGCTTTATTAAGTAAGGTTATGTAATATTTTAAATCCTTTGTTGTCATTTCAACAATCTCCATAGCATCCTCACCGGGAGTAGATGCCATATCAAGAATCCACTTTCTTTGCTCATCCTTGAGAAGCCACTGCTCATCCATTGAAGTCTTATCACAAGGTTGCTGATATTCAGTCACAACTCCAGGCTTCACTTCTAATCCTAGTTCTCTGGCTCTTTCCAGCACATCTGCAGTTACTTCCTCCTCTGAGGTCTTAAATCCCTCCAAGTTGGAATCAACTTCTTCCAAACTCCTGTTAATATTGCTATTTTGACCTCTTCCCATGAATCATGAATGTTCTTAAAGGCACCTAGAATAGTACCCAGTTTGTTGATCTAGAATGAACACTTTGCAGAAAGTTTTCAATTTACTTTGCTCAGATACATCAGAGGTATCATCACTGTCTCTGGTAGCTATAGCCTTACAAAATGTATTTCTTAAATAAGACTTCAAAGTTGAAATTATGTCTGATCTCGGAAGCTAAGCAGGGCCTGAATAATATTTGGATGGAAGACTACCTAAGACGACCAGGTGCCATAGGCGTAAAAAATAAAAAATAAGGGATTGTAGGCTGACAAGGACCTTGCAATCTGTGAGGTTAACCAGGGTTTGCCTCATGCTCAACCCTTTCCCCCCCAAAAAAGTTGAAGTTATTCCTTGATCCATGGGCTGCAAAATGGATGCTGCTTTAGCAGGCAGGAAAACAACATGCATTGCATCGTCCAGCTCCATCAGAGCTCTTGGATGATCAGGTGCACTGTCAACGAGCAGTAATATTTTGAAAGAAACCTTTTTACCTTAGCAGTAAGTCTCAACAGTGGGCTTCAACGATTCAGTAAACCATGTTGTAAACAGATGTGCTGTCATCCAGGCTTTGCTGTCATGTGCCACTCAAAGATGAGGATACATTCTCAGAAATGCACCGTTAAGCAATTTCTTTGTAGTATAAACATGTATATTTAGACTGGTATATGCACAGAGAGAGGGATGATGAGGAAAGGTCTCTATAATCAAAATACCTTTATGTTTTTAGTTTAAAAATCAACCAAATTACCCTTAATATTTTACTCCCTAAACCTTTGCAATGTTTTCACAGACCTTCAATACTTCTTTTCCTCTAAGCACAAAATGTAACTTCCTTGGATTTCAAATGTGTACTTAACTTTTTTTGAAAGTATCTGATTATTTATCTTAAACAGACTTATTGATTTATTTTTTTCAGAGTAGACTCTGCTAGAAACTGAGCTAGCCATTCCACTCTGCTATAATACCATGGGCAGAAATTATCACTTCCATGTTACAAATGGTAAACTGAGGTTTAGAGAGATTAAGTGATTTCCCCAAATTGTTCATTGGCCAAACTGAGATTCCAGTCCTGGTCTCCCTTGCTCTAAAGTCCTAGCTCTTTGTCACACAGCAATAAAACAGCATTTTAGATGGTGTGTGTGTGCATGTGCATTCAAGGTTCTCCCTCCTCTATTAATCACAAAATAATTACTGAGAGTTGGGGACGGGGAGGACCTTGAATTGACTTATAAATGTAAAAAATTATGAAATTAATATGTTATAAACTGAGATGAAGTGGTTCCCAGCTTACGGCTGGTGTCTGTTGCTCTCACTTCTTTCATGCAGTTCTTGAATGAACAATGAAAGCCATATGTCAATATTTCCAAGGGTGTGAACTCTCGCAGTGACAGCTCCATAAAACAACCATCAATCATATCTGGCATAACCTAGCCATCTTACTAGGCTTTATTATTTCCATAGCACTCCACCATCTGACATTTGGGGTTGCATTTATCTGTTTACATGTCTTTTACCAGCTAGATTATAAATCCCTAGGGGTCAAGGATATTAATTTTTATTTTCAGAGCTTATCACAGCACTTGATACAGAATGTGAGCTTACACATTTTGGCTCAAATTAAATATTTTTGTCACTCACTTGAAACATGGCAGTAAGTCGTGCACAGTATTCATAACTCAAATGGGACCTTTTAATCTTCTAGGAGTAGGAAGTCAATTTTATGAAAAACTTTTAACTTTAAACAACTAATAATGTCCTTTTTTGTCCTTATGCATTTTCATTCATGTCAGTTTTGCTTGCCTTTCCTTCCAATGGGTACTCACTGAATATAAACCTTATAAATGCAGTTGAGGATAAAAATGAAATAATGTACAGGGAAGTGAAACAGAATATAATGTATAATTAATTATGTAGGTTTACTCAAGTCAACCAGTAAATTCTAATATAGACAGTATGAAATTAATTCACATTTATGAGGTTTGACAGTTACCTTTTCTTTAGCATTCCATCACCAGTGATGATCTGCTTCAATTTTATCGTGTCAACATACAACTAAATTCACTACTTTAATGTCATGAGAAATGATGAACAGATTTTGGTACAATGAAGTGAGGCAAATCAGTTAAAAATCAGCAGGCTGTTTGGAAACAAATTCCTCCTGCCATACTCATGCTGCAGTGTCTGAGACAGTATCCCTGCGTGTTCTCCATAATCCAATCGCTTTTAAAATGGCTTTAAGTTCCTCTTTCTGAGCGCTATTGATGTTAAGCATGAATGAATGGGAACACTTGCACCATCAAAAACAAACAGCATCTTACCACCCAGAATGCCTGGGCAGGAATTCACAAAAACAAGATTTAACTCCTCAGAATGGCAGTGGGTGGTCTTTCCAGAAAAATAGCTTATAAATTTCACTGAAATAGTAATTTGGTGCCTTGGTATCAGCATCTGTCTGCTTGTTATTTGTATTTTAACTATTATCTTTAAATGAAAAAATTAGGGTATTTAATTGAGAAATTTAATTCAAAACTCACAATTTTGCAAACCACTGTATTTTTAAAACTATAAGAGTTTTACTGACAATTCCTTGACTTTTTAGTCACTGTGACTTAGTGTGACTCCTTGGCAAGAAATGAAATTTGTTTTGCCCATGATGTTCAAGGATTTGTAGCTGTATTAGTGGAATCTGCTAAAAGTCAAGACACTCAATGATAAAAACTTATCCTGTAATACATAAAATGACCTATTAAAAATCTGCCTTGTAATAAACAAAATCACCAATTATAAGGACATTGCTATATCTTACACAGAAAATAATTTACTTAAAATTATAGTTTCATAATGGCTTCTTTTATAATGTAATGGGAAAAAATGAGATATTCTGGACTAAAATCTCAATATATCTTGGTGGTCAGACATCCATCAGCCATTCATTTTTCCACCTGCTAGATGATGTCGTATCTTAGTTTAAATCATACAAATCGCAGCCATGTCCACACTGACTAAGGCCACCAAGGGGTAAGGGAGTATCACTGTCCTGGAAAATTTTCCAGCTTAAAAACTCAAGCTTTCTCCTTCTGTATTTTCTAACCGTGCAGGAAGTATGTATAAGAAATTCTCTGATCTTATTTCCTGTCACTTGCTAATTAATCAACTTTTTGCCATCCTTGGTATTTTAGCCACTTTGTTCCACATAAAACTTTACAGAATAATTTAATATGGGCTGAATTCCTCTCGTCCTGATGCCTTGTAAAGTGAAAGCCCCTCCAGTGGTCACGTGTATCTTACATCCCCAGTGATTCCCAGTAGAGTGCATCAGTCTCACTACAGATTATGTCTTCGACTGGTTCTAAGTGAGTAGGGCTCAGCAACCTTCAGCTGTAGGCCCTCAGCTTGACCAAGTGTTAAAGGTTCTGGACAGATCAAATGCACGCTCACTTCTAGCTATTGTGAGCCCATAAGTGGCTCAGGAGTGGTACAATATTTGAAAAAGAAATTGATGAAAACGACAATCTGAAGGGCAGGCTCCATCTCCTTACACTAACTTGATCTTTGATGGGTTATTCACAGAAGCTCTGAATGTTGCTTGAGTGTCATTGACTCTATACTGAGGTTGTGGATAGCATCTTGGGGCTACCGTATTACTTCCAGATCACAAGACATCCATTAAGCTCTCTTTACTAGATTTCACCTCTCCAGCTCCAGGTAAAAAATGATTCCTTGACCTTAAAACACTAAGAAACAACAGAGATGTCATCCCCTTACACTGCTTTATCGAACACAGAAATCCTGAGAAGAGGACCATCGTCTTCTCCCCAGTCAGAAGCCTAAGGCAAGAGAAGATTCCTGAACATCAGGAAAATGAGGCTCTATGGAGGGAAAACTCCGTAACTGAGGGCTTTCACATGGGCAGTCAAAACGATGGTGGGTGAGGGAACTCAACGCATTTTAAAGTTCTTGAGTGCTGATGTAGTAATCAGCCCAGGACGGAGAGGACAGCAGAGCAAACCCATCCCCCAAGAGCCTCGCACTGAGAGCACACGTTGCCTCTGCTCACATGACTCTGTCCAGCCTCCTCCACTGTGCCTGGAGGTCCCCAAGATCACAGAAACTCTGCTTCTCAGAAGACAGACCAGATTTTCTAAATATCTGCATAAATTTCCCAAGAGGACACAGTAGGTAATTGAGGGTGTGTGGACACCAGGACCCTCTGCCAGACTTGGTGAGTACATGGTTTAACTTAACATTGATTATCCTAAACTTTCTTATCTATGAGCAATGCACTTTCTCCAATCCAATAGGAGTGGGAATTAAATCCTGATCCCAGGTCCAAAGTCCAGTGTCCGGCTTCCTCTATGAAGCCTGCATTCTCTCTCACAGGTCTCTTCCAGGCTGGGTATCGGTGCCACATAGAGAGCAATGACAATAAGCACCGTTCTCTAAATGGAGCATCTGTTTTCTCCATGTGGGTCTAGTTCGCAGAGCCTGATTTCTGGGGGACTCACTGAGTTCTGAGAGACTGCCTGGTCATTCTCATTTTACAGACCACGAATCCCTACCCATCCATCACCTTGTTCCCTGAGACAGCAGGACCTGCCTCTTGGATTTCAGATCCTTCTCCCAGTGGCCTGGCTGGGCTCCTCCAGTAAGGATTCACTGCTGATCTTCAGCGTCCCAATGTTTCTGTGTGTCAGAGATTACAGAGGCCTACAGACTGCAGACAGGTGGTATGAATGAGCAAAGCTGGACAGACAGTCTGAGGTGAGCTGCTGTGTCTAAGGGTCTCGAGGGGAAAGCTACTGGTGTGGAACCATTTGGGAATGTGGGGCCATTTTTATCACCTGTGTAGATTTCCAAGAGATGATAAAAACCTCAATTTTTATATAAAGTTAGTACTAATCCAGTGGCATTTTTAAATGTTATGTGGACATACAAATCTGGACACAACCCATAGTCTTTTAGTTTATGACTTCTGCCTCAGATAACTGCTCAGCCCTGGCCTAAAAACTATAATACAACTAGGAGAGTGTGAGCCAGCAACATAAGTTGATACTTGAGAATCAATTATGGGAAATTCTGATAACAACATCAATACATTACAGAACTAGCCCATTCTATTACTAGGAGACAATTCTCTGCGAGTCTCTTGCATTTCCACAGATTTTGTTAGCAGAGATGCTGACAGCCTTTGTTTCAGACATTCTGGTCTGACGTGTTTATAAACAGCCTTGGAAGATAGTGCCAGAGTCTCTCTCTAGTGCAACATCAACTTCCTCCCATTGTAAAATAGTCGGGGTTCCTCAACTCAGGCTTCCTCTCACAGATTTCAATCTGCTTTCCTACTTGTGTCATTCTGAGATTTGTACCTCAGGAATCCAGTGCAAATGCTGAACTCTGGTTATCGTTATGAGGACTAAGAGCTTGGTCCCTGACCCAGGAGTTTCAAGTCTTCTGCCAGCAGCTATAACACAGGGGCAGACCCACAGGGGCAAAGAGGGAAAAATCTCAGGTTCTTTATAGTTCTTAACAACTGATATTAGTTTTCTTTCCACTTTAAACTCTGCCTATAGCAGCTTCTCTAATATTAGCAGCTTACTCTCTTCTGTACTAGTTATCACATTTTCCTAGCTTGTCACATTGTCTCTAGCTTCCTTTTTAAAGTTCATTGCCTTATTCTCCACCGAAACATCCGTGAACGCTCATCATTTCAAACACCTAAATCTCTTTCTATTTCAGTGTTTCTATCGTTTTAGGTCTCCATCTTCACCTTCAGATAGTAGCTTAGTGTTTAGCAATAAAACAAAATGACGAAGCAGACCTTCAAGCTATACTGCCTGGGTTTGAAACTCTATTTTGCCACCTACTGGCTGAGCTCCTTTAGACAAGTTATTTAACCAACTCATGGCTCAGTTTCCTTATCTGTAAAATAAGGATAATAATAGTAATTAATGCCCAACATTATTTGAGAATTAAAATGAGTTTACATATTTATAACCATGCTTAAAATAGTATCTGGTACATAGTGAGAATGCAGTAAATGTAACCAGTTATTCAAACTGAATATTTCTTCAATAAATGGAGTTAAGGGCTCACCTTAAAAGTGGATTGTTTGCTATTTACAGTCTAACTCAGTCACTGTGAAAGTGAATGGTAAATAATTTCGGGCTGCACGTGAACTTGGTCCTGTGAGAATTCAAATCCTCGATAGTTTAGTAAAACATATTATTTCCACAAGCTTTTTGGAAAATCAATACCTCATATCCCAACTCTCTCCAAATGATATGAAGGATCAAGCACCACCCTCTCCAGTCTAACTGCAAATACACAAATTATTTGTACAAAATATACAAATAAAGTTTTTATTAAAAATGCCAGACAACTCTTCCACAGATGGCCTGGTATACTCAGGATGCCTATCATCACAGAAACATGACCAGTTTTCTTCACAGCCCTAACCAAAAAGCCAGTTCACTTAAATATTACTTGTCTAAGCAACGTTTCTGCTGGTGTTTTCGCTGTGCTATATGATATTTCTCTTAATGGTCTCAACACTACTTGATTTTCTAAGGGGTGTGTCCTTTCTATCTTTCTAAACTTGTAACAATTAAAATAAAAATTCTAAAGGGGTAAAAGGGAAAGAGGAAATCAGATCTGGTTTTCCTACACTTCCCCCCTCCCTAATTCCAGGCGGCTAATCCCCTCTCTAACAGCACAAAGGAATAGCTAGAAGTAAAGAAAGGGAGATAAAACCAGGCAGCCAGGGCATTGTCCTTGCTAATCTATGCTATTTACATAAGGGTGAGAAGGCTTGTTTCCTCATTTAAACAGGCTTAAAAGCCTCTTTGCAAATGAGATTTAGTTCCTACAGAAGAATGAATTCGAGCTCTTTGGTGAGTTTCTGCTAGACCAGCACTGGGATCTGGCTTGGCAGTAACTTAAGCTACTTCTTTGGCCACATACAGTACATGCAAAGATTGCTTCCAGCTGCCAAAACTGAAAAGCGTCAAGCTGATTAAATTCTTTCCAGGAGGTGAACAGGATAAGGAGCAGGTTAAGAGGCCAATAATATCAGCTCTGAAATGGTACCTGGGCAAACTCGTGCTTTATGCAGGTGCTTTAAAAGTGGCTTTGAACTTTTGGAGCCCCTTGGATCTTCCTTTGAAAGGGAACAGAAAGGCAGATAGCAAATGAAATTCGGAAACAAAAAAGACTTAAAATAGTCTCAGATTTGTGAAGTGAAGACGCTCTAAACTCTTTGATTCCCCATTGGTCTGAGTGGCACTGGGCACAAGGACAACGCGACTGACCCCCTGCCGTGTGTCAGCACAGAAGAAAATGAGAAGGAAAAGCTTTTCCTAACACAGAGGAGCACATGCTTTGTACCGAACTCTTAGCTTTTAAACATCAAAATCACGTTTACATATACTGTACCTATGATCTGTTTTACCTGGCACACCTTGAACAGATGTTCAGTGTGACCTTGGCCTGAGGTTCAGCAGGGTGAACAGCACGACCTTGGTTAAATTTGCTCCCAGAAGGTACCAGGGTAGTTACTCCCTCCATTCTTAAATCATCAAGATCCTCTGTAACAACACAATTATAGAGAGAAAATTTAATTCTAATAGTCTTAAAAAGTCCATGTTTTCAGGTGTTTGCCAGTAGTTTGTTAAGTACAACGTTTTTCTGCTTTGCAAAAATTCTTACCTCATACATTAATTATTTTTAAATCATTTCTAGATGTAGCTGGAGACAAATTACATAAGGTTTACAGGAGGCCAAACAACCTCAGCAGTGACTGGTCCCCAGATGGTCAGGACTTGGGTCAGTGACCACCAGCTTCCCTATTTTTGCCTTTGCTTCCAACTTAGAACTAATCAGGAAAAGACAAATATGCTCCCAAACTGATAACATAACATCCTTCGCTCCTTATTAGCCCACCCCCTACTTCCCCATCCGACATTCCCCAACCAGAACATGTATGAAGCTTTCTCTCTTCCCATTCTAAACCTTCCCTTTTCATCCTCACCAGGATAGTCATGCCCCAGCTGTTCACTGAGGTCCCTTCCTGTTTTTCCCAGGTTCTCAATCAAGACTTCAAAGCTCTAAGTTTCTTTTATAATTCAGTTCTGATGCAATAGTATATGATCTCCGGTTTAATTCAGAGAACAAGAAATCTTATAAAAGCGATTCCATTTACTTGCTCTCAGCTTTAGCAGAAAAGGTACATAAAGTCTCAGAAGATAAATTATAATTTTGCTAAAACATAACCCATTATTGAGGTTATAACCTTTTTAAGGAGGAAAATCACTCTCCCTTGTGGGTGGGCTGAAAAAAATTAATACTTTTTCTCCCACCTTCTAAGTTCTTCTAGCTGGGCTAATAATCAAATTAACAGTGACAGATTAATCAAAGGAAATGATTTGGAAGGAAATCAAAGTTTAATAATGCCCAAGGAGAATTCACATAAGCATGAAAATTTCAAAGATAGTAAGGCAACATTGAGTATATATAAAATTTTAGGACAAAGGCAAAAGGGGTGGGGAGACAGGGCATTAGATTTTAAAAGTGAGACTGGGTAATTTATAGATAGTTGAGAAAAAGTGGAATATACCTGACAAGAAAACTCTCAATAAGCAACTCAGAAACAATGGGTCACAGTGGTATCTAGCTAAGGGGCCTGCAGTCTTCCTGACCTGTGCTAGGGTGAAGAATCTCAAGGTGATTAAGCCCCCTTGATATGGACTTAAAGGAAATACTTTAGCTAGTGGATTATTTTGCCAAACAAGCAGCTTTAACCAAGTCTATGCTCCTATCTAAACTCTTAAAGGACAAATCTGTAAAGGAAACTAATAGGAAATATCAACATTTAGCCTCGTTCTGAAAAGGAAAAATTTAAAAAAATATATACATGATTCAAGTTTCACTCAGATAATCTCCAGTTTCAAGACAGCCTCCTGGTGACACCAGATGGTTTCAAATGGTTAATGGCTAAATCTCTCAGTGAAACTACTCATCATGGTACAGATAAATTGGTCACTCTTAAATCAACATGGCTAGGGAAACTTTAAAAAGACATGGAGGCCATGTTTGAGTCATGTGTCACTTGTCAACAATGTAATTCTAGAAAACCTGCAAAGGTGAGATATGGCCAGGGCCCAAAGTTTCAAGGGCCCTCTGAACACCTTCTGAGGAATTGTCCACAGCTTCTACAGTACAAGAGACCAGAATATGCTTTAGTTATTGTATGTCTGTTTTCAGAAGGGGTTAAAACATCTCCTTGGCAAAAAGCTACTTTCTTTATAGTTGCTAAAAAGCTACCTGATTTCCTGTTTTCACTCTTGGGAATAAAAACTTTTCAATCAAGTACCCAGGCACCCGTGTCACAAGAAACATTATTAAAGAACTCTCTAGGGCATTACCCCTGACTCAGAAACCACGCTGCTCTCATCTACAAACTTCTGGAAAAGCGGATGAAATCAATGACATTCTTAAATTTAAGTTGAACACAACTTTCAGAAACACTTGAGTTCCCTTGGCCAAAGGCACTTCCACTCTTCCTTATGCCGGGAGAGTTCACTCCTTTGGGACACACTGTTCACTTCCCTATGAACTGGCAACTGAAAGACAGTGTGCTCCAAGGCTTTACCTATGGTACTATATACTCTGTCCTGCTGTACACAGACATCACACAATATTGCAAGAGACTCATGTACTATATCCAAACCTATCACCAAGAGGTGAAGGTCACACTCAAAATATCTTCTTAATCAGCCTCTTAACAATATTCAACTACAAGATTTTGCCTGTTGGAAGATACATCAGAGAAGAACTGCTCTTGAAGCTCACGCAAAGGGATTCTACCACGTACTGTTAACAACAAATACAGAAGTAAAACTCGCTGGAGTAAATCCCTGGGTTAATATGTCACAACTAAAGAAGTAATCCAGAATCAACAAGACACCTATTCAAACTGAGGATTCACAGAGTTTCTCTGGAAGCAGCTGATCTTCATGGCAGACAGATGTCCCAAGGCCTTTAGAACAATCCAGTGACCTCAGATAGGGGCAGCTTCTGCCCAAGATGTTAGATCAAAGCCCCTAATCCTATTTTGTTTTTCACCTCCTTACTTACGGTCATTCCTTCTTCTCATTTTCAGTAGACTTCTTGTCGCCTGCCCATAATGGCCTTTTTTTTTTTTTACTTTTGTTCCATTCTTATTAAAATTTCTAGATCACAGCAAAATCATTCCAACAGCAATCTCTGCTTATCCAGCTAATGTAAGGCCCTCATTGCAACATCATGTCACGATTGATGCCTTTTTCCTGGATACCTCTGTAGCAGGATGGCTCGTCTTGCTTACCTCATACCAACATCTCATACCCTTTAGGAATAGTATTACATTACCTCTATACAGACACCCTAATTTTATAAATTGTTAAAGCTGTATATTATTATTCAGATGCAAGCTCTAAAATGAGGCTACCCTTGATTATTTGGACACTTTACATGGGTGAGTTATTGATTCATTGTTTATGTAAACAATTAAAGCAGATCAGTCTCAATTCCTTGGCAAGAGATAGTGATAATCTAGATTTTTTAACCACTAATCACAGTAGTAATCTGTGCCATTGCTAATACTTCTTGCTTCATTTGACTCCTTGAAACAGGTAAGGTACACAAAAGGCTATATATGACCTTAAGGAAAAAGCTACTTGGCTTTCTAAAGTTAATCCTTATGACCAGTGAGATCGTTCTCTTGGCCTTGGTTGGTAATTCATATTCTTGGTTCAGAAGCATCTTTAAAAAAACTTTTGATTGTTCTTGTTTTTATCACAGTGGTCACAATGCTAGTTTATTAAATTCAGTCATCTGAAGGCTTAATCTTAGTGCTTTAATACAAGTCTTAAAAGCTTCTGTGCAGCACTTTCTCAGCAGATGACCACCATGATAATACAACATAAAAAAATTAGTAAGCTCTTGTGACACAATTGACTATGGAGACAAGTGAAGAATCAAGCAGTGAAGATGTGGATCTCTAGTCCTACCTTTTGGCCAACTTCTTGAAAGGAAGAAAGCAACCAAAAGAGAAGACTGAGAGACTGACTACACAAACAAACAACGGATAGATCACTATGACATTACAACACTGAGCCACAACCTCAGCTAGAATTATCCAGTGAAGCCAAATCATAATTACTGCAGCATGTGGCCCAAAATATTCAGTACTTTTTGATACAGGCCAGTTTTCCTCCTCTTACCCCCATTTCCAACTCAGGACCAACCAGAGAAAGTCAACGATGCTCCCCAAACCAGCTGCATAAAATAATCTACTCCCAGTAAGCCTGCCTCCAGCCTCTCCATGTCAGCTACTTCCAATCAGAACATACTTCGAGCTTCCCTGCTCCCCACTCATCCTTTTTTTCTTATCGTAAAGTTTTCCCATTCCCCTACCTGTCTTTGGGTCTCTGGTAAATGGAAGTCATGGTGGCTGACTCCCTTACTATAAAAATCTCTGTATAAATAGTTTCTGCTTGTTCTTGCTTGGATGGTCTTCATTTATTTCCATAATGGTAACCTTCAATAGCTACAGGTTTGTCACACAGATGAGATATCTGAGTTCCTTCTATGGTTTCAGAGAAGAAATGGGTCTGAGTAGTAGAAAGTTGATTTCTGAGTCAGCATTAACAACTTTCTAACATTTACAGCTGTTCAAAGGCATATTGAACAGTGTTATGTGGGAGATGCAAGCACCCATCCCTGAAATGTTTAAAGCGGAGGCTGGATAATTACTTATGATGAATGATTTAGGATTTTGCAAAAGCACTACACTAAATGATCTCTCAGGTTTCATACAAATCTAAGCTTCTCTCAAACATTCTCATTACAAATCTGTGATGGATTTAATGTATATCTGATAGTGATAAAGGGAGGAAATGGAATGTTTAAAAGCAGATTGTTTAAATGAAGCAACAATCTCTTGGAGGCCATATTGCTATAAATTAAAGCTAAAAGTTGCTTCCTTGACTTTATTTTTGGAGTTGCAAAGAACATCATACTTCTTAATGAGGTGAATACTGAGTTATTCTTCATCCTGACATGAAGAAATTATGTAGTTCATTCTGCACTAGAGAATCTACATTTGATGATTACCCCTTACCTTTGAGGGCATGTTCAAATCCCTCAACTCTTTACTTGCCTTTACACCATTTTTTCTACTAATAAGATAAAGAATAGGGTTATGGAGCTCATGATAATTATATAAGCATTTGTAGGTTGCTTGACATGTGTAGAGAAAGTAATAAGACATGAATTCTACGATTGCATTTTTGAAGATTGCTTAGCCACCCCATCTCCATACTCTACCTGGGTATTATTTATTTTTCTTTTCTTTTCTTTTTTTTTTCCAGCTCAGAATAGCAATCATAGTATGGGAGAAAAAGAGAATCTTAAAGAAGCATTCTGGAATTCATTTGCTTGTTCATTGGAGACTTTATGGTGCTGCAAGCTGAAACTACATTAGCAACTGCTATGGCTCTAAAAGTGTCAGATGCAACTGTGATGATGGCAGTAAAATTGGCTTCTGCAGTCTTAGGAGAGGTCTTACTCTGAGAAATATTCCTTCCTTCATTCTCTCTTTACCAAGATTCATTCTGTCAAGCAAGGTCAATGGGCCACATAAGCTCTTTATGGCAGTATAAAGAATAACTCAGTAGATACAAATTCTGTGTAGTAAGGAGAGTCTCTGGCTAACTTGAAATTTCTTTGAAGCAATCAGAAATACTTTTCCAACAAAGACTCTCATGATTCTTAAAGTAACAGTTGATTCTTAAAGTCACAATAAAAGAACAATATTATGTAAAAAATAATCTGATGGGAATTAAAATATATATATATATATATATATATATATATATATATATATATATACTTGCTCTATTTTGATACTTTGAAATCAAACTTTCTAGTCAATGTTAATGTTTAGTTAAGGAAGTAAATAGTAAAAAAATAATGTAATGTAATCAGTTCTATCCCAGAAAAAAAAAAAATAAATGTTTTAAATGCTATGGGAAAAAAAAAATAAGAAAGCAACTAACCGGTTAAAAAAACAACACAAAACAACTACCAGATAGTAGCTCTAGGCACTATTCTAATTATGTAGACCAATTTCAGTTATCTGACTAAAACTTAAATAAGGAATTATTAATAAGTTAAATAAATTGGATACCAGATGAGTAGAAGTATACAAGCCAGACCCAGTGGTGAAGGATCTTTCAGAAAAATGGAGAAATATGAAAAGCACAGAGATTTAAAAGTACATAGTATTTGGGGGAAAGTTATGCAGCTACTTGACTACAACCTGAGATGTATAGGCACAGCAGAATGTGCCATGGGAGAAGAGGTAAGTCTCAGATGATGAAGGGGATAAAGGGAGAAATCTATGCTTTTAAAAAGGTAACTGGAGATATAATCATTGAAATAAAGAATTTTCTAAATTTATAAAAAAATAACTTTAGGAATATTCTTTTAGAACATATTCAATACTATCAATAATATATTCTATAAAATAGTCTTCACTGAAATGGATATATTCAACTAATATATTCATTGGATGACATGGTAAATATATCACTCATAACTATAAATGCATCTCATTAATATATTCTTATTTAAGAATATACAATTATAAATACTCAACTAAATGTCAAGAACATATTTAATATAGTCAACATAACCAATATATTCAACAACTGTATCATCCAACTCATTAGTCACCAGCCACATGTTGCTATAGAGCAGTTGAAATGTGTCTAGTCCAAATTGACAGTTTCTCTAAGGGTAAAATGCACACAGGATTTAGAAGACAGTATAAAAATAATACAAATTGCCTAATTTATAACTTTTATTTTGACTACATGTTAAAAGTATTCTAGATATACTGAGCTAAATACAATTTATTTAAAGTTAACTTTGCCTGTTTCTTTTACATTTTTTAATGCAACTACTAGAAGATTTAAAATTACATAAGTTGTCTATGGCCATGCCACTCTGAACATGTCCGATCTCATCTGATCTCAGAAGCTAAGCAGAGTCAGGCCTGGTTAGTACTTGGATAGGAGACCACCTAGGAAGACCAGGTGCTACAGGCATAAAAAATAAGGGATTATAAACTGACAAGGTCCTTGCAATCTTTGAGGTCAACCAAGGGTTGCCTTGCTTAAAAAAGTTAAAAATATAATATAATAAAATAAATGAATAAAATTACATAAGTTGCTACAATTTCTGGCTCACATTATATATCTATAGGATACTGCTGTTCTAGAATATATATCTCGTGAATATATGAATAAAATTATATTGTAAAATTAAAAACTAAACTATCCTATATCCTGTAGCTTTAGACCAAATAAAAATTTCCTTAAATCAATGCATATAAGAATACACATTAACTATGTCCAATAATATTTTTGAGAATATAATCATATTCATTGACTATTGAAATGAATCTTTACTTTCATTACTTGCTTTCCTCCTATTTGGCTCAGTGTCTTAGAAGTGTGCCTAGCACAGAGTAGGTATTCATCGATATTTACTGACTATAAGACTATTGTATAATTTGATAAAGTTAATTAATTGATTGTTTGACCAATTGATCTTTATGAGGGACTGGCTTTTGGAAAATTGGCTTTTGCAGAAAACACTTATTGAACTTACTGCAGCCATTCGGAAAACTGAAAAGTGGAAATGGGGAGATGAGGCAGAGAGAAGCCTGCATCAGCAGGGCACGTATCTGAGGGCCTGGAGTAAAAAAGCAGTTAAGAAGAGAGAGACATGCACCGGAAGGTAATTTCAGAGGAAGATTCAGTAGGTTGTAGTGAACTAGCAAATGTGAAATGATAGCATTTTTTTCCATATTACCACTTCAGGGAATACAGGAAGAGATATTTTTGGTTTCACATAGGCTGAGATGGAGCTATCTTCACGATAGCCATATGGATGTTTGGTGGACAGCAAGACAAGTCTGGAGCTAGGGAAGAAGTATGGAGCTACAGAGTATATGGCTAAGAAAAGCTGATACAATTATTGGTTAAAACCAAGCAGTGACACTTCTTATGTCTAACTTCCTTTACAAGTAAAATGTGCGTATTACATGAATATTATATTTAAAAGAAGAGAGTAGCATACTTATTTTTTTCCACAATAGAAAGCCCAAAGCTGTAATTTATTTTTAAAGGTAGCCTATAAAACTGTGATGCATCTTTTGAGTCACAGGGACACTAATTGAGAAAAGTGAACTAATTTATGACTAAAGACATGTCAGCACTTTATCTTTCTACCATCCAAATAACCAAGAATTAATCAAGCAGAGAATTGTTTTGATTTAATTTAAGAAAATAACAGCTGCTTCGATGAAATAACCCTAGGACTTGCATTTCATTCAAGTGTAATCCATGAAATAATTTACAGCTGCCCAAACTAGACAATGTGGGATATGAGTGAATTTTCACATCTGTTTCTAGGAACCTTATAACAAAAAATTAAAAGCTTTCCAAACATAAGTCCCTTCACAGTGATTCAGTGATGGGTTACACAAGAATTATATGGCAGTTTTTCCCTGAACTGCAATTGGTTTGTTGATTTATGCCAATAGAGCTGATTTGGTCAAATATTTTAAGCAGATGTTATATATTCTGAGTGAATTATTAAAAATAAAACAAATGTTAAGAAAACATATAGGAAATTAGACAAGTTTACATAAAATATTTATAAAATCTTTTTTGCTATGTGAGACAGCTATATTTCCTTAAGAGGAAAAGAAAGAATGGAGAACAATATATAACTCACTTTGCTAGGACAAATTCTAGTTGGAAGGTGGAAGAAGGCTATGAAGGCCATGCTTCTATTGGTTCTTTCTACAAACACGCCTCAAACACGAGCTCACTATTCTTTCTTAGTACGTCAGAATGGTATGGCTTAACTTAATTTATAAATATTAAGAACAAAGTGGTAGATACCAGAAAGTATAGGTTGCAATTTTTTAAATTAACTTTAGTTTAAAAAAACATTAAGTTAGAATTGCTTTTGAAAAAATAAAATTCTCATGGGATTTAAATGTTGTGCTGAATTTTCCCCTTTGAACAACATAAGAGAGAGTCTGTTACAGACTATTTACTTTCCTTGGCCACACATAAGATTAATAAACAAAGAAAGTGATTAGACTCGTAAATTATGGAAAATGTTCATGTAAAGTTAAATTTACATATATTCTGTGTCTTCTATCCTTAACTGAAAGGAACAAGAAACGCCCTGGGATTGTCTTTGTAAGCTACCAGAGCCTATTTAATTTCTTTGACCATCAACAGCCAAACCCATGATGACCACAAACATTTGTAAAAATTTAGAGGCTAGACTTTGTTCACTTAGATTGCGAATGAATCACAAGACTTGTGCTAATTGAACCCATCGTTATATAAATCGTGAAGGCTTTTCCGTTAGTCGGAAAAATTAAGACATCTGCGAGTGGTTTTCTCCTTCCAATGTGGAAGAAAATGTTAGTGCTTCCAGCAAATTCAAACCCACACACTCTCCAAAGCCTGGTTGCCGGACGCATCTGAGTGCATCTTTGCCCTTCTAAATTTCTGCACACCACAAATTCGAGAGATTATATTGTATACACACACAAAAATGGACTTTTTCATGAAAATTTTGTTACAATCTGAAGGTTTGACAGAAGTTGTGAACAATTCTCTTTCAACATGAGTGACTGAAACGCTAGGTATGTGGCTCATGTCGGGGAGGGTTAGTTACATAAGCAGACTGGCCTGGTACCAGCCCTGTATGATTGAAAGCTCAGGTACAGCCCCCAGTGATGGAAGGACACATTGTGACCAACTTTGAAATCTAGAGTTAGTGTCAGAGGAGTAATAAATATCAAGGATCAGAAGTGAGGGACGGTAGAGGGAAGTCACAGACAGGAGATGGACAGAGAGTTTAGAAACAGAGAGCTTTAGGAATGCAACTGGAAAACAGAAAGTGAGGCAAAGCGGGCAAAAACATTCAGTGTAGATGTGAGCAGTGCAAAGGTGGCATTCAGGTAATCTCAGGGAAAGGCTGGTTAATCTTTTCAAAAGGCTGGAACTAGGTAAATTATTAATTTTTATGGGGTAGTGGGTATAAACATGTAATTTTTTTCAAATATGAAAAATCACTGCAAAATGTTGTAAATGCTTATTTCCATTTATTCAATTTTAATTCCCTTGGAATTATTACCTCTCAATAGTGAGAAAGCATTTCTCGTCCCAATACTTTAGCTACAAATTAGTCACCATTAATGTTACAGCAAGTATTATTGAGCCAGGAGGAGTGATTCAGCATACTTAACATATATTCTTTTTGTTTCTAATTATCAGTCCTATTTAATACAATTTTTATGTTCCCGTAAGCTCTGTTAAATAAATAAGGTCCTATGATGAGAATTTCCTAAGTACACTGTATTAATTTGTTACCTGCGAATGAACTTTGATGCTTAACCTAATAATTAGACCCTGTACCATATTTGATGGCATTTTAATTCTTGATACAGACCATGAATATTAACTGAGCTCATTTCAATGGGTATTTATGCATTATTTATATAATTTGCTAACTCAAAATAAGCCCTTTGTTGAGAGTACAATAAATTCATCAACTGTTACAATCCTATCGCTAGCAGTTAAGTTTTCTGTAGCCATGTTTTAAACTTATTTTTAGTAAAGGTGATTCTGCCTGAAGTCAGTTCATTGTATATACATGGCACAAAACTAAATTGATGAGATACTAGTGAGTAAACTCAGGATTTATCCTTAGTTTCTCTTGGATTTTAAGTGTAACTAGTCTTGGATGGTTGACATCTTCCACCACCATCTCCTTTTTTTTCTTCACTTACATTCTCTATTGTTGCTGGTTTTCTTCCTTCACTAAACTCTTGATCAGACAGACTTCTTTTGTTTCAATTGTCCTACATTTATTTCCTTTAAACTTCACTACATTCCCTCTCTGAACTTTGTGCTATTGGTTTTGAGATTTTTCAACCCATCATGCAATATTCTCAAGGAGGTAAATTAAAGTCAACTAAATACACATAAAAATGTAAAGAAAAAATCTTTTTTAAAAGTTCATCACATTTGTTGGATTCTAAATGCAATATGGTTAATCTAAAAATGGTATTAAATATCAAAGCTACCTGTTGACAACCCTACCCCCACCCCAAAACACACGCACACATTTCCTTTTATTTCTGTTTTTACACTCAGCCCCTCAAGATAAATTTTAAAAAAATCAAATTTTAGAAGGAAAAAAAAAGAAGAAGAAGATCATGGCTGGTCATATACTAAAATCGCTGCTGATATATTTTGGCTGTGGTGGCAAACTCATTCGCCCTGTGGTATGCCACAGGAGAGAAGCAGGCCCAGGCCATACCTTTTCCCGTCATCAAGATGTGAGCCACATGCCACAAGATGTTGCCACCCTGCCTGACTCATTGTAAATCCACTTTCCACTCTGCTGCTTTCTTGGAACTCACATGCTGTTCTCATCTCTTACACTTCAAGCCATGAAGCATTGTCACCCCAAGTGAAATTTTACAAAAACTTTCAATTTTGTTCCATTTCCTTGGAGAGCCGCCTCTGTGAAACTGTTCTTTAATAACATGTCATGCAATATGATGGCACGTAAGAAGCTCATCTCACTTTCTACATTATACATATTTTTTGAGTTTCTTAAAATTGGGTCTTTGATAATAAGGAAAAAAGATATTTAAAAATCTAAAAATGTACAAATGGGCTACATGACATCCTCCCTGTACAGAAACTTCAGCAATGCAGAAGTGTTGATGTCATCAGGTCTCTGTTCTTGCTGTGTCCTCTGCCTGGGGTGTCCTTCCCCCAGGTAAGACCATGCTGTGCTGCTTCACTGACACCTCTGCTTGAACATCACTTTCTAAGTGGGTTCCTTAACTATTCTATCTTCTATCATTCTTTATCCTTTATACCCTTCTTAATCTCCATAACATTTGTTACACCCTGAAGTCACACTATATATTTATTGTTCATCATTTAATTCTTTGCTAATAAATCCCCAGGAGGGCAAAGATTGTCTCACATCACCATACAGTTTCACCAATATAATCAATGCCTAACTCAGGTATATATATATATTCAGTGAATGAGTGAATGAATCACCACAGCAGCAGGACACTACTATCTCCACTTTAAAGGTCAAGTGTATTATAGATACGTCCCCTTAGACAGTCGGGATGACTTCCCCAAGGCACGAAGTACTGATTGGAAGGGACTGGTCTGAGGATCAGCTTATATAAATATATACAAACCGACAATAAATGATTTCTCCAATTAGTGATTGTATACATTATTATTATTAACACAGTATTATTTGCCTTTTATATTCAATAAACATATCCGGTGAACTCCATATATAAGATATTAATTACTCTCCAATGTCAAATTTTTAAAGGACGATCATCATTTGCTGAGTGCCAATCATAACTACTCTTACTTGCATTCAGGAATTACACCTTATTTTGCCCCACACAACAATGTTGAGTAGTGCTTCTCAACAAAGGGTGATTTCTTCCTCCCTCCACTACAAAGAGACATTGGAAAATGTCTGAAAGCATCTTTTGTTGTCATAACTGGAAGAGGGGGGAGTGAGGAGGAAGCTAAATTCACCCTGTGGGATCTGACATTTGAGTTGGGGTTTAGTCTAACCAAGTTACAGAACCAGCACCGTGGTTCAACCTGGATTTGAACACTAAAGTGATGGTTTTCCCACCACAACATGATACCCTACCCACACTGAGTTGCTGATGAACTCCGTGCTACACAAAGGGAACTTCGTCTGCTAGGGCTACAGTGCTTTTACCCAATCTCAGTACCTCGTCATGTACCCTCCCTTAAATGGCATCTAACCAATGGGGATTTTACAGGAAATTTCATGAGACTATAGAAGTGATAGTTAAATTGAACTTGACACAGCAAAACTTCCCCCAAATCACCTTTAAACATTTTGGCTCTTTCACCCATTTTTGCTCCCTATGGCTGCTTCATGTTTTGTATTCCATCTTCTTTTCTGATTATCCCACTTTTCCTTTCCCAATTACAGCTTCATCTGCAGTCCTTCTGATGCACAACTGAACCACTCTGTTTACATCCTCCCTCAACGCCATGATTAATCGATAAAAGATTCCACCTTGAGTTTTATCTTCCTCACGGAGTATATTCTGACATGACCATTTAATTACCATGCCTTTTGGCATTGTGAAAGCCTCAAGCTTATAGCCATACCAGGAACGTACCACTCTGCGGTATAAGCAGTACAGAAGCAGGTACATGCAGAAGAAAACAAGAGGAACAGACAAGCAAACACTGACATGCTGAACACATCTGGGCCAGGATGGCTCTCAGGTGGCTCTGTGACCCCTGCCTGCTGGTACTCGCCCCCAAGCATAATCCCATTGAAGATCAGCTAAACAGAGGAAGTTGGTTTCTAATAAAACGAAGCAAGGTTGATTGAGCATCCTCTGCAGTTAGGTTTTGTAAGGCTGTGTCTCTTATCTCGCTAGCGTACTTTTTCTTCTGTTTTTTATTATCTTGCACATTTTTGATGAAACAAGTTGAAAAGGCCTGCGCAACAAGAAACTCAAGGTGGCTTTTGGCCATGACCAGCCAAGAACCGAGGCCCTTAGTCCAACAACCCTTGAGGAACTGAATTCTGTGAGTTTGGAGCCAGACCCTTTTCCAGTCGAGTTCCATAAAAGACCCCAGGAGGCCTGACTGATCCCAAGATTCCAGCCTGTGGGAGACTCAGAAATAGAGAACCCAGCTGAGTTGTACCTGGACTCCTGGCCCCCCAGAAAACTGTGAGATAATTAACCTGTGTTATGTTAAAATGTTAAATGTATTGTAATTTGTTATACAGCTATAGATAACAAATGTAACACTCAAGCAATTTTTCTTTTCCCTAAATTACTTAAAATAGAATAAAATTCTTAGTGAAGTCTTAAAGAATTATTTTAGAGAGTAGTTTTACATTAAATAACCTAAGACTTATCAAAATATGTAAAAGACAAATAGTTAAAATTCCAGACCACCTTATTGTACAAGACCTAATCATTCAAATTATTCCTTAAAATGTTTTCCCAGTTTCAAAATGGCAAGGAAAATGATAAACTAAAGATGAACAGTTATCAAAATTTAACATTTGGCCAAGTTTATGATATAGCTAAACTGTCTAATAAACTGTCTATAGTTTATAGTACTTCGGAGTCTCACCTCTAATCATTGCATATAACACTATTATCCACAGTTTATAATACTTTGATATAATTTTGCTTTTTAAAATTATTATAAAGGGTTTATAGTAACTGAATTTTCCCCTTTGTGCTGTAGTGTTGATTATGCCTATGATTTATTTGATGTTGTCTTAAATTTAAACCAAAATTATAACATTGTTTGGGTGGGGAAAATGTGATCCACTTTGTGACTCAGATCCAATATGTGGTTTTCAGGAACACATTATAACAAAAAATGGAAGTGGCCCATAGCAGCTTTCATGGAACACACACACTCTCTTTCCCCCCCGCCCCTCCCCACCAACCTCCACCACTGGAATACAAAGCACACATGGCCCATCACATCCCACACTGTCCTCGCTCAGCATCTCAGGGTGGACAGTAGCCATAGCTTAGACAAAGCCAGAGCCAGGGGAAAACTTCTCCAAAAATTTCTTCGAGGGTTCATCTTCCAGGACTTTTGAACTTAGAGGACTTTTTTCATATAAAACATACCGAATGCATTTCCAGCTCTAACTTCAATATTTTGGTGCCCTCCATTCCGGACAAATATTTATATATTTCTCCTTGTATGGATCACTCTTTCCCAACACTAACACTTCACTCTTGGAGGTTTGGTATATTCCCAGCCTTTGAAACACAGGCAGGCTGCTCCAGAACCAACTATGATTAAGAAGCATAAAAAATGCAGCATTCTTTATTTTTTGCAAGTAATCTCATCCTTTTGAATAATGGGAAAACAAAATGAAACAAAAGCATCTGCATCATGACGATGGCTACATGCAGCTAATCTCTATGCAGGTGCTGATGTTCTCCTTTGCGTTCCTTGCTGGACCCATATTTATAACTTAACAGTATATTGCTTTGTATCATTATTTAAATTCCAACCTTTGTCTGCTCATTCATTGAATCATACATCTGTCAGTAGGGACTCACACACAGGTGTGGATCATTTTGCCTCTTCCCCATCACTGGCTTGATAGAAAGCTTCCAAGCCATGCGCTGATTTTATAGTTCTTAATTTCATCTACATTATGTTGACCTTTTAAATAAATAATAGACGTCCAACCTTTGGCAAGGTAAAGAACTATATCTAGATAAAGAAATGGCAAAGAGAGAAGCAGAACACCACCTAGTGATTACACGAACCGTATCTTTACAGTAGGATGAAAGGCCTTACTTATTTCAGAAGCATAATTTTGATCATCACTCCTGCTATTTTATTAAAAAATAGAACATGAGTTCAAACATTCCTCCTAAGTTTCAAAGACCGATTTTTAGATTGGCAAATAGGAAGGGGTGGGTGATCCAAATTAAAAAATAAATAAATAAATAACAGCACAGAAAAAGGCAACAAAATTGAAACAATCATAAAAATCTTCTTTTCACTAGAAAAATACAGGCTATAGGACAAGAATTCCTACAACTTTCTGCCCATTTTTACC
Organism: Cynopterus sphinx; assembly: GCA_030015415.1. Classification (NCBI taxonomy): domain Eukaryota; kingdom Metazoa; phylum Chordata; class Mammalia; order Chiroptera; family Pteropodidae; genus Cynopterus; species Cynopterus sphinx. The sequence continues at coordinate 46,591,846 of CM057389.1, read as the reverse complement.
TTCGAGTTCCATTCTAATAATATCCACCTCTGATACTTTTTTTTTTTTTCAATTCCACTGAAGTCTACTGGGTTCAAAGGCAATTGTGCTACCAGTGATTCTGATGGATAGTTTATGTACCTGAAGTTACACCTTTTAAAAGAAAAAGTAAATATTTTCAATGTCCCCACATAAAAACTAATGATACTGTGCATATTGCAAAAACCACTAATATATATTCAAGTAGATGAAGCATTAAATGATGCTAGAAACAAAGTCAGCCAATAAGTAGCCAGAAATTTAAATTTTTCTAAACATGACCATTTTATTTGGGATATTGACCAACTAATTCAAACATATCTATCTATAAGACTCACAGGAAGAAGAATCATGCTAGCCAAAGTTCCAGAGACACGCAGAGAAAGAACTTAGCAGGAGTAATGAGGTAGGGAAAGAAAAAAATATAATTACTGATTTGCTTGTCAGTATTCCTCACTGATTTTTAAGTCCTGAAAGTCAGTAGCCATCGCATATTCAACTTTGCATCTCTAGTATCATGCATAGTTCTTGGCATATAATAGATATTTCATAAATGTCTGTTGAATGTATAAATAAAAGGTCCTTACGGGAAATACAATGGGTAAGTAAAGCGATATTTAACTATGAAAGGTAATACAGGTTGAAATGATCAGACAAGCAAGAGGTGTGTTGAGCCAGGGCATTACACTGAGAGGTGAAATGGGTTAGTGGTTCAGAGTGTCATCTTTGGAGCCAGGCTAAGATTCAAATTCTGATTATGCTTCCTACTAGCAGTGTGATTTGGGGCTAAATGTTTAATATCTCAGAGCCTCAGCTTCTCTGTTAGTGAAATGAGGAAAAGCACAGGCTAACTCAGGATTGTCATGTTGGTTAAATGAGTCAATGCTTGAGAAATCTGTAACGGTGTCTGTAATACAGATAGCAGTCAATAGATGTAGTTATGTTACTATTAGTGATAAAGATGGATTAGAAGTGGGGACATTGCAGAAGATACCAGATTGTCCTATTTCCCTGAAGCTCTGGAAAGAAATGTTCATCACCCTTATATTCATTTCACAGGTTCAACTGACTAGCATACTCACTTCCAAAGACGCCCTTCAAAAGTTTGATTTCCTGAACTTTCCAGGAAAAGACAACAAATAGTAAACTTAACATATGCCATTCGGTAACAAAGCCACACTAATTTGAAATTTGCAATTAATGTGAAAACAAAACTTTTCTCTTCTGACTCACTGAAGTACAAGATTTCATTGTTGGAGACTTTGCCTGCCATTTGTTTGTAAGGACATGGATTGTTGAAGTCAGAGACTAAACTAACATGCCTTTTCATGTTTACCCTTTAATCAAAATTGTTTGCAGACTCAAAATCTATAAACAGTGGGTATCGAGTAATACATGGGAATCCCTCTGAAGTGAAGATTTCGATAGATTAGTTGATACTGATTTAAGTTCATGTCACTACAAAATGAAAACTATAAAACTAGTGGGAAAAGAGCATAATCTTTCAGTTTAATTTTAAAGACTAACAAATTTTAGTAAAATTTCTTGACTTAAATGCTGCTCTATATTGCTTCTATAATAAGAGTATTTGTGTTTAAAACCTTAATTGACTTTAAAGGTTTAAAAATATTTATTTATAAAATGCATCCATTTCTGTAGTCTCAGCTAACAAGCTAGAAGAAACCTGAGATCTCCAGGTACCTTACCTCAGACCTAGAAGTTCTTTGATTTTATTTCTACCCTCCCCCCCAAAAATTGCAGCTGACCTGAATTGAAAACTAGGAAGAAGAATGAACAAATTCAGTATCTGGCTCTTTCTTGTAAAAATCTCATCAGTTTCCTTGTCTCTGCCTAGCATTGCTTGTTTCCATTTCCACACCTCAGCTCGTGCTACTTCTCTGATGTCTCTCTACATTAGTCAGTCCCTTGAAGACATCTAAAGATTCGCTGTAGCCAAGAAATTGATTAATCCAAATTCTTTCTAATCAATTGCTATTTACCATTGGAGCACATAAATAATATGTACACCACACCAACGTGCCTTCTTTAACTTACTACTTAACTGTTTTCTTATAGTTTTCAGGTGTCCTCGACTAAGTTAAAAATTGAAGAAGCGGTTAACATCTTCTGTCTCAGCTCTGGCTGAGTAGCTATTTACCTCACAAAACTTCGCAGATACCTAAGGGGACTTGCTGAGTATGTGAATGAAGTCAAGAATATATTAAAGTCGTTCTATTTATTGTTAATGCTCTAAGTCCAAATATGATTACATGAGACCATAAACTCACACATATTTCTGAAGTCTTAATATAGATTTACTACACGAACATTCATTTGATTATTCCCTAGGAATGAATTGGTGAACTTCCGTACTTCATTAGAGAGAATCACTGCGTAAATAATATGACTGTTTATACACGTCAATGCCAACTCTTGACACACACAGGGCCATAAACGGTACATTCTTCAATGCATTGTCCCATGTAATTAGTTTCATGGGTCACTTTCCTCTTGCTCACCTCCTTCTCATGGATCCACTCTTCTAGAACTCTCGGAAATATCTGAACTACATATCAATAATTCTTGCAAAAATTATGTTAGGTTCATTTCTGTTAGTTAAGAACTCTTGTATTGCATTGCATGTCAGACATCCCATAAGTATACTGAAAGCAGATATTGGAAACTTATGCTCAAAGTTGATCTTTAATTCTACATTCTTGTACTTTTTCCTGAGTGAATGTGGAGGTCACACAGCACACTTGCTTCCATGCTTAGCCTCTCAGCCCTTCCCTATCCTTAATTTAACTCGGAAGAATCTTACAAATGGCATAAATTCCCAATATATTAGTTGATACCGTTGATTAGTTGATTTCTGTTCCATCTTATTTACCTCACTATGCTCTGGCTCTACTCCCCTAGTTTTGTTAGGCTTGATCTTGTCACTTTCCATCTTCCATGAAACTTGTGGTTGAAACCTAATAGGTGCTTATCTGCCCTGTATCTCCCTTGAGGGTCTAAAGGACTCCAAAGCTGAAGAAGGGTATTAATGGTACAAGGAGAGTTTAACCAATTTCTCTAGGAAAGTCATCTAGATTATCCCAGAGTGTTCTCCATTGTCTTACCCACTATTAAGTTTTCCATCTACTGCATTCTGGAAGCTGCTCTGACCACATCATCATTCTCAATAGTGCCAGCGATTCCTCAAATGTCAAACCCAATGAGACTACTCAGTCTGCATCTTAGTTTGACACCAATGATCACCAACTGTACTTAAAACTGTTCACACACTTGCATCTGTAACCATGTCCATTTCTGGTTTTCCTTATAGCTCTGTGTTAAATCTCTCTCTTGTGGCCTTCACTTTGAGATTCCTCAAGGTTACTTGCTTTGTTTTCCCCCTTTCTTACTCTCTGTTTTCTTCTGGATCATGTTAATCCTCATAGGGTACAACTATCAGACATGCTAATGACACCTAAACACATCTCCATTTTGCTGAACTCCAAAGAGTCAATGGGCTCCTGAATTTATAACACAGAAATCAGGGCCCCATTTTGACCCCTATCACCCTCAACTCCCCTCTTCCCCACTCACAACCTATCATCAAAGTCTGCTAGTTTTACTTCCCAAGTCTTTTTTACTTGCCTTGGGTTAAAGCACTTGGACTGCTACAAAAGCCCTCAACTCTGCTCCCCACTTCTTGTTCTGTGCCCTCAGGTCTGTCTTCCACACAGCTGCCATGTGGTCTAAAGAATATGCATCTGACCATGTCACACTCAGAACTTTCTCGACTACAGAACACATCACAACTTCTTTTCAGTGTCACAGGAGGCCCTGCATGGTGTGATAACTCTTCCTTCTTCTTAAGTTCTTTTCTTGCTTCTGACTGTGATCCTTTTTCACCAAATAACTGCTTCCAATTCCTTTTCATACATCACAAAGTTTTCTTAGCACTGTTTTTGTTCATATTGCCTCCTGAGCTTTGTATTCCTTTCTCTAGCCCCTCATCCTCACTGTCCTCTTTATCAGAGAAATTCTATCCATAACTTAAAGCTCTTCAACCCTGTCCTCAAAGCTCTAGCATCCTGCAAAACTATCCAATGACTATCTAATATCTAATGGCTTTCCAGTGTAACATGTTCCTATTATACTCCTCTCTTTATCACGTGGTATTCTATTTTTTGCTTAATATATCTTTCCCACATAAACAGTGAAAAATTTGTTTCATGGCTCTTTCTATGCTTAATTTCTATTTCACTACCCAGCACATAATAGAATATCAAGAGGCTTACTGAATAAATGAGAGAATGAATAAATAAAAAGCTACTATACTGCTTCTTACCATCTGTGTCTATTCTTGACCAGAAAGTTCTGTTCGCTTTCCCGCCAGGAACTTCACTGGCCTTGCTGGCCACACAGATTTCTAAAGTTGCTCCATAAATCACATTCATTAGTCTTGTCGAACATCTCAACCATATCCTTTGAACACATCTTAGCCATGAACTTTGCCAAATCATGATCGACACTAGACACATCTGCTTCCCTCTAAACAATATTACTCATAGGTTCCCTTTGATGCCAAAAATCTTACGTGAGAAGTAACAGAACAGAGATTCTCCAGATTTTTGTATTCAAAAGACTTGGAGGTTCATTTACACTGCATCAGGAATGATTCCAACTTCTCAATTAATCTGAATTTTTAGGTCTCAAGATGAATTAGCAGATGTTATGGGCAGAACTGTGTCTCCCACAATTCATATGCTGACATCCTAACTCTCAGTACCTCAAAATGTGACTGGTTTTAGGGTCTTTAAAGAGGTATATAGTGAAAGTAAGATAATTAGGGTGGGCCTTAATTTAATATACCTGGTGCCCTCTGAAGAAGGTAAACTTGGACATAGATATGCACAGAGAGAAGACAACAGAGAAGATGGACGTCTAGAGGCCAAGGTGAGAGACTTCAGAAGAAAGCAACCCTGCAGACATCTTGACCTTGACCTTACACTTCCATCCTCTAGAACTGTTGTTTAAGGATCCAGTTTATACTTCATTAGGACAGTCCTAGTAAGCTAATACCACAGGTGACAATGCTGGTCTTGAATATTTTATTATACTAAAGAATATTTATGGCAGGAAAACATAAATCTTGCTACCAATGAAGTAGGGAAGAAAAAGTCTTCTTTGGTTTTTTTTTTTTTTTTTTTTTTGATCAAGACAGCCTTAGGAATAGCTTGGGAATACCTTCAGCTGTTGGTGATATGCTCTGATTGAAAGTAAGAAACACAGATGGTAGTTCTCATTTTTTCAAATACTCACAAATGCTAAACATCTGGAGATGTGTAGTGTGGGGTGAATGTTTCCTGAAAGATGCTAATATGCAAAATTTCACTTCTCTGTCCAGAAGTGCTTTGAGGGTAGATACACGAAGATCTTAAATTAGTTCCACTAGTTCATTTTCATTTCAAAATAACCAAGACATAAGTAAAATCCAACCAAAAATCTACCTTAATATCAGGCGTTAATTAAATACCATAGAACCAGAGCATTTATAGGTATAGGTGACCTCCTTCACTCGCTTCTTGCATCTCATCCTCATCCTCCAAAAATATCCAATGACTATCACCTTTCCATTACATTTCCAATGAATAGTAAAGATTAGGAGGCAGGATGTCAGGTTACCTGTGCTATTTTAATTACAGATTTATTGCAGGACATTAATCTCACTAGATCCAAACTAAATACCAACAAATACAATTTAGTTTCCTTCAAAAATCTGCTATCTGAGGTAGCAGGTGACACTAAAGCTCTTAAAATATAGCCAACTTCTGATTATTAAAGAGTGAGTTAGTGGATAATAAAAATTTTTATTCCATTATCTCTCCCTCTAATTTATGGCCCAACTTTTATCCATATTTTATTTATGATTTTGTTAATAGCTGGTCAGGATGTATTATAGATTATCTTCTCTCCAACAACAGTTTGTTGGATACATTATTCCAAAAAGTGTAATATGAAATAGAATAAGACACAATCCTACATTCAGTTACTAAAGCTGTTTTCCTTCATAATATTAATACAAGCCTACTTACCAAATACAGATCATTTTCACAAATACATATTTATCATAGTTTGTTTCCTGGATTTTTCTCCACAGATAACAAAATCAATTCTAATTAATCATGATTTTCTTTTCATCTATTATTTATACTTCATATGGCATTGGTTGGAAGCTACAAAAAAAATATAATACTTTTGTCTTCTTGTTTACTTTATGAAGAATTCCATAGTTTTAAATATATGAAAATTGTTATTAAAAAGATTTTTTGCACAAATTTATATTTATTGTTATAATTGGTATGTTCTTAATCTAGAACTTATTTGTACTTTATTTTTACTTATATTTTCTAATAGAATGATTGACTATAATTTGTCAACAAGTATGCTTTATCTTTCTTCACTTAAATACTTTATTCCTTAAATTTAAAAAGTATTATTAAATTTGTCCATATTGCTGGCTTTTTAAAAACTTGCTGTTGCATGGTATACAAGGAGTGCATTTGGTCTGCGGATTATTTCATTACCATTGGATCTCTTACTCTCACTTTTCCTCTGTTTGTTTCTGGTTTCTTCTTCATGTGACATATCTTTTATCTTTACTTCACATATGATATTATCTCTTTCAGCATGTTCACCATCATGATTTTCCTTGCCTCTGCATTTTGTGAAAAGCTTCTAAACAGTGCCTTACATATAATAATTTGAATTTCCATGGTGTTTTTCTGCCTTTATTTCTGATGCAAATTTTAATTCTTAGGTGTACTTTTTAGTTTTCTTAAATTCTTTCCTAGACATTTCATTTTCTGTCTTATAATTTATTTATTAGGAAGATACAGATATTACCCCCCCCCATTTTAGAACATGTGTATTATTATTTTGTTAAATCTTTTATTGAGGTAAAATTTACATGCAATGAAATGCAGATTTTTAGTGTAATTTGAAAAGTTAGTAATTATGTCTGTAGCCAACACTCCAAAGAGAAAAATTTTATCTCTCAAGAAAGTTCCTTTTTGCCCTTCCAACCAGCACCCATTAGAAAATTCTCATTTTCTATCCTCATACATTAATTTTGCCTCTTCTTGAAATTTATGTACATGGAATCACATGATATGGCTTCTTTTGTATCTGGTTTATTTCATTTAAGATCATATTTTGGGATTCATCCAATCCTGTTGAATGTATCAGTAACTGAATTATTTCTTATAAAAATTTGCCAAGTGTTCCTTTGTATGATTATATCACAATTTGTCTTTCCAATGATCATGTGAGTTGTTTCCACTTTGGGACTATTATAAATAAAAATATTATGAATATAATCAGGAACATGTAACTTTTTCTTTTCCACATATGCCTGTGAGAGGAATCATTGTGGTAAGTGTATGTTTAATTGCCAGGGTCATAGGGTAAATGAATGTTTAATATTATCAGAAGCCATTAAGTCTCTTTCCAAAGTCTTTGTACCATTACACACTTTCAGCAGTACTGATGAGACTCCTGCTTCCAGCCAAGATGAAGTAGCTCTATTTCTCCCAGGTCCTTTCTCCTACAACCAAAATACCCTTAATGTACGAGAAGCCACAGAAGGACTTTAAAAGGTGGAAAGAGGAGAGTGGACAGACTTAGGACTCTCAGGACTAGGGGATGGCATGGCGATCACTTCCCTGGTTCCTGTATGGCCTTCCGTCTATGCTGGACGGGGTGTTAAAGAAGCCTTGAATCCAGGGCTCCTAACATGTAGAGATTTGAGAAGCTTCAAGAGAAGCTTGTTTCCTCCAGCTATTTCAAGCACATTTTGGGGTTACTTTTATTTTTTGCTGCTAGTGTATAGAAATAAGTATGATTTTTGTTTATTGACCTAATCCTATTTAACTTCTATTTTAGTCTTCCTTTCTCCAGTTCCATTTAAATTTCACCATTTTTGTCTTTTTATATTATCTCGTTTCATAAATGCCATATTTTCTCAAAGTATAAAGTCAATGTCTGAATTCTACCTATCTCTTATATAGTAGATCTTTCAGTTCATCAACAGAAAATCCTCCTCCTCTGCATATTAGGTTCTCCTTATTTATTTTATGACCTAGAACATTTTCACTTTCAAGATAATGTTTTGAGATTTTCTATTCCAATTCTGCCAGGTTCTCATCATATTCCCACATTCTCCACTCAATTATTACTAGAATCCTCATTTCACATCTTAAAAGAAAGGTCTTAGAGAAGAAAATTCCTACAGTGTATTCAATGAACCAACATTCTGAGAATTAGGAGGAAGCTGGAGTCACAGATAGCCACAGGAAAGGAACCTCTTCATCTGGTTCCTAGTTTCCTCTTTCTGTTTGTTGATGCCCTAAAGCCATGATTCAGATTTACTTATCCACATCAGTGAGGTTAGCTGTGCCATGTATTCTTCCCACCAGTGCTTTTGCTGTTTATACTATTGACCGTACCATGCCAGGATGGCACCTATAAACATTAGGCCCCCAAGAATCATGGTATCCACTGCTTTTAATTGTCAGGAGCAAAAGTAATCCCAAATGGCATGTTGCTAGGACGTCATACACCTTATCCTCCCTGTAGACATTTGGAGGATATAATTGGACAGTGTATGACTGTCTGGGGAAGGGAGCTGAAGTTGATCTGTGGAGTCTGTATTTTGATCTCCCCTCTAACATTTCCAGAAAAAACATTTCAAGGATTATGAAAATCAATGGCCCTCTTCCTTGGTTGGCAGTGCACTGTTTATTTTGATTGTTATAGGAGAAAATGAGAAAAGAAGTTATTACTTAAATACTTTAAGTATTCCCCTTAGCTTAATATTATTTTTTAATTTTTAAAAATAATGATTAACATCATTTTACATTTGTAAATTATGGCAGTTGTGTCAAAATATTAATTTTCTTGAAAGTAGTGAAGAAAAGTTCATGATTCAAACGAGTTGAAGAAAACAAAACTTTCCCATTTTAAAATAAAGTATTCACCACTTTCTTTTATTTTTTTTAAATCCCTATAAACAAAGTTAGAACTAAGACATGTGTGCTACTGACTGTCAGACTGTGACAAGAAACAGGAATAAAGTTACTCATTTCTAGTAGTTATATTACTTTAAGGCTTAAAGTGGTTTTAAAGGTATTATCTGAAACGTGAGAAAAATTGCTTTTATAGTATCAATTTTCTAGCAAAAAGAGGTCCTTTGGGGTCCTTCCTCAGATGCCAAAATAAAGAGGAAAAAAATCCATTTGAAAGTTCCTTTATCAGCACGCACATACCTACACATATTAATACTGATTTGGCAGAAGTATTATCTGAACTGCAGGATGAATTTATTTAAGTTCCTCTGATTTCCCAGGATTTTTACTTAGGAAAATAGACAGATGAGTTTTCAACGTAAAGTTCATGCCCTTATAACACAAGCACTCTTCTAAAGCACATGGATGCAGTCCTTTGTTTAAGCGTAGAAGATTCCCTACAATTTATCATTGTAAAATAAACATCTTGTTATTTCATACACATAAAAAAATTCAACCGTTAGAATACAGTCAGAAAGCCAATCTGCAGACCATATGAGAGTGTGCATGTGACGCGCTCTCACATTTGAGACACTAGTCACCTGCCACTCAACTGACACATGTTTCTCTGAGTCACCCTGACTCCCTGTTCCATGGGGATGTTCTGACCTCAGGGGCGTCCTCATGAAAGACTCCTCTGAAATCCTCTATGTTCTGAGGTCAGGATTCTAACCTGAGAGCTTCCCTTTGAATTTCCTTTGTGTTTTGCACCTTTTAAAAAGCAAAATTCTCTTTGACAGGATTCAGATTTCTTCCGTGTTTGGCTTTTTGGACAATGGCTGAGTTTTCCGGAGTTTTACTGTAATAGGCATATGGTATGTTTTTGAGGAGGACAGTGGTCTAGTTAAGATTTTGTAGAAAGATCATAAACTTTCCGCCTCCATGTGAAATGTAGCTTTGAGGGTGCGTGTTTCCAATAAGCCATATGACTGTGAAGCATTGTTTTACTTAAAAGTGAAGGAATCAAATTTCAATCTTCAGCCATGAAGTAGAAAATACTATAAATGCTTAAATGATTCAGAGAAACTATATGTACATTAAGGGTCCATAACCATACATACTTTGGGAAATTCTTTGAATTGATGATCACCCATGTTCAGAAACAATTGTGTTTCTGGATGGCTCAACAGCCTTTTGTTCTCAATTATCTTTTCAAGGATGTTAATGGTAAAAAAGGGCTTGGCACATAGAGAGTAGAAGGCAGGATTGTTTAGAGATGGTGTCTCCCTCCAACACAAAAGCTGGGCAGGTTTGCTTGCAGCCCATTATAAAAGACAAGTGCTGCCTAGGCTCGGGGTTAATTTCCTGTCCACAGTCCACACGTGTGCAGGTGTCACCTGGCCTCATCATATCACCTGTGGGAATTTGGGTATGAAGAGTCAGCACAACAAAATGCTGACACTCTGGCTGCTGCTATTGTTATGAGTAATAAATTGGCCTTTGCCTGTAATACAGGTGGGCATGTCTTCTGCCAGCATCCATAAAACTGTAACAAACTACATATTGGTTTGAAAGTAGGGTAGAAATCTCTGACCCTTCATAGTGTTCAACACCCATGTCTGCATTTTAAGAGCACATATATTAATGACTAAAAGTAAATATTTAGAGTAAGGCCATGATATTTAAATATAAGATGAAAGCAGCCCTGGAAAATGAAGTTTGTAAGGAATATGATTATCTAATGAGAGTAGCAACTGAACTCATATTGCAGCACCAAGGTTATCCCTCCATCTCAACTCCCTAAATTTACTTAGAGATGGGAACTAGATTTTTCCCACTGTGCCTGGGTGTCAATCAAGTTAGCCAAAGAAACATTTACTCACAGAGAGAATTCTTATGGCATTCAACGGGGTATAAGTACAATTAAAAGAAACACACAAACTATACCAAAGGAATAGAATTAAAAGGCCAAAAAAGAACATTCAGAAGGAACATAAGGAAGGTCCACAGAGAGATGAAGGAAGATATTGGAAACATGTAGCAAAAACTAGTAGTTATAAGAGACAAGACTATCTGAAGATACTGGATACAATAACAAAGCATGCAGTATTGGAAAAATCAATTAAATTTGTTAAATACAAGCACAGATACAAGCAAAGACTCAATTAGTATTCTGGAAACAATTTTAAGGATCTCTGCCAGAAAGTTTCAGGAAGGGATAAGGAGATGAAAAGAATAAGAAAATATTAAGACATATGGAGAATATAAACAGAAGTATCAGTTACTATAAAGTGAAAGTTTTAGTTAAAAAAAAAAACAATATAGAAAGAAGTCAATATTTGAAGAAATACTGCCTGAAATTTTTCTTGAACATGTAAGACCTCAGATTCAAATGACTTATAAGGAAATAGATACACTATAGAAACATTATAGGGAAATATAACAATCCTAAGGACAAAGAAAATTCTAAGAGCTTTGAGAGGCAAAAGAAAAGATTAAAATAACACCAGAATTCTCAATATTAATAATATTTTCATATTCCTGAAGAAAAACATTTCAAACTAAAATTTTTATCTATCATTGATTTAATGTAAGGGCAAAAATTATTTAAGTAATATTTTCAGACATATAACCCTTATAATTTATCATATGAAGATCTTCTTTGAAAGAATTGTTAGAGAAAAATACACCTTAATGAGAGAAATGAATCAGAGGATGCTAAAAATGTTTGAGCAGTGATTATAAGTTAATCACTTAGAAAAGTTCATTACTGTAAACAAATAAAAAAATTATAACTGAAAAAAATCAAGAACTAAAAAAAAAAATGTAGATGAAACCAGGCAATGAGTAAAGCTGGAAGCTCAGAGGAAAGTGAAAGGAAGCAAACACACCTATCGTAGCTTAAAAATTGGTAAAGAAAAATAAAAATATGTGCTAATTAAAAAACTAGGGAAAACAAAAGGTAAAAATAGAAATATATACTTTAAAAAAGCAGGAGTAAAATTGATCTATCCTATTGAAGGTATGAACGAAGAAAAAAATGATAAACAAAATTGAAAACAAGACAGCAGAAATATTTTTTGATGGAAAAGTAACTCAATTAAGGTACATGGGTTAGTTCACTGCTTAAAGACCAAGACTCTTGGGGTGAATTTTGAAAAGATCCAGAATTATAATGGCTAAATATAAAAATACAAAATATAAAAAAAGTGCAGGAAGATAGAATATAAAGATATGAAAATAATAAACCATTAAGATATAAACAATAAATTCTAGATTACCCATTTTAAAATTTTTAAATAAAAGAGAATTTAATGTAGAAAATCTTTGTAACAGAAAAAGGAAATCATATTTGAATAGAACGAGTAATAGATCAAGAGACATAATCATCATTCCCTTATATGAATCCAACATCCCCTTAAAAATGTAAAGCAACATTTGACAGAATTAGAGAAAAAGATAGATAAATGCAGACATTAATATGTCAAGATTACAAAAGGCAGAATATTTGAAAACTATTTACTATTCTCAATATATAGATATAGAGAACACTCTCTCAAGCAGAGAATAGGCACATTTAAAATTCTTATAAATCTTTCATGGGCACAAGACATTCAACAAACACCGATGAACAAATGTTGAGACTGTGCCCTAAAAAAGGATACCTAAAAGAAAAAACTCTTATGTTTATAATCCTAATGAATCATTATTAAATAACCTTCACTTGGAAAGAACATTTGGTGCAATTAAATAATAGTTAAAACTAAATTAAAGTGAAGACATTATATGTCAAAATTTGTGAGATACAACTAAATCAGCACTTAAGGAATATTAGAGAGTTAAATATGCTTATTCAGAAAGAAGAACTGAATCTCATAATGCTACAAAAAAATAAATATGAGAATGTTAGAAAAAATAAAATAATAAAGGTTAGGTCACAAATCAATACAATAAAACACAAATAATAAAAAAAAGACATAAAAACTAAAAGATACTCCTTTAAAAGACTAATAAGATAGATAAATCTTTGGCAAGACAAAAGAAAAAATTTAGAAAAACATTGCAAATAAACAAAATACAAAATGGAAATATAGAAATAAGTTTTATAAGCAACTATATACTATTTTTATAAAAATAAAATTGTTATAAGGAAAAAAGTTTTACTAGACTAATAAGTACTAAAGAGATTAAAAAATAATACATAAAAAATATCTCCCTCTAATCAAGTGAAAATAAAAACCCCTCAGGCTATGAAAGTTTTACACGTGGTTCTACCAGATTTTATTGGAACTAAAGTCTCTACACTACAGAATTTTGTCAGAAAATAGGAAAAGAAAAAAAACTGTCCAAACTATTTTTAAAGACTAACACATAAGGACAGTGCCAACATTTATAAAAGCTAAATTTCACATACAAATAGATAGATATAAAAATGCTAAATATGAGTCAATGGATTATAACACTATACTAAGACAATGATAAAGACACCATGAAATAAGTTTTCATTTCAAAATTTCAGTATAACTGCCTACATTAATGGACTATTGGGAGAAAATAACATGTTGATAAAACAGACATGACAGTATTTAACAATATTGAACAAATATTTCCGATTAACAACTCTCAGGAAAAAATAACAACAGAAAAGAAATTTGGAAGTTGATAAAGGTTAGACGCCAAAAACTTACAGCAAACATTACATTTAAAAGATAATTTAGATGCATTCCCTTTAGGAATGGGGACAAGAGAAGGACACACACCATAATTGCTAATGTTTGACATACGAAAAAAAAAACAGAAAAAATAACCAGTAATGTAGGATTAGAAAAGAAGAGATAAAAATGCAATTATGCATTTAATAAGCTACAGAGAAAGCCTAACAGATTTAAAGCACAGAGGGATCTCAGCCGGTTTATAGGATAAAAGATGAACCTTTAAAATTCAAAACCACCTCATCTGTGAGCTATAACCAATTAAATTTTAGAAAATAAGATACAACCACAGTGAAAATCAAAACAATACTTTATCCAGAAATTAACCTAATGAAGAAATCTCAGATCTTTGTGGAGAAACACACGAAAACAAATGAAAAGTTATAAAAGAGTCGAATAGAGAAATACACTACATTGATCTACAAATTAAATGCAATTCCAATCAAATGACCCCCAATTTTTTTTGTGAAACCAAAAAATTAATTATAATTTTAAAAAAGTTTAGATACATTACGGTGAACACCTATGTGGAAAATGTCAAGAGAGAAAATATAGAGGATGAAAGGAAAGAAAGAACCACACAATGAATGGAGAGGGACTCTGCAGAGACCCACAGAAGAATGTGTTATAATCCACAACCAAATTTATACACGTACAAGTTTAAAAAAAAAAAAAAGTCAGGAAGAGATTATTTACTTCTTAGAAAGATTCTTTTTGTTTTCTTTCTCTCTCTCTCTCTGTTTTCTTTTTTTAAACAGTAATCTCACCCTGGGCATATTTGCATGTATTTAAATTTAAGAACAAACAATCTTACTCATGACAGAGCTCTCAGATCATGACATGACAAAGCTCTCGGGGCCAGGCCAGCCTTTAGTAATGGCCTGATCACTGGGAGTTCATCTAAATTCTTAAGTTCTCTAAACTGTACTTTATTCATCTGAGAAATGTAAGTAATAATATTCATGAGAATGACATGAACACATTCAGGTAAGAGCACTCGACGGGGTGCCCGGCACTGGTGCTGGTGAAACAGCATCTCCTCACTCACGACAGGCATTATCTATGTCTGTTGAGATATACACGTTAGTCAACTCCGGATTGTCTGAGCACACACATTACATGTGCAGGGGAAAACATGCTAAATTAGCCTATAGCTTAGTCTCCCACCAAAGCTATTAATCACGGAGTATTAGGCACACTGAAGTATTTCATTTTCCCTACCGTCCACCCTCACCGTGGGGGTGAAATCAAATCATTTATACCATCAGCGTGCTGAAGCTCAGAGTTATCGTTAAAGCAGCAGTGTGAGTTTTTTTCAAGAATGCTTAATCTTGATGGATGGTTAAAATTTTATTCGCTATGTCCAAATGTGCTAAGAAAATGTAGCTTCTTTATTTTATATCTAATCTTCTCAAGGTCTCTATCCCACTGGCTAATGGGAAAAAAAAGCAAATAAATCACCAGTAACATTATGTTGTCAGATAAAGGAGCTGGAGGATTTTCAGTTCAGTAGTTTTCTCTTAAAGGCTTCGACTCTTTCACATTAAATGTCAGTTGATCAGATATTCCTTCCTTCCCCTCGATTATTCCAAGATGGTAACAGGGTGTACAGGGGGCCTCGCATGACTTCATGACCTTGTGTCAGCAAAAGAGGGAGGAGCCTCAAGTCCAGGGGGCACTTTCTCAAGGGTTTCTCCTGCAGTGCGCCTGGTCTGATCCTGGCCTTGAGTCCCTGGTGTCCTTGGTGGTGAGATGGATCACACTGGACTTTTGAGAATGTGATGTTGGTGTCCACTAACGCCAGTGAGAGTTCCCATACATTAGAGTATGTTATTCTAACACCAGCTTCTACCAGTCCTTCAGCTGCCTTAACTGGTGCAAGGCCCATCTCTGGGGACACGGAAATACTGCTGGCTCTGGAAAGTGGGAGCCACCTCAGATCCATCACTAGCCACTTTCTTCTGCCAGTGGAGCCTTACTGCTCTTACATCACACTGGATAAAGCTCTGAGCTAGGGGGTGGGCATCTCTAAAGCCTGGAACTTTATCCTGATTATAGATACCTGGGACCAAATCCTTGGGGGTTTCTATATGTAGTTGGATATCTTAGTGATTCCATTCATTCCAACTTTATTAATTTAATGATTTCAACCACTCGAAGTTGGCTTTAAGAGAGGATAAGAATTACGGCTCTCATCTACCTGTTCTCTTCTACTTTCTACTGTCCTCTTCTGTTAAATTTGTTTGGATTTTCCACCTGTTCCTATGCAATGAAAACCTCCTTTAATTAATGTCCTCAGTTCTCATGAACTTGGCTTTATAGTAAAACTCCACAACCTACTTAAAAGGCCGGGCTCTGCAGTTTAATAAAAACAAAAGGAAATTTAAAAAATCATTTTTTATAAAATTGTTTTTGAGAAATTGAAAAGTTGTAGTCTATATTTAAAGATGTTGCTTCTTCTTTCCCTCCCATTTTCTCTCTCTCTCTCTCTCCACCCCCTCCCTCCCACTCCTCCCTCCTTCCTTCTCCTTTCCTTCCTTCCTTTTTCTGTATAACGACTACATCAATCTTACACCTCCCTGGTATAAGTAGATGGATGTCTCTGTCCAAATAGGAGAGGGATAACATACAATGATATGTGAAAGAGAACTGCATTTACAGACAAAGAGAGCAGGGGGTGGGCAGCTTCTGTCACACTGCCCTTGATTTTGAAGTAAACTCAAGTAATGTTCTCTAGTTTATCCTCAAAATCTGTGGTCAATGTGACTGATAGATAACCTACTTGTTTGGTTTGGCCACTCGTAGTACACAGCCTTGTGAATTGGGTTAGTCCAAATTTAATTTGCTGTCTAGAGTGCAAATAAAGTCAACATGATCATAGTCATTCATAGTCAACACATTCATTTACATATTGTCTCTAGCGGCCCTGCACTAAACAGCAGGGTTAAAGAGTGGCGACTGATACCATATGGTCTGCAAAGTCTAAAGTATTTATCATCTGGTCCTTTGCACAAAAAGTTGCTGACTTCTGGCCTAGGACTGCTAGAGAGCATTAAATTTTAGAAGTACTTCTTATTACAGGGCTGAAATCAGTCATCAGCGACTGTCATTAGCCCTAACTCCACCCTTGTATATTTAAAGTGCCATGTGAAATGAGACTGTCTATTTTTCCACATGATAGTCCTTCAAATGCACAAAGACCCATAAGACTCTGCTGCATGAACTAATATCTACAGCTCATTTGGAACAGCATGTGTACTTCAAAATGGGTATCGCTTGCTGAATTAAACAAAACAACTGTAGTCTGACCATTCCTATATTCTAACCCATAAGCTGAAAGCTCATGGTAAAAAGGCAAGCAATACAGAATTGCTTACATAGTAAGAAATTATTCCTGGGGATATTGTCAACTGTGCAAAATCATGGGGGTCCACTGACTTCAAAGTGGATAGGAGCATCTCATATTTGCTGTCCAAATAGAAACTTAAAATATATTGTATTTATGCCTTATAAACTTAAACTTCTGGGGGAAAAAAAGAGTCTTAGGATAACGGATGAGCTACAACCACGTAGACTCTATGATAGCAAATATTAATGTAACATGGTTCAGAAAGACTTCAGTAGTTTTTCAGAAATATTTCATATCTTTCAGTGTTTAAAGTACTTAATTTTTGGACTTATGCCTAAACTGGTCAAATATACAGCATATCTGAATTTGTAGCCCATTTCAATGACATTCCATCTGTTTAAGATTTATTCTTAGACTGTAATAGTTTCCATTCTTCTCAGCAAATAATAAAAGGTATAATGAAGGACATGTTAAATGTCTCCCTCTGTAAAAATCTTTCCTCTCCTTTATATATATTTAAATATATACATACATATTCAGAATCAAAACCTCATCTGTCTTCAGTTCTTAGTATTGTATTTTGTTTTAGTATTTGTGGAGCCAGCCTCCAAGATGCCCCCAACGAGCCTGATTCCTGGTCTTCACACTCTGTCCCTCCCTGCAGTGTTTCACGGTTGGACCAGGTGACTAACAGAATACTGCAGGAGTGATGCTGAGTCACTTCTGAAGTCAGCTCATAAAAGACATTGTAGTTTCTGCTTCCACTGGTCTCTCTGCCTCTTTCTATCTCTCTCTCTCTTCCTGGCTCGCTCACTCTGGGGCTAATAAGTACCATGTCATGAGGACACTTCAGCAACTTTACAGAGAGGTCTACGTGATGAGAAACTGAGGCCTCCTGCCAACAGCCATGTGTGTGAGCCTCCTTTGAAGCAGATATTCCAGTCCCACGTCCTGTCAGGTCTGGCTGACATCCTATAACCTCAGAGGAGACCCTGAGCCATAAGCAACCAGCTAACCTGCTCCCAAATCCTTGATCCATTAAAACTGTGAGATAATAAATGTTCATTGATTGAAGCCCTTAGGTTTTAGGATAATTGTTACACCACGATAGATAACTAACACAAAACAAAACACAAGCAACTGCATGACCGTCTCAATATTTTACCTAATATACACCTTTTATCCAATTATGGCAATGCGGTTTTTGTTTGACCATATACTGAAAATACTTTTTATCCCATTTCTGACCAAACGAAATCCACAAATTACCCCATAAAATTCCTCCCTACCTTTTAAAGCTTTTATCACTGGTCCATCACTACTAAACATCGTGGTTTTCTTTCCCTCTCTATTCTGCAGATCTACTCACCAGACTATTATTTTCTATACATTTTCCTCAATAAATTGAACTGTAAGCATCTTAAGGGCAATCTAAGTTCACATCTTAGCTTTCAAGTTCCCACGGCAGCCCAACACTGAGCATCAAGCTCAAAGACAGAATTTTGTAATTTAAAAGGATCTTAGTTCAGATGTCCTAATATTTGAGGTCTAGAGAGAGGAAGCATCCTCCCAAGCATACACACTGACAAATCTGCATCAGGTTCCAGAAATTCTATTTCATCTAGTCCTATTTCCACATCACCACTTTAAAACAAACAAACAAAAAAATGATGTTGGTATGTTAATAAACTGCAGAGGTTGAGGAAAAAGGGTTCTAATTCTATGTCCTATATGGAATCCTTTAAGCCCCATCACAATTCATGTTTATTATTTTTATCATGCTGAATCTATTTTTAAGCCATAAGCACAAAAGAGAAAGAAAGAGAGAGAGAGAGAGAGAGAGAGAGAGAGAGAAAGAGAGAGAGAGAGAGAGAGAGAAAGAACTAAGACCAAAGGAAGTTACAGTCATGATTTATATTAAGAGCTAAGTTTTAAGCAATGTTTCTGGAATACTTTGTCAGAGAACACTCCACCTGCCGAGTTTTTCACCTTGATCTTGGCCATGCTTCTGAGTAATGACTCCCAGCTGTTCTCTTTGTGATGCATTTGCTCTTTCTGTATATTTGGTGCCTAACAGATGGGACACTGAAGACACGGACGTGTATATTTATTTATATGCATATAAGGAGAATTTCTATAGAAAGATATATACATCTCTGTTGGTGGCATAAAATGCCTCCTGAGGAGAACGGAAACCCACATGAACACTGTTTTGCTCAGCTCTCCTGTTCGCTGTGATTCTACGATCAGGTTCCATCTAACCTCTCTCTTTCTCCTGGAGAATTCAGTCAGGATGCAGGGCTTCTGGCACAATCTCAAATGAGTTCAGGGGGCAAAATGGAGCAGATCTAACTGGTCTTAAAAATTAGAGAGAGATTTTCTAATTCTGCCTATGCGATGCATTACAAATAGTAGGCCTATAACAAATATTTGTTGAATAAAAAGAATTAATGCACCAAGTGGTCATCTATGAACCCGCAGCTAGAAAAAGTTGTCCTCAGTATTCTACATCAGCAATCTTCATCCATGTCTCTTCCATTACGAAAATATTACCCTCACATGACAGATCACATTCACATAGAAGACATACTTCTGTAGGTATATCCAGAATTTTCTGAAAAGTTTTTACTTAGTTTTAAGTAACATGCTTTAAGACTCATAACTATCAGTAAAAGCCACTCACAATGAGTGTGGGATTGGTTAAATAAATAATAGAATGTTATGTAGGATTTCCCAGATATCCATTTCATCTCTGCCTCTCAAGAATACAAACTGGAATGGAAGTGAGAAAATGCATGTTGTTTTAGGAAAACAGTGAATTTATCCTGACTTGATAAGGGTATCATTTATAATCTTAAATTCTTTAAGTATTATTAGTTACAAACCACAAAGTTCATGATAGCTGTTGATTGCATAAGAGTATAGATTTATACTTTTGTTAAAAATCATTTATACATGTGATTTATTGACTTGTAAAGTAATGGAATTAAATTAATGTTTTGAAAATTATCACTGTGTGAACTTGGAAATGGGTATAATTTAAATATATCTAGGTCATTATTTATAGGAAGAGTTGAGGTTAGCAATATATAACGAATAGGAATAAATTTCTGATTCAGAGTTCAAATATTAAATATTTATCATTTGCTAGTTATGTGAACTCAAACAAGTTACTAAATCCTCTAAGTATCAGTATAAATGATGATAGTGTGCAAGTTGCTGAATATATTAAATAACTTAAGCCCTTTACAGTTTCTCATGCATGGTAGGCATCTGTGTACTATTTTCCTTCCTGCAAATTGTTCCTTTTCTCCCACACGTTTTCACCATTGTCTATTTCTGCTCAGCACTCCTTCCTGTTCTTTTACGTGCCTTTCCAAGTTTCACAGGAGTTGGAAGACTGAGGATGACTTTCATGAGATTCTCTTGCAGCTAGGATTCTGGATGCAATTTGGTTCTGCCAAGAAGATGCACTAGCAAGAAATTCAGGAGACAGGAGGGTGACAGAGGACACTTTCCCTCTGGCAGCAGTAATGCCTGACAAACAAGCTTCAGCAATGTGGATTTTTGTGATGGCCGGCCTCTGGGGCTGGCCTCCAGTGCTGGCTTCCACTGTTGTCCTCTACTGCAGGCCCCCTGC
The DNA here is from genome assembly GCA_030015415.1 of Cynopterus sphinx. Taxonomy (NCBI): domain Eukaryota; kingdom Metazoa; phylum Chordata; class Mammalia; order Chiroptera; family Pteropodidae; genus Cynopterus; species Cynopterus sphinx. The sequence goes on along the minus strand of CM057389.1, from coordinate 46,571,071 downwards.
TTTGGGACTGGAGGACAGTCCTGACTTGGCGATAGTTTCCCGAAGCTTCCTCATCACTGGGTGGTAGCAGCTGCTTCAAGAACTCTGAGTTGCAGCAACAGAAGCAAAATTCAGAAAACCCAAAACTCTGACTTTCGCTCCATCCTTTCCAATAGCTCTGTTAGTACGTAATCCCTGTATTAAATCAGGGGTTTCTACACTGGACCTCGACTAGGTCCTAAACATGTTCTAAACGCTGAGGATTCAGAGGTGAAAAAGATTTACTTCCTGATCTCAACACTGTGAAAGCTCAGAGAGTAGGCAACGCCATCACCAGAACAATCAGTATCTCTTTGTTATTCACAAGAAAAGTTATCCCTGAAGAATTTGTATTTTATGTGAAATAAATTACTTTGATACAAATTCTTTAATTTCTCATTTTCTCAGCCATAATTAAGCCTATCTTCTTATGATTTATTAGTGTTATTTACTGATTATATTTGGTAGATTTAAGCTAGTAACTCAAATTTTTTATCATTTCACATTCTCAAAACTTCAGTCCTTATGCAATTTAAATGTTAAAGCAAGGACACATTTTGAACTTGAATCAATCTGATCAGGCCATAAGTATAATATTAGAACTATATTGATAGCATTTACTATAAAATCACCTGGTTTTTATGAAATTACTTCCAATTAAATAAGTAAAAGTCCCAACTTTGATGATTATACATTAACATAACATAAATAAACTATTAACAAATCATATAAGCATTTCAGATCTGCTTCCTTCCCTCCTTCTGTCCTCTCTCCCTTCTTTCCTTTCTTTCTTCCCTCTTCCTCTCCTTTTTCATCTTTTCTTTTTATAAGTTTAAAAGACAGGGCTTGGGTGATTTCCAATATCCCTTAACACTCTGATATTCTTTTTCTCTATTTAAGAAAAACTAAGCTTGTAGTCTACAGGAATTTTATGCAAGATACTCTTTATAGTTCTGGGACCGGACAATCCTGCCTCACTATATTTATCAACTCTTGCCATTCATTCATTATGTTTTTGTTTCAGTTTCTGTATTACTATGAATTAATATTATAATACCCTTATGAGCAGCCATTTAAAAAGTAATTTCTCTATATTATGTTCTTTGAAACTAATGTTTCTTAATAAGTTAGGTCTAAGTATACTTATTCAGTCTTTATATTTGCATCTTTAAGAATAAAGATATGTCTACAGCCATACCACCCTGAACTAGCCTGATCCTCTCTGATCTCAGAAGCTAAGCAGGGTCAGGCCTGATTAGTACTTGAATGGGAGACCACCTAGGAGAACCAGGTGCTGTAGGAGTAAAAAATAAAAAAAATAAGGGACTGTAAGTTGACAAAGTCCTTGCAATCTGTGAGGTTGACCAAGGAATGCCTCGCCTAAAAAATAAAAATAAAAATAAAGATGCTTTAAAAAAGTAAATTAAAAAAAATTCTTTTATCAATTATATCCATTTTTTGTTCCTATAGAATTTGATAAAAATTGTTTAAGAATTCTGTCACTTAGGTCAAGATGAACCAAGACAAAGCGGTTTCTGCATCTGTGAGCAGCAGGACAATGTACACAGCTTTGATCATAACCAAGACCCAGAACTTTAAGGGGAGAAGAACTCAGAGGGGCAGAGTCTGGAACACTAACCAGCTATATACATGTTACTCCTTGATTCTCATTTGAACATTTAAAAGAAAATTATTTGAGGCACCATTTGGGAAGACTTGTGATGAGCTCTTTTAGTGAGGGAGGTTTATACCTTATGAGCATCTAAGGATCTCTACTCTTTAACAAAGAAACAGATTTGATTATTTTACATATTATGTAACTGGGGACTTAGACTGGCAAATAGTCCAAATTAGCAAAGAAAAAGCAGCATGTTGAGAAACTGATCAGTTGATTTTTACTTTTGAACAATATAGTATTTTTTCCTCTAAGATCTCCTGCCAAAATTAAAAGAACAATAGATAAAATTTTGATTAGAAATGCAACTGTATAAAATTTAAATATATTAGTAATATATATTCAAATATGTTTTACATACTAGTGGCAAAATGATAGCAAACCAAAGCAAAACAAACTAACTAGTTAAATTCTTCTTCAGACTGTAGATCAGTCTTAGAGAACAGATATACATTTACTTATGTTTTATGTTTAATGAAATCTCACTAAATATTTTGTTGTAGCTCCCAGGGCTAAATTACTTATTAGAGCATTATTGAAACTTTACTTTCTCTGTAGCTTAGTATGTACCACACGAAGACAGGAAAGTTAAGGGGGTATCTAGACATTGTAAATATTATTTAATCCTATTCAAAACACTTCAAAAGCTTCATTTCTCGTGTCCTAAGTACACTGAAATCATTTGTAAGTCTCAAGCAAAGTTTGAGTGTTAGCTACAAAATATCTTGGCAAATGGGTACTGGATCAATCAAACTACCGTTCTTCCATCTTCTCTCCTTCTCTCTTCCTCCCTCCCTCCATCCCTTCATCCATTCCCACTCCCCCTTGCTCTCTTTCTTTCCTTACTTTTCTTATTTTGGGGGGTGAGGGGGGTGGTCAGGAGGACTGGTTATAAATGCAATCTCTCATGACCATGGTAGAAAATAAAATAGAAAATACACAAAAGCAATCTCCTATCAGGATAATCTCATGAGACAGCCACTGTTTGTATTTCAGCACATTTTTTTCAATGTTTATATGCTAAATATTTTCTTTAAATTTTGCAGAAATTTCAGAAAAAAAACATAAAATGAAGTGATTTTTAAATCTTTTTTTTACATAAAAGAAACTCATAAAATAAACTTAATTTATAACCCTAAACAATTTTGTGCTGTGTGGGATTTACTTATATATTACATATATTTATTCTTTTTGAAAACTTAATTTTATCTAGATGTAAAATTTCTATATTGCAAATCAAAAGCATCAGCACCCCCTTGTGGTACAACAAGGTTTAAGCAGCAAGGTAGTGTTCTTAAATTTGCCTCAATTTTTCTCATTCATTCTGTTAACACTGCATAAAATAATTTAAAACCTCTTATGTAGTATGTGATTCTAAATACGTTCTAGACATTGCAAGGTGTAAGTGCACAACATAAATCAATTTTTAAAATGTTTCAAAATACCACTGATTTAAAGAAAAGTTTAATCCTTTGTTACATGTTTATGATATTAACACTCCATATGATACTTTTCTATGACTTTATAATAATAGTTTTTAACACATTTTATTATTAGAAAGAACTTGTCAAATGTGTGTATGAATCAGCTGGAGCTTTGTTAAAATGCATATTCCGGTTCCATGGGTTTGCGTGGGGCCTCACTTTCTGTATTTCTAAGAAGTTCTCTGAAATTACAGATGCTGCTGGTCCGAACAGCACAATTTGTATAGTAATTAAAAAAATATTTATTTATTTTTTTGTATAAAGCATTTAAAATATTTAGAAATATTTTACATAACCAGCTACATGATAAATATAAAGAGACAATCCTTTGGGATATGATTGAACTTTAAAAAGAGAAACACCTTCATAAACTAATTGATCTATGTGCATTTTAATATACTAGCATATATTAATAAGGTCAAATAAAATTCCCCAGTTACATTTGTGAATTTCTTTTATGCCTTTTGATTTGCAAATGTGAAAATGAAGGGCTATTTTAGTATATATTTTACTTTGAAATGTTTCTTACCTATCGAATTTTCACAGAAATATGCTTGAGTTAAAAAGGAATTAGAAGAATGAATTTTAACCATAGAACTTTTAGCAGCACCGAATGTCAAAAGAACAATGAATTTAGCACAGTGCTTGACTTATAATAAGAGCTCTATAAATTTTAGCTATTATATCATTCTATCAAATACAATTTTCAAACCAAGCCTCTAACTAGACTAGATTTATTAATGATAGGTAGTCAGTTGGACTGAAAGGACTATGGCTAAGAAAAAATAGCTAAGTTGTGGTGCTTCCTTGTGTGATGCGGTACTCTGCCTATACCAATGGCAGGAAAAAACTGTTTTAAATACTCTTTCCAGCCCTAATACTATACCATATATAGAAGGAATAAAACTACTTGAATGTTACCCAAATACATTTTAATGTTTGAGTTTTTTAAAATAGAGTATTTAAAAGCTTTAAATCCCCAGGAAAAGGATACTATTTCTTTTTAAATATTTCCATATACCTATAATATTATTTTAATAATCTGTGTTTTTAGCAAAGCAGATATATTACAGAATGGTGTATGTGTGTGTGTAAAAAGAACATTCAATTGGTGATAAGTGACTGAATGACCTAACACTTTGAATCACGGGACAAGAATAAAAGCAAAATTATTGTACAGGTCCTAGGAAGCACTGGGAATGACAGTAGTTTTTTAATGACAAATTATATGACTTTATTTTTTAAAAAGAAGAGGGGGAAAAGCCTCATAGCATATATAGGTCCATCATACAAAAAACAGTAAGCATCTATTACCATCCAACTTATCCAAATTAAGAAACCAAAGCTTAAATTACTTACCTTGTCACTTGGAGCCAATAAGAGCTGATTAAGTCCCAATAAAAATGATGAGCTCCTACAGACCAGGAACTACAGCTCTTTCATGCATGTAGACACTTTAGGACACAGCATATGGAAGACTCATCTTATTGCCTCTGTTCACTCTGAACATAGGGCCCCATTAAAGACCACTCATGACTGGGAACTCAGTGGCCATAGTGGGCTGGGCACTTTGGCCTCGAGATATTTAGATTGTCACCATTGTGTGAGCTCTAGAGATTGCACACTTCTATTCTGACAAAATATCTTTTTTCTACTTCAATTATTCCATAAAATGCAAAAAAAAAAAAAATACCAATCTCTAGTGCCAATTTAAACTCTAGTCTGAGATATCACTGCAGGCTTAACACATATGGGATTGAAAATATGAGTAGGCAGTAATAGGATACAAGCACTTCAGGAAGTGACAGGATGAAGGATTAGAACACTACACTGTTTATAGTGCCAAAAGTAGCAATATAAACTGAAGAGTAACAGCTTGACAAAAAAAAGTGATTAAGAGTAGCTGTTATAAACTACTTTTAGTTTTAGATACTTCGTTTACACTGACTTAGGTATATACTCATTTTATTGGCATTTTAATAAATTCACAAGGAATACAAATGCATCACACTCATTAAGTACAAGTCATATTTACAGGTGAAAAATTATAAATTTATGACACTCGTGTACCTTATTCCTAATGACATTTCCAACATTTAATGGTTTGTATTTGTATTTCTTTCTTTGCAGATGGTATAATTAATAGCAAAATGTCATTTAGAGTTTAGATTTTACATAAGCTTATTATTTTACTTAGAACCTCTTCAAGCTGTGAAGTTATTATTTATTCAAATTTCTATACATATGAAAGTAGAGAAATTCAGGTCTCCCTATTTCATTTTTTTTTTGAAGAAATATTTCACTGAGGAAACCCTAACAAACAGAAAATCTTCTAATATGGACTAATTTGTATCATTTACGCTTCTGAAGAAATCATCACTGCTGTCAGATTTTTGACAAACTATAAAATCTAGTAGAATTTCAAATAAGATCTTCCATCAGCTAGAATAGTTGCTCCTTATGCATGAGTTTTGAGTTTATACAAAATGAAATACAAATACATGCACTATGTTATTTCATGTAAAAGAAAAACATAATGTGTTCTGTTTACTCTGATCTCCATTGTGGGTTAAATACTACTAATTCTATATAATCTAAAGTACTGTCCACTCTGCAGTTCCAAAAATTTTACAGCACAATGAAGTACAACAGAGAAGACCTTAGCTATACACTAGATTTTTAAAAATTGGAGAAATACTGTAATTTTAAGACCAAGGATAATATCCTTATTCAAATTTTGTGAACAAGATGATATAGTATAGGATAGATGATATGTCATGTAGGTGAATAATTTCTGGTTGAACAATAATATCAGAGGATATCACACATTATGGGGTATATAATAAGTTGAGGTAAAATATGACCAAAAAATCATTTATTCAGTATCTTTCAATGGAGATTAGTATCATCTCTATTACTTAGATTTTATACAGATTTTGAAGTAGCAGCTAATATTACTAGAAAATCAAATCAGAGTTAAACAGTTCTAATAGACTATGTTAGTGATTCACAAACTACAGTAAGTAGAACACTGGCTCTATCATATATCACTAGTACTACTCAAAAAAGTAATTCAATAGTAAAATAAATTTAGAAAATGTTGAATAAATAAAGTTTAAATTGGCTTCCTAACTAGAATGCCTCAGAAATTTTGATTATCTAGTAGTCACTGAAAATCTGCAAGACACAAATATAGTATAAATAATTTTACAAATGTCTTTGACCATAGAGTTTTTTTAATGAACATCACATTAAACTAATATTTCATGAGATGCCTTTTTGATGGTCTAATACAAATGGCCAAATGAGTAAAATGAAACTTAATAGTGACCAATGTAAAGTCACATATTGAGATTATATATAAAAAGTTTAGCAAATGAGTAAAAGACAAGGTCTACCATAGCAATTTTATGTGAGCCAAGAATAGGTCCATAACAGGAAGACAGAAGGAACCAAATGCAAATACTAAACAGCATACAACATGTATCTGTTGACAGACATTTAACTAGAGAAGATCACATCGAGAGGCCAGGGATAGAAAAAATCCTAAAAACTCAGACAGTATGGAGTAGTTTAAGAAACTGAAGATGCTTAGCAGAAGGAAAGAAGACTTGGCACATTTGTAATAACTCGACTAAGGGCTGAGTATGAAAGAGAGCCCCGAATTATTCTGGGGTGCCCCAGGAGACTGAAATAATCGAAAGGCAGATTCCAGGCCTATATAAAAAGCAGGTCATGCATGATCACTACCCATGTGGTTTTCAAACACGTAAAATCTCAGATTCAAAGTGATGATCATCACAGTGCAATCCTGCTAAGCTTAGCAGTTTCAGGAACCAGACAGCAGCCATAAAACCCAAACACATTGTTACGGTATACTAAAATGTAGTCTTCAGATCTGGACAAACAAAAGCAAAATACATTTAAGAGGACTCTAAAGTATAGTTTCAAGTAATGCAGTATTTCTGTAACCTGGTAAGAAAGGAAAATGCCATACATACCAATCAAAATCGTAGATAAATGAAACGGACTTTTTACTGGATCGCCAGCATTTTATTTATCTATGCACGTACACGGATATACACATATACATAATATACCCATATATATGTATATATGAAATTATGTATATATATACACAGTGGAAATTATATTAAATATATACATTCTGGAAAATATATATATATACATACATATTCTGGAAATAGTGATAATAACATTGCAACACTGTTCCAAAAATCATTATGTATTTATAGTATGAATGTGTCAGATGGGTAGTGTAAGATATACAGCTAGTATACAGCTTTAAGGATATTTTCAGGTAGAAAACATTAAAGCAGACAAATTATCTCATTTGGGAAAACCAATGATCAAATTCATTAAAAAGTATTGTCTAACAATTTGTTTGAAATACTACATATACAAATTTATATATGTTATGTAATTTTATATTTATTACTATTGTTAGTATTAAAAATCCAAATTCTTTTCTCATAGCAGACAGGTCGCTATGTTGATATATTTAGGTCCATGTGAGTTATATAAATGAACACCGAGCTATCCTTGGCATTAAAATATAAAAGGCTAGTTTGCCATTCTTCTGTGCTTCTTCCTACAGTGACATAAGTGCCACTTATCAACTAGTAATCTTGCACACAGAGAGCACTTTTTAAATCTCTTTTTACACCATTCATAGGCACACAGGCATCTGCTTACATTAAGCTCAACCGCCAGCGCAAACACAGTTGTGCTGAGTAATTTTTAAAGCATCTTATAGATCCTGAGTGATCCACACCTATGTTTAAAAGAAAGAAATGACAGCTCGTTCCTGACAGACTTTAAACTGCCTCCACCACCCCAGGCTGACTTCAACTTCAGGCCTCTATGACAAAGGTCCCAGAGGATGATTTCCTTCTGGGGATTTACTTTGAACAAATTAAGCATGGTTTTTTTTTTTTTTTTTTAAATCTTCCTCATGTGGGAAGCAAACATAGCAACATATGAATGTGTCCCTGTCACTAAATGCATCTCATCTAGCCAAAGGCACAGGGGCACTCCCTCCCTCTGCAGGGAGGGGCGGTCTCCGTGGCCCAGCTCAGCTTTCTCCAGAACACTGGGGTCGACCAGGCACCCCATCTCAGTGCTCAGTCCCCAGAGGGGGCAACAAGTGTATCCACTGCATTCTCTTCAGTGGCGGAAACTCCTTTTGCCCCAGGCTTCTGCGCCAGACCCTTAGCAGACACCATCTAGTTTAATCTTTGACCTTTCGTGTATTATATAATTTCCAGTCTAAGGAGAAGACTCCAAGAGTTAAGGGATCTTGTTAACATGTAGGTTATGGTTCGACGGCTTGAGGCTGAGATTCCACGTTCCTTGCATGCTCCCAGGTGATGCCCATGGTGTGGGTCTAGAAGCATCCGTTGGGTTGCCAAGGATTAATGACTTATTTTGCAGGACTTGAGGCTGGCAGGGGAAAGGTCTGTGCCACTGTCAGCTGCTGACGGTGTCCTTCGAGCTGTGTACATGTCAGGTGGGGGGACTGCAACTGATCCTGGATGCTTCCCCAACAATCAGAGTGAGGTTGGTTTGTATGTTTTTATCAGCATGAGCATTGCCCTCCTCGGCACAGGAGAGCTCGAAGGCTCTGTCGCTGGATGCTGACACCACTGCCTTGCTTTAACAAGTCTTCCTATCGTCGCTCCCATGGCTGAGTGTGTTTGCACATGAACTAGGTTCGTGGTGGCACAGTTAGGAAACATGCCTCATGGGAGGCTTTCTCAGGATGAGCTGGAGACCACAAGTGCAGGGAATATACGTAAGAATACTAAGAAAAACCATGAAGATGACCAAAAATGTGTTTAAACGTTCCCAAGCCAGATGCAGCTTCACAATGACACCTGACGGACGAGTGCGTCTGTGTTCAAGTAATGCTCAGGTTGGCCCTCTGGTGGTCGTCCTGAAGAGAGCAAAGTGTCTCGCATACAGAAAAAGGGGGGATTCAGGCCATTTTGAAGGTAACAGAAAACATGAGAGAATGCAACAGGGAGGAATGAGCAGTGAGAAGACACTCAGTCCAGGGAAGAACAGAACTGAGCAGAAGCGTTGGTGCTGGTAGCTTCACTGAGGATGTCACCTCATCGTTTCTTGAAGTTTTCAGGCTGTCAGCTAGGTAAGCAGTGAGTACGGAGGAAATGTAGGTGCCCTGCAGAGGTAGCATCTAGAATATAAAGTCAGGATATTTGTCCTCACGACTATTATAAAAGGCATGACAGGGTAGCGTGTTTATACGTGAGTGACACTAACTGACATTGTCCTCTGAATTTCTTGGCAGAAGATTGTTAAATTCAGCGAGACAGCTCAGGGCTGAGAACTCTGCTGGAGATTTGGAGAGAGAAGTGAAGCAGCAGCTGTGGTGGGGTGAGGAAGGTGGGGGCAGGCTCAGGTGTGGCTGTCGTGGGTGCAGCAGAGGGGCCTGAAGCCACTCCAGCTCCTGCCCAATGTCTAGCTCAGGGGTGTGTGACACCCCAGCCAGGAATGTGTGCAGCTCCACGGCGTAGGCCCCGGCTTGTCCTAGGAGTCCCCTCCACCACTGAAGTCGAGGGCCCAGAGGTGAGTGCAGCTGACATGGGTCCCAGCTGGCGCTCACGGTCAGGTTTGTCCTCGTGTCCTCCCACTTCCTGCCCGTCATCCTTCTTCCTTCCCCTGCCGTTCAGCTGACTTCAGCCAAACACTAGACGCAGAAGCACCAGCCTTACAGACGATTTAGCCAACTCCTTCTGTGTGGGGTCAAATCCTCAAATAAATCCCTCCTTCAGGATCACTTCCAGAACTTCTGTTTCTCTGAGAAAACTCTGAGTGATCCAGGGTTAACACCAAATTCCCTTCCTTAGTAAGGGTTCATGTGCACAGACTAGGGATCTCGGCATAGAAACCTGCACCTATTTCTAAGACCCAATACACCCGGTGCTTGTTTGTTTGTTTGATTATTTGTTTGTCTGTTGGACAGAGAAGTGGGTGGAAGAAAGGGAAAGCAGTCTGCAACATGTGTTGACGAATGAAAGCCCACAAGCCAAATCTGCCCCACTGCCTGTTTTTGGAAATAAAACTTTGTTGGAACACAGCTATGCCCAGTTATTTACTTATTATCTATGTGTGATTTTACAATATAATAGCGAGAGTTATATAGTGCGAGAGACGCTGTACGGCCTACGAAGCCTAAAATATTTATTATCTGGTTCTTTTTGTGAAAAGCTTTCTGCATCTCTCTTCTTAACTTTAAAGATAGATCTTTTTACTGGGTTCAATATTAAAATGTTATCAGTTTCTATTCTGAAAAGTTTTATATTGTTAGAATTTCTTATATAAAGATCTTTCAACAAAGAATCATAAAAAATTGGGGCCTTTATGAAATCTGCTGATTAGTTATAATGTAAATTATCATGTATCAATCATCTACTCTGTGCCAGATACCGTGAAATATAAAATTGTTCCACAGCATCACAGTTTATAGATTAATAATCAAAAAATTTAGAGTCTATTACATTTCCTAGGATTTCCTCACAACTAGAGGGAGTCGATATTAAAACCCAAATTCCAGTCTAACTTGTAACCTTAAAGTCTCCTCTAGTGATATTTGTGGTAAATTTTTAGTAGAGTCTTTCCTGCTGACAAAGTTCAGTGAACTAATACTTCACAAAAACAGAAATAAGTTCTATTTGACATAATTACAGGCAAAATTAAAAACACGACTTCACAAATAACCATAGATAAAATCTTATAAATGTCTCTGAAATGCTTAACAGATTAATTACATCAACTATAATTATGATCAGATTTTTAAAAAATGCTATAATGTTTAATAACAGCATCTTGAGTAAGATTTATTAGCTGACTCTTCTTGTATAATTCGTACCTTCTTCCTAGTTATTCCTGTATCTTATGTGATTGTCCATTTCGGATATACTGACATTTCATTTAATTAAAAAAAAAATCCTTCATAGCTACCTAGCTTTATTAAATTTTTTAAAAAATCATCTTATAACTCTCTAACTCCTATTTCAAATGTTCTTATTTAAAGGTAAGTTAAAATCTGGGTAAATCTTAGACCCTGCTGCCCGGTAATACACCAGCTTAAGCAATGTCATGAAACACTTTGCACAGCTCATCACTGTTCTCCACTGAGGTTAGAAAACCCTTGGCTTTGGGATACAAAGATAGACCCATTCGGCTACCGGCACTGTTTTAGCTTTTGAAATGTTCCTACCTTTTCCTTTAAACGTTCATACTCTCCCTCTCGCCTCCTTTCCCTCCTGCTCTCCGCCTCCTCCCTCTCCTTTCGCACCTGAAAGGCTACAAAGCAGACAAAAAGAGAGCTGAAAATGCACAGAAAACAAATTAAGGAAAGGAAAAGGAACAATTCACTGTGGTTCCTCCCTGACCCTACTAGGCCCAATGGGAGCAAAAAGGTACTTGAGATGTTTTGGTGAGAAGAGAGGTTCTGACTAAAATGCCAGGTACTCTGCCCTTGACCCAACTCCAAGAGCACGTGCAGATCAGGGTCAGCTTGCTTCCCCAGTGGTGGGCAGAGAGAGGATACACTCTTCTCTTCCCCTGCACATTTGTTTTTCAATGTACACTAAAATCTAGAAGTCTCTCTTTCTCTCCAAGGACAACCTAACCCTGCATTACATCCAAACATGTGGCTTATATTTTATGACTTCCATGGAAGCTACTTCCACTGACAAATCCTGTTTTCTCCTGCTCTGCCTTCACCTACCATTGACTTCTCTCCCACCCTCTCTGCCTTTTGTCCCACCAGCTATAGATCATAAACCAGCAGGATGGACTAATGAGAAATACAGACCTAAGGAGGGAAGGCAGGTGAGGTGGTGGGAAGGAGCTGCCACTCTGGACCTGGATCTTGTTTTGATAAAAAATAATCCACAGAGCAGCAGCCCGATCCAGGATGAGACTCCTACACCTGACCACACAGGACGAGGGTGAAAGGTTATAAGCGAAGGATGCACTATCCAACTCTTTCCTACATCACTCCGCACATTTCGGCACAGAAGAAGGAAAAGAACAAGTAACTCAGAAATACTCGCCAATGAGGTGGGTACATATACAAACCAACCCCCCACTAGAAAACCCCTCTTATTCTCCCATTTCTTTAACCACAGTCAGTCTTGAAGAACTTGGCAATTCAGTGAAAAAATGCAAACTGAAAACTTGGAAATGATAAAGGATAATGTGTAGAGTTAAAAGTGGGCTAGAGAACACGTGGAGCCTTACGGTTGGCCATTGAAAAACGAGATAAGCTTGAGCTAGATAGTTAACAACTGAAAAAGGAAATAGATAGGAATGATGAGCTCATAGGGGCTTCAGAAGAGGAGCATTCGATATCAACGGATTGAGAGAGAACCTTGAAAAAGTTACTGAAGCGTTCAGATCATTTTTGCAACACAGCATTTCTATGAGAGTGCTGAAAAACTAAACGTTGATGAAGGCTGTGGTATTAGCCTCCAGTGACCATGCTGCAAAAGTCCACATAACTCAGCCATTATTTTAAGAATGAATAGACAGTGAAATAGCAACCTAAATTTTCTAAGCCAGATATAAGGTAATTTATAGATAATTGTTCATTTTATTTTTTAGGATACATTCTAGTCAAACTTTTCTCCAATACTAACTGTGAAATTGTGCACACCATTTTAAATGAATTCAGTTGAAGTGATCTTTTTCTGGTACCAATTTTTCTCAGATAAAAACAGCCTCCTCTCTTAGGAAAGAAGCTTAGGGATCCCTGGTCCCACCCCCTCACTTCGCAGAGAAAGAAACCAGAGCCCACAAGATGAGATGCCTTGCTCAAGGTCAAAGAGACCCAAGTCAAGGGCAGAGCTATCAATCAGCCCACTGGCTCCAAGGTTAGGACTCCCCTCTTCACATACTCTATTTTCTAGCCTAGGCCCATTTCCACGCTTGGGACTAACCTGCAAAATACCTAAAAACTACAGGTTTCTTACTTGACAATCATGTGACACCTCAGGGTGACATCTGTTTTTGGAATCCCTTCTGATTTCAAATGTAGCATTCTGGAGAGAAGACATGAAAAAATGTGTGATAAAAACATCTTCTGAAGCTGTAGCAATCAACTGTTTTGTTTACTTTTTATTCTTTTAAAATATAGTAAGCTTTTAAAGAGATAGATATGATCTACAAATGCTATTTTGCAAAGTTCATGAAAACTGAAGTTTTTGTTCATTTGTAAGATAAAAAAAAGCTTCGGAAATAAATATAGACACACCCACATATGGCATTTTTAACATGTAACAAAATATAGGACATAAAGATGCTTCCTTACCCATAACCTATTAACAGCAAACTTATCTGTTTAAGGATATGCATACTCTGCAGTTATGTAACGTAGCATTTTAAAATTTAAATAAAGTACAGGTATTTCTTTTTCAGATACTAGTTCATCTTGTCTGGTCAGTACTAAATATTGTGTGGAAAGCTCCTAGCAGATATTCTGACGCTAAACTGTGTTTAGTAATCCCCCTTTCCACCATGTATCTATATGTGGTGTGTTTCTCCCTACTTCTACCATAATGCTTTCCAACACATGCTTCAGTAGTGTTTCAAGAAAAAATGTATACAATTATGTGATTTCCTTGCTTTTACCCTTCCATAATTTTCCACTGTCTGCAGGAAAAAATCCCAGCCATTTGTTGTGAAAAACAAAGCTCTCTGTCATCAGACCTCAGCCAATTTGTCCATTTTGTCACTTTCAGTGAGCAGCCTCCTGTCTTGTGAACTGCTGAATATAAATACTTCTAGGTTCTCTGTGGTCTTCACCTAAGACTCAACTTTCCTGTCCATACCTGCTTGTTATTCATGGACTCTGCTCCATCACCATCTCCATGAAGCCTTCTCTGTACACTCCACCCTCTTCCATCCACATGGAGGGCCTCCATTTGCTCCCACAGCATCACCTTGGTACATCATAGCACACATCACTCGGTACGTGTTCACTGTTCACCTAGCCTGCTATGTTCTTAATTCTTTGCAGTCCCTGGCTATGTGTTTAATTTCATATCTAAATCTTGTTGATGCTTAATTTTCCAAGCTGAGATGTTTATAGACACGGATGCTTAAAAACACATCCAAATATTATTTTCATGTATCTAATTCTTCTGCATTAAGACAGGCCACTTGCGACAAGTAAAGAATAATGATTATTTGCCATAATGACTAACGTTGCCATTTTTCAAGTTTTCCATTAATATTCCTTCTATTTTTACTTTAAAGTTCTCTCTAAACAGTTTTTATTTGCAAAACTAAATTTCCTAGTCTATCATCTTCGTTGATTTATAGATATCCGTATGACTTAAAATTTACAAATTATGTTTTTAAAAACCACGTTAAAACTTGTTTTAACATGAAATTATTTCTCATCACGAGACTGAAAATTATTTTTCCTGTATTCCTTTTCTGGGTTGGTGACACCAACATTCACCCAGACCTAACACATGTAAGTCACTTTAAGAGTCCTCCTTCTCCCTCACCTCTCTAGTATAATTATTTGGATTCCTGCAATGAGTTCCCTCTGGTCTCTAAATCATAACGCTTTCTAATCAGTCATTCCCGCAACCATCAGAATAACTTCAATAGTGCAAATCTGATCTTTTCTCATTGTAAACTCTTTTAAACAAGCTTAAACTCTTATTGGTGTATCCTCCCCACACACAATCTTCTTACGAGAAAAACCATCTTCATCAGTCAAAAAACCCTGTTAACCTGTCACTTCTTCTGAGAAGCCCTCCCTGATTCTCCCACTGAACAACACACAGCTCCCCTAAATCACAGTTCCCCTAAATCACAGCTTTCCAGTACAAACTTTTGATATTCTATTTGTTTATCATATGGGTCTGTATCTATCTTTTTGTTGTTGTTGTTGTTGTCTTTTTCTCTGCCATTGTACTTGCATAGGGACTATACTTCATTTGGTTCCGTATTTTCAGTACCTCGTACAGTAGCATGGCATAATCAATGACCTAAACAGCTAATGGGAAATATAATCATAAACTTCTACTGGCCTTGCTATCCAGCTATTATTACAAAGATCCCTAGCCTATTTTTATGTTTAGCAATTTTTCTTTGCTAGAAGAAACTGCCAATTTGTCGGTGCTTGTGTGATATTTCACTCTCTGCCTCTTTCTCATCCTTCCCCACCACCATATTCCCAACAATTAATTCTGTTTGGTGAAATAAATTAATTTACTGTAAGAAAGATACATTTTATTATCATTTTATAAACTATATAACTGTCTAACCAATGTACTATAGAGATGCTTTAAACTAATAATAATTAAAAAACCTAATAGCAACACACATATGCCTTCCAAATTACAAAAAAAAAAGGTAATTTTTTAAATGTCAGGTTAGTCATCAATATTAGACTCAAAGCCAAAAATGCAGTGAAGAATAATTAATTTTTAACTTTACTCTTAAATTTGGTGTCTATACAAACAATGTTTGCTAAATAACAGACTTCATTTTGTCCTGTGTTGATGCAGAATAAAAACGCTGAGGGTTAATGAATGCTTTTCGTCTACTTTCCTACAACTTTCGTTTATAAAAAACTTCAGAACTCAGAAATGAGAACCAATAGATGAGAACCCATTTCATAAAGAAACACCTTCTGAACCACAGGCCTTTTAGCATCTGTTCATATTTTAGGCAGAAATTTTCCACTTTTCCTTTTGCCAGTTATATGAGCATTTTATCCAAGTGGCCAAAAATCAAGGCAGAGAACACTTTGCAACATTTCATCACTAACTCCCATCTGTTGTTAATTCTTAGCCTCTCATCCCAGACTGCCAACAGTCAGGCTGCCCGTTACATTGATGTTTATGCTACAGTCACCTGGTCTGGAAAGGCCCCATCACTCACAACCATTAGAATAAAAGAGTACGTAGGAAACGACTCCTGTTATCACTAATTAAATACGAGGAGGAGGCATAATGCAAGTCATGAGTATTCCCAAAATAACAATACTTCTCAATCACACTTCGGGAAGTATATTTATTCCTCATTGGTGTAGAAAGCTGACTTGATAAAGTCACATTTTTTGTTACAGGCTGCTCTGTGGCAAGGCAGTTTGCAAGGGAACCAAAGTCCACTGCCATAGCCCATTTGCAAGGCGGGGCATTTTCTACCCACTTGCAAGACCTGGGTGGACACACAATAAATAAATACTAACTAAAGATAATAAGAACTGAGTCCTGGTGAGTGACTTAAATCCTAGGATTCACAGCCTCACTGTTGGTCTAACAGTTATTTGAACCTGATATCTTTATAAAGTAGCCTGTAAGTAGTTTATCTTAAAGGTAGAAACATTTTTGGTTAAGCTTTTGGGGATCAAGCTCAGAATCAGGTTCCAAAGGATCAGCTAATTAGGCGATTTAATTTACAAGAAAAAGATGCCCCCACGGAGAAGGTTAATGGATTTTTCAGTGTGTAAAATTATTTGCCTAGAACTAAGTGCTAAAAAGATGACAAATATAAATGGGTAATGGGTTAATTATAAAATGCAGAAGCTGACAAACTGTATTTTACCCTGCAGGAAAATAATGTGGTCTGAAGTACTGCTGAATTGGTATGTAGACAGGGGATGAATTTTTTCCCTGGTTCTATTTAATGTACTAACATTCAACAAAATGCATGTTTTGTCTGTTGATGTGAATAACTTAGGTTGAATGTATGATAAAAATGATGTATAAGTAGAATTAAAAATAAGTTAAGAAAACTTAGGCTTAGGAAAATTTATTGTAAACATTCATACTTATTTAATCAAATAACAGCAGGAGTTTATGAATCGAATATGGTTTACAGAAGATTGACTAAGAATGAAAAAATGAAAAGGGAGTACAGTGTGCTACCAGAATTGAAGTGAGTTTCCGCTGTGAGAGGGAAATTCAGCTGACCTTTAAATCCCTCTGTGAATGGCATCTATCATCCCTACAACCTACATGACCATGAACGTCTTTAAATCCATAAGAACTCTGTGGCCCTCTATGAAAACCTACAAATGCCATGAGGCTGATATAACAGGGAGGACCAGGTGATGCTGACATCCCTCATGGGCGGTGGTGGTCACAGTCTGATCCATGTGGTCCTGTCTCCAGCAGGCATCCAGGATGCCTCACTCGCTTCCACTCCCTGCTCCTGCACCCAGATCCTGGGGTTCGCTCTGAGGCTGGCTATGCCGCCCAACCTACCCATTACACCACAATCTGTGAAACATCACAATCTGCCTTTTGGGCTCACAGGGTTTCTACTGTTAGTAATTATCAACACACTCACCAGGGACATTACAGAACACTTCCTCTAAAAATTATCATCAGTTTTACCATTTTCTTCTTGTTGAAATTACCTATGCACACCAATAATAAGGAAATATATAAGCAGAAAAATGAAAGATCCACTTTAATTCTGTTCCCCTAAGTTAAAAATGGGTTTAAAATATACAGATGAAGAGAGATACCTATGTATTTACTTATAGCTCATATAAATTTATATAATTTTGGACTAATTTTTTAAAAAAATTAGATCACATACATAATGGTTGCTACTTGTTTTTAAAAGCTGGTAATTTTCATGTATTTCGATATATATTTCTTTTGCATTTTTTTTTTTACTAATATTCAGGTTTCATTGAAATTAGACAATTTAAGTTTCCATCAATATGGCTAACTGAATGTTACAAAAGGCTTTCTGTTGTTCCAAATACAGAAATGCTAGGTAAAATATAACGAAATAAAATTATCTCAAAATACAGTCTAAAAGAGATAAAGTCATCATGCAGCAGAAAAAAAGAAATCTAGAATGAAAAAATTTAGACTAAAGTCATTGTAGTCTACAGGGGCTATAATTATGGTCTAGGGTTGGACAGAGCATTGGACTAACAGCAGGAGTTTATGAAGGAAAGAAATGAGGCCTTCGGCTCGTGTAAATTGGGGAGCTAGAGTCTTCTGAATAAAGCTGGAGACTACAAAAAGCTGTAATTTAGATTAAACTGTGACCTGAAATGGAGACAAGAAAAATTCTCCCACTCAGCCACAGAAGAGGCAAAAAAGTTTGTCATCTACTGAGGACTTTTGTTAGAAGAAAAATCATTATTAATGGAAACATAAAGTTATGCTCCATGATGGTGTAAAGTCCTGATTCATACTGTCCAAGTGATGAGGAAAGCCTAAGCTGGAGAATCTAAAACTGAACTGACAAACTCACCTACAATCCTCTAAGAAGCAAATGAAAAAATATCTTGTTTGAGTCCTTCCACAGCCCTAGGTCACAATTAAAAATCATAAACCACATTTAAAAACAAAACAAAACAAAACTATCAAGAGAGAGCCAAGTAAAAACAAGTAAAAAGTAAAAACAAGAGAATTACCACCCCCGAGTGGAGATGATAGATTCACTTAAAAGACTAAATATAAGTTTATTCAAAATGTCAAAGAGAGAGAAAAAAAAATTCAGGAACTAACAGGGGAAATGATAAGTATGGAGGAAAATAACAATAGATTTGAATAAAAAAAATCACTAGATGTAAAAAATAAACTAAAAATATCAAAGAATAGGATAACTAGAGAGAATAGGGCAAAATATCTAAAGAAATCACCCATAATAAAAAACAGATAAATAAAAAAATTTTTAAAAATGATAATTCGATTTCATTAGTGATGAGAGAAATGAAAACTTTTGAAGTAATGAGTCATTTCATAATTAAATTGACAAGGTTTTTTTTAGGTTGAATAACATGATGTTTTTAAGGTATACAATATGACGATTTAATATACATATATAGTAAAATGATTACCACAATCAAGTAATTTACACAGCTATCACTTTAGTCAAAGATTTTTTTTTTTGGAATATGATAATACCGTGTATAGTCAAAGCTGTAGAAAAACAGAAACACTAACTTTTGGAAGGAAGAGTACGTAGGTACGATCATTTTGGATCTCAGTATGGCCATCTGGGCCACCTTTGAAGATGTTTATACCATATGGTATGAATAGCAGTTTCATGTCTAGGTATGTACCTAAGAGCCTTAACAGAAAATCATTGGCAATTTAAGTAGAAAAATTATTCAGTAACCAGCACAATCTTGCACAGTACAAAATATGTAACATCCCTGTTCCTGCCCACTAACTACTGGTAGTGCCAGCCCAGCCCTCCAGACATTAGGACAAGTAAAAACACCTTCACACATTCACAAATGCACCTGAGTGGGGCAGCACTCACCCACTCACCCTATAGAGAACCATTACTCAGACTCTAGAGAAATTAACACACATGTATAAAGAGACGAACAAAAGAAATTTGATAAAATCCAAAAAGGTGCATATACACAAATACTCATGACCTAGAAGTGCCGCTCTCTGGTGTGTAACTAAAAGAAACTCTAGCACAGGTGCCCCAAGAGACAGAATAAGGATATTCATAGCAGCACTAAGGGTCATAGCTTAAATCTGGAAACTGATCAATAGAAAAATGAATACATACATTTTCGTATATTCATACATTATGGATAGTAAGTATAGTATGGATAGTCTGGACATTAGAAGGATAATAAAGCAATAGTATAAACAATTCTATACACACAAAGTTGATAAACTAGATGCAATGGACTAATTTCTTGAAAAACAGAAATTGCCAAAACTCACATAAGAAGAAATAAGAACAGACAATCTGAATAGGCCTGTATCTACTTGATAAATTGAATCAATAATTAACAAATTTTCAAAAAAAGCAGCAGCAGGCCCAAATGAGTTCACCTGTAAATTCTATCAAACATTTAAGGAAGAAATTACACCAAATTCTCTACAATCTCTTCCAGAAGGTAAAAAGAGAGGGAACACTTTCTAACTCATTCTTTTGAGGCCAGTATTCCTCGAACACCAAAAACAAAGACAATACAAGAAAACTACAGACCAACTCCTCTCATGAACTCAGATGCAAAAACTCTCAACAAAATATTAACATATCTAATCTAAAAATGTATGAAAAAATTATAAACCACGATGAGGTAAGATTTATCTCAGATATGAAAGGCTGGTTCAACATACAAAACTAAATTAATTCAGCACATCAACAGGCTAAAAAAGAAAAATCACATGATTGTTTCAACAGATGTGAAAATATTTGACAAAATCACAACCCAACCACAACAAAAACTCTTAGAAAACTAGAAACAGAGGATAACTTCTTCAACTTGAGAAAGAATATCTTCAAAAAACAGACAGCTAAAATCACACTTAATGTAACCTGAAGTGTTCCCACTAAGATCAGGTACAAGGCAAGGAAGTTTTCTATCATTAGTTCTTTTCAACATTGTAGTTCTATTCTAGTTCTAGCTAATGCAATAAGACCAAAAAAAAAAAAAAAAAGGAAATAAAATGTACATACATAGGAAAGGAAAAATAAAATTGTAGGTGACATGATCATCTATGTAGAATGTGCAAAAGTTGATTAAAATAATCCCTCTTGGAACTAATAAATAATTACAGTAAGGTTATAAGATATAGGATAGCATACAAATGTCAATTGCTTTCCTAAATACTGGTAATGAACAAGTGGAATTTGAAATCAAAAACAGTTACTATGTATATTAGCACTTCTAAAAATGAAAGACTTAGGTATAAATCTAACAAAATATATAAGATCAATGAGGAAAAATATAGAACTCTGATGAATAAAATCAAAGAACGAAATAAATCACAAATATTCCATGTTCATGAATAGGGTGACTCAAAATTATGTCAGTTTTTCTCAACTTCTGTAGATTCAATGCAGTCCCAATCAAAATCCTAGCAAGTTATTTGTGGATAAGGAGAAATTAATTCTAAAGTTTAAATGGGAGACAAAAGACCCAGAGTAATCAACATATATGCAGGCAGAAGAACAAAGTTGGAGGACTGACAGTACCCAAATTCAAGACTTACCATAAATTTAAAGGAATCAAGACAGTGTGGCATTGGTGAAAAAAAAAACAGATGAATAGATCGATGGCACAGAATAGAAAGCCTAGAAAGACTCACATATATATAGTTAACTAATCTTTGACAAAGGAGCAAAAAAATAAATGAAGAAAAGATAAGTCTTTTCAGCAAATGATACTAGAACAACTGTGCATTCACATAAACAGGAAACTGAATCTAGACACGGACCTTAGGTCTGTCACAAAAGTTAACTCAAAATGGATCACAGACCTAGATGTAATGTGAAAAAGTACGAAACTTTTAGAACAGAAGAAAACCTAGATAACCTTGGGTAAAGTTGATGCCTTTTTAAATACAATCCCAAAAGCATGATTCATGTGAAAAGAATTAATAAACTGGCTTTCAGTAAAATTAAAAACTTCTCTGTGGAAGATGATGTCAAGAGAATAAAAAGACAACTACACACAGGAAGAAAACATTTGCAAAAAATACATTTGATAAAGGACTGTTACTGAAAATATAAAGAACATATATAAATTGGGTAAAGGGGTCAACTTAAAATTCAAGAATAAGTTAACAACCCAATTAAAAAGTGGACCAAAGATCTGAACAGACACCTCACCAAAGAAGATGGATGGCAAAGAAATACTTGTAAAGGTGCTCAACCTCCTATGACATTAGCTGCAAATAAGGCAATGATGAGATACCACTGCACACCTATTAAAATGGCTAAAACACACACACACACACACACACACACACACACACACACACAGAGAGAGAGAGAGACAGAGAGAGAGAGAGAGAGAGAGAGAGAGAGAGAGAAAATTAAAGATCCAAATGCCGGTGAGAATGTAAAGCAACAGAAACTCCCTTTCCTTGGTGGTGGGAGTGAAAAATGGCACAGCCACTTTGGAAGATAGTTTGGCAGTTTCTTACTGAACTGAACATACTCTCACTGTACCATCCCACCATCATATTCCTTGGTATCTACCCAAATAAGCTGAACTTACGTCCACACAAGAACCTGGCCATGATGTGTTTAGCAGCATTATTAACAACTGCCAGTACTCGGAACCAACCAAGATGTCCTTCAGTAGATGAATGAATAAACTATGATACGTCTAGACAATGGAGTTCTATCAGTGTTAAAAACAAATGAGCTAGCCAGTCATAAAGGCATGGAGGAACCTTAAATGCATATTCTATTTCTAAGTGAAATAAGCCAGTCTCAAAAGCTTGCATGCTGTATGATTCCAACCGTACAACATTCAGAAAAAGACAAAACTATAAGCCGGTATAAGGGTCAGTGTTTGCCAGGGGATATGGTGGAGGGAGGGAGGGACAGATGGAGCACAGAAGATTTTCAGGGCAGTGAAACTACTGTGTGTGCTCTTACTGATGGATGCATGTCACTGTGCACTTTTCATAACTGATAGAATGTACAACACCCCAGATGAGCCCTGGTGTAAAGTATGGATTTTGGGTGATGATAATGTGTCAACGCAGGTTTGTTTGTTATAGCAAGTGTACTGATCTGGTTCAGGTTATCGATATCTGGAGAGACTGTGCCCAAGTGGGAGAGGGTGGTATGTAGGAAATTGCTGTGTTTTGGCCCACTTTTGCTGTTAACCTTAAAATGTTCTAAAACAATCTATATTGTTAAAAAGAAAATAGAGGACTAATACAGCTATAATATTGATAAATCTTGTGGACATTATGGTAATAAGTAAAATATGCCCTTCACAGAAGACCACAAAGTACATGATTGCATTTATAGGTGATGCTCAGAACAAATTCATAAGACAGAAAATAGACTGGTGATTGCCTATGGGTGAGGGGCTGGGTGGTGTGAGGGACAAGGAGTGACTACTAAGCAGGTTTTTGGGAGCAGTGATGAAAATGTTCTAAACTTGGATAGTGCGATGGTTGCACAACTCAGTGAATATAGTAAAAATCAATGTACTGTATTCTTCTAATGGGTGAATTTAATGTCATGTGTTTATCTAAATAAATATGTTTAAAAAAAAGAATACAAGCAGATTCATGTTATAGTCCTACACTTTTCCAGTTGATAATAAGGCCATTCTGAGGTCAACTCTCCACACTGTTAGCTTTTTATATCACAGGCAAATTGATGAGAAAGGAAATTTCAGTGTATCAGATGAAAGATAACGTGATCATATTGGAAGAGTATGGATATTCAAGATTAGGAAATGTATCACCGAAGATCAAATTCTGCTTTCTGAGGAGCTACTATGAAATTAAAATGACAATTTCTGTTTTTGCTTGGAATTAGTCAAACGTCATGCTATGATAGGCACAGATTTTGGAGAACTTGTCAGAGGTCACAGCTGAGCCATTTCCATCGCAAGTGCCCATGTTACTGTCTTGAATTACCTTTCATAGCTCATGTGTCTTTTCCATAAAATTTAATCATTTCACTTCAGGAATAATAAAACAATGTCAAATTTAATTTTGACTCCTTCAATATTCTCATGATGTAACATTATGCAGCCATGATTTTTATATATAAAAATTTGTATTTTAGTTTTTCAAATTCGGATTTGCAGGGAAATGCACAGACATTAATTGCACAATGTAACGAGTAGAGATGAATGCATACACCCATGTAACATTTCGGTGAAAATAGAAAATATTTCTCACACCCCAAAAAGTTTCCTCAAACCAATCCCTCACCACCCCCACTATGTTCTGATTTCTATTACCAGGGATTAGTTAGTTTTGCCTGTTCTGGCATTTCTTATTATTAAATTAGTATAGTATGTAGTCATTCATTTCTGGTTTCTTTTCTTCAACACAATGTTTATGTGTCTTAGTTGGCCTAGAATGCCATAATAAAATATCGCAGACTGGATGACTTCAATAGCAGAAAGTTACTTTCTCACAGTCGTGAAAGCTGAAAAAGGTCAAGATCAAGGTGTCAGGGGGATCAGTGTCTGGTGAGAACTCTCTCCTGGCAGAAGATTGCAGATGGCCACCTTCTCACTGTGTCCCCGCATGGCCTTTCCTGAGTGCATGTTTGTGGATGTGCGGGGAGGAGAGAGGGTTGGGGGGAGCAGGAAGATAGAGAGAGAAAGTGTTCTCTCTTCCTATTCTCTCAAGTCCTACTGGGTTAGAAATCTGACCTTTATGACCTCTTGTAACTTCTGTTACCCACGGAAAGGCCCATCTCCAAATCATGGCATCCACACACGAATGGGGGACGGAGAACGCTGTCCATAACAATGAGATTCATCCAAGTTGTCAGGGTATCAGTTCTTAATTCATTTTTACTGTTGAGGAGTATTCCACTATGTAAATATACTACCATTTATTTATAAATTCTAGCAATTCTAAGTTTGATCTTGTTTGGGTTATTTTGGGTGACACTGTTTTCATATACAAATATTTGTGGATACATGTTTTACGTCTCTTGGGAAAATATCTAAGAATCGCTAGGCCATAAGGTAGGAACATACTGAACTTTATAAGAAGCTGCCAGACATCTTCTCCAAAGTGACTGTAAAATTTTTCCTTCCCATGAGCAATATTTGAGATTTCCAGTTATTCTACATTCCTGGCCACATTTTTGCCATTCTGGTTGGTGGAATCTTCCAATGTTGTTCTAATTTGCATCTCCCCAGTGGCTAATGATAAACACCTGTTCACGTGCATTTATCATTTGTTTATCTCCTTCTAGAAATTGTCTATTGAAATATTTTGTCTTTTTATTTGTGATTTAAAAAAATTGATTTATAGGGGCTTGTATACATTCTAGATATAAGTCCTTTGTCAGATATATTAAATATATTTTTTTCCAGTCAGTGGCATGCCTTTATATTTTAAAATTTTCTTTTTCCTGTCTTTTCATTTTCTGAGGTTTGTAATTTTAATGAGGTACAGTTTACCAAATTTTTTGTTCTCCTTAGTTATTTTTGTTATCTCTAGAAAAACTTCTGCCTACCCAAGGCTGTGAACATATTCTACATTTTCTTCTAAATGTTTCATAATATTTTTTCCCAAAATTCATTTCAAAATAAATTTTGCTATATGAAGGTAAAAGTTCATGCTTTTTCTTTACATTTATCTAATTGTCCCAGCATCAGTTCTTGACAATATTTTCCTTTCTATATCAAATTACCTTGATGCCTTTTTTGAAAACTAATTAACGAGATATATTTCTGGAATTTAATCCTTCCACTGATCTGTCTACTTTTCTGTCAATACCACATTGTCTTGGTTATGGTGGCCTTCTGATAAGTCTTGAAATTTCACGGTACTGTCCTTCTCCCAGATATTTTGGCCATTCCAGGTAATTGTTTCCATACAAATTGTAGAATTAGCTCATTTCTTTTTTTAAAAAAACCTATTAGAAATTTGATTGAGATTGCATTGGATCATACAGATTTAATGTAATAATACTTTGTTCAGAACATATGTATCTATGTTTATGAGGGATATTCATCTGTAATTTTTTTCTTTTAATGTCTTTGCCAGGTTTTGATATCAGAGCTATGCTAGCCTCAAAACAATCTGTTTTCTCTTTTCTCTATTTTCTGAAAGGATTTGTTGCATGTGATAGAATTTGCCCATTAAAAGCATATAAATTTGACATCTTTAGGAGAAGGATTTTGTTTGAAGAATCAATTTCTTTTAAAAAAGAAGACCTATTCAGATATACTATTTCTTCTTGTTTTATCTCTGGTATGATGTGTTTTGCTAGAATTTTTTTCATTATAACTAAGTCATCAAATATGTTAACATAACATTATCTGTAATATTCTTTTGTTATCCCTGTGTACAAGATTTGTAATGAATCAAGTCCAGTCTTTCCTTTCTAATCTTGGTCATTTGGGTTTGTCTACCTTTCTGTCAGTTTCACTAGAAATTTATCGGTCTTAGGACTGCTAATATCCTGTTAGCTTTCTTTCTATTTCACTGATTCTTCTTCTTATATGCATTATTTCCTTCTTTCTACTTATTTAGATTTAATTTGTAGTTGCCTTCTAGATTTTTCAGGTAGAAATTTATATGAATAATTTTAAAATTCTTTTGTTTAAAGCTCCAAGTTTCACTTTAAGCAGTGCTTTGGCTATATCCCCAAGTTTTGTATGTTGTATTTTCATTCTCTTAGTTTGAATTATTTTTTAAGTTCCCTTTTGATATTCCTTTGACCCATTTGTTATTAAGAATTGCTTAATTTCCAAATTTTTGAATTTTCCTAAATGTCATATTGTTATTGATTTCTAATTCAATCCTGCTGTGATCAGAGTACAGAAAGTTGACCCAGCACAGTTTAATGAACGTTTCATTTGCACTTGAATTAGTTTTCTGCATTGTTGGGTGTACTATGAATTTCAATCTACAATAAATGCTGATAGTGTTAAAGTCTTCCGTATTTTTATTGATTTTGTCTTTTTCTATCAATTATTGAGATGCAATAAAATATCAATAATGATTACTTCTTTGTCTATTTGTCAGTTTTTATTTTAAAACTGTTTAAAATGCACATCTATGTACAATTGTTATGTCTTCCTGATGAATGCACTTATATCATTGTGCCATATCGACTTTCTTGTGCCTACTTTTTGCATGTAATATATTTTCTTACACTTTTCATTTCAGCCTATCTTATAGTTAGCATACGAGTCTTAGCTATTTATCCAGGCTGACAATCTCTGCATTTTCATTGGGGAGTAAAGTACATTTATTATTAATAATTCAGTAACTAGTAATATGTATGGGTTTCAATTGACCATCATACTATCACATTCTATTTGTCCCAACTGCTTCAGATTCCTTTGTTTCTCCTTAGTCAAATGTATTTTAGTATTTCATCTTATGTCCTCTATTAGCTTTTCAGCTAAACCTCCTTGGTTTAATTAAAAAAAAAATTCAGTGATTAATCTTGGAATTAAAACAATGTCTCCCTAATATATTACAGTCTATTGACAATATTGTATCACCTCTTGCAAAAAGGTAGAAACCTATAACACTGCATTCCACCCTTTGTGCTAATTTTCATATAATTTACTTTGCATGCTATAAACCCTACATTATATTGTATTTTTGCTTTAAAGAATTGTCTTTCTAAAAATTATGAAGACAGTCTTACATATGTACTCACATATCTGCCATGTCTGGTGTTTTTTATTCCTTCCTATAAATCTGATATTCCTTCTGATATAATTTCCTTTCAGACTGATTCTTACAGTTCTTATAGCGCAGGTCTGCTGGTAACATATTATCAGCTTTCATTTACTTGAACTTGTTTTCAGTCTGACATTTTCTGAACTTGTACTGAAGGCTCATATTTTTCACCATTTGAAAAAAAAATAGACATTGTTTTTTAAATTTTTTTTTTTTTCTTTCTCATTCTTTCTCTACTCTCTTTCAGGAATTCTGATGAAATGTTTTATCATTTTATATTGTCCCACCAGTCACTGAAGACCTTCTCATTTGTTTTCCTTTTTTAAAAAAAAATCTCTAATTCTCAGGGTGGATAATTACTATCAACAATCTTCAAGTTCACTGACTTTTCCTTGTGCATTATTGTTCAATCAGCTGTTAATCCCACCTAGTGATTTTTTAACAATCTCATATATTGTATTTCAGTTCTAGACATTCCTTTCTTTTTCTAGTTTCAACATTTCTGATGAGATTTCTCACCTGTTTATTCCTTGTTCCCTTTTCCTATAAGTTCATAAAATATGTATAATAATTGCTTTTTAAAAAGTCATTCTTGGCTAATTCCAACTTCTGAGTAAAATGGAGTCTGTTTCTATTGGTTGCCCTTTCATCTTGATTTGGGGTAACATTTTCCTTCCTTTTTGCATGACTAGTAATTTTTTATCATATAGGAAATATTGTTTGATTCTTTGTAGGAAGGCTGGCTTATGTTGTCTTCTTTAAAGGACATTGGCTTTCTTATCAGGACTTAAATTATTGGTAGACCCACTTCACTTTTGCAGGCATGGTTTTATGCTTTGCTAAAATGAGTTTATTTTGATTTTGCCCCCAATCTTACAGGTGACTCTTAACTCATTACTCTCACTGTTTGACTTTTTCCAGGTCTCTGAATGCTCACGGAACTCAGGAAGATTTATTTTCTATGGCTGGGCTGGAGCTCAGATGTGGCCCAGCCCTGTCTGACCTCTCTTTGTCTATTCAGTTCTCAGACACATGGCAAGCACTCTCACATGCCAGAGCGGCTCAATTCTCAGCTAAGGATCTAAGAAAACATACCTGTGAACTTCTACCCACTTCCCCTGCTCAACTGCCTCCCTCTGGCACACTGTCCCCCAAATCTGAGCTGCTTCAGTAGCCCCAACTTTAATGTCTTCCTCCTCAGATCAGTGCAATCACTACCCTGCACTCTCCACTTGAGTTCCACCTCCACACAAGCTGGACAGCGAAGTGTCACTGTGAAGACAGCCAGCCTGAACCCACAGGGCTCATCCTACTTGTTCCCCTTCTGTCAACAACCAAAGTCCCTTGCTGCCTCTTGTCCAGTCCCTGAAAAGCTGACATACACTTTGTCTGGTTTTATAATTGTTTAATATGGAGGAATAAGGAAATAGTAGTTATTCTATTGTGACTAGGAGCGGAAGCCCCTGATATTAAATTTTAAAGCTTTATTTATTGTGTGAAAATTACATATATATGCAAGTGAGCACATATTAATATAAATATGTATTTTACTGTGTATGCATTGCGTAGTTAGTGTTTAATTCTAAGGTTTAAGAATCTGATTCATATATCTATCATGTAATCTAGATAAATATTGTTCTACAAGGCTTTATGTCCTTTTCTATCATGTAAAAATAATAACACTGTCTACCTCACGGCATTATTGTGATTGTTAAGTAACATACAGAAAGCACTTAGCACAGTAAATTGCACATTTTAAATACACATAAATGTTAATACTATTCTATGTGTGTTACATAAAAAATATCTAGAAAGAATATCACTAAACCTAAAAAGTTATTATTCATGGGTATTTATTTTGACCTATGCAATCTCATGTTATCTTAAATATTTTCAATAATCAAAATAAATGTTATTTAAAGGAAATTTGACTCTCAGAATATTTGATAGTAAAAGCCCCTAAAATAAGCCTATGTTAATCTATAAGTGCTAATAATATTCCTAAAAAAAAAATTCTTTCTTCTAATTTCTC
Source organism: Cynopterus sphinx (assembly GCA_030015415.1). Taxonomy (NCBI): domain Eukaryota; kingdom Metazoa; phylum Chordata; class Mammalia; order Chiroptera; family Pteropodidae; genus Cynopterus; species Cynopterus sphinx. Next base: position 46,541,704 of record CM057389.1, on the reverse strand, counting down.
TCTTTTTTTTTGGCTTAGAAGGAAGATAATAAACAATGAAATTATGTTGATAGTATGTACATTTAACATTCAGTGACAGAGGGAACTAAGATTACAAAAATCCTGCAACCATTATAAAACCAGTAATAAGCACATACGACTTTTCTTGCCTTTTTTTTTAACTAAAAACTATTTAAACCCCTGATTACTAAAGAACTCAGCAGAATTTAGAAAATAATTTATAAATGTGTACATTTTGGTGATATTATCCTTTATAGTTAGAAAGTATGTTTTAAACAAAGATAGCATTTCTAAAGGAAAAACCATGGTTTTTTCTTGGCGAATAAAGGAAGAACTTCATGAGCAAACAGTCTAAACTTTATTATAGAAGAAATGTTGCTTTTGTGATTTTTTTTAAATGTATGTTTTTTGGATTGTCTTTCAGTTAAAAGCTCTTACACTGGAGAGTAACCTCTCTCACATTCTTAATTTTCCTTACCACAGCGTTGCTTGGAGCTTGTTTGGCCCTTTTGTGTTTGAACTATCTATGAACAGAGATGTGTTTCCTACCTTAAACTTATTTCTATTAAAAAAAAAATAGTGCCCTAAACCCAGGCACTGAGATGTTAGGAATCAGATGGTATTGGAATATTAACAATGTTACCTGAGAAAGTTTCAGATCACAAAAATCAAAAAACCAAAGAAGAAAAACATTAGATTGTAGCCTGTTAGAAAAAAAGAAAGAAAGAAAGAAAGAAAGAAAGAAAGAAAGAAAGAAAGAAAGAAAGAAAGAAAGAAAGAAAGAAAGAAAGAAAGAAAGAAAAAAATGTTCCTTTCTTTTCTCTCTTGATATGTTTTGCTTATGTTATTAAGTTTGAATTCTCTGAATTGTGAGAAGATAAAGTAATCCACTGTAATATGAAAATGCATGGACAAGCTTTAGAAAATGGTTGCTTCTTTGAGGGGCCTTGGAATGCTGCATATCTTCATCCCATTACTGGTTCAGTTTCACGGGGCCAATAAAGCCTGGACGTTCATACAAGCCAGATATCGCATTCTCCAGGCTGCAGAAGGACCTGATAAGAATGTCTGCCAAGTACACCTTGGGAGGCAGTAAGCTAACAAAATCAAATATGTATGAAAGAAAGGCAGGTATGTTTTTAGCTTTTGATACTTTCTAAAAAGCATTTGACTATTTCAATTGCTGAAAATAATTTCTTCAAATTATTAGAAAAATTTGAACATTTAATGTTCTCTTATAATGAGGGTAATTAAGTGAAAAAGGCAAAGAGCCTTTCTAAGGCACTGCATAAATTCAGGTTCATGAGATAATATCTTTAGAGAAAGTTGTGATTTTTTTCAAAAAAGGAAAAAATGAGAAGCAGGACTTAAATATCAAGTAGAGGCTATATGCTGAAATGATGTCTAAATATTCAGAGCATTTCTATATGAGACACCTATGATAAAAAACTTAACATTTAAACCTCTAACACCAATTTCCTTTTTAACATATTAAAATAATAACTTATTAAAATAAACCTCATGTGCTAGATGAATACAGTAAAGAAACTGATATAAAAATGATATGAATTATGGTTAAAAAATCTTTTTTCTAGCTCTAATCCTCTATCATACATACTGAGCACTTACGTAAGTTATTCTACTTAATATCCACAACACCCTATCATATAAATATTGTTATAATTCACAGTTTTCTGATGATGGATCTGATATTTAAAAGAAGGAAGCCACTGTTCTCAAATCACAGAATTAGTAAGGGAGCAATTGTGAAATTACGACTAGGGCCACCTCAGAAGCAAAGCTAAAGCATGCTGTTGTTTTCTAACCCCATGCTACATGATCTTTCATAAAATTAATTTTGGAAGGTTAATCTCAATTTTAATAATGTTAGTAACATTTAATAATATCAATATTAATAATATTCTACACTTAATTCTTGTAATAGAGTCCCAAAACAAATGCTGGTAATGAACACTTAAACATGACAGCATTTAAGAGAAAAAAATAGCGGGCTAAATGAACACCATCTGACAATTCTAGAAAAAGTAAATTTTTAAGAAACTAAAATTTTACTATATGGAATTTTAAGTTTATATTCTGATATAAACAAATTCATCCTATATTAATATAAGTCATTCAATCATCTTTTACAGACAAAAACTAAAAAAATTAAAATGTACAAAAAAGTTACTAGATTTAATTTACCTCCATTAGAACACCATTATATTTTTTCCCACTGTGTATTTAAAACTTTTAGAGGAACAATAATAACTATATATATATATATATATATATATATATATATATATATATATATATAACTAAACTTTTAGAGGAACAATAATAACTATATATATATATATATTGTTAAGAATATTTTCTCTGAAATTACTGAACATAAAACCATTGAAAAAGATAATCATAATATATTCATTCTAAAAGAAATTCATATTTAAGAACATTTTAAATATTTCAGTTTTTGAAGTGTTTATAAAATACCTTTTAAAAGTCTTGAATAAAGCTTTACTTCACAAAAACTATTATTTTTCATAGATTGAAAATAATTGGCAAGTTTTGTGACCACTCTTCAGTTAATTTGTATTCACTATTAAATTTCACTAATTTTAAGTTTTCTATTTAGAAATGTTAAATAAGTTGTCAATGATATCATAATATACAAAAATCTAAACAGATTATTATTTATACAAGAAGTTTTAAAATATTCAGAAGCATTTTAATGCATCTTTAATATTGTTTCTGATGTTAAAATGCAAATGATTGCTATATTAATTATATGTCTTTGCACATTTTCAACCAAGAAAAAAAATACAATAAAGTCATGATTTTGTACTATTTTCAAATAGTTCTTACATTTACAAATTAAGTCAAATTTAGTCAAATTATATAAAAATCATTACCACAGCTAAACAAATCATCTTTAGTGTAACACTGCCATTTTATTAAGTATTTGAAATGGGCCAGTTCATTTCCAAAGCACAAAACCCTAATAATTGTCAACACTGATTTTCAATTTGGTTATGATTTGTTTATACAATGAATTAATAATGTCAAACCAACAAAACTGTGCTATTTCAAATATTTTCATACTTCTCAATATAACTGAAAGAGTTTTTAAAGCTTGTAGATTTTCCAACACTTTATGGCTTCATTTACACAAAAGCATGTAAACATGTACTGAAATTTCTAGCGTTTACATATCTGTTCCTTGTCTCTCCCTCCTATTCCAGCTCCCAGCTCAATTTAGCAGAGATTCACGTGTATGCTCAAAACATTTTTGTTTTCCTCCTACATTTTTATATTCATATGGAACAAAATTAAAGACAAGGGAGTAATTTGCTCTACATCTCCAGCCAAATCACATCAATGTTTACCCTTGCTTAAATATCCATCTTAAAAACAAAAGATGTAATGCTTTATATTGATATAGAGTATTATTTTGGCTTACAATACATTTGTAGCTCTATCTCCTTGTTCTCCAAGCCTTTGATTTTACTGTCTTATGGGAAATATCTATTTTTACTGTTGGCAGGCAATTTCCCAAAGCTAAAAAAAATTGTTTGTTTTTTTCACCTATAACTAGACAAAATACAAGTGGGTTAGAGGATCTAATTGTATTTGGAAGGAAAATGTTGTACATAAACTCAAGTGTCTGCTTTCAAATATTCCTGTTAAATGTAACAAAAGAAAAAGATTAAAAGCACTTTCAGAGGATATCCCAATTTTTACTGTCATGACAGTAAAGTGAAACTATGTGGGATAAAATAAAAGTATGTCCCCAGGTCTACGCTAAAATCATTTCATAACTTATGTAATTTTCCTACTCTAAGCAGTTCATTTTTCAAATGCTCCTATAAAATATGACACCAGGAAAACAAAAACAGAAAATAAGGTACTTTAAATTGCATTAACCAAACTTGTTAGCAAGACCTCCTTGTTTACAGGAGACATTTCAAAAGAACTTGGTTAACTCAGAAACCTCTGTTCCACACTCCTTTTGTTGTAAACATTAGACTTTCTATTGCTTCATTTTTCTTGCTTTGGGATATATTATTTCAAACAACAAGAAAGTTCATTGACTGTATCCACTAGATAAGCTTCTCATTGCACGTTCTATAGATCATCTATAACGGAATCTCTTGACAGAGGGGAGGAAGGTTATTCCTACTGAAAAATGTTGATCCATGGGCTATATCCAAACTTAATGAACCAAATATTGAGACCAAAGGACACCTGGATCTACTTTTAAATAAGCTTCCCACATGGTTCTTAAGCAAACCAAATCTTGAAAATCATCCCTGCATACTCAATACTTGACGAAACATGTCTGTATATGTACACATTTGAACTCGCAAGAATATGCAGATAGTCATTTTGTAAGTGATAGATATACACTGGAGTAATCAACAAACCTATGAATAAACTAAAGGACTGAGAGCTGAAACAAGCTCCACAAATTGTTCGGTTCTAGAGAGGCCAATGTTCACATAGATTCACCTTCTCCAAGCTCAAATGTATCAAGGTAATTAGAAAAATATAGAAAGCAATATCACCACTGCTGTATATTAATATGAACTGGTACTGTTCAGATAGAGGCACATGATACCTGCTGAATGAAAGCATGTGTTTGAGTGCAATTTCTCAAAAGTCACTGTAATCCAGAAAGACAAGTACAGCACTAGTAAACTCTGAGGCCACACTTCAGTTGAGCTCACTTGGGATTTGGGCAGGAAATGACAGCACTAAAGCAAGTTGAAGTCAGAATCTAGAAATAGAGGACAAAACTTGACAGCAGGAAGGGACATTTCATAAAACTTCTGTTACAATACAGCACATGGCTTAACAGGAGGAAATATTTATTACTCGGCATATGAAAGATATTTCAATCATCTGTCATCTGTGCGAGGTCCTTATTTTCCAACTACACTAGTTTATTCAGGGAACATTTAAAAATATGTGTGTGTATTTTCTATGATGTTTAGTTAATTGTCATCATTAATTACCAGTGTAACTACTAGTAATTTTGAGAATATCTTCTATTTAAAAATAAGGTCTACTTAGATGGAGATTATTTGGAAGATACGTTCTAGATTTAGAGTACTCAGTGCTCAAAACTGCTTTATCCTGTCATCCACAAATTTAGATATTTTAATCTCTATTCTGTTAATTCCATATTAAGCTACTTTGGTACTATAATGAATGAATGTCTAAGTAGTCTGTAAAGCAATCTTACAGATAATATTAAAGTATCCATAAATTTAATTTTGAAAGCCGTCAGACTTTTTAAAATAACCTTTTCTACAAAGAATCCTCATTTTAAAGTGATAACTTTGTTATCCTGATATGCCCAAGGGATCAAGCCTCAATGGGAACAAGGTTTGTAGGTATGTTCACATACTTTTTTAGATCATTAAAATATAGGTATATCATATTGACAAGCAGATAGATTTAAGAAAAATATTTAAGCCCCTCACTTTTTTAAAACATAACTGAGTGACAGTACCTATTTCTCATTAGGTGAAATGCATGCTGTCATTTAGCAAATATGGGGGCTTTCTGCTTTAAGAAGTCCAATTTAAAAAATCAGAACAGAGAGTGAATGTTTCTTTTCAAAATGCAAAAGGTTTGCCAAATGATCATCTTAATGCAATGAATCCCTCCAGAAAATTAAGTTTATATATTACATAATTTGGTAAGATGCTGAGGTTTTAGAAACTCAATTACTGTATTCTGCAAAGAATACCAGTATAATTATACTTGTTCTTAATTATTAAATTTAAAACAAATATATATTTTTAATCACTGAGTATATTTTGGTATATAATCTTTGTTTCAATTTTTATATGACTATGAGCTAAGACCAGAAAGTATAAAGTATAGTGACTAATGCTGTTTTTCTTTCTAGGTATCTCTGGAATGTGATTTTTAGCTAATAGACTCATCATCAATTCTGAGAAAGCCTAAAAAAGTCTTTTAAAAGTAATATCCCATACTAAAATATGTAAGTCGTTGTGTCTTTCAAATAATTCTGATATTTTAAAATGAGTATAAATTATATAGAGATCAAAAATGCAAATGCAATTAGCATTTCATCAAAAATAAGATAAAAATGCACATAATGAAAATGGGCTCACAGTTACTAGCCAAAATATCTTTGAAACTAATGAAGTTCCTTAAATTTTCTTTGAAAATATAAAGATTTTTATAAATATCTTATACCCCTGTAACTTCTTTCCATTTTTGAAAAATTGATTTTAATAACTTTTTTAAAATGTGAAGATTCTTTATAATGTTTTATTCATTGTGGCCATTAATTTCTAGCATAATTACTAAAATATTTGAGAATATCTTATACTGAAAGTTGAGAATTAGTTTAATGTGACATGGCAGATATTTTATTGAATATTTTCTGTAATTAGAGAACTGATTTTAGAGGTGCTTAAAACTGTCATAGCTTAAAATTCCACAAATTTAGATATTTTATCCTCTGATACATTAATTCCAATATTAAGCTACTTTTGTACTATGAATATATAAATAGCATTTAAAGCAATCCTACAGAAAATATGTAATCTACTTAAAAAATTACAGATGTTATGCTATATTTTTGCCTACCCAGTACATTTAGAAAAGAAGTCCAAAAGTATGCTATTAAACAACTGTTAAGAGCTAAGTTTAATTAGCATATATTAACAATGCTAAATTTCTTAATAAAAAACAAGGATCAGTAATTTTACTAGCTTCTACTACTTCAAATAAAAGACTTTCTTTCCCTCTTCTCATCAACCAATTTTTCTGAGGAATAATTCTTTGTTATGCTAACATAAAATAATAATTATATCTTTTACTTATTTATCACTTCAAAAAGTTTAGAGTGCTTCTCATGCATAATAAATAACTTTTTCAGTCTGTTAAATCTTAGTATGTACAATAATGACAATTTAAACCCTTAAAACAGAGATGCTGTAGCAAACATTCTACAAAGTGTGGTAGATTTAAAAAAGTATTTTAAATACTAGATGTCTGTGTTTCATTTTACACTGATTCTATGTACTAAAATTTGATTTCATGTAAATTTTTGAGAATTTAACATTTGTATTTTCTGCAAATAAGGGCAATCACATGTTTCTCTAGAGTCAGTTTAAAAAATATTATCTTAAAATTCTATAAAATAAATAAAAGGAAATATAATATTAAAAGAACTATAAAGGTAGATTTTTATAGTTTCCAAATTAATTTAGAAGTATTACACCAACTGATTTCACTGAAATCTAATGGAATGTTAGTAGAGATATACATGGCTAATCAAGATGTCAAGTCATAAAAGTGAATAATTACTAACCATTTCATACTATACTCATACCTGGCATATTCATCTATTATTATACCATGACTGAAAAAATTCTTAACTCTTTGATTAACTGAAATTATTCATGTACTGTACATCTGTTTGATTTCGTGTAAAAGATGAGCCATTACCTTAGTGAAAAAAATAGTAGATTAATAACTACTGAATTTACATACACTAGCAGCTTTTGAAGAAAACTGTAAGTATGTACTTTAAATATACATATTTTTTAGATAACTGAAGGACATTATGGATAGAAATGTTTGAGCTTTAAAGTCAAACATGTTTTATATACAAATGACATTTAATAGATAAACTTTCTGGGCAAAACAGCCTTTTGGATATAATTATCTGCTGTATCACCTTTGTTCACTGAGACTAGGCAACAGGGCAAGCTGCATAGGGCATCACTCCAGGGACAGCCCAGTGGGCTTGGGATGGTCCATGTTATCACAGGGAGACCTCATGGCCTAGAGATGAGCATGAGAACACCACCCGCCTGCTGATGTGTGGAATCACATGGAAACAGTTCAACCCTTCAACTATCTCTCGTCCTTCAATCTGCTCAGACTAGAGGCCAAAATGGCTAAATTAAAAAAAAAAAAAAAAAGAGGATCAGCTATTAGCTGCTCACTGTAGACATTCTCCAAAACCCAATCTTCTAGTGTGGGAGATTAGAACCTTCAGAAGAGGGCAGCCTACATTATAGGGGCAGTAGCACTACATGGACACCTGGAACTCCTCAGAGTTCCCTTGATGTCATGAGCTTCTGTGATTTCTTCCCCTCTGCCTAGGTATTCCTGAGACTATCAGGAATCACAAAGCAATTCTAAGCATGCCTGGATTCCTTCAAAAGATCCTTCTGACAGGGTACAGATGCCTTTATGTGGACACCAGGGGGCCATGAGCTGTCATTTACAGGAAAGGAGAGAAAGGATGATGTCAGCACAACGCAGAGTCAATTCATAGTTACTACTCAAAGCAGAGGAATGATTGACAGGCACAGTCACAGAGCGCAACTGCAAAAGAGTCCATTTCTAGGGGAGCAGACCTACGGGACAATCAGGAGACGCTGCCTTCCAAACGTAGGTCTGCTTGTCCTGAGGGCTCATCAGAGGACCCAGCTTCTTTGAGACACACTCCCTGATCGCCAGTCCCTACTCCTGCATCAGGGGCTGCCCCTGTCAACTGTGAGCTCACTCCAATGAGCACCTGTAGTAAACAGTGCAAGAATGACATATTTACAGTTTCATCATGAACACTAGGAGGTAAAGTTCTTGCAGAGACCACGACTAATTTATTTTTATGTCCCCAGGACCAAGCCCACTGCTTAGCACACAGCAAGTGTTGAGTGAGCATCGACTGAATGAAGCAAATGAAGAAAGTACCACACACTAATGATTGGAGGTGGGGAGATAGGATTCCTTAAAAAACACCCAGACTTAAACATTCTTAAAAAAAAAAAAAAGAAAGAAAAAAAAGACCAATAACATGAAGTGGAAATGCCGTGACATAGTACCCTCAATGCTGGAATGAATGCAGTCATTGTAACATCAGAAAATGGCAGTGAACTTGCCATCACCGAGTCACAGCACCTCCACAGGCCTATGCACGGACACCTACATTATTTATTAAAATGATAGTATTTTACTACCATAAGTGCTTAAAACCAAGGAATCTGTTTTAGAAAAAAAATTTTAATATGTGTTTACTTCTGGAACTCTATATTCTGTATGCTAAACTTATTTGAAATTTTCAAATGAATAGATTGCTTATTCTCTTAGTACTATATTCTTACAAAGTATTAAAAAAACTGTTCTACTTATTTAGAATAGAATAACTGATATCACTGAATTAAAAACACATCGTTTTATATGTGGATCACTTTTTCTGAAATAAAATTTCATTCCTTCTTTTGGGACAACAGTTTTCCAAAGAAAAGTTCAATGTTTAAAAATAACTATGAAAAGATTTCTGATGAAACAGAAACATACATTTACTTCATCAACAGATATAAAAGGATTTTCTACACGCTCAACATTAATAAGGTTTTTATTAAAATAATGGGCCTGTAAAAACATTGAAATCTCTGCAAACTTTACTGTTTAAACTTCCACTTATGGAAGACGTAAAACATTAATTTACTCTCTGCCCCTTTAAATTTTATTCTATTTTTCTAAAACTACTTTGAAATAACAGAGGACATTTTGGGATGAGAACTGAAATATGTACTTTGGATACATTTTATAGACAAAAGTTGTGTTCAAGGCGATTATAATCAGAGAATAAAGCAAACAGACTTGAATCTTCATCACAATTGCACACACAATAAAGCTTGATTAAATAGTCAGAAGGTAAAGGGCTGCATATACAAAGCATAAAATACCATCTAATACTTTGCATGCTTAGGTGATTTCAACTTAGTTCTCACATGCAAATTCATAAATTCTAACATCAATAAAATATGTGTTCAACTCTTCCTTTCCTCTAAGACAAAACTATCAAAACTTAAAATCTCTTAATCACTGCACATTTTTACAATGCCAGAGAAGAAGAAAAATAAGAGAGAAATTATTAATTTTTAAAATTACCCAGCAATTCCATTGCATCATCTTCATTATCAATATCTTCTTCTGCCACAGATGGAGTGGGGCTGTGAACAGACTCAAAAGAATCTTGAGAGAGCATTGCTGCCAGGAGTTTCTTATGTCGCTGTTGCTGCTGTTTTAATCCTTTCGTCTTGGGTTCCACCTTTAAGCTGAAGAGATATTTACGTGTTAACTTTCGATGATGGTGACATGAGGCATTAGCTGTGGCAAGTAAAGAAAATCTAGAAACATTTCTTTCAATTATTTTGCTATGCATATTTATGGACATAGTAAAATTCTCCCCGAGGATAATAAAAACACAGATTCTGTCTTCTTTCTTGGACATCCTTTGGTACCTCATTAATAATTTCCCAAGTGGACATAGAGCAAGTTTTTCATTTTAATAAAGTTCAGCTTATCAGTGATTTCTTTCATGGTTCATGCCTTTGCTGTTGTATCTAAAAAGTCATTGCCATACCCAAGGTCATACAGGTTTTCTCATGCTCTCTTCTGGGAGTTTTATACTTTTGTATTTAACATTTATGTCTATGATCCATTTTGAGTTAATTTTTGTAACAGGTGTAAGGTCTGTGTCCAGACTCACTTTTTTTAAACATGTGGATATCCAGTTGTTCCAGCACCATGTGTTTAAAAATTTATATTTGCTCCACTGTATTGCCTTTGTTCCTTTTTCTGGGCTCTCTATTCTATTTTATTGTGTATTCTTTTGCCAATATGCACTGTCTTGAATACTGCAGATTTACAGTTAAGTCTTGATGTCAGGCATTATCAGTTCTCTTATTTTGTTCTTCTCTTTCTATAATGTGTTCACTATTCTGGGTCTTCTGCCTCTCCACATAAACTTTAAAATCATTAGTTGATATCCATAAAATAACTTGCTGAAATTTTGATTGGGTGTATACATATTTTTAGTCTATTTTCTCTGCATTGTTCGCTTTGGATAAATTCTATGGCTCTATCCTCACATTCAATAATTCTATCCTCTGTCATCTCTACTCTATTAATGAGTCCATTCAACAAGTTTTAATTCCTATTATTATCATCTTTTCAGTTACATAATTTCCATTTGGTTCTTTTCTATTTTCTAGTCCTTTGCTGATATTTTGTAAGTTGTCATTTATTTCAAGAGAACTTATAATGGCCTGTTGAGGCATTTTTATGAGTTGCTTTAAATTCTTTGCCAGATAATTTCATCATCTGATTTACCTCAATGTTGGCATCAATTGTCTGTCTTTTCTCATTTATGGTGTGATTTTCCTGGTTCGTGAAATAATTGGTGAGTTTTTTATTGTAGCCTGCACAATTTGGCTACTATTGTAGGAGACTCTGGTCCTATTTAAATCTTTTATTTTAGAAGGCAGCCACCTGCAGTGCTTGGCCTACTTTTGCAGCCTGTGGTTCCAATGACAGTTCAATTTTTCAGAGCCCTTGCAGCACTAATTTAGTCTGCTTGGTTCATCAGTGTTGCTGTGGCTCCCACTGGTGCCTGCTGGTGTTGCCTGAGGGGACAAAAGCACCGCCTCAGGTAGCGGAAGGGATATCAGACTGTGAGGACAACGGGGTTCCCACATCAAGCTTCACGTTGGAGGAATCCCTCTTCCTGGAGTCTGTTCATCCAGTTAAAGACACTGCACTACCAAGGATGCAGAGTTTCAAGTCTGGCAGGAAAGGACAGCACGTCCTTCAGCCACTTATTGCCAGGGAGCTTCTTGCTCAATCCCCCTGGCCAGTGCCACCAGGCTCTCCTGGTATTGTTGGCAGGAATCCTGTTAAGTCGGGGGGAGAAAAGAACCTATCTGGGCCTCCCCCTCCTCTTGCTAGTTCGGGGCTGGGAAAAGCCAGACCTAGGTTGCCTTGTGCTGTTGGGTGGGAGATCATAAGTCACCTGCCACTACACTCCCTCCAGCAGTCAGGTCCCTAACCATCCCACGTTTCTCTTAACATTTTTTACAGTGAAGTTACTTTGATTGCCTCTTGCATTATTTCCATGGTTTGTAGTTGTATTTAAAGAATAGAAGCAGAGAGAAATGAGTCTGCCATCTTTTCTAAAACAGAGGTGACAGATAACTTGTTAATTATAGAAGGCAAATGACACCTTTAAAATGAAGAAATCTAGTGATGTCACCTTAACCAAGTGAACAAACCCAGCATCACTGAAAATGGGCAAACTGACATTATGATCCTCGATGCAATAAAATAAGGAAGGATCTGTAGAATTCTCACCAAAGATGTTGAATTTAATGATGAACCTGAATTTAATGATCAGAAAACAGACATATCCAGACTTGGAAATATTTGCCTGTGGTCTGCAAGGATTTCAATGTCAGGAAGGAAAACAGAGACAGACACTGCTCTCTAAAACAGAGGGCTAAAGGGCCTTGATGGTTTAATGCCAAACATGATTCTTTATTGGATTTGATAAAAAGGAAACAAAAACAAACTACAAAAATCCATAAAAGACTACTGGGAAATACAGAGACATTTGAACATAGAGTCTATATTAAATATTTTTATGGTGTCATTGTTAAAAGTTTTGGTGCGTTAATAATATAATAGTTGCATAAGAAAGTATGCTTATTCTAGGAAATGCATGTTAGAGAACTAAGGAATTAACATATTATACTATCTATAACTTATTTTCAGATGGTTCAGCATAAAAAGAGAGAGAGAGAGAGAGAGAGAGAGGGAGAGAGAGAGAGAGATGGATATAGAATAAAATGATCTATTACCAGAGATAGAAAACGCAAAGGCAAAATGTTAACTGGTCAATGTAGGTGGCAGGTATGTAGATATTGATGTTACCATTCTTAACCTTTCTGTAGTTTGAGACTTTTCAAAGTTAAAAGTTGAGGTTTGAGGGGAAAAAACTATATGAAGACATACATACTCTTGCCAACAATAAATACTTCAACTTTAATGTCCATCCTAATTTAGGTTCCCAACTTAAATAGAAACTGTTGCTGAGATGTTGGAAAAATATGTCCTATTTCAAATAAATATTTGTCTTTAGTAACTATCAGTGTAACTCAAATTCAGTTAACGAAAATTATTTTTACACTTTAATAGTAGAGATAAAACATGAAACATTAACTTTCAAATAGATGGAAGAAGTTTATTTAGCTCCGATTTCTTGCTATGGCATCTGTCTTCTGCATATTTCATTGTGTGTCTTTTAAACTGAGAAATTATGTAACAATTTAAAAGTCTTTCTGGACTAATTTTATTCACTGAGAAGTAATCAAACAAAATAAATCAAAAAAATGTTTAATTTGGATTTCTTAACTGAGAGACCTAACATGATACATGGAATTTACATCTACATTGTTTTACTGAAAATTACATTACAATGATATTCACTCATACCTTTAGCTCCATTAGTTTTTGATTATGAGGAAAGATATACATATTGCTTTGAAAGAGAAATGTCTGTGGATTGCAGACATGAAAATTGTACTATGAGAGAAAAAATAACACCTTGCTGCAGGGAAGCAGTGTCTTAATGCAAACAAGTGGTGGGCAGACAGGGAGAGATGAGTTTGGGGTATTTCAAGGAGCACTTAGGGTTCTGGGCCTGCTCTTACCCAGATACTGAACTTAAATCTTAATGATAATGGGATTCTTAGAACATCTCCCTGAAGGAAAGCTGCAGAGCAAAGCAGTTAAGCACACAGAATTTGCAAGGCAGCCTGGCTCAACTACTTAATAGCTATCCTTCCTGAGACAGCAGTGATGTCACCGTTTTGGGACTTGGTTTCCTTATTCCCAAAGTAGGGATAATAATGTTTTGATGAGGATGAAGATGTGGAAAGCACACAGAGCAGTCCTCTGTGGGAAGCATCCTAAAAATTGACACATCTCTCCGAGTGCCAACATCCCACAGAGAAAGGGACCAAAAAGAGGCCTCAGGCCATATAACAAAGACCAGCAAATGATTCAATGTGGTACTAACACACTCTTGGAATCCATTTTGCTCTGATCTCAACCAAGATCGGGTGGAAAGGGGCTGTTTAAAGCAGCCAAGGAGGGGGTCCCATGCGCCTGCCTCTCCAGGGGGGCTGCCACCTCCCGGCTCTACACAGACCTGCATTCTGGCCATGTGCCCTCTTCCTGCTGAGCCCACTGCACCCAGGTGCCCGGCCTTGCTCCATGTGCTGCACACTGTTTCTGAACACAGATTAGTAAGTATTCATTTTATCTGATCCTATGTGCTCTCTTTGGTGGAAAATTGGATGATTTCTCTCCCGACCTATATCCTAGGCTTGTTTAGTTCACCATCACAACCTACCAGGCAGAACCTGTGTCCTTTCTCTTGACTCTAGTCAGAAATTAAAGGCTGTTGAAGAGATCATAAAAAGTTTCACACTTAACCACTGTGTTTGATTTTTGCATAAAATCTGTCTCCTTTTTTTATATGTCTAAATGTTATGTTTTTATAACCGATTTAGCAGACATTTATTAAATGCTTGCTATATACAAGGCATTGTAGGCACCAAACTGCAGATATAAAACATATTTCCTTGCCATTCTCCTCACTTCAAGCGATTATTTTGAATCTAGGATTTTTTTTTCAAGCTGATCTCACCCAGTATCCAGCACACATTATCTTGTGCTAAGGCTCAATAAATATTTAACAACTTTACCATTTGTTTTGGAACCTCTTTTTAAAAACACAATAAATAAAATAAGAATTAATCCGTTTACGGCCATGCCACCTTGAACAAGCCCGATCTCATCTCATTTCAGAAGCTAAGCAGGGTCAGGCCTGGTTAGTACTTGGATGGGTGACCACCTAGGAAGACCAGGTGCTGTAGGCGTAAAAAATAAAAAATAAATAAATAAAAAATAAGGAATTATAAACTGACAAGGTCCTTGCAACCTGTGAAGTCAACAAAGGGTTGCCTTGACTAAAAAAAAAAAAGAATTAATTTAAGTAGATGTGTATGAATCTTCCAAGACTGGTGCTGGAACAGGAGAAGGAAGAACGTGCACATTGGCATATGGGACATGGGGACAAATGTCAGGTTACAGACACATAGCTCCTATTCATCAGCCAACAATGACCAAGACCATTTCATGAGGGCTGAAACAACTGTTTTCATTAGTCTCATTAAAACATGCAGTTTGGTCGTGAAGATGATGCTGATGCTGAGCTACGAGACCTAAACGGTGATTAAGTCTAAAATGCTGCCCATTTAGTAAGAGTCACCCTATGAGTCTATGAGTCCTCATTCTAAACATATAAAAAAGACCTCATCAACATTCTAATATAAATGTAAAATTTAGTTACATACTTTTTTGGCTTTAAAAAGAAATTTGAGACTCATATGTATAATTTTTATATGTTTAAGATATTTTTAAGACTTCTGTTCTTTGATTCCTTTAGAAGACTGATTTTTGACTAATCAACAACCTTCATGCTTAAAATTTACATTAGAATATTCCTAAATTAATAAGTTTGATTTAGTCTCTGCCATATGCATTACATATTTTCTATCATGTCCCTATAGTCAAAACCTGTATAATAAGGTTCTTTGTTTATTGGACTTCTTATGTAAAAGAGTACATACCCTCCATCCATTTTCTTCTTTCTTATTCTGGTTTATTTTCTATCATATTACTTATCACTAATTGAATTTACTGCATATATTTGCATATTTTCTTGTTTTTGGTTTGTTCCTTACTGCCAACAATGGGAACTCTAAGAAGAGGGGAACAGTCCAGCCTTTGTTTACAGATACAGCAAAAGCAAATGTGAGTTTTAATAAAATGGAAAACAACTTAATGGGAAACAAATTTGGCTTTTATTTTAATAATACATATTTCTAAGTTGTATGATTTTCTATTCATTTTATGGCATATTTACCATCTAACACAATGCTCACTTTAAAAAAATAAAGCCAGTTCACAAGATCTGTAATATTTATTGACATTGTTCCTGTTTTAATAAGGTAGTTCAGCTTAAGAGGAGCTTCATTAGGCTTTCATGTCTTGATGAACTTATTTACAAATTCACATTATTGTTTAGTAAGTAATTTTAGGAAACCCATTACCCAGCTACTGCAAAGTCTAATTCGGATGGTGTAAAATAGAATTACATAGGTTTAGTAAAGTTGTTTTTATAATGACATTGGTTAACAAAATCCTGTAAGTTTCAAGTTTCATAGGTTTACTAGATTTTTGTTTACAGTTAAATTATGTGTGATTGCTTTTAATAATTCTAAATGTGCAATAAATATATATGCTTTCCCACCAAATGGCTAGACAAACCATAGCCATTGAAGCCATTTGGTAATATCCGACAACCTTCAATCATTTGCCAACATATTCACCTCTCTCTTTTTGAACTCCTCCTTCTTTTCTTGGTCAGATGCTTTAATTTCTTTCTTAAATCTCTTCACTTACAATCTCTTTAAGAGTCTATGGAAGATATGGTAGGAAAATGTCGATATGTACATACACACAACATTTTGCACATAATTTCAAGAGATTCACAGACCTCTTAGGTCCATCCAGATACCATGGAGGGATCACAGACTCCATGTCAGCAACTCTTATTCTATTAGTTTCTTTACATTGACCTCATAATTCCTTTGTTTTAACCAGCACCTAACCCTCAGGTGACAGCAATGGGTACTAAAACTGTTGTCTTTTTTCATACATTGTTGTATCTGCAGGAACTAAGGAAAAAGTTCGGGTAAAGTATGCTATTGAAAAATAAAAGGGTTCCAGGAAAAAATTGTGGGTAGCATTCTATCCATAAGACTCCTAAGGTTAATTATATCTTATATGTAAGCCTCTTTCATCTAGTGGTGAAAGTCCAGCCTATTGTGTCTGTTTTATTCTGAATGAAAGGGAAAGCTGGCTGTATATCAAAGATGGACTGTTCTAATAACAGCCAAACAAATAAGATGTGGGCAGTAGCAACAGGAAAGACTGAGATGGGTAAAGGGGCAAAAAGGTAAGATATACTACAAAGACATTTTCAGCTAATGTGTACTAAAAGCCTTCTATCTACTGAATGCCTTCTAAGTGTCTCCTTTACCCAAATAACAGGTCTGCTGACACAATCACCAGTCCCAGTGGAGAAAAAAATGGAAGAAATCGACTTTGAAAAGTGCTTTTTTCCCCCAGGAATCTAGACTATCATTTAGTCTGTGAAAGTTGAAGACCATTAAGGTACCATGTAAGCTCATTACTATCTAAGGGCAGCAGCTAATAACTATAGTTACAAACTGTATAATCATTTAAAAGTTTCTCCTCAACCCATTCTTATTTGTCCTTATCAAAGCCAATGCTGCGTGACTTCCAGGTGTAAATTCAGAAATCTTGTTTCGTATTAAAAGATGGGAGAAATATATATAATTTCTAATCCATAGTTTGTAGCTATTCTTTAAATTTAGTTATGAGATGCATGTATTCTTTCAGCCCTAATGAAGCAACTGGGCAAGATTTCACCGTCACTTTCTTCATTTCTTAGTTAATACCTCAACTCACAATTTAAAGATACAGTTAAAGTAAAACTGAAAATAACTTTTCAAATCAAGTATTTGAGAGATAGATGGCTTCATGGATTGAGTTTTTATGGGTAGGTACTAAAATAGGTTGCAGGAGAAATTCCCCTTTATTTCATATTCAAGAGAGAATAAGAGCTCCCTGAAGCTAAGAAGAAAACAGAAATACTAACATTTGCAATAAATGGCTCCGATTATTATTATGACTAAATGAAAGCCAAATGAAAGTCGGCATTTCTCTATTTTACATTTAAGAACTAAAGTTCTAGCAGTGAATAAAGATTAAGGTCTAGTGGGTTTCATAAGACTGGTATTAAAAATAAAATTACTCTCATTGACAGGTGAAATTGATCTGACATTTCACAAAAGCAGGCAAATGGATTTTTAAAAATGGTTTTCTTCTCTTTATATAGGACACTTCAACTATTTAAATAATTGAGAAGTTATTTCTCATGGAAATAGAATCAATTTTCTATATGCCTCAAGCACATTAGTGAGTATTCTGAATTTCCTTCCTTCCAGTCAAGTGATAAGTCAAAGTAAAAAAGAAATCCCCCAAAGCTATTACATTGTAGAAAATACAATTTTCTCCTTGAGAAAGAATAGTTATTGGTTGCTGCTGAATTTCACAGAGGAAATACAAAGTTACTGTGGCTATGCTGTGCATAGGGAAATCTCTCTACAGTGCTTCGCTGCCGACACAGAAAGTTTTAGCACCTGTCACATTTCAACTCATGAGTATTTAACTCTATCTTCTCAATCTTGTGTAAGCCAAGCTGCACCTAACACTTTTTCATTCCAACTTTCTTGTAGAAGTTGTCATTTCTGTTTTGAATTTTACTCACTGTAATTAGTATTACCAAAAAAATAAAAAATAAAAGGCTATTCATAATATACTGTTTTCTAATATAGATACTTTCTCAATATACATATAACTGTGACCTGGACATTTCAAAATCATGCTTCTACCAGAATATGGAAACTTAAGGCAAAACTCCCACCACCGTTTTGGGTATCACAGGTCTGAGTAAAATTTTATAAGTAATGCCACAAATTAACAAATTGTAATAGTTTCAAACATTAAGCAAAGACAATGTAAATAATTATATTCAATCGCAATCATATTATCAACTCTAAAATAGTTCTAAACCAAGGTTTCTCTCTCTTTATATTCCATATTAACTTTGCCTTTTATAATCTATTACACATTTAATAGTTTTCCTTTCCTAGTTGACTAACTTTATCTCTCTGATGTTTCAAAAGTCCTCCCTCTCCAATTCTTTTTTTAAATTAAATTTAGTAGGATGACATTGGTTAATAAGTTTCAGGTGCACAATTCCATAAGTCATCATCTGTATATTGGATTGCGTGCTCTCCGCCTGAAGTCTAGTCTCCTCTGTCACCATATATTAACCCGCTTTACCCTCTTCACCGTCCCCCAACCGCCACCCCCTCTGGTAAACATCCTCTGCTGTCTATGTCTATGAATTTGTTCATTTTGTTTGTTTGTTGCTTTCTGTTTTATATCCCTTGAGGCAGAGTGGTTTTTATGAACTTGACCCCAAAGGCAAGGGAAGTAAAAGCAAAAATAAATGGGACTACATCAAACCAAAAAGCTTCTGCACAGCAGAAGAAACCATCAACAAAACAAAAAGGCAACAACTGAATGGGAGAAGATATTTGCAAATTTACCTCCGATAAGGAGCTAATATCCAAAATATAGAAAGAATTCATACAATTCAACAACAACAAAAAACAAACAATCCACTTAAAAAATGGGCAGAAGACCTGAACTGACATTTCTCCCGAGAAGACATACGAATGGCCAACAGATATGTGAAAAGTTGCTCAACCTCACTAACTATAAGGAAAATGCAAATCAAAATCACAATACGGTACCAGCTCACACCTGTTAGAATCGCTTATCAATGAGACAAGACACAAGAGTTGGCAAGGCTGTGGGAGGAAAGCAGCCCTCGTACATGATGGTGGGGTACACATCGGTGCAGCCGCTATGGAGAATGGTAAGGAGGCTGCTCAAAAAATTAAGCACGGAACTATTATAGGACCCAGCAATCCCTCTTCTGAGTACCTACTCGAAAAATGTGAAAATATTTATTCATGAAAATATATGCATCTCCAATTCTTAATGGTCGGGCACTCCCTGCCTGGCATTATCATAGGTCTCAACTGATAGCTTATGTCCTTAAAATTCTTTCTCTATTTGGTATTAGTAGCAAAGAGATAGTCAGTCATCTTCTGAGATGTAAACAACAACAACAATAAAATCAAAACCAACACCTAGAAGCAAATCTAGTCATGTTCTAATTTTAACACAGAGAAATTCATTTTTACCTTATATGGAGTCTAACATAATTTTGTATATGAAATTGCTGAATTATTTCAACAAAGTCGTGGACTTGGATTTATTTCCCCTTTACTATTTAATGATTAATAATTGTTGCAACCTTAGAAGACATCTTAGCTTACCTTCCCGCGGGGCTAGGGCTGCTGTCTTCACTTTCCCAGTGTTCATTTTTACTTCTCGGAATTGGGGGCTGTAGCATCTCAGCAGCTAATGGGTCAGCATCATTTTCTTCTCGACCAATCCATTCTCCGATCACACGGGGTCTCAGAAGAGAAGAATTAAATGCCACTGTTTCCTAAAGAGAAAGGAATGTGCTGCCTTATTTATTTGTATTAATAGGACAACAGGGAAATAAATAATTTTGCCTAGAGTTTCAACTGCTTCCTCAAATCAGGCTATTCCTTTTTTATTTCTGAACCAACTTAAAAATTCAGTTCTGTCCACACGTACAAGATGACTTACTCTGTGTGATTTGTGCTGATTCCTGAAAGTCACTGTCACAAAGGATCTATGTGTGAAATCTTTGATCTAGATTTGGAAGGTGCATGTACATTCTCAGGAAGACGGGATAGGGTGAGCGTTCATGATGGAGGAGTAAGTTGCGAGGGCCACAGAGTGAAAGAGCTTGAAGTCGCTGGGAACTGGTAACTAATTCTGCAGAAATGGGGTCTGGAGATGAGGAAACGAGGAGACTGGGCTGGAAGCGTGCACGGCCTCCAACTGAGGCATTCAGGACTTGGGGATGCAGCAGAGGTTCAAAGCAGGGCAATTCCAATGACAGGTGTGCTATGCTGATTCAAAAATGTTAAAGCGATCTCTTCTCATAGACTTGGGTGTTATGTGGCTCTTTAAATGATATCTTAAATATTACATCATTTAATAATTTTAAATGATAAGTGAATACTGAATACATATAATTGCTAGGGATATCTTGGTAAGTGGGAAAAGGGCAGGTTAAAAAAACAATACCTGTCGTAAGATCTAATTTTTGTTTAACAATTCATATGGATATATACCCGTCATTCATACACTAATCTATTCATTTATTCATTGTCTTATATTTATTAAGACTGGCTATGTGCTTGATTTGTTGGGAAAAAAAATTGCAAGACTAAAATGTAATGGGCTGATCTGAATGGAGGGCCACAGGTTTTAATTTCTTCTTTTGCCATTCCCATGTCTTTTCAATATTCTATGATATGAATTTGGCTTGGAATGAGAAAAAATATTTTTAAAATATCGATCTGAGGAATACAAGCTTTGCTTAAATTACATTTAGCTATAATTTTCAGTATTACAAGAGTCTTGAATAATTCCTTAAAAATTTAGACTTGGTCTTCTGAGTCTTTACAATTCCTTAAAATATTATACAAATGTAATACAATATAGTATTTTAATATATACAATGTAATATTAATATACAAATACAATTCCAAAAGCAGCATGGGAAATATGATTTGGACATATTTGATGAATGTTTATATAAGAGATAACAGGTGACAGAAAGTAGCTAGATATCTTAATATTGATTCATATCCCACATAAAATGTAGCAGATAAATTTTAGTAACAATGTTTGCAAAACTGAGCAACTAATCTAAATTCCTTCTGTATTTATATTCCCAGAATCAGAAAACTCAAGCACTTAATGTGGCTTTCAGCTGTGAAATCATGCAATCAAATTAATGTTTTGAAATTAATAGAAAGGCATATTCCTCTGCCATGATTTAGTATTATCTGAAGTACAAAACTTAAAATTAACAGCCAACTTGTTAAATTTATACTTAAATTTGTTTCTAAAAGCAAACTGAGAGAAAGACATGTTTTAGAATTTAAAAAAATCTATAAACATATTCAAAGCTTCAGAATCAGTTTTGGCCTGTGAGCCCTTGAAATGGTGCTTGTTCTCTGAATTTCACTTTCTCCAAAGTAAAAATGGTGGGGATGAGAATTACAAAACCTACTGCTATCAGATGAATTAGTGGGGCAGCACAGTGAAGCCACAGAATTCTGTACACATGCTAGACACATTTATTTAAGGACGTGGGCTGTACTTAAACCACTTCCCTAAGAGTGATGATATATCTGGGAATAAAATGGTAAACAGGACCACAGAAATAGGCCAGTTTGGGTAAAAACAGATACTTGGTTGTAAATATGGGCAGAAAAACAAAGCAGGGTATTGATGAGGCACGTTTTATCCTATAAACTTTTATTTTACAAATAGCATATTTCAAAGGTTGGATAATTAATTCAATGTTTATTAATCTCATTTATGTAATGGGGCAGAAGTGAGCTTGGAGATTTGTCTTGCCATAGACTCAACAGATTAGAATGGGGGACAAAGAAACTGACCATTGTAACAGAAATGAGTGGGTTCAAACAATAAAAATGAACAAGAAAATATGATTTAGAGCTGAGTATGATTGAAACTTGAGAATTGCAGATAACCAGGAAAAACTCCTTGGTTGCTTACTGGGAAATTAAATGAGAGATGCCACAGCTGTTGAAACAGAGCACAGAGAGAATAAATGGTTTGATATGCAACCTGTTTAACTTCCAGTGGCAGCAGAAATTTAGTGAGAAATAGCTGAGGAGCAAAGCAATATAAAAAGCTGCAAACAAGATCGGGAGGGGGGGTTAGGAGGTGAATATTTTATAGGTGAAGAAATGTGATTCTACTATTTTTATTTTTTAGAATACAGAAAGCTTTTTCTGTATCTATCTCTTTCTAAAATCACTATATCTCTAAAAGCTCTTGAATATAGTCTACCTATACTGATTAAAATAGCATATTTTTCTTCGGATACATTACTTATATTTGATTAAGCTAAGTAAATATCTTTCCATAATCTTTGTGAAAGGATTTCACTGAAGAGAGCAGTCTCAACACTACATATAACACAGCACAAACAACAGTACATGGGGAAAAAATTTTAAATGCACGCTGAATGAAACAAGTTTTTGAAAATATTTTAGGTACGTGGATAAACAAATCATTTAAAATGTCCCTGCTAAATAATGTTAATCCTAATTATTCCTTCAAAAATGTGTAAATACATATTCCTTGGCCCTTCTAAGGCGAGGAAGGTCCCTAGGTGTTGATGCTTTGAAGCAAGTAAATTTAATGAGAAAAGCCATTTCTAATAAAAAATTCTTCCAAAGGTCACAGTTGTGCTTGGTATTTCCGAACTAACCTCATACCAGGCCTGCTCTCTCCAAGCAGCCTGCTCCCAGCGGCCAACCAGCAGTGTGTTCCACTGCCCTGACCACTGCTTATCAGCACATCTGATTATACTCCATGTTATTTGTGTGTTTTCTCTTCTTAATAAAACAAGACATTTGTGGAAGACTGCATCACGTCTTAAATTCCTTTGTTTCCTCCACAATAACTGGCACAATTATAATTTCAGAAAATAAGCACAAAATGTGTTGACCGAATTACAATTAATTCAAAGGATGGAAAACAATGCTCATGCGGTGAATTATGAAGTAGCTGTATGTCTAACTAAAAATCAGGTAAATGATTCATGAACAACATTGATGGATAAATTTTTAAGCCATGTCATGAAAAAGCCTACAATTTCACTGATTAGGAATAGTGAAATATTTCTTATAAACTCTTAAGCTATTAAGTAAATTATTTTAATTCTGCCAGTTCACAAAGAGAACTTTGCAAATCAGAATCACGCATTAAATGTTTGATCTAATATAAAACCGCATTAAAATGTATGAGCTTGATAATAATTACCCTTAAATTAACCCACACACTGAACCTGAGTTAGATATTAAAGTAATATAAACAAGGAGTGAACAGTTCTCTTCCTGCTTTCCCTTTTTTCAAACTTTACTGAAATATAATTGACATAGAACATTGTGTAGGTTTAAGTTATTCAACGTGATGATTTCACATAGGCTTATAACATGAAACGGCTACCACAAAAGGCTAGCTGGCATATCCATCACCTAACAAAACGACCTGTTCTTTGTGGTGAGAACCTGTAAGGCGTACTCTCTTAGTGACTTCCAAGTGTTGTTAACTATGACATTGCAAGAGTCACCACATGGTGCGTCAGATCTCAGAACTCACTCACCTTGTACCTGCAAGCTTGCGCCCTTTGACCACCTGCACCCATGTCCCACATGCCCCATCCCTGGCAACCATCATTCCACCATTTCTATGAGTTTGGTTTTTTTTAGATTCCACATATAAGTGAGAACCTATAGTATTTGTCTTTCTCTGTCTGACTAATTTCACTTAGAATAATGTCCTCAAATTCCATCCATATTATTGCAAATGGCAGGATTTCCTTCTTTTTAAGGACAAACAATACTTCTGTGTGTGCGTGCATGTGCATGCATGAGAGAGAAAGAAAGAGAGACAGAGAGACAGAGAGAGAGACAGAGAGAGAGAGAGAGAGAGAGACAGAGAGAGAGAGGGAGAGAAACACCAAAGAAAAACAAAGGAATAAAGATAAATTTCAACACAGGGATGGAGTTGGCCATTATAATAACTTTCAGCTACATCAAATGAATCATTAATAGCCACATGGTAAATACCTATTCATATTATTCTTTACATATTTTGAATGCATGTTCTATTCATAATAATTTTAAAGTAAAAACATATGCTAGAGTGAAGTTCAATTAGTTGTTATTTTGTCTTTTATTTCAGATATATTTTCACTCCTCAGTTAACTTCAAGATCTCCTATCTCCCTCCTGATTCGCGGCTGATCATGTTGTTTCTTATTTCAGTGAGAAACATGAAGCAATCAGAAGGGAATTTGTTTTCTCACCAAACCTGCCAGCTACTAGTATTCTTGCCTATTAGTTACGAAAACAAACTGTCATTTCTTCTTTTCTAAGGTCTGGAATACAGCAAGTGCTCAATAAACATTTGTGGAGTAAATAAAAGAGTGACAAAATTCAGGTAATGAGTCAATGATTCAATACTGCATTATCACATCATTAGTTATTAGACAAATGTACACCAAAACTGCAGTATTATACTACTTATACCCATGATGACAGTTAGCATTTAAAAGACAGAAAATAAGAAGTGTTGGCAAGGATGTGGAGAAATTGGAACCCTCAGACTTGCTGGGGGGAATATGAAATGGTGCCACCACTGTGAAAATGTTTGGCAAAAAGTTAAATACAGAGTACCATATGATCCAGGATTTCTATTCCCTACACATGTACCTAAGAGAAACGAAAACACATGCCCACTCAACTTATGCGTGAATGTTCATAGACATTATTTACAATTGAAAACAGGAAACAACTCGAATTTCCATCAATTGATACATAAACGAAGTATGGTATATTCATATGATGTAGTGTTATCCATCAATAAAAAAGAACGAAATGCTGATATATGCTACAACACGGATAAATCCTGAAAACACCCAAAGTGAGAGACAGTTACAAAAGACACATGTTGTATGACTGCATTTATACAAAATTTCCAGAACAGGAAAATCTATAGAGACAGACAGATTAGTGGTCATCTAGGGCTGAGGGTCTGGGGGAACAAGGAGTGGGTCTGGGGTTTCTCTTAGAGATGATGAAAATGTTCTCAATTTAGATTGTAGTAATGATTATGCTACTCGATGAATATACTAAAATATACTTTAAAAGAAAAACTTTATGATGTGCAAATAATACTGCAATAAAATTGTTACAGTACTACAAGAAACCATTTTTATATTTTCCCCTTGCATGGTGAAGTACGAAATATTGTAGGAGAAAAGCATAAATTTGGAGTCAGACAGCTGAGGGATCCAGGTTCTCAGGGGAGGGTTTATGCCAGTTCTACCAAGAGCTAGTTTTCAGGCCCCGAACACATCATTCAATCACTCCAGCCTCTGCATCCTCATCTATGCAACACAGGCGGCATCACCACCTCACGGCACTGGTACAAGGACTAAATTCCGCAACGTATGGGAAAAGCCCCACCAGACCTGCTGGCCCAAACAGGTGCCCAGTGTCATCCTTCCTCTTTCTCCACTCTTCGATCATCTACACCCTCTTACCTAAGACCTAAAACATTTTACTCTTTTAATGACACCTGTCATCCAAAGATAAAAGCAGGAAGAATAGTAAAATAAACCTCTTTGTCCCCACGCACACTTTCATCAATTATAAACTCATGGATTAACTCACTTCATCCTTATCTCAACCCACATCCCTTCTGCATGCCCCCCTCTCTGTCCATATCATTTCAAAGCAAACCCCATTCTCTACATTGTGTCACCTATAAATAGCCCTATATGGATCTCTAAGAAGAGTGATGTTTCATAAACAAATACAATGACATTATCATTCCT
This sequence comes from Cynopterus sphinx, assembly GCA_030015415.1. Lineage (NCBI taxonomy): Eukaryota > Metazoa > Chordata > Mammalia > Chiroptera > Pteropodidae > Cynopterus > Cynopterus sphinx. The sequence goes on along the minus strand of CM057389.1, from coordinate 46,515,520 downwards.
AACAGTAATCCTTTAATACCAACAAATATCTAATTAGTTTTCAAATTTCCCTGATTATCTCAGGGAAATTATCTCTGTTTGCTTGTACAAGTCAGGCTCCGAGCAAGAATCCATACGTTGTGCTTGTCTTTTATGCCTCTTTTAATATCTAGGTTCCCCTCCTCTGTCCCATTTTTTTTCTCTCATAATTTTATCATTGCAGCTGTTGTTCTAAAAACCCAAGTAGTTTGTCCTTTGAATTTTCCACAGTCTGGATTTTTCCCTTGCACCTCTCTGATGTGGTCTGGAATGTTCCTACGCCCCATGTAATTTCTTTAAATTCGTAGTTAGATCTGGATGAAGCATTGTGGTGGTTGTTTTGGTTTGGGTTCTTTTTTTTTTTTTTTTTTTTTGTGGGGTGGGGTGAACATTGTTTCAGAAAGACTGGTTAGAGTTTCATCTGGAGGTACACATGTCCCATTGAGTCATTTTAGTGATGTTGGCAGCATTAATAAATATTCCTAATGTCCATTCATTCAGCAGGAACTGTCAAATGGTGATGGTCTCGTTTTATAATTCCACATTCATTTGCTGAAATACTTCTGTAAAGAGAAACTTCCTGTCATTAAATATTTGGTTACCCTGAAGTATGCTTTGTATAGGAAAGGCAGATTAAATGCTGGATTCTTTACTTTTACTAGTTTTCAAAGATATAACTTTGGCCCCCTAATATCCTCTAAAAATTAACTTTTTTAGGTAAACACACATTTTAAAATATGAGATATAATTCACTGCATTGCAGTTATTATTTTTATTCATGTTCCAATTTTCTCAACTCTTTCCAGTGGGGGACTACTTAAGTTGGGTGCCTGATCTCTTCTGAGGTCTTTCACAGTGTCCTTGCCTTCTGGCACAACGAGACATTTTAGGCTCATGTTGTACACTGTCTGCTCCAGATCGAAGCAGCCACTGCCCTATGGGACTCTGATTCCTTTCAGCGGGAAATAGACGTTGAGAGTAGAATCTGGACACTAGGGGCTCATTGTTATTGGGTTTGTAACTGAACAAATCTAAGAAGTACGTACGTTTTAAATATTTTATCTGGGCGTAATTCAGACTTAAAGTTGAAAAACAAAATCAAACTCCTATAAACCCTTCACCCAGATTGCCCAAATGTTAGTATTGCTGGTTGACATTTTGCTTTATCATTTTTTACTCTCTCTCATGTATATATAATTTCCCCAGAACTATTTGAAGGTAAACTGCAGATACGATATTCATTTACTCCTAAACACTTCAAGGTATTTTTCCTATGAAGATGGACATTTTCTTATATGGCCACAGTATAATTCTCAAAATCAAAAATTAACACTGATAGATTAATATATAAACCTTGTTTAAATTTCTCTAATTATTTGAATTATGTTGCTTATGATTAGGAACATCCTGAATTCCATATGGGATTTCGTTTTTTTAATCTCATTTAATGTGAAACAGTTTTCAGGTCTTTCTTTGATACTTATGACCTTCGTGTTTTGTTTTGCTTTGCTTTTTTAATAAAGTCCAGTTATTTTTAAGGTGATCCTTCAACTGGTGTTTTTCCACTGTTTTCCTCATGATTATATTCAAGCCATGGATTTTTGGCAAAAACAACACACAAGTGATGTATTCTTTTCACGTCAAAAGACACATGATGTTGAGTTGTCCCATCACTAGTGATAACCACCTGACCATTGGGGTAGGTAGTATCTTCCAGGTTGCTACCTTTCTCTTGTTCATTATTAAGTATCTTCTGGGGAGTAAATCTGAAACAATGCAGATAACCTGTAATTCACCAAAATTTCACCCACTAATTTTTAAACTTTTCCTGACCCTTGGGTGCATCAATTACTGTGATTTTCTAATCTTTCCATCCCCTCTAAATTTACGTGTTGGTGCTGTGCTGTGAGGAAGAGGTCCTTCTTCACCTCAGGCCCTTAGTGTATGCAGGTGCACGTGCCATGTGTATGCACCTCAGTTGTAGACTTATGCACTATGATTTTATTTGATGGATCCTCACACATTACTATCATTTATTTTTAACCTTTAATGTTCTGTAGCAAGCTCTTGTGACCTTTTTACATGTTCCATCATTCTCCAACTGCAACTTTATTTTCTGGCACTGAAAGATATTCCAGCCTCAGCTTATACTTCCCCAGATGCAGCCCCAGGTTTGGCCATTTCTCCAAAGAGGCCTGGTTCCTTTTAATAGAGAATGATATGTAGAAAATAATACCTGGGCTCTCGTTGTGCTCATTGCCAGTAGTGAGTGTATTTTATTTTTTTTAACAAAAATATGATTTCTTAATGATACTTTTGATTCAAAATGGAATATATAATTTTACTCCGATTTATTGATGTTACATGTATTTCCTTAAACCTATGCCAAAAATTCTGGTTCTTAAGGAATATGAACATAGTTACTTTGCTATATCACACAAAGTATATACAACAGTCTCATTAAAATATCAGCACTATCATTAACAACACAATTACCAAAAAATTTAAGAACGTACTGCTGCTGTTCCCCATCCCTAGTGTACAGCCCACCACTGAATAATGTAATCACTGGGCATATAGTTCATCTCGGTGTGTGTATGCTGGCAGTCTGAAATACAGTCGTGCCCATTTGTTTCATTTTAGTTTTGATTTTCAGAAGTTATTAAAATTTAATTGTTTAAAAATTACATAAAATATTTAAACGATTCCAAAATCTAATATCTGTAGTTCTAAGAAGTCAGACTTCTATTCATATCCCCTACTTTCTATGCCTTCTCTTAAAGATAATTATTAATAAATTATTTTTATGTGTTACAGTATGACAGGGTTTGCTATTATTGTTCTGGCTTTAATATTAGAAAATTTGTATCTATATTTTCATTGCACTTACTTAGATGAATGGTAGGATACTATGGATACATTTTTCCCCTTGCCTTTTTCATTTACAACATATCCTGGGGATCACACTGCAGTCTCTATTGTGTGGATGAACTATAATTTACCCAGTTTTCTTCTTTTAATGACATTTAGTTGTTTCTACTCTTTAGCTATTCAAATAGCACAGCAATGTATAACAACGTGCATAGGCCTTTTCCTATTTTTGCCCATCTGTCCTTGAAATAGACTCAGAGAAGTCAGATCATTTAATCAAAAAATAACTGCATGTTAATTCTTTAGATATTGAAACTTTTCCCTCCACAGAGTCTGCACCATTTTGCTTTCCCACCAGCAATGTGTGAAAGTGCCTATTTCCCCACAGACTCACCAACAGAGCATTGTAACAAACTTGGGGATTTTTGTAAGTCTGATAGGTGAGCAGTGGTGTTGATCTGCATTTCTCTTATTCTGAACAAGGCTGAGCATGTGTTCAAGCAGTTAAGCAGTTCTTTTTTTCCTCTGTGAACAATCTGCTCGTGTGGCTCATTTTTAGTGGCATGTAGGTCTTTTATTCTCTATTTTTAGAAGTGCCCTATAATTAGTGTTATTGAGCTTTGTGATGTAAACTGCAAATATTTTCCAGTGATTGTCATTTTCCACATTTCATCTTGAGAGAGCTCTTTAAAACAAAACATGGACAACCACCACACTTACTGGCTATCTCCTGTAAGGCTGTTTGTTACCTGTTATAAATCAAACATGTGGCCAACATAGCATATTAGGCAGTTTTATGGATTTTCCTCTACTGCCAAAAATAACATATAATGCACATGCAGGTCACATGTCAGTGGGCAAGACAGTCTGCAACACAGAAGCAAGACAAAGGACCCTTATTATTCAAGTATGTCCTACTGGATATAAGAAATTCATCCTCCAACTAGTGACACACGCAAAAAAGAATCTACATGGTTTTCCTGGGAAGAAATGAATAGAAATGGAAAGTGAATAGCAAAACAAAGCTACCCACTGAAAAAAAACACCTTACTTCAAAAGAGCTAAGAGTTTAGCTCTTCATGGGTACACTTAGTTGGGTAGCTATCAAGTAGCTAGACAGTCCATGGCATGTAACGTCTGCACCAAACTTCCATGTTACACTTAGCCAGCCTGAAATAGTATAAAATATGCTCCTCCTGAGCTTCTGGGCTTTTTTCAGTGAGGCAAAATAACATAGTGGTTAAGAACATGAGTTCTGGAATTAAATTTATACCCGAATCTAAGTCGTGCAGTATATTAACTATACCTATAGTTTTCCGCAACTTACCAGACTGTGGGTGTCAACTGTCTCATGTGTAAAATGGAGATAATAAGAGCTGGGAATGCTAGTGAGGAAAGGTATTTAGAGCAGTTGGCATGGTCCCTGTTGCTGTGTGCTGGAAAAACACATCTATTGTTACCTGCCTACTGTGCCTTTCACATGGTCTCTTATGTATTTAACCTTCACAGTGGAACACTGAGCATAAATACGACCTGTCTCTTTCTAGATCACCATCATATTAGAACAAACTGGAACTTAATATAACAGCCCTTTATATAATATAAAGGAAGAAATCAGTCATTCTACCTTTTGCGGCCTTTTACCATTTAAAGCAGACATGGTTTAAATGGTAAAAGGCCGCAAAAGGTAGAATGAATTAGAGAAACAAAATGATTTCAGTTCCAGTTAGTTATTTGCCTGGCATTTACCAAAGGCTTAATATAGGCTTAGTAGGCTGTAAACAAGAGCTTCTAATTAAAAATAGCCATTATTAATTCCATGAAGAGCTTGCACAAGGCACCATGAGAACTGTACTGGCATGATCCACAGGGGAGGCTGAGGGTACAGACTCAGGTGTACAGACTGGGTTTGCGTTCCACTTTTTTCCTTTACCATGGGACAAGGAGAACTTATGAAACTAAAAGGTTCTATTTTTTCATCTATTAGATTGGTAAATAACAGTACCTCGATAACAGACATGATGTATCTGTTAAGAGATGAGTTTTGGACTTAATTCCTGGGCTTGTGTTCCACTTCTATTTTATAAAACCTCTGGTAAGTTTATTAACCTGTGTCACCTGCCAAGTGGGAACAACAGTCCCTACTTCACAGGAGATCAGTGAACATTAAATGAGATAATGCAGGCAAATAGTTTAGAACATTGCCTGGCATGTAGTAAGTTTCCCACACGTTAGCTAATTTTTCAAAAGGATAAAATGGCGTAATCTATAGGAAATGCTTAACTCAAGATCTAGAATATAGTATGCACTTAATAGTTCATTTATTGTTATATCTACCATCATCATCATCATCATCATCATCATCATCATCATATCTATTTAAAGATTCAAGGTCTAGAAACTCAAACTCACTATCATTCAACATGTAACAAGAAATAGTTAAAGAGAATAGTCTGATGAGTTGTCTAAAAGATATGTAGACTGTCCGAACTCTAAATATTGTAAAATATATCTTTTACATAAGCCAGACACCGGAGAGCCCTGTGCTGTACCTCACTATTGAGATTTCCTGTGGAATTATTCTCATTGGACTTTGCTTTTGCATTATGCCATCTACCTTGGTCAGCACACATTATGCAAAGAACTCCTAGGAAACCAATGATCTTATCACTGTAAGCATACTTTTTAATTGTGATAAAAAATGTGCAATTTAAAATTTACCATCTGAACATTTTTAAGTACACAGTTCAGTAATGTTAAGTAAGATTGCATTGCTATGAGGCTAATCTCCATGCAAAGCCAGTCCTGAGCAGACCTTTCATCTTGTAGAACCGAAACCCTACACCCATTAACTCCAGTTCTTCCCTCCCTCAGACCCTGGCAACCATCATTTTACCTTCCTTTTATATGAATTTGACTACTTTAGTCATCTCACATAAGTGGAATCAGCCAGTATATATCTTTCTGTGACTGACATTTCATTTAGCATAAGGTCCTTGAGGTTCATCCATGTTGTGGCATGTAACAAGATTTCCCTCCTTTATAAGGCTGAATAATATTCCATTGTATGTATATGCCACATTTATTTGTTCATCTATAAATGGACACTGAGTTCCTTCAGCTTTTTGGCTACTGTAAATAAAACTGCAATGAACATGGGTGTGCAAATATCTCTTGGAGAGCCTTCTTACAATTCCTTTGGATAGATACCCAGAAGTAGGATTTCTCGGTCATCTGGGAATTTTTTTTATTTCTAAATGTTTTTCAGAACTGCCATTTTGCTTTCCACAGTGACTGCACTACTTCACATTCCCACCAATAATGTGAAAGGCAATTTCTATACATCCTCACCAATGCTTATTATTTTCTGGGTTGTTTTTTTGTTTTTGTTTTTGTTTTGTTTTGTTTTGATAGTAGCCAACCTAATGGGTATGAGATAGTATCTCATGGTAGTTTTGATTTACACTTCTCTAATGATTAGTGATGTTGAGCATCTTGTCAAAAGTGTGCTGGCCATTTGCATATCACCTTTGGAGAAATGTCTATTCAAGTACTTCACTCATTTTTTTTTATTATGGTGACATTGGTTAACAAAATCTAGTAAGTTTCAGGCACACAATTCAACAGTAAGGCATATATATACATTGCATTTTGTGTTCCCCACCCATAGCTATATCTCTTTCTACTTCACTCATTTTGAATCAGCTTATTTGTCTTGCTGTTGTGTTGTGGGCATTCTTTGCACTCTTTACATAATTCTGGATATTAACCTCTTATCAAATACATTATTTGCAAATACTTCTAATATTCCAAAAGTTGTCTTTTCACTCTTTGGTTCGCAGAAATATAAGAATATTTTTGAGAATATTATTAACACATCATGCAGTATTTACTACATGGAGATAAATAGGAGACATTTTTCTTAGGATGCAGTAGCAGAAATAGTTACTTTTCCTGTAAACAACTGGTTTGCTATGATCCTAAGGGGTGATGATGACACCAAATGACAAAAATGCAATTATGGCTCAACTGGAGCAATGACATCGAATCTCAAGACTGCGTTTTGTGCAGTGGGCTCCTATTTTTCCTCTAATCTGAGCCCTTTGAAATGATTTAGCCAAATATTTCTTTAAAATGCTTTATATTTTGGATATTTTAGCGATCTACTTAAAATTATTTTAGAGTGGACAAGTCATTAATGTTATTTTTAATAGATATAAAGCCACTGCATTTCACAGAGAAGGAAATTAAAGCTCAGCATCTATAAATAACTCTCTGAAGTCACATAATTAGTAAATGGTAGGAGTCGAGATTCAATCCAAGACCTCTCTGTGGATTTTTCCAGACAGCTGGGCTAGTTCCTCAAGCAATGAACAAAAATTCCAGTAATATGAAACAAGAAGTGTAATTTGTGACGTGGCTGCTGTGCTCTCAAGAGCTCACAGGCAGTAAGATCACTTTCTGCAAGATCAGGGGAAACTCGAGCTTGAAGGATGGAAAACAGAGAGAGGTGAGTGGGGGTGACAAGGAGCAAAAACAGGAAAATAAATAAAAAATGCGACCTGTAAGTACTATTGTCCGGCTGCCTTATACGACCCCTTGTTGAGTGCAGCACAGATTGACAAAGGAAAAAGAGTGAACTGAAGCACAAGATAAAGATTTCAGAGACAAAATGGGGACTGTTTCAGTCTGAAGAAATGTGGACCTCACCTGGTAGGCAGCAGAAAGTCATGACAAATTTTCAGCAGGGTTTGGCTTCAGGAAAGTTTCTCAAGTGGCATGTCTGAGATGGGGCTCCCCAGAATGAGAGGCCAAGACACTGACCCACTGAGAGTGAGGGGGATTCTTAAGAGAAACCAATAAGAGAATAAAGAAAGCAAGAGAAGACAGGGGAAGAAGCTGGCCAAAGATGAGGTTCAGCTAATGCCCACTCTCAGCCTGATCCCCGAGGAAGCTTTGGAATGTGCATGACAACTCGGAGCCTTATTTCAGTCTGGCATTACCCAAGGGTAGACACAGGAGATGAGGGAGCCGGGCTCATAAGCACCCAGTGCTCATAGCTGAAGGATGGGTCACAATGCCCCAGAAAAGGGGAACTGGGCAGGCACCAATGATGTCTGTTGTGTGGCGTTTTAAAGGATGAACTGGAATCGTAGGAGTTTGAAAAATTATATAGAGATATAAAAGGTAATACTATCTGGTAATGGCAGTATAGGTAAAATAATGGCTTCCTCAAAATGTCCACATCCTAATCCTCAAACCTGGAAATATGATACATTTCATGGCAAAAAGAACTCTACATGATGAAGGCTAAAGTGTTAAAATGGGGACGTTATCTGGATTAGCAAAAGGGCCCCAACCGAATCACGTGATCCCATCAAAGTGGAGAGCTTGCCCAGGCTGAAACGAGACAGAGACGAGACAATGCTGGCTTTGAAGATGTGGAGAAGGGACCACATGCCAAGGAATGAACAGCCTTTAGACGCTGAAAGCATAAGAAACCAGGTTCCCCAGAACTCTAGGAAGAGACACTTTCCTCTGACACCTTGATTTTGCCCTGGAAGACGCTTCTGAACTACAAAACTATAAGATGATAATACTGTCTTGTTTCAATTGGTTACAGAAGCAATAGAGAACCAATAGACTGGCTAAGGAAGGGGAACGGAAAAGACAAATCAATAAAAAATTGACAGAATTCCCATAATTTTTTAAAAAGACTTAAAAATATTAGCCTCTGTTTTATCTTTCCATTTTAAGTAGAACTAATAATTCTTATGATCGTTTTCAGAATTTATAAACTAGCTTTAATAGTCACAGAAGAAATAATTTCAATAAGATTATGATCAAATTAGAATGACAGTGAAAGATCAGTACATCATAAAGGTTAATAAAAATGTATCTTTCGTGAACCTCCAAAAATTGTTAATGGAAGATTTAAAAAAAAAATCTGTACTTGTTTTATTATTATATTAAATACACAGGTGTCAGGTCAACACATATTATAACCCATTCTGTTTGGGGTTTTTTAGTACCTGCCTGAGATTCACTTTTTCTCATGGAGAAAAATGCAAAACTGCGAGCTCGGTGGTCACCAGAGGGCACCAAGAACCTCTCATTCAAGAGCGGTTCTTGGAAGGCAAAGGCTGGTGGCTGCGACTCTGGAAGTCTGTGCTGCTTTGGTGTGAGAGAGGGAAGAATTTTTTCTACTTATATAAATGTTTTTTCAATATAATCTTGTTTAGTATGACTACTGTGTCTTCCTCAATAAAAATGAAAATAAATGTGCAACAAATTACAGCAATTTCTATGAAGTCTTCAAAAACATAAATATTAAGTAAGTCAATGAAAATTAACACCGTGTGCAACTTAGTTAAATGGAAAGTCCCCTGACCAGTCAGTGCTTGGAAGAGGAAGGGAGGGAGAGGAAAGGATGTATCCTGGCGATGATACTTAAGACCAAGTATTAGGGCATCCACAGTTGTATCCAGTGAGGGTGAAATCCATGTTCAGTTCAAAGAACAATTAGAATGTTCTTTGGCCAAGGTGCAGACACTAACCCAGCTGTAAGTCAGGACCCAGAGAAAAAAGAAGGATGCGGGCCAAACAGAGCCATACAAGCTAACCTGTGGTCCCAGCATCCAGGGCTTTGCAGAAAAGACTGGAAGGAGCAAATGAACCTAGAAATGGTGATTACATCTTTGTACTTAAAATGAGCCTAGAGTATAACTGCAAGAGCAGGAATTATTAAATTTCTGTAAACTGTAAGGAAGGTCATCGCATAAGAAAGAGACTAGTTTGGTCAAAGACAGTGACAGACAGAACTAAAAAAGTAGGACAAAGACAGGAGACCACACCTGACACTTACTAATCTTGCTATTGTGTACAGTCATGATCTAGTTTTGCATGGAGTTAACACAGACAGAAATTAAAATAATTTAAAAATATTAGGATGGTTTATTCAAGTGAATTCATATTTAAGAGTACATTCATAAATTTTATTTCTTTAGCCTATGTATCTTTCATGTATGTTTATGGTACAAAATTCAAACAGTACACTCCTATTTCGAAAAGAAAAATGCTAACAATCATTTTTATAAAAATAATGTAGCTTAGACCTCATTATTTGAAAATGTCATAATTACATGATCCCATTTGTTGTATACTATTTTCTATCATTTTCTATCTAGGTATTTAGCTAGCAAGACAATTTCAATATGTTTTCTGTTTAGTGAGGTATTTGGATCAACGTTTACCAAATATTGACAACTCAAAAGAATCCAAAAGAGAACTCTTGATGCAATCCCAAACTGCCAAATTTGCTCTCTCCTCAGTTTCTCTAATTTTGGTAAATGGCTCCACAGTTCACTTAGTTTCTCATCCCCCAAACCTCAGAATCATCACTGGCTGTTCTCTTCAACGACACCCCATATCCAAGCAGCAGCAAGTTCCACCGATTCTACTGCTAAAACATAGTCCTATTCCTAATCTAGTCACGCCACTTCTCACCACCCTCACAACTATCGCCCCAGTGCAGGGCGTCATCATATGCTCTCGGCATCTTAAAATTAAACCAAACTTACTGAGTAAGGTTCACAAGAGTATAGCTTTGGGAAAGCACAAGTGAACTGTGTCTTCCGCATCACCATCAATCATCATCATCATCATCATCTGGATACAGGCATCCAAATAGTTTACACACTACAACATTAGCTTTCATTCTTTGATATTGTGATTCAGTGGCTACAGTTTTGTCTAACCAAAACCAAAAACCCTTGACTCAAAAGAATAGATGATATATAGTTCATGTGATAACATTCATAAAAAATCTAAGCATATAATTTTGAAAGTTTTAAAATGTTAACAGCAAATAAATTATATTTATACATTGTATGTTTCAGAATCTTTTCATTTAGATAATGGATTAACACCTAAAAACTGTATGTTCTTTTCATTAGATGTATAGTTCAACTTACCTTATCAAGTTCATCTGAAATCGCAATACCTGGGATTCAAAAGAGATTTATAAAAAAAAAAGTTTAGAAGCAATCTTTAATAAATAATGTTAAAAACAAAGACAAAAGTTATATTGGTAAATCTAGTGTATTGTCCACTCTATTTTTTCTTTTTATTAGTGCTTCAAAATATTGTGATGCATCCTTTCTACTAATGAAAACAAACTAAGACTTTACATCAACTATGACAGCACAAACTGCTGAAACAATGCAAATGATGCAACAAAAACGAAACAAGCACCGTCCTGCTCACAGGCTGTGAAATGCAGAGCTGATGTACAGAGATAATGTGAAGATGCTGCCTTTATGCCACAATGACAATGAAGCACATCTAGGCCCGTTTCGATTTTGTTCCTGCTCCTGGACTGATTTAGACTCCTAGAGTGATGAAATATTCAAGCCGACTGGTAGTCAGAGACCATTTACTTTAATTTCCTTATTTTATAGATGAGGACACAAAGCTGGACAGCAGCAGAATCTGCCCAGAGTCCCTGAGCCTGACAGCGTCTGAAGCCAATGGAGAAATGCTTCCTCCTCACAGTTCTTCCCACCATCCACATATTCCTCACCATGTATCGATCTAATTTGTGTCTTTACCATTCAGCTAAAATTGTTCTAGGTCAGCAATGTACAAAGTTTTAGTCCTTAATGTGTCTCTCTGTGATGACAGATGCTGTTAAGCTCACTTTCTTCCTTGAGATGCTGCCCTCTTTTTTCTGTGGTCCTGCTTTGTCTCCTTCAAATTTTCTTCCTTTGGGGTAAAAGGTCCTTTCCTGAAGTGCCAAGGGTGCCTTGCTGAGCTATTCTTTTCTTTTCACTTGACAGGCTCCCCTTGGTAATCTAAGCCACACCACTGACATATTTACTTCTCTGTATGGTGAGGACTAACAAAACTTTATTGCCAGTACAGACTTTCCTCCTGACCTAGTTGCTGAATTCCTAGGGGCATTTCAGTTTCAATATGTCAAGCCAATGGTATCATCTTCTCTTCTTATCATTTTCCCCTTTTTTTGAGAAATGGTGTGCCTAGAGCTAACACAGGCCCTGGAGCAGGGGTGGCCAGCCCTCAGGCGTGGGGCAGAGGGTGAACAGATCTGGCGTCAAACCCCCATGTGGGATGGGCCAAGGGACAAGAAAAACTCTGAAGTCTGAAGCCCAAGAGAAGAGAGAGTACGAAGGGGACTGAAGCTAGAGTTCAGCAGACTGTAACATGTGAGAAAGATGAGCCAGGTTAGAAAAGAGAACCTGGAAACACTCAGAAAATATGCCTGAGTGAGGATGCTCTCACCTGCTCAGGCGCGGAGTGTGTGTGGAGGGAACTTTACAGGTTCCTGTATCATCTCTGGCTCCACTAGCCTAATCAGTCAATTATATGCAAAGCAGAAAGCAACTGCCCCACTGCACATCAGTAAGTGGCACCACGCTTCCCCTTGTAGATAAAACTAGAAACACAGCTGTATTCCAGACTCACTCTTCACAGCAAAATTCTATAAAACTATTGTTTTGGGCAAAAGTTATTGGTAACTAAGAATTTTTATGTGTTACTTCACTAAAAGAGAGTCTAGCTATCACTCTGAGAATTTGGGGTGTCCTAAGCTAAACAATTACTCAAGGATTCGCTGTGTGATGAAGATAGCTTCTTAAATTCAAGGAGAGAAGGCTCCCGGGAGGAGCCACACTGTCGCTGGCCAGTGTCAGCACCACATGCATGTGGCGCAACCCAGGATGTGATGGTATTGGAGCAGGGGAGTGTACGTGACTCCAGTGACAGACCCCAGAGCTGTCTGAGCAGTTACAAACATTTCCTAAGGCCTGTTGTAAGTTACACATTTATGGATGTTTGGGTTTAAAAAATATATAAAATTATAAGTGGTCGCTTGGAATAACTCAGACTTCAAGATACTGTAGAAATTTTAGAGAGTACCAAACAGTTTACGTCACAGTCTACAGTAGATTTAAAATACATTATTCTGGTTTATAAAAGCCAAACCATACATTTTAAATGCTTATATTTACATTTCATCTGACAAAAATGTTCCTTTCTGATATTAATTCAAGATTAGAACTGAATATATTATTTTAAATAAAAAATATTTAAAAGACAACCTATTTTAAGAGAGTGGATATATAAAACAAAATTATCTTTCTCATCCAAAGTCAAAAAACTTAGATATTAAATAATTAAATAACATGATTATTTTTAACTTTTTGTGTCAATGCACTTAGGTCTGAAAAAAAGTTATCTCATTAAATTCTTAAAAAGCTATTAGTTGATCTTTAAATTTCTTTTATATTTCAGTCTGTGAACCCATCATTCATAAAGACAGCAATAGTATTTCACCCATCTAGACCAGCTGAGATTTAGCAAGTAAGACAAAAAGCCTTTGAATAGTCAAAATGTTTGTCAAAATTTTTATATTTTTTAAACCCAAACAGAATTTGCACATCACTCACGAGCTAGCTCCCTGGTCCTCTGTCCATTGCCCATTACTCTCAATGTTAAACATTAGGAGCTGTTCTGTATAGCCTAGAAATTTTACCATTAAAAAATGGAGATGAAAAGTCGCTATGAAGACTTATTAAAGTACTAAGAAGTAAAGGGTCCCAGAATAAAACTCAAACTACATAAATAAGAAACTTGATTTGGGGAAGGAATTATGCCTCCAACTCTTCCAGGTGTTTGGTCTTACATATTGGGTTCAGATACCTATTATTATATCTTAACATTTACATATTTTGATGATTTTATCTATTACAATATTTAAATAAATCCTCATTCTATTGCATAAAATTCTTTCTACTCCCTATTACCAATATTTAAGTTAACCAATGTATTTTTCACTTCTTGTTATTTCACTTTTAATCAGAGCTTAAACTAATGAAAGGCAGTTGAAAGGATTTTGAAGAATCGCTTCTTCCCAGAAGCATGAAGCCCTAATGAGAACCGTCTATACTGAGGAGCCAGGAAATTCTCCCAGTGCACAACTGTTCCCTGAGAAGAGAGTCTCAGTTTTTCGTCATCTCACTAACTCTTATAAGCCATCATATTTTTATAAGATATTTTTAAAGTTTATAGAAACTCAGGAGCAATGGTAAATACAAAATATGCAAGAGAAAATGTAGTCAGAGGGTTCTAAAATATAAGGGAAAAGGACTGAGTCCAGATTGCTGTTATCAGTCATGGAGCATAAGTATCTGTCCACTGTTCTCCCAATGCCTGAGCTTTTTTTCTTGGAAAAACTCTAGCCAGTGTTTTCACATGAACTGCGACCTGCAGACCAACATCTGAATGGACTAAAGATATCCATCCTATCTTTGCCTCACTTCCACAAGCAATGAAAGCATCAGGCTCAGTTAATACTGAAAATCCCACCACCTCTTCATGAAGCCAAGGCTTGTGTCAACCACTGCTGCTTTTAGTTTATTTACTTACCTACTGACCTACCTATCAATATATTTTAAAGCGTAATTCCTTCAACAAATAAGCCACGGACAAAGCCAAAGAAATTAAGTCTACAAATATTAAAATGTAGAATCTGATGTCTGCTACACTCAGAGAAGCAGGAGGTGGGTCTACAACAGAGGAAGAGTGAGGGCAGGATCTCAGAGAAGATGGATCAGGATGAGATGGAGCCAGGGGTGATGCTCATCTGGTAAATCCCAACTAACTCATGCCCTGACCACTGAGCTCCGTGCAGCTATGTGCAGGTGCAGACTGGGCCTGCCGCAGGAAGCTCAAAGTCCAGGCAGGAGATAAGTGAAAAGCAGATTGTAGCACATAAGTGCATTCAGAGGAGAGCAGAGGAGCACAAAAAGTGAGGCAGCGAACCCAGTCCACAGGAGGACAGCAACAGAGAAATCACCTTGGACGAAGTAGACTGGGCTCAGCCTGGAGAGAAGTGTAGGCATTTGCTTAGTGGAAATGGGAGCAGTGGAGGAAGTGGGGGTGAGATTTCAGGACATGGAGACAGCAGAAGCAAATGTGTGAAATGGAGGAACGTCAGTGAGTTTGAAAAACTCCTGTGTTGCCGGTGCAGAAATGCCCTGCTGATAAGTCACAGGAGGTGATGCTGAAGACGTGATTAGGGACCAGATCACGGAGCACCTGCAGTGAGGTTTTAGGAAGCTCCTGAATATCTGCAACATGTGAGTGTCAAGTTTTCATCTAGATCCATCACAATGATGGCAGTGAGGCCTGACTGCACTAAGAGAGAAGCAAGTGTATGAACAAGACAGGTTATTTGTTCCTCAAACCATTTCACAATTTCTCCTGGGCACGTAAGCTGGATTGCACTTCCCAGACCCCCTTGCAGTTAGAGGTGGAAGGAGGCAGATTTAAGGCTCTATATTCCCACCTCTAGGCACTTGAACCCTCCCTGGTGATCCTCCATTCTACTTCTGCAGGACCCCAGAAGGGGTGGAGAAGAGAATCAGACTCATGACATATCTTAGAGAGAAATGAGCAAGATTTGGTACTTAGTTATAAATGGTAAGGGAGAGAGAGGAGCCTAGAAGGGTTCCAGTTTGGGTGAACTGGTGCCACTATCTGAGGCAGAACATGAAGAAGAAAGGTCCCATTTGAAGAGAAAGGTATGATATACTTAGATATACTGAGTTTAGGAAGGCAGGGGGATATCCAAGTGGAGATATGTTTTAGGTTATTTTGTTTCAAAAGCATACACAGTTTGATAGGGGAATACAGCAAGTCCTCACTTAACATCACTGATAGGTTCTGAAACTAAACAAAATTATGTATAATAAATCCAATTTCATCATAGTCTAATTGATATAAAAAACTAAGTTTCTACAGCATCTCATTATGATTTTACATATTAATATAAGCCTTTGACATAGTGATAGGATAAGGCTCTTTTCATGAACATAACATAGCAATAAACTGAAAACTCACTTTACCATTTTTGCTCTAAAAGTAAATCTAGCCAAAAGCAGTGCTTTCTTGAATCCCAACCCAAAGAGTTTCTACTAATGGCCAAATTGTCAGATCTTATCACAAGGCCAATTAACTTCTGAGATGAGTTAGTTTACTGCAGAAAAGTCTAAAAAATTTCTCTAGTGAGTTATGAATTAAGAAGTATGAAAAAACTAAATCTCTTTCTCTTTCTCTGTACATAATTATAATGTAATATATAAATATATATAATTACAATATATTACAATATATAAACATATAAAGAATAACATATTATACATATTATTTCTCCCAAAATATACAAAGGGGCAATTTTAACTTTGATACAAATTTGAAACTAGTAAAACTATGCTGTCTAAAAAAATACAGATATTGTGATATAATCCACTAGAAATTACTAGTGTTCTATTTTCCATTTAAGAGCTTTTAATATTCTATGACATGGAAAGGAAATTTTAGTGAGGCCATGGCATTAACGTGCTACAAAGGTGCCTAATTTTTAAAATTGAGAGATGTTTAAAAACCGGAGAAAGACAGTCATATTTTGAAGTCACTACTAAAACCACAAAAACTATATTTATGTCTACATATATAGAATGCATTTATCAAATTGAAATATGTGATTGTGTACTCGCGTGACAACACGTAACAACACTGAGAAGTTTTCACTTGAAATATATCATTTTGACCTTCACACCTACCAGAAAAAGGAGATACGATCATGTCTTCCTGCTTTGGAGATGAGAGAGCTAAGGCTCATGGAGGTTTATAGATGCACCTGAGGCTATTCATCTCATAGGTACAGCAAAACCTCTAACCTAGGCCCTTGAAATACAGAATCACTGCTTTTACCAAAAGTATGTTACATGGCACTGTGCTAGGCTCTGAAAGGATTCTAAGAAGAACCTGGCCCAGGTCTATCTTTAAGAAGTCTAGAGATGTTGAAAACTCATAAAGGCAATAGGCATGTGTATTAATTAAGATGACACAAAACAACAAGTTTTGAAAGAGAAGAATGAATAAGATGCCATTAGGTGTATATGTGACCTCTGTAACAGTGACCCTGTAGAGAAACAGGAGTCAAATAGCAGCTCCTTCTACTCTGTGTAACCAGCCTTCCCACGAATCTGTGTGCAAGATCATTCCTCATTCCCAATCTCATGCCCTCAGAACTCCTCAGCCTCTCACAGAATTAGGATGAAGATGCTGGAAATAGGTTCCTGGCAATGTTAATGAATGCTTTGCTGTAATGTTGGTTAGGAATTTCAATTATAATCAAGTAACTAAACTTACTTCGAGAGAGATTCTCAAGGGCTTTTCCCAGCTTCTTGCTCTCCTGAAGGATGTGGTTCAATTCATCAAAATCACGGCTTTCTGGTTTAGTCCGCCAGTTCCATTTAGAATGGTCTACTGACCTTGGCACTATGTTTAAAAAAAATGATTACTTCATGAGCATGCTACATAGTGATAAAAACTTACTATTTATTACTACATGAAAGACTGTATCAAGATCAATGTACAGAATAAAAATCTTCATCTTGGAAATGGTTTTCTTGTGAGCAAATAAATAGTGAGGAAGTTTTAAAACTGGGTTTTAAGAAATGTTTTAAATGAAGAAGGGAAGTGTGACAGTGTTTATAGAAAAAAAAAGTCAGGTACAAATTTAAAACTAATTTCTATAATTTAGAGAAAAACACATAAGCAGAGTATATTTTGTATTATGTATTAGAAGCTTTAAATAACCACTAACTTCTTCATCAGCAATTAGGAAATATTTCTAAGACATTCTTGCTGTCTTCTGAAAAAAATATAAAAGACTGAATACACATATTTACTTTCATTTCTCTCCAAATGTTAAATTCCCACTAAAATTGTTATGGTAAAAAAAAATTTTTTTTGGTCAAAGAATTAGTTGAACAAGGAGAGAAGACATCATTGTGAGACAAGAAATAGCAACAGATTTTATTGGAAGATGCAAAATGAATTGATGAGTAGTAAATGGATTTAGAAAGCTGGAGAATATTGAAATCTAATCCCTGAAAAGAGACATGCCCCAAAAAGTGAACATTCAGACTATTTAAGTATTAAAACATCAATCAAGGAGGACCAATGATAAAGTAATGAGGATATAAAAACGTAATCGTTTTTCAGATTGGAAGAATTCATTACATGTCCAGTATAATTCAATGCATATCATCACAAAATCTTACAACAATGGCAACAAAGAAAAGATCTTTAAAAAGCTTTCAGGGACAAAAATAGCAAATTAAATTGCCATCAGACTTCTCGGTAGCAATGCTTGGCAGCAGAAAACAAAGGAGAAATTCCCTCAAAATTCCAACTGAAGATTACCTCCAATTAGAATTTTATACCCAATTAAAAGACCAATCAAGATACCTGTAAGGACTCAAAGTGTATCTTGCAGGCACGCTACTTCAGAAAGCTCCTAGGTGAAATGCTCTACCAAAACAAAAAGTGGAACAACTTGGGATTTGGAGAACAGGTGACCCTCCACAAGAAAAAGGAAAAGGGATCCCCAGAATGACACTGAAGCACAGGCTTCAGGAAACAGCTGAGAAAACAGCTAGAGACCAAGGAGCCAAGACTGGAGCAAGAGGACAGAGGGCCATGTGAGAGAAGGCTCTAACATTCTTCCGATGAAAGGAAATGTAAAATAAAACAGGAATTAGGATTACTTGATGATACTTTATGGCAGGGTATGGTGAAGCATTAGTGATGCATACATAAAAAAACAAAACAAAACAAAAAGTCAAATTTTAAATCTAGAAACAAATTAATCACTGGACCTCTTATGGGTCTACTGTGGAAAAAGGCTAATTAACATAGTCATACTAACATCAATGTAGAGTCTATATTCAACCAACATTTGAAATATCTGCATGACTAAAGTGTGAGGATGAGATGGGGGCTGAGGTACAAAGGACAGGTCTCAGAAAGAGGTCAAAAGTTAAGGCCTCAAATCTAAAGTAAAACAGAACCATGTAAGTACCTTATTTGTTTAGATTCGCGGCCTTGTGCACCAGAAGAGTTAAGTGTTTCCTCCGCAGAAGCAGAACAGGAGAGAACACTGTTGCCTTGTAGCATATTCCACCTTGCTTTTTAAACTACATATATCTTTGTTTTGATAAAAATAATTTTGTAAATACATATATAATAAGGCTATGGGAAAGGCAGACTGTTAATATATTTTTTTCAGCCACCTATTTAAAAAAGTAATCTGGCAATATCTATTATAATAAAAAATATACTGCCCTGCTGACCCAGCAATCTTATATCTGGTAAATTATGATGAAATAAAAACCTGTATTCTTATGTATATACTACACAAGGTTGTTTATTATCAGGAAGTGTAAAGTATTAATTTGTTTATTTCAGCAAACAGTTTATAGTGGCAAAACTCTGGAAATAATTGAATGTCTTTTAATAGTGATAAATAAATTATGGCACATTCACACTATGCCTCAGTATGCACTTATTAAAAAGTTCAACTTAAATCTAAGTTTATTAGCATGGAGATATGTCCACAATGAACTCGAAATAATAAAAACAAGTTACTTATGAATGTGTACAATTTAAGGTCAGTTTTATAAAGCAAATCAACCCAAGGCATAGGGAAAAGAAACTCAAAAAAGGAAGCAGACAAAACTATATTTGTATCCTATCCTTCAAAACACTTCTGTTAACCTTTATTGAATCATTTCTCTAATCTGTATCATTGAATTACCTAATTTTCCTAGCTATTACCATATACCAGAAAGATTTCTTTTTTAATGTTACAAAATAAGAGCATAGATTTTTTTAAAGAACCAGTCTTCATCAATATTCCCAGATGGCCACCAGACATGCCTAGCTTCCCATCACCCCAGGCACTGCAGGCCTACCACCTGAATGCATCAACATAAAAAAGCCAGCAGAGGAACTGCCTAGCGAATCCAGTATATCCTGAGAAATTGTAAATTGTTGTTTGTTTAAGATAATTGAGCTTTGGGGAGGTTACATCAAGCACTATAGAGAACTGACACAACACGCAAGGACTTTCTTCAGCAAATTTCAAGAGAAACAAAGGAAAATTAAAATATATATGTTTTGTAGCTTGTAATGATTTGAAACACCATCTATATCCGATTTATCATGGAAACCAAATCTAGGGCAACCAAGGCCACAGTATGATCGTGGTCTAATCAAGTACACTGGATGATTTCAAAGATGTTTTGGTAAATAATAAAAGGAGATTTGGAGATAATCGGCCCAGGATTCAGCCTTCAGATGAGAACATCTCTAAAGGTTTCTGATGGTTTGAAAACCCTTACTAAGGTTATACTTAATCTTAAAACTCAGTGCTATAATTTAAATACATTTTTTAAATATATCCTCAGGAGAAACGGAAAACAGCAGCACAGTATCAACAACATAATATGACCCACATGAGGTGACAGAATCTGAGAACTGGAGTCTGTGACATCACTACAGCAAAGTTCATCCTTAGTGCAGGAGGAAGCCAGATGGGCATCTTCCATTGGTCCATACGAGGCAGCTACTCCACAAACCAGCCTACTATATACCGAGCATGGCTAATTTTGAACAATTCTTTATTATATTAATCAAATTATGACTCATGTGACCTCCACCATAAGTTTCTATGAGTTAAAAATACATTTACTGTCACTTCCAAATGAATTAACTAATAAAACTGCCAATATTTGAAAGAGTATCTTATGTCTGTGATGATAAGAGATATTAGTTTCTAGTTTTCTTTTCCTGGAATGTCCTTATTTTAATAGCAGGGCTATGGAGGCCTCATAAAATCAGTTGAACACATACTCTCTTCCTCCTCTATTTTGGGAAAGAGTTGCATGTGGTATTACATCCTCTTCAAAAGTTTGAATTGCCCTGTGAAGCCATCTTTGTTGGAACAAAATGGCCCTTAACTTTTCACCCCCTCAAACCCTGTAACTTTCCATTTACCTGAAGTGAAGCTGACGAAATCCCCTATCCCAGGATGCTTAGCAACCCCACCGGCGCCAAAAGCCCCCCTCCATCTTAGTGAAAAGCCCACCGGCGCCAAAAGCCCCCTCCATCTTAGTGAAGGCCCAAGAGACCTATCAACACTAGCCCCCCTACCACAATCCAATCAATACCCTACACGAACACTAGCCGTCCCCCACCGGATCCTCCCCTATATAAGCTCGCTCCTCCATTTAATAAATTGGAATTCCTCTCGGACTCCTGTGCGTCCTGGTGATTTCTTTCGTCTTGGATTCCTGCGCTTCCTGGTGGTTCCCTTCCTTGTGGATTACTGCGCGTCTTGGTGATTTCTCTCATTTCGGATTACTGCGCGTTTTGGTGTTTTCTCTCATTTCGGATTACCGCGTGTTCTGGTGGTTTTCTTTCAATCTTGACATGAAGTTGTCTTTGTGAGAAACCGTTTAATGGTAAATTCAATTTTTAAAAATTCATATACGACATTTACATTTCTCTATTTCTTATTGAATCAGTTTTGGTAATTTCTATCTTTTAAGTAATTTATACTTTTCATCTAAGTTGTTAGTTTTATCAACAGTTTGCTCAAATTATTTCCTCATTTATCTTTTTAATGGCTTTAAGATTTGTAGTCTTTTCCCCTCTTTTACTAGTAATATCCGTAATTGGGTTTTCTCTTTTCTTTTTTAAATCAGTCTTGCTAAGTTTTTCTCTATTATATTAATCTTTACAAATAACCAACTTAGAAATTTATTGATTTTTTCCATAGTGTTTATCTGTTTATTTCAACTTCTGTTTATTTTTATCATTTTTTTCCTCAACATATCCTTGTTTTAAGTCATTATTGTCTATATTCTTAAAGTAAAAGCTGAGATAATTAATTTTATGCCTTTTTTCAATACAGGATTTTAAAGCTATAAATTTCTTCCTGAGCACTGCTTTACCTCCATCATCCAAATTTTAATGTTTTGTTTTTCAAAATGTTGTCTAATTTCCTTTATGATTTTATTCTTGACTCACAGGTTACTTGGTAATGTGCTAATTAGAAATATTTGTAAGAAAATTTCTAGGTTTGTTACTATAACTTCATGTGAATTTAACGCCATTTTGGCAGAAAACATTCTACATAATTTCAATCATTTTTTGTGGTACAGCATATGGTCTAGCTTGAAGAAATAGACCCTCTGGAATTGAAAATTATACATATTTCAACTTCATTGAGTAGAGCATTCTATAAATGTCACAGTGGTTGCTGGTGTTCATATCTTCTGCATCCTTAGTCATTTTTGGTTCCTTTATTCTATCTGTCTATATCCCCCTCTAGTTCTGTAAACTTTTCCTTGCATGTCTCTGGGAACTTTGTTATTGGATCCTCTTTACCTCCAGTATACCCTTCATCTTGAATTCTACTTGGTCTGACAGTACCAAACCATTAAGGTTTCTCTGTGCTTAGTATTTTAAACTGTTTGTGTTTTTATGTTCTACATGTGTCTTCTAACAATCAATACTTTTTATCTAGCATAAAAATCTTTGCTTTTTAACTGAGATGTTTAGTATCTTTACATTTACTGTAATTACTGACTTGTTTTTACTTAAGTCTACATCTTGGTATTTGATTTCTATTATTCCAATCAAGTTTTTATTTGTCTGTTCCTCTTTTCCTGTCTTTGTTTGGTAGAATGAATCATACTTTCACTTTAGCATCCTCTTTTAACTCATCTTCTGACTTTTTAGTTATGTCTTTTTATGTTTTTTAGTAATGCTTTACATATTATAGTATGCATCTTTAATGCATCTTTAATAAATAGTATATATTCAAAAGATATTACATTACTTTAGGAACAATTTAATATATTTTGACAATATATTTCCAATTAATAAAGTAGGTCACCTGAACAGAAAGAGATCTATCATCAGATGCCAGACCACCAGCAACATTCAATGGCTTGGCTATATCCCATAGCAGCAAAGGCTCTGAAGGATAAAGAGCCTTCAGGATTCTACCCTCAAGCTGACAAGATCCAAAGCTGACCCCTTTATAAGTAGTAAGTCTCTAAGGTTATGGATTACCAATGGGGATATGTGAAGAAAAGTGGTAGTGAGGATGAAATGCAGGGGAATGGGGAAGGAGAGAGGAAGGCAGAGAAGGAGGGAGGGAGGGAGAGAGGGAGAAGAGAGAGTAAAAGACTAAGCAAAGATGGAAAGGGAAGTATGAGATGAGGCTGGATTCATTTCTTTTTCTCCCTTCTCTTCCCTTCCCTTCCCTTCCCTTCCCTTCCCTTCCTTTCTTTTCTTTCTTTTTCTTTTTTCTTTCTTCTTTCTTTCTTTCTTTCTTTCTTTCTTTCTTTCTTTCTTTCTTTCCTTTCTTTTATTCATTCATTCATTCATTCATTTACCATGTTGAACGTTACTGGAGAAATGGTTGTGAATAACGTGCAAATTTTAAATTTGTATATTCGAAAAATGTTGGGACCTAATTTTATAAACTAAACTGGTTTCTAAGAACATTTGAAGTTTTTAACACTTCACGTAATTTTCACAAAAATTTTGTGATTGACACAACCCTCTTTACAAGTACCACTATAAAAACTTAAGAGTTCATTTCAGTCACTTTCATAAATGACCCAAATTCAGATTCCAGTTAGCACACAATAGCTTTCCATAAGCTTCAAATATTTTCTACTTACTCTTTGCTCTGTTGAAATTAAAATTAAACATCTCCTCTATAACAAGATATTGATGTGTAATAACTGCTTTAAAGCTCTCCTGCCTTCCAAGAACTACTGACTGCTATAGGCTCTAGGCTATTTGGTGTGTCTATACATACGGGGGGTGGCAGCAGAGCACTGAGGTAATCCAATAGCTAGCAAGGCAGAAGGAAAGGAGAAAAGACAGAGAGAGAGAAAGGGTATTTACAGTGAAAACAGAAATATCC
Organism: Cynopterus sphinx; assembly: GCA_030015415.1. Lineage (NCBI taxonomy): Eukaryota > Metazoa > Chordata > Mammalia > Chiroptera > Pteropodidae > Cynopterus > Cynopterus sphinx. Next base: position 46,491,753 of record CM057389.1, on the reverse strand, counting down.
AGGCTTCAGTAGTAAGAAATGGGCAGGACTTCAGAGAAATCATAGGTGAAGAATTTTATAAAATTGATGTTTAAATACAAACCTCCTTTGCTTTCTAAAAGATTTGGTTTGCTTTCATGTACTTTATTAAACATAGGGCCGGTGATGCTTTGAATATGACACAATGCTGCCACTGATCATGAGGGGCAAGGGGACTACTCCAGGCAATTTACATTCTTAAAAGATTACACTCAAAAAGGTCTCAGTCAATTACACAGGCTTAAGAGTATGAATGAATAAACGTAAATAAAGCTCAATGTTAACACTGACATGAATATGAAATTAATTTGCATTAACAGCCAGAAATGTTGGATTCAAAGTTTGGCTTCAATTCTTACCTTTTCTTCATTTTGTTAATAACACAGACTTACAGACACTAAGTAATTTCTGAATGACAAACTTCCTTACATGATCTGGATTCTGGTGACGGTGGAGAAATATTAGATACGGCAAGGTCACTTTTTGACTTTTTTGGCTTCTTTGCATTTAATTGCCAAGGCTTATCGTAGCTTCTGAAATCCCTTCTTGTTCCTTTAAGTTCTGTTAAAACAAACAAACAAATAAATAAATAAATAAATAAATAAATATGTGTGTGTGTATATATATATACACACACACACACATATATATATATATTAACTCAATAAGTGATTTCACGATTGATGAAAAACTAAATGTATGAAGTCATCAGATATACTCAGCAAAAGATATGTCACCTTATATAAAAAATAATGCTAATATCCAAAAGTATTTTTTGCTTAATTTCCCCTGTAAACTTTAGTTTTGAATTTGATATGAATCATTTTCTATATTAATATAATTGAGATCATGTTAAAATGTGAAATTATTTGAAAAGCTTTTTAGGTATGGATTATCATTACTTAAAAAAAAATGTTCCTTAAATGATGTTATAGAATAAAACATTTTATTCTGCTGTAAATAAAAACAACTTAACATTTAAGTAAAATTTATGCACTGATGTTAGCTCATCCATTATTCACTACAACATATAAAACCAATGATATTCAACTAAATTTCAGCACTCATTTTTTTCCACTTCATTCAAGAAAGATTAATTCAGCCGACCTTGTTGAAGGTTATAGTTCCCCTTCAAAAGTGGTCAATGTCATATCAACACCCAAAATAAATTATCTTTCCAAGAGTTCATCATCTTAGAAAGTTTCCCTTTGTCTTCTTGTTTAAGAAGATAGATTCTTCTTAAGGAGAGTTTCCCTTTGTCTTCTTGGTTATGTGTATAAGTTTTCAAATCATCCTAGTTTTATGAATGATTCATACACCTTTCTCTGGCCACCCACCTATAAATACTAAATAGACATCACGATACATTTGGGTTCCTCAAATGTTCATAAGGTTGCACTTAACAAGCTGTGATCTAATTTTTCTACCTCCAAAAGCAGCATAAATAGTCTAAAAACCTAGGAAAAGAAGTAGTGGTCTATTTTCTGCCAGAAGCCAGGAGGTATTTCAATAGACAGGATTAAGACAAAAGGTGGGCCCATCAGAAAAATATTGAAAGAGTTCTAGACATCCAGAATTCTTGCCCCTATCTCAGAATTATCTCCTTATGTCATTTCATAATCTATCAGAATTTTTCTTTCTAAATCCATTGTTGGACTACAATTTCTTCTAATGTAATATAGTTAAAGGAATAAGGAACCTTGTTTATAAAATATGGCATCTCATGATACAAATAAAAGCTAAAAGGAGCCAGAGGGGAATGATATATTTGATTTTGTGGCTTTTTAAATTCTCCACTACTGGCAAAAAAAATCACATTAATTAAAATAACGTAGCAATAATATTGCTCTTATTTTGTTCACTGAAAAGAGATAAGTTACAGAAAGTCACTCATCAGTTTAGCAGAGACCCACAAGATTCAAATGAGACTAGACATTTTAGTAGCAGCCACGATTTCGTTTCTTTAACAATTTTTTAAAGGATTCAAAAAGATCCATACTATATACTGAGGGGACAAATAAGAGCTTACTCACACATTTACTGATAAACCTAAAACTAAATAGAATAGCCCTTATTTAAATTTAAATATATAGAAAATATATCACTTTAAGAAAAAAAAATTCAATATAAAAAACAAGAACATAATGTTCAAGATGCAGAGGAAATTTGTAGTTTTAAAAAAGATTTACTATAAAAAAACCTTCAAATTTTAGAATGTGACTAATTTGTCTCCTCAATAAAAATAGACAGAAAATGAATTCTACAAAACAAAAAGAAATGCGAGAAGATATGGGCTAACCAAACTAATGATACAAATACAACCACAGACAGGAATAAAAAAGTAGATAAGGAAACACTGACAGGAAACTGAAATGCAATATCAACATTTAAATTTGTGTTCAAAGCCAGAAAGAGAAAACTGATACTGCAGAAAATTGAATCAGTGACACAGAGAACACACTTGACAAATAAGTCTCCTAGAAGTTAGTCAATAAAGAAAGGCAAATACCACGTGGAATGAAATGAGAGAAATGAAAAATGGTAAAAAACACTCAGTTTACACATAGCTGATTTTCCTGAAGAAATCAAAACAAACATAATAGAAGCAACGAGCAAGAACACAAGAAAACTGTTCTAGGCTTCAGACCTGGGTTTGCGACTGAAGGGATTCTCTGCATATAATGAATGACAAGTTGGAAAAAGAAATAAACACCTAGAGGTACTTCAGTAAAACTTCTGAATATCAAAAATAAAGCAAAACCAATTCCCATAAGTATTTAAGAAGGATAATTAGAATATCTAAAAAGAAATAAAACCGAGGCTGCTTTCAGGTTTCTCAACAATATCAAATGACAGACTCTTGAATAATGGAAGGTAGATATTTGAGGGCAAAGGAGGATTTAAGAATGCCATAGGCGATGACATTGAATGGAGTGGGCAGACATGCGCCAAAAGAAACAATTCAACAAGTCCAGGTTTAAACTGGTATTACTTTCACCCAAACCAAAATTTTTTCAGCTACATTCACCCCAAAGGGTCATCATGCTAGGCTTTCCTTCTCCCCTTCTGTCATACTCTTCCCTTCAAAATTTTTCCCCTTTACCCTCTGGAACATTGATCACCCTGTAGTAAACCGTCACTCTTCCACCCTTGAATCTTGGCTTTCACATCTTAAGAGCCACCTCCCCCTCTGCACCAGAGCCCCATCCCTGCTGCTTCCAGAATGGGGGGCACACGTCCCTCCACATGGGCCTGGCCACAGGCTGGGCTCTCCCTGTCCACAGACATTAGGCTGAAAGCCCCTCCCGTCCTGTGGCTCATGCTGCCATCCATGCCACTCTCCACGCTTCATCATGGCCACCCTCCTGCCCCCAGACACTCTCAAAGCCTCACTCAGACCCTGGCACTGTCTCCCTTGACCTGTCAACGACTTGGACAAAGCACTGGTGCGTGACCTCCTTGGAAGAACCATGTGTTAAAGCCTCACACTTCTTGGTCCCTGACTCTGAAGAGCTCCACTTCCCTAGTGCTTAAGGAACTCTGAAACCGAGGCCACCCTTGGGACATTCTCATCACTTGGAGCCATTCCGGCTCCCAAGTCTCAAACAGCACAACCTGCTGTCCTCCTGCACCTCTCACACCTTCACCGCACCTGCACTGATGCTGGCCTCCGACAGGCCTTTAGCTCTCCGATTTGCTTTTATGTCTAAACCTTTTCCGTTCCTTGCTCACCACGTCTCAGGCTAGACCACGTGCTTTGGTCACTTGCACGATTTGCTCACAAAAGTCCTCAACTCCTCTGCAAAACTGTTCTTCCACCCTCCACCCTGACCGTGGCACAACCACAATCCTGTCAGTTATTCTAACTTGTTCTCTGCTCCTCTCCTCTGAGCACTTCTGGGTACCATCAGGGAAAAATCACCATCTTGCTAATGATTTCCATGATTAATTCATTTGTTCAACTCCAAATAGGCCCCAGAACTGCTTGACAGTCTTTTCTTATTTTCTGTTATCTGATTCTTTTTTCCTTTCTCTTAGTGACTTTTCACAACCAGCATCACTCACTTTGATCTCCCCTATCCTCATGTCCTCAGCAAACACCCTTACTTCTTAATATAACACACAAAATTCTGACATCAGATATAATTTCCCACTGGCCTTCTCCCAATCCCCTCACTCAGTCTACAAATTTGACCACTTCTTCCATCCTTTGGCTCTCGTGGTTTTAATGATTTTATGTATGGTACTGAACGTCTCATCAGTGACTCCTGCCTTGAAACTATACCCAGAATTTTAGACTCAGACTAACTGCCTGCTAGAATTATCCACTAAAATACCCCACAGAAATTCAAGTTCATCAGTAGGACTGGACTTATTGTTTCTCATAAATTTAGTCTTGTGTTCCCATCTTGCTTTATGAAATCAGCACTTAAGCCTTTACACAAGTACACAGTCTAGGAGTCACAATAATCTCCTTCCCTCATTCGCCCTCTCTAAGCAGTGAGTCATTAAGCACTTGTGCTAGTCAGAATTCTAAGATGGTCCCTATGAGTTTGTCCTCAGATGTTATTCCTTATATTATTCTTTCCCCTTGAGTGTAGGCAGGATGTTGGATTTGCTTTGAACCAATAGAATATGACAAAGGTGATAGAAGGTCAAAACTCCAATTATGTTATGTTATATGGGACTCCATCATATTAAACTTGAATAAGAGAAATTCTCTTGCTGGTCTTGAAGGAGTAAGTGGTCATAATGTAAAAGCACCACATGGCAAGAAACTGTAGGTGTCATCTAGAAGTTGAGAGCAACCCTGGGGCTGAAATCCAGCGAAAAAACAGGGACCTGAGTCATTCAGCTGCAAGGAAGTTAATTCTGCCAATGACCCAAATGAGCTGGGAAGCAGATTCTTTCTTATTCCAGAGTCTGGAGCAGAATGCAACCTAGCTAGTATCTTGATTTCCAGACTTGTGAGATTCAGCAAAGGATCTAGCTAAATTGTGATCCATGGGAACTGTGAGACACTAAACATGTACTGATTAAAGTTGCAGAATTTAATCTATGACTCTCTCTCCAGAAACTATAATTGATAAACATGGGCTAACGTGAGCTCCACTGGGCTCATAAATGTTCACCTGGTCTGCCTTAACATCTTTGTACCTACAAAAAACAGACTACATACCTGTACGCTTTTGCTACTTAGAATCTACATGCAAGAAAGTAACGCCAAGAAAAACCAAGAGTCCCCTCTCCTGTATGCCCAAAGCTCAAACCCTAGTTGCTTGTATATTGCAAAGGAGCTATAAGCATTTAACTCAAATCCTTCATAAAAAGAAAAAAAATAATAAGTACAACTTAGAATAATGAGCTTGAATTCATACAGAATGAAATCTTTCTATGAAACTCTGAACCTTATTTCTTTTAAAATTTAATATACAAAGTCTCATATTTTCAAACATAACACATAACAATATATTCAAATTCAAAAATATTTTATGACAAATTTGAACATGCAGGTGAAGTCACAGCTCAAAACATTAAACCTTAGGTAGCTACCCAGATTTATCTCATTATAATCACAAAGACGTTTGTAAAGCTTTACATTAAATATATTAAATTTAACTGTAAAATTTAATTTTTCATTTACCTGATGTTTCACTTTCTGCCCAGAGAGCCGCAGATCCAGATAAAGTTCTTTGAAGCTGCCCACGATTTCCTTGCTTAGACTGAAGATGGTCAATGAGAAATGGGATTGGCTGCTCAGGTGTTTCGGTTATTAACTTGGTCATTAATTCCTGAAGGCAGAATGGAGCATACATTTACATCTAATAATGATGAACACTCACATAGCACTGACAATCGCCAGGTACTGCTCTCTTTTATATACACCAACTAATTTAATTCTGATAACGATCTTCTCAGGCAGATTCAAGTTATTATCCTCATTCTGAGGAAACTGAAGTGTAGAAAAGTAAATTATCTATGTTACACAGTAAACACATAGCAAAAGCCAAGATGTGTTCATTTTTATTTTTATAACTGTAATTGGCCAAATATGATACTATAAATTTAATCTAAATTCTTTTAAAAATTATCATCTATGAATTTGAAATTTAGGATTACTATTTTGAGACCTGTCATTATAAGCTAAAGTTTTGATAAAACTTGCCTTATATCTTATATACCAATGTTATTTTTCCTTCTTAACCACATATAAATATCCCCAAATGAAAAAAAAAATGTGTTGGAATAAAAGAAACAAGTCACAGAATCACAAAACCAGAAAGTGTCTTAAACTGGCCTCCAAACAAAACAATTTTCTTTCTCCAAAAACCCTGATGGATACTCATTCTTTCTTCTTTTTCTTAATAAGTTAAGCAATGGAGATTTCTCTACCTTCCAAACAAGCTACTCTATTTATGGACAGCTCTAATGATGCCCTAAATTGGGCATAAATCTGACTCAGGGTAATGTCTACACACTGATTTTTTTTTCTTTCTTTTTTTTTTTTTTTTTGCCAGTCAGGAACAGCAAAGAGCAAGCTCCAATTTGCGGTCAGCTAGAAGGCCTGGATTGTTCTCATATGAACCACTGCCAAATCACATGGGTATCATTTTGTGCTGTGGAAGGGTGTCTGTGAACTTGCATGCACCACTTTACATTCCTATCAGTCACATTTCATGTTGTTGGATTTAGCCCAAAATTCCAGTCTGTAAATTATCATTTTAAGTTCAGGATCTGTGAGAGGCAGTGGTCCTTGTGAGTAGGCCAAAAAATCAGATACTCAAGTGCTAACAGAAGGGATATTGGAAATAAATTTCCCATTCCACTGTCTTTTTTTTGTTGGTAGCCTAGTGCCTCTGCGTTGAATGCTCTTCTCTCAGATGTTCACATTGCCGGCTCATCATCATCTGTCTCCCGTAATACCTTTTTAGATACTAGTCTTCAGAAATCTTTATCATTTCATTATTTCTTCACAGCATTTAGCACTCTCCAGAACCATCTAATTTGTTTTCTACTCCTTCCCTACTAGAGCACAAAGAGCAAGGATTAGCCTAGTTTGATTTCTATTCCCTTTCTAGAGCCTGGAACTCTACCGAGCTCATAGGTGGTGCTGAATAAATGAATAAATGCTTGGCTTATAAACTGCAGGTAAATATTAGTATAACTAAAGTATCTCATTGTCCTAATAAGCAGTAATGAAAGCATCCATAGATTTCTTAGGCCAGCAAAATATATTCTTCTGATCTCCTATACAAGGAACTACTTTCGTGATATCTCAGAGTTACTTGTTGACATTTACAAAAATCTAAAAACACAAATTTAACTGTGCAGAGGCTAAATGTAATTCGTAGATGACAAGATTCCAAGGTGATCTTAGAGACATGGATACAATACTTCAAGCTATCTAAAAAATGTGCAGATAAAGTTGGAAGTAAAAGGGGAAAAGGAGTTCTACCGTAAATACACTGTGAAGAAAAATATTTATCAGACAAATGTAATACTTTCTTCTGTATTCTGAAAAACAGGTAAGCAAAAACCCACTGACATGAGGCTCCTTCATTTCTACTATTTAAAATATCTATTATTCTAGTCATAACTAAAAAGGTGATTCCTCTATTGTGGTAAAGTATTGCAGGGTTCAATGAAACCTCAATTATACATCAGTAGAATGCAATTTAAAACATTTTGTAGAAGAGATGAGTTATGTCCTATTAAATTCACTGCACATGACAAAAGCTATTAAAATATAAGAGAGAAAAATAAATAGACAGACTGTCTAGATTACACTTGTCTCATAGGGCTGGGCATGCTGATAGAAGAAGATCAGGTCAGACAACAGGTTTTTAAAGCCACACTCTCTACCCTGAAACCTTTTAAGATTTCATGCACTTTTCTTATTTACCTTTCAAATTACTTAGAAAATTTACATGGATATTCCCCCTTTTTACACTGTCTTTAGAAGATGGATAGAGTCATAATATAATCAGTCAATTTTTAAAAATATCATGTCTAGTAACTAATTTTAGCTATCCTTATATTCCATTAATGAATATGTGAAAGTAAAGATAGGATAAATCCAGACATAAGCAAAATGAAAACAGTTACTGTTTGCAGTAGGGTATGCTGGGCATCATGTGTGGGCAAGAGTCTAGTTTTAGATCACAGTTGCCCCTTGAACAACCCGAGTTTGAATGCTCAGGTCCACTTACACATAGACTTTTTCATTAAAGTTTTGGATGAGTCTAAAGTTATAAGGGGATTTTTGACTGGGGGGGGTGTGCCCCTAAACCCTTGCTCCGCTCAAGGCTCAACTGTATTGTAAGAAGAATCACCCCAACACCCCCTCAGGCCCTGTGTCCCCTGGCATTAGAACGTGAATGATTCTGAGGACTTGCACTTGACAGAAACCTCTTTCTCAGGCACGAAAATTTAAAACTTTGGGTTTGCAAAGACGCTCCTAGCAACAAAAAGATTGATTCCCCCCAACTCCCGCCTCCCCCCCTCACACAAGGATTTCTACACAGTGACAGACCTAAGGAGCCTAAGGGGCCGCTAGAAAGGACTGATGCAGTTGGGATGCCAGGCTGGAGACAGGAACTGGACCCCACAAAGTTTCACAGTCTTATCATCCTCCATAAGGAAAAAAAGTATCCTAGAACATCAAGCCAGGGTCCCGGATGCAGGATGAACACCATTCTGGAATGTTCTGTGCTTTCGGGGACGGAGAAGGGGCTCTCAACTACCACTCTTAACCACGACTGCCACCGTGGTGACATGAAATTCCCTAGGCGCCAGAACCCGAGCATCTGCTGCGTGGGGACCACCTGCCGGCCACGCTGGGCCTCAACGGGCCGCCCCTGCGCCGCAGGCTGGCAGGTGCATTGACCTCGCGTGACCCCGGCTCCCGGCTGTGCCCTCGACGGCGGCACAGCGCAGACCCAGGCGCAGGCGCACTATCACCGTCCCCAGAAACAAGGAGATGATGAAACTGGGAAGAGGAAGGGATGGGGAGAAGGTTTAGGGATCCTAGGAAGCCAGATTAACTCTTGGTAAAAATGGCTCACAGTTTCCAGCGACTGCTAATAAAACTGCAGTTCAAAGGTGCAAAAGATAGCTCCGATCAGCCCAAGCAGAACTAGTGTCAGTGTTTGGATAACATTATGAATACGATCCTAGGGAATGCTGATCCTACTGTGTTAAATCATATGTTTACCAGTGCAGCCTTCAGTGGGGTTCTTGAGGGCGGGAAACACGTCTTAGACATCTTTGTCTCCCAAGATCAAAGAACATGTTGTTCTTGGCACGTTTGCTCGAAGAATGAATGAACAAATGAATAAATTATGTCAGTAGCATTAGTAAAAACCTTCTGTACTGCAAATTACCTGCAAATATATATCTATATACACATACACACATATGTATATGTATGTATATGTGTATATATACATAGATATCGTGGCATTCAAAACTATAAACTGTTCTCAATTTGCAGTTTCATCTCTTACGCTCTAGACTGTACAGATAGCAAAGGTCCCTTTGATACATCTTTCCCTTTGTAATCTTCTCATTTCAAAGTAAACAAGACTGATACGGTTCAAGGTTTAGGGAGCTTACATTCTTTGAAAGAGTAAGGTGGTAAACAAATAATCGAATTAATGAATAAAACATAAATTTTGGAAACCTCTATGGAAAAAAAAGATAGTGTAACATATGAGAGAAAAATGAGGGTGGTGTATATATTACATAGGTGATCAAGAAAGCCTCTGTAAGGAGGTGGTATTTGATCGGAGACCTGAGGGTAAAACTAGAAACAGATATTCAAAAAGCTAGCATTCCAGGCAGACAGGACAGTAAATGTGAAGTCTTCTGGGCATTGAAAAGCTTAATACATTCTCAAGAGCTATAAAAATGCCAGTAGGGATGAAATAGTGTGTGAGCTGAAGAGGTAGACAGATGCCAGACCTTGCAGAGCCTTGTCAGCTAAGGCGTAGAGTATGATTATTGCTTTAAAAGGAATGCAAAGCCAACAAATGCTGCTAAGGAAGAGAGTGGCATTGACTTACCCTTCCAAAAGATGTTCTCTGACCACTATATAAAGGTCAACGGAGGAAGCCGAAAGAACTATTCAAAAACCACTGAACCGCAGTGGTGGTGTAATCAGGTGGCAAAGCAGTGGCTTCACTTTACACAGAGTTCAAAAGTGGACCTGACTTGGAGAAGGAGTGGGTAAAAGCAGCCTGAAGGATGAATCACCTAAGTGTTGAGTTTAAATGAATGAGCTGATACTTGTACCATTCATGATGATACAGAACAATGAATAAGAAATGCTTTAGGGATGGGAGACCAAGTGCTCTAATCTGGGCATGATAATAGGAGCCAGACAGATGAGATATGATAGTACTTACAGTAATTTTTAAATTAATATTTTAATGCTTCCTTTAGACTCTCAACGATCCTATTTATTTGGTCAGCAAATATCGAGCACCGACTACTTGCCAGGCACTGTGTATTGCAGATAGTGAAAACAGAAAGGCACTCTGCTCTGCAGTTGCAGGTGTGGGTCTGCAGATTTCCTCTTCAGTTTGCTTTGATTATCCCCATAATGTAGGAGTGTCAACAGCAGAAACAGAGAATGGGAGATGAGGACTTGGAGCTTGGAGCAAAGGGAAACAGATGTATAATAGTGACCGAGGAGTGTATGCACATGACTGGACTAGGAATGTGATGATTGACTCCCTGGCCAAATCAGACCTGTGGTGACAAATTTCAAGCAAGACAAATTAGTGTGGTAGTGTGTTTTTCTCCCAGCCATGTTCAGTTGCACAGGTGTAGGCACAAAAGAGGTAACAATTTCTATGTAGGCAGGATTATGGGTTAGCTTATTGAGTTGGATGAACTGAGAGAGGACAAGGCACTTAAGAGTACATGCAAGGAGACAACCACAATGACTGGCCACAGATCTCAGGATCTAAGCTGGACAGGAAGCCGAGTGAGGACATCAAGGAGGTAAAGGAAAGGGAAAGTGTGGCAGGGTCAATGAATTGGATGTCCAGGTAGAGTCAAAGAAAAGCTGAAGTTGGGATACTAGGGGTAGTGAGCTTGAAGGGGAAGAAAAGATGGCCAGAAAAAGATGCCTGAAAGTGAGGCTATGGAGAAGCTGTAGTTATCAGTGGCAGTGATACATGTGGCTGAGGCAAGAAATCAGCTAAAAATCATTGGTTGGAAGGAGTTCAATAAAGACACTGGGATTATGGGAAGGTTATCTACACATACATGAAAACTGTCAAGAATGAACACAGGTGTGCTATTAGAGAGTGTGGCAATAATTAGGAATTAAAGTTATCAAGGAATACAGGGGAACCAGCCAGGGGTCTGCAGAGAAAAGTAACAATGAGAGGTAGTGGCAACATAATCTGAAGACATCAAGTTGAAAGATAGGACTATTTTAAAAATATCTTTGAAATCTAGCAAGTCTAACATACTTGAGTACTAATCTTCTTTATTAGAAATATTTCCTCAGCTAGAAACACCATACTGTTACTATTAAAATCCAAAATGATAGGATATGACATTAATAATCAAATTTGCATATTCATTTTCAATAACTAGTAATATGCAGAACACTAATATGCAGAACACTAAGTCAATATACAAAAAAGTTAACTGATAAGGCATTTAATACTAAACCTACATAAAAGTAAAGCCATGACATTAGGCAGAAACAAATTCTTACATAAATTAATTTGGCAGCATATATTTCCTATGGCTTATAAAAACTAAAGCATATCGATGTTATCAGTAATTACTGATAATAAGTTTCTAATTTACAACACCTAATACCCCCATTCACAGAAGGTATGCTCTAAACTTTGTTTATATACACTTTGTATAAGGTTTTGAAGCATAATGTAGGTTTTGATAAGAAACAGACATCTTGTGCTTAAGACCAAAATTCCTTAACAAACAATAAATAGTTTCAACAAATCCTCAGTTTCCACAAACCCTCGCCGCATCTGATCGAGCTCAGTGCAGCTGGTATACCTCAAGGTGATTTAGAAAGATTCACAATCATTCACTAAAATCAACTTTCCGCTGAGGCAATGAAAAATCTTGCCGCTGTTTTCAACACTATTTTACACATGAAACATGCTGTGTATGCTTATATATTTTTATTTAACCAAAAATATTTTCCTTCAACACTAAATCCAGACCACAGATACTATATGGAAGCCATGTGGTTTTGTGACATTCATGCAACAAGTTAAATACCTGTTGTTCTTGTGCAGTGTAGTGGAAAGATCATGCCCCAAAGTCCTATTAAAATAACAGAAAATATATTATTTACAGAATGAAACACAATGGCAAGAGATAACAAGAGAGGGTTCCATCGATGGCTAGAGATTTGAGAAACTCTGGAAGCAGGTGGGATAAGACTAACAGTTACATCAAAGCATGGGAGATGCTACCACTCCAGACGAGAAGAAAGTTCCATGCTTTCTGAGAGCCAAAGAGAATGTTCAAGCTAAAGCAGAAAACCAGAGGCCAAGGCAACACCAGCAGTGCAGTGTGTTCAAGAGCTGCATTCTGAACAGCTGAGCTGGTGGGAACCGGCTCCCTCTCCTGAGGGGTGCTGTCAACGGCTGGGGCTCAGCCCACAGAGTCAGGCCAGAGAACTCTTGTCCCATGCCACCTGTTTGAGAAAGTCTCCAGGAACAGTGTTGGACCCCAAGAAGCTGCAGAGTAGACCTGAAGGTAACCCTGGACCGCACATCTCACGGAAGGTGGGGACAGACGCCTGGGAGGAATCACCAGGAGACCTTCTACCCCCAGAGCAAAGCCCTCCTCGCTGGGCGCTGTGGCTTCCGCTGATGTGTTATGCGAGGAAGCCAGACTGTAACCTCTCTAAGCTGACTCATGTGGCCATCCTTGCCAATGAAGGGGTCAGGTGGGGGAATCTATAGAAATACAGAAAAACCCAGATAAGCTACCCAGAATAAGTAACCTTATCTTTCATTCATATATATAGAAATCGACAACCAAAAAACACCAGACATTTTAGGAAAAAATGTACAAGGATATAAACAGAGAAAAACTGAGCCAAGAAGAAATAGAACTATTTCAGGAAACTGCTGGAAAAATGCTGCCTTTATAACACAGGAATTTGTTGCCGTGAAAAATGAGATACCGGAAGAAAATATAGGTTTCATGAGGATTAAAAAATTATTGCTAAAATCAAAATATCAATGGAAGGACTAAATAAGTTTGAGGCCAATGTTAGTGATCTAAAAAAGAAAGCTAAATAAATCCAATGATGAATAAAAGAAATACATAAAATCAGGGAAATATAAACTAAGAGGTATAAAAGGAAGATCCAGCATCCTTTTTAAGAAGCATTTCAGAAGAATACAGTGACAGTGCAGAAAAGAAAATGAAGAAAAATGTAATCACCCCCTAAGCCAAAGAGATGCCCAAAGCATCAGACTGAAGGGGCTCAGAGTTCATGAAAAGACCCATAACTAAAAAGACTCTGATGAAATGTTCTAAGCTGACAGACAAAAATAAAATAATAAGAGATTTCAGAGGGGGAGAATGCAGCCTATAAAGAGAATCTGACGGATAATTAAGCTCTTCATCAGTAAAACAATGTTTTGTTCAACAACGAAGGGCAATTCCTTTCAGATTCTAGGGGCAAGCGAGGGAATGACCCTAGAATTTCATGAATGTGTCAAACCTGTGGGTAAAAACTAAGGATATTTTCAGACAGAAAATTCAGAGTTCATCTCTCTCACACCCTATGTAAAAAAAAAAAAAAAAAAAAAAAAGTTAAAGAAATACTCTGTAAAGACACACACAAAAAAAGACTAAGAAAAAGTATGAATTGATTATAAAATCAGAGGCAGCCAGGTACAGAGAAATGTGGTAAATTGTAGAAAGAAAAAGAATTTAAATATAGAATTAGACCATTAGTAAGTTTTTCAGGTGATAGTATTTTAATAAAAACGAGTTACTTTTCCATTTTTATGGGTACGGTCCCTCCATACAGCCCTTGCAGGCACAACACAGAGGCAGCCCCCCAACACCCTACTCCTGGGGTGGCCGCCGGCCTCCTGCACCAGGTGGGCCTTCCTTTCTCTGAGCCTCCACACCTCTCTTGGGCTCCAGGCCACCCAAGAAGGAGTCCTCTGAGACACCGAGACCCCCGTCATCTATGGGAGGACAGTGTTGCCGGAGAGGGTCCCCAGCCAGGGCAAGCAGAGGACCTCCCCTCACCCTCCAAACCCTCCAGAAGGCAGGTCACACCACGCATCTCTCCCTGCTGAGTCCTCAACATAAGCGCAGGCCCCCACTCCAGCTTGTCACCCAGACTGTCAGCCCAGAGTCGTCTGCAAATTCACCAATCTGATCTATCTTTAGATCTCTCTGATCTATCTATCTGATCTGGTCTGTCTATCTTGCTATGATTCCAGACCCTTCCATTGTGTTCTATGATGGTATATGGGAAGGAGAATGAAAACCCTGTTTAGATTTACTGACACCAAAGCCACCAGCAGACCAGCAGATTGAATCATCCCTATCATCCCTCCTATTTGTTTCCTCTCCCTTTCCACGCAGGCTTTCAGCCCCATGGTTGGGTCCCCAGTACCCACCACTGCTTTACATTTCAGGGCCACGGTGCCCTCCCTCTCACACTTAGCTCTTTACCCTGAAAATGAAAATATTTTCTGTAGTTTCCTGCACCCTGGTATTTGGTAACATAGTTTTCATGTTCTTACTCCTTTGATTCTGTCCTCTAACAACATTTTTTCCCCTTTTTTTGATATTTTTCACGGCCAAGGAAGTCAGAAAATTTTGGGAAATCTAAAAGTTGGTATCCAACAATAAGAACTCTCTAAATAAGAGTTTCACTACAGCAGGAAAATAGAGCATGTCCAATACAGGTGGCTACAGATTGGAATACTGCCAGAGGTAACGACCCTCCCTGGACAAAACCTCAGATGACAGGTGAACTGTGATATGTCACACAAGTTATCACCCAGCTGTGTGTCCTCTGCCAATTTAGAGTCCACCCACCCAGTTCTCACAGAAAAGCTGTGAGAATGGTCCTAACAAGCAATGACTCAGACTGACCCACATCTTTTAATTTATAATATCTTAGGGAAGATCAGGTTAGGTAACAGCCTTACGATATTTTAGTTTACAACCTGGGCAAACCCACCAATCCCAGAATACACCTGATTCTTAGGTTTCGAGTAGCCCCAAGCTATAGGAATTCAAGTATCCTAAAAGTTCAGAATTTCTTTGCCTGCCACCTGTGAAGGTCAAGCATAGGATCCCTATGACAAAATAAGCCAAATATAAGGCACCACTGATGTCAGGCTCCAAATAACAGATGATTATTGATTCATCTTAAGAACATAGAGAGTCAAAAGACAAACTGACTCACTCATGTGTAGTAACAGGCTTCCCAAAGATGGGAGCAGCCGATGGTGAGAATGAGCAAGTCAGCAAGGGATGGAGCAAGACCTGATGGCCACAGGAATCACAATCAGTAGTCAAGGTCTTGCCTCCCAAAGGCCTCCCCCAGGTATAACTGTCCATCATGGAAGAGGTGCCATCTACTACTGGAACTTCAAGAAGTCACGTGGCACTTACAAGCACCGAACTGCACAGATGTGAAACTCCTGCCATAGTAGGAAATTTCACCAAGAGTTTCCAGCACCTCTCAGCGGCCACGGAGGGGAGAAGGGGCTGGGGTGGAGGGGTGACTCCCACAGCCCCTGTAGACATGAAGATTTCACTGGCAATCATCAATCATTGGCCACTGCTGTCAAATAAAACAGACTTATTCCTATGGATTTAGTTCAAAATGTTCACTGTAATTAGGATGAATGCTGACTCAAATATACATTCTCATAAATACACTTTCACCCTGAAACATACACTAAAGGTAGGACCGGCTGTATAATTTGCAGGGTCCACTACAAAATGGAAATGGGGGCCCTTGTTTAAAAATTATTAAGAATTTCAAGACAGTAAAAACAGCATTAAATCAAGAGTGGGGGCCTCGGAGCACGGGGGGTTGTGTGACTATGCAGGCTGCACACCCATAAAGCCGGCCCTGGCTAAGGGAGTGTTAAGAGTTGCTGAGTCAGATACTGCTGTGCTGTCAACTGCTTTTTCAGTAAATTTCCCCAATGCTAAAACTGCATATTTAGCAAAACAATTCAAATATAGCACAAATATCTCAAGAGCACTTGAAACTTTTTTGAATCGCTATAAAATTATTTCTTTGATAGGGATGTTGTGTTACATAAGTGAATTCTTCGGTGCCAAAATCATAACTCTGTTTTGTGACAACAATACTAGATTTTCAAAATATTACTTAAGCATACTATGTTTTGCTCCTACTGCTTGGTGGCAGGGATGAGGAGGCAGAGTTTGAGACAGAAACATGCCCCCAAAGTTGCTCTTTAGTGTAAAAGTGGCTAAACTTTTGTATGTATAAGCTTCCTTAGGGACAGATATAGAAGAAAATGTATAGTTTTATTACATGTAAAGTACCAGTAAAAGTATGCAGCATGCTTCCGAGTTCCCTGCCTTCGGTATAGGTAGGTTTCCTTATTACTGAATCCTTAGATAAAATATGGATGTTTGTTTTCTATGCACTACATCGAACTCCACCATGGACCCTTGAAGCCGACTGGTTTCCTATGTGGCCCTTCCTCTACCATTCTTCCCTCTTCCTTGCCAGTTACATAGTTTCTCTGCTATAATTCTAATATAACAGTTGTCCACAACTGTCCCTTCATAGGCTATAAACTCCTCAACCACAAGGATCTAGGCTCATTAATATGTCTAAGTTTCTCGTACCAACTGATGATTCATATTGATTAGGTCAGACTGTTATTGTAATTTTTTGCTTGTTTCACACGCTGAGGCAAGCGTAAGAAGTATAAAAGAGAATATGTTCCCTGATGTTGGGGAGTTTGCAATTAGTATTTGACCAATAAGTGCAGCGGGCCTCATTATGGATGTTCAAAATCTTGAATTATTGGTTGAAGCGCATGTGCGCACTCACGGTTGGATTCAGAGAGGGGTGGACACTAACAGTACATTTTCCTACCTTCCCCCAGTAAAGCTACATGTCCAGGGAAAACCCCATGCTCTTGTTCTTTGTTTGTGTCCAAATGTGGCAACTTAATCCCTGGGCACACGAAAGTTTCTCACTAGGTATTTGCACCCTGAATGTCATAAAAACCCCTTTGTATCTTTTCCACATTTTGACATTGAGGGCCATCCTCTTACTGGACATGCTATGGAGTGATTCGAATTATTGCTGATTTTCTTTTTTTGCTAGATTCTCCCTAGAGTTGCTAAAATAAGTCGTTTCAAGTCCTGCTCTAGAAAAAATTACAGAATTTAAGTTACAAAGTGTAACTGTACTGTCGCATCACTAACACACTGCAAAGCAGGATTCATTCAATCCCGGGGATCTCTACCGCATTTTCAAAGAAGCTGATTCTCTAATAGTTAATTTTCGCTACAGTTTGGCCTCCTCTCCAGAGTGGTATAATTCAAGAAATGAAATTTTGAGCACAAAATTAAATAAAAGGTACCATAACTAACAGCGGCCACTAGATGGCAACAGCAGAAATGTCATTTTTAGTACGACATGATTGAGACAACTTGCCTTCACTTAAAATGAGACATTATGAGCTTACTGTAAAGCATGAGTCCAAAGTAAGATGGAATTCATCAGTAAAATCATAGGAAATGTTACAAATTTAGAAACAAAGTTACTCTGCCTGCCACTTGGCACTTAAGTAGCAGGCCATAATTGCCAAGGAATATGTGTTCTTCCTCTCAGAAACAGCGTGTCTACTCATTCCACTCAATGTCATCACCTATGGCATTATTCTTAAATATCCTTTGCCCTCGAAGATATCTACCTTTCATTATTCAAGCGGAAGCAAAAATATTTGTAACGCTTCCATCTAATTACTGTACTCACTATTCAAAGGCTTTCAATGGCTCGCTATCGACTTCAGAACCAAGTTCAGACTCCTAACGATGGTTATATGGACTGACATGAACTGGTTCCTGCTGAATTCTTTACTTTTATCTCTTGCTAATTTTCTCTTCTCACACTCTACACTGAAATATTTCGTTTCCTTTGGTAAATCTCCTTCTAAAGGTTGTCCTTTCTCTGTTTTGCTGTGATGCTCATTTTCTTTCCTTATACATTTCTTAGGAAGCCAAGTGGGAGCAAAAGTCATGCTGTAGCCCGACTTTCAGGCTATGATGTAGCTTCCACTTGGTCACTGCAGCCTAGTACTGTTACATGATGATGGGAAAGAAGGTTCACTGCAAAATCTCTCATCTTTCACTGTTCTGCTCACATTCCCATGCCTTTTTCTACCAAAAATGTGATATTAGTATTTTATCTTTCTTCAACATAGCATCCATTTAGTTTTTTGCAACAATGAACAATTCTGCCAAGAAGAATGCATCAATTCTTCACATTTTTATATTTGATCAAATCATATTAATAAAGCTAGCATACCCTATAAGTATGTAGAATAAGATTAAAACTATCCCTCCATTTTAGAAGGGCTGGACTTGACCAACACCCACTAATATTTGAATTCAACTCATGGTACTTAAAAAAGCTATTAAGTTGTAGAAAATTCACTAAATACACAGATATAAATACATTTTCAGTCTTCACTATGTCCTTCTTTTACCAGCCCCAAACAATCAGATTAAAGCAAATGTGTTTTTACAGGATTATTTTATAGCATTGTCTTACAAATAAAATAAAATTTTGGCTAATAGATTAAATAAAATAAAAGAGTAATGTATTTCTTTAATACATTCCCTTAGGAGCCCGTTCCAAGGTCAACACTCAATCCTTGGGCTTTTTCCAGAGCTTTGTCTTTATTCCCTGAAGCCAAGAACATGATGCTATCACTTTTCAAAATCGTAATAACCTAGGAAAGAAAATGGGACTGTAATCCCTAATACAAGCATATTCTTCAAACCAGGAATAGATTGAGGATGAACTGTGGTCTGCATCCCTTAGAGTAAATTCTCAGAGGCTATCCATTTTTATATATTTAATCAAAACATTCTTGTATTAGGTATTTTTTAAAGCAAATTGGAGCCTAAAAAGTATTTGGTAAATAAAGTTATTGTGTGACAGAATTTTATTTGTAATATCTTCAAATTTTTTAAAGAAAAATAATAGTTTTGGCAGAATGTTACTTTTTTATATTTTGAAAAAATATACAAAAAGTTACAAGACTAATAATCCAGCAATCATTCTTGTGCTCAAAACTCAAAGGTAATATATATTATTTTTGTTTCCAGTTTGCTATTAAAAACAACAGAACATTGGAGTGGCTCCATAGTGTAGTGGTCAGCACATCTGCTTTACATGCAGAAGGTCCTGGGTTTGAGCCCGAGATGGAGCCACAAACCATACCCCAGGTGTTCCAAGCCCCAGGTGTGTGCCGCAAGCATGTGGGAGGAGACACCCTGCCTTCAGATCCAGTTCCTAAGGGGAAACAGCAACATCCATGGGTCAGGGGTGGAAGTGGTGGGGGAGGAATTATAAGAGGGTGGTGGGGGAATAGAACATAATAAAGAAAAATCAAACTCCCCAATGAACCCAAGTGAAGATGGGAGATTAACATATTTTAGAGATGGCTTTATATATCAGAGGAGAAAAATGGACTATATTACAGAGGAGAAAAATGGGACAATTCACCTTCTATATATTTATTTAAAACCTTTAAAATTAGATTCCTAATTCAAACCCCATGCAAAAATAAACTCCAGATTTAGTAAAGTCTAAATAGAAAACCCCTATTGGGAGAAAATATAAGAGAAAATCTTTATAATCTTAGGAAAGGAAAATATTGTGTAGATAAGAGACAAAAATCATGGCAAAAAATAAAAAATATATAATTTTAAAATCAGAATTTATATTCTCTTCAAATCAGTAACTCTTTTCACCAAGAAAACCATCCTACATGAGTGAAAAGTTTGATGAACTATTTTGTATTGAGTAGTGGTGTTCATCAATTTTCCTGGTTTTGCCCTTCTGGGCACATCGTAGGATTACACTTTCTCAATTCTGGGTGGCCATGGGATTTGCTTTGGACAATGAAGTATGAGCAGGAGTGATTTATGTCGCTCTGGGCAGAAGCCTTTAAGAGCCAGTGCACAATCTGCCATGTTCTGGTCCCTCTGCTGTGGTGCCAGCCATATTTCAGACAGTGGAGGTTCTTAACTGAAAATGAGAGACCAGAACTTACCACTGACCCAGGATGGAAACTGAGTGTAAGAAATAAACCTTTGTGTTTTAAGCTACAAAGCTTGTTATTTTTACCTCTATGGTTGTGTTTTTACCTATCACTTTGAGAGCGATATGACAGTGTCATGCTGGACTCTGATAGCAAGTGATAAAAACCCAACTCAAGTTGCTTAAGGAAAGAAAAGCAACAATTAGCGAACAAGGTCAAATCATAGAAAAGGAATGACTTCCTGGAACATTCATGGTTACCTTTCTCTGACTCATCATCATGTCTCTGAGCACATTGATCTCACGGTCTTAAACCAGCCTGTTTCACAGCATGGGGGAACATGCCACTCACCTTGAGTTTTGAGATAGGTAAAAAAATTCCCTTTTCTAATTTGAATTTGAAAACTCTCATGACAGAACTCTGGTTGACCCAGAGGTAGCCTAGCTCCCAAGGCTTGTGCAAGTAACTGTGGGACAATGGCAAGTTTTATCCTTTCTAAATTCATAATATCTCATGCTACGGTTTTTATCAGAATGAAAGGAAATATATTTCATGTCAACACTTAGCTCACACGGCAAAGTATATACAAGCTATTATTCATTGGATGACTGTGTGATAGTTTTATGTGTCGACGTGGCTAGACCATAATACTAAGTTATTTAGTTGAATACTAATTTAGCTGTTTCTTTAAAGGTTCTTTGCAGTTGTGGTTAACATCTACTATCTACGATGACAATCTACCTCATCCAATCTACAACCTATAATGACAATCTACTTCATTTAACCTACAATCTATGATGACAATCTACCTCGTCAAATCAGTTGAAGGCCTTATAAACAAAAACCAAGATTCCCTGAAGAAATTCTGTCTCCAGACCACAACGCCAATGCCCACCTGAGTGTCCAACCTGCCAACCTGATGAACAGATCCCATACTCTCCAGCCTCTACAATTACCTGCGAGATTTAGTCCTCCAAATAAATCTCTGCCGGATCTGTTTCTCTGGGGTCCCCTGACTGATCTAAACTGCAACTGTACTCACAAGTGCCCTTCATCCCCATTTTACAGACAAAAACGTGAGCTGAGAAGTGGTAGAGTTGCATTCAAACTCACACCCCCTGGTTCCAAGGACATGGCCTGGTGGGGTCACACAAACCAAATTTTCATCTCCCTCTGAAATGTATTAACTTCCACTTCTGGAGATCTGCTTTTATGTAGATTATCATATTTCTGGCTACTTCTTCTTGACCCACTTATGGTTTATGTAGAAAGCAAGGAGCCATTTTCTTTTAGTTCAAATTTTTTCGCATATTTAATCAGAAATTTGGCTACTCCAGACTTTTTCTTTCCACAGAAAAGAAACTCAATTCACAGACCTCAGCTCTCAGACACAGAACTCAACTGAAGGTGCTAAAATTTTAGGACACTTATTTAGGGAATGAACTAGCAGACTCGGGAGTGGAACTCACATCCCTCATCCCTAGTCAAGTGGATGCTCACTGCATTCTGCTTCCTTTTCATTCCTTCCATGGGAAAAAACACCCCAAATCAAAGGAAAGATACAACAACAGTGAAGGAAAAGGCAAAACCTACTCAAATTTGAAATAGAATATGAAAACCTGGTAAAATGGAGGAGTCACCTTTTCACTAATAGGAATGGTGGTGGTGCTCACTTCAAGGGCAACTGTAGCTCACCAAAATGCTGGCTCAGATGCCTTAACACACAAGTACCTTAGAAAAGAGGTTAAAAAAACAGTGGTCATCGTTAGGATTATGTAAGCCTAACAATAATTCCATCCAAAGAAACTGTCCTTGAACCAGATTTTTTTCTTATGTGAAAAGTAAATATATTTTTCTCCACGTAAGTTCCCAAGGCTTTTGGAAAATAAATAGAAAAGAAATTGTCAAAACATTTCTTCTGTATATCAAAAGATCCCTTTCTTTTATTTGGTCTCACCTTCAGATTTTTAATGTATAACCCCTTGGATGACTAAGTCTCCAAGTGCCTGATAAACTCTGAGTTCCTACGCAACAATTTTAAAAGATACTGTCACCCATGCCCTTTACGATACTATAATCACAAAATAAATCCATGCCTATAAAGAAGGAGGCTCATGGGGCATACACAACAATGTGGATGGCAAATATACTTAAGTATTAAATGTGCTCAGAATTAGTCATCGTCATAATGGCTTACAGTCATTTTTTTCCTCTGTATCAGGGTCTCTCCTATGTGCACTAAAAATACTCATCTTTTTTAGCTTGTACCTCACACCTAAGTGGCACTTAATAGCATACAAAGCAGTGACGATACCTCATTTAATTCATGGCAACCATGCAAAAATTATCATCATCACAGATGTGGAGACCAAGGGGTGTGCCCAAGATTACAGACGATGCTGGATCACTAAGGTGGAACCTGTCTTTGAATTTTGTAATTGCCTATTATTCTTTTTCTTCCACATTTTACAGGCTCCATAAGGATGATATTTTGCTCACTATCTCCCACTTTCTATCTGCAGAATCCAAGCTCTGGGAACAAGACTTAGCATTTCTTGTGCTTTCATAAACCTTCCAGATGCCTTTGGTATATGCTAAAATGTTGAGAATGCTCGTTTACAAGACAACAACCATGGAAGGTGGTTTCATAAGGTCCATTTACTCCTCTAAAGCTATGTTAGACTCCACTGGGGCCCTGGAAAGAAATACAATGAGGCTAGCAAGCCTAAAGGATGAAGGTGCTAAATACAAAATATGAGCAATTGCATTTTATCCCAAAACCCTTTATATAAGCTTTGTAAAGAGTGTTCTCCATGGAATAATGAGTAAAGAGGAGAGAAAACAGTAAGTTGAATGTATTTTGACTGGAAAAAAATTGCATGAGGACAAAAACCAGATGCAATCTTTACAGAATTCATTGTTGGAAATGATCAGTGGAAAATAACCATCAACAATAGAGAGCAATCAAGAATTCACCATGACACACTACTGGGAACCGTGCTTCCGAGCCGATCAGACAGTAGCTCCCTGAACAGCAAAGAAGTCCTACAGCAAGCATAGAAAGTTCGAGTTTATGGGCAATTCAGTGTTTATGATTAACTCAAGTTAAACCAAAATCAGATAAGGGAAAATAACATTTTTTATTCCAAACAACACACATATTGGAGCTAAAAAATAAAAAACACTAACTAGAAATGTCACATCCCTGTTTCATTTGCCTATTTTGTGTTTATTTTAGATTTCAGTAAATAACCAAGTATGTATTCACAAAGAATTAACTATTATTACTATTTTTAGTTCTGCACAATCTTTAAGAGTGCCTTTCTCTTAAAGATTTTTTTTTTAGAAAAATGTATATCAAGTATATACACAAACTGCACTGTGAAGCAAATCGATTTGTGGCAAATATACTTTTGTCTTCTGTAGGAACTGTTTTTCTTCAGAAACTTTTTTGTCATCCTCTCCACCACCGTGGCTGCCCACCCCCACCCATCTCTATTTTTAATGGTACTAATATTACCTTTTAATCTACATTTAATCCTGACCAACCCTAGCATGCTCCATAGCCCCTACCCCATCCTCACATATTCAATAACTATTCAATTACTCACCTGGTTAAACAGCCCCCATCTGCCACCTCCTTTTCCTATTCCACTTACCATCACCCTAGTTCAGGTCATCTCCATCTCTTTCCTAGTAAGAAACTCTAACTGATGCTTCCCACGTCCCAGTCATTCAACACACCACAGTAGAACGTATCTGCCTAAAGCAGCAATTTGATATGCGCTATCCTACCCAGACATCCTTAGCTTGCCTGCCAAAGTAATTACTCACTTTCTGCTTGATGCTAAATCCACTCCAGGTCTGGAACCAGTCTACTGTCCCATCACCATCTCTTGCCATCCTTCAACACGTGTGCCGTGAGCCAACTACACCGAACTGCTCCTCCAAGAAACTTTCCACTTCTGGCATGTCCATCTTTGCATTATGCCATCCTCCAACCTGGAATGCCTTAGTCACCTTCAAAATCTCTTACTGTCCTTTCAAAACCCTATATAATTCACGATTCAGCCCCAAAGTGATTTTATTTATTGATTGATTTGCTCATTCAACCACTATTTTCTCGAGCTGTCTGTTGGACAAGACACTGTGAGAGATGCTAAGGTGGAGGAGAGAGTGGCGGGACTCTGTAACTAAATGAACTAGTTCTGCCCTCAAAAAACTTAGAATGTAATTAGGGACTAAGACAAAACATAACTAGCAATAACAGAGAAAATTTTTCAAAGACATGTTTAAAGGACAAAGCAAGAACTTTCAGCCTAGAAAAGAACTTAGGTCATTCTGTAAGGATCAAAAGCAAAAAGAAAAAAAAAAGAAAAACGTTTTCTTCATCATGTCTTCTTCACGTGTAGATGCATATGTGATCTACACTAAGTAGGAAGATGAAGTGATTTGCTCCTTTACTTGAGAGGACCCCTAATGGACCACCCCACCTACCTAGTTTTTGGTGATTCTTGTCATACCATCTCCCTGAACTTAGCCTATCCTGTATTCAAATCCTCCTGGCCACAGTTAATAGTGCTAAATGACGAACTGGCCCAGTCTGACAAATGAGAGGCTTAACTGGTAATTTACTGGTTTATATACTTCCAACTAACATTTGCACTTTAAGAAGAATTTAATGCCTTTCCCCCTAGCAGAGACTATCAATCTGTGGTGACACTGCCCCCCCAGGGCTCATTTGGTAAGGTCCAGAGACATTTTTGATTGTCACGGCTGGGGGGAGGTGCTATGGGCAGTAGAGATGCTAAATATCTCACAGCACATTCCCGCACAACAAAAAATGTGTCTGGTCCAAAATGTCATTAATGGTGAAGTCGAGAAACCTAATGTCATAAGTAACATGGAAGCTTAAAGATCTAGTGGTGAAAGGCATTGTGGAAGGAGGCAAAGGGAGTCCCTCAACTTTTCACAAATCATAACAGAGCTCTGAGTAGAGCTGGCGATGACCTAAGAAAAGCCTCTATGTCATAGACAATTGGGAGCTTATAGGAGGTAACACAATCCATTTAATTTTAAAAGTTAACAGATTAGGAAGTTGTCATGTTTTTTTTTTACCTATTGATTCTAATTTAGTCTCCTGAACATATACAGAATAAATATATGTTGCACACAACAATCTTCCATGTATTTGAAAACATATGCAACATTCCCCTTGTCTTCCTTCTTAAGTTCAATATTGCTAAATATTTCAAATGTTTCTCATTATCCTAGCCATTGTGGTAATGACGATTGCATTTAGAATATTTTTAATTGAATGTTTCACTGCGTATTGATTCCCCTGAAGTTTTAAGTATCAGGTTCTGCTTTCCAAGTTCTGATTGTATCATCTATACATTTTAAAAATATAATTTGCCTTTCATCATCTAAGTCATTGGTAAAAATGTTAACCAGGACATGTTCTGGCACCAGCAACTCATTGAGGGTTGTCCTTCAGGCTCACACTCATCACCAGTCCATCCTCAGGGTGATTTAGTAAGCTCCAGATGACTACACTATACATTACTCCATCCATAACTATCACATGCATACTAAAGACTTGTCCAATTTCCTGGGAAAACGTTTCATACAAGCTATGTCTCCTATGCTGATCTTATCTATGAGGCTAATTAGCCTATTGGAAAGGAAGATTGAACTAGTGTGGAATGACTGGGTCTCAATAAATTCATGCTGCCTTTGATGGAGCATATTTCCCATTCTACGCACGCACTGTTTTTTATTATTCAACATTTAATTGCAAATTCGATAGTTTTACTACAGATCAACCAATCTTGTCTTCGGTTGATTGCAGAATATACCTACTTCACTATCTTGAAAATAAAAAACCTTCCTGCCTCCAGTGCTTGGGTATGTCCATGTTGCAGCTCAGTAAATATGACCTGGTGATTAAGAGTGTGGATATTCTTATCAAAACCCTGGCTTTGAATCCCAGTTACTCCATTTGATTGATGTAAGTAAGACCTTAGGCAAGCTAACCTCTCTGTGCCTCAAGATTCTCATCACTGAAAAAATTACCACACAGGGTTGTCATGAGAAACAAGATAATATCCTAGAGCTTAGATTAGTGACTGGCACAGAGTAATTGTAATTAATTTTATTAATTAAAGAGGGTAGACTGTGGTTTATGGCCTCAATCCAAGTTTAAATTCACAAGGATATAACTGCTCTGGACCAAAAGACTTTTAATTATTAAAAGTATATTGCATTCTTCTTTTCCCCATTTCTTTGTCTTCATCTTCCTTTTAATCAAAAACATACTATTTTGTGATGTTTAAAGATAATCCTCTTTGATAGAAAATTTATCAGCAAAATAAAGGTTGAATTATTCCACTTTTTCCATGTCATCTGTTAAGATCTCACCATCTGCTCCCACCATGAGCTTCAATTCATCATGATATTATTAGAACCTACATTTCCAATCTCCCAAAATATATTCAGAGAGAGAGAACAATACCTTCGACTGAGTGGAAACAGGAATTATATGTACATATAAGGACTAAATCAATTTCCTTGTCAAAATATTTTTATGTATCGAAACAACCAAGTTTAGCCCATTAATCTGCTAGTAACCTACAAAGGCAGAGGGTAAACTGTGACTATAGAGTAAAGTCATACTGGCTTCTACTGAGCATCTTTATTCTCCCTAAGCACTCAATGTTTTTCATGATAAAATAGTTAACCAAAAACCTTTGAATTTTAATATTAACCAATTAATTTTGCCCTCTTTCATTTAACAAATAAAGCAATATATCGGCAACAAAGGCAACCGGAGGCGGAAGCCAGCTCCACATCTCACACAGGCTGTACCTCACCCCAAAAGTGATGTGGGGGCCCCTCAAAAAATCCAGAATTGATGCAAACAGCATATATTTGTATTTTGAAACAAAACTGGCCAAGGTCACTGAATGCGTTTCTTTTGATCCATTGGTTCTGCTGCTGATCACTTTTCCCTCTGTAATTAAGGAGCCAATTAAAACTTCAAAGAAGAGGGTTGAGAACTCTACATGGATAATGACTTGAGATGCAAACAAAATTTTGAAAAAGTTTCTGAAACAGAAATGGAAGAAGCCAAATTTCCATCTCAAAAGCACTTCGCTTTAGTTCAAGTTATAGAAAAAGGTAAAACTTCCCTTGTTCTTACATCTGCTGAGAAGGGGCAATGTGGTCATGTGCCTCCTTATAAGTAGGACATACATCCGAATGGCAGACAACTTGAAACACACCCAAGTCTTGCACACTGCTTTTAATGGAACAGAAATATTCCTCTCACCCCACTAAAAAGCTACACAGTTTCATTTAGACTGTCCAATGATACAAACCTGAATTCTCTCAATCAATAAATATTCTTTCAGCACCTAGCACTGCCAGAATATTTTCCTGGGCACACTACCGCAAAATATTCATGAAGCTGCCAGTGACCACAAAGAGGATCTGAGCAATTCTCACCAAAAACTAAAGAATCAGGACAAGCTGCAGTTTGTAGGGGAGGTGGGGAACAGAGTGGAAGAGATTTTTTCCTTGTATTCCTTTTCAGAAACGTGCATTGTTGCACCTCTACAGCTCAAAGCACACATCTGAATGTGGTAACTTAGAGGCATACTCAGCATTCTCACATCACGAGTATAGATGCATTTCCTGGACCTAGAAACAAAGGAACATTGCAGACCTGAATATATTTCCTCAGTAGGCAGCTTGAAGGGAATGCACGTGTTTAGTAACATAAAGACTATAAACTGCAGAGGTACCACTGGAAGAAAAATGTTTTGATAGGGGAAGGGTGGGACCCAATAAGCAAGACACAGACCCTTTGAGCAGCTCTTGAATGATCACAGCCAGCTCTGCATGGTTCTGAAGCAGGAGATGGTGAGATGGGGGACACATTTTCATGGGTGACACCCTGGCCCAAATTTAGATGAAAGGTTTTATCCTTAATGTGCACCATACGGTACAGCTGAAATACCTTCAGGACTTTCAGTAAAATTTTACTAAAGACGAAGAAGTAAGAAAAAGAATACGAACACTGTCATGGTACTTACCTCAGATAATTTTCCTTTCAAGTGTGTACTGGACCTAGGATGACAGCCATATCTTGCCTGTCATTTGCATATCCTGATTTTGGCCTGATGCTGTCCTTAACCTCTGTTGCACTGAATAGCCTCACGGGTATACAGACCCCATGTCAAGTCGGAAGGGAAAGATAACACTTCTGATCCCTGGAGTCATCCTTTCATTTTCTAATTCTTGTCTAAGGAGACTCCTTTGTCTCAGGAAGATGGAGCTGGAAATAAGTCCAAGTGGCAAAAAAGTAAAGTAGACACATCAGAAGACATGATATGAAGTGCAAGCACAGCATTCTGAACTGTCAGCCAAAAGCATTTGAATTCACAGAAAAGGATGATCTCTAGGACTGAACCCTGAGAATATTCCACATTGAAAGAGCAGGTGGAGGTGGGAAAATTCTGAAAGGAGATTGAGAAGAGATGGTTTAAAAAGCAGGAGGAAAACTAGGAGCGGGTGGTGTCACGGGAGCTTAGAGAAGACAGCGAGCGTCTCATTGTGTGGAATGGCCAGGAGGCCTGGGCAGGTGGGGGACAGATGCCTCTGATGTAAGGCACCGTGGTCAAATGACACATTGACAGCAATATTCTCTACCTGTCGTGTTCAACACAACAGCCACACGTTACTATTACGCTCACAAAATGTAGCTAGTGAGACTGAAGACTGACTATTTGATTTGATTTAATTTATTTCATCTAATCTCACCTAAATAGTCATGTGTGACTAGCGGCTGCTATATTGGATAGTGTAAATAAGTTTAAGAAAAGAGAAGGCAAAGTACCCTGTAGTAGTTGAAGTATGAGCTTTGATCATCAAAAAGACAAATATAACAAGTGCTGGTGAGGACGTGGAGAAAAGAAAACCCTCGTGCACAGCTGGTGGGAATGTAAATTGGCACAGCCACTATGGGAATCAGTGTGAAGATTCTTTAAAAAATTAATAACTACCATACGACCCAGCAATCCCACTTCTGGGTATTTATTCAAAGGAAATGAAAACATCTTGAAGATAACTGCACTCTCATGTATATTCAAAATAGCCAAGATACAAAAACAACCTAAGTGTCCTTCGATGGATGAATTGATTGAGAAGTTTTATACCCATACACAGACAGACAGACAGACACAGACGCACAGACACACACACACAGAATTAGTATTTAGCCAGGAGAAAAGGAAATCTTATCACTTGCAACAGATGAAATTTGGCATTCTGCTCAGTGAAATAAGTCGCATAGAGAAAGACAAACACTGTATGATATCACTTCTATGTGGAATCTTAAAAAGCCAAACTCATAGAATCAGAGAGTGGAATAGTGGTTACCAGGGGCAGGGAAGGGGGGGCCATAGGGAGATGGTCAAAAGGTAAAAAATTTCAGCTATACGATGAAGTTCTGGGAACCTAACGTACAGCACGGTGATTATAGTAAACAACACTGCACCGTACGCTTAAAGTCGCTAAGAGAGTAGATCTTAAATGTTTTCACCACAAAAAAGAAATGTTAATTATGTGACATGATGGTGTTAGCTCATGCCAGGGTGGTAATCATTCTGCAATATGTGTATCAAATCAACAGTTTACATCTTAAACTTATACAATGTTGTGTCGCTTATATCACAGTAAAGCCAAAAAAATTATGAGTACAAAAATTTAAAAGTATGAGCTTTAGACTCAGATGCATCCCAGGTTCATATCTTCCACTCCATTTATGCTCTGTATATTTTGGGAAAGTTATGTCACCTCTCTAAAACTAAGATTCTTCACATGCAAAATGGGCATGAAAAAATAGTGTCACTGTTAAAAGTATTAAATAACTAATGTGTTTTAAGGGTTGGGAGTTATGGAAGCGGTACCCATGAACAACTTACAGAGTAGATAAATGGATGGACCTCTAAGCAAAAATCTATTACAACAACACATAAGAGGGGAAGACAGATATAAAAAGTTATCCAGGAGAGACTTCCCGACCTGTATGGATGTATTTAACAAACCTTTTTACAAATAATCTTTGCAACAGGAAAGGTGATGCTCAACTACAGAAATATAAAAAGCAGTCAATAAACAAACATGGGCAGGGCTCATCCAAACCCCATGCAAAGAGAAGATCTTAGTAATCGGTCTTTATCTGGTCATAAAAGCTAAACCTTCCTCTTGTGGGACTAATGTATTGGGCCATCCTGTTGCCAGTACATTTAGCTCTTGCTGTTCAGTCAGTGTCCCTATAGAATCCCCGAGTCTCACACAGAGATATTCTTATAGGGAGAAAACACTGGAACATACATTGTTTGTCTGTTTTCAGCCCCAGCAATGAAGACTTCTTACAGAAAAAAATCAATGATGCATTTTTAAGTAATAATTTTCTTCTCATAAAGCTTGACTTCAAGACAAAAAAAATCTTTCTGGTCATGCCTACCAATGTTGCTTGTCCAGGAGACAGCTACCAACCTCCTTTTGCGAGGTAAATGTAGCTTTCTGCTGTCCTCCTCTGGCTGGTATGCATTTTGGTATGTATATATATATATTTTTTTTCCAGAGGTTGGTCATCCTTGCAGGATGTCAAGAGCTAGTCTCTGGGCTTTTCAAACCAAGGCTCAGGTCTTAACAGCTTTTCCTAAGATGATGTTCTCTGATGGCTGTCATCTATCTACAGCCATCAGCAGCAGGGGTTCCCCGCCAGAGGCTATACCTACATGCTTTCTTAATAAGAAAAGTTTTAAGCTATTTCAGAAATTGTGTGAAATTAGAAGACAGGCTAGAATTATGGAAGATCATCTCACTTAGATGGGCAGATGGGAGTATCCCTGGAATTGTGAGTGGAGTCTTTCACAGAAAGGTAAGTCACATAGAAGCAAAAGAAATCATCGCTCTCAAAAGAAAAAGCTGATAGTTTATAAATCAAGCCTGTCGTACTGAGAGCAAAGACATGGACTGACCCTTCCCCCTCCTTTAGATTTTAGAGCCTCTTGGGTTCTCCTGGGCCTTACACAGAGCAGGTTGGAACATCTAGGAAACAGATATGTTATTTCCAACTAATAGGGAATGTAAAACTTTAAAGATTAGGCAGAGTAATAAGAGATCCAACTGCAAAAACTAACTTGAGTGGGACACAGTATCACCTTTTTAGACTCTTTATCTTATTTGTATTGAATGGAAAAGAACTGATTTAGTATCTAGTACCTAAAATTGACAGAGAGAGAGAATGAGAACCAGCAATCACAAAAGAGGCTGAATGAAACCACAGCAAGATGACAGAAAACTGCAGATTACTGCAGAAAACTCCGCCAGGACCTTGGGACATCAAGTTTCTACTTCTTTATACAAACTATTTTCACATGTCATTACAATCTGTTTTTCCAACAAGCCTAGAAAGTGGCACAGAATCATGTGATCACCATTATTTCTGTTGTACAGATAAGAAAATAGAGGCAAAAATATGGAGAAAAATGTGTGAAACTGAGGAGATCATAACTTGTAAAAATCTTAGGAGAGCCATTTGGTAATATAAGTGATAGGCCTTACACTAAGCACATCCTTTTACACAGTAAACCCACTGACAAGAATTTATCCTAGGAAGTAATCAGATCTATGTATATATCCATCAAAGCAATAGTTATAATTGCAAAGATGATAAATGTCCAACAAGATAGAAAACTGGTTAAATATGTTATGACGTATCTATGTGAAATGCCATTAAATTCGTCAGTGGAATTTTTTACATGAGATGTTTCTAAGTGAAATTTTCCAGTTGCCAAACAATTTGTGTAGTATACTTCAAATGTGCTAAATAATAAATACATGTACAAAAATACTGGAAAATATATATTAAAAATTTAACAAATGTTATTTCTGATGATGGGGTGATAGAGGACTTTTGTATTTACTTAAATAGTTTTACTTTTTATTTTTAATTGATGGTTATTTAGCTAATTTTAAAAGGAAAAAAATGAAATTCACACATGTATGGTGCTCAAGACACACGATCTGTAACATATTTAATGTACCTATTTTAAATGTTTTGGTGTTTTACACATAGGATATAAGTGGTGGGGTGTTTTAATGATGACAGAATATTCAAAAGGCAATATTTGCAAACCAGAAAATGCAATACTGACTGTACATGGAATGCAGGGATTTAGTGGACTAATTAGAGCCTGGTTAGTTAACATAGAAAAGCTCTTTAGGAGATTTAAAGTTAGAACAGGGTTTTTGAATACAGATTCATAAAATTTATTGTTTTCCCTTCTTGCTAAGAATTATGGCCTAATCTCCTCCTTTGGATAATGTGACAATTAAACTAGCCAATATCATTAAGCTTCTCATTACACTTCTTAAAATATTCAGAAAAAAAAAAATTGAAGTATTTTTTCATTAACTTATTCTTGTGCTAAATAACTAAATCCTTCACGTTTTACTCATGATAATTTCTTCTAGAATTATTCATTGTAATTCCATCACCTCCAAGTCTTCTTTTCCCTAGGACAACAAACTAGCTCTCATCTTTTGCCTGCATTTTATTATCTAACTTATTAAGATGGGCTCTCAGTTGGAATTTAGCCTCAAGGCACAGTTCAACACATGAAAAGGAGTTAATGTTTTCCCAAAAGAATTTTTTTCTGCGTGTGTTGTAAATCTTGATTGCCTTGCATTGAATATTATATTTATATACATACACACATGCATGTGTGTATACTCATATATATATATATACACACTTATATACATATACTCTTTTAAGCCTGGGTTTCAACCCTGAGTTTCTTTCCAAACTGTCTGCACACATAACGTATTTGCTGAGCTCATCCATCTCTTATGTATATCTATCTACCAAGCAGTATGATTGAATTCAGCTAGTGTGGCACAAAGTGGTTTTTATGACAATGAAATATCAATGTATTCAATATGCCCCAGTGAGAACTGAGACATCCGGGGCCTGCGTTCATCCAATCTAAAAAACCTGTCAACAGTTTGGCCAGCTTGACAGCCGCAGAGCCAAATAATGATAGAAACACACTATGTTGAAAGCAGGAAACTGTCCTAATCAAAATGTCACTTCTGAAAATATCTTTTTAGGAATGATAATACTGTAAACAGAAATTTCCACAGTGATAATTAAACATAATTAAATGCTAGATTGCTTTTCAAGCTTTTCATTCTCTACAACTTATTTTTCTGAGCCTAACTCTATTTCTCTTTCAAGTCCATCTTATTCTCATCAGAGCAAAATGCAGCTACCTTTTTTTTTTTAATCTTATCAAGTAATTTTAGAGGCATTTTGGGCCATATAATAAATCTCAATGGCTCTGAAGACATTTTGTCTAACCATAAGCAGAGCCTCAGCTTAATGCACAGCAAGATGAAGGATGGCAGCAGCTACGTGCCAGTGAGGGACGGGATAGTGTCCTGGCACATCTGCATCCAGGACAGCAACATGAGTTTTCTTATTTTCCAGAAAGTAGCCTACACTGGTCAGGTTTTATTTTATTTGGACATTTCACACATGTGTCTTTGTTTTAAAAGGAACCAGTGACTCGTGGAAGGAATCAGATGATGTTGCAAAAATGAACCAAGGGAGGATTGAACCAAGGAGGAATAAATGGAGGGAAAGAGAAGAGATGAAGCTGCAGCAGCAGCAGGAGGGAGGCCTCAGTCAGAAGAGCAAGCACAGTGACAGAGACCTTCGTAAAGTGTGCCTAAGTCAATGTCACTGCGGGGGCAGGGCAGGAAGGGCAGAGGGAGGTAAACCTCATGCTGAGCTAACTCACCTATCTGTAGGAATGTGAAAACTATATTAGATACTCTTCTTTTGTGGGGAAGGACACCAATCCTTCCTGAAGTTTCGTCCAGAAAACAGTTCTGACTCTTGCCACCAGGAATGGATAGGCCTGGGACTGACAACTACTGACAACTAAAGTCATACTAGAATTTCCAACGAATGCAAAGCCTTTGCTTCTCAAATATCCAAATGGCCAAAGCAGACCGTCATCGTGTTATTCTTCAAACAATCATTAGCTATAGGCTATTGGTTCCAAAATAGTGTAATATTCAATTTTAGTTAATAAAATATATAAATGTTTTATTAATTTAATACTGTCAGTGGATATAAGTGTGATTATTTTGTTCGTACAGCAAGTCTTTGAAAACTGTGAGAAACTACTTTTAAAAGGTATTTAATAATACACAGGGAATTCATATAAATGTTCGATGCCTCATTTTCTCTTCATTTCAAAGATAATCCTTCACTTTTTGAAATTTAAAATATTAGGTGTCTATTTTTAGCTGGATGGTCTTAATGTCAGCCATTACATATTAATCTAGATTTCAAACTTTAAAAATAAATATTCCCAACTCAGGCATCCCAACTTTTCTATTATTTATCCCCCAATTTCCTATCGTATATGTACATTGTTTAAAATGTTCGGGGTTACAAGTAACAGAAACTAACTAACTTAAATAAGAAAGGTTACTGACTGGTTTACTCAGCTAGAAAGTCTTCAGCTGGGCAAACTTCACATTGGTTGACTAAAGGACCCACAGACATCATGATGACCCAGCAAGAACCGGCCACTTCTCTGCTTCTCTGCTCTGCTCTGCATACTACAGGTTTCATCCTAAAACACACTCCCTACATCATCATAGGAGAATCTTAAACCTAAATCTGCCCAACAGACCAGGGCATGGGAAGTTAGGCAGGCAAATTATGCTGGAGGCTGTTACCATACAAACATAAGCATGGAAAACAGGGTATGCTCAATCTCTTGTACACCTTTGGGGGGTTTTGTTTGTTTTTATCTATTATGTTAAAACACAGTTGAATACACAGGCATGAACAGAGTGAAGTAAAATGATTGAGAGGAAAGGAGATAGGTACACAGTATGTGAAAAGAAAGACAGGGAAACCAAAAGGAGGTGGCACGGTGACCCTGCAGGTTCTAGGTGGCCGGGCCCCCCAACCACCATCCAGCCACACCCTTCATCCCCACCTTATTCTCTATTCCTGAGGCACATGGCCTCATCCCAGCTTCAATTAGGCCTGGCACCGTGCAAATCGTGCAAAGCCTGTTACATTTTTCTTCTGCAAATTATGAAATCATTTCTTTAAAAGTCCATACTCTGCTACATAATACAGGAGCTAGGACTCAAAACTTCACTTCCTTCAGCAGCTGGTTTCCTTCTAAGGTTACACCAATAGAGGAGTCAGGGAAAACTGAACAAAAGAAAGAGAAAAGGGACTCACACCATTCTGATCTCTTGCTATTTCTGTCGAGATAGCCCCACAGTACTGTCTAACCATCTTTCTGAGAAAAGGGCCCTTTCTGCTGAGATTCTAAGTTCTGACAACCCCGGTATCTTGCCTTTATACCTACAGTTCTAGGATAGCTCCTTCCAGAAGTTATTAAATTTGTGTTACCCCAGTTTTTCCCTATTTGCTTTTTTCTGTCTCCCAACTCCTATTCTACCAAGTCTGCCAATAAATTATCTGTTAAAATACCAAATGTGGTTTCTATTTTCCAAGTGGCTCCTGACTGATAAAGCACTTAGGATCAAGACCCTTGGATGGAACTTTGTGATTAGCTTGGTCATGTGGTTGGCCTTGAACTCCAATGTTAACCTCCTTACCAATGAGAATTATGATGCCAACAACATGTGACATGCAGACACATCATAATTTAAAATACTATCCCCTCTGATTGTGATGAATTACTTACAGAAGCCAGTGCCTTGGAGAACCAAGCAGCTAACACACTTGACCACTATTGTGGGAATGGTGAGCATAAGGACTAAAGTAATGGTGATATAAGGAGGTTTCTGCCCAAACTGAGAGCTTACAGTAGGTATCGTGGCAAACTCAGAGCATTAAACTCAGCTCGAGTCAGAGAACCATAAAGCTTCAATAACCGCCACAAAACAGTCTATTTCTTACAGTTCTAGATATGACTTCATGGAAAATCCAACCTAAATTTTCATCAGTGAATTTGTGAATTCAAACTACATTGCAATTCCATAACTTGAGAAACATCCAAGCTATAGAATTACAATGCAATTGAGTTCACAGACTCTGCAGATATAAAGGTTATGGCATTGATTGAGAAGGAATAGGAACGTAAGGTTAGAATGGGAACATGTGAACGGATATAGAAGAAATAAAAAACCACGGACCTCCAAGCTTCTCTGAGCTTCTCTCACCAGCAGCAGCAGCTTGCCCTTCTGTGTCTGAGGAGACAGTCTGACTTTGGTGGGGTCCTGAGTGCCCTCACCTGGGCAGTTGCCTTGTAACAGAATAACTTTTCTCCTTAAGATTCACCCCCAACCTTCCTTTCTGTCCTTTAGACCAGCGGTCCCCAACTTTTGTGGCACCAGGGACTGGTGCTCCTAACGCCTGATGATCTGAGGTGGAGCAGAGATGGTGATGCTAGCACTGGAGAGCAGCTGCAAATACAGATGAAGCTTCGCTCACTAACCTACCCGCTAATCACCTCCTTCTGTGCGGCCCAGTTCCTAACAGGCCATGGACTAGTATCAGTCCACGACCTAAGGATTGGGGATCCCTGCTTTACACTAATAGCTGGAGTTGAATAACAGCTTGATCCTAGAGGGAAGGGGAAAAGTGTGGCCTATAGAAGGTAGCCTATATGATTTCCCTATTTTGGCTGAATGTGAAGAAGTGAATTCTAAGGATGTTAGACTAAACCAAATGAAATATAGCACTACATTGAGTTGGATTAATTAATATGCAACAAGCTAGAGATCCCTTATGTAAAGTGTTAGCTCTCCTGTTCTAACAATTTACTGGATTGGTTGACTGACGCTTGGCCTCTAAAGTCCTGCATTCAATGAGCTTGAGATGCCACAGTAGATTCTGATACAAAGGAAAGAATCCAAAAAGCTTAGAAGGATAAGAAGAGTGGAGTGAATTTACCCTGCGAAAACTGCACATTCACTCACCTCCAACTCTGGACAGGCCCAGAGGACATTCTCTTCGCTAAAGCATTAAAAACTACATTACTGAGGAGTCCAAAGAAGCATCCTTTAAAAGCTCTGTGCTGGCTGTCTTCTAAAGGCCAGGAATTAAAGTGAGAGTACCTGCCAACAAGACAGGCTCCATTTCAACTAGCACGATGGCTTCCAGAGTAGCAAAGGACAGGTGGCAGTGCTTAACTGCCATAGACAAGATAGACACATTTGCCATAATGGGCAACAGGGACAAAATGATGACCAGCAGTAGTCTTTCATATTTCCTGATAACCAATCATGCTGTCCCTAGAAGTAAAATTGATGGGCAGTCTAAAGAATCCTAACAATCTATATAACAGAAAAAAATAAATAAATAAAAATAAAATCTGGTAAGCTGAAACCTGACTAGTCACAATGGAGAGTGTGGCCTCATGAAAATTTAGGGGTGCACCAAGTTGTCGAAATCTCTGAAGGTCCACAAATCCTGCAGGTCATCCTCTCCGAAGCTGCTGTGCCCACACTGCCTAACATTACAAAAGCACACGGCCTCTTTGGATTTCGAAGGCGTCCTATACCACAAGGCACTGACAATCCATCTGGCTGCCCTTTCTGACTGAGGTCCAGGGCAAGACAGGACCCAGCAGCAGGTCCAGGTGATGTACGTGCTGCTCCAGCACTCAGTCCTCACGCCCCCATGGAGCCAAAGATGCTCGAAGTGCCTATGCCAAGTGCTCAAGACGCTCTGAGTGGCTGGCAAACCTGCATCGGAGAATCACAGCACAGAAAACCTGTAGGGGTTTTTGGTAAAGTCCTGTCTGCTTCTCCAGGTAGCCAGTCTCCTTTTGACAAGCACCTCTTGGTTTCTTACCCTGTAAGAAAACCTGACTGACTATGGGACGTGAGTTGGCCATGAGACCTGAGATGCCATCATGAAACAGGTTTCCTCTGCCTCAGCAAACCATAAGGCTAGATACACACATCAGCATTCCAGAACGCAGAAGCGAGTCACATGTGCAGGTAGCTCGGGCTCCTTCAATACACCCTCCTGCTACATTGTCCTTTTCCCTCAATCCACATGTATGTCCTCATTTGCAGTTCATTATGACCCATGACTTGGCAGAAGCAAAAAGAACGACAACAAAATGAGATTTTTTGAGACCTAATCCTGCATGATACACTGGACAGAAAATCCAAGTGGACAGTTTCAGCATTATAGGGCCACTTATAAGTCTGCTAGAAGGACAGGCAGAAAGGCTCCCAAGCTTTAAGGACATCTGCTTGTCCACTTACATGACCTACTGCCAGAGTAGGGATCCACTGACTTATGGACAGTGGATAATGATGCGGCTCAGAGATTTGAAAAGAATGAAATTGGAAGGTTGCTTTCAAGGACGTCTAGGAAGAGGTATATAAAAGAACACTTAAAATGTGTGTCAAGAATCAAGGTATGTGTTTCCTGTCTCTTTTGTGGGTCTGAAACAAACAAACAAACACAAACAAAGGTGGGGGGAGATAGAATTGAAAATATGAATAACTGCATGCAAGCTGGAAAAAGTGGTTGGCTAGGATTAAGTTGACAATGATGAGAAGAGCAAGAAAGTGACACAAAGGGCATTTTCAAAGACTAAATTGAAAAAAATTTAATAATTTATCAGATATATTGGTTTAAGAAAAGGGAGAAGAGAATAATATCTGCGTCTTGAGAATTATTAAACCGTCGCTGAAACAAAGAGGTAAGGAGAGTGGAACATCTTGGGTTGTGAGGCTTCCTTTTTGTCCTTTTGAGTTTGAGGTCCCTGTAAAATAATCCACATAGAAAATCTTTCAAACAGGAGCCACTCAAAAATATCTGTGGAATAGGCAATGCCACGTGGACGCCTGTCAATACATTAATAGTAAAGCAAATTGCAGCTTGGCCTTAGACATGTCCAAATGGGAAGCGACATGTTTCCTTTACAATGCTTTTGGTCACCTTTTTGAGGCCACCTCAGTTTTCATTTCTCCCCGTGCTTAAGGTAGTGGATTCCTAATTGTTCCTATGAAGAGCTGGGGCAGAGGATGAGTTTTGTGAAGCCTGGTAGTATGCAAAGTCCACAGTTCTGTGGGTTTTTTTTTTCCAGCTCTTCAGAAGAGAGTTTAAAAAAGAGAGAAGGGGGTGGTATGCAGTGGCAGTAGAGCTGTATCTGAAATTTTTGACTTATTTCTTTTCTACCCCACCCCTGACCTGGCACCATTTCTACTCCCCTGATGATCATTCCCACTCCGCCGGCTCATCACCATCACTTCTGATTTGGTCTACTCAGCTAGGGGTTTCCTCTCAGCCTCAGGCAAAAATCCCCATTAAGGTTTTAATTGATGAGACTGTCAGTATTAATATGTAAATATAATACCAACGTGGGAGTCAGTGCAGGGCCTCTAGAAAACAAAATCATCTAAAACAAATGACTTAACAATGCCAAAAGCAATAGATGAGAAACTGGATAGGTTGTGGGAGCAAATTTAGCCCATGAACCTCGTACCTCATATAAAACTGATAAACGATTCGTACCTCATATAAAATTGATAAACTATTCTTATTTTCCATTCTTTTTTGCATGTTTTGCACAGTTGTAATAATATTGTATATATAATCTCAAATTCATCTTCTCTACATTTTAATGGCTTCATAATATGCCTTCTGAGGAAAAGTTTATCCTTTTTTAAAAAACTGCTTAGTAAGGGGAATAGAATAAGTAGCTAATTGCAGGAAATGGGTTACCATGTACTGTGGAGAGAATTCAGAGAACAAGTTTGACCAAGTCCTTTTCCTTGTGGACAGTATATTTAGGGGGGGAGTCAAATACTAAACAAGTGAATAAGAAAATGCCAGTG
This sequence comes from Cynopterus sphinx, assembly GCA_030015415.1. Classification (NCBI taxonomy): domain Eukaryota; kingdom Metazoa; phylum Chordata; class Mammalia; order Chiroptera; family Pteropodidae; genus Cynopterus; species Cynopterus sphinx. The sequence goes on along the minus strand of CM057389.1, from coordinate 46,451,485 downwards.
ACTGGTGAGTGCTGTGGAGGAAATAAAACAGTGTGGCAGGATAGAGGTTGACAAGGAGGCTGTTGAGAGAGAGTTGTCCGTGAGGGCCTCTCTGATGAGATGTTCCCCTTGAGATCTGAATGGCAAGAGGAGCCAGCCACGTGAAGCTTCTGAGCAGAGAAAACGGATCGTGTAAAAGCCCTGTCAGGCAGCTTCACCTCTGCTGCTCGTCCCGGAAGATGTCATTTTCCTGTGAATAAATTCTCACTAAGCAATCCAGATGAGCCAAATAATTTATTTTAGAAAGAAAGACAGCTAGAGTATGTATCAATGAGAAACAGATCAAATATATCCTATACTATACATAAATTATTTGGAGCGTGAATGGGTCACTTTATGATTTAAACAATATGCTTTGGAAAGAATTTAAAATATTTCCCAAAGGAATAAATTATGATCAAATGGCCTAAATAAAAAGTGGAGGGGAAAGATAATGTAAAGCAAGTGAAGACAATATAGAAGAAAGAACAAGGGCATAGTGCTCAAGATAACGGCCTACATTATGGCTATCACTAGTCTATGAGTTTTCCAAAACCCTGAGAGGAAAAAAAAAAGAGGGAGGGAATGCTATTACACAATTTAAAATATCCATATACTATTTTTGACATTATAAAACTGAACAAGAGTTCCGATAAGAGGATGCTGCCTAATGTAATGCACATGTACCTCCCCGGGCCCCTCAAAAAACAGAACTGTGTTTTCACACTCCGGTTCTGACGATGACTTAGTAGAGGCATCTTTAGTCACTCCACCAGACAACTCAGAGAAAGCAAGTCTTCGGTGGATCAACCTTACGCAGAATGGGTCCCCAAGTAATTGCTCAACTGGCTTTATCCAAAATCCATGTTTTAACAACTTGAGAACTTAATGAACATAACCCTCATGAATTCTTCTCTAAATATTATTTCTCAAACCTAACTATTGATAAACCTCGTGACGCTGATCTCTGTCTTGGATCCCCCACCAATCCGTAGAGTGTAGCGATGGGATACTGCCAACGATACACAGACCTCGATGTCTTAACTGAATGTTAAGTGATGGTTACAGTTAAAACAATTCTGTGAAGGCTGAGGTTTGTGAGCTTCTGCAAAGTAGAGTATTTGTCATCTGTAAAATTTAAGTGTTGTTTTTCATCTCCTTGCTATACCACTAAGAGGAAAGATACTAGGGAATGTATCATTTTTGGTCAAAATAAAATAATATTCATTTTTGGTCAAAATAAAATAATATTCTGGGCTTTATTATAAACTGTAGCTGGTTTTAATTATCATTTTACATAATGCTAAGATCATTGTTCTATTTTGTAAGCAAAAAATATAACAAGAAAAAGTGAAATAACCAAAACAATACCCGGTCATCTAGAGAGAATTCATAAGGGTAAAAGAGCATTAAATTAAAAATATTATCTCGAAAACGTAGAGCTTCAGTAAAAACCACATAATCAAGTTTGCTTCACTCATATAGAGACGTTACTTCAAGAACATATTCTCAATTCAACATAGCTTGTCACTATGAATTTAGATCAATATGTTCAAACAGTGAGGGAACAGCAGGAGTTATACTCTCCTCTATGCGCCAAATTATACTTCAAAAAGAAACTCCTGTTTTTGTGTTAACGGAACAATTTACAACCTAAAACTATCAGCATATTTCATGTAGAACACTACCTAACAACATGATCATTTAGATACTTTTAATAATTCATGTTTGGATGTCTTATTGTTGCTAAGAACTTCCAGGAACAAACACAACTACAACAAAGGAAAATAACAAATCTGCCTTTATCAAATCAGTTTACATACTTTGTTCAATGGCGAATTTCTTGAAAACTAATCTCTAAATCTGAATTTCAAATGCGAATTTTTTACTTCTAGTATTATAATGATGGAATGTACTGATGAATAAGAAAACAGACCCCAGGCATATAAACAGAAAACCAAGATCAGCTTCTGTGAAATTATGAGACTAGAATAGTTGAAAAGACCTTGAGGGTTTCAGTCTTTTCTAAATACACAGGAGTTTTTGAGGACAGGAAATGTTTTATTTGGAATTATATTCCCCAGTAGATAATACAGCACCCAATAAAATATGTAACAAATGAATTTAAGTGAATTTCCAAACATCATGCACCAAAGAATTTGATAGCTGTTGAAAAAAATAATAAAATCATAATAAACTTTTAAGAACGTGAAATCTCCCATGAACTTCTGAGAATATGCCCAGATTCCAAGTGCAAATTATCATTCAAACACAAAAAACCATACTTTTTAGATGTGATAGGTTGGTCTTGATTTTTTTCATTCATCAATCTATTGACAACTATTTAGTAGAATATCTAAACTATGTACAAGACGTTTTCTAGGCATGAAGATATAAGCAGTTAAAAAGACAAACAAATGTCTGTCCTTATGGAGCTTATATCCTAGCGAAATAAAGAAAAATAAATTAAAAAAAATAAATCCAATGAAGTAATAACAAACAACAGTAAGAAATATGAGGGAGAACAAAGAAAATCAGGGATCGGAGAGCAAGAGGAGGCAAGGTTGTGTGTGCTATAGTATTTAAAGGTGATCCTAGTTGCCTGAGAGAATAAGAGATATTCTGGGTTGTTGTGTAATTACTTGTGTTTCCAAATTTTGCCAAAGTATATTGTCAATTTTGAGATACAGCAACAAGCTGTATCCTACCAATGCGCGCGCGCGCACACACACACGCGCGCACACACACACACACACACCACGCTACGTACATACTTTCCTCTGCTAAGTGCTACTCTCCTTACCCCTGCCCTGCAATGCTTTTTCAGAGATAACAGAGCTACAACCTAAAAAAGCAGATGCACACTCCGACTTCATTCCAATCTCTGGATACTAGAAGGCGAACCTACAAAAGCATCTCCCCCCATGGTCTGTTATTAATACTAATGGAAAAGGGGAGGAGGAGTAGCCTGTAAGGTGATGGCAGCCAAAACTTACTGGATGTCACAAAGCGCCAGGAATGGACTGGGCTCTTTAGCCTTTTTTTTCATGTCACAGCCTCCTCATGAAATCCCTCTTAGGTATTATTTTACAGATGAGGACACGAATGTTCAGAGATTAAGTAAGTAGCAGAGAGTCAAGCAGACAGCAAATGATCAGTAAGTGAGAGTTCTCTCCAAAGGTCACCTGCTTCACCTGTGTCACGCACCTTTCTCTGTACTAAATGAAAATGCACTCGAGGGAGTTACGCACTAAGCCTTACACAGTGGTGCAAATGAATTTATCAGGCCCTCTCTAGAAAGCAGATATTAAAAAGAGAAAAATATGGCTAAAAGTGAATTAGGTAGTTAAGTACATAATTAAAAGTCATTCACTGTATATAAAGGTTAATTATTGAAACGGGGGATACTATTCTCTAGACCTTAAAGGAATAAATATTAGGATGCTACCTGCTAGCCGGTTCTATCTCCAATGAATTTTTTTTCCATAGAAAGAAAAAATATACATACATCAATGCTTTAATTCAACAGGTATCTACTGAGCCGCTGCTCTATAGTCTGTGCTCCACAAGACACTAGAGTAGACACACAGTAAAGCATGAGGCAAGACACCTGTTTCCCACCTTCAAGAACGTAAGACCCACTTTCAGACACAAGACATGACATAGTGTATGAACAAATACCTACTGTCAGTAGATTTCTGATCCGCACATCCTTCCCTGCAGAAGATCCCTCTCCCTAGCTGGACAGAGAGTCCTCCAGTACTGGAAGGGCCCAAGGGAAGGCCCAGAAAGCCCTATCCAGGCCAGTCACATCCATCCACTTTTTGAACGTGCGCATCTCAGTGCTGTAAAATGCCCCCTCAGTGCTGCTTGCGTTGTGTCTTGCTGATTTCGATGTGTTCTATCTTCCTCTTCATTGCCTGATGTCGTCTTTTATGCTTCCCTGAGATTTCTTCTTTGACCAGTAGATTCTTTAGAAGGGTGGTGTATATTTCCCTAGCATTTTGGGAATTTTCCTGTTTTCTTTCTGTTGTTGATTTCTACTTTTATTCCACTGTGATTGTGAAAACACCTGGTATGATTTCAGTTGAGGTTTGTCCCGTGACTTCAGGCCACTTAATAAGAATGCGCATTCTGCCTTTGTTACGCTGAATGGTCTACAAACGTGGACTAGATCCTTTAGGTCGATGGCTTGTTGAGGTCTTGCCACAGCATTTCAGATTTTCTGTCTAGTCATTCTCTCAACGATCAAGAGATGGGTGTAAAGTCTCCAACTACAGTTGTAGATTGGTAGATTTCTCTTAATTTGATCGGTTTCTGCTTCACAGATTTTGCAGCTCTACTGTTCAGTGAGCACACACACCTAGGACTGCTATTTTTCTTGGTGGGATGACCCTTCACTACTATATAATGACAATTTCTGTCACCGTTAATTTTCTATGCTCTTTAGTCTACTTCATATGACATTAGTAACCCCTGCTTTCATGTGATCTTTGCATAATATTTTTGACATTGTTTTACTTGTAGCCTGCTTGTATCTTTGCATCTGAAGTGATTTTTCTGGAGGTAGCACAGAGTTGGGTCGTATTTTTTTAATCTACTCTATCTCTGTCCTCAATACTGGAGGATACTCTATCCAGCTAGAGAGAGGGACCTTCTGTAGAAAAGAATGTGTGAGTATCATAAATCTGCTGGTTTAGAGCATTTTTATTTAATGTAATTATTGGTATATTAGGGCTAAAGTTTGCCATGTTATTTCTTGTTTTCTGTTTGTTCTCTCCAGTTTGTTTGTTTGTTCTTTTCCCTGTTCCTGTAGCTTACTTGAACATTTTTTAAAATTCCATTTTGATTATCTATAGCTTTTGAGAGCATCTTTATATATATATTTTTTTAACTGGTTCCTCTAGGTATCACATTTCACAGACACAATTTATCAACAGGTGTCATTATTTCACCAGTTCAAATGAAGTACAGAAGCCTTACCATCTCTGTGCCCCTTTACTCTTCCCTGCTTGTAATACAGTTGTCTTAAGCACTCCCTCTAAATATACTTAGAACCACATCTGACATTGTTATCATTTTTGTTTCAACCCTCAAACATAATTTAGAAGACTCGAGAAGGAAAATGCTTTATATTTACTCACATATTACTTTCCATGTTTTTTCTTCCTAATGTTCTAAAGTTCCTTGTTTTATTATTTCTTTTCCATCTAGAGAACTTCCTTTAGCTATCCTTGTAGGGTAGGCCAGCTGACGAAAAATTCTCTTGATTTCTGTTCCATTTCTGAAGAATATTTTCTCAGAATATAGAATTCCAAGTTCTTCTTTTCAGCATTGGAAAAATATGGCGCCACTTCTTTCTGACTTCCATGGGTTTGATGAGAAATCTACTGTCATTAGAATTGTTTGTCCTCTAAGGATTTGTACTTCTCTAGCTACTTTGACTAGTTTCTTACTTTCTGGCATGATAACATTTTCAGGTTCATCTTGTAGTTTCCCAGTCCCTAGGCTGGAATCAACCATTTCTCCAAAGATACCTGGGCCCACTTAATGGAGAATGGTATCTATAACACCAAAACTGGTCACTCATTGCTACTGGTACGTTGCTATTCCCAGGCCTTCAGAGTAAGAAAATGTATATGTGAATACACACAAATCCATATGTATTTCTAGTACATCTATATCTATTCCTATCATTGAAAGTCACGAGATCACATCAATACCTCCAATTTAAATCCAGCTCCACAAGGTTCATTCTACCTTTTTTTCCTGTTATATTTGTGACTGCCATCTCCATTTGTAAGAGAGTTTGCTAGCATTATTTTCAATATATTTACTTATTTTCTTAACACACCCTCCACCGCATTTGTAATGACTCTCCTGATCCTGCCGGGTGACTGCCTGATCCTCAACTGGAGTACAGGGATGCAGATGTGGCTGGAAAGTGTGGTCCAGAATACCTGAAAAATGGAAGTTGTGCAGCAACAGGTGTATGAATGATGTAGGCTTATGAGCGATGTTCTGTTTGGGGTGGATCAGACCCGTTTGAAGAAATGTAGTGAATTTGGTTGGTCACATCTTCAGCACACAGAGATTTTAAAACTCCACAGAGATTTTATAAAGACCCCATTACTCTGCTTTTTAATAGTTTAGGATTTCATACTTGTGAGTGGGACCAGGCCTGAATCAAGATCTATGACTGCCCTGGGCATCCTTCTAACCAATAATTTTCAAACAATTATGCTATTTAATGGGAATGGAAGAAAATGAAAATCGATTACTGTTCTGTGTTGAAAATAAAAAATTTATTGTGCTATTCCACATCATATCTCCTTCTGGAAACTAAGTTAAACTGCATACAATATAGACAAAATCGATCACTCGATCCCAGTAAGGAGCTATATGCCAGCTAATTATTCAGTTTCAGAATTTCTGACTGCCAAGTTCTTTGGCTGTTAAGTGGCTGGCCTTCAGGCTTGAGATAAGTCTTGTGTTCGCACCACGCATGTTGTCTACATGTGTTGCAAAAATACTCTACATTGGTGGGAGCCGAACCATGTCTCATCTTGCCAGTTCAGTAAGAAGTAATGTGTGGAAATCTACAGTAAATAGGATTATAATTCAAATTTACTGCAGTGATGCAAACATTCCTTATAGACTGAGGCCCAAGTTGTTCACTACTTGCCAGCCCTGAATAAGCCAATGACAATACCAAAAGTATTACATTGTACAAAAATATGAAAGATTCTGTGGGATGTAAGTCATTATTATCATTTCCACCTTACATCTTCCTATTATTTAATGAAAATATTGTTTCCTAAAACAATAATGTAATGATTTCTAGGCATGGTTTTGTAATGCCTCAAAACATCTTAAATCATATTTAATTGTAAATTTATACTCCCAAATCGCCTGGAAATGAGATTCATTTTAATTGTTTTTGAAACACCAGACTGAGTGCAGCACTTCATAAGCTTCTTAAATGATAAAATGTTAGAGATAAAAAAAAAACTAAGTAAATAAGATGAACAGGTGAAAAAATGAGATACAAGTATTTTCAATCCAGTATACATTACCTTTGCTAATGTAAAGCACATTCATGTGCTTTCCTTAAAGGACCCCACCCCCAGAAGTTTTCTTAACTTACAAAATCTGTGAAAGTGACATAATGTCAGGTCTTACATGTTTCAAAACTAAAATAAACCTATGTCACCTACTCCAGTGCCTCAGCACTAAAGAAAGAATCACAGTAAAGCACAAATAATAAAATTTGGAAACACCAAACTATTTCAATGTGTGATTGATAAAAGGAGAATTTAGCTTATGTCACTATTTCTTACAATATGGTCCAGGAGTTAAATATGTAATAATCATTTGTGCTGTTTCTTACTTAATTCAGATTCCTTGGCTCCTCCGATATCCTGAAGTAGTTCTTATGAGAACCACTGACCAAAATCCTGAGAGCTTTGAGGAGAACGTTAGATCAACACTATCCATTTCACACTAATTCCACTGGTTTTCCAGCATGAGGAGAGACAGGCTGCAGGCTAGAGAGATTTCCCAGATTTGTGAAGTACGTGTAAATCTTTCAAAACCAAGCCTCAATCAAGATCAGAATCGTTGTATAAGGACCTCGTTCTAGTAGAAGAGAACTTAACCATTTTCTCTCTTCGATTATTTAAAAAGTGCACATCAACCCTTAAAAACTAACTTCTCATCACTGCAATTCGAGTTAATGGGGATGTATGTCACCAGAAAAATCATTAGATTCAAAGCATATAATTGTGTCATTATTGTTTTTTAGTGAAGAGATCTAACAATTTTGAGACAATCTTGTTCCTACTTAAAATTCATCAGTGCAGAACTAGCTGGTGAGCACCTAAAAAAATGAGCACTTGATAAATATCAAGATGGATTTATTTCCTAATTATGTAGGAAGTTTACATATATTCCAAACTCTATTATCATTTGGAGAGATGCTTCAAAAATTTTAAATGAGTTAACAGATCAGAACAGCATCTCTCAAAAACAATTCTCTTATTCTCACCGGTTAGATGTACTTTAAATTCCAAGAGAGTAGAAACACCCTAAATGTATTTATTTTATGTTTCTTTTGATGCAATCAATATGCTGTGTCCCAGAGGGTTATTATGCTTCTGCATTTTTAAAATATACATAGAGCATCATGCACAGTCTCTAAAAATACCACTAAAGGCAAAGAGAAGAATTCCAGTAGCTCCAGCAATTCCACTTTGTTTTTGGATAGGGACTTCCTTTGCTGACACTTTTGGCAGAAACAAGAATCATGACATGACACCGTAGGACGTTACGACTCTATACGAACATGAGTTTCAGTGCAAACCGTGGTCGTGAAACTTAAGAGAGCGTGGAAATCCTGCTTATTTCAGCCCTGTCCACCCCAGAGAAAAGATCTCTCTGATCCCACGCCCTTGGCCCCCTCTCTCCCTTGTGTTGAGGCGTTAATTCACATCATCGTTTTTCTCTTCAAGTGTCGCCCTCTCCTCTTTGGTCCTAGAAAAGCTGTTTTCTTTCATTCTCCACTCTCTCTTCCCTCTGTCTGGTTACAGCCTCACCCAGAAGCCAGGAACATGTTAACCCCCAAGAATGGCCACAGCTGCTTTGGGGGGGGAGGGATGGAGTGGGTATCTCATCCCTCCCTCGTTCTCTCACCGCCTGCCGGTGCGTGCCCAGCTGGTCCAGGGGGAGACGGGACCGCAGGTGTCCCTCCCCACCGGCCTCGGCATCTGCCCAGTGCCCTGCAGCCGGCGGGACGCCCGGCCGGTGCCGGTTTCTGTCCCCCGTTCTCAATGTCCCCGTCCTCCCGAGCCTCCTCGCTCCCACAGTATTTTTGTCACCAATTATTTGATGGCGGGAGAACACGGCGCAGAGTTACGTCTTCTTCCCATCCGTATGTGGGCGCGTTGCCCAGCCTTTCCCCGCCCGGGGCTGCCCCCCACCCAGGTGGGGTGCGCAAGGCCCGGGGCTCTCCTTCCACCCAGGGACCCAGGGGCGTCTCAGGCGCTTCCGCGCCGCACGCCCGCACCTGCCGGCGCCCACGCCTCACCCGTTCCGCCTTCTCCCGATTAGCCACGTCCCTTCCCTCTGCCGGGCACCCCCTCCGCCTTTGTGGGTTCCACTCCTGCCCACATTTAAAAAAATAAAAAGAAAAGAAATCCAGTCTGCAAGACTGAATTCTAGGAAGAAAAGCAGGGGTGTGTGTGTGCATGCGTGTGTGCGCGTGCACCGTCTGTCTCAGTCTGTCGGGTCCCGTGCAAAGTGCCGGACAGTCGGACGACTCAAACTTCCCCTGCCGGGCTCACCTGTCCGCGCGCAGGTAACCGGGAAGGCGCTCGCTCGGCCGCGCTCCGGGACACCTGGCCGGGCCCGAGCGATGCCCAGGGCCTGGGGGTCCCGGGGGGCGCGGCTCCCGCACTCTGCCTGGCGCCCGCCGGGGCACCCCTTGCTGCCCCGCGCCTTACCTCAAACAGGGGGCCGATCCTGTTCCTCTCCAGGTAAGCCTGGATCCGGGATTGCTGATGCGACGCCATAGGGGGCCGGCGGGGGCCGTGCAGAGGGCAGGCGGAGCGCCTCGGCCGGGCCCCCCCCTCCTCCTCGTCGTCCTCCTCCCGGGACTGGGGACCGGACCGGACCGGGGCCGGCGCTCGCGAGCCGCGGTGCCGGCGGGAGCGCGGGAGGCGCGCGGGGAGGGCGCCCCCTGCCGGGCGGGGGCCGCACGGCCACAGGTCCTCGCGAGCGCGCGGGATGCGCGTGTCCGCGATGCGCGGGATGCGCGTGCCCCTCCCTCCCCCCTCCCTCCCCCGGGTCACGGCGACACGCAGCCCGGCTTCTTCCCCGCCCGCTGCTCCCGCTCCCGAAGCCAATGGGGAAGGCGCTTCTCTCAAAGCGCACACCCAGGTGGCGCTCGTCGGCGACACCCCGGCCGCTGCAGGTGTGCGGTGCCCACGGGGGTGGTCCCCGCCCCCGGCTCCGAGCCCCTCCGGGCGGCCTCCCGCCCCGCCTGCGCGGGCTCCGGATCCCAGCAGGCCAGAGCTGCGGGAAGGCGCGTGGGGCTGAGGGTCTGCTGGGGAAACTAAGTTGTCCTTTGGAAAATCCGGCTTCTTGGGCAGCCAGTCGACAGGTGACTGGAGTCTGGGAAGCCAGCTAACAAGCCCCAAGGTTGAGAGCAAGGCTTCATTCAGCTTGTGACGGGAAGGAGAGAGAGAAGCCGCCCGCCCCCCCCCCCGCCTTCCTAAGCCACACGTGCTTCTGTCCCCGTGTAACACCGCTACGTGGCAGATGCTGCCCTGCGGCGCCTGACGATGTCCCTCTACACAGCGTCATGACCCCCTCAGGTTCAGTCAATGCCTTTCTCATTATGCAGAGACTTTCCAGCTGAAGGGCCACAAACGCAGAGGTGTCTTCACATAGCTCTGTTCCTTGTGGGGGCGGAGGGGTGGGGGCAGGGAACGATTGAGAGCCCGAATGACGATTTCCCTGTCTGCTAAGCATGATGTGCTACCGAAATAAAAAGATTCATATCAGTAAATATGAAGGTCCAGAATCAAGGGAATAATGGTCCTTGAAGTGGACTACCACAGTATAGATTTCTTTTTCTCGGTCGTGTTCTGGATCTCTGTAATTCATAGTTTCTTTATTGGTGTCAGGTTTTTTATTTGTATTTTAAATGATATACTTAGGTGGAAACACGCAATAGTTAAGAATAGAATATCGCAGAAAGTAATGTTAATTCCACTTAATAATTCAGATAAGAAGTCTGCCAGAATACCTAAGAGCTTAACCATCATTGATAACCTGAAATAGACATGATCTGGAGTGGAAAGTTGCCTGAGTTACTATTTTGACAATCACACTCAGTGATCTGCCCAATGAAAGTTAAATTGAATAGCAGCCAAGTGCCCAGGGTTGTCACGTCTTTTGCACTGTGGCACAAAGATATACTTACTTATATGTTTTTAAATATATTCAGTAGAAACTAAATATACAGAGTGAATATAAACATTTTATTTGCTATAAGGTATGGTGTAGAGCTATATATGATCCAGCCAAAAAGTCAAGTATTTTTGTACCACATGGTACTGGAGAAGCAAAGTGGTACCTTTCTAGAATAAAGTGTTGGCCTCTAAAAGCCATGAGGAAGATGCTTCTTTAAATCAGATAATTAACATACTTATTAAGTCTTCACCATGCTCAGAGCACTGCACTTAGAACCTTGAAATGAAACAAAGCTTTGCTGGCAAAATACTTATGCACTAAAAGGAGAATATATAATACACACACACACACACATACATACACACACTGAGCTTTTCAAAATTACACTTTTTTAAATTCAGGAAATATTTAAAAAGTTTTCAAGGCCTACCTCAAATACCAACTCCTCCACAAAGCATTTCTTGGTCCTTTCTACTTACCTCCAAACCTGACTTGATTACTACACTATTTACTGCACAGCTTCTCCATGGCAGACATTACGTTAGGACTGAGGATTCATAGGTGAAAGGCCTTGTCTTTGTCCTCAAGTGTTCTGTCTTGTCAAGGCAATTGGCAAAGACGCATTAGAATGCATTGTGCTGATATATACAACATGCTGTGCACATACTGATGATGAAAAATTACCTGCTCCAGGGTCATCAAGAAATGTTCTGTAAAGGAGATGGTGTCTGAGCAACGTGTTGAATGAAGAATAAAATTTTAAAGCTTTCCAGATAGGATCAGTGAAGTGAGGATGGAGATAATGTTTCAGGCTTTGGGATTTAAAAAAAAAAAAAGGCACATACAAAGGCACAGCGATACAAAATGAATTTGTAGTTAGAGAAACACAGAGGACATGTAGAGGAAGATTGGCATGTGAAGGTAAAAATGTAAGCGGAGTCCTGCTCACTTAAATGCCTTGTTGTGAAGTATAGACTTGCAGTTTCTGAACAATGAGAAGTGACTAAAGAGTTTTGAGCAGAGAATGAGGGTCAAACATAGTCAGGCAAAAGTTTTAGAAAGATTTCTTTGCTTACAACATTCATAAAAGATTGAAGAAGAATGATATGGGAATAGCAAAATCAATTTGGGTTACAGAATCCATAAACAGATCCTGAAGGCCAGCCTTAGGACTGGGGATGTGGATGGAGAGAACAGGATGTATTCGAGAAACATTTAAAGACTTGTTTGTTGATGAACTACACATAGGACAAAGTTGGGAGAGGCCACCAAAGATGACCCTCTGAGTTCTGCAGTGAAGCTAAGAGATTATAAATTATTTGCCCAACTCACCCAGTGAATAATTGATAAAGCCAGGTTTTGATTCAGGCTTTTCTAACTCCAAAGCTGAGGCTATTTAAATTCTTTATCTGTATCCTGAAATTTAATTCTGTATCCTGAAATTACTCAAGAATTTAAGTTGCAGATATCATAGTCCTTTACTGGGAAAGACTATACTTCATGACCTGGCACATCGTAGGCACTCAATAATTAGCAGTTGAATGAATAAGTTAAATTTTAGTAGACCAATTCAATCCAGCTATATTCTTTTAGGCTAAATTTTACTTCTGACACATGGCATTTATGTCTGTTTTGTTCCATTTAATTAATTACATGCATTTCTTGGTCCTTTTAAATTGTAAACTCTCTAAAATCATGAACTACATCTTAATTCTCATAGTTTATAGCATGTAACAGTATATTCTTCATAAACATAGCTTTACTTTAATATCCTATTGCATATTCACGACTTATTTCATTCAGTCTCATTAAGATAATTTGAAAAGTAATCATTATTTTAGATCGAATTTGACAACTTTCTTCTGCACATTTAACGTGGTACCTTTATGATCCTTTCCCTTTTTTTGGCTTCAGTACAGCATGAAAGGCGATTTTGGCTGAGACTGTTTTGACCTCATTGTGTTATAGGATTGCCTGTCAGCACAATGTACAGATATAGAGAATCCAATTTATAGAATGTACTAAAGCCCTCGGCTAACTTTACTTGTATGACACCTTGCACAGCCCCTTAAACAAATGATATTTGATGAGAGAAGAGAACAACGGTAAAGGCCACATGACCCAACTAGTAAGTGTTAACAATGTAATTGCTTGAAATTAATTAAATATTGAAATCAGAGAGAAGTTCTATGCAGTTTCTTGAATTTAGGCTATTAGCCTGAAGCATACTTGCCCTTTCCCATATCTCTTAGTTTGCCACTTTATAACAAACGAGGACAAATATCTTCCCAAAGAACTCAATGTATCATCCAAGATTTTGACTTTTGAGCTATAAGGTGGAAAGGCTGCATCAGAGACTGAAATAGAGGGGGTTCTGGGAGAGATAAAGCAAAGAAGGGAATGGGGAACAAACCTGAGTGAAAAACTTCCTAGATGTAATTTGATTTCAATGTCTGAATTGTCAGAAAATAAATAATTATCGTTTAAAGCACATTAAACTATTACATAGTGGGATGGATACTCCATATGGGGAAACTTTTAAAATACATATTTTGGAAAGCAATTCAAAAGATGTCTGGGTATTTTTTGACTCTGAATCAAGAATGTTTATTATCATCTCATATATTATAGTGTACTTACAGTTACAAAGATACTGATTTCAACATACTGTTAGATTTGTCATTAGCTTGAGGGCTCATGTCTGTGTGAGTAGATGTGAAGGGCCACTTACATCTCCACTGAATTTGATTCTCTCTTTAATAGCTTCTCAGAACAATTTAGAGAGTATTTACTTGTTTACTCTTAGATGGTGGTTCAAGTACAGCCAAAAGGAAGGACACATTCTTTGGGAACCTATCAAATATAATCATTAAGAACACTAACCTTGGAATTCTGGCCCAGAAGAGAATCCAGGCTTTGCCACCAGCTGTGTGATCTTCTGCCTTAAATGTAAACTTTCTATCCTCAGTATCCTCATCTAGAAATTGAAGACAAATAGCACTTAGTTCATCTGTTTATTATGAGGATTACATGAGATAAGGCAGGAGGCACTTAACACAGGGCCAGACACACAGTAAAGATCCAATAAAGGGTAGTGCTAATAATGTTGTTATTGTGTCATAATCAGTCACCACCAGCACTATCAATCCTGAGACCGAGATGAACTCACATGATGCTGCCATCGTGTGAAATCTCGCCATCCCATCTTCTCAAGTGACATTTCTAGCTCTTTAATTTCCATGTGTAAATATTAGGCTCCAATTTTTAATATGTGGAATGTTTATAAGCAATCATCATCTAAAAGACTGAGTGTCAATAACTTTTCATAACGTCTATTTGCATTACATCAAGAATCTCTTAAAAAATCTACAGATGTCAAACTATGCAGATACCTTTGACATTATGAATAGTTGTTAAATCTGACATGCTTTTTGCTTATAATTTTCAAAATGAAAATTATTGTTTTTATCCAAATAAGTGAAAAGTCTTTGTTAAAAAAAAATAAACCTTGAAAAAAGTTTCAGAATACTGTAACATGATACTAGATTTACTGAAAGGAAAGAGAAAATAAAATGAACTAAGCAAAAAAAAAAAAAAAAGGTGATATGATAAGGAAAAACAATTCTACTTTGTGGCACCCTGGGGAACCAAGCACTCTGTCTAGGACAGGATGTGCTGTGGCTCCAGTCTAGCTATGAACGAATAAGTAATAGGGGAGCTATCTGTCAAACACACATCTCTGTAAATGCCAGTTAATGCTCAGTCGTAATGCAGCATATCACAGCCCCACACTAAAGGTTAAAGGTACATGTTAGAAGAATTTGAGGAACTACAATTGCCTAGAGGTAATTTAAGGAAGGAAGGGAGGAAGGGAGGAAGGGAAGGAAGGAAGAAGAGACAGACAGGGAGAAGGGAAGGAGAGGGGAGGGGAGGGGAGGGGAGGGGAGGGGAGGGGAGGGAGAAAGCCAACTCTGCAAAAACACTTCATAATACAATACACATAGTCAGCAAAGTCTCTCCTTTCAGAGTCAATGCTCCAACCCTCAGATGCTTTTGGGCCTGAGAGACAGAATTTTGTCCTAAGCAAATGCTAAGCTTCCGCACACGTCAGAATAGGTGGGTACACAATAAAATAAAGGAATTACAGTAAGTAAGAATGAATAAAATGCTGGTAATTCACTACATAACTGTGAGACATATCCAATAACCAGTTTCTCAATCATTTATGTTTAAATCCCTTTTTACATACATAATAACATCAAATAAATTTAATTCAATAGAATATTCTTCTAAATATTTATAAAGTATTTAAACAGAATGTTTCAATAAGATAATAGCATTGATTTGCCTTTATGTGTTTCTTAAATCCATCCTCTTTAATTTGCCACTTTTCTTTCTCCCTTACTTTTTTTCCTCCTTTTTTTAACAGGAGGGTTATTCATCTTACAGCCTGGGCCTGAAACATGAGTACACTATTCAGTGGTCAGTGAAAACCAATTGACTAGAATTGATAAGAAATGTTTTCTGCTACATCTCTTTTCTAAAATGTACTTTAAAATCCCTTTCTCTGTAAATGTCTTTGACAGTCATATCCCTAGGCACATATGAATAGCAAATCACTGCTACTGAACCCAAGATTTTATATGTGTTGGAATGGTTAATTCCTTACTCTCATCATAAACTGACTCCTATGCTCTGACCAAAAGAAAAATGTTTTTGTCTCTTTTTCATTTTATTATCTTTAATAAAATGGCATTCTCTCAAAATCTTGTCTTAAAGCAAGGATAATAAGAATATTTCAGAATTTAAGCAGGGAACAACGAAATATGGTCAACATTCTACATTTCACTGACATTTAATTTCAAAATAGTCTCCCTGCCATAAAAAAATTAAAATTAGGGAGTAAGAAACTGGCATCTCATGAATGAAATGTGCAAGACTGAATTCTTCTAATACACGTCCTATCTACTCCCCAGAATAAAGTATGTATTTGTTCAGTATCTGAGCTGCTACCTACACGTTTAAGTGTCCTTTGACATTTTTATCTCTCTTAGAGAGTAATTCTCTCAAAGGAGGTTAAACTGAGTTTGGTGTCAAGTTTCTGTCTGGCCCATGTACTCCAAGAGCCAATATCCCTTCGCCTGCATCACCCCAAGGCCAAGTCCTAGGCAACTGAGACCACATCTATAGCTGAGCCCAATGACATTGTTTAAACTGATGAATCGCAAACTGTTCACCCTACTCTGCCTAAATTTTTTGAGAAAAACCACAGGGCTGGTTCTTGCCCCAGCTTCCCCCTTGCTCTTTCCTGCTTTCTGCTTCATCACCGCCCTGAAGTTTCTCCACATGGCCCTGCATGGGGTGCAGTGCCTCCTGTCCCTCAGACCTATGAGTATCATAAACTCTTTTCCTGTGCCTTTCCTGTGTCTGCTCCTGTGGCCACACCCAACCAATCATCTCATAAAAGAACACAGGACAGACTTCCACAAATTTGAACACTGGTTCTTGTACATGTGAACTTTATGAACTTTGACAAGGTTCTAAGTCTCATCTCCCTCACATACACAATTTAAAAATTGATAATGGTAGTATTTCATTTTTTTAATGGCTGAGTAATATTGCATTGTATATAAGAACCATTGTATATACAATTGGATTCTTTATCCAATCGTCTATTGATGGGCATTACTTGAAACTAATTTAAATAAATAAATTTATTTTTAAAAAATTAGTAATGGATCTGTATTTTAGTAGGGTCATTGGTTTACGTGTAGGTTTACATGGGACTATGTCAAGCACTTAGCACATTGTTTGCCAAGGAGTAATTACTCAGTAAGCACTTGACTGTATTATTGTCATTAATTATACTGGATAATATTTCAGTGATAATCCATGTTTCCCCCTCTTCTTTTTCCCCATTTTAAAAGTGAGCAATGTCTGGCCCGAAAAAAAGAAAAAAAAAAAGCTGACTTTCTCATTTGTCTTATCTCTTAGTCCTAAATACCTCCTATTTCACCATTATGCTACTTGAGAAAAATTGGTGATTTAAATGATACATTTTTATTAGTCAGTATATAATATTCTAATGAGTTTCAAATGTCTAACATATTTAAAATGTTACTTGATGATACATATTCATTTCCAAACTCAAGATCAAGAAAAATCAATATATCGCAAGCTGCCCAGGTATAGTTTAAAACAATAATAATCTGTTCCCTTATCAAAAGAAGTAAATAATTCATATACCACCTGATCTTGATGAACTTGATTTCTGATATACATGAATTATACAAAACCAAATGACAGGGGTTGGGGGTTCTTTTAATGAAATTTTTCCTCCAGCCAAAACTTTTGAGAACTAATTACAATAAAGCACTCTTGATTGTGTGGTAAAATCCTACATAAGTTGATATGTATTCTTAAAAGAATAAGCTTTATACCTTGACAAGGAAACTTCACAAGCTTTCATAATGTAAATCCCCAGGACTATATTTCAGGCCCAGACTAGACTTCTATTCTCTTTGCTTTTAGGAGTGATGAAGAGGCACGAGAGCCCCGGTTTCCTTTCCTTTCCTTTCCTTCAACTTGCCGATAGTCACCATTTACTCTTTCTCTCTTTTAGTTCATCTCAGACTGTAGGGCACAGCTTGGTTTCCTCTAACTCTCTCCTTTCTTAGTGCTTCTAAGAAAAAAAGACATGGCTCTTTTATTTTACTACCTGACCACTAATCATAAGAAAAGAGAAATCAGAGAGAAACACAGGTAAATAAATAAATAAATAAATAATAACATCTTACCAGCACAATTAGGCAAGAAAATGAAATAAAAATTATCTTTATTAGAAAAGAAAAAGTAAAACTATCTCATCTTCAGATTATATGACCTTGTGTATATAAAATCCTAAGGAATTCCCTTAAAAAATATTATAACTAATAAATAAGTTTATTAGCAAGGTTTCAAGATACAAGATTGATGTAAAAATAATCAATTGTTTTTCTATACATTTTTAATAAACAACTCAAAAAGGAAATGAATACATTTATATTTCTAATAGCATCAAAATGAATAAAACACTTAGAAATATATTTAACAAAAAAGTGTAAAACTTATATTCTGAATACTATAAAACATTTTTAAAGACATTAAAGACCTAGATAAAATGAAAGGTCCTGTGTTCATAGATTAGAGGATTTAATATTGTTAAGATAGCAACACCCCCAAAATTGATTACAGATTCAGCACAATTCCTATTAGAGTTCCAACTGGCTTCTTTGCAAAAATTGGCAAGCTGATCCTAATATCCTTATGGAAATGCAAGAGACCCAGATTAAGCAAAACAATCTTGAAAAAGAAGAACAAAATTGAAAGGCTCACACTTTCTGATTTTAGAACTTACTACAAAGTTCTCCAGTAATCAAAACAGTGTGGTGCTGTGGTAAGGACAGATATATAGAGTCCAGAAATAAAGCTTCACGTTTATGGTGAATTTTAAACAAGAGTGTCAAGATAATTCAATAGGGAAAGAATAGTATTTTCATTCAAATGATGTTGAGACACTGGATTTATTCATGCAAAGGAATGAAATTGGACTCCTACCATACTACATGTAAAAATCCACTCAAAATGGATCAAAGACTTAAGGGTAAGAACTAAAATTATAAGAAAACTTATAAGAAAGATAGGTGTACATCTTGATGACACTGGATTATGTTTTCTTAGCTGTGACACCGCAAGCGCAAGCAAGGAAAAAATAGATAAATTGGACATTATCAAAGACACTTCTTTGATGCAAAAGACACCATTGAGAAAGTTAAAGACAACCCACAGAATGGTAAAAAATACTTTCAAATCATATATCTAATAATGGAATTATATCTAAAATATATAAAGAACTCTTAATACTCAATAATACAATAGCCCAATTAATAAATGGGCGAAAGGGCTATATAGAATAGACCCATCTCCAAAGAAGACATACAAGTGGCCAATAAGCACATTAAGAGATACCTAACATCATTAGGGAAAAACATATCAAAACCACAATGAGATATCACTTACACCCATTAGGCTGGCTGTAATGTAATAATTAATAATAATAATAATAAAATAGGTGATAAGTGTTGGCTAAGATGCGTAAAAATTGGAGTCCTCTCCTCCACATACTGCTGGTGTGTATGTAAAATGATGCATCCCATTCGAAGAAGTCTGGCAGTTCTTCATAGGGTTAAATATCAAGTTATCGTATTACCAAGCAATTCTACTCCTAGGTATATACTCGAGAAAAATGAAAACACATGACCACACAAGAACTTAAACATGAATGTTCATAGCAGCATAAAAGCCAAAGAGTGGAAATGATCTAAATACCCAATATCTATTACTTGATGAAAAACTAAATAACAGGTGGCATATCCATTTAATACGATTTGGAAAAAAAAAAAAGGACTATAGTACTGAGACGTGCTACAGCCAAGTGAAAGAAGCCACAGACCACCACATGTGGTACGCTTCTGCTGATATAATAAATCCAGAATAAGAAAATCTATGGAGCAGAAAGCAGATCAGTGGTTTCTTAGAGCTGGTGGGAGAACAGGAGGCTGAGGGTGAAGGCAGGGGTGCAGGAACGGTAGAGTTTGGGGGGCAGATGGAGGAGAGAATGGATAGTGCCTGCTGATGGGTATGAGTTTTCTTTAACGAGTGATGAAAATATTCTATAATTTATTGTGCTGACAGTTGCACAACTCTGTGAATATACTAGAGGCCATTCGATTGTACCCTTTTAACAGGTGAATTGTTTGGTATGTGAGTTATATCTCAATAAAGATGTTATTTTAAGAAATAGCAATAATTATTGAATTTCATTGATTCCAAGGTCCTCTAAATTTTTTTTTGTTTTTAATTGTTTGCGACAGAGACAAGTATTGTTATAAAACATACACACAGATATAACCAGATCCTAAAAATAAGTCTTTATTTGGTGAGCAACATGATGGGATAAAAAAAAACGCAAGTTTAACAGCAAAACTGAGTTAAATGCTTTTGCATAAGTTTGAGACTATATGCATTTGTGTGGATTCAGGAAATGAGAGACACTTGGCGAGGCCAGAAAGAGGCAAAGATGTGCTGTGGAAAGAGTTACAGCTATACTGTGTCAATCTGAATTTTGGTGAAAGAAATGAGAATATGAGAATATTTCCTACATGGGAAAAATTCACTAAAACCACTATTCCATCGTTGCTGTAATACCGCGAGACCTGTTTCGAGGGTCTGTCTGCAGGGTATGTGCTGTGTCGAAGGTGAGCCAACTACATCTGCAATGCTGGTGTAGCTTTTATTTTTGAGAAGGATTGATAGAAGTCTTTTCGGGTTCTTTCATTCTTGAGGTTAAGAATTATACTTTTTGAAAACTTCTGATTCTCTACATGGTAGCACTTAAGGTTAATGCTGCGAATTCACTGCCACTTAACTTTACCACAAAAGTAGAGCTTTTGAGAATTTTCCCTGATAATACATGCCCACAGAAGATTGATTTTCACTGCTCTGTATACTGCATTATAGGAATATTTATTTATTTATCCATTCAATTTATTTATCTATTCTCCAAGTCTTTACTAATGCAAACAATGTTGTAATAAGATTCTTGTCCCGGTGTGATTTTTCCCATGGCCTAGACTTTCTCCAAGGTACAAACCCAGCAAAGGAATGACTTGGCCATAAGAATGCACACATTCAGACTTGTGAGACATCGTCGCATTGCTCTCCAAAGCGGTTGTATACATTTGTAATCCTTCTCACAACTGTTGAGAGTTCCCTTTGCTAGAATCCTCACTCTCACTGAAGGTTAGCACACAAAAGGTGTGGGTCTCAGTCCCAACTCTCCCTGTCCCTGCACTGGAATTAAATTCAAACTCCCGTATTGTTAAAAGTGATAAATAACCTGGGCAGACACAGTGTCAACTCTGCAGTTTCCTGGCCTAGTTTTCAGTTTCTTCATTTTCAGCTCAAGGCAATTTCTCTGCCTTTCTTAGCAGTTAGCCATGCATTTACAAGGCTGTTCGTTATAATTTATTGATCAATTCTTGGTGTTTGTAGCTGGGAAGTTTTCAAGTTATCTATGCTGCCAGCCCCTCTAATGCCTGACAACTTGTTCAGCACCCGAGTGATCTTGAAACACTTCCCAGATGTTGGACCCCAGAAAGAAAATTAGTAAAATCCAATTAGCAAGTCTGACAAGCTATTAAACTTTTTTTTTGTATTTATTAATCACTATACTGCAATATAGCATAACAATTGCTGGTAGGGACTCTACAGCTTACCTGGTTTGAATCTCAGCTCTGTTCTCTACTAGCTCTGTGACCTTGGCCAAGTGACTTCAGCGCTCTGGGCCACAGTTTCATCTCTAAGACAATGATGGATGTAAATAATAGAACCTACCTTGTAGGACTGATATAAAGGTCCAATGAGTTATTGTTTACAAAAGTGCTTAGAACAATATTTGACACATAGCATGTGCTATGTAATCATGTTATAAATAAATAAACTGAAATAATGAGTATTAGACATTTGCTTTTATATTACCTATGAATATTTTAATAATGACCTTTTTCTTCAGGCCCCAGCACGGACGATCTAACATTTTAATTTTAACATTCTATGTATGATCTACAGGAAGTTCAGTTTAGGAAGAAATTACTGGGCATCACACTGAAAATGGCAGTCCCATAATTTATTCTTAAAGTTTTTTGCTACACTCTCATTCTCTGTTTCCTCTAAAGGTTTTTGCCTATTTATTTGCTTGGGTCCCTTTCTTTTACATTAAAAGCTTTTCTTAAATGTCTGGTGATTTTTGGATGGCCTTTTGTTTTTTAAAATAATGCACTGAAAGGCAGATTAGATGACCCACATGGGTGGCTGCCGTTTACTGAGCAGTAGACTGCTCTCGGAGATAATCACGCTGAGACTTTCTGGTGGGGGACCCTCCAAGGTGATGCCTACAGGCCTTTTTTTGAGGGGGCTGGTCAGATATCCCCCAATAGCATTTTCATACTGAAACTACATCAATTAAGGTGTGTGTGTGTGTGTGTGTGTGTGTGTGTGTGTGTGTGTGTGTGTGTGAAGTTCCTTATACTTTATTCATACTCCCCTGTGCTTTCCTCAGCAAATACTTGCCTATTGACTGAATTAGATATTTCAGTTTAAATATCAAAAGAAAAACACACAAGCAGAAACACCACAAAATCTTAAAACTTTGTTTTAAGTGTCAGGTGATATAGCACGATATTCCAAGCACCTTGAACTTCACCTGAACTTCACTTCATCTCAGCAGGACAGGCTTCCTTCCCACATGTGTTCTGTCACAGCCACACCAACTACCCATAATCTGTCAAACAGATCTTCGTCTTTCACACTCTCTTGACTTTACGCAAAATATACTTTCTTCCTGCTCCCTTTGCTTTCTCCACCTGCTGCAGAACGTCAGCTTCCCGTCACCGCCCAGCTCGGTGCTCTCTCCCAGGATTCCCTCGGACTTGTCCTGGCAGTGGCATCCTGAATCCTCCCTCTGTGCTTACTGAAACTGTGCATGTACCTCTGAAATACTCACAGTTTTCTCCTCTAATAACTTTGTTGATATGGCTCCTTACTAGTTTGTGGGCTCTATAAAAGCAGGGACTCACATAATTTTACAAAACCATTTTACTGACCAACAGCATCTCCACCAAGGACCTAAGAGACCCTCACCAATCATATTCCATACTCTGTGGTAAGAGTCAGATTGCCTCAGCTGAGAGCTTAGACTTTTACTATGGTAAAGGACTCAGAGAGAGAGGGGCAGGGAGAAAGGGAGGAAAAGAGGGAAGGAGAGAGGGAGGGAGGGAGAGAGAGAGAGAGAGAGAGAATATCAACGATTTAGAAAAGTATTAGCTAAAGCTATTTGATAATCGAGTATTTAAAATTCTAAGTTATGATCATTTACAGTCTCATTCTGTAACCTCAAACACATGCATTATAGGTAGCACAGACTCTGTTAGCCTTTTACCTACGATGATTTCTGTTGTGAAACGTAATAGGAGAGAGATGACTGTTCCTGTAATGAAGTTGCAAATGTGTTTTCATTTGGAAATTCTGTGTATTCATGTGTGCAGGTGTCAGCTGGATAAATACGTATAACAGCTTTTTAAGTATTGTAGATTCTACTCAATGATGAAGATGGAATCACTACTTATAAAGTAATCTGTGGAAGCGTATGTTTTAATTAAAAGTGACAAACTCTGGGCCTGGTGAGTAGAGTGAGCCCTGAACAGTACTTTTCCCAGACTCCATGACACTAAATCATTCGAAGGAGAGCCTAGCAGCTGTTGTGTGAATCTGCTGAAGCATTAGAAAAAAATACTCTCTAAGTAAATTTATCTAAAAGTTCCATAGAACTTTTTGGAGGAATGCAAATAGAGGCAAACCTCATCGCTATAAGAAACTTGACATGGTAAAGACATGAATGCTCTTACAAATATCACAACTTTGCATTAAGCAGCAACTTCAGAGATCTAAGAAATAAGTGAAAGCGAAGGTATAAAGGCGTCTATTTGCACTTTAAATGAATCTAGTGTAAGTTTCCTAACACTCAAATGAAATTCATTTCTGAAAATAAGCGTGCCACTAATTTCCTGAGCATTCTCAAAACTTTTCTCACCCCGAATGAGAAGAAAATGCATTTAAAATCCTGAGAATGCTTGCCTACCTGGATGAAGAGAATTGAAGAAAGGATAAAATATGATCAAAGCAACTATAACACGCTAAAACTTTGTGCGGGTGAACTTATCGAGACGTGGTAAGTGCATGGCCACCAGGAGCCAGGACTGGGATAGGGAGTCGGAAGGGGGCTGAGTCTTTTACTCAGAGACTGACACGTCTGGCATGCACTGGCTGTGCACCCACTGAGTCTGGTGTGGGGAGGGCAGCGTGCCCCCATGAAGTGTTTCAGGTAAAGACTCTGTAATTGCCTCTGGATGAGCCTAAAAGATCACACATAAAATTTTGCACTGGAGCCTGACTTTTCAAATGCCAACATTAATGATTGGTATTTTCTTTAAATTGAACTGTTCTAAGGAAGAGATCAGTCTGACCTCATCTATAAAAAAAAAATTCAAGATGGAGGTAAATGATTCACTAAGTCATATAGATAAGCTTTATAGTTAATACTGAGCTAAGTGGATCATTATATTTGTAGTAATACTTAGTCATAAATTTTAATTCAAATTCACTTATTTAAAAATTAAAATAATAATGATTCCACACAAAAATAGTCAATTGATCTTTGACAAAGGTGTAAAAGCAATTCAGTGGGGAAAGGATCATCATTTCAATAATTGGTGCTGGTACAATTCCACATTCATATACAAAAAGATGAACTTTACATCTGCCACAAAATATACTCAAAATGGATTAAAATATCAATTTCAAAAATATTTAACAAGAAAAACATAGGAGAAAACCTACAAAACCTAGTAGAGTTTTTGCTAGGACTGCCAAACAAAATACCACAGACTGGGTGGCTTGAATGACAAATTTATTTTCTCAGGTCTGGAGTCCAAGAACAAGTGACAGGTTTGGAGTTTCCTAGAGTATCATCCTTTGGCTAGCAGATGGCTGTCTTCTCCCTGTGCCCTCATGCTGGTCTTTTCTCTGTGTGCATGCATCCCTAGTGTCTTTCCTCCTTCTTTTAAGAACAGCGGTCATATTAAATTAGGGTTCCACCCCAAAATCCCCAAACCTGACAATACCTATGGCTGGTGAGGATGCAGAACAATGGGAGCTCTCATGAATTTCTGCTGGGAACGCAAGATGGTTCAGCCACTTTGAAAACCACGTGGCAGTTTCTTTCAAAGCCAAATATAGTCTTACCATATGATCCAGGAATTGTACTCCTAGGTATTTATCCTACTGATATGAAAACTTATGTCCACAGAAAACCGTCAACCAAATGTTTATAGCATATTTATTCTTAACTGCTAAAAACTAGAAGTGACCAAGATGGACTTCAATAGATGAATGCAGAAACTAAGCATAGAACATCCATACGATGCAATACTATTTGATGATAAAAAGCAATGTACTATCAAGCCACAAATCAACTTGGGTGAAACTTAAATACACAGTGCTAGGTTAAAAAAATTTTAAAAGCCAGTCTAAAAAGGTTACATACTTTATGTTCTCAAATAATATATGATATTCTGGAAAAGTCGAAAGTATAAGACAGTAAACAGATCCAGGGTTGAGTTTCAGCTGCTGGGGGGAGGGTTGAATAGATGAAGCACAGAGGATTTATTTAAGGCAGTGAAACTATTCTTCATGATCCTATAAAGAAGGGCATATGATACTCCGTATTTGTCAAAACCTATAGAACTTTACAGCCCAAAGAATGAACCTTTCTGTATACAAATTTTTAGAGTAATTTAGGTGGTCCAGAGATCTCAGAATAAAATGCAGATGACGACAGAACAATCTAACTGAATTGTTAAATTACACAGGAGACGATCAGACTGAGGGCTTGCATGCCTTAGTGGCCTACTTAAAGCAAACTGGAACCTAAGCCTGCAATAGCTCAAGGTTCAGAAATCAAAACCTGAGGACAACTAACCAGGAGGCTCTCTCAAATAAGACAAACACTTAAGCTATAGTCAAACAACTTCCTTGCTTCACTTCCATCTCTTCTCTATGAGTCTCTCCCTGAGCCCCATTAGGCAGCACTTTTAACTACTTCTGATTTGGCACTTGCCTGATTCCAATGAATTTTTGCTCAAATACTCACATTTTTTAATATGCCTCAGTTTGTTACAGATCTGCAAATGTATAAAACACATTACTGGGGGTATGAAACGTATGAAATGACTGAGATGGGGGAAAGGCACCAACATAAGTAACTTTGAAAATTAATGGTCCATAAGGCCAAGGGCAAAGGACTCTCTACAGGGGTGCTGTTCATGAAGCTGTTCCCCACAGTGATACAGCTGATCAAGGGTGAAACCTATGTGGATACTGGGACAATCACTTTACCAAAGAGGACACAGGGGAGGTGATTCAACACACGAAACGATGTCCAACATCACCGTCTGGGAGGGAAATGCACACACCCACACACAGCTAAACTGATGTTACTCACCACACCAAGGCTGACAAGACGTAGAGCAAATGGAAGGTGTGTTATGTTGCTGTTGGGAATGCGAAATAACATAACTACCCTGGAAAACTGTCTAACAGGTTTTTTTATGAAGGTAAACATAGTTTTGTTTACCATGTGACCCAGGACTCCCACTCTTTGATATTTAGCCAAGGAGAATGGAACATTATGTTCACACAAAAATGCATATGTGAGTATTGCTAGCAGCAGTTATAATTGCCCCAAATCAGAAACATCTTGAACCTCCTTCACTGGCTGAAGGGACAAACTGTGGTCCATCCATATCCTGAACTACTACTCGGCACGAAAAAAAAAAAGGAACTTTTTATTTGACTTAATTTTAATTAGTTTAAATTTAACTTCAAAAAAGTAATATTTGATTCAGCACTGGAAACGTTTAAGATATATTTAGAGCAAGTTGGATGTGAGAATCTTTTTCACATATCACATAAAATCTAACTATAAATCAAATACATTTAATAAAATTTAACTTTTAAATCAAGATGTGTTGTAAATGTAAAATTATATCCCCATTTTGGAAAGTCAGTACAAATCAAGACTATAAAATTTATTAGTTATTTTTCGTGAATTACATTTTGAGAAAACAATATTTTTTTATTTGGTTAAATAAAAATATTAAAATTTAAAAATAACATGGAGAGAAGAGTGGGTTATGATGTAGCAGATATAAGGATGCAAGAAAGAATGAAATCACAGTAAAAAAATAACAGAATGCTAAAGAGCTTTAGGAAGATTCAGGAGATAAGAAAGGATTTAAAAAGAGATGATTGTCTTTAGCTGGACACCATAACAATCCTGGTGCTTAACAAATTTATTTAGATTCTCAGGCTCCACTCACCGAGTATTAAACTAATTTTTCTTTTAACAAATTAGCCTATGGAGATCATTAAGATTAGGATCTTCGAAACTAATGAAGAGGAAGATTACAAATGACTCTGTGTGTTCCTTCAAGACATTGCAATATCCCTTCAGAGGGACAAGTTAGATTAGTTAGGAGACAATTGATTAACATTTTAAAGGTGTAAAATCAATTTTTAATGTGAGTGCTTTGTATCATGTCGGTGGGTCAAATTCTACCAATTTAAGGAATAGAAAGGAATTTAAGATGCTCTAAGACTTAATACCATATACATATTTCCATCATGTGGAGGCATCCCTTCACCTTTAATTCTTCTAGATAATAGCATTTGTGCTCTTGAGTGGGAGAAAACACGAGTCTGGTCTTGAAACCTCTTTACCAAACTGCTTAAGCCAGATTGCAAGCATCTTTGCTAAGATATTATGAGATTCAAGGTTTAAATCAGATAATAAAATGTATTTTTGTCCTTTTCTATAATATTTCTTTCAGATATATATGTGTGTATATATATATATATTTTTTAAATCAGTGATTAAATCTCTATTACTTTTCCAGATTCCAACAGAAGACAGTCTGTGTCCCAGTTGATAGCACCAGAAAAATATAAGGAGAAAGCAGATGCCCAGGAATGGATTTAGCATTTATTAGCCTTTTCTTCTGTATAACTAAAAAATGGCTCTGGCTTGCTGTTCTCTTTGATACCTTCTAGGTCAAAACAGGGTCAAGGAGGGTTGTAAGACATATGAAGGAATGTTAATATGATTTATTTATGAGCAAGTAAGGTGACCCTCTCATTCTCTTGGTTATTCAGGCTGCATGAAAAATGTACAAGTTGTTTTCATTTCCTCCCTCTAGAAAGGATGTAACCAAAGATATGGGCTCCAAGGATAACATGGTCAAGATATATCAATTTCTTTCCCTTTTTTTTATTAGTAGCAGGTTTCATTTGCCTTTATGATAACATTTAAGCATTGCTATACTAAATGAAGCAATTTCTACATTTTGTGCCATTATTACATATTAAATGCTATTTATTAAAGGTTATTGGTTCATTTGGGTTTTAAAAGTAAACTTCTAAAAATTAAGTTAACCTAAATAAAAAAGATAACAGAAAAAAATATTCAGAAGTTCTTTTTTATTATTACTTCTTTTGAAACTACAGAAGAGACCCATTTAAGTTTAAAAAAAATGAAGTATCACACCCTCTAATATTTGGACTCCAAAATATTTTTAAAACCTCTTTGTGCTATTTCTCCAGCAAAACCTGATTGTTCTGCTTATTCTGTGGAACTCCCACCTTGGTGCTTTTACTCAAATCATTTTCCCAGTGAAATACCCTCCCCCAGTCCCTCCCTTGAAGTCTACCAATCTTTGAAGTCCAGCTCGAATGGTCCCTCCTCTAACCACCTAGCAATCTCTCCCTCACCTGGATCTGCTCCCATGGCTCGTACTAAACAGTGCACGGAAGCCCAGCACCCATTCTTATCGGTTAGCTCTACCTTTTCATTCAGTGAAAACTGTACCGTATCAATTGTAACTTTTAAATGATTACCTCTGCTTTCCATTATTAATCCAAAAACTATTCATGGAGCTGCTGCTCTGGACACTGGGGTGAAACGATGCATGAAAATCAACGTCTTTCACCTCTGGCAGCTCCAATTCTGGCAAGCTTGCATTTGCACATTTGACCACAGTCTGATTCTAATAACATGTCTTGGATAATTTACACTCACACGTGTAAATCTTATGTCTGTAGCTATAACTCAAACACTTCAAGGATGGTTTTGATCTTTGTGTCTGACATAATGTCCAGAATAGAGCTTAAAAAAGAGTCAAGCAAACTGAAGGGATCCTTAGAGATTAAAAAAAAAATAAGTTGAATTGCAGAATAAAAAATTGACAGGGAGGAGAAATGTTGAGCCTAAAGTTACATGGGAAAATATTCTAAGTACTTATTACCTTGATAAACTTTAAGAACTCTCTGGTTCAAAATCAGAGAGTCTTTGCCAAACTATCTCATTCATTTCCTGATTTACGTTTTCTATGTCACCAGAAGTGTATTTGGGCAACAGATTTCAGATACATGTTTTCAATAAATCTCTATATTTTTACCGATGGGAAAATGAGCCAGAAGATAATTTGACAATTTGATTGGTCCAAGAACATCTCAGCTGAGTATCAACAAGCAGTAGCAGTAGCAGAAAAAAACATTCATAAATTGTCATTTGGCTTTTTATCGGACAGTGTGCAGAGGCATAACTTTCACTGATGAAGATCAGAGACAAATTTGATTAATCAAAACAGAGCGTCGTGAAATAGAACAGAGTGCATGATTGGCAAGTCATATCCAACACACAAAAAATTCTTGGTTTTTCCCATACCTGACATTGTCTAGCATTCCTAGCACCTGCCCACTAGATACCACTGGTACAGTCAGTTCTGCTATAGCGTGACACACAGACTCCAAGAAAAACACCTGCTATGCAAAACTGCAATTAAAAATCACAAGGCTCCTGATAGCGGAAAATGAAGTTAGAGGCACAGCACTCAAAGATTTTGTCAGAACATGTTTTTTAAAAGATAGAAAACTAGTAAATCAGTAGTACAACTTTATACACGTTCAGTGGTGGTAAGTGTGTAAATTATAGGATAAATATGGCACGCTACTCTGTGAAAGACCTGGCGTTTGCTCGGGGAAGTGTGCGTTGGAAGGGCTACAGCTGGCAAGCTATTGTGAAGTGCTGGGTGAAGGGTTTTCAGAGATCAGTGGGGAAGTGGATAACACCAGATGTGATGGGCATAACTCATTCTCCTTTTGGTGCTCTCCCTCAGCCGTATTCCTGGGCCATGTTTTGTTTCTGATTTTGGCTTTGAGGCATGTGCTTGTAATAGATACCCATTTCATCAAAATGGAAATTCTGATCCAATGTATTACCTTCTTCTTCAGTTAACGTCTGTCTCATTGCTGGAAATTCTTTCCCACCTTTCCTGTCTGCTTTGGGAGCCTCTCCTGACAGCCGAAGACTTTAGAAATTATAGTGATGTTGGCAACAACTAAGCCTGTCACTGCTCGCATCAAAAAAAGCATTAAAAGGATTTGATGGTTTCCATTAGGGGGTTTGAGCTCTTTCTTTTTTGTAAGCACTACTTGGTGTTTTAAACCAAGATTCTTAAACAGATTTGGGATGTTGAACACGTTTTCTGTTTTGTTTTATATATAAAAGTTCACAGACACAAAGGAATAATAAAACATAACTTAGTAGGATGACACACGTGGTAAACTGAGGTAGCTGGTAGACATTTGAAGTGTGTGTGTGTGTTCCTGTGCAGCTGGGTTCATCTAAGTACAGTTTTCTGTGCTCACCTTAGTGTTTCCTATAAATATTTTTTTCTTATTGATTTCGAACAAATTCATGGTTTCAAAACAAGCATTATTGCAGAACTGAATGTACATTTGACCGTTGCTATACCAAAAAACATCCCACAGATATTTTACAGGCCCCTCTAGATCGGAACCACCGTTGTAGTTTTTCATGTCTGGCTATAGAGATGTCTCTAGAGTGTCTTTGGCATGTTGATCTTATCTATTAATTTAATTCTCAAAATACTCTTTACAGTACTTTCAGAGATGCCTGCATAACACCAAGTTATATCAGAGCACAGAAAAGGGAAAAGCTAACTCAATTATGAAAGACCAGAGGAGCCTAAATAATACAGATGAGATGGTTTATGAGGAATAAGTTAGTGTTCTCCAGGCAGCCTGAACAAAAGCTCCAGAGCATGATTTTAGTGAACAGACAGTAGCAATAGCTGACTTCCTGCAAAGACTTGCAGAAGTGACAGCTCCATGTTCACCTAGAAAGCTTAGATGCAAGGACAGACTGAAGGTCATTCCTACAAAGCTGGTGGGATGGTACCTTCCAATCCGCAACCATTAGAAAGTTCTGAAAAATTCAGAGGATAAACTTGAGCTAAGGAAATCACGTGTTAATGAAAATAAATGGTGAGAAGAAAATGATTGCTACCTTTTAAGTTACTACTATATGCCAGGCAGCATCTTGTGCCCTCCAGCATTTTGTTTTTAAATCCTCATAACATCCATATGAATTTAACCTAATTTCATCATATCTTTACCTCTGTTTTACAGGTGAAGAGACTAAGGCAGCACAATTTAATTAATTTGCCAAAACTTATATAGTTAGAAAATGGCAGATCAAGGATTGGGCCCAGGATCTGTGACCCGCAGAGCTTTCTCCCCAGTCATTACCCAGTGATGCCTTTCCTCAAAATAGTAGCAGTTTCTAAAGAACTGCATTCCCAAAAGAGGAGGGCTACATACATGGGGTCTCCCATGGGGTCATGCTGGACTGGCCCAACATACAACCAGTTTATGCCAGTCCTGGCAGCATGATTATTAATGGTGTACTCACTCTCAAAAGTGTCCTAACTTGGTGG
Organism: Cynopterus sphinx; assembly: GCA_030015415.1. Classification (NCBI taxonomy): domain Eukaryota; kingdom Metazoa; phylum Chordata; class Mammalia; order Chiroptera; family Pteropodidae; genus Cynopterus; species Cynopterus sphinx. The sequence goes on along the minus strand of CM057389.1, from coordinate 46,419,983 downwards.
GAAGGAAGCAAATGGAGATGAATTCTTGTAAGATTCTTGTATCATTCAAGAATTGGTACAAGTATTTACCAAAGGTAAAATGTGATAGGATGCATTCTGAAATGTATATTCATAAAAAGTAGAACTAAAATGCAATCAAAAATATTTGATTAATTCAAAAGAAGTCAGGAAAGCAGAAATAAACAACATCGAAGAGAGAACAGATGTGACTAGTGGAGAACAAACAGCAAGAAAATAGAATTAAACTAACTATATCAGTAACTCATTTAAATGTAAATAGACTAAACACTCCAAAGACAAAAATGTCTATACTCAATTAAAAAACAAATAACCAAGATCCAGTTATGCATTTTAAATATACACAGTAAAAATAAGGGCACAAATGAGTTAGAAGTCAACACCACAATATTGGCACAGGAATGGATGAGGAAGAGAACTTGAAGAATTGGTAATGTTTTGAAAAGACAGCTTTGAGGAATGAAAGAGGCAGTTTGCTTAAAATATATATTATATATGTTTATATATAATATATATTTCTGCTTAAAATATATATTATATATGTTTATATATAATATATATTTCCACTTAACTTCAAAGGCTAGTTTGAACTTGCAGGTCACAAATTTTCAGAACCTAAGTCTCCAATAATAAGTAAGCCCCATACAAAAATACTACTGAATATGTTAAGGATACAAAGTTAAATTAAGACATAATGCAAATAGTTTCATTTTGAATGAAATTCAGGCTTCTGACTAATTTCAGTGCAATTCTCCCAAATCCTGTGTTGTTCAAACATTTGACAATTTAAACGAGAAACATTTCTGACCACATCTTCACACAATGCACCTTAACTGTTAATGGAAGTGGCTCCCAGGAAAACGTAAAACATGAGCGGTTTATAACAGCCACATCATTAAACACATAAAAGGAGTTTGCAGTTGCCTGATGTAAGAAATTTATGCTTTCACAGAGATAAAGCATTAGCTGGGTTACGTTTAGTTTCCCATCAGTCGTTTTATAAACAATTAAATATAATTGAATTATATTTTGGAAAATATTTCAGTGCCAACTGTGTTTTAAAGCCTTTCAGAAAGACACTAAAAATTTCATAGCTTGTACATGTAAGTTGCTAGAATTTATCTGCATATCATATATTAAATTTTCACAGTCACGTGGATTTTTCTGTTGATTGGAGGAAATATGTGTTCTTCAATTCAAGTGAGAAATTAGAGAGCTAGATTATTTCTCTTCTATGAGCTTTAGACACGCAGCGGTAACAAAGAAAACATATTGCAAAAATTTTGTGACAGATACTCTCTGTGTCATCAAGTATATTCTGACCCACCATCTCACAACCTACCCCTCTACTCACAATCAACCCAGGTCCCCCATAAACTGGTGAGGGTTTTGAAGCCAGACAAAACTAATCACAAGAATAGTACTTAAACTCAGGTTTTATACCAAAAGTATGAAGGCTTTCAGTTATAAAAAATGGAAAACACTCCTTCACTTCAAAGCATTTAAGAATTTTGCTTCTTTTTGCATCTGAAAATGGCTATTGACAACAGAGTCTAGAGAACAGCTATAAGCACTGTGTGTACATGAGACTGTCTTCTGATTTTGCCGCCTGTTGTACTACCTTTCTGACTTGTGGCTGTCTGAAGAGCTATTACTATTTGTACCGTCTCCACTTCTCAGTGCTGAGCTGAGTGTACTCATTTCTGACTCTATGGTTTAAGGTGTCGCCCTGAAGCTGTTTTCCAGGACTTCATAGCTTGATTTGGAAATGTTCTCTTAGGCAAAAGTTGAAGCCATATACATGGCAAGATTCCTGGCAAAGTCATTTCAGAAAAGGGGGAGCGCCACTGTGTCTTAGCCGGCAGAGATCAGGTGCAACAAAGACTGAGAAAAGGTGTGGAGTGTGGCACTGGGCCGTGGGATCATCTTGGAAAGCTGGAATCAGAATGCATGGTGGCATGGGACCCTCTTATTGGGTGGGGCTTCGTTTTGTTTCAGGGCCAGCACCACGCTCTATGTCCCAGCCCATCTTGAAGGGTGTAAAGGAGCAAAATTTGCCACCCCAAAGTGTGTCTCTCTGGCATGAGATTTTAGGCTGATAATTTTTAAGCAACAGTAGACTCAGGAAGTTTTTCTTTTATACATCCTTTAACTTCCTCAAAGAATTTAGAAGGATGGTCTATGGCAGGGAAAGAGCTGTCACCAGAGATAACTACACAGACTGTGAGCATGGTGTGGTGGTGGAGTTGTGGGGAAGCTTGGCAAGGCCTGCTTGTTCTCAGTCCCCTCCGTGCCTCCTCATCTCTGCTTCTCTGGGTGACAAGGCAAACATTTGTTTATCAAACATTTGCTCTTGTGAATTATCTTGCTCCCCTTTGAAATCTCAGATGCCTAGCCCCTTCCTTAGCTCAAATGGCATATAAACCTCAATTGCCTGGCTTGTCCTTAGATCTCACATTCTTACAGGAACTCAGGTACCTGTGTAATTACATTCATTTTTTCTCTTGTTAATCTGTCATATGTTAATTTGAGCATTAGACCAGCCAAAGAACCTAAAAGGATTGAAGAACTTTTGTTTTCTCTCCAGCAAGGTCGTGTTCTTTGTAATTTGATTCCCAGCTCAAGGTGACACTGAGTGCTTTACAAACTAAACGGGAGCCAGCTGTGGTTGCTCTCCCCTCTTTTGCTGAGGATGAAAAGGAAGGAAGCACATTACTAAAAATCGACCAGGCTGGAGGAGAATATCAGGAAGAACCAACAAAAAGAACACCCTCCACAACAACGCCATGAATAAAAACAAACAGAACATACTTTCAAAGAAATTAAGTTCCACTTGGATTATATCTTTATTTGAAAACCAAACAGCATTTCTTTGGGTTAGAATTTAGGGGTATTAAAGAGCAAAAATTCAACTGAGCAAATCTGAAAATCTAGTTGGCTTTATTTAATGATTCATGAATTGGGCAGCATCCCATTTAGTAAACAGAAGGGATCTTTGAGGGGTTGTAAAAAATTGAAGGTTTTTATAGATAGAAGGTAGAACAAGGAATTTAAAAGAGTGGATTATTTCAGGTAAGGTTGCTTTACCTTCGTGAAAGCAGAAGGTTTTATCAGACAGAACACCTCACTAATGTTGATCAGAAAAATTCCAGACTGACTGGTTTAAAATTCCACTCCTATAACAGGCTAAAACTGAAATTAGGTTAGGTTTTAAGTCTTGATGGGGCTTAATACTAATGATTTGATTTGGGATCTGTTGTTTCTTTTTAACAGAGGTAAAATGTATTAGATAAGTTTAACAATAACACTTAAATTCTAATTAACATATGCAGATATACAATAATCAATGCTATTTGCCAGCCAAGAAAGCTTAAGGAAAGACTTTTAGTTCTGATACTGATTTTAAATTTGGTAAATATGTTTTCAAACATTTCAAACATGAATTTAGTGAATTATAGACCTAATATAATTGCTACAATTATTTTTTGAAAAAAGAAAACCATTTTGTGAACCAATAATCTGATTTGTAATATTTTAAGAGTGACTTTTTCTAAAAATTTAAAAAACAAACAAAAAAGCAAAAAAGCCTTCCATTTTTCTAAATATCTAACTGGATATAAAATTGAGTAGAGAAACACAAGTACAATATATAACTATTGCATTACAGCATTAGCGAACCTTTTTAATAAAGTTGACATCCCCTGCCTAAATATTTCTGAATATTTTTTGTTTTTTGAGTAAAGAAAATGTTTTTCAAAAAGGTAGTCTCCTAAAAGATCAAATTTATTTGATATCACATATAAGATGTCAAAACTACTTTTTTGCAAAGCACAATGCTAAAGACCCAGGCCTAATGAACTACTCTAACAACAAATATTTACATAATACTTTATTTTTAAGCACTTGACATAAACTCTCATTTGGTCCCTATATTAATCCTATGTGTCAGTTCCTATTGCTGGTTCCTTCTAAAGATGAGGAAAAGAAAACTCAAAAACTCACGTTTACAAAGCTACAAAATATAAGGATCAAGAATTGGATTCAGGTCTTTTATCTGACTTTAGTATTCTTCAGGTAAAATTACTGTTATTTATGATAGAGCTTCTTTGATGAATATCAGTTCTACATTATGGGCAGACATCTGTCCTAAACTGTGTGCTTCACTTTGCAAAATGGACAGAAACGCTCTGGAAGTCATATGTATCTTAATAAATAATTATACAACATCTTTTTATAGTCCAATTTGAAGAGAGAGCCCAATTATTAGTCTTGAATCATGAAGAAAAAAAAATTTCTTTGGTTATCATTATTTTGCAAGCTCTCATTAAAAATGAATTTGCTTATTTTTAAATTCCATGCTCATGAAGCAGTAGTAAGGCTTGTTCTGCATAAACACATCCCTGGACTATGATATGATGGATGCTATAGGTGGCATGTATATTAAGCAGTAAAAGAATATAGGAACAGAAACAGAATATCTGGTATGAATTAGGTGGAAAGAACATTCAGGGAAATCTGTGGAACAGCTTAAGTCCCACACCCCACAATGAACACAATAAAACCAACCCAGCTACCGGCAGATTTTGTACCTGTGCATTCTGATGCTCCAAAAGGCAAAAATCATCATTTCCCAAAGATTCCCCAAGGAATCCTTAGAAACAAATTTAAGATCACATCCACCAAGTATTTAAAATGAAAAGAACCTGGGCTGTCACCCAGCCTCTCCTTCAGACCCCTCCTCCTGCAAAGAAGCAACAAAAGAAACAAGCACTCCCGATTTTTAAGCAACCTGCGTAGGCTTCCCTGGCTGGTTTTCGCTGGGGCCAAATTTGATGTTTGTTTGAAACAGGTGGCAAGTCAGTCCTGGCCAAGAGTAATCAAACAGTTGAATTCAAACCGGTTACTAACAAAGTCTTTATTTATGTAGTTCTCATTTTTTCATTTTGATAGGAAAAAAGTATCCCACAGTTCAAAGTTCTAATAAAAATAGAACTAGGTAATGATTTCCCATAATAAACAAATAAGTGGTGATAAATAGATAGATGATAGATAAATAGATAGATGATAGACAGACAGACAGACAGATATGGACAGAGAGTGGTCTCCTCAACCCTGGAGTCAAACTTCATCAAAGAGGAAATCTAAAATGGCCAGATTTGCACAGTGGAACTAATCTTGGGGATCTGCAGGAAATATTTTCTTGTTGCTTCAGAAATAAGGGGAATGAGAACTCGCCTGTGATTCAGTGCCCACAACGTTTTCAATACCACAGCAAACACACATCTATCAAGGCACCATCTGCCAATGACATAACCATCCACGGACGTGCCAACAGGGCTGCAGATGGCTGCCTCTGGTCTCCAGCCTCTCTGCCTTTCCAGCCAGCTCTAAGTCATCCTAGACAATTACTGCTGAATTACCTGGAATTTAGATTCCACATCTCTGTGAAGCAGGAAATGTTTTCCACTTATTTCAACAGTACCCCAAGGCCAAAACCAAATGATGTTTGATAAGTTATTATAAATGGGGGAGGGGGTGCTTACACTGGAGTGTGGTAAAAGATTGTACAGGTTAGAAAGAAGCAGGAATGAAGCACATGGGCAGAGAAATCTTTGAGAGTTTAAAGGAGGGCAAAGTCTCCGGAAAGAGAATGGAAATGATTTTATCCCTCAAGGAGAAAAGCCTTGGAGAGAGGTGGGGGAAAGATGGCAACGATGAGAAAATAAAACAAAGATCCTCTTTTGCTCACAACATCAGAAATCATCAAAGGCATCATGGGGTGGCTTAAAGTATTGGAGAATACGACATACCACTAAAAGCAGTTAAAAACATATATAGCTGTAGGTCTCAAGAGTTGTGGGGATCAGAGCCATTATAATGAAGACAGGCAACAGGAACGTTGACAAAGCTGAACAGGAGGCTGGCCCTCATCTTCGGGCACCCCAAATGATATCTTAACCAATCAAAAAACCCAGAATGCGGTGACAAGGGAAGGGGGAAACAAGGAAATATAATACATACTCTGCTGAATTAATATTAAATTATGAATTTGCTGGTTATTCTTTCTATGCTCATGGTGTTTGACACTTGCATGTGGGGCATACACTGTACCTAGTTATAAATCAACATTATAAAATGTAGAATCTTGGCTCCTGGCCCAAAAGAGAAAGAAGAGCATTTGGTAAAATATGTAATAGACATAAGGTTTCCTGAAGCATACACCACGATTATTGAATGTACTTTTAAGAATTACAAAAAAAAAAATAGGTTAATCAAGGAGCTCTCTTATCTAAGAAGCCATCGATCCATGACAATTCTACTTCTAAGTAAATAGTCTTATTTTCCCTTCTTTTCGATTTCTATGCTTTTTTCCTCAGTCAGATTTTGACTCTTTCTCTCTAGAATTACTGCTTTTAATTGATCCACCTTGGCCTTAAATCGAGCCTGCACCTCCCAGCCAGATGAGTATTTCTGAAATTCTCATCTGATATTCTCCTGCTCAAAACTGTAGCAGAATAAAGCCCACATTCTTCAGTGTTTACCTTTAAAGCAGACCGTATGGCTACACAACACGCAATTAGTACCCAATAAAAATTTTTTAAGGAAAACATTTTGAAGGACCCACTGCAGGTGCCTGCCTCTGTAGCTACTTTGTAGTTTGCCTCCTCATCTCTCGATGAGGCTCAGATTATCACAGAAATAATGAGACTTTAGGTAAATTCGAATAATTCCAGTTGTTCTACAAAACTTCATTAATGTACTGAACATCTATCTATTCAAAATTTGTATGAACTTGGTCACAGATGATTATTACTTTAATATTCTGTGTCTTACATGTAACATATGTATTGTATTTGGATACTTTAATTAACTGAAGTCATTTGACTTATGAGAAACTGCTTGGAAATTAATTACATACTAAAAAATATAATTTGTGCAAGCTAAATAAAACAATTTACATATAAATCATACAATTTTATTAATGTAATATCTATATATAATTACAGCATAACTACAACATATAAAAATATTTAATAACTATTCCACTTTTTGAATTTTTTATAAATTTAGAGTAATTTTTTTATTTTCATTCCTAAAGTTGTTACTGCATCAGGCTATTTTTATAAATTTTTTAAAAAAAATTTATAACTAATATTAGTTATAAATTTATTAGTTATAACATATTAGTTATAACTAATATGTTATAACTAATAAAACACAGTTGTTGAATGCTTTCTGAGCACCTGGGCTCAGTGTTCGATATATATTTTGGTATAGATATTTACTCCTCACAGGTGCCACTGACTATTCAATATGCCCCCATTTATCAGGTGGGGGAAGTTAAGAGTTGATTTTCTCAAATTTAGGCAGCTTAGTAAATGAAAGAGCAATGATTCAGACCTTCTGACTGCAAAATCCACACCCTTACCCTAATACCAAATCTCTGTTTGCATAATTATTTTTAAGGCCAGACTTGGAAAGATATTTTATAAAAGCTAAGCTCATCCCTTCATAAGAAAGGATAAATGAGGATGATGCTTTATTGGATTTAAATGACCTCTTTCTGTAGCAATAAATTGTCATAAAGCTTCTGATATATTACTGATTTTTACTGTAAAAAGTACTTCATTATTACAGCTTCATGGAGAAAATTACTGGATAAAAACAAGACCTTACAAAGAAATTGTCTCCAAAAAGCACATCAACCCTATTGTGTATCTTAGCTAGGGGCCTGGAAAACACATGCCTGAGATCCCTAAAGACTTCAAAATAAATAGCATTGTAAGAGGCAAGAGGAAAGGAAAATAGATTATAGGAAATTTATTTCTAGTATCAAAATCGTTGATAAGAATTAACTACATTTGAATTTGTGTAGTCAAAATGTTAGCTTCAATGGATCTTAACATATCTCCCTTGCTAAAAGTTGAAAGAATTTTTCATATTAAGTTCCTAAGTTAACTGACAGTATAATAACAGAGACCGAGAAATACATGAGAGATAAACTGAGGTTTGTAGGATAACATTCCACATTTGCTGTTTTCCACTTGAACTGTTATTCACAATTTTAAAACCCTGATGACTAAAAGTGCACAGCTGAGGAAGGAAGCATTGGCAGGTGTTCTCAGTTTTACTAATTACCAAAGTAGAGGAAATGAGCTTTACTTGCCTCTTGAAGGATCAGGTTAAAATGATTAAGAATAATGGGAAGGAAATATATAAATTAAAATAGTCACGTTCACTAAATAATGTAATGTGTTCTGGGAAATGCATCCTTAGGCAATTTCATTGTCGTGCAAATCTCTCAGAGGACAGACATTCCAGCCTAGATGGTAGGGCCTGATACCCACCTAAGCTCTTGCTCCTAGGCTACGAACCCGTATAGGTGTTACTGTGCTGGATATTGTTGGCAATTGTAACACACTGGTATTTGTACATATAAACGTTATCTAAGTATAGAAAAGGTTCCACATAAAAGGTACAGCATGAAATTACAGTATAAAAGACAAAACATGGCACACCTGCAGAGGGCACTCACAGTGGATGGAGCTTCCAGGACTGCAAGCTGCTCCCAGTGAGTGGGTGAAGATGAAGGCCTAGACCATTACCTTACCATAATGCACTGCGCTGTGGTCCTTAAGCCGGTTGGTTACGTCCTCACGCTAACGTTACTCTGGCAACGATAGGAGGCTTCCGTGTTACCACAGCTATGACGTCACTAGGCAATAGGCATTTTCAGTTCCGTTATAATTTACAGGGCCATCGTCGTAGATGTGGTCCATCCTTGACCAAAATGTGATGCATGACTGTATAAGAATTTCTATATGAGAGTATATTTAACTTCACACAAATTTATATATATAGTATTATATATATTCATATATATGTATATATGTGTGTATATATGTGTATATATATACATATACACATACACATACATATATACATACATACATACATATATATACATATATATATGTGTGTGTGTGTATATATATATATATATATATATATATATGTAGTATTTTTTTAAAACTTCATGAAAATGTTTTAAAACAGGTCAGAATTTGGGACACCGGGATATTGAGGGGATAAAATTGAAACTTTTGAAAGCAGACATCCATCCTATCTGGTGGCCATGAAACCTTCCTGACCCAGATCCGCATTTCATTTCAGTAAGGTCTTGTTTGTTTTTGTGAGAGCCCATCTTAAAGGAGGTGTGGGTGGGGGTGGGAGGAGATGCTCGTCAGCTAACTTATCAGACGAAGGGGCACAGGGAAATGCGACTAACATGACTAATACGACTAATACATCAGAAAGAAAAGCTGCCATTGAGAAACAGAATAACCAATTCATCTTGCATTACTAAAGCCAAGATAAAAAACCACTTTCCCCAAAGAAAACCTGACCTATGCTCCCAGTCTGCTATGTGCATTAATTATTGTTCTGATGCCATTGTCCTCTAGAGGGTAACATTTGGTTGCTATCTGCATCTTTATTATTTAGCCTGTAAAGAGCATGTCCATATTTAATTAGGTCTGAAAGGTCATTTTGATTTAGGTTTTTCCAGGTCCCTCCCTCTTCCCTTTTCTTGAATTCGGTTAGGACGTTTGTTAGGTTTGTTGTGTTCTGAAGGATTCCACGCTGAGTGGGAAACCCATGCTACGAACGCTTCCAGGAGACATGTCTTGATGACTGTGCTGATTTATACGTCAAAACCTAACAGGCATGCATTTTAATCTGCTTCGGGACTGGCTCACGTCTTTGGTTGCTCACCTTCAGACTCTTCGGATTGCTATTTAGAGCACGCAGGAGGACAGGTAAAACGCATTCACCTCAGACTTTAAAGTCCGCAAGACGAAATGAATTTGTTCCCTTTAGTAGGTACCAGAACCTGTCACTGATATTTATATGCCGTCTAATAAGGACATGTAGCCAAGTGGCTTCAGTTCTCAGTGTGTTCGTAGCCACAATGGTATTGGTTCATGCATCACTTTTCCTGTCCCTTAGCACACCCAGTCATGCAAGCAAAGGGAGCTCGTCTTGGAAATGTTTTAGGAATTGCCAGCAGTTGCAGGGAGCCTGGGTCCCGTATGAGTGGCCTTCTGAGCCCAGGCAGAGTTCTGGCACGTGGGCAGTGTGCTGCAGGACAATTTTCTCCTTCCACACTCCCGTAACTCCCCTTTCACCACCCGCTGGCCCACTTGTCTTCTGCTCCAGTTCCGTGCTGAGAATAGATGCCAACCCTAAATTCCAACCTGATGAACCTGTTCATTCTACCCGATCCAGTTAACACCAGCACTGACCGCACCTGCTAATCTTTACATAAGAGGCAGCTCCTTTTTCCACAAACCAGTTCCTGTCTCCATGGGAGAAACCTGAGTGAGGTCACCATGGCTCCTGCCGTGCCTGCCTTCCCACATAAGGCAGCTCATCTTTTAAGAAAGGCAGTTAGCCGAAGGGCAGAGATTGTCGTCTGGCTTAGACATGACTCAGGGCTCCTGTCTGCATCCACAGAAGATACCTTTATTCCAAGTTCTAGTAAGAGGTTTAAAATCAGCAAATTTAAAAGACCTTCATCCCTGCTGAAGGTCGTCACTGTCATAACTCCAAGCCTTTCAGTCATTTCCCCACCACTTTATCCTTATCCCAGGCCTTGGCTTCTCAAACCCATCTTTGCTCTTTTGAAGCCATGGCCATTTCTTTCTGCTGTGTCCACCTTATACCCTCAACCCCTTCGTCTCACACTCACACCAGGATCTTTCCTTACGTGTGACCCAAGTCTCCCTCCAGGGTTCTGCCTCACCTCCCCTGACCCGTCACCTCCTCCTCCTGCAAGCAGGTGGCTGGGCTCTTCACTCTCCACCATCACTTCTAAACATCTGTTCCTTCTCCCCCAGGGCTTTTGAGTTGATTATTGCATCAGATTCTCACAAACTCCTAGTTGTTGGGATTTATTTACTTCTCTTTTTGTTCCCAGTTGGAAGGAAATTTCCCACACTCTTGGAAAATTTTGACACGGGCTTAAAGCTGTGATTCCTCCATAGTCCTAGATAACTTAAATGTCATGTAAACTTTCAATCAGATTCACAGCCTCGCAGTAACTTGCTTTTTTCCGTCTCTTTCAGCCCCATTCCCATGGCCACACCCTAAATTTCCATTGCCATCCCCCAGAACGGTCCTGTTTCTGCCTTTGAAGGTCAATATCCCATGGCCTTGCCACCTTCACAGGTTATGCTTGTCTCTCCTTTTCCTCTCTCTCTCAACACATCCTTCAACTTACTGGAGCTGTTAGTGTCCTTCGCTCCCACTCTATGGAGACTCTCTGGCTTTATGTCTTTTCTACTTAGCTTAGACCCCTTCTAATAACTGTTGTCAGTTCTGTCTTCCTGACTGACTTTAGCCTTAGATAAATCTAACCATTAGACTTTTCTCATATACTTCAACTGGCAAATCTTACTGAAAAAACTCACAACTCAAAAAGTAGAGACTCCTACTTCTAGGCTCTCAGCAAGCACTGAACACAATCAGTAGGAAGCTGTTTCATGACCCAAGTTCCATATATTGTTGTTTTAATGACCTAATTTCATTGCAATCTGGCTAAGCTTGAATGGACATTTGGTTGTTGACATTCTATTTGTTGACTTTCACAAAAACTCTCTGTGAGGACTTTTAAACTGTAAGTACATGTTTTTTGTTTTTAAAGTATGAAGAGATGCCATGCTGTATCTGTTAGAGTTGTCTCCTACACCAGGGATGGTAAATACGCTCATTCCACAAGCCAATTTCAGCTGCTTAGAGTGCCAGTGACTCATTTTTATTAGCTACTGGACACATGGTACGTAATTTGGTTACCAGGATTTAGATATAAAGGGTTAGGAAAGACAGATACTTCACTGCTGCTTAGAACAGTCGTCCAAGCTGTGCCTGGCTGACATGATTCAACCTTTGAGTTTCAGCTTAAATATAACATCTTCGAAGGCTGTCCACCTCCAGACCAGGTTAGATGTTATTGCCATATGCTGCCCTATCATAGCTGTTAAATAGTCTCTCTTTCCTAGGAGACTAAAGCTCCCCTAAGGAGACCTTGCCTACCCTGCTCACCATGGTATCTTATGCTTAGGATAGTGTCTGGCACATTGTAACTACTTAGTAAATATTTGCTGAATAAATAAACTGTAGGGTTTCAATCTCTGCATAATTAAACCTGACTAGACCCCTGTTTTTCTCTTAAAGGCTCCACATTTCCCAGCTTTTATACCTATATACTTGTGTGTATCCTTCAACATCTATTTCCAATTCTGCTTTCCCTAGAAAGCATCTCTTCTCATTTGGACTCCTGAATATTTGATCACTTCCTTTTACAGATTTTTAGAACTGGAAGGGACCTTAAATTTAATGTGACCCAATTCTATAATTCAATATATGAGAAAACAGGGACCCAAAGCCTATAGGGCCTTCTTCAAGACGACTCTGCACAAAGGACCTGCACCCAGAAGTGTTCTGTGTTTTTTCCACTGCACAATGCCAACTTCCTAAGGTCAATGGCCAATTTCACCATTATCAGCTGAGAGTTTTAACTCATCTGATAGCAGCATGAGCATGCTAGTAAACATAAATGATCATGGTAGGGATACTTACAACTGAAAAAAAAATGATATTGAACTTTCTGGAAAGATTTACTTAGGCTCGATGTATATATATATTTTTTGGCAAATTAGAATACTTGTGCATCAAAAATGTTCACAGAGAAATGCATCTGAATTAACAGTTATAATATTTGAAGAGCATTTCTCACTTTCATGCAACTTGAATATATTCACCTGGATTTTAGATTTTTTTTTTTAATAAAAGCACTTTAAAGCTGATTACAGCATGGTGATATTAATGACCGAAGAGGAGCTTTTATGAGTCCTTAAACTAGAATCTAGAACTGAAATGGTTTTCTAAGCTAAACTACAGATTTTATGGTAGAAGCACTTAGCAAAGGCGGAAGAGGCATTTCTGCTGAAGTATACGTTCTCCATAACCCCACGGTGCTTTCTTAGCTCTCGTTACCACCCTGCTGCCTGCTCTTTTTTTTGGTTTAGCCTGTTAATGTATTTTGTTGTTGATTTGCCATCATTAGCAAAGATTGATTCAGGGCCCTGTACAAAAGAGAAAATAATACCATAACAATGATGCTCTTTTGTATTAACCCCATCTAGAAAAATTATACTCATCTTTCAAGTCTCAGCCGAGTTCATGACTGACTCAAAAGGATTTCTACTCAGATCAGTCAGCAATGATTGGTCCATCTGCTGCATCCTAAGAGATGGAGAACCCTTTGGGTCAAGAATAGCATATGGGTCGGCATAAATATTTTGAGATTGGCGGAACCTGTTTTTGCAATTCCTGTTTTGCTGAAATACTAAGTGGAGAAAAAAAAAGCTAGTTTAAGCATAAAAAGAATTTAATTTTAATAGTAAATATAAAGTTTGGGAATCAAAATCATTATATGAAGTACCAAGTAAGACTGTGCTGTAAGGTATACAGCTTTATTTGATGTGATAATAACTCCAAAAGGCCTCAAATTTTTATATGAAATATTGGTTTAGGATAAATGGACATAGAACAAATTTTGGAAGTCTAAGGCTAATACCGTAAGGGCCTGTAGTAGGTTATGAAATCCATCTTTCTGACTTGGGAAAAAACTTTAGTTCAAAGCATCCCAATAAAGTTTTTCTCTGGGCTCTTCAAATTTTGAAAAGAAAGAAAGAGGGAAAGAAAAAGGAGGGGAGGCAGGAAGAAAAAGAAAAGGCTATATCATCCCTTAGCAAAAGTGTTGGGTACATTTGCTAAAGACTTAGAAATGGGGAAATTATTAATCATTTGGACACGAATTAACTTTTTAGGGGAATTTCCATCACCCATTATATTCTCTTCCTTGCTATGAATCTTCATCATATCGTGATCCTCTGCCATTTGTTTAAACTGTGTAGAACCATACAGAATGCGGATCCAGCAGCTGACAACTTGTTTGGCCCACTGTACTGTGCGGTCAGCTCTTGTGGGCTCTGCATGCCCCAAAGACTCAGTGTCATGAAGAGAAGAGTGGCCATTTGTAGCCCCGTTTAGAGCTAGAGTCAGTCTGGTCGCATATGCGGGGTCAGGGGATCACAAGAACACCAGGTGCCCTCAGACACCTGTGTGCCTTCAGTGTGGCTAACCTGGCACCGAGACCCAGCAGGAACACTGAACTCCAGCCTTCCCTCCAGATCTCTCTGGTCCTGAGATTTCAGGATCGCATTAGTTTCTTAGGGCTGCTGTACGAAAGACCACAAACTCTATGTCTTACAGCAACAGAAACGTACTCCCTCACAGATCTGAGAACAGAAATCTGAAATCAAGGTGTTAGAAGGATGCACTTCCTTCCGAGTCTCTAGGAAAGAATCTTTCCTTGCTGCTTCCGGGTGACGATCTCCAAAGTTTCTTCACTTACGACTGATCTCCACCTCATGGCCATTTTTATGTCTCAAACTTCCCCTGGCCTCTATCTTATGTGGACATCTGTCATTGGATTTAGAGTCCACCCACATAATTCAGGATGATCTCATCTCAAGATCCTTAATTTACATCGTCAAAGATCCTTTTTACAAATAAGGTTACATTTACAGGCTCCAGGGTTAGCATATAACCATGACTTTTTTGGACACTCTGTTCAACCCACTGTAAAGTTCTTGTTTCAATTATCGTTAATTATGCCTGGATCCTGATTCTTCTACCTTCAGCATCTGATGGATACTTCTGGAGCCTGATCATGGATACCACCCATCCCCATCCCAACTTGTCCCCCACCTAGAATCTCCACCTCCATGCTCCATGCATACTGTAAGACTCTTAAGCGTAGGCAAGGCAATAGCCCTGTAGGCCTTTGGATGCAGAGGGTCCAGATTCAAACACAGATTTCACCATTTCTTTCCTTTTTTCCATCATTCATTGATTCATTCATTTATTCATAAATATTTATACCTACTCATTGCCAGGTACTATCCTAGGCATTAAAGATAGAGCATTATAGGAATGGGCAAAATCTGTCTTCCTGGAGGTTATGTTTGAGGATGGGGACGACAGGCAATAGACAATAAACATAGCACATCAGATAATGCCAGGTACTGACAAGTGCTCTGAAGAACAGTAGTTTTAGATGGGGTTTGTAGTTTTAGATGGGGTTGTCAGGGAAGACTTCTCCTGGGAGGTAATGTTTAAGCAAAGCATCAGACTTAATCCCGAAAATATTCGAGGAAGGGACTTTCTGGTAGAGAGAATAGCAACAATGCATGGGAGCGAGCAGTACCATAGAGAGTTTGGTGAGTTTGAAAATAAGCATGAAGACCAGTTTTTACACTCCTGCTCATAGCAGCATATTTGCAACAGTCAAAAGGTAGAAGCAACCTGAGTCTTTTGGCAGGTGAATGAATAAGCAAAATGTGGCATATACAATGGCGTATTATTCAGCCTTAAAAAAGAGACAGCTCATCAGCTGGTGACATTTTTTAAAGACTGGTTATCAAACCACCGTAAGTCTCAGTTGCTGGGATGGGGCTGCTTTTTTCTTCTGATTGCATAAGTGCCTCTGATGGTAAACCAGATTACGAAACACCCCTTGACTTGCATGATTTGTTAAAAAAGTATGAATTCTTGCCCTCTTGGAAAAAAGTCATCCAATTTTATGTCCAAAGCTCTGAGCATATTATCAAGCAACTAACCAATTAACTAAGTAAAAGTAACTCCCTAATCAGCAGTTGTGGATCCCGAAGTACAGCAGGTGATGCTCAGAGTCTTGGTGGCCTGGGAGGAACTGCCATCAAAGAGCTGAAAATAAGAATCTCTGCCTAGAACTGTCATAAAAAGGTCTGGGGTTAAGCTGACCATCCAATAGAGCTTTACTGCCAGCTTTTCAGATATTTTGAGAAGAAATTTACTCCTGCTCTCACTTTCGACCCATTCTTGTTTAAAAATAGGTTTTATTATTTAAATATGGTGAAGCCATCAGATCATGAGATGATTGATTGCCTTTGTCCTGTCACATGGGGCCAAGTGGGGGAGCACCAGGGTTGGTCAGGAGGAAGAGGAAAAGGAGGGGAAATGGAGGTGAGAGCCTCCATGTGGTTTTTGTGTGAAGAAACAGGCAAGGTCAGGTCAGCAGGCCTAAGGTTGGCTGGCTTGAATCATGTCCGCAGGCTCTGGGGTGTAGGGCTGTCTCTAGCTGTCTGGTGCCTGGCCCTGGGCAATGAGAGCAGATGGGTAGTGGCCTGCAGTGTGAGTGCCTGACAAAGGAGGCAGTTGGGGTGTGAGCTCTGGATTGACTGGTTTGCCTTTAAAAATGTCACCAGCTGGTGAGTTGTCTCAAGGTATTGGATACCCTGGGGAGGAGCAGTCCCTCCAGGGTCAGCCAGGCCCCAGGTGTCAAAACATCAGTATACAGAAAATTAAAGACATGGTTGACACCACCCCCGTCACCCTGCCATACTCAGTCAGCCAGGAGGAGAAACAGTCCTTCTGCCGATCCTAAAATCAGTGCTGCCTTATACGGAGGAATACGTCTCCTCACTTATATCATCCCCTTCCTCTCTGGCATGGTAGTTTCCACTGTCTCTATATTTAACATAATAATGATGATGATGGTTTTGGAAGCGGAGGTATGACTCAACTCTAACATTTCAAATGATGTCGCTCCCATGAGCACTGGCAGGAGTGACAATCAAGCCTCTACTTATAAAGTTTTTCCTCAAACAACAAAGTTTTTTCTACCATTCCCTTAATGAGCTAACATTAACTAATGTCAACATAAATGTTAATATAAGATAGTTCAGAAAACATGTCACTCTGCCTCTTCTCTGTAGGTGAACTGGGCATCATCTGTCATCTGTCACCTTGGGCTCAGGCATCTGATAACACTGGTTAGTTTATGTCATAGATGGATGAAATAGTCCTGGGAAAAATGAAACGTAACCACAGTCCTTTCTCTTTTCTCCTCTGGTTGAGAAATAAAGTGACAGTGGGTTAAAGTCCCTCCAAAGGATTCTTGAAACATATCCTAGAAGCTTGAGAAGAGCTACAGGCAATGCCTCTTACACGTCTTCATGATTTACAATGTCAGATGTGAAATCACTGTGCAATGGCTCTTCATTATCTTCTTTTCCTCAGAATGGCACAAGACACACTTCCTTTTGGATTTTAGATTTAGAGCTCAAGTCCAAAGCCACTGATATTTATGTATTAACTTCTGCAGTGAATATTAACCTGGTAGTAATCATCCTGTTCTTCTACTTCTGATTTTTTATTTTATCCTAAAAGCAGGGAATGGTGGGGAAATAAGTTCAGAATACGTACTCCATCCATTGTTTAGATCTAAATTCAAAATAGTGTGCCAAAGAATTTCTTCACTCTGTTCAATTTTAAAGAATAGTTTAATTCTATGGACAATAATGTAAGTAAAATATACACATCTGCAATGTTTAGAGAGCCACACTGACAGTTTTACAACTCTTGGAAGAGATCTGCAGCTCATGTTTGATCATCGATCTGCCATTATGCACCTGTGTTCCTAAACCCATTTTCCCACAAAGCATGGTCTCTATTAAGGTTAACATCACACTGGAAGCTGACAGTTAAGTAATATATCTCCAAGGGCCAAAGCCAAATAAAAGAAATCCAAGACATATATTTACCTACCCTTACCCTGAGAAGCATTTAACTTAATAAGGACACAGAAAAAAAAAAACAATCTAAGCATTTTCACTCTTAACAGAGAAATAAATCTTCATTAATCTCTTGCCTAGAAGCTAAAAAACAAAAACAAAACCCCAAACCATTTTACACTGTTTCCTGCTCAAACTAGAGCTCCAGCTCTCTCCTTTCCTGTTCTATGAACTTGATGAGAAAAGTGATCTATGCTTTGTTTTCTTTCTTTCCTGTTCAATATACAGGCTACTATCACCTAGCTTCTGGACTAAAGATAAGTACTCTCCTGTTCTAGTTTTATAAGATCAGGAGATGCACAAAAGAGGAAATCTACTGATAGACTTGTCAACGCAAGATAAAGCATGTCATGAAGGTTTGCACACGAATTCTCTAGTGCTGTTCTCCTGACCATTTGCTCTGGCTGCCCAGAATCCATTCCTGCATCTGGTAATATCACCCTGATTTTTTTTAGGCACCTCTGATAGCACCCTCTCTTGAAAACTAGAGATAGACAATGTGATCCTGGTCTTGCCAATGGAAGTAGAGCTCTTGGGCTCTCGTGATTGGCTTAAGTCACATGACTCAGGTTAGTCAATCAGGAGTAATGCATGAATGTTGCTGGAACTTTTGAAAAATTCTTTTCTATTAAGGTCAGCAAACTGAAATATAAGCTTAGTGATGCTGGTGGCTAATATGCTATCATTAAGAGAGAGCTGATTTGAGAAAGGGGCAAAAACAGAAAACAAAGTAAAGAGATGATATTTCTGATGACATCATTTTAAGTGCAAGGGTTGGTCCTGCCCATGAGATATATCTAAGACATTTAATAGCTTCAGTACATCCTTTTTGCTTTGTGTTAGTTGTTAAAACCACACAGACTTTTACTTCTATCACTTATACTAAAATAACTGAAATAATATAGATATCTATATTATATAATCTATGTAATAAATATTTAAAGGTGCTAGGCAAGAGGCATTCTGGTGGGATTATTAATTGCTATAATTAAAAAATATATATTTTATCTTACAAAAAGCCTGTAAAACTTTTACAACTGAAAACACAAAAGTGAAAACCGAAAGCAATTCAAGGGCCAAATGTCCTTTTACTTCTCATTCTATTTACAATCACTGAATCATTTGACAATTCCCTCTTTGAACTCTATTTTCTTGACTTCCATCACCACCTAATTTCTTGAATCTCCTCTCAACCATTTCAAATACTTCTGGATTTCATTAACAGCACCTTTTCTTTTTAAATTTTAGTGTCCCATAATTTTATCCTCAGCTCTCTAGTTCTCTAACTCCTTGTGCTCTTTGTGGGTGGCCTGATTATTCACATGTATATCCTAGATTTTCAGTTCAATCTTTAACTTGAAATCTAGACAGGTTTTTCCATTGGACTCGTGGTTACCTCCATCTGGAGGTCCTCAAATTAAACACACTCCAAAGTGCATATATTTTTATTTGTCCCTGATCTACAACTCATCTTTATTATGGGGGTCAACCGTACAAGCTAAAAACTTCAGTGACATCCTTAATTATTTCCTTTAATTTACTTTTCCACATCCTAAGGCTTAAGAAATCTTATTAATTTATCTCCTAAATATTTCTCAAAATCCGCCCCTTTCTGTTCTCTCTGATACTGTTTTGTTAAGAATTCCGTCACTTCTCATTTAAACCAGTGATCCTAAAACCCAAGTGTGCAAAACGAGCCACCTGAAAATCTTATCAAAAATGAAATCCCTGAGCTTAATCCTTGAAGAGATGAGCTCAGTTTGAGAATCTCACTCTGAAAACCCGTTTCAGTTATTGCAACAGCCTGCTAACTGCACTGCTGCAAATGTAAAATGTAACTATTTTGATCATATCATTTGTTTAACAGCTCAAAAACTTCCAAAGGTTTGCCACTACCCACAGGATAAACTTCAAACCCCTTAACACTGCATATCATGCTTTCGAATGGCAGTTAACCGCCCCCCCCATTCCATTTTTCGATTCTCCAAATAAGCCATTTGTCTGAAGAAATAGTTTTTCCTCCAGTTCTCAGTATAACCAGATAAAACCAATATTTTATTATCTAGTGAATACTGTAGGGTGCTTCTAGGTGGTGGGCGCAGTGCTAAATTCTCCCCTACATTACCTCATTTAATTCATGTTACAGCCCTGAGAAGTAAGTGGTAATTATTATTGCAGTTTTATAGCTCAGGGACTCAGGGTCAGAGGAGTGACTTGTCCATAATCACACAGCTATTGAGTGATGGAGTGGGACTCTACATCAGACTTAAACTGTAGAGGCTTGCTACACCTCTAAAATATGAGCTCCACAAGGGCTCCTGAAGGGTGGGCAAGGAACTCAGTCCTGACGCCGGACTATAGTGAATCCTCAACTTGTACAGTTGTCTCTTTGAATGAATGAATGCTATGCAGGGCAAAGAAAACAAGAGAAAGAAATCATCAATTTTATTCGCCTCTATCTCAAACTGTGATTTAATTTTCAGGGAGAGATTTTCCTTACTAATAAAGCTACCTTTAAAACTATCATTCGAGGAGTATTTACAACTCTTCATATTTTTAATCGAAACTTCTATTACAATAATTGTAGATTCACAGGCGATTGTGAGAAATTATTCAGAGAAATCTTATGTACATTTTGTTCAGTTTCCCTGAAAAAAAACACCTTGCCAAAAAAAAAAAAAGAAAAAAAAAAGAAAAAAGAAAAAACCAATGGTACGGTTTCACAATCAGGATGTTGACAATACTGGCAAGAGAGCCTTCCATCACCGCAAAGATCACTCCTGCTGCCCTTTCATAACCACATCTGCTTCCTTCCTATCCATTTCTAATTTGTTCTCCATTTCTAGAATTTTGCCCTTTTGAGGAGGCTACATAATTGGAATAATACAGTACGAAACCTCTTACAAGCTGACTTTTTTTCAGAGTTCATTACATGTTCTAATTTGTCAACTATGTAATTTGAGACCATTTTCTTCCAGTCTGTAACTTCTCACTGGCTTTAAAATAGAAAAGTTTTACATTTTTGATAAGATCTCATTTGTCAGCTTGTCCTGTTATGGATCATGCTTTTTTGTGTCAGGACTAAAAAGCTCTATCTAGCCCTAGATCCTGAAGATTTTCTTTTATATTTTTTCTTAAAGTTTCATAATTTTATGTTTAAGTCCATGACTTGTTTGGAGTTAATTTTTATGAGATGTACTGTTGAGTGCCAGGGTCACTTTCATGCCTATGGCATCCTGTCATCCCAGTCCTATTTGTTGAAAAGTCTCTTCTTCCTCCATCGAACTGCTTTTGCAACTTTGTCAAAAATGTGAACTTACAATTAACTCCAAAGAAAAGTTTAATTAAGAAAACCTGTTTGGAGGTGATGACAATGTTTTGGAACTAGACAGATGATGGTTCCACAACACTGTCAATGTACTAAGTGCCAGTGAATCATATACTTTAAAATGGTGGCTTTTATGGTAAATGAATTTCACTTTTACTTAAAAGAGTGAAATAAGTTATACCCTAGCTAACCTTCCAACCGATGTTTATACAATTTTATATAAATTTAAATAAAAATTTTAAAACCTGTGTCTAAAAACCTCTTTTATATCATCACCGAGTCAATTTTCCTCTTTGAGCTTGGTTCTAGTTTCCATGTCCCTCGAGGCTAGTCAGTTAATGTCTTAACATCTAACCTCTGAAAGGAAGCATTTTTAACAGTGAGTCGACATGTGGGCAGTTAGGAATTTTTAGTAGACCTCATATTGCCTGGCCATCAATCTCTGCATGTCCTTGGTCATTCTTTGACCATCATTTATATCCTCACTTGTCTTCATCCTTCTGAACTAAAGTGCCCTCAACAGAACACTCTATTATATCACGGGGTGATCATTGCCTTTTTCTCTGAGTACACAGCCAAGGAATAATGTATTTCATCACTTTTTTGGCAAGGAGTTCACAGGTCTCTCCTAAATAAAAGCAACATAGTGAGTCAAGGGCAGAGAGTCTAAGAACTCTATGACTTGCTGAATTTCTAGACAGTTCTGTGCTGAAACTTCTTCCCGAGTATCCACATTAATTAATAGCAAAGGGGTCCATGTTTAGATGTGGAAAATTCCTAATAACATGGCATCTTGGAGAGGACCCTGGGAGTTCATATTATCAAGACACAGGTTTAAAACTAAATAAGCGTGCTGTTTATATTACTGCAGTCAGGTCATGTTCAAATGGCTGACCAATGTCAGCCTGGAAAACCCCATACTTGGCATGTTTTTAAATACTTTTTGTAAAAATAAATTTAGTCTTTTACCTACAAGTCATCTAACTCAAGACACCATGGACATGGCCATAGCATTACAAATTCAGTCCAAGTTTTGACATAATAAAATGTTCTCATGACGAAATCTCACCATATTACAGGGAAAGGAGAGGAGACATCTGCATTTCTCTGTGGATTAAGCTCTTTCCCACCTGTAATATCCTGCACGTAGATGAATGGTGAGAGAAATTGTTACAATATTATACCCTGCTTTTAATTCTAATTCACTATTCCTGTTCATTTATATCACCATCTGTCATTTCTTCCTTTAAACCTTAATGCTACCTCTACCAGTTAGTCTATGCCATCTCTTATTAATGTATTTTCCTTTCTACATTTATGTTATCATGAAATTTCTAGAATAGTTCTCATAGTGTGCTTTGTTGAATATTTGTGTGCTAAGGAAATATTAACAAATCTTCTATGAAACATGTCCTATCTTTTACTAAGTTTGGGAAACATGGCATACCACCTCTCTCCTCCAAAGTCATGCTTTTTATACATTTTTAAAAATGCTTGAAAAATCCTATAGTAAAGAAACCTATATTTTTAATTCTGTGTTTCTCAAACTTCTTTAACCACAAAATATCTTGTGTATGTGTCTCACTTAATAGCATCTCTGTAACACCAGAGTCTGGGATGCTGTTGTAAAATAAAAAGCCTATGTATGATGGTTTCATTTTCCTTATTGTTGTATTAAATTTGCAATCTCAGAGTATACCAGCAATCTCCACATGGACGACAGCCATATATGTGTTTCTAATTACTAAATATCCAGCTTAGCTCGGTACCTGATGAGTAGTTCCTAGATGTCTAATAAAGAGATGTTGAATTAAATCTAAATTCTTTGAATTTCTGTAGTACACATATCTCATTGCCTTAGCTCTCATTCCATATTAGTGTGAATTACCTTAATAGGTACCATTTTGGTTTCTGTGCTACATTCATAATCTGCATATATCAAGTTCTTCAACTGCAGAGTTTGGAAATTATATGCATCGATAACACCCTCAGCAACTAGGACAGGGGCTTATACATAATGGACACTGAATAAATGTTGCTAGATTGGCTGGTTAATTCTGGGAACTGTCCAAGTCTCTTATCTCCCATGAAGCTTTACTATGCTGTGGTGCTCATTAAGCTTTCCCCCCTAATCTCTTCATAGTAGTTACTGTCTTTACAACTCACCATGGCTCATATTTGTAGATTCGCTTCATACAAGTATCAGTTTTCTTCTGTCGAGCCTGTGAATTCTTAAAGGGTAAAAATCTGTTTTTCATCATTTGTCACATAAATAGGTGAGAACATATCAGGAATCAGTTAAATTTAAGTAAAAAGAAGTAGACATGGTCACACTACATTTTACTTTATTATTATTAACATTTATGATACAATGTTACTATTCTACTCTTTTATGCAAACAAAAATAAATGATATAAAATACATAATACATTTTGATCATTTGAACCATACACAAAATACTGAGTGATTGAACCTATGTTACATGTATATATTACAAAGAAAAGAATAGACTACTATAATAACACGTTCAAATAAAATTTGTCATATTTTGGATGTTTTACAATGTTAAACATAGATATATTCAAAAGAATTACTATTTATAGAACCGACTTGATATTTTACTATTTAAAATAATGCATACTGTGTAATGAATACTTATAAAAAATTTTAAAGCAAAAGCTATATTCTTTGCAGTTACTTTGCAGTTACAAAAATATATATTCATCTGAAACTCTAATAAATTTGCTTGAGGCATTAGATATTCAAATTCAAATGCATGTTTTCTAAAGCATTTTATCAACTTAGTGTTCTTGACTTCACACAGGATACATATCTCCATGGGATTAGAATAGGTTTGCATTACAAATAATGTTATTTCAAGTAAAAGACACAGTGATCATTAACATAGAAAAGAAAGTGAAGGTTTCCAAACCTGACACATCCAACACACAAGTGAGGCCCACTGGCTATGCCTCGTGCAAAGTGAATTCTCAGACACATGTGGTGAATACATACACAAGTGGATGGCATCTATTCAGTTATTTGCACCGAAAACTAACTATCCAAAGCTTTCTATTTCTAGCAGAAATGCCATTTAAAAACTCAACATTTTTATTATTAATCAACTGCTTCTTCTGGAAAGCAAAGCCAGGTAAACCGACTCCAGATTGACTACCAAACTAATGTCAGTGAGTATAAGATGCCTCACCAGCTGTGCTGACCGTGTAGAGCTCTGATGTCGACAAAACAGACATTCGATATATTGAACAACTCCATATATCATATCTTCATATAAAATGAGACATAAGAATCTAAGTAACTTCTACAATGTGTTATCATAAAAACAAAAGTAGTAACTATAAATGCATATAACATCTCAGTTGACTGTGGGTGTCTCTTCTCAGAGAGAAGCAAGCTGTCCTGAGTGAAGCAGGCCATGTGTCTATGTAGTAGCTGCAGGACGCACGGCCATTCGTGAGTCTTCCATGCACGCACAACGTGAATGCTGAGATCACTGTTAAAGGCAGAGCTTTGAAGCAGTAAAAACTTTCTAAAACCAAAGTCTAACTAATAACACTTATGGAATTGCAGCACCTATGAAGATTTTAGGCACTATATATTAAAGGAATCAGCCTTGGCCCAGACTCCTCTTGTAACTTTTCCTTACCTCTTCTGCTTCATGCAGAAGGAAACTTTCTAAGACTCATCACTAAAACTTAGAAGATTTGATAGAGTACAGAATATTTTTCTTAATCAAAGTTTACATCATCCCAAACCATTTCAAATGCTTTTGTCTTTATATTTAAGCAGGACAACTAATAATTCACTCAGACAATTGGTTACTATATTTACATGTCAATGAAATAATTAATTATTACAGGCTGGGAGAGAGTAATTGAACTATAATTTAGTATAATAATTCACTTAAAAATAAGTCTTTAAAAATTAAACATAATTTCCAAAATTTCAGAAACAATTTAGTCATATACTAAAGGTTAGTTTCAATCATAGTAAATATCACAAATGAAGAAAATGTAAAAATGACCTTAGAAGTAAAATATAAAGTAAATGACTTAAAGTAAGGTTATTTTAAATTTCAATATTATGTTATTTTCAAAAGTACAAGTGACTGAAAATAGGCCCTGTAGTCTGAATTAAATTATGCTATATAGGAAAAGACCTACATGAATGCTTTAGTATTTTAAGTACAAATATATTATTTTCAAATACATGGAGGAAATAACTCTCAACTGAATGCTTCTAAGCCTATACCATGTTTGTGCTCAAGGGTTGAAAATAATTTGTTTCCTTAAATTAGTTAGTATGCTCCCTGGGAGTTTTTTACCCATTCATTTTCTTAGGTTTTATAGTTAGTGTCAAGCTCAATTTCATTTCATTCTCAATTTAATTAACACAAAATTTAAATAGTCAGAATTAATATTATTACAATATCTTACACAATTGACTCTTGAACAACAGGGGGCTAGGGGCACAAACATTCCCCTCACTCCTCAAACAGTCAAAACTCTTCATATAACTTTTAACTCCCCCAGAACTTAACTACTAATAGCCTACTGTTGATTGGAAGCCTTAGCAAGAACAGAGACAGTCAATTAAGATATTTTGTATGTTGTATGTTTTATGTACTGTATTCCTATGATAAAGTAAGCTAGAGAAAAGAAAATGTTATTAAGAAAATCATAAGATAAAATACATTTAGAGTACTATGTATATTTGCCAAAAAAAAAAAAAACCCAAAACCAAAAAAACCCACATATACACACACATATAAGTAAACCCATAGTTCACACTTGCATTGTTCAAGGGTTAACTGCATATTATAGGATCAAATAAATGAATTTTAAGTTGAACATTGTTGCTGTAAGAAGTATGTCCAGTGAATTCAAGTCACCGGAAATATGTGATTTAAAGAGACAGAAAATAGTATGAGACTTCTAAAAATAAAATAAAATAAAGCGCAAATTCTAAAGTCAATATTACATGTCCAACATAAGGAAAACTAGTATATAAATCCATTTCTTTCTTTCTTTCTTTCTTTCTTTCTTTCTTTCTTTCTTTCTTTCTTTCTTTCTTTCTTTCTTTCTTTCTTTCTTTCTTTCTTTCTTTCTTTCCTCCCTCTCTCTCTTCCTTGTTAAATAGTAATGGAAATAGATACAAAATTCTAGTCTCTTAAAATTGCTCATACCTCTAATATTATATTAAATTTTGTAATATTTAATGTTAGAAAACTTTGTAAGACATAATGAAATATTCAAGGTGTATTAACTGTGAGTCACTAGTTAACAAGTACTTTTAATCAGGTGCCATGTTAAGAACCAAAATTTCTATGCTCAACCTTCCTTCTCTTTTAGGTGGAGAGAGGCAGATGTCCTCACTCAGAACTTGAGAGAATTGTTAGCAGCCTTTAGCAATGTTTAAAGGTCCCCTGGTTGTACAGGAGTATGTGAGCATTTAGGTAAAACTAATCTAAAAACTCAAAGCCAGTTAAATGTCCAGTGTCCCATGGAGGTATATCATAGTTTGGAAAAATTGTCTCCATTCATTAGACTTTTTTTTTTATTGTTATTACTGTTTTGGAATCATAGTGGAATTTTATATGATATACAGTTCCAGACTTGCAAACACATCTAAAACTGTTATCTTCAATTATGAGGAATATATTTTTTCAGACTGCAAAAGCACTGGGTTACCTAAAATGTGTACTTAGACTGGTAAAATATCCAGGAAATCCTAAGAATTTTATATCTTAAAAGCACTTTGCATATTTCCATTCACTTTTTTCCTCAACACAAGGTGTATAATTTAACGGCAATGCCCTCCGCATAACTCCAAATTTACTAACAAAAAAATTGGTAATATTATAATTCTTATGGTAATAAGGAGCATCAGCATAACACATTAAAAGGCAGATTTCCTGCATAGAAAGTAGATCTTTAAAATATGCTAATTTATAAATACCATAATGGCAGATAATTTCCCTCACGAATCACAGCAAAGTGTGACTGAAATGTTTAAGTGACCCCCTTCATGCCTCTAAGAGACTGCCACTTCCAGGATAGTGATTAGAAAATATGAATGATAATATGAAAAGTACTGGCTAAGTAATCAGTTTTGCTCATTCGTTAGCCTCATGTGAAACATTATCAAATTTTCAGTGCAGGAAAATCACAATTTATTAATATCATGGACCTTTAGGATTACTCACTGATATCAAGAATGGCCAATCCCTAAACCTAAGGATATGCTTAATATAGATACTTATTTAAGGTTATATCACCATTAAATTCAAAGTGTTCAACTTTTCCTTTGAGAACATTGATGTTGGTATATTTTTCATTATAGATATGGACTTATCTCAAAAGTCTTAAAAGTTTCTGTGCCAAATAACAATAATTATTACTTTGACCAGTATATTATAAATATCTCATACATCTGTAAACACAGTATTTTTGTTATTAATACACAACTGCTAGTGATGAAGGTCTTTAATGGTAGTTTGAAAACCATGAACAAATTTATAAGTTAAAATATAAAGTATATACTTTAGTTATGAGAAGCGTGTCACATACTCTTAGTCTAAGTCCTTATAATTATCATAATCACAATACAGGGATTTTAATTGTTTTGAAAATTATGGATTTAAAATCAATATTACTGTATTCACTATGCTAAAAAATGTTACTTTGTCAAAGTAGAAATGATAAACATTACATATACTTTAATATGAAAATAGAATACACATTGTGCTTCCATAATTATCAAGGTCTCTAATAGTCCTTTTAAAATTCAACAAATAAAACTTTATTTTCATACCTTATACATATATATACCTTGATAGAAAAATACTCAGCATGGTGTATTCTCTTAAGAGTCTGGCACCTCATATGAAAGTCTTAATAAAATTAAGCATTTTAGGTATCTAAGTTAAAGGCTGAGTTTTTAAACAGGCTTGTTCTTCCCACCTTCAGCCTCATCTTCCTTCCCACACCTCCCCAATCCCTGCCTCACCCCACCCCTGGTCACTGCTGGCACAGCACCAGCATGCATGGCCCAAGGAAGCCAGGCCCACTTCACAATAGCACTGGGCGCTGGAATCATCCAGGAGAAGGGACACCTGAAAGCAGCTGAAGAAGGTCTTGCTGGAGGCCTCCATCACTCTCTACTGAGAAACACGTCCTTAGAAAGAGTGAGCATACTCTTCACCTTACATGCAAAAACTCTTTCTGTGATTCAGGAAACCTGAGAACCTACGATACCCAGTCTACGCTGTCTGTAAAATTTCTGTATGATTTAGAAAATATGGCCATATTTCTTCAGTGACAGACTTCTTCAAACGTAAATATCCATTATTATATGTTCTCAATTGGAAAAGATGAAAACAAACTAATTTTAATAAATGGGAGAGAAAGAATGATGGTTCATTTTCTTTTCTTCTGCTATTTTTTCTGTAACTTCCAGGAATGAATTTTACCCTAAAAATGAAGAGTTCATGTCAACAAACACATAGCGAGATCAGTTTGTGAAGCTGAGTTGTCTGAATAAATGTCTATCCATTTCAGCAGAAATATCTAAGCACAAGCTGAACATGAGTTATTTACACCACGGTGAAAGATTAAAAAAAAAAAATTCATTTCTTCATCTTGAGTGCAGAGCATTTAGCCAGCCTGTCTTTTGTCCAGTCCAGTGTTCAGAAGCTTCTGCTCGCCTGGGGTCCTTGGGGTTCTCTTTATTCTTCTCCAACTGGTGGAGGCGGCTCGCACAGCTTGTATAGCCTAGAAGGGGCATGAGAAGGTGTGACAGTGGCCTGGCATACCGACATCACTTGAGATGTTTTCATTGGTATAACAAATACATTGACAATAATTTCTTGCTTCTGGAATTATAATCATATTCCCTATTTCACTAAACATCACATATGAATTAGAAAACTCCAAATTTTCAGTTCTATTATTTAGAAAACACCATCTCTTTGCACAGCTAGGTGACTACTGATTAAGCAATACTGCTGTCTTTAAGACCAGCTGCTTCTGTTCTGAAGCTTTCGATCCCACTATTCACCTTGCTGGTAACAAAACTGATTCTCTAAATGCCACGAGACAATATTATGATAATTACCATCATGTCTATCATGCTTGTCTGGTAGCAAGATAAGCATCTGTCTCATGGGAGTCTACTGATTTTCTGACCAGTTTTATAAATTTGCTTCATTATGTTTCATCCTAGAGGTGCAAGCAGTTGGTTATAGACAGGCTGGTGTGGCACACTCCTGAGTTTTGAATATCAAAGGCACGATTAGCTCATGTTTCTTGAGGAACATGTGCCCAGCTTTGCTCATCCCCTTCACCTGTCAATAGAATCAGGTGAAGATTCAAGTGTGTGTAGGAATCCATATGAACTGGTAGAGATGCCGGGAGCTGGGAAGGTACACTCTGTCTGCATCCCTGGTATATCTGTTTG
Source organism: Cynopterus sphinx (assembly GCA_030015415.1). NCBI lineage: Eukaryota > Metazoa > Chordata > Mammalia > Chiroptera > Pteropodidae > Cynopterus > Cynopterus sphinx. The sequence goes on along the minus strand of CM057389.1, from coordinate 46,390,418 downwards.
AGACCATACAGCATCAAGGCAAAGTGCATGGGACCAAATAAGATCACCCAACTTTATTGCTCTTCGTTCTCCTGAATGGTTGAATCCTAACCCCAGGAACAAAGTAAAGGGGAACATGGCCTCAGGAGTGACCAAATAGTGCTTATCCATTATTTAGGGCACAGCCTGAGAGAATTGGCTGGCCTGGGGCAGCCAGATGTTGGACTCTACCTGCAGTCCTCAGTTGTGCCCTTGGCCATATTGGTTCCCCTTCAGAGCTTAGTCCAATGATATGAAACTATAAGGTGCAGATTTCAACTGTGCTCATTTTTAGAAGCATTCCAAACCCAAGGGTAGCTGCGGTGAGCCACAACCTTTCACAGATTAAATTGAACACAGTTTAAATGAGTTATTGACAAACTTAGCAAATTAAAATTTTCCTTTTCCTTCAACCTTTAATCCCATGCTAATTCTAAATCAAAGAGGGAAGAGTGGGACAGACTGAAGATTGAGTTAGCATCCTCGTTAACAAAATGAACTTCCCTAGTCTGGAAACACGTAGAAGAAGTTATGGCCTTGGAAGTTGGCAAAACGTATTTCAAGTGTGGAAGGTAGTTAATGCTTTCCATGTCATCTCCAGGGAAGAAAATGAATACAGAAGTGAGGCCATCTCACATCAGAAAAGCTAATTTCATCCTTCCGGGAGAAAAGAATACATTAAAATCAGCCGATACACTTCAAAGCCACTTTTCCAGCTCAAGGATATGGTATTGCTTCAAATTGCATTCCTGGGGCTGAAATAATAGAATGATGGAAAAGCTCTTCTCCTCCTTAATTTCTACCCTCTCGTGTCCCAGACAGTGCTGCCTAGTGAGTGAAAAGGCACAGTGAGTGGCCTTTGCTCCAGCACAACGGGGACCACAGGCTGGGTGCAGGTGTCGGACCCCAGGAGATCGGAGCCGAGCATCACATTGCGTTATCTTGCACGACACGTTCCCACGGAATGTAACTAATGCCGCCAGGGACACAAGTCTTTGAAATGTCTGCCTTGCAAACTGGCAAAAAAGGCTGCTCCCTGTGATCACCTCACAGAATAATAGTTCTGGGTCCTGCCAAGCTGGGCAGATGCAGCTTCTGCGAGGCTTCTTGGAAGAAAGTCAGGGTTATTGGAGCTCAGACACATTAGTAATGGATATTGAAGGGTTTGGGGAATTTAGGACAAGCAGATGAAGTTTGGAAGTAAAACAGGTAAGAGTTGGACTTCGACCCCGCACTGAGGCATTTGGTTTTTGGCAGCTAAACTGTTAGGTAGTGAGAGGCCTTTGTTTGCCAGCATCTGGGGCCTTTGCTTTTCTGATTCCATTCACGCGTGCTGGTGGCCCTGCACAAAGAGAGATCTGTTCCTGGCTCTGCTTTCTTCTTTGCCTGTTTGGACTCAGGCAACCATCTTGGAGCCAGCATTTCCAGCCCCAAACTCAATCTGCAGAGAGTGGAGCTTTCAGACTGCAGTCTGCAGTCCTGCCCTTCACCTTTTCTACATGGCAGAATATAAGCTGTATTAAAGGGGACCACAAAGCAAATGCCTCTTTCAAGGCGAAAGTACCCAAAACACCCTGTTGTTGCAAGGCAATTTTCCCCAACGTACAGATGAGAAAACTGTCTCAGAAGACAAATAACGCTACTAAATCAGATCACATAGCAGGAGAGGGGACTCAAAACCATCTTTTCACTTTCAAACACTATAGTATGCTGCCTCTCAACCACACAAACGAAATCGAGCTTTCATTACATCATAGCTTCTAGATTTTGTAATATCATAGAAAATAAGACCACTGTACGATTACTTCTGAAATGTAATATTTGATTCTTGGTGAAGGTATGTTTATTCTGAAGAGTCAATGTATAAAAGTTGGAAGGAGGAATAACCTCATTTTTTCTGTCCATGAGGCACCTCCACATGGGTGTCTCATCGATCCTTAGTCTCAAGAGTATTAAGCTGAGTTCGCCTTTTCCCTGTGTAGCAATCACTCCTCATCCACAGGGGACACATTCCAAGACCCCCAGTGGATGCCCAAAACCGTGGATAATAAATACCAAACCGTATATGTAATGTTTTTTCCTACATATACAGACTTTTTCACTCAAAGGAAGCATAATAGGGCTTCTGTTTGGCATATCTGAATCGCCAGCAATGACTCTTGAACTTAGGGGCCATTATTAAGTAAAACTAGGGTGACTATGATATGACGACCGTCAGTCTGACCACCGAGAAGGCTGGGAGCATCTACAATGTGGAGATGTTGGGTGGAGGGAGGAGTCACATCCCAGGACGGGGTGAAACGGCATGATTTCATCACACGACTCGGAATGGCACACAATTGAAAACTTATGCATTGTTAATTTCTTAAATTTTCCATTTAATATTTTTGGACTGTAGTTGACCGCAGGCAACTGAAACTGAGAAGGTGACACTATGAATAAGCGGGGACTAGTGCACACACTCTTCTTCCTGCATCTGCCATCGCGGTGACTAGAACCATTCACCCTTTGTCATCTAAGCCAAAGATTTGATGGTCACCGCAGAATCTTCCTCTTCCCTAGCCTCCTTCATTTAGTTAGTGTCCAAAGACTATTATCTCTTCTAAACATCTCTCTACTCCATCTCTTTTCTTCCTACTCAATGCTATAATAATCTTTCAAGCTCCTGCCTTCAGTCTTAGCTGCCCTCAGATGGATTTTCCTAGTATTATCAGAGATAAGTTTGAACATTTAAATATTCTAGATAGGTAGATTGTTTATTAGTACCTCCCCATTGTCTTCGAATTAAAATAAAAATGCTTCAGTATCTCCTTCAAGTCTCTTCCTGACCCAGCCCCTGCCTATGTCCCCAGCCTCACTTGGCATCATTCCTAAATCACATTCGACCAGTAGTCACAGAGATCCGGGTGTAGTTCTCAGAATGTGATGTGTTCTCCACGCATTGGTGGCATTGCACCAGCTCAACAGGACATCTAATGCTACACTGACTGGACCAGGGACATCCTGCAACCTCCCCTCTCCATCCCCAGGCTGAGTCACGTGCCCCTTCTCTGTGTTCTCGTGGTCATCTGTGCCCATTGCTGCCACGGCTCTTACATACGGTATACTATTTTCACTGCATTCAATGGTCACTCTGCTGAGCATATTAGTGACTTAAGGAAGAGACTTCATCTTCATCTTTCATTTTTAACAAAGTGCCTGACACCTACAAACACACAGAAGAAATTCAATATGCTGAGTGAATTTTAAACTATGAAAGACAGCGGATGGTTTTAAGAAAACTATGAAGAGATTGGTTGGGGCTTTGAATAAAATATTATCTCGGCAGAGATAACAATCTTTATTTCCATGAAGTGTTCTGTAGAACTACTACTCCAGACTTGCTTATGGGTGTTCTGAGGAGCCACATGTGTCCTCCAGTGTGATGTCTTGGGCAGGAGTCCCAGTTCCGAGCTGGGAGGAATCCCAGCCCCTGCAGCCGTCAGCACTCTCACGTTCTGCCTATTCCTACAGTTCTTTTCACTCACCTCATCTTTTCAAACAAAAGTTCCTCGAGGGCCAGAACTATTTCTACCTCATGTTTACATGCTCCGTGGGGCACGGCAGAGTGCTCTGTAGTTCTTATATTCTCAATAGATATTTGTAGAGTGAAAGAAAGAATAAATAAAATAAAACTTTAAAATGACTCTAGGTTTCTCTCTCAGGGCTATTATTCCTTTGCAAAAAAAAAAAAATATCAACGTTACAGCTGGCACATGTTATTGCATTTCATTTCAAGTGTTTTAAAACATAACCCAATAAAGAAAAGAGTGAGCTCCTCCATTTCTCTTCTTGTATTCAGCTTGCGTATTGGGTTTATTGATCAAGATGCTGCAGTCTTATCCTGGGCCACTGTTTACTATGTTTTATAAGCTCTAACTAAGAGGACCTTGCTGTGCCATGATCGTGTTTTCTTATCGAAATTTTAATGCTTCATTTGGTCTATTATCCAAATACATCATGGGCTGCTCAAGGTGCTAGCGAGCAAACATCCTGTGAAATGATTCTTTAGCAATAAAAAAGTCTCAGCTTTTAATCTAATCAACTGTGAAAGACTTGGGGATTAAACAGGGTTAGGAGTCAGCACTACAAGTCAATGCAATTACAACACGAGTGCTCCATTCATTTCCGGGAGGAAAATGAGTTTTGTCTTTGAAAAGTGCTTCCACTGACCACACAGTTTTTCAGAATGAAACATGACTTTGTAAATTCCGCAGCCATCACTGTCTCTCTGGTGACTGCTTTGTAAATAGAAAGAGTGAGGGTCTCATCTGTGACACTGCTTGGAGGAGCCTGCTTTTTGTTAAAATACGAATGCATCAAAACAATCAAAGGTAAAAGAAATCATTTAACTTTGCCCTTCTTCAGAAGAGATGGCTGCCTACCCTGACGTCACCAGGGGAATCAAGTTAACAACATTCCTTTGATGTCTGTTCCCAGGTTTGTTTATTTTACAGGTAGATTAGAGTCCTTTTTTATGATGCTATGTAATTCGTGACTATTTGGTATGATAACGAATGAAAAGCTCACTCATTCGTTTATTCATTCAAACATTCTTGAAATCATTTCAGATGTTCGTATGTAGGCACCATGATGAACAATGAATAAAACCCAAAAAACGGATTTCTTGGCTTCCAAAGAATTCATACTCAGGTTGGCCAAAGAGACACGTAACAATATATTGCAACATACTCAGGGCTAGAGAACATCAATATACAAGATGTGAAGGGAGCATCAAGAGGGAGGAAGCTCAACCGAGACTTTGAGGAGAAAATGACATTTAAGTGGGTTTTGTGGTTAAATAGTTTTTCATATCGATGCAGATGGGAAAGGCAATCATGCCAGAGAGAACAGCATGCACAATCAGAGAAGGAGAAAGGAAAACGGCAGTTTGGCAGTGCTGGAATATAAACTTTCATCGTAACTGTATGGGCTTTAGTTTTTAAATTCATGATAGAACTTGCAAAATAAAATAACGTCAAGACTTGTCCTTGCTACCTCTAAGTTTTTTTCAGCCAAAACTCCATTTCATTCAGAGATCACTCACACCTAATCACATTTAGCCACTGAATGTTTACAAGGCTGATTCCCATGATTAGGGTCAGTTCTACACTGGACACACCCCAGAGCAGCTGCATCAGCCGTGGGTGACATTCCCAGGGAAAGGGCCGCAAGCTCTCTGGGAACGGGCAGACCTGGGAAGTCACTTACCTGGGAGCAGACTGTGGGGTCCGGTCTCTGACTCCCAAATTCTTTGCTGTGTTCTGAACTCTTGCTCCCTAAAAGAAGGAAGGAAAATCACTCTCAGCTCTACGTTGCTTTATTACATACCATTAATATTTGGGGGTAGAATATTTATTCCACCATGTAATTAACCTCAACAGAGACTGGAGGAGGAGGAAGAGAGAAATCATCCTCTGAGCATTTTCAAAATGAGTTCCTTTACGAATCAAAATACACTGATATACTGTTTCGAAGGATTTATATGTATTCCAACAGCCATCTAAATCATTCAAAATAAGTTCACTATTTCATTTACGTCTTCACTCCCAGAAGCAGGCAATAGTTCAGATAAAAGGAAATGAGCAAGCTATAAATATCTGCCGTGTCCCCACTTTCGTGGAACAGAACTCACAGTTCTATCACACTCGTGTGTCTGTTCTATTCTCAGCCGAATAATTAGCCATTTTAAACTTCATCGTACTTACCGAGAAAGTGTTTTCTTAAAGAGTTCTAAAGCAATTTCTGGACAAGGCATGTGTACGTGGGTCTCTGAAATGTAAGAATTCTGCCTCAAAGTTTATAGCATGAAGGCAATGTATTTTCTCAATGAAAAATTCTTTACAATCTGTCAAGTTCATGAATGAAGCTGTAACTATTGTTCAGTTCCTAAAGGGAATTAGTTATTACACAGAACCAAGCACCAGGGTGTGGGGCTAAGGACAGATGGAGGAGAGAGGTTTCAAAGATGCTGAGACTTTCTGGCTACTTTCCTGATCGACCTACAGGAAGGAAAGAAAGAAGAAAAGGAAGAAAAAAAAGAATATCTTCTCTCAAAAAAGGAGGCGTGTTTTAAAGACAGATGGGAAGAAATTTAGGAATTGCCATTAAGAAGTTAAAAAAAAAAAAAACCCCTCTCCCTTTTGAAGTAATTTTAGACTCAGTGAAAAGCTGTCAATGCACCAGAGTTCACAAACCCTGCCCAGCACGCAAACGTTAACGTCCCTCTAATGTTAACGCTTCACTCAATCATAGTATGGTGACCAAAACGAGGCAAGTGATGCTGGCACATTGCCAGGAAGGAAGCTGCAAGTCACATTCAAATTTCACCATTTCCCCCTGTTCTATTCCAGGATCCAAACCAGGATCCCTCTACTGCATTGTGTTTTCATGTCTCCTGATCTCTTCCACTGTGTGACAGTTCCTCAGATTCTTCTTGTCTCTCGTACCTTAGGACTTTTGAGTACTGGTCATTATTCTGCAGAATGTCTCTCGATTCGTCAGACATTTCCATCTGACTGGATAGAAGATGTGCATTTTGGGCAAGAAAATCACAGAAGTGATGTTGTACCTTCTCTGTGCATCATATCGCTGATGTTGATCATTGTCACGTGATGTCCCCATGTCTTCTCATGGGTGACACTCACTTTCATCAGCTAGTTAAAGTGGTATCTACCAGATTTTTTTACAATAAGGTTACCATTTTTCTTTCTGTAGTAATTTTGGCCTCCATTGACACATCTTGCCTGCAACGGCACCAGTGCTTGTCAAATGGAATGTTTCTGTAAGAAAATTATCTATCCCTTTTCCAAAAATTATCTATTTATTCAAGTATTTATTTAAATCAGGATGGATTCATGGAAGTTTACTTATTTTGTGAGTTCTAGTCCAATATATTTTTATTACTAATAATGTTTTGTTCAAATTGTTGCAAGTTGTTTCTTGCATCCTGCAGATATAACCACTGTCATTGTTCAGTACGTGTTTATTTTCTGGCAACGCAAGATGGGGGAGGCCTCATCTTCCCTGTCTCAGCTGGGAACTAACACTTCTCCAAGGGGTCCCTGGCTCTTTTTAATAGAACATGATATTTAAAACCCAAGATGCAGACCCTGAGTATGCTCAGTACTGCCACTGGTATGGTCATCTCAGTAAACAGAGTTGAATAATGCAAACATACTCCAACATCTATATTTATGTGTGTGTGTGTGTGTGTGTGTGTGTGTGTGTGTGTGTGTGTAATGTAATCTAGGGAGCAAACCCACAAGTTTTTTTTGTTTGTTTTGTTTCAGTGTTATACACTAAGTTGCAGTAAACAAAGCTGTCATAATTACAAAACCCTATGTTAAAAATTAAGTCGCTCACTATTCTGGGGCAAACTGAGTCTGAAAGTAGAGAGATTGGCTAAACCAATTTTCTGTGGTAGCCCTAAGAAAAGGTGATGGAATTAAATATAAAATTGATGTCTTTCAGCTTCTTTGGTCTTTTTATTTGGTTGTGTCTTTTCTAAAGACTGAGCATATTTTCTTAATAATCTGGAGCTTAGTACATTTTGTTGCTATATTTTTAAAAAATTTAAAAAACCAAACTACCTCACTTAAAAGACTATCGGATTGTCACATAGAAAGTTTGTTATCTTTATGAGAGCATATTCTTACCTATACATGCTTCAGAGACCTAAAGACAAGCAACAGCAGCTGTTCCACCTCTGAAGGAAAATCTGAGGTCTGTGCTTCTTCTTCAGAATCATGCACAAACTTCTGAGTGTGGTGTGGAAGTCCCTTAGGGATCTCCAGAAGAACGCAAGGTCCTCAGTTCTTTCCTGGGCTTCTCCCACCCACCCTCTTCCCAGTTTATTCCCCAAGCCTTACTAAACCACCTGTAATTCCCAGTAAGTGGCATGTGTCTTTTTATTGTGTTCTTTACATAAGCCCCCAAATCCTTCCTGCTCGTTAAGTCTGGCTAACTTTCTTTCCTCCTTCTCGCTACCTCTTAGATCAACCTTTTTCTCCCAGGTTGTCTAAGTTTCTTGTTGAATCATCATATGGACATCTGTGCTGTCTTCTTCCCTAGAGTGTTTCTTGATCATGACTTATCCTCTGAGCCTGGAAAAATGCCTGTCACCTCCAGGCACCTGTTAGGCCTGATAAATGAACAAAGGAACCTTCAAATCGAGGTCCTGGGAAACAACCCCCTAGCAGGTCTGTGAGACTTACCTGCTTCCGCATCACATCTGTGGCCTGCATAATGTAGCGAGGAGGCAGTCCGTGGCTTCTGGCCAGAATGATGGCCTGCTCCACTGTCACACTCAGGGTGCACCTGTGTGCAAAGGCAAGGGCAAGTCAGGTCCCACTGGTTCCTATTACGCTCTGTGACAGCTTGGGTTACTAATGAAGGATAATGAATATGGCCCCCTAAATCTGCCTCCTTGGAGAGCTACTCGTTGTCCCTTGGGTATCTCCCAGGTACATGTGACAAATACATGCTAATGAACTTCTTTTTGTTTTCCTCTTGTTAATTTGTCTTTTATTACAGAAATCGCAGCTAAAAACTCAGAAGGGTGTGGGAATATTATTTTTCCTCCCCTACGCTAATTTCAAAGTCAAAAAGCACCAGCCAAATCAAAGCCACTAGACAATGAACCATTGATTTTTTTTTTTTTTACACAGAGTATCTGTTTAAAAATAGATTATAAAGCTATACTGGCTATACTATTGGAGTCTAAAATTAAGTATTTAAATTTAAAACATCTAGAATGAACTATGTTTATGAGAAAGCTTACACACAGGAAATTAAATAAGCAGAATTATAATAAATTTTATTATCAGATATTATTCTTTACTGATATTTTACATAATTAAAAAATGACTTCCTAATATTTTTCATTCATGTCTTCGCATTGTTCATTAATAGATTTAGACTTACCCAATATCTTACAAAAATGACAGTGACATCAAAATTCACTAAGATCAGAATTGATTTTTAAAAGAAAATGTGTTTCTTGGATCCAATCTAAAAGACTGTAAAAGTTTTGAAAGGAACTTTTAATTATTTATACAGGAGTGTAGTGCCTGAAACAGCCCTGAGGAAATTCAAAATGCAATCCATGAACTCAGTGAGCCTTTCTCTTCCTTTTCCTTCCCTTTAAGGCACTTCTTTTATACTGCCACATTTTTCTCTGTAGCAGTTCTTAGAGCCTGTGTTTATCAATTTGTTAATGTTTTCAGGTGCTGGTCTCTGAAATGTCTTTTCAGTGCTACCTTTTCTATCCACTTAAGAAAAATGTTCATTACTTTTAGATGTTCTTCCTAGAATTCACCTGAGTGGGTTTTGTTTTACTTAATTTTTCAGTTTATTGGTATTTTGATTATCTTTTCTCCATGTCTGCATTTAGCTTCCTGTGGTTTGGTACATTTAAACGTGTATTTTTCTAGATCTGTTTAGTGTTTCCCTATGAATGAAAGTAAATTCTATAATGCAATGGCTTATGTGTGAGGAATATCTAACCCATTTATCCCTGGTTATTAGGCTGTACTACAGAATTCTAGTATATATCTGCTAGATTTTGTTACTGATGAATTAAAAAAAAAGAGGAGAAAGGTATTTAAAACATTACTGCTGTGATGTTGGAAAGAACTTTACGAAGTGTGACTGTGTTATTATACATAACTGCATTCTAAGGAGAAGCATGTTACATTCCATTAGCTGTTAAATGACTTGAAAAGAGGCTTCCTCATTAACATTACAGAGAATTCTCTAGAAAGTATTAATAACATGTATTCAAATGGGCTACTCTTATAATTAGCGTCTAGTGGTACACAGTGTTTACAAATATTTAGCGTATGAGTCTGATAACAGCCTATATTATGGTTTTACATGTCCCTATGTGCTGTAGGACACTGTATGCTCACGAAAGCCAGGAAGTATCGCTGACAGTTTGTGTTTAAAAATCAATTTTTGACAAAGCATTTGTTCAGTTACTTGACAGACTATAACCTTTTTCTCCTTCTCAAAGTCTCCTCTATCCCAATTTTAAGTCCTCATTGATCTTAACATTTTAATCAATAATGCTCATTACACCAACTGAATGAAGCTAGAAAAAAAATCTTTACCTATTTCTAATCACACTGAAATACCTCTGTGCTTCCTGAGAAAGCATGACTTCTCCTACTCTACTCAAAACAAACACTTATTCCTGGTGAAAGACTTTTAACAGTCTGCCTATAGTTTTTATCCATTTTCTTAATCCCTTTAAACTGATTCATTTCTCCCTAGTTCAAGTGATAGTAAACAGCATTACTGCAGCAAATTATCTGCCGGTCACTTTAAAAGATTTTACTGTATCTCCTGATGCATTGATGTGGCCAGTAACACACTCTCTGATGGGATAATACAAAGTGTCACTTCTTTAGAACCAATTTTATCATGTTGTCTAATAGAAAAATCTACCTTAAAATGGATATTTTTCTTTCACCAGTACATCCAAAAAAAGATGGCTTCATTTATACTTGCTTTTTCATACTAACCACTTTCTGTATTCTGATTAGGTCTCATGATTAATTTGCAAGTATGTAAAAGTGAAAAATTGTAAAGCGACAACTAGGTCAAGGTGGGCAATAGTGCCTGTATCTGAGTCACAGCTGATGTTCCCTGTGGAGATTCAGTTTCTCACGACAGTATCACAGAAGTCCATTCCCCTAAGTGAAGCTTATGAAAAAAAAGCCTAGTCTACAACTTTGCTACCGATATGCCATTATTTGCCTCATGAATTTTTATCACTCAATTATCTCAATCTGAATGTCAAATAAAAAAAAAATCAGCATTTACAGAAAGCATTTTCATTTTGGCATTGTCTGAAAAATTCTAGGTTCCCAAAGTGGCACATGCTTTTTTACTGGTGTGTGAATGTATATGCAGAGTCAGCTTTTACAGGTACTTCTCTCATTACCAGAGAGACTGATCTCTAAATCTGGGCAAGAGAGGAAAGGGAGTGCACCAAAGGCCAGAACCCTACGCAAAGCCCATTCAGATTGAGATTTTCTGCATCATCCACCAATTCTTTTCTAGCACTGCCTCTGTTCTAATAATACACAGTAATTTAAATTTAAATAAATCTATTTTTTTTTTACTCCATTCCAGAAAATATGGGCCTTCAATTTTCAGCTCCTTCTAGCTGAAATGACACTTAAAATTCTTTTAGACAACTCTTTTCCTGGCAGTCACACACAGGCTAAAGGTCACAGAGTAGAAACTGTTCTTCACAATAAGGTAAATATAACATTGACATCAAAGAATGTTCTTCCATAATTTTAGTAATAAGACATCCAGGTAGTAGCTCTCCTTAAGGCATACTCCTGAGGAAGGTTACTTGACAGGGCTGTAAAATTATACAGAAATCACAAATTTCCCCATAGAAATAAAAAGCAAAGGGTCAATGTATCTATGTTTATCATGAATAAATCTTCTTGACATATTTCATATTAAAATAGATCCCACATTGCTCAGAGATTTAGCATAGTTTTAATATGATAAATGTGACCTGTAGCTAATGGGTACAATTTAATTTGAAAGGCGCTTTGATTTAGCAGTGCTCAGAGCTATGGTAGAGTCACAAAGAAGTACCTTTTTATTCATTCATTCATCTATGCATGCATCCATCCATCCATCTAACAAATATTTTTGAATGTCTACTTTGTACTTACAAGTACCACTAAGTGCTGGTAAAATGGATTTACTATCTAGCTACACAAGGTTGAGTTTCAGGGTCCCTCACTTGTATGGGTCCCTAAGAATGTGTTTATATAGTCTCTTGCTTAAAAAAAAACTGCAAAAGCAAAATATTTTAATTGCAAATGGTTATGACTGCTGTCTTTTTATATGCCGACTTCCCTCTGTCAGGTTCTGTAGCGTTCAAATGGCCATGGTTATTTCTGGAACTAAGCTAAGTAAGTAAATTAGGGATGCATTTAGGTTGGGTTTACTGTGACCAATGTATATGATGCATAGTCACTTCCATTTATATAGTTGGGTTATTATAATATCCTCATGTAGACATGGATTCGAATCTTCCTCCTGCCCACTGTACACTTCACCCAACGCTGAAAGGGAGGGGTAGGACCCCAGGCTGTAATGTAATATGCTTCAACCGGAGGCATCCATGACAAATAGGGCTGGACATGCACAGAGCCAGAAGTCACTCTGTGCAATATTCTTCCAAACATTATGGTTCATGTAGCAAAAAACCTAACAGAGCTTTTCATGTGTGACAACAATTAAAGAATTGATAAGATAATAGAAATAATGTTGATGCTGAAAGGCTTTTTAAGTTATGAATAATTTTAAATTGATATGCAAAGAAAAGAATTATTTTTCTATTCTCTATAAAAATTATATTAAAATTATTATAATTTGAGGTAGCGAAGAGTATATCACCAAAAATGTGGGAAAAAATGTATACAGGTGTGTCAGACAATAGAGTAATAAAAGTTTTATTTTTCAGATTTTAAAATGCTTGTGGTGTTTATCAGCATTTTAAACTTTGAAATTTGTTTTTTCCCTCACATTCTAAGTAAACATTAACTTTCATTCCTATTTTGCTTTATAATTTTCTATTCTTTATTTTAAAAGAGAACACTTAACTTCAAGCCCCTAAACCTTCGTCCACATCACTGTGGTGAGGATGCATCAGCAAAGCCAACCCTCATTTGTTTAGGTGATCAAATTTTAGTGAGAGAAAAGATGAAATAAAATAAAATAAAACAAATACATAATATCAGGTGGTTGTAAGGTATCCATGAAAATAAATTTTGTAGGGGAATAGAAGGCAAAACAGGGTGGACTGGCGGAGAGGTGGGAAGACTGTTGCTGAGACCATTTCAGGGTCAGAAGGGCGAAGCTTCTGAGGTTAATGCTCATAAGGTCAGCTTAACGACAAGAGCAGAGTTGATATTCCAGGATGCGCAGAGAGGGGAAGCGGGTAAAGTTAGAGAAGTGGCCTGGGCCCCAACATGCATGGCCTCAGAGGTCAGAGCTTGTCTGTCCCACCCCACCCAGAACTTTCTGCTCATGGTCAACGTTCAGTACCATTGTACAGACTTCTCCCCAATCCAGGAACATTTTTCCCATTTGGGGGATGTCTTTCACTACTTTCATAATATCTTGGAACCTGTTTCCAAATACAGACTGTCAGCTGACAACATGGGTGTCGCAAACACAGGTGCCAGGATTTGAGGGTTGCCTTGTAGGATCCTGGCCAGGTTACTTCTACCCTCTCACTCGTGATTTTCTCATCTGTGAAATGGAGAAAGCAGGTGTGCTGACCTCATAAAGTACCAAAAGGACTACCTGAAATGATGTGTGTGACACTCAGTCATGCCTGTGGTAATGTCATTTCTTTGCTACTGAGCTCATACAGTAAGTCTGCCTATATGGGCAGACTTGGAAATGCATTATTTGGAAAATCTGAGGAATGTAAGCTTTTGTAAATTGGAATTTCTCAAACCCCATTGTATTTTAACTATTTCACAAAGCTTTCTGCTTTTTATTTTAAAGAGATGTTCTTTAAAGTAATTCTGTGGTAAATTCTTTTATAAGATTAAGATGTTATAGGATTATGATAATTACGCAGCGTTAATGACAAAAACTTCCATCGATATCTTTTTTACGAATTGGGGTTTGGTTGAAGTGGAGTCTACCTGACTATAATTTGGCACTTGCTAAAATGAATCTATTATTTCATATATTTGTCCCAACTGATCCTAGACATCAGGTATCGATTTTATTTTATATGACAAGCTGTAGAGCTAAGGGTCAGGAAAAGCATGTGAAATGCTCTCCTGTTTGTCATTATTTACATTATTTCTAGATGCTAGGGATGCTAAATGATCAGCATCCAAACCTCCTCTTCAATCAAGTCTCACAGGAGAGATAAAGCATAGTTTCCTAAATAGGTTTAATTGCAAAATATTGTATTTCAACCATTTATTGTCATGTTTATTACATTATACTTAGTTCACTTTGTAAGATTTCAAATCTTACTTGAATCAAGTTACATGTAAATCTTTTTTAAAATCATGTCAAACATTATATTTCAATAATAAATTAGATAAAAGATTCTCAAAACCTAAGGACCTTTTACATATTTGGTCATTTACCATAATAACAGACATAAACATCATTTTTACTTGAATTTTAAAATCTTCAGAAATTTACTGTTCCATTTAATGTTGAATGTTAGTGTTAAAATCTCTACTGTACTCAATAATGTTACATAATCAATAAGGTTACAACTAAAAACTATCCCTAAAAACAAAACCCACTGGAGTCAAGGAATTTAGGGATACATTCTGCTACTTCAATAGTTACTTAGAAGTAATTTTTAAAACTATTTTGTGTAATAATAGGGGCACTGGGATAAGTATGTTACTTTTTGTGCTAGTGAAGTACAATAGGATAATTCTCTGTGATGAAATATAGTATATGGAAAATATATACTATAAAGGCGTCTGTTGGGGTTTTCTGAGTTTAAAGGACCATTTGCCAAAAATGGTTTTGATTAAGTGTGGAAATAGCGGCATTAGACAAGACCCCTCCACAATCCATCTAAATTGGCTAAACATTAAAACTCATTTTGAACCGTTTGCATTAACATGAAGGGTAATTTGATTTTGTAATAGATAAATATAAAGTGAAACAACAACTATTTAGCAATTCTGAAACCAGCAAGTTCAGAGTTGTACAGCCCCGATGTAGAATTCTACATGATGATCAGAGTCTGGTTTTGTTTTTTAGCTCAGACCTGTGTGTTTATTGCCTTATTTTCACCATCCTTTACAACTATGATGCTGCTTTTAGTGTAGAAAACAAAAATGAGAAAATTACCTTAGGGCCAATGCATCATTCAGAACACATGCATAAGGACAGCCTGAGAACATACTATTCTGACAATATCTTTCACATGATTTACATGTCTTTATGCAGTTCTATGTTTATATTTAAAATCTTATAGATTTAAATCTTAAAAAACATGAAATCATTTTCCCTTATTCTAGGAAAGACTTTTTTTCTACTTTGATTAAAATCCAGGTCCATCAGCTTTAATCAAGTGGCTGTCAGAAACAAGTTATTTGGAATCTACTCAGCTGTGGTTCTCTGTGATACTGTAATGAGCTGGTTTCCCAAGCAGCATTTGATGTTGGAGAGAAATAATGAGTACCTATTTCAACCCCAGGAGAACAAAGGGGGTGCAATAAACAGGACCATCAGTAGCTACTACTGCTGTTTTATACACAGAAGCTTTTTATGACGGACGGGAGGTATTACTCATTTATCACTTATCCATATTTCTCGGGTTCAGAAGGATACACTGGCAATCTTAACAGAATCCATTTTTCATACTGTCAACAGGACATGTTATATATTTTTCCCCTCTACTGTAGTTTGAAAAGTATATATCCACCCCTTTGAGTCGCTTCACTCAAAAATCCAAACCTTTCACTACCTTTCACCTGTCATCATCATTAAAGGAAACAGGTGCCACATAGCATGGCTGACCAGCTCCCCATGTGGCTCCCTTCTCAAGACCTCAGACCTTGAGAGCGCTGAGGGCAACTGCCTTCTGTTTTCCCTGGTTCGGTGTAGAGCGCAGCACTTGGCACACAGTGGTGGTCCATAAACAGTTTTTTTTCAAATAAATAAACAGATACTAGCGTCTGATTCTTTTCAAGTCCTAAATATTTGTCTTGATTCTAACATACACTGTACTCTTGGTTTTTAACACAAGGGAAGAAAATCTTCTATTCTTGAATTCAAGGGGAGCCTGGTCTTCTGCTCCTTATTGACCTTCTATGAGCTGTCAGAGGAGGAATCTAAAAATAAGCTTCCGTAGGGTCCAATGGTCCATGCATTCTATTTCTTATAGATCAGAGGCATTAACTCTTGTATTTTTCACACTCTTCTTTTATCTTATCATGAACCATTACTGTGATTCCCCCCCCCAGCTTTATTTGGCTATAACTGACATATTAGACTGTATAAGTTTAAGGTGTACATGTGTTGATTCGATTCACTTATCAGTTGCAAAATGATTACCACCACAGCATTAGCTACCACCTGCATCATATCATACAATTATCATTTCTTTTTTGTGCATATGAGGAGAACATTTAAGATCTATTCTCATGGCATCTACTGTGATTTTTTTAAATAGTTCTTACAAGGTTTTCCAAAATTTAGGAAACCTGATTTAGTCATTTTAAACAGATGCATTTCTATTCTCATGGCATCTACTGTGATTTTTAAAATAATTCTTACAAGGTTTTCCATATTTTAGTAAGCCTGATTTAGCCATTTTAAACAGATGCATTTCATATTTCTAACTCTGGATCTACTATCAGATACATAGATTAAGATGGAAAAAACAGTGTTTAATTTACTGTTGTCAGATCCTGTAGGAGATGCCTTCACATATATTGCTCATTTAATCTGCTCACCATCATTTTCAGAAAGAAATCATAATTCATATTTTGCCAATGAGTTTCTGAGAGGCCAGGTGACATAATCATAGTCATAGTAAGTAACAAGATTCAAAACCAGTTTTCTGATTCAAAATCCAGGCCTCTTTCCAGTATTCCCCGATTGCATCACCTGGATGACTGCATTTAGAGAATTCCAGCTCCCCACATCTATAATTCAACAGTCACAATCTTGGACTCAGAGTTTATACTTTAAATGCATTGTTTCGGGAGAGGTTAATTCAGCCAGCCCAAACCACTTCGTCGTGAATGGAGACCTCATCATACTAAAATGTGTTCATGATTAAAAGGGAGCTCGATTCGAAGCATGCTAAGTAAGTATATCGACTGCAGAGCAATCAAGTAGTAAAAACAAACTGAAGGGAGACTCTGTTCCTTCTCTGCTACAGATTTGCATTTTTCCACATAAAATGCACTGTTCTGTGCCGAGCGTGTTCATTCCTGCAGTGTTCTCATTTATTCTGGCTTCTAATTACTTGTAAGCACTGAGCACAGAGCACCACTGTGAAAGTCTATCAACAACGAGAAGGAAGCACCTGACTGAAGAAAGTGTTTAATGTGACACGGTTACCTGTTCGCCACTCTCCATCACCTTACAAAGAGAGAGAACAGCTCAGCTGAGGGCTGATGAGACTGTTAAAGAGTGGAGTGGCTGCTATGCTTCTACGCAGACAGGGTCTGCCACACCTAGGCCACTGCTGACCTATTGATCTTTCCCACCTTGGTCACCCTTAGCAGTTGATTGGTGACAAATGAACAGTGAAGAAAATTGCTTGAGTCAGCGGGGATTTCAAAAACCCAACACTTTGTCCTTGTTCCCCTGTGGCAGAGAAGACACTCTTCTTAATAAAACACATAAGTACATTTATGTGGAACAAACAAACAAGCCACCAAACAGACTATTTGTTTTCTTCAATAAAGAAACCACGTATCTTATATGCACACATGCACAGATATAATAAAATATTAAACATTTACATTCTCTCTTCTGGGAAATGTGAATGACAGTCTAACAATAGCTCAGTCCAAAAGCCAGTAATCACTCAGGCAAGATTCCAGTACATTCTATAGAAAACCTCCGGATGACTATTGATACTTCCAACGTGACTATCTGACTCTTGTCAAACAGACACTACTGAGGAAACCTTCCCATGACTGCTGAGTTCCCAGCTTTCCCAGTCGGGAGCCAAAAGACGAGGGGTTCATGGATTTTTTGAAAAGGAAGCACAGAGACGCCAGAAGGGGCGTCCCTGGACAGAATGCACAAGCGGACAGCACATCAGCGGCAGCACGATGCTGGCAGCAGCGGCAGAGCCGAAGCTCCATACATCTAAGGCAAAAGAGCAATCACGTGTAAGGCGCACACTGTTAGCATGACCCAGAGAATTAGCCACGACATACTCATGAGGGATAAAGGGACTCTGCAGCAGCTTTCGACACGTGCCCTGGAAGTTCTCCACGCCTGCCTTCACTCTAGGGCTTGACAATGTACTGCCAGGCAAACTTACTCCTTCCTTTCTACTCCAGCACGTCAACGTGTGTGTTTCATGGTCACGACGGGCACAGAGGCCATCGATGACCCTCACGGATGAGAAACGAAGCGCTCGGGCCCTCGAGGAGGTATCTGCGATGCTGAAAACGTAGATGAACGTGAACTCTCTATATGGAACTTGGCACCTGAGCCACCAGGTTGGAGTCTGGTTCTCCACAGGTTCGATTTTCCAGCCTGAACTCGCTCACCAATTTATTCCATTTCTGTTTTGTTTCGGGGGATTTACCTGAATAGGTTGGGGACCGACCACAGCTACCCGAAGTTCTTCCATGTGACCTTTCAAATGCCACCTTCTCTACTTTGCTATCTGGCTTTGGTCCTTATCTTTACAGAGTCTTTGATGACACCAACACATGGGAGGTGGGGGGTCCGTTATGAGATTTCATCTGTTTCCCCAGTTCTTTGATACTGTACTGTGATTGTCCTCTCTTTGACCTGTTTATCCAAGACATGGAAGCTTTATTTGAATATTTTCGTACCTTTCTACTTTTAGTGTCTTTTTCTGAAGCTCCCTCTGTATCACTCCCTTTAGCAGGGCACACAGAGGACCTGGCTGGGGGAGGACTGGGGAATATTCATACTTTTTTACACTCCCTGGGGATCTTTTCTCAACTTCCATGCTTGGTGGCTGATTATTCTTTTCTCACACTTCTCTGCCTTCTCCTGGAATATCTCTCCCCTGCTTTTAACACCTAAAGCGTATTTATTCCCAGAAAATTCTAGGTAACATTTTAAACCCAGCTCACATAAATCTCTGAGAAATCTTTTCTGACCTGGTTCCCTTCTCCTCTCTCCCTGTACTAATTTATCACCCCCATTTCTGTTTTTACATAGCCTCTTGGTGTGCGTGTGTGTGCACATGTGTATGTCTTTATGCATATGTATCCCTTTAGTCCCTGCTGACTATAAATAAATTAGAGGTCATCCTCATAGAAGTACACCACAGATATTTATTAAAACTCAACAGGTAACAGATTAATTCAACATCCCCCTCCATCATCCACTCCAAGAAAAACACATATTTCCCCCTGAAGTAGCTCCCTTTCCCAGCCATCCTTCCAAGCTGGGCAGTCAGAATCACAGACTTTCCTCTCTCTTCCCTGTCCTCTATTTCTCACCAATCATCTCATCTTTTTTACTACCTTGTCATAGCTTTGGCATCATTTTTTCTTATCTGACCTTTGTGTCAATGCCTTTGTTTGGGATCTCGTTATCTCCTGCTGCATTATTGAACAATTCTGGTCATCCCCATGTCTCCTTCTTGTTTCATCATAGACTGTGAGAATGACCTTCATTTTAAAACTATTTTTAAATCTAGTCATGGTATTCTTTTGCAGAAAACCCTTCACTGGCTTCCTAGGGCCTTCAGGAGAGTCCCATGTCCTTAATCTAGCAGTCAGTGCCTGCCATTCTCCAAGCCCTGTCTCCCCGCTAGCCTCATCTCCAGCTCTGTGTCCCTCTCATGTCACTGCCCAGAAATAGCAGAGACCCCCACCCATGTGTGTCGTACTCTATTTCACACACAGTGTTATAGTTTCACTCTCCCTGCTAGCAGGAGTTAAATCTCACTCTTCTGTATTCCTCCTGAATACGTTAGACGACCTATTACCAATTTAAGATTCACATTATTAAGGCAGAAATTGCAGCTTTCTTCCTGCAACTACCTCCACACCATCTGCTCTCCTGCTCCAGGTTCCCATAGAAAAAGAGGTAATTTGTAAAGTACAGACATTTATACTGAGACATTTATATTGGTGAGATACCCATACTTCTCTCCTCTGGAGGATGGGAAATTTGGTTTATGGCATTTATGAGAGTAGTTATAAAATCGCTAACTTTGAAGCCCTCAGAAATATCCCCCAAAATGACTGAAATTTTATTTTGCTTTCAGTAAAATTTTGAAGATTTAAGAAAAACAATAATTACGGTTTCTTCGAAATAAGTTTTAAAGAATTATGCCCTGCTAAATAGGTTTTAGATATTGTATCTGTCACTGTTACATAGCTAAATGTAAATAAAATTTAGTGATGTAGATACTTAAATTTTACTAATATGCTCAATGGTAAAATTGGGTTCTGCAACTATAGATATAAAATATTAACTTAAATTAGTTGTGTTTAATATTGATGGAATATTAATTATAACATAGCAAATGCTATAAACAATAATATAATTAATTAGCAAATGCAGATATTAACTATTAAATATAACTAACAATTATATATTTAGGTTCTTTTATGAAGATGTGTTTAATGTATAATGACCACCTGGACTGTCCAAATTTAACAATGGAAGGTAATCACATACAAGTTCTTATCCTATATGCACTGAAGTTGGTGGCCAATGTCACATGATCACTTGAGGTCTGAGCTAGAAACCTCTGCAATAAGAAGTCATTCTCACAGTTACTGCTTTAGCCTTCCTTCACAGCAATCTCATCTTAAGAAAACAATGGACATTTTCAAGACCAGAATAATCTGATCCACTCATTTTAAAGATTCATATAAATTGCAAAGGAAAAATCTAAGTAGCAAATACATATGCAAATTTGACCACCTCTTCAGGGGAGAGAACTTTTATAAAAGATAAAGGAAAAGGCAAAAGACTAAAACTCCTACCATATTTGAAATATTTTATTTCCTCCTATAATTTTAAGAGAATAGGCCTATGTATTATTTATCTGGTTGTCAAAATTAGCATAAATTGTGGAGTTTTATTTGCCTACCTTACAATTCAGTATAATTTAAAATTCTGGGTTTACTTTTATCTTTCCTTTCAGCTTACTGAGATATAATTGACAATAATTGTATATAGTTAAGGTGTAGAACATGATGATTTGATATAGGTATACATTGTGAAATATTCATTGTACTTAAGCTAATTAACATATCTCATCTCACATAGTTACCATATTCTTCTTTTTTCTTTGTGTTAAAAACACTTGTGATCAACCTTTCTATTAGTATCAGGCACATAATACAGTATTGTTAGCTGTAGTCATATTGCTGTACATTAGATCTCCAGAAATTATTCATCTAGTATAACTGATGCTTTTCCTCCCAGCCCCTGCTAACCACCATTCTACTTTCTGTTTCTATGCTTTTGGCAGAGTAATTAAGATTCATACTTCTGCCATGAGTAGAATAGAGTTTGTCTTTCTCTCAGGGACCCATTATTATAGTATTGTATTTTTTCTCATTAAAGATTAGAGCATAATTTTATTTTCTTTGATTTTTTGTTTTTACTCATTCATAATTTTTTTAGATAGCAAACAAATGAGAGTAATTGATTTAATCATAATCAAATTGTAACTGTTTAAGAAAAATAATAAAAAATGCAGCTTTATTTAATGACAATTTTAAATGTCATCTCTGTCACTGCTATTACTACCTTTATATAAAAAAAGTGTTTAAGACCAGTATGTTTCATATTCCTGACTATGGAGCATAATTTTAGAGCTTCTTATTAGGAAAGTGAAGTATCCAGGCATCACGAGTTAGCAAAAATGTTTCTTCTGTTCTATTTAACCATCTTTCTGGAGATTTAAAATCCAAGCACTTCCACTAATCTTATTATCAATCTCTCAAGTCATTTTTGCACATATGCACACAAAAAGAATACATTTGCAACCTATATTTGCTGTTTGTGGTAACTTTTTGTCTGTCCTGTGACTGGAATCTGATGTGCGTATGGAAATCCCCAAAGTATATCCCCTTCTCTGAATCAACGATTCAGTTGCCCAGTAAAGAAAGATGCCACTTCATCACAGGCTCTGTTAGGGTTCTGATTACCTGACTTGGGTCACCTTGAGTTGCCCCACTTTTATAAGACTCTTCATTTTTTTTTTATTGGAGCCTATTTGTCAATTTGTCCTTTGATGTCATAATGATGACAGAATAGAATATTGCTAAGAAAATGTCCTTTATGTTTCAAACAAAAGTAGTTTTTAAATTGTTAACTGACAGTTACTTGAAAAAGATTTTTTTAAATTGCTTACATAAATTGACAGTTATTACACTGTTTCTTCATTTGAAATAAAAATGTTCCATTAACCAAACTGGTAATACAGAGTTTTCTTTAGTTGTTTTTATACTTTAACTCCTAGATTTCATTTTTCTTATATATATTTATAATCATACTATGGGTCCTAATTTATGGTCACACGATGGTTTATATAAGCTGGTGCTAGTCAGAGAAGGGGAAAGTGGGGTGCCTGTGAGAAGTCAAACACTGTCTGTAATACTGTCAAATGTGAAAATATGTTTTCATTTCCAAAAAGAAAATAATAAGAAAATACATTTTGGAAATAGACCACTTTTAAATTATTTATAAAATCTTTTTAGTTTCTAAAATTTGATATGAATTTCTAGTCTAACACTGGAATATATAGATGGTAACTAGCTCGATGTTCGTCATCCTTGTTTTTACTAATGAGAATAGGTTGGCCATGCCACAGACTGTTTCCTTCTCATATAGAAGGTAGTGGTGACACCAGTGAGTGCCAGGTAGCAGTGATTCTCTGATGCAGTGACCTCCGCCTGATGGCCTGTTCACACCCCCCTTTGGATGTTAGTTAAAAATCCAGGGCCCTATTTCCTAGAAGAGATTCATCCTCACACTAAACCATAAAGACAAAAGGTAATTTACGTGTATAGACCTCCAAGGTTCTGGTTTGAAGACATCACAGGTGAGCCAGAAGCATGAAGCCTGTGCTCAGCTCACCTCCCTTCCTGCAGGGTCATCCTGGAACTCTGATACCCCAGAAACACAACATTAACAGATACAGAGAGCACTGGACAAAAACTCCCAGAGACAAGTCCTTAGAGGGAAAAACTGATTCCAAATTTCTTGCCCCCACGAGAAATTTCTTTGACATACCCTTTCAGGCAGACTCTGGAAATTTCTATCCACTTGTTTGCCCTGGTGAAGGGATTAGAAGCTAAGGGAGTGGGAGAAAATGGTGTCTATGTTTTTGGATACAGTAAGACTCATGCCTCAGGTTTTATAATATTTGCACTATCCTGATTTATATCGGTTAAAGAAAAACAGTTGGCTATTAAGCAGGGGTAGGAATAATGAACTCAAACAAAATGAAATACTGTATTGAATGAAGGAATGATGTAGTACGAAATAAAAGGAAAATTTCGAACTCCCTGTAGCATGCTTTTGGATTGCCTGCAACAAATAACTGGCATGAGCACAAAAGAGAACTTTAAAAACCACAGTGCTGATTCAATACTTTAAAAATGTTCACTTTGGCAAAAGGTAAAGTTGTCTGTAAGGCAAATACCTGGACAAAGTTTAGCATAAATCTTTGTCGGGAAGAAAATTTAAAAGATGTTGAAATGATTATATTTGTTAACCAAGGAAGGGTAAATTAAAGCACTCCTGAAACATTACTGTCTATACAGTAGAGAAGCAGGATATATAAATGGATTTTAACACCCTCTGCAGAGAAAGCAAGTGAATGTGCCACACAACCACCTCATCTTCTGGTCATGTTGTACAGGAGGGCAATCCTTTGGGGAACTTAAACAATAATATATGAACCAGAAAGGTTTAAAATCTTGGACACAGTGATACTACATAGAGGATGTTTTCTTTCTTTAGCTTAACAGAAAATAAGTTGAAATTTGAGTAGCTACATAAAGATGCCCCCTTTCAGGCATTATGTGCAATGGAGAAAGAAGAGAAACCACTAAACTAATAGTTGAGTCAACTGTGGTTTAACAACTGGTTGGAATATTATGTAACAAATAAAAGCGATAATGAGAAAGCTGCAACACATATATAGTTGCTATGAGCATAAAGCAGATTATTAAACTACGTACACTTATAAAACTATGTTCAAATGTGTGTTGTTTGATAGAAGTTGCAAGAGATGATGCAAAATGAAGATAGAAGAGGCAAGTCAGGAGAGGAAATTTTGGAAATTTTCCATTTATTTAACTACCTTTTCATACCATGTTTATAGCTCTTAAAAGGCAAAAACCTGATCTTAAACAGAAACAGCCCTTCCACTATTCAATAGCAATAAAGATAGTTGACATAAGTTAATGGTTGAAGAGAGTGTGGGCGGGAAAATTCATCAGTAGACTTGTAATGCACACAAAGGATTACCCTTGGAAAGAGAATTTAACAAAAACAAAGCCAGGCTAAACGCCACGGGAAGATTTTAATAATTCATCCTGAATTCTTTTCCAACTAATCTCACTTTCACTGCTGTATGCAGCTCTGCCATCTAATTCACGTCGGCATTAAAACACCTAGGCATTAATGTTAATTAAATCTGCCTTTTCACAATGAAAAATCACGTTCTTCTCTTTAATATCAAACATGCAGTATAATTTAATACTTCAAATATACTATAGATTCTCTCTTTTTACAAATTTCTGATTTGCAAAATTGGAATTCTGATTCCAGTATAAATTAGCACAGATTCTACCTTCAGGAAAATCTCAGCACAGCTTTCACTACGAGATTAAAGATCATGTTAACACCCCATTTCATTCTGTGTGATGGAAGAACAAAACTACACCATGTTCAAACATTTGTAACCGTAAGTTCAGTATCTGCCCTGAGGCATTTGTGCCTACACCTCAATAAACGTCTCCAAAATGAACCAACTAAAGCTACATTTTGAATTATAGAAATGAAAAAAATGAAACGACTATGAAATTCCAATGTTACTTCTGATTCTGACGCACCGACGAGTATTGCAATAATAAAAGGGTTGTGGAGCATTGATCCTTTTCTCCTCTGCAACATCAGTTGAATTCTCAAACTGCTCATGAAATATCTGAGAATAATTTGGACAACTTGGTCACGGTTCTAGGATTCAAAGGCAGATGTAGCTGCCATGATGCTCAGTAAATGCATGTGGAGGTGAGAGAGTATGCTTGCAGTTTCAAAGACTGAAGTGTCCCCTTGGTTGTCACAGTGTATCCGGTCCTCAGGGTAAGATAAGAACACAAATAATCAAGGCGATGACACTTTGCTGAGGCCACGTGGCCTCTGTGCTGTCCCTGGGACACGTCCCTTGAGCCTCCACGTTTGCATGGCTGCTCCCTGCGATGACCGAATGCTCTTCCTCTGAGAAGCTGCATACAAGTCTCTGACAAAGTCCCTCATTGGAAGATGCTACCTCTTCTTCCTACCCTGTCACCTGTTACCCCTCTGACTTCTGTTCTTTTTTGTATTTCTTCAACTAACTACATTACATATTTACTTGTTTATTTTGTCATATTTCTCCCCAACATAATAGGAGAGGAGGGACTTTATTCCTTCAGTGCTGTGTCCCCAGCAACTAGAATAGGGCTGGCACATGATTGGCACTCAATGCAGGTTTATTGACTGAATGAAAGAATGGGAACAGGATGAATCAACATGACTGGATCATGAAGGAGAAATCACTTTCTGCTAGTAAAGAATTATGAAATAATTTCATGTATTCAGTTTCAAGTGATTAGTTTCAATTAAGCTCTTGATAAGGTTGTAATAGAGCACAAAGTGTACAGCGATTAAAATATAGGGGGAAATTCTCTATACTGTATCAATCATGAAAATGTAATGCTCCTTTCAGAGAAATAAAATCTCGCCACATTTTAAAAGCAAGAACATGCCGTGTAAAACTTGAAAACTAGAAGTCAGGAATACCGAGTTGAAAGGGAATTTCACACATGAGAACCTGCTGCCTTGAATAGCCTTTCTTCCCCTTTCCCTCTCTTCAACTTGACCCATCTGAACCTATTTGAAATGTCACCCTGTCCATGGGGAGTTCCCAGTTCTAATCATTTCAAAGATCTATTTCCCTTATGAATCTTGTTTCTTATCTGTAACTTTGCGAGGTCAGTTATATTACCTAATAGTCTAATTTTATGTGTTTTTTTGTTATTTTTATTATGTTTTTGTTATCAATTATGTTGTTATTTTTTGATATTGTTCATACTTTATGTCTCTAACATGAGCGTCACCACTTAATGATGTGGCACAGCCAACTCCAGTCCTTTGCCTGGGTTAAGTACCGAGGAAATTTGAATAAACAATAACCACCACCCTCAAAATCCAACAGGCCTAGAACTCAGAAGAGACAATGGCTGTTGACAGAAAACTCTCTGACTACTCGGCTTACAATGAAGACTAAATTCTGCCCTATTATTTCCAACTACATCTTCTTTGTAAGATGGAGAGGTGACAGAAGAGGAGCAAGTAATTATGGGGTTCTTCACTCACCGTCTGTGGCTGTCCCAGACAGAGCACAGTTTCCTAAGACAAAGTGCCTGGATAGGACCCGTTCATATTTCCCCTTATGTTTTTAAGAACAGCATATTGTGTGGGTTTCTGGACTACAATTTTGCCAGGAGTGAGAAGACAGTAGTAACTCCAAGGCAGCATCTAACTCACAACAACTGGGCAATAGGGATCCAAACCACCGATGAATATGGTGAAAAACGTTTTGTTTAGCTCACTGTATCAGCTCCAACCAAGCAAGTTCTTATACTGAATAAAATCAATGCACAATTTTGTATCTAAAAGATAAATCTTATAAAGTCAAAGGTGATAAGATTCTGGGCCACAATGATATAAATGTGGAATTGTATTTAATTGTATAAATAAATAGTCACTGATAATATGAGAACTAAATCCAAGAAATAATGTGCAAGAATTATCAATTTTGAAATTATCTTATTCCAAATACACCTGAGTCCTTTATCTCCAGTTATAATGTCACGTAGCCCAGAGATGAACAAGAACCACCCAATGAAATTCGGTATAGCAAAAACAGACAAGGGTGGGGACATTCACGTACCGATGCACGCCGCTGTTGCACATGATGATGTGGCAGGCTCCCAGCCGGCTGCACAGCTCAGAGGACACTGACAGCAGCCCAACCCCGGAGGCGCTGCACGCCGTGTTCACACAGGCAGCTGTGCGCTTGGATCTGATAAACGAGGCTACAAGGCGATAAAGCTCATCCAAAGCATTGAGAGGCCGCATGAGCTGCGAGAACAAAGTGATGAACAAAATATTCAGCTTATTTTGTAGAAAGAAATCTTTTTACAGGGAATATGATACAACTTTTAATAAATAGTCTAAAATATCTTATTAGGGAATTAGAAACTACAAATATTTATAGTTACACGCACATTGCTCAAGAACAACAGCAGAAACATTAAACAAGGGAGCTATTAAAATGGTAAAGCATCAATAAATGCGATCATTTCTTTTTACCTTATCTACATAGGCAGCCTTGGATGTGGAGTTTGGTGGCGAATTTGACTTGTCCAGGTAGAATGCCCTGGAAGAATCCATGGAATAAATTATCATTTATTCTTAGAAAAATTAAAATTCATGAAGATATACAAGTTTCATTGACTTCCTTTTTAAGACAAATGAATAAACAAAAGTATTGAATATGAGAATGAGTGAGATTGTAAAAAAAAGAGGTCAATTTTCAATTCAGAAAAAATAATTAAAGCTACGTTACATATTGGGTGGACTTTGATTATTTAATTTGTCTATGTCTCAGTTTCCTCTTTTGCAATTTGGGGATAATATTAGCTCTACTTCGCAAGGCTTCCAAAAAGATGTGAGTTAATGCAAACAAAATGCATTAGAGTAGATAAGTGCTCATAAATATTTGCGATAATATTATTACAAAAGTTGAATAAATATATTTTCTTGTATTAAAGGATATTATACAGTTTTTACTTATTGTGCAAGTGTGAGATTATGAAAACATACTAAAAAAAATAATGTTAAACAGATTGAAGAGCCGGAGTTTTTCAGCCACTAAGCTACACTTAGATTGGAAGCTAAACCCTCTGAGGATACACTGGCTCTTTTTTGTCTCCAGACTGTAACTGGTAAAAACTATTTGAATACACTAAGTGGAATCTTAGTGGTCTGCAATATTTAAATGCAATTTCCAAAGGTTATTGCTGAGTTTGCTTAGCTACTGCCTCAATACTAAACAGAAAGTACTGGGGAATGACCCATGAAGGCAGGATACATTTTAGTTATATTTAACCTAGTATCTACTTGGGATGTAGTGAAATTATTTTCAAGATGCTAACATTCAATGTCAATGTACCAAAATAAGTTCCATAATGGTAATATGATTGTGAGACTAGATATTGAAATAAAACTGATTAGAGTGGTGTTTTGGAGCACGTTTTGCGACCTGAAAATATTAGCAATTTGTTATCGAATGCACAGCAGTATGGGGTAAAACCGGTGCAGAAGGACTTTATGCTCAGGGACTTTTGAGTCCCACTAGACATACACACGCGCACACACACACACACACACACACTCACAATGCTATTCCCATATCTAGTCATAATGCTGTTCAGGTTTTGTCTTTTTAAGATAAAGTGGCATGGATTAATCAAATTTTACCCTTTAAATTAAGAAAGCCTTAACTATAAGTGTAACTTCCAAAATGAAAATTATGTTCACTCTTACTGAGAATGTTTATTCATCTCTCAAAAGACAAAGTTAAACAAAAAATTTTAAAACAAGTCAGCATCCAAAGTTGGTTGTTATTCACTATATATTACGTTGAACTCCTAGGAGATTTCCATGTACCATACTGGCACAGAGGCGTTGCCTTGAAGCTGTAACCCACAGAGATACCTTAATCAGATGTCGTCATGCCTTTCATCAAGTGTGCTTGGTAGAAAAAGAGGACACAAGTCCATGGACAAATCATTCCTTTAGCCTGAATCCCACAGCTACCTACGGGCCCTGAGCATACAACGTTGCCTGGAGTATGGCAACGACAGCAACCCCAGGCTCATGATGACTGGGTTATGGTGACACAAACCATTGCGAAGCAGAACATCCATCAAGTGCCATGAAAACAGTTCAATTTTCCTAGCTGAGTCAGTATCTACTAAGAACATTGGATGGAGAGCAAAATCAAAGGAATTTGAGGTATTTAGAAATGTCCTAGATTTTCCCCAATATCAAAAGAGATAAAAAATAACTGAAGAGGACAAATGCAATGGGAAGAAGAAGTGAGTGTGAGTTATGTGGGGTGTGAAGACACGCGAAGGGGCCAGAGCCTGGTTAGAATGAATGAGTAGCTAAGAGGCCGGAGCAGGGCGGCCCTGTCGGGCCTTGCAGGCCTGACAAAGACTTCGGTTTTAACTTGCCGCATGACCAGAGATGGCTGTTTTATAAACTTTACTCCTGCGTATAAAAATTAATGTTCTCCGAGTGCCTTTTCATTTCAGTTACACAGGCACACACACACTTAGACTGATACTATGAAATCCATGTACACACCAACGTGCTTGAACACATCTTAGCATTCTGCATTTTGCTTGTCCTTTTAAAGAAATGAAAATAGACAAGGGTGCGCCCTTTGTTTCTCTCCCTTCTCCACTCCCATTCTTGCTCCAAAATCTCGCTCCTCAGGGTAAACACCGACCCGAGCTGGCATTTAACACCTCCATGCTTTCCAAGGCCTGTAAGCAGCGTGTAGAAAATGGTAGAATGTTAATATTTGTGAACAAATATTTAGATAAGTGATTATTTTTATTTCAAGATTTTCTAGATTTTTAATGGGTCACACTCCTTTGTTTATACTTTGAGCATCTAAAATATCCTTCGCCAGGCCGTTGCAACATTTTAATTTCTTCTGGGTCAGATTTACTTTCAGTGGTTAATTTCATTGGCTCGTCCTCAGGGTTAGGCTTCCTCATGTGCTTTGGAATTTTGTTTTGCAAGTTTATTGGAAGTGGGAGAATTTTTAATTTAGTTTTATTTAGTTTTTTGATACAGCTCCATCTCCCATCTCTCATCATCTTTCTCTTACAAATGATTCCATGCTCGTTCCGTGCCTGGAACCACCCATCTATAATCAGTTTCACATTGATGATTTGAGGATTATATTACACTGACATCTGGATGATCACCAGTCGCATCGCTGAGCCAGTAAATGATTTGGTTCAGTTCCTAGTGTACTGTCTGTGTTAACTTCCTCTTGCCATTGTAAGCCCCTCTTATTACCTTAAAGCCACAAAAGCTATAGTCTCAAGCAGCAGTGGGCAGCAGAGTTGTCACCCTTTGCTCAGAGGTGGAGGAGTCCTTCTCTGTGCCCTGTTTGCAAACTGTGAGGCTGGCTCTGGTTCTCCGCCTAGTGTGGAACAACTTTAATTTCTCATTGCCCTGGAGAGGTTGGACCGGGCCCTGCTGTCCACCCCCAGGGTCCAGCAGGCCAGGGGCCTCGGCACAGCTTACAACTCATCGCTCACACTTCCTTCCGATTCATGGGTCACTGACATGACAAATTATAACCTCAGCTATGACTTTTACATTTTCTGTCTTCATATTTTATCTAGCACTGCTGTATGCTTGGGTCAGAGGTGGTGTTTCAAAGCCAGGAGCCACAGAGATACCCTGATCAGATGTCCTCATGCTTCCTTCAAATATGCTCGGTAGAAAAAGTAATGCAGTTAAATAGAGTACGCAGGTCTATGGACAGAAAAGTTATTTAGACTCCTAGGGTCTCAAATGCCTCATTTTTATAATGGATATTAGAATTATCTAATATACTGACAGCATAATGTTGAAGATTAATCACTGCATATGATGTGCTCAGTACTGTGATAAGCAAAGAGGATTCACTTAATAGACAGTAATAGCTATTATTCAAGTACACACAGTAGGAGGCATCTCTTGGAGCATTTTTAGCCATCATGATGAATAAAACCAAGGCCCATGCTTTTTGCTTTCCTGTAAAGCCATTTAAAATATTTTATGATCCATGTGAAAAACAAAGGTTAAGGTTGATATTTGGAATCTACATAATTCCACAAATCAGTGCACAGACAGAGATTCAGGTCTAAAAAGAAAGTAACCATTTTTAGACTAAAGAAAAGAAGAATGTCATTCATATGGCTTATTCAGGTGCATTGGCTTAGAAACTGCGACTCTTCTATACTTGTATCGTTTGGGAAGAAATAATATTCTGTTAAGAGTCCAGGGATGGTTAGTACCTCCTAAGGAAAACCTTGCTACTGCAACCTGCCAGTGCAGCTGGCCACACTGAGCACTTGCCTCCTTTCTCAGAGATGTTCTTTAAAAAAGATAAAGAAAAGGTATCAACAGTTCAGCCAGTTTAGAGCAAGATCACCCTGATCTAATTCTGGTAAGTTCACTTAAATGGACTTGGCAGAAATCTTCAACTTGTAGATGAGGCAAAATCTTTTTCTTTTTTCTTTTTTCTTTTTCTTTTTTTAAACATATTTGATGAAGACAGCCAGCAGAAATACAACTTTTATAGATTTAAAATAAATAAATGCCCACATCACATGAAACTATTCCGGAACAAGCTCATCTTTTTAAAGCTGCTTTAGAATAGATGTAAGATAGAAAAAGCATCTAAAGATATAACTGCACCCTTGAAAACACCATTAGAAGATAAAGGCCAACTACAAATTCGGAGTTGTGCAAGCAGTTAATATTTGTTAATCTACAATTATAGAAAGTAACGAATTATTATAAAATATATCTATGTGCTGACAACTTCCAGAGAAAATAACCATGAAATATAGCCTCTTTGTTAGTCTTATCACATTGACATAGCTGACAAGTATTTTAAAAAATTATCTGTTAACATAAAAATCTGGACTTGAAGTTGCAACCAATTTTAGTTACTCCCTATCAGTAAAAAAAAAAAAAAAAAAGAAAGAAAAAAAGTTGTTCCACCAGGTATTTTACTATCTTTAAGGTTTACAGGTATTTATAGAACTTTAGCACTTTTCAGAGTGCAGCAAAATGTGGACAGAAAATAAATTTCTACTGTACTTTCCTTAATTGCAAGTCTTATAATGTGCCTTCAACAAAATTTATGAGAAAGTTAATGGTAAGACTGGATTCAGGCCAAAGCTGACCATGGTTTATTATGCTTCTGAGGCTGGTAAGAATGCAGTCCTGGTACTTTGTCTCCCTGTAGCAAATCTTATTAAAACCATTTTGAAAGTGCTGCTGCTACTTTATATAAGCTGAACAATAAGTTTCCTCGTATGTTGTCATATATCGGGCCTCACTGTCACAATTTTTTCAAATAATTCTGCCATTTAAAAGGAATACATATAATATTTTCTCATTTAGTATAGAATAAAATAGTCGTGAAAAAGGTGGTAATGTCATAAATTATAATAAGTAGTGATGTAAATATATCAAAATTCAATAACGACAATGAAACTAAGCTTGAGCACTTGATATCATACCACCTAGTAGCAAAGATAGATATCTATAATGCAAAGCAGAAGTGATAGGTTAAAAGGTGCAAAAAGTTAGTGGGGTGTACCCAGATGAGGAGGAAGGAAGGTCATGTAAGAATACGACATAAGAGTCAGACTTTGATGGGTGGGATTCTGGACAGAGCAAAATGGGCTATGGAAGGAGCATGTCGGTCTGGAGGCAAGACCATAAATAACAGAACAGACGCAGACATGGTTAGAGTCATTGTGGCTGAAGGGCAGGTTCATGTAAGGTAGGGAGAGGGAACGCCGGGCAAGCAGGCTGGATCTGAACTGTGACAAAATTAAATGTCAAACTAAAGAATTACAATTAATTTGTTAAGCAGTAGAGAAGCACTACAAGGCAAACACGCAAATCCCAGTAAAAAAAAAAAATAATAAAAAAGGAAGAATGCATGGAAAGAAATATGTGATATAGAGGAAATGAAATTTTAGGGACTTTAGAGCTTCAAGGGACCCTAGAAATGAAAAGCATCATTCGGCATTCATAATAAGACCGAAGGAGCTGATGTTTGCCATGAGAGAAAAAAATGAATTTGGAGAACATAGAGATTGGATATGCAGAGTTATGCAAGTGAACATACTAATTTAAGAATCAGGAAAATGCTTTCTCAAATGGGTAAAGAATTAGGATCATTCTCTAGTGATGGGCTGGAGCTCCAGGGACAGTCAGGTCTTTACATAGAAAGAGACAATGCAAGCGCTTGATGTAGACAGTTTAAGCCTATTCATTTTATCATAGGAGACACACAGGTTAAATCAGTGACATTCTTCTCATTTACATCTTTCCCCTCTTTTTGCGGCATATTGGAAGATATCTAATTTTCTAAGAGAGATGACTAAGGCATAAGAGCCACTGGTGTTTTATAAATAAGAAGGAACAAGGTAAAGTAGTCAGCTCGAACCTCTGCTTCTTCTCCAGGTCATTGCTTATGAGATCATCTTTATACTTATAATCATTCATGGAAATTTGTCATTTGGCCAGACTCACCTATACTCCTCTTAATACCATGTCCTATCCCAAAATCTTCTACTCTGTATTGAGTAGTTTTAGGATGTTAACATTTATTCTGCATTTCAGATAAGAATTACAACAGCGTTTGGTTAATTATGGCTATTAGTCATAGAAATGATCAGATATGGCGATTAGTCACAGAAGTGATCAAAGGGTCCAGCAGCTGACCATAGATGTGACTGAGCACCTCATGAGTATTATTGTTTAACTGAATTTGGCTACCATAGCACTTAAACTAAGGAAAAAAATTCTAGAGAAAATCTCATTAAAGGACACTGACCTTTTGTGTAAATAAATTATCACCAGACAGATTCAACCTATGCCCACAAATGAGTAAAGAATACAGGATGAGTAAGTGGGTGTGAGAATGTTAATTTGCACCCCCATCCCAAGCCCTTTCCACACCCATACTCACTAGCCTTGACTTCTCCGGAATGGGTTTTACTTAAAGCTGTGAGAAGCAGAAGCCTGAATCACGAGATAAACTTTAATTTTCTGGGACAAATGTGTGTTTGTCAAAAATGGAGCGTCTCAGGTTATACTCATCAGAGAACTGCTTATAATCAATTAACAGCTGCATTTCTACTTGAGGGTTGGGGGGCAGAAATGCCAGAAGGTTAACAAGACGATCGAGTGACCACAGAGGGCAAGACTTTTCCACATGGAAAAAAATAAAAGCACTTTTCTGAGACTTCTCTTATGCCCTGAAAACAGTCTTATGGTGTCAGACGCAATGGGGACAGACCCCACCACCTCCTCCTGCTGTCACTAAACCTTATTTCACTCTCCTCCTCTCTACGGCCTTCGATTGGTGATGTGACGGGATTCAAATCCTGTTCTCTGCTTTCCCAACACTCCTTTTCTTCACTTTCATTTTGTCCCTCTTTTCATGAGTCTGCTAGGCTGGTATTTCTTTCCTGTACCTGCGACAAGTCTGTGTCACCACAGGCACCGTCTGCTGCTAAAATACTGCACCCCTTCCAACAGCAACACCGTGCCCCCCCACTCTGAAACATGGGCTCTGTGGAAATGGCAGCTGGAAGGAAGGGAGAGAAAGGAGGTAAGGAAAGAAAAGAAAAAGAGATAGAGGACAAAGGGAAAGGGCTGGAAGGGGAAAGGGAGGGTAAGGAGGCAAGAGAGAGAGAGGGAGAGGGAGAGAGAAGAGAACCTTGAAAAGAAGAAAGCCTTTCTAAGACTAAAGTTTAACTACATTAAAAACAAAACGTCTCACATACCCTGCCACCCAAAAACACACTTAAGTCTTAAGGAATATTTCTATTTTTAAACTAATTCCATTTAATTTAATAATACTTGTATCTCCAGAAAGTGTGGCACTTGCCTGTTAAGGGATAATTTTCATACGAGTCCTGTAAAGCCTCAATTTACAGTAAGTTGACAGGTTGGCTCTCACTCTTCAGCATCTTTATATTTTCATTTGACTCCAGTCGGCCTTTAAAATTATCTTTCTAAAGGACAGTGATTTCACTAAGTCACTTAAAGTCATTTAAATTTCCCCAGCACCAAATTTGGGTATTCAAGGCCTCTCTCAAGAAAGGAAACATATATGTGACCTAACAAAGGAAAAGTTATATTAAATGTCTTAATTTCAAAAACAGATGAAATAATTATTATGTATGTTTTAGAAAAAAATTCTTCATTTGCAGGGAGCATTTTTCTTAAGCTTATAAATATTAGGCTACATCTCAATTAGCTCTGAAGCACAAGACTTTCTTAAGGAGAGTATTTAATAATCTTCAGGACTTAAATTAAACA
Organism: Cynopterus sphinx; assembly: GCA_030015415.1. Classification (NCBI taxonomy): domain Eukaryota; kingdom Metazoa; phylum Chordata; class Mammalia; order Chiroptera; family Pteropodidae; genus Cynopterus; species Cynopterus sphinx. The sequence continues at coordinate 46,355,213 of CM057389.1, read as the reverse complement.
GTAATAATCCCTCCTTGGTGAGAACTTTGACCAAGAAAAAAATATTCACAGGATCTCCTGCGAGCCTCACACATATAAATGACTTTAGCAAGAAATGACACAGCAAATTTTTTGTTTGTTTGTTTTAAATCAGAAAAGATGAAAATAAACATGATTAAGCAGTGTTACATGGTTTTAAGTGCCTAACTCCTGGCCTTACACTTTTAAATTGGAACCTATAAAAAGCTGTGCTCTCCTCTATTGGAAAAATTCAAGGTACCTACACACCGCAAGTCATCTAATGTTAGCTATTATTATTATTCATTCTTTGGTTTTTTTTTAATTTTAAATAAAAATTGTATGTTTTAAGGTATATAATATGATTTGATATACATATACATAGTGAAATGATTACTATAGCCAAACTAATTAACGTATCCTCTCCTCACACTTAGCATTTTTCGGGTGTGATGACTGCACCCTGAAATCTGCTTTCTTAGCACACTTCCAGTGTTCAGCACAGCATAAGTAAGTAGAGACATTACACCTGTATACTAGACCTCTAGACTTAGTCATCCTACATAACTGCAAATTTGTACCCTCTGAGCAACATCATCCTACTTCTCCCAACCCCCCAAACCCTGGTAACCATCCTACTCTGGTTCTGTGAGTGGGACTCCTTCTCTTTCCCTTTCCCCTCCCCCACCCCTCCTCTTTCTCTCCCCTTGTTTTCTGCTTCACTTCACTGTTCTCACTCTGAACATTCTCCTGGATTGTCTTATTTTCTTCTCAGGCACCCAGATCAGTACATGTCTGAACACCAGATCTGTGTACTTTTTATTCATTTGTTCAATAAACAAATAATAAATCAGACACAGTGCCAGGCATTGGGGAGAAAAGAATGAATTAAGACAACATTCACCTGCAAAGAACCTATGTTAAAAAGAGGACTATAAATAAGTAATTAGAGCTTAGTGTGATGACTGACAGAAAAAGGTCAAGCAGAGTGCTGAACCACATTAGTGAGCCCATTGGGACAAGCAGGTATTAGGTGAAGGGCATAAAGGTCTTTAAGGCACAAGGAGACTCTTAAGAGTGAGAAGGGGACTAGTCTATTGAGATCATGAACTCAAGTCTGGGCAAAGTTACTCATTTCTCTAGAGAGAAGGGAAGGCCTGAGAAATGGCAGTTGAGAAATTAGCCAGTTGAGATAAACAGTAGTTGAATGAATGAATGAATGAATGAAGAGAAGGAAGAGAAAGAAGATAAAGGAAAAGGAGGAGAAAGAGGACAAAGGTGAAGGGCCATAAGGAGGGAGGGAGGGAAGGAGAAAGGGGGTGAGAGAGAAAGGAAGAAAAAGAGATAAAGCCTCAGCACGTAAATATTCAAAAGCACTTATCTTGTTGAATAGAGCACAGAGTAGCACAATAAGTCCTACATGCCGTGACTGGCAGAACAGTCATGCACGGCAGGGCCACATTGCAATAAGTGATGGTTATCGAAGGCTAGTTTGTCAACTATAAACCAAAAGTGTATAAAAATTGAAAACATCAGCATTCATTTTCATTTAAAACGTCATCCCTAGTCATTTTTTAACCAAATTTTTTAAATTGCTGATTTAACATAATAATTAAATTAGGTAAATCAAATTGGTAATATTTATCTGTAATCTACAGACTGGATTTTTGCTAAGAGTTTGCTTCTTCCCCCTCACACTCCTGCACCATATCTCTGTGAGGCTGGGTTTCTTCTACTAATGTGGTTATTAAAACAGCATAGAAAGAGTTTGGAATATAGTTTTCCCTGTAAACTATGCTACCATTCCAACCTAGATTAGTCACCAAACAAGACACAAGCTCATTTCTCATAGTGAAAACCTTAAATATTGGCATATGCAGTGTTTTGTTCAAAGTATATGTAAAGACATTGAACATGGGGAATCGCAATTTCACTCATAACTTTTAGTTTGGTTGCATAATAACAAAAATGACTTTAATGGAAATTATCAATTGCCAAGAGTTTGGTAGCCTTCAAGTGCAGCAGAGCAGAGCTGAATGGGACAATTTCCATTTAGCTTGTAATTACACCAGGAATAAAAAGCTCCTGCTTCTAGTGCTCTCCATGGAGGTGCTTAGAAGCATTCTGCAACCTGTCTTCAGGCTGAATCCAGGACTAGAAGCATAGATGAGGCCGTATAGCCTTCTGAAGTTTTTCACAATCGCCTCTACTCTGGTGTGAAATCAAACACTGTATCTGGGTTATTCTCAGAGTATCTGTGCACTAATAAGGCTCTCCCAGCTCCACCAGGCAGAGCTGTTCCATGTGAGTGTCCTCTATGTCTTCCTGGCTGGGCAGCGAGGTCAGTATCCCAACACTGAGCTCTTAGGGGAAGCCTTGGGTACACCTTTATTTTTAGAGATGGCTGCTCAGCAGGTAACCCATGAAACCGACCTTCAGATGCAAGGTCTTTGTGATTAGCTACTACTCTTAAGGTTAGGCAAATGCTGAGGATTGCATAAATCTCTCAGCTAATACTCACAACAGCCTATAAAGCATCAGTAACTCCAATGGACAAATGAGAAAACCAAGGCTCGGAAATATTAAGAACTTGTCTCAGGTCAAACAGCTAGTCAGTGGAAGGGCGGAACTGGAACCCAAACTTGGCCAACAACTTGCCCTTTGGTATATGAACCTTCTGTTTCTTCTCATTCACATTTACCTCAAACCAACTGAAAAAATATTTCCCATGACCTAAATGTCACTTGGCTAATTAAGAATATTTCTTTTTTTCTTCTCACTTGGCTCATAAGAAATGCAATGTCCTATGAGATCGACTAAAAATACTTCTCCTTAAGACTAGAAAAGGATTTCTTCATCTGTTTTCCTCCATTGTGTTTTCTGAATGTGTCTAATTTTACAAGAGTTTGCTGATATCTTTAGCAGATGAAGTTCAAGGTTTATATAAACTGAAACACATCTAAGAAGCTTTTAACTTATTCATGTGTCACAGTCGTATACAATATGCTATGAATGTAGGCTTTTAATTTTGCATGATTAAAATATCCTGATGTTTAAATAAACTTAAAGGAAAATATCTTAGGTTCAGTATTATCTTAGCAAAATATTTTATATTTAATTATAATGTATCATAATTATCATTATATAATTCTACTTACATATTATCATATGTAATATTATATAGCATATATTCTACTATATTTTAAAATTTGATGCAAAGAACATGGCTGATAATGCATTTTGATGGCATTTAAAAAATATATGCAGAGGGATTCCCCTTCACTGACAATGTGGAATATTCTCTGAGGCATGGTCGCTATGAGGGCAAATATATATTGCTTAGTTTGAGTCACAGTCAGACTCTAAAGAAACTTCCTTTTGCTTCTAATTAACATTAAGATCACAACCATTTCAGTCCCCTTTGCCTTTTTATTCTACTTTGGTCGTTTTCATGTCTTCTTTTCTGGTTCTACAGCTATGGGACCTATTCTTTTCTGAGAAAACAACACAAGTGTCCTTTAAAACACTTGGGAATTCTTGCTGTTTTTTATCCCCCCCCAAAAAATTTCAATATTTGTGTTTTACTTAACTCTTTTATTGAGTGATTAAAATGGTATTAAATCATTTCCCCAAGCCATACACATTCATACAGGGATCATTCACTAGTTTGGAGAAGCAACAGGACAACATAATAAAAGTATATGCTTTGGAGCCGAAATATCTAACTTGAGTCTTGGCTCCAGCACTGCCAGTTGCCTGCCTTTGAGCAATTCCCTGAACCTCTCCCTCCGTATGTGAGGTATGATCGTCTGGGAAATCTCATGCATTATTTAAACATTACCTCTGTGTTAGTGACTCCATCCTACGGAAGAGAGTCTTTTGGATGTCAATCCCACATCTCAAATCTAATCCAATTCAGGATCTTGCCATCTCGATTCCCAAGGAGCTTCTTCTCTTGTTCTGTCACTATATCAGATATTGATTCAAGAGCCCAGTCCAATTGTCTGTCTCCCTCTCAACATGCTACATATTCAAACAAGAAGATTTTTTTTCCACCTCCCAAAATTTTAGGGGAGCTGGGGAGACCTCCTGAGGGAATGAATTTTGAGGTGTGCCAGGAAAGATGGGTAGAAATTGGCCAAAGCAATGGAAATTAGCATCATTATGGCTGAAATTACCAAAAGCCAAGCAAAAAATGTATTTAATTTCTTCCTAAATACGGACAGACTTTCACACACTTGATTCTATGTAAACTAAAACTTGCCCCCTGTTGAAGTTGTGTGGTCCTTGTGACTAGACAGCTAATTTTTGAAACTTATTTCTCTATTCTTCACACTAATGATGACTTTTAGTAAATTCATATTAATTTCTTCTAAGTTACAACTATTTTTTTTTTAATCAAAAGCTCTGGGCCCAAGCTAAATTTCTTGATGGGGGTGGAGGCAAAGCTCTGAAAGGACAATTTATAATCACTTATTCACCTACCGTGGTACATCCTCCAAACAAAAGGAGTCTGAAATGTCTCAGGAAGACACAGAAATAAAGCAATGGGGGAAAAAATTCATTGAACAACCTAGACTAGCATGCCTTCAATATATTTTTTAAAGACTGTCCTTGTGATGGGCTAAAAAAGACAGCAGAGTTAAAAGTAAAAATTTGTAGTGCTTCCATGAGCACCTACAATTTTTCCTCACTACGTATATTTCCCTGACTGGATTGTCAGGTTGTGCTTTTTTCCTCTTTACCACTTCTAGTTCTCATTTACTCCAAAGGAAATCCTGAGCACAGAGTAATTTATCTTCCCTGTGGCTTGGGTGAAAACAATTGCTTTTCTTAGAGACAGAGGTAATTCTTTTCAAAGTTTTCTTTCTGAAGACGATTTTATCTTCTTCCGCCCATCACCCAAGATTATCTATTATTCTTGACAAATATTATCACAATGAAGGACTCACCACAAAATGTGAAAACACGAAGTTAAATAATTCAAGCTGCACTTGCTGCTCTTATGTAAAGAGTGTATTAAAATTCCTTTAATGTAAAAGTAAAATAAATAGTAGATATAATTACAACATCTCAAGTGCAAATGAATTACTCTGAATATAGATAAGTCCAGCCCAGGTAAATTAAATAAGATTACATGCATAAATGTGCATGTAGCTATATTGATTCTCAGAAAGCAATGATAGCAACACTTAATAAAATTACAGTATTCTTCACGTAAGAGCTATGTTGCTCTCAAATGTGTCACTATAATTTTGAGTTTATTTGTTCTTGTCTCATGTGAAATTTATGAGCCTTGGCTCTGCTGATGAATTTTCTGGAGAGAGGTCTCCAACAGAGTCGGCATCTGTGCCCTTCAAATGGCCTAGAATTTCCTGATATAACAAGTAGACTGGATAGTAGAATAAAGTGATAATTGCACAAAAAAGAATACCATTACACTGCAGTTAATCTCATTTCCAATTCAATTCCACTATTTTTTAGCACAGAGAGAACTAGGACCTGGTTGCCCTCCTATGTATATTAAACGAGGCAGATGAATACTTCACGAGTCAAAATCAAACAAATGCAATCCAAGAGGTTGTTCAGTTTTAAACAAGAAAGTGATTAATTTCAGCTGAGGCTATAACTGAACGCTTCCTGCAGAAAGATAAATCTGAGATGGGTCTTAACTAATTACACTCTTTTAGCAAATGGAAATGGAGCTGAAGCCTGCCATGGATGGCAGCTGGGTTAAAAGCAGTTGAGCGAGAAGCAGAGGTGGGCATGCTGACTCTGCTCACACACCTGTTTCATGCCCCTCTTCCTCCTGAATTCCAGCCTCCACAACATTTTATAATTACTCCTCCTGCCATGGTGTTTTCACCCACACCCTTCTCTCTGCTAGAAATTCACCCCCTGCCCCCCACCATAGTCTCCTATCCCTTCCCCCTGAAACAGGATAACCCCAGCTCCTCTCAGGTCTCTGCATAAAGGTCACTTCTTCAAATAATTCATTCCTGCAACTTTCAACCATCTTCCCATTCCACCCCCAATTAAGATTGATCCTCTTCTTATACACGTGCATAACGCCTTACAGTTTCCTACATCATCTTTTTCACACGTTGCTAAAAATTACTAGTAAAAACTTTGTTTAATGTTTTTTATAACCCAGAGGCAACACATTCTTGGAAGGGAGCGGTCTTGTCTACTGTGACGTCTCAGTGTGAAACACTGTCCCTGATACTTGGTGGGCATGCAGGATTGGCGGAATAAATATAAGCTTCCAGCAGTTCCATTAGTTTAACATTGGGTGAGAATTTGATACTTAAGAAAAAATTATATGTTGTAAAATTTTTGGAGCCTTTATATATTTCATACATAAAAAAAGAAGTCTAGAAGACTTTTAAGCTTCTAAACAAATTCAAATTCTTTGTAGATTTTTTTTCCTGCTATTGAAGAATTGCTTCTCATATAAAACAAAATTTACTACTCCGAAAACTGTGTGTTCCTAATCTAAAAACAGAAACTGAATACAAACATTTAGTTTACAGCTTTTCTTAGAGAAACAGAACTATGGATGTATCTTAAAGTATAAAAAAAATGGAATCTGGTTAAAAGATAGAATAGAAAATAAATGTAAAATTGTCATAGAGGAGATAAAACACGCATATAGAACGTTTGCAGCTAATTTAAAAAAAATGAAATCATTTACTACCTCTAAAGCTGTAGCTTTATAAACAGTAGAAACAGAAAGGAATTATATTCTAATTAATGTTTTTTTTTTCCTCTGTGTCTTTCTGCCTTTCTCTCAGATTTTAAGTCCATACTCCTGTTGATTTAGGGTAGTTTCCATAAGCCTTCATCAAGAGAACAACCAAAATTTTCTGTTTCAAGCTTGGCTACACTGTTTGCTATCCAAACGAAGAATGAGAAACAGTGTTTTATGAATTGAAGACTCTGAAGGAAGAAAGAGACCCAGATGGGGACATGTGCCTACATCAGGAGATGGGGTGTGGAGGCTGAGGTCCTGTTTCTCTCCTCCCGCTGTTTGAGAGTTGTACTTATAGACTAGAAACGGCAATGAGTTCGTGCCATCCTTCCTATCTATCCTATGCCAAGAGCGCATCTTCGCTGACATATTTTTTCTCCTTCAGAATGGAGAGAAGTGACACATTTCCTGGAGGTGCTATGATGGGAACAGCCAGACCACATACATCCTTCCGGCCAGACATTTCTCAGCTGAAAAAAAACTGTTCAAAATATATGGCTCTGAGATTGGTATTTGTGTAGCATTTCTTGCTAACATAAATATCTTCTTTCTACTTGTTATATAAAATATATTTTGGCCTTTTAATTTTCTTTTTTTCTAAAGAAATAAAAAAAGAAAAAAAGAAATGGGCCATTCCTTATCCACAAAGGCAAACCTTAAGAGAATATATGCTTTGAATAATTCCCTTGCCTTCTTTCTGTAAAGATGATAAATTTACATTTAAAAACATGAAGTCATAAGCCCTTAAAAATTTCAATATGAAGCTGTCACTTCACAAAGATAATAGATGATCTCAGTAACTGATAGACAACTTGTTTCCTTTTGATTTTTTTGTTTTCTTTTACTGTTGACTTCATGATGAAAGTAATATTAAAAAAATAATAATCCAGACCCCTCGAACTGAAAGGAGTGTTTTAATGGAAGGAAGATTGCTCACATTTTATCTCATTGGTCACCGCAGTTGTGCTTTTTGCCAGTAACCAGGATGCATTAAAATGAAAGGGTTTGGTAACGATAAATTACCTTTATGTAGGGCAGGAAAAAACAAGGCTAATGGGAATGGTGGCTCACAGCCAGAGGAAATAAAAAGGAAAAGCCTAAGGTAGAAAAACGGAGTGTACAATAACGTGAGGATGGTGAAGGTAGGGAATGAAAATGCCCTTCTTCCTGAATTCCTTGGTTAGAGTCTGAGTTAAACACTTTATATGCTGTTATTTCTTAATAGAGAGAAATTGATCAAGAATTATATCTGGCTTGGCACAGGAGGGTATCTTTAGACACAGCTGTTAAACATTTCTGCTGGCTTAACCTTGTTCACTGAAGGTAAGAATTAAATCAGGGCACCTTTGGGCAGCCAGCGCTGTGGCTCTGATGCAAGTGGCAAGGATGCCCCAGGAGGTAGTACACGGTCCATATTCCCACAGAGACTGAGCGAGGGGTGGCAGACCAGCCAGCTTGCTTCATTCATGACTGCCCCATGAAAACTAACCATTTTGAATATTATTTGAAACAGAAACATGAGATACAAATCGAGCAGCAGAAATTAAGTAAAACTTCCCAGTGGCTTCTGCATCCTACTTATAATAAAACCTAACCCTCTCTGGTGGCCTACAGAACTATATACTTCTCAAGATGTATCACCCTTCTCATTGCACGTGAATGCCCCTGGCCTTCCTTGTCCTCCTCAAGCTTATTCTCAAGATCTGTACACATCAATTCACTGTTTTGGGAGAGATCTTCCCCCAGATTTTGGGAAGGCCGTCTCCTTGTGATTCAGACTGATGTTCGAGTACCAATTAAGTCATCCCTAACTCCCCACTCTAAATGATGAACCTCCTAGTATAGCAACTTGTTTTAAATTTTCTTCATTGTATTTTTCACTATCTGCAATACTTCATTTATGGATTTCTTTATTTGTTGTCTTTCCCAGTCTCACGAGAATGGAAACTTCATGAACAGCAAATAAATGACTGATAGTGCAGAACCAGAGCAGCTGGGGACATCTGATAAACCTGACTCCAAAACTTAGTAAGGGAATTTGTTTTCAGTGTATAATGTTCACTCCATTTACTGAGATGGCCTATCATAGTACAAAAAGTACAGACTTTAAAGAAAAAAAGTCTTTGATTTAAATCTACGCTTTACAGCTTATTATCTGGGTATACTTTTCTACCTTTCCCTTAAAATTGAAATGATCATATGGAATTTGCTGGGTTATTAAATAATCCACATAACTCACTTAGTGTTGTTACTAACTTTTAACATGTTTCTAAAAATTGGCAAGTATGAGGCTATCATTATCTTTTTTATTTATTTATTTTTTTAAGCAGCAAATTATTTTTACCTACTCTTTGCTGTTTTGGAGAAATCTCTACAACTCGAGTGGAATCCATTGTTTCTGCTTGTCTAGCATCCTTACCCTGAACTTTCTGTGACAGTCCATTGACCTGCAGTGTTGAGCTCACCTGAGAATAGGCACGTGACTTGGGTCTGGCTAACGAGTATGTCCCTGGGTCCTGTGATGGAGCTCTCAGTGGGGGGATAGAGGGAGTCCTTCTCTTCTCTGACTGCAGCAGTGGTCTACAGTGACCATCTCTACCCAAATATAAAACAACCCTGTCTGAAATGAAGCACATACAGAGGAAAGGAAATACTGATAGATGATAATAGATGATAGAGATAGATGATAGATGGTAGATAGATAGATAGATAGATAATAGATAGATAGATGATAGAAGACCCACACCCCTGAATCCAGCTGTGACTAAAGCAGCCTTGCTCCCTGGATATACCTGTTATATAAGCCGACACATTATTTCCATATACCAGTTTGAGTTTGATTTCTGAAACTTGTAATCTAAACTGTGATTTCTAATAGCTTATTTACTTATGGTTGTTTGTTATAAGGCTAAGGTGAAAAAAAAAGTCCTTTTCTGAGTGCTTATTAGTAAATAAACAAATTTAATATGCAGGATAAAATGGTTTTCAATAAAGTGTTAAAGAGGCTCACGGGCTATGAGGAACTAGTGACACCTGAGGGCTACTTGCAAGCTGGACAGTGAGAACCTCTTTAAAGAAACGGTCAGCATTGGTCTGTGGCTCCGAAAACCAAGACGAGATTGCTCAAGAGTAACTTTGTTATATTTGTGGTTACAAAGTAAAAGGAAAAATTAAGGAAAAAATTAACACCCTTATTTCAGAAATAAGCAGAAAGGGAAGGCACTATTGGACACTAAGAGAGAGGAAATTGTCTTCCTGTGCAAAGAAAATCTAACAGCAAGTAAGGTGCATAACAGGTAATTCCTGACAAGGGAGACTGATTTGTACCGAGGAGTCTGTACTTTAAAAATGCTTTTTCCACGAGAAATACACTAAAATGTTTTCTTATGTGAAGAGGATAGCATGCGATTACACACATGCTCTTTTTTTTCATAAAGAATCTTAAACATCTTGTCATGCATCCACTGCATATGAATATCCATTATATATATAAAACCCATGAATAAATGCTATGCCACATCTCTTCTCTCTGCTAGTTATGACTAAACAATCTAATGCAGCTAACCATATATTTATGGAGAGCTGCTTACACAAAATATTTAGATGAACATAGCAGGAAACACCAAGATATACTTAATCTCTCATATCAAAAAGCTTGTAATAGAATAAAGAAGATGAGAAACCTGTACACATAATTGTACCATCAGGAAGAAACACTGGATTCCATAACAGCCGTAAATAAAGTAAAAAGAAAGACTGGGCAGAGATCTGACATCCACCTAGCCTACGGCCATGGTTCTGAAATTTGAGTATGCCTGAGATTCACCAGGAAGGCTTGTTACAACACAGACTGCCTGGTCCACCCACGGGATTTTTAACAAATTTACAGATGATACTGATGCTGCTTGTCAGAGACCACCCTCTGAGAACTCCTGAAACTAGGGAATTGGTTTTCAATTCTAGAATCTCCTAGGGGACTTCTAAAAAATCTAATGCCCAGGTCTCATCCTCACCCAAGAATAAAAGAAAAGTTACAGTTGAAATTTATTGGATTTTGTTCACCAATGTCATCATAAAAAAATAATAAAAATAAATAAAACAACTTTACGAAGGAAACTATACTAGCGCTGGACACCGGATCACATGAATAGTAGTTTTATAAATGATTAGAGACAGGGGAAGCAGATGCTAAGGGAAGGGTAAGACATGAAGGAAGAAGGAAGAGTACAGAGCACGATCAGAAATGAGGAGAGTACAACGTGGCCGGTACCAAGGCAGAGAAAAAAACTGGGGTCAAGTCCTGAATGATCTTGACTGCCATGCTAAGGAGTTTGTGACTCCTTTTGGGGGCAATAAAAATCACCAAATCCTTTGTGCAAGAAAATGACATGGTAAGACGTTGGTTTAAAATTGTCTGGAAGCAAAATTCTGAGTAGATGAATTAACACCAGCACTTAGGGACGGATTAGTTAGGATGCTATGGTAATGGTCTAGAATTATTTTTCCAAACTGGACTCCAGGGGTGTGTTCTCAGGGCCCTCATGTTCTACACTCATGCTTTAATTTTGTACCCTGATTTGAAAAATCATCTAAGAACACATTTATCGGTTATGAAGGTAAAACTTCTCTGTCATGAATACAGTACTTAATTGAGAGATTTTCATAAGATTGAACTTTAGCTTCTTAAGTTAGTATTTCTTAGTCAGTAGACATACTATTTAAGAATTTAAGATTAACCTTTTTTTTTTCCTGTGAAAGATATAGTGATCTAGACTAGGTAACGAAATTGGGGCAGCCTAGGTGACATTTTAGTCAGAATCTTCAGGTTCTCCAACTACATTTTAGGAGGAAGAGAAACTGAGAAATCAAAAAGATACTGGGGGCTTTGAGGTTAGAGCTTCATAGGATGATAAAACAACTGAATAAGTAAAAAACCTAGGAAAAGGGACAGGATTGTGTGAGGCAGAGGAAGGGAGACAAAGCATTCCTAGTAAAAGAAAGCCTACCCATTCATTCATTGGTCATAACTCTTGTGTCAGAAATTTTAGAAATTCATTATCTTCACAGTTTAGCCACATTGTGGACAAAAGCAAATTTTATACACACACATACATTTGTATATGTGTATATATATCCTATACATATATACATTTTTGAGTTATTAAGGCTCAAGTAGACAAAAATATTTTCTATTTAAAAGAAAAGCCATAATCCGTTAGCAATTTTAAAAGACCATCTGTTAGAGTAATTTACAAGAGGGAGATACATATGCCAGTAATTTGTTGAAAATTAAAGCTTCTGAATCATAATACATTTCCCTTCCATTTATTGTGGTTAATTTCTTCTGCCATTGATTATTGTACCAGTAACACTAATTTTACAGAGAAAAAACCCAGCAAAATAAAAGCATTAACATCATAGGTATTTGAAAGTAGGTATTTTTTAGTACCAAGTACATTTTGTCATATCTGCCACGTTAAACACATTCTTCTCTCTGTGTGAAGGCGTCAGCTGTCCAATGTACATAAAGAAAACTATTTTATCCCTAATCCGCTGACCCTCCCGGGGGCACCACTAGAAAACATGAATCCTTTTTCCTCTGGAAGCAGTCTACTACGTATTTAATCTCTTGATCTTCATCAGAAGTTAAAACAATAGAATGGAAATTTCAAACACATTTTTCTACTTTATTTGGAAAAAGTGAACCCATTATAATATTTGAAATATTAAGCCCTAAATAGAGGACTTTATATAAAAATAAATATGATTAATCATTTAATATAATGAATGTCAAAAACTACCGGCTCCTGTAAAAATATAAAAACTTATTTTTTTAAAAAATGAAACAATTAGGTACCTGAGTTTCTGGTTGTATTGTTTAACCTTTTCCAACGAGGCGGCATTTATTTGGGCTTGAAATTCTTCCACTGAAACATTGTCTCGATAATAATATTCTTCCATGCTTTCCAGTGCTGTGTAAACAAGTAAATATACTTTTCATGTGATTTTATAATGCTATTTCTCCACATTTAGTGCAATCTTATTGATAATTAGTAAATGAATTAAACAGCATCAAATATGACCACATGTGCAAGAAACTATCTTTAACTAAACCAAAAATGAATGAAAATTATTCTTCTGCTCTCATAATAAATATTAAACATTTGATGACTATCTGTTAAGTAGGCAAAGGTAATTTCTAATTTAAACAGTCTCTATTTTTAAAACATTTTGCATATATTCTTTGTGAGGCAAAATTCAAAATTCATATATATTATTAATATACAAACACACAAAAGTATATGTATATATTCATATATACACACATGTATCACATATATACATACATTTGTATGAAGCAGAACTGTGTATTAACATACATAAGAGTCAAAACATTAAAATTGTTTTAGTGTATATGAATGTGAATATACTTTTCACATATATTCACATTCTCTTGTAGCTGAGTTAAATTATGAAATATTATGTAATAAATAAGAAGTATAGGTAAAGTGAAATCTTAGGCTATTACCTCTACCCCAAAGGTTAGTTTAGTTAAAAATAAACAATATAAATATATATATATGTAACTCATTAATTCTGAGTCTTCTGATAATATAAATTTCTCTCTTTACTAATATTTTTAGTTTAGTTAAGTGTTTCTTTTTCCTTTAAACTTTATGTGGTGGCATTTTGGACCTTTTGGAGAAGACAGAAAACACACAGAAGTGCCTTGAAGAACAAGATTTCCCATGGAGAAGCTGCCAGCAATACAAATGGCAATGGGTCCAATTTGGAATTAATTTGATTCATTGTAAATTATTTTTCCTTGAAATTATTATGACTAAAGAGCCTCAATTTTCAGCAGACTATTTCAAAATTGATTTTAAAAAGCCAATCTTCTTTCAAATTGCTAAATGCAACAGTTTCAAAATTAAATAATAATTAACTGAAACTTATTTTGGGGGGCAAAAATAGGAAAGTCGCTGCTAATTTTAGCTGTGCTGTATTTTCTAAACCATAGATTTCTAAAGCATTGAAGAAACAACAAAACTTTTAGAATATTGCCAAATTTGAAATTTTTAAAAACTGAAGTATCAGCTTATAATTGAGAAAAACATTTGTGGAAAATTCGAGAGAAAGCTTGCTATATTTACTTCAGTACAGAAAATCAAATTTGTGGGCTATTTCAAGAATTGTTAATTTGTTTACTCCTTATGACATCTGCATTAATTAGAATATTTGCTCCAGTTCAATAAGGTTCTGGTGCCAAACACGCACAAGAAATGAAAGGAAGTCTTCCTGATGAAACAATTCTCAGAAACATGTCACATTCGCTTCCATTAACAGAATGGTTTATTGGTGAAAAGCAAATAATCCAAGAGGATTCAGTCTACCAATCATCACACTTCCATGTGGATTCCTCTGACTAGTTGTAAAGCTAATAATGAAATCCCTTGAACTAGAGTGAGGCCACAACTTCCACTCCTCAGTTGTCGTGTGACCTTGGGCATGTTAATTAATATCTGAGATCTTCATTGTCCTCATTTATGAAATGGAAAAAAAGAGTCGCTACTAATTATGGTGGTTGGAAAAGAATTAAGTTAAATTATAGTATTAAGAGAGCCCATGACTGCTCTTATCATTTACATGTTTTATGCACTAGGCAACATGCCCAGTGCCCTACAGGCATTATCTAATTTTCCCAGATGCAGAGTATGCAGGGGCATGCGTAGTCAAACACGAAGCTGGGGGAACTGAGAGGAGGGTCCAGGCCAATCCACTTCGGTTTGTGATTGAAGGCCAGAAAGACTGAAAGGAGAACACTAGGAAGGGGCGAGAGGGGATCTAAGGGTGGGAGGTGGGTAAGAATAAGAAAATACCTGGGATCTAATTTCTATAAAAGATTTGATGGTTCAACTTCGACCAAAATGTCCAGTCCTGCTCTAAAAGTTTGTTACAATATTAAACATACCGATGTTTTCATTACATTTCTTGACATTTCCAAATTAACAGAAGTTAAAATTCACAATTATGTAAAATGTTCTTTAAAAAAATGGAAAAGAGTCTAAGTTTTGCCAAGAGTCTCAGCAAAATTTTATGGTGCCCGAATGGGGTTGTGGGGAAATGAATAAAAAAGATCAGTTCTATATTTAAAAAGTAAACTTAGGATGGCAGAGAAGAGGAAAGAGGACCACATTCTCTATTTTAGGTGAATAGCTTAGTTATTTCTTGTTATATAAAAAAGAAAATGGAATGGTGTTTTACTAAATTAAATTCCTATTCTCAGAAAAAGTAGGTTAAATATATAAGCATGTCCAAACTTCAAAGTCTGACATCTCCTTAGCATTTTCTTATCTAGTTTCCTCAGTCTTCATCCTGTGGGTATCTTGATTTCAGACTTCTAGCCTCCAGAGCTCTGACAGAACAAATTCCTATTGTTTTAAGTAATCTAGTTTGGGGTCATCTGCTGAGGGGGCCCTGAGAAACTAACACACACAGCTTCAGTGCCTCGCCTGGGAAATGAGTGCTCCCCACCCCGGAACTCTGGCTCTGTGGGTTTAAAGGTCCTGGCCCCCAAAGGGCACACACTTTCCCTAGGAGACAAAACAACAGTCCCACTAAAATATAAGCCATGGCTGCCATCTGGACACCTGAGGCTCCTTGTGCCCAAGGCACCAGCAGCCAAGGAATGCAGTCACCATCTTGGCACAGCTGATGGACAAAGAGCATGCATGGCACCCAGGGGATCCACTCAGGTCCCTGTTGGCATTCTCTTGGTCACTTGATGATGAATGGACGACTGCACCAATCCTGGCCTTCGAGTCATAGTGACCAGGGGACCAGGCCCCTCAGACATGAAGGTCTTAGTCATGCCAAGGGGACCAGCAGAGGTAAAGGTGGAGAGAAAGGCTAATCTGCTAAATGGATAGCAGAAGAGGGAAATGAGACTCTACTGCAGCCCAAGACCAGCTGTAGCAACAAGGGCTATAGCTCATCTCATTAATGAGTTTCTCCTACATTATGACCTCAGAAAGGGAGGCCCATCAGCAGACTCCGTGAAGGAGACACTCCTAGTCCTTACAGAGAGGAATGGACCTGAGGGTGCGAGCTGTGGACCATGGCAATGCTCTGAGAATTGCTTGCTCAGATCCCCTTTCAGAAATGACAGGCTGGTGGCCCAGCTGCTGTGATCGCAGGAGCACATCCCTCAGCTGTTAACTCTCCAGGGCATCTTCAGCCTTTGTGGAGGAAAACTGTCCCACCCAAATCTCATCCCCTCTAGAGACAGCTGGCATCCTAACGACGTCCAGGGCAGAAGAAGCAAAAAGGCTCCACCTCCACACCAGAGGTCCCCAGAATCCAATTCAGCAATTCTTAACTGTATTATTACATGGCATTTCATAATTCACATGGACCTGTGCTTTCTCATTCCCAGCGGGCATTAGAATCATCTGGAAAGCTTCTAAAATGTACTGGTATTTGGGCCCCACTTCCTAGAGATTCTGACCAAATTGGTGTGCAGTGGGACCAAGCGTGGGTATTTTCTAAACCTCCCCTCACACCCAAGATGATTAATATGCAGCCAGTATGGAGAAACACCGAGAGCCGGCGTGAAGACCAGCCAGTGGGAGTGGGCAGAGGAAAGGACCTTGAGCATCTGTCTTCCTTGTATTCCCATTTTCACCTAGTTTATAGGTACTTGATTTATCTTACCAAAGGCTCGAGAATCTCGATGGAATTAATTCCCTGTCCTGTAGGAAGTACATATAGAGACTGCTTTAGTGTGATCTTCACCTTCTAGCATTTTGGTTATGCTTTGTCCTTTCTGGCTGTTTCTGTGTCCCCTCCTCTGTCCAGGGTCCAAGTAGGCAAGAAAACTGGGAAGATGGCAGTACATTTGCTTCCCATCCTATGTATGTGGCGCCACAGACAACTTTCAAAGGGCCAACTTCAATGCATTTCCCAGGAAGTTTTCAAACTCACTTAATTTTTCCATTTTTACTTTGCTAGCAAAGACCTGTGTATGCAGGTACACGAGAAACTAAAATCCTGCAAAAAACCCCAACTCCCCGACATAGATCCCATTTGGAATCTCCTCCTGTTACCACCACTTGCAATTACCAGATGGTAATCTTGCTTCAAGCTAGGGCTGCATTTCCTGTGCTTCCCTAAAGCAGATGAAGACTGAGAGTTATGTGGGAGTTTTATGAACGCAGTGGAACTTCTGCAAGCCCTTTACATAAACAGCCTTCTCAAGGACGGGATTTAAAGAGACAAACTGTTTTCTGGTCTTCTTCACCTATCTGTGATCTCAATTGCTGTAGTATCTCATTAAATTACAGTTTAAACGATATTGTACTCACTGAAATAATATATATTTAGAAATTTTTTTAAATTCGTTTTAGCCAAAATCTTTCTCCTATGCACATTTGCTGTTGGGTATGAATATTCAGCTATTTCTGACTGATGTGTCACAAATGTAATAATTTTTTTTTTTTTTTTAGAAAAGATGCTTAATGCCATCTGTCATCTCAATAATAATTTCAAAGGGAGAATTTTTAAAAAGAGAAATAAAGGGAAGAAATGAAGAAGCTTTAACAACTGTAAGCTCTGGTTAAACCCATAAAAGTTAACATTCCACACAAGTGTCCTTTCTCATCTTCTAAATCCATGTCTCTGTGATGGCTTTTAATATCTTTTAGACTAACCTATTCTTTGAACATAGCTCCAAACATCTATTTTTGCTCTGTTCCTTTTTTTTTTATTCCTTGTCATTGCAGAAGAATCTTGCATTACCTTATGGACCACACTACCATCCTCCAAAGAAAATGAAAATACCTTTTAATAACTCCTATGATCTTCTCTTCACTGTAACTTTCCTCTGCTTAAATGTATATTCTTGCCAAGAATCTGTTAGAGGTAGTCACTGTTTTTAAATGACGGCAGGTGGAGGAAAGGCAATCTATCTTTTAGATTTAAAATAACATGCATGCAGTACAAGCAGAATTTTCACTTGGAAGTGAATTTAAATTTCATATGCCTGTCTGTTCTTCAGTTAAAGATGTTGATTTTATTCCTCTACTCTTCTCATTTTTCATTAGACAATAAAAATTCCACAGCAAAATCAATGCAGGTCTTGAAAACTCAAAAGAAGAAAATATAAAATGCTCTATGATACCACTCAAAAAAGGTGATATAATCTTGTGACCACAATGTGAAATTAAAAAAAAAAATCATAGACTAGACAAAACTGGTCTTTTTTAGGCAGTACTTGTGACTGCTTCTGGTCTTTTTTAGGCAGTACTTGTGACCCCAAATAATAATAATAATAATAATAATAATAATAATAATAATAATAAAAAATATCCAGAACATTTCCTTAAAAACCAGTTCACTCCAACAACCTTCATAATTATGCTTATCTTAATTTCTTCTGCAGTTGACACTCATTGTTCATTGCCCAAAAATCCCTTTTTTACTTACAAAGAGAATATATTTATATTGACAAAAATTGACATAATGAAAAACTCGGAATAAAAAATTATGATTAATCATGCAAATGTATTAAAAACATTTTATATGTGTGTAAGCATACATATATGTATGATAAAATTGAGACTATTATATAAATTATTCTCTGTAATCTGTATGTATATTTTGCCAAACTTTTTCCATCTCATGAAATATTTTTGACCAACAATTTTAATGGCCCTACTATCATGTATAAACCAAATTAAATTATCTTTATGTATTTCAACACCACTTGGGCCTTGTTTCTCCATTATAAATTATGCTGTAATCTTATTTGATAAATATTTAAACCATGTGATTCTTCCTTCCCAGAAGTAAATATATTACCTCAATACAATGCAAAAATTTTTGAATTAATAAAAAATGATGGTTTCGATTAAACTTATTTTTGAAAACTGATCATGATAAAATAGTTTCAGTATGTAAAGCATAAAAATGAAAGCAGTTTACCTTGTGCAAAGAGAACAGGATGAATTTTGAAGCCTCCTCCATTTTTCAACCGTTGAGGCAGTTGTTCAAAGTGGTAAGTATCAATGTAGAAGTAAACCTTCAGAGCTTGTCGGGTTCCCTCCACTTGATATGTAAGAGGAACATCTAAAATCACATGTAATGTTACATTACTTCCTACAATCAAGTCATATTTTATAGTATATTTGTTAACCTTTAAAAAGAATCCTGAAAATTACTAGAAACTAAAGTCTTATAAGTACCCGTGTACATTGAGTTCAGGTTAGGCACCCTTATAGTGCTGGTCAGTTAAAGAATATAAATCAGATTCACTAGCTAAAGCAACAGATTTATTACTAGACTGTCTATAAAATTCTGTAAGAGGAAATTTTGCTACAGTTTGACACACCAGATGTCTCGCTTAACTAAATGAGAGTTTAATTCCATGTGGTTTGGAGTCACAACCTCCCAGGGCCTCTGCCTCACTCATATTTTAGTCAAAACGAGTCATGGGTGTACTGCTTTTAAGTAGGGTGCAAGCAACTGAGCAGAGAGCAACCTTGGTCAACGTCAGCACAGGCTCTCCAAGCTCCATTCCCTAAGCCCGAGGTCAGAAATGAATTACCTCAGCTGCTGCCCAAGTCATCAGAAATCATCTGTCCAAATTCTTTTAGCTGTTTTCAAATCCAAATTCTAATTACTCAAAAAAAAAGTACAAAAAACACAAAAAACAAAAAAAAAGGAAAAAGAAAATAAAAAATAAAAACTCAAAAAGCTAAAACATTGCAGAACTGTATTGCAGTGCTATCATAAGTCCTCTTCATTTTATGATGCTTATCCATGAAAAATAATTTTCACATAATTGAAAGACTACATAAAATCTTTCTCAAAAGCTAGAATAGTCACATTAACTAGTTAAAAATTAAACCCAAAATCTAGTAGGCATTTAATACATGTTTTTGACTCAATATTTTTTATTTCTAACCTGCTTCTTGAAATAAAACTGTATGTAGAAGAAGAGTTCAAGGTTAAATATCATTGATAACAGATTCCAGATTTCTTATTAAATGTATCTAATTCTGCATATCAATAGAGGCATCATCTACAAGTCTCTTTTATGCATATATTAATGATGCTAATTTTATTTTTGCTTTTTTAAGAGTAATGACAGATTTGGGTTTAGGAAAAAAGAATAAATAAATTTCTCAGGTGAAGAGTTGGAAATTAACTACATTTCAATGATTGTGAAAAAAATTTTTCTGGTTCTAAAGTGAAAAAATAGATGTATGGACACTGAAGAAAACAGATTTCTGTATACTAAATATCGGTATCTTCTAGTTCCCCTTTTCACACAATGTCTCATATCTATTTTAATTTTTGTTAAATTATATCCCTTTACTTTACTCTTTGGCACCAAGGTAGCCAGTATCAGTGTTGCCAAATAAATAATGTTATTGAAAGGGAAATAATATCATAGCAGTCCAGTTTCCTATGATAGAACTAACAAAGAAGAAATAAAGATGCTATACCAAGAATTAAGAAATTGAAAAAGACTGAAAATTATGAAGTACATTAAATTTAAAATGAATTCTAAAACTGAGAGTCCTACATAAAAGAATGGAAACCTGTTTCAAAGTATTTGGTGCACCTGAAAAGTGCATAATAATGTGGAGTTAAAAACTGCTTCCTTTTACTTGTGAAGGTTATCGACCATGAAAAATAAACTTGATGATTAGAACTAAGCAATGATTAAAAGCTTCAAGGACATTGTTGCATAAGGAAAGGGTCTCTGGTTCCGCCCTACTGAGGGATTCATCCAAGAGAGACGTTTCAATGGCGAGATTCCATCCCTTTAAACACAGCCCCCATCATGGAGTGGGTCAATGAGGCTCAAAGCAAGTCTTTGACTAAGAAGCTGTCTGTTCCCTTTGCCTAAATTGCTCTTCCTTGACCCTCTGTCTTGTCCTTCAGATTTCAGCTTAAAGACTACTTCTCCTGAGAGACCTTCCCTGGACACCCCTTAAAGGTCCACCTCACCCTTATTCTTTATGCGGTGCTCATTTTCGGCATAGGATTTATCACGGCCTTAACTGTCTTTGTCATTGATTCCTTATTTGTTGTCTCCCAACTAGGCCGTGAGCTCCATGAAGGCAGGGACAGGTCTAATTTGCCATAGCACCCACAGTTTCAGGTACAATACCTGGCGCATACAGAAAGAGTAGAGGCTCGAAGTGTTCATTTTCCTAACGATTACCATAAAATTACCTGTATCACCATTAAAAAGGGGAAAATCTGTCATCATTATATTTTCCATAAACATAAATTGTTCCTCACTAGTCTCCAAGCCCCACACCAATAGATTTGTATTATTTATCACCATTATCTCCCTAGAATTAAGTTCAGCATTTAGAATGTTATCTATACGTAAGGAAGATTAATAAAATACCCTCAACTCAGACACCTGAGTGCTACTTGCTTGGCTTGCCATATTTCTTCAGAATCTCATTATTCTTTAACGTAAAAATAACACCGAGTAATGCGAAACATAGCTTTTTAAAAAGAAAGCAAAGTAATAAAGTGAGGAGGATGGATTCAAATATTTACTGAATACTACCATGAGCCTGATATAATGTTAGAGACTTTCAAATACATTATTTTATTGAAGCCTAGTAACCCTGTGAATCAGGGAAAGCAAATATTCTCATGTTTGAAGATGAAAGCAAGGAAGTGAACTAAGAGTTTTGACTTCAAGGTCAGTGTTCTCTTTCTTCTCCTGTGTCTTCATGCTTCCACCCCTCTGTACTTAGTTCTTTCCTCAGAGACAACTAGTTTTCAGTTCAGTGACGCAAATTAATTAGGTGATCTGACTCCTCTGCTTGTATGCTATAAAAAAATCAAATCACATGCAGCTAATGATAAAGGCCTAGTTTTCTTACACCACTTAAATAAAACATGATGACACTGGGTACTGAATAATTCTCTACTTCCCTAAATCAACTAAAAAAGACAACTATCTCCCTATCATCATCGTTTTAATTTGTTTGGAATATCTTGTCGTGTAGCATTGGGACAGAGCTTTCACTGGGGAACTATTTTCAGAAGCTGAGGTTACGCTTCGGGGAAGTATATAAAAATGTATTGCCAAATGTATGTCACAGTGTTTGTGTTTGTCGTAGGTTCGTCTATACTTACATACTAATATTGCTTACATGGTCTTAATTATCTTCAATATTTCGTATATCTTTCAATATGCCAATGTTAAATCTCTTGAGGTAGATATGCAATAAGTAAATCTTTTATCAAAGTTATAATATTGGTTCTTCTCTTGCTTGCTTAGCAGACCATTCACCAGGAATGTCATATTTGAACCATGGAAAACAGTACCCCTGTGAGCTTATAGTTCCTCAGGCAAAATTTAAAAGAAAAAATATTAGGTTATATTGTGAAAATAGAGTTTCTCTACCTTCAGCAAAAGTGTGCGTACACTATTCAAGTAAATGAAAATATATTCTATTTTACACGTGCCCACAAAAACCCATATGATTTGTTCCAAAATATTATATTTATCAAGTAATCCACTTTCCTGGACAAATTCTCTGTTGAATATAACCTACGTTCCTAACATTATCATTCATGTTCTTGTTCTCCCTTATTTGTCAGTGAAGGTGAAACTTTAATAAAATTCTGTTCTCTCTACCTTCATAATTTAGTAAATACAGAATCAACCACTTTCCCCTCCTCCACAGCTACCCACAAGATCAAGTCACCATCACCATTTATTGAGGTGATTGTGCAGCCTCCTAACTGGTTTCTCTGCTTCTGCCCTGGCAGAAATGGTCAACGGCGTCTGAGGCAGCCTTTAGTAGGTAAGCCAGGCTGTGTCATCCCTCCACTCAGGGGCTAAATGAGAAAGGCAAAGTTTTTTCAACAGTCTGGTCCATTCTCATATTGTCCTCTTTTCCCTTCACTCACTCCAGTGCAGCCACGCAGGCCTCCTTGCTATCCTGACAGCAGGCCACACATGCTCCCACCTCCGTCCTTGCTCTTACTGTTCCAAAGAGTCTGGAATGCCCCCTCTTGAGTGTCTGAACACCTCGCTCCCAGGACCCCTTCAGTTTTTTGCTCTCCTTCTTATGGGGCTTCTCTCACTAGCTGTTAAACGTTTGCAACCTTTCACCTGCCCCTTCATTTTCATCCTTTGTTCTCTTCTATTTCCCTCATACATTCATATTATTATATTCTAATTTATTATCAAATTAACTCATTCTTCTTGCTTATTATTTACCTCTCCTCACTTGAATATCAGCTCTGCGAGGGCTCCCTGGTCTGTTTAGTTCTCTGCTGTATCCAACAGCAAGCCTAGTGTTTGGCCATAAGTAGGCATTTAAGAAATTTTTGATGCATAAATTATTATCATTCTTAAATCATATCATGGATTAAATGAACCTTTACCGAGTCTCTATTTATTGTACTAGACATTGGAAATGTGAAAATAAGTAAGAATCTTCCCCAGCCCTAAAGAAGCTCACTTCTTCTTACAAAAAAAATAAATAAATAAAACAAAAAAGAAAAATAACAAACTGCTAAAAGAATTCTTGGATTAACAGATATATATTAAACCTATTTATGATGATGTTGAAATGGTAAATGATAACTTGCAGAAACTAAAAGATATAAAAATTAAACCCTAGGTATTGGCATTTCTCTGATTGGATACTTCTAAATTACTGTCTGTTAGGTTTTATGATGGAAATTGCCAAATCAAAGGAATACTTTTCAATTCTCAATTCAATTTATGAAGTAACTTCTTTGAGTCTTTGCAACAACATACAACTGTACTCTGTTGAAATTCACTCCTTCATTCTTCATACTCAGTTTCCTTTTCCTTCTTGCCTGTGGCAGAGTATACATTTAACCAATATTTATTCATTTCCTTCAAACAAAGAAATTGCCTCTTTTTGTTCTAGGCACTTGGGTGCCAGAGATACAATAATGAACAAGATGGGAAAAGGTTTTCAATCTTGGATATTGTACAGGATAAACAAATGAATCAAGATAGTTATTGTGATTACATTTGTACATATTAAATTTTGACACAGATGAAATAATTTGCATTTTATTTTTAGGTTAGGAAAACAATGTAGACTATGTGGACTCCAGAGTTAAATTATAAATTTTATTAATTATTGTCAGATCAAACAAATATAATGTTTTTCTCAACTGGTTTAGATCTAAATTCTATGCAATATGAGCATAACGTAGGGCTCTGTTTCTTCTTGGCTCTAAAACCTTGTTTGCATTGCCTGCTAACATATTCTACATAACCAATTGAAGATAAGGAGTGCAAACTCGGTTCAGTCAATTTTGCTATATAATTGTTATATATTTAAGAAAATGTTTTAGAGGCTACAGAATTTATCCACACAGCCAGAAATATTAGGGCAGTTCTTATGTGTGTGTGTGTGTGTGTGTGTGTGTGTGTGTGTGTGTGTGTGATCTATATATACTATGATCTATATATACTATATATAGATGTAAAATATAACATGAAAATAGCAGCAGAAAGGACAATTATTCTATGATCCTACTTACGTGGGGTACCTAACATAGAAAAAGTCAGAGAGACAGAAAGTTGAACAGAAGTTACTAGGCACCAGAGGAGGGGCAAATGGCGACTCATTGTCTGATGAGTTCAGCATTTCTGTTTGGGAGGATGAAAATTTCTGGATACAGATGTTGGAAATGCTGCACAGCATTGTGACTGCACTTAATGCCATGAATCCATACTAAAAAACGGTCAAATGATAAATTTTATGAGTGTCTGTATGTTTTACCACAATAAAAGAAAATCTCAATTAGCACAAAATTTGATGCACACACTCAAAAAAAGTTTTTGAAGTTGAACTAATAGATCAAAATGAAAGTTTAGAATTATCTGCAGATTTAAGTGATATATACTTTCTATCACGTTCAAATTGGCTATGGTTAATTATTTTGGCCTAAGTATGATATTTTATATAAGACAATTTATACTTATTAAATATCTCATTAAATATAGTAATATAAAATTATTACCATATGTTGTTGTTTGATGCCAAAGAAATTCTAAAAAACCCCCCTGAAACCTGTAACTACTTACTTGCAACCAGTGGTTCCTCCTCTGATGGTCTAAAGAAAAAAGAAACCTTTTCTAAATCGAAGAGTGCTACCAGTGTATCTTCGAGCATGGCTTGTTCATCTGTCTAGAAAGAAAGGAAAACAATACATGATATAATAGGTTTTCATAGAACATATTGTAACATTACACAACATAACATCTCCAGCCCAAACCAGCTTCACTTGTGTTTTATTCACATACGAACCAAATCAATACTTAACTAAGAATTTACTACCTAACATAAAATTAATATATCTCTCAAAGTTGTTTCTTTTATAGTTTTATACTTTTCCTTTTCTCTACCATCTAAATGGTTCACACAACTTTTCAGTCTGTTTTATAGCTAGATTCCAATCATTGATTTTGCTTGTTATTTACAAATAAATATGTACAAAAAGTATGCTATTTGCCTCTAAATTTCTATAATCTTATAAATGTAACAGCTGAAAGGAAAAAATGTTTTATTAAAAAGCCACAATACATAATAGTCATTCTATTTTACACTAAGATAGCCTATTCATTATTCATCTTGCAATTTATTAAAACTCTGATGAAAGCAATTTGCAGGTGTGAAATGATTTTTCTTTTAAAGAGTTTGGGAACAAGAATCATTTTTATCTCACTTGCCTTTATGGGGCCTTAACTTAGAAACTTTTGACTATGAGATTTGTTTTGAATCATTCGCTTCATTCTCATACATGTTTTTTTTTTTTTTTTTAAGCTGAGGTAGGTAGGCCCAGACGTGGTAACGAGTCCAGTATGTGTTTCAGCAACATTATCTTTCAAGTGCTAGACCCTGGCCTTCCTGTGAGCAGTTGAGTGCGCTATTTAGAGGCGTTTATTAATTTCCTCATGAAAGAATAATTAGCCTTATCATACACAGCTTATCTATTAAAGGTAATGTTTGTTTCCTTAAGAATGTCAACGATCCTTTTAAACAATAATTTCAACATGCTTTAAACACATTTTAAGAAGCTGCTGTGAGCTTATAGTCAGAGTAT
This sequence comes from Cynopterus sphinx, assembly GCA_030015415.1. Taxonomy (NCBI): domain Eukaryota; kingdom Metazoa; phylum Chordata; class Mammalia; order Chiroptera; family Pteropodidae; genus Cynopterus; species Cynopterus sphinx. The sequence goes on along the minus strand of CM057389.1, from coordinate 46,329,328 downwards.
GGGGCAGCATTAGTAGAGGATGAAGGAATGATAAAGAATTTCCATTGTGTGAAAAACAATCACTAAGGCCGACCCAGGTTCCCAAAAAGGGCAGCATGGAAACCAAAAAGTTAACAGAATCCTCACCTTTGCACCTTGGTTTGATACTTAATATAGGGCATGGTGCACAGTAAGTGCTGGATTAATGTTTACCAAAAACTTACTATTATATTTTAAGCCTTTGAAGCAGCAGGACTGAAGAGTCAGCATTTTTCTAATTGAGAGGAATATGCAGAGAAAGGACTGTTCCAAAGAGGCTGGCCTTTGATGGCTGAAAGGCAAGCCACGATGCTCCGGCAGATATGGCTAAAGTGAAACCCAAGTGACCATGATGGTGCTCAGAGCTCAGGGACACAGAGACCGCCAGTGCCTAGAGCCCTTCGCACTGCTAGGAGGCTTTTATGCTCTTGTTTCAGAGGTGGAAAGATTATGGGTTTCTTTGATTTTTGTTTTAGCAGCTTGAGATTTTTTTTATCATTTTTTTTTTTGTATCAATCTTATAGCATGGGTCGTTCATAAACTTGTTTCCTAACACCAATTTAAAGACAGCTTTCTTGAGATATAATTCACATACTTTAAAATTCACCCATTTAAAGTGTACGGCTAGCCTCAGCCAACCAGCAGTCTACTTTCTGTCTCTCATCTCTGCCTATTCAGACATTATATAGTAATGGAATCAAATAATATGTGGTCTTTTGTAACTGGCTTATTTCACACAGCATTATGTTTTCAACATTCACCCATGTTGTAGCATGTGTCAGCACTTCTTTCCTTGCTATTGCGAATAATATTCTACTGTATGGATATATCACAACTTTTGGGTTGTTTCCACCTTTTAGTTATTATGAATAATCTTGCGAGAAACATTTGTGTGCAAGTTATGAATAAATATAAGTTTTTGTTTCTCTTGGACATTACTTAGAAGTAGAATTTCTGGGTAATACGGAAATTCTGTTTAACATTTTGAAGAACTGTTGGACTGTTGCCTGAAATGGCTACACTGTTTTACATTCCTATCACCTCACCAACACTCGTAACTGACTGTCTTCTGTATCATCACCATCCACGTTGCGGGTGACATAATAGTTTGTTGTAGTTTTGAGTTGCAGTTCTCCAATGGCCAATGATGTTGATCAACTTTTCATGTGCTTTTGGCCATTTTAGATCTTCCTTGGGAAAATATCTATTTAATCCTTTGCCCACTTTTTAACTAAATTTTTTATCGTTTACTTTTAAGGATTCATTATATAATCTAGATATAAGTCACTTATCAGATATATGAATTACAAATATTTCTCCCGTTCTTCAGGATTGCAAATAAAAATAAATTTAAAGTATCAGCATTGATTAGACAATAGCAGTTTTAAAGTAAGACTAGAATAGATATGAAGCTTCATTTATTCACTCATTCAACAAACATTTAATGCCTAACGTGTGTTCGGAAGTGGGCTTCCTATTATATTTAATTTCTATTTGATAGGCAATGATTAATGAAATTTATTTCTTAAAACACTTTTCCAAAAGGGTCTTATTTCAAATTTTTCATTAATTAGATCTTTTTTATTTGGCATATTAGCAAACAAATAAGAAATTACTCACGTGGAGTGCACACAGTCTTCTCAAAAGAATCTAATTGTTTCTCTGAAGTGCACTGAGGTGGACTTTCCTGCCTTATCATTCCAGAACCTTCTATGATTGTGCAGTACAGTGATTACCTCTCTATCCCCGTGTCACCAAAGAAAAGCATTATTTTGATGTATAAACTCAGTTGCGTTTGTTTAAAAACTCAACCATGTTACTTGGTATCTACAGTTTCTGTATATTTTAATGAATGAAATGGTATGTCCTGTATAAAGATTTGCCCTTAAACGTTATGACAACTATCAGAATCATAAAAAGTATATGTGAAAAAACTCTAAGTTCACCACAGTGTTATTTATCAATATTTTGAGAGGATTTCTTCATACCCACTGTGGAAAACCTATGCATAACCATGAATTATTCTACAGTAATTTAAAAAATGCTCTTAGATTAAATAGGCCAAACAAAGGACAGAAATAAAATCATGTAACAAATACAAAGTTTAAAGACTGGCAGACAGTATGACATGCAAGCTGTCAGAGTTCTCGATTAAGAATTCTCTAGAATATCAACCAGAGGGGGAGTTTGGGTTTCATGCAAGCTGTTTCTTCTAGAATAGAAATAAGGAATCAGCAGAAAGACACTCAGTCCCCTGATGGCCCTTCTCAGTCGGCGCTGAAGGATGCAGGAATTAATACCGATGGAGGCTTTCTCAGCTTATAGCGGCCACTGAGAATAGATAACAATCGGGAATACCTTCTAGATATCTATTAAAACTATGTTTGCACATGAAAATATATATCCTTTTAAAGTAGCCGAATGACTGCTGAGACAATCATATCCACTTCTTACTTGAGAGGGTGTTACAACATCACAGCTGACACAAACAGTGGGAGCCACTGGGCTTCCTTACCAAGTTTGGTGACAGAAGCGACTGAAAGTGAAAAAGCACGCCAGCATTGGCTATCTGGTCCAGCCACCTTCTGCTGGCCTCCCACGTTTCCATCTCATTCTCCTTGCTGTTGTCGAACATCTGGTTTAAGGCTGCCATGAGTTGCTCCGAGAAGGCGCAGACTGTGGCCACCAGACTCTGGCAGAAAACCATGTCTCTTCGGAGCTGTGGCTCACTGTCTGTGATCCAGGGGAACAGAGACAGTTTTGAGAAATGTCATTGTGAATACAACTGATTCATTAAGCATTTATATTTTCTCTTATTTCATCCTTTCACTCAACTCACACCACGCGAAAAGTGTCAATTTGAGCTCTATTAATAAGCAAGTACACTTTAGAAAATTTGCTTTTTCAAAAACATTAAACCCCAGCAAATGTTAGACACGTTAAAATACTTTTTCTTAAGTGATACTGTGACTTTATTTTGTCATCACCAAATTGTTTTATAAAACCTAAGAAAAAATAAGGTTGTATTTATTTCCATATTTTTTTCAGATGGTCCACAATCTGTATTTGTTGCCTGACACTTTCCAGTAGGGAAGTCCAAGTCCAATATTTCAATTTATGCCGGCAAGTGAAATAAATATTATTAAGACTAAATTTTAAAAATTATCTTCTGAACTTACTGAAGTATTAATGTGAAAAGCATATCGGAAAAGAGTATTGATGTCCAATCATTTGTAACAATAGGCAAATTTGTATCTCCTGAATTTACCTATGCAACTTCATGAGCTATAACTATGTCCAGTTCATAAACACTTATATTTCTTTGAAATAAGGTCTGTATTTATAGTTTTAGCATCAAATGATTTTTACTAGGATTCTTAATCTGCAATTGACTGGATTGCTGACTGACCCATTTTGAAGGCATATTTACCTATGAACTGCCACTCTGAGCTGTGCCTCAGAGACCCTGATCACAAAGCGTTAACTTCTTTGGGTGGCTGGATACATATAAGCTACATAAACAATATAAACACCAAGGCATGCATTATGAACACTGAAAAGTCACTTGTACTGGAAGAACAGCAAAGGCAAAAATAATCATATTCTCAAAAGAGTATCAAACATTTTGAGGGCTCGCAACCTTCTGAAATGAAGAAGCATTGTCAATATTATTGCATAACATAGATATAAATGCTGCCTTTATTCAGTGATGAGCTCTTGCTTTATTGATAAAAAGGCGTAATTTTTAAGTTGTTTACCAAGAACACAGAACATCTGCTTTTAAAAACCATCAAAGGCATATGTACACATAATGTAATTGCTGCATGTTACTCAGTTTCACTGTTAGAAAAAGCTGCTCTTAAAAATTTTATTAGGAAAAAAATTAAATATTAAAAATATTTTATAATGAAATATTTATTTATTAGGTTGAACTATAAAAAATTGCTGTTTTAATAGGTCAAATGATTGAATATGGCATTCCCACATGGTTCAATTTATTAATTGAACCAATAACATATGTTAGACATTTTCCTTAAGTAATTCTATGCCATGTGCCCCATTCTAAAGGATAGGAAAGAGCATTTTTCAGATAACTATAAAATGGCTAAACTGGGAAAGAACTTCATCCAATTCTCACGAAAAGAGCAAAACACCTATTTCATTATGTATGATTTCTAAGAGAGTGTCCATACTCAATAGATATTTACTAAATTAATGAATGAAAATAATAAACCAGCAAAGAAATTAACAAATGAATTAAGCAAAATGAAAATGCATGAGCTCATGCTCTGGCTTCTTAAAATGCCTGGATTTAGTCTGACTGAGAAGGATAATTCAGATTGTGCAGTTACAGCACTGAGGTTCAAGCCAGAAACTAAATAAGAAAAAGTCACCCTATACCTTCCCTGCATATTCTTGCTTTGCCTCTCAGTTGTTCAGCAGAAAACCTAGGGAAGCTTTTAAAATGTACTTCAGTAGCTTCGGCAGTGGTACTCTCTCCTATAACCTGAGAATAATTTCTCAATAAGAATTGAACTAAAAAGAAATTGCTTATATAAAGAGTAGAAAGCTAAGGTCTATACAGGAAAGGACCCGGTTTCAGTGTGACCTTTATATGAGATCACAGGGTTAGTAACTTTGCCTCTAATGGAAATAATCATCTCCAAATTGCTTCTGAGAAGAAATTCTCAATTTACTTCTTTTTTTTTTAATCTTAAAAAAAAGAATACATGGATGTCTACCCTTCTCTCTAAATTCTAATGCATTTTAAGCCAAATTAAAATTCTCATTCAACCTTATTATCAAATCAGAACAGATCACACAAAAGTTGCATTTGTTCATTAATTCAAACTTTTAACACTGAATGCCCCACGGAAATTAAATATTACATGAATTACTGGGGGTTTAAAGAAGTCCAAGTTGAGGCCTCCGCCATGTGGATGCTCACAACAGAGTGCAGAGTAGATATGCAAGAAGCCCTTGGGCAACACTGCTATCTAAATCTTAAATCAAAATGAAAAACACGTAATAATAAACACCTATCACTTCATGAAATGATTTTCAACTGCCACCGTCCTATCTTCAACGGAGAGTAAACTCTCAAAATGCACATTATGTATTAAGAGCTTGTCAAGTGGCTTTTGGTGTGTTATCATCTCACAGTGAGTGACTGACAAAGATAGAAAACTTGGAGTGGCAGAAAGAGGACTCCACCATCTTTCCCCAACTTCCATTTAGAGCTTCTCACACATGGCTCCCCTCCATCCACCCCAGGCCTGTTGGCGTGAGAACACCTAGTGGTGGTACAAGCCTCTCTGAGCCACATGGGACCACTGAGTGCCCCTCAAACAGGAAATACCCTTGCAAGCAAGCGCTCATAGAGCCCACACCTTTGTCCTTGGGCCCTGTGGCTGTGGACCCTTCCTGCCTCTCCACCAGCAAACTTTAATCATTGGTTGAGTCAGCTCGCCGAACTATTGAAACTCTTTAAAATATTCTCTCCCCTCTGACATTTCCCCTCTCCTTTAGGAAGTAATGTGTACTTTTTTCTGCCACCATAGGCCCTGGGGCATCTCTCTGCTATGTGGCCAAGGACCTAGCATGGTAAGAGTTTGTGTACTGATTTATGACCCCCAGGGACGATCAGCACAGAGGGCCAGGGGAAGTGGCATGCAATGTGAATGATGCTCACAGACTTTAGAGACTTATCATCTGCTTTCGTCCACCCCTTCCATCAGTTTTAAACCAGATGATGCTAAACATCAGATCCCTATATGTAAAATGGGGTATTCCTACCTCTTAGAGCTGCAGTAAAGATAAATGAGATAAAAACATTTAGAACACTTAGCCAAGTGAAATTGAAGCATTAAGGTGATTTTTCTTTTCTCTAGTGTCTAGCATGGTGCCCAGCATGGAGTGGGTACTCAGTTTTATTGCTGAACAAAGAGAGAACAATGTGATAAAGAAGCCAAAATAAGATAACTCCCAGCAGAAACATATCCATCTTTTCCTTTTAATTATGCATCTGTTTAAAATTCACAAGTCTTCATCCTTTCCAAAGCTATTCTCATTTCTCATTTTTATCAATAAGAACTACAGCAAGAATCACAGCAGCTGCTTTCAGCTTCTAGCAAAAGAAGAAGAGCAAGGAGTTGTATTTCATTTTTGTGACGGTTTGTTTATTCTTTACGCAGAGTAAGAATTCTCTTGTAGGGGAATAGACTTAAAAAAAATTTTTTTTTTAACCTGTCAGAAGCTTCTGCTTCGTTTCAATATTTAAGCACCTACTTACACTCATCTTCTACAAACATATTTTAAAATATCAATACTTTATTGAATCTCAACAGCTTTAAAAGCTCCAGTTCCATAGTCAGCCAACTGGTTTAAAGGAACGAGATGGTTCTAGACACAAGCATTCCCAGTCACTGTTCTGAGATTGTAGGGGAAAAGCAAAATAAACAAACAAAAAGAAGAGATTAGAGAGAAAAGAAGGTAGGCATAAAAGGGAGTGAAGACAGTCTCCCCTTTTCAATTAAATTGCGGCCAACAATATGGATTAATTCTGTTCTGGTGCCATCCAAGAAGGAACTCAGTGTGAGTGAATAAAGAAGGAAAAAAGAGAACTATAACAGGAATAAAGAAAAAGAAATCAAAATAAGGATCTGCAAGAACAGCCACTTGAACATTAATGAATAAAGCAATGCACTTGAGGACCGCTTCTGGAATTGGCATAACTAAGTTTTAATTTCAAATCTGCCATCTACTGCCATCTATATGCCTAATCTTCCAGAAGCTCAAAAATATGTGTTGAATGAACATCATTTACTAGTTATTATTAATCTTCCTGAATGTTAATTTCTTCACCCTTTAAACTATAAGACAATAATAATATTCTCACAGAGTGGTTGTGAGGACCTGATGAAACACACAAAAATAAAGTCTATCAACTCTGTGGTTATTAGTAAAACTAAAAAATAAAAGGAAGAAAATTTAGGAACCAACAAACAAAAATGCCCTTTTGGTTAACTCGGTTCATTCATTCATTTATCATTTAAATTTTCCAAGTATGACAGATGGTAAAAGTGGTCACAAATTCCTCCCCTCGGTGTGTCCATGCACTTACTTGCAATGTAATTTTGAGATGGAAAGTCCTCCCATGAAAAGTATAGTCCATTTTCCACCCCTTGAATCTGAGCCTGCCTACATCCTGTCCTTATACAAAAGTCAGACAGCTTCACAAAAAATCACATTTACACAATTAACTTTACCCAAACCTGCTTCCTTTCTCTTTTTAAAATTATATTCAATATAAATATACATTTGTATAAGTTTTCATGTTTCTACTTGTAATTGAATATAAGTATATGTTTTTGTGTTTTTATTAAAACTAACTTTTTTTATTTATCTTTGCAGGGCTTCAGAGAAGGCAGGAATCATGTCTGTCTATTTTGTCGAAGGCATCGCCTTCATATCAGGAGACTTCTAAGGTCACAGGCCACAATAATTTTAAATAGTAAAAATAATGAAAAAATTACCTGAATATTCAAGAAGTGCCAGGAGTATCCTACACTTTACCTCTGCGGAGGAAAAAAAATAGTAAATTATTCAGTGTTTTTCTGCCACTAACATTGCATTTTAACTGTTTAGTAAGAATTAGCAATCTCATTACTCATGATAATACTATCATTTCCTATCTGCCTATGTAAATTCCATCAATTGCTCCAGACCCTAAAATTTCTCCCAAATCTGAATTCTATGAGCCTATGAAACACCATTCAAATCCCGCTACCTTTGCTGGTTATCCTCAGCTGCTATAGCTGGCTTGTTATTTTCTTAACTCCTACAGCTATCATAGTTTTGCTCAATAAACTGTCAAAAGTATTTTCTTAGTTATTTAAACTTTTAAATATTATACATACAGATGTAATCTTTATATACAAGTATATATATTAAAATATATGTTACACTATGCATTCTATTTTAGAATTACAAGTTATAATTATATAGATTAAGTATATAGATTATATAGAATATATATAGTCTTCCTTTCCCATCTATTGGTCAAAATGCTGCCCTAAAGGACAAAAAAAAAAATACAAGTATTTCCAAAGACTCATCTTCCTACCTCATCTCCAAACAGGGCCAGTCACAAATGTTTCATAAATGATTAACTTCATACACATTGCTATGTGTCCAATGAGCTATGTGTCTGTTTACTTCCAACTGGCAGATGGTTTACTTGCACTAGGTAAATACAAAAACTTACAGGGTTCCTTTACGTGCCCAAGGTTATAGGAAATAACAAAGGTTAGGTTGCATCCTATTCTATACAGGCTCACAATACTCAGAGCAACAAAATTAACCTAAAAGAAATGCAGGAAATGCTTAAGAGGGCATTAAATTTTACAAGTGAAACTGAAAAATGAAACACTCTCAGGGGTCGCTGAAGATGCCACTCTCCCAACACCTGCAAGTATTCACCAGTCTGGAAGCTCTCAGCACCCTTCCTTATGGGTTTTTATGGAGGTTTCATTACAGAGACATGACTGATGAAATCACTGGCCACTGGTGCTTGAACTGAATCTCTGGCCTCTCTCCCCTCCCAGGAGATCAGGGATGGGACTGTGAATTCTGGTGCTCTGATCACATGGCTGCTCCTCCTCCATGCATCCAGCCCCATCCTTGGGGCTTTTCAAACATCACCATTAACATAACAAAAGGCACCTCTGTAGCTCTCAGCACAGAACATTCCAAGGGAGGTCTGTACCAGTAAAGGGGACAAAGACAATATATTTTTTTTTATTATAAATCACAATATGACAGAGTGCTAATCAAGTAAAAATACCTTCAGTTGGCTGATAATCTGAGACCATAATTTAGCTTAGAGATTAAGCAGGAGACAGACGTGATCTTCAATGATGCTACATAATTAATCTGCCCCCCCCATTTAGTCCACTATTTTTATTTTCCCTGTCCTCTACCCTCAGATTAGCAGACTATGAATGAATGGCACAGAGATATAATTTATAAATGGCACTTTAGCATTCCTTCCTATGGAAAGATCATAGAATTATTTTTGATATCTTATTTGGCATATATTGATAAGATTTTGAAATCACAAATAAGGGAATGACAGTTCAGGACATGCTACCCTGAAGTATGGCACTTTAGCATATTGAATATTTTAAGCAGAAGGAATCTGATAAATGGCAGATACGGGAAGGACTCTCTGACCTTCCCTTCTTTCCTGAAGCAGGTCATAGACCCTCCTGTGAGAGGTGCCCTCCCCACACCCTGGGTAGGGAGCACCCCTGTCTCCAAAGATCCCAATAGGTACAGGCCATGCTGGGTTTCTCTGTTTACCGCCCTCAGCTCATACCATTTGTCCTAACACATGTTCCACAACTATCCACACTCTTCATCAAACCCATATAACACCTCTCAGGGTTAACCATTTCTTTAGGTCTTCATTCCTTGAAAAAGGCTCTTGCCTCATGTAAGACTTACATTAAATAAATGTATATGCTCTCCTGCTGTTAATTTTCCTTTTCTCAATCTAATTCACAGGGCCCCAGCCAGAAAATCCTGGAGGGTAGATGGGAAAAGATATATTTTTCCCCTCCTATGGGGACATCAGAATGAGGTCATCCCAGCTCAAACGGAAACAATGAGATTCCGGCAAGGTGGCATTATGTTAATTTCCAGGCAAGACCTGACCTTCCATTAGATGATTCCCGAAATAAAGACAATTTGAGAAATGAAATAAAAATTACATTAGGTTGAATTGAGTAATTTCATGCTGAACTATCAAGGTGTCTTCAGAGGTATCTCCACATAGCAACCAGCTGATTACAAGGATCCCAACGCTGCTGCTTGCATCCCATGCAGTAGACCAGACACCATACCCATTAACAGGGGGTGACAGTTTGCCTCTTCCTCAGATAGTCCATTGAACTGAACCACTGATGAATCTTTTTTCAAGGACTCACTAATCAAGGGGACAATCACAGCTTATCCAAAGAGCTAATTGCATCTCTCTGAAACCCACAACCAGGGAGGCTACTTAAATTCTGCAAAGAGCTCTCCCCACCCCATTGACTGCTGAATTCTCAGCACATGGACAGCACTCAATCAGTTAGCTGTTGGGCTCCTGTGCCCATTACTGGTCCATATTCAGTATCAATCAATCAATCAACATATGTACGTAGCTGCCACTCCTATTACTGCTTATTGTGATATGGAATACTAAGGGCGTAAAAGCAGAACTCAAGGTGAAAATGTAAGATTCCTAAAATGAACACCTTTTTTAAAACTAAGCTTTTTATTCTGCATTAGAAGAAGTTTATATCTTAAAGGTAAAAGAGAACAAAGCAAAAAAAGGCTTAAGCATTTCTGTTCCTAATCTATATTGCATTTACTCCAAAACAAGCATAGTGTAAAAAGGACAATTTAAAGATGATGAGAACAACTGCATTTAGATTCATGAATCCTAACTCTTAGGAGTGTTATGATATGGGCATCAATTCAAAGGAAATATACCCTGTACTCAGAAAAGTATATGCCTAAATTTCTTAAGCCTAATAACAGCTTTTAAAAATATAATTATCCTTTTTGATATTCATTATTTTGGGGAGTTTTAAATATGATGTTATAATGTGTCACAAGTAACCATTATATTTAGCTGTAAAATAAAAATATAGCCAAGAAATCCTTAGCTGCCAAGAACAAAAGATTTCATCACACAATAGAATTGCTGTGATTTTTTTGGAGTTTTTCTTATCTATAAAAACTTATCTATTGGTCTCTAAACAATACTTAAGCTGTTATATTTCAGTATATTTCTAGGCAAAAGATTCATTAATCACAGAGATTTAAATCATCTCTGTCATTTATAAAGAAACGAGGCCCAAAGGGATTAAGTGAAAGGCCCAGACATTGTTAAGTTTAAGAGACACCTTTTGTCAGGAAAGTATTGCTAAAGAGAAGAACCACAGGCCCAAATTGGCATCACTTGTGCTAAAATCCATGCTACCAAACAAATTTATGTTGCCTTTGATGTTTCAACTTTTCCTGGAAATATAACCTAATCGCCTAGTCTAATTTTCTGGTCATGCACCAGTAAGGTCATCTGTCAGGTGGGCCCTTCTCCATCCCCAACAGAAAGAAGAGGCAACCTGCATGATAAAAACCCTTTCAGTTCCCTTTTCCCCAGAAGAAGACACCCTGGTCTAAATATGACCAGTTCTTTTCCTTGGTCATTGGCTCCCTTGCCCACCCTTTTCCCCATAAAACCCTTCCATTTGCACGACCCCTCAAAGCCCCTTTCAGTTGCTGGATAAGATGTTGCCTCATTCATGAATCACTTAATAAAGCCAATTAGGTCTTCAAATTTCCTCAAATTTTGTCTTTTAACAGTCTATAACTCTTTCTAATTTACCCTAAAATAATGGTAGTGACTAGAGGTATGCAGTAATTTTGCTGAATACTATTTACCACATCCAACTGACATACAAGTAAGTATGGGATAACAATTTAAACACAGGCATAATACTCATTGTACAGGTTTCTCCACCTTAGCACTACTGATATTTTGGGCCAAACAATTCTTGGTCGTGAGGAACTGTCCTGTACACTATAGAAAGTTGAGCAGCATCCTGGACTCCACACACTAGATGCCAGTAGCATACCCACAGCTATGACAACCAAAATGTCCTTTAGAAATTGCCAACCAATGGCCTCATATTGCATAGAAAATCACTAAATTAGACATTTTGAAAAATAAAATTCTCAAGTCCTCTTTTTTGCCATAATGATTTTGGAAATTCTCACAATTTTCTAGCTAATAACTCTGACCCTAAAGAACATGTAATCAGACTTGCTGGAGTTATCTCAATGCTCTACATCTCCAGTTACAGGTTGCACCAATTATAGGGTGTTGAGACAATGATGTCATGGTAGTTAATAACTGTCAACTTAGACGAGCACTTGTGAAGAAGCAACTTAAAAACAAATGATGCCAGCTATGTAATTATTTTGATTCTCAGACTCGCAATGAGTTTTTTAGACTTTCTTTCATAAAAGTTAGCTTTAAGCCTTTTGTGAACCCTTTAGAAAAGTTTCTGATATTGTGTAATATTATAAAATATGAAACTCTCTCCATGTTCCATTTGTCTTCATAAATATGAGCCTTTCTTTAATTTATTGAGAATAGTCTCCACAATATCAATCATTGAGATCTTGGAACATCAAGTTCTACAACCTTATTACTTCTTTCTATCTTCTTCCTTCATCCTTTACAGCCCTTCTGTTTTCCTCATAACATAAATACTGCACAAAGCAATCAGGGCATTACTGAGTTCTTGGTTTTAATGGGTTTTTTAACGATTATCCCTGATGTAATGCAATGTTCTTTGCTTTTTATCCTGACCTTCGACAAATTTTCTGATGTTCTGAGCAAGACTTCGGACGCTACTGGGAAGATTCCAAGGATCTTGCTTGATGTGAAGTCTTAACCTTTTGGGACAACTCAGCTTTGGCTCCATTTCCTGCTGGAATTCTAAACAAACACAAAAAAATCGCCCTTAGTTCTCAACCATTTACCAAACAGCAAGCCTATAAGCTTGAGAATCCTCATTTTTACTGCCATTGTCTTAAATTATTGTCATATCAGTAGCTTCTTTAGATAAATCAAAGGATAAAGTGTGTTAAGTCTAAAAAGTCAAACCTTCATGTTTTTTTTTTATACAACTGTCCAAACAAAGGAGCAAGTTTAGGTGAAAACTATATACCTCAAACTAGAAGTCAGAAAGTGACAGCTCTAGATGGTGTGCTGTTTGGCTGCTCTGTTGCCCACCCCCCCAATTCCCAAAACCCCACTCCCTCCACTGGCATAACAACCAAGTACATGGGTTTCAGCCAAAGCAAAGTGACACTTAACGTTTCTTCAATTACCTCATTTCCCTTCAATCGGGCTCTTTTAGGCATTAAACAAGCTACTAAGAATCCTGAAAGGTCCTACACACTGATGTTTTTATGTATATTCTCCAACTTATAAAAAATAAAAGTAGTATTAAGTGAATTATGAAACATGAGCAACCAGAACTTTTCTTCTCATATGTTCTTTGGCTTCATGACCACTCTGTCTCCCGCTTTTGCTCCCCGATTGCTCCTAATAATAATTATTTTCTAAACCTCACCGTGTAACCCTCGACCTGGGGTGAGGTACTTGGTTTGCTCAAAGGCCCTCACGACAGCTTGCCCTTTCAGGAGATTGGTAATTGCATCCACCTGTCAAAATAGCAGAGGTTTCTGAGAGTTACATAATATATAATAGATACTTTGGAGAGTAAATCTTGCAAAATACTTTCTTAAGTAACAATTACTTTTGAGATTTGGTGATTCTTATGAAATTCACCTTTAAATAAAATATTGGAATGAACTCACTTGAAACTTTTGCAATGACATTTCTTATTATCCTACATATATTAATACAAAATATCAATTCACAAAAGGAGTAAAAGTACTAGTCATTTAAAAAAAAACCCTAAAAGTTATTCAAAATCCCTTTTAGGATAGTAAAAGCTTTGATATAAAAAATTTTGGTTATGGATATAAATTTGTTAAGATTATAAAACACCAACATGCGCTCCAGGACAATTTTGTGCTTTTTGAAGTTAGGAATAAAGTTGAGCAAGAAATGTCATGAGGGATTCTGAAAATTCACAAAGAAACAAAAGTTAAAAAGAATAACTTCTGTCTGTGCAACTCTTTATGATTTTCCAAGGACTATAAAACACTCAATATTCAGGATAATCATTTGGTTTAGTTGGCTGCAGGAATCTTTATCCCCATCTTCAATTGTGGAGATTGAGGTAAAGTAGGTGGTGGGAAAGATTCCACATCTGAAAAAGGGATTTCTAACAGTTTGGTCTACAGAAAAAATGTCCATAACTGTCCCCATATACCTGGCTGAAAAGATGCTCCAAGCAACTATGTAGCTTATCCTGTTTTTCATGAGAAATGCGAACACTCAGGGGAAGTTCATCACCTAGATATCAAAAAAAAAAAAAGTTTTTTACTCTTATCTTTAACATTATAAAGTATTTTAACATAAATAAAATGAAAAATATTTAAACACAGCTTTTATTCCACACAGTAGTTCTCACATTAGGAAATGAATTCCAAAAGATTTAACAGCTATTAGGATATCAGATTATTGATCCTGGACACTGACATGAAAATGGAGTGCTTCACAGAAAGAATAGTGAGGTACCCCATGTTAATAACTCTTTCATTGGTACATTTTTCTAATGGTTGTTGAACAATTGATATAAAGTAAGATGTAAAAATTAAGATTCACCCTAACTAGATAAAAAGTGTTCGTAACGCATACAAAACAAGATATTTATAAGATATTTTTGTCAGTTAGTGCTTTTCTCAATAACCACCCCCAGCCATCCCCTTCCTGTCACCCACTTAAAGGCTACTCCAGGTTCATATACTGTCTTAAAAGTCCTTAGTTTTAAAGCTCTCCTACCTCCCCACCCACTCAAGCAACCATGTTTTTGGTAAAACTTGTCTCCTGTGGACCTGCCATCCTTCACAGTATCATAGAAAGTTCATAAACTATATATTAAGGCAATTAAAAAATCAGTTTGTTTTTTCATCTCTCTTTAATTCACTCTGTTTATAAGGAGATCAGGCAACTGACTTTATCAAGACTGTAAGAATGAAGTGCAGTCCATAAAGTCACCAAGAAGGGCTGACAAACACGCATGAGGACCCAACTCATCAACCCCATAAAAGTATCTCCAGTAGGACCAGCATGTAAAAGTACAGGCGCCTCGCCAAACGCACCTGAGTCCATGTCATCACTGTGAAAATACGAGCTGCACTGGCTGCTGCAAATGCTGGTGAAGGAGGCGACAGAATTCCTGTTGCTGTTGCAGTCGCTGCAAAGAGGTACATGTTACGTCGACCATGCATTCGCCAACGTTTCCCTGTGACTTCTTATGAGACAAACTTATTATGCCAGTTAGGTTTATTAATGTTTTATAGAAAATATGAGAAAGGTTAACTTGTCTGACAATTTGTCATACTTTTAAAAATATATGTATTTTAAATTCAATCACATTTCAAATGTTTTATGTCATGGAATCTAATCCTAAATAATTTTTTTAAAACATCTAGCTATGAAAAATTTTAAATATATAGTGATAAAACTAAGAGTTAAACCAAACTTAAAATTTCATATAATCTATTCAATGGTATACGCCTGTAGTTAATTTGTTTATAGAGACAAATTAAGTCCTGTGTCATGATCTCTGCCTTTCAACTCTTTCCAGTAGCTTAAACATAAATTATCAATGGCACCTTCTCCCCACCTCAGAGCTCAGGACAGGATGTAAAAGATCAATAATGGTGAACATCAAAGGAAAGAAGGTTTAAAATGGCTGTGTGTGAATATGGATATGCCACAGATTTCTGAAATAACACTGGAGAGGAAATAAGTAAAAATGACTTATTTAACTTCAAAATTTGCACATAAACTTTCTATTTTTGCCTACAGAAAGTCGGTGAGGGTAATTTTAATTACTTGGTAACTAGACTTTGAGGTAAGAAAGTATTTTCAGACATGTAATTTCCCACTCGAGAGAAACCAGAGGGTCCTATTAAAGAGCATACTGGTATTCTTAGAAGCTAAAAGTAAATGAAATGGTAAAAGTGGTTAATCTATGTGATATAGTATTAAATCTCTAGGAATAATTAACACTTAGGTATTCATTAAAATTCCTTTCACTTAGAAAATGAAATAGCAGAGTGGCTAAGAGACCAACTGTGAGCCAGACCACCTGGTTTCACAGGTAAATTAGGTAGTCTTGTGGGCCTTCTCTGTCAGATGGAGTTCCTGTCAGAACCTGCCACTCAGGATTGTGGTGGGAATTACGAGAGATTATCTGTCCCCCCACGTCTCTGGTAAAAATCTGTTTTTAATGTTAGCTATTAGTTTTGACTAAATGTCTCTGATGAGAACAAATTTGAACGATAATTACTTAATATATTTTCACTGTAAAACACTGTGTAATATGTAAGAGTGAATAAGAGAGTTGTCTTCAATTAATGGAAATAAAACAGAAGATGCTGAAGCCGAACACACAGCACAGACGGAAGGTCACACCGGTTCTCAGTGAGGTTTCAGGTAATACAAGGATTCAAAGGAGAAAACGCACTTTGAATTAAGGAAGTTAACAGGAAAAGGCATCATTTGAGGGTCTGGTAAGAAGATGACGACAGAGCTTGGATGTTGTATGGTGTGATGGGTTGAACTGTGTCCCCCTAAAATTCATACGTTGAAGTCTAACACTGAGGACGCCAGAATGTGATCTTATTTGGAGTGCGGGTCTTTGCCAAGGTAATCAAGTTAAAATAAAATCATTAAGATGGGGCCTAATCCAGGGTGGCTGGTGTCTTTGGAAGAAGAGAAAATGTGGACACAGAATCATACACGGCTTAGAGGGAAGATGATGTGAAGAGACACAAGATGGCCATCTACCAGCTAAGGAGAGGGGGCTGGGTCAGATTCCCCCCTCAATGCCCTCAGAAAGCACCAACCCTGCTGATACCTCGGTTTCAGGCTTGTAGCAATAGAACTGTGGATCATAAATAAATACATTACTGTCATTTAAGCCACTCAGTTTGTGGTACTTTGTTGTACAACTGCCCTACCAAAATTACAGAGAAGGCATGCAAGAGAAGAAAAATACACGAGGCTGGTTGTGGAGGTGAGCAAGCAGGATTAGTCCACCTGGCTTGGAGCATAAGAAGAAAGGGGAGAAACAAGACAAAAACAAACAAAAAAACCCTGCTATCTACTACCCAACTCTCCAATCATCAGAACCAGATATTTGAAAACTGTTAATGGAGCCACGATTTGCTTATTTGCTACACACGTTACACGATCCATGACAGAACAAGAAGTTGCCCAAATTAGGTCCACACAACTAGAGAAAAAAAAATGCTATTTCCAAATTACTCAGATGGTAAAAGGGAAAAATTTGAAAGGTTATGTTGTCTCACGACTCTCTGGCATGGGTAAGAGCCAGAGGTTATTTTGTGAGAGTAAAAAAACGAAAACAATAGCAAAATTTTTTCCAGACCATTGTGTTAAATACAGAATCACATCGGACTTTGGTGATAAAATTGGAGCAAGGATGAATGAATTACCTGTAAGAGTCTCTGTTGCTGATGGTGTCATGACCTGAATCTTCCTGCTCGTCTCCTGCCACGTTAAAACAGACGCGTTTGCTGTTTCTTTCCCCCTTCTCATTGTCACTGTCGAGTGGCACTAGGCTCTCCGATGCTTTACGTTCTAATTTAGGAGAGTATGTGATCGAAGACAGGAGGCTGCATTGAGACATTTAAAGAAAAAAAAAAGAATAAATGCACGTAGTTTGCAAACTGGCTGCTACAGATAACAACCTTCCTTGTAGATCTGACAGACTTACAAAATGTCTAGAGTGTGTCTATGTTTCGTGTGAAATAAATACCCTACTGTATAAAAAACCTGTCACACAAAGGTCAATTTTTCCTCCCAAATTATTGGTTTTGTTATCAGATCTAAGCTACGACATTTCTCTTTGGCGTCTAAAAACTGGGAATAATAAAAATAACTAGCCCACAAGACCGTTGAGAAAATAAAATGAGAACACACATCCTCGGTACTCAGTGAGTGTCACCTCCCTCCCTTAGCCATGATCACCACTGTCACCACCATATAAAAATAATGGGCAACCTTTACAGTGCTACTCAAATATTAAAACAAACACTAAATGTGCTCAAATATCCTCAGCGGCCAAGCCTCAGATATTAAAAACCCATCTACCCATAGAGCAGCCCCTGACCCCCGGTGTCTCCCAAGTTTTCTCTATTTGAAGAGGAGAATATTGCACTGGGAATCCTTCCTCACTGCTCAGACTGACAGGAGTCCGGGCTGTCATGAGCATAAGACCTAAGCAGAGTCACACTCAAGGTGAAGACCCAGCAGGGGAGAGGCCACCTCATCCGCAATCCAGTCAGGATGACATGTCACAAATCCCCCCACATGAAGAGGTCTTCCAACTCGGCTCAAGGCGAAAACTCCACCTTCAGAGGCCAAACTGGTTTAAACCTTGACTTTGAACTTAGAGCAGCACTGATTCCACCATTTCTAGCTTTGAATGTTTGGCTGTGAAAGGTTTCTGTTAGAACTAACTCAAAATTACACCAAAAAAAATATAAATAAATAAATAAAAAATAGTCTTTTCTATCGAGCAACAAGCTCTAAAACATGCAAAATAGATTAAACCACATGTGAAAAATGGGCCCATGCCTGTCTTCTCCAGCCAGCCATCATCTTCTCTTTTACCAAAAAGCGACGACAGCCTGTCCTAGTCAAGCACATGCACCAATCTTGACACCCATTTTTCCACAGCAGTGTCATTTGCTTTGCTATTTCCAGGCCATGAAAATGCTTTTTACCTCTTAAAACATATCCCATAACATCAAACCCAATGCCGTGCACCGAGTAAATACGTGTTAAGTAATTTCACTAACTGATTAGACGGATTTACTGTACTGTGCATTGTCCTCGGTGCTGTGCGAATAGCAGCTTATAAAACAAAAAGCTCCTGCCCTCTTGGAGAGAAAATTCTCCCGGGAGGAAATAAACAACAAACAAGTAAACTGCATAGGGTATCAGGTAGTGACAAATGTGAAGGAGGAAAATAAAGAAGGGAAGGAAGCCAGAGATGCAGCTTCTAACAGCCTAGTCAGGTCAGGTCTTCAGCGTAAGATGACGTGGGAATAACACTGGGGTAGTTTGTAGTGTTTCAGACACCTGTGAAAATCAGGAAACTGTGTCACATTGCTCAAGGCCCTGTGAGGCTCGGAATTATTTTAAACACAGTTTTTCTGTTTGGAAGGAAACTTTTACGTCATGTAAGACAAGACGGGATGTGTATTCACTCCCTTCACCCCAAAGACTAAAACATTAGATTAACTCCAATTACCCAGGCCTCACACTGCATAGGCCAGTGGTCTCTGAATACCAAAGAGAAAAGGTGCCGGAGTCCTCATTCTGCAAGGGTCCTTTGAGCTCTACGTATCGTTTAAATTAGAAGTCAGTGGAGGTGACATGGGTCCCTTCCAGTATTCTCAGCCCCATTCCCTCTCCCTATGGTGACAATCCACGACATTCCAGCTGACACAGGCTCCATTAGCTTGGACTTGAGTGAGGTCAGTGTGGAGCAGAGACCCTGTGACCCTGAGGGCATGTGAAGCCTTGTTGAGAGGCTTTTTTCTGTTAACCTAACAATGAAGGGGGTAGGGTAAGAAGCAGTTGTACAGAAAGTAGGAGATGTCTAGGAAAACAGGATGCGAGTGGCTGGGACACAGAAGCATCTACTCTATCCCGGGGAACTAGGCACACTGCCTCTCTACACATCTGCCGCTAGCCTGACACCTGTGTGCGTGGAAGGCCAGCCACGCAGAGCTCAGGGGCAGGGCTGAGCAGGAGGTCTGTCAAGTGCCAGAAGAGAAAGAGGCTCAAGGAGATGAGTTCAGAAAGAGGGGGCAAGGAGAGCAGGAGAAGCTATGCAGGGTCGAGCAGGCCATGATAAGGCACTTGGTAATATTTTAATTGCACTGTAATGCCATTAAGTGGGTTTAACCAGGGCACCAGCATGACGCCCCTTTACAGGCCTCTCTGGCACCTGCTGAATGTAGAATGTATCAGAGAGAGGCACAGCTGAAAACCCCTACAGCGGGCACTCGTGAGGGGACGATGGGGACCCAGTCTAAGGGTAGATATGTTGTGAGGTATGAGAGACTGATAGAACTAGGTGTGGTACTGAGGGGGAAAGGGATGGAAGGAGAAGAATCAGAGATGGTACCTGGATTCTGGCTTCCTGAATGAAAAAGATGGGAAATACTTTGCTGAGAAAGGGAAAACCCTTTCTCAGGGTGGAGGGGTTGAAATAGATTAGAGTTCGACAAAATCTAGAATTCAGTTTGGGAAACAAATTTAAGTTTGAGGCATCTGTGATACATCCCAGTGGTTCAGAAACCACGTCACAGAGACAGAGCACGTAATGATCTAATTGTGTCTGGTGCATCCACATCTCTAATGCATGTTAGTTTGTACTAAGCTGTGTTCTCTTTAGTGCATTTACCAGAAAAACGCTTGGGGAACCTCAGAGATAATTCCACCGCGAGCCCTATTATTCCTATTATTCCCAGCCTGCTAAACATCCCAGAAGCAGTTTGTTTGCTCCTCAATCCTCAGGCATGTGGCACCTGCCAAATGAAGTCTGTTCTTAAATATTCTATCTTCAATAGCCCCCTGGCTCCTAACACATTTTCTTCCTGTGAGAATACACAAACCCTGTACTTTAAAATTCTGTGAAAGGTTTTGGACTATTCACAAATTATTTTTCCTTTTACTTGTGTCTAGCACATAAGTGCCATTAACTGGAAAATAAATCAGCAAAAGGCAAAAATATTTAGCATCCCCAGATAAAACAGGAATCACAAAGTACTGATTAAATTTATGATATCACCTTAGTTCATGTTACTGGACAGAAAATTCATCTCGAGTTCCATCTTTGGATCTGAACGAAGTAGGAAGAGTTAGTGGAATGCCTATGTGTTAAATACAATTTTATTTCTAGAAGTGACAGGGAAACCAGACTTTATGGAAAAACAAGTTCAACATCAGGATCTTTCATAGGAACGAATGACTTCTAGAAAAGCGAGCAATGGGACGTCATGATGCAATTTCTCTCAAAACTTGACAAAGCCTCTGAGATATACTTTCCCACTCCACAGAGACATCTATGCCTGACCAAGAATAATTACTACACGACGGGAAAATTGTTTGGTAACTAGCTTCTCAAATAATTTGTCAAGCTCGACCGCACTGCAGCATCTCTAAAAGCAACAGGGAATCCAGGCTGTTGGACAAATGTACTGTCTTAAAGTAATTACACTGCACGTTGAATGATCTGGAACTTATTTATGTTTAGAATTAAATTATATGGCATGCACAGAGATCACCAAGGAAGTCTCTCAAGTCATTTGCTCAATTCATGTCACTTTCCTCATAAATATGCACAGTTGGGTAAAGGCTTTTAGAAGAACAGAGTGGGGAAATCTTAAGTAAAAAAAGTAATCATTTTTAGTAGTTTTGGTTAATAAAAATAGTTTACATCCTTTCTGCAACTAGTGTTTTAAATAGAAAGCATTTTAAACCAAGGAAAGGGAGCCCTTTGACTCTAACCGTTTTCTTGAAAACCACATCTACATTAGCTGACCCTAAAAGGGAAAAGTTAAGAAGTTAATATAGACAAAACCCGGAGAACTGCCAGGCAGTGCTAGGTAGTCAAAGTATCAGAAGCCTCATCTCCCAGGCAGTATCCTCTCAGGCACATCAATAGTCCTGCCACTGACAAAGGATGTAACACGTCAGAATAAAAACTGCTGGCCTGAGTGTGGGATTGGTCTAGATGTTCACCTAAAACCCTCTGATATCTAGGATACATGATTTTATGCTACTTAATAATAAATCTTCCTCTATTCATTTCTTTCTTTCTTTTTTTTTCAACGCCTACAGCCTCTGGTCTTCCTAGGTGGTCTCCCATCCAAGTACTAACCAGGCCCGACCCTGCTTAGCTTCTGAGATTGGACAGGATCAGGTGTGTTCAGGGTGGCATGGCCATAGACTTCTTAAATACCTCAGGGGAGAACAAAAACTGGTTTCTCATATAGAGCATATCATATAATAAAATCGGATTTGTTAAATAGAGCAAAGTATAATGCCCTAAAATATAAATATCTCTGTCACAAGGCACAGGGTCATTCGAAGATAATTCAAAAGTATCACACAATTGTTTAAAAATCACCTTCTGTCTTCTTAGCAACCTCAAACTGTTTAATTCATCTATAAATGGGGCAGTCACAATATAATATACCAAATATTATAAGGAATTTTTAAAAACTAGTGTATGAGACATAGAAAAACAGAATTTTAATTCTAAATTAACTCATTAAAACATCAGGAAAAATAGCATGGAAACTAGTAAATATTTAAAGATACTCATAGAAATCTGATGCATCCAGTATGATGATTTTGATCTCTAAATCTCAAAGATGTATAAAATAAGAGGTCATATCAATTAAGACCTTATTAATATAATGTCTAATTGCAACAAAAACTTAGAATAAGTTCAAACTATTTTGTCAGAACTGAATTATCCATGGAAGTATGAGATGATGTTTGTGTGTGCAAACTACACAACACATATCCAATAGCAATCTAAATTTATAACTCAAACCGAGGTACAATTAAAAGGATTAGAGTTATTTTCAGATTCTACCAACTTCGGATATATTCAACGATTTTGATCCTTGAATGATGAGCAAGCATAATGTTATGTACTATGTTGACTGTTTTTCTCATTTTCATAATTTTCACCACAAACTAGTAATTTGTTGTTATTTTCACCTGTTTTTTTCACACGAAACACTAAGCTGCCCCAAATCCCACACTGTCTTGACCATGCACAGTTGCCTTGACTAGATATGGAACCGAATCATACACAATGATGAGGAAAATCACCCGACAGAGTTCAGGCAACTCGCCAACCACCGAACTCTTATGTAAGAATCAGCATTCATCTCTTTGGAAAAGTTACCATTAACTTCCTCTGCCTCACATGGTAAAAACTTTCAAGTTATTGCCACAACTATTTAGGTTATTGCTTAGTAGATCATTGATTCAACTGGAAGTGAAAAGAAGTATTGGTTGTTGGTCTCAGGGATACATAATTTTGTATTTACTCATTTAAGAAGTATGGTAATGAATTGTTATATTTTATATTTTTCCTAAACATCTATTGAGTGCCTATACACTAAATACTATGCTTTGCTCTATAAAAGCTACAAGGAAATCCTTATATACAGTAGTCTTTCAATCATATCTTTCAATTTAATATTTTCACACTACAACTTATTTAGTGTTTTCTATACAATAAAATTTTGTCATCCTCTCCCTGGTACTGAATGCATCCTTAAAATATATAACTATTGATATTTTAAGGTGATAGAATGAAGAGGATCTATATGGTCTGCAAAAATCTCCTATTTTCCAAAAACTTAAGAGAGGACGCTGAATATTCAAGTCTCACTTTCTACAGCTATTTTATTAGGCTCATTTAAAAATACAGTAACTGAAATACTTACTCGTCTATTTGACAAACACACATCTCCACCTCTTTCAATGCAGTCTGAAGTTTGCACAGCAGTTTTTGATAGATATCTTGGGTTTCTAAGTCTTCTTCTTTTAACAAATACCGGAGACCGTGACCATCCTGCTGTCCCAGGGAAAGGCCCGAAGGGGCTGCCATGGTCGTAATCGTGTGCTGAATGTATACCATAGGGCTCAGTTTCCCTGAAGAGGTAAAATCATGCCACAGTGATGTTTACTACCTTGAACTTAGAGTAACAACCCAGTGCAATTTATTTTAGAGGTCCAGGCTTAGAGAAAATAAATTGCCAATCCAATGCCAAATTTAATTCACAAATTTAAGCTGATGGGGAGTTGTGATTAAAAGCTAGGAATACGGTCCAATCCCACACCCTGATGGTGGAGAATGACATCATGCATCTCTTGCAGCTGCTCCCCTGAATGATTCTCATGGTTATAGGGCCATTTCCGATGAATGGTTTTCACAAGAGGATGAGCCGTGCCTGTCATACGGGTAATAACTGCATTTTCTCTCTATAAACACTTATGAATAATTGTCCAAATGATTATAGGGAGGAATCCTCTCCTTATAAAAGTTCAGACTTGTTTATGCACCAGGAATCTGCAGGAACGGTTCTGACTGCTAAATTACGTTTCACGATCAGATATAGTTTCAAAAGCTAACATACCAACGTACCTTGCTCAGATTTGTTTTCTTTATCATGAGAATTATGCTTCCTACTATCCAACTGAACACCAAATGCACTCCCCAAGGAGGTCGATGTTTTGGGATAAGAGACTTCCATCACATTGATATGGCAGTTGGTAGGGCAGAAATCACTGCTGTGCAGTGGGGAGATTTTAGATTTGGCTTGTTTAAAGGTGGGCCAGGCTCTGTTCTTTAGTACACGAGAAAACTGTAAATTAAAGAAGAAATAAAAAGCAGTTGAACACACAGTGATAATGCAAAACATTTCCCTTCTGCATCGTTCATAGCAAAATCCAAAGAACAATAAATCATGTCAACTGGAATGAGTGAAGTAAATTATACATTGTTAGAAATTAAATTGTTATTTTAAAATCCACTCATTCTTAATAAAGCAAAGCAACATAGACAGCAAATGCATGTGATTCCTTTGAAACTTTGATTGTAAGTTAAAAGAAGTGAATTCAAGTAACCAATACCACTTACTAGGACTCAAATTCACAGACTCCTGAGAGTCTGACTGAGAAATCGGTGTCCCAGGACACCAATATAGGGTCTCGATCTTTAAAGTGACAAAAGATGGCAGAATAGGATAGCTGTCAGGTCAGAGGTGGAAGAAGATGGATTATTCCAAACACTGTGAGTAACTCAATCCAAACCTGAGTTTGTGAGCTGTTTAGATAGACAAGGCATGGCAGAATAACAGGATGACAGGACGACAGCACCCCACCTTCTTCTGTTCAGCTCTGCGGAGCAGTGGGGCTGGAATCAGCCTGAGCACAGGTGAGCACTCCACTTTTGTGCCATTGAGAATAAATTGATACTCAAAGGATTCACATGACTTGCAAGGATGGTCGCTCCACTTAAGCAGTCTTGCAGTCCGAATGCATCTAAGCCTTGCCATGGTCTGTACAGCTGCCCGGCGTCTGATCCGCCCTGGCTCGTTGATCTCAAGCTCTCTTCCCCTTGATCTCTGTACCCGTCTGGCCTTCCCGCAGTTCCTCTCACGTGCCATCTACTCAGTCTGCATGCCCTACTCAGAGTGCCTCGGATGTCCTTCTTCCCTTATCACCATTCTGCCTCTTATGCGTTTTCAAGTTCTATAAAACCATCTAGAGGCCTTCCCTGGGCCCTGGCCCAGGTTCTATTTCTCCGGTTAGGTGCTAAGTCCCAGCACACTGTAACCCTCCTCATAATTACAAAAATTTTTCTTATCTGTAGCTCCCTTAGCAGATGGTGACCCCCACAAGGGTAATAACACTGATATGTCTGTCTTATGTATCACAAACAGGCATCACACAGAGTCAAACTGGATTCAAGTTTCTAAGACAAAGGACTGAGAGCCACCAGCACCCTGTGCTGTCGTTATGTCATCCTAATAACAGATGCGATGCTGGAAATCACTGTTTTTATCATTTTTAGTAAATTAAGGGATATGGATTAAATTAGCTCCATGCTCTTTTATTGCTTAAAACTATGAGAAGATCTTATCTATTTATTCTACTAGTAGAGTAGGAATTTGGGCATTGAAAAAAATAAAACTTAAGACTACTACTGTGTACTGTCTACCTTTTCTAGGTCAACGTCAAGAATAAAGATGTGACATCAAAAATCACATCTTAGAAATATAAGCTCACCATTAGAATACGAACTTACATGTATATTAAACTGTGTTTTCAGATCACATGTCTGAAGCTAGGTAGCTCAGAAAAGTGCTAGCGTATGGTAGGATCTAAATGGAACTCAACTGAAACGCAGCAATCTATCCACAAAATTCCTAACAGAGTTGATAGTAATATAAACTCTTAGTCAAAGGTTTTTTCACTGCAGATGTGAGACAAAAATCTCAGGTAAGGCTCAATAGAAAGGCACACAAACTGATTTCTGTCACATCATCACCACAGTAGGCAGTTACACTTCTCTTGCCTTCTTTCGTTTTAGCCAATGTCAATTCATTCAAAACTATGAAGAGAAGTGTCTACTCTGGGCCTGGTGTTGAATATTGGAAATGCCCTCATGGAGTTCGTGGTCTCATAGTTGACACAGGTGAAAACAATGTTATTGTCATAGCAATTATTACAGTTATGTGTAACATATTCGTATAAGCATGTATAACTATATGTATATTATAATTTCATAATAATTATAACAGCCAGAAATCTGGAAATTTTGGTAGGTGCTGAGAAGAGAAAATGTCCTGAAGCATTGCTCTGGGGCTCAGGGAGGGTAGGGGGAGACTCCCTTTCCGGTCCCCAGAGCTTCCTGCCTGCATTGCTTCCCCTCCCCACACACTCAGGAGGGGTGTGCAACCACAAGTCTAAAGGCAGCTGACATCTTTTAAAAGAATAAGTGTCAGAGAGAAAACTTCTTTGCTAAGAGCTTCTTTGGAGAAAGAAGAGCCTTATGAAAATAGTGCTGTCTTCCATCCTGGGGTGTCCCTAGAAGAGGGGATCAGGGCCAGAGAGACCCCCAGAGTCATGAGTTCTGAAAATGCGATAATACATTTTAAAGATCATAATATGTTCCCAGTATGCATACCCTTCTATAAATGTTTGTGAGATATTTCTGTAATGCAAACCTATAATGAAGAAGGTACAGTTCTTGTATTGACTGAGGTATGTGTAAAGAAAACACTGTGACTGGGCCATATAGAGTAACTGGCCCTGTGAACATGAACTTGGCATCTTTTTAGCTCCATCAAATGCAACACTGAGCTCATTAACCCACTTTGGAGAAGCTCACAAGGAAAGCCAAAAGAGCTCTTTTTTATAGATAAAAATTGTCATTTTTACATTAAAAAAATGTACAGGGTGTGGGGGCGGTAAGTTGAAACAGATGGTGCTTTAGACCCATCATAGATAGCACAGTCAGGCTTATTAGCACCTTTATTCATTCATCCAACAATGATGCATCTGGGGCTCCCTGTGCTGGTCACAATGGGAAACCCAATCAATGAAGCAAAGATTCCTGCCTTCTGAGAGGTTACATTCTAAGGAGAGAGGCAAAGGCAACCATAATAAGTCAATTATCTCATGTGAGAAGATGACAGATGCAATTCAAAACAAAACAGAGCAGGTCAGTGGGTTGGGAGTTTCAGAGGCAAGGTGAAGAATGACTGGCCGATTGCATTTGGAGCACTCAGGGCAGGACTCACAGAGAAGCTGACATTTAAGTGAAATCCCAAAGGAAGGGAGAGTTGGGGATGTGGACAGCTGGAAGAGAAGCCATGCTGGCAGAGGAGACGTCCAACACACAAGGCCCAAGGATGGTATGGTCGGTGAGCATCAAGAAGAGCAGAAAGCGAGGGGGAGGGGAGAGGAGACAGCACAGGAGAGAGAATGGGTGGAGGAAAAGAACAGATCATGGAGGACTTCCGAGACCACTGCAAGGACTTAGCCTTTACTGTGATTGAGATTCACAGCCATTTGGAACAGTCCATAGGTGGGCGAGGGCGGAAGCAGGAAAGCCAGATACAGGAGAGGTGACGGTGGCTCACCCTACATAGACTGTCAGTGATGGAAGCATTGAGAAAAGGATGCAGATTTTCAAGGAAGAGCCAAGCGAATGGTGTGACAGAAAGAGCGGTGAAGAACGCATTCAAGATTTCTAGACTAAGCACTGGGAGGAGGGGTCCAACTCTGAAAGAGAAAACAGCGGATATGACAGAATGCGGAGGCGTGAAATAGGAGTTTGTTTTTGACATGGTAAGTCTGAATTACCTATTAGACTCGAGTGGTGGGGTCAAATGAGCCCTGAGACTCTGCCACATGAAGGGGTTGGGGCACCAAGGAAGAACCAGCAGAGGACACTGGATGAGCCACCAAGAGAGGACAACACTGGGCACAGGTAGCATCACAAAAAACTGATAAAGAGAGGTACAAGGTGAATTACATCAGATGCCACTAAAACAAAGAATGTGATGACAACAGTGAATGAGCTTTGGCAAAGTCTAGGTCATCGGCGACCTTAAGAAGAGCCATTTCGGTTATGCAGAGGAGCCCAGAGCCCAACTTGAGTGGGTTAAGAAAGGTGAAGGAGATAGAAGGTAAAGAAAGCAGGTATAGGTAGCTCTTTTCAGGACAGACATCAAAGAAATGGCACGAAAGATAGAGAGGTGTATGGGGGCGACCAAGGGAAATATTTATTTTTTAATATAGATGACATTAAGGCATATTTGTTTACTGATAGGAAAAGGTAATTCTTGGAAATGGAACTTCAGGTTTTTAATGCATTGGTAGTTCATTCATGGCTTTTGAACACAACACATTTAAATTCGATTACAGTCATTTGACTAAAAGTCAAAATGAAACATAGCTTTCCATAATTCAGCGTTATTGCTTTTATCTCTTTTACAGAGAGCCTCCCTCTCGATTAAGTGTAAAACCCCACTGGCATGGAGTTATGAAAAGTTTACATCAGAAAACGGGGACATGGGGAGAAATTCGACCCACAACTTTCCCACTCCATAAATCAGTTTGAAGATTATGTGGCGTTAATAACTAAAGGTACTTGGAATAGTCAAAATAAGACCTTGCTTCCTCACTGTAATATTTCTGCAGAAACAGGAAGTCTCCCTTTCAAGCTCAGGAAATGTGTATATGGAGGAAGTAGCCCCAAATACCCCAAATAAGCCCAGCTATGGAAGGAAGTATTCTAAAACAGAAGACAGAAGCTAGAATTAAAAAGGGTTCCAAGGAGAATTTCAGGGGAGAACATTCCTCCACACAGGGCAGTTTTACACCTGGCTCACCCACCCATCCTGCTCCAGAGATTAGAGGCCTCTGAGGGCTCCTGCAGGCCTCCAGGAAGGTGTGGACTTCTCTCCCACCTGTGTCGACAAACAAACGTGGTCTGGACAACTGGCTGTGAAGTCAATCAGTTAAGATTACTGCAGCCTGGCTACAGCAAAGGTAGAAATCCAAGGGTGTCTATTTTTAACACCTAAAACTTTTAGAGTCAAAATAAAGGCAAGCCAGCCCCTTTGAAATTTTAGTTTCTATGGATACATTTTATTTTACAAAAAGAGGAGTGTTTGAAGCTTTCGTCTGTGACTAATAATATTTTTAAAGTCAATACGTGGAAATTAAAAATAAATATTCACAAAGGCTGTAGTTTCTGTTGATATGTATTTCATATGCGAATAGAGTTAACCTTATAAGACCTATTAATGCAATTATCTTAGGTGCCCAAATTTTGTTCAAACAGAAAAGATTCTTGACATATTTTCTTGGTTTCTCTATCTAGTGAGAAAGAAAGCCAATTATTCTAAATATGTTTATGAACAAGAAGGGAAGATGAAAAAGATAGCTTTTAAGGCACTTAAGTCCTAGATGACTCCAAGTTTCTTTTTATTTCTAAATTAAAAATTAAAATAAGAGCATTTCATAACACTGATACCTAGTCTGCCACTTGCCAGCTATGTGAGGTTGAGCGAATTCTCCATCTCCCTGAGAAAGAAGCAGGACAAGAGTATTCAGTACACACGGCTGTTTCGAAGCTCAAATAATAACGTAGCTACAAGAGCTTTCCATAATTCAGTGTCATCATTTTTACCATCTAAAATCACTGCCCATTACGCTCCACCTCTGCTT
Organism: Cynopterus sphinx; assembly: GCA_030015415.1. NCBI lineage: Eukaryota > Metazoa > Chordata > Mammalia > Chiroptera > Pteropodidae > Cynopterus > Cynopterus sphinx. The sequence goes on along the minus strand of CM057389.1, from coordinate 46,299,735 downwards.
TCTAAGCTTCCCAGGCTCCCAATTATTTCTGAGGAAATCGATGGAAGGCATTTCGCACTCACCAGAAAGGTGTTTTTGAGAATCTCTAACATTTGGGGGGAAATCCTGTACCTTTTCCTTCTAATCACCCACGACACACATTCCTTAGATTATCGCAAACCGTATTTTTTGTTAGAAACCAGGGAATGACACCATTTTCATCCACCATAACCAATTCATCACCAAGCTGTATTTATTTTACCTCCTACACAGGGCTTGAATCGATCCTTTTCTCTCCTTCCCTACAGTTCGAGTGGCCATCAACTTACACTTTTACAAACACATCTGATTGTTATGCCGCTCCAAAATATTACGGGAAAAATCGGATTTTGTCAGTTTTGTTTTTCCTTTGCCCCCAACTCAAATTCCCCTCCAATTCTTCACTGATAAGATCAACCTCATGCCCACATCTATGCTTTCACTTACAATATGTTTACTTGAGTGCCATCTCTCCTTCTCACTCTGATAAATCTAATTTTTGCAGCTTATAGCATCTAGCATTTGCTGACTTGATCCACAATAATTCCCCCTTTCCTGGAATGTGATGGTCCTTGTAGTCAGATCCATACCGTTTAGCACAGAAACTGTGTAGTACAGCGTCAATACAGTAAACAAGAAACAACCTGCTTCTGAATAAAAGGGAGCAAGGTTCAAATTCCCTTGCTATCCCCAGCTGTGTGCCTTTGGGCAAGTGACTTGACCACTCTGAGCTCCATCATTTTATCAGTGAAATTAACAGTGTGTCTCATATCACTGTGTTGGTAGTATTATACAGCACATGGCCACTATATAATGTCTCATGCAACGTCTGACACCTGTAGTAGACTACCACAAACTATCATGGGCCACATAACTCCATGGAGCACCATCTTATAGATCAGAGTGTGGCATGCCAGCATGTCCAGCCATTCATGTGGCGCCTCTTAGTAGGTTACACAGTCAGTATTATTAAGACTAACTTCATGCATTTTGACCTTTCTTCCCCAGTAAATTGTTAAGTATGGGAGGGCAGGCATCCTAAGTCAAGTGACTTAGCTCATATTGCCTATATAAAAAGTATGCATGTAGGAAATACTTTCCTATTCTTCCTGCTTCATCCTGCAAAAAAATTAGCTTGAGCTTTTGACCTACTCCATGGGCTTTCATGAAAGAGTGCATTAGAAATATCTGCCACACACAACAAATAGCTGCTTCTTTTGAGAGGTTATGTTAATGGGCACTGCCCTGCCATTTCCTGGCCTTGCCTCTTTGAAATCCAATATGAGAGGTTTCTTTTAGAACTCAGTCCAAGAAGAGCTTTGCTTCTTTTAACGTGTAGATATCACAGGGCCGCTGATAGATATGTAATAGACTGTGTTGCCCTTTTTATTTTGGCCATTAGGAAGCTGAAGTTCAAATATAATATTTCACTTGAGCAACCAAATAGAGTCTTAGGCCCGGTTTACCTACGACCATTCTTCCTTGGTGGTCTATACCATCTGCTCTAATATAGATTGCCTATAAACTTACTTGCTAATTTTCCTTCAAATATCCATCCTCTCCTTCTTCCTTTTAAAAATAAAATACCCTGGGGGTCTTAGTTGGGCATGTGGATGCCCAGTTTGAGATCACATTTCCCAGCCTCTCTTTCATTAAATGACTAACAGGATGTGTGTGTACAACTTCTAGCTCACACCGGCAAAAGAAATTCTTGACTCTCCACTTCCTCTTTCCCCTTCCAAGGGTCTGTAGCTTAGGCACGGTGGTGGTGAGCCAACTTTGACCTTGCAGAAGAGGGTAATATCCTAGGGGAGAGAGCAAAATTATAGAAGGATCCCTAGAAGATCATCAAGCCCCATTCCACTGGATTCCTACCAGTTTGGACTTCCACATGAATGAAAAATAAAGCTTCCATCTCAATTAAGCCTGAGTTATCTTGGTCCGTCTTAGAGCCCCTAAATCAATACTGTACCTAATATGCACTGATCCTAGTGTTTCACTTTTATTTACCTAGTGTACCTTGGTCCAAGTGTGCTTCTTTAAGCTACTTCCACTGCTTCTGTTGTATGAATGGAGAGGAGGAGTACAAAGGAAACCAAAAAAAGAAAGAAAATGACACACACACTCAGTGACAGCTTTGATAACCAGAATATGTCTGCACTTATCACAGCTTATATGGATCCATCTCTGAAATAGAATGTTCTCTTTTGAAAATGTGTTCAGAAGGGAATAAATACTATTTTGCATTTGTTTAGAGCATTTAAATTTTACTTCAAAGCATGGTCACATCTTATAGAGACAGGAGAGATTAAAAGGAAACCTTCTGTCCTTCAACTTCAACACAGCATATTCATGGAATCTGTCCCAAACTCAAATAGGTGAACTGAGTCCAGCAATCATGGAAAGACGATTAGCAGATGTGACAGTTAAGCAGAAATCTTGAACATATTTTCCTCATGTGAGTGAACTTAAGAAATTACAATAGCAATACATACTCAACTTAACAAGCCAAACGTTATAGACAGTGCTTGAAGGAAAACATAATGATCTCTCTTCCCCATGTCCTGCTCTACGTGAGGTACCCAACGTTGAGTTCCCTTGGGTTTCCATTCACGCGTTTCCCTATTGTCACACAGACAATTCTGGGCTATTTGGGCTTCTCTTTTATGTACTATATCAGGAACATAAAACATTTATAATTAACTCATATTGGTAAACATTGAAATAAATCATATTTCCTAGTAGGGTGGTACCAAATTTTAGCAACTAGCCTCATTTTAAGGAAAATAATGAGCTAGTCTCCTATTAATATAAACAGGAAAGATTAACACTTACTATAAGATGTTTTGGAGATCAATTTCTAATAATTTTTCCACTAAAGTATATTCTCAAATCTATCTCATTTTCTATCTCCTTTACCTTCACCAGAGTCTAAGCTACCATCACTCATGGGACTACTGCAATGGCTTCCTACTCGTCTCTCTGCCTCTACTCTGGCCCTTGCAAGCCATTTCTTCAGAGGGGCCAGCATGATCTTTCAAAAACCTAAACTGTATGAAGTTACCCCCTGTTTAAAAGCTTCCAATTGCTTCTCACTGATGTATGAAGAAAATCCAAACTCCTTCAAAAGTTCCAAAAGGTACCAAGCTTCCACAGCTCTTCCTGCTGGTCCCTGCCCAAGCCTCCAACCTCACACCTGGCCGCTCTCCCTTCTTTCTGCTCTGGGGCCTCTTCACCATTGGTTGCTTCAACCAGAGTGCTTTCCCCTTCAATGTAAATGAAGAGTCCCACTTGTCATTCAGACACAAGCTTTCTCTCAGAGGCTTCCTCTGGACCCCCAGTCTGGCATTCCAGCATGGCACTTCCCGCCACACTCCCTGTTTTAATTTTCTCATAACTGTTTTCAGTGTTTGATTTCTGCCCCCCACTTCAAGACATTTATCTGCTTCTTTGCTGCTTCCCTCCTCAAATGAAAGATCCTCTCTCTCACTGCCAAATTCCAGGTACCACAAACAGTGCTCAAGAAATATGCCAGATGAATGAAACAGTCATTTAAAACAGCCTGTGCTCTGTGTACCTTCTGATTAACAGCTCTGTTCCCAGTTGTTAAAAGAAAAGAGGAAGAAGAACTATGACATAAATGTAAAGTTTGGCTTCAGAATTAGGTAGCCAGGATGCAAGTCCCAACTCTATCTATTGCAAATAAGTCATTTAATTCTTGAAGCCTCAGTTATTATATTTGTAATATGTGGAATAATGAGCTAGCTTACAGGTTTGTAAAGATCAAATAAGATAACAGATTCACAGGTATTTTAAAACTCCAAAATGTTCCATGTACTTCATACATGAATGTGATCTTTATTTTAATAAATTGGTGCACACATACGTAAAAAAAAAATCAGGAATTGAATTAAATTTGACATTTAAAGAATAATTACATGCAAAATATATACTTAGAACTTTTACCTTTTTATAACTGGATATTCGCTGACATATGTGCTCGATTTTTTCACTGAATTTACTCTGAAGGTCAGTAGGAATCACTTCATTTAAAGAGTTAAAGCTGGTGCAGTTTTGTACAAAATGATCGTCACTTTTAGCCAGGGCTTCGAGAATCTGTAGTGAAATACACATGTACATGTACATGAACACACACACACACACACACACACACACACACACACACAAAGACACACGCAAAACAGAACAGAAAATAAAACCTTCAAAGTTAGTCAAAATTGTCACCGTTCCACAACACAAAGTGGCTCTGCTTTTAGTTGCCTGGGGTTTCTATGTTCAGTAAAACTTCAGTGAAGTGATGGGCTTGTGTGTTTGTCACCTCACGTCTTACCTTCTGCTGGCTAGAAAAGGCCTGAGGGAGGTGAGTAGACTCCTAAGACCCCTCGCTGGATAAACCAGTACACTCTGATGTGGGATCACAGGGCCTATATTTTAGTTAGAGTTACTCCGAACATTTTTTTTTTCTCAATTTGATAGTAGAACAACAAAAACTAAGGAAAACCACAGAATACTCTCCTTTCTTAATACTGAGAGCCCAGTGCAGAGAGTGCATTTAACAAGTATTGAACAAGCGAAAGTTTTCTTGCTAAAGGAACAATCAGTGTTACTTGCAGTGTCTGAGATGTATCTGAGAAAAGCATCAGATAAAAGCATCCTATGATGTATTCGATTAGTAAATCCTTTGGCTACCGTGAATCAATTATAATGCAGTGTGTGTGTGTGTGTGTGTGTGTGTGTGTGTGTGTGTGTGTGTGTGTGTATGTGTACTCATCCTACATCACTGAGAATTTCCAGTGAACTGAGAATTATTTATGTGTCCTATTCACATATATCTTTTATGTCTGTTCAAAGATCATAAGGATTACACCCTTACCTGACATTTTTATACCATCGTGTGAGAAATGTATACATGCTGTGTTTATGCGCTCCCTCACCACCCCACCTGCCTGTTTTGCAGAATACGGAGTGTGAGTTATTTGTTTAGCTACTCGTTTAAAAAATAGAGTTCCCTTTATCATTAGCCATGGGATCTTTGTTAAATTTCTTAATTTCTTTGACTTTCTTTTCTTCATGTATGAAATAAAAATCATTGAAATACTAATTTATGTACTTTTCTTATATAAAATAACATATAATTTTGCTAATTTGAAACAGCTAGAAAAATGAGATAAAATAATTCCAATAACTTGGTCACAAATTTCTATGTGGATCCACTTTAATAGTACAGTGTAGTTGAGAAAGAGTTGTACTTTTAATATACAGATTCTGTGTGTGTGTATATGTGTGTATATGTGTGTATGTGTGTATATATGAATAAATATACACACATACACACACACACATATATATAGTGGTACAATGTTGTTTTTTAAAAAATTGAATTTCAGAATACAAAACAAAAACATAAAATTATTTTGGTAATGGTATATTTATATTTCTATATTATTTTCTCCCACTAAAATTTTAAAAATACATGCTAAGTCAATCTCAACTATACATATTTGAAACAAGAATTGAGATGAAGAAATAAAGGTGGCAAAGCTATATGTCATTATTTCTTTCTTGGATACCTGAATCTTCACAGGGTGATATAAAAGCAGATGAAACCCTAAAGTTCTGGTCTGTGGCAGGTCCCACAGGACTTTGATCCATTTCGCTTGAGGAAGGGTCATGAAAAGCAAGCCTCTTCCTTCCTACATAGTTTACCCATTTGGATGAAGCCTTGCTCCCTCCCTACCTTGCTTTAGGCTAAAGTAAAGAGTAAGGATGATATCCTTTACTACCAAGAATTACACAAATGTTTGAGAATCGATTCATAAACAATCTCTAAGTTTTATGAAATTTTATAAAATAAACCTGAGACCTGCAGCATCTGAAAGTTCTTATAATGGATTTCATGACTTTACATACTCTTCGGAGGATTACGGTACATTAGGAAAAGCACCACCTGTCATAAAAACCGTCTGAAACGTATACACGATATGGAATTAACAAACACAGCAGACTTACTAAATGCATAGGAGCCTTTGCCAGATCAACTAACACTTACATGGGCTCAAGTCCCATCTGACTTAACACTTCGAGAGATCAGTAAAAAGGACAACTGTACATGTATCCTGAGTAACTCCAGGAAAAGAGAAAAAGAAAAGGAGGTTGAATGGAGTGACAGCTAAAATACATTTGCTAAGGTGGGGTGAAGGAGGGTTTCAGTTTGTTTCCCAACAAGGTAAGCATCGCTTACCTTGGCAGTAAGGCTGAAGAAACCTTTGGGCTCAATCATCTTCTCCACCACATTGCACTTTATCCCAGCTGTGCTGTCATATTCATACACGACCCCGTATTCCAGGTGGACGTTATCCACCGTCAGACTCACGTGCTCCTTCTTCCCATCGATGATGGCCATGGTGTTGAACTTGTCAATGACCTCTAGAACAAAGACAATTTGAGTTCAGCAAATTCATGAAGGGTTTGTTCGTCTTCTCAAATAATTTGAGTCTCTTCGAATAATTTTTAAAGAATTGTTTAGAGGATGGCTAAATCTGATGTGCTAAATGAAGCATCTATCCTTGTTACCATTTTAAAAACTAAGAACATTTAAAGAAATATGTTCGAGTGATCCAAATCTCACCACTGTAACATGACTAGTCTTTGCACATTCATTTTGATTTCTGAGCCATATGTACGTCTATTTATATCAATATAAACATTATACATACAATTTTATATTTTTTCATTAAAAGCATGCATGAAGTAAAGTCAGAATTCTTAAAACTGCCTTACACATTAGATGAATATTTTCTCAAAAGAGAATAAATACATAAAACCATTTGAAGAACCAGAAAAGAGATGCATAATAATTTTTTTTTTAGCAGAGAGGGTGCCTGAATTTTCCCAAACAGTATCTTCCAAAGATAGCTCATTGAGAAAATTTATCATCGTCGCTATAATAACATTTCCATCTGGAATATCTTCATATAGGCTTTGGCCTACAATTAGTCACTGGTAAAAAATAAAAACAAACAAACAAGCAAAGCAAAAAAACACAAGTAAGATACTGTTGAGAAACCAAACAGTAAATAAGAAAAAAATAGAGTGCTAGTAGATTTAAAACAAGCTCTAAAATAGCAGAAACAACAAATATAAAATAGGCAAAAGCAGAATGACAGTTACCTTTAAAATAATTAAGTCCAAAACAGCTAGAAATCTATTTCTAGAGAACCTCATCCAGCCATTCTGCCTTTCACTGTGGCCCCCATGATGATTAGCAAAAACTAACTCTAACTGAGCTAAAAAACCTACAGGATAAAGTCCTGAGATTCTTTCTGGTTTAAAATAAATAAGATAGTTGATTTATCAGCACAACTTTATCGCTCCAGTGAGGCTGAATATTTCTAATACTGTCCATGAACCCAGTGTTCAGGGAAAACAGCTTCTCCTAACTACCCCCATTTGAGCAGTGTGGACAGGGAACTTTCTGATTTGGTGCTGATTTGGAAGAACCTAAAACTGCAATAAAAACGCGCAGAGTCACCCAACAAATATGTGAGCAGAAGGATACCAGGAAAACAGAAAAGAGGATGCAAGACTTCTGTGAAAAAGTTTGAAACAATAATTCAAGGCATTTGTCAAATGTGAGCATAAATGTAATTGCCTCGGTCCATTCACCCTTGGCAAAGAAGTCACTGAATATAGCAATCTGCTGATTTGCTTTGCTGAGAAAATAGGATGACAAAGATCTCTCTGTCTTACTCTCACCTTCACATTCAGTTTGCTTCTTTCATTGTTGTCAATGTTACATATGATACGGTAAAATTACTGGACTCAAGAAGGTATTTTCAAAGAAACTATGGTCCTAACCTAGGGCTTCTCTCATCCTACTGTGCATACAGATCAGATCATGTTAAAGTGGAGTAGATCCCTGGAGGGGTGAGATTCTGCATCTTTGTCTTGCTCCAGGGGCTGCTGCTGCTGCTGCTACTGCTGCTGCAGCAGGTCTGCAGACCACATTGGAGCAGGAAGGTCTACACTACCTCTCGACTCAAAATAAAGAAACACACTGTATAACAGGTTTGAATCCTCATTCCCCCACTTTGCCAGCTTAGGCCACTCCCATAACCTACATAGGCCTCAATTTCTTCCCTCATTAAATAAAAATGATGATAATCATAACTTTTTGAGATTTTTTTGATGACATTATGGGATAATCCACGTCAAACATTTAATAAAGTGATTAACAAAGTGCAGTAGCTATTACATGTTAGCTGTTAGCAGTTATTATTGATGCATTCAATAAGAAAGTGGTTTGAACATACAGAACTTTCAGTAATTGGGATCAGGCATCCGCACATTGAAAAAGAATACTATAAGCAAATGAGGAGAAAAAGAAGGAACCCACCTTCTACTTTGCAGTCAAAGGCATCCCCGGCTTCATCCCCAGGGGATTTGGAGTTAGACTTTTGTCGAAGGTCTTCTTCAGCACTCTCAATGCTATTATACACCCACTGAATGGCATCTTGCTGGAAATAAGAAAGGGGGAAAGACCTCAGAGGGATCAGGGCTTCCTAAAATGCATATCCATTTCATAAACCTGCTTTGGAAGGAGAGTTGGCAATCTTATTTTTTCTTTTACTTTGTTTTAAAAAATCATCAAATTTGAAAGAAAAAGAAAATTAACATTAGAAACTAACAGGAAGTCAATGGCAACCATATTGTTTAACAAATTGACTTTTTAAAGCTTGAAGCTTTATCTCCCAAAGATTTGTGTTTAAATAAGATGCATTTCCTAAATGTCTTACTGAAATGCCTAAACAAATATATATAACCTAAAATATGTATAACCTAAAACAAATTATACATTACATTTTAAATAAGTAAATGTTAGATGAACAGTCTTCCAAAGAATCAGTCATCTATAAATGTATCAACAATTTAAAATCTCTCCTAACAGTTACATGTATTTTGATACACTTAACACTTTTTTGAATTAAATAAATTAGAACATCTTCCATCTCTTGGGTTCCCAAGTAATGCAACTATCTTTTAATCCCCCATTTCATAAATCACCCTATATTTTAACTGAAATAGCAGTTCTAGGCTTATTTAGATAAATGAGAGATGAAACAGCTACTAAACATATTCAGGTTTGTATTACTTTAAATTTATACTTTTCCTAGGCAAAACGATAAACTGAATTGCACTACTGGAGTGTGATATAAACTGTATTATCCATCTTCCTCCTGTATTATTAACTTTTCAATTGTGTTTCGTTGTTACATTGCTGTGCATCATGGAAATGCTAGTTCACATCTGGGCAAACACATCATGGTGACCCATTGTGGCCTCCAGTGACCTGCAACCCCAGTAGCCACACCTTTGTGTAGCTCTTTCCCACACTGATCCTGAGCTTAGTCATGTGATCTGATATTACCAAGCATGATGTAAACAGAGCTGATAGTTTGTAGTATTCCCTCTTGAAACCCAGACGCCATGCAGAAAGGGAAAATCTTGCTGAAGACTGGAAGGGAGGCCCTGGGCAGGAGCTCTGGAGAAAGAGGCCACCAGCAAAGGGTCATAGTGTCCAGTCAGTCCCAGCAGAATGTAGACCTGTCAGAGCCCTCATGGGAACCCACACCTGATCAACCCACAGAATCAAGAGAAATAATGAGTCACAGTTGTTAGAAGCCGTGATGCTGAGGGACAGTCTGCTTTGTGGCAATGGATACCTGATGGAGCATATGATTCATTTAGTGAATCTTTCTGTTCATTTGTTGTTTTTCTTCAACATCTGACTGATCAACACCTCTCTAAGAAGACAGGCAGGAAAAATGAAAAGGAATAAAACTCAAATCAATTTGGCTGCTTATTAAAATTCTGATAGAAGGGGAAAGATTTGATCATTTCAGAAGTATCCTTTTAAAAAAATGCATTCAGTAATACACTTCAATAAATATTTATTAACCAACTTACTATCAACAAGAATAACCTTTGCATCTACATGTGAATTCTAATTAGCTATGCTAGTTTGACCTTATGAGTAAGTAAAATTGATGTGGTATTTTCTTGTAGGTTTGGTATTTTGCAGGGTGTTAAGCCCTGGCCTATGAGAAAACAGCCATTCATCTTTCTGATTTGGATACAAACTCATACTCTCAAATCCAGAAAAGAGTATTTCACAGTGCATGCAGAAAAATACAAAATAATAATAATAATAATAATAATAATCTCCTTTAAAATTGTTTGCATTTAAAGTCCTTTTGCATTTAGTCAAGTAGAGAGGCTTTTCTCTCTACATCATGAAATAATAAGCTTCACTTATATGTTAGAATTGTAATTTTCTTTTTCTATGGCACTTGAAATTTGTATCAGAACAGTGCTTAAAATTTTTAAAAATGACAAGTACGTGTTGGTATTTTCTTTTCAGAATTAAATTCAATTACCTAAATAAATATATCCAAAAATCAATCGCAGACCCTGTAAAACTCACAAGTTATTATTATTTTTTTAATTCTAAAAACAAATATTGGAAGCATTTATAATTCATATATACAGACATAGGATGACCCTTGATGACCCTTATACATTCCAAAGCAACCACAAGGGTCAAGAAAACAATTTAAACCTTTGCATTTCAGTTTGATAAATAGCTATTTGAAAACTCATATCACAGTGAAAATGAAAACACCCTCAGAGACTTTTTAAACACATGATAATCCTGCAACAACAAAATGTAATCATTTAAACATAATCGATGGTAAGTAATTATGCAGATAAAGCAGCCAGGATGAGGTTTACAATGCTGTGCTTAAATGTGTATCTCTGGCAGAATCCTATTTTGTCCCCAGGGTCTCTATGCCAGTTTGCAAAGGCAGTTTACCTTCATTGGCCTCCTGTATTTCCTGCAGGCCGTGACATGGGCGATAACACTGGCGTGTGTCTCTTTGCTGACATTGATCCCATTCACCTTGATAATGCACTGTCCAGGGTGAAGCCCAGCTGCTGCAGCCACAGTGCCTTTAAATGCAAATGAGAACAGTGTCAAAAATCAATTTGAATGATAAGATTAGTTTCATCCCTTATGTAATAGGGAAGCAGTTTTAAAATGTAATAAAGACCAAGCTGGTACGTTTTAGATGAATTTAGGTATGATAGCAATGCCCTCTCAAAATTTTTCTGCTTTAATGGGCCATTCAAACAGGGATAAACAGGATATTTCCCCACCCCTCTAAGACTCAGTTTGAAGGGATATTGTAAAGGAATGTTTATAAGGCCAATCAGTTGTTTTCCCTTTCATATGGCTGCTCAATCCAATTTTTTAAATATGCATGTATAATGGCAAAATAAGAAAGCCAGAGACTTGTGGCTTATTTATTCTTCTTTAATGTATAAAAATCTCTAAAAATTAAAATAGCATTCACTTTCATTTTTTAAAAATGCCAACAATTAAAAGAAAGTCTTAAGGGGAAAAAAATTAAGGCAATTAGTAACTATAAGAGGATTGGATTTGCTAAGAAAAATAAGAGTTCTGGATAGGTACAAAGGATCAAAGAATTAGTGGAGAATAAAATTAACCAAATAGTATCAACTGTCCATTGTTTATTTGTATAGATATAAACTTAAACATGGAAGTGGCATATCCTACACAGTGACTTAAGATTTTCAGAACCTTCCAACTATTATTATGTGATATTCTGAGCAAGTGAACATTTACAAAGCATCATTAATAAATATGATGTATACAATATAAATGACTATAACACTTATTTTAGAAAAGCCTTTCTTAGCAAGCAAATTCTCCCATGAAACAATGATTAAACATCTTGAAGAACATATTAAGAAGACTATACTTTCTTCTCACTAAAATTCATTCTCAGGAATACTAAGTGGCTTTTCTGTATTGAATAGTCTTCATTCAGAGAGAAACATTTCCAACAGAAAGAACAGCCTGAAAAAAACCCACTGAGTCAAGAAACAACCCGGACATTTGGGAACATACAAGCAGTTGTTTGGAGCTTAGAATGGGATGAAGAGATACTGGAGAACAGAGCACAGCAGTCCAGTTGTGAAGTTCTTGGGTGCTGTGTGTGAAGTCCTAGGAGTCTGAACCTTACCATGAAATATGGAAGAAGTAAAACATTTAAGACTTTTAAGCAGAGAAGTAACACAATCCCACTAAATTGAGGATGAATCACTGGAGTTTAAGTCAAAAATGAAAATCACAGCATTTACTGCAATTTTTTAAGCTAGAATTAAGACAGCATTAGTTACAAAGGGGAGAATAAGATCAAGTATTTGGTGTTTGGTGATGGAGTTTATGTCGAGGCTACAGTACTCAAGGTCATCCCTATGCCTATAGACTCAGTGACTGAGCAGATGGAGTCATTTTAAATAAAGAGAGAATACAGAAGATAAAGCAGCTTTAGAAAACAGATGAAAAGTTCAGTTGGATAATACTGAGTTTTAAGGTGCTGAAGCAGCATTTGTATTTCATAAACAATTCACGTTTGTGTATGTGTTTGATAAACAATTTGATCTAGGCTACAGAACTGGGGAAAGAGATGTGGGCTGGAGATAGAGATGCAAGAATTCCCAGCAAAGAGGGTCAGTGGGACTGCTTCCGAAGAGCAAGAAGACAGAGAAAGGAAGAGGGAGCCAACAGTTAAAATGTCAATAAGGGCAAGAGCTTGCAGAGGAAAGAAAAAAGAAAAATCTGAAAACTCCCTTCTCAGAAATCAAGAGATGGATGGTTTAAACAAACAGGAATGGTCAGTTTAAACAAATTCCAGAGAAAGCTCAGTTAACACTCGGATTATCGATATCCATGATATAATCCAGTTAAGTCCATAATAACTGTTATAAGACAGACTTTGGAGACATGGGTGGGATGTGGGAGCTGCTGTCTACAGCATTGGGCTAAAATTCAAACAGGAAGTCAGGAAAGGAGGGCCAAAATGCAGGCAGCATTTTCGCAAGTTTTATCATAACAAAAAGGAGTTATCAGAGCATTACTCAGCAGCTGAGCTTCTTGCCCAGCTTTGCCATCTATACACATCAGCTGGAGGTCTCATTAAAGTACAGACTCTGACTCAGTAGGTCCTGAGAGACTGAGACTAGAAATGCTGAGATCTGCATTTCTAACTAGCTGCCAGGTATTGCCAATGCTGTAGGTCTGTGGACCACTCTTTGAGTAGCAAGGATCTAGTGGGGAAAACAAGAAAGAAGGAGGTTTTGTGTTTGTGTTCTAGTTTCAGATGCTTGTGGTTCTTTGTTGATTTTTAATGAGAAAGAATTGAGCATGTTTACAAACTATACTCTCATAATCCAATAAAAGGGCTGAAAATTCTGAAGGGGGATACCCGAAGGCGCAATGGTCCAGAGGAAGTATCTGAAGGAATGAGATCCAGAACATTTGGAAAGAGATTAACCTTGACCTCCAGAAAGGAGAATAGGCCTCTTCTCTAGAATGAGAGATAAGTTGGTGGTGGAGACCCCCACCAGGAAGGTATGTGCAGACAAGGGTGTGGGACCCTGGGGCCTTCTACCTGGTAGCATGAATGTGTCTGTGAGGTGAAAAAGGAAGTTCATTTTGGGAGATAGGAAGCAATTATTAGAAGAAAAAGAGGGAGCTGCACAGACACATAAAAGATTGCTGAGTAGAAATGTAGGCCCAGTGAGAGACAGCACAGTGTATTATGAAGACACTAATTCCATATTCATGATAGTATTTTTTCCTAGTTACTCAGGAAAAAGAGTGAAGAAAGTGGTTAGGCTGATCTGGCCTGGAAGAGCCTTAAATGAGGTGGCCTGGATGCACCTGAGGATAAGGATGAAAGAATCTTGGTGATGCTGGCAAGAGTGACCAAAGTAACCCACCACGGAAATAAGGCTGGACAAGGGAGGAAGTGGGGTCTTCAGGGATATAACTGACAAAGAGAAAACAATCTGAGAATTTCAAAGTGATAAGAAACCAAAGCAAGAGATTGTAGTTAGAACTTGACACAGTGACATTTTAGATTCCAAAGGTGAAATTCCAGTTACTGATACATTCCAGTGACATAGTGGCCAGGGAAGGGCTGAAGATAAAAAAAATGGAAAAGAAGTTTCTATTTTTTTTTATGGTAAAATTACAATACAAAAAGAAGCAACAGAATATCTTTTCATTTAACATCCATCTGAAAGGAAAAGCACATGAGTGTTTCAGAAGCAAAAAGCACAGTGACCAGACTCGGGCCAACACTATCACTAAGTTCCAAAGATATATCCCTGGTCCTTAAAAGACATTTTAAATGATATTGTAGGGAAAGAGGTACAACTTGATTCACTCGGGTTTTCAGTTATTTCATAGTACTAATAATGTGACTTAGTCCTTTTTGGTTTAGTAAAAATAAAGATATTTGATGTATCAATATTCCATTTCAGTAGGAGATAGGTCTCGTTTCAGTTTTATATTATCAATGAATTGTTGGAAAAGTTTTTAATGTCTATTAATCTATATGTTTAAAATTCTACATGAAAAGACAAGTTTTTGAAAAAGAAGATTCATTTTTATCATATACACATGAATGAAAAAAAATTTTTAATCTAATAAAGGTCTAACAAGTATGTTCCTGATAAATTTGATTCTGGCAGCAATGCCTTCTCGAGATTTTCCAGTCTAATGTTTGAGTGATCATATTAAAGTGCTCTACATTTTATGTTTTTCAGTAATGAAAAGCATGTATGTATCTTGATAAGATAAACACGAGGCCTCTTAAATGCTGATAGTGACACTTCTTGCTATAGCAGCAAGTTATTTACTGTGTTTGGCAGTGTGAGGCCTAACAGTTATTCCCTTAAACCATTACTAGAGTTAGTATACAATTTAAAAATACATATGATAACAAGAGATATCAATTGCAGATTTGCTCACAAAACAAAATGAGAAAAAAACATAAACATGTTTTGCATCACTAAAATTATTTAATTTAAAATATATTTTATTTTTATAAAAATAGATGATTTATAGCACTACATGAAGTAATCATACAGCAACAAGCTATAAAACAACACAGATTATTCTTAAACCTTAAAATTCACATCTTGGAATTACTGATAAAAATATAATTATTTGCCATCAGAGAAAAATACAGAGAGATGACCTTGAAAATCATTATATCCTTTGGTTAAACTGAAGCACGCAGAGAAATGATTTGGGGAGGCAACATTCACTTACAAATTTTTAACAATGCTAACTATGCCTTATAATTTTTAAGAGTTTTAAAAATGTTTGTCTTGAGAATATACTACCAATGACCTGATACAGCAAAGATATGACTGTGAAAATTCATAACACGATTATGCACATTTTAAACATATTCTTGTTCAAGACGCACTCCTCACCTCTGCCTACTGCGTGCACGACCGACGGGCCATACCCTCGGATCTGGAACCCAAGGCCCTCTGCAGAGTCGGGGATTTTCACGGTCCTAAAATCAATCAGAAAATAATGGAAGAGGACATTTTAAAAGCCGCAGTTGGTTAAAACAATAGGCTGCCCACTCCTTTATTCATTCTTTCAGTAAGTTCATATGGAGGGTGTAGCATGTGAAAGACACTGAACTTGAAACCCTCGAAGGAGACTCCATGCTGGGCGCCCTCACAAAAGCACGTGGCAGGCCCCCAAGGCAGAGTCCTTACTTGAATACTTCAATGCACAGTATGCCCTCTGGTCTTTGGCAGACCTGGCTTTGAATCCTCATTGAGTCACTTGGTAGCTGAATAACTAGGATGAACTTCTTAGATTCTCTGAGCCCGGTTTCCAGAAAGATGATGATGCTAAAACTTACTTTGCAGAGTATCAATGGACATTAAAAGAGATACCTCTAGTAAAATGCCCTGCGTTGTGCTCTGGAATATGTAGGTACTCAAGAAAATGGAAGCTTTTCTCCTTAGTTTACCGTTACAAAGGAGACATCAATGCACTATGAAATTTCTTTGTTAAAATTAATATAAAAGAAACACAGAGTTAATACATTTCTGCCCACTGGGAACTGCATCAAAGAACAACAACAAAGAGCTAGTTATAAAAAAATAAAAAGATGTGTCAAACACAACATCAAAATAATTTAAGAATGTGATTAACTTTTGTATTTATTCAGTGGAATTTTAAAAAGAATAATACATCAAAAGGTAAATCGTAAGAAGTTTAAAAAATATTTTCAGTGAATCCGCGTGGGAACAAAGATGAAGGGATGGAAAACCTGAGTAAGCTGTCATGGCAAACCAGTGAGGGATGTCCAATTTGACACTAATAAATGAGTTACTCCAGAGAAGGAAGCCAGAAATCAGATAGCAACGATGAAAGGCAGAGAACACAAGATAAGATGGAACATCATAACAATAAAAGTGAGTATAATAAATTGCAGTAGAGAGCAAAGACAAATGAATACAATGCAATAAATTTTGATGGATAGTCCTTGATGCCCAAGAAACAAAAGTGTTTTGCAAAAGCTGATGAATTAATCATGAAATAAATGTGACAGCACTTCTAGGGCACCTTAGACAGAGTCTGAAATTGGGTACAGTAGCTCTTATTTGCAGTTTATGAGATAGCCGTTGGAGCAGTTTGAGTGACACTGACCCTAGAACACTTGAGAAAGCCACCTACTGCATTTAGGCCTGAAGACAGAGGCTGCCGCCACAATTTAAAATATAACCTAGGCAGGCATTCAGGCATTTGGTGAGAGAAATGCACATTATCTGATTGAGGGAACTTTGATAATATTATTACACATTAGGTTATGCCCTATCAAGCGATCTGCATGTTGGTGGGATGGAGATCACAGAACTCATTTATCCTTTATCCTTAATTAAATAATTTGGGGTGTATAAAGCTTTATCTGCTTCCTCTGAAGAGCACCTTGTTACTAGTGTCTGCCAAAGATAAACTTGAAAATGGAAGATAACTAGGAGAAGAAAAAGGAATATATTTTCTGTGCAAGAAACAAAAAATAGAGGTACTTCATGCTTCTACATATTATGAATGGAAGTTCACCTTTGCAAAAGTAACCTAGAGCTTTCAGGCCATGTGAATTAGTCATTTAGGTTTGTGAAGAATTCATAGTGGCCTCTCAACTCTTTCGAAGCAGGTCTTCTATCTTTCTAATATTGCTGAAGAAGGTTGACCCCACTCTAGTTTTCAAGATTATAATTTTCTTAATGAAAATTTGTACAAAACACCATGAGATGTATTTGGTCATCATTTTGGGACTCCCTTCATAAAATGACCTTTGGAAAACATCTTTTCCTCATGGGAACATCATATTGTCCATTAAAGGAAGAATTAAATTTATTCAAGAGGAATGTTCTACTTCCTACAGAAAGGAAGCACACTTAATTATCTGCTATGAAGCCTTTTGAAAAATTCCTTGATGTTATCAAGTATAAAATACAGCTAGATTCAAAAGAAAAATTATTGTATTTACCTCTCATATTTTTGCTTTTTCCCCCCAAGCAGGATACTGCATAAATTATAATTATTATAAGAAAATATGAGAGAGTGAATAGGGATCATATATTAGAATGAGGAGAGGTTATAAATTTTAAATGAATTAAAAATAAAGAGGGAAAAAATGAATGCTCCATCATCCCCAGAACTGGTTTAAATACCATGTAAAATATGCTCTTGATATAATTAAGAAGCAATGAAAAAAATAAAAATAAAACAAGAGAACAGTAAAGCAGCATAAATGACATCACTGGAGTACATACTACGTGTTGAACATGTCACCAACTTGTTTACAAACATAGATTTATCCAATGTTCTCAGCAGCTGTGTGTCATAGGCACTCTTATCATCCCCATTTCTCATGCGTGAGGATGTTGAAAGAACAGTTAGAAAGCAAGTGGTGGAAGAGAGGTCTCAACCTGGACAGGAAATATCTGGTTCCGGACACCATGCATTGAACACTGAGAGAAGAGTCGGAAGATCCAGGTTCTAAACCTGCTCTCCAGCAACTGAGTCTAGGACTGAGGATCTGCCCCTATGTATTTAGTCTTGAAGTTGATGACTTCGAAGTCCTCTAACTGTTGAAATGTTTATCATCAGTGGTCCAGTATCTGCAGGGTTAATTCGGGGGCAAGGGGCCATGGGGAGAGCCTTCATGTTTACTAATGACTGCTTTGGAGTACTCTTCCTTGTGCCTTTCCTTTTCCTTTTTAAAGTCCCCAAAGCTTCTTTGCTGCTCTCTAGACCAAAGTCTTCCTAAATCAGGAAGTTTAATGAGTCACACTCACTCTTTCAGACTCCTTGGTAAGCTGCTGATAGAAGCTAAAGTGTTTACCTTGATAACTTTACACTGCAGAATCAAACCAATTACACTGCCTTTCAAGATAAAAGGTATACCCAGCTATTGCTGGTATATGTCAAGGCAGGGAAGAATACCCTATTCTATATGCTTAGACTATTTTCACAAGTAGTTAAACCTTTTGTTTTTCAAGTGATAACCTTCACTTGTCTAAAAATTAATAAAGTTGCTTATTGCCATTGGTAAGTAATATAATTAAATTTTAAACAGTAATTTTGATATAATCATAGGACATTAACACTAAACACTCTATATGAATTATCTCAATTAATTAATTGCTCAGACAAATGGAAACCTAATAAGGCAACATGATCATTAATGATTTCCAGAAGAAAAGTCAGTATCTGCCAAGTATACCCCTAATATCTTACTAATTTTTTCAAAAAAACCATCATAGAGTATAATCCCATTTTATAAATATATGATAGTGTATAGGTGTGTCAGTTAGAAAATTCATCTAACTCTGGATGTCAAAAGAATAACAATGGTTACTTATGGATGATATGGTTATAAGAAAAATGTCTTCCTTTAGAAAAATCTATACTCTAAATTTCCTATAATAAATGTAAGTTTTTTCTAATCATAGGTAGACGTATTTTCTAAATGAATGGACCTATTATGAAATACATGCAAGCACAGAAGTGTCTTCACCCAGCTGGATCCCACCTCCCATGAGAGTTTATTATAAACAGTGTCTAAACGGTGTCTAATCAACTGATACTCCCTGAAATTCTTAAAACCAGAGATGAAGGAATGAAATGCAGTTCTTTATTATTATCAACTATTCTATTAATTTTCTCCATTTATAGTCACACTTAGCCCAACCCAGACCCAGAAAATTTGGGCAGCAGGAGGAAATTATCATTTTTGCTGAAACTAGCTGACTTGAGTAGCAAGCATTTTATCATCATAAGTAATGCAGTTTTCCTGTCATCTAATGAGCAGTATTAGTGATGTTGGAAAGGTTTGAATGTTCCAAGCAATAAAATGATTAATTCTAGACATTTTCTTAGTTAACTTTTCTATTTTACTCATCTATGTATAATTTTTCTTAAATCTACATAAATCATACAACTTACTCTCTTGGCTTTGTGCTCACAAGAACTCTTAGAGGTTTTCTGCTGTTTAAGCATGATTTCAGGAAGCAATCGACTTCACTGAAAGGTCTCATAAAAACTAGGTCACCATTAATAGCAAAAATCTTTTTCCCAACTTCCATGCCAGCCATCTAAAAGAGATATAACAAAAACAATTTTAAGTCAAATTAAATTTTAATAAGAAACTATTTTTCATAGAATTAGAATCTGAAAAATTCTAGAACTTATAGGGTTTGACATTTTAACACATTTGCACTGTTTTTATACAAGTTCACAAAATGGAACCATGAGTGAGATAACAGTTGTTCTCTTTGACCCAGTTTTAAACTTGATCACCTACCTTTATTGAACTTCTCTTTCTCCCATGACTAACTATTGTATTCTTCCTGTGACTCTTCTGTTGTATTTTTTGTTCCTTTTCTTATTTCATCCTTTTAATAATAGTCAAACCCCAGGTTAATCTTTTTGACAGTGTTTTCCATCTATACGCAATTAACTCAGAGTTTCAATCTCAATGTAGACATCAATGACAACCACAAATGCAAGGCTAGCCTAACAAGTCACAAGTGTCTCCTGCGCAGGAGAGAGAGGAATGACTCAGAATCCAAAGAAGAGAGTTCCAACAAACATAGATTGTAAGATGCTGAAAAGTTGACAAAGAAGAAATTACCTCTCCATGCCAACCAGGCTACTCTCTTAACCACCCCCACTGCCTATGAACTATATGCTGTTTTGGTTACCAGATAAATGATGAAGACCTAGGAGAAGGCATTTTATCTTTTGAAAATGTCTGAGAAAAACATTTCTTCTCACAGAATATTAATCATTTGTTGGCAGGGCCCACTAATAGAGTATGAGTTGGCCAGAGTTATTTTGCTCAACATTAATGTACTATACCTAAAGCTTTGTCTTACATGAATTTGTGTTTGATAAAAGGCGGAGACCTTGGGCATTAGCAGATGGGAGGATGGGTGACAGTTTACTACTAACTGTAAAGAGATTTAAAGTTAAAAGCCATGCCTCATTCATTCTCACATTCTTTGTTAAAGGTTTAACTATTGAGAAGTTTGCTGGAAAAATAAGCATCTTATAAACCAGGCAGCAAGGTGAGAATTCTTTAAATCTGATAAACTTAGGACATAACACTGGAAAGTAGGTTCTATTGGAGCAAGAAATTTTGTCTGTTTTGTTCACTGCTGTATTTCCAGAGCCTAGAACACTGCCTAGCATACAGTAGGTACTAAATAAATATTTCTGAATGAATGAATGATCAAGAAATGTCTTTTTTAAAAAGGCTAGTGAGGTGAGAGAACATGAATTAACATTAACCCAATGGAAAAATAAGTCAAAGCATGTGCTTCTGATGGAATCTGTATTTATGTGACAGTCAAAAGTGATAGGAAAATAAGACACAGCCCTTAAATTAAGGGAAGAACACTCTGCCATACTTAATACAATCCCACCCTATGCAGTCTCCACAGGGTTTCAGGCTAGAATCAGGAGATTCCCAGGGGCACAGATTAAGCCATCCGGCCTCCCAGGAGGCCAAGAAGTTCACTGCTATAAATATCTCCAACTCCTCCCCTTCCCCTCCCACTCCCACTCCTGAGTGCATGGACATGGGCTCCTCTGTCACAGGTCCCAAGAATATTTATAAAACCTCAGAATAAGATTATTCAGAAAATTAGTTTAAGAAATATACTTAAAGGCTGATTTCAATTTGTTTAGAACTTTTATATTTACATGGCATGGGAAACAAATTTAAATAAAAATGCTAATTTACATTACCTCAGCATTAGACCCCTTTTCTACCAACTTAATTATTGGAACTTTATTTTTGTCTTCTAACCCAAAACCATAGCTGCCTTCATTGGATTTAATCTGAAATGCAAAATATTAACATTATTAATAAAACAGAAAGGTTGCAAATCAAACAGAATGAAACAATATGTTACTATCAAACATATCTATGTAATCTCTGTTAATATCTAGTCAAGAAAAAGACATATAACATATTAATAAACTTACCAATAATGATTTAGCTATAACATTTTCCACAACTTTTAAGTCATGTTTCATAAGTCGATGTTTCATATTGGATCCTTCCATTTCTTCATCCGCAAAAAAACGAAAAAGTAGGGGTTCATCTTTGAATTCACTTTTTTCCAGGACTATGGGAACAGAGAGATGCAAATAATTTCAATTATTCCAAAATTCAAAGTATTTGTCCATGCTAATAGACATTCAGTAATTGTATCACGACCTCAATTTTGTGCTCCTAGAACAAGGTACATTTACAAATATCCCTATGATATTTTCTTATTTTTGTCTATGATATCAAGCCAATGTTTCCTTTGAATTACTGTTATCCTAAAGCAGCAGTCCCCAACCTTTTTGGCATCGGGGACTGATGCTCCTATGAGAATCTAATGCCTGATGATCTGAGGGGGAAACTGAGGCAGTGATGCTAGTGCTGGGGCGCAGCTGCAAATACAGATAAAGCTTCATTCACTTGCCCACTGTTCACCTCCTGCTGTGCAGCCTGGTTTCTAACAGACCACAGACTGGTACCAGTCAGTGGCCCCAGGGGTTGGGGACCTCTGACCCATTTTCCAAATTAAGACCTAAATTTAAATAAAAGATCACATTGAATCGAAAAATGTATACAATCTAAAACATGGAAACCCACAGGGTTTTATATACGTTGCAAACATTTTAAGTGTGTTTTTAATATCCTGCACAATCATGGGAAAATTCAAAGAGGTTAACTGTGGTCTTTATGCGTGTGAGCAATTCTCATTGTGGTCGCTTTGTTCTAACATTTGAAACCAGAAATATGTCTTCTGGGAGAAATGTGATTTTAGTTCCCAGTAATTCCGAGTTCTGTTCTGTTTAAAGGCATTATTCTCAAAAAACCTTACTTCTGCAAAGGTCAGTTTTCCCCCTTCATCTGAACATTAATATTGCCCCCCAAATCTCTAAGATTCCTGACATGTCCTCATGATACAAGGTTTGTGTTTTATAAAGACTTTTTTAAAATAAGGCTTAATACTGATAGAAAGAAAATTTGTGTTCAGTGGGATCCTGACAGCAGTCAAAATATGTTAAAAGAGAAATCTTCTCTATTTTGATTTATCTTTCCTTAATTCCTTGAAGAATGCCTGTTGGGACAGATCGATTTCACTGAGCCGAGAGCTCAATGGAAGGTAGTGGTCTCATGGCACAGTACAAAATTAAAGATTTATGATGAGACAGACCTGCATTTAAGTTCCAGATCTGGGGGAAAGTTACTTAAACTCTTTGAACTTCAGTTTCCTCCTCTGTGAAACGAGGGCCATAAAACCTTCTTCATAATGTTGTACAAAATCAAAATGAGGTAATAAATGTGAATAACATGACACATGGTAAGCAATCATTTTTGCTTACCATGTTTACCATATTTATTTTTTTATTTTTACAGAGTTCCAAATAATAATTATTGACCACATAGATGTATGTATTGATCTTTGGATGACACCATCAACCACAAATTAAAAAGTAACACAAGTCATCGCTGACAATAGAAACGAGAATACATTTGAGATGAAGTTAGGTCTTATCTACGTGACCTAAGCAGTTTCCAAAAACCTCATATGATGTTTGCTGTTTTCCTCCACGAAACAGCCTGTCTATCAGGAGTGAGAAAGGACAAGGCTGGCATGAGCTGTGATTTACTGATGAAGACTTTC
Source organism: Cynopterus sphinx (assembly GCA_030015415.1). Lineage (NCBI taxonomy): Eukaryota > Metazoa > Chordata > Mammalia > Chiroptera > Pteropodidae > Cynopterus > Cynopterus sphinx. The sequence goes on along the minus strand of CM057389.1, from coordinate 46,276,530 downwards.
ATGAGAAAAACTTTTGTCATAACTCAGTATTTTAGAATAAATGTTGAAGTCAAATTACTACGTATTTATTACTGCCTATGTTCAGCTTGATGTTTTAATTCTCAATTATGGTATCATTTCTTCCATTCAATAGTTTGCTGTTCAAGGACTGATATTTCTCTATCACAACTGATACAGAAAATGAAGTCATCAAATAAGAAAAAATAAATAAATCTTCAATAAGTAGCCAAAAAAGACACAGATTTTTTTTAGAGGACTATAATGTTGTTCTCTGAGGTAATTTTGAAAGTATTTTTATAAAAACAAAAATAAATATGTAACTGTATATGCTCTTATTTAATCACTTAAATATATAATAGCATTCAAAAAAACTATGAGTCTGATATGAAATGGTTTTAAAGAGGTACATGAGCCATTTTTTAAAAACTTCTCAGAACAATCCCTTGCTCTTTGGGAATCAGTTACAGTCTAGAAAAATAGGAGAAGTCACAGCGACTGGTAGATAACAGCAATTAGACATAAAATGGCACAAGCCACGAACCTGAATGCACACATGGTGACCCAACATGGAACACTGTGCCCTACATCCTGTGCCCTAACAAAAGCGAAGCAGTGAAATACACCTGTCATGAAATACACCTGCAAGCTTCCAGAATAAGAGTCCTACCATGGTGCATAAATCCATTGTCACAGAGTCCGACGCCAAATATCATTGCCTCTTCTCTGGTGCGGCAATCCCCCTGTCAACCATAAGAGCACCACACAAGTTACTAGGCAGCCGGAGGCATGCACCTTACGACATTTGACATTCCAGCACTAAACTGACAAAGCCGTTCATAGATCATGGCATGCATTGCTTTCATAAGCCCACAGCATATCTAATTCTTATAAAACATTTACTTGATAACAAAGATTTAATGTCTCTTGAGAAAACCTTTACTTTATTAAACATGAAAATACCTAAGGAACTAAAATTTATTGCTACCATAAACGATCCTTTTCTCTTATTTCTTCAATCTTATACTGCAATTATGGGTCAAGGAAATATGCCACATAAGAAAACACACTAAATAAAGCCAAGAAAATGGCGTTATGCATGATCTCTGCTATCACTTTTCTTCCTCCAAATGGTCTTGCTCTGTAAGAAGCCTAAAGAAACTTATTAATCTAAAGTAACTGATAGGATACTAAGAGTAAATTGTTCAGCTGAGCCAGCAGATGCTTGCTTCTCTTTCACTACCCTGCCAAAAAAATGATCAGATCACAGAACTGAATTTGCAAAGGAAGTCCAATGCAAACCTGTTATGATTTTAACCTAGAAAACACTTATTTTATTTATATAAGTATGGATTCATATATATATGTATGTCTACATGTATGTATGTATGTATGTATGTAACTTGACAATTGCATGTTTTATATTTTAAGAAGTGCTTTCTCACATATTATCTATTTTTTCCCCCAGTTCTATCTCTTAGTACTTAGGTACTCTACCAAATCTGTCCTCTCTGCCTTCTGTTATATTTCAAGTCAACACCCTAATCTAGTGCTTCTTCATCTCACTTCTAAATTATAATAATGCTTTGTACTTTATCCAACATAAGCTATTATAGAATTAAACTTTCTTATACAGGAATTTCAGGTTCCAAAACTTTTTTAAAACTTTTTTCATCGTTGTTTTTATCATCATACCATATCAAAATTTTCTGTTGGGCTTTCAAAGCCCAACCCTTGCTGGCTTCACTCTACCTCTCCAGCTTCACTTTCTAAATATCCACAACTTTGGTTCCAGTACAGTTGTTGCCTGAAGTCTATGCTTATTTTCATCCTTGCTCTCACTCATGTAATCATTCATGCCCACAATGCCCTTCTCCTTGCCCTCCGCCCATTTAAATTCTCCCTATCTATCTATCAAGGATCAGGACAAGCTCTGCCTTGTGCCCTCACAACTCCAACCCTCACTGATCTTCCTGTCAACTAGGAAAGCACTTCTAATATGTACCTTTGGACAATGCATCTGTGCCCTTTTCAAAATCTAGCTGTTAAGTAACTTTTATACATTTATTCAAAAGATATTTATAATTTTTTTGCCATATAACGTGCCAAAGTGTTAGAGATAATATAGTAAAACATGCAAACTCAAAACACTTTTCTTTCCTCAAGTAATTTGAATCTAATGAAGGATTTGGTCACTTAAAATGTGGTATATAATAAGTACCATTATTAAATTCAGTCAGTATTCCCAATCAGACATTATACTAGGTGCTAGAAAAAGGTTAAATAAGCCCCTGCTCTAAGAAACATGCATGCCAGGACAGTGACAATACAACACGGTTTTTGCTAAGACATATATATACCCAGGGAACTGGGACCACAGAAGACTCTAAGCCCAGACTGGAGGACCAAGCAAAGCTTCTTAGGGGAGAAAATGGTGGAACAAAACCTTAGATAATATGAAAAAATTAGTCCCATTGACTAACAGTCCCTTGCAGGCAGAAACCATGGCTACTTCTTATTTTCTTGGTTTGCTTTATTTTAACCATCAAAGCACTTGCTTAAAAGCTAAACTTATAATAAGAATTTGTTTAATAGTCATGAACATTTAATTGATTATTCAATTGATATGCTGGTCAGACTATTATTTTATTGAACAAATGGTATAAAAAGGAACAGTCTAAAGTGATTGCTATCCATGTGCCTTTTAAAAACCCTACTTGTGCCACATAGAACTGGTGAGAATTAAAAGAGAGCACAACAGAAATGGCTTTCGTTGTGAAGAAAGAAGGCATTACTTAATTATAAAATGTGACATAAACAAATCACAACTTATGTGATTTAAATGATGTTTTAAAAATACATTAATGCTCTTGCTACATAAGGAGTCGACTTCATGGAATGAGTTATTTATACCCCATTGTACTAGAAGCAGGACAACAGCAAGTGAAAAATGTGTTCAGAAGTGAAGTCATCACGCTTTCCATGATGAATCTGTCAGATCCAGAATATACCCCAACATATAAAGACTATCTTATTGGAGGCAGTTCTTTATTCTGTCCTCTAAAGTTGTACAAATCAATTCAGTTTCCTGGTCACTACTGGCAATTAAGCTATATTATCACTTGAGAGTCACGGCGGAAACAGACCTTTACTTTTCAGATAAAGAACTTTAATTTACCATTCTCTTATCATTCTATTACTATGTTTGCGCTCTGCAAGCCAGCCCATGTTTTCCTGATCTGAAGCTAGGCAATAAGAGCTAATTATGTCTGATACTGACATTCATGTAAATTTTACAGTATCAGAATCATAAAGCTTAAGTGACAGAGATGACATGTACAGCTATTAGAGTAAGAAGTAAATGGTTGTGAAAATAAAATCTATAGAGATTAAGTGCCTTGTCCAAGTTTGCAAACTACTTATTGACAGAGCTGTCATCAGACGCCAGGTTCCCTGAGTCTCAGTCCATTGCAATTTATACTATGTATAATTTTTATAGATATTGTCATAATAGACCACAAAGCAAACCCGAGGGAAAAAACATCTGTAACTTGGTTCAGTTTTTTAGCAATTTATTCTTTTCTTCTAATGGTCAAGTTTGGAAAGTAAAAATGAAAAATGAAAAAAAAATAGTTGGTAACTGACTTCCTAAATCAGAAATTTAAATATTAGCACCGCTTTTACCTCAAAAAGTTTTTCTTCAGTTTTCTCACATAACCAACATATAGTCCAAGTTCATTTGAATTCTATAACATTAGAGTTCCTATGTGAAATTTTGACTCTGATACCAAGTACAGAATCTGTTCCAGTGACACACTTTGACCACCGTACAGGTTCTGATACCAGTAAACCCATTAGGTGTATGAATTCGGGTTTTTATCCAGAGGTAACTGCAAGTCTACTCTAAAATCCTAACTTCTAAGGGCTATAAAATATTAAAACAGGTGGTCTTGGATAGTTTAGAAATATTAAATAATAAAAATCTCAAAATATATGTGTACAGATGAGCCATATGTAAATTAAACATTATTTGAAAAAATAAACATTTTTATGATTAAGTATCAAATGTTATCAGCCACTTGTAAGAAGAAGTAGGCCACTTTCTTTAGCAATGAAAAAGTAAAACTATTTATGAAATTGACTCAAACAGCCAAATGAATTGACAATATTTCAACCAAGCAATATGCCCTTCCTCAAAATAGTTAAATTCTGTCAAAGTGGATATCAGTTTTCTTAGCCTTTTCTTTAATCAAGGAAAAACATTTAATCATTTTATTAGTTGATTAGTACAGTAAAACATTTAAATAAATTTATATTTGTATTGGCTCGATACCCAGATTAGCAAATGCCATTTTCTCGATACCAGCTATCAGCTCCCACATTTGAAGAAGCAGAATAATAATGACAACAAATTTTGTACCTTCTTATTTATTTATTTTTAATTTATGTATTTATTAATGTACCTTCCTATTTAAAATGTATGCAGATGGTTATTACAGTTCATATTATCAAAGAACAATTATTATCTAACAGAAAACGGCACAGAAAGATTAATTTGCTAGGATTAATAGATAGTTTAAAACAAATTGGTGAATAAAACATGCAAAAAATTTAGTATATGCCATTGCTACTCTTCAGTGATATTCAAATTACACTTCATTTTTTGATCTAAGTATCTCTGCTGATAATTTTAAAATAGAAATAATCTCTTCCTGAAAGACAACATAGTATAAAAATCAAGCCTGAAGACTCCAAAGCCAGATAGATTTTCTAGATTCAAATCCTAACTTTGCTTCCTATTAGCTGTAGGAATTGGTCAAGTTATTTCATTGTACCTCATCTGCAGGCAGAAATATTATTATTATTATTTTATTATTATTATTATTAATTATTATTATTATTATTAATAATAATACCTAAATCACATGCTTAAGTTAAAACCACAAAGAATGCAACTCAGCAACTTCTATTTGTCTATTTACCTGTGCAATTAGCCAGTCTATCAGCTTGTTGGCCATGACTACAGATTTGTAGGTCCTTAGATGGTAATCTTTATCTCTATAAAGAAAAAAGAAACCATAAATGTTAAGGAAGGAGATAAGTGAGCACAGGGAAACATTTTGTTTAATCTTAGTGTGAAATAGGAAGTTTATTCAACATAATCTGAATCAACTGTCCACGTTATGTGTAAATAAGAGAGGGTTACAAAGTTTGTTTGTAAAACACCTGAAAACTCCATCAGCTCACAGCAGAAAAGACCCGCAATGACACCAAAACGGACATTTCTTCTTTCACATGTTTTTATATCCAGAAGATCTTTACTGCCATATTACTTGGTCAAAGCTTAGTAAAAATATGGTTTTCATTAATAAAAAAATAATAATATATTTTTCCCCTTTAAATAAAGATAGGATTCAAAAAAAAATCTCCTCAAAATGTGAAGAGCAAAGCAATTCTTTGAATTTTCACTTTTGAATTCTCCAGGAAGGTTGGATTTGCACTGCAGCATGATTGGCTTGCCTGGGCTGTAGAGGAAGGCTTTAGGCCTGTCACGAAGGAAATACACTGAGAAACTTGTCATTCATTTTGTCACAATGACACCACATCCCCAGGGAATAAAGGTAATCAACTAGTCCCATGTCAGACTCTCCTTTCAATAGACTCTTCAGAAATGAGAAAACATTCAAAGTTTAGTTAGTTACCAACAAAAGTGCCCATGATCAGGACGGGGCTGCACGGGCAAAAATCTATCATTCATTTAGTTTGACGGCCTAGATCAAAAGGGAATGAGAAAATGACAGTCTTTTCAAAATCCAAACTGTAAACAACTTGAAGTGATAATTACTAGCTATATTCACAGTTCTGTAGCCTCTGTCAGTAATTTACAATTAATTTTTACATCATTTTATCCACTTGTATAAAGAGCTCCCTAAAAGGAAATTTCTGAGATTTCAACAATAAATGTACTAGGTTAGCCAATAATCAAAAGCAAATTTTTAAAATCTTTTTAAATCTATCTGACTATTCTGATACCTCATCACCCCTTTCATCCTGATTCCCATAAACATTACTAGGAAGGAAACGAGAAATCTATTCTTGATCGTATGTGGGTCTGTGAGTTCTCGCCCAAGTAATTTTTCTTTTCATAAGCTGAGTTCACACATATTAAAAGCATGATTATCATACATTCCACCTGTTTTATGGGGTTTTTTCCACCATAAATTTTCCCTTGACAACTCATAAGCAATTGTCATTTCTAGCCAAAGAACAATTCCCTCTTATCAGCTCTTACAGAATAAAATTTTCTTGATAAGAAATCCCATCTGCCTAACATATATTTTCAGAACACATTTTCTCACATATAAACTCTACATACACACAAGTGAAGTGAAAAAATTTAACCGTTATTGCTTTCTAATAGTTTAGCAGGAAAGTGTAAGTTAAATACCACTTGCTACTGATTTAAGAAAACATCTTTTATTATTAAGTTATCCAAAATATTGGCCAGAGAACCAACAAATATAGGTTCTTTTTCCTCTTTTTACTTTGAGGGCTGCTTGTGAAAGTGGATAGGGTACGTTCAGGAGTAAAGGGTAAGATTCTGTTTTCCCCTCCAGGACCTGCAGTGTGTTCTCTGTGAAACATTGGTGGGTGTTCCAACATACTTAAACAGCAACTTCTGAAAATTTTTTTTCTCTAAGCTCTGCATTTCCTGGGAATTGGAAATCAGACTGAAAAATAGAAAAGCTGTACATCAAACATTTGGATTCTATAGCTACAGGTGAAAAGCTTGTTTATTCATTTTGAAAAGAGTACATCCATTTTTTGTTGTTCTGAAAAATACATGTTAGTCAATAAACTTCTAGTGATATCTGGCCATTTGAAATTAGTTTACCATTACATTACATTCTATCAGTTAGTGTACTTCAGTATATATTACAAAGTACTATAACACTTCTGGTAATCCCCTCCACTGGTAATAAAAATGTAAAACTCAGTTTTTCACTGTCTTGCTAAAGAGACAAACTGAAAATTAAGCCTGATTCTTCTTCAAAACAAAAGGCATGTCTCTTCAGAAGGAAAAATACGCTAGAGAAAAAAATTATTACTTATTAACTCCAAAGTGATTCTTAATTTTCAAGTACAAAATCTTTTCTTTGCATAAAAGACCATTAGAAGGATATATTGTGAAATAAAATACACATCCAAGATTGTGTTATATGATTTAATTTACAAATTAATATATCAGTAATCATAATGGTAAATATTTATAGTAAACAGTATCTCCAAATTCCTAGTCAACTATTATTTATTAAACATTAACTAAATGTGGTTCATTTCATTATTAAATCTATAATTTACTGTATATTAATGGCAAATAATTTTAGAAATTAGAATAAAAAGGATGGGAAAAAAACTGTATAATTACAGCCTCAGAAAATTTAGGAATATTTTGAGATAAATTGTTTCTTAATCTTAAAATTAATTTTAAAGTAAATCTTAAAGTAACCTTAAAAAGTAAAATTTTAGATCTTGAACAAAAAAAGAAAAAATAAACCAACAAGTTCCAGCTGGATAATATTACCTAATGTGCAATAAAAATATTTCCATTTAAGTCACACAGCACTTAGAAACCAAACTCACCTGATCACTGGAGTAAACAGACTATGAAGACGGCAATATAATCTTACACCCTATTGTAAAATAAAAACATGTCAAAAGTAAGGATGATCACTCAAAAGAAAGGACATATCAATGAAATTCTGAAATGAATATATTCACTGTTGACATTCAGGAATCATTACGCAATCTCAACCAATTAAAAGTCATTCAAATGTTACTACAACATAAAGATGATATGACTTAAATCATTAAAAATAGGATTAAACTGTGCTATGAATTTGTCATACGCATATGACATATACATATACAAAGGGCTTTTTAAAATTACTTTTCTTAAAATATAAATTATTTAGATTTAATGCAAACAGAAATTGAATTTATGTAGAAATACATCATACTACTGGTTTATTATATGGCAATAATAATTTTGTCAAGTGTACAAATAAACACATTATACTAATTTTATATATTTGTATTTTTTTAAGTTTATTCACATGTCATGACCACTTGTTCCTACATGTGAAAACATTTTTATAGAATATAACCTTCTGAGTGACAAAATTGTATTACTTGCATTCAAAACTAGATAAAAGAATAAAAAAAAGTAATCTAACATTAGAATTCTTGGAACAGCAAGAAGAAAATGAAAGACTTGCTTACACCAGAAGAATTTATAAGTCTCTCAACACCATGTATCTTGCTAAAGTATGACAACATGAATTCTGCTATTGAAAAAAGGTTGTAGGAAAAGCTGTTACCTTTGAAATGACATCCTGCATTTCATTTCTTGGATAAAATGTCCCATCATCATAGCGAAATCTATATAACATCTGTTCTGGTTTGAACTGATGTTTATCAGTAACTAGGAACATAGAAACGATATTTTAAAATACTACAATCTAAAAAATAGTAGACAAAAATGAATACGTCTATGAAATACATATTCCCAAATACTAAAACTTGTAGTTTTACCTAAAACTTTTGTTTTCTAATGCAGTAATCCTAGTCGAGTATTGAGACAGTAAGATTCATAATAAGAATTTTTTGATATAATTTATTTACAATTTTCACATAATGACTTAAGAACTAAACTGAGGTTAGCAATATTCAGCTAGCATATTACATGAAATTGTGTGTAGGGTATTTATTTTTACATAAATATGAGTTTGTGTTTTCTATTTCTTTACAATGCCAAAAAGTCAAGCAAAAAGTACCCTTCGAAGGGCAGATATTTCAATTAGTGAGTTATGATTTGAGTCTCAGCCCAGGAAGTGAATTTTAACATTTATCTGGTTTTTTTCCTGTAATTAGGCCAAGACCACACATAAACAAATCTTGAGCATTCATCCTGTTTAGATCTCTGGAGTGGATTACATAATTTCAATATCTAACTGATTCCAAAATTTAACAGTTTTCTGACATTCAGAAATACTTTCTTACACATCACTTAATTTTTTCATTTCCTCAGTAGAAAATAAAAGTGGTCATCCTTTACTTGCATCCTTAGAATAAGATTTTCATACTCATAAAGACTCTTTTAAACTTCCCCTAACTTTTCTTTTTTCCAGAAGTCACTTTAAAGACAGTCTAATAAAAAAAAAAAATTTTTTAAGACTGTTCTAGAAAGGAAAAATCTCAAATGAAAGCTCAAAGAGTTTACATTTATAAATCTTAGGTTTTTATTACAGGGAATGCAACATCTACAAAAGGGATAATTTGCTGCATTGAGCTCCATTTTCATGATCAGATCAAAGACTTTGACCTTTACTTTTTGCTAAAATTGTTGAAGAGAGAGAAAAAGCTGTCAGAATAAAATCTCATGAATTATGTTTGGTGAATCCAGAAAAAAAAAAAGCCAAAAGACTTGTAAAACACACACAAACACATGAAGTTTCAACTATTTTACCCCAACCCATCCAAACCACGTGCATGGCCTATAGCCATCAAATAGAGACAGGATTGCTGCCAAAAAGTAAACAAAACAAAACAAAAAGATAGACAGCACAGCCTTTTGGCATCCTTTTCCCAGATTAAGCCAAAAAAAAAAAAAAAAAAAAAGCACGTGTGAAAAACAAAAACAAAAAAAAATCAAGAGAAATATTTTGAAATCCTACGGCATTTTTCAAGACCAGTTATTTATTTATCCTATGCAATCTACCTATTCCCATTTTTATCCCTTAAGATTCACTGGAATAAATTATCGTCTTGACATTCCAAACTTCAGTGAAACATAGGCCCAAATGTCTCTTGAGACAATAAAACAAGTGGCAGTATAACCTTTTCAAAATGAAGTGCTTAGCCGTAAGGCAAACGCCGGTGACTTTGATAATTAATATTGGTTAAATCTGCATCTCTCAAGCTGTGCCTTGGAAAAAATAAACAGTGAAAACACTCAACTGCTCGAACATGGAAAATGGGTTTGCCAACTGATGAGAATTCAGTTTCTCTTGTAAAAAAGGTTGTGTGATGCTATTTTTAAATGACTATGTAATGTTACCAGGGATGTACTGGGAAATGTTTAACAACTGGCTACGTAGGAAGTAGGGGAGAAGGTACAAATTTGTCACATCTGCCAAATTTCTGTGGTATACCTACTCTCATCCTGGCCAATTTCAAGCTACTATAATAAAGGCACTGAACACGGGAGGCGAACATAATTTTTAGTTTTTTCATCATATAGAAATAATAGATATAAATAATACCAAGAACATAGCTAATAATAAAATGTAAAATAATTAGAAAGTGATGTTTTAAGAATTTACTAGAATTTATTTGTAATTTATATATTTACATGTTTATATCACTTACATTTTTAATAATGTGCTCAACCAGTTTGCAAATTAAAAAAAATTAATTACCAGCTCTCTTGAGTTTTTAAGAAGCCAACTTTAACGCATCTCTCTCTCTCTCTCTCTCTCTCTCTCTCTCTCTCTCTCTCTCTCTCATGAGGTCTCTACATTCTCAGGTAGGCATTTATAATGTAAATAATAGTGCAAGACAAGTAGAACATTATCAGCATATCACAGAAAATGCATATGCTGCTTCAACTTAAGAATTCCTGGTATAGCAAGGCTCTGCCTCTGCTGAATTTCTCAAAAGTATTTTCAATGTGAATAATAGCAAAAATAGTCAACTTTTTTTTGCTTGTTTCCCTTAAAACAGATGGTCCATTCAACTTTATTTTAGGAATTCTATTTTCACTAAAATGCAGCTGGAACCCCATACTAATGAAACTAGAATGTTTGGCTCATAGTTCTTCATTCTAATAAAGTTATTAATGTGAAATTGCATAATAGTTCTCTTACCCACAGTTTGGGAAAATCTGTTAATTCTGTACACTTAAAAAAAAAAAGAAAGAAAGAAAATCATTCTAGCAACAAAAATCCTTTGTGCCAAATCTGACCAAACCCTGAGAACAGCAATAGCACAGGTCACAAAAATCAAATTCTGCAGAACAGAACAATATTGATAGAGAGTATCTGGTGCCACATTTCTGAGAAAAAGGGTTAATCAGGTTATAAACATCATTGTTCAAAAGATTTAAATTCTCGTAAGTTAAATAATCAAAGGGTTCTTGCATTTGAAATTTCAAAATAAATCTTAATCCAGAATTTACCACTTCCTTTTCAAAATTGTGTTGTTGGAGAAAAGTGGTTGGTTAGGAGGTAGGGGAGATCAGCTGATTAGGAGTGAAATTCTTCCACTCTGATATCCCTTCCAAGTAAACAAATCTTATGCTGTTGGTGTATATTTTTGTCTTTTTAGAGGAAGGGAAAGGAATTCAAGGAGATTCCTATCTGGACAGACAGTGGTCCATTACACCAGACGCACTCTGGGGTGAGGAAAATTGGGAGGATCTAGTTTGTTTATGTCACACTCTAATTTAGAAAAAAAAAAACTAATATAAAAATTCCAGAACCAGAAATTCATTTTTATTCACCATTTCCTGTCTTCTTCTCCTGTCCCACACTGTGCATTAGACATTCTTGCCTCATTGTCATTGCTTTCTGGCTTTTTGTTTGTTATTTCTTATTGATGTTCTGAGAAATGTGACAACTCTCTTGAAATGTCCCCACATCTGTCTCTCACTCTCACTACCCTGAGCTTTACATGCATATTTTCACACTTTTGCTGGGCGCTCCCCCCAAGAATGTCTCACACCCAATCCACAGCAAATCCTTTATCTTCTCCCCAACCCGCTCCTCTTTCTCAATGAACTCTTTCCATCATCCAGATAGAAAGCTCAGAATCACCTGACCTTGCTCTTCATCCTTTCTCTCCCATATCCAAATAGTTATCAAATACACTGTTTCAGCTTCACCAGAACCCCTCACTCACATGGGCCACTCTCATCATGCCCATGGACACAGCCCGGTGACACCCTCAACCTTGCACTACTGGGGAAGGAATGGGACTCCCAATGCAGGGAGCTCTCTGCAGGGTCTCACTTCCCATGCCAGGCCCTACCTCACTGCACCTGTTAGCTCTAAACCCAAGTCTGGTCAAGCTGCTCTGCTTAAGAGTCCATCAGCTCCTCACCTCCTTAAATAAGCCTAACATACCAGAGAGCTAAAGTCCTCTGGGATCAGGTGTTTGCCTACCTTTCTCACTTCACCCTTCCTAGTATATTCCTCATGAAGTATATAGTCTTGCCACATGAGAGAGTCTGTGCTAGTTCTTGAAGAGACACCAGGAACTTCCCCACTCCCGTGCCCGAGTGCCACATAGTATTCCTCAGGCTGGAATGTCCTTCTGCCCTTCTGTCCCCACCAGAGTGTACTTATTCTGTAACGCCCAATGTTAATCCTAGTCCCCTCATGAAGCATCCCAAACGCTCTAGTTAGAACTACCCATCTTTTCCTCCACAGTCCCATGATGCTTACTGTATTCCTAATTCTTGCCCACGTTCTAGCTGTTCATTTTAAAGGTAGCAAATATCACCATAAACACACATTCTCCGAAACACGGTTTTACATATATTAGGCACTCAAAAGCGTTGTTGAAAAACATAAGCATTTTATAATGTGAAGAATTATTATAAACTAAACAGATCATTTAACTAAAATACATGCAATTTCTGGCTAAATAGATTAAATAAGTAATACAATTACCATGGTGGATGATTCCATTTTCTAATAATGCTTGTCCCAAATGAACACCTTCTTCAGGCCTATGAATCTCACCAATTTCCAACAACCAGGATACAAATTCACTAGAACAAAAATCCAATGAAAAAGTTAAATAGTTAATTTTCTCCCCAGGAAGTCTATCTGCACCATGTATTCATCAAGCAGATATGAAAGAAATAAATATATAAAGGAACATTCACAGTGCATTCTGGCATATATTTTTTCATATGTAAAGCCCGGTTTTTAAATTGAACTCTTTTCTACTAAACCCAAACTAAACTATACTTAATAATTATCTAACTTGTTGAGACCTCCAATAATCACAAAGAAATTTTACAGTAGCTTTAATTAAAAGGTTATTATCTACATATAGGCAAATTGGGACTAAAGAAAACAGATCCTAAAGATAGCTAATGAAAGTAATCCCATCGCTTGGTTTTTAAATCAAATCCTAATCTAGGTCATACCTTGAATGAATTTTGCATAGGTAATTAAAATCCCAAGTCAGTTCACTTTAAAATATGTAAATTACCCCAGCAGGCCTGACCCAGTGAGTTGAGCCCTTTGAAGCAGAGGCTTTTTCCAGTCTGGTGGCACAAAAGCAGTGAGAAAAACTTAAAGCATGAGAAAGATTCAGTGTGCCACTGCTGCGTTTGGAGACAGAGGGACCATGCAGCAAGGAATCTTCTAGCTGAGAGCATGACCTTGGTAAACAGCGAGCAGCTCCTCATCCTTACAAGGACAAAGGACTAAATTCTACAAACAACTTGAATGTGCTTAGAAGTGCATTCTTCCTCAGAGTCTCAAGATAAGAGCCTGGGCCAGCCCAGCCCACACCTGGATTGTGACTTTGGGAGAGCCTCCAAGCACAGAACCCAGTATTCCTCCAGAACAAGCTCTTCAGTGGGTGCTGATTTAGGCAGCAATTTGTTTTGCAGCAATACAAAATTAATACGCATGAAAAGACAGAAACTTTTTTTTTTCAAATTTTAAAATTACTTGGCAAATTCATTGTTACATCTAAATTGTCATCCATAAGAAATATTGCAGCACAAAACCAGCCATCAGAGCTGTCTACCACACACATCTGCTGTGGAGGCGAAAGGCCAAAGTGGATTACAGTTTACATCTTTCTCCTTTTCAGGACAGGGTGGGGCGAGGAGCCCCGGGCATCATAAATAAGAAAGATGATGTTTTGTATCACTTAGGAGCACCCCAGCTCAGTGGTAAATATATTTTTAAGGTCATGGATATCATTAAGAGAATGCTAAATACAGAGACATTTCGCAAGGAAAGTTTTATCACACATCTGTTATAAAAATCTAGCATTTGACTTTTTATATAAACTAATGAATTTATTTTAGAATGGTTTTATTTTTTCCCCACAGAGGCCAGAGAAGCAAAGCTATGGAAAGTGCCAGGAAATTACTTTTCCATTTATTTCAAAACCAAAAGCAACACATATGGCAAAAGTCAAATAGCCAAGGAAAATGGAATTCTAAATATGGGTGTCCAGTCTAAAAAGTACATTTTAAGGCAGAAGATACTGTTAAAGTGCTTTTTATCCCTCTATTCAATAAGAGCCATGTAAGAGAAGAAAAAATAAAACAAGTAAGGTGAAATATAGCGTAGCTCAATTCCACATTCTGACATCAGCAGATTCCTGAATGTGTCCAGCACAAGTGAGGAAAAGAACACATTTTCGGTACTGCTATAAATTAGGAGAATTGTCGGGGCAGGAGAAGGGGTAGGAAAGAAAGTTAATGGGTGGCTTTATTGTGGGACCTACTCAAGTAACAAAAAGGTCCCGGCGACACACTGCACAAGGACCACGATGCCATCGGAAATCATCTTGAACTTGGGCTGTACGGAAGAGGGAGAGGCTGTTATGAGAAAAGCTGCCATTCACACAGCCGGTAGTTACTGAGTGTCTCCTGTGCATCAGGTGCTCTGGGGAATGCTTCGCCTGTCCTTGCAACTAACTAGCCCTACAGCCATAGGAGACATTGTGGGTAAAAGGTTAATAAAACCCTCTGTCCTTCAATAAGAAGTTAAGCCAGGGTTAACTTTCTGACTAACTAGAAACCTGATGAAGGGGGGGTGTCAGCTCATTAGCAGGCAGCCTTGATTCTGGTAAAAATGACCCCATGGCTAAGTCACATACTCACAATACCTGGAGAGAAGCCATAATTTGAGGTGACTCTCTTGTAAATGGACATGGCCCTGTGGGGACCGTAGAAGTTATACCCATGAGAGCATTACAATAAATAGTGTCTTCTTTGCCTCATGGGACTTTTAAGCCAAGGTGGGCTCACATCTGCTTTTTCTTGCACAGAAGCCATCGCACGGGAGACCACTGACACTAGTGACACTAGCTCATGGGCAGCTGTGTGGCCTGCTGTGTAGACCATGCCCACGGGAAGAAGAGATTTCACGCTGCCCTGTGAGCCCATGGCCTTCCTGGCCAATGTTCTTCTAATAGGGCTGGGAGCTGGTGTGGCCGTGGTGATTTTGTGTGCCTGCATAGGTCATTAAGAAGACAGTTGGGTAGTTACCACAGGTAAGCACAGCAATAATCTCTATTTTTAGACAGGAAAGAGAAATTTAACTTTCTGAAATCTCTCAACTAGTCAGGGGCAACAATAAATCTGAATGGAGACCATGAGGTCTGGGCTTTGAACCACTAACTAACTACTCCAGTCTACTTTTGTTGAGTCGACATCAACATTTACTAGCTGTATGAACTCGACCATGTTAAACTCCCTGATCCCTGCTTTCTGAATCCTTACAAAAGGTAAGTATGTGTTTGAGGAGAAGTAAAGCACAGGAAGATGCCAACCTCACAGCCCGGCCTATGTACCTGAGGCAGCCACCCTTCCCTTAGGTCCTGCCCGCTCAACCCAGCAGGGACTCCCACGTGCAACTGTCTGCAGAAAACCAAGGACACAGGCCATCTGTGCTGAACACCCAAGTGACCTTCCCCCACCCAGCTTCACCTGTCAATCTGCGTGTGGCCCCTCACATGACCCACTGTTTCACATTCTTCATCCCTAACCCTCATCCTGAGCCCAGGTGTCAAAATTCTGAATTAATTGGTAGCTTAGACTGTGTGTCTTCAGTTCTCTGGTCTTCTCTGACCCTGAATTTATGTCCTTGCCAGACTCTGTCCCCTACAGGCAAACTCGCCTGCCTGTCATCCTCTGCCTGACCTCAGTCTCTGCTCTGCCCTTGGGACATAGTAAATCAGAAATTATAGAAGTCATAAGTGAACAGATGAATGCTTTTAGTTTTTTGATCATGATTCCTGGCTCTATGCACATTTCTTCACCCCACTATGGTCCTGGAAATATTAATAGTAAATACATATTCAAAATTCCTTGAGATTTTTTTTTTAAAGGGAAACAAGTAATTAATGGAACGTTAACCTTTGAGATAGTGGAAATATGAAAGAAATATATGCACCCAGGCTACCAACCCTACCTTCCAAGAAAGCATTTAGGGAACGTAGTCAGTTTTCGTTTTCTGTCTTTGATCAGATTTCCTTGTTTGCACATCATTTTATAAAGTTTCTCACCCTGTTCAGAGATCATTACCCAGGTATCTTGCTCCATTCCTAATTTTAAACCTATCAAAAATGAAACGAAGGACAGGTAAGTGAAAGTCTCTTTATTCAGTCATGCCCTCATTAAACACACATTTATTGCACGTCTTCCATGTGCTGGGGGCTATGAGCACACAGCTCTGCACAGTAGGGCCCTGGTTTTTCAAGAAGCTCATGGGATACCAGGAAGAAGTCAATGCGAGATGTCCAGGGCCACCTCTGTGCACACTGTCAGAGGCACATGGTTCGGCCAGTGGAGGAAGAACAGCTGTACCTCAGACCCTAGGGAGCCCTTTGTAAGGCTTAGGTCAGAACAACTGGACACGGTGGCCCTGTAGACCGCCTTGGAGGAAAAATTGTAATACAATGGAGGCATATTCAGAGTGTTCAAAAGTGCTCAGAAAGTCTCACAGAAGGGCCCAAGTGTAAACAGAATTCCAGAGAGAGAGAGAAAGAAAGTATGCACAAGAGCTAAGTGAGGTGCAGCAGCACAGAGACACAAAGCCCTGGGTCTCAGGGGAGAGCAGCAGAGAAACACCATAGGTTGGGCAGGGTCTTTGCTCACCTTTAGTTTCCATGACTTCATTTCTTAGGAATGGACAGTGGAGGGGCTTGAGTAGGTGGAGGGAGGAAGCATCTAAGTGTTTTAACCAGGAGGAGGGGCAGGCAGGATAGTGCAGGAAAGGAAGTCTTGTAGCTTTGGAGACTAAGCTCAGAGGACAGACTGAAAGAGGGAGGGTTAAAGAAGAAGGAGACCGTTAGGAGGGCACTGCCAGAGTTTAGGCCTGCTCAAGCCTGTGTGGGCAGTAGCAGGGGCCACAGGGCAAAGAGAATGACGTTGAGAAATACCTAGGAGGTGGCATTGAGAGGACGTAGTGCTAGGTTAATCACAGGCATGAAGACAAGAGAAGAAATCAGGATGTTTTCTAGGCCTTTGACATGAGAGCTGAATGGGGATTGGGAGTCACAGTGGGCAACGGGTTTTAGGCAAGGAGGAGTCCAGCAAGGAGCAGGTTGACTTTGGACATTCAGGTTAAATCCAGGGGTCAGTGGAATATATGAGTATGACGCTCAAGAGAAAGGACAGGGCCAAACATAAAGACTGAGAACTTGGCTGTGCAAAAGTAGACATTAATCTGGTGGGCACAGAAAACTCAAGCACAAATTCTAGTTTGGAGAACACTGCCAAGGCTGAAATTCTGGGAACACTGATGCTTAATCAATGGATGGCACTCGTGAAGAACTGTTGCAGAAGAAGAAATACTTGAATTCTTTTCATCTCCTAGCTACAAAATGTCTTACTAAAATGTTATTTCACAATGTAGGAGACATTAACATTTGTCAGTAATAGTGAACAATCCCATTAATAGAGCCTGTTACTATAAACAGATTTATAGAAAGTTCTGTTCTTTCTTTCCTCTCTTTCTTTTCTTTTTCTTCCTTGCTTGCTTGCTTGCTTCCTTCCTTCCTTCCTTCCTTCCTTCCTTCCTCCTTCCTTCCTTCCTTCCTTCCTTATCTTGGGCATATCAATATGCATAGCCATTCTTTAACAATAAAAGATTCAGTTTGATGAAAAATTCAATTTTCCTTTTATTTAAATTGCTATATTCTAATTGATCGCTAGATTTAACAAAATTTAAGAGTCAGGTATGCAGTCATAATCTTTGTCTGAAAAATTCCTATCTGATTCTTCATCCAACATCAATCAAAGGAGTAAGTATTTGAAAATGCTTTGGAAATTCTTACACACTGTGTACTATGGATCTTTTAATCAAAGTGGAAAATCTGTACGTTCTTCAAGTGAAAATATCTGAAGATAGAGAAATAGCCTCTCTGTGTTCCAAAATGACATCATCAATGAGCTGTTTTATTCCTAGATCTCTGGGAAAAGGAATAAACACTGTGGCGTTTCTTAACAATTATCTGATAAAGATACTAGTGGTGAGATACAAGCACTTCTATTTCCTGGCTAAATTACAGATATATGCTTATTTTCAGA
Organism: Cynopterus sphinx; assembly: GCA_030015415.1. NCBI lineage: Eukaryota > Metazoa > Chordata > Mammalia > Chiroptera > Pteropodidae > Cynopterus > Cynopterus sphinx. The sequence continues at coordinate 46,258,181 of CM057389.1, read as the reverse complement.
TAAACCACACAATTGAATACAATGACCAACTACCTCCCACAAACCTTGCTAAAAACATGAAGCAAATTTGAGCCAGTCCACCCCATTTGAACAAGCTTTTTATTAAGTTATATTACACTACAGTCAATGGCATTGCAACAATTCTTGAAAGCTAATATATATATACATATATATGTGTGTACATGTGTGTGTGTGTATATGTGTGTGTGTGTGTGCGCGTATGTATCTCCAAAATGCCTTATTCTATAATTAGGACACAACGTATTTAAAGGTCTAGGAATCTTCATGTACTCTTAAATACAGAGAACAATTGTTGTAGGCCCTACAATACTGCCTACTATTGAAACTTGTCTCTTAAAGAAAACTCTGTGATGATGCTTTAGAAATGGTAAGGATAAAGTGTAAAGAAAATTGAACATATTTTAAAGCCAGTGAAACTATCTGCTGTAGCCTGAATGTTTATATCTTCCCAAAATTCATATGTTGAAACCTAACACTCCATGTAATGGCATTGAGCAGGGGAAGGGGAGGGCTTTGGAAAGTGATTAGGTCATGAGGGTGGGGCCCTTGCAAATTGGATTGGTGCCATTTTTTTTTTAAATAAGACACCAGAGAGCTCTCTTGCTCCTTCTGCCACATGAGGACACAGTGAGAAGACAGCCATCTGTGAACCAGGAAACAGCCTTTCCGAGATACAGACTGGGCTTCCCAGTCTTAGGAATTGTGAGACATAAATTTCTGTTGTTTATAAGCCATGTAGTCTATGAAGTTTATCATAGCAGCCTGAAGAGACTAAGGCACTATTTAAAAGATACTGCCAGTCATGATATAATCATTTTGCTAACTATGTAAGGTTATCCTTTTATTTTAGTAAGTAACAATGCTGGAAGAATCCAAAAAGAATTTTAGCATGGGGCTTACAGCCCACAGAAAATTCAAGTGACTATCATACACCTTTTTACTTTCTCATAACTTTTGCCCATTTTCCACTTTCCCACTAAATTCAAATGTTCACAAGGTAGAATATGCCAAATGCAGGTACCCACCTTTTCGCCGTTCTCGTTCTTTCAAAATAGCTTCGAACCATTCATGCTTCTCTTCAGGTGTTTTTGCCATACACACGAACCATTTATTTTTTGCTGTGTTATGTATCTTCCATCCATTAACAACAATGTGTCCGCTGCTATGGAAGTCAGCTGGAAATTAATGGGCAAAGGTAAGTGTATCAATGCTATACATATCAATACAATCATTCAATTCATGAAAGTTCCAAAACCATTAAATTCTTCAAAATATCTTGGCTTTGTGTGTGTGTGTATGTGTGTGTGTGTGTATTAAAGAACACACAAATTTTTTGAATTGTATAAATGTTTATATATTGAATGCAGTCAGTGCTCAATAATAGAAAATTTCTAATTCTTAATATAAATGTATTAATGAAATTGAGCTCCCAAACTAATTAAAATTCCTTTCCTCTATGTCCAAAAATATTGTTAAAGTTTCTAAAGTAATAAAAGAACTTTTGAGTCATTTTCCTATTCAATAATCAAGTATTCACGGTGTCAAATTCATTTTGCCTTTCTAATATTCTTTTGAAATATTATTCTAGGTTTCAAAGATCAACTATATTCCCACAGAACAATGCTCGATTACTGAATGAACCACACAATAAGATTGAGACCAAGTGAATGGAACATAACAGGAATGCATTTACTTAATCTGTAACAGATGGAAATGTACAAACGCCCATCTGCTATCACTGCACATCACTGAAAAGTACACATGCTCTTTCAAGCCACATCACTACATATAACTGTCATGAGTAGAAACTCAAAAAAAAAAAAAAAAACTAACTTCAAGTATGAATTCACATTTATTGTTTTTTCCTAGGTCTCCATAAAATTTTTTCTCAACTGTCAGGCTGGATTTGAATATGTCAACAGCAAACCCTCCACATTCGCTCTCTGCTTAACAGCTGGTGGAGAACAGCTAATTACTTGGAACCAGCCTTTACTGGCATGACTGCCTGCAAGGCAGATTCCAAGATGGGAAAACATACGACAAAGGCCTGAACTAGCATCTGTACCAATCGAAGCACCACTTTTATTTGTCTTCCCTGAGAGTCACCATGCAGCAGTGGCCGGTAGACAGGAGCTAAGCCACACGGCATTGAAGGTGGCTTAGAAAAATGACTTCATGGTATGGTACCTGTTTGTTTGTTTGTTTGTTTGTTTTTTCTCAAATGATCTACTTCATTTGGTAAATTCTAAGTAGAGGCAGACATGGTTGCTGCTTATTCTCCCATAATCTGATTCTCATACGCTTTTTAGTTCCAAAATCATCAAACACTATCTGTGTTCAGACAACTATTTCAAGGATGCGGTATCAAACGATGCTGTGGCATTGTAGGGTCTTTAAAAGTTCCATGTTCCATTTGAACAAGGATGGGATTACATTATACATGAGTTTGTAATATATACATATATATATTTGTCTGTATTATATGTGTATATGCCATAATCCCATTCATACTCAATAATAATTTCTGAAAATATAGAGATTCAAACTGGCAAAGGATTTTCTCATCCATAAAGAAATTACAGTTTGTTTTCAAAGGGAAGTTTTGTACATTTCTTCTTGCCTTTACATTTTTAATTCATACTCATATTCTATACAAAAACCTCATAATTCATATCAGATAAGTGTCAATAAAAACATTAAAAAAGTAAAAAGTATTAATTCATAATTACACCACAATCCCTCCTTAATCCCTATGAAAATAGCCAACTGAGACACTATAATAAATCTGTGGGGGAAAAAAATTTAATTGTACATGTTCATACAGCCTCCTCCCCTACGTTGTCAAATTACAAGGCCAGTATCACAAATAAATTAGCTTGTAAGACAGAATACAAATTATCTGGTGCTAATTTTTGAATAAATTTCCAAGCCTGTACTATAAAAATTACCATAAAAATTAATTCCAGGAAATTCAATAGCTTCCCTACTTAGCTCGTAAGCTGAATATTTTTTATAGCATCATGATCAAACTAATAGCCTCAGAAAGAATCTTCAAAGAAAAACTATGTTAGAACTCACTGAAATGACAATCAGATCTAGAGAATGGTAGAATGGAAATTTGGCCACAAACACAATAGCTACCATCTTTCTTAAACACAGGACGTAATAAATAACATTGATATATTAAAATAAATATGCAAATTTGTACATATCTACATGTCATATCATCAGTAAAATAATTCTATACTGAGATATAATATAATCCAAGTTATTAAACATTATAAATAAAAGTATAATCATATTTAATTTTTAAAATATTTGAGATAGTTACATATCGGCTAAAAGCTTAGTCTCATTTCAAATGCAATCATTTCCTCTGCAGGTTTTGAGCAACATCAATGCAATCAGTTGTCTAATAGAGTCCCTTACTTAGAAAAGAAAAAGCATTTTACCTATACCTGCAGTTGTCAAAAATATTCAGTATTTCTATAACACAGTCAAATAGTCCTCCTTTCCCTTATTTCACCTCTTTCCTCTTACTGTTCTACCTAACAAAGTATCTCTAAACTCTAATGCAGTGCACATAAATTATTCAAGTGAGAAGTACGTCTTATGAGGGAGATTACCACAGGCATTTTATTTTAAATCTACGAATCACTTACCTGTTCCATCATCCACATTCTCTACTTCCATCACTTCTGTATTGATCCGGCCACGAAAAAGGTACCTATGTCCATCTGTAGATGCCTTGCTGTTTTTCAATCGTCTTATAATGAAGTGATATTACAAAAGTATTAGTCCACTCAATGCAAAATAATGTTGAAACAATATATTTTAAGCAAATCTTTGAAAAGAAGATACAGATTCAATCCCCGATATCAAATGTTAGGCCCCTGGTGTTTACTTGTGTCCTCCCATTCATAACAGCACTGGTTGCTTCATAAGATGTAACTTATATGCTAGCTTTTAAAGTAAACTGAAGCTCTGGGCTAAGGACATGATACAGGTAGGAAGGTAAATATGTGCTATTGCTCATTATAGGACCTCGAAGGTGTCCAGTCAAACTCTGAGAGGCACTAACAGTTGGTTGAAATTCCATTTAATTTCTTTCACCCTCGTTCCTCATTTTTCAATAATTAGCTGTTAATTTCGTTTTGCTTCAAGCCCTGGTAAAATTCAGTTAGTACTTACAGTCCCTCTGCAAAGAAACTAACTGTGCTAGAGGTACTTAAGCCTCATTTAGCTGAAATTATTTTTCCTACATGATATGATAACTGTATACTTTTTGAATAAGTCTCTTAATACATTTACAATCTTTTTAAAGGTCTTTTTTAAACAGTTCCAAACATTCCAAACTTTTATGTATAACATGTCTAATACCGACATTTAATCTTTTTAAAAGTTTGTAACACAGAGTAAAAACATCCAGATTTACAGATGAACATTTGCAATAATAAATTAGGTGGTCATGTGTGTTTATAGTTGAATCACTGAACATTCAGAAGAGATCATTTTAAAACACTGGGTATTTTAAATTAAATAAAAAGGGGAAGATTCTAAGGAATGATTCAGGAGGATTAAGGAATATCTGATCATTTAAGAGACTTCAATTGTCCTCAACTATTCACTGACACAAGTCTAGCTAACAATTTAATATGCTAAAATAATTACTAATTTGTTGTGTAATACAGACACACCTAGCAAAAATTAAGATGTAAAGCCAAAGGTACACCACCTTCGGTGCTCCCTCTGATTCCTCTTTTCTTTGCAGTTAGATACCTCCCTGGAAGCAGAAGCAGGGGCAGGAAGATGTCACAAGGTTCAGTCACACTCCCTGAGTTCCTTCTTTGGAAAAGAGTACAAATTTCTGCCTAGCTGCCTAAACCCTTGTCAAAACTTTATAGTCCTTCATCGTTATTAAAGAAAACTATTTAAATTGATTAATTCATCAGATTGCGGGGCTCTACCCCCAGGCCTTCTCGACCCTGTACTCCCATGCTCATTTTTGAAAGCAACCACTAAATGTTCCTTGTTAATAGGCCTAAATAAATGCTATAAATTAGGAAGTCAGCCTGGGTAGCTATAAAAGTTAGCATCAGTGGAAGCCAAAGATAAAGAATGCAGAGCAAACTAATATGCAGGAAATTGCATATTCTCTCAGGTAGGAAATCGTATCATAGTGTCTTTCGAAAAAGCAATTTCTTATAAGTTGATACATTCTACTTAAAATCTATCATATTTTTAAAAGTTTTAGTCACAGGCCAATAATCGCGGGATGGAATCTGTCATTGGGTCCTATTTTTCAGTGTATTAATGTTCTTTGTGATCCTGCTGGGAACTCTGTACAGGCTTTCTATATTTCTCTGGACCTGCAGATAATAACACTCAATATGAAATTCTAGTAACTGTCTGATCAATATGGTAACACTTAGCTCAAAAAGAGAGATCTTTGGTCTCTTCAGAAATGACTCTATTGATGGATGAAGATTGAAGAGCTTATGGTTTGAAAATAATTTTACTCTGTATTGTAGTGTTGAGTATTCCCATATCTTGAGGCTATGATTTCCCTCCTAATTGTGTGTTTTAATAGTCACCAGAACACATGTACAGGAAATGTTCACAGTAACAGAAAAATTAGAAACAACCTCAAAGCCCACTGATAGAAGAATAATTACATTGTTATTAATTAAATTGTGATATATTCAACCAGTGAAATGCTATCCAGCAATTAAGATGAATAAACTATTGCTAAACACATAGACATATAGTTTATATAGAATATTATATATAAAATATAAGTTGCAGATGACTAAATACACTGATATTATCTTATAATGCTCGTAAACAAGCCAAACTAAGCAATACCATGTTTATATATGAATATGTGTATATGTGTGTGTGTGTATATGTGTGTGTGTGTGTGTGTGTGTGTGTGTGTGTGTGTGTGTATATGTATGTGTGTATATTATATAGATATACACACATACACACATACATATCAAATACTCCAAAATACACTATTTTTTTAAGTACTAGTTTCTCCTAAGATTAATAGCATTAGAAATATGGAGAGCTGGGATGCCTAATTAGCACTCTTCCCTTTAATGAATGTAATTCTAAAGTTAAAATAAATTCATCAGGTCCCTGGTTCTTGTAATTACAGCAATATGAAAGTTTGGAAAAGCTCCATTTTACTCATAGTTTCTGAAGTATCATTAGGGCTTAGCCAGGACACAGTAAAGGAAATGAAGTATTCTAAAATGAAGGAAACAGATGGTGGATTCGCACTACTGCCATTCAGGAAGGGATGGACATGCAGATTTATTTAGTGATTTCCATTTCTAATCACTACTTATTTTGTTCATGTTAGACATATACTAGGGATATCTGCTAAGATCACAAGGTTTTAATTTTCTAAAACTTTTCTTATAGTTTAAATTATTTAAATATTGAGGCCATGAGACCATAAATGATATCATCGTTTGTACATTCCTCACTTCACAAAAGCTTTGGACTTAAAGCCAGGCATATATGCATATATACATTATATATCTATATGAATGAGATTGCTGAGTAAGGTTTGAAAAGCTAATTAAGAGAGAGACAATTTAATTATTTTTGGCTCTAATCCTATCCTGTCCCCTTTCATCAAGAAACATGGTGCCATTTCACAAAAACTAATGTGTCCTAGGTACAGTTAGAAAGAGGCACATAAAGCTCAGGAAATTTCCCAATGAAGTTCAACTTTACCATTTTACTTAATCTGCAAAAAATGTTCTCAAGAATCCAGGAAAACACCTTATATTATATTCATGCTTTAAAACAAATATCCCATCAGCAACATTAATACATAACATGATTTAAACTAATGATGGTTAAGCTATGCCAAGAACTTCTTTGGGTTTCACTCATTCTGTAATTTATTTACTTATTCAACAAATATTTCTTCGGTATTACATGGCAGGTCTGCTCCAGTCTGGGAAATAACGAAAAAGCAGCAAGACTCCTGTTCTCATGGACTTTACAGCCTAATCTCATAAAAGTAGCAGAAAATAAGCATAGAATGGAGAAAATACCAGCAATCACTTTCCAGATATCGATAAAGAATGGCTGGGAGGCTACTTTGGATAGGGTGGTCAGGGAAAATATCTCCGAGGAAGTGATATTTAAATGAGATCTGAAAGGTACGAAGAATCAGACCATGCCAAAGTCAGAGGGAAGAGCACACTAGGCAGAAGAAATAGCCAGTACAACATGAAAGAAACAGAATTCTTGATTTCCTCTCCTAAAACTGCTCCTCTCCCAGTTTTCCCTCAGCTACTTTTTTCCTCAATTCAAAAACCTAAGAGTTGGCCTTGGTTCCTTGATTTCCCTCAACCTCTCACGTCCAGCCCACTAGAAAATCTCATTGATTCTGCATTTAAAACATATGAAAATCTCTCCACATCTGTCCATCTACCCTGAACCAATCCACCAGCATCTCCTCCTTGGGTGAGAGTGGTTATTTCCTAGCTGGTACCACCACATTCTCACGGCTCCACGTTTATGCTCTGTACTTTTTACAAAAGAGAAGAAAGTATTTTAAAAAAAAAAGACATGCTTCACTAAACTAAGTACTGCTGAGAAAACAAGCAAAACCCTGAAGAGCAGAAAAGTGACCACTTCATTAGAAAACAGAAAGTTCACTCGTGACTTTGACGTGAGCAGCTCAGAGGAGCAGACTGGGATGCTTACAACTGAGATTTTGGGTTTTATAACTGTTAATGTTGACAAAGTAAAGGGATGACCATAGCACAGGTGGCTCAGGTGTAATGAAGGAGAATAATGTTGCAGGTGAAGACATTGTAGACTTTTGGGTCCAAATATGAGATCATCCATGTGAGCTGCGAACACACCAAAAATGGTTACTGAAATAAGTTGGGGAAAAAGTGACCTAAGAGCTAAAGTAATCACAGAATTCACATGTGGCAGGGAGATGTGAAGTGTTCTGCGAAAGGGAATAAACAGGGAAAGGACAGGAAGTGAGTCCTAAAGCAGCGAATTTCATATGCGCTGGGATTCTCACAGGAAGGGAAGGAAGTGGCTGGGACACAGCAGTAGGAAACGGGAAGACACACTTACCTGTCCTACAGGGTCAGAGGTAAATGGGTCAAGGACAATAATAACAAAATTTTTCCTCCAGAAGATTTCTGGGAAAGTACTGTCATAGAATGACAGTCGCATTTCAGTTAGGCTTCATAGGATGAAGAGAACAGTCATAAAACAGGCTGAGACTATGTGGAATTTTACTGATGAAACTGAGTTCCCAGGGCCACAGAGGAAAAGGTTAAAACTGTGAGAAGAATAAACAATTTTTGAGGTGTTACCTGTTTATCACCTTACCTGTGTTTTCTTTTGCAGTACACCAAGAGATTATCGAAAAGGAAAAACACCCGTTCTTGAATATTTCCAGAAGAAATTTTCAGTAAGACTCCACACATTAGCATTTCAGTGCAGGTGTCAGTAATGTTGGACCCCTGAGTCAGGAAAAATGGAGATGACATCTGATTACTTGAGAGAAACTATCATGGCAATTCTTTTTCTCCTTAAGAGAATATTTGTTTTTATCGTAAGAGGCAATTTATGGACAGGATAGAAGTTCAAACAGTTCAAATATTTGTACACTGAACATAGGTCTCCTTCCCTTCCAGTCTCCTCCTGGTCAGTCTCAGATCATACAACTACTGGCAAGAGAATCTGTGTGTTATTTAGCTGTTTTGTATATGTATGCGTCCATACACTGCTATGATACACGTTACCTGTGTGCTTTGGTTTGAAATTCTCCCCTTAGTAAAGAACACAGCTAACACGTGTTCTTTATTGCCTTCCTCCTCTTTCTCTTTCTTGATAGGGAAAAAAAAATTCGGTGGACACATGGAAAAGAATAAGAAATTGTCTCAGTTTTTAGCAGGTCTCAACTGATATATTTATACATACCCTAGGACAAAGAGGATGGGAAAAGAAGAAATAGAAGGGGAAAAACTATTTAAAGAGAGCAGCCTTCCATAGAGCTTTCACCAGAGTTATTAAAAGCTGACACAGACACACTCATTCATCAAATAAGCCTTCACAGAGTGTCCACTAAGGTCTACGATTAGTGACAAAACTGATTCTTAACCATGGGAAGTCGAAAGGAGCCACAAGAAGAGGGAGCCTGGAGCCCTGAAACATCAGCAAAGGAAATCTGCTCCCACATTAGAGACTGCCCACATTGGATATTTTGAGCCACTATAAACGTTTTACTCTATTTGTTTCTATAATGGAAACTATCATAATCCACGCACTGAGTTGGATAAAAAGTGGAGAACTGTTAAGTGTTCTGCAAGAATACTTCAGCTTTAAATACCTCTGGTCTCTTTAAATCGAGGGATAAATTTCTGATTCTTTTTAAATTTAATGCTTTAATTTTCACTTTTGGTATTTAAAACTCAGAACATTAATTTTAAAGTTCATGCTTCCACCATAATGATTGCCACAGTTTTTCTGATTAATTATAAAAAATTAAATTAAAATGACAACTCTTATGACTATAATAAGAAACTTTCTCAAAGGGAAGTTAACTAAGATAGTGATACTGTGAAATTTGAGTATAGTACAACACTTTTTAACTTTGGATCTTTCCCTTTTCCTTTCATCGAAAAGGTAGATATGTAAATAAAGATCTATCAAACATATACACATTTTATATGCTTTGTCATGCGATAAGCAAAAAACTGTCATCAAGTATGAATATAAATCCCAATTCCAATGGCAATGATTTTTTTTATTTATAATACCATCTCTACCTTGCAAAAAAACTAAGACATAATAGTATTAAAATATAAAAAAGGAAATATCACAGGGACCTACACAACATTATGAAAAGTGGCTTTATTGCTTTATTGATAGCATTTTTATAGAAGATACAAAATACTTCACCCAAGACTATTTCTTATAGTAGCTCATGAGACCCAAGTCAGGAAGATAATTTGTTATATTATGAAAGGGTTACTGCAAATATTATCCTAATTTGCATATTCCTTCCTCACTTAAATAATAAAATCTACCTTTTCTATAGTAAAAAAAAAACTCATAGCCTTATCTCTGAAATAAATGAAGCTTATGATATTTTGAAAATTATGTGAATTTTTTCATTTACCTAGAAATGCCCAGATAGTTTCTGGGGTTTAGGATAAAAAAGCCAAGCTACAAAATTCACAGGAACAATTGAAACAGGCGTGGCTACAAGCGTTAGGTTGCTGCGAAGAGTCAGAGGACTAAAGTCTATCAAAAGGAGAAGGTGATTTCAGAGAGCTAGAAAATCAAAAAGCCAGGGAGATCCTCAGAAGAAATCAAAGCCTCTACACCACAATGCTTCTCAAATTTCAGAGTTCTGAAAGACACGTCTGATGGGCTACTTAAAACTTTGCGTGGAACTACCCTCATCCATTGAAACTGAGTTAATCTGGGTGGCCTGTGGCAGTCCCCACTGCTTCCCAGTGCCCAGGGCAGAAGCGGTGTTTCTCGCAAGTTACAGTGTCACCTTTACACCTGCTGTGGTATATCGCATCATCACTGAGTGTTCATTTGCATCTGCATAACGTTACTTTACCTGGTTAGTATTTTATCTTCATTTTGAACACCGATGCTAATTTTCACATCTAAATAACTTTTCTTCCCAAATACATATTTCATCACTGAACAATTGTGTGTAATAAACACTTGGATCTCGATGAATACTAAAGTCAGGTTTTTAACTTTTCTACGACATGCCATGCAGTGTGTTGAGTATTTTCCCCTGATATTAATGTCTAGCAAGCTGGCCTCTCTAGTCTTAAAGTTTTAGAAAAAAAAATGTTTATTGAATTAAATCAGCTTTGTAAACTATTCATGGGTCACTGTGTAGATGTCAGAGGAAGCAGGTTGTATGGTGAAAAAACTGTAACCACGAAAAAAGTACTGCCCATGAAAATAAGCTACTCTAAAGATGCACTGATATATCACAGTCATAAACCAACATTTGACAGGTAGGGTGTGAAAAATTATTTTTAAAGAATAAGAGGGTTTTGCATAAATCACTAATTTTGAACTGCTCTAAAACCATTACATATAATGTAATATTTATATATACATATTTAATGCAGATTCTTTTAAACAATGTTTTTATCCATATGATTCAGAGTCCTGCTGTCTTTTAGCAATTTCCTAAATTATAAACAAAGTAATGTACTTTAATCATCTAGATGATTTTTTAATGCACATTTCCCTTTAGGAAGCTACAATTATTATGTAAAACCAGAGACTATTTGCAGTGAAGTACACATATAGGATTAAATACAGTAAAACCCCAGCTAAGAATTTACCAGTGTAGTTCTAATCCTGACAGTTTTTATTAGATCAGGAAAGAAAAGCTGACTGACAGTTCAAGGTAAGAAGTAATCATAAATAAATAGCTGTGACCAGTGGCGGGAGATGTACTCGTCCAGCTTCTTTCTTTCTACCCCAGGTTATGCAAACCTACCTGATTATTCCTCTGTCACCACCACCCCAGCAGAATTTCTGAGTATGCGTCCATTAGACAAAGGAAACAGTATCTGTAATTTAGAAATACTTTTACAAAGACTGAATTTCTAACAACTACAGGGTGTTCATTTTTAATAACGAAGAAGTGAAAAAATCTCATATGGTACATTTGGGAACCAGAAACCAGAACAGGATGCTAAAGAGGATTCAAGAACATCGAAGCAGCAGAATAATGAAACAAATACTGCCATCTAAATGGACACAGGTCTGAATCTGTCATTCACCTGAAGAGCCAAGAGTATCCACAAGCAGCAAGAAGCCACTAACAATTAACACGTAACTACAATGTAATTATGTCTATCTTTAATTACCATTCAACTCACTATGTGTCACTATCTGAGATGCTGGGGACCCAGAGCTCGAGACGTGACCTCTGCTCCCAAGAAACACATCCACCAGTGGAAGAATCAGATATGTGAACACAGAATTAAATGTAGTGTGATCGTTGCAATAACAGAACTTTAATAAAGTGAGAGTTGCCATGAGTTAACAGTGACAAATATCAGGGATGGCTGTGCTTATAATTACATATGTTTAAAATTAATTACATAGCTCATTCCATGTTGTGGTTTCAGGTTTAAATCATTCGCCGGTAATTAACTTTCTTTGTCAAACTGATGGAGTACACCATTTAAATATCACTTTCCAGTATGGTGAAGAGATCAGTCTGAGTGGATGGAACGCACAGTGACTTCAGTGATAAAGGCTGGAGCCGGAGCAGCCCATTTAGGTAACACTCACCAACAGCTCTGCTTCAGGCATGTGCCTCATTTTACAAGACCCAGCAAGACAATAATAAGAATTCAGAATCTAATTTGTTAAGTTGAATAATATTTGCATCTATATTTTGAAATATATAATTGCTGCCAATTATATGGTCAGCATACATGAAAAATTATTAAATTTCAAAGCATCATTACAGCATTTAATGTGAAATCATGATGAAATTCATAAGTAGACACTTGTTAAGTGCCAAAGTATGGTGTCAGAAAATGACAATAGCCAGAAAAGGCAATCAGAAGCATGTGTATTATTATGGCTTCTTTTCTATTTTCCAACATTTTTTCAAACATTTAAATCATGACTTATGAAAAACTGCAGCCATAGAACAAATCTCCTCTCAATAAACTCAAAAAAAGGAACGTTGCTAAACCATATCTGAACTGTTTGAACAGGTAAATCTTTTCATGTTAACAAGGTACCTCAATCTAAGTTCCATAAGGGTTCATCACTGACTCTCTGCAGCTATGAGGTGGTAGAAATCCTTGTAATAGAAAACTGCCCACTAATTATCCGACCCCATTATTGGCAATCACCAGGGTCTATCTCATTCATCTTGTCAACTGAATGTTGAGTATCGAATTCAGAAAAATACAAACTGACTACAGAGGGGAAACCACAATCTCGGGGAAGATAAAAGATGACACGAGGCCTAGAAACTTCCCCCTCACATGTCAATGCATCCACAAAGATCTAACAGAGCTGGACCCATTCACAGTGGAAGAAGAGAATCGACAAGAATGACAAGGAGATGGGTGTTTCATAAAAGCACATTTTAAACACCCAAGGAGTCTCTTGAGAAAATTAATGAATAATTTAAACATTCTTTCAAAATATCTTTTTAAAATACTATGAAAGTCAAATGTGAAATGAAAAATATCACATCATTTTATGATATAATTTTGTCATAAAATGTATGCCCTCTCCAAAAAAAGCCACGACATCTGATTCAGTCTTTTTTGATTCAAATTATTAATTGAAAGTATAACCTAAATTCTGTTATAGATTAGATGAAACAAACAAATAACATAAATTTTTATTTTACCAAGATAATGTCCCAATCAAACTTTCCCCCCACTCCCACTTATTATGAAATTCTGGTCCCTCTTTGAAGTGAATTCACTTTCAATGGTCTTTTTCTGAACCACAGATCCTTAAATAATGAGGGTTATCCATAAATCAAATTCACCACAAGGTAGTAGAAAAATTTTATCTGCCAGATCACCTTGCACAAAAAGAAACAGGTCTCAACGTAACCTCTGCAAGACTCATGACATAACAAGGGAACATGACTTGAAGTCAGCACACTGTCAGACACAAATTTCATCAAATGGCAAGCAGCAAACAGACTCCAAAAGCAAGGAGGGGTGATTTTTAAATGGTCTGGTGGCACTATATTTCTCCACGTAAAAAGGTAATCAGGAAGTGTCAAATTTCTATTGTTTCTTTTTACTTCCTAAAATACAATATTGCCTTGAATCTTATTTTTATCCCAACATCTTTATACATTAATAATTCCCCCTCTTATCTTTTATTGTGATCCCCCCACCCCGACTTAAGAGATCAATCCCAAACAGGCCTATCGAGGATATGGAGCTGAATTACTAAGTGGCATGTTTATTGATACTGTCTTGTCAAAATCTTTCAGTATGACTCCAGAGATAACCAACCAGAAAACAGACCAAATCGTCCTTCTACGAAATGAATCAATGACTCTAATTAAACAGCTAATAAACTTCATTCCCAAGCACATTGATCGTTGCTGTATAATTACCTTCAGTAGAATATCTGGTGGATGGAATGTTCAGCATGTTGGATAAGATATACGACTGAGATACAATAAATTTTATTAATAAAAGGCAGAATTTCAAATATGAGCAATTAAAACAAACTACAGATCTTCTGCGGTGGCAGTCACTACGTAAATGCTGACAAAGAACTAATTTGTATAACAGGCTAGTTGCCTGAGAGATTTCACCGTAAAAAGCCTTCATTTGGTAGCTGGGAAAATAAGGCCCTAGCATATTAAGTAACTTATTTGAAGTAAAATCAATCTATAGTGAAAATGATACAGATCCACAGTGCGTCTGACTCCGATGCCATTCAGGAAAATGTCAGAGACTGAAGCAGGAGTGTCATGTCTGAGGTGGAGCTCACAGGTCTGCAGGAGCCAGATGGGGAGCCGCTTCCCATATTGGCCCACAGCCCCTAACCCCAAAAACTCTGTAAGGAGCTCTGCTCGCTAGCGGGTCAGGCCATCTGACATCTGTCTGTGGCCTTGTCCTAACCTCAGGAAAGCCACTCAAAACATACACAAAGCTGTCTGTAAACTAAGCCACAGCCCCTGGTCACACTTCAAAGAATGCTCTTTAACCGTGCCTGCCTACTCCCAGGGCTGGACCTCATCCTGGAGGATGAGCCCTTCTGTCTTGTGCACATTGGGGGTCCTACTGGGTAGGGGCTTCTTCTCCTCAACTTCACAGGAGGGACCACGTCTGAGTATCCAATAGCTTTCCACCTGCTCTCTAAGGTGGTGGATGGAGATGGAGATAAAAGGTTCTTATCACAAGCTGTCAGTCCCTCCACGCTACAGTCCTTCAAAGCCCCAGACTCCCAAATCACTGTATGGCTGTGTCTTACACGATCATTTTCAAATCTCAAGTAAAATTTGTGTTGCCACTCTTTTTAAGGCCTGACATTCATATTATCTCCTGCTGGACCTGAAGTCACATCTGATTTCTTTCAACCAGTTTCCTCTGTCTCAATGCTCCATTTTTCTCCTGCACTCCAAGTGTAGCAAGGCTGGTGAGGTGGAGGCACCACCCCATGGTTACAGGTGACACAGAGATGACTCGCATATATTCTTCCTTGGAGTAACTGGCATGCACAGTACAAGAAATATCAATACTCTTTAAATAATCACTCATTTCTGCAGTAGACTCAATTTTTAGGATTTACACATGGAGAAAACAAAATTATGATGGATCTCATCTCCCTAAAATAGCAGAGAGGTCAGTTTTTTGTTTTGGTAAAAGGCCTGGCAGATGTCACTGACAAACCCTGCAATTTAAAACAAGTTTGGTCTTTCTTTCAATGTATGAGTGACAACAGAACAGCAAAAACAAACTTTAGTCCATTTTTCTCATCCCAGCAGGAGAATCATCCCCAGGAAAAGAAATTACCATCATGAATCAACTGTAAAACACACAACCATTTTAACTGATTGAAATAAGTAGCATTCATGCCGAACGGGAGGTCACTCTGGATGCTCGAAACGGAAGAATATAAATGAGGAGGAAGCTAAGTCAGATCCCAGTTAACATTAAAAAAAAAAAAATTGGGAAGAATGGATAAATAAAATTAATAAATTCCTGAGGTCATTGTTTGAGGTTTCTTTGCAAATCCAAGTGATATAATTTTAGATCTAAATAAAAACTAACATATCTAAGATAAGAAACAAATCAGTCAATTATAAAGCTCTGAAGACAAAAGCTATCCACTTCGATTTGTATGATATAATATTTGGTTAAAAACACATTAAAACTTCTTTATATTTAAAAAATCTCTTAATTTCTTACTTTATAAAAAATATCCTCGTCTGAAGCTTATGCTTGTCTAAGTTAAGGCAACTAAAAAAATAGAAAAATTTAGTTTATGTTTTTTATAGCACTAAAAGTAATACAGGGCTCCAATCCCAAGAAATTGAGATTCAAAGTTACCATAGTGAAAACATATTAGAGATTCTAAAGATCACTCTTTATTTGCTTTTTTGTGATTTAAAAAAAATTTTTTAATGAATTGTGATCCTATAAAAGTTTTCATCTTGAATAGACCTTAAAAATCGCATCAGAGCCAGTTCATTCTTTTCAGAAATGAAGAAATTCACATTTAGAGAGCTTAAATGGGCTTAAAATGAAATTAATCATCAAACACTTAATTCAGAGTCTGAAAATAATAATATCGCAGCACACGCATGGAGCCTTCCTCCCCATCTTTACTCTCTCCAGAATTCAGGCTATGCACCTATTGACCAAAATTAAGACAGGAAAAAGGATAACCATAACATACAAATACTGAAATATCAAAACCTATTAACACATGTAGTATTGACTTGCTCTCTCACAAAGCTTGAGCTAAGTCAATTAACTGCTACTTTAAAGATATTTATAATGATGACAGCACTTTTCAGAAATGGTTATAGCTCCCTAGCATTATCTAAGAAAGTAACCACCCCGGGGTCCATCCAATATCAATAATTCTACACATAGCATGAGAGATAACAAAAACTGTTTTAAGCTCAACTGTTGAATGTACCTCCCAGCCTTCAATGTGAGACTGCCATTCTTCCAACACTTCCAACTTCTCCATCTGCCTCTTTGCCTCGTTTATGTTGGAGCAGACAGCCTTCATGGCTTGGAGGGCTTCCATCACTGCTGCGTAGTCACTGTGTTTCCTAGGAGTCCGCTTCAGCAACTCCTGTTTATACACAAAAAAACAAACCGCCCTTTGATCTCCAGCTCTCTGGTACAGCAGGTTCAGGCCGACCAGGAAATGAAAACTGCAAAGGTCATGAGCACCACTTTCAGAAGTGACATCACAAACTCCACGAAGATTAAGGTCAAAACCAAAAGCTTGAGTCAATGAATAAGCGTCGCCCTGATATATATTTTGCAGCCACTTTAATTTTTTCCCACAAAACTATTTTATTATGAAAGACTAAATTAGAGTTCTCTTTTGAAGTTGTCGAATATCTTACCTGCAGCATGTAATTTTTATATAAGTTTGACTTTTGCTCCAACAGAAGTTTATCTCGATACGTTAATTTTATTTTCCTGGTCTTCAGCAGAATAGTAAATTTTTAAGTGACTATGTCCCATAATTTCAAAAGTAATTTTAAAGGCCTTATTTTCTAAAAATCTTTCAAGAAACTGTAAAAACATGTCACAGAGCAAAACTTTTAAATAAAGCCTATCTGCTAGCAATATAAATAATTTAGAAATTCCATAATACTCCATCAATAAAAGAATATTTCTGCTGTTTTTGCCAATAACTCGGGTTCATTCTCTGCAAGTAATGAACTGTCATGCTCCTCTCAATAGCTTTCTTTTCATTTTTGTTTTTTAGAATTTTTTTTTTTGGCTTTTTATATTTTTTTCCATTCAGGGTATCAGAACAAGAGTAATCTTTAATCTTTAAATATATTAAAACATCTTGTTAGTTGTTTAGAAGCACAAAATTAAACATCTTCACCCACTGTCTAGACAGTTGTGACCACATTGCTTTTTAATTAGTCATTTGTTTTCTTACTACAGTTGCCATCATCATGTAACTAACACAATTACAGAAATCCCGAGGCAAGTCTTTAAAAGAATTTTCCTAATTCTTAACATACAGTGGGAAAATATGCATTTGTTATACTCCTTGAAGTCTGCGAAAAATTGCTGAAAAATTCTGCCATAAACTTTGACTCTGCGTTTGATACGTTCACACTCTATTCCGCAGAGCGAGCACCCACCCCCACAAAAAAAATATACATTATATCACTCCCAAGACAAGATTTAACATTATGCTGGATCACAAGTCCATAAATGAGTTATGCAGGCTTGTTCAGAAATTCTAAAATGTAGAAATATTTGTAAATTATGTAAAAGGCTCAAGTCAGTCTGCAGGCTATGATTTGGGGCCCGAGGGGTGTCTGAGGATGAAGTCGAGACATGAATTTAGATAATGTGAAATAATGAGAGAAACAACAAGTAATCATCTTCTCTCAGTTGCTTGCTCTGAACCCTGTGCTGACTGGCCAAGCCAATAATTTCAAGTTCCACAAATAAGACCAAAGTACCTTTTCTTAACACATAGCCTAATCCCCAAATGTTTTTGTCTGAGTATATAAAACCATCCAAAATCAGAGAACGTCAGCACAATTTTTCAGCTGATGGTACAACAAAGAAAAATATCAACACTAACATATTTATTACACAATCAAGCAGTCTTTTCACGTTTCTTTGGAAAGATAATCTTCCAAGAAAGGGAAAAGATGAAGGTGCTCTGAATTGATCTCTTGTTTCCTAAGCAAAGACTTATTCATTGATCCTCTTTTGCAGGGTCAGCTCAAACGCCTAAGGTCATTCTTATCCAGAAATGAGTGATTGAGAACCACCACTTTCTGACTCTTAAAACAAAGAAATCACTGAGGCTCTAAAATCAGGGCCAGGAATAGCTGCCATGATGAGTACACATTTAAATCTGAGTCAATAAGTCAGAAGTCTGAAGGGACTTCTGACAGGAGCCACATTTGTACCAATTCTCCCAACCCGCTGAGGATGTGCCAAAGCTCTGCAGAACTGGGGATCGCTGTGTTACCCTCTCTCTATGGCTTAACCAAGAGACTTTGATTTGTTTTCAATCGATCCTTTTCAAAGAAATTTACACAGAAACCCAATTTATGCAACCGTCTTAAGTTGTAGTAAAAAGTATATTTTTAGTCCAAATCCGTAACATTCATTTCTCAAAAAGTAAACCAATAACACTAGCTAATACACCTATAGAATTTCTGAGTCTTTTTCTAAATTTAGATACCAAGTAGTAATTAATATATTAAAATAAATCAGATTCAAATATATAAATAATAATGGCCTACGTTTATGAAGTACATACTATGCTCAAGGATTTATGTAAAATAGTTTCATTAATGATTACACAGTAATTTTTATACATCTATATATATGCATACACAAAAACTGACATATACATATATATACACATTCTTGTAGGTATATGCTATAATTTAATCATCATCATCATAGTCATTGCCGCCGCCACCACCACCACCACCACCATCATCATCCTTTCTGATTCACAAGTCTTTAAGAAATTAGATTATGTGCCTGGGTCAGGCAGCTGCAAGCAGACTACTTAGGATGTGAACTCGAAGCTCATCGGCTCAACCACCATCCCAAACTGCCTATCCTGATGTAACAGTTCCAAAACACCTCATTTTCGGATTTGCTATTTTATTTTATTCATAGACTTTTGTAATAATTCGTATTTCACAATATGTTTCTTATAATGAAAATTTTGGTCATTTTAATGAGGCAATGGACCTACAATCATTAATGAAGCATTTCCTGTCTTCCACAGGCAGTGTTCTCTTCACACTGTTATTCCACATCCTATTATTTATTGTCCCATGAGACCCACACCATTCCCTGTACTAATGACTTAAAAACTAGGCTCCGAAATTATGTCACTTTGACCTTAACTTTATTAGCATCAAGAAGTCACCAATGTCAGGGGAAATAAAAATAAATCTACCAACAGAGAGAATCTGTTAAGATAAAGGACCCTGTAGATAAAGTGTTATATAATCTGGTCATAACGTATTTAATATGATCTACCTTGAAAATAATGTATGTTTTCCACAAAGAACACTTAAAGTGTCTTTTCCCAAAAGATTTGTTTCCTACTCCATATATAAATTAGTGAAAACATATCCATTCCCCTACCAATGACTACAGTCTGCTTTCCTTAGGATGTCAGATTATTTCGGAAAAAATTTTTTTAAAAAAAGACCATCAGCAAAATATGCAGGTATAAGGAAAATGCTGCCATGAAATACATGTATAAACTACCTTCAGAAGAAGGGGGTACTTGCATATTCTTTGTATCGGGGTTACTAAATATCCTTCCAGGGGAACATCTGTGTTCTTTCGTCCTCCAAGTAGCATGCAGTTCTAGAGAGGAAATAAACATAATTAATTATATTTTTAAACCTGAAGTTGTAAAGTTTTCTTCTATCATAAAATTTTCTACTGAAAAGTTGTGAAAGCATGTCTCTATATCGCTTCTTTCTCTGAGATCACATTCAGTCACAAATAACATTTACAGGAGAAAGAAAAATACTTTTGCCTTTCATAGTTCCCAAAACCAAAATATGTTTTGAACCTATATCTTGAAAACTAACTCACAGAGATTCTCCTGAATATGAACTCCGAGGAAAAAGATAAAAATAAAGATAGAAATAAAGGAATGAAGGGATGGATAGATGAGTGGATGGATGGGTGGATGGTAGATAAATGGATGAATAAATTATCGACAGACAGAGACAGACACAGAGACCAACCCTGCTTATAAAACGAGGCAGTGTTGTTTTGTAGAGGAACAGGCCTAAGACAGCTGGGTTGCATCCATGTTCTGCCACTGACTAGTGATGCAACTTGGACTAATTTCATCATTCTAGTTTTCCTTTCTGTAAAATTGGCGTGTTTGCTAAAAGTGATCCCTAAGTCACTTTTAGCTATAACACCTCACCAATGATACCGGCCAGCCAGTGTCAGAGAAGGAGGTCAGATATCTCCACAGAAGACAACTGAAGAAAAATCAAAGTCAGCAATCTGAGTGAGATGAAATAGAAGCTTCCATTTACCAGAAAGTGAAGGTCAAGAGAAAACCAGCTCCCATAAATGAACGCTTGATCCTCTTGGTATCTAGTCTTTGTTTTGTGGTTTAAGCATCAATGCAAAAAAATACCAAACATTGAAAATTGATGCCAAGACTTGTTTCTGCAGTGTGTATCAGAGGGACTGGCATAGAGGAAGCAGTTAAACATTTAATGAAGGAAACATCATATTGATAATGTAGTAACTTTCCCACCACTATTTAAAAAGATTGCTCTATATTCATTGAGAGGTAACAGTAGCAGAACAACCCCCACTATCCCAAGCAGCTCACCTTCAGCTCCAGTTTGTGTATCTAAGTCAGCAAAACCAGCACCCTGCCTTCAACTTCACCCAGACACCTCAAAAGACAGAGCAGCAGATGAATGCTGTGGTTCAGCAGGCTTTGGGAGGGTCCAGTCCTTATTGCAATCAGGTTATCAAAATACTCTTTCCAAGTCAGTATGGTATTCCCCAGAGGAATCCAATGAAACAGAATTATCTACGTGTCATCACAGTTCCAGTGACATTTCCATGTCCCTATATAAATGTGGCCACCCTATTACCTAGCTGTGAGCTAATGCACCCTAAGGAACTCATGACTGACTGACCCACTTTGATTTTCTTGTATGTTAGTACTGCTTAGATTATGAACTCTTCATAAGAGCAGAGGCAGGTTGCCACTTTAGACTGGCTCATGAGAATCAGCTCTCTCCTATGTACACATGAAAAATGTTTTCTAAATCAGCCCCCAGAGAGTTCACTGCTCATACAGACTTACTGAGGTAGCGGCATATCCAATTACCCAAAGTGATAATATCATCTCAAATCTGTAAACTGATATGTTCTTCAAAAGGTCTTATTATCTCCATTTTATGAATAACAAAAATGATACCAGAGATATAATGAATTTTTAAAATTTCTGCAGATAACCAGTGGCCACTTAGTGCCAGGACAAGAATGAAAAAAGCTAGCTTGCTCCTACCAGAATGTGCTGTAGGATCATCTAAAAGCAAACAATCTTAAGTTGTGACTTTTTCAGTGTGGTTTCACACAATTGAGTTGACAAAGTAGATCAAGGCGAACAATAGCCAGTTCTTCTAAGAATAGAAGGCATTCAATAAGACAGTGTTCTAACACTTTATAAAGAATCCTAAAATGTCAGTGGCATAAGAGCTTCAGGCTCTGGCAGGGAGAAGACAGCAGGAAACTGTCTTGGTAAAAAAACAAAGAAGACTGGGTAAAATTGCCAAAACAACAATTTCAGGGCCCTAGAAATCAACCAAAGTCAAACAATAAATTGAGGAGTGTTTATTCATGAAAAACTGTGGAACTTCAGGTGAGACCAGTGGGAGTCT
The DNA here is from genome assembly GCA_030015415.1 of Cynopterus sphinx. Classification (NCBI taxonomy): domain Eukaryota; kingdom Metazoa; phylum Chordata; class Mammalia; order Chiroptera; family Pteropodidae; genus Cynopterus; species Cynopterus sphinx. The sequence continues at coordinate 46,235,986 of CM057389.1, read as the reverse complement.
GTGGCATTCTTGCCTGAGCTTCTCCCATCCTCCCCACACCCCGACTCCCCCTACCCTGCCTCAACTCTTCCTGCATAGTGGCACTATCACAGTAGCTTTGGTCCTCAAATCTGCTGCCAGAGAGGACTGTAGAGGGGCACAATTCCGACACCCAGAGGTGTTGTCAATAAAGTCAACACACTCCATAGAGAAATGGGGAATGCTCACAGCTCTGCTAGCCTGACATTGCCTTTGTGCTTGGGGCAAGTGTCAGACTGCACTTGCATAGAAGAAATGAGGGGGCCCCATAAGAAAAATCATCCATGTCTGACTTGAAAACTACCTGTCCTCTGAATGTGCTCCTCCCACAGACTCACACACACAGATCCATAGATAGGATGGATATCAATGTTTGATAACCGCCTTAAATGAGCAAGTGATCATTAAGATAAGCAAAGGAGTGACCCCTAAAAAAAAGACTGAATTATAAAACAAAAACCTGAGCAAAGATATCGGTGACCACACATACAAGAGATATAGGTTCTCTAAGTAGGTCCAAGTGAGTTACTAAAAACAAAACAAAACAAATAGAGAACCATAACAAACCTCAGAGAAATAGACTTGATAAGTTAAGATGCATTTTGTAGTCCTTAGAGCAATTGCCCGAAAAAAAAAAGTAATAATAATAAAACCACCCTAAAATAATTTTTAAAATCAGCAGAGGAAGAGAAACAGTACATTGAAAATATTTGTTTAACACAAAGATAAAAAGTAAAAGAAGAGCAGAAGAACAAAAAAGATAAGATATATAGAAAAACATAATAAAACAATACATGTAAACACAACCATATCTGTATTACATTAAAGCTAAATAAACTAAACACTTCAATCAAAAGGCAGAGAAAGTCAGACTAGATAAAGAACTAGATCCAACTATATACTGTCCATCAGAGGCATGTTTTAGATTTAAAGACATAAATTTTAAGTAAAATAATGGAAAAATATGTAACATGCAAATAGAGAACTGTGACGGCAACAATAATAGGCAAAATAGACTTTAGGAAAATAAATACTCCTAGGAACAAAGAGGGACACTTTATAATAAGTAGAAACATAAACACAACAATTTGAAATGCACACATATCTAACAACAGAGCCCTGAAACATAAAACAAAAATTGACCTAAATGAAGGTAAAATAGACAATTTAATAATTATCCCTGGACATTTCAATATCCCTCCCTCAATAACTGACAGAACACCCAGAGGAAATGATATAGAAACATGAACAACACTATCAATAAAAATGGCCTCACATTTACAGAACACTATACCCAATAGCAGTAGAATGTGCTTAGTTTTTAAGCACACATGGAACATAAAGAAAAATAATAATAAATTGCAGGATAGACTATGTGCTGGGTCAATAAAAATTCTCAATGAATTTAAAAGGATGTAAGTATGTTTTCTCACCAGAATGGATTTAAATAAGAAATCAACAACAGGAAGAAATTTGGAAATTTTCAATATTTGGAATAAAAATTTTTATGTTTAAACGATGATGATTCTAAGATTTTACCCTGCATGTGAGCTAAAAAGTGAACCTGCCACAGATTTATGGATACAAGAAGAACACATGAAATTCCTAGGGCACAGATATAGTACAGTTTTGTTTTGTTTTGTTTTTTCCTCATGGCAATAACAGTAGCCAGAGTGTGATTATTTCGGAACCAGTTTCCCAAGCCCCAATTGCCACATGACAACATGCAGAGGGCCAGATGACACGTGTACCACAGGAATTGTTCATAATGGCAGCAGAATATCTCTATCTTTTGAGGCGGTTCGTGATACAAATATTATTTAAAAGATAGGCAGCCAATTCCTCAGCTCAGAAAACGCAGAAACATGAGAGGCCCATGGAGAATCGCATCCAAAGACAAACTTCTAAACAAACAATGAATCAAAGAAACCACAAAGAACACTAGAAATTTTTAAAAATGAAATAAAAATGAAAACCCATGTCAAAATTTATGTAATGCCCCTAAAGCTATATATAGGGGAAATGCAGAGCTTTAAAAGCCTGTATTAAAAAATGAAAACAAGTCATAATGAAAAACCTCAACCAACTATGAATACAATGGAACTTCATCCATCTTATATACGACATCTATTTTTAAAAAGCCTACAGCTTACATCATACTTAATGACGAAAAGCTGAATGATCAGAAACAAGGCAGGTGAGTCTGTTCTCACCACTTCTAGTCAACATTGCATGAGTTCTAGCCAGTGAAAAGTAAAAAAAAAAAAAAAACTATATTGAAGAGGAAAAATTGCCTTTATACTCAGATGACATGATCCTATATTCAAAATATCCTAAAGATTCTACAAAAAATACTTCTAGAACTAATACATGAACTTAAATCACAGGATACAAGATACTGTAAGAAATAAATAGGCAAAAGTCAATTAAATTTCTATATACTAGCAATGGACAATCTAAATTTTCAGACAATTCCAATCACGACAGCATAAAAAGAGTAAAAAAACTTAAGAATAAACTTAACAAAATAAGTATAACACCTGAATACAGATATCTGAAATATGACAACAAAAGCACGATCATAATGAAAAAAAATTAATAAATTGAACTTCAACAACATTTAAGACTTTTCATTTTTGAAAGATAATATTTTAAAATAAATACACAAACCACACTGGGAGGAAATATTTGCAAATCATATGTTTGATATAGGAGTGGTATCCAAAATAAAGTTATAGTTCGAAATAAGAGAAACATCGCCATTTAAATATGAGCAAAATATCTGAAAAAGCATTTCACCAAAAAGGATATATGAATGGCTAATAAGCACATGAAATCATGCTTAAATTAGGCATTTGAGGTAGAATTACACATCCGCTGGCATGGCTGTCATCAGAACTAATAATATACCGTGTGTTGTCAAAGACGCAGAGGAAGTGCAGTCTTTACATGATGCTGGTAGACATGGCACAGCCACTCTGGCAGTTTCTTAAAAAGTGACTATGACCCAGCAATCCTACTCTTAGTACCTATCCAAGAGAATAAAAATAGGTATCCATACAAAGACTTACACATGAATGTTCATAATAGCATTATTTATACTAGCCCAAACCGCACGTTTTCTGACTTTTCTATACTAACAAATCTCTCTCCCCGAAATGACCTTTTACATGTAGTAGTTTTATGGTCCACCATTTTCATGGTCACTTGTTGACCCAATGTTCATAAACTGGCAAATGGATAAACATAAGATGGTATATCCATTCAGTGGAATATTAGCGAGCAATAAAAATGAGTGGAATACAGATATCTGCTAAAATAAGGACGAACCTCAAAAACACTACTCAGTGAAAGCAGCCAGGCAGAAAAACATTACATTGAATAATTCCATTTACACGAAACCTCCAGAAAAGCAAAACTATAGATACAGAAAGCAAATCAATGATTATCTGGAGCTAACGGTGGGAGTGAAGAGTGGCTGTAAACAGGTATGAGGGGCTTTTTGGGGTAATAGAAGTACAATACATCTTGATTGTGGGGACGGCATGGTCTGCTAAATATTGAATTCTACACTTAGAGTGCATTCCTTGCTGGCAGTTAAATTGTCCAAGTAACTGCCAAAATATGCATTTATTTGTGTTATCCTAAAGGAATTAAATATGCATTCTCGCTCTTAGGAAAATTGAATAGGAAAGTATGTAGGAGAAAGATCAATTTCTAAATGTCCTTTTATCACACCCCTGATTTCTTTCCTGCCTGTTACTGCCCTGCTTACAGCTTTTTCAGCAGAAGTAAACGAAACCCTAGGGATTAAGGGATATAAAAGCAATGATGAACTCTGGCATAAATGTCCTCCCGCAATAGGAAGCTGTGGGTTTCAGAAACAATTCACCAGCAACCAGGAGAGGGCACTATCAGTGTGTCCCAGTAGGCGAGCTTCTCCCAACTCTCACTTCCCACCTTTATCTAAGGACCCCAGCTTCCTAGCCAGGACACGTTAAAAAGATTTGTCCCACAAGCAACTTCTACATCACACTGATGCTATCCTTCAGCTCCTAGTGGGCCTCTCAACAAATCACGGCATTAGGCAACACATAAATATATACTCACCAAAAGAAACGTCCGAATTGTTCGAATTTTGTTAAGTTCAAGAAGCAATTTTTGTGCCTTCTCATGGTTACTACAATATTCGTCGTAGATACGAAACTTGTCTTTCTGTGAAATCAAGTAAAAATAAGTTAAGGTCATTTTATTAGCCATTTCAAAATATTAATCTGTGTGATATTTATGAATAAACTTTATTAAATGTTTACTATGTTGCAAGAGCTATGCTGTGTGTTTGTATAAATATACATATTCTTTATGTATTCCCCCGGATCCATGAAAGCTAGCCTCGGAAAGGAGATAGGCATACTAATCATAGTCCAATGTGATATGGGCAATAAGTAAATGAACCAATTTACAGAGAAGGTAATGCCTAGCTCTGCTAAGAGGATTCACATACAGCTTCTAAAAGGAAGTAACATCTAAGCAAGGCCCAGAAAGGTGAATCCATGATTCCCAGGCAGAAAGGGAAAGAGATGATTTTAGGTAGAGGAAAAAGCATGTGCCAGATGACAGAGAAAGAGGAACACATTTCGTAGGTACCGATCTGGGCTGTTGTCTTTAAGAGGAACCTTGACAAACTGGAGAATATTCAGCAACAGGTAACTAAGATAACAAGACATGTGGGAGGTCATTTCAGAAAGCGGTATTTGTTAGTATATAAAAGAAAGTGGTGGCTGCATTTAGATAGCTGTCATATCAGAAAGGATTTACACATTTACATAGCTCCAAAACACAAACCAGGACCACTACATGGAAATGGCAAGGGATTGAGGGTCAGTGATATGCAGATTTGGGATTAACACAAAAATTTTCTAACAGAGCTGTCACTAAAAGTGATCGTGTAAAACAAAACGAACCACCTTCACAAATGCTATGGAAGAAACACTTTTACAAAAGGAGGAATTTTACCATCACGATCTCTAAGCTTCCTTCCATCTGTGAGATTTTCTCTAAGTGGCTATGATCAATACCTATCAAAGTAGTACCAATAAAAGAAGATGCAGAAAACGTATGGATCCAATGTTGGAAAAGTGTGAACCCTGAAACTTTAAGGACCTGCGGTTAGAAAGAAACGCAGAGTGCTATTTTCTTTAGTCAGCCAGCAGGAAATGTATTGAATTACTTATTTCAAGTGATGGTATGAGCCAGAATAAAACAAACTTCAGAAATAGTTTAGCTAAATGCACGGATGACAGATTGATAGTGTGTTACTGAGGAAATGAACATCGGGAGGAAGATTCCCATGTGTACAGCCTTGAACTGAGACGGCAGCTACTCCAGCTGGAAGGACACTGGAATTCTCTCGTGAAAGAGGGCAGTCTGGGTGAAGGGGACACAAACATGGCCTGGCTCCCGGTCGTACCCGAGGAAGACACAGCGTCACCTTCCTATACCCAAGGAGCCTCTCCCTTTATCTTTATGAAATATTTTCTGGTTATAAAAATAACATCTACAGGGTCTGCTTGCTACATACAGAAATACAGATCTAGAAACTACCTACAGTGACCTTCTAAAAGACTAAATGGAAATAAAAATAAAACTTGACTTCCAGGACAAAATACGCATACACTTTTAAGAAAACAATAATTGTATAGCATTTTGATACATACGGATTTATATTAGTATTCTGAAAATTAGCATCAGGTGAATGGTATAAATAGCAATACTATATATATGTATTAGTGGAAATGCTTTTTAGTTCTGAAAACAATCTTCACTAGACAGGTGGCTTTTTACTTTGCACATCGATTGCATAAATTATTTCAGCTATTGTGTACAAAGAGATGAAAATGATCATATAGGCATGAAGAATGAATGATGTGACATAGCTGATTCTTTTGCGCTGCTCAGGACGCCGTTCTGAAACACCCTCCTTGAGAAAAATCCAGACACAGGCACATGTGTACCTAGAATGACCAGGTTTGTCACAAGTTGATTCACGAGGGGAGGGGAACGTTCTGACTAATCAAAGGCTCCTCATGCCATTGTAAGAGTAAGGATTTTCTGCTTCAATAGGGAAATGCTCTATGTTTGAGAGAAACATAAAAATCCATTCATTAGGAACAGCCCGAATATTCATTAGAATGCAAAACTCTGAAGGATGAACTGGTTGGGGAAAAGAAAGGGCTGTTTATTTATTCTTCCCTGAATGAAATGGATGATGTGAGGCGCTCTCCCCTTTCTGGCTCTAAGGGGAAGATTTCATTGGCCTTAAAAGACCCCTAACTTTTGGTGTCAGATTTTACTTCTAATGCTGAATTCCCACATACTCCTATGCCGAAAGCTAAACCTTCAAGTCCAGGGGGAGAGAGCTTTACGAAAGAAACAGAAATGCCTCCTACAAAATGAAGAAAGCAGGTTCCCACTTCTTGCTGAGCATTGGGTTCGGGATGTAAGCATTCTTCCACGACCTTCAAGAATTCCTTATGTACTGCAAGGATGTCTTCAATGTTCGAGAACAGCATCTGTAAATAAATGTGTGAGTAAGTTCAAGAGGGAAGCAAGTTTAAAAAAGAAGAAGTCTATGTGAGGATAGCATCCTCTCTCTGAGCTGAAACTTCAGGGGGAGCTCGCCTCTCTCATGTCCACTCCACCCCCCACCAGCTGGCAAAGCACCAATTTTGTGTGAACATCCTCTCACTCCCACGCAGCTCTGAGAACCAGAAACCTATTCCTGGCTCTCAGGAAAAGCATGAATGGCCAACTCCACACACAGTCCTCCCACTCATTCATGAGCACGTGCTGCAGGTAAAACAGTGGAGGCAGGCTGGCTGGCTGGCAGGCTTCTCACTCCTAAGACAGGCACCCTAGAATGAAAAGCCCTTTTCCCTCTCTGGAAAGGTGTTCTGTCTGGAAGTGACACCTGGGACAGCTACATGGTCATTGTGGGAGAGGCCACTCCAGGAGCAAAGCTGATAACCTAGATGGTAGAAGAGCTAGAGGGAACTGGCAGTCTAACTCAGTGGTCTCCCCTTCTGGCACCAGGGACTGGTGCTCCTGTGAGAATCTAATGCTTGATGATCTGAGGTGGAGCTGAGGCGGTGATGCTAGCACTGGGGAGCACCTATAAAATGCAGATGGAGCTGTGCTAGTTCACCTGCTGTGCGGCCTGGTTCCTAACAGGCCCCAGAATGGTACGAGTCCGAGCCCGGGGGTTGGGGACCCCTGCTAACTGACCTCCCTGAATTGCCAGTCCCACCTGGAACTCCTAATATGAGAACCAACCAGAGTCTTCCAATCAATTTGAGTGATAGGTGTCTTTTGTAACCAAAAGCACTCAAACTAAAATACTCCCACCGTGGGAGAATTTGAAAGTCAATATTGAACTTACAGGGAGATAGAGTAAGGAAAGCCCATAAAATCCTTGGAAATTCTTTTTCAGTAAAGTAAAACAGCAAGTTAGCACCAAAAATAAACATCAGGGATGCTTCACACAACTTAGTAGCAACCACTAACTGATTTTCATTCACCATCCTTTTCTTTTCAAAACTCTTCACAATTTTCCTTCGCTAGTGATGAAAAGGAAATGCTTATCCATTTCTTCCTGAGTTGCAGATGTCGTGTGGACTTTCTTTTCTGCACCAGTGGACCATCCAGGTCGCTTGATCTTTAGTGATGACACAGGGAAGTTGCATTTGCCCCACTCTGTATTCCCGAGTCCCGTTTGCCGATCATCTGAAACATGGCTCAGCTCCCCACTCTCATAGACACTTAGGTTCTTCACCCTGGGTTTATTTTTCTTTCTCTTTTCAAATTTCCTCAAGGCTTTGGCAAAAAATTTTCTCTATTACATCTTCTACTCCATCCTCTTCATCCCCATTTCTTTTCCTAAACTCTAGTTTTCCTTTTGCTAATTGTCACCACACAAGTGGCTGGTACATGACCTTATACTAGAACTGAAGATACGTGGAGAGTCCTAAGAAATGCCCCACAGATTAACTGTCCTCTACGGGAACTCGTGCACGAATGGAGGGCCGATGGTGCCTCCTCACCTTCACTGTTTCCTCCGTGACATTTTTGTCAACTTTCGATGCTGCACACTGGTTCATTCGGTGTAAGAAAGCCTGCGTGGAAGAAAAAAGGGTGTTATAAAGGTAACATTATGTTAACGAAACAACTGTATTGACCAAAATTAAATTAATTTTTTACAGGAAACTGAAATTTAAAGTTCTAATAATTGTCGAGTACCATAGTTTTACTATGAAAGTGGAGATCCTTGTGCATTGCTGCTCCTACCTGAGGGTTACTTTTCCTTTTGACTTTTGGGACAGGGCCAAAAGTAATCATGTTTATATAAAATCAGGGTCTCAAAGTTCTGTGGTAAACATTTAGAGTCAAGTGTTTCCTAAACTTCTAAGTCTTGCGAAGCACAAAAGGCCAAAGTCTAATGAAAAATGGAGTTTCTAAGAAAACAAACAAACAAACAAACAAAATCCTGAAGCAAGCTCTTTAGAACTGAGAGATTGAGGGAGGAGAGGAAAGAAAGAGAAAGTGACTCTTCAAGAAGGAATGGAAGAATCTTCTTGCTCCTTTTATCCACTTTCCCCCAAGTTTTAAGAAACCAGAAGGTCTATGTCTGCAATCAGCTCTGGGCTCTCCGCAGACCTAATGAAGGCCAACAAGTATTTTTTAGTATTTCAAAAATCTGGACTCTCCTTGATGGTCATTAAGCTTTGACCCATGACTAAATAACCTATTATTTTTGCAAAAAAAAAAAAAAAAGGATAGAATGAGTTATTTACACTGAGACTGAAAAGAGAAAATTTAGAAAGAAGAGACTTTCCACCCAGCAAATTTGGTCTGTGTCCTCAACACATTGTTCACTAACTACTACCTAGTGCCCAGGTGAGACCATTTCTTCTCCTGTCTGTCTTCAAGACTCTGCCCTCCACCTGCCAAGTCAGGGTACAACTTCCCAGGGCACACAAAAGCTCTGGGGCATCTCTGGACACTATCAAACTAAGAAAAAAATTAAGATAAAGACCCAATTTGGGGCATACTAAATATTTAGGAGATTAACAAAACCCAGGATGGATCGTGATGTTCCAAAAGTATCACCTTCCAGACACTGCTAGTAGGAGGACAAAATGGCACATTTCTGAGAACAAACACTGTGACAACCCATCTCAAATTTTTAAACGGGCATTCCCTTTAACCCAGAAGGTGATACAGTTTTTGAACTATTTTCTAAAGTTACATATAATTGACAGTGGAAACATAGGTTTTGAATTTTCTGACTTTAAGTGTCCATTTTAATTAGTATTAGTCTGTTTAATTTTTATTTTTAGTTCTGTTTTTCTTGAATAGTTTTCCACATACTCATACCAAAAAATGCTCTTTAGTTCTTAAAATAACATGAGCGGTTTAGTTGCCTTATTTACATTTCACATTGACCACATAGTAAACAGGTAACATCTTGTGCAAGCAAAGCTTAAAGTTCATCTCTAGATTTATAAACCTCTTCATTATGAACGGAGCCCAGTCACATTCTGAAAGCAATAAATTCAAGTTAGGAGGAAGAAAAAATGAATCAAAATATGAGTTAGAATGGGAAATGCAAACTAATGAAGTAAACTATGCCTTTGATCGAGTTTATACCTTATTTCTGTGACAATACAGAACTCTTTGCTTAACTGTATACTAAAGAAAACCTGGAACTCATTAACATTTCTGACCAAGTGTTTATTTTCCCCAAGAGCCTCATTTTATACAACAGTGAAGGCAGATTTTAGATAGTTTGCTAAGACTGCAAAATCTTAAAAACTGGTTGATATTTTTTACAAAAGGTAAAAGTCTTCCTTCTTAAAGGTAGAGATAAGTAACGTGTGTTCAGAATCATTTTTTAGCAACTAGTATCTGCAGAGTTTTTGCAAGCTTTGGTGATTGGCACATTTAATATTTCTCAGAGGAATCAAGAAAGCATTAATACCCTAGTCGTGGAGGTACAGTAGGGAGGTAATATACTGTTTTATATCTGCATTCATTCATTCTGACTGAACCAAAATTAAATAATCTTCATTTTGATACAAATATATAGAAAATATGTACTAGAGAATGGATTTTAACACCAATGGTTTGCACATTTCTTACTGTAAGTAAGACTTGGAGAGTTTCTTCACAAGGCAGATTCCCAGGCCCGATCCCAGAAGATCTGTTTGAGCAGACAGGTTTAGGACCCAGAAACCAGCATGTTTAAGCAAGTGTCCTGGAATGCAAATCTGCATTCTGATGCAGTTGGCCCACAGGCCACACTTTGATGAGCGTTCCTTTATGTTTATCCTTCCCAAGTCTGAAGAAACAGACTTTGAGAAACAAATAAGTAAGTTCGGATGGAAAAAAAAATGGGTTCATTTCTTTCACCTTTCGACTCTGTCAGACCACCTCCATTCACAACAACTTCTAACTGGGCCACACAAGGTGTCCAACACCAGAGGCCCCTCTCCTCTGCGATGAAATCGCCATCTAGGTGTTAAACAGGTCTTAATAATCTCTGAAAGTTGGGGGGGGGTGCAGAAGCAGATAAGCCAGTTGGGACAGACTAAGTCACATCTGGATGAAGCGAGCCTCGCAGGTGCCCCTCCAGATACTTTCCAGCTGGCAGGTGTGGCAGCATGCGCCATGGGCCAGCGCACCCCTAACATGATTCTGCACAATGTACTCCCCAAAATCACTCCAGCTGAGGCTGCATTTCCCTCCACCACCCCTCACCAGCTCAGAGAGCAGAACTCTTCGACCTGCTCCATACACCGTTTTCCTCTTGTCATGTATTTAGTAAAATATAGCAAATGTTATATACTAACTAAAGTGTAAGAAAGCAAAAAATGCCACAAATATGCTAGCAAGAAACAAAAGAGGGAAGAAAACTCATCGAGATGCAATGGAGGTGACAGCAATCCTCCTTCTCCATGTCTGCCCATTGGGGCCACTGCTAGGTCGAGAGTAAAGCAAGTCCATGATGAGTTTTATTCTCAGAATACATTTGCTTATTTTCTAATTTCGATGTACTAAATGATCTCTCTCAACTCATTTTTGTCCTTCTCACTCCTTTTGCCTGTCCAGCACACACAGTAGATCACTCTTAAAAGTTACACTTTTAGTTCTAGATACCTGCTATTTGATATCATAATATTATACAGGCAGTAAACCTTATTACTCCTATAAATATTCTGCATTCAGAATGATCCTAACGACAACCTGCCATCTCAACAATGTGGCTATTTAATACAAACAGAGATGGGTAAATTTTATATTTAAAGGTGAAAGGGGAAAAATTTGAGAGGCCACACTATTGCAAGAAAAAGTATATTCGTTTCTTGAAAATAAATGGGAAAAAAAGAGTAAATATTTTCCTTTTACCTCTTGAACTTAAAACAATATTATCACATCAAAATTCTTTACAAAGTGTTTTGTTTTGTCTTCCTGAGGAAAAAAAAGTCTTAAAAAATGAAAAAGCCTTGTCATTTAGAGCAGATCCAAGGCCCTAGGACAGAACCTTGGGGCAACTCCAACATTTATAGGTCAAACAGGAGAGAAATTAAAGGGGCCAGTAAGGTAGAAGCAAACCCAGGAGAACGTGGTGTCACTGAAACCAGGGGAGAGAGTTTCCATGAAGAGGGAGTGGTCATGCTTTAAAAGCTCTGAGCAATCAAATGAGATACAAACGGACATGTGATGTGACAGACGTCGCTCACTAGCACCTTTAACCACAGTGGAATGGGCTGAAGGGAAAATGAAGGATGTGGAAATGGAGCAATGCCATAGAAAAAATTTTAAAACCGTTCAAGTTTTGCTGATAATGGAAGCAGAGAGATGGAAGTGAATTTGGATCAAGGGAAGATTTATTTTTTAAGTTAAACAATCCTTGGTCAATTCATCCTTCAAACCACATATTATGTCCTTTAATATGATTTCAGTGAAGCCTTCGCATTCTCCCCAGTCTGCTGGGTCTCACTGTTCCCCAAAGGCCTACTGATTCCCAATTTCTTAAAAAGGAATCTTTCCACTAATATAAATAACAGTAATAGACATGCATATTGTGGTGTTAATATCTGTCCATTTAAATACATATTAACAATGAACTATTTGAAAGAAAATTCAATAATATCATGCCATGTGCCAAAGCATTGCTCTTGGCAATGGTTCTTATACATTTTATTCTCAGGACATCTTTATACTCTCAAAAATTTTAGAGAACTGCAAAAGCTTTTATTTATGTGAATTTTTAATATTTAATATATTTGAAATTAAAAACTTTTTAATATTTTCCAATTAATGAATTTAATTAAAATTAATGATAATAAATCTATTATGTGTTAATTGTATGTGACATATTTTTATGGAAAATAGCTATCTTTTCCCAAAAAAATTTCAGTGGAAGTGTGGTATTGTTTTATATAATTGCAAATTTCTTTCATATATGAGTTAATAGAAGATCATTTAATTCTCACATAGGCTTAGATCTGTTATAATATGTTCTTTGAAAACATATTTCCAATGATAATTGGAAAAGGGAGAAATGTGTTCATTGCTATAACCTTTTTTGATAGCTGTGGATATTCTTTAATATAACACCAAAACTAAAAAAAGTAGTAGTTTTCTAAAGGTTGGCTATCAGGAGGACTCTGACACCACATTAGTGAACTTTCTGTACTCTGTTACATTAAAGCCCATTGATCTTGCAATTTGAAGGGATCTTAATCCATGTGTGATTTTATAAAACTTTTTAACACTGAGTAACTGAGGGTTATGCATATATTTGAACTATCAACACATTTCATTGCACAATATCAGAAAATACATCATATTATTTAATATCAGTGTCCAACTCACTTAAAAAATCTTTAAATATCAAGAGGCCATAAAGTTCAATCATAGACATAAATTTTCCTCAACTTTAAATTTACTTGCAAACTTGAATTTATCACCAACAAATACTATCAGTTGTTTTCCTTCAAGTGACAGGCTCACTTCATTCTTCTTTGAGAAATGTCTGCCAAATACCTAAATGCCCTGAAACTAAAACCAGAGTTTGTCTGACAGTTGTTATGTCAAGTAAATATGATGTTCCATAGCAACTCAAACACACAAATTCTTTCCCTGGAGACAACCATAATACTCGAGTGAGTGGCAGAAGTTTTGAGGTATACTTCCCATTTCATCACACAGGATAGTAAAGAGACATGTACTAAAAATGCAAGATTTAATGAGATTAGTAAATTTTACAGTGTTATCAAAAATATTCTTAAGTGAAACCAGCATTCTCCTACCACCCGCCATGAGTGGGTGATGGTGAAGTATACAGTGACCACTAATACAATGTGGTGCCACTGCTTTGACATTTTCAACATCATTGCTTTTGTACCATCAGCTCAAATGTCGACATGGTAAAATTAAAAATTTTAAGAAGTCTTATTATTACTATAAAAATAGTTTCAATCTCACATATCCCGTAAAAGGATTTCATAAAACCCCAAATGTCCACAAACCGCAGTCCTAGGTGTAGAGAATATATCAATAAACAAAATAGACAAAAATCTGAGCTTAAACACTAGTGGGAGGAGACATTTAATATATAAAAAACATAATAAACATATTTGGTATATTAGAAGGTAGATACCTAAATGGAGCAATAAATTTATTAGAATAAAGTATTTAATCATATTTGTAAAACCATGTAATAACTTTCAGTAATTCCCAAGCTCTCCAAGATCCAGGGTCCAAAATTCATCACCATAAATCTATACCACTCTGTTCTGTTATTTAATTTAACTTGACCTTTCTTGAGTTCTATCCACGGCATCACTTCTCACTGGGCAACGCGGCCTGCTCTCCTTTCCTTCCTTGTATGTCTTCTCTTTTCTCCATTACTTCCCGCACCCTCGGTGAGTAAGACCGACAGTGGGATGGGATGCTGTAGCCTACCCCTACAATTCCCAACCACTTCCAAAGACAAGGCAGCAAGTAGTCCTCTATTTTATTTGTACTGCCAAGTACTTGGGATTCATTTGGGAAGAAGTCTAAGAAAAATTAGAAGCATGGGGAAATTAGTCACCATAGATATTTTTGTAATTATCTCACAATGATGGTCCTGGCCAAGAGTTTCAGACTCCCATTATTGACTTGTAGCCTCTCTGTCCCTCCCTCCCTGTCTTTCGTTGTCACATCCCAATTTCCCCATTCTGGACCACTGCCCAACCACAGCAGCCTTCCTGCTCCTCCCGAACGTGCCACACTCACTTCCACCCCAGGGCCTTTCACAACTTGCTTCCTCTTCCTGGCACACTCTATATCTGGCTATGTTCTGCTGTTGCTCAGCTCTCAGGTTTTTGCCACCTCCAGAGAGGGTTCTTAAGACCATCCATCCGGCATGACACCTTCCCTTCCTCAATCTTCACCATGTCCTACCTCCTGCATTACTCCCCTTTGTTTACCCTGCAGCACTCCCCACTCCTCCATGTTCCATTTACGTATTTGTCTGTTCACATGTCTCCTGTTTGGGGACTGGAGCTCCAAGAAGGTAGAACCTGTTATAATCACATTGTACCATGTTAAAAAATACCTCTACTGTTTTTGAACTCCACTTTAGATCAACTCATTGCCTTAGGCCAGTTGAAATTAAATATTTAAGAAAGATAGCTATAATATCTCTATTTTTAGAGGCTGAGCTGTGAGATGAGTGTGTAGAAGCTGAAATCATAAAACAGTGATTCTATTGCTACCATTTAAAAAATGATAGCATTCACATAAAAGTCAATATTTATAGTTTCTCTTCAAACACTAGGACAAAATCAACACAGGGGCCACAGTTCTGAATAGTAACAATAGCCTGGGGCAAAGACAGCCCAGTGTTCCCTTCACTTTCTTCCAAGTTCATTTCATTCATTTTGTGACTTTCAATATCTCTGTAGCCATTTCAGTTTTCAGCCATAGTCTTGAGGTTTTTCCAAGGCCCTTTTGGCTCTTATCGATTTTTAATACTGATCATTTCAGAATTTTGTTTTAAAATGGCATTTGATCTTAAAGTATTTGAGGGAAAAAGTACTCCCAAGATAAGGGAAAAACATATATTTTTAAAAACTCTAAGAAAACTGGTGCCTATTTATTCAACTTTTACTTAACTGCTAGTTTCCCAAGGAATTCAAAATTAAGTTAGACGTTAATTCTTAGAAGGGATATTTTCTAAAGACATCTCTGGAAGCCATGTATATGACTAGCTTTCTCAAACACTGAAATGACTTGATGTCTTTTATTTTAAATCATTAAATATTTCTTTTAATAAAGTGACTTTTCGACAATAAACTCTTCTTGGTTATATATTTCAAGTAACATTTGATCCAAGATGAACTTGTGTTCCTTGTACTGTTTTAGGCGATGTCTCTTTCTGAAAGGGTCAAAGATACACCAAACTCTAGGGAAAAATCAACTGAATAAAGTAAACAAGATTAGGAAGTATGCAGCTGTTTTTAAACCCATCAAAATTAATCTTCCCCCGACACACCGAGAAACACCTACTCACACACCTATGCAGACACGGGATGTCTTCTAGCGCTGGAGTTCAGCCCTGTGGCAAGCATTTATGACAGCCCAGGCTCTAAGCCTTAGCCTGCTTGATCATTAAATCAGCTTAATAATAATAATAATAATAATAATGATGATGATGATGATGATAGCTGTCTCACAGAGAAGTCAAGAGAATTATGCGGAGGTAATTTGCATTGACATTTTATACAGTGCTATATAATAATTACAGTGCATAATTAGGACCAAATGAATGTTCGCTGGTATTTCTGCTATTACTGCTACATCCACAGACATAGTTCTATTATCTCTACTGTGGTTATAATTATTACTAACACTATGGAGAACAGAACTAAAGTGTGGGCTCCTGCCTAAGCCCCTCTGCTTCTCTATTAACAGGAAATTGATCCAACAGCCTCTAACTTCTGGATCATTCCTTTATTTCAAAGCAAATCAAGAGTTTTGTGAAAGGGGGAAATTTGCTATGTTTATTTAAATATATATACATATATGTGTGTGCATATGTGTACACACACACACACACACACACACACACTCCATATCGTAGCTGGTCTTTTCTGCACAGAATTCTAGGCTGATCTCCAAATGTGGTACATGCCAATCTCTTTATTTTTGAGACATTCCATAAATTTAATCATTAACAGATAGCAGAGCCAGAAAAAAATTAACTCAAGATCAAACTATAAGGTGCTAATGTAGAAGAGAGCCTACCTCCATATTCCTTGAGAGGACTTAGAGAAAACATTATTAATAAAAACTGAAAAATGTACATGGAGCATGGCCAGATCATGGCTTTGATTTCAATGAGCTGCTACAAGATCTGGGTATGGACAAGACTCACGCAGGCTGATGAAATTAAATGACAAACCAACCTGAAAACACTTCTACAGAAAAGTCACGTACAGAAAGGAAAACTAATATTCTTGAAGCTGTCTTAGCTCTTCTGGATGCTATCAACTTTTTATAGCACCAACATAACCATTAAACAAAGATAATGAGTTTGGATAGGTTGCAAAATTAAATTTAAATCCTTTATATGTTATAACTTGATATTTTTAAAAGACTTAAAGTCTGATCAAAATAATAAACTTTTAATTAAGTTGAGAATTATAACACAATAATTTTCAAATGTCCCACAATTTTTGGTGGCATTTTAAGTAAAAGCATGTTTCATGGTGTTGGTTAGTGCTCAATATGGAATGGAACAGATTTCTAAAAGGCAGTTCATGAGCTTACAAGAACATAATTGTGAAACTATTCCTTAATGTCTGCTAAATTGCTGTATTTTTAATATTACACAAATATTTATACAGAGATGCCAGTAGACTATTGTGTCTCCAATATAATACTTCATATTGTGCTGCTCAGGAATTTACATTGATATCAGATAACTTAAGAAACAGCACAATGAAAGAAAAGGCTAAGCGGGAAGTACAAAGCACATTATATAGATAATATTCTCAAGCACAAATTTTTCTCTGGCACAGGAAGCTGGTCATTTCCCGAATTTAAAATGCAGAACACTATTCCTGTTTAAGTCGTTATTTGAGAATTCAGTTCCCATGAAAAGGAAATGTAAGCGATGGGGGAAGGAGATGTATTTGACACTGGAAAACAACCTAGAAAAGTGAACCGAGGAGTTCAACCTGCAGCTCCATCTCTCCCTGGCATCCACCACCTCTTTTTTTCTCACACTTTTTTTCTCACTGTGTATCTAACTGCCTGAGGTACAGAAAAACATATTTAAATTCGCTTCATAATATAAGTACTTGTTTCAACTAATATAAATAACTTCTTATTCAGATATTAACCTTTAAAACTGACTCCTATATTGTCCATGCTTATCCTTAAAACACCAACAACTTTTCTATCAATAGGATTACTGTCCCTTCTGACTCATCATATTCCCATCTCTTTCCCTTATGACCAAATAAATATTCAATATACCATCTACTCCTTAGTCTGTAGTTTTATTTTTTTTTCCTTTTTCATTCTATTCAAGCTCTGTTCCTAAAAGGAATTAGTAGATAACAATGAAAATGTTTAACGTTGGGCTAATATAGACAAACCAATGGAACAGAAGAGAGGGGAGAAAATATCCTAGGCAGGAGGTATTTAGTGTTTGAAACAGATGGTACTCTAAGCAAGGAAGAATTTACAGGTGTGGCAATGGGCAATCGAGTTTTCAGGCTTTGCCAAAATATAATGGAAGACAAGAGTGTGAAGGGGTTAAGAGCTTGAACCCTGAAGCCAGTCCACTGGGGTTAAAGTCCCAACTCTGCCACTTACTAGACACTTACCTCTCTGAGGCAGAATCTCCATATTTGTAAAAATGAGAGTCATGTGTTATCTACTCTTAAAGATTTGCTATAAAGGTGAAATAAGTTAACGTATGTAAAGCAAATGGCAATTCAAGGAGTAATATATGCCTGCATGCTGTTACTACTATTTGTTTTTTTCTATTTTTTTGACATCCTCAAATATACTCGGCTAGGTGCTATTTTCACTAAACTTCATCTCTGAAAGATGACCATCAAGAAGGAGAATCGTTCTTTTTTACAATATCCACATAGCCAGTTATAATAAACACATTAATAAGAGAAATAGGTATTATGTATGTATAAATGTTTAAAAACTTCAAAACTGTTTTGAAGCCATTCGTAATTCTCATTTATAGCATTCTTTATTAAAATTATGTCAACAATCTGCAAGAAGGCAAATATCCGAAAGCATCTGCTTATATATTCAAGGAATATGAGAAAAAGTAAATTCAATTTTGAAAATCTGGGAATGATTATTATCAATAATCCTATTGTTTCAAAAATCAAGAGGAAAATAAAAATATGAAATATCATAAATACCTCTACATACTTCATAAATCAAATAGGAGCCAGCAAAATCCTATTAATGAGTTCATTTCCATGGATATTGGCTTGCAGCTCTGTCAACAGCTGAATATTCATGAGACAAGCTGGATGCTGGGTAAACAAGAAAACTTTCCTTTGAGGACAAAAAGCTACCAATAACTAAAAAATATTTCATGTAATTTTTCCAACTTGGGTTATGTAAAATAATGAAGAAAAGGCTACTGTCCTAATTTTATGAGTTTTGTAATATAACCACAAAGATGCAATAGATATGCTTAAATATTGAAAAATGGAAAATAACCCCTGACATCAATAGTTTCCTGGTTTTACAGGACCTGACTCATCATAGGTCCTCAAGAAGAAAACTTTTGGGGATGTAAATAAAACTGTCCCTGGTCTGAGTGAGGATAACTAACATGGTTTAGGACGATTATTTGCGAGGCTTGGAGCTTGAAAATGCAAATAATATAAAGGATAAACAGAATGGCAAACTAACGTATCAGAACTAGGCCCAATGTTTGGAGAGTGTCTGGAAGCCCTG
Organism: Cynopterus sphinx; assembly: GCA_030015415.1. Taxonomy (NCBI): domain Eukaryota; kingdom Metazoa; phylum Chordata; class Mammalia; order Chiroptera; family Pteropodidae; genus Cynopterus; species Cynopterus sphinx. Next base: position 46,216,915 of record CM057389.1, on the reverse strand, counting down.
AGTACTTCAGCAAGCAGGCTCCTGGCAGCAGGCACAGCATTCAGAGAGATGGGAGTGTGTGGTGCAGTGTCACCGGGCTGAAAGCGACCCCAGTAAATGCGGCTTCAGCAGGAGTGAGGAGAAGAGGGGGTGTGAAGAAGGAGAGTGGCATCTAACAGGGAATAACTGTTCTCATGATGGCTTCCTTCAAACGCTTTGGGATTTAGGCTCGGGCCCCAGGCCTGATAGAGAACTGTAATAAAAATTAGAAATGAGGTAGAATCCAACTTTATAGTGTAGATACACACTGTTGGGGCGGATCATCAGCCTAAAGTTCCATGGGAAAATATGTGTCCTCGCTCATCCCAGGACATTTGATTAGGGACAGCAAAACTAATTCCAGACCATGCATGCCTCCCAGGGTGGACAGGAACCCTCTTTCCCTTCCAAGTTGGCCAGGACTGCCTCCGAGGCACTGGGGAGGCTGAGGACACAGTTCAGAGGATCAGAAAAATGTAAATGAGCTGCTTTCTCCTTGTCAATTGTAAAATTGTACATGCTGATGAAAGAATAATGGCAGGAACTGGATTTCAAAATTTCACATTCCTGAATTGTATCCTGAATCTACTGGGAGTGAGCATCCCATTGGGAAACTAATGCATAAGTCCTGAAGTATCTGCAGAATTTTCTCTCTTGTCACTAGATGAAAAGGAATGATAGCTTCATAGTATGAGAGTCATCATTATGGTCAATGAGATAATACGATAATCATGGTACATATGTGAGACAGTCACTCTATGCCAGGCTCTGTTGTAGACATTAGGCATAAAGGATAAAAAGGCCTGGACACACAAAAGATGAATCACTAAATACAATTTCAGTTTCCGGTGGAGGTGAGTACTATGAGGCACAATCAAACAGGATCATGGGAAGAAGAAGGACCTCGTAGCTGAGGAAGAATTCCCCCAAAGAGCTATCATTTAAGGAGAGTCCTTAGGGAACTGAGGCATGGCAACGTCTGGGAAAGAACAGTGGGCTCAGCAACAGCAGATACAGATGAAGCAGGGTGTGCAGGGTGTGTGGACGGGAAGGGCACGGTGGATGAAGTGATACAAGGGAGGAGGGACAGAGTGAGAGAAGCAGTTGACAGACAAGTGCATATCACAGAGGGCCGGGGGTCACAGTGACAACTTGGTATTTTATTCTCAGTGTGATGAGAAGCCAAGTGAGGTGAATGTGTGTTGTTAGCAGGGGAATGGGTCTAAAGCCCACTAAATCTATTGTGTGTAGAGTACAGACTACAGAGCAGACCAACTGGGTTTCTCCTGAAATGAGACAGGTGAGAGGAGATGGTACTGTGGACAGAGGTAAAAAGTGATCAGAATCCACACATGTTCTGAAACTCCTGCTGCCAGGATTTGCTGATGGGTCGAATGGAGAAATTGAGAGAAAGCAAGGCTGCTCCTAACTTTTAGGCCTGAGCAAGAACACCGGTGCCCTTTACCGGTATGGGGAAGAGGGAAGGCAGGGTTGGAGGAGAAATATCAGGCGTGGTCACCTTGTCCAGGTGAATACATATGCGACAGAAGAAATGCAATCGGCAGGGTAGAGGGTGGAAAGGAACCAAAGTCAGGCAACACGGGTTCATAAACCATTAAAGTGAATTTATCCTTCAAAGCCATGTTTTACAGAGGGCGATTCTTCTAAAGCAAAGCTGAGGCTCACTGGGCAAGACAGGAAAGAGATGAGGCCATTAAAGAGTGGCAAAGGTGACCCTCATCCAGCCTGTTTACTGCTCACTCACTGCCTGGTAATCAGTTTCCAGTCTTGAAACACCCTCTTCCGGCGCTCCCCATTCATCCTTTGTTTCCTGCTCTTTGTCTTTGTTCTTACTTTGCCTCTTCCTAGAAAGACCTCCCTCCACCCCAAACTTAGTCAACTTCCTCTCCTCCTCAACAGTCACACAGGTGTCCTCTTCTCCAGGTAGCCTGGCATTACCTCTCCAGGCTGGGGCTGGATTTGCACTCTTGGTTTCCAGCCCCATACACTACCTTACGATTGCCCCTCATGCACCATTCTCCCACTAGTCTGAAGCTTCTTGAGGACAAAGATAACATTTTAACCATCTGTATACTCAAAACAACCAGCCCGGGCTGGGCACATAGTAGGAATGCAATGTTTAATGAATGAATAATAAAGTCAGAGTGCCAGTTAAGGTTAAGGAATCTCTGGGCTTCAGTTTCCTCATGGCAAAGCAGGGACCAAAAATAGCATCACCTTATAGAGAAGGTGAGGTAACAGAGGATGAGATCAGAGAAGATGAGACCAGCAGAGGATGAGATCAGAGAGGTAAGGGGGAGAAGACAGTAGGGGACCTCATTGGCCATCGTGAGGACTTTGACTTTTTTCATAATGAAATAGGAAGGGTTTTGAACTCAAAAGTGTTACAACTTGGCTTATGTTTTAGAAGGATAAGTATGGTACCTTGTCAATAAAAGAAAATGGGATGCAAACTCAGACGTAAGAAGATGAGTTATGGAGCTACTGCATCCCTCATTTGGTAGAATGAATTTTGTTAATATCTATCTCCATGCTGAGAAATGTTTTACATGCGAACACAGATGCACAAACACACACACAAACAACTACCATTAACAAGCACTCTTCCAAGGAATTCCCTTTTCTATATCTTCACATTATTTACAATCGCAGTTAAGGGATAGCTGCAATGCTATTTTTTCTATTTTATGTTTCGCTTTTTCACTGAAATATCCCCTTCTGTTCTGGAGACTGAATTAGGGAAGCCATAAAAAATATTACTAGTAAGTAGCGTCAATAATTGCTTCCTTATTATGTGCTATTTCATTAAATTAAGAATAAATGCGATGTGGCCATATTTATAGTTCTGTGTTTATGCCAAAGTGATATAAATAAATAAAGACCTCCCAGTGTCAAAAATTTACACTTGAGGGAATATGGGTTCAGTAATGAGAAGCATTGTACATATGTTTTTATATAAGAATTGACAATGTTTAAGGAAAATAATAAACATAATTTTAATTAAAAATTACTTGCATCAATACTAAGCAAAGAAATCTAAACTAAGTAGAATGTTTCATATTAACTGACATAGCCCTTTAATCAGTGGAAGGAAATGTAAACAATTTTCAATTTTCATTAGATTCTAAGTCACAGGCATAGGTGTAGCTGATCTGATGCCCACATATGAATGAATGGACACAAAATAACTCTTCATTTTCAGACAGCCAGAAAAAGCAAGTAGGTTACTGTTCAGACGTACTATTTCTATTATAGTCACAGCATAAAAAAAAAGTTCATTTGACACCAGCTATAGAAATTATCTCAATTAACGCTTTGTTGATCCCTAAAGTTGTGTGCAATCTTAGCTCCATTTCAGCAACAAAGAGATGGAGCCTGAAAGAAGTAAGTATAATTAGTCCTCACCATTGTCGATAGGTTCTTGCAAATTCAAGGAAAAGCACGTATAATAAAACCAATTTGATCACAGGCTAATTGCTCTAAACATATTTGGTCACCAAAACATCATCAAACTTTTAAATAAAGACTCAAAACTTTCTAATATTAAACAATAAAATAAATGTGAACTAGATATACATTTCAGAAAGACTGATAAGAACAAGTAAGGTAATTTTCCAACTGGCTTATTCCAGTTCAGCTTCACAGTTGATGCAGCTTAGGATGCAAGGCGGGACACACCCAGGACTGGACAACCTTCCATTGCAGGACACGCTCGTTCCATCACAGGACACACACTCCCAATCACTCAGACTGGGGCAAGGTAGACATGCCAACTGACTCATGCACACCTCTGGGATGTGGCACGAGCCTGGGTGACCCTGAAGAGACCCGCACAGATGTGGGGAAAGGTGCAAACACCACACTGCAGCCCAAGCAGTGATCAATTTGCTTTTTATCATCAATGTTATAACAAAACGATGTTGAACAAAACACTATTATGGAAGGACCCACTGTGATGTCTCCAAGGTCCAATGGCCAGGAAATGAAGGAAGCTGGAGTCAGGCCTGCCAGACTCAGCACCAGCGCTCCCACACGGACTGGGTTTTTAGAGCCACACTTCCCTGCAGGTGAGCTTGAATAGTCAGTGCAGGAGACCTCATGTGGAGGCAGAAATAAAACCAAATGACACTCGGTTTCTAAATTTCATTTCCAAAGTTTCTATCCCTGTCTAAGGAAGAATGTGACTGTTTTCGTATTTGTAAGCAGAGAAATTCATCTTTGGTTTAAGTCTACTTGACTTTGATTATACTGACTTTTTTTCCTAACTGAACAAACATCACAGAATGTGAGTAACCTTATATTTCTATAACAGAGTGTTGCTTATAGAAAAGAATTCTCCAGAAACCCTTTCCTCTTATCCTAATTAAGGCGTGTCAGTTAAGGAGACCACATTAAAGAACACAACACAGTTGAGTACCTACTCTCAGTTAATGAGCCCCAGCTGTTAGCAGGAGCCACTAAGGTCCTCCCACTTACATACCACTCACTAGTTTGACCCGGCAAAAGTGTCCCCATCTCAGTGATATCTGCCATCTGATGAATGCAGATTCTTGAAGAGTCACCTTGCTTAAATCAGAAATTATTGTATTAAAAAATTATTACTTGGAAGAATATAGGGGCTTGTAAGGCTTTGGAATATATTTAGGATAAATCCTAACCCCTGATACAGTCTTCAGAAATCTTTTAAGAATAATATACTAATTCATTAAAAGCAGCATAAAAATATCCTTTGAAGCTGACCAATAGAGTTAATAATGATAATAATTATACAAAGTACCAATGCTCCAGTGAGCTGTTTTCTGTACAATGTTAAAATGTGAGTTTCTTAAATCAGCACATTTTCCCAAAACTATCACAAATCCAAAGTTATTAATTCAAAAAGCCATAAAACTAGATTTAACCAGTTACCAAACTATATTTATCACTGTTCTCAAACTAATGATTCAACAAACTCTTTTTTCCAACATGCAATTGTCATTATGATTTTAAATGCATTAGTGACATTTTCCAAATCTCTTAAAATTAGGAAGTACTGCACACACTTTAAAAGGAATGGATTTGGATGGTGTAAAATCCTGCCTAAGAATATTGTCTGAATTTCCTAAGTTCACATGTCATAAACATATCACCAACAAGTTCATATATTACAAATGGTACACTGAATGTTCCTACTAGGATGAAAAGCCATTAGGACAATCATAAGAAAATTAATCTCTTCTCCATGCATCTTATGTGAGAATTTTAAAAACTTTACAGAGAACATCTTTGTTTCATTTGGGATACAGAAAATTGCACAACACATTGCTTCCACTCTAACAAGCAGAACAAGCTAGATAAGCAACAAAATCTTAATTTTTCAAAGAGCTAATAATGCAAAAGAAAAAAAAAACAAATGAAATAAATTTCAGATAGTGGAGAGCCCTTCTTAAGTGAGCAAAGACCAGGTTGCATACCTGGAGGAGCAGTAGAAGAAATATGAATCTGCGATAGATCAGAGTACAGAGAAATTAGCTCAATTTTTCAGGAACTTTTAAAGACTGCATCTGAAATTAGAATCCCAGGAAGTCTCAGCCACAAGCCGAGTTCACATGTACCAGCCAACTCTTTCCCACAAACCTTCACCAAGTGCTGAAGTGTCCTAAAGGGTAGTGTTCTAACAATTGGAGGCCAAAACAAGAAAAATGAGAAAGCTCCCCAGTGGGCCACACAGGATTTTCCTAAGTAAAAGGCAGGGACCCATTGAAAGCTGAGAACCAGAGAGAAGAACTGAGATGAGCCACCCCATAGCCCTCATAGAATGCATGCTACAGCAGCTCTCTGAATGTTGGGCTAAGGGTAGCAAGAAGTAAAGAGAACTCCCAAGGTGCAGAATGCCAGGTGTGGTACTGAGGCACTAAGAAGACTCACAAGGAACACAGAAAGTTATTGAGACAACAGGCAATTAGGCTATAAAATGTAAAGCAATCCCCTGATCCTTAGCAGTGCTCCAATCCCAAACCCTGCAGAAAAGTGAATTCTGCTCCCATATTCAAAATATCTGAAGCCAGTGGTGAAGAGATGAGCAGAAAGGCAAACTTCTGTAAATACCACCAATAAAAGTTTTAAATAATATTATCATTTACAATAGCATCAAATAATCAGACAATAGTTACAGTCTAAGGTAAGGAGTGAAAGATCTCTATATTGAAAATTACAAAACACTTCTAACAGATATAGAGAAGGTCTGAAAGGAGATATACCATGTTCATGGATTGGAAGGCTCAATATTTCTAAGATATCAGTTCTCCCAATGTTGATCTATAGATTTATCTCAAACTCAATTAAAATGTCAGCAGAGTCTTTTGAAGAAATTGAAAGCTTTTTAAAAATTTTTACATGAAAATGCAAAAGACAAAATTGCCGATATGATCTTGAAATAAAAAAACAGAACAGTTAAAAAAAAAAAACTTATATTCCCTGATTTCAAGATTTACTATACAGCCACAGTAATCAAGACAAGGCATCATGGGCCTAGGATAGACGAATAAATTTTTGAAACAGAATAGAGTATATAAATAACCACAAATACAAAGGTTAATTGATTTTTTACTAAGTTGCCAATTGGATTCAATGGAGAAAAAATTTTATTAATAGATGTTGCCAGAAGAATTGTACACCCATCTGGAAAAAATATGACTACCCTCAACTCCTATTTTATTTCTTACATAAATATTCATCATACTTTCATCAAAGACTCAAATGTATAAGATAGAAATACAGAACTTGCATTTAAAAAGGAAAACAGAAAAATATACCATTACTTTGGGATCACCAAGTATCTTTAGGGCAAAAATATATATATATACTAATTATAAGAGAAAAAATTTGAAATAGCTTTTATCATGATTGAAAATTTTTGCTCCTACCAAAACACCATAAATTAAATTACTAGTCAAACCATAGACTTGGAAAAAATATTTGTAATACATATATCTGACAAGGGACTTTCATATAGAATATGTAAAGAACATCTACAAATCAATAATTAAAAAAAGCAAAACTACCCAATTTTTTTAATGGATAAAAACATGAACTCAAAGAAGATACAGAAATGTCAACAAGCACATGAAAGGGTACTTCAGATCATTAATTTTCAGGAAAATGCAAATTAAAATAAAAATAAAATATCACTAACTAAAAACCATGAACGAAAATTATAAAGACTGACAACACCAAGTGTTGGCAGAGATGTGAAACTGGAACTCTCATGCATTGCTTGAGATTGCAAAATGGTAAGCACAGCCACTTACATAAACAGTTCGGTGTAAACTTAAGCGTACTTTTTTCAGATGATCCACAATCCCAAAACATAGCATTTACCCAAGAAAAATAGAAACATATGTCAACCCAAAACTCATTTAAATATTCATGGTGGCTTTGTTTATAATAGATAAAAAACTAGAACCAACCTAAATGTCAGTCGAGTAGTAACTAGATAAACAAACTGTGTTCTTACTATTGTTATAGAAACAAGTGAACATATCATTTTTTTCACAAATATTACCCATTAAGATATATTTTGTTATAATCGAAGTAAATATTTACATATCATCTAATAAAACAATTTTCACTCATGTTGACAATTTGAAAGTTTTCTATGTAATATAGTTTTTTTCAAAACTAGATACATGATATGGTATCTTGGTTAATGAAAAACAGTAAAAGGACAAACTGATTTTGCCTATCTATTGTACAAACATAACTATTATCAAACTGCATGCAGTATTATCTAATCAAGTACATATAACTGCTTTTATTTAGGGTTACAATGATACTTTAAAATTAAGTTAAAGTGCCAATAATTATTTTCAAATCAGAAATTTATATCATATTGTTTGTGAAACATATTAGTAGAAATAAAAACTTAAACTAAATGATAAGCAGGTTTATAAGGAAGCATCTATATTATACTAATGATAATTTAATCGTGAAAAGCCATGAAAATTCTACTCCATGGCTTTATAACTAAAATTAGCACATATCACTGTTGTTCTTTCTGCTCTTGTTTTCTCCTTATAAATTTATAATTTCAACTATTTTGAAGAGTATTGGGAAATTAAATATAGGTCTGATTTCAGTCAAGCACATAGCCCAGTGAATCCATAAATGTACTTATTATTAAGAGAAACACACAGACACACACAAATGGGGATATATCCAACTCCCTCTATTCCATCACATTCAGTGTGCAGAGTCATAAGCTCTGGGAGACTTTCAACCTTAAGCCAAGGCAGCATGGCTCACAACCCCAATAACAAGGTCTAGGTAGGCTGTCAGGGGCTTGAATGAGGTGAACTTGAACTTAGTCCTGAAACTCAGTGACACCGTATCAGTTATGGTTGGCATTCTCATCTAATACTGATGATGGCCCTTACCCCTGGCTATGCATTATGACCACTGGAATATTTAAAAACAAAACAATGCCCAGGCCTTATCCCAAGCCACAGAAATCAGAGCTATGAGGGGAGGGCGGGAATTCATGGGGGGTTTAGATATGTTTTTAAAGCTTCCCAAGTGATTCTAATGTACAGATAGGCTTGGGAATACTAATCCACAGCCTACACAGCATCAACCCTACCTAGCAACTCTAGGACTCTCAAAGATTCACTGCAGAAGTTCATTTTGTAAAAATGTTGCACTTGGAATATGTGAGATACATATTTAGAAAAATATGGAGAAAGAGTGTCCCTGCATAGAGTGTTCCTACATAGGTTATTTTAAATGCCTATGTAGGTACACTACCACGGGCTTAGGGATGATCATTTTGCATCTTCAGCCGGTGAATTAATTTGTCGATAGCATATTAAGTAATTAAAGAATGGCAGATAATTACTTTTACTTAATACTGAGACAGCTTTAAATTGCGATGGTAAAGCCATAAGTTTTCTATTTAAAATGGCAAAATCACCAATAGTTTTGCATGAAATATAGACCAACATTATTAATACACTGCCAATATATGTGTAAGTTCTATGCTAATTTGGTTAAACAATTCAAATACTTATCAAACTGGAGTAATGTATTTAGAATGTCAAAGTAATAAAAATACTAGTCATTCAAGCAATTTTATGTTAAGATAAAATATTATTATAATTCTTTAGTAGATTAATAGTTAACCAGATCTGGACATTTTTAATTCGTAGAATATTTAAGATTTAGAAGTTTTTAAAAATACATTTAAAGACCATTCTTAAGCAAAATTTAGGTAGAAAGATAACTACTTAACTTGGGGGGAAAACTATTTTTAAAAAATCTAACATCCATTCTAGTCACTAAACTAGAATGCCACTTGTATTTAAATGTAATTTTAGACCGGCTCCACTTATTTCAGTGTGAATTTTTTTAATCAAATATTTGCTTTCTTTTTTTTATCTCTTTTTTCATATCTACAACTCACTTATTAATTTTACTCTCCTTTCCTCAAACCAAAGGTCACAAATCCAAATGTGTGGGGGGCAGGGAGATCACACAAAGGAGCAAAAGGGCAGCAGGAAGTCAGGTCCCCAGGCAGAGGTCACAGATTGGTAGCCTGGAAATCTGGTCCATACACATAAATGGTTTGCTTGCTTTGCACTTTAAAAGTCTGGAAAACTCAGATAAAAATCCAGAATTCCAGCATATTCCGGAAAAGCAGGAACCCTGGGAACATTGGGGCCATGCTTCCTCTCAGCAGCAGTCAGCTGGAGCTGACGAGGTATCACTGCCCCTTTGGACAAGACACGGGCTCTCTCCAATTTGCTAGTTACCACTATCTACGTGTCAAGTACACATAATCTACCTAGCTTCTGGAATATTTTGAGTTCCCAACTTTCTCACAAAAGGATAAGCTAATCAAGAAAGAGAACTTTAACATAGGCCCAAGACTCCACAATTAGGATGTGGGCCTGAAAGATAAAAAGTGAACGGTGGGCAGCAGCCCTGAAAACAAAGACGTCAGGAAAAGTCACACACGCAAACGGCAGTCAGGAGACAGTACAGTCTGATGGAAAGAGAAGGGCCAGGCAGGCCTGGGCATGAATTATGGGCTCTACCATTATCAAATGCTGGACCTCAGGTCTCTCTGGACAATGGCGCTTTCCACTTCTCTCTGAGGAGGACAGTGGTGAGGACGCACTGGAGTGATGAATGCATTGTGACAAGTACATGACAGGGCTCAGGAGACAGGGAGCAGTAGGGGGAAGAGCATGGGAATTTCAGAAGAGAAATCTGGCTTCAAATCCTGGCTATATGCCGTCATCTCGAGATCTTTAATTCCTTTACTGCGAAATGGAAATAATGACATAAGGTTGCCAGGAGAGCATCAGCAGCAGAGTGGATCCGCCCTCCCCCACTTGTTCTCAGCATTGATCCTACTGCTCTAAAGCTGCTCCTGGCTCCACACCAGGGAAAGCGAGGAGAAGGAGAAACGTGGACCAGAACTGAGGGGAGGCAGATGCTAGCCAGTTGTGGCTCAGTAGCCTTTGAGGAATAAAAGAATGGAGAGAGAGATAATCTAAAAGTGTGTATCTAGGAGGTAGAAGGGTTCAAATATTTTCTGTGGCATCAGGAATAGGCACCTACGATGTGAGGAAGCAAAAAGTAAAAGGGAAGTGGCAGGGGAAGGCATCTTTCAAATTGAAAAAGCATCTTTGAATACCTGCTATGCTGCCTTAGAAACTGCAAAGACACTGTGTACACACACACACACACACACACACACACACACACACACACACACACACACACACACACACACCCCTTCCTGTCCTCCAGAATTCCTGATGAGGAAGACAGATACATTCACAAATACCTAATATGAAGCTTGCCTGAGCAAGTGCCAGTCTAGAAACGGGAATTATCAGAGTGTAGGGAAAAGACAGTTAAATGCAGCATAAGAAAAGGTGAGGTTTGAGCATCACAGACAGAGAAGGGCTCCCACAGGCAGGAGAATGTCGGGTAAAGGGCATTAATAACAAAGAGAACCACTTGAGGCCAGACCCAGGGGCAGAAGCTACCAGGTCTGTCTGAGAACAGGTGATCAGCCCAATGCCTGTAAGGGAGGCAAGGGGAGGAGGGGAAGAGGGATAGGAATGATCTTGAAAATGTACCTGGAGGGGAATTACAGATGCCTTTCATTGCCAGGCTGTGACTTCATTCTGGACACATTTGGTAACTGAATTTCTGCATCCAGTGCACACAACTCTCCCCTTGTAGAGATAACCCCAGACTCTCTGAGGAAGTACAGCGATTGGAGAGGAATAATAAATACTCTAAAGGTGCCCAGACGGTACAAAGAAAAAAAATCAAGCTGTAGGATGTTGGCAGTGTCCCTGAATTGATCTATTTAGCATCGGTAGCCAACTGCCTTGCTGGCTTAAGTTTTAGGGAGAGTTGACCAGCTTTACGTGGTTCTAAAAAGACAGAAATGTTGATGATAAAAAGAAAGCAAATAGAAACCCATCAAAAATGAGCGATTTTATTTATTTAATCATCTTAAAATTTGGTTTCAGTGAATTCTAAACTCAGGCAGAAGACGTTATCTCTATTCCCCTTTCAAGAGCTGAAAAGGTCATATAGGTCACTTGATGCTCTCCCACCTTTCTGTCACACTTAGCCCCAGGTGGCTGACACCGTGTCCCACAGCTTCATAAGGTCTCCGGCACTACCCTGGTGCCAGGAACACAGTGTCAAAACCCTGCAGAATGACAGAAGTGGTACAGGTGTAAATCAGTGACTTAAACCCAGTGAGAAAAGTGCCCCCCGGATGTGTGACAGAGAGCTCAGGGACGGATGCAGCTGTGAGACCTAGACTGCCCTGAGCACCCAGGCAGCGCCATGGCATAGCAGGACGCTTTCACAAGACTTCTTCGGTTCAAATCCCAGCTCTGCCATTTACCAGCGAGGTGACTCTGGGCAATTGCTTAACCTCTCTGTACCTCAATTTCTCATCCCTAAGAAGGAAAGAATAAGGGTTTCTACCTCATGGGGCTACTGTGAGAATTAAGAGTTTACATACACAACGCATTCAGCACTGTGCCTTGCACACTAACCATTTTCATGAGTTTAACCTGATTAGCCCAAAAGAGATCCTAGAAAAATGTTAATCATTTCCCCATTTTTCCTGGCTCCAGCCAAAAGAAACATTATGAAAATGAACTTTTCTCTCAATCCTCTTTTGCCAACCAAATAAAATTAACCTTGAACTTCCATCTCCCAACTGGCAGCTGGCCAAAGCTCTTTCCACTATTTCATGCGTCTTTCTCTTCACAAAGCTTCCTCAAAGCCTCAAGTAGAGCTGTGTTTCCACCGAGAAACCTTATAGTCCTGATAACAGAATTAGAGGGCCATCGTTCTGGATATCTCTGGCGGATGCCACTGGCTCCTGGCGTGGATAAGGCAGGTTCACAGCCTACAGGTAAATAGTAGACCCCAAGACCAGCTGGGTCTGAACACCCTGCCCTGACATCACTCTCGAACCATTCACTGGGGCCTCCCTTCCGATGTGCTTGGCCATCCAGAGAGGAGTCCCCTTCCCTTTCAGCCTCCTACACTCAGCAGCCTTTCTGAGGATTCGGAGGTCGCCCTGCTTAACAGTGGGGGTTTCAGTGTTCCAGAGCTAATAGTTGGGTTCCCATATCTGACAATAAAAACAATAGACCCTCATCAGTACACGAGTGAGTCGTCACACAGATAAGCTGCCCTAATCTCAACATTTGGGTCTAAAGCAAAGTAACTTCAATAATTTATCAGATTTTTAAAAAGATAACTTGGGTAAAACTCGTTGTAAATAGATGAGCATCAGCATTAAATATAATCTAAAAACTACATGAGCTAAAACAAACATGGCCAGTAGAATATTAATAATATTGTATCAAAAACTTAGAAATAGCAAGCCTTAAATAGAGAAAAATCAAATTTCCCAAGAGCCTATGTCTTTCCAAATGCACTCCCTTTATTTTCATTCCTCTCCATCAAAATCTGTTAATTAGCTCGGCAGCAAAGTCTACCAAATGCCGACAAGTGTTCACGGTGCCACTGTATTTGGCTCTGAAAACCAGGCAGATGATGAGGAGATCGACGGGGGAAGCACACTTCAAACATCCCAAAACGTTTTCTCTGCCTAGCAACTGGCAAGAACCCGGTGTGTCTTTCCTGCGTGTATGTCGTATTGCTCTGGTCACTGGAACAACGTGGTCGCTACAAAATAAAAGAAAGAAACTTCTGCATTTAAGCAGCAGCACAAACACAGCCTGAAGGCTGCTGTGTGGGCACCTGGGTGACTGGGCTCGGTGCCTGGTGGTGACTCACCCCGGAGCAGACGGGCAGCGGGGCTCCAGGCCTAGGTTTCCCCCTCAGCCCACACTGCGGCCAGGGACCTTCAGCACTTCCCCTTCTGGGAAGGCTGGGAATTGACTGTTTTTATGAAATGAACATGACTCAGAAGAGCACTGAGTATGAGCAGCCTGTGCACTTGAAAGAGTCCTGAGCTGCACGTCCCATCCTCAGGCGTCCCATCTCCTGTTTATTAGAGGACAGCCTGAACCAGGGGACAGGCAAACAGCAGCCGACCTTTGGCAGCGAATCGCCACACTCCTGGCCTGCGATTCCACATGGGAAGTCAGAGAAATTACTTTCTTATAACTACCAGAAGCAGGTAAATAAATGAATAACTCGCAGCCATGATTTTATCTAACTGGGCACAAACGCATCACACTGCACACACACACAGAGACACATATATGCCTATCAGCATGACATCATGACATAGCGACAAGGTGTTCTGGATTAGGGTCCAACATCTTGAAATTCAATACCACCAACATCACTTTACATCACAAAGTGCTTTAGTGTTCATTTCAAAAAACACATTTCAATGATTATTTATTAAATACTACGTGTCGGGCACCGAGCTAGCTCCTAAGGAATCAGGGACGAGTCTGGTCTCATGAGTTTGTGAACCAGCAGCGGACACAGATATGCATAGATATACCTGCATTAAAGTGCATTGCATATAAATTTATTTCAAAGTTCAGAAGTAAAAGATGACGTGATTGGATCTTTCTTTGGATGTGAAGGGGACATGCAAAGGCTTTGCTAAAATGCTGATGCCTGGGGAGAGCTCTGAAGAATGGGTAGAAATTCTTCAAGCTGACAAAGGGGAAGATCACTGGTGACAGGAGAAGCAGCAGGGACAAAGGCGTGACAATACAAACCCCCAGGGCAGGACTGAGTGCGCGTGAAACTGACCTTCGCCAAGTAGGTGGCAGCTTGTGAAGCCCCTTCCATAGGTTCTCTTGATCTTCACGACAATCTGTGACTTGAGCGCTAACACCACCCCCATTCACAGATGTAAAAGGGGAAGGAGAACAAAATTGAGAACCTCTTTTATGATCAAAAAGCTTCAATCCAAGACCACGAGGATCCAGAGCCCTCATCCCTATAACTACTGAGAAGGCACGTGATATGACTTAATGGGTAATCAAAGAGTGAACAAACGAATGAAAAAGACTTGTATTCCTGGAGCATAAAGTTCAAGGGGTCTGGCAGAAGGGAGGGGCAGGAAGAAGATGCTGCCAGAAAGGTGGTGGGGGAGAGGCCTGGGAAGTCCCTCTAGGCCCGCTTAACTGCATGGAATGTCTGGGCACACGCTGGGTGAATGAGCTTGGTCACCTCTCTGTATAGAAAGTTCACGATCATGGAGGCCGGGGACTCATTTGAGTCAAGAATAGAGGCAGAAACCTCAATCAGGAGGCTATAACAATAACTCACGTGTGAGAATTTTAGAATAAAAACGAGGTGACAGTGAAGATGGAGAGATGACAGATACTGCAAAGCTCTTGTACTTTCAGGCATCACAGAGCCAACATGGCTGGGCAATGCAGACACGCATCCCCATGTCTGTGGTGCTGACAGTTAAAGGGAATGTTTACTCTTTTTTCATGAAAACGCTTTCGGGGGAAGCCAGAGTAAAACAAGTTTCTTTCCTTCACCACTGATTCACAATCGCCAGTAAGCCGATACCAAACAAAGACTGAGAATCTGTTTTCATTAAGGTAATGTTTGTTTTTGAAGAACACAAACATAACATTTTTAAAACAGAATTAGCATCTCTGTTTTTAAACAAAACAAAACAAAAAACAGCATGGCTTACATAAACTAAACGTTCTGTAATGCCTCCCAGTATTATCTGCAGGGATCAGGGACAAGGAGATAAAAATTAAAGCTCAATAATGTGGCTCAATTCAAATAAAGACTTGAGTTATCTGCATACCCAAATTGAGGAATTCCAAGCAATACCATACAGAAGACGCTAAGAGCCAGGCCAAACTTGAACTTTGGGTCCTCTAAAGAGGCTACAACAAGCACACAATATTCGTCATTTAAGAAAGGAAACAATAAGCAAATAAGAACATCCTGTGAGGGTTTAAAGAAAGATATACTTCCATTCATTTTCAGGATCAGAAAAAGTTTATAAAATAGGTAACATTTTAAATTGGCTTTGAGAGGCCATAGGCATGAGAGGATATAGAGGGAAAATACTGTACGCCGTTCTTACCCATAAAAATGCAACTCCATTCATGCGATCATCGGCTCCCACTGGGCTCTCTACCAAATTTTTAAATGGAATGCATAATTTGTAAAAAAATATTTTCCCTGTGAAGAATGAAGAGTCTAATATTTCTCAATTTTTTTTTTTTTTGCTGTCATATTCCCTTTTATTCATTGCTACCTGAGGGGGAATTAAAGTGTCATACTATAACCAATATGAGTTCAGAGCCATAATAAAAACTAAAGTCTGACAGCAAACTTTTATTAAGCATCTACTCTGTACCAGACACATTTAAACCTCCCATCCTCACAGAGCAGGCATTATCATCTACACTTTTAGATGAGGGAACTGATGCATAGAGGCATTCTGTCCCTCTCTCAAAGTGACACAGCTAGTAAATATTGCAGCTGGACTCAATTTTCTTTTTAACCACAATTTTTCATTCGTAAAAAGAAGAATGGATTAAAAAAAAAAACCCACCACCCAAGTTTGTTGTGATGATTAATTCAGACAGTGTGTGCAAAGTACCCAGTTGAGACTCAGGCACTAAGAGGCTCTCATTTCTCAGTGGCTGTAATTATTACTGGATGCATCTCAATGTAGCAACTCAGTCATTCCCACAAGTTGAATCTCTGATAAAACTTCTCAGCACACAAGCCCACCTTATGCCCAGGGCTCACTGGCTGCATGACTCCTAAATGCATCCAGCTGAGGCCATCTGGTTCGCACACATCTTAAGGATATGAAGAGTGTCATATTTTACACTCTCAGACACCTTCCAGTGACATGGACTGTCGTGGGTAAACTCCCCCAATTCAGGGCATTGCAAACAGGATAGCACTCACTGACAGCTGGAATGTTCCCAGTCCCGGGGAATTCTTATCACAGAGGTACTGTATTAATTCCCATGTTGTTTATTTTCCTACTCACAATGAAAACCATTAGAAAGATCATCTCATTTTAGAACTAAATCTACCCCCTGGACTTCATTTAGTGGTCGTTGTCTTTCCTCTAGAAAATTCTTGCTTTCCACAACTGTCTTGTCTCCTTTATTCAATTAGATGGTTTATAGCCTCAATTTCATTATCTGCAGTATTGTTCCCAGACCTCTTGCTGCCCTGGTTACCTTCCCTTGGCCATTGTCTTCTCTGTAATTATCTCTGAAAATAGGCATCCAGAACTAAATGAGGGAGAGTAGAGAGACACTTTCTCTCTTCTTCATCCAGTTCTTCTGGTAAGACAAAGTTCTGCTTCCTTTACAGTCTCAGCATACTATACCCTTATTTTAGTTTTAAACCCCTAACATCTTTATCCCGATAACTGTAGACTTTAAGACATTTGTATTTACACCTTTGAATTTTACTTTCTCATTTTCATGACATTCTGTCTTCCTCTAAAAGTCGTTTTTGCTGCCGGCTTCTGTTATCAACCACAGTTGCATCTATGCCCTTTAGCTGCCCTCTACGATTTCTCCCAGGTCATTGAGTAGAGATAAGAAATAAAGAAAGCCACAGCCAGCGCTGCAGTGGAGACTTCCCTCCAAATGGAGTTACTATTTAATCTGTAGCATCTCAAATTTAGGAATTGGGGACCTGATCTATTTATTGGTCTGAAAATATGCTGAGGATTTTCCTCCCACTCCTCATATTCTTTTGTTTGTTCGTTTTTTAGAACGCCCAATCATATTCTCTTTGCTGGTCAGAAGACTACCTTTTCTTCAACTCCTGCCAATCCCACAGTTACCAATTGTCCAAGTAAAAAAGGAGGGGAAGGCCCTTCATTTCTGACCTGAGGAACAGTAACTTCACACCCTCTACCCCTGACTTCTGCTCCCCTCCTCTCTCCAATGGGCTTTGAGCTCCAAAGCAAGTGGAACTTAGCACTGTTTCCCGGACATGCCAAACCTTTCTCAGCTCTGCACCTTTGTATTATCCTACTCACTGTGCAAAGATCTGTCTCTCCACTTCTTTGTTCAAATGTCTATACTTCCTTCAAGTCTCAGTTTCAAGTTTATCTGCTCTGTAAAACTTGCCGCACTCCCCTAGGCAGAATGAGTGACTTCGATCCTAATTGGCTCATATCCATTAGATGTCATGTTGTAAATACCTGTCTACATATCTGGTATTCTCAGTAGACTGTGATCTCCTGCAGGGCAGAGTCATGTCTGTGAAAATGGAAAGACCTAGATGAGCATTTGCCGCACAGTAAAAGCTCAATAAATCTTTGCTGAATAAATAAATGAATGGAAAGATGCAAAAGACATCACAGTATTTTTTTTTTAAATCTAGCAATTAAAGGAGCAAGCATAAACCAAGATAGAAAATGCATGGATTTGTTTGTAAACATATATATTTTAAGCTCACTAGTTGAAATGATTCTTTAATCATATATATATATATGATTTAATCTGAATATAGAATTTAAAGAATATATTCTGATTCTTCAGAGTTTACAACCACAAACACGAACTACAAAAACTATAAAACCATCTGACATTAATTTGAATTCTATGTCACTCATTTTTTTTTTTTTTTTTTTGGTCCAAAAGCTATATTTTACCAAAAGAAAAAAGAAAAAAATTCTGGCATATTGGAGTCAAACTGTTCCATATGGAATTGGCATTTAAGTAAATGTTCTGGGGTTGAAAGTAATCAGACCTGGCTTATTTGGAATAGTTTCATCATTGTATTTTTTTTTTTAAGTAAAGGGTTCAAATGTTATAGCAAAAGAACAAGGAAATTCCTGAAGTTGATTATATGTGAAGAAGAAAAATTATAATTTTAGTACTCATTAATTTATATAACAATAAATATGATACAGCTCTAAACACATAACATATTAAAACAGAAGTACCTACCCCTAGACTATTTTCAAGTTACACACACCAATACAATTTATTAGTTCTATTTTAACAAGTGATTCTCTGAAGCTTAAAATCCTTAGTTATGCTAATAGTACACAGAAACCTCAATTGTTTCTTAGTATCCTTCCTTTTATCATTACAAGAAACAAAATTATTTTCTTTCTCATGCTATTTGCAAAACAATAAACAATAGCTCTGGGTATGTGAAACATTTTCCAATAAGCTGTTATTAATTCAACAGAAATGTCTAATTAAAAGGATATTTCCTTCTTTTCTTTGTTTTTTTCATATAAAGACTTAAGTGTAAACTCTATAAATTTTTTTGGAGAAGCCAAGCATATGTGCTTTATACCTTCTTAAAGGCCAGTCAACACATATTGCTTGAATAACCACTCTGAACTTGAACTCCGGTGATCAGAATGAAAAAATATAAAACCTAGTCATTATTCCCTCAAATGGCATGTAGCCTTCTTACAGAGTTAAAACTAACAAGTACAAAACAATCACAAACAATAGAAAAACCACCCAACATGTATATGTATACCGAAGACATTCATAAGACTGTTAACAGCAGAACTGTCCATAATAGTCAACAACAAGGAACCAATGTCCACCAATAGTGGAACAGATAGATATATTCACAGAATGGGATACTATATAGCAATGTTAAGATTTAAACCACAACTACGGGTAAATTGCACAAACATAATAATAATAAGTGAAAGACACAAGACATGAAAGAGTATATAATGGATAAATCCGTTTACATAAAATTCAAAACCAGACAAAACTACTCTAGGATGCTGGATGTCAGAGCATGGATACTCATGGAGAAGCCATTACCAGAATGGGACAAAAACAGCTTCCACAGTGCTTGTAATATTCTGTTTCTTGATTCTAGTGTAAGTTACATGTGTTCGCTTTGTGAAATGTGTTGATGATTTCCATATTTCTGTATGTTTTGTTTCAGGTATTTATCGCTACCTAAGTTTGCCAAATATAATGGCTTAAATCAACTGTTTATTTTGCTCATGATTTTGTAGGTTAGAAATCAGAGAGGAGCTCAGCCTGACACTTCATCTTTGCTACATGTGGCATCCACTGGGGTGGCTGGAGGATCCACTGCTAAGATGGCTTCATCCCTTCATCCCTCACATGTCTGGCATCTTGGTGTACCTTGGCCTGTCTTGCTCTTTGTCTGTCTTTCCTACTTCATGGTATTTCACACTTCAGGGCCTCTCTGCATGGCTCAGGCTCCTCACAGTATGGTGGTCTCTGAACAGTTACACTTCCTATGGGGTGGCTGGCTTCAAGAGAGAGCATTCCAAAAGCAAATCCCTCAAGACACCCAGACAGAAGCTGCAAAGGGAACTTTGGAAGTCAGTAACTTACAAGGCCAATCCCAGGTCAAAGAGAGGGTGCTACATGAGGTGTGCCTACTGAGAGATGTAATTCACTAGGAACACAGCCCAGAAACCAGGGACAGCAGTGTATCATCATTTAGCCAAAGGCTCAGAAATATGTAAGAATGAATTCATAATTTCATCTAATCAAAAATCAGTCACCAAATTCCTGATAAATTCTAAGTATACTGGATGAATCAGATATAGCTGAAAAGATATAATTACATGTTAAAATAGAATACTTAAGTACCACTTCCCTGACACAGTACCTATTCACATCCATTCAACTATTTACTCAATTCCATTGCTCTCATTTTCTCTTATATTCAGTTTATTAAGAGACTTCTATGCACCTGGAAATGTAAGAGAAAAAGAAAGATATATACAAATATTTATTGGTTTCATTTTAAATGCATTGTTCTTTCATGCATTCATTCTCCAGGTTTACAATAGGTCTAGCACTGAGTTAGGAATTAATTACAGGAAATAGAAAAGTGAAAAAGACACAGTTCCTGCTTACAGATTCTCAGAAAAAAGCAAAATGAGTAGGACATAGAGACAGAAAAGTATAGCTATTTACAGGTAACAGAAACAAGAGCCATTGGTTCATTTGTTCACAATAGTTCAAAAGACTGGACGGCCCCAATCAGAGAAGGCCATGAGTTTAGATTGGCTTTCAAAAGGTCATGGTGAGTCATTACACATTTTTGATGGCATCACATAACCTGATGGCATAAAGGGAGGGATAAAATAAAAGCCATGCCCTTACATTCATTAGAAAATTTAATTTTTTAGCAGTACAGGAAGTATTGAAAGAAGAAGAAAGGCAGGAACCAGTTCAGAGAGATCCAGAAAGAGGTGCAGAGGCCCAGCTTGAGAAGTAGTAGGAGAAGTACACAGCAAGGATGGACTCAGAAGCTAGTTTTGAGATACAACGTTCAGGCTACCACAGAGATAAAATACGAACACAAAAGCTGTCCATTTTTGTACCTATTTTTTACAATGAATTTAGTATCCAATTGCTTCTCTCCTTCCATAAATAAGATAGTAAATTTGAAAGAGACCAAAGTAATAAATGGATTTGAAGTACAATTATTTTTTTAATGACATCATTGTATCTCTACAGGTTAGAACAGTTCTAACTGCAGAAAAGGTTAAGTGACTTCTTTGTATTAGTTTTATATACTCAGCCCCCCTCCCAAAAGTCTCAGAATTTTCATGATTAGTAGTAGGAACATTGTTTCAACCTTGTACTTAGTCAACCATACTATTTTAATCTGCAAAAAAAGTTAAAGCAAAAAAAAGTCAACTCCCTTTCGTTCATCCTTTAGTTATTCCTTATGTAAAAGAATTAACACCAAAACTTAATAAAGTAGAATATTTCTAGGCAGAATTTTAGCTAACTGACTTCTTGCCATTTTACAAAATATAATATGTATTTAAATATAGATTTTTAGATGTTTATATAGAAAGAGATAGTATATATCTACTCAAATATGCTTTGAGAATATAACAAAAATGCTCATAAATTTCAGTGCTCAATATATTCGAATGCTTTAAAAACTCTACATTATTTCTTTTCTTTTCTTTTTTTACTTTTTCAGTCTAGCAATCATGTCATTTCTTCTTAATCAAGAAACCGGCAAAATTATATTTCACCAGCTTAAGTCCACAGTAGTGCCACAAAACAGCACTGAGAAAAGCACTTTCAGATGTTCCTGCAACTGATTTTAAGAAAGCTGTTTATCAGAACACAACAAAACCATTTTAGTAATAATTCACCTTTTTTCCAATATTCAACCTAAGTTCAGAAAGGTAAATGTAAGTGCAACTTTATAATTCAGAAAACATTGTCTTGATGACTTACAGCAATGTATTACAATCAGTCAACAAGATATGTACCTACTATGTCTCAGACATATACTAGGTTCCACAGAAAATATAAAGGTAAAATTGTGTTAAGTTTTACAATAAACGAAAGCATCTTGGAAGTTTGAGCAATTGCAAAAGCACTGCACTTGGCCTTGATCCTCAGGTTCTACTTCCATTTACATTAAAGTCACTTTCTCTGTGTTCTGAGGCTCTTAGCAATATTACTCTTCCCAACTGTAAAATGTCTGACTTGCTTTATTATCAGGCACAAATATTGTAATGCTTTATAAACTGGGATGTCCACACAAATAATTATTACAAAAACCATACAAATGGCAATGCAAGGCAAGGAATGTAGAAGTGATGAAATTTGTGTTATGAGCAATAATATACATAAAAGATGACAGAAAATCAGAACTGTATGGGACAGAGCAGGAATAAATGCCATTATCAAAAGGTGATATTTGAATTGGATCTTGAAAGTCAAGTGGAATATGGATACTCAAGAACAGGAGAAAAGCTATCCTGACAGAAAGAATAATATAAGCGGGGGCAGAAGGGTAGGTCTGTAACATGTTTATCTGGATTACTTGAGAACCAAGCTAACCCTACAGGAGGGATTCTTGGGGGTAGCTACAGTAGGAAAGTTTGGACAGATAAGACGAGAACCTGCTTATAAAGGCTCTAGAATGTCAAGTTGAGATGTTAGGATGTGAGAGATTGAGCTCTATGACAAAAAATATATAAAGCTAAAGACTAGTTTAGAAAGATTACCTAGGTATATTTGTTCAATAGATATCAGTCTGCCTGCTATCTCATTGCTTTATCTCCCCTAGAGAAAGAGAGCTTAATTCACAGAATAAGTAGCAAAAGTCTGAGGACGTTTAGAAATGTCTTGGAGACATTTAGAAATAGGGCATTGAAAGTGGTCAGATAGGGGATGAAAGACAAGGAGACAAAGATGACACCAAGCCTTCCAGTCCAGGGAGACTGGAGAATGCCAGTTACAGAAAGGAGGTAGGGCGAAGAGAGGGTTACTATCATGATGATGAGATCAACGATGAGTTCAGTTTCACACATGCTGAGTTGGAGGTAAAAGTGAGACATATAATGGAACATCTTATATGTGAAAGAAGTAACCTTGGGACTCAAGAACTTAACTGGAATGATATATTTGGATTTAATTTTATTTATGTAAAGATTGTTGTAAAAAAAATAAAAGAAGAAATTGTAGAGTCCATGAGGAGTTGATAAGCTTAGTGAGAAAAATAAACATTGTGTAAAAAAGGGGATGAGAAGCTAAGAATGAGAATTGGAAACAAAGAGAATAGTTATAAAATTTCATAATGAAACCAAGGGACACCCTAAAAGGAGGGAATTTCAAAACAAGTAACATTGATTAAGCAACATCAAATGCCACAGAAAAGCAAAAGGAGATAAATATTGGGACAGAGTTAACAGAAATGATTAAAAGATAGTCACCGGAAAACTTCAGTCTTTCTTCTAAAGAGAGGGCTCAGGAAGCCAGGTTCGGAAGGGTTTTGAGAGGGCATGAAGCAGCAAATGCAAGTTAATACAGCAATACGGTCAAGGAGACCAGATGCTCTGGGAGAGAATTTCCACAGCAGCTACAAGTGACAATGAGATTCAGACGATGTTTTTAA
Source organism: Cynopterus sphinx (assembly GCA_030015415.1). NCBI lineage: Eukaryota > Metazoa > Chordata > Mammalia > Chiroptera > Pteropodidae > Cynopterus > Cynopterus sphinx. The sequence goes on along the minus strand of CM057389.1, from coordinate 46,193,506 downwards.
CACGAAAGACCTGCCTAATCTGATATTGTAAAATAATTCTACAAAGATAAAGAGATTAAAGTGATTTATTTTTTCTTCTTTGTGTATAATATGCAATTCTGTGGCAATTACCAATGGACTTTATATCAGCAACTACTGCACCCGGAAATCAAACTGTTACTCTTACAGCCAAAAGCAAAAGGCTCTACAACAGTGAAATTTAATTATACCTTTAAACATAAGAGATGAGACAAAAACAAAAGAAAACCATTAAGGACAACCACCTCATCAGATCTTATCAGTTTCTTGCATTTCAAGCCTCCCTTGGTACACAGACGCTTATACTCACAAATTGGCACTTAGAAAATAATCCCGTATCTCATCACGACGAAGAACTTTGGAAAACACATCAGTCCCCTATGGGAATCCTCTAAAGACTGTAAATATTAATTTCTACAACATCCTTATTTCCCAAAGTAGCATACTTCCTTTCCCACATCACTACTATCTTGTTCCTTTTCTCAGACACATGGAAAATAATTAGTTGACTGCTTTCAACCTAAATTAAATCAAAACTTTAACAGTATCTTTTCTACTCCCAGGATTTCTCATTACTGTTGAAAAGTATTACTGGATAACCATGGAATGATACCTCCTTATAACAGCAGTCTCCTAGCTAATTTCATTTCTCCTTAGCTTCTTCTTCAATGTTTAGTTATGTCTTAGTTTAGTTTATAAGTTAATTTTGTCAGGGTATCCTTTCTCATCATTCATTTTATGATCGATATTATTTACATTGTTAAACTCTTAACGTTTACAGATCTGACTCAAGTTTATAGCCTTTTACAAAACCTTTCAAGGTCTTTCGATACCTTTCCAATGTATGGTGACAGTTTCAACAATTTTTCTAACCGAGGGTTTTAAAAGATATTAAGACTCAACACTAATTCATTCAAAAACATTTATGAATCCCCAAAAACATTTATGGGGATTGAGTAAAGAGCATAAACTAATTAATGGTCATGAATTCCTTCTCTTCCCCTAACGTGCTCTCTCTCTGGTGGGAGAAGAAGCACACACAAATAAAATAATTAAGGCATTTAATATGTCAGCAAGTGCTTTGGAGAAATTAAAGCAGGAAAGGGGAATGGGAAGGACTAGACCAAAATAGGAAAGTTGCAGCTGGAGCATAGAGGTCAGGGAAGGCCTCGCTGAGAAGTGACCTCTGTGCAAAGGCCTAAAGGATGAGAAGAAGCTGGCTCTGATGATACCTGGCAGGAGAGTGCTCCAAGCAAAGGGAACAACAGTGCAAAGGCCCTGAGGCAGGAGCATGCCTACATGATCTGGACCAGTGAAGAGAAGATGATGATTAAGAGGAGTGGGGGAAGAATGGCAGGAAATGAGGTCATAGGGTCTCACAGGCCACTAGAAAGACTTTGGCTTTTACTGTGAAGGAGATGAGAAGTATTTGGAGGGCCAGAACAAAGAAGTGGGATGACCTGACAGGTGCCTAAAGAATCACTCCAGCTACTGCAGAGAAGTCCCCAGTTGTAGGGACGCATAAAACCAGCTGGATCAGGGCGACAGTAATGAATCAAGGTGATAAAAAGTGGTTAAAGTCTAGAAATCTTTTAAAGATAGAACTAAAAGGATTTGTCAGTGTTAGATGAAGGATATGAGAAAAAAAGATTAAGTTGTTATTTACTGACATGAGTAAGATCTCAGGAGAATGAGTTGATGGTGAAGAAGCAGAAAGGGGAAAGAATTGGTGATCGGGAGTTTGGTTTGGGCCACTTTAAATTTGAGACATCTATTAGGCATCCAAGAGGAGAGGCAGAAATTCAAGGCTCAAGTTCAGAATGATCGCCAAGGGCATAAACATAGGTAGAAAAGAGAAAGGCTCGGAGCAATGAATCCTAGGGCTCCAGGAAACGTATCATGAAGCTCCAACAAGTACACGACATGGAGAAAAGCAAGCAGCAAAAGAGACGGGGCGGGGTGAAGGGGCAGAGGGAGGGGGACAGGCAGGAGGAAACTCTGGAGAGTGTAGTGTCTGGAAGGAAGTGACGGGGGAGGGTCCTTTAGGTCAAGTAAAATGAGGACCAAGAAACAGGCCACTGGGTTTAGCAACACGGTGTCAGTGCCAACTTTGACAAAGGTATTTCTGGTGGGCAGGACGATGAAAGCCAGTAGGACTGGTTTCAAAAGAAGCTGGGAGGAAGTAATGTGAATTTAGAATTTACCTGTGTCTTCACCCTAACTCTCCTTTCTGTTCTTGGGTACGGTAATTGAACTCTGCTGCCTCGTGCACATCCTCTTTGTCACTTACCTTCACATGACCCCGAAGCTGCCATCCATCAGGGTAGCTCTCCAATAACTAATAATGACAATAATAATACTAATCCTTGCTCTCCCCTTTATCACAAAGCACTCAGTTTCTCTCCATTTCCCACCCATACCAGGCAGCACAGTGAGGAAACAGCCCAGGCTGGGAGAAGGGACACAGGTGTGATCTCTCGCAACCAGGGAATCCCTCTGAGCCTCCTTTAATTTCCTCTGAGATTGGGAGGTTTAATCCCCCTATCACAGGACCTTTGGGCAGGTTGGTGACACCGTATATAAATTCCCATCGCGGGGGAGCATGTTGGCACACACCGGTTACTTGGCCCCTTTTCCTAGTCCAGCAGCAGAAGGCCCAGAAGTCAGATCTCACTACAGCAAGTAGCCAATTGAACTCTTCCATCGCACAGTACTTAAAAAAAAAAATTTTTTTTTCCTTTTTTTATAGATTTATATATCTGGGGAACTAAAGTATGAAAGGAGGGCAACTTTACCTGCAGAAAAAGCCTGTTCTAGCCTATGATTGTGATCAGTCGGCCTTGTTTCTGGTCATTTTAACCAATCCAAGAACGTCTTTCTTTTCAACGGTGGTTTTTAAACTACTCCATAAATGTACTCATTCTGTTTTCCTCTTCGTCGTCTCACAGCTCTCTCACTTCAAGGAAGCACACACACAATTGAAACCATGTGATCAATTTTTAGGGGCATATTGGAAAAACAATATATATCTCTATCCTTGATTGATATGTATGCTAATGCCATTTTAGTCATTTCCCTGTATCTCTCAACCCTACCTGCACATTAGAATCAGCTAGCAAGCTTTTTAAAAATACCAATTCCAGGTTCCCCACCCCACCCCGCTTACACTGAGATGCTAATTCAGCTGGTCTGGAGTAAGGGCACTATCATATGCTCCACTGATTTAGTCTTCTTGACATTTTCTGGGCTTAATGGGGTGTCTTTTCCGGTCCCCTGCGTCCCACAGAGCCATTTCTATAATCTGTTGCCTGTCTAAAGCCAGACTGCCAGATGACTCTCCCTGAATCAAGGCTAATTCTGTGACCCCTTGCTCAAAACCTCCCCCACCTCTCCAATATCAACTAATAGTTCTAAGCTACTCCTGGCATTCAAGGCCACCTGCCACCCGACTCCAGCCACCTAGATCACCCGCTATTCCTCTATGCCAACCCTTGAGTCTGACCATGTTAATCTCTGTTCTATGAAAGCAAAACCAAAGAATGAGACAGTCTTTTCTACGATTCCCATCAAAATTACAATCTACTCAAAAACCACAGGTCTTCACTCTTTGTCACTAGAGTGATAGATGAAAGGGAATCTGTTGGCATTAAATTAGTAGAAAAATATCATATTACTAAATAGCTTCAGATAGTGTGGGCCCTGCTGTGTCACCAGGTGGATGAAGGGAGCCTGCACCACCAGGCTCTGTTGTGACCCTCTAGGCTCTTGTCTAGAAGGTTCTGAGTAGCCTCACATATAACATCAATTGCCACAATCTCAGGAGAATGATTTTCTCCTCATTTATTTCACATTTCTTACTCTGAAGTTAAAAGAAGGATTACCCCTTGATGAAGAAAACATGAGTTTGTAGCTACTAGTGTGAGAACTCTCGACTCCATGTGTGTCTGGAATATTTTCCCAAACTGGCAATCTCTGTAGGGGGTTGGTGGAGCTGAGAACTCAAAAGTAAAATGTCAGCCTTTATTTGTAAATTGGTTTCATCAGATACACAGAAGCGTGAAAATGAATTAGGGGATTGTTATTCTTACTGGGATAATTAATCTCATGTTGTTGAAAGGCTGATCATTACAGTGTTTCTTCATAGGAATAGGAATGGCTCTCATTTGAGGTTTGGGGTTTTCTATTCATTTTTGTCTTCAGTTGGGTGTGGCAGTTTGAAGACTAAACAGTATCTGGACCTTACATTGTTTTATATGAGGTGGAGAGACTATGACTCCAGAAAACAGATCTTAACCTCACTCTCAACAACTGTTACTCAAACGTACATCATCAAGTTAATAAGCTAAACCACTTTGTTCTGTGGTTTCCCAAAATTGAGACAACTGATTTCTCTACTTATTTTTCCATACGTCCTGAATCTCTAAACAAGTTATAACAACAGTTTAAACAATCATGAAGAAGACATATTAAGGGGCCGAGAATAAGAACAAATTGAGCCACACAAACTTGAATTATATAGGACATTAAGATTGGAGTCAAGCTCAGATGATGAGCAAAAGGGACTCGAACTCTGTTCCTTTTGCTTGGAGCAATCCATTTCAGCACCGTCCCTCTGGGGCCACATGTGAACCGAAAGAAGACCCTTCTAATTTTTACACACTGGTGGCAAAGTGAACTTGCTGGCCAAAATAAACAGCTACCTTCCAGCGAGTTTTTAGAAAAAATTTCAAGCTTTTCCTAAAAGCTCAGTCTCTAGATAAAACCAAACTTGACTTATTAATAAGGAAGGTCCTGGTGTCTGGTATTTTCCTGAACTACACAATGATCATAAAACATTAATTAACCTTCCAAGATGGAAAGGGAGTAACTATAAATCAACAGACTATTCTAATCATCTAAATGACTATTCTAATGACTATTCTAATCGTCTAAAGAAAATAAGTTGAATGAAAGCAGTTAACCTCAAGCTCCCCTTGTTACAAATATTGGTCCTGATCTTTATTGTACGGTCATCATCCATCCCTCAGAAGTTTTCACAGCTTAAAGCCCTTACTCTACCCAGCAGTCCAGGAAAATTGTCTCTGCCAGAGGGGCCTGGAGGTGAAGGGTGCAGGGCCTAGAGGTGAAGGGTGCAGGGCAAGGCCAGACCCGAGTGCATGGGAAGGGGGTGAGCGCAGGATCGACATTTCTCAAGAGGAAAACATGACCGACCCCCCCGAAGCTCCTTCCTTGGCTCAGTGTCACAGACTACAGAGAACTCAGCTGTGTTAACCTTTGACCCCAGTTCCTTTCATGATCCTCGAAAATGTCCAGATGTTATCTTAGACCAAACTCTAAACCCAGCCCAGTTCCCAGCGATCACCCCAACGGCAGTCACCGTGCTGGTGATTAAGGAGGCCATCAGCACTCAGTGCCTCCTCCTGGGACTTTGGGACTAATGGCCTGGATGAGGGCGAAGGTACTGAGAAGAGCAAAGCGGAAAATCCCCCAGCCCCTAAGAGCTACCAATGGGCTTGAACACTTCATTACAGAGTTCAAGGGAAAATCTGTATCTGACCTCCCTCCCAGGCACTTCGTCTTGAATTATTTCATTCGACAAATCTACTTGCCTGTAGAGCTCACCGCATGTACTCTGTACACATTCTGTGGTTGGTTTAGCACGATGGCTGTTAGCATTAGGGCTGATTTTGTCCCAGTTTTGGTAGAATCAATCTACTCTCAAAACCAGTGGCACCAATAAAGGAGAGATAAGAACGCCATTTGCTTTTTTTTTTTCTTTTTTACTTTGAAACAATCAGGCAGACAAGTCACAAAGAGCACCAAGAAGTGAATGGAAAAGATTTCAACTTCCAGTGGTAATTGTGTTTGCACTTCCTTTTAACTTTTATGCAGCATGAGCCATAGAATGGCCTCTAAAGAGAAACGGAAGAGCAAAGCCCAGAACCTTATCAAAAAATCCAGCCAGCTAAATCTCTGCCCTTCAGTGACTGTTTTAAAAGTCTAATGTAAGTATCATTATTTACCAATTTCTATTCCAAAGCTGGTAATGACAATAGTAATAAATCTCTCTCCTTTCCTTCGTGCTAAAGATTCAGCAAAAGGCTGCTTAGAAAACATCATTTCTAGAACTAACCCTAAAAAAACCTCCAGCACCAAAATCCGACTTCCCAAACTCTACCAATTGTGAGGCAAGAAACGAGTCTTCAGGATGTTGAGGAGAAAGCGACTATGTTTTCCACGGTCCTCAAGTGACCTTTCCCCTCCCCCACAGTCTGACAGTGGCTCCCAAAGACACTTTCTAGGCCACAAAGGGGGCTGCCTCCAGCTGTCCACACTTCTCAAGGGAGCCCTTTCTCCAGGGCCATGGGGAAGGCAAGAGGGCCGGAACAAGGAGGGGGAGGGGCTGCAAGGCACTGTCCCTGCCCTTCCTGGTCCCTCTTAGGGCAGGACCTTAAACAAGCAAAAACTGCGAAAGCCCTTTGTACCTTAGCTTTGAACAAACATCTGGGATTCTCTAAGGTAAGGGTTACAAAGCCGGCTTCAGATGCTGCCCTGCCTTCAAGGTCTCCAAGTCCTCACCCTCACCCGCCTTGTTCAAAGCCTCCGGCCACTCAGAGCTAAAGGATGCTTCATTTCCTTTCATGCACTGCATGAAGGACTGGGTTCCCATGGATGATGATGACAACCCTGGCTGAGGTCCCCACCTGACACAAAACTGCTGTGACCTGGAACAGTACTGGCGAACACACTGCACAATAAGCTCCTCAATGGTAGAAACTTATAACAGAATGCGGCGGTGTATTTTATTTGCACTTCCAAAAACACTATGTGTCTACTACATTAAAGTCAACTTATACAGAAAAATGGCAGCTAAAGAGTTAACTAGTGAAAGCCTGAAATCTTAGAGTCACCATGCTTTTGCTCATCTGTTCTATTAATCTTATTAGCAATGTATATCTGGGTTTAATTTCATCTCTAAACTATAATTATAAATTATCTCTAATCAAGATATCTGTTGAGCATTTTCCTCATGGATATCACCTGTTAAGGTTAACAGCAGAAAACATTATTTTCAAATATTTTTAAAGACCGAAAGAAAGAAGTGAGACAGAAAGAAGTGATTTTTGCCTTTTTTTTTTCTGTATAAACTGTCAAAACAGAGATTTTGATTCCCTGTCTCTGCTTCATTCATTCTCCTTGCCGTTTAGGCTGGTTAATATATCATACATTTTACTCATTCATTTTGTATCTCCTGGTTTAGAGCTGGCAGTCCCTGAAAGCAGGGATTTTTTTTTTTTTTTGAAAGCAAGGATTTTTAATTCTTAACCTCCCAGCCCAGAAGAGTGATTGGCATGCAGTAGGTGCTCAATAATTATGCCATGGAACATTAAGAATCAAAATATCTGGACTCTATGTTTTTGAAAACAACTATTGGAGAAAAGGAATCATGATGTTTAGCATATTAGGGTATTATTTAAATTGACCTGAGACTCTAAGAATAAATATATGGTTGTGCTAATTGTCCTTGCTGGAAACTGAGGAAAATACTCCTGTGCCTATAGAACATGGCCTATTTCTCCAACTTCATTCTGTGACTACCAGAATGCCAGTCAGTGTCACTCCTCTAACCCATCAAAAGAAGTTAGCCTGGAAAACGACATCCCCAGGAATAATCATCATTTTAATTATGAATTCACTTCATTTGTGTTTAAATTACATTAATGCCTTCTACCGATGCAATCTATATAATATCCATGGAATAAGGTAGAAAGAATTTTAGAAAGTAGAAGGCATGTAGGGGTGGTGTGTGTGTGTGTGTGTGTGTGTGTGTGTGTGTGTGTGTGTGTAAAATTAATCCTTGCCTCAAATGTCTAATAATTGAATTATGCATAGGATAAGCTTGAGCTATATTTAACTCATAAAATAAAGCTCAAATTTGCTATAAAGTACTAAATAAAGTACAGAGAGATCTAAAATGATCCCAGAGAAATTAAATTAAGCTTAAGCTAGTCTCGGTGACAGTTAACCAACAGGAGAACTAAGGTTTCTATTTATAAAGGTTCCTGTGTGCCTTCGTTTCTGTGAGGGAGACTCTGGATTTGGGGCAGTCTTTGGCTCCTGAGTGCTCGCTTGGCTCTGACCTGTCTTGGGTTGACCATGAGTATCTGTTGCTCTCTTGCCCTTGACAGCTTACCTGAAATGAACCACTGTACCTTCCTGTCTTCTAAGGTCTGTGTGCCTGCAGAGTCAACAAGTCCCGTGTTCGGGCTCCAACATCTGCCTTGGTTTTCCTAGTCCTGATTGATCACATCACCCCCACGACCCACAGATGTCTGGGCCAGTGAGCTGCCCACTAAATCTTGGGAGAGCTGCACAGTGGGTCCACTCAAACCCTCTCTGCTCCATTTAGAAACTGACCAGCCTGTTTTCAGGTGAAAGTGATGATGATACAAGCCTTAAAGGCAGTCATGAGTTATACATGAATAGGTAGTGCCTGACAAAAATGAACACACAATGAACAATGACTTCCCCATTATCATGAGATTTTTTCTTTTTTGAGACTTCAAAAAAATTTTAAAACTACACAAAATCTCCAAACTTCCCCCAAACTTTTCCTGTAGTAAAAGCTCTGGGGTGGGCACTTACAGACACATGAAAAAATAGATAAATATTAGCTGGATTTCTATGTAGACAAAAATATACTATTTTAAGGGAAAATAATGCAAATTATCTTTTACATACAATAGCTTCTAATAGTAAAGGCATCCAGGAATTAATATAAGTGATTTTTTGAGGACACTAAAGGATCACTGGGGCCCAAATGTGGCAGAAACTATGTTTTGTCCCTCAGTACTAATTCACCACTTCTTCATCTCACTATAGAAGTCCCCACATTTCAGCTGCATACATGGCAGCCCAACTACACAACACACTTCCCAGTCTTCCTTGCAGCTGGTTCAGCCATGTAATAAAGTTTTGGCCAAGAGGATGAGAGTGAAAGTGATGTGTGGGATTTGCCTTCCACACTCCATCTCCTTGGGGGAACAGGATGTGAAGGGGGTCGTGGTAAGCCAGCTTCAACCACAGGGACAAGAACACATTAGTGTATTGGGTCCCCAACTTTCTTTGCACAATGGAAAAATCTGCAGAAACTATATGAAATACCGATGCCTGGCTCTCTCTCCTGCAGACTTTAACTAAATTGGTCCTAGAGGATGAAGAGCAATTGACAGAAGAAACGGGAGTCTTCAGATGGTCTGATGGGGCTGAGCTATACTCCCCTGGGACACTGTTGGGCAATAGTATTGAAAAATTAAATAACCACAGCTCAAAGAGAGGATGCAATAAAATCACGTTGATTACATACCGCTTTCACAGTCACAAACAATCCTTCTGTGTTGTTTAAACTACTGACATTTGGCCTCACAGTGAAAGCAGCTGGACAAATATCCTTATAAATATACAGAATAAACACAAAAAATTTGTTTTAAAAAAACTAATGTATACCAATAGAAAAAAAAAGTGTGGTTGGAAATCATTGGTGAACTAGAGAAGATACACTGAAGGAAACCTAAAAATAAATTTAAAATATTAAATTATCCAGTATAACAAGACAAAGGAGAAAAACTTATTAAAGTTTGCCATTTCATTAACAATTTACATAACTCAATGAGAACTTGGAAGCAAAATGTGAAATTTTAAAAAGATGGTTTTAGGACAGAGTTTAAAAAAAGTGATTTGTCTTACAGGCCCATTTTTGATAGGTTACAGGTTAAACAGCTTTAATAAAGCGACTCCTTCCATTTTGTTGCTCTCTCATTCCTAACATGTGACTTCCATTTTATGGTCCAAAATGGTAAAACAGCCTGATACCAGCCAAGGAGAAGGGAAGAGTGCATACTCCTTCGTTATAAGGATACACCTCTTAGCAGTTACCCACTTGGCAGTTATGTCACTTCTGCTCAGAATCCTACCCAGAACCTACACATATGCCCACCCTTAACTGCAAGAGAGGCTGAGAAATATAGTTTTAAGCTGGAAAACCACGTACTGAGCTAAAACTGTTGTCACTACAGAAGTAAAGAATATTGGGCATGGGGACCAATTATAAGTTCTGCCAGAGTTCTCATTATTAAGATGTTCAAGAAAAAATGAGAAAAAGCTGTGTCTAGACTATTTTTTAAAATTCTGTCAAATGTAAAATAGATGAATATGAAAATATTAAAGTTACACATAGTCAAACATGACATAGACATACAATGTAGAAAAAAAATAAAAGCTCTCTTTTCTCTCATAGTTTCACCTCTGAGAAAATAATAAATTATTACAGTAATCATGAAATATGTGGGCATGAAACTAACATTTAGGGGAAATAATGTCTTTCCATAGCTCCCCCCACCCCAGTGTTACTGATAGAAATAAAACTTTGGAATGGGAGACGTCATTTCTGGAAGCCTAAGATTTCTTTCTTTAGGGCAAATAAGAAAAAAACAGAATCCAAGGGAGCAAGGCCAAGTTGAGGCATTACAAGGCATCAAAGGAAAACAATTTTTCTTGCACAATCACTGAAAATGTGTCACAATCTATGAAGCCTCTCCTGCTGGAAAGATGACAACTTAAATAGAAAATTAAAAGTGGCAAAACAAAGCTAAACCTAAATAACAACGCTTATCTGACTGTCTCAGAGAAATAAAGTTTTAATGTGAATAAAAATGTTTGCCCGTTCATATTTTTATATTGCTGTATTTTTGCTATATACTCAGAGAACATTTTTACATCGGTATTCTAAATTTAACCAGCTGAAGTCATTTCTTAAGTATTACCCCATTTAACCTTTTCAAATGAAAGGCTTTACTTTTAATAAGAAATATGCGATTCACATTAATGATAGAACACGATGTCCTTGGCTTATATATTCTCCAACAAATCAGGTTCTTTTTTGTACACTATCCTTAGCTATATGACAAGACTAGACTACAACAAATTGATTTAACGAATCAAAGTCTGAAATTATCTATATTAACTAGAAGTATTTAAAAATCATAACCTCAATATATAAATTGTCTTAAAATTATAATCATTGAACTCCTGGATTGAATACAATAGGCCATGAGAATGGGGAAAAAAATTAGAAAAAAAAAGTTTTTATTAGATGTCAGGATTTGATTGATTATGCTCAATGCTATTTGAAAAGTGATCCAACCACACTTTTAAGCAAAGAAACATCTACTAAGAACTGTTTTCCCTATGTTTTTGATTGTTTGATGTAAATCTAATGTCGTAAGTCAAAGAAATCTTGATTTTAATATAGCTAATGCAATTTTAATAAGCTAAGAATAATAAAAATTCATCTAATATGAAAAGTAAATATTACAGATAAGATTTTTAAAAACTTAATGTGAACAAAAAGAACCATTTTTAGGTCAAATTAATGGTACTCAAAACTCAATTTTATTTGGTATTAAAATATAATACCAACTATAGAGTAAAAGAGCATTCAACAGAATACTGTTAAAAGACCAGTACTGAGAAAAAATGTTATTACACCAAAATGTTGTCAGATAAATCAATGTTTCTTTTTAAAAAGTGTGTACAAGGATTGCTGCATGCATCAATGTAATATAGAAATTTTAGACAATTTGTATAATGGTTTAAAAAGGAATTATGTCATTATTTCCAAGATTTGAACCTAGTCCTTATAGATATAATAAATCAAGAGAGGTTACTTCTCTATTTTGACTTTTAAAATTATTTGTAGCATTTAAGAAAGTCTCACTTAAAAGAATGATTGTATAAAGATGTTATACACACATTCCACAAACCCCACATATCAATTCCCTTTACCATTCTTAAAAATTTATGTTCCAAATCTTTATTTTGTTGTTAAGGCACCTCTTTCTCATCCAATACTATCAACAAAACAAAAACAAAAACAAAATGGAACACAAAGAAAACAAGAATTCAACTCCACGGTGAAATAAAGGCCATCAGGTAGAAACCTTCAACTTCCCTCTCCCCTACAGTGGCCCTTGGCCTTTCACCCCCTTCCTGCCTCCCAGAGCACAGCCTCCCTTCTGTCTCCAAGACCACTCCTCCCCTGCATTCCTGAAGGCCCCTCTGGCCTCCTCAGCATCTTTCTTTATATATCAAACCCTCCTGTCTGCCCCTGGGATTGAAAAGGAAAGGGGTCAAGAGCAAGTTGGTGGCCTGAGCCGGGTCCAGAGTCAGTCTGTGACGTGGGAGAGACAGAGGAGAGAGAGACTGAAACTCAGAGTTTGGGAAAGGAAAAGGAAGAAACACTTCTACCCATCAGGACTTGACCTACAGGAGCTGACTTGACCTTCAGACCAGTCATGTGAGATATTATCGAATATGTTTTCCAAATACGAAACTAGGCATAAAAGAGGTCACAAAATTTGCCCAAAGTTACACAGTTTTTATATACTCAGTACCAGGCCTTTAACCCCAGTCATCGGATTCCCTAAACCCATGCTCTGTGCCACGCACTTCACCCCGCTCTCCCAGTGTGGGTGGAGGAGCGCTGGTGAGTGTCTACGAGGAAGTGCAAAGGCCAATCCCAGCAGTTCCACAAGCCCTAGACTAGAGAAGCAGCAGAATTTTAAAAATATACAAGAGACAGCTTGCTCATTCTTCGAGTCTGCAGTGACATTTCGTTACGGGCATGTTCCACAGCAGGATGGCAAGTGAACCTTGCCAAATGCCTTCCTGTGTCCCAGAGCCAAGAGAGCTCTTGCCATGGTTTGCCTGAAGATGCATTTGACTTCCCGCCATGCTCTCCTGCAGCTGTTGTAGTTCCCTTGTCATTGACTCCTCTCCCTTGGCTGTACTCATCTTCCCCAGATATCCCTGGACACAATCATCCCTTCCCATTTTTACCTATTTTTCCTTCTTGCATTTACCACCAAACTCTGGAAACAGTTTTGCCATCTTTTCACTTCCTGAACTTCCATTCATGTCTCACCTCATCCTTAGTCAGGATTCTGCTCAGACACACCCCAGTAACATTTCTAACTGCCGAATCCAGTGACCTCTTCAGCCTGCACACTACCTACTTCTCTAAGGTTCAGACTTTAAAGAAATCTTTCTTCTGAAAACTACATCCTCCCTGTTTTTCACCCCTTTGCTTCAACCCTTGATGGCCCATTCCAAGTCACGGGGGCACTCTACTCTTCCTCTGACTTTGAAATACTGGCTCTCCAACATCCTACTCTTGGTTTGTATATTTTCTTCCTCTAATAGCTCCCTTTACGCCATCTCATCCACCCAATGGCTTCAAACTTTTTGACAATTTAATTTCTAGATCTCTAATTTTTGCCCCCAATTCTTTCCAAAGTTTTACCTTCCTGTCTTCGAAACTCAGAATTTGTAGCTCAGCATGTCCAAAACCAAATTCATGTCTCTCCCCCTCCCAGTGTCAATCTGTCCCTTGTGTTACATTTCTCAACTAATGACTCTACTCATCTTTTCTTCAAACTTAAGAGACATATGCACCAAGCTATGTTCCCATTCTACTTAAACCTTAACTTCTGAGTAAACACAAATACTAAAGGTTCTACCCAAGAAATGTCTCATAGTTGTTGGGTGTTCGGGTTTTGTGGTTTGGTTTGGTTTGGTTTTGTTCTATTTTATCTTCTTCATTGTTTCTACCTAAGATCAGACATTCCACATTTCTTACCTGGACCAAGTCCATGGCCAAAACTCAGTAACTAGATCCCAGTCTTTGTTCCTCAACCCTGTTGACACAATTCTCTTGCTGAGACACAAAGCTAATCTCAATAAATACTATTTTTACATTAATGTCATCATATTATAATAATGTATAATTGCGCAGATGAAACCACAAGAATAAAGATACCTCCCTCTTTGTAGGAAGTAGGCTCTAGTCATGTGATTAATATTCCAAAATTCAGAAACATGCCCAAACTCCATTTAGGTTCTGGTATATTTACTACATGAGTGAAGACATTTTAAGGGCAGCTTCCCATGTATACATCAGGCTACCCTAACGGCTAGAAAACAAAGAACCCAGTCAAATCAGCCCAGGGATAGTGCCCAGTCAGGGAGATCAAACAAGAGCTATCTTAGGGCTTAGAATAAAAATAGGGCAGACTCTACAGACCCTGAAAGATCACTTTGGTAGGGGCAGAAATCCATATTATTATACAAGCTAGACTATGTTTATGTTTCATGCTGTTTCTAGGGCTACTGGCCCACTGACTGATTTACCTCAGAAGGTTCCATTAGCAAATAATAATAAAAAGAAACCAAAATGGGTCTTCTCTGTCTGCTTGTGTGGACTGCCGAAGAAGTGAGTGAGGTGGCAGAAATAGGGAACGAGCAGAAGGAACTGCAAGGAGACACTCAGAGACCCAGATTCAGGGACTCTTGCCTGGTAACTTCTCACGGGACACCCCTTCCCAGTGCCAACAATGGCACCCCCTCACAACTGGCTTCCCACTGCCTTAGCTAAGTCAGAATTGTAAAGAATAAAATCCTTCTCAGAGTGGACTGAACTTACCTCAACTATTACTACTTAAAATGCACACAACTTTTTTCTCCATTGACGAAGAATGCTTCAACACCCCCCTACACACCATAACCCAGGTCAGGTCACATGGAATAAGCTACATCTGGGGGATGGATAATTCTCTTTCCATTCTGGTACATTCTTCCTCAGCCTTCAGGTGCCAACTCTATTATCACTTCTTCCCCAAACTTCCTTTGACCCCAGACTGAGGGGGCCCCTTGATGCCTCCCTGCTCTCCCTGCTACTATGCTTGTCACTCTATGGTTGCACCTCCCATGTGGTGTTGTGGTCATTTGTATACTTTGGGTTAGGGCTTAAACGTGAATTCTGAATTCGGGGATGAGGATTGGGGGGCGGGGAGAAACAATGCAGCCCATAACATAAGCCTTAGTGGAATGTGTTGAATTAATTAGTCTTTGCCTGGAAAATCACTGAAGGAAATTGTTTCAGATGCATTCAAACTGTTTTGTTTGCTTTTGCTTTATTTGCCTGTTTGTTTTCTTGAGCACCTGCTATTTACAAAGCACTGTGTTTAGGCCAAGAAAAGAGTACATAGGAAGTAAATGCACCATTCCTATTCTCTTGCAGTTTGCCAGTGTTTTTTTCTAACTGCTTTAGCAACAACACAAATCAGAAGGTGCGATTATGCCAGAAGCCAGGTGGAGAGACTAAAGCCACACAATTCATCTCTTCCTGACCCTCTCTGAGAGCCTAAAGCCAAACCACAGAATCCCAGAGCTTGAGTGATCACCATTTAAAAGAGCTAAAAGACACACATCTATTAGGCCAAATAAGATAACGAATATGCAGTCGTTTAGTGTAAACCATAAAGCACCATACTAACGACAGCTGCTGTTATGCAGAAAAGGTGTCTCACAGTCAGCTGAGCATTTACAAGACAGTGGGAAGGGCTGCACCGACTGAAGGAGAGGAAACTAAGAGACTCCAAGATGAGGCAAAAGGTAGAAGAGAAGACAATAGAGGCAAAAATCACACACAAAAGATGCCCTTTGTGTGGCTCTGTATAACTGCAGCAACAGCGGAAATAGCAGTGAGTCCCAGGGCCCTCCTGTGAGCCAGACACTGGGCAGAGCCCAACACACACAGCAGCTCATCCTTGTGGCAACCTAGAGCCGGCTATTGTTTCCTCTTTTTACAGATGAAGAAAATGGGGCTTGAAAAGTTTGGGAATGTGTCCAAAGTGACATAATAAATCAGAGACAGGACCCAGATCCTGGGGTCTCCGAGGTCAAAGCTTAGACAGATAACAAATTTCAATTACCTTTAGTTTGTGACAAGACACGTAACTGAAATGCTTTGCCTTAATGTGCCTACAGTGTGGAATAACCATGCGTTCTGATTGGCCAGGAAAAAGTCCAGTTTACGTCTGTTTCCCAACGTGATTATTAATTGCACTCTCTTTCACTCTCAAAAGTGTCAGTTTAGACAAAAAAATACATGGTCATGCTGCCCCACTGTTACTTGCTACAGTGAGACATGTCTACACAATTTTTCAAGCCCAAGGCAAAATTTAAAAAAAAAAATGTGAGGCCTTTTGTTCAAAACACAGGGAAAAAGTGCTATTAAAAATACAGAAATATAAAAGTTTTTTTTTCTTTTATGTGTCTGCTCTGCTCACACTCCACTGTTCCACCAAACTTCACTTGTAAAAGACAAGTTCAAAGATAAAATTAGCAAGAATTTAAAGATGGTGATAAAAGAGCATTAAACCAAGCTTAAGGTCCTCCTGAGGGCTATGTCCTGTGCAACTGCTATGAAGTGAGACCCATGATATTGTCCCTGATCTGTCCCTTTTCCATCCACTCAAGTGGGCCTGTGAAATGGTCGTGATCTTGGCATGCCCTGTGACTGGCCTGCAAACAGGAAACCGGTTGCAACCTACTATTGTCCAGACTTTGGACTTTAAATACTAGACCCATAATAGCATTTCTTTAGAAAAAAATGTTTTAGGATATCTATAATGACGCACAAAACTTTATTTCCCACGCAAAACAAGAGCATATATTCAAGCAAATTCAGTCACTCTGGACCAGTTTATCTTTGACCTAAGAATATTAATCCAGATAATATAATCTATCTATGGCCTCAAATGAAAATTTAGAATACGATGAATTGAAATAATAGTGTGTCACAAAGTCTTTAATCCCTCAATGACTGATTTAAATCATGTTTCTGTTTTAAATGCAGGTACTACATGTCTAATTTAAAATTTTTTTTTGCATAAATATATATGTGCCTGAGTGAAACTTAAGTAACTTTCACTATCTATATGAATCAAATAGGAAAAAAAAACAGAAATTTAGGGATGACTGAGGAACTGTTCTTAAAGATGGGTAGGAGTTTAGAGGATGGGTCAGTTTGCTCATTCATTCATTCATTCATTCACCTACAATGACACAAGCACCATATAAAATTCTGGAAAAAACACAGATGAATAAAATGTGGCCCTGTCTTCAAGTCTCTTTCATTCTAATAGAAGGAAATAAAAGTAAACAAATAAGGAAGAAATAACTACAAGGAAGAGTGGGTACAAAGCATTGAGCACTCTAGATTGTGGTAATCAGAGCAGGGGAAAGGGCTTTCTGAAAGTTTTTCTGAAGGACAGGAACTGAGCCTAAAAGCCCAGTAGAAATCCAGCAGGTAGCCAAGGACAGGGAAGGAGCAAAAGAAGAGGCCTGAGAAAGCATGGCACCCCATGACAAGAGAAAGCTACTCTAGATGACAGCAGCAAGCTTAAAGGGCAGATCCTTGTTCAAGAAGTGTGTGCCTGGCTGGCAACTGGAAAGAAGATACACGTAGATTGATTCCGTGTACAGAGAAAAAAGGCAATGTCCACGGACCATCTGGGGGTGAGGATGGGGAAAGGAGTCCTCTCCTTCAAAAGTGAAGGGTTGAAAAAGAGAAGAGAAAGGAATCACAAGCATAAAAGACCTGCGTGAGAAAAGTTTTCCCCTCAGCTCATATGATCATTTAATCAAGAGAAATAATACCATTTCGTTGGCTTATTTATGGGCCTGCAAGTAAACATCCAGTCTTGGTAAAACTAAAAACACATTCTCTATCTCTTTGTAATAAAAATAAGAGTTACCCTTTGTCTCTGCTGTCTTCCAAGCAATGACAGAACTCTAAATGACTAATCTAATGCACTGTCAAATTTTTGCAACAAATTCACCACTGTGCTTTATTTTTACTACAGCTAATTTTTTAAAAATAACTTTTATTGTTTGTCTACATTTCTGATTGTTCCGGGCCAAAGGGTTTGAATACTTTTAAAGCTCTTAGTACATATTAGGTTAGGCTAAAATGAAAACTAAATTGACTACATCAACTGAAGTTGACCAAGTAAAATACAAGGGAATTAAATGTTATTGTAAATAATACCCAAAAAGAAAATCATTATAAGTACATCTTAGGCTTTGAATAGTTACAAGACTAAAAAGAAGTCAGGGTAAGCTTTTGTTTAGGATGACTTTGAGGCCTGTGTGTGTGTGTGTGTGTGTGTGTGTGTGTGTGTGTGCATGAACATACACGCGTGAGCGTGCGTGTGCATGAACATACATGTGCACAGATAATGGACAAAGAAGTGGAAAAGTCCATAATTTCTGAATAAAAAAAATAAAATCATAAAATGCTCGAAAATACAATTTATTTTATCCCTCCATAATTTCTCACCTAACTCTACAGAGCAGTAAGCTTTCAATTTTAATAATCAGGTGTTAAAATTAAAGAAAAAACTGATATTTTAAATAAAGATCAAAAAATTGGTTTTTAAGGTAGCTATTTCTTTAAAGTAGGACTCTGCACAATGCCTTTTCCATATAACTCTAGAAAGGAGCAACTTGTGCGATTTAAGAAGTGATTCGGATTTTTATCAAAGGACCTGGTCACCATCAAAGTTTCATGAAAGCCAATTTGAAGCTATCAAAAGTCAAATATCCTTAAAAACATGCCTTTATGGGGGAGGGGGTACTAAGCTGTTTGGAAGTATTTATCATCAATTACCAGTATATGCTCAAATATCCATACATTTCCAAAGAATGTGGCCCCTGGGGGCTCAAGTAGATTGATCTTAGCCTGAGGAATTAACCAGAAGCCAACCTGTGCATCTCACATCCCTTGAGATATTGTTCTTTCCTTCTTGCCATAATTAAGAAGTGAATTTCCTCTATCATAATCATAAGCAGAAAGTTTGCATCTTTCAGAAAACTGAGCCGGAAGTGCAGCCTTTGGAACAAGTCCCTCTGGACCAAGTAGGTAGAGAGCAGGGTAGAGGAAGAAGGTGATTTGAGTGCGATTGCCAAGGCTAAGGCTCAGTCTGAACGATGCTCTCTCTCCCAGGCATCTGGGTGGACACAAGCAACCCTCAAATTCTTTGTCTCTGCAGCGGTAGAGCAGGAAAAAAAAAATCAACTTTTGAGTGACGGTCTCCGAAGAAAGTTTCTTTCACTCAGTCTGGCCCCTCCTGGCCCTAAAATGAATGAAGCGCTTTAAAAGCAGACTTCCAGGGAGTCCAGCCGAAACTTTGAAACAAAGTTCCTGCCAGGGCGAGGTCATCTTGACATTTTGACAGGGGTTTTCTTATGCCGGGTCTCCGGGGCTCAGCGTGGGAAGGGGACCCGGCCGCTGAGCAGGGAGGGGGACAGATGTGAACCGGGGATGGTTGAAACGCGGAGGGGAGGCCGGGGGGCCGGAGCCCGCGCGGGCAGCACATGTGGCTTTAATGCGCAACAGCTGCGAGGGATCACAGCCCCCAGGCTGCTCCGAGCCCTGCACCAGAGACAACCCTGGGTTTCAGAGTGTTCCAGCGAAAGGGACCTGGCCGCCGCATCATCCGAATAATGAAGTCAACCTAGAGCTTGAAGAATTACGGACTGTTTTTTCTTTACTTTTTTTCTTTTTGCTAAAAGTACCTGCACGCAGCAGACTGATTTTAATCCCCAAACCCAAGCCATACATAACACTAGATCCCCAGGGGAGGAAGCGAAGCGGGGGGATGGGAGGGGATGGGGGGAACGGGGGGGGGGTAGCACAATGAATGCACCCGAGCTGGCCAGGGGGAGAGGGGTGCAGGCGCGTGCGTGAGGACCGACGGGGCGCAGCCGGGACTCCCCGGCGGACACGAGCATTGTCCCCCACTTGGAGCTCACTTTGCAAACTCGCAGCTCCCCCGGGCCCCGGCGACTCCGCGCATCCCTGCCGGGCGTCCGAGCGCCCGGGGATGTGCCCGGGGGATGCGCGGGTGACCGCCCCGCCCCCACCCCCACCCCGCGCGTCCCCTGGGGTGCGGGCCCTCACCGACACCAGGAACTCCAGGGTGCCCACGTAGTCGCGCTCGGTCTTCTGCAGCTCGCTGAGCACGCACACGCGCAGGCGGAGCTGCTTCTCCAGGTCCCCGCGGCTGTCGTCGCTCATGGTGCGCGGCGCGAAGGGACAGGGCTGGCTGCTGCCTCCGCAGAGTCCGAGGACGGATGGGTGACTGCACGGGCCCCGGGGGGGTGGGGGCGGGGGGTGGGGGCACAGGCGGGGCGCCCGGCCCCGCAGCACCTCCGGCCTCACGCGGCCCCGGCGGCAGCCGCCGCGGCGACTTGGACAGGAATCAAATGCTTGGGATCCATGTGACTCCGACCCTTTACCCTCCGCCAACTCTCAGGAAAAAGGAAACAACCCTGGGGAAGTGTGCTGCATGCCAGCGAACTCCACACACGCGCACACACAAGCACAGAGTCGGCCGTGGAGATGGAACTCACTGGAGAGTCCCAAACCTCAGGACAACGTCCTCCAAGACACAGCTCGAGGGCTGCTCCTGGGACTCCCGCCTATTGTTTAGTTGATGTGTTGTGTTTTGTTTTGTTTTTTTTGTACAAATCCTGAAAGCCAAGAAACAAGTCCCCACGGTTACATAACTGCATGGGAACAAAAACAGCCACCGTATTGACCCTCCGGTCTTGGAAGAGAAACACATTGATTTGGGGGTTTATTCAGGCACAAAACAGGTTGGCTTTTTAAAAAAAAAAAAAAAAAGACCCCAACTGGGAATATCTCACAGGGCGGATACCCTCCTGCCTGCACTTGGAAAGTCAATTAGCATAATAAATGAAGACACTATGGGAAAGTGACAGCCCTGGGCTATACAATAAGCTCCAGAGACAATAAACATCACCATTGCACTAGGCTGTTTTGAAGGGAGACCCTTTGCATGTCTGCAATGTTTTTTCAACATCTAGATAAAATGCAAATTCAACTGGACACAAGAATATTTGTGCCAGTTTTGTGTCTGAGCTGCTATAAGTTAAAAGTGTCACTACCTAAAACGATAAAGATGTTAATGAACAATAATCAAAAGAGATACAGATACAGACATATCCTTAGTATTTGAAAATGGAGAGAATCACAGAGCATGTCCTAATTTTAATGTTTGTGTTTCTTGCCTTTTCTCACTTGGAAACAGAGCCAGAACCTAATGAGCCCTGAAGATGCCCAATTAATTTAACAAGCACAACAATCCGTATAGACTTTCGCCTTGATGTTATCCATGTATATTTTTCAGAGTCATCTTTTCCTACTTAGAACAACTTTAAACAGTCCGCACTAATGGCGTTTAAATAAACTGAAGAGTGAATGGTTTTGATGTAAGAATGTGGCATATTAATCTGTTCCAATAGTTGAAAGCATTCGCAAAAACTCTAAAAAATAAAAATGCTTTCTACGTTATTGACATTAAAATAATTATGTTTTCCAGATGATGTCTTTTTGGAGCTCTGTTTGTGATGAATCACTCTACCCCTCTGTAATAGAATAAACAGGGACTGTATTTTTCTTCTTTTATTAAGACCCAATTTTTGAATAATATGTGAGGAGCTGATGGACAAGAGATTATTTTCCTCTGGCTATTACACCGGCAATTTTGAGGTAGCCATAAGCAAAGGACTTCACACCCTGTGGCAGAAGAACAAAGGACAAGGCACATGAAAGAGCAGACCTCACAGCACCTAGTAAACAATAAACAAAAGAATAAACGGAAGACATGAGAAACACACATCCAGTAATGAATGGGAAAATCAAACACGATTGAACCTTTCACAATGTACTGCAGGCAGCAAGAAATGAATGCATTTCCTCCTCCCTGGCCTGCACCCTTCTGTGATATAAACAGTAAGTAAATAAATCTGGCTTTCCATCAGATGTTCTCCTTGATAAAATAATATTTATTTCTTACCAATGATCCCCAATTGGAGAACTGTTATGAGATTTCCTTCTATCAAAAAAATTAGTCTACACATGACCCACTAGAGCCTCAATCTCACCTCTGAGAGTTTGAATGCCCAAAAGTGTTTTACCCATCCTAAGCACATGCCTCAGTTCCATGAACATGTACTGAGGACTTCCTTCAGTCTGCATAGTGCTAGGGCCTGGGACCATAGAGACCTTGACCTCTAGGAAAATACTTCTCAAGGTGGCTCACAGACCACTGCATAACAACCTCCTGAGATCCTGTTTAAATGACCACCCCTAAGCTTTGCCCCCAATTTACTGAATGAGAATCTTAGAGATGCAAGCCCTCAACTCATCTGACAGGGTCTTCGGGTTATTCTTAGATGCGCTGACATCCAAGAGCCACCATTCTAAAGACTCACCATTGAGTGGAACAGTGTGTCATGAGTATAAGGAATTCTATGAAAAGGCAAACCACAATGAACACTTTGCAAAAAAAAAAAAAAAAAAAAAACCAAGGAACTAGCAGAAAAAAAAAATTCATTTTAGTGTGCAGATTCAGATTTCTCTCAGATGTGCCCATGTAGAAATGACTACGTTTCTGCCCACTCTTCTGCTCATTGGCGTGCTCCTCATCATTTGTCATTGATAAACAGCTTCAGGACACCACATAGCGCCCTCTGCCAAGCACCCCTCAGTGTCTCCTGTAGCCTGGGCTGGAGTTCTTAGTTCCTCATCAAAGGCATAAGAGCATAAGAAAACAGTGCTAGAGTATCTGGAAACCTTCACTTTGATGGTAAATAAGGTCTTTCATAAACTCTGAATGTGTTGTATCCCTCCCCACTTTCCTCTATTGAAACTTTAGGCTCTGTCTGCCAGGAAAAGGAAAGCAACAACAAAAATGATGGACGGGATCCAGTTTTTTCCTAAAATACTAATGAGGTTGAAACATCCAATCAAAAGGAGATGGAAAAAAAGAAGATAGAAGAGGCTGCTGAGCCATTAAGTTTATTTCATATGCATGAACTTGATGTGGTTAGAATCCATTATTATACAGTTCAAAGGGCCAAAGCACAATGCATAGTAGGTTTCCTTTGGTCAGCCTGAGAGGACTCCTGGACTAAAACACAGAAAAATCCAAGGCTGTCTCTTTATGAGAAGAGAGCTAGTTCCCTTGGTCATATCTCAGATAAAGATCATTTTAGGCTCCCTGCCATTTCCATACTGGTTTTACCCAGGTAAAGTAATAAATCAAATTTGATGCTGAAATTAATTAAAAGATAACAACACTGAAAAAAAAATGAAAATATTGTTTGATTTCATGTCCATCTTATTAAACAGAGAATTCAGAGAGTCAGACTGTTCTTTATTTACAATTAAAATTGATTCTGGTATGTCCTTCACTGCTCTGGCCTATGATAGGTGATCCTGGATTAAACTAGTATAAAAAATATGACAGACACATTGGAGCTATATAATACACAATTAAAAGTACTGGAGAAGAAATAATTCTATAAATACTTATTAATTCAATTATACTTTAGTCATAACAAGCATAGGATGTAGAGCATGTCATTATTTCTCATACCAGTTCAAGGATTTTAGAACTCGTCTAAAAGGACAAAATACAGTTTTCATAGCCATGTTTTCGTTTTAAATAACAACGTCTATGGCCTGGCAAACTAAATCGTGTTTGGATAGGATTACTGGAGCAAGCCTCCAATGTTCTTAAAGATGTGGTCATGTCCACAGTGGCTTGATTAATCCCAAATCACCCTCACAGCCATAATCTAACATGTAATGTATAATCCCTTTCTACACTATGGAAAGTTAACCTACAGCCATCCCTGTAGAATAAACGGCCAGCTTTTGTCCATGATTAAGTCTCGGAAGAGACTTGGTACACCCTGGATTGTACCATCTGTATGCTGAGCCTTCCCTTCCCATTAACCTTCGTTAAAACCCTCTCCAAGGGCACATACCTCAAGCTCCACCCTTACACCCTACTTATCTTTTTTCTATAAAAATTTCTACCTTGTTGTCTTGCCTCCCATATTAACTCCAGGGTTATCATTCATATATATATATATATATATATATATATATATATATATATATATATATATATGTATATGTATGTATGTATATGTATGTATATATATATAAAATATATTACAAATTATATATAATATCTAATTATTATCTGTACATAATATATATCGTACATCCATTATACATATTTACGTCAATCTCTGCTCATCTTAGCCTGGTTTCCTCAGGAAGCAGAACAGGGAGATAAAAACTGATGTGAAGATAATCTCTCTGGTGACCTAACCCTAGGGAGCAGGAGTGAATGAAAGAAAGGAGGAGTGAAACAGAGAAAGAAGGAAAACCAATACTAGAATGCATGACGAAGTTAGTCACCCCTACAGGAAACTGGATGCTCTATCCCATAGGAACTTCTGAGAAGCCAGGCGAAATACCTCTCAGAACTGCCCACCTGTAGGAAGAAAGAGGGAAGCATTTATTCATTATTTCCTGTTCTCATTTGGTCAGGGATTACCCCACAGGGCTGTGACTGGCCCCTGTACTTCCAGGTTGCATGAGTGCCCAGAGGATTTTACAGATAAGATCTGAGGAAGCCAGAAGGGTGTTCCTGTTTCAGGTCGGTGTGACCATTTGAGGAACTGCTTCCATGATCATCAGGAACAAGAAAAGAGGTCAAGAGAGTTTCTCCTGCAATACACAAGCGGCCTTATCCTGCTTCGAGCACTTTAAGTAAAGACCAGTGTCACATATGACCAGCCTCTCTGGCTTCCCCCCATGCCACTCCCACTTCACAAATGCACCCCAGCCACTTGGAGTGTTTTCAGATCTTACAGTGCAAGCTCCATTGTACAGCCCATTCTCCCTGTCATAGTACTGACTGCACTGTATCGTCTTTGCCAGATCAATCAATGGAACTCTCTACCAGGCCACCATTTCCTAAAGAAAAAGTTCCTGTCACCCATGTGGCCCCAGAGTCTCTCCAGAACCTGGCATGCATCTTGGTTAAACAAAATATTTGCTGATTGAATATCTAAATGAATGGAAGAATAAAATGCACTGGAACTCTATTGGCCTCCTGGAGCTTAATCATTCTATCTCTAAACAAAGACCTGCCTTTGCTTATACTTGACTTTTTTGTCCTCTAACCATTCTTTGACAGGTGAAGCTACACGGATATCATTTTATTTTCTCAGAGAAAAAAATGTTCTATAAGTAAAGGACCTTCACTATGGATTGTGAGTCTGTTTAGGGGACAAGAAGAAACTACAAATGTTATATTTATTTTTCTATAGTCTCAAAAAAGTATCATTAATCTCACCTGAAATGTGCCAACAACATAACATAATCAAATCTATCTATAGTATTCCCAAACCAATCATAAAAAATGGTAAAAGAAATACATTATAATAAATTCAAAAAAGAAATAATTACAAAAATACAAAAGTAAGTTTACTGAAAATAGATGATGTACTAGGCCACTCATGGTTGTAGAGAAGAAATGTCTTTTGGTTGAAATACTTTCAGAATCAAATAACTATAAAAAGAATATTGTGAAATAGCTTTTTTGTATCTTTTTTTTTAATTATTAGGCTATCTTTTTTGAGCAGTTTTAGGTTTATAGAAAATTTGAGAATATAGAGTTTCCATAAACTGCCTTAGATTCCACCCCCACCCCCATGTCCTCTATTATTAAATCTTATATCAGTGTGGTACATTTGTTCACATTTAATCAGCCCACATGAATTCAGTATTATTAACAGAAGTTTACAGTTTACATTAGGGTTCACTCCTTGCATTGCACATTCTATGGGTTTTAATAAATGTATGTTATATGTCCACCTACAGTATCATGCAGAATAGTTTCACCACCCTAAAAATCCCGTGTTTCACCTATTCATCCCTCTCCCTGCTTCCTTCCCTCTCAGATCCTGGCAATCGCTGTTTTGTTTTGTTTTGTTTTTTTCTCCACAGCTTTGTCTTTTAAAGAATATCATATGTTGGAATCATACAGTACGTAACCTTTTCAGATTGGTGTCTTCCACTTAGCAATATGCATTTAAGGTTCTTCCATTCTTTTAATGGCGTGATAACTCATTTCTTTTCATCACTGAATAAAATTCCATTAGATGTACCAGTTTGTTTACCGACTAACCTATTTCAGGACATCTTGGATGCTTCCAAGTTTGGGCAATTATGAATAAAGCTGCTATAAACATTTGTGTGCAGGTTTTTGTTTTTCTCATAAGATTTCAACTCATTTAAGTAAATATCAAGGAGCACGAATGCTGGATCGTATGATAAGAGTATATTTAGCTTTGTAACAAACTGCCAAACTATCTTCCTTTCTTCACGAAGTCACTAACATTATCTAGCCCCTTCAGTACCATCCATTGTCTTATTTTCTTTCTATTCTGGTTTTTTTTCCTTCTTCTTCTTCTCGGAGCCCTCTAATTTTATTTCCGATCTGGACTAACTGCTTAAGGACGTTAGAAAACTGACATCTTGGGATTGCTTTTCCAAGGCCTCCAGGTGAATTTCACCATCTCTTACAACAGGAACCTTTTCTATGGGTATATTAATTTTGACAGCTGCCATAACAAGCTTCTCACATCTCACTGTTCTGGAGGCTGGAAGTCCAAGATCAAGGTGTCAGCAAGGTTGGTTCCTTCAGCTGTCTCTGAGGGAGAATCTGTTTGTGCCTCTCTGCTATCCTCTGGTATCCTCAGACATTCCTTAGCTTGACGATGGTACTCTTCCTGTGTGTTCACATGGTCTTCACTCTCCTGTGTGTCATCTCTATGTCCAAATTTCCCTTTCATATGAGGACACAGTTGTACTGGATTAGAGCCCACCCTCGTGACCTCATTTACCTAGATAATCTTCAAAGACCTTATTTCCAGATAAGGTTGCAAACATGGGCCCTGGGGGCTGGTAACTACAACATCCTTGGGGGCCACGCAATTCAAATGACAACACTTGATATCGACACTCATTTTGCTGCAGTATATTTCAA
The DNA here is from genome assembly GCA_030015415.1 of Cynopterus sphinx. Lineage (NCBI taxonomy): Eukaryota > Metazoa > Chordata > Mammalia > Chiroptera > Pteropodidae > Cynopterus > Cynopterus sphinx. Next base: position 46,166,645 of record CM057389.1, on the reverse strand, counting down.
AAGACTTCCACCGAAAGGGTATGTGGAATATAAATTTTCTGAGTCCTGTTATTCCTAAAATATAATTATTTTGTCATCATGCTTTATTAAAAGCTTGACTGTAAGAATGCAAGGTTCAGAAACATTGCTCATTAGATTTTTGAATGCCTTGCTCATTTTTCTACCATTTTTGTTGGTGATTACGAGTCCAATGTTTGTTTGACTTTTTGTCTTTTGTAAAGGATCTGTTTGATCTATCTGGAAGTTTTCAGGAATCTTCTCTTCTATGTTCTGATGAAAAGATTTCAGGACTGCATTTACATGTCCATCTTCTTTCAATTATTTGCTCATAACCTGAGTGACTCAAACAGAAAAGTTGTCTTTTCTGATCTCTAGATAAGTTTTTTTATTATTTCCTTAAATTTTCTTCCCCTCTATTATTATGTGCCCATTTTTCTGGAACATCTATTAGTTAAGTTGGATTTCCTGGAATTATTTTCTGTATATCTTATCCATCTTAAGTGTTCAATTTCTTTGTTGTTGCTGTTGGCTCTTCCTTTTATTTAATCTCTTTGTTGTTGTTGTTGTTGTTGCTGATTTTTACTCTATGTTGTGAGAGACTAATTTCCTTTGTACTCTAATCTCTTTTCAGTTTTTTATTTGACATATGATTACATGTGCATAAATGTTATAATTTATTCCCTAATTGTTCCTTTCTCATAGCTTCTATTCTTGGCATTACCTTCTCAAGCCTTTTCTGAGAATTCTTTGTTTCTTGTAGAGACAGTTTTCTGATTCAGCTTTTCTTTATTTATTTTTTAATCTTATCTTTATTTTGTCCTGCCTTAATCCTATCCACTCATAATGTGGATGATCTTTGGATTTCTGCTCTATTTAAGAAAGAGAGGTGGGATAATTATATTCTGTAGTGGGGGGTGTGATTCCTCTGCATGCTGGGTTGTTTTCCTGCTGGGTTTCTCTCACTCATAGAAACATTGATTGGAAACTTTACATATCAGTCCAAAGCTTGTCTAAATGAAATAAAGCCTTCAGTGAGAGCAGGCAGGTGGCAGGTCGTTAGCTGTGGAGGTTCCAACTGCCAAAATAGAACTTTACTCTGGTGTTGGCCCCCAAATTTCTAATTTCACCTGTGCAGATGGTTACATCTTATTAGAAAAGAGTCCTTAGGTATTTTTAATCTGAACTTGATGCTTGGCTCCTACACTAAGCATCAGGGAACACAGAGAAGGAAAGCGAAGAAATAGGCCTGCCAAGAAGAAAGAGTTCGCCCCTCTGCAGACAGACTCCTCAGTCGAGCCTCTCTTCTCACTCCTGTCATCTGTACATACCCAGCTCTCCTCCTGTTACTGTGCTCCCCCCATGCCTTGCACTCCTTTTCTTGTCTGAACCTTCTATCCTCTTTATATCTTTTAGAAACTTGTTGAAATCTCTCTTGCTCCCGTTTCTCTTTCATTTTCTCCATGACAATGGGTGTTTTCTTTTACTATCTAAATGTGGTGATGGTGGGAGAATCTGATGAGATTAAGGACAGACAGACATCCTCAGCCTCTTGAAAAATCTTTACCTAGAAGTTTTGTATTTTATATAATAAGGTGTCAGTGGAAGAGTTAAATAAAAGGGTTAAGATAATCTAAAAAGAAAAAAGAGTGATGTCTTCATACTTTGATTAATGGCAGGTGCACATACATTGAAATAAGTAGCACACACTGAGATGTGGTAGAGCAAAAAGCTGGTTCTGAAGGGAAAGTTATGAAAACTGGAATACACTAGATAGAGGAATCTACATGATAATTTTAGAGAGATAATACTGGACATTGGGTTAAGCAACATGTTACTTTCACTGCATAACTAGCCTCACTTAACAATTGTGGGTTGATAATGTCACTTATGAATTATGATTCTTTGTGGCATCATCACTTAGTAATCTGTCAACCTACTGTTCTCATTAAGAGATTTTAATGGTCTCATTAAACGTGTTTTTTCTCTACCTTAGATCTTACCTGGCCTAACTAATTACCCTTACCAACGAAATATGATGGAAGTGATAACGTGCAAATTCCAGAGATTAAGTTTAAAAGACCTTGTACTTCCACTATTGCACTCTTAAAAACCTAAGGCCACCATGCTAGGCAAATACCCAGGGTACCCTACTGTAGGATAAGAAGCCACACGGAGGGGAGCAAAGGCACCCCAACCAAGTCACAAGTGAGCTGTTATATAATTGCAATTGCAGGAATAATCTCAGGCAAAACCAGAACACTGGGTTGACTCACAAAATTAAGAAAAATAAAAAATCATTGATGTCTTACAACACTAAGTTTTAGAGTGTTTTTTTTTCCTTGAGCAATTAATTACTGAAACAATTAACAAAAGTTCTGAACATTATCTCTGGATCAAAATAACGTATGTGGCCACTCCTTCAACAATCACTGTGGCTAAAAAATTCTGTGCACTAATCAGCTTAGGGCCTTTCATTAGCTTATCCTTGAACTAGCTGTCTAGCTGTTACAGTAAGAAACTGATAATTGGCTTAGATCAAACCAGGTCTCATTTCTAGAACTGAGGTTTGCATTCCATCTCACGCAAGCCCATGGGGAAGGGCTGACATGGGATCTAGAGAGGTAATACAACGTCCATGACAAGTGAGGGGTAGGTAGTAACTGACCATGGAAAAGTCCCTGTCTGTGGCCATTATCCATTTTCTGCTTCCCTTGAAGCCAACGATGTTACCATGGAACCTGCTGGCACGCTTGCTCAACTTGTCACCATCAGAACTGCCACCTCTGAGTCTGCGGTGTTGCTCCCATTACTCCAAGCCTATGGCTGCCAACTTTATGAGCTACTCCACATCTTGGCTGACCATAGCTTTCAAAGTGAGCTGCAACCACCGCCAAGGTGCTGGTCTGCTTTTCAGCCCAAACTCAGCACAGAACAGTGTGTGGAGAGGGTCTAACCAAAAAGGCAGAGTTGGAAAAACAGAAGGGGTGAGGCAGGAATAAGGAACAGACTGAGGAGAGGAGAAGCCCCAGTGCCAGCGTGGTTGCCAAGGTAAAGGACTCACAGACCGGCTGCAGGAGGCTACGCCGTCCTTCAGGACAACCACAGCAGCTTCAGAGGCACCAAGAACAGCTCTGACTACAGAAGCAGCTAGAAGAGAGAGAAACATTTGTTACAGTGGAGGGGCCAGGGTTCTAGGAAGTATCCTGAGTTCCAGGACCGCCACCACAGCTGCAGCCTGCCTTGCAAGTCACACATCTGCATCTCTGCAGGTGGCTCGTTGCCTCCAGGGTCTCCTCTTTCCTTGACATTCATGCATCCCCTGACAGCTGCCAGACAGGATTTTCTCACTGTAATAACTGCTAAGCCCTAAGAGACTATGTATTCCAGTTTCTTAGGAAAGCACTCAGCAACTGAGTCCAGCTCAGGTCGACCCATAAGAATCTCAAGGGTGAGGGAGAAGTGAAAGAGAAAAAGAGGAAGGAAATGCTATCCATAAAAAACTGAAAAATATGCATACCCTGGGCAGGTTTTGACAGCTCTCACACATCTGTATGCATTCATCATATATTCTTTTTTTAAAGATAGTTCCAACTTGATAAATTCTTCTTGATATCATTTAAAAATTTTTTAATAATAAACTATAGATTTTTCTAGATGTCTCCTCCTTTATATTAAGAATTCAGTTAAAGAGAGCACAAAAAGGAAGACTACTCATTCATTTATCTTATAGATATAGGTGCAAATTCAAAAGAAAAAAGAAAAACTCCATTTTCTTAATCTAATCTAACAGTATCTGACTTTTAATAATAGAATTCAATCCATTAACAAACAGTATATCAAAATGATCAAGGAAAACTTAGTTTAAAAGCAGAAGGGGGGTTCACCATCAAAATATCTCAATTAACACAATTCACTAATTAACATACTAAAGAAAAAAGTGAAGTGTTTTTATCATTTCAATACATTCTAAATGGCACTTGATAAAATACAGCAGAAATTATAATAAAAATTCTAAAAAGAAAATGAAATAAATGGCTTAAATAGGATAAAGTATATACACTCCAAACCACCAATAAATTTATTCCAAATGGTGAAACACTAAAGCTATTTTCATCAGAAAGAGGAACAAGAAAAAAATAATTTCCAGCATCAAAATTACACAACATTGATTCTGCAGTTCTAGGGAATACATTAAGTTAAAGTAATAAAAATACCAGTCAATATTGAACAAGAAGAAATTAAATTATCTTTTTGTTAATATGCTTTAATAAGGAGATGTGATTACTTTTTAAAAGATAAATATGCAAAAATTTGTAGCTTTATTCTAAACTGAGAAAGAGCAAGAAATTCATTTATAATATAATTAAAACATAATATTTATTTCTAACAATAAAGTACATAATTGAATATAATTATAAGCTATTATTTGAGGTCATATGACAAGATCTAAAAAGGGAAAGTCTTTATGTTATTAAAAAATCTGACAGCAGTAAAAAAAAACCATATGAAAAGTACAGGAGAGATTTGCGTTGCAAACATTACAACTTAACATAAACCCACCATAATTCCATAATTAAAAGACTTATTAGCACATAAATAGGCAACTGTACCAGAGTAACAGAGAACAGTCAATAGATATAATATATGTAGAAATTCAATATCTACTAAAAGCAGTATTCATTGTAACAGGAAAACGAGACCTCTACTCTGGCCTTGATGGCACAAGAGAGGCTAGATTTAGCCTCTCATTTTAAACAGTTAGAAAAGCAGACCTGATATGTGAAATAACAGATTCCAGACAATGGACTCTAGGCAGCTTAAAACAGTGACCCTAAGAAAGGGGAAACAAGAAAGAAGAAATCAATAAGTGACCTAGCTCACTAACTGGGGAGCTTTTTCAGCCTGAAGTCTGGGAGGAGGAGTTCAAACAGTCCAGCCAGCAATCTTATTGATTGAGGAGACAGAACTTAGGAGGCCCAGGCAGCTGTAATTGTCAAGGTGGAGTGCTGGGGAGGAGAGAAATGCACAGAGGGGAATTGGCAGATCTGCAGAGGAGCCCTCTCAGATCTTTCCCTGAGAGCTGATCTCTGGGTGCATGTGAGAAAAGGATTCAAGGTCAAGGAAAGATCACCAGAGAAGGACAACCCTCAGATCTCAAACAGAGCCAGGAATACTTCGTGTTCCCACCAGCCAGAATGGAAGGATCTCATAAATGAACCATCAGGTAGGACCCACAAAGGGTATTGGTTAATAGCAGGCCAACTATCCCTAAACTGAAGATTGTTCCGAACCTGCCACAATGAAGATCAATAACGAACCTCAGAAGATCACACCGATTCTAAGTTATTGTATTTGTCCAGGAGAAAGCCCAAAAATATTTAGAGACATACAAAAATATCTAGCACCCAACAATGCAAAATTCACAATATTTGGCACCAGATAAACATTAACTGGTATATAAAGCAGCAGGAAAAAATGACTTGTAATAATTTTTTCTAGAGAAAAATCAACAGACCCAGAAATAAGATGCTAGGATTAGGAGATAAGCATGTTATAAAGAAACCCCTTTGTCTAAACAGGGAGATGAGAGTGTGAGGGTAGAGAGGAAAGAAAGAAAAGATATTAAAAAGACCCAAATCAAACCTCTAGAAATGAAAAACACGATATCTGAAATCCAATACACTGACTGGAATTAAAATTAAATTAGACACTGCAGAAGGAAATACTAGTGAATTTGGAGACATGGCAGTAGAAATCATCCAAAGTTAAATACAATGAGAAATTGAACAGAGCTATGGGAAAATAACAAAAGGCCTAAAGTACATTTGTAGTTGGAGTCCCAAGGAAAAGCAGGGAGAGTCAGGCAGACAGAAATAATATTTTGAAGAAATGATAGTTGAAATTTTTCCAAATTTGGTGGAAACAATAAACCTGCAGATCTAAGAAGCTCATTGCTATTGAGTGAAATTCATTCGTTGAAGCCCTAAGCCCCCAATTGATCTTTGTAAACAGGAACTTTGGGAGGCAATTAGGTTTAGAAGAGGTCCTAAGCATGCGGCCCTCATGAAAGGGTCATAAGAAAGGTAGGGGAGAGGGGCCAATGAGTTCATCAATAACAACCATGTAGTGAAGTCTCCATAAAAACCCAACAGATGGGTGGGTTCAAAGAGCTTCCAGGCTAGTGAACAGGTGGAGATGTTGGGAGAACATGAAAGCTCCATGCCCCTTCTCTGATGTCATCTGGCTGCTCTTTAGTTATACCCTTTTATAATAAACTAGTAATCTAGTAAGCGAAATGTTCTTCTGAGTTCTGTGAGCTGTTCTAGCAAATTAATCAGACCCAAGGAGGTTGGAAATTGCCATCTATACCTGGTGGGTCAGAAGTACAGGTGACAACATGGACTTGTGATTTTTGCTGGCGGGGTGGTAGGGGAGCAGGGGGCAGTCTTCTAGGACTTAGCCCTTAACCTGTGGGATTTGATACTACCTTGGGGTAGACAGTGTCAGAGTTGAGTTGAATTGTAGGACCCCCAGCTGGCGTCACAGAATTGCTTGGTGGTGTAGAAAAAATACACTCACTGAAACTGATATCAGAATCATCGTTCTTGTGCCATCAATCATAGACTCTAAAGATTAAAAATTGCCCCTTCTTTTTAAGGAAAATGTTCTTACAGAGCTCTGAAGTCAAAACATGCCTTATAACTGCTGACTTATTAATGTTGACTTCAATCCCTAACCTTTATAAATAGAGGAAAGTATTTTTCACTTTATATTTCTCTTGTGGAATTCAAAATAATCAGTTAAAAAGGAAAGACTATTTTTATGTGATTGACATGTGTTTAAAATCCTAGAGGCATTAGAGAATGTACCTGATAGCTTCTTCTGAGACGTCTCCAAGGAATAGCTTAGTAAATACTTGCCTTTAAAAAACAGGGAAGGGGAAAATATAGGCAAATTAGATGCCATGGCAAAGTTGTCCTTGATTTTGATCAGAAATTTTCAGCATACCCACTTTATTAGGAGTTATTGCTTATGTTGTATGAAGGAAAGTTTTTTTTACATTTTCTTTTAAAAAGAAGACTATTTGACTCTAAAAAAAATTTTTGGGTGGATGACATGTGGGAATTTTTTTTAAAATGTGCTTGTTTGCTTTTAACCAAAAATGAAATGACTTACAAAGCTGCTTTAGGCCTTTTTCTGGGCTTCTCACTAAAGCAGAGATGAAAGCATATTTAGAAGTCCAGATGATTCTCATTTTAAAAAATTGACTATCTTAGCACACAATCTCCTAACTAAGAAAAAATGTTATTAACACTAAAACTTGCCATTTTATTTATACCTCTTACCCTCTTTTCTCGATCAGTTTTACCATCACCATAATCACTATCATTTATGCTGCAACCAAACCCCACCTCACCCCACAAGTACTCTCCCCACTGCCACTCTTTGTTACGTGCACTTGACTTTTTCCTCCATTTCACATAACATGCTGTCCAATCCCAGCTTCAAAGCAAGGTCCGCAAGTTTTTCCTGCCCAATCTGATTCAATAAGCTTTTGTTTACATAAATTTAGACCTGCCACTGAGGTCTGCTCAGGGGACCTCACCTGACTGACAGACAGTACCTGGGATAGTCTTCCTTGCCTTCTTTCCCCTGTGATAAGAAAATTTTATTATTCAAGGGTTTTAACCCCACACACATATGTGGAAAAAATAAAAGAAAATAATAAGTCTATGGCCATACTGCCCTGAACAAACCCGATCCTGTCTGCTCTAAGCAGGGTTGGGCCTGGTTAGTACTTGGATGGGAGAGCACCTAAGAAGACCAAATGCTGTTGGCATAAAAAAAAAAAAAAAAAATAAGGGATTGTAAGCTGACAAGGTCCTTGCAATCTGTGAGGTCAACCAAGGGTTGCCTTGCCTAAAAAATAAATAAAAATGAAAGAGAAAGAAAGAAAGAAAGAAAGAAAGAAAGAAAGAAAGAAAGAAAGAAAGAAAGGAAGGAAGGAAGGAAGGAAGGAAGGAAGGAAGGAAGGAAGGAAGGAAGGAAGGAAGGAAGGAAGAAAATAGGTCTTTCCTGGAGTAAAAATAAAATTTATCAGTGGCAATAGCAACACTTACAAAGACAACGACTTCATAAAACAAACTAGAAACCAAATCTGCAAACTAGATCTTAAGAAACAGTAGAGCCAAATATGTATTCATATACCTATATACATATATAATAATTATTATTAAAATATTTACAAATATGGTAGATAATTCATTCAGGCTAGGTTGATGATATTAATGTATCTATTTGCAATTAGTGATTGTGCCTTAAGAAACTAAAGGGGCTGTACTTAAAATATTTATTTTGTTTCAGAAACATGCTTTAATTTAAAAGTGTGTGGTTTCTTACTGAATGACATTTTATTTGGGCTTCAAAGATCGTGTGTGTGTGCATGTGCGTGTGTGTATGTGTGGTACTATGACCAGAGACAAAAGACAAAATATTTTTATAGTTACAATATATATACTACTTAGGAATCTGAACACACAAAAAAATAATCTTACTTTCTAATTGGGATAAATAATGAGACGCTCATGGTGACATGTGTTTTTGACATAAACTTTGAAGTGTCGTTCTCCTGTCTTAAATAAATGACAAGCCTTTCACTCCTCTTATGCCAGCTTTTGCATAATCAGATCTTCATATTAAGATGTTTTCAGTTTATTCAAATCTCAAGCAAATGGAATTAGTTAGGAAAACTGAATTTAAAAGTCTCTGTCCTCCAGACTGATAAGTTTATACCCAGATTAACATTAGTGAAACTCCGATTTTTTTAAGTGGAGAATAGCCCCCTGCAGAGATGGCAGGAGAATAAACCCAGAAAATTTTATTCAGAGCCACTTGATATTATTTTCTTCAATTAAAAGCTAAAATGGAATCTCTAAAATAATGGGTAAGAATGAAAACATTTACCTAGAAGAGCTTAAAGCAAGTACACTAATTTGCAGAACATAATATATAAGACTAAGAATAAAATTGTAGCTTTATGGATACATGCAATGTAAGAGAAGTAAATGCATTAAAATTAAAATATAATTTTTTAGAAATGGGTTTCCTGAACTGGTAAACATGCTGTTCAAAGAAAAATATATCAAAGGCATACTTCTCTATGTGATTAAGATTCTCTACAATTAAAAACCTCTGTCTTGAAATATTGTTCAACTTCAAAGGCACTGTTAGTCAGGAAATCCCCCTGGACTCCTTGGTGACACTTCTCATCTTTTTCAGTAATAGGAAATTACAGTACCCAAATACAGCAGGGCCCACACATCTGTTAGCCACTTTTGCTGTAGGTGCTCAATTGATGCAAGATGTGCCTGCTGAAGCATGGGGGAGGGACACGATGCCAATGAATGCAACCTGCAGACTGAAGCACCAACTCCAGAGATAAAATGATAAGGAGAGGAAGAAAAATGAGGTAGCCAATCTGTAACCATTTTCAAGTTTATGTGAATATGTGAGTGTGTATGTGTATGTGTGTATTTTGTCTGAGGACAAAGGTCCTTCAAAAATATTGGCTGACTGATTAATTTTTAGTTTGCAAACAGGGATCCCTCTTGAGAGAGAGAATTGAAATAGTCACTTATAATTCAGAAGTAGCTTTTCTGTTGACGTAATCAGGATCAAAATAGTCAGTCAATTTACTTAATTTTTTTCAATGTGTGTGAAGATATAAACTAATCAAATGTATTGAGAAAAGCATAACAATCTCTCAATGACACCTTCATCAACCAACATTCAAAATAGCTTCTATTTACTGGATAGATCCTCTGTTCCAGACACTGGGGCAAGCACTTCATGGAATTATAGCAGTAACCCTGCATAGTACCTATTAATATGCCATTTACAGATTAAAATATGAAGTCCTTAGAGTGAATTGGTAGCAGATTGGGGTTTTACTCAGGGTGAGTGTCTGACCTGAAAGCATATTTGTTCAGCTATGCAAGAAGTTTTCAATGGCTCATCCCCTCATCAAAGATAATAACAATATTATCTAGAAACTTGTGAGAAATTCATATTCTCAGGCCCTCCCCCACCTCTGCTGTATCAGAAATCCAAGGGTAGGGTTCAGCAATCTCTTTTTTTTTTTTTAACAATTCCTTTAGGTAAGTCTGATGCCAGCTCAAATTTGAAAATCTCTGCTTTATTCTATGTTATCTTTGATACACACTATCATGTTATGATTATTTATGACAAAGATTCTTTGCTTGACTAAACTTTATTTTAGTCATGCTCCCAAATCTTATGCCTGTGTACATTCCCCTGGAAAATCCAGTTTCAGCAAGAACTCTACTACGTCAGATTAATCAGCACCCTCAGCCCTCAGTATTTGATCACCTTTGACATGTGATCAGATTCCTTACCCTTCATCATCCCCATGTGGTGTCTGATTAGCCTAGCCTGTCTTCAACTCAGCATCCTGTTAGGTCAGTTTACCCAGAAGCTCCTTTATTCCTGGTATTTCTTCACAGTAATTTTTTATCCACTTGACCCCTACCTATTCTTTAACTGTAAATTCCCACTTGTTCATCTATATTTGGAGTTGAGCCCCATCTCTCCCCCATCCTGTACTATTCCATTGCAGGGGCCCCTGTACCTATCTTGATGGTCCTGAATAAAGTCAGCCTCTTTATTCTTTAGCAAGTTTTTTCATTAGCAAATATACAAAAATGTATTAGGCATGACTCAAACTATCTATAAGTTATACGGCTTAGTCATAGATTACATAAAATAAAAAATGAGTGACAGTAAAATAATTTTGAGTACCAAATCTATAACTGATTCTAATAATTTCTATTATTTTTAAAAGTGAAGTGTAGTCTATATTTGTCAAAATTAAATTAGAATATTCATTTTTTCTCTATTTTAATATAAGATGAAAAAAGAAAGTTAAAAGATAATGTTAAATAATAATTCTGATATTGAAATTATATGTTACTAATTCTAAAATGTTAATCAATTAACTATTGATTGACATTTGTTTTAACATATGCAAATCAGCTTAGGTGTAATGATTCTGTTTCCACAGATTGATTGTAATCAGCCATAGTCACTATGTGCAGTCAACTATTCTAAAATTTCTTAAATATATTCATTCTTTAATTTTAAAATAGACTATATATATACATATATATATAATACAGAAAAAATATATATAATGCAGAAAATATCTATCCCTAGATTGATTAAAGAATGAACAACAATGCACAACTACTAGAAAAAAATAAAAAGTGCAATTTTAATGAATCGTGGAAATCATGTAGACCAATACCAGTGTTTTATAAATAAGAAGAATTAGTTACAGTGAGATAACAGGGACTTTCCCCAAATAACATAACCTTTATCTTGTATGTAGTGGATGCTTATAGCTAATCTCCAAAGGTGTCCTCCAACCAATGTCTTCTCTCCTTATGTACACATGCCACTCCTCAAAGAAAGTGATAGAGCTTATTTCTTTTCTCTTTGTTTGAGGAAGCTTTACTTTTCCTTCACTTTTGAAGGTTATTTTCACTTGATATAAAATTTTCCGTTAGCCCTTGAAAGATGTCACTCCATTGTCATCTTTCTTGCATGGTTTCTGACAAGACGTCTGCTATTTATCTAATTATTGTTCTGTAAATAAGCTTTCTCTGTTCTCAAGGTTTTCTCTTCATTTTCAGTTTCCATTCAACTGGAATAGGATGTACCTAGACTTGATGTTTGTTTGGGTTTATTATTATTATTATTATTATTATTATTATTATTATTATTATCATCATCATCATCATCATTATTATCCTTTTTGGTGTTTTTTGAGCTTTTTAGATCTATGGTTTGATGTCTGTTACTAATTTTGAAAATATTTGTCATTAGTTCTTCAAGTATTTCTTCTTGAAGAAATTCTCTTTTTTTTCTTCTGAGATTCCAATTATGCATGTGTTACACCACTTGGTATTATCCCACTGCTATTGAATGCTGTTTGGTTCTTCACTTTTTTTTTCTTTGTTTTCCAATTTGAGTAATTTCTTTGACCCATCTTTAAGTTCACTGATTCTTTCCTAAGCTATGTCAAGTTTGATAAGGAGCCCATCCAAGTCATCCTTTATTCTGTTAATTTTTTTGACTTTTAGCTTTTCTACTTAATTTTATCTTACAGTTTCCATCTCTCTGCTGAAATGCCTCTCTAATGGAAATTTATTTTCCATTAAAACTTTTAACAAATTAATCATAGTTATTCTAAATTCTCTATCTGATAGTTTTGACATCTGTGTCATATATAAGTCTAGTTCTGATACTTGCTTTATCTTTTAAGACTTTTTTCCCCTTACCCTTTTATGTGTCTCATAAGTTTTCCATTGTTGAAATTTGGTCATGTTGTATAAGATATTAGATATTGAAGTAAATTTTTTTTTTTTAAGTTTGGAGATGATCCTGCCTTTCCTTCTGAAAGGTTTTCAAAGTGAAGTTTTGTGTTAATCTAGTCAGACACTGGGCTGGGTTTGAAGTCTGTTGTTAGTGTGATTACCCTATGATTACCCTTGAGTCACTACACCTTCAAATTCTTCTACTGATATTCTGTGTTTATGGTATAGGTTCATTTGCCTGTGAGTTTTCTCAACATCTGCTCCCTGCTTAGCCCTAGGTCTTCCTTCATACTGGTTTCCTCTGTATATTCCATTGCTATTTGTACTCAGTACTTGTTAATCAGATGGGCTGTGGGGGAAGGGGGTGTCTCATTAATGATGTTATGATTAAGCCTCAGTCTTAAGCAGGCACTATGAACCTTGGGGGTATATCCTTTACAAGTGTCCCTGCATCTTCTTCAGATGTAAAGCTTGGCCTAAAACATATTCCATCCCTCAGCAGCTAGGTAAAGTCTCTTTTTACTTGGTTTTGTTATCTGCACTGAGTTTCTACTAGTACCTTCAAGCTACAGTTTTGGTGGCCCTTTCCCCTCTGGATGAAGACTTTTATCTTGGGAGATAGGGCAGAGAGATCTGAGCAGAGCTGTGGCAATGACTACTGTTCTCTGCCCACACCAGCACTTTGGGCAAGCTCTTAGGATTCTTCCTGGTCTTCCTCATGACCCCCTGGTATAGTTCTTGGAAGAAAAACTGGCAAGAGGGTGCAATTCTTCCTCTGTCTACAGCCTCCAGGGCCTTCTTACACTCCTTCAAGCCTATATTTGGCCTTTAGCAATTCATTAAAAGCATCTAACTGAATTTTATTACCAGCTTATACGTTGTTTGGTGGTGTCTGTCCAATTTAAGCAAATACTCAAGATCTTATTTCTCCCTGCAAGTGTCTATCTCTCTGCAGATTTCAAGTAATTGTCTAGTGACCTCCTCTCTCTGAAGGGCTCACAAAAAGTCATTGTATATAGTCTGCCTTGCTTTTGTCTTGTAAATGTGGGAAAGAAATTTTATCTAGCTCCCTATTTTGAGCTGAAACCCTGTTTCCCTCCATCAAAAATCGTTATGAATGGATTCTTAATGGCCTTGTGATTGGCTTTGACCAACAGAATGCAACAGAAATGACATCAGACTCACTTAGAAACCTGACATACAGAAGAGTGGCAGCTTCTTCTAATTGCCTCTTAGGGTCCTGAGCCACTACATAGCTACTATGTGAGAAATCGAGGCAACCCACTGGGGAACAAGGCATCAGGTAGGAGCCTCAGATACCCAACATGTGAGTGAAGAAACCATCTTGGATGATTCAACTCCCCCTACTTTTTGACTGCAAACTCATCTGGGATCCCAGGCAAGGCCAGCAGAATAACTAGCCACCTGAGCCCTAGCTCATATACAAAATCATGCAAAATATGAATTTTTTTAAGCTACTAAGTTTTTAGGTGGTTTGTTATTCAGCCATAGATAATGAAGCAGTGCTCACTAAATATTTGCAGAATAAATAAATGAAAGGGTTAGACATATTACCTCAACCATAATTCTCTAAATACCACATCCTCCTTCTAAAGGCATTAGGTAGCCAAGAATTAAGACAAAAGACTAGTGAGAAAGAAAAAATCAACCCAGAGGATGTTGAAAATGAAAACTAGTTTTCCCCACTTGATCTGAATGGTGACAGAGAGCCAGTTTAAAGATGAGAAAATCAATGTTTTTATCTTAACCAAAGCATACACTTAATAAAATGTTGCTACATTAAGTTCAAAATTAGTTGGCTGGAACTGAGGAGTCATTATATTTGAATTTTAAGGATCTTTTAAAGCCAATTTTTGCAGATCATAATTAAAATGAGGTCTCAATAAAATATCAGTCCAAGAAAATTACTCCAAAGGTATTTAAATATTCTAAAGATATTTCCACACTTATTCCAATTTACTTAACAAATTGTTTAAACATTTAACCACTCTGAGGAGAGCCAAAAAATGACTAAAAATTGCCAAAACAGAGACATTTTTATCAGCTCAAACAACAAATTATACCACATGCAATTAATGCTATTCTCTAACCACGGCCTCCCTTAAAACTTAATTAAAATTTAACTAAGAAGGACTAATGAGACAAATGAGTCAAAGTCTGGTCAACACAAAACAAAAATAAATTTCAGGAATTTAGATAAATAGGGCAAGTTCACAATTGGGATAAATTTAAAAATCTCTTTGAAGTGTTATATTAGTTTCCTTATCAAGATTCCCTTTTAAAAAATTCTCTTACAAATCTTCTACTCCTGATAAGACAAGTTATAGCTATAACACTATTAATTTTATAAGATGATTCTCCTCTCTGCCTCAGGCCTACCCAGGTGACAGTTAATGAAGCACGCCTTCCAACTGAGTCTGCTCTCTAGGGCTGCTAAACTGAAGAAGCAACACACACACTTTATGGCCCTTGGGATAAAAAAAATTCCACTTTAAATTTAACTTTCAGAATTTAATCTTTGACTTCCTAGGTTACCTAGTTTAATTCAGCCTGGCTGACTATTGCCAAGTATTACAATCGTCAAGGCTAGAAAGCAGCGATGGTTACTTTGCTTTAAGGAGGTCAAAGTACCATGAAATTCGTGTCTGTCCTTGAGCCATCGTTACATCAGTGGTCAAAACAATAACAACAAGTGAACAGAGGCGACTATGAGAAGCTGTGCTTGGAATTTCCTGTGGAAGTTGTAGATGTTTCCCCCTTTTTCTCTTTATTGATAAAAGTCAATGATTAAGACTTTGTTTATGTGCAATTATACTTCCTGCACAGGTGTAACTTAAAATTTAGGGAAGAAGTTAGGGAAGAGAATATAAACTTACAGTTTGTTTTATTGTTACAGATGATTGTATTGCAGCTGAAATTTTTAAGTTTTTTCTCAAAGAGAACAATGTAAATATAAATTCAACCATGAGTCATTTACAGTTACAGTGTTTTGAAGGAAAAATATAACGTATCATGTTTATCGAAACTTTACTATTTGCCAAACATTGCATATAGTTTAGTTATTTTCATTCTTAGATATACACAGTACAAAAATAATATTGCACCCATTTAAAAGTGAGAAGATTGAGGCTCAGAAGTAAGAAATTTATTTAAGTTCCTAAAACAAAATTAGTAGCCAAATTATAAAAAGAAACCAGTTGCCCAAACTATGATGTTTTATTCCAGGACACACTGTGACAATTAAGAGGCTTAAATCATTAATTAATAAATTCATCAATTGATAAAATAAATATTTATTGCACGCTCATTGTATCTTAGAGCTTTACAAAGCTTGGGGAGGCAGTAGAGAATTAGCGAGACTTATTCTTTTCCTTGGGGAGTATATGCTCCAAGATCTCTGATGGTTTATCCTGATGAATCATTTCTCCTTAGACTATTAATATTTATTTATTCACTCATTTAATAAAAATATCTTGAACATCTCTTCTGGGCCAAGTTCTATTATAACTAGTAAATAAAACAAATTTTTAAAAAGCCCCTGACCTCCTGTAACTCACACGGAGACAACTAACAAATAAATAAAATATACAGAACACTAATGATAATTACTAAGGAGAAATAAATAAATGGTACAAGAGAGAAGGAAAGAGGTGGTTATAACAGAAAGGGAAGCCAGAGAGGTTCATGATGAAGTGACAACATGTCAGTAAAAGCCTAAAGGAAGTGAGAGGAGGAAGCATGAAGATGGGTAGATATCTAGGCAAAGAGCCTCCTGGGCAAAGGTAGGGCAGATGTCAAGGCACCAAAGCAGGAGTTTGTCTTGGGAAGCTGATATGAAAAAAGCTGAAGATTGAGGAGAATGGCAGCAGATGAGGTCAAAGGGAAAAGGGGACCAGTGTGCAGGGTTGCACAGACCGGAGTGAGTCTTGGGTGAGATGGGATGCTGGTGAGAGATTGTGAGCAGAGATGACATGACCTGACTTTAGTTTTACAGTTGATTCAACAGCATAATCCTTATTTTAGAGCCCAACAGAAAGGCAATATGTCACTTTTCTCTTAAAATATAACAAATGTAGCTTAATACGTGAACCTTTGAGAGCAATTTTAATTCAGCATAGATGAGGCAGTCTGAAGAAAGGATAAATTAACTTCTCTTGAATAAGGTATTTCCTGTATTATTTTCAATGTGCCCACAGCAAAGTGGAGGCTCTATGCCAAGGGATACAACACCAAGTACCATTTTTAGCAACTGATTTCAGGGTTGTGTGTAGAGCTATGAAACCATTTTTCAAATAGTGAAAATGCATTCTTTCAGAGCCTCCCCCTCTCCCCAAGGCAAACTACTTTTAAAGAGTAAATCACCTCCTGAAAATAATAACCATGGGATATTTTTCCCAATGGGAATAGATCAGCCTAAAATGGTTGATGTTTTTACCCAAAGGTCCTTCATATCTGTTGAGCACCTCACAACTGTGGTCGCTGTTAGACGCTTGACTGGTGACAGCAACTGTGGTTTAAGTGGTTTTCCTAAAGCTGCATACTTTGGTGCAGGCAGAGGGAGAACCATACCTAGTTAATAAAGCCTCTCGTGAAGAGTATCTTTACTCTATCCTGCGTACTTTAGGTTCGGTGACCATTGATGAAATTGTACTCTAATTCTATTTATAGGCATTGGTGTCCTCAATGTGCAGGTGTGCAAACTGAGACTAACAGAGATGGAACAACTTTCCAGGATCACAGCCAGCAGATGATAACTTCACAGCTGCCTGACTACAAAGCCTATTTCTTTTTTCATTAGGCAACCCTCCACTTTAGAAAACTAGCAAGGATTCTTAGGTATCACCATGCCCCACACTAATTTTAGATATAAAGGGCATTAATTCATTCTTGCAATCCTGAGGTCTAATCAACTAGTCCTTAGGACTTGCTGCATCTATACAAAACTCAGAGACAATGCCATTTTTGAAGATGAACAGCTAGTCATGCACGCGACCCACCACAAAGCCTATATTTCCAATTTGTAATAGCCAGGAAGTGTGTCTCTCAGGAAGTATTTCAATAAGTTGGCTTTATCTTACCCCATATAAACTTTGAAAGTGACCTATAAATGTCAGCAAGGAGACAATTATTTTTCAGAAAGAAGAGAATAAGACCTTTTAATCTTACGAAAATCTAGACCTCATAAGGGATATGTCTCAAAATTTATTCTTATTTGCTTCAAGATAGAAGTGATTAGTGATACTTTACAGAACTGACATTTCCAGCAATTCTATATTTGAAATAATTTTTAGATTATTTTCACTAACCATCTCTGAAGTAGAGCTTCAGAAGCTATTTCATAAGATGAGACCCTGACTCAATTTACCCAATGATTTTGTTAAGCACGAACCTGGAAACTATTAGAATATACCTTAAAAGCTTTTCTGTTTACTCTTTCAGTAACCAATGGGGGCACTATTTGGCATAGAATTCCTTTGGTAGAAATCATTCAGTGATTTGAGAAAATTCATTAGCTTTTGATTATCTCTCACCATTTTTTCTGTAATAAATGCTTTTAACTACATAAAAGGACTAAGAGTTGGCAATGGGAGAACATACTTTCAAAATCCAGATAAATAAATTAGTTCAGCCTTCCAGCCAAACTTCAGAAGACTTAGTGTACTATTCATCAGCACATGTTAACATATAAGATGAAAATGAATAATGAAGTTTCACTCAAAATTAGCCTACTTATAGACTTCATCTGGCCCACATCCTCATTCTCCTCCTGAAGGTATCCAATGATGTAAGCATTTACTGGTATACCAGTTTAAGTAACGCTTTGAAATGAAATTCCGTGTGCAGAAGACGTTACTTTAGTATTGTTGAAAGAAAGGGAGGACATATTTATAAATAATACCTACTCTCGAGAATTTTTTCAATCTTAAAATTAAAGAAACATCAATAGACATATATGAAATGATGCTAATCATTCTCAATGACAATTCAAAGCTTCTGTAAAGCAAATAGTTAACGTTTTGATCCAACAAACCTTTGTTTCATACTTACTGGTCTATTTTGCTTCAGGCATTATGCTCAGCTGAGATAAAAAAAGGAATTAAATTAACTATTGCTTACTACCCTACTCTTACAAAACTTATAGTCTTGGGGGAGTAAGGACTATGACAGTGAAATATCAGGCTGTAGATGACAAAGGCTAGCAAAAAGGTAGCACAGGGTTTGCATGGGGACACAAAGAAGGAATGTGGGACCTGATGTGGGGATTTACACAGCACTCGGAGGAGATCATGTCTTATACTACAGAATAAGTGGGAATTAGCCTCGTGGAGATGATGTGGGCGGAATGGTGAACACTGTGGGGGTGGGGAAATAGACAATTCTGGAAGTGAAAAAGAGAAAGGAGACTTTAGAATTCCAAGTGTTTAAGATGACAGCAGAGGTTCTCAAACTTGAGCCTGCTTCAGAATCCCCCAGAGAGCTTATTAAAACACAGATTGTTGGGCTCCATTCCAGTATTTCCAATTTAATAGGCTTGGGATGGAACCCTGAAGAATCTGCACATCTAACAAGTTCCCAGGTGGGGCTGATACTGCTGGCCTGGGGACCCCACCCTGGGTGGGCCCTAGGCCTGGCTGGTTTCAGGTCTGGCTGTGATCCAGGCTCGCAGCTAGGAATAGGACCCCAATTCAAAATGTTACATTAATGTTTCAGGGCACCTGAGCCTAACTCATGTAAGCATGATTCAGCATCTTGTATCACACATGTGTGGCAGAATGCCACTATTGTTCTCTGCCATATGTGGAGCCCATGCGGTCGCCTAACATGGAAACATGATCCCCACAATCAGGTAGGTGCCTGCCATTTTATTCTCCTGTCAGCCCCTCGTGCGTCCTTTTAACTGGGCTTCTCACCACCAAAACCTTCTCTTCTCCATCAAGTCAGCGCTGACTTCCTGAAATCCTGGATTAGAACATAGCATGTGAGACTAGTCATAGCACAAGCTGTGGCTAGAACCATAAACTGGGCTTCTGTCCCTTCCCGAAAGAGCTGAGGATAAAGAGGCTAGAAGGAACTGAGGTTTGAAGGCAGAGGATGACAGGTTGAAATCTGGTTTTAGAAAATGTTATTCTGGATTTATTCTGCAAGACTGAAGATTAATATTGGCCTTTATAGTAATTTAAAGAAAAGATGTGGGCCATTGACAGAGGTCAGAGAACTCTCATTTGAAATTTTGGGGGAAATCAGGGCATGTGCAATGACACCGGAGAGGGGACTCTAAACACATCACCAAAACAAGGTTCCAAGAAAATAAGAATCACTTTTATAAGAATATAAGAATATAAGGCAAGCAAAGACAGAGAGAACAAAGATGCTGGCCACCACGTGAGCCAGCTCTTTTTTCCTCCTCAGAAGGGTCAGTTATGTTAAAAAGACCAAGGATGAGAGAACTAAAAGTTGGGGATGTGTTTTCTTTAAAGAAATCAGAATTATTTAAAAATGTTGAGGCTCTGTCAATTACTGATTTGTATGGTAGGCTTCTTTGAATTCCAAATAAACTGTAAAACAACCACAGGTTAGTTAATAAAACTGAAACTAAAGCAAGATGATAAGGTGACTACATATGACAAACCCATAGCTAACATACTCAGTGGGGAAAAGCTAAAAGTTTCTTCCTTAGGATCAGGAACAAGACAAGGATATCCACTTGCACCACTTTTATTCAACATAGTATTGGAAGTGCTAGCCATGGCAATCAGATGAAAGGAAATAAAGGAAATCCAAATTGGAAAGGAAGGAGTAAAATGTCATTATTTGCAGATGACATGATACTATATAGAGAAAACTCTAAGAGTACACCAAAAAAACTATTAGAATTAATGAATTTAGTAAAGTAGTAGGATACATAATTAATATTCAGAAATTGGTTGCAGTTTTATACACTAATAGTGAACTATCAAAAAGAGAAATTAAGAAATGAGCCCATTTACAATTGCATAAAAAGTACCTAGGAAGAAATTTCACCAAGGAGGTAAAAGATCTATACTCAGAAAATTATTAGATGCTAAAAAAAATTGATGAAATTACAAATAAATGGAAGCATATACAATGCTCATGGATAGGAATAATTAATATGATTAAAATATCCATATTACCCAAAGCAATCTATAGATTCAATACAATTTCTATCAAAACACCAATGGCATTTTTTCACAGAACTAGAGCAAACAAGCCTAAAATTTATGTGGAACAACAAAAGACCCTGAATAACCACAGTAATCCTGAGAAAGAACAAAGTTGGAGGTACTACACTACCTGATATCAAACTACAATAC
Source organism: Cynopterus sphinx (assembly GCA_030015415.1). Taxonomy (NCBI): domain Eukaryota; kingdom Metazoa; phylum Chordata; class Mammalia; order Chiroptera; family Pteropodidae; genus Cynopterus; species Cynopterus sphinx. The sequence continues at coordinate 46,145,896 of CM057389.1, read as the reverse complement.
AAGATAATCAAAACAGCATGGTACTGTCAACAGATACATAGATCATGAACAAAGGAGGCAAGCATATATATAGTAGGGTTTAGACAGTATATTCAATAAATGATGTTGGAAAAACCAGACATATACATAATAAATAAATAAATAAATAAATAAATAAATAAATAAATAAATAAATAAAACCACACCATCTTTTTACACAATATAAGATAATAAACTCAAAATGGATTAAAGACTTAAATGTAAAACCCAAAAGCATAAAACTCCTAGAAGAAAAAATAGGCAGTAAATTTTTTGACATTGCTCTAGGTAGTATTTGTTTTGGCATATCACCTTAGGCAAGGGGAAAAAGAAAAAAAATGAGGAAATGGGGCTACATCAAACTAAAAAGTTTTTACACATCAGAGGAAACCATCAAAAAAATGAAAAGACGACCTACTGATTGGGAGAAGATATTCAACAATGATACATTCAATAAGGGATTAATATCCAAGATTCATAAAGAATTCATACAACTTAACACCAAGAAAAAAAAATCCAATTTAAAAATGAGCAGAGAATCTGAATAGATATTTCTCCAAAGAGAACATACAGAGGCCAGTAGACATACAAAAATATGCTCAACATTACTAATTATCAGAGAAATGCAAATTAAAACCACAACGAGATGTCACCTCGCACCTGTAAGAACGGCCATCATAGGTAAATCAACAAGCAAGTGTTGGCTAGAATGTGAAGAAAAGGGAACCCTTGTGCTCTTTTGGTGGGACTATACATTGGTGCAGCCACTATAGAAAACAGTAAGAAGCATCCTCAAAAAGCTGAGAACAGAACTACCATATGATCCAGCAATTCTACCTCTGGGTATTTGTCCAAAGAAAACAAAAACACTAATTTGAAAAGATACATGCACCCTTCTATTCATTGCAGCATTACTTACAATAGCCAAGATATGGAAGCAACCAAAATTTCCACAGATAGACAAATGGATTTAAAAAAAAAAAACGGTACATATATATAATAGAATATTACCTGGCCATAAAAAAGAACAAAATCTTGCCATTTGAAACAACATGAATGGAATTTGAGGGTATTATGCTAAGTGAAGTAAGTCAGAGAAAGACAAACACCATGTGATTCCACTTACAATATAAACAAACAAACAAAATAAAAATAGAACTCACGACTACAGAGAACAAACTGAGGATTGCCAGATGAGATGAGATTTGGAGGGCTGTGTGAAAAGGGTGAGGGGATTAAGAAATTTGAATTGGTAGTTACAAAATAGTCACAGGAATATAGAGTACAGCATAGGGAATATAGCCAATAATACTGTAAAAGGTATGCACAGTACAGTTGGGTACTAGACTTATTAGGAAGATCACTCCTTAAGTTATGCAAATGTCCAATCACCATGTTGTACACCTGAAACTAATATAAAATAATATTGAATGTCAACTATAATTGAAATGAATGAATGAATGAATAAGAACTAGTGTAGAATAGTGGCTACACTAGTGTTTTTATTTATTCTCTCTAATCTCTGTGAAGACACTGATTTGATCAAAACTACAGTTTCTAAATTCTGTCATAGCCAAACACAAGAACTACTTACATCACATCCAATTGTAATTAGAGCATTTAACCACAAACTGGGCAAAGTGAGGTCTTAAACAGGATATAGTTATTAAGAATGCCAAGGAACTGCTGCCTTCATTAATCACACCAAAATAATTTGAACCTTTAAAAATGAAACAATGGCTCAAGATACTTTCCATTTAAAGAATTACTGTTATCTAGAGGAAATAGGCCTTGTTGTTCTATACTGATTTCCAAAAAAGGACAATTACATTCTACACTTTAAAAAAAAATCTCGGGAGTCTACAACAGATGCAGGAACACACACACACACACACACACACACACACACACACGGAGCTTGTCGCAAATGTGTACTATGTGTGTTTTTTTCTTAATGAAGGATGAACTAAGCATTCCACTAAAGAAATGAAATTCTTAATTTAATATATTTTTCATCCCTTATTTACTCTCATATGTGTACTAAGTAACTTGCACAAAGATATAACTTGCAAATAATTGGAAGCTATAAATGGAGCAACGGGGTAAAGTGCATTTTAAATCCACCGAAATGTTTAAGGTTAGAGAAACTTTACTATAGAAAAGAAATGTCCATTTTCCAAAAGGAAATATACAGTTGGTAAACTGGGACAAAGAGTAATGTAGAATTGTCATCAGTGCTAATGAGAACTGTATTCTCATCAAGAGAAAAATGTGACCTCCATCAAAAGCTATAAGTTAAGCACTTCAAACTCGTTGATCATAGATAGAAACAAACAATTTAAAAGCCCTAAAAAAATAAAATACCACTGTTTCTCAAATAACTTAAAAGAGGTGCCAAGAAATAGCAAATCTCCATTTTCTTCTGTTTTTTTTTTTTTCCCCCATGTTTGTTTGCTTTCCTCCTAGTCTGCAGTTGCAAACAAAGGCTGCTAAGGAGATTCTTTCCATTGGCAGTCAGTGGTCCCTGGGGTTGGGACGCCTCTGGTCTCTGCATTACCAGGTCCAGTCCCTGATGCTTGTTAAAATCAGAGCCGTGTTCTCTTGCTAGGTTTCAAGATAAGATTCTGCATCATGTTGGTGAACAGCACAGAGCAATGTGCAAATTAGAACAAGTTCTTCAGAAGCTCACTTCCCCTTTAAGGACTGGAAAAGTGCCCAATTCAGAAAACCTCTCATCTGATTCAGTAGATTTGGGCTGGGCTGGGGTGCAAAGAAATTATTTCTTTGCAAGAAATTCTTAGAATCATAGATTTGAACACTCTATAAAGATCTTCTAAGGACCCAAATCTATTATTTAACATTTTCATGATTTTGCCAAAACATACAAATTTAGAAGTTATCCCATACACATTCTCTCATGCCAATATAAAATCCCCATGAATTCTTTTGATATACAGGTTTGCTCTAAGAAGTAAACAAGTATTTCTGTCTCAATATAAGTTATGCTAAAAGAGTGAACATTCACAATCTCACTTCAATATTTCATAAAGTAGAAGGTCCTATCACCATATCCAAATGTGGGGAGAAAATATGTGTTTTCAGTGGAAAACTATGCACTGTTTACAGGAAGGATAAAATTATGAATCTATCAAAATTCCTCAAAGAGCTCATGATCTGTTAAAGAGTTCCTCATTTTAATTATCTGTCCACATGGAGATGGCAAAATGTCTACAACTGCAGACACCCCTCTCTGCAAATATTTCTCAGAGTAAAGAGAGAAAGGCTCTCCAGAAACAGAATCACCGGAACCTTCTTTATAGTTCACTGGCATTTAAATTAATCTTTGGGGAAATGATGGGAAGGAAAACCTCTGCAAATGTACGAATGCATGAGGGAGAGAGTGCAGAATTAGGAGAGAAAGATGGGCAAATCCCTTGGCAGCTGCCATAAAGAACTTAAATCAAAAAGTAGATGGAACATCCAGAAAAGGAGGCTGAGAAGGAGCCTCCTAAGTGTAAAACCAGGTGTGGTGGTGATGGTGTGTGACAGTAGGAAATATGGTTAGTTGTGTCAAATAAGAATGAGAAACCAGGTGAATAAAAAAGCATTGAAGTGTGCACTTATCTTAATGACAAAGATCTCTTTTGATTTTAGAGCCATTTTGGTGAAATCATGGGGATCAAGGTCAGACTGAGGGTGCATGGGGACAAATGGTGTGTGATAATACAGAGGCCGTGACCAGAGAACTATCTGTTTGTCTGTAAAAACCAGGACAACTCTAAAATAGTTGTAGCAAGATCCAGAATATATTTTTAATGGGAAAGATTAGAACATATTTAAGTGTTGATAGAATAGGTTAAACCTGAAAATAAGGAAGAAGGAAACAATAAGTTGGGAAACACTTTTTGGAAGGTGAGAGAGGATGGGATCCCAAGTACACGTGGAGACGAAGGCCCTTGAAAAAGGAAGACTCCTGAAACAAAGAGGAAAAGATGCGTGCCAAGGCTGTCAAGACTGTTGCTCATAAAGGGTGTTACAGAGACAACCACAGGCCCAAAATGGCATCACATGTGTCAGAGCCCATGATGCCAAAGCTAGCCTTAACACCTGATCTGATTGCTGTGTTCACTTCTCCCAGAAACGTAATCTTAATCAACGAGTCTGGAATTTTTTTTGCTAATACCAATGAAACAATCTGTCGCATGGGCCTCTCCATCCCCCCAACATCCACAGAGAGAAGAATCAATCTGCATAATAAAAGCCCTTGCCATTTCCTCCGCCCCCCCAAAATAAGATATCCTGATATAAAAATCCTGATATAAAAAAATCCTCTCTCTCTTTTTTTTTTTTTGCTAATGGCTTCCTTGCCGCTTCCTTCTTTTCTTTAAAAACATTCAGTTTTGTACAATCCCCCAGGAGTGGCCTTCTAGTTGCTAGATAGGATGCTGCCTGATTCCTGAACTGCTTAATAAAAACATATCTTCAAATTTACTTGGTTGGATTTTGGTTTTTGAGAAAAAGGATGATTTTTATGTCTCAATCAACTCAATGTTAAATAGGGAAATGAGGGATTTCTTCTAGTGGTTTCATTTTTTTTTTTTAAGAAAATAGAAAATGTATCTGTTGACAATGAAAGAACTATAGAAGTAATAGTCTTATTTTTTCTTTATCCTTTACCATTGATTATCTCAGCTATGTGCGGATTCTAATAATTAGCTATACTATTTAACAACACTATCTGGTGGTGGTTCAATGGGATTTTTGTATTCGGTTTGCAAATGACCTAAACCTAGAAATAGAAAGGTCAAAAACTATGTTTGGCATTGCTCCTTCTGCTCTAGAAATAGATTCACTAACTGTATTTAATTTCCACGTCACTAAGTCAGGCAGGAATCTTCCAAATAAACGGTGGGTTAGTTTGGACAAGAAGGTGTCTGTTATCACAGGCATGTTTTGATAAACCAACGAGAAGTATCAGCTTATTAAAAACACATGCCCTGATATTGGAGCTAGAGAAAAACAAGATGACATCTTCTGTTTTTTGTTTTTGTTTTTATCAGCTAATGTTAACAGATGAGTTCCATCACAGAGACGGATTTGATCAGAAACACAGGAAAGCAATATTAACTATGGAAAATCTTTGAACACAGAGGAAGCTTTTAAATTAGTCTATGACAGTCAGTAGAAAAAAAAATTGGTAAAAAAAAAAAAGAGTAAAGAACAAGCAGTAGAAAAAGGAAATAGGACATCAGTTAAGCTATAATTTCACTTCTGTGCTATGAGGGCTAGCTGCCAAGAAATGAAATTCCTAACTATGAAAAAGAGAATCTGAATGATAGAGAAGTAACAGGAATATATATGTGTGTGTCTGTGTGTATATATGTATATATACACACGTATGTATACATACATACATATATATGTATATATATGGAGAGAGAGAGAGAGAATGAGAGAGGGAGAGAAGAGAAAGAGAACAAGGAACTGTGCATAATGGAATCAGACTCTTCAAAAGCCTTATTTAATAAGGAACTGGCCTCATTTCTGAAGCTTGGGAAACTCACAAAAAATCATACCATTCATTAGATGTAATTAATTTCACACGGGGTTTTCTGAGAGTAACTAAATGAAAACCAAGCCTGTGACTTGCAGTGAATGTGTTTTAGGTTAAAATATTAGAAGGGGAAGGTGGCCATAGAAGAAAAAAGAAGTCACAGGTAAGACTGTCACATTAGAGACGTGTTGCTAGAAGCATAACGTGCATGTCAGCTGGGTTCTCCTCCTCTTGAGATCTACACAGCCGCAGGCTTGAACTCTTATTCTGCACAGTGTGGAAACCCGATGCCTTCCCATGACTGGAGAACACTCTCATAGGGTCAAATCTGTTTCCAGGCCCATACTTCTGGGTCTGCTGTTTCTATTTAACATCGAGTCGACCGAAGCATAAAAATCATCTTTCTCAAGCCAGTGGCATACCCATTTGTGAGTGTGGTACACTGTAGGATTTCATATGGGGCGATGCAGCAGAAGAATGTGTTTAATTGTAGAGATTTGAACCGTTTCCGTTGAGTCTTCACCAATCCTCTTCACAGAAAATCCTTTGGTCACTCTAGTTTTAATTCAGGCTATTTTACCTCATCATCCAGCACATGTCATAATTTCTTCTTTCTAAACTCTGCTTTTTTCTCTCTCTTTCCCACCTCTCCCTCTCAGGAACAAAGGCAGTTCCTCTCTGATTCTCATAAGGGCAATCTACCCAGCCCCACAGGGCCCCACCTTCTACCCAGTAGCCAAGCAAGGCATTTCCTCAAAGAGTTTCTTTCTCTCAAGGCATTCTGGTGCCAATGGCTAAGAAAATAAATCTGAAGTCTACATCACACCAGTACTTTCCAAAAGAGTGGATTTGTCACAAAGGAAAACAACCAAGTGCTTGAAAATCTCATGTCGTATAATAGTAATCTTCAGTCTAGCCCGCAATTATGGCAACTGAAGTTTTTTATAGACCCATTGTGTCTGTAAGGGGATTTGTCCACTTAGAAAAATTCTCAGTGAAAATGATAGTCCCATATAAGAAAAGCATTCAAAAAAATAAATAAAACTTGAAGGAAAACTGTATTTGTAGGCAGAAAACTTCCATTGGGTGGCCCAAGCACACCCTTCCATCAGGATAGAACCCTCCTCCGTCTGCGTCAGCAGAACTGCGGGAACTAACGACAGCTGGCCAAGGTCAAAGTACCTTGGTCTAAGTCGAGACCAGGCTGATTGCCCACCCTCCTGTTGGTCATAAGTTCTTCATGCCTCCGATCCTGTTTGCCTCAGATTTCCCAGCAGTCAAGGCTCCTGACTCACCATCCCACATCCTCACTTTCCTTGCTCCCCAGCTGTCATCCTAATGCTATTCAGGACTCCTTCGAATGCCGTTGAGCCCAGCTTTCGTGTGTGACCCGATTTTTTTCTCTCTCAGACCTTCTAGGATTTTGTTTCCTTATTTGCCTCTTTTCATTTGTATGGCTGAGCAGCTGATGGGTCAATTTCATCTAGAAACTTCTGTTTTTCAGTTCTAGGAACTTTTATGTGTATCTTATTTCCTTCGTTTTCCTCTATTTTCTTGCTGAAACTATTCAGATGTAGGTCCTCCTCCACCAATCTGTTTTAAATTTCTTCTTCTAATATCTATTTCTTTTTCATTTATTTTTAGAAAGATATTGATTTGTCTCTCAACTGTTCTATTGTTTCTTTTAGTTCTCATGTACTTTTAACATCCAAAAGCCCATTCTTGTGCTATTATAATTCACTTTTTGTAACATTCTGTCTTTGTTTTGAGTGTAGCATCATCTTGTAATTCTCTGAAGATATTATTTAAACATTTTTTGAAGTTTCTTGATCCTTGTTGTAATTTCTATTTTTTCCTGTTTTTGTTTGTTTGTTTATTTGTTTGCTAGTTTTTCTTTTCTTCTTTTGGTATTTCCTGTTGGCAGTTCTACCTGTCTGAGCAGAATTTGTCCGTGGTGAGTATCACTTCACAGTAAGCTGGCTTTTTCATTGAAGAGCTCACAAATATAAGTGTTTGTACCAAGGCCAGACAGGTTTCCCTGAAGGGAATTCTCTATTCTCCTAAATTCAAATGTTAATCTCTTCTAAATATGCTCTCACAGACACACCCAGAGTATTTGACTAAATATCTGGGCACCCCAAGACCCAGTCAAATTGACACATAAAATTAACCATCCCAGTTGGTTAATCCAACAAGTCAGTCATATTAGATAACCATAAAAGAGATACATAGAAATCTTAAACTCCATTTTACTACAAACATATAAATGCATATGCATTTGCTGATCTCTTGTAGTTGACCTAAAGATTTTTCTTTGAGTATGAATCTGGGGATTGAAGTTCCGTGTGGCCTTTTGCACAAAACTAGAAGTCTTAATTTATCTTCAATATTTTCTAGTGCTTGTTTTATTAAGTGAAAAAAAAAAGAGCTTATAAACAAGAGCAAAATTTTTTCTAGGCCTTGAAAGTTTTTTCCTAATTCTTTCATAGTTTTCTGATTTGCTCTCATTTTTGAAAAGTAATTTGCCTTCTGAAGTATTGAAGTATTTAAAAGCATTTTCCTTATAAAACGTCATTTTAAGTAATACGCAGTTTTATATTGTTATGATGACAAGCTTTGGGATCAAACATCACTGAGTCCAGGGAAGTGTACAGCTCAAATGGTGACAGCACAAATGCATGGGCTGAATGGGGAGCAGTGTGGCAGCAGTGAAGGTCAGTTGTCTGTGGGAATCAACCAGTATGGTTCACGGAGAGATGGAAGAGAGTCAGTTATTGGGGAGAGTCAGCTCAGGGGAAGCCTGCTTAGACAGTTGCTTCCCATATTACAAGGCTAAAAAAACACTAAACATTAACATCTGTTCGCATCAATTTTATTCAGAGTCCCCAAAGGACACTGATTACCATGAAAAACAAAATAAACAAGAAGAGAAAGAGGATCCACTGCCAGAACTTTCTAGAAACTTTCTTGATTCTTTTTGGTTGTATTCATCAGCTCTCATTGCCATGATTACTTTCAAATATGTAATTCAAAAATTGTAATTCTCACTCCAGTTTCTGTAAGTTATACCCTTTGATATCTCAAGAATAAAATCATGTACTGTTTTATTAAGTATCTACTTATAATAGCTTTTTAAGGTAAATTTATGCTCTTTTATTTAGATGACAAAATAATCTGTGCTGCATAGTGAAAATGACTCAGAAATAAGTACTTTGGTTAGGATACCATGTCAAGGTAAGTCATTTTGTTCACTCTTTGGTAATGATAAAACACAATTTAACATTTTCATGTGATAAGATAATACTATAAAGAAATTCTCTTATTTCTGCTAATTACCTCTATGACATATTTATAATTCTAAGTAACAAAATCTTTAAAAGTTAAGCTTTGGGAGTTTAAAAAAAAAGACTAGGTATTTAGTCACTTTATTTCAGTATTTCAGTAGCTGAAAGATAGTAATGGTGTCAGGGACGAGGTAGCAATATTTGTGCTGGGTAACTGGTCACATTTTCTCTGACATTATAGCCTACTCGAGGCAAAGCAGTGTGTTTGTGAGACAGCTCCAGGGTCAAACAACTACGTGGGTTTTAATCTCAGAACACCGCTTCCTAACTCAATGAACACGGGCAATTTTTAAGCTCTATAAAAGTTAGTATTGTCAAATGCTGGATCCTTGAACATATCACTAGAATAACCTATTTAAAAGGTAAATCTGAGTTTATTGCTTACCTTAGTAAGCGAGAACACCACTTTGACAATTAGTAGCATCTTGGAGGGGAGAGAGCAAAGTTGATATTTATGAAGTTTGGAGGTTTGGTTTAAGGCAAGTCTTTCAAGGCAAGAAGCAGGACTTGATTAGGACTGGGTAAAGATCACCACAGAACACTTTAGGACCTGTGGGCATAGCGAAATGAGGGCTTTAAGGTAAGGGGATGGAAATCTTAGAGAGAAAAGAGTTGTTTGATATTACCTATTAAAAAGTCAAACAGTTTTATGTTCATTACGAAGGAAATTTTCAGGAAGTTCCTATAAGGAACTTCAAAGTTATTTTAAACTTTTATTTCTCTGGACAAAAACTTCCTGGAATAGTTAAGACATGATGATGAAGCAGCAGCAGAATAAAATCCCAATAATGTGGACAGTAAGTTTTGTGTGTGTGTGTGTGTGTGTGTGTGTGTGTGTGTGTGTGTGTGTGTGTAGGGAGAAGTAAATGGTTTTCTCGGTTTCTCATTTGCAAAATGAGAAAATAATAGTAAATTTATGGATGGTGGTAGTAAGTACTAACTAATCTAGAAGGAACGTGGAGAAAGCAAGGGCATGGAGGCAGTCAAATATAGATTTAAATCTCAGTTAAAAAATTTTAGTAGGTCCGATCCTGTTTTGTGGCCTTTAGAGTGATACCCCTCATAGGGATATTATGGGAATTAAAGAAAATGATTAATGAGAGATAGCATTTCAGGCTGGAAAACTATGGCTCATTCAAAGGGGAAAACTGAAGAAGGTTTGATGTAGGAACTGATTGCAAAGGACAAGGAACCAACAGAGGGTGTTGATGCAACAGCAGAAAGGCCTGTTAGCACACCTAGGGAGGAAGCTGTTCTGGAGCCTGGGAAGAGCTGAAATCCTGTGAGAAAAGCCAGCTGACGGGAGCTGGGGTCCCTGGTAAAGGGACACAGAAACTGCCAAACCAGGCAGAGAGAAGCAGGGATAAAAACCCTGACCGCTTCCTTACTCTTCAATCTCCTGCTTTGCATGTCAAACCCAGCGCAAGGCCAGAAAGCAGGTGAGCCTGGACAGTCAGCTTTTTGGGGGCAGGATGAAGAAGAGCAAAGACCTTGTCCAGGGAGGCACTCACAGAATATTCAGCACCAGCAGGGATGTACAAAGTCTTAGTTCCCCTGCTATGGTCAATTTAGGAATGATGATACTGCTGAAATGGAGGCCTACGCAGTCTAGTGCTGAAGAGTCATTATATGTCTATTGGGAGCAGCGTGGACTTTTAAGCGCTAATCATGTGCAATCCTTAGTGTGATAATACTTGGTAATGTCACAATGTGTACTTAGTGGGCCTATTTACGCTGTAAGGGGACCAATATTACATGCACTTATCAGTAAATCAAGATGTAAGAGCATACAATGTCCGTTAGGTTTAGAAATACAATGTCCATTCACAATGTCCATTTGGTTCAAGAAGCTTCCCTTTGAAAAACCTACAGGTTTTTTTTTTTTTAAACTTGAGACAAAAAAAAATTGGTTGAGTAGAGATGATCTCATATTATTGAATAGATGACACCAAAACATACAAGTCACGTATGAGTGTGTCTATACATTGCTCTGCTGCTGACCACCAATGCATCATCATGGGTCGAGCTGAAGAGCCTGGCCAGAGGCATAACGGGGTGCCTTTCTGGAAGCTGTTTGTGCCCTGCTGAGGTGCTATCCTCAGTCTCACTTATTTGGAAGCTCAACCTGGTCCATGCAGGGCAGCCCTTTACTTGTACAAATGCTGACGATTGCAAGATCCCTCTTCAGCAGAGTTGATCAGTCTTACTTTTCTTGCTGTTTAAACTCCTTTAGAATGCCCTAGAATGCCCATGAATATTCTCTGACAATCCTTGCTTCTGCCAAATAGGGGTGTTAGACTATCCCTTACTCCCAGAACTGTCTCCCCTCATTGGTTTTAAGCAGGAAAAGGAATATGTTCTAGAATGAGGCTATTGGACTCATTGTTTAAAGTCATTTTCTTTTGTGGCTGGTAGTTCTCATTATAGGTGTGTCCACATCTGTGGGATGTTGAGCTGGACCTAACCTCCCGAATGAGATATTAGCAATTGAATATTCGCTTGGTATTGGCTATCCTGAACCTTGTTATTGTCTTTGGTAAAAAATGTTGAAGCGGGGATATACTCTAAATGGATCATGGAAAGGTTTCCTTATAGAACATCATTCCTTTGAATAAACTATCTATGCTCAAGGTATTTTGTTTCCCAGTGCTTCTCAGTGATACCATTCCCTTCACTTTATCATCACGACTCATTTTAATGAAATAAGCTTCTGAGACCTGATGCGGTATACTTTCTAGGGGATGTTTAAAAAAGAAACTACTGGTTTGGGTGTATAATCTCAGATATGCTCATTTACTTAAAAAAGAAGCAATTCTTTTCTTTATAGTTCACATGAATTTTCATATGCTGTATACTCTTATGTACAAATTTATTTATCTTCTGTAAAAAGTTGCACCTTTCTTTAAGACTGAGGGTATAACTTATCTCTTTTATTCTACCAGTGTTCTCCTTTGTCTAGTGACTTTAATTCATTTGTGAAATGCTGCCACCAAGTGAAAAGCCATTAGATGTAAAAAAAAAAAAAAAACATTAAATTTAATGGGAAAAATATGATGCTTTTATGATGGTTGGACCTAAAGCTCAAGATATCCAATTTTTAAGGAAAATATATGAATTGAACAATAAAAACAACTTCTTATAATTAATAAACTGTTTAAAGTAATGTAAAGTAGTGTAATGTAATTAAAGACACAGTAGATGGTGGGAGGTTGAGGAGAGGTGAGAAAGATATTCTTTGAAAGGTGTTTTCTTTCTGCATCACTTCCTCCACCAATTTTTAAACTTTTTTGAGTCTCATGGTTGTCTTTCGCTCAAATCTACACTTAAAATTACAGCATAGAAACCTACTATTAGAGCAAAATAAAGACTGAATAACCATGGGAATGCTTCAAAACACTTTAAAATAGCCCTCTGAAGATGCTGCCTTTTTATCCTTTTTGCTTGTCCTATGTACACAAGGAAACATTTTGGGTGCATCCAACACAGTGTGCAATTTAAATCTGTTCCACGTGCTCTTCTGGAACTAAAAATCCCGTTTGGAGTGAACTGGCCAGCACATCTTTACCTAAAATTATGATATTGAAATATCATTTCTTACAGAAAATTTAATTAGTGTTAAAATCTTGCTATTCTGAAAAAAAAAGTCATTGTCTGGAAAAATAAGATAAACTTTTTAAGATATATGTTGAAAAGTTATTAACTAAGCACTCGTATGGTGAGATAGGTCCTAGCCTGGTACAAAGCATGTACCAGAATCAATGAATAAATGAATCAATGACAAGCCACTATTCCTTATTAAGAGATAATTTAAAGCATTGGTCAAATTAATCAGTTGCTTCTGATGAGGAAGTTGTTTTGATTGTGACAGTTAAATGTCTTCCAAAATATTTAACTTGCTACAAAGGCTATTTATTCCTGTGTCTTTGAGGTGTTTTTGACTTATTAGAATATGGAGGAGCCCTCACAGTGGTTTTTTTTTTTAACAGTTTTGCAGAAGAAATTAGAGCAACATAAATATAAACACCTGTAGATTCTGAAGGGTGAGAAGGCTCCCAAACCTATGTGGGTGACAGAGTGAAAAAAAGTTGGAAAAACTAAAGACCCCTGTAAGTAGCATCACGATGCTCCAGCCACTTGCAAGCATGTGAGAAAGACACAGCATTTCCATTCCCACTATGTGGCTCTTCCAAGAACACTTTTTGGTACTCACTTATCTTTCTTTATCGATTCTTCTTTTACACCCACCCTAGCTGGGTTCTTTCTAGTAGCAATCAGTCACTCTCCACTGTTCGTCCTCACCCAATTTATGATATTATGAATACTTTATCCTACTTAACATGTATCTTCCTCTTCCCTCTCTGTCCTTCAGTCCCTTGTCATGTCCCTTTCAAAGGCTCTAACAGGAGTACAAGTTTGAGAGACTTTCTGGGATAGTGATGTGCCTGTACTTGTTTCTGTGTGCATATTTTTATCTCTAGTGTACCATTTTCTGAAGTTCACTAACATGATTACACAGACATGTAACCTATAAATATTTTTTTTCTTGCAAGGGTATTATTGCAAATCACAGATAAGTGTTAACAACAAGAAACACGATCCTGGAAATTTTTTCAATGTGTTGGTCAGTTACCATGTAAGTGGATAAGAACTTCAGTTACTGGCTGTTTATTGCTATTTATCCCATTTCTACCACCTTCTTTATTCTCCAAAAAGATTACAAGACAAATTGAAACAGAAATAAGTCCAAGGATTCTAAATTTCCCTGAAGAAAAATGTTTTAGTTATAAAGTTTTAGTCTTTTTCAGAGTGATCATCCAAGCACAAAAAAGGTCATTATTTGAAAGCATTGGTTATGCCTATTATCAACTTCAAACAGAAAAACTGGACAGAAAAGCTGACCAAAAATCTCTGCCTCTGTGTATATTATCATGTTTTGTGGATATTGACTTATAAACAAAGATAATAGGATTTAATGTCTAAGGCAAACTTGTATGAAATTTTTTTAAGGAATTATTTTAAGCTCCTGTAGAGAATCCGGCATGAAGTTAATGGAAAACTTCTGCCAACCTGGGTACCCGCTGGTGTGGCTCATCTGAATTAGCTGTCAACAACAAGGCTCAAATGGATGTTCTATGCCTCTTTCAGAAGAACAGGGATCTACCAAACAAAGGATGAAGCGCTTCTCCCCTCCCATGGTTCTTGTGAAACTCTGCTGTTTCCATTTCACACTTTAGTGTCACTCTAAAACTATCCTCCTGGGAATATATATCTATTTCTACTAGTCCTAAACCAATACTTAAACCCATCTTTAAAATGCTTCTCGTCTATTTTATATAGGGACATGAAGCCACATATTGATTTACTTATTTACTGCCACTTTAACCATTTTAACTGTACAATTTAGCAGTGTTAATTACCTTCACAAAGTTATGCAACTATAACCACTATCTATTTCCAAAACTTGTTATCACCACGGATATTCTACAACCATTAAATGGTAACTCCTCATTCCCCTCTCCCCACTAGCTCCTGATAAACTTCAATCTACTTTCTGTCTATAAATTTTCCTATTCTAAATATCTCATACAAGTGAAATCATGCAATATATATCCTTCTGTGTCTGCTTTATTTCACTTAGCATTAATGGTTTTTAGGCTCATCCATAATGTAGCATGTATCAGAACTTCATTCCTTTTCATGGCTTAATGATATTCCATATATGTATATGCTACATTTTGTTTATCCATTCATCTGTGGATAAACACTTAGGTTGTTTCCACCTCCTAGATATTGTAAATAATGTTGCAGTAAACATTGGTGTACAAGTGTCTGTTTTCAATGCTGTGGGGTACATACCTGAGAATGTAATCTCTGATATCTGTGGTAACCTTAGATTACTTTTTGAGGAACATCAAACTCTTTTCCACAGAAATCGTAGCATTTTACATTCCCACCAGCAGTGGAGGAGGGTTCTAATTTCCCCACATGTTCAACACATGTTTTTATCTTTCTAAATAATAGCTATCCTAGTAGGTGTGAATTGATATCTCGTTATGGTTTTGATTTTCATTTCTCTAATGATTAGTGATACTGAACACATTTTCACGTGCTTATTGTCCATTTGTATATGTTTTTTGGAAAAATATTTATGTAAGTCTTTGCCCATTTTTTAAATTGTATTGTCTGTTTTTGTTGTTGAGTATTGGGAGTTCTTTATATATTAAAGATATTCAACCTTATTGGATAAACAATTTATAAATAAACATTTTAACAAAAATAGTGGAAAATTTGGTGATGGACAGAGGGGAGACAATTTGAGGGGTTGGGAGAATGGGGTGAAGTGTTAAGGAAGTACAAATTAGTATTTGATAGTTGAACATGGGGATGGGAGCATGGCAGAGGGAATGCAGTTAGCATTAATACGATGGCTAGGTGGAGAGCCAGAGGAGGAAGGGAGCAGTTGGGGGGATCATTTTATGAACTTTACAAATTCTAACCAATGTAATGTATACTTGAAACTTATTTAAATAAATAAAAATTTTAAAATAAATAAATAAAAACATTTTTTTTTCTATTCTATAAATTGTATTTTAACTTTTCTGAAGCCTCAGAAATCCCTGCTGAACTTTCCTCCCACAGGGCATGGGGAGCTGTTGAACTTCTTATAAGAAACAGTGCAAATCACCCTAAGAACGTAGAGTTTCTATTACGATGACTTTAAAATCAAGCTCAAAACATTTTTAATTATGTCCAATAAAATTTTATATATCCAAGAGAGAGCTATTATATTTTGCAGGAATAAAAGACACAGGTGAGGTTTATATTTCCCTTGCCTCACCTTTTGACCAGAATTTGCTCACCAAACTTCATTTCTCCATAATTTGGAGGATTAGCCAATTTAGCTCATTCTATAGTACCTGACAACTGCTAGGTGAATGCATTTATTGGGGGTTGTATCATGATATTTTAAAAGCACACCAATGCTGTCATTTGACACTTTTACTAAGTCATAAAATGATCATTCGAGACATGGTTGTATGCAAATAAATCCTCTAATCTGCTTCTGTATCCCCAGATGCAGGCAAGAGCAAAGGGCTACAGGCTAACAAACATTTGGTAGCAGTCAGAAGCCTCTCTCTTCACATCACAGCTTTATAGATGTCAAGATGAAAGGATCGTACCTGACCTCTGCTCTCACTTCAAAGGAGTTCAGGCATTAACTCTCTAGCACTGCTGTGCCATTAGCAGAAGGCTGGTGAAGACAGAAGACATGTGGACCCCAGGGGAGGAGAGGGGATGTTCTCCACACAAACACACATCACTCTGGTGGATCTCAATAAGGCCAGTATGAGCGAGAATGTGCTGTGGTAATGTGGAGAAGGCTGCAACACACTGAGGAGGAGAAGGCAATGTGGAGTTGGTCATTCTCCCTGCAAGGACCTTGAGGGAAAAGCCAGAGGTGATATCTGCCTCTGTGCATGTGGACAGTAGTCATAATTTCAAATTTAATGACTCGATTGACTCATTATTGTTTGCCTTTTTAGAAATGTATCGGTACAGAACGTTATATAATTTTATGATTAACACTATTTCTCAGCAGTCAAGAGAACAAAAGCAACTTTCATTGGTCAGCTCTAACTTGCCAAACTTCCAAGCATTTCCCTATTAAATAGCCAGTGACTGAAAAAGTAGTTGACATTCATCTCAATAAGTACACACTGAGCACATAGTGTGAACGAGGCACTGATCTGTTTCTTTGTTAAAAGAGGGACCTAAGTATTCATAAAATTTATGTGATGGGTGATGCAGAGGGAACTGGAGGAGGTTAGGAGATTATACTATGTCGTTATACTGTAACATAAGTCTGACCCCTAGTGAGAATGTAAGAAAGGAAGGCTGGGTAGAAGTATTGCAAAGCGCAGTGAATTGTAAGGGAGGTTCCACAAGGCTGCGGTTGAGTCCTCAACCAGAGTTATTCATCTGAAGAGTCTCACAGGTCCCAGGAATGAGCCTGCCATAGTATTCTTGTCACACTCAGTCAATGACCGAGAACAACACATGGAAAGTGTGGTCTTGGCACAAACATGGCAATGGATTTGAGATCCAGGTGGCGGAGGTTTCGGTTAATTATGCTCCCTTCAGTGGGAAGAGATCTGAGAGACAAACTCGCATGGTGGTCACACAAAAGGGTCAGCTATCCGGAAAACTCCTTCCAAGACAGAGAATTAGTATGACACATGTATATCGGGCCATCGTTTAGCATCACAAGTAGGTCTGTTTAAATGAGAAAATTAATTTATATATTTACTTGGTAGAGAAATGAGTGTTTTCTACCCCCTAAAGATAATATATTATTCCAACAATCTGCACCCACTGATCTCTTTTGACAGCCACTTGATGGTTTTTAATTTAAAGAAAGTTGCCATTTCTTTTTCAGTAAATGATAAGGAGGGAAAGATATTTTTGCTTTTGAATTAATATAGAGAAGTAGCAGCTCTGGTTTTCTCCCCTAAAGTGAGCTTTCTTCTTCATGACAAATGACTGCCCTGCCTGAAGCTCTTTGCCACAAAGGTGGGGACAGAAGTGTGCAGTAACCGTGTCTGCAGTATTTTCAGCATCTTTCCATTACAGCCTAATTCTTCCAGTCTGCTTCCCACAGAAAAACCAGTCTACCTCATAGTATCATCTACTTCACTAGTGACCATGAGTGAGAGTGAGCAAGAAGTGGCATTCCGGTATGGCATTAAAATTTGTCACAATGACGTCCTCGTTGCCTTGATGTCAAAATTTCACCCCGTCATGAGCCCATCTCGACATCCTGGCCAGTGAACACTAACTGAATATCTATTATGAGTTTACTGAAGAGAATGCAAAGAGGACCAGAACCTTGATCTCAAGGGGCTTACTATTTGGGGGCAAAATGGCACTTATAATAAACCAATTCAGGTAGTATTGGGCTGCTGGGTCTGAATTTGATTTTATCCCGTGTATAAGCTACACAATTAGCTTAAAACAGTTTCCTGGATGCTTAGCAGAAGACATGAGATCCTGGGTCAGAAACAAAGATCCTTATTACACACAGCACAGCAAGCATCAACGGAGCTTGGGAAATCCACTGCTTTTCCAGTAAGAAGCAGACTAGTCTACTCTTTGTCCAAAGGGTATACATTACTCATGCCCCAGGAGACCAGCTGCATAAACAAACCTGAGAAATGGCCTGGGTAATGAGCCTCACAGGCTCAGCACACCCAGCAAGATAGGTAGGAACTCATGAAGCTCAGGTGGTTCTGTCTCTCCCAATATTGGCAGAAACTCAAATGATCAAGGCAGGTGACAGAACCACTGAAGTCTGACGATCAGAAGTTACAGAACACTCATGACTTAGGCAGCGGAATTGATGTTGACTTTGGCTCCCAGACAAGATTGCTGGCTATAGCAACCTGTTTATTACCGGCTTACCTCTATTGACAGCTGTGGGTTGCTTACAAGGAAAATAAAATGCGGGGGGATGAAGAGGAAAAATGGGTCTTTGGGAGTTTTAATACTTATTAACAATGATGAAAATGGACTAACTGCAGTGAGAGATACTATGGAAAACCATCATTCTGAACATTTATGGTCTGAGATTTGAAGGAAGGGATGTTATATGCAGGAATTTGATTATAATCATGGGTTGAAATGTTATCTCCATCTAGATATTTCTACATATTTTCTATTAAACATCTCTCCTAAGCCACAATAAAAACAATAGAAACAATGGCTGTGTTTTAACTTTCAATTAGCTGCCTAGAGGTTGATGAGAGTATGGGGATTTAAAACCCTTTATGTGCCCATTAGATAAAAATCTGTGATATGCAAGTCATTATTACTCATCAGCATGAGGCCAAGTAAATTAGTGGAAGGCCAGTTTCTGCTCCACACCCACGACTGCTCGGCCCAACTCCCAGTGAGCTCCAGAGCCACACAAGATGTTATATCCAACAGTGACCTTTTGTACCAGAAGCCCCGCTGATTCCAGCAGGAAACTGGGTTTCCTCCACTTCCTCCTCAGTTCCAGAGGGCAGCGGACATGACCCTGAAGTATTCTGTGACCTTATTGTGAAGCCAGCAGCAATGAAGTCGCTTTCCCCAGGACGAAAGTTGCTGCCATGGGGCTCACACAAGACTGGCAGTCAGGAGGCAGGCCTGGGCTCCCTGCCTCCGCCAGGAGGGACACAACCGTGGTGGCAGCCACTGCCTCTCTCAGCGGTATCAGTTCTTGGAAAACAGAATGTGGAAAAGTGGAAACCATTGGCTAGCACTAAAGTATTATTTAATGTGGGAGGCAGGCTTATGTGAAAACCAGTGTTTTTCTCTTTTCAAAAATAGTGTTGAATTCTCACCATACACACCAAACAGATAGATTTTTTGATCATGAAAACTTCTCTCCCTAGTTCTCTCTTTCTCTCATCCTCCCTCCCTCCCTCCCTCCCTTCCTCTTTCCCTTCCTCTCTCTCCAGAATTCCAGAATCCATTTGCACATTTTTTAAAATTAAAATCACATTTTAGGAGGAAAACATAACTCTTTATCTGCATAGGGAAGAAAATTGCTTCTGGAAATGTCTGTGTCACTTAATTTTAGAAGCAATTTTCCCACTCATTGAAATTGCCTCTTCCTCCGCATATTTTTCTCTTATTATTTTGCTTCCTAGTTCACAGCCTGGGCTAACTTACCTAAACACCTAATATCTTTTTCTTCAATGATTTTCAAGTATATGTACGAGAAAGTGCTATATTTGTATTTTAAAAGAGGAAATGTATATTTCAAAAAAAATAAAGTGATATATTACCAATAGTGGATTTTTAAGGACTATTATTGCGGAGGATGATGTCCCTTAAAAATCTTTTAGCTACAAAGCATTGAATAAAATATCTAGTCTGCTTCTGTGCAAGTCTATCCTGGTCCACTTCACTAGAGGATTTCTACGGCCAAACTCAGACTGAATTCTCCACTTTAGACCTATTTACAGACAGTGCTAAATGTCCAATGAGAACTTTCCAAACCCAGCAGATGACCAGATATTTTATCTGACAGCAGGCATCCAGATACCATTTGAGAACACACAGACGTTTGATTGTCATCTGGGTCTTTGGCACTGAAACGCGCAGTCTTTAGAAATCACAGAAGGAGCTCATTCTACAGGCGTTTTGTGTAATGGGCCCTACAATGTTGCTTTCTGTTCTAAAAGAAAGTTCCACTGTCCCTTGAAAGTGGCAGCAGCTTGGAAATCTGTCCAAATAGAGAACTTGGATCTTTGGGAGGCTGTTTTGATCTTGGGGGAAGCCAGTGCCAGTCAGGAGCTGGCGTGGCTCCCTGTGTCGCTCTGGGTAGGCTACGTTGTGCTGTGGTGACTCCAAACACTCCAAATCTCAGTGGCTCAAACAGCCGAGGTTTATGTCGCTTATGATGCATGTCCGATGTGAGCCTGGGGTGGCAGCCACGGGAGAGTGGGGGTTGGAGGGACTCGAGCCAAGGAGTCTCCATCTCTGTGAGGATTCCAGCATTTTTTTCATAGGGAAGAGCAGGCCTGGTGGGTCTCTTAGTGGCATTTTGTAAAATCTCATGGGAAAGGGGCCTCACCATTGACATGCCTAACCACAAGTGGTCAGTAAAGCGCAGTCCCCAAGCGGCCCCAAAAGAACAGAACCAGGGACAAGTGATCAGTAGTATCTGTCACATCCACCCAGAGGGGTTCAAGAGAAAAATTCACCAAAATAAAATTTCCTTAAAGCCAGTTTTCGTTTTAAGTCAAAATCAAACATTCTTTGGTTCTCTCGGACTAAATGCATGCTAATAATTTATCAATACATCATTACATAGGTAGGACCACTGGAAGCATGTTTCATTTACAATTTAAAAGTTTGTTCTCTCAGAGACCTTCACCTTCTTCTTTGCTCCATCAAAACAAAAAAAGAACAAAAAGAGAGAGAAAATACATGTTAAAACTCTAGTCCCTCATTTCAAGCATGCAAAGGCTCTAACTGAATTCATACAATGGAAAAACATGTCTACTTGCCTCTTGGCAAAAGCATTACTCTTTAATGAAAACATGCTCTGTGCTTTAAAATTTCATTACCAGGATTAATCACTGTTCAATGTGGTATATAATCAATCAATTTTCCTATGCATAGGCAAACATGCATTTGTTTTTATTAAATAGGGATTATAGTCTGTACTTTCATAGGCTGCTATTTAAAATACTTGGTATTATTATAATCATTTTACAATTTGTGGAAAGAGCTTTACATGACTACATAAGATTAAGTCAAGAGCCCTATAATTTATTTCACCCTTTTCCTTTTGGACATTTATGGTGCATGGCATGTAAATTTATATTTATATGATTATTTGATGAATTATGAATTTTTTTTTGCCTCATGAGATTATAAGCTCTTGTGTTTGTTTTTGGTCACCATTAGATTCTCATTCATAGCAGTACCTGAAATACAGTGGGTAAGCTATATAGCGTCTATTGAATGAATGAGCGAATCTACCCTTTGGTCCTTGTCTCAGATCAACCTCATCCACAGAGTATTTTGATTCGCACCTCAGCTGTACATAGTAGTTTCTCCCTCTAAAATTTCTTTGTAGTTCTATTTTTTTTTTAAATTACTCCCTTGCAAAAAAAAAAAAAATACTATTTATTGAACACTATTACATGCCAGGCACTGTGCTAGCTAGATGTATTCAAGGAGAAAACCAGTGTCAAAAGTGCAAAAGTATTGTGCCTTGGCCTGGTGGACATGCAAAAAAAATTTTTAAAAACCTGCCATAAATTTTCAATTAAGGACCTTTCCAGAACTCTTCAGCAACTTTGTTAAACAGGCTGAATCTAGAAAAATCTCGAGTGGTATTCTGAGACTTTTTGTTTTTGTTAATATAGTGTACCTATTCTCAGAGGTACATGCCCAACATAAAGACACTATTCCCATCCCCTTGTATTACAAATCAGAAATAGATGTGTGAATTAGCACTCACTTAAGTACACAGAGGTTTCTATTTTCTTTCCCTTTAAATGACATTTATAAACTAATGAATGTCTCAGATTCTTTCATCTCACATGTCGGAGACACAAAAACTGCAATGCTTCAACATCACGAATTAATGGAAAATAATACAAGACATTTACTTCCTTTCACAGCATAAATCAGTAGCTTGATTTCTACATCTTAACAGATGTTTAAGCAGCTGAGCAGGTATCTAATTAGTCTTTACTAATGATTCCAGGAAGATGCTACTTCATTTCCTAAGGATAAGTCAATTTACAAAGGAGATTTCAGAGATGAGAGAAGAAAGCACAGTAGCTAGAAGTTTCAACATTCAACCAGATTTTAGAGACGATGATAAGCAAGTTATATATCCATATGGATGAAAAATGATGCTGCGTTGTAAGCTAGACAGTAGAAGCCTAGCAGACTGGGGATGAAATAGGCACCACAAAGCTTCATACAAAATTTTGCTCTTCAGTTTCCTATCTAAATGTTCTTACCCCATCACCCTGTACTGTTTATCTCTTTACAAGGCCCAGAGGCCATGTCAATCATGACAAGAGAGAAGATAAACACAAGAACTACTCCCCTCAACACACCCCACGTGCCAACCTCCATCTCTCTGCTGTTTGCTCTTCTTATGTCTAAATCCTCCCCATCCTTGTAGATGTGCTGTAAAGGCTACTTCTCCAGGCAAGAATAGAATCAGGTACTATTCTACATGATCTATAAAGATCTCTTTACATATGGGACTTTAAAAGTCTATGAGCATCATTTAAAAATACAAATAAAATAGCTTATTGGAATTAATCGTCAGGAGACAGATACTGACATCAAGAAAGTAAATAAATCAATGATCATTTTGTGTAGGTTATGTGGAAGCAGAGGCTCTGTGGAAATCAGGAGATATTTATTACTTTTTTCTTCCTTTGACATCCAAAAGTAGGTCAGATCCTCTCTGAGTGACCAGTCCTCACCAATAACCCTGGCATTTCCAATACAGATGACAGATGACTCTTATGTAGCTTTCATTTAAAATTTTTGTCTACCTTCTTTTGATTCTGAAAACCAGAATTCTTGGAAGGCACAATTTACTCAAATATCTAAAGTCTAAAATAGATCAAATTATTTCCCAATCAGCTTCTCCTATCCCTACCAAGA
The DNA here is from genome assembly GCA_030015415.1 of Cynopterus sphinx. NCBI lineage: Eukaryota > Metazoa > Chordata > Mammalia > Chiroptera > Pteropodidae > Cynopterus > Cynopterus sphinx. The sequence goes on along the minus strand of CM057389.1, from coordinate 46,122,790 downwards.
ATCTTACTTTCTCTCAACCAATATCCTAGCTTAAAAAAAGAAAAGAAAAGAAAAGAAAAAAGCTATTAATTTTAATACCCATCAGAGTCATTGTACTTCCTAAGGAGGTCAAAAAAAAAGGTAAAAAAAAAAAAGGAGCAATTATGTTTTTCAGCCACAGAAACCTGACACTTTGGACAGCTTAGGGTTTACAATACCAAACACGCAACAGATGAGCAGCAGGTTAAGGTGAAGCTCCCGTCATCTGGACACCTTGCTTCACCCTCTGATTTTGGGCCTTCCACCTTTAACACATCTACACCTGCCTCCCTCCACCCTGCCTTTAGCTTGTGTTGATCTCTCTAAGGAGAGTCAACATATCTTCAGCGGGAGTAGGACCTCGGAGACTAGCTGGGTAGCATCCACCTGTGACATGGCATTTCCTCGTAGGTACTCTGAGAATGAGTTTCTCAAGATGCTCCAGTGGAAAACTGCCCAAACCTTCTAGAAAGCTGCAGATTTTACCCCGATTAAGATTCACAACAGACATCTGCATTTTCTGAATCAATTTGACCTTGGGACCTATTTCAAAGTGGCATTATTAATATTCCAAGTATCTCATGTTCTACATAACATCTTCTGGAAAGTGTTGTTTATGCATTTGAAATCTTAATTAGAGTCTATGTTCTAGGTAACTCAGTAAAGTGGGTGAAATGTGCTTTCTGCTTGTATTGGCCCCAACAGCCCAGTACTTGTTCTTTCTGTGTGAATTTGCCACAGGTATTGACATACAACCCTGTGTTCACTGCTGAAATGTACTCCTGGAATGTATATTCTGTTGTCTTTTGTCGGGCCAGGTCTCTGAAAGTCTATCCTGCCCTCTTCCTTCTTCAGCCAGCTGTCACTCATCCTTTAAGGCCATTCAGTTATCACTTCCTTAGAGAGACTCACCCTGCCCCCACTCCCCACATACCTAACATCCCCCATCCCCAGGCTGGATTTAAGTGTCTCTCCTCCGCCCTCTTCTGCGCCCTTCACAAGTCGAAGCAAAGAGATACTTCTTTATTATTTATTGATACTGGCATTTAAAGGTGCTCAATCAACATTTGTGAATCAATAGCCAACTAGAATATTTGCTCCTTGAAGATAACTGTTATATTTTACTCATCTTTCTGGCGCTAGTACCTGAAAGAAAAGAGTAGCTAGCTGAATATATTTGTTTCACAAATACTTATTATACATATTATACAAACACCTAGCTCCTAACATCTCCTCTGCAGTCAATATATTAACTACCTGGATAAATTAATTTGTACATTAATAGAAAAGAATTGGGAAAGAGAAAGGGGGGATCTTCCAGTTGAATAAGTGAATTTGAAATATATAAGGGATATTCCTCTTGCAAACATTATTCCACAGTTGCTATCTGGTTCAAAGAACTTGGACATGAGGTAGGAGAGAAACAAGGAGGCCGCCTTTCTAGTTGTCATTCTCTGGTTTAGATCTGGGTTAGAGTCTACAAAAATTGTAATGCCAGGGAGGCCAATTCATGTGCCAAAGGGCCTACAGGTATCATCCCCCAGGCTAGGTGATATAGGGAGCCCAGATTTCTCAAAAAGATTTTTACCAATGTTTAATCTTAGATGACAATCTAAAAAAAAAAAAAAAATTGAGATCAGCATTTCTAGACCTTCCAGATAACCATTATTTTGGCAACAAAGTTGTTTGATTTCTGCTCCCAGAATTACAATAAGAAAAAGCAGAGTGATATGTAAATTTCTTGATGTAGTCATATCAAGTCACAGAACCTGTAAGCCTCAACTCACCTGGCTGACCTGCAATTACTACTGGGTGAGGGCTTTACATTGTCCAATGGTTTACTTTTCTGTGTCAGTAAATTGTGAACTAACTCATCAGACTTTAATAGAAACTGACATTTTTAAATACGAGGATTAATTATCATGATAAAAATGAATAAAGCTTTAGGAAATCTATTCCAGTCTTACAAATTTACTAGTATGACAAATATTGTAATTTCAATTTATAAAACAGGATTATCCTGAGACTGATCTAACAACCATTCTACCAAACACAAAGCTGCCCAGACACTTTAGAGTTCCTGTGAGCCAATCAGTGTCTGAGGTTGAGCTACTCATTGGGTGATTGAACACACGGGTGGCTTCCATGTGAATCTGACTGCTGGTCCATTTTTCAGGGGTCAGGGGATCAGAAATATATTTCTCCTCATCTGTGAAATTGCCCTTGGACCAAAATCTCAGGGTGCTCGCAAATGCTATTTGGGATGACAGTACCTTCTAAATTGGGAGCATTTAGAGTGGGTGGGGGGGCATGAATATATCGACTAATAAAATATTGTAGAATAATGATGAGGATGCCAAGGTTGGCAAGACAGTTTGTTTGAAGAAGCAGAGTATACAAACCATGTCAGAATACAGAACCAGTGCTGGGTGACAGTTCAAACGCGTGAATCTACGTAGGTCCCATTATAAACAAACTGATACTAAATATAAGCACAGGGTAAGATACAACTTTGGGGCTGAGCATCCTTTTAGTCTGGAAATGATGGGGACTTTGCCTGTTGGCCCCAGTTCAAAGCTCTAAGTAACGGGGTCTTCTCTCAGAATCTTGACATTGACACTCCTATGGAATGAGCCATAGGTGTGGAGTTATCTTCTGCCTGTTGTTCAGAGGGGTTTTAATGGGCTGCAAGGAACTGCTTTGTGAGCCATGATGAATCTGCTGCAGAAAGAGTAAATGAGAGCTGGAAGTAGGGCAGGTTCTTTCCTGCTGGCCTGGCACTGAATAACTTGGATGGATACTGGCTGAGGCAATAATGAGTCTTTTGTGATATTAACTGGTAACCACTTAGTGCTGTAGGGCCTGAGGCTTATAATCATACACCACTGGGTTTATGAAAGCTTAAAATCAATACAATAATTAAAATGTTGACTATTAGATGTTTTTTGAGAATTTTTAGTTTTTCTCTTTCTTTTTAGCCAGGGGAAATGAGAGTCGGGGAGAAAGAGGTGGAGGAGGAGGTCCTAATGGGCATCAAGGTCATTAATTATTAAAAATATCATTCTGGCATTATTTTGACTCACAATTTTCTTAAAGTTGAAGTTAAACTGTGCTTTTTAATGTTCAAATTGTTAATTTTAATGCTTAACGTTATTCATTTATACATTAATTAGAAAACTGAGGTGCAGGACCCTGAGACTTAGTTTTGCCCCTTATTCCATTTCTTGCTTTACTCTTCATTGTTCTAAAAAATGTGGGAAAACAGTCAATTGAATATATACTGTTTATGATCCATGAGAACAGGGAATATGTCTGCCTTGTTTACTGTTGTATTTCCAAGGCTTAATTCAGTGCCTGGCATATAGTCAGTTCTCATAAATTTCAATTGAATAAATTTCTACTTTTCATATCACATTGCTTCAAACTTCTAAAACAAAGTAATACCAATATATTCTACGTAACAGCAGCTCTGGTAAGCTTTATACCAGTTCCTGTTGCAGTGTTACATATTTAATTTTAGGTGCCAATTCATTTATTTAGATTAAGAAAAATAAATGAAAATAATGTGTTATGGGACCCCTTATTCAGTGTCTTAGTGATAAGTAGACATTCTTAATTTTTTTAGACTTTAAAAAAAATTCCTAACTTTATAACACATTATTGTTAGAGCAATTTCATGTTCAAAGCAAAATTGAAAGACAGGTACAGAGGTATCCCTTAACTCCTTGACCCCACATAGGCATAGATTTTCTTATTAACATCCCCCACTGTTGTTGTGCATTTGTTACAACTGATGAACATGCCTCATTATCACCCAAAGTGAACAGTTTACATTAGAATTTATTCATTCATGTTTTACATTCTATGGTTTTGGACAAATGTGTAATGACATGTATTCATCACTGTAGTATCATACGAAGTAGTTTTATGTCCTAAAATCCTATGCTGCCCCATTCATCCTTCCTCCCCAAAACTCCTGGCCACCACTGCTTTTTTTTTTCTACTGTCTCTATAACTTTGCCTTTTCTAGAATATAGTTGGGATCATAGAGTATGTAACCTTTTCAGACTGGTTTTTTCACTTAGTAATATAAATTTAGGTTTCCTCTATGTTTTTTCATGGCTTGATAGTTCATTTCTTTCCAGTGCTAAATAATATTTCATTGTCTAAATATAACACAGTTTATTTATTCATTCAACTACCGAAAAACATCTTGTGTGGACATAACATCTTTGAAAGAGATTGTAGAAAATTTCTTCTTTAAATGTAATTTCTTTAAGACAGACAGACCTATTCAGATTGTCTGTTTCTTCTGTTAGTTTTTGCTGACTGCATCTTTCAAAGAATTGACCCATTTAACCTAGGTTATCAAATTTGTTGAAATATACTTGTTCATAGTATTTTTTATTATTCTCTTAAGGTCCATGGGATCTGTAGTGATGTCGCCTCTTTCATTTCTGATATTAGTAATTTGTGTCCTCTCTCCTTTTTTGATTAGCCTGGCCACAGGCTTATCATTGTTATTCATTTATTCAAAGAACCAGCTTTTGGTTTTATTGATTTTCTTTATTAATTTTCCATTTTTAATTTTATTAATTTCTGCTCTAATTCTTAATATTTATATCCATATCTTTACTTTGGATTTAATTTGCTCTTATTTTTCTAGTTTCCTAAATAGAAGCTTAGATGATTGGTTTTAGATCTTTCTTCTTTGCTGATGTATGTATTCAATAATATAAATTTTTCTGTAAGCACCACTTTTACTGCATCTCACAAATTTTGATGTTCTATTTAAATTTTCATTAATTTCAAAATATTTTAGAATTTGAGATTTTTTGACACTTGTATTTAGTAGTGTGTTTTTTAATCTCTATGCATTTTGGGATTTTCCGGTTATCTTTCAGTTATTGATTTCTAGTTTAATTGCACTGTGGTCTACAAGTAGACTTTGTATCATTTCTCTCCATTTAAATTTAAGATGTGTTTTATAGTCCCAAATGTGGTCTGTCTTGATGAATGTCCCATATGAACTTGAAAAAAAATGTATATTATGCTAGTGTTAGATGAAATAGTCAGTGGCTACTCATTATATCGTTGATGGATGGCAAAGTTGAGTTTAATTATGTCCTTACTGATTTTCTGCCTGCTGGATGATGCATTTCCGATAGAAGGATGCTGAAGTCTTCAACTATAATAGTGACTTGTCTATTTTTCTCAGTATTTCTATCAAGTTAGGTTCTTGTTAACTAGTTTCTCTTGAAGACAGACCTTACCAAGTATGGGAGGCCCCTATGACTTTCAGCTCTTTATTTGTTGTTAGGACAGACTAGAAACTTCAAGGGTTACATACTGGACAAGAAAACATAACTTCTTAATTTTTAAGCATAAATGTGGCCAATATTCTGGGAGGTGGACTAGTACAAGGTCTCCACCCAGAAGAACGAGCGTGACTACCCAAAGCGACCAGATAATTTGAATTTGAGTTTGCTTTGAATTTGAGGCCTGTAGAGAGTACCAGTACTTGCTAGTCTTGGCAGAAACATAAAGCAGACAGAGAGAGTAGTGAAAGAAATAATGTCAGGACAAGGCATAAGGAGAAGCCAGGTCTCTGTAACAGCAGCTCCAGCTCCTAAAGTAGTGAATGCCCACTTAGCAGAAGACAGTGAGGAGTTGTTTGATCACAGAGCTGCTGTCAGAAACTGGACACGATGCTGTCCTCAGATGACATTCCTTTCAGGCCCTGGTGGCCTGGCAAGGTGAGGGCTGTCTCTGTTCTTCTCCTCTTCTGTCTCCTTAGCTAACGTAGAAGAGTTAAGTTCTCCTTTGTCACTAACATTCTAGAATTACACTGAACACAGTGAAACCTCATTGTTCCAAATTTCCAGTCATTCCATTTGGACTAAGCTGCAATTTATTTTTATTCAGAAAAAAAAAAATACTATATACAGCTCAAATTAAAAAGAAAGGGGGTGGAGAATTTTTTTAATATTTAAGGACATAACCTGTGAGTATGTTAACAAAACTATTTTATCTATTAAAAATTTATGACTCAAGGAACTTCAGTTAGGTAGAATGAGTAAGTATTGTTTACTATTATCTTTTTTAAACAAATATTTACTGATGCTCCCTATGAGCTAGGCACTGTGCTAAGTTACTGCTACTGTTTGAATGTTTGTGTCTCCTCACCCCTTCATATATTGAAATCCCAACCCCCAAATGTGATTGTATTAGTAGGGAGGGCCTTAGGGAGTTGCTTAAGTCATGAGGGTAGAACCTCCTTGAAAGAAATTAGTTTTTTACAAAAGAGGCTCCAGGGAAATCTCTAACCCCTTTTACTATGTGAGGATACAGCTAGAAGGCTGCAACTAAGAAGACTGTCCTCACCTGACCATGTTGGCACTCTGATCTTGGACTTCCAGTCTCTAGAACTGTGAGAAATAAGTTTCTGTTGTTTCTAAGCCACCTAGTCTGTGGGATTTAGTTATAGCATCCTGAAAGGCTAAGTCAGTCACCAGAACATAGAAACACAGAATCAATCAAATATAGCATGATATTGTATGCTAACTTGAAAAATAATGTAAAAGCGTAGCATAAGAAATATCTTGGAATGTTAGTTTTTGACACTACCAATCAGAGACTGATAGGGAAGATAGACAAATCAACAATTACTTGCTGTGATAAATGCTGAGATACAGGTATGTAAGTGTGTTCACAAGCACAAAGAAGTATTCTAGGAGTAGGGTTCAAAGAGATTTCCTGGGATGACAAGGTGCATAGGAAAAAAACAGGCCTCCTCCTGTGTGTTCCTCCTCTGTACTCTGCTACCACACTCACAACACTTCAGACACCAGAAGTAATTTCCCCTCACATGAAGCAATTCTCAGTGATGCCAGCTGGGTGTCTTATAATTCAATTCAATTCTGACATTAACCTGAGTTGGCACAGACCCCACAGGTTAAAGGCTCAGTCTCTTGAGATTGCTCCCCACTTCAGATGCTTATTGCAAGGAGTAGGTCCCCAGGTTACCCACAACTTCGGTCCAACTTGGCTATAAATCAGAGGTTCCCATGACCTTCTCCTCTTTAGGTTCAATTATTTGCCAGAACAGCTCACAAAACTCAGGGGAACACTTACGTTTCCCAGTGTATATATAATGAAGAATGTGATAAAGGATATAGTTAAATGTTCAGGTGAAGAGGTGCATAGGGTCCTGAGCATGGGATCTTCTGTCCCTGTGGAGTTGGGATATGCCACACTCCTGGATATGAGGGTATTTAGCAACCTGGAAGCTCCCTGAACCCATATCTTTGGAATTTTCAGGGAGATTTCATCACATAGGTATAATCATTCATTAATTCAACTTCCAGCCTCTCTTTCCTTCCTGCAGGATAGCAGATGGCTCTGCAAATTCCAGGATTAAAATCACGGCTTGGTTTTTTTTGGTGACCAACCCCATCCAAAGCATTGTCTAGTTAAAACAAAAGACATTCCTATTACCCAGGAAATTCCAAGGGATTTAGGAGCCCTGTGTCAAGGATGGGGCCAAAGATCAAACATTATAACAAAACATGCCCCTAGTGCTCTTAACACTTAGGAAATTGCAAGTGTTTCAAGAATATTTGCCAGAAACCAGGAGGATAAAGACCAATATATATTTTTTCTCTAGTTTTACACAGGTACTGAGGTTTAAATGATGAATCTAGGCAGCTAAATGTGGAGAGGGGAAACCAAAAAAAAAACGTATTTTTAGGAAGCTTCAAATAATTCAGTGGAACTGGAACCCATGTGGCAGGAATAGTGGAAAGCAGTCAGTTCTCATTACTCATGGTATTTATGTTATTTAAACTTGCCACAAGCACTGAATTAGTGTATAGTACTGAACCACTACTCCTAGGGCCAATGCAGAGTTAGGTTACTGCAAGACTCCAATCACATTTTCATCAATTGAAACTCTATTTGTATCATATCATTGCATTTGCCAGCATCCTTGTAAAACAAGGCAGTCTTGTCCATGTTGGAAAACTATTCTTCCACATGACATTTTTTTGTATAACATTCAGCAGGTACTTTTTAAAATTTTTCTTCAGCCTCCCGACTTCTTTGGCCACACTTACCTCAGCACTTTACAAATTTGAAATGGTATTCAACAGAGTGCTTGAAGTCATAGCCAGAGCAATTAAACAAGAAAAAGAAATAAAAAGACACCCGCATTGGAAAGGTAGAAGTAAAATTATTTCTGCTCACAGACAACTTGATTTTACATGTGTAGAAAAACCAAAAAACATTCCACAAAAATACCTGTTAGAACTAATAAACAAATTCGGCAAAGTTGCAAGAAACAAAACCAACACACAAAAATCAGTTGTATTTCTAAACACTAGCAGTGAATAATCCAAAAAGAAGTAAGAAGATAATTCTATTTACAATAGCATCATAAGATAAAATACTTAGGAATAAATTTAACCAAGAAGGTGAAAGACTTGTACACTGAAGACTATAAATGTTGCTGAAAGAACTCAAAGACACGAACAAACAGAAAGACATGCTGTGTTCAATGACTAGAGGGTAAACATTTTGAGTCAATCCTAGCCAACGTAATCTACAGGTTTCATGCAATCCTTATCAAAATCCAGTATCATTTCTTTGCAAAAATAGAAAAATTTATCCTAAATTCTTGTGAAATTTTAAAGGACCCTGAAAAGCTAAAATAGTCTTGAAAAAGAACAAAGTTGGAGGTCTCACACTTTCTGATTTCAAAACTTACTACAAATCTGCAGTAATCAAAACAGAATGGTAATGGCATAAAAACAGACATATAGACCAATGAAATAGAATAGAGAGCCCAGAGATGACCCCTCACATAGATGATCAAAGGATTTTAGCAGGAATGCTAAAGCTATTCAATGGGAAAATATACTACAACGTGGATGAACCTTGAAGACATGCTACGTGAAATAAACCAGACACAAAAGAACAAATATTGTATGATTCTACTTATGTGAGGTACCTAGAAGAGTCTAATTCATAGAGACAGAAAGTAGAATAGTAGTTACCAGGGCTAGGGGTGGGGGATGAAAAGTTATTTAATAGCTATAGAATTTCAGTTTGGAAAGATGAAAAAGTTTAGGAGATGGATGGTGGTGATGGATGTACAACAATGTGAATGGAATTAATTACACTGAATGAAAAGTAGTTAAAATGGTAAATTTTATGTTATGTGTATGTGTGTGTGTATATATGTGTTGTGTGTGTATATATAAGCACACACACACACACACACACACACACACACACACATATATTTACCACAGTAAACACAAGCAAAACACAATAGTCCATACATGGTAGCATGGTAGGCTCTCAAAGAACATTGTGGCAGAGAAGTTATGTGCACACATGAGTTATTGTTAACACCCTGTAATCCTATTTGCCACACGAAAAATAAATGTGAAATCCAAAATTATATATTATAATATTCTGTTCCCTTCCTTAGAAAAATGAACATTTCATACCTTGGCTTTTTTTTTTTAGAAATTCTAAAATTTTTAAGCAGTGAACTTTTATACAGTATTAAATTTCCATTTGATTATAATTAATCTATTCCACATATTACATGAAATAGATTGAAAAATTAAGATACTTTTAAAAGATAATTATTTCCCTTTTCATCAGCAGCTGCAAAATATTTGAAGGGCGAATTTTTAAATATCTGCACAATTCTATAAAGTCTTTACCCACCCTATTTGCAAATGTCTAAACAGTCCTCACAGTCACTGGAAAAGGAATAATGAATACCAATTTTCTTCTTGCTGGTTTCAGAACTGAAAAAATTTTTTTCTCTATGCAGCAGAAAATTCTTAACTAGCTCACAAAGCTATAATTGAAGTTTATTGAACTGATAATCCCATTAAGAGATCAGAATAAGAAGCCAGTTGAAAATTCAATTCATTGTCAAAATATCCTGAAGCTTTGCCAAAATCTTATTCTAAATCCAAATTATATCTAAAAGGATGCTCAAAATCTCAAATGATGTTCTGTGTTTTTATTTTTATGTTCCTTGTCATTGCTATTTTTATCCTGGGATGGAAATGTTTCTGTACTCCCACACAGTCCAATTTTCAGTGACATTTCTAATTAAATCAAACTCAAGCTAGAAAATCTTAAAACAAGGCCTTCGTTCTATACTATAACCTAAAACAGAGACATGAATAAATAACAAAAGTCAGCTCTCACTCATGCAAACCAACTGGGCATTAAAACACTCAGATTTCCTTGTATATTTGCATGAAACATGAGTTAGATCCTGTAATAATTAATTAGTGAAAAGGTCAGCAATATAGACTTAATTATGCCTAAAATCAGAGGAGGCATTGTGCAATTTTTTCAGCATCTCACTAACAATAATAGACGCAATCATTCCTATAAAATATTACCCTCAACTTATTGAAACAAGCTATTTCTTCAAATTTCTTTCTCAGTTCTTTCTGGAGCTTATCAAGTTTATAAAAAAATAAGAGTGCATTATATAGCAATAATTGCTCACTTAACACAATTTAGGAAATAAGCTTAAGTCCTTTCTGATACCATAAATAATTGTCAATAAATGGAAGATTTAATTACAAAATAAAATTATAAAGTCACCATAAGAAAATGCTCTTACATTCAGAAATGCCTACATATTAAAAATAAAAATTATGAAAAACAACAAAACATAGATTTTTCCTAGTATGTATGAAAAAGCTCAAAAAAAATGACAAAAATATAAACAATGTTCTTTGTGGACTAAGCTCCAAAGGGGAAGGGGGCACTGCCACAAATGATTATACACATGTTTAGGAGTATGTCTTGTCATAAAATTTTGAGAGTGAATTTCTATCATTAAAATGTTTTAAATCCTCTTAGAAATTCGACTTTATGCTCAGGAAAACATTCAGGATATCTGGAAAGACTTACTCTTTTAACAAACATTTATGAAAAGCTAACTACATGCCAGGCACCTGTGAAGGACAGAGTTGGGTCACCAGGATCACCCTTTAGGAAAGAGCTGTTTCCTCCAGCTGTCGGCCTCTGCAGCAATGGCCTCAGCTGCAGAGCCCCCTCCTCCAGCAGGTGTCACCTCATGACTAATGGAGACAGGGTATAAACACGGGTATAGAGGCCCACCCATTCGGCCCCACATGGTGTGACTCCAATACATCATTTGACCTCAAGAGCTGAGGCAGCCAGGCCAGCACTGCAGCTGGGCTCTTGCCTCTGTTTGGCCTTGCTTCTGCCTCGTGCCTCCCACAGGTATTGATCCGAAGGTTGCATTTTGATAAGCAGCCTGCACTCCAAATTCTGCCTAAGGGTCTGCTCCCCACAAAACTTCATCTACAACAGTTCTCTTCTAGAAGCTAGGGACACTGTGGTGAACAAGATAAAGACCCCTGTTCTTGGCACTTAATCTGGTTTACAGGAAATAGAAAATAAACTTGTAAACATAAAGATGAATAACTGCAGAGAGTGATAAGTGCTGTGAAGAAAACAAAACAGGATAGTTTGAGGGAGCATCCGAACCTGGGGGGCAGGGAGGGTATTATTTTGATTGAGAGGTCAGATAAGGAAATAACATTTGAGCAAAAAAGAGCCCGCCAGGCAGAAATATGGTGGTGGACATTATGAGAAATTGCAAGAATAAAGACATTTTGGTATAATTAAATAAAATTTTAAAGCTATTGGGAGAAAATATCAGAGAATGCCCAGGTATACAAAATATACTATAAACAAAGAGAAGGAGTAAACCACAGACCGGGAAAAAATATTTGCAATGCATGTAATTGACAAAGAATTATTGTCCAAAACATGTAAAGCACCCTCCAATTCATACGGTGCTAATGTTTCATTTCTGTTTAAAATGATTTGAAGTAAGATGAAAATGTTGGCTGAAAATTGAAATTCAACAAAATGAATGGGGAATGAGTTTGTATTTTCATTGGTATCTGCATGTTATTAACACCGGAAATATTTTACAGTTTTAAAAAGGAATCCCATTTACCCAGAGTTTAGGGGACAAGAGAAAGAGATTGCAGGACAGTTGCTGTTTTTCAGTCTGATCGTAACAGGAAACAGGTGGAGGGGCTTAAATACAGAAGCGAGATCATGATTTTAAAAGTCTGTTTGCCATGTTCATTTGTTGCTTTCAGTTTTATATCCCACATATGTGTGAAATCATGATCTCAGGCTTATTTTGTTTACCATGATAATCTCAAGATCCATCCATATTGTCTCAAATGGCAGTATTTCACCTTTTCTTAGGGCTGAGTGAAGTTGGGTCATTTCTTTCCAATATGTGAGTGAAGTAGACTAGGGATAGGTCTTCACTGGGGTCTCAGATGGGGTGTTTGTACATTCATTGTTACTGAATTAAAACAGGATGAATTCTAGGGAGACTGGCAAAGCGAGTGCTCACAAATACTGGTTGATACGTTTCTGGAGAGACTGGGAACAGATTGGAGTCGAGACCCCATCTTAATGGGCTCTAGCTGTTTGACTGAGTGTGTCCAGCCCACCATGTGCCACATGTGTGAGTTCAGACTCCACCAAGATGACTGTAGCCTCAGCCACTGTGTGACTGTAACTGTGAGAGATGCTAAGACCCCATGACTGTTGTTGGCACAGACCCCTGAGTCTGGGGTGGCTTGTCTACAGAAACAGATAAATAAAAGTGCTACCATTACTCATGCTCAACTTTACTTTCTTCTTCCTAATCAATGGGCCTTTAATATTTATTTGGATTAGTTAATAAATTTAAATTGTTATCACTTTACCTATGCAGAAGTAGCTTTTAACCTAAAGGCTTCGCCTCTGTCCTATGGATCAGTTGAACACACTTTGATCTTTTGAAAAATCTGCTTTTGAGAAAATTCAAATTAACACTGTGATCTTTTAAAAGTCAATGACATAAAAGTCCAGAAAAAAAACTACCTGAAAATATCTTCATTTCCAAAGTTCTACATGACATCTTTACAAAAGAATAAAGAAATACACCACTAGAAAAAAATTAAGGCATATTATGACAATCTTATCATAATTTTAAGTACAAAACTTTCTTTTTTATTGTTTAATGTTATTCACTGAAATGTTAATCTATTTCTTCTGTCTAAAAAGACTTAAAAATAGAACTTGCCTTCTTCATACTCTGCTGAGCCGCTCTTTTAGAGTTGCTTTGTCACTTAATCTGTTCAGACATGATAATTCATTTCTCTAAATTAAAATTACTTTCCAAATGTCACTATCATTTTCTAGCTTTCATGGCCACGTAACAGAATACTAATTATGTAATCAATGGAGCCACATACTTTTTATTGGACAAAGTAACCATACAGAGATGAAGAGATCGCTTTAACATTATTACATTGCAAAAATAAACAGAAAGTGCATTTCAAATAAAGTCGGGAGGCTAGAAGAGAGACCTCTCACACATGTGTCACTCAATGCATACTGGTGACCCCAACAGGAAGAGGGTACTTTGCTCTCAGCAGAAGGGAGAAAAGGTTCTTCCTTGCCCTTAATAGCTCACCCGATGGGAGGCTGCCACAACTCAGCCAATGAGACATCACTACGCTTCAAAGTTTCAGTTTCCTTCAACAGACTCTTCATTTAGAACAACTCCTCCCAAGCCCATAAAAAAGCATTTTTCTCCTTTGTTTCTTTGGATTCGGCATCATTTGCCTTTAGCCCACATGTCTCAAACTGCAAAATAAACCCACTTTGCTCGAGAAATATTTGGCTATTTGTTTAAGGTAGGCAACATCTAACTCTGTGTGTGTGTGTGTGTGTGTGTGTGTGAGAGAGAGAGAGAGAGAGAGAGAGAGAGAGAGAGAGAGAGAGAGAGAGAGAATCTGACATTATATAAGTCATTTCTGTGAAGCGAGGACATTTGACAACATGTCAAACATTTGACAACATTTGAAAATATGTCCATCAGGTCTCAATTCGTTAACAGTTTTTGGTTTCTTGGAGATCATTGCACATCCTGTCATCTATCTCCCAACCATATACAAAGAATTTTAAATGTAGTGTATCGGTCAGTTATTGCCAGAATAATGCGACATCACTCTAAAATTATATGACACATTGCAATAGGTATCTATTTCTCAGCCATGCATCTGAGGGTCAGCTGAGGTGGCTCTGCTCCATGTGACCATTCCAGAGCCATGAGACTCATTATGTTCTTTTCATGAGAACGGCAGAATAAAAAGCCCCAAAGTGCAAGCATGCTTCCAGCCTCCACTCATTGGCATTCTAACATCCTATAGGCCAAAGCAAGCCACATGACCCAAAATCCAGAGGTGTAGCCATGGCAACCATGTAGATGTCCAATTCTACTATAAGAGAGTGAAGCATTGGGACCAAAACATCAATCTACCGTAGAGGGTAAATGAGGACAGTTATATGCCCTTGAGCCCTGAATTCTCTACTTGTTCTAGCAGGATACACATCTACCTGTAGTCATATATCCTGATACATGCCAAACCCTGAAGCCCAGCCAGGTCAGTTCCCTAGTCTTTACTTCTTATTCAGGTCCCATTCCAAGTAAAAGGTCAAACTTCTTCTCTGTCTAGACCTGATTGCATGATACAATAGTAGACTGAACATCACGCCACTCACTATCTTCAGATATTCTAAAGGGATGACCTCATATGAACTTTTCTCAGAACAACACAATGGAATATATAAAAGAAGTATTAAAAGCATGATTTTGTACCATTTATTGACAATTTAATATATTTTAATATATTACAAGGACTATGTTGAATATTTGGTAGAATTACTTGACAAGACAGGAGGTATCTGGATGGACTTAAAACGTGAATTACCATCTCATGACTGGGGGTTCTGTGCAACCAAATTTTATATCCACTTCTAAATCCTAACTGAATACAGTAAACATAATTTTGGCTGCCATTCTTCTGGTAAAAGCAGAATTGATGAATGTATTAACAAGAGGTATTTTGCCCTTTTAAGCCTAAGTTGTTTTTTTTATTATTATTTCCTGGAACTTTATAATTTTAGTAGAGAGACAAAGAGAGAAGAAAAATGTGGAGCTGATTTATTGAAATTGTAGATTATTTTCTGCTACAGGATACCCAGAGCACCCATTTCCTGTCCTTTCCAGCTGTGTTCTTCAACTGATCTTTTGTTTAGTGAATTATGCCAGATCCTTCGAAAAGTTAATGTTTCGCTTAAGTTTTCAGAGCCAGTTTCTCTTGCTTTCTACCAGGAGCCCTGACACATAGGTCTCCCACATGAGTGAGCTAGCTAAGGTCACACAGAAAGTCACCAGTCACTAAATAACGAAGGTCCTCCATGGGAGGGTGGGAAGACATTTTTCATCTCTGCTTACTTAGTGCCTAAAACAAACTCCTGGAACATAACATGTTATAGACAGAATGTGTGTGTCCTCCCAAATTCATATGTTAAAACCTAACACCCAGTGTGATGGTATCTGGAAATGGAGCCTTTGGGAGCTGCTTAGGTCACATGCGGAGCCCTCGTGAATGGGATTAGTGCCTTATAAAAGAGACCCCAGATTGCTCTCTGGCCCCTTCCACTACTGGAGGACACAGTGAAAAGACAGCCACCTGTGAACCTGGAAGTGTACTCTCCTTAGACACCAGATGTGCTGGCCCCTCATCTTATACTTCCCAGCTTCCAGAACTGTGACAGATAAATTCTGTTGCTTACAAGCTACCCAGTCTATGCTAGTTTATTATGGCTGCTTGAAAGGACTAAGATGATATGTGATTAATTTTTTTCCAGAGTTCCATGCAGACCTCTGGCTCCTTTCATTTAAAGATGACACCTATCATTCACCTTCATCCGACCACTATTCTTCAACTTCCCCGAGTTCAGCAAATTTTAACCTAAGATGATTAGGAGCTCAGACGATTTCTCAGCAAATGCTCAATAACCAAAATTATTCTATGAGGGATTATGTTAAATTTGGGGCCTTATATTAATAAGATGTATACTAATTGCAAAGAAAGTTGCCCCAAGAGAAAAAATATCTATCAAAATTTCCTTAGCCTGGAATGGAAATATCTATAGAATGATAAATGTTGTCTATAATACTTTGACATAAAGAAAACTGAGGCTTTTTTAAATCTAAGTTAGCTTCAAAGAAAGTAAGGAGATTATTCTAAAACCATCCTGGGTATTGTCAGTTGCCAAAATAGCTTGAATAAGATTTAGAAATAAATTCTTTCCTTAATGAAATATACTTTTTATCTACAAAATAAAATTCAGGTGCAACATCAAGAGAAAAACTGAACTTTCCAATACAAAAAATAAAAATAAAAATTTGTTAATACTGTTTTAGAAAATTAAAAACAATTCTGTATCATTTATGGGGATTCTACTTACAATCACTGAAAAGGGGGAAATATAAAAAAATATGAAGAAAAAGTATTCATAATTTTTAAGTATTAGGACTCTTTCTACTGTAGGTAACAGGAAATCCCAATTCCAATTTAGCAAAGAGGAGATATATTGGCTCCTAGAACTGAAAAAGCAGGCCTTGATTAGCCTCTGGCGCCAGCGGATTTGAGATCAAATGGTGTTACCAGAACCAGATTTCTGTCTCACTGTCTCTGGCTTTGCTATCTGTGAGGCTGGCTCCCCTTTCTGGGTGGGGCTGAGTGGAACCTCTTTGGGGGTGCAGTGTGGCTGCAGTCCAGCCATTCCAGCACCACCTTACGTCCAGTTCCAGATCTTGTGGGACAAGAATCTGCATCCCCAATAGCTGAAACCAAAGCTTCAGAACTGTGTTGGCTCTAAATGGCCCTGAATGGCCCCAAATCTCTCCCAGGTTCGGTGAACTGATGGACTTGGGGGACCAGGGCTGATGCCTGCCTCCCAGGCTACGTGGACTGCAAAGAGTGGAGAACTTGATGCCAGAATGAGAACTAGAGCAGATGTATGAAGGAGAAGGCATGAGAATGGGAGAAAAATCACAAATGTCTGATAGTAAAATGCCATCACTGAAAGATAACTATTAGCATTTTATTACATGCGTACACACATACACACACGCATAAGAAATTAGAGTACTTAAAAAGTGGTTTATAGAAACCAGACAAAAAATTCTTAATTTTGTATTATTCCATTTATATGAAATTGTAAAAAAATAATTCTAAAAGATTAGTGGGTGCCTGGGGCTGGAAGAAGGAAGATGAGAGAACTGTTCTATGTCTTAATTATGATGGTACTTATACCATTTGTCAAAACTCATAAAACTATACTCTCCAAATGTGTGAATTTTATTGTATGTAAGTTATATCTAACTAAAGTTTAAAATAAAAAACTAAAAAATAAAAACTGATTTATAGTCTTTTCTTTTTACTTTACAATATGCAATAAGCATTGTTGTAGGAGAAGAAGCAATCTTCAATTTGACAATTAGCACATAGTCCAGAAATCATAGAATTAATAGAACTATGTTAAAATTTCAAATCAAACTCAGGAACGTATTAAAGACTGTAAAATGTAAAAAAAAATAAGCCAAGATTATTAATTTTTCTATGGATGTCAGAGCTACTAATCTATCAAATCCTTTGTATGTAGCTTCTGAGCAAATTGTTCGTGACTAATTTTAACATTTTCCTTAATTCGTTCAGGAGATAAGTATAATGAAAACTAAAGTAGTAGTCCAGACAGGGCCAGAATCGAAAGACAGAATAGGCATGATCAATTATTCTTATTCATTTTACTTGACTAATAATCAAACTTCTCCTCAGTCAAAAACAGCTCTGATATAATAATACCGTCCTGGGCAGGGACCAGTGGTAACTGATATGAAGTACAGCAGGAGCAGGATTGGTTAGAAAACTCAAGTTCACATTAAAGTGACAACTAAATAGCAAATATACATATGCATCTGCTATCGACTGGTTAAGAATAAAACCTAATTCAATGCTGCCAACAGCGTATTCAATTTCTCTTGTATTTCCACAAACACCATTACCTAAAGGGTCTCATTACTCTTCCTATAATCCCCTGTTTTAACAGAATTTTGGGACCTTGAAACTGAGGGTGTGTAGCACTCACAGTACACTACAGTAGAAGGTGCTAGAGATGAGCTCTGTGGTGAAAGGCCAACACGATCTGTTTCTTCCAGATATTGCAGTGAAGGTCATTCCTCAACTGTGTCAGCTTGGGAACAGAAATATGTTTACTTTGGTATTGCTAAATATTTATGTGACATTTGAGATGATCAAAAATCTCTAAAACCCTTTTACATGCCGTCTCTCTCAGTGACTTGCCTAGAGTGACCTTTTTATATACATTTTTACAAATGGAGCATCTAAGTCAGCATCAATGGGGATCTCAAAACCTTGCCTCCAGGATGAGGATTCATGATTCCATCTAAGAAAGAGAAAACCATTCTGGATTTGGAGCAGGAAAGAAAGATTTTAGCAAAAAATATAAATTTTTTCTTTTAGAAAGGTAGAATGGACTGGTGAACGGAGAAAAAAGTTGAGGTAAATTGCAACAGGTCAGGCTTGAAATGACAAGGGCCAGAATGTGAATTTAGCATTTACAGGTGTAGGTGTAAATAAAAATAAAGAGACAGTCTGACAGTATCCATACAGAAAAGGTTTGACTCTCTACTCCTCTCCCAGTGAGTCAGGGCGAGAGTCACAGCTGAAGTGGGACAAAGCAATGGCATCACCACGTTGCCTAGTTAATTGGTTGGAACACATTTATGTATGTTGGCTTTTGTGTCTTTTTAATAAGCTTCCATCTTTAAAACAAACAAACCAAAAAAACTTCTCTGTTTCTGCCTTAAAAAGATGTTCTAAGCTCTCTGTGCTCTTCCTGCCCCAGCTCTGGAGTCGATCGTTTCTCTGGGGAGCCCTGGCACTCACAGTGGGCAATGATGTTATAGAGCAAGGTCCGAGGGCGAGAGGTGCCCGATGCCGCTGGAACATTTCTGCTTCCAGGACCTGTCAGGAGCTAACGCTAGAACGAACACACACACACACACACACACACACACACACACACACACACACACGAGTATGCACAAATGTGTATGCGTGCACATACATATGCATATTTTAGAATTCACAAACTCACACCAACACTCTCCCAATTCTAGTTCACCTCTGCAGGGATCTTCCTTGCCTTCTCTCAGGCCACACTCCAGCTTCCAGAAACATCAACTCATTTACTCATTTGCTCAATCCTATCATACAGCTAACCCAGTTGCAGAATTTCTTCACCCACACTACTACAGAACATAGGCCTAATACAAGTGATTCGGTATCTGCTTGTCGTTTTTTCACACCATCACCACCACTCCATGTCCCACGTCTGAGGGTCCATGGTCAAATACCATGTTCTTAAACTACTAAAATTCATCTCTCCCTTCTTTAGCGTGGTTGTGTGCAATATATATATATATATTACTAATACATATATTACTAATAACACACATACACACAGTTGTGTGTAATTAGTATATCTCTTAGTTACCTCTTCTTTACTAAAGGTAGTTTACGATGCAAAGCTCTATATAGGCTCTTTTGCTCTTTTCCATTTTGGTTTTCTTACTTGGCAACATATTCAGAAAATCACTCCACATCAGTTCATAGAGGTGATCTCATTCTTTGTTGTAGCTGCATAGTACTCCATTTCATCTATTCAACCTGCCCCCTATATATGAAAATGTAGGTATTTTCCAATATTTGTTGGGATTTGTTTTATTTATCTGTTTACATGTAATTTAACAATCATAATATTTTCTGGCTCAATAATGCTGAAAGTGTGAGTTTTATGTAATTTTATCTATTTTTGTTGTTGATTTTATGTCATTTGGAGAAGCTGTGGGGAGATTCAAAATCAGGGGGCCACCATTAACCTCCAGATTACCAACCGTAGTTTTAAATTTCAAAAATTGTTTTCCTTTACTTTTTATTCATAGCAATCTTGTTTTATGGATCAATAACTTTCCAAAGCTCTTGGAGGATATTAAGATTTGCTTCTTTTTTTTCTGACCTCTGAATTGTCTGTTTTCTTCGAAGTCAGTTGTCTTTTTCTTTTTACCGTCATCGTCCTTGAAAATGAATGGTTGCCCATTCTCATTTATGGATAAAGGGCTGAGTTGTTAAGGTGGGTATATGGCAGGGGTGTCCTCTGAGTGTCTGCAATCTAACCTCCTGGCTAAGACCCTCACCTGAATGAGAAGGTTGACTGCTATCTCCATGTCCATGGGTGCTACCTATCATTTGTCACAACAGGATACCTCCCCACACCATCCCTCCCACCAACAAAAAGGTTTTGCTTTGAGGTGCCTGCATCCGTACTCAGATCCCTGGGATTCCTCACAGAGCAGTGGACATTTTTAGAGGTTATTGCTCTTGTTCTATCCTAGAAATAATAATGACACAAAAAAATGAGAATGAGAGCCCAAGCTCAAAACACTTCTCTAGTTAACTCTTTAATTAATCACCTACTAATTCTTACCCTTTTTCTCACCAGCTCTTAGTCTATAGTCTTTCTATGGCTTTGGCACTAGCTGCTCCCTCTATTGTAGATACTTTCTCGAAATTCTTTTGGAATTTAGTTCTGTTCTAGTTAATCATTCATCATTATCCCTTTGGTTTTCCATCTTCAAGAAACTGGTTTAGAGATCTGATCTGTTTTCTTCTCCCATCTCAGGGCTATCATGATGTAACTCTTTTAAATTTCCTTATAGTTCCTTCAGTGAAATGCATGGGGGTCAATGTGAATATTTAGTTAGATGAGCTTACATAATTTCTTTTCCCTTAGAGCGTGGAAAGCATGATTAACTCTGCATGAATGGTATGGAGTGAGACCTCACTGTTTATGGCAAGTGTTAATGCACTTGAGAGTTTTCACCCTGGGCAGGAAGTGTGGTTTACAGGAAGCATGTTATTAGTTCTGCTGAGGCTGGAGACACAAGGCAGTGAAGATGAAAGAGCTAATGGAGTGAAAGAAAAGCTGGGTTGGTTGTCCTGGCTGGTCCAGAGGTTCCTACTGGAATATTTTGCCTTCAAGTAAGCTCATCCCTAGAATATATAAAGGGGTTTTATAGGATAAAAGAACCATAAGTAGATACCAAGAATTCAGCCTCCTCGTCTTCCCACTTTCTAATGCTTCTGTTCGCAGAAAACACCTGAGGACTCGGCTTATCTCACTGCACTAATGATACCCATCATCCACACTTGGTAATTTCACGTATGAAGTAGAGTCTCCTGCAGGATTCAGATACCAAGAAAAAACTACGCTGCTTTTTCTACTTGTATATCACTCCTGCACAGCGTCCTTCTGTAACAGCAGCAGTTATATCCCATTTAAACATCTTTATTAGATTAAGGGAAAGGTTGACTGATTCTCAAAGAACATTCCATTGAAATGGTAGTGTACTTTTTGAATCTAATTTAAAGGATTTCATGAAGAATCACTTCTATTTTTTAGCATTAGCTGTAAAATCTGAAAGATCCTAGGAAAGAAAAGCTATTTTTTTTTTCACGGGCACAGAGAGAGAAAAGGTATTTTAACATTTGACAATGACCAACACTCCAGTACTGCTGAATTATCCTGCATTCGCTGTGCAGAAAGAACTGGAGAGAAGAGATCCCTACCCCTTCGGCTCTCTGTGGGGTTTTCATCTCTGCATGTTGCATTGTGCCTGCCGTGGTGATTGACCATCAGTGTTGTCCATTGCTTAGTTCTTATTTCCTTTGGTTTTTTTAAATCCCTGAGTGAAGTGTCTAAATATTTATTTATTTTCTCCTTTCCTCCTGAAGTTGGACTTGCACCACTTTGCAGGTTGCTCATTAATGACCACACATAAAAAGTGGGGGATCTCAGGCTCAGACAAGAATGATTTTCTTACCCAGGAATCTGACTCACAGCCTCTTTATTCAATGCCCCCCCTTTTTTTTGAACTGCAATGTGTCATGTATTAACTTGGATTCAAATTCGCAGAAAAAAAACGTGTCCCTGTCATAACCATACATAAAAAAGGAGAGGAGGAGTTCTCCATATGAGTTTCTGATGCCATCTCAAATTTTTTGATTTTTTTTCCTCTCTCTTTTTTTCTTTCCTACCTGTTCATCTGTCACATTGCATGCTGTATGGATGAGTGTTTCAAAAAGACTAAAAGAACAGATAACATAAAGTTGATGAAAGCTTACCAAACTCCAGTGAAGTCTTTGATATAAAGAGAGTTCATAAAAATAAATAAAGTGGATTTAGAATTTTCAACTTCAAAGCCTTATCACTGTAACCCTTTAATCAAAGATTAAAAATGTAGTAAATAGCCTTCTGGCTCATGACTGTGAGGAGCTTATGAAGTCTACTTTATTAAGTGTCCAGCAGTCTGCCTGTTAAATATTTGTACTCAGCGTTAGAGAACAGCAGTTAAAAACATGGGCTTCCTAGACAGAGACACCAGCCATCTAATGCGTCTCTAACACTTACTGCTTATATGATTTGGAGTATGTTACTTAATATTTCTGAGCTTTATTTTCTAAAGTATAAAACGGAGTAGTAGTAGTAGCAATAGTAGTAGTAGTAGTAGTAGCAGTAATAGTATCTACTTTATGGAGTTGTTACTAGGATTAAATTAGGTAGTGTATGCGAGGTGCTTAGCAGAGAGTCTGACACATAGTAAGTGGAGGAAAATACTAATAAACACAAAAAACACCCTTTGAATAGTATTTATATTCTATTACAAAAGATAACTTGTGAGCTTGCTACCCTTGATTATTTGCTCTTTCAATATCTTTATTTTGTGAATGGAATTTTTATACTCTAGATGTAACTTCTAAAAATGCTTAATGAAATATATTTTTCATACTGTGAGAAAGTATGAAAAAAAAAAAAAAACACACAGAGAAGAGAAGCAAAGCAAGAAGCATGAACTGAGAGAAGTGAGTGAATACTAAATCTGCAGGATGCTCAGTAGTGAACACCATCCTGAAGCCTGGTGCACAAAGGGGACTGGGGACAAAAGTCTTTGGCTTTGTAGAGAAGGAAGCTGGATCAAAGTCCATTCACTTAAAATCAGGATCCTGGAGGAAATGTGCTCTCAGGAACAAGACAAACTAGGAAAATAACCTTCCCACAAAAGCAGTTGTCAAAAAAGCTTTCTGACTTGGCCTTGGTTCTAGTTAGAATTAAATTAAGAAGTCTTGCCTGGTAATGTTTGATTACTGTCCAGGCCTTGTTTGTGTTTAGGGCCTGATTTACAGTCTTTTCATGGCCCTATAAACTATAAAGCAAAACCTGTAGTTTAAATTGTATGCAAGTTTATAATTTCCCAGGTAATGTCAGGAGCAAACTTAAAATTTCCCTGAAGGTATACATGCTCAAGCCCAATTTTAAAGAATTCTCAGAAGCACTTCCAGCAAATATAAGTTCAAATAAAAATATAATAAAACACATAAGAAAATAAAGTCACCATGAACAAGAATCAGAAAAAATAACCAACAACAGAATCAGATCTGCAATAACATGACACTAGAATTTTCAAGCACAAAATACAAAATAATTATGTTAAATGTGTTTTTTAAAAAATGTAAAATGACAGGAGCAAGAGACTATAAAAAAAATTAACAATCCTTCATGTTGCTTCTTTGCTTTATCACCTCTGTACTCAATCTGTGTATGAAATTCCCTCTATTGAAAAACTTAACGTGTTTTTTCTTTTCCTGGCAGGACCCAGAATGATTAAATAATATTGACTAAATTTTAATTTTTTAATTTTAATAATTTTAATTTTCTAAATTAAATTGCATGGAATGAGTTTTAGAGTAATCAGCATGGGGGAAAAAATGGAAGGAGGGAAAGAGCCCCCAATCAATTGAAAAACAGGCAAGAAATTAAGGAGACAAGTAAACATAAAAAATAAGAAAAATAAAAAGCATAAAATTATAGGAACAAATACAGATATATTAGTATTTACAATAAATGTAAATGGATTAATGAAATAATCCATCTCAAGTTAAATAGCAGAAATTTTCATGTAGGCAGTCAGAATTCAGATAAATGCAAATAGAAAGAGATTTATAGGAGATAAAAAAAATAAAGGTTGACAGTAAAAGGATTGAAATAGTTACATAAGGCAAAAGCCAAACAATAAAAAATTGGAGGTAGCTCTACTACCACTAGACAAAATAGAAATTAGGGCAAAATATTTTTTCTATATTATGATAAAAGTTTCAGCTCACCGGAAGGATTAAACAATTCTAAATTCATTTGTAACTAATAGCACTATAACTTCAAAAACACAAACAAAAAATGATAGGAGAAATGGGAAAATTTGCCATCACAAAAGGAGATTTTTGACACATCTCATAATGGCTAGAACAGCAGATTTTTAAAATAACCATGAGTCATGATTAACAAGCTCGATCTAATAGACCTACATAGAATGCTTAATCAGCAATTGGAGAATTACCCATTTTCTTCATACAGAAAACATTTCTGACAACTTCTACATCTTGAATTATTAGGCTGTGGCATAAACACAGCTCCAGCAGGATTCTACGGTTTCTATCAGCTGGCAAAGCTCCTTCTGCTGTTTTGCAGACTGAGCACCAGTGGCCACCTAAGCAGTCTAACTGGTTCAACATTTTTCGAACTGTTATGCATAATATCGAATTTCCTTGGGTCTCTGATGTTCTCATAGGTACTAACCAGTATTCCTCTTCCCTCGCTTCCACAAAGCTCCTCTAAAACTGCCCGTGTTAAGTAGAAGCCCAGGAAATCCTGGCCCATGTTGTCTTTCAACCAGGATGGATGCTTCTAGAATGTGTTTACTTGTCCTTAAAATCACTTACATTCCCTACCCTGCAAGCTCAATGGAAATAAGTTAAAAGACGGTTTTCTGTTTAGTAATTTATTTTTCATACAGTCTCTAAAAATTTTCATAAGCACCAAATGAGTTTTTCCTTTTTTAAAAATCTTCAAATAAATAGTCATGTGGTGCATTAAAGAAAACAACAATGATTTTGAATGACCCTAAAGTTTCCATATTACCCATTGTTATGAGGCATAGAAAGCCCTTGCTAGAATAATACCATCTGCCCGTGTGTATCACAGTCCCATGGTCAAAAGAGGTGATGAAACAAAGAGCTTACAATAAAGAGACAATGTTGACCTTTATCTGAGACCTGCTCCAGGAAAGCTGTGCCAGCTGAGAAACCTACCTATGCTTTCATAACTCTTATGTTTGAGAAATGGCAAAATGGCTGAGCAGTTAACGGGCAGGGCCACCACGTCCCTGTACATTCTGAGAGAAGACCCACTGCCGACCTTCCTCAACGACTCTTCTGTTTTCATCAACCCGAGTCTTCTCCCTCTTCTCTGAAATGTTTGTCTTTAACAAATGCTCTTCCTGTTGCAGTGGCATGGGTAAAATCATCTCCTTAACTGTCTGGTGCAGTTAGTCCGAATTAGTGATTTGAACAAGATTGGTCCCTGCCTTAGGATCCCCTTTTTTCTACTAAGTAATGAGGCCTCTTGAAGAGCCCCCTTTGGTCCATTTCAGAGTGGTGATGTGGGGACCCGAATGTCATCTCAGCTCTTGATTCTGTGTTCTGGACTCTTGTCCATCCATAGCATGATAAAGGTTTGATTTAGCTCCTTCTGAGTATGTGTTTCATATCTGGTGATGGCTTCTCCTGGTTTCATGGTCTCTTGTCATGATTTCCACAAATATATGAAGAGATTGGGTTCCTCTTGGTTGAAAGGCAACAGAGAATCTGATATGTTGTAGTCTTTTCTGTTTACCTTTTTGTCTGTTTTAATTTCAAATCAATTAAGAATTTGTAACCCCTGGGGATAAAACCCTCTTTGATTTAGACCAGATTTAATACAGTGAGATTTGTACTTCTGTGTTTATGCTTGAGCCATGGCTGAAAACTTTTAAATAAAGCTATAACCTCCCTATTTGCATCTGTTTATATGTTTATGTATCTGTATTTCAGAAAAGCCTTTACATCTCATTGTGTAAGTATGTCATATTTTCCTACCCTTCATAACGATCAATTGGGTTATAAAATCTATTAAAGAAGCCCATTTTGGTTGGCTTAGTCATAAAAAAGCACTTACATGAATTGAATATTCCTAAAATTTCCAGATATTAAGAGAATCAAAACTCCTCAGATATATCCAATGTTAAAAAAGAGGTATCATAGAAATAAACTCAAAAATGGTTTAAGAACTCAAATTCACATGATTTAAGTAAACCTTTGGCAAACAAGACTAATTTAATCATTTTAACTTAATAGCAGCTATGTATTTTTCATTAGATCAGTGTTAAGTATAATATTGAGGAAATATATTATTCTACTTGGGTATGTGTTTCCTAAACATACACAGGTTTGCTGACTGAATAAGGTAGCCTTACTGCTACTAAATGTTTAAGATTATGAAAAATATATATTGTGGACACTCTACAAAGAAAAAATGGACACCCACCCCAAATGTGGTTCTAACAAGAGACAGACAATGTCTCACAAATACCAGAAGGTAGGAAAAGGTTTCCTAGTCACAGAAGAAGGCTTTCTTTCTGGACACAGCAGGACAGGCCTCCTGAGTACGTCCAAATGGCTTGCAGGAGGACACAGAAGGAGACTGGCATGGGGTTTCCATGAAGGTTGGGGTGGGGCTGGAGTGAAGTTTCTGTGTGCAGGTGAGGCCAGCGTGGTTTGAACTCCCCACCAGCACTGAAGGAGGAAGCACCTAAGCCTTCTTATCTGCTTGCTCATATGTAGAACAGAAGAGGGGAAGGTGAGGCTTAAACACTGCCAGCCATCAAGCACCAGCGCAGGCAGGCAGGCTCTTAATCAACTTTTTAGGAAACTTAAAACTTTGTACTGATGTTAAATTGAATTAATCAATATTCATGGGATGCCAAGATCATTTCTAGGTAAGGTAGACTATTGAAACATTAATTACTAAGCATAATTTTAAGTCTGCCTATTTTTCCCTCTTATTTTTATGATAGAGGGCATACATTTGGGTCTGTTAAAGAGCATGTTTATTTTTGCCACTTTGAGAAGCTATGTACTCTCAGGGATGTTTATGTTATGGAAATGGGAGTAGTTTTAAGTAAAAGGACTGGTTTTTGCCAAATAAGAAGAGAAAAATGTAGAGCAAAACCTGAGTGAATATAGAAAGTTGAAGAAATTTTGCTGAAAGGAGATTTTTTTGTGTCATGGTCAAATCTGAGCACAATTTGATGGGTATGTTAGTTTCCTATTGTTGCTGTAACCAATTACCACAAATTTTGTGACTTAAAACAAGCCAAACTTATTATCTTTCAGTTCAGAAGTCCAAAATGGGCTAAAATCAAGATATCAGTAGAGCTGCATTTCTTCTGGAGGCATTAGGAGAGAATCTGTTTACTTGCCTTTTCTAGCTCATAGAGGCCGCCTGGACTCCTTGATTTCTTGCCCTTCCATCTTAAGTCAGCAAATAGCACCAGGCAGGGCTTTCTGGCACCAACTCTTCTGCCTCCCTCCTCTACATACAAATGATCATTGCGATTACATTGGGTCCAACAGATACTCCAGGATAATCTTGCTGTTTTAAGGTCACACGGCTGGCAACCTTAATTCTATCTGCAATGGGATTAATTGGCTCTTGCCACATAATCTAACATATTCACAGTTTACGGGTTTAGGAAGTGGACATATTTGAGGGGCCATTTTTTCTGCCTATCACAATGAATTTATCAGATTTTCAAAAGGAGATTTCATGTCCAATGTTATACTGGTACAAAAACAGAATTTGGTCTTCTCTCTGATAAAGTAGAATTTGTTGCCTTAGATTGTTGACCTGCTCTCAGAAGTGGTTGTAAAGGTTATTCCCACCTTCTGTGATAACCGCCCAGGTCCCTATCAGGACTCTGGGTTGCCTGGCAGTTGGCCTTTTTCCCCAGAATATGAAAATCCCCGTGAGCTAAAGCCCACGGACTCAATGGAAACCTAAAAAGACTCACCACCACTGCAGACCACACATGGGCAAGATTTCCTCCTGGATCCTGACAGAGAACCTTGTTTGCATCACAAAGTCCCACGAAATGCTCACTCACACATGTACATATCAGGGAGGTAGCTGTGACGGTGGACAGTGTCACCAAGAGCACTGGCATTCTAACCCAGAGCTTTGAGAAACTCAGCAAGTGGCCCTGTCTACCAGGAAGGTCTTCCTCCACCCACGTTTTGGCATCCACTTATCTGGGTAATATTAGAGCTCAACTCCTGGCTCTTTATTTTAATACAACTTTTGATATTAATATTTCTTTTTAATTTTCGGCATCTTTTCAAAAATACCTGATCCAGCACTCTAAAACACCCAATCTTTGTCACCACCACCTCCCATCAGATGGCTCAGGTGACTTTATAGGGACGACGCCAACAGGACTCTTTGAGAGACTATTTTCTAGCCCCTATTCTTCTCCCCTGCTCAGGAGGCTTATGATTCCCTCTCAGTTCTTCAGCATGAAATAACACTCACTGTCTTAAACAAAAGTGGAGACTGACAATGTTGAACTTTATCTGAGTCCGAGGCTCCTGGAAAGTAGCAACAGGGTCAAGAAATCTTTCTGCCACTTTGTGACCCTTTTGAGGTTCCAACAAATGGCCAATCAGCCAACAGCAAAGGATTTCGCCCTAGCAGAGATTCAGTTATATGACCTACCTCAACCTTTCCTCAATGACTTCCTTGTTTTTTTAATTCTAAGTTCTCTTCCTCTCCTCTGTGGACATTCATTCATGAACATTCTCCTTGTTGCAGTATCCTGAAGAAAACATTCTCTTAATGTCTGGTACATCGTCTCTTTCACAAAATCAAAAAGCCATCCACCCACAAATTGTCTATTGTCTAAGCTGACTTTGCTTCACTTGGAACCCCCACTCTTAAGAAGCAATGTAGCTTAATTAGTTGCTCAAAAGAAGGGGTCTGGAGCAAGTCTCAAACTTGGCCCTGCTGCTCACATCCTGTGCCTCAATGTATTCATCTGTACGTGGGGATGATGATGATGGAACCTACCTCACAGGGTTGTTATGTGCAGAGCTCATAACAAGTGCCTGCCTCGGAGAGCTATACGCACGTCTCCTATCATTATTTGAATAATATCTAAGGCTCCTCAAGTTCTTATATTTTGAGAAGAGTTTATTTCCTGTTCCTAGAAAATTTTATACTCACCTTTTAACCAACCTCAGCACATATATGGTGGGAGAACCATAAATATTGAATAACTTAATGGATGGAAGGGTGAAGGAATGGAGAGATGGAAGAAGAAAGGAACCATAAGTGAGGAAGTATTATAAGCATGACTGTTCATAAAAGATGACATTAAGATGGCTTTTTAATCAAATGCAGTTTGTCTTTCCACAGTTAAATTCCAAGCTTTATCTCACAGATGTGTCATTATGATTGGAAATCGAATCAAACACACTTCACTGAGGGAGTGGGTGCTACACCGGCAGCTGATATGACCCAGCACATTGGACTCAGTGTCCTAGGGTCAAGGCGTGCGAGTCAGCACGACCCATCTTCAATCAGCGGCAGCTGTCCCTGGTTCCTGGCCTTAGGGAAACAGAGTATAAATTAGAGTCTAGCCAGACTGAAATGCATCGCTGTCCAACTGCATGTGGAAACCTGAATTCACACTTCTCACCTAATCAGGAAGACAGAAACGCTTCCAACACGTAATCAGCCCCCTCATTCTTCACACGAAGTGGAGATACACAGACTTATTGGGCACTACATGTGGGAAATCATTTTAAACTTTAAAGCAGGCAGAACTGTGTGTCCTTTTAAAAAATTGAGCTGTGACATGATATTCAGTTGATGTTCGAAACCAAATCAGCATTCCAGGGAAACAGCCACGACTCTTGCCGTATACTGCCCCTTAGTGGATTCCCGTCTGACACAACCGCTGACATTAAAACCTGTGCATAAGCTTTCTCTTACCAGTGATGTTTGTTCTTCAATATTAACTTTAAAAATGCCCTTGCAAATACTAAATAATAACCCTCATAGCTGCTTTTTTGGAAAAAAGGCTTGTCTTTGAAGAATCTGAGGTCAAGGTGAAGGACCTGTTCATTGTCCCCCAGAGCCTGACTCTCCCTCAGTAGCTGCCAGAGTGTTGTCTCTTTTCTATTTTGGCCTGTCTCATTGGTGGGTCTCGAGTCTACTATCTTTTCTAATTAATTTCACTCTGAGGAAAAGGACTTTGTCAGAAGAAGCTCAAATAGCTTTTTTAAACATTGCCTCAACATTACTGGGTAAGCAAATAAGTATTTCTCCCCATTTTTCAACGAAAGTCACAAATCCATGGCAAAATTTAGAGTCAAACTTAGATGTTCCCATTCCTGGTAAGCCTTGGATGTGAGAAACTCTGATAACAGCAAGATGACTTCTGACACACCACGATTTGACTCGTTTGATTCAGAATTTGGCTGGGTGGACTGTTTCTTGTGTTTCGGTGTTTATTTCTCACAGCTTCGCTTTTAGTATCTGGATGCTACAAGCTTTTCTGTTGTTTTAAAATAATACCTCGGGGAGGGCTGTTCCCCAGAAGGTCATTATCTTCTTTATTTTTCTTTAGTAAACATTCCACAAGGAATTGGGAATTTAATGCACGAGATTTTTCTCAGGACGGAAACTTATGATGAATACTAACTAAACAGTAGGATTCTTCACAGGTAACTAATGTAATTGAAAAGAAAATGATCAAAGAACATTTCTGGGAGAAAAAAAGCTCTTTTTTTTCCTTTAAAGTAAGTATGACTAAAGTTAAGCTCAACTAGTCCTCTTAAATGTACATATCAAAATGTGAATTATTCAGTGGTAGTAACTAGCCTCTTTCTAGCTGTTAAAAAACCTTTTTAGAAACAGGGCTTTAAAATATTGCTCTAGCTATAATTCATCGCAAGATTATTGGGCACTGAAAATGTGCTTGTTATCTAATGAAGTTTTGAAATAACCCAGCATTTCAATTCACGCTATTTGATTTTATGTTGAAAGCACTTCTATATTCTCTTTGCTTATCGAATATTCGCTCGACATTCATGCAAATATAGGAAATTGTCTGTTGAGCTTATAACGATAACGTTAATTACATTTGAATATGCCACAACTGCACTTTGAGATAAATACCTTTACAGGATGCTTTCACATAAAGACTAGGTTGATTAAGAGAGGTTCTTGAAAATGGATGATTAAATTTGCTTCTAGTGTAATTTTTACATATTCAACTTGTAGTCCCTCATTCACTCTCTTGCTCTAAAAATATTCACTGAGCAACTACTATATACCAGAAAGTGTGTAAATATGGAGGATTTACACAGGAACAATTTTAGGGTCCTGCTGCTCAAGAGTCCAGCACTTAGTGGGAAAGTCAGATGAGTAAATAGATGATTAAAATACAATATAGTTAAATGTCCTAACAGAAGCATTTAGAGGTTATTATGAGAACAGAGAGGGAACATATAGCTCCAAGTGGGGATGTTTCACAGAAGTGGTAATATTTACATGTTCAATGATAAGTGAGTTTATTAATATTTACATGTTCAATGATAAGCTGTGATGAGCTTCTCCACATGCCAATACGAGAGGAGAGGGGACACCAAAAGCATGGCTTGTGAGGGAAATTGCAAGGCCAGCCTGTGGGGAAGGGAGTTTGCAGGGTGGGAGGGGTCTTATGTTTCCACAGGACAGTTACTGGAAATAGCTGAAAAATTTAAGCAGGATAATGGCATGATCAGATTTTAACTTTAGGATGTATACTCTGCTGGAGAAAAATTGTGAGAGACATTTCATTAGCTTTAGGGAAGCCAGTTAGGCAGATTGGTGTGTGGGGAGGGGCCGGTAATCTAAAGGTGAGATGAGAAATGCGAAGCCAGGAAGGGCAATAAATTCAATGAAATAAGTCGTAAGAAACTTACATTTATTTTTTTTTTTTGCCTGGTTTATACATTCTCTAAATCACAGCAAATTGTTTTTCAGGTGGAAAATGTTGTGAAAGTGAATTTCTAATTAGAAATATGACCACATATCATTAATATAAGCAGTTGTTACTCGTATTTGCTTACTT
The DNA here is from genome assembly GCA_030015415.1 of Cynopterus sphinx. NCBI lineage: Eukaryota > Metazoa > Chordata > Mammalia > Chiroptera > Pteropodidae > Cynopterus > Cynopterus sphinx. The sequence goes on along the minus strand of CM057389.1, from coordinate 46,090,647 downwards.
TTTCATAGGGCTCATTCCATACACCTATTTGTTTCTGTTCATGTCTTTAAATTGTCAAATCTATAATCAGATCTGAACCTTGCCTTCTCAAGTGTATCCTACTTGGTTATTTTCGTCATTTAAAAGCATTATTCGTGGGCCCAAAGACATCTCTGAAATAAGAAAAAATTAGTAGGGGGAAAGAATTGAGAGGAAAAAAGTGACAATAGACAATGACAGCCACTTAGGATAATTCACTGGCACATCCGCAATGAGAGAAGACATTCTAGAACACAAGGCACACATCCTTAATTAGACAGAGCTGATCCGAAAATCATTTATAAAACCTCAATCCCAGGCCAAAAATAAAATTTAAATGAGCCTAATTTCGATGCGACTGCGGGTCTTCACACACACTGCTTAACCTTTCTGGGCCTCATTTCTTCATCTGTAACAGGGTTTCATGGCACTATTGACATCTGGAGCCAGGTAATTCTTTTTCATGGGGAAGAATCTGGAACATAACCCCAGGCTAAATTCTGCAGGCAATTCGGGGCGTTTTTTTCTCTCCTAGGCAGGGAAGCTCCTGCCTGCATTCAGCCCAGTTGTTGCCCTGTGGGGCACTGCTCATACACACATCCCCAATTACAGACACCCTGCGGCCAGGTTATATCTTTGCAAGGGAGAGCATATATTTCCCAAATTAACATCTGCAAGAATGCACCCTGGATAAACCAAAGGGAATTCACACTGCGATATAAACAAGCTGGTTTTCACTCTTAAGCAGCTGCATTCAAATCACTTTACCATTTCCTTAAGAATAGTAGAGTGCATTATAAATAATTGTGTAAATAGTCTATTTATCATTGTCCACAAAAACAAAAGCACAGTCCAAATTCAAGTTTCTCTTCTTGCTGGTGAGATACCATTTGCAGGCAAGTATAAAGTCAGAGTTTGCCTTAGTTTCTACTCATCAACTTTTCTGTTTGTTTGGTTTGTTGGTTGATTTTCCCTTTTATTTTATTATTAGTTTCAAGTACATAGTATATGATTTTAAGAATTGAGTTTTAGTCTGCTACAAATGTACTTTCTATCCCTTTTTATTTTTAAATTTGAACTATTAATTTTAGTTTCCTCTTAATTCTTTCAAGTGACAAAGCCACATTTGATGGGCAACTTAATTTAAGACAGGTCCAGGCTCCACTATTAGAAGATTTCTTTTTCTTACAGCTGCATTTTCCAACTTTTGTCCAGTTTGAAAACATCTTGAGCTTTTTTTTTCATCGACACACCTTCTCTCTCTAGTGTTCCTTGCTCTGGGAGAGGAGCCAAACTGCTAAACGACGGGATAAAAAGACATGTCTATGTAGACTTATCTATTGATAAACATGGAGAACTTTATGGGTTTTAACATTTGCAGCACTCTCAATTTCTAAAATGAATTTTAAAATAAAATGTGTAGAATTTAAAACAAAATATTAAAATGATATGTGTGGCCAAAGACACAGCTGAGGGATTCCAAAATTCCCCTCAAATATCATCAGCTGCTGTCAGCTGTTAGTTCTGATGTTGCTTCAGGTGTTGGGGAGAGAAGTCACCTCAGAACCCACTTAAAGGGAACTAAGCTCTGCAGAAAGCAGGGCATGGTATTTAAACATAGTATGCCCTCATTTAATGTCATGGCTCTTAAAAACTAACTGAAATGACATATAACAAAATCAATTTCAGTATAGGCTAACTGATCGAAACAAAAGTTTCCATGGCAGATTTCTGGTCACAAAGTTATCACCCAACTTCTAAATAAAGACCCAAAACACTTCTCATGTTAAACATTAAAATAACTGTAAGCTAGACATACATTGAAGAAAGATTAATAAAAACAAGTACAATAATAATTCTCCATCCTGCTTATTCCAGTTCAGGGCTGCAGGTGGCTGGAGCCTATGTGGGCAGCTCAGGGCACAAAGCGGGACCCACGCTGGATAGGAAGCCGCTGCATCACAAGGCCACTGCCACCCACAGCTCACTCAGACTGGGACAACTCAGACATGCCAGTCAGCTCACGTGCACAACCTTGGGATGGAGGGGAAACCCACCCAGACGTGGGGAGAGCAGGCAGTAGCCCCTACCAGGAATCCATTTTTTTTTTCTCATCAACTTTATACAAAATGACGTAAGGATGTTATCTGAGGACCTGCTGTATCTTCTTTTGTGACAGTGCGCCATTTCTCGAGACAGAGCCACTCGAAACAGCTCCATGGGGTGCAATCAACTATGTAAGTAAAAAATTCTCAGGGAAGTATGTTCTTCTTTCTGCCCTCATCAAGAATAACAGTATTAACAATTATAATCCAAACTCTACTCCAAAATTGTGAAATATTTTAATAGCCTCAATAAGCTGGCCAAGTGGCCCTTGTCTATTTATCCTCAACTATTTGGGCCTGATTTTGCCCAAAATCGAAATGCTTAGTTTCTAGCAAATCTAACCAGTTGCTATCACTGTGCGTGGGGAACCAGGCGCCAACATGGTATGTATTTACAGGTATAAAGAAGGATCTTCTGTCCCAAATACCTCTGGCTCCCTTCACTCAGGCATTTAGATTTCATTTCTTTGAGATCAGGGACTCCTTTATCTGCAAAGTGAGAGTAATAATAGGAACTCAACTCATTACCAACAAGACAGTGAGAGGAGTCGCACTCAGAGGAATTAGAATGAATGGGCTGGGCAGTGGTGGGAACAAAGGAGGAAACCTGAAAAGGAATGAGGACACACAGGAAAGACAAGCTTGCTCATGAGGGCCGCTCCATTCCAATTCCCACAATTCAGCTTTTCTTACTTATTAAAGTTCAAGTCGTGGGATTTAAAAGAGACTCTTGGCTATGTTTACAGATCACACAACCATACCAACCATGCCCTGATCAGGTCTACTGTCAACTCTCTAGTTCACTGCTGGAAGGGAAGAATTAGAGTAATTTTGTAGTCATCAGCAGCACTAAGGATTCTGATATTCTGCAAAGGGAAGCATGCCACCTGAAATTGCCATAGAGCTTGGAGTGTATGTAACACCCCAGATTACAAAATGTCATCATTTCTTCACATTTTTCTGCAAGAGAATAGATGAGCAGAAAATCATTTTATGACGACAGGGGCATTTTCTCTTAGGATTTGGTTCAGGGCCTCTCTCACACTGAAGCTTCAGAGGGAGATATTACTTCCTAAAATTTTAACACAATTGCAAAGTATTCCCTTTTCAAACAAAATCTGAAACAATATTGTCTGTAGGAGACAAAAGACCCTAAGACAATAAAATGGAGAATGCCAGTATTAATGTGTTAGCATGGCATGTGTACCAACGGCTCTGTCTATGTCATCTCATCTGTGGCAGAGACTTTGGTTATCCTGATACTCATACCTTTCTCATGTAGCAATAATAGAATTAAACATTCATAACTGAGTCATAACTGTCCCCCTGAAGGCTATACTTGCAGCAAAAGCGTGACAATATGACCAGCTTCTTGATGAGGGAGCATGAATAGAAAGCTGTGTCCAGCATCCAGGTCTTGCCCTTAAAGGAAAAGCCACACCAGCTATTTCCCCATCACCCTCTTCCCATTGGCTGGGATATGGGAACATGGTCATGTGCTGCTTAACGATGGAGATGCAGTCTGAGAAAATCATCTTTAGGCAATTTTGTCATGTGAATTGTGAATACCAACGAGCGTACTTGCACAAACCTAGATGGTGTCGCTTAGCACACACCTAGGCTAGGTGATGTAACCTACTGCTCACAGACCAAAAGCCTGTGCAGCATGTTACCTTACTGAATAGGGCAGGCAATTGTAACACAGTGGTATTTGTAAAAATATAGTATGAGAGATGTGTGTGTGTGTGTGCATGTGTGTGTGCATGTGCTTGCCAGGGAGGCAGGGGGTGGGCTGTGGAGGGAGGCAGCATGGGAGGGAGGAAAGATGTCAGGAAGAGAGAAGGGGAAGGAAGAGAAGGGAAGAGAAGAGATCAAAAGGGACCCTGAGAAATAAAGCTTGAGAGGAAAAATAATCAAAGGGAGAGAGAGGACAGAAAGGGAGAGGGAGCAGGAGCAAGTGCATGACTGAGAGGGAGGAATGGGACTGGAAAGAGAGAGAGAACAGAAGGGAAGTGAGTATGTGCACACTCATGTGTGTGTGTGCACGCCAGTGTGTGCATGCACGGGCTGACACAGGCTGGCCGGACCCTCCTGCCCCCTCGCCAGCTCAGCCCCAGCCCCAGCCCCAGCAGGTCACGAGGTGGAGGAGAACGTGCTGAGCCTCCTCATCTATCTAAACCACCCGGAGCTCATGGTTAAACCTGACATCATAGCCGGGTCCAGCCTCCTTTTCTTTTTAAAAAACCCACCAAAATTCCAGATCCAGTAAGTGGCAAATCCAAATTTAAAACTCAAATCCAACTTTCCACGATAGCACTGATGCTCTTACCAGGCGGAAAGAGTTTGATTCTAGTCCTGGCTTTATATGGCCTTGGAACAGTCATATTTTTCTCACTTCAGCTTCGGTTTTATCATCTGTAAAGTCTAATGTGAGAAACAAACCTCACTAGGTATTTAAAGCAGAATGGGATTAATATAGACATTTTTCTTACAAATCTCTAAAATTTCTGATGGAGCTGCCGCTGGATTTTTGGTTTTAAGGTCACACTACCTTAGATGTGGCCAGAAAATAGCAGCTCCCACTGCTAATGTTGCTGCCCCTAAGCTACTTCACATCTGAAAAGCTGATGATTCTGAGGCTAAGTCCACCTAGAACCTCAACCACAAAGGAATCTGGGAAGCGTAGTTTTTACCCTTCCAGTTCTTTCCTGTAGGTATGAGGAGACATAGAAGGACATGGAGATGAATGTGCAGAGGGGGGTTAGAAGGAATAATCTCTCAGAATCCTGGCCCCACTTTTTATTTGCTGTGAGTAAGTTACTTCCCATATCTGTACCTCAATTTCCTTATCCAAAAATTAGAATAATAATGGTACTTTATTGGTACTACATGGTGTTGTCGTGAAGGTTAAATGAGCATAAAAATATGTAGAGTATTAGCACAGTGATTGGCACATGCCATTATGTGTATCATCTGTTATAATTATTACCATTAAGCCTCTTCTAATTCCAAAATTCTCTGGTATTTGTTTCCCAGTGAGTCCAAAAGGTGAAGTACATAGGTGACCTACTCCAAACAACTTGAACTAAAAATATTGAATTTTAGAGCCACATTTACGTTCAGTTTAAGAAACTGCAAGAACAATCACCCATCATCCTCTGATGCTGGCTGCATGGGGAACCTTTGACTGTTGGAGAAAGTCTCTTTATTACATTATAAATGCTGAGATTTCCAAGATCCTTTTAGATAAAATTTGCTCAGATATCGGGTCAATTTTTAAATGATACTACAGCTGGGTCTGATGGTTTTCCTGCAAAAAACATTTTATCTGTCTCCTAGTGATAGATACCCTGGTTCTTTGGCTGGAGATGTGCTGTCCAGAATAAACACAGCATTCCAGCCTCCCTCTCAGCTAGGAGGGATGTGTGACTAACCCCTGTCCGATGGGGGTGAACAGAAGTGAACCCCTTATTTTACCCCAAAACAGAAAGCTGTACCCTCCTTCCTCTTCTTCTTTTTTTCTGTCAATCGTATGATACTGTCCACTAATACTGCCTTATAAGAGCTGATTGCTAAATATTCAGGAATTTTTAAAGCCACTTATTTATTAAACAGTCAGTAGTTTAATATCGGCCTTTTTAGGAGTACTCAAAACATGGAAATCCACTGCAGGTCAGCACCTCCCCCACAGTCAGGGTCCCTCTGTAGTTTTTTTTGTTTGTTTGTTTTAAATTATTTTGCCAGCACACCATCATCCTTGCCCTCTGAGAATGGGGACACTTGAGTGTGATCTGTAGGTCCCTGTGACAAGGGCTGGTCCTAGAGATGGCAAAGCAAAGGGGAGCCCTGGCTTCTGACTTGGAGCAGAAGCCCTGTGCCAGCTTGGACCCTCCGTGCTGAGAGGTGCGTTCCATCTAGCTCAGTGCTCCTCAGCAGGGAACAACTTTGCCCGCCCCCCAGGGGACATTTGGCCATCTCAGGAGACATTTTTCTTTTTCATAACTGGGAGGGTATCACTGCTTCTGGCATCTGTGAGTAGTGCCCATGGATGCTGCTAAACATCTTACGGGATACAGGACAACCCCCACTGCCAAGAATTGTAAGGTCCAAAATGTCAACACTGGGAAACCCTGGTCTGGCTCAAGCCACTGTTGCACTGGATTGCTCTTACTGCTGCCATCTTCACACAGGCCCCCTTCTCAGCCCCTGCCCCTACAGGCCCAACAGCTCAGACCCCACCCCTTCCTCAGGGGAATACGGCAGCAGGAAGTTCAATCCACTGCTACTACCCTGCTCTCAAAAGGCCACCACCCAAACCCCAACCCGTCCTTCTCATTAAAAAAAATAAAATAAAATAAAAATAAACTTATTGCCTAATTAATCCTAATACAAATGTACAACTGAAATCTTCAATATCATTTTATATAAATATAAATGCATACATAAACTCACAAAACCTACATATATACACATGTATAATAAGCTTTATATAAAATAAAATTTGAAAGAAACCACTTATATGTGGATTTCTTAGCGTTTTTGTACTTTTGAAGCATCTATTCCTTGAAATCTTTGAACACTGTTCTGGAAAATGGGAGAGGTAATTTACCCAGTAACTAGAGAGACCTAATAGAGTTAATGCTCCTTCAGAAAGTGAGTGACTCGCTCCTACCCAGAATTTTATATTGGGGAGCAAGAGATGAGAGTGTTAATATTTCTCTCCCCCAGGAAAGGGATGGACCTGAAGTGCTCTGTGTCATTTCCTTCTGCAATTACATAGCAGAGATTATTGAACTTGACCGACAGAGTTCTTCTGGTCACAGGGAAGTAAAAATGGATTCTGCAGAAATGTCTAAGGGGAAATAAAAATGGCGACAAAGATCAAGACATGGAGATTCAAGCTATCCGCGGATGTTCTATTGAAATAAAACCGAAAATCCATATTCTGTGATAGTAGAGCAAACCTGAGAAAGAAAAAGCAATATTTTCCAGTTTTTATGTGATGGAAATATGGGCAGAGTTCTGTTCTCTCCAAGGCAGATAGATGGATTCCACATTAAGCGTTAACAAAAGCTTCGCTCTCCATGACTTACATAATACGAATAGTATATCTGTAATATAAACTATAGAGGTGTGTAAGTATGTATTTGCATATAAACTGGAGAGTTCTAAAATTTTAAACATAATTACAATAAAATCAATTTAACGCAATTTTATCTCTCATGTTACCCAATCACACTTTGCAATAAACTTTCTTCTCATTATTCCAGACACACTGCATGATTTTTAGCCTTTAATGCAGTCTGATTTTTTCTTTGTTTCTTTCTAAAATTCACCTAAACCTGTGACTTTGTCTTATCCTTCACCTTCTGAAGCAAAATTATTTCTCACACTTCTCCCATCGATTTCATTCTGATCGTTTCTTTATCTTTTACTTGTGTCCTACTTGATGCTCAAAGTTATCAGGTGCGCTCCCCTCAAATATCTACTATTCATCATCATCATCATTTCTAACCAGGGGACTTCCTTCCCAGTCCCTCGATTCAAATCTTTAACTAATTTTTTAAATTGTATATCATTAATCTAATCACCACACACGACCAAAAATGCATTCATTGAATAGCTTCTGCATCCTAATAATGCTCTGGAGAAACCAAAAAAGAATCAGGCAGGTCCTCCCTTAAAAAAAAAAAAAACAAACACTCTAAGAAGGGAATTTGAACATTTTAAAGAAATTGTGTTTCATGTACATTAAGCTTCAGGAGGTAGTTGTTAATAGTTTGCTAAATCACCATATTATTAAAGCAACAAGTAGTGTTACATATTCTTGAATTTTTATGCTAAATAATTAATTGAATATCTCAGATACTGCTAAATTTTTCCAAGAAAGATAAATATTGAATTTTGAAGACTCTTTGATTCCTCTTTAGAATATTCCCTAAAGTAATTATTTCTATTGGTTTCCTCGTGTGTGCACAAATTCAGTCTTATAAGTGCTAACAATATACTTGCAAAGAACAGACAACACTGCAGCCTGTATTCCACTCCTGATTCAGACCTTGCAACCTGGTCCCTTAGGCGTCACCTCTTACTCTGAAGTTCAAGGTGGTACACACACCATCAGGACTTTCTAAAGTAGTGTTATTTTTCACACTGTATGCAGTTTATCATGCACATTATCAACTCTGTGCCTTTCTAATGCAGTTCCTCTGATCTTTAGGTCTGGCCCCTTTTCAGCTATGCAAATCCTACGCATCCTTCAGGACCTGGGGACTTGAGTCCCACTATAAAACCTTTCTCAGGGGTGCCAGTTTTCAGTGATCTTACTCTCTACTCTAACCCCTTTCTGTTATCTTATATTCACATGTCCTCTCTTTTAAAATAATTAAAATTTTTTTCAATTACAGTTGGCATTCAATATTATATTAGTTTTAGGTGTACAACATAGTGATTAGACATTTCTATAACTTAGGAGTGATCCAACCCCAATAAATCTACTACCCATCTGACACCATACATAATTATTACCATATCACTGACTATATTCCTTACGCTATACTTTACATTGCCCATTCCTATTTTGTAATTACCAATTTGTACTTCTTAATCACTTCCTCCCCAACCTCCACAATCTGGCAACCATCAAAATGTTCTCTGTTATCTATGAGTTTGTTTCTGTTTTGTTTGTTTATTTTGTTCTTCAGATTCCACATGTAAGTGAAATCATATGGCATTTGTCTTCCTCTGTCTGACTTACTCCACTCAACACAATAACCTCTAGGTCCATTCATGTCATTGCAGATGACAAAATGTCATTATTTTTTCATGGCTAAAACATATTCCACTGTACATATGTACCAGCTCTTCTTTATCCATTCATCCATTGATGGACACTCAGGTTGCCTCCATAGCTTGGCCTACACAACATAGAGTGACAACAGATCAATAACTGGGTGACATGCAAATGTATTAGTACAGAGAATTTAGAACACTCATGGAGTACTAAGACCTTCACAACCTCTTGAAATCAGCCACTAAGACCGGATTTCCCCTTAATTGGGATTTGAGCTCTTTATTACTTCTCGGATCATTTTAGTGGCCATATACTGTTTCTAATTTTCAATATTGAAACTCGTGTTTTTTCAAATTACAGTTTGGATTTTCAATAAAGGGGAAAAAAGAAAAAAATATTCTGTGGTAATGCCAAGAACTATTCGATACATAAAATGCTGAAAAGAAAATATAGTCCCATAAAAGTGGTTAGTTCGGAAACATTTTTGCTGTCTGTGGGGCAGTGATTATTTTCATTCTAGGGAAGCAATGTATATTTCATTCTTCACTGCCTGAAAAAACTACTGTGACTAAGGTATACATTTTCTCAATTCAGAAACACGAGCTGGTCTCAGGATAACAAGGTCAGTCACGCTCTTGAAGATCGTGGAGGAAAAGCTAAAGGCAGGAAGTGAAGAGAACAAAAGATGTCCTAAAAGAGGTTAGTCGTCTGAGGAAATTTTGTGAATGTTTGTGTAATATGGATACTACTGGGCCAGATGTCATAACTCCATGACAGTTGTAATGTTCACTTTATATCATTTTATAATGTCTTTTTAAATTTGCGAACCTGATTAAATGTTTTCCAATACGTATAATGAGGAAGGCATAAAACTTTTCTTTCATTCAGGAGTAAAGACAGGGTAAAGCAGCTTTGAAAAGCCCCGGGAAGGGCTCACACCAATATTCTAAGCCTCCATAATCACAATCACAGAATACAAATACACACACACACACACACACACACACACACACAATGCATATGTATATACATATGTATACGTATATGTATATGTAAAATATTATGGTTCAGGAGAACCATAATTGTGTTAGTCTCTGGAGAAACCTGAGTATCAAAATTAATGAGAATTTTACTTTCGTCTCACCTTTGTTCAAATGAATTTAAAACAAAAAAGTAAAGTTTCAGAATTTCACTTCCCAGAGATATGTTTTTAAAAATACATGTAACTCTTAACTAGTTTTTTATATTACAGAAAAAAAGGAACTGCCAATAATCACGTCAAAGATAAAAGCCTTTTTAAGAAGTTTAAGTTAGCAAGTTACATTGAACTTTTTTCTGTTAAGTACTATACAATTTCATCTAGTCTTTTATTCCAAAGTAATATTCATTTTTGAAAAGACTGATAGTTTGTACTTGATAATTCAATTTTTGATTTCTGAAGATGGAAATATAATTAGGAACAAATCTTAATGGACTAAATCAACTACAGAATAAAGAGAACAGTTTAATTAATGCTGTCTGCATGTTCCTAGGTATTAACTAGTAATACCACATGACCATGGCTTACTAAAAATATACCTCTCTCGGCTACTTCTCCAATCTTCACCACTGCTCTCATTGGTCTCCTTAGGTGTCTTGACAAATGTTTCTTTGATATTGTTTCCAGTAGCTTCTGGAATGGTCCAGGATATTATTTCAATAACATTTACTCCAAGGCCACATCAAGTAAGAGACTAATGTTTCCTAAACCTGGATATGCATCACACGCATCTAGGGAGTCTGTGAAACCGAGCTGTATCCCCATAGGTTCGGACTGTGCAGATTCAGAGACAGACTCAACATCTGTTTGATGTCAGACAAGTGATGCTGTGACGCAGAGACTGGGGTCTGGGAGCAGTTTCCCCAGCATGTATTCAGATGGCACAATGCGTGGAGTTTCAGTGTGGGCCTCCACCGGTGGTTTCAGCCACCCACAATCCCACAGTTCCCAGGGAAAAACTGCTTCCCAGTGAGAGGGGTCATCCACGTGGTGTTCCCCTGCACATGCTGGAGAGCCCACCTTCCCTGTCTGCTTCTGGAATCACTGCAACTCCATTTCCCAATTTAAATGAGAAATCAAGGCTTCATCTGAACGTAGGAATACCCCCTTTCTAGGAACTATACAAAATTCGTATGTTGAAACCTTAACTGCTAACGTGACGGTATTCGGAGGTGGTGCCTTTGAGAGGTAATTAGGTTTGGATCAGGTCACGAAGGTGGCATTCTCGTGATGGAATTAGTGTCTTTCTAAGAAGAGACCAGAGAGCTAGCTCACTGTCTCTGTGCCATGTGAAGATGCAGAAAGATGTCTATCCTCGAGCCACAAAAATGGCTTACACCAGAACCTGACCAGGCCGGCACCCTGATCTGTCCCCCACCAGCTTTCCTGTACTCCACTACCTCACCCTACCTTTTCTATACATCTACTGCCCTCTACCATAGTATATCACTTACTTTTACGTATATCAGACCCACAAGAATTTAACTTCATAGAAACAGAAATCTTTGTCCTCTTTGGTCACTAATATGTTCCACACACCTGGAGCAGTAACTGGCATCTGGTTGATGCTCTATAAATAGTTGTCAAATGATTCCATCTCAGTCTTTTTCTACTTTCTTCCTAGTACTTAGCAACGTGTCGTTCAGTATAAGTAGACAGTTTATCCTTTTTGCCCACCTCTATGCATCTGGAAGATGTACTATATGAGAAACTATGTATGAAATTATAAACACAACTTTCTCATGAGTTCTGCCCTAACGACTTATTCACTGTTCAGCCCGTTACTCTTTCCTTCTCAAGGTCAGAAAGCTTTTTGGACTAGAATCTCTGCAATTAGTTTAGCTGTTTGACACCCGGTTAAGAAAATCTCTCCCTGCCTTACCCCACATAACTGTCACTGAAACAAAACACCACCGTTTCCAGTGGATTAGCATAAGGTCTCTGAATCGCTTGTCTCATAAGCTCAGATTCTCATGTTTTTGGAAGTTGGTGGCCTCACACAGTGTTCTAGGCCACAGGCACAAATGTTTGGGGGTCTGGGTGCCCCCTCCATTCTCAAATGTCTCCCGGCCCTGGTGCCATAAACCCACTATAACAATTCATCTCTTGATTTCTTGGAATTGTCCCATCCTGTACTTGGGAAGTTTTCACGTGACCCTTTCTATCCAAGAATGACAAGCGGGGCAAGCACCCTGAGAAAAGGAGCATCATCCATGTCACTGGGGCCTGCCTAATCTGAACAAACCAGTCATGGCATTCCCCACTGCCAAGTTCACCCAGAGACAACAACGGATTTAAAGCCCAAAGCCTCAAAGAAGGATAAAATGTCCCCGTGCATATCCTCCCTCAAGGACCCAGGAGGCATGCCGGCAACCACCCTGGTCTCCAGGTCCTGGCCACAGCCCATGGGCATCCCCTCCACCTGTCTCCCTCTGGAATCTGCTGGCACACTGAGCAGCCAGGAGAGAACAGGGCATTCAGGAGGCTGGCTACCCCACCTCCTGTCCGCGCCAGCTTCATCTTGGAGTCACGACTAACACTTATTACTGCACAGCTTTCAAGAGTTGAATTGGAGTGAAGGTGGGAAAAAGAAATTAGCCAAAAGGAAATATGAGATTGTCTGCATTTCAGTGACATGTGCTTTTTCTCTCCTGTCTGTTCATTTGATTTTTTACTGGTCTTTACTGTGTTTGGTTATTATTAGTGCAAATTGTGTGTCAGTTAGATAAACTGGTAAGAAAGATCTCTTCGCCATTAAAATATTCATATTTTGCTGCCCAGGCAACACCGAAACCTTTTCGGTTTTAAAATAACAAGCAGATCTCTGGTCCTGATCTCCCTGTTTTGAATGCCATTGGTACGCCACTTTGTTCTGGGGTGGGTGTCAGTGATATTTGTGCTCATCCCCAGTGACCTTTCCACCCCTTGCTCTCATCATGCACTTCACCAGCCCCCCCCTCCGCCCCAGCAAGATATAACCTAAAAGCCACTGAATTTTAAATTTCTAACTTCCCCTGGTTGATGACCATCCAAGCCCATTGGCCAGGGGTGAAGATCTAAAAACTGATTATTTACCATGCCAGATAACCGGGGCACCTAACTACCCAATGCATAAAAAATGCATAACCAAGGCTTAAAGGAATAAGGGGACTCGTGGTATAAAAAACACTAAATGACTCCCATACAGTGAGTTTAATAAACCATTTTTCAGCATATACAGATATTTCCAGTGTGTGTTTCATGCTATAACGCTCAGCAGCTGCGATGGTAATTCTCAATGTGTTCCACATGGAGCTGTGGTTAAAACCGGCTCCTTCTGGAAAGGCTCTCTCAGGCTTCTTCTTTAATTAGGATTAAAATGAGCTGAGGGCCTACAGGAGATGCAAGAGAGGCCTTTTATTTCAATAGTTCCTATTTCTCTCAAGCGAGATCACCTTTCGGAAAAAGCTGTGTAGACTCTCTCTAGTCTTTACAAAAAGAGGTCCAGTCAAACTAAATCCTCTCTTTTTTTAATAATCTGAAAATGACTTTGAGGCAGCAAGCATCGGCAGAATAGCAATTGTTCATTGCTCCACTCAAAGATGCTGCTGAGATCAAGAGTGGATTGGGGCATTTGTAAAAATAAAAAATGAAAAAATAAGTGTGTCTCACTGACAAGGGCAGATGTAGGAACAGCAGGAAGAAAGCTGACTGACCATTTTAATGAGATACCATCTCCTAAACACTATCTGAGACAAGGCTATTGTTTAAATTAACATATACTGAAGGATATCAATAAAAGAGCTACCAGAAATTCACTATGCTTGTAAGAACAGAATTCACAAAAGGCGCAGATTATTTGACTACTAAAACTACAAAGCTTCTATAGGACAAAATGCTATGAATTAAATTAAAAGGCAAAAAACAAACCCAGGGTGGAGAGAGGAGATTGCAGTATATATGTCAAACTGGGTCAATAGCCTCAATATAGGTAAATTCTTACTGCAACTCAGTAAAGACAAAAACATATAAAACATCTCAATAGAAAATTTAGCAAAGCCAAAGAACAAGAAATTCACAGAAGAACAAATATCAGTAAATATAACAAAAAAGTTAAACCTCATAATTCATGTAAAAAATTTTCAAATTAAAACAACCAGGAAAGATTAGTTTCCTCTATTAAGTGGGCACAGAATTAAAACAAATTTTTAAAAGAAATCCTTCTGAGAAATTTTTTTTAAAAAGAGATGCTTTGAAGAACTAGAAAAAGAAAAAAAAAAGAGGTACTTCCAATCTGACAAGTGTTAGGAAGAAAGACTAAAAGGAAAACAAATTGTTAGAAGCTTTTAGAAGGATAATTTCTCAATGACTATTAAAAAAAAAAAACATTAAAATTGTACCTAGGTGCTTGTTGGAGGAGGCTGTCGAGACGACATGACTGCTGGTTGACCCAGGAGCAGGATCCGGATATCTGAGCTGCAGCAGGGCCCCCAGTCCTGGGAGTGTAGCTCTGCCCACCCTCCCACAGCGGGAGCCAGTTGTAAGCACAAGGCCTTGACAGACTAACGTGTTGTTGATGCCACCTGCATTGAATACGTGAACGAATCCAGTTAAGGTCCTCAAATAATGTTGTTTCATTCAACCGTGGTGTCACCATCCTTTCATTATTAAGTAGATGAGATGATGTAGGAATTTAACTCTTGTTTCTCTCAATTAGCCTATGCTAAAACTGGCTTCAATTTACATGGTTTTGCTTAAAGTGGCAGACTCTATAGAGGACGTTAAGTGAAGACTGAGTGTGTAAACTTTAAGATTTGGCAGCGTGCATGGACATCTGCTTGTCTTGCCACTGCCCAGGACAAGCCTTGGATGTAAGTTTTCTTGCTTATTAAACTGTCGCCTACTAACCCGAAGTGCGCTCTCTCTTTCTTTGATCTCTCCTTGCCCCCCATGTATGGGGCCAGTTTAAGATTTCACCTGGCAAATTCCCAAGTTTTCGAAACAACACTCCTTGACCCAGCCATTCTACATTTAGAAAAAATATAATTTGCCGTTGATTTGGAATTCAATATTGAAATTTATAATTTTGATGTTTAAATTTTTTGATGTTTAAATGTAAAATCTAATGAATTATTAGCTTTTTATTAAATAATATATTCATTTAAGCAGATTCAAAACATCTACACTATTAATTTCTTAATACAATACCCATAATTTCATGAAAAGGAATAAAAAATTACCTCATAAATGTTCTCCCCCTGACCCTGTTTTCAATTTCATGAATTTTCCATTTCTCTCTTGCTGGAGACTCAGCTTTATGATCTTCAAGGCAAAAAGAGGCAACATGACATTGGCCCTAATGTTAACGGGCTTGGGTTGGCACCTGACTCCAACACTTACCACCTGTGCATCTGGGGCAAGTCGTCTAGCCGCTGCCAACTGTAGTTTCCTCATTTGGTCAATTGAGAATAACCATCCAATCTAAGTCCTAGGTCAGGTATAAGGATTACACGAGATACTATGCACTGACCACTTGATACAGGACCATCATTAAGTGAACACTTAATGATGATTGTTACAGGAAATGTTTATAAGTTAACTTTACGCATGCTTTATGTGTTACTGACTAGTGATGCCTTAAATGTGAGATTCTAAAATTCCATTGCGAATATAATATTGAAATTCTGGTCCAGCATGTATAAAAATAGCACCGTCTCACCTCTACAATGATTAGTCTTCTAAAGAATTGGCCATAATAATGAAGTTTTGAAAAAAAAAAAGTTTCTACAGGATGAAATCCATTAAATGAATTATATCTCTATAGGATGGACCTATGTAGCTATTAAAATTATATTACAGATAAGTATTAATTTTCCAAAGGAGCTAATGCCAGACTGATCCGACTTTGGACCGCTGAAGTCTGCTTTTATTAAATTAATGTCATATAATCTTTGCAATCAGGTTCACAGGAGAACAAATTTATCCACGAGGGATTTGCTTCCTCTTTGATAGTATCTATCCAGAAAGCAATCTCCAGTGAAGCCCAAAAGCAGGTGACAAAGGATGACATAACTCACACATTGTGCCCTTAGCACGCAACTGCCTCTTCAATTCAGGAATGGTTTTTCCATTTCAATCTAGTGGCAAAACATGTGGCTCTTTGTGCCTTCCTCCCCAGATCACTAAAACCCAGAGGCACAGGGCTGCTTTCTAAACTGGCGCTTGCTGCAAGAACTAAAACACTGGGATTAAAAACTTCTCCACAGAAAAACATGCTTTACAATGAGAGACTGTTCATAATTTTGATTCAGTGACTAAATAGCCCGACTCCAGGCCATCGATGTCTAAGATAAGGGAGCGGCAACCAGGGCGCAGGAAGGGGGTGTTTTCAGTGACTTCCACTACTGCGGGGCCCCTTCAGTGGTTAAACTGTTACGCTCTTCAAACTGGAATTTAGGGCTTTTGCTCTGGGTCCCCAGGGTCCTCAATTTCCCTTCACCTCAGTTCTCCAATAGTCCAGCCAGATCTCATTGGGGTTTCACAGGTTGAAACTCAAGAGAATGCTGCCGCCACCTCCACAAGCCTCGTAGGAGCAGCCCACAGCTGAGAAACCCCTTGGGGAGGGCGCCCAAGCACCAGGGGCTGGATCTCTGCCCCATTTAAAGACAGCTGGTGATTTTCAGTGTGCCCTAACCTGTAGCTTTCGGCCCTAACTCTGCCAACTGCACAATCTCATGCCAAACACATGTATCTGACCCCAGGAATTCAAGTTCATGGTAAAGACACGGTGAGAACACCTTGGCCAGTGTATGACCATCCAGGCCCTGCATTTTGTTGAACTTCAAGTAATGTTCAGTTTCATGTAATAGCATGATATTTCTGCTTTCAAACTATATGGAAGCATCCTCCATGACACTGTTTTTGTACCTTTTTCACACCCTGACAAACGCGTGGACTTGCCAGGAGAGACAACAGGTGGGGGAGGGCAGCCCAGCCCACCTCCTCGCAGCCCATTGAGGTCGGGCCATCTGTCTCGCCGTCTTGCCTCCCACCACCAGTCATTTTATGTGAAAACACGCAAGCACAGACACCAGCTGTCATCTTCTATGATTTCCCAAACAATTATCCCCTAAAACAAAACTTGAAGGGAAAAAAAGAAAGACTTTAGGCAGAATGGGGTAAATCGAGAGAAAACTGTGAGTCTTTCTTGACTTCCCACTTTGCATTTTGGAACCCTCCTTTCATCCAGGCTGCCCCCACCCTGCCAGCCCTCCCTGCTCTCATGTCATAGACAACGGCGTGCTGTTCTCTAATAGGGGAAGGTGACCACTGGGCAGGAGTGTGGGAGGTGGCTATCTGGAATCGTTCATCCTGTATAGTACTTGATTATCTGAATAAGAAAGATCATCTGCTACCTCATAAATGCAATCAGATTTCACACATTCTATATCACTCTGTCTCTTTTTGCTTCTCTGACAAAAACTGTAATGAAATTAATAGGTACCAATAAATTAATGTTACCTTTCTCTGGAAAATAGTTCATCTTTTTTTTTTTTCTCACTTAACTAACTCCTGTTAAGTACTTATTGTGAATGAAACTATGTATGCTACAAAAATGAATAAAATATGGTTTCTGCATTTAAGAAGCTTATATTCTATGCAAGAGGAAGGGTATATACCAAAACACTATTAGAACAAAAAAAATTATAACACGATGCCATTCAGTGGTATAACAGACGTGTGCAAAAACATTGGACAGGAAAAAGAATGAGAAGAACGGACAAGAGCATCTGGAAGTAAAACTTAAAAAAAAATAGCTAATAGCTAGTTGTGGAAAACTGTGTTTTTCTCTAACAAGTTAGACCTTTCTCTCTCCCTGCAAGTGAAAAATTTAAACGATCAGTTTTTGAGGGTGACATGACCCAGCAAAGTGACTGTGTTAGAGGAAGGCTTTTATTGCACCCCCAGAGGAGGACATGCTTTAGGCCCCGTAGCTCGCTCACCCCGGCGTTGACCTTGACTCCCCACTGTCATGACACTGTGTGGGGGCAGTAGTTTCTTAAGACATCATTTTAAAACATCTTTCAGTCCTTATAACCCTATCTTCTCAGAGGATTTTAGAGAAAAAGCCATTTACACCTCTAACAGGATGAGATGCAATGTTGTCTAAATGAAAAGGTCTGAGAAAAGATTCTTACTTTCTTGAAAACGGCAAAATTCATCAAAGACAATACTGAAAGAAAGGATAGACCTCAAATTCAATTGACAAGCAGATAATTAGTAAATGTCAGATGAAAAAATAAAAATCCATAGAACAAAAGGTATATGCTAAAAACTATGATTTGGAAATTAGTGATGAGTATTGTTGTTTCTTTAATATGATGCTTGGAAATCCAGCCTTGGAAAAGTGATAAAACCTAACATTAACCATTATACATCTGCTTGTAAGACTTTTAAACCACTACACACAATTTTGACAACCACAGCTATGCACTATGAAGGAGTCTAAGCCTAAATGTAAAAGAGTGGGAGCCAATGAGAGAAGCAGAGAGAGAGAGACTGATGTATATTAGGCTTACAGGGGAAAAAAAATTGAGGACTTTCCAAAAGTGCAGAACTAAATTTAGTCCTACAGCTACATAAGGAAACTCTTAGCTAAAATAGACACGCCATTCAGAATTTTGAAATTATAATTGGCCTTTCAGCATTATTTTGCATTGAGTTAGTCTCCTTTAACTATTAATCCGGAAATACCAGCCCAACCAACATCTTCCATGCACCCCTATATTTGATCACTGTCATTACTTATTTGGAGTATACATGAATTTCAAATTTTTGCTGAATTATTTCTTTAAGTGCATTTTAAAAAGGATTACATGCATTGGCACAAAGGAACGCTCATGAGAGCTACAGGCAGTTCCCAATTTATAACCTGACTGCATTCCAAAAATGGATTGGAAAGTTGACCCATTGGAACTCAGGATGTATCTCTCTGTGGGAATAAAAGGTGGATAATTTCCTGGACTGCCCACGCCAGGAAAGCCAGGCCACGACACACCTTGACCCACAGCACAGCTTAAATTCTGGGACCAGACGACAAGGCCTTTCTGGTAAGAGTGAGAGGAACAGGTGGAGAGCCTTTCTTTTCCTCCCACATGGTATCTCTCCACCCCTTGCTAGGGCTCCTCTCCTCAGAGCCACTATTTGTCATCAGCTAGCTTCAGTTACACTCCCACCCCCCATACTCTACTAGCAAAGTGCTCCAAACTCCAAAAGTACCCTTCTGACCTCCACCCCACCCAACCCCTCAGTCCTCATACCAAGAGTTCTGCAGAACGAGAGGCAACATTGGGGAGACATTTGCAGTTAGTTAGATCTGCCACTTACAAGCTTTTATATTGTCCAGAATTGTATTAATAGCAGCAGTTTCTCAAATTGCTTATTATGGGTTTTTGGAGACCAAACTGTCATTAAGGGGAAAAAATCAAATTTTCAGATACTCCATTCTTGGCAGTGAGTCCTGGCAAGTGTCCCAATAGCAGAAGTCCCTGCTGCCGTTATTTCCTGCCCCTGTGCCAGTTTTAGATCGATTTAACAAAAGCTGTTGATGGCTTACCCCTCTCCTTCTCTCTTCCCTTGAATGCTCTTCAGCATGTTTGCTCTAAATACCCCATGTTCCTTTTAAGTGTTCCTTTCAAAGTGCGTTTGTCACTGTTCTATTCTGGGCATGAGATCTGTTCCATGAAACCATGTTGTCCTTGCATCGGGTCTGAACTTGGGTCGAGAGGTGGCAGGTGAGGAACAGGCATGGCCAGGAGGGCTCGACTCAATGCAAGCTCTGAAGACCCAGGTGCTGCCTGGAAAGTGCCTTGAGAAGGATTCTAGAAGATGCAGCTCTGAGCAAGAGGGCCACACTTCCTTGTTGACTCAGGCATGAGGAATGGCCAGGGGCTAGTGACAGACCCCACAGGCTTCCAAACACTCTTAGTCCCTGGCATCCTGCAGTCAGATCAAACTGGGTTTTTCCACTTACTGGCAATGTGAACTTGAGCAATTTAATTTTAGTTTCCTCACTTGAAAACAAAGATAAAATCTGCATCAAAGAATTCTTGTGATAAAAAAGGTAATATTTGTAAAGGTATAAAAGTCCCAAGCTACTAATTCTTATCCCCTTCACTAACACCATCTGCTGTTTGTCTTTTAATCAGCTGAATTCATAAATGCTGGTCGCGACCTTCTTTTTGGTTATTTTCTCTTAAATCAGTGAGGTTTTTGTTGTTTAAATTTTAACTAATGTTATTTTTTTTCTCCACAATAATTTTTTGGAGCAGATCATATGCCTTTCTTCCATGTAATCCTTCACTTCTAAAATGGCATTAATTGTAAACTGTCTTGCACTGTCTTGCATAGAGTTTATAAAATAACTTATTGATGAGGGTGTGAGAATACAGACTCAGATTAAATGTACATATCATCTATAAATCAAAAATTCTTAATTTTCATAAAGGCTAAAAATAAGATTTCTTCTAAAAATTGAGTAAATAACGTAATTTCTTCTCTACTTTGTTTCTTATGGAAAACATTATGGAGGTCACTCAAAAAACTAAGAATTGATCTATCATATGATCCAACAATCCCTCTACTGAATATTTACCAAAAAGACTTGAAAACTTATATCTGTAAAGATATTTGCACACCGATGTTCATAGCAGCATTATTCACAGTGGCCAGGACATGGAAGGAACTGAAGTGTCCTACATAGATGACTGAATAAAGAAGCTGTGGTACATACATACAACGGAATATTACTCAGCCGTAAGAAGAGATAAAATACTGCCATTTGTGACAACATGGATGGACCTCAAAATAATCATGCTAAGTGAAATAAGCCAGACAGAAAAAGTCAAAAATCACACGGTATCTCTTATATGTGGAATATTAACCTAAAAGCAAGAAACGAACAGGACAAAGAAACAGAGATTCGTGGACATGGACTATAGACTAAAAGTTAACCAGAGGAGAGGGAAAAGGAAAGGTTAAGGGGTTCAAATATAGGGGAATAGGGGGAGGGTAAAAAGTGGGTAAAAGGGATCAATTATATGGTAGCTAAAAGAAACTGGACTTTGGGTGGTAAACACACAACAGAATATACAGATGTCAAATTATAACGTACACCTGAAAATTATACAATTGTATTAACCAATGTTACACCAAAAAATTTAATTTAAAAAACCAAGTTATTATAAAGTAATGCAATGCTAGCCAAGTTCCATTTTCTTTTAGATGTCTAGGTATACCTGGCACAAATTCCTCTGGATTTATGCAGATACCCAAGTGCTTACTTTCTCAGGGAGCTCTCTGCAGCCAACACTCCTGGGCTGTGTCCACTGTGCCCCACTCGACTCCAGTGTGAACACAACAGGGCTGGAAGACTCAACGGATTCCACTCCTCAAAGCTTTAGCACACCTAACATTTCTGAAAGCACTGACTAAATGAACCAGACTCAGCAAAGCTTCCTAGAGGAGAAATAAAAAATATCAACAGGCACCCCAGGCATCACTGCTCTTCAAATATCTGCTGCCTACTCACCACGGTGGTTTCACTGTCCCTTCTGTTCTTCCTAGCTTTTCTCTTGTCAGCTCCACCTCCTTCCTCTTATTCTTTCCCTTCCCCTCCTCCCTTCCAAGAGCAAAGGAGAAGAATTCCTGCCTGATCTGAGGAAGAGCCACATCTGTTTTCCTGTGAAGCATTGGTCCTGACATTATTGAGATGTCCTCTGTCTTCGGCTCTTATTAGATCTTCCAAGAAAAATGTTCTTCCTAAAACAAATCCTCCTCTGATTACTTTGTAAAAAGATTGAGTGTCCCATAAGAACTGCCTTCAGAAGGCGCCTCAGTGGTTAAATAACTGGACAGCTGAACAAAATAACTACTTCGAGAAGTCTTGCAATCAGAAGGCATGACCTATTAGAGGTGTCCCATCCTTGAAATGCGATTACCAATATTGTTCAAAAAAAATTGGATAGCCAGGACCAAGATTTCTGAATAAACTTAGAATTTTTATACTCTTTAAGTTATTCTAAAATTACTCTGTCTTGTTATGTATCCTGGAAGTTGGGAGGCTACACTTGTTGTGTAACTATTTAAGATACAAGCAAGTGTGGTATAATGGAAATGGCATGGATCCAGCCAGTCCAGGCTGGGTCCCAATCTTGCCATTTAGCAAGTGACTTTGGGCCAAATTGAAATTTAATTAATTAATTACTTATTTATTTAATTCTGAGCCTCAGTTTCCTCATCTCTTAAATAGAAATAATAAAGCTTGCCTCAGATATTTTTCCTAGTTTTTATCATTGGTTTGTTTTCTTGGAAGGAGAATTTTTCTTCTCTTCTTCCCTCAGTTTTCCTCTTTAGTCATGTATTATGTGTTCCCTTATGCACTGAATATAATTCCATTGAAATTTTCTGTTTCTAAAGCCTAAATTGAAGCTGGCATGAGTAGTTTTTATTTTTCAAAAAAAAAAAAAAAAAAGAATATCAGCATTAAGTGACAGAAAGATGACAAGCTTAGGAGCCCGGGTTCTGAGCATAACCTTGGGCAGTCTTTCTCGCCAACAGATACATTAATGACACAAATGCCACATACGTACATGCGGCCTAGCAAAGCCAAAATGTTTAGAAAGTGAAGCGATGATGCAGACAAAAATTAGAAAAACCTTTTAATATCACAATCAAATCTAGCAATTTTACCTAATTTATCCTATTACAACAATCAACTAGTTTATTTGTATCTCTGCCTTAAACTCTGGCTAGTTATCCAACTGACTGTATTGCCTGGACTTAAAATTCCAATGAGCACAATATTGGGGGTCATTTTTAGGCTTAGTAAGTTTCCTTCGATTCTGATATTAAGATTAAAAATGTTGAAGTTATCAATTTCCTGGTTGTTATCAGAGTTTTCTATAGTATACACCCTAAAATTATAAAGATATAGTCCTAGATAGCCAGGTTATAGCTGGAAACAACATGCTTTTACTTAACAAAAGTCATGCATCTGACACTGAATAAAAATGGTTTTCATTGTACTAAAGTTTAGCGCATTAATGATACCAGACTTATCTTATTTTCTGTTCCCAAATTCTCCAATAGAATTTTATTTGCTGATACCAAAGTGTACGGTTTGTTCAATATAAAGCATAAGTACATTATTTTTGTCACTAGAGGGCAGGAAATTAAAGTACATTATTTTCAAACCTCTTAAAAATGCAAGTGCTATATTTAGAGAATCATAATATTTCCTAAAAGAAGGAAATAGTTCAGTAAATAAATATATCCCAGCGAATAATTCATAAGCACTAATAAATAAGACAAATAATAAACTCAATTGTTTTTGCTTTAATAATTTGTATAGGAAAGAAATATGAATTTCTAGTGGATGATGTTGTGCGGTGTTTCGAGACCCCCACGAAGGACAGAGACCTCCAGATAACCAGAGAGGCCTGACTTACTGGCGCCGGGCAGGCCGAGAACAGAACCAGGGCCTGCGGAGGTCGTCACCCCCCGGGGCTGAGTCTGGGACCCGAAGGCGGCGTCCCGCCATCCACAGACCCAATTATTCGCGAATTTCAGAACCAGAACCAGAGACCAGAGAGGCCTGACTTACCGGCGCCGTGCAGGCCGAGAACAGGTTGTCCGCGGACTGGTGTCTGCCCCGTAGGGGATCTCGCTGGGGCCTCCAAATGTTGTGTGGCGTTTTGAGACCCCCACGAAGGACAGAGACCTCCAGATAAGGTGTTACAGCAAGCGCTTTATTCACGGATTCGAACCCGGGCCCCCACCAAGGGCGAGAGCCCTGAGACTCCCTCTCCCCTGAGTTTTATACCCTCTCGGGGGTGGGGGGTGGTGGCCACGTGACCTTCTCCCTGATTGGTGGGACTCAGGTGCGTCATTGCAGTTACATGCGTAAGCCAAGCGGAATGTGTGGGAGCTATGCTATTTCCCGTTAACATTTTCTTCTATTACTGTTACTGGTATTGTTGGGTAACCTTTTTTATTGTCCCCTGCCCGGGGCTGGGCCAGATGTTAGCTGCAGGCTTAGATGGAAAATTCCTATAGGGGGATTATCTTAAAGGCCTAGGGACAAGGTTTAAAAACAGCCTTTTACAGATGATAATCTTAAGAAAGAACATTCTCTTAACACTATATATCTTTGTTTAATAGTTTTCATTTGCTGTTTTTTTTTTAAATCCCCTCTTGCTTCATCATACAATGGGTTTCCTTTCCCAGAAATTTATCTAATGTTGTTAAATCTTTAACTAGTACTTTAAATTTGAAATAATAGCACTCCATCCATTGACTTCCAGTCCCATCTGAATGGTTTTCCAGCTGCTCTTCCACAAAGGGCACACCTGTGAATGAATGCCTTTGTGCACGAGGCCTTCAGGTAATACCCTGGGGGGCATTTGCATACCTAACATTTCTAAGTCCCCATTACTTGAACCACACAGAGCTCAGTCCCTTTTTATAAACCTTGGATTTAAAATACAAAGTTAAAGTGAAATTTAAATAACAAAATAATACAAAGAAAAGAATCAAATAGGGATTCTGTGATCAGAAAATTCAAGTCAAGTGATCTCGGCCTTTCACTGATCATTGTCCCACCTCTAGTGTGGTAGGGAGAAAAGTGGTCTCCAGGGACCTGTGAACATATTACCTTCTGTAGCAAACAAACTTACAGAGATGATTAATGTTAAGGACCTTAAAATAGAGAGATTTTTCTGGATTGTCCACATGGAGCAGTCTAATCACACAAACTCTTTGAATCAGAAGAAGGAAGTAGGAGGGGGAGAGACAGAGAGATGAGATGGAAGGAGAGATTAGAACTGATGCACCATTGCTAGCTTTGAATTTAGGAGCAGGGACACCAGCCAAGGAATGTGGGTGGTTTCTAGAACTTGTGAATGGCCCTCATCTGACTTCTGCATAAAATGAGGACCATAGTCCTCCAGCCACAAGGAATAGTATTCCGCCAACAACCTAAATGAGCAAGAAATGGATTCTCCCTTAGAGCCTTCAGAAAGAAACACAGCCTGCAGAAACTTCGATTTTAGCTCAGTGAAACAACATTTACAGATCTGTAAGATAATTCATATGTTGTTTAAGCTGTCAAATTTGTGGGAATTTTTTAGGGCAGTTCTAGGAAATAAATGTACCTGGCCAGTGCTGATTGGATGAGAAGTACCCCTTTCCAGGCCCCATCCAGTGCCTCAGTTTTTCCTGGTGTTCCAGCATCTGGAACACACTCCAGGTTTCTCATCTTACCCACAACTCCACCTGAACCGAGTCTCATAGAAGTTAGCCAAAAAAGGGGGGGGAGGATTGTTTAAGGCAGAAGGTACAGTGACAGAAATTGTATGTCATTTGGGAAGAAACTAAAGGCTGCTCTGTTTTGAACCATAAAGTGGGATATAGAGCACAGGGAATGAGTCAGAAGAGGTTGGCCAGGGTTAAACCAGGGAAATGAAGAGCATGTTAAATACCATCTTAATGTGTAGGCAATGAGGAGCCATTTGTGGACTGTTAGGCAAAGTTTTAAACAAGGTTTAATTAAGCATGTGCTTCATAGGTGATCATTTTTGTAGCTGTCAGGAAAAAGGACTCAAGGGAAATGAAACATTAGAATATTCATGTAGGAGGCCAAGTAAGATATGAGGCTGACCTAAGACAATGGTAGAAAGGACAGCTGTTAGAGGATGAATCCAACAGCAGAATTTAGCGATGATTAGATATGGGATTGGAGTGAGAGGTAGGGTCATAACTAACTCCCAGTGTCTGAGTAAACAGTAGAACCTCCAACAGAGATGAAAATATACAAAAGGAGGAGTGTTTAGTGGGAAAGAAGGTAGTACCCTATTTTTGGTATATGCTATGGAATTTGAGATGTCAATGGAACAGATGTTAAAGATGAGCTAACCGTCCAGTACTCAGCTGGACATTCGAGTCTGAAATTCAAGACAGAAATCTATGTTAAGTATAAATGTGCAAGTTATCAGCATCTGGGGAGTAGTGAAAATCATAAGTGGCAATCATTTCCAAAAAGAATATATAATGAAAGAAAATAAAAATCTCAAATTTAATCCCTGAGTACACAATATTAGAGCCATGGAGAGAAAGAACCCACGAAGGGACCAGAAAAGGCAAACTCAGTGAGATTGGAGGAGAACCAACAGAGTGTGGAATAACCAAAGGATAAGGAGAAGAGAGATTTCGGAAGAAGAAAATGACCAGCAATAAGGTAAGACCTATGACATGTCCTCGAATCCAGCATAGAAGAAGCCATTTCTGATCTTCGGATGGCAGTCCCAATAGCACAGGCAAAATCAAAGCAAGCTACAGCGAAATGAAGAGCAAATAGCACATGAAAAAGTAGAGAGAGTGCTGTTTCTTCCTTAATGTTAACTGCCTTGTAGCTTCGACATCTATTCTCTGTCTCAACAGGACCTAGGATCTTGCCTGTTTCATCACAACTAAAGTTTACTGAGCACTTATTCAGTACGATATGTTGACATAGGAAACTAGGAAGATAAAGATACATAAAATGTAGAGTCTTCTCACTAAGGAAATTCCAGTTAAAAGCAAGATAATGCATCATAAAAACAACAACTGGCCCTTATTAAACATATTCAATGTGTCAGGCACTGATCTCATGCACTCTTTTAGTCTTTACAATAAGTCATTATTAAGTAGGTCACGGTTATCATCTCTGTTTCTTTTTCAGATGAAGAAACTGAAGCAGAAATAAATTACGTAACTTGTCCAAGATCACTCATCTAGTAAACATTCATATAAAAATTCAGCTTCAGGAGATCTGGCTTGAGAGCATATGGGTTTAACTACTGTGACCTACAATTCGAAGGAAAGTTTAAACATAATAGAGGTCAGAAGAAACGCAGCATGAAGCCCTTTAGGTGTTCAGAAAAGAGAGAAGAAAACTTCTGCTGAGGGAACAGGGAAAAGTTCATGAGGACATAGCATTTGGTTAAGCCTTGGTGGACACAGGAGGTATGGTACGCTGAGAGGGAAGGTGACAAGGGGAGATGACCAAATGTCCAGAGGTAGAGATGGGACTGCATGTGGGATGCATGGGAGATGCGCCTGGTTTGGTGAGAAAGGACAAATGGAGAGAATTAGAGAAGGCAGGAAGGTGTGGCTAGATTTGGAGAGAAATGAGGCCTTTGAACAGTTAGCCAAAAAAATAAAAATAAATAAATCTACAGATGGTTTTTAGAAGGAATAAGAATATGATTGGTGTTATATTCTTAGTGAGATTAATTCAGGAGCCGTGTTAAGGAAGAACTAAAAATGCCATCCCCCTTTAATTCCACCAACCTATCAAATGTGTCCATTAGAAGTTATCCAAGAATTATGTATTAGTTTCCTATGACTTAAAATTTGGTGGCTTAAAGTAACACGCATTTATTCTCTTACAGTTGTGGAGGTCAAGTGTCCAAAATCACTTTCCCTGGGCTGAAATCAAAGTGCTCACAGAGCTGTGCTCTCTCCAGAGACCCTGAGGGGAAATGTTTCCTCGCTTTTTCTAGCTTCTAGAGCTGCCCACCTCACATCTCTGGCATGTGACTTCTTCCATCGTCAAAGCCAGCCCTGCAGCATCTTTGCCACCTTAGTCATGTCACTCTCCTCTTCTGTCTCAGTCTCCCTGAGACATTTTGCCTCCCTCTTACAAGGATGCTTGTAATTGGGTAGCCCAGGATCCTACTCTCCTAAAATCCTTAACTTAATCTCATCTGCAGTGTCCCCCCTTTTTTTTTTTTTTGCCATAAAAGATAACAGTCAGAAATCCTAGGGATTAAGAGGCCATCATTCAGCCTAGAACAACACCCCTGTAGAACGACTGTTCCGAGTCCTTTGGCCTGTTTCTCATCCTTGTCCTTGAGTGACTGGGCAGTGACAAAAATATTATCATTCAATTGGAACAATGGCCAGGAGTTGGCAGTGTGGTTTGGGAAACATACAGAACTCTCTATCTACCCTTGTGGGGTTATAGGAAGTGAGAGGAAAAATATGACACTACTGAAGGCAACAAGACTCCATTTGACCAAGAGATTGTGAGATGCCCTCCATGGTTCTAGTGTGGGAATAGAAGGCTTGCTAGCAGGGGAAGTGGGTGATTTACCTACGGAACACATGTTCATGGGGATGATGGAAGAGACCAGGATGCAGGTACACTGGCAGAGACACTGCCACTAATTAGGACTTAGCTGGATGAAGACATGGAGTTTGAGAGAAAAAAAGCAGTGGGAACGGGCCAGCACTACAGCATGAATCGGTTACAACAAGGAGTAAGGGCATAAGGGCAGGGCTCTTGGGGGCAGCCGAGGCACATGGAAAGAACAAGAGTCACAGGCAGATGAGAGTCCTGAAAACTCGGACACTGTGAAGATGGATTTGCAAAGAAAGGTTCAGCCCCTGTCATGACGACCAGAAATTCTGAAGATAAAATAGCTAATTTACGAAATTTTACATCATTTTTGGGTCACCCCTTGCTAAATCCTCCATTATTCCACTCTGCAAAATTTGGAATTTTTAGCTTCTTTTTATGTTGATTCATACAACATAAAAGAATAAGTGCACAGTGTCTTAAAAATTCTGACTTAAATGGGCAACTAATTTGTATTAAGAAAATATTTATTAGTAAAAAAATATTGCTAAAGAACATCAAGCCTTTGCGGATTGAATTACTATGATTTTCCATAAGGCAGTCTTTTCATTTGGGCCAGGATCAAGACTGGAAATAAAATGGTGGCTTTATATAAATACACTATTAAACATGTAAAGACATTGTTTTAAGCTGCTAAGTCTAAGACATCACCATGCTGATAAGACTTAGAAATGTAGATGGAAATTATCTATGCTAGAAACCCAATTGTCTTCCGATGAAGATGTTTGCATACTAGATGTCTCAGTCAAGGATTTGGGAATAAGACAGATGGCCTCATCAACTAGGGTGTTTGAGGAGACCCTTTTGGTGAAGGAATTGTTTGTCGTAGTGTAGACAGGGTTAAGGGAGCCGACAGAGGCCACTGGAGCATGTTCCAGGACTAGCAGCTGGAAAATATTACCACCCACTGGCCTGCGGGGTGAAGGAGGGAGGCCTTCCTGGAACCAGGGACAGCCAAGACCTTGGGAGACAGAGTAATCATCATACTTGCCAATCACATGTATTTTGGTCAGACTGGGAGTCTTCAAGGACTAACATGTAAGCAACTCCACCCCTTCTCCCACCAGTCATGGCATATAATATTCTTTCCTGAGCTGTCAGAGTTGGCCACGACCCAGAACGAAGATGGTCTTTTTTGGAAATCACCTCTGAAAAACTGCGTGCACCCTGAGTTTCATCCGAAGGCAGGAGGTGAGGTGCCTTTAGCAGCCTTACGTTTACCATGGCTCTGACTCGGTTTGGCACAGATGGGATGTGATTAGATCAGCCTGAGCCCAGACAGTTCCATCCTATGCGATCAACCCTGTGTGAAATGCGGAGCCTCACCTTGGCCCCGAGCATCGGTTTTAACTTCATCTAGTGGAGGAAGAGAATGTAACCTATTTCTGATTTATACAGCCTGAGGTAGAGAGGTCGGTACAGTGGCTTCCTAACGTTGCTGAACCCAGAGGTTGGGAGAGACCCCGTCATCCCTCAGGGCAGTGAACAGCTCCTACAGGACTGCCCAAAAGGTGATAGGAAAGTTTTCAACAGGAAACACTTGCTAAAGGATTCCACATTCTAAATGGAAAATGTCAAGGATAAATCATCATCATCATCATCATCATCATCATCATCATCATCATCACTTTTGCTAAAACAAGCAAATCATCACATATGGACTTTACAACTGAACGATTGTTCTCAAGCTTTCCTATTCTTCTGTCAGGCCCAAAATAGGTAATTACAGAAACAAATGACCTTTTGTAGGTTCCAGAGGTTTTGGGCAGCCACCCTCACCTACTGGGTGGCAGGTCCTCAGGGGAACGTGCAATGCGAGCCACATCCAAATGAAAGTGGAAACCTGCAGCTCTAGTTCTGGCTTTGGAACATATGGTGTGGCAAATTATCAGCGTGAAGTCTATAATTAAGGACACAGCTTCTCAAAATGCCTAAATGTGCGTGTACTCAGAAGCATATTACCTTCTGGAACAGAACCAGCTGTGGTCAAGCGCTGGTCTGAGGCAATGCTGAAGCTTCCGGTGCCTGGAAGGAGCAGCCCCCAGTTATGAACGCCTTCCTCGCCCACTCCCACCAGCCTCCAAGCTGCCTGCAGTGCTTTCTTACCCACAAGCTTCATACCTTGTATTATGTGATCCCATCTCCTTGGCCACAGGCAAATGCGATCCGAGACTGGGGTCTGAGTAAATAACTACGAGGCGATTCACCCTGGAAACCCCACGGAAGCACTCTGCCCCAAAATGTGCCAACCCAAGGCCATTACATGTTCTGTCTGGAGAAGTCTCAATGGAAGCAGAAGCCAGGCAGCAGAAGCATCCAGAAGCAGGCACGAGCCATGATCTAGGGCACAGAAGAACAGTGCAGAAGGCAGTAGGAGGTGACAGAGAAGCCATAGTTTGGCATAAAGCACCGCAATATAAACTGAGACCCCAGAATGGGGGCGTAATGAGAAAAGAGAGCGGAGAGGAATTGATGCCTGAATCTGGTACAGTTACCATAGCAGCCTGAACAGCCTTGAATGACATTTCATTTCCTTTGTGCCCAGCTGTGAAATAGCAAGTACCAATGTACCTATGTATCTCTAAAAATTCCTGTCATTGAGGCAACATATGCATGTCTCTGTGCCTTGCAGCTAGAAAAAAACAAAACAAAACAAAACTGAACACGGGTTGTGCGTTGAAACCACATTTGTGCACCCGAAAGTCATTCTCATCAGAGACATTCTTTTGTCACACGTAGGTCGACAATGGATGAGTACAAGTTCTTGAAGAAACTGCTTCTCAAAGCAAAGCAGCAATGACTTTTAGCTCTGCCAAACCAACTGAGTGCTTCCTGTGTGCCCAAAACTCTGCTAGGACACGATGGGTTGCAAGTTGGGAAAATCATTGCACATAATTTAGAGGAAACATGAACTGTTGCCAATTTTAATTTCTGTTAAGCATATGACTCTATAATACGGACACCAACTGAGCTACGTGTGGGCCCTTGAGGACACGAAATGTATCTGAGTCTTCGTGCCTAGACACAGCCTAGCACACATACTAGACTGAGTGATTCTGGTCACCGGGTTGTCAAAGCGCCTGGTCTGGCATTTAGGTAGGTGTGGCCGGGGAATGGCGTGGCCTTAGATTTATTGTTGTGTCATTTCCCACCAGTGGAAGAACGAAGAATAATCTCATCGACTGTAATTGTTAACAAAACCTGATTATGAGGAGTAAGCATGGGACAACTTCCACCAATTTCTTGGTGGAAACAGTGTTGTGGTCGGCATTGGAAGGAGTTTCCGTTTCTCAGAAGCCTGGCTGGGCAGGGGCTGCACCTCGGGGCAGAGAGCCTGGCTGCAGAAGGCCGGCTGGTGGACCTGCGTGTCCATCACGGTGTGAGTCTGCTTTCCCCATCAGCACAAGGTTTTGCCCTCAGTTCTGCAGGCTCCCGCAGGTGGGTGTGTAGAAACTAGGATGCCAGCTCATTGACTTATGTTACCAATGTCGCCACCAGGTGGCAGGACCGTCACGTCTGCTTGAGCAAGGTCTCCCAAGAGAGAGGTGTGGAAAGCCATATTCTAGGGAGTTCTTTGTTTGAACAGATAAAAGGAAGGGGAGTAAAGTGTATACTTTTATGCTCGGCGGCACTGGCTTCTGCTGTCTTGCTGCATCTGTCTCCAACATGGGCAGGTCCTGACCACCAGCCACGTGGTCCCTCTCCCTCCCCTGACAGGACACCCTTTCTCCTAAGCAGGATCTGGATGACTAGCAGCACCTAGTTCTAGCCTTTCATGGCCCTTTCTGATGTTATGAAGTCGGAAACTTTGTCGGCCACCATCCCCTTTGGTAATCTAACCAAGGCCATTAATCTGTCCTCAAAAAAAAATATTTGTAAAAGCTAAAAATAACACTTAGGATTGCAAATGAAACCAATTCTAATGAAACATACTTCAATCCACTCAGGTTAAATAGCCTGCATCCTGACTCATTCACACAGCCTTCCTCCAAATCAGGTCTAATACAATTTATTAAGTTGCCTTTACTAAACTAAATTCATATTTCTGCCTGGCCTCCTTATTATTTCTAGATTGCCTTGGTGAGAGTTTGGCAAATTTGCAACTCTTCTATCTTCTGCCACACAATCACAAATCATTTCCTGGTCGTGCCAACGCATGGCTCACACCAATGAGTGACTGACAGAATTCAACATTTCTTCCATCTTCAAGTCCTTGAAAAGTTCTTCATTTTCACTCCCAAGAACTGATGTACAGCAGACAACTAGTAAGAAGCAGTGCAGCGTAGTGAACCAGCCTGGATGGAACCCCGTTAATTGTAACTTAACTAATATATACTAAGACCCTACCAGGTTTCAAATACTACACGGAGATCCATCCCCTGCCATCCACATAATCTGGAGTCCAAAGAGCTGTTTTGCAATCCAATCTCATCTCCCAAGTGACTCGGCAAATCATCCAGCCCTCTGGGGTTCAATTTCCACATATAAAATATGTAAATAACAGCAGCAGCTCTGGAGATTGTTGTGAATGAAATCAGTGAAAGGATGTACATGAAAGTGCAGTGTGTTAGCAAATCAGGCATTGAAGAATACAAACACCTAAGTACTTTTGGGCCCTTTATTACACACGAATTTAAGTCTGGTTCATTAATGTCAAGTGCGCCCTGTCCTCTCCCCAACTGTCCTCAAGTTCAGAAGCATCGGGATCTCACTTACTCTCAGTATATCCTACAGTTCTTTCTATTGTAGTTATTAAAATACAACTCATCCTGAAAATAACAGCATCTTATAGTATTCCTGTTTCTCCTGGGACAGCCTAGTCCAAACAACGACCATGGGAGGTTAGGCTCCAGGATTTTAACGACCTGGTGTCAACTTCTCAGACGCTGAGCTCCCCATCCGTAGGCTGTTCAGGCAGGTGCTTGAGAAGTGTCTGTAACATTTCCTGTGAGCATTTGGTCTGTGGGACCTCAACTCCAGAAAGCCAACAACTCCTACTCTTCTTGTTTTACAGATTTTCTAACCGGGACTTCTGGAACATCTGCCCTTGCTCCACAGAGGGTTTTTCTTCTTCACCATCCTTCTAGAATGCTTCTCCACTCAATCTTCTGCATCATGGGTGGGTGACTAGCTGCACTCATACAGAAGTGGACAACCAAGGTGGCCTGGAAGCTCTTCTTTCATAAAATTGCCAAACATGTAGGAATTCATCACCAAAATCTAAACCCTGATAAAATGGAGAGGACCTCT
This sequence comes from Cynopterus sphinx, assembly GCA_030015415.1. Taxonomy (NCBI): domain Eukaryota; kingdom Metazoa; phylum Chordata; class Mammalia; order Chiroptera; family Pteropodidae; genus Cynopterus; species Cynopterus sphinx. The sequence continues at coordinate 46,057,225 of CM057389.1, read as the reverse complement.
GGCTCTTTTTCCTGTGCTCACTATTGCAGATTTCTTGCTTTCTTTTTTCTTTTTCTTTTTTTTTTTTTTTTTTTGGTGGTGGTGGTGGTGGCAGGGACACAAGAGAAAATTGTTTTTTCTTTCTCTCTAAAACAGAGAAAACCTGTTATTACCCCTTATAGATTTAGGACAACCTTAATACAGCCCTCACCACTGTCTTTCAGTGAGAAAAATTCGCTCCTATTCGAAAGTAATTCACAGGAAATAAATTCTGCTAGCTACAACATCTGACTTTCATGAATTACATTTTCTCGAAAAGTTGTTAAAATTAGAAAACACTTTTTGCTGAAACTTTGAATACGCCAGCACAGTTTTTACGCCATGGAGCAGATACCTGTTTCCTCAAGCAGCGTTCCAGCCTTGGTTATCACTGGGCTCCTTCCCTTAGGGTCTAGAAGCATGTGCCTCTGTGGCAGGTGTGTGTGGTATTGGTGTTGGCATTGGTCATACAGGATGAATTTAACTTATTGTCTTGGAACAGTTTTCAATTCTGGCATCATCACACCTTATGAAGTAATCTGACACTATCCATGGTACCATTACTGACCAAATGAACGTAGTGGATGATTTACTTTCTTCTTTGTAACTTAGATCACATTTCAAGTCATCCCTACAGAGCATGTGATCATTCCGATTGGCTTTCTCGAGTGGGCCGGAAATGGGTAGCGTTACCGCAACACCTAGATTTTGCACAAGGGATATGTAAACATCACCTTTTATGAGTGTCAGAGAGAAACAGGGGTTGAGAACAGCTGTCCTGGCACAGGCAATGATGCATCAGCCTTGTTAATTACAAGAAGGCAGTTAAGACATGGCTCCTGGCCTTAAGGAACTTATAATATAACTAGCAGGACCTATCAGATAACCATATACATAATATATAACTAAGAGCTGAAATATGGAGTTTGGACTATAGAAGAGGGAGAAAGCAGATGCAATAAGAAATAACTTCATATCAATCTTGGGCCATTTTGTACAGGTGCAGAGTCTTCAAGGTCGGGGAGGTTTTGACAGGTGAGAGTCAAAAAGACTAGCATCTTGGATCAGGGGAGGATTCCTCCAAAGAAAGACTGACTGAGGCGACTCCTGGTACCTTGAAGTCCTCTCATGTCTCCCACTAAGTCACTCAGATCTACAGCTCTCCGGAGGTCAGATCTCAAGTCCATCCACCTCTCCACCCTAACTCACGACCTCATCACGGCTCACCTCTGTTCCTGCCTCAGTCACCACTATTGCCTGCCTCCAACGACCCTCTCAATATCAAATTGACCATGTAACTAAAGCTTCTGCTTAAAATCATTTAATGACTCACCTCTTGACTTCAGAAGGTCCAAGTTCAGCCATGGTACACAAGACCTTTCATAGTGTGGATGTCACTTATCTTCACCCTTATCTCTTGCCCTTTCGCATCAGCCATCTTTCTCCCCAGCCACTGAATTACTTGCTTTCTTAGTCAGGTCAACCTACCATAATAAAATTCCAGAAACCGAGCATACAAAACAATAGACATTTATTTTCTCACAGTTCTGGAAACTAGAAGTTCAAGATCAAGGTGCCAGCAGGATTGGTGTCTGGTAAGGGCTCTCTCTGTGGGTTACAGATGGCCACCTTCTCACTATGTCCTCACATGGTCTTTCCTCGGTGGGTGTGGGAAAAGAGAAAGAGTGAGCAAGCTCCCTGGTGTCTCTTCTTATGAGGACACTAATCCTATCAGGGCCCCACCTTCATGACCTCATCTAACACTAGGTGCCTTCGGAAGACCCCATCATCAAATACCATCACATTGGGGTTAGAGCTTCAACATATAAAATTGATGGGGGGGTACACAAACTTTCATAACACTCGCTATTCTTCGAAAACACCTTATTTCCCATATAACCCCACTTCTTTATATGAACTGTTCCCTCTACCTGGCACACCCTTCTCTGAACCACTCCCCAACACCACCACCTACCACTCCTCCCTAACCTCTTGTCCTTGTTTGGCTAATTCCTTTATACAATTTAAGATTCAGTTCAAACTATGCTATGTATCCTCCAATAGGCTCCCATAGGGGCTTTATGTGTCTTCATTAGAGCTATTCTACGGATGACTGATGTAGGACTGTTGATTCCCTTTGGGGCAGAAACAGTGTCTTATCCTTATCTATCATTCTATCTCTGATGCTTAGGATAGTGCCTGGCATGTGTTTATTGCATGTATGCATGATTGCATAAATGAATGAATGAATGAATGAATGAATAAAAATGAATGAGAAGGAAGGCAAGGCCATGTCATGGGGAAAAAAATGAGGTGGGAAATTTATGCTTGATTAAGTAAAACAAAGCCTTTCTTTGTTCTTTGGCATAAAAATACGATTCGAGCAGTTTTAGAAGAATCATTGAGAAGTTCTATTCAAGAAGGATAGCGAGCGTATAGGTAAGGAGACCAGCTAGGACAGCATCGTAATAATCCCATATTAATATAATGATATTGGAAATAGTAGTAGTAACAATCATTTATTCAGCACTCATTATATGCTAGGCATGTGTTAAAGTATTTTTAATGTATTAGCTTATTCTCACAACAACCCATCTTAGGGAATTAAAATAATTTTTTTTATCCCATTTTACATACAAGGCAGCTGAGATACAGAGAGTTTAAGAAATTCCAAGTCACAGAGCTAGGAAGTGGCAGAGATAAATTGTAAGAGACATTTCAAAGAAACAAGAAATATTTCATAGGGAAAATCCGGTTATTATAAGACAATGGGGTGGGGGAACCCAAAATGACTTCAGGTTCCTAATCTAGGAAAAGAGAAAACTGAGAAAGTGGGGACAGGAAGATGCTGTGATCATTTGAGATGAGCTGGCCTTGATGAAAGACTGGACAGCCCCACAGACAACCTGTAGGCAGTTATAAATATATAAAGCAATCCCACATAGACTTACTAAAAGCCAGCTATAACATACTTATCAAGGCATAAGGAGGTACAAACATGAATTTGTGTGACATTTTTTAAAGTATTGATTTAATTATATTCTGTAGGCAAAGGAGAATCAGTGCAGGATTTTTTAAATAGCTGGCTGATGTGGATTTAGTTCAGTTGGGCAACCAAGTGAAGGGTAGAATTGAGGGGGACAGAGTTGAGGGGCTTCCTACACTTAAAAAGGATTAAAATTGTAAATTTAATATTATGTATATTTTACCATAATAAAAAGAGTTGAGAGGTCCAGTTAAGAGATGAAAAGCTAAGAAGTGGGAAAGGGTTGAGAGTGACTTAATACAGATGTCTTGAGCCACTCATCCTCTTTCATATTCTAGCTGGACACATAGGAGTAATTTCTCATTTAAGATCTCTTCACCTGGTTCTGCATGCCAGGCGGTGCGCTAGGACACAAAGATGGATAACAATTCCTGACCTCAAACACCACAGTGCCCTTGATTGTCTAGCATTATGATGCTCATAATACATGTCAGGGCAGTGATAGAGACAAGTAACGGGCTTTACGGAAGCACAGTGGAGGGCAGTCAAGGAGTCAGAGGAATAGTCAGGGAAGGGTTCTCAGTTGGGTCTCACGCAATGGAGAGGAAGAGGCTGGAAGGTTCCAGCACCCAAAAGACTCTTGTTCCTCTGGCATACATGCTGCTTCATGACCAGGCCTGTTCATTTTGCCCACATGGGTGGTGATGGAGCCCAGAACCCCTCATCTGCCCAGCAGGGGAGAGAAGCCCCATCAGACAGGGTAGACACTCTTGTTCCTTTGGGAGCGTTAAGAAACAGGCTTCATGACGACCCATCCCTCTCCAGAAGGGGAGGGCAGTGGAGAGGACCCTTCAGAAGATTAGAAGATTTGAGGGATCATGTGGACTCAGCAATGGTGCAGTTATCACTGAGAGAAGGTTGAGTGGGAGTGGGGCAATGGAGATTCCTAGGGTTCACTCTAGAGTGTTATTAACTAGTATCCACGAGGCACATCTTAGAGATTCCCAGGACATATCCAGGAGTCATTTGAGGGGAACCAGACTTCCAAGGATGTCTCCAATGGTGGCTAAAGTCAGAAAACTGTACCACACAGTGGATAAGATCAGGCCCCTAATGCAGGTGCACTTGCTGTAAAATTCAGACTCTGCCAGTTAACTATTTGCACTGGGCAGCTGTGTTAACCTCTCTGAGCCTCTGCTCTGTTTCTGTAAATAAGGGTAACGATGGTACCTGCTTCACAGCACTGCCCTGAGGAGGCCTGTGAGAACACCCTTGATCTTCAGACAGTTCCTCACACATGCTAAATCACTCCATTTTAGTCACTGCAACCACTGCTACTGAAGTGACACTGTTTTACCTTCCCTGGCCATAAAGCCAGAAGAAGAGGTGCCAGTGGTAACATGTTCACATTTGTGATGTAAATCAGTAGTTTTTCAGAGTTAAGTTTTCTAGATGTTTCCCTTCCATACATTGAAGGACACCCATGCAATTAGTTTTTTTTAATCTGGAATATAAAAAGTGGAGTATCTCTTTACAAAGCAAAAAAGAGGGAAGGTACAGTGTACTGGTAAGACAAAATAAAATATGCCAAATCAATTTTGGAGTGAACTAATGAATAAGAATTTTTCTCTTTCTCTCCTTATTTTCATAGTTTCTTGTTTCAGAAAAGTCAAGCAGTCAGTTAATGAGATTTATTCAATAGAGATGGCATCCTTAGAGACAAATGCAGGGGAGGGGCTGGTGAAGGAGCCCATGGCAGCTATTTCTGGAGCTGTAAAAAGGGGACATCAACACATTTCAGTGAGTTTTTCTGCTGAGGAACTGTGCCAGGTACACATTCTATATTTTCACATATTAAGAAACTGAATATCTTAAAATATTGGAACTAATTCAATTCCAGTGCTATGTACTAATAATCCTCGATCACTCTTTATCATACAAAGAATCCAAATGTTAAATGAAACAAAGCTTTCTAACTTTATTTTTATGAAAAGAAAAATAAATTTAAGGAAGGGAGACTGTTCTCTGCCTTGAGAAAAAATATAAAATCTAATAAAAAAAATATATATATATATATAATTTATAAGAAAAAATATAAAATTTGTCTATGTGAAATTATATCCGTAATCATATCAGAAAACAACGCTTATTCTGTATTGAAATGGATGCCTTAAAAAAATTGAGAGTATAAAATTTTCTGGCAATGTTCACAATTTCTACCTTGTTGATTGCGAAGAATGATCTTCAGCTGTGCACACAGGACCAGCATGGTTACAAGGGAAGCAGAGATACGGAGGAGAGTCAAAGAGAACTTGGCCAAGGTGAGTGCTATCATACTTTCAGACCAAAAAAAAAAAAAAAAATACAACAACAAACAAACAAAACAAAACTGTGTTTGAGGATTTAAAAGGAATGTGCAGGTGCATTCAAGGACCCATCGAGATTACTAGTGACAAATCACAGCACTAAAGAGAAGAATCTTAAGACCTAGGGAGAAAAAAGTCTCTCTCTTTCAAAAGGTAAACACAAGAAACTACCAAAGAATAAACTTCATATCTCTGTCTAGCGCAATCCTAAAATGGTTTAGGCCTGGCCAATACTTAGGAAACAAAAGTCATCAGATGCTCCATAGAAGCCAAATGCATCCACTAGAGAAAGACTTACTCAACTAACCAGCAGGGAAGGAGTTGGCACAGATTCTATGCCAGGATTTTAGCAATGCTGTCTTAAAACTTCTCAAAATTGTCGTGAACCAAGGGCATATTTGCATGTTCAATGTAAGTGAATTCATGAATAGTTGAATAATACTAAATATGGGCTTACTAAAGATGGTTAAGGGGTTTTTATCTGGTCTAGTTTTTTTCTGTAATCTTGTCAATGAATGACCTAAATGAACACCAAGACACATAAATCCCCAGTGCACGATTAATTCATTAAATTACAGAACAAGGACTTTAACAGATGTTTGCCTTTTCCCCCATACTAGTAAAAAATTGCATCCAAATTTAAAAAATGGAAATAGAGAATTTTAGATACTAGTTCAAAAGACAAATATATGAGGCTTTGTTTGCTTTATCTTCAGAATAAGCCGATGAGGTGGGTATTATATTATATATAATGTTATTGATGATATAACTGAGATTTGCCAAATTACTAACTTTCCCAAGTCTTATTACAGCGTCATGCTTTCATTGTCACATCTCCAGTCATCCAGTCTGACTCTCCTGCCTCCCTCTTGTATGGAACCTTGTGATTTCATCAGGCCTACCCAGAGACTCTGGGGCCATCTCCTCACCTCAAAGTCTTTAATTCATTCCCATCTGTAAAGTCTCTTTTGCTACATAGGGTAATATTCACAGGTTCCAAGGATTTGGACACAGACATCCTTGGGGGGATGTTATTCATCCTTAATATAGTGAGCAAGGGGTGGAGGGGAGTCATTGGAGGTCAGATGAGAGGGGCAACTGGGAACTAAGTCATGTGGGTCTTGTAGGCCATCGTAAGTTAAATGGAAAACCTTGCACAGGAGTGGCACAGTGGAATTTGTGTCTTTAAGAACCACTCCAGTGGCCGGACTGAGAAGAGACCATAGGGCAGCATGATAAGTGCAGGGAGAACAGTGAGGAGGTGCCTGAAATAATCTAGGTGAGCGATGACGGCGACTCAGACCAGGTGGTGTCGGTGGAAGTGCTCAGAAGGGGTTGGATTCTGGCAATACTTTCAAGAACAGAGCCAACAGGATTTCTTGACAGATTTGATGTGCTCAGAAAAACAGTCATCAGGAATGATTCTTTTTAACCTGAGTAACTTGAAGAATGGAGTTGCTTTCAATTGAAATGGACACTTCTGTAGAAGGAGTAAGTCTGGAGGAGTGGTTAGACCGAACCCATACGACCTGTCATCTTATGACCTTTAGACATCCAAGTAGAGATATTGGATAGGGAGTTGGATTTAGAAACCAAGAATTTAGGAGATAATTTAGAGCTAGAAATATAAATATGAGAATACAGGCATTGTCAGCATGTCATGGTATTTTCAGCCGTGAGATTGGATGAGATTGTCCAATGTGTTAAATGTAATGTTAGGGGGACAGGAAGAAGAAGAGAAGCTATAAACAGGAATGAGGAGAAAGTGACATTATAAGTACCATGTCCTGGAAGACAAGTGAAAAAGTATATTAAGGACAATGCGTTATCACCTGTGATAGGCAAGATGAGCACTGAGAACTGGCTAGACCAACCCACGTGATCTGGGGTAGTCTCATAACTGAGTGGTAACAGCCAAGACAGTGAATTGATACAGATAAGTCACCTAGAACAATGGTTTCCAAGCTTCACTGTGTGTTGGAATAAGCTGAGAATCTTTGAAAGAGAGTGACAGACACGTAGCTGCCTCCCCAGATATTCTGGTGAGGGTTTTTAAAGCTCCCCAGCTGACTCTAATCTGCAGCACAGTTTGGGACATGCTAGTTTAGAACAATGCCCAGCATATAGAAAGTTTTTTGGTATAGTAAGTTGAGAGGCAGGTGGGAAGAGAGAAGGTTTGGAGAGAAAGAGGGTGGAAATCAGTGTGCAACTGACACAGTAGGTGGACAGTATAACTGTAAACAGAGTGTGATTTACTCAAGGGTTTCTCTGGCAAGAATAATTACCTCAGTTTATCCTCATTTGATGCACCAAAAATTGTGGTCCTCATACCAAAATTAAGTAGGTATTTAGTTCTGCTCAGCGACTGCTGGAGAGAGGCAGAGAAAATGTCTCTGAATGAGACTTCCACTTTCAAATGGTAGGCAAGGCCAAAACACACAGGCTGAAAAGAGCCAGGGGAGAGTCACCCTCAGTCTCAGTGATAACTGGTATGGGGCCTTCCCAGGAGTTCTGAAAACGTTCCTGCCATCACTTCAGGCTTCCCGAAGAATTAAGATCACAGATAGGTTTTATTTCTCCTGTAGCTGATGTAACTCTACCCAGACTATGTTCTCTCCCGCCTAGAAACCTCACAGCTGTGAGTTTAATGCCAAGTTGCACGTTTCAAATAAAGTTCAATAAAGGAAGGCCTGACTCAGATAACAGGAGGCTCTGAGAGAGTCTTTATGCACCAGCTGTTAACTTTGGTGTTGAAATTCTGGGTGGACATTTGATGCTTCCTTTTAATTCAGAAAAGCACTTAGAGTACTCAGGGTCGTGGCAGATTGATTTTCCATTTGGGACTATCCCATGTGTGTAACCCGTTCCACAGTGTTCTGCGGGCACGTTTTCTGCTCTAGCAGGCAGGTAAAAATGGAGTTAGAAAGCATCCTCGACAAACAAGAGTTTGCTTATGATGTAATAAGGAGTTCACACCGGAGGGAATGTGGACGCAGCTGGAGGGGAATTGGAGGGGAGAGCTCTGACAGGACGGGGTGGGGGAGTTGAGGAGGTGGAGGCATGGGGGAGTCAGGATGGTAGGAGCCCTGATCAGAGAAGAGGCAGATGGAATAATAAAGAACTCATGACTGGAAACAGGAGACATCAGAAAGGAAAGAAATGGGCAGAGAAGAATTACTTCAAATAAGGGGAAAAAAAGACTAAGAAGGCCAGTTAATGTGGAGCACTTTGGGGTGGAAAAGAAAAAGAGAGCGAGCAGAGCAGCAGAAAATGAGGGTGGCGGAGCAGAGGCTGGGGGAGACTGCTCCTGCGCTGGTGTGGGCCAACTCACTGTTTTCTGTCATTGTCGCGACTTCAAATCGTCGTGCCTATGGCACAAAAGCATCAGAGCAAGAAAAGAACTGCCCGTAGATGACGGAGATTAAAATAGTTGTGGAATATTTATTACTGATGATTTCCAAATGTGAAGGGTCTGACGAGAAGTCATATAACAGAAATGATGTTCCGACAAGCAAATTCGGTTGTATGCATGGCATGAAAATCAAGATAATTAAGCCATTTTGGAACACTTCGGTAGAATGTCTGTAAGGACCGTGATTAAGCCTATTTTCAAAGAAGTCAGTTAATGGCACATCAGATTTCTACAATTAGATGAACATACTTCACACAGGACATAATTTTGATATATAACTAATAATCCTGCGACATAATAACATAGCAACAACGTGTAACGCATAGACTAAGCATATCCCAAGAGTACCAAGTAAAGAGATTTAATAAGTCTGAAGCAGAGTTTAGGCATCTGTATTTTTATAACACTTCATGCCTGCATCTGATGTACATTCCCATCTGAGAGCCAAGAGCCACTGGCCTGGAAGATAGAAGATTCAAATGAAGAATAAACTTGTGGACAATAAGCATTTAAAATAGACTGAAATGTATGACTAATAATACTCTGCCGTTAAGGACAAATCTCTAGGAACTTCCCATAGAGGGTGCAATTTCTGAAATATTTGTGTTAATAAGATTTTCCTTATAAAAGTTTTAGCTAGGAGAGAATAAGCACCTCTTGATTTTTCAACTCATCACAGGCAACACATCAATAAGAATATAGATTTTTAAAAAATCTAATTATTTCTAGTACTTTACAAGGTACAAGAACAAGTCTATGACTTTGCAGGAGGCTTCTGGGGAATCACAAATATATTTTTAGGTGTAAAAGTTATCCTGAAAGTTCTACTTTGTTATTATTATTTTTTTCTATATTGAAGGTTGATTTGAGAGATAAAAATAAAAAATATTATCAGGGGAGATTTAGACACGTGGTTAAGATAAAATCATGGGTGCCTGAGAAACAGTACTTGTTACCTACTTAATAAAAGTAACAGAAAAAAATTTTTTTAACTAAACCTAGAAGGTGACCTAATTATAAAATGTTAGTTCTTTCAAAAGTGAGGATTCTTTGTTCTTCTCTTTTCTTCTTAAATAATCCAGGATGTAATAAAGTCAACATAAAGCACGGAAAGTTACTCTGATAAGACAGTCTTTGCTATGCAGGCAGATGACATGTAAAGATTACCACTTCATATTGTAAGGGAAAGCCATAAACAGCAAACCAAGGAAGCAATCTCATCACATTGAGCAAACTTTGCTAAGCTATTAAACACATTCCGTAGCTTTTCAGACTCGGGTATTATGAACCAAGGCAAATAAAATTTACATTCCAAGCTTTGCCTTTCATTGTGCATTTTAATATTCTGGAACATACTGGTGCTTTCGGATAAATCTCGCAAGACCGTGAAAACTAATTTTGTAAGATGCTATTAGCATACAAAGCTTTCATCTTTACTATCTTCAAATGAATAAATAAATATTTTTAAAAGTTCTCAGTTTCTATTCCAATGCAGTTAATATCAGTAACTATAAACCACAGAAACCAACTCTTTAGAGAACTAATAAGTTTTTTTTGGAGTCCTCAATAAGTTTTAATGGGTTTGAAAAACAAAAGAGAGAGAGAGCAAGAGGGAGAGTGAGAAAGAAAGAGGGAGAGGGAGAGAGAGGGATAAGGAGGGAGAGATACTGTTTTAAGAAAAAGCTACTCTTTCCCTTAAAAAATAGAAGCACATATGTAGTTGTATTTTCTCTGTCACTGTTGCTTCTAGAATAGTTTTAACCACCAATATTAATTATATATTAATTATAACTTTTAAACAAAATAACTAACTCGTATTTCACAGAGAAAATTTGGACGTAGATAATGGAAAACTTTCTGTCACAAATCAGCATTTTAACCAACAAGTAGAACTCATAAATACACATAACGCAACTCTCTGCAGACACATACTTGCTACAGCCTCATATACTTTCTGAACGTGGCAAAAACTAATCAAAGATATACCTACCTGTAGCATATTAAAAGCAGGAGCATGTAAACATAAAAAGATGCTTAGTAATCAATGTTTCTGTATTCTGTCTTAGAAATGATTTAGGTATCCAGCAATTAATCATTAGTTAGTTTAATTTAATCAATCTAAGGTTTCAAGTTCCCTAAAGATCTTGTTTAAATTGAGATATAATACACATATCATAAAATTCACCCTAAATATGTGTACAATTCAGTATTTAGTATAATCGCAAGATGTATCATAATCGTTATCCAATTCCAGAACATTTTCATCACCTCTCTAAGAAAACTCCATATTTGTGAGCATTCACTCTCCCATTTCTCCCTTTCCCCCACTCTTGGCAACTGATAATATACTTTATGTCTATATGTTTTACCTATTCTGGACATTTCATATAAATGTAATCATACAACATGTGGCCTTTTGTGTCTGGCTTCTTTTACTTAGCATAATGTTTTCAAGGTTCATTCTTGCTGTAGCAAAAAAAAAAAAACCAGTATTTTCTTCCTTTTTATGGACCAATAATATTTCATTGGATGCACATACCACATTTAATTTATCTGCTCATCAGCTGGTGGACATATGGGTGGTTTGTACTTCTGGGCTGTCATGAACAATGCGAGTAGGAACATTTGTGTACAAGCTTTGGTAGGAAAGTATAATTGAATTTTCTTGAATGGAATCCAGGAGTGGAATTTCTGGATAATATGGTAACTCTATATTTAATTTTCGAGGAACTGCAAAACTGTTTTCTTCAGCAGCTGCATTATTTTACATTCGCATCAACGATGCCCGAGGATTCCCTGTATTCTCACCAACACTCATTACGGTCTGTCTTAGACTACAGCCATGCTAGCGTGAGGTGGTATGTCATTGTGGTTTTGATTTGTATTTCCCTAATGACTAATGGTGTTGATCATTTTTGTGTACTTATTGGCCATTGGTATATATTCCTTGGAGAAATGTCTATTCAGATCCTTTGCCCATTTTCCAATTTGATATCTGTCTTTTGACTAAGTTGCTTACAGGTCTTGGAATTTTCTTGAAGCTGACATACTACCAACATGATTCCTATTGAAATAAAGTGGGATTTGATTTAGATATACACAAATTCACATTTTTTTTATAACCAACCAGTACAGTTGTATATGCTTAGAGAAAGCATGCCCAAATATAATTTTAAAATATGCTTTTATGTTACACTTAACATTGGTAAATCAGGAAAAAATATTGCCTTTTATTATATCAAAATCATTTAACTAGTCTTATTTGCCAAAAGTTTACCTTAATTACGTGCACTTGGATTTTTCAAATGTTTGGGTTAATTTCTACAAGAGTATTTTTTTTTAGATTGTAGTACATTGGAAGTATTATTCATGTTCTCTATTTTCTTGGAATTTTAGAAACCTTCAAAGGACACTTATTTATCACTAGAACCCAAGAGGAACAGAGCTCCTTTGTTTTTTCTTGACTATCTCTGTCCTTCGGCACTGGACAACAGTCTTCTCGTCACCTTTGCGAGTGTCAAATATGTCCGAAGGGGAGACATTACTACCTGTCTGACTGCTCTCGTTTCTCATGGCACTTTTTATTTCTTCAGACCAGTTCCATTCCATACCCATCCTTTTAATTTCTGTTATATCTAGATTTTGCTCTCTATTTAGTGTTTTGGGTAAAAGTTTTATTTACATCTGAGTCTTTTCTGTCACTGCATTGCTTTGTCTTTTTTGTTTTTTTTTTTTCATCTCCACTGCCTTAGCAAATGGGAAGCAGTCTTTTATTTTTTATTTTTATTATTTTTATTATTTTCTTTAATATTGCTTTCAGCTTTATTCTAATTAAACTTTTTAAATCTCTGTCTCATGCTCCACCTATCTCAAATTTCTCTTAATTCTCATTGTAAAACAACATCACAAATGGTATAACACGAACATCCTTCTTTCTCATTTGAAATAGTAATCTTTAAAGTATTTTTATCTACTCTGTTTTCCCTACCTTATTTTTTCCTAGGAGCCTTGGAGATATGTATCAGGAAGGCAGGGAGAGCGGGAGGGAGAGAAAGAAGAAAAAGCAGACAGGGAGAAGGCAGGGAAGTCTCCCCTGCTTCTCGGGATCAGTGGTAGAACACCACATTCCCACCTTCCCACATCAAAATACTTGGGTTCTGCTCTATAGAGTCTATAAAACATCTTTGTAACATAATTACAAGGGCCAACGAATATAATAATAGGCTTGTGCAGCAACAACACTTGCTCTTCAAATTGCTCTTTCATCTGAGCGAGCAAGACTCTGTCTGCGAGAGACCTGGCCAAGGACAAGGGTACAGTCTGGACAAAGCCTCCCCTAACAGCTGCAAGGTCGTTTGAGCACTAGGCTGAAGGGCAATCCAGCAGCCTTGTCAGTGGGTAGCAACTGTGGGCTCAGCTGTCCCCCAGACCCTGTGGAATACAAAGATGTGCACGAGAGAGTGCCTGCCCTCACGGAGTTTACCATAAGGTAACACTGAACTAAGTGTCAGTGCACACTAGGACATAGGGTGTACATGAATGAATGCTGTCTGTTCCGAGAGGGTGAGCATTGGGGATAGGATGGACTGGAACAGTTTTATCAAAGTGGCTGACTTGAGTTGGGTCCTGAAGGGTCAGAAGGATTTGGCTGAATAGAGGAGAGGAAGGCTGGACACAGATGGCCATTATTGTCAAGGAAACACTATAAACAAACTCGGAAGAAGGAGAAGATACCGATTATACATAGATATCGACAAGATGAAAATGAAAGTTCTCAAGACCGTGGGTGAATGCCACACTGAGGAACCCGAATGTCACTCTTTATCTTGTCTTGACTTAAGGACAGGACTTCTTTGCATTCCTTGGCATGTGCTGTTCCCCAAGCCTGCAACAGTCTTGTCTGCATCCCTCCCTCCCATCTGGCCACTGCCACCACCCTTCTCCTGGTACGACTGGCTCCTTCTCCTATTTGATTTAAATGTTCACTTCCTCAGAACCCCTTATATATGTGATCCACTCCCCCTTAAATTTCTATCACAGCATCTGTGATTTGTTTGCATATAATTAATTGAACTACCAAGTGCAACAACGTCTTTCTCTGCCCGTCTCCTTCACCAGCACCAAGTGTCACAAAGTTGGGGACCATGTCCTCTGGGTTAGTTTACAATATCTCCTTGACAACAGTGACCACCTCTACCCATCCTTCCTATCTCTGTCCAGACAAATCCTTCCATCCCTTCAGGAGTCAGCCCATACATGCAACAGTGCATCAAGACGGGGAGAGGGCCTAACAAAGAGCCCCATAAAGCATCTACTTTTTAAGCAGGCAAAGAAAATAGAAAGAACCCTGGGGAAGACAGGAATGGGGGAGGACAACGTCCCTGAACCCATGAAAGAAGAGAGTTTTAAACAGCAGGAGGCAAACAGCCTTAGAAACCAGGCAGATGTGGAGTGGGATGAGGACAAAGGGTGCTCCACTTAGACAGCACCCACGATCTTTAAGGGTGGTAGGAATGGAAAGCAAATTGCCAGGATTCAAAGTGAGCAAAGGGAAAAACATGTAAACAGAAGAGAAGTAGCTTGTGGATAAGGATGGCAGAGATATGGATAAGCTGACAAAGGAGAGATTAAAGACATAGGGGCAAGAAGGAGCAGCTGATGGAGCTGAAGGAGACGTCTGGGAGGGAATCATTTACAAGCCTTGTTAAAGGAAGCTTCAGAACATTCTTCCCAGAACAGCCAAGACCGCAGGAGGCAGTCGCCTGGCTTTACATTTCTTGTTTCCTCGCAGGTTGAAACAATGGCAGAAAGCCATAAAAAAGGACCTGACAGGCAACAAGTCTGCACGTTATTAACTCAGTGAGGAGCGCAGTTGGGGAGACAGGGGGGGTCCCCTGTATGGCAAAGTGCAACCCCACCCGTTTGCCTCCTCCTCCAGATATCTTTACCGAGATGAATCTACATGGCTCTCACTCAAACACTTATGAAATCTCCCTCAATAACACCATAGCCTTTCAGATCTAGAAGGAACATTAAAAATAATCTAATTATCAACCAAATGGACCCACATCGAGGATGACGTTTTCCTCTCCCGACTGTAGTTTCCGTTTTTTCTCTGCAGGGTAATATTTCGTTCAATAAAGCTCACCTTTGCACTAAAATATGACAAAGGCATAGCCAATAAATAGAAATTCTTATCTTCCCATCTCTAAATCTCTACCTGGTTTAATAATTCACTCCCTCTCAGGGCCTTAAAAAAGGGTCTTTTATCTTTAAATTCATCTGTAAAACTGTTCTCTTCTCCCGCTAGGTAAATGGACTCCATTTATCACTCATTTTATGGGAGCTTATCTACTTCAAGAGAAGTTTGATCAGATAACCTGGTCCTTAGAAAAGCAGAAGAAGATTGCTAGGAATGGCTTCTATTGTTTGAAAACCTCTCTTTGATCTGAATTTTTTAGGAAGGTTGTAGGATATTGCCTGGGTCTCTTGCATATCTGATGGTCCAGCAAATTATTACCTGGGTCTCAGGGTCTGGAGAGACTTCACTGAACACGCTCGCTGGATCTAATCCTTCAGAATGATTTGAGGATGAGCTTAAACCCCAGGCAGAGTCTTAACATTCCTAGTTTAATGCTGTGATATAATATGACAGATTTATACATTGTTCTGACCTAATGAAATGCAAAGAGATGAAGTGTTTTATTTACACAGTAACCTCTTATTTCAACAGTTCACTGGCTGTTATATAGGCTTTCTTGGCCTCGTCAAAAAGGCCCCAGGAAGCCTTGCTGTGAGTCCTGCAGAGCAGCCTCAGCAGTGCACAGACACCAAAGCACTAGGCCGTGAGTCAGGAAGAAAACAACAACATCAACCAACAGATCTGGAAACTTCCAGTCTTCAAGGGCTTTTGCAGAACTCTCTGCCGCCCAGATGTCCTTTCCTCTGGCAGATAGAGGAAAGACACCAGGGACCAGTGCTCCTATGAGAATCTAATGCCTGATGACCTGAGATGGAGCTGAGGCGGTGGTGCCAGCTCTGGGAGTGGCTGCAAATACAAATGGAGCTTCACTCGGTTGCTTGCCACCCACCTCCTGCTGTGCGATCCACTTCCTAACAGGCCGCGGACCAGTACCAGTCCATGGCCCAAGTGCTGGGGACCCCTACTCTATCTGGATACAGAAGCCACACAGTAAATGCTTGTTGAATGAATCCCTTCTCAGGTTCATCATTCACTCAACAAACGTTGTAATCATCCTTCAGTGATCCTTCTAGGAGAGACAAGAAAGTGTGTATGAAGACGAAAGGGCTACAGAGCTGAATTCACAGAGGAGGTGGCCTTGTGAGAAAACCAGACGAAAACTTAAACTCGTCGTGCTACGCATGCTCTGCAATAGAGAGCCTGACAGATGTTAGGGACGGGGACAAAAAGGAGAGATTAACTAAACTAAACCTGGGGAAGCTGAAGAAAACTTTAGAGAATCATTTCAAATGAAGATTATTTCGGCTGTTATGAACTAGACTCCTGTATGTTCAGCTCCGCCCCCCAGGTCGAGGGATGGGGAAAGATCTGTGCTTCTAACGGGTGCTCTGGCTATGACATTGGATTGTACAGGAGTTCTTCTTGGCCATGACTCCTCGGGAAATTGGAAAAGTGTATAAGTGGGAGTGATAGAGAGAGGCCGGTTCACACTCTCTTCCAGAATACAACCAGGAGGTGACGTGCGGGATAACAGGAGGCACCTGAGGTGACACTGTTCTTATTTACGAGTGCAAAGCCCGTGCCCCCACCGGCTGTTTTGGTGTTTAGGTAGTAGCAACTGGATGCAAAAAAGCCTTCTTCCACACTGATGTGGGGAAAATGAGTGAAAATGGTTTGCTCCAACCCTGATTTAGAGAGAGAGAAGAAAAAGCAGACCTCATTCTAAAGCAAAGCCTCACTATTCAAAGGCCCAAGGACCAGCACCTGCGAGCTTGCCAGAAGTGCAGAATCTCAAGCTACAGCCTCAGCCTGTGTGTGAGAAGCTGCATTTTAACAAGCTCCCCAGGTGATCTGCATGCAAGTTACCGTCAGAGAGGCCTGCTTGGGACCAGCGTGGCGGCTGAACTTTGGAACACCTGAGATGCTGCTACACTACCCACCCTGCCCCCAGAATTCTGATGTAAATGGTCTGGCTCCCTAAGTGGTTCCAAATGTGCAGCAAAGGTGGGCAGAGCACATGGAGGCCTCCTGCTCCCCACGGGCCCCTCTGACAGCCGCAGGTCTGGGCGCTGCGGACTTGGATTGGCTGCAGCAGTCCCCTGAAGCCCAGAGAGGTGGTGGCCCCATGCTGGTACAGGTACACGGGGACCCCCCAGCTTACCCCTGTTTCTGTCAAGACTCTTCACTGTGCATTTCAGGATGTGGAATCCCTGTAGAAATTTGTCATGAGAGATCAAAACCTTAAGCCTGGAATGTTCCATGCCTGTGTGTTTAGCTCATCCTCAAATAAATCAATCCTTTGCAATTAGGTTAGGGTCCTCTGCTAGAGGAGGTAAGAGGAGAAAGGTTGTCCGAAAAAGTTAGGAGACTAAAGTTGAGAAGCAAAGCCTCGCCGCCAAAAAAATAAAAAATAAATAAAAAGCAGGAGTTAGCCAAGGAAACAGCACCCAGCGAACCCCTGCCATGAGTCAGCACGGGGGAGCCCAGCCCCTTGCAGGGCAGGCTGGCCAAGGAGAGGGCTCAGCGCCGGGCTGGGCTGCGTGAGCTGTTGCTTCTCTCCCAAGACCAAGTCTTAAAGCAACTTTCCTTCCTCTGCTGCTGGAACTTTTGTATCCTGTGTCTGGAAAGAAGTGTCACATTTTGCTCACTCCCAACCCTTCTCCCCCACCCCCTCGCAGAGCCCCTGAGTGCGGGTGTGTGTGCGTGGAGGGGGTGCCGCCAGCCACCTCCAGCCTGCCCTGGCTGCTGTCCCTGACTCCCGGCTCCTCGCTGTATGTCACGCTATGAACCTCCTCGGGAAGCCCAGGCGCCAGCCAGCGGCTGCTCTGCCTCTTTGCCTGCTCCTTTTGAAGATCCTGCAACCAGGGCACAGCCACCTCTACAGCAACCGCTATGCTGGGTAAGTGGAGCGACCTCCATGCCCTGCGAGGCTTGGCTCTGAGTTGCATGTGGGGCTGGTTTGGGTGCTGAGCGCGCCTGTTTTTCTGTTCCAGGATCTCTGGGTGAGTCTGTACACTTTCCTGGCCACCTACCATGAGATGGATGCGAGCTCTCTGCGCATGGGTTTAGCTCTCTGAGATAAAGTGGTGGGAGCCAGTCTAGCTGTTCACACTTCTGAAGAGTGTGCCGAGCTCAGCCATGGTCCATTGTCCAAGGGGGTTCTGTCTTTGCAGTAGCCGTGGCCGGTATTTACCTGGGTTGAAGCTCAGTGGGAAGGATGCTGCTATATACCATAGGAGTGATGACCCGAAAAGTAAAGCTTCTCGTTTAGAATTGTATGCAGGAGCAGTGGGTTGAAACTCTCTGGTGACTAATTTAGAAAGTGAGTGTGATTGATTTTTTTTCTTTTTAGTGCTTGTTAGTTCACAGCGTGGTTATTAGATTTTCAAATCTGAGGGATGCAAATGGGTCAACTCAGAGAGGCAGAATAAAAGTAGCTGACTGTAAGATTCCGGGTGTTCTTCTGAAGGTAGAAACAAAGAAGGAAAAAACATTTTTTTTTTCCTCTCTAGGTTAGTGTGCTGTGTGTTTGCCTCTCCTAAGGGGACACAGGGCGTCTAGAGCAGTGTGTGACTATGCACGTCTCCTTAAACTGAAGGCTTGCTGCGGAATATACAGCATGTGCTTTGCTGGAATTTGCAGGGGGCTGTTCTTTGAATCGGAAAATTATGGCATTCCTGTGTTTTAGAGCTAGAAGAACCTTAAATAGCTCCTCTAGTTTGATCCTTTTCTACAGAGGAGCAAAACCAGTGTCTTGAATCTTTTTTAAATAGTTTATCCCTCAATAATAACCAGGTGAGGAGAACTTGCATCTAGATCTGGATTATGAGCAGGTAATGCCCATAGACTTAAAGCAAAATTCCTCTTTCTAGGAATTTAGAGAATTTACAAGTGCAACTCTGGAAAAGAGAATTGTGTTTCCCTTTCTCTCCTGAAGGACCTGGGCTCTGCCTTTAGAGTTGCCCTGAATACAGTGCTTACAGAGGAAAATTTAAAAACATGTCCTCAGTTTTAGCGGGGTGAGGGCTTTGGTTGAAGTGGGGTCCAGAGATGGTAATGCAATCCCAAATTTTCCACCTTGATGTTCCCACGGGAAACAGAAAGGAGTTAACATCTGAGAGATGCTTTACGACCTCCCGGACACACATGGTTCAGGCTTTACATCCTGTCATTTGTCACCGCCCTGTGTGACCTGGATAAGGAAGCTCGTGTTTAATGACTGATGGCCCGGGCTAAGGCTGTGGAGGAATGTACTCTGACTCATCTAGCTGATGCAGGCCAGGTGATAAACATATATCACAGGTTCAGATGTGCCACGTGACAGGACCTCACTCCTCCACTCAGCTGTGGCCCTCTAATTATTTCCTTGTGTGGTGCTCGGTGACAAGTACCAGTCCTGCTTCAGCTGAGCAGGTGTGTGCACTTCGCCGAGTACCATTTAATAGAGGGAACGAGGCCAACGGTAATGCTCTTTTCCTCTAGAATTTGCAGCAACTGGAACCTTTCTTGAGGAAGTTACTTTTCCATCGCACTGCAGTGAAAATAATAATTGCCGCTTTCTTTGTGGCTGCCACATAATAAGTTAGTCCCAGATGTATAATTATCCAGATGTCTGAAAGTTGGAAGAAAAGGATGCAACAGTGAGAAACTGGAGAAGGCGACCTTACCTGTCCATCACAGTAGAAGCCTAGAACTTCATTCAAACCAGACATGTTTCTGGGTACATGCATCGTCGAAAGTGGGGGGTTTTCACTTACCTGCATCAGCTACACCTCATTCCCTCATCACCAAAGACAAATGCTATGTGGGTTGGGGAATATTTTGCTTTCTTTCCTCGGGAACCACTTGCTGTAAATCTAGCTGTTATTCAGTGAATAAGAAGCTGGTGGGACGACATGGTGGAATAGTATTTAGCATTATTTTTGTTACCCAGCCGAAGTTATAATTCTAAACCACCTCATTTTTATCCCTTATGGAATTCGTTTTTGTTAATGATTATGGAGCAGCCCTATTTCTTGCATTTTCGTAAAAGTATTTTTGTAGGTCTTGGTAATATAATCTGATAATATGGGATTGTCATCGGCAGGACTCTGCACATGAATAAAAAATAGGACATCCAGGGCAGACCAGCATGCCCCACAGAGAGCAACTATTGAGCTCAATTCTCTTTCCTGCATAAACAAGTGACAGTCGTAGCATGCCAATTGTGTAATAGATGCTTAGTAAATGGCAGATTTAAGTGTCAGGAAAAAAATTGTGGTGAGACTATAAGGAAAATATGATGACAAAAGCTAAAACCTTTTTGCTAGCTATATTAAATTATACCTTTACGTGATTTAAAAATTACATAGAACAATGCATAAATAAAAACACGTAGAAGAGGAATGAGGAAAATGACTTCAGATAATGTTTATTGATACTCTGCCATCAGAGGTCTTCGAGGGCTACAAATGCAAGTCAGACGTTTCCCTAACAAACATCTGTCCGTCAGCGAATGGACTCCAGCACAGACAAACACCACTCTGTACTCTCCTTTGCACTCATCTCATATTCCTGAAAGTCAGACCTGCTTATTATACTGTGATGTCGAGGGCAAACAACATAACGGTCTTCTGCATCACATGGAGTGAGCGTAGTTTTGTTCTTCGTGGTGGCAAAACAGATCTAAGACGAGAAAGCAACATGTTCTGGCAAAGTTGTGGAATTAGCAGCTATGGTTTTTTCGAGAACTCACTCAGTACCTCCTTCCTGCGAGTCGGTGCCGCATAACGTTTATAAGCCCTGAAGTTGAACTTCTGCTTTCCCACGTTGAGTAGCTCTGTTACCTCGGGTGAGTTCTTAACCTCTCTGAGCCTCTGGGATGATGGAGATAATATTAGAATGCTTTTCACCAAGTTCTTGTGAGGGTTAAATGCATCAGCATGGATATGGCGTGGTTTTGGCACTTACTAAAGACTTAGCAGAGTGGTAAAATAGCTAATATAAACATGTACTTAAATATTAATTTCCATAACAACCTGATGTGTTTGGTATTCCCGTGTCACAGATAAGCTAAATGAGGTGTAGAAGGAGTCACCCAAGTTCATTGAGAACTAACCCAAAGTTGCTGGAAGGCCACTTCTCTGTTACCCATTCAGGTATAGAAAAGAGTCATTTGTAAGAAAAACTGAATATTTAATTTTGTCTAGGGAGCTGATGTTTCAGGATAATAAAGGAAAGGAGTAGATTACGTAGGTCAAATTGGAAGTTTGATCTTAGTCACCATCAGTGGTGATCACTGAGGGTAAATCATTATTTAAAAAGCAGGCAGAGACCACAGGGATAGAAAAAATTTAAAAAATAAAAAAACACCAAAAAATAGCACAGAAAGTGGCCGTGGGTTTGTGCCTTCATTCATTCACATATTATTCTAATGCCTGCTCTGTGCCAAGAACATTGACCCACAGAGCCAGCACCCTCTGACAGCCTGCGGGTTAGTTAGGAAAATAGCCCCGCACCTAACAGTGTAAAGTGTGAGTGCTGTGCGGGATGACGGGCTGTGACGGGGACTGATGAGGGCTCCGCGAGCCGAGAAGGGTGGAAACACCTTCCAGGGCCTCACCTATTTGGTCGTCCAGCCCTGCCCTATCTGATCGAGGGGGACAGAGACAATTGACTTCCTGCCACCAGCACTGGTCCCGGGGACTTAAACCCACTGGTGTTGGATCTGGCCTCCTGACTCCTCCCTGGCCCAGGCCTCCATTCCTTGAAGACCCCTTTCATGTCTTCTTTCTTCTGAAGGGAACAGCTCTGACGACTCTGCCTTTTTCTCATGACCACAGGTGGGTGTAGCGCTGCTTACGGCCACTGACCAGCTGTTGCTTTCTGATTAGTCATTGTCCATGCTGCAGCCACAGTCCCACCTCCTGTCCCTCATGTGCCACCACCCCACATACACCCCAGTTATTTGTCATCCATGGAAACAGGATATAGAGATTCAGGAAATAGTCTTAAAGGAGATAAGACTTCTTTTTAAAAAAGAAGTTTGGCCCTCGAAATCCTGTGAGCAAAGGGGCTTCAAATTGGGACGTGACATACTGAACTGAAGGGGACTGTGAGGAGTGCAGGAAGAGCAGATTCAGCTGCAGAGCCTGGCTGGCTGGTCCCCCTCTCTCTACGGGCAGCTGTTAATTCTTTTATCATCCGATGGTGGCTTCCTTTGAAAGCTCTAAGCTTTTAGAAACCGGGACTAGAGTCCAAGAGATCAAGCTGGCCATAGGAACCCGAGAGTCACCTTCTACGTCGACTGTTAAAACTCACTAGGATGGTCATAAATCGCTGTTTGCCCAAGACTGGCTGGATCTGGCAGGGACTGGCCCCGTCTGCACCTGCCATCCTGGCATAGTAGTTGGAGTGCCCCCTTTCAGTCTGAGGAAGGTCCCGGTTTGCACAGTACATTGTGAGTTCAACCTTGTTATTCTTAATAAGTTTGCTGCTTTAATGAGCTTTATTCCAAGTGTTCAACAACTACTCCCTTATGTCATGCCCAAAGAGCAAAGTGATCTCTAGTTCCTTCCATGCCTGTGAAAAGGTGTCGTATTTGATCTCTTCTCTCCCTTGTAATGGCCACCAGCCGCGTTCAGGACTTCTTTATCTCAGCCTCGGTTAAAGTCATTTTCTCCTAACTGATCTACCTTTCTCATACCGACGATCTTACTGAAATAAAGTGTTCGTTGTGTTACCCCTTGCTCAAAGACCCCCTGTTGCCAACTACGTCAAATCCAGATTCCTCTGCCTGGCTTTCAAGATCTCCATAATGAGGCTCTGATTCTCCTGCCTCTGTCTCCCTTTTGCTCAGCCCTGAAAGCCCTCTGTAGTCAGGCCAGACAAATCTCTGCAGCAGTGCTCATCTTTAACAAGCAAAGCCAGCAGGCCTCATTCATCACAAGGACCTAAAGAAAAAAAGGAGCCATCTCAGATCATAAGATGCATTGAAATATGTGAGATATAGATACAGGGCATTAGAGGTTATGAAGGATGTGCCGGAGACTAACCATTCCTTGACGAGCTGGTGTGTTGTTAATGGAATTGTTCTCCAGTCCCTTCTGGAAGTTTCTTTGAGCTCTTGGCCCTTATTAATGGTAAAACGTTTTTAGTTTTCCTTATGCACTTGCTCAAAGTGCAACCCCTAATTGCTGATTGTTTATCAGCTGATTATACAAACGCTTCCTTCCCTGTGGCGTGTCCTGTGAGTTGGGGACTCCTGCTTTGCTTATTTAAGACATGTGATGCACAGCTCTGCCATAGGCAGACGGTACTCCATGGGGATCAGCATCCCTTCTGCCATGGAGCAGAGGGAGGGGTGTTTCAAATGCTTCTGGGGCCACTTTCTCCTCCGGCTCACTCTGATAATGGAGCCTTTATTATATGGCGCCAGGATATTTTCTCAGTAATACCATTAACATAATGATTTCCACCCCTTGAAAGGCAATGAAGGATGTTAATGTTTCATAGCTTCACAGCTTATATTGTGCGAGCTACAAAAGCATTACATGTTTTTTCTGTCTTTGTCAATGGGATTACTGAACAGAAAACAAAACCCTTTTGGTGACTCTTTTTAGAGTCTTCATTATGATCAATCAGTAGATAACTGGTTCATAGGATTAGAATGTACTTTGCCGGATAAATGCCTTACCAGTCTGCCTCTGGGCATTAGCATCTTTATGATAAAGTGGAATGCAGAATATAAAGCTTTAGGATCTCATTCTAGGAGGTGTAAATTTCCTAAAAAATATTTTATTAAAGGTAGAAGAGAACTTCTACCAAGTGGTTCTTTTCGATAAAATTACCATCTTTGTTTTTTTTTCTCACTGTACTTTAAAAACAGATTAAAATTTTAAAAATGTTTTACTATGTTACTGTGTTATTAAGGATACTATAAGATTGTTTTCTTCTTCTTCTTCTTCTTCTTCTTCTTCTTCTTCTTCTTCTTCTTCTTCTTCTTCTTCTTCTTTCTTTTCTTCTTCTCTCTTGTTTTTTCTGGCTATAACAAAGAACCCCAGAACTCAATGGCTTAAACAAAAAAATTATTTCTCATGTAAAAATACAGAGCAAGTATAGTGGGTAGTGCCTGAGACCCAGGCTCCCACTGTCCTATACACCTGCCATGCTCAACTCAACTCTCAAACATGGTTCAAAAGAGCCTTCTAGCTCTTGTGGTTCAGCCAGCAGGAGAGTGGAAAGCAATGGTCACTCTCCTTTAAGAGCACAGTCCTGATGTCCAAACATCGCTTCTACTGGCCAAAATCAGGGGCCCTTGCCTGCAAGGGAGGCTCTGAAATAATGGTCTTTAGCCAGGGGGACAGGTCTGGGGGAATGTACCAAGAAATAACTAGCAATCTCTCAGTGGTCAGTCCAATATTTAACGATTATCAACCCTTCTACCTTCCAGTTGGTTCTCTTGAAGAAACAATCCAACCAAATAGGCTTTTAGAATTTTGCACTTCAAGCTGATTTATAGTGTGCACTTTTATCCTGTAAATGGTCTTTTAAAGCCATAGAGTGTCAGAACTGGAGGAGAGGAAAAAAATCAAAGTCCAATCCTTTACTTAATACACAAGAAAGCAGAACCCCAAGAAGGTAAAGGGAATTACAGAGGAGGCAGTGGAGTGAGGGCTACAACCCAGGTCTGCCAAGGTTACAATGCTCTTCCCAGCTGACCGAAGTGTCTTTCGTGAACCCAGAAATCATCTTACTCTTTCCCATCACCTCGAGTAGTTGGGGATGAAGTAAAGTGATTTGGCAAGGCCAGGAAGTGTTTGATGAGGGAGGATTTAATTTTATTTCTAGAAATATTTGTAGGGTGTCTGGCCCTCTGCTAATCTGGGACTAAGGTCCACGTGCAGGATCATAATGAGTGGCTCAGGCTAGTCAGCACAGTTCCAGCTCTGAGATCGCCATGCCCACGGAGTTAACTCCTGCTGCAGGATGAGCATAGGGGAGAGAAACTTAATTCGAACCGGAGGGTGGAGAGAAGGCCAAGGAAGGCTCTTGGATGCGAGATGAGTCTTAAAAGACAAATAGGAATTTGGATTATTAAATAGCCAAGGTATTGTATACCTTTCTTTTGACTGATCTTAGTCATAAAGGAAAAAAAAAAGAACAAGTAGAAATTAGGTTCAGGCTTTCCAGACATAGGGAATATATCACATGTACAAAGAACTACAAGTGAGAGGGCTTGGTCAAGTTTAGAAAACTGGATCAATTAAATATGACTAAAATAAAGGGCATTTCTCTTGATGAGAATAATGAAATGTATGTATTATGCTGACTGTGGTAATACGTGTTACAACCTGGGTTATGGCAGTGACAATCGAAGGGAAAGGAGAGAACTGATTAAAAAAATATTTAGGAGGTAGAACTTTCACAGTTAGGTAACCAAAGAGGAGAGGAAAGAAATAGTGTAAAATGATTCTAAGAATTGGGTAATTAGAGTGAGCACTTCACAGAGAATTTAGGTACTTATTTGAATATGTATATTTGAAGTTCGGATAAAGTGCCCAGTTGGATGCATGGGCCTGGAGCACGAGAGAGAGAGATCTAGACTAATGTGTAAATAGAATTTATTTTTCTTAATATTTTGAAAAATTTACTCTTTATTACACGAGCACGGGGTTAGATAAGACAGATTGTTAAAATACTCCTTGAAGTTTCACTCTGGCTGTAACATAGATGAGGCTACAAAAAGGGTGACAGAACCTCATGTCATTTGAAAGCAACAATTTGCCAAAACAACGTTGGAGCTCATCACTTCATAATTTCAAGCTAGGTCCTGCAATGTATGAGTTAGACAATATAACAGATCTGAGTCTCAAGTTTCTCTCTGTGATGGAGTGGGTTTCTCCCTGGCTCAGACATGCTTGTGTGCACATTGGGTGTTTTTTGTTGAGTTTTAGATGTTCAGCTTATTGTTTCAAGGAGACACATCTGGGGACACCTTTCACTCTGCCATGCTTCTGATGTCATTCCCACTAATAAACAGAATTTTTTGAGACCTTGAGTGTAGGATGGAGCACCCAGAAAGTGGTCATTACATGAAAACAATAGCTAAAAACTGAGTAGAATAAAGGGGGAAAGACACAGAAGAAATCAGTAGAAAGACCTAGAAAGAGAGTAAGAAATCCAAGAACTGTCAGAAACCGTGGAAAGTACGAGATTCGGGAAGAGAGAAGTCAGTCTCATCAAGCCCTGCAAAGTAGTATCCATTGGTTTGGTCATTAAGAGATCAATTGTGTTATTAGCAAAGATGCTTTTGTGGTGAAGGAAAAGCAGAGCATGGGAAGTTGAGGAATGACTGGGATGTGAGGAGTTTAGATCATAATTTTGAGAAGCATATCCATGAAGGTGGTGATGGAGGTGGACGGTCAATAACTTGAGTCAAAGAAGGGTTTCATATTTGGGCTTTTCCTCATTAAAATATGGCCATGTCTTTCCTATGTTATGTCAGGTGGTAGGAATCAGAAGAGAGGGAGAGAGAGGTAAAGTGATGAAGTTAGAAAGCTGCCGGCCTCTCTTCTCTCTGCAGGGTAGGAGGGGAGGTCCAGGTCCATGAAGAGGCAGTGAGTAGGGAACCTGATTAAAGGAGAGATGATTTAGTTTTAGTGTTCCTGAGGGAAATAACTTGGACCTTCAGAGGGGATACCAAGCGTTGCTGAGGGTCCCGCTAAAGGTAGGGATGAGTCTGTAATGGAAGCATAAACCCAGCTCTGTGAGTTTTTTGAGGATCCTTCCACATTTTCTCATGTTGTCTGGAATACGCCACTGTGGACCCCTACCATTCAATCTATTACAGTTCCCCAAAGGTGAGGACATATCTTTAAGCCCCTAGAAAGCCAAAAAAGCCAAGTCAGGCAAGGTCAGTGTCAGAAATCCCACCATTGATACTATTTCCTCTTCTTTGTGCTCACGAGATGGGCCTCTGTGGCCTGTGTCTATCTGCCTTCTCCGGCAGTTGAGTGAAGGGCAGGAGGAGAGAAAGTTGAGGTTATTTCTTCCTCATCCTCTCTCCCTGCTTTCAGTGACACAGCTCTGATCGTAGCTGCTACTCACCACGATCATGGCTCTTGCTGGACAAGCTCCACGGGCCAGTTCTCTCTGCCCTCTAGAAGACAATTTCCTGCCGCCTTTGATTCCTGCAGACCCAGAAATCCCTCATCCCTCGGTGCTTCTTCATCTCATCTGTCTCCTCACCCTGCCCACACCTCTGTAAATAACTCCCGGTATTAAAGTCTCTTCAGTTGAATCATCTAAGCAGAATTCTGTTTCTGCTGGAACCCTGACTGCGAGAGAAACTTGAAAGCAGGAAAAAGACACGTTAACTCTGAAGATCTGTGTTAGAGCAATTTCGGGAGCTCAGAATGAAAGGAAATAGGGCAGAAATGAAACAGCAACGGAAGAAAGCGAGAATAAGAAAAAAGCTGCCACTAATTTGTATTTCTCTAGCATTGCCTGAAGTGATAAAGTGCTTTGTGAATTGGAATATGATGTAACGTGCTATGTTCGGGAAATTATTATGTCTAATATTAGTTGTATGGCTCTTATGTAGACACGTCTGTTACCTTTCCATTACCTTCTATCTTCCTAGGGAATTAAGTAAAAGATCTATGAAAGTGTCTAAGTGTCTTCTTAGCCAAATGAATGGGCCTCCCCTCTCCTGTTTCCCGTCAATTACCTGAAAACTCCAAGTACAGTCTCTGCCTCCATCTCGCTAGTTCTCCCATCCTCCTTTCACCACACACTGACGGAGTATCAGGAGTGGCATTTATGGCTGCCTGACCAGCATTGCTTATTCTCAAGTAGGGTTAGGAATCTCCAGAGAGAGAGAGAGGCAATCTCTGCCTCCTGAGGGCTTAATTTTCAGTCCGATGATCTACACTAGAAAAGTGAAAATACGGGTGTACTAGGTCAACACAAACTTCTTCCTCCTCTTTCTCCACCTTTGTTTTCTCACCATGCACATCATATGTTTAGAGCATTTCAGTCTTAGATTACCAACTGCTAAAAAGCGAAACTTCTAAGTGATCGCACATTTTATCCACCAGAAAAATGTAATGGTCTTTTTTGCACTTAGAGAATCTGGAACCATTTGTACATGTAACCTCATTTGCTGTATTTTTATTTCCCCTATTTACCTTTTAGATTGTCCATTTCTTATCGGACTGACCTGTAAGTCACCTAAATGTCTACTAAGTTCTTTTGTGTGATTTTTCCGAATGTAATGAGAACAGAAGACTTGTAATAAGACATGGTGGGGTCCTATTATATCTTGTCAATCATGCTTCCGTGGAATGTATCTAATGTGTATGTGATGATGTGGTAGCAATGTATTTGGTACACATGGAGGCATTTGGGACAAGCTTGTGAGGTGATGCTTGGAGTAGTTAGAAATTTGCTGCTGAAAAGAATTCTTAGCCCTTGACTTACAGGGCAGAAACGGAGGACGTGTATTGGGGTATCCAGCTCTCACCACGTTTTCAGATATCTGTGTAGAAGCAAAAGGAAATGATTGCAAGGAAAAAGTAGAGAATCACCTTAATATAATATCTGATAGGGAAACCATTTTGGTATTTTCTAGAGAAATAAGTATAGTCTGCCTTTTTCTTCTGCCTAAAATGAAGGTTTCTTGTTCCCCCAGAAACCGAGATGGTGAGGCAGTTCACTCTCCACAACAGTTCTTCTAAAAGCTCTTCAATTACTTCAAGCCCCCAGTCTGCCTAAGCCTCCCAAACCTTGTACTAATAAGAGCAAAGAAGTGTACCTTTGCTTTATTAAGATGGAGGCAGTGCGACATCCGACCCACGTTGTCTTGGCTTCCATCCTCTCTACCTCAGATGCTACAAGTTTGTTATCCTGCCTGTTCTGCCCAAGACAATATCATTCATTCAGTCAATACTTTATTCAGTGCCTACCACGTGTCCAACATTATTTTAATACCTAGAGGTAAACAGGGATTCGGGTACTAAGAATATGGCACTGCTTTAGTGTCCCAGTAAGTGAAACAGTCTTTAGCAGGGTTTATATTCTAACAGAATGACAGAAAATGAATAAACCGTGATGTTAAGTTCAGTTAAGGGTTATAGAGATAAAGCCCTGGCAGTGAACAAAGAGTGTCAGGAGAAGAGGTAAGGGGAATAAATAAAGAAGCCATGTGAATATCTGGGTAGAAATGTCCAGGCATAGGAAAAAGCAGGTAGGGTGGGAACCTGGTTGGCACGTTCCTGGACAGTTGTCCTCAGACCAGTAGTTCCAGTGTCACCTGGGGATTTGTTAGAAAGGCCAATTTTCAGGCCATACCCATCAGCCACTCCAGAGTAGGGGGCAGGTGGAGGTGGGGGAGCAATCTCTGCCTTAAGGAGCCCAGGAAATAGAAGCTAAAATTCGAGAACCACTGTGGAGGACGAGCACCAAGGGGACATGGAGGCTAAGACAGAGTGGTTGAGGGGAGCAGTTACCCACCCTTGTTCCTGCCACTCCCGTGCAGATAGTCCTCTATGCATTCTCTCTTTATACTCTGAAATGTCTCAGAATCACCTCCACCTCTCTTCTGCGCCTTTCTGCCTTTCCTGAGCCAGTTCAGACTACTTCTCCAGCAAGAGTTCCCCAATGCCACCAATCAGCTGTGATGGCTCCCTCCTCTGAGATCCCATCGCGCTCCATCTGTCATTTATGACAATCACCACGTATTACTAGGCATCACCATTGTTTGTGAACATCTTATCTCTCCTTTTGGTTCTAAGCAAGTTGAGAGAATGAATGATGCTATGCCTTATTCTTATCTGTATTCTCACAGTCCGCAGAGTGTGGCATATTCAGTAGAAGTTTAGATGGGTGGGTGGAAGGGGAGGGAGGGAGGAAGACATGGAAGAAGGCAGGCAAGGAAGGAAACTAATAAAAGAGATCAAACTGCCAGCATTTGCAGGCAGTTTTGTCAGTAGATTTCATCAGACTAGTGAGAAACGAACCATTTGCCCCCTATGGCTGCAAGAGGAATGTGGGGACCCCAATAGCTGCCACAAGTATGTGTCTAGTGTGATATCTCCCAAGGTTGTGTCCTTCTCTCGATGTCCAATGTGTCTTGGGTGTCATTCACATGATTGCCCAAATTTGGCCTCAGATATTTTACTCGTACAGGCTCCTAAATTTGCTTTGAACAGCATTCTGTGCTGGGAGGATCTCTGAGGCTAAGCCACTATTTCCTGCCTGGAGCCAGAATGGGGGTCAGCTGGTCAACACATTTATTGGCCATTTCACTTTTACTTTAGCGAAGTGATTCGCCTTTTATTGTCATTGTTGTCTTATCCTCTAAGGCATACACATGAACTCATCTGAGTTTATAGATTGCTCCTCAGTCAGCCATTCCTGTTGAGTTTAACATCTTCTGTACTCTTTGAATAATTTTTATGAACAAAAGGCCTCTCAGAACTTTATTGCCCATGTTCTTGCTTTCGGCTCCTCTTTTTCTCTTTAGATGTCTCAATGCAGTAAGAATGTTTGCTTGCAATTTCTATTCTCAGTTCAGCTACTCAGATCAGCATATAAATTCCTAGTGCCACAGAAACAGAATGGTCCTGGGAAGTAGAGGCAGTTTCCCTTAAAATAAGCTAATAATAAAAATTTAAACAAACAGAATTGATCAAATAGAGTGCTATGTGGTTCAAAGCATCCTCAGACTTACAGCCTTTCATGATTGCACCTCAGCATGCTTCCCATGACAACCGTCGGATTTTAGAAAAATCTGTAAATATCCAGACAGAAATTGTGTGAAGTCAGTTTGTCCCTGTGACAAAGGCTTAGTCTGAGAAAGCCTTGAGTTAAGTTGCTGTGGAAGAAAAAGTAGGGGCAGATCAGGACCAGCTGAGAAATAGCAAGAGGAATGTCCAGAGGTTGGAGAATTATTCTCCAGTTGTGAAACTAACATAGTTTCCCAAGAAAACATATGACATGATGAAGGACTCGCCACCAGCTTGGCCTCTTTTTTTTTTTTTTTTTGTATATGAAAAAGCATTTGTTTTTTCCCTTAATGCAACTTATTATGTAAATAGCATTTAACTACAAGATAAGTATCTCACATGGACCCAGCTAGTGGTAGATCTTTCTGGAAAAGAGATCTTAATAAGAACAAAATTAGATAAACTGCTTGCTGCCAATTCAACAAGCTCCCCCCAAATCGACGATTCTAAATGCAAAGTCAACGTGGTGACCCAGTCTCATTTCTATACCAGCAAATTGCGAATACATAAGAGAATATACTAAGAATGGAAAAATTTTAGGGCAAATATTTCACAGAAGTTTTGTATTCTTTTACATCCTATAATTTATTTACAAATTATTAAGCACAGCTTCTGGTAAACATACCGCTTCTTTAAGTATTAATTACTCCTAAGAACTTCTGTTTATTTCACAGCACAGTGGTAAGCCAGTTCTTCATGACACCCAACCTAAAAATATCCAAAACAGAAAATGGCCAGGTGCAGGCCCATGAGAATGGTCCACCCTAAGTGGTAAGACCTGTTACTTTCTTCACCTGTCACCATAGAGACCTTGCTTTTGCAGTTCAAGCAGTAATTCTTATCTCCCATACTTTGTGAAACAGATTGTACTCTTTACCTATTTGTTTTATCAGACTCTGAGCAGCCTACGGGGCTCCCCATTTAATGAGCTGGCTAAGGCTTGCAAGCTCATCTTTCTTGCCTTTCATAGAAGCAAATAATCGTTTTCTTTCATAGCGTTTATCTTCCAGAACAGCCCTTGACTCCCTCCTGCGCTCAGAATGCTCTCAGACAGCACTTACCACTTTGTGTCCAAGTGTCTGTTTAATTGTTTATTCTTCCGGACTAACCTGGATACCGTTTGGGAGAAGGAACCCCATCTTAGCCTTTCTCAATTCCCACCTCTACACAGACTGTAGATAGCATTTTATTGAACCACGATATGTTGGCAATACTTGACTGCTTTTTATTTAAAATAACAGCAGTTTCATGTGGTTCAGCCTAACCTAAACTTTAACTAACTCTGAAAAAGGAGGACATTTGTGTTTTTTTTCCTGCTGTGGAAATACTAGCAGTTTATATGCAGATTTTCCATGAAAGTAGCAAAGATCTATCACGTCTACAGATCTTGTTACAGCTTCTCAAACTCCGTTGTTAAATGAACCACCAGGGTATCTGTCACCAATGCAGATTCCTCTCCAGGCCTGGGCAGGAGCCCCAGGCTGCATTTCTAACAGGCTCCCAGGTGGATCTGCTACTAGCTGTCTCTGTGACTTTAATGAGACGAGCCATCTTTCTGGAACTTGCTTTTCATAATGTGCAGGGGGTCAATTGGGTGGTCTATTCTTTCCAAGTCAAATGTTGTGATTTACATACGCGGTTAGAGAGTTGGTGCCGCAGAACCATTAAAATCATCAGCTCCATCCCCAAACTGCCTCGCTCCATGCCTCAGTTTTGCCACGTATGATGTTACTTTGACGAGAGTTACTTCATCTTTTGGTTCTTCATCTTCCTCAGCTGTCAAAATCGAACTAATATCAAATTAGTTCATATACATAAGGTGCTTGGGACAGAACCTATACTTATAAACTCACTAAATGTAAGCTGTTTGCAGCATTAGTATTCTCTGTAGTTTCATTTCTAAGAAACTTTCCTAAGAAAATTATCTGAAATGTGGACTAAGATTTAGAGAGTACCGGAAGATGTTTACCACCAATTTATTTATTTTTACTAAAACCTGAGTTGCTACCTATATGTTCAACAACAAGAGAAAGATAAACTATAGTATATATTATGGAATCTTTGTGCCCATTGTAAATGTCTACAAATTTTAATGCTCGGGATATAATATAAAATGAGGGAGAAAACAGGATACAGAGTTTATTAACAGCTCAAGTTTACAATTTCTTGCATATGATGTAGCTCACTATGCCTGGGAGAAAAGGCTCCAAAATATTAAGTGATTATTATGACCAGGTGATAGCATGATTGGTGATATTTTCCTTCCTCCTTATGTTTTTTCCTGTATTTATTCTACATGAACACCTTTAATATTCAGAGAAAAAGTAATTTAAAACATGTGTAAATCCCCATCCCCACCCAATCTCACCGGAAAATCAACCCTATAGCAAGGATTTTGGCTTCCGTGGCGCCTTATGCCAAAACTGTTCTAGAAGCATTGCAAATAAAAATCAGAAGTCAGTAAATTTAATAATATAACACTCAGGGCCAAACTAATGACTAAAAGGTAAAACAAGTGTGTTCATTTTTTATTGTAAGCGAAAATGAGATTGTTGGGTGTTCCAGTGAAGCATTGTCTAGCCAAAGTGGCTACCTTGCTGCATGTCCTGTAATATCCCAGGGAGACAATAAGACACGGGAGCAGGGTGGGCAGTTTTTTAGTTTAGAAAAATACCAGAAACTACCAGCATCATGCTGATCTGTGTGTTTAAGTAGATGGGTTTTCAAATAGAAACCTTTTAGTGGTCTCAATACCACAATATGATTAAATCTGTATTTAGATTTTCATTTAAAAGTTAATGCAACGGGTTAGGAAAAAGCCTTTGAAGTGTCTGGAGGGAGGATCCATTATGCTTTTACATACGTGCCCCCATGACATAGATTTTGCTATCCTGAGCAAGCCCATTACATTTTGAAAAGAAATTCAGAAAAAATATTTGCTAGCAGTTACCCACACCATCAATTTCTTTTAAAAGCTGCCATAATAGTGATAATCAGAACCTAGCCCAGGTTGAATGTCTTTTAACTTGCCAGAGAAGATTAAAGGCTATTTTTTCTAGCCTCTCTGAGACCTGGATTGAGAGGAAAATTTGTCTGTATAAATTTTCTACTACTACTACACTTCCAGGTAAAATCCCTTATTCTTAACTTTTATTTGACTTTTACTACTTTGAACTTCTCACTTTTGGGGTAGACATTACCTATGATCTATGGATGCTTGATGCATTCTCTAACCAGTAACTTGAACCTTAAAAGAAAAAGAACTTTTGAATGAATGTCGCTTTTGAATCACTTCAAATCATTTTTCTTTGCCTCTCGTGCATTCTAGAACCTTGACTAAAGAACATTTTGTCTTAAAACAGGCTTTTGATTGAAGAATATTGAAAAAGATTAGCTTTGCAGCTAACTGTGTAGCTGATTACAGTTTAATTCTAGGTGACTCATTGTCATTCAGAAAAATAGTTCTCCAAAATAGGAAGCCTCCCAAAATATCGTATATCTAACATTTTATCTCATCTCTATTTTAATTTAATTTTTTTGTATGTTTTATAAAATTAATAATATGTTGATACAAAAAATAGTACATGCAACTGGTTTAAAATAAATACACAGAGATTGAGAGTGCTTGCAATATCCAGTCATGGAGTTTTGAAAGCAGAGAAGACTATGATCTCAAGGTTCCTTTCAGGCAGCCAGCAATAATAACTCATACTGAGACCTATGTTTGCATTGTTTCAGATGCTAGGATTATTAAAAGCTAGGAATAAGGCAAAGCACCTATTCTTGTGAACCTCATATTTTCATGAGGGAAATAATGTGCAAGTGAACAAACAGTAATGACAGATTCTTACAGCAGGTATGCTATAAATAAACAAGATACTGTCACTTTTATTTATTCATTGAACAAATGTTTATTGGTCCTCAAGTACTATACTAAGCATCCTGAGCAAAATAGATGTGGTTCTGGCTCTCACTGAGTTTACACTCAAGTCAAGGTGGCAGATGTCAATTACAACTGTGATTAAAGTTGTGAAGAAGTAGCACCGTGTGCTACCCATTCAGAAGGAACTGACAACTAAAAATTGGGGGACGAATCAGACAGGAAAGGGCTTTCTGAGCATGTTTTCTGAAGATGTTATGAGGTGGGGCTTTGAATGATGCATTTGCCGAGGATGGTCATTATAACAGATGAGAGCTGGTGAGAAATGTACTGTCTCCATCCAGGGAGAAAGGAGCAATGGGTGCATGATCTTCCCACTGCTCACTGATGGCCTTTAATTGTGTGGTTTTAAAAGAAAATCGGGCCCAATAGCTTGCCATCATTTGTAGGTAGCTCATGGGTTCTCTCAGCTGCTCCCCACTGGCACGTGTGACATACTAGTAGGTGCTTTAAATTCTGTTGTAGATAAAAGCCTGCAGGTGCCTTTCCTGAACTCAGTTTCTAAGCTCTAGAACCAGATGTGGTCCTTTCGTTGGAGGGCGCACCTGAAATTGCGAAATGGTGCTCTGTGGGGCCTTGTGCTTTGTGTACCAAGCATTCTGAATATTAACTATTAGCTTGAAGAGGCAGTTGGGCTGCTGCTGAGTTGGCAGCGGAGTGGAAAATGGAGATTGGAGGGAAATGTCAAAAGGAAGCTTCGGATGCGATTAGCAGGGATGTGAGATTTACCAAAGGCAACACACCACACGAGGAAATCAGACCCAAATGCCAAGAGGCTCTACAAGCAGAGACAGATGTGCATGTGAGAAGGCCGCAGAGATACGCCTTCTGTTCAGCTCTGATGTAAATGTGCACTTGGTCTCCC
The DNA here is from genome assembly GCA_030015415.1 of Cynopterus sphinx. Classification (NCBI taxonomy): domain Eukaryota; kingdom Metazoa; phylum Chordata; class Mammalia; order Chiroptera; family Pteropodidae; genus Cynopterus; species Cynopterus sphinx. The sequence goes on along the minus strand of CM057389.1, from coordinate 46,021,669 downwards.
TTTTAAATACAGAAATCTTCAGAGGAAGAGTGTGAGTGGAAAGATACTTCTGGACACGTATCCTTTGCTCCTTTTTCTTTTTTCCTTTGCCTCTTATTTTGGTATCAATTTTTGAGAGAATTATATATTATGGCTATTATGAATGAGTTCTAAGTATATATGGACCTAGAGGAATGGACATGAGATGTTGTTAAATAAAAAATAAAACGTTTTAGAATGTATATGATCTTATTTTTGAAATGTGCTAGTTTTTACACTGTAGGAATGTTTGAGGATGTATTTTTGTTGATTCTTGTACATTTATTTTATCTTCTCAGGAGGAGAGGCAGTGGTATTGTGTGAGGGTGGATTACCTTCTCCCTTAAACATTAAAATGATCTGCTATAGCAACATGAGAGATTTGATTTTATCATGTAATTATATATTTCATAAGAACTAGATGAGAAAAGAGGAAATCTGGGTTATATTTTGATTTACATGTCTTACGTATGTTATTGTATTTCTGATCTCTCTTCCTCCAACACATGTTGGGGAAATCAAGAAGAAAATATCAAATGCCCCTGAAATAAGGGCATCATAGGGCAAGATGATAATTTTTCCCCTGCAATTTTTTCATTCTCTCTAAAGACCAAGATTTACAAGATCATAAATTAGTCTCTGGTCCAGCCCACTAGAAAAGAGCCATCATTTTCTCATTTAGAAAAGATTTAGCACCTTGTTGCCCATACTTAGCATATGGAATATATAAGCTCATCCTGGGTCACAGCCTATTCACTTCACAGAACCTCCCTGTCATAGAATGATACATCTAGAAAGAACTGAGCTGACCTCAAAGCTGATTAATTCTCAGAATTATCTACAGATTTAATAAATATAAATAGAACCCCCTGGACATATGTACCTTCCCAAATGTACTGAATCAGAGTATCCAGAAATTGGGCCCAGGAACCTATTTTTAAATGATCACCAAGTAATTCTGATGCATCGCATCTATAGATTAGTGTTTGTGAACTACTGATGAAGTTTATCAAATAAGGTCAACTACTTGCCATGGGTACTATAGGCAAGCAAGTATTTGTAAAGCCCTTACATTAAAAAAAAAAAAAATACCTTTTAGTGTTAAGCCCTCCTACACAGCTAGCAGATGTATAAAATTCAATCATGTCTGCAAAAATTTTTTTTCACACGCTAGAAGCTATTCTTTATAGGGATTTCTGTTAAAGTAACATATGAGCTTTGCCACTAAAAGTGTCACCCTAAGCCTCTGTTGTTAACCTGCCCTGACCCCCTCAGTCGGTGTCCTGATACTGGTTTTGTCCAATGCATTTACTTTGTGCCAAAAACTCAAGGCTTCTGGGCAACACTCCCCTTTGAAAATTTTACAAGAATAAAGCTAGTGTACAAATCCTAGTTGCATATTCTCTTCCATTCTGAGTAATGAATGTGTGACTTATTTAAAAGTTGAAAGAAAATCTGTTAACACCAGACCTTCAATATCTGAAACCCTTGAAGAATATCACCACTTATAGAGAAAAAAAGACCAAGTGGAAAGGGAACCTTTTAGAAATACTGAGACAAAGCAAATGGCACGCATGGTATTTCTCGTTAGCCTCTAAGGCAGTAAAGTACCAGATGTCACACAACAAAGTCTGAGGGACCGTGTAACCTAATGGGGGTAGCTCAGCTTTTAAAAGCTCTCATGCTTATAAAAACAAGCAACTTGGCCCCATTAACTCCATATGTGAGACGTAAAACTTTTTTTTCCGGCCTGCATTTGATTTATTTAAACATTCGTAATACTTACCTTTTGCTTTAAAAGGGAGAATACAAACAAATGAGATGTTTGTTCATCCATTAACATGGGGTCTTGCACATAGTAGGTTGCTTAGTAAATATTTGGTGACAGTATTTACCTGCTGCCTTCTAATTGAACAGTTGGGAAAGAAAAGATCAACGAAGCTGATCTCTTAAGTCGAGTAAGCTACACAAAGTACATGTCGCTCCACTAGAGAATGAAGTCGGCCAGGAGATGATCGACGTGGTGGAGAAAAGCCAGACCAGAGCTGTGATCGAGCACAGAATCCGTAATCTGAACATATATAAGAGTGAGCTGTTCATTGAATTCAAGGTGCACAGAGCAGAGAGATCTTTATAAAATTATGGAAGACCACACCTCTCTTTACATTCTATTTCTTGGGAATCTGTGACATCATCCAAGTGTGGTGCTGCGCACGTCTCTCTGGCCACTCCACTCCAGTGCATGGGTCTGAGTCAGGGTCGTCTCTGGGTGGCTCTCAGGCCTTTAGTCACAGCCCTGGCTTCCACCCTGGAGTGTTGTCACACGTGTCCAGTTGGATGCTGGACATCTCCTTGTGGCTGACAGTTTCTCTAAAAAAGCTAGTCCTTTCTGTTCTACACAGAATCTTTTTGCTTCTTTCCCCAATTCTCATCCGATTTAGAGAAACACAACCACCCAGGGTCAAAATCTGTCATTTTTCTTGCTCCCCTCGTTCAGTGGCTCACCAAGTCTTACCACTTTTTCACTGTCTCCTCCCTCGTCTTATGCCCTATTTATTGTTTTATGCCTGTGTGGCCACAGTAAGCTCATAACTTGCCTCACCTCTTCCACCTCCGCCCCCTCCAACCCATTCTGTACATCAGCACCAAATCAATCTCCCTAACGGGCCTTCTGTTACACCACGCCTACCAGGTCACTTCAGTAGGTGCTGACATCCTGAGAATCATGTCTGAACTCATTCATCTGGTATCCAAGGCTCGCCATAACTTGGCCCTCTATAGCCCTTTCCTTTTCCCATTCTCTCTCCTTTTCTCACTTCATAACCAATCTGTTCTGATTAGAGTTGTGAAAAGAATAAATGATGATTTTATCTGACTGTATTTTCTTTAACTCAAACTAGCTTTAAAGAAAAAAAAGATAATTCTTAAAACACATATGGGTTTCAAATAGATACATTATTTTCTTAATTATGTCAACCGGGATGGATCAGAACTTAATATATTTTGCTATGGGGAATTGAGTAGTTTTAATGATAGGTTAAATATTCTGTAAAATGATAGACTCAGATTGAACTAAAATTCTGTTTTGGGAGAATGCAAATGTAATTCTTTTGAAAGGTAAATGTTACACACATACACACCCATCTCTCCACGTGTTTTAGTCACAGGTTTAGTCCCAAAAATGTGTTCCTCCTCAAAGCCTGCTCCCACTGATAGTATGCCAACTAGGCTGAAACCAAGGTGTCAGCAGAGTTGCATTCCTTCTGGAAGCTCCAGGAGACAATCCCTCCCTTTCATCTTCTGGTGACTGCTGATTTGTGGCCACCTCACTCCAGACCGTTCCTCCGTGGTCATATTGCCTTCTCTTCCACAAGTGTCAAATCTCCTGCCTCGCTTGTAAGTACACTTGTGACTGCATTTCATGCCTACCTGGATAATCTAGGGTAATCTCACATCTCGAGATTCTTAATCACATCTGCAATATTCTTTTTTTTAAATTTATTTTATTTTATTTATTTATTATTTTTTTGCCACAGAAGGGAATATTCACAGATTCCTAAGATTAGGACCTGAATATCTTGTGAGGGGAGGCATTATCATCCCACCACAATGATTAACTGTTAACATTTTGTTTGTATCAATCTTATGCTACATAATTAAATTTTTAAATCATAAAGCAGCAAGAATATTCTTAGAAAAATATGCACCATACAGTTGATGATGGTTATGGCTTGGGAGTAAATTGGTGGGGGAATTTTTAGTGTTTTGGAGCATTTTATTCTTCTACAAAGAACATGCGGGTGTGTTTTTGTTTAGGAATAAAACAGTGAGATTAAAGAGGAAAAAATGCACTTCCGGCAATATTAAAGGAAGCTCATGGCGCCCCAGTTGAGCATCTTCATTATTCTTCATTTCCTGGCGCTATTCCTGGCCCTCTCCCCTTCTCGTCCTCTGGGCAGCTGCTCTCCTTTCACTCATCTGTGCAATTTGGACAGAAAAACACACTTCAGGCAATTACACCCAAATGGATTTGATTGGCCTCAAAGTCCCTGCTGTTCCCTCTGTCGCAGGCTATATTTTCTAATTTCCTCCTTCAAAGAACAAAGAAAGAAGTTTCCAGGAGGAAGGGGACAAGGAAGAGAATTGGAAGGAACAGGGATATTTTTTTGACTTGTGGCCTGAGATCTTTTTGGTTTTGGTATTTTCTCCCTTCAACAAGGGCCCTACTCCTTGGGGACAAACTCACTTCTCCTCAGTGTCTAAACCCCTACCAGTGGCAGAAGGTTTCATCATTTGTTCACTTTGTCAACCTATATCCTTGGACCAGTTGTGATTTCTCAGGTACTGTAAAGAGCTGTCTGAGAATATAGTTATGAATAAGATAAAGGCCATGCCCTCCAAAGTCATAGTCAGATTTTCCAGTTTTCCTTCAATCTGCTGCCAAGGTCCAGTGTCAGTGGCTTGAGATGCATCCAGTTCACTGGTGACTAATAATTTCTTCAGTCTCTGTCTTCTCTAATATCCAGTTTCTTTCAAAAGGCCAAAGAGTCTATATTGGATAACCAAACTAAACATTTTGAATTGGACAAAAACATTGTTTCTTTCTAAAGGAGATTTCCGTATGTTAAAGGACAAATTTGAAAATCCATAACTTTTCTATAAATTAAAGTCACTATTTTGTCTGTTTGGTCATACCAGTAGACATTTGCAGCTTTGTGTGACACAGGGCATTTTCCATTGTTTTGCTGAAATAAGCAGCTATTTATAGTTTATATATGTAATCAGGCATTTAATTAAATCAACTTGGTCTATCGCAAGGTGTATTCATTATACTGGCTAATCAGAGGTAAACACAGCTGGTATGGGCATGTGGTTGGAATAATCCAGAAAACAGAAGTGGGAAATCCGTTAAAAGCTGCCAATGACATCTTTTCTTTATTCACTTTAAACATTGCAGCGAGGGGTTAGTTTTTATTGACAAGGCAGCAGCAGAGTAGATACTTTTGAAAAGAGAGTAATCATCTAGGTAGATGAATCATGGCAAATATGTACAGCCAAACTTCACAGACTTAATGCACAGAAATTGCCTGGAGATTTCCTGAAAATGCAAATTCTGATTTAGGGGGGCTGGGGCCTGAAATGCCACATTTCTAGCAAGTCCTCGGGGTTAATCTTGTGGGTTAGTAAGACCAGAATGAACCAGTCAACTTCCTCAAAGCCACCATTTTTGTGAAATCGAGAAAAAAATTAATAGCTGGGCCCTCAGATGATTGAAGGTACCATATCATCTTTTTTTAGGTGCCAAATGGTAGTGTCCTTTTTGGTGACATAAAGAGGTTCTGACCCAGCAGTGGTGTTTTTCTGATACTGTAAGCCTACAATAGCTCCTCATTTCTTTTGGTTGCTTGGTTTAGTTTGGACTTTAAAAATGTGTATTTTTAAATTCCCAAATGATACTATAAACTCATTGAGAGTAGAAACAGGATCCTGACAGTGTTAGATGCTTATTAATTATTCAACAAATGTGTTTCTAACTGAGTATTATGACTCCTCTGTTTCTACTAAGTTTTTCCAGTAAGCCCAGCCTATGAGCTGCTACTTTCTCCAATAAAAAAAAAAAGAGAGTTTAGAAAGGTACTTAATTCGATTCTTTAAATGTTAACAGGATTGATGACAGATTTTAGGTTAAGGATCAGTATTAGAATACTAAGAGATACCCTAAGATATTTGGTGAAGTTGCCACCACCTGAACACGTCTGTTTTCTCTGTCTTCACCTTCAGAATTTTGCTTCTATTCTGATACCCTCCACATGATTCCTCATTCAGATGAACTCTCCTTTCAGTCACTTTCCCTTCTATTGTTGTATATCCCTAAGCCTACACCCATGGGATGATCCTTAGTACCTTTAGGGCAGAGGTGAGTGACGAGATCGTGGGCAACTTGTGGAACCCAGCACCTGCCATGATGCATCTTGTTTGTGTAAAATAAGCAATGTACTTATGGTCTGATTCAAACTTAGGGATACTGCAAATATTTAAATGACATCTTTCAATAAAACTCCATTCTTGCACAACCATATTAGCCCATAAATTTTAAAAACTCTCTGGAGATCACAATTATTTGAATTTGGAGCTGTGTAAAACCAGTAGGTTTGGAATTCATTCATGGCTAGTGTTTAACAATCATCTGAATTTCAGCTTAGTCTCTGTGCTAAGAGAGAGAAGCAGAAATAAATAGCAATTGAATGAAGCTATAAATTGGAAATACGTGGAGAAATTAATTTAATATAGAAAACTAAAGGAGGCTTCTATTAGCCAATTTACTATAAAATCGATCTTCTCTTAGAATTAAAAGAAATAAATGAAGCCATTTGGAGACTGGGAAGCACTTTAGAATTATTCATTGCATCAAACGCCTGTGATGGAAACTACAATTATAAATCTGCGACTTAGAAAAAGTAGATGAAACATTCCCAGGCTGCCTGTAAACTGCCCAGGGCGCTTCCTGTCTACTTCTTGTTACACAGAATGCGTGTGTGCCAGGTTCCACCAAGCTTAATTGCTAGAACAGGGAAAGATTTTTTTTTTCCTCTCCTTTTTTAAAAAGCAGAGCCATGGGCCGATTTCATGGAGTAAAGTACTTGTCAGAGGGTCACCCATAAAACTTCGAAGTGAGGACATGAAGGAGAGAGGTAACAGCTGCAGACAAGCTACTTAACCAGGTTCTGATATTCAGGCTTTATTCATTTACCAAAACAAAACTTCAGGTAACTATCTTTTGTGTGTTGAAATGATCAATGCTGCTATTGAAAAATGAGTTACCCATAGAGAAGGAGCTAGTCTCTCAATGAGTGTACTTTTGGGGGAGAAGGCTTTTCTGCACATACTAACACCTCTATTTCAGTGACCTCTCTCTGGCCTTCCTGAAAGAACTTTCATAGCCCTCTGAGGATTTGTGCTCCAGTTTAAGCTTCCCAAAATAGATCTTAGTGGGTCTTCATCTTGCTTCTTATGTGCAAGCTACTGCCCTACTCAGTGGCAAATTCACAGACATTTAAAATGTGTTCCGTGGGGCTCTGCTTTGAGACCGCATTGGGAAGCCGTGTCGATTCACATGCTTCTCTGATCTCAGTTCCTGACAGAATCCTTCCCGCCGCTGCCGAAAGAGCTGGCAAATGGGACCACAAATGACACGTCCAGGCCCTCCAGGACATCAGCTTGCATATTCAAACAGCTGCGTCATTTCTACCCAGGCTGAGCCAGCAGCCGGGCAGGGAGCTCTGTCCCCATCGTGTCCTCCCCACGTCAGCCCTGGAATGGTGCCCTTCCCTCTGGCCAAGCCACCTCCATGCGGGTTGAGCTGCCATTTCAGGTGCTGGCTCAAGTGCTCATCAGTGTGGTTTGCTGCATGCTCACCAGGCCTGAGGGACTGCGAAGGAGGGAGAGAGACTGGGATCTGTCCCAGTGCAGGTCAGCTTACACCCCAAAGCATATTACATAGCTTTGTGAATCTGTCTACCTTGCTGTTTCTCCTTGGGGTAACCACTATGGCACATTGATTGAGGTACCACCAGGCTGTCTCTCCTCCAACCACTACTTCCCACCAGATGTTTGCGACCCACGGCTGACTGGCTCCTGGATGTCAGCAGACAGCCTCTCCCTTCTAAATTCCCTTCATGAGCTCTGTCATCCCTCTTTAAAAAATGATTTATGTAAGGTGCCACCTACCTTTCAGATGTGTGTGTGTGTGTGTGCGCACGCACGTGAGGACATGCGTACATACATACATACACACTGCCATGGGAGACAGGGTTTGGATCTCACCCCCGCCCAAACCTGGAGCCTTCTCGGGCTAGTATCAATGAGCTGATGCAAATAGATGCAGGCTGACCTTGTTGCATTTCACTTCACTTTATTGCACTTCCCAGATGTTGAATTTTTTTAAAATTTGAAGATAAAACTCTCTATCAGCAAAAGGATTATGACTCACTTTTGCGATACTCACTTTATTGTGATACTTGCTTTTGCTTTATAGCGATGCTTGCTTTATTGTAGTGCTCTGGACCCAAACCCACATTATCTCCAGGGTATGCCTGTTCTCGGGAGGAGAGATGGTGCCCAGCTACACACATTGGATTAATCTGAGTGTGATCGCCACCCACACAGGGCCCCTGCTCCTATATCCTGGGGCTCTGAAAATGAGTACTGTTACATTTAAGTGTGTTTAAATTCTCCACAGAGACCCTAATGAATCTGATAGTTTCTGTATTATCATAGTCTGGATTTTCTAACAAATTAGCATTTGAATTGTGTATTTGTTAAGGGTTTATTGTTTGCAAGTAACAGAAACCAATCTGAGCTACTTTAGACCATGATGGAAAATTTGTTGCAGGGAATTCAGGCAGGGCTCTGGGGACTCCAAGGCATGACTGTGGACCTTGCCTCAGAGTCCTGTGTTCCTCTGACCTTTCTTTGCAGACTCTTTGTATCACAGTTGAAGAATCAGGGTCTATTCAGCCATGTTCCAGCCAGCTAAGGCCAAGGACACAGTTTCAGGTCCTTCAAACCAAATGGGTGGAGCCTGCCCTGCAGACAAGGTGCAGAGATGGAGATGTGTGTGGTGGCCCAGGCTCCAAACAGTAATCTCTGTAGGGAGCATCCATTTAACTTTTGTTCATTTGCTTGTTTAATCATTAAGACAACAGTAATAATCGATTGGCTACAACTCTTTAAATGGTCTCACAGGAACCATGAGTTAGAATGGTTTTCAGAAAGGAAAGGAATATTGAACGTAATTTCAGTGGTTCCGAACTTGGGTCCCCCCAGGTCTGTTAAGGTCTGGATATTCTGCAACTGCTCCAGCATTTTCTAAAAGCCTTCATTTACTAACGGTGATAAAGCTGCTCAAGCACATGAAGGCCTTGAATTTCTCTGATTTGGGCTAAAATGGTATTAATTTGATGTGGTAATGCTTATAGGTCCTCACAATGAGAAATATTTGTTATGGATCAATTTTTTACTAAACATTGGAGAAGTTATTTAAATTCAGTGTGGTAGCAGTCATAGTAATAATAGCAAACATTTATGCAGCATGTTCTGTGTCCCCACAGTCTCCAGAGAACACAGACGTGATCTTTCCAAAACTGGTGTTCAGGAAAGGAGGTGGGAGGGAAGAGATATTTAAGTGCCAAAAAAGATTGGGAACCCCCAGATTTGGTCCAGAGTCTGCAGTAATTCTGGTGTGGAAGTGAAAACATCCTTAGCAGGGAGTCACAGCTCTTCCCAGGAAAAGCTTCATAAACGAGCCTCCTCTTGCTTGCCAGCCTTGCACTTGATTCTAGCTGCAGTTTCACACATTCCTGTCTAGTTTTGCTGTTTAAACTCTGGGGTGCTTTTGCATTTCTCTTACAATGTAGGGCATCTGACGTTAGGTGCAGTTTTTCAAAATAAAATCATCTCTAGGCTATAGGACACTTTCTTGAAACTAGAAACATAGGGCTGTTGCACTTGTTCTCTAAAAACTTTGAAATGTGTTCTCTGATTGGCGACATGGTTTCATAGTCATGTGTGTGTAGGCTTTCAAAACCAAGAAGTAGCTGTCTAATAACAATTCAGATCTCACTATCACCTGTTAGTTAGACGTTTATTGAACCAGATACTCTTTTATGTGTACTCTTCACAACACTCTAAGAAATAGGTGATCTTCTTCTACAGAGGAGGTAACTGAGACCCAGCAAAGTAAATACTTGGTACATAAGTGTTCAACAGCACCCCCGACCGTGGATGCGATAAAGTTCCAGGCAACAGGACCTGCATCCGAGTGTTCTGTGGTACTCCCTAGCACAAAACAGGTCCACAATAAAAGCAGAAATAAGGAAAACATGAATGACTCTGTCTAACTTCAAAGTCGGTATACTCCAGGATAGCGACACTGGGACATGCTTTGTGCCTAAGTGAAGAAATAATTGTTTCCATAGGCACTAATTAAGATGTTTACAATATTATGTTGTCATAGAATATATGTATATTCCAAGCCATTGGCTTGTCCTCCAGGTTAGTTGGAGAATATTAAAATAAATCCTCACAAATCCATGATTGGGGAAAGGGGATGGTCAGAATTTTATACTTAAATGCTACCATGTTGTTATTGGAGCCTCTAAAATTCACCTAATAATTCTGTGATATTTTTCTTTCCAGATAACACTATTTAAAATGCAACTCTTTGAAGTAAAATTATTTTACATTTTCTTTTGTCAATATGTTTAGTTATGAATGTTTATACTGCAAACTCCAACCTAAGTCACTAGAAGGAAACATAAAGACAGATGACCCATGCCATAAAATAATCATCCCTAAGACAAAATTGCTCCAACTTCACCCATACCTTTAATGATTATAACACATTGTTTTAAACCTTGAAATTGTAGCTTCAATAATTTGTCTCTGAAAAAGAAAAAAAAAAGCAAAATAATTAAAACATCCCTTAAGTCTTTTGCAAACCCCTAAAACTGTGGAAGAGTTCCTTTTTTCAGGGGAATGCCACTTAATGATTGCCAGAGAAAATGCCTGAATTGATTCAAAACAATGGTTTATATTAGCTTAGTAAATACAGTTTGAGATTAATTACCAGAAAGTGTTTCTTTCCGACTTTATAAACTCCCTGGCATCTATAAAACTGAAAGAATATGTGCTATTCAACTTTAACCATAATTATTCAGCAAGACACTTTAAGTAAACATATAAACATCTGGCTCCAGAGACCAGCAAAGACGTCACAGCTTCAGGTCTGTAAATAGTGCCTCTCTATTAAAGCTACTACGTTAGAGGGTTTAAAATGAACTACAAAGAATGTCATTTGGAGAAATACGTAAGAAAAATCCTGGTTTTGTAGGCCTCATGATAGATGACCCAAAATATGATATTTAGACCCAAAAGTGATTCTGTGTGATTCCAATGAATATGATGTACGTGGTCCTCCAAAGTGAAACTACACACAAGATTTTACGTACAGTTTTAGAGAATTCTCTAATCTCTGAAGCTCATCCATCTCAGTTAAGAATATAATTATCACTAATTTTTAGGCACAAATCTACTTAGACTTAAAATTATTAATTAATTAATTAATTAATTAATTATGTTTTTCTACTTAGTCCCTTTGTTATTACTTATGTATGGCTACAAGTGCCCAGAAGCCATAAGGATATAGCATTTAGAAAAAGTTATTCAGCTCTGTCCCTTAAATTCTGGGTTCACTTTGTTTAAACCCTTGGGTGCAGTTAATGCGGCATTAGATACCATGCCATTCGCCCAGGCCTCTCACTCTGTGTTGTCAATGAGGTAGCAGCTTGCATTCCTTACATTATGTGGAATGACCTGTCATGAGCTTCTGGTTTTTCAAGTGTATGGTCTCCTCTGGAACTTTACTTGAAAACAAATTTGGAATCAAAAAGAAATTGGACCTGGAAGGTAGTAATGGAACTTCTTGGCACCATTCTTGCCTTTCCCAGTGAATTCCATTGCAGTATCGTTTAGCTAAAACAGCCTACATGTAAGGGACTTTGCCTTTCTTAGGCAGCATCAGTCACCATGTAGGCCTCGTGGGGCATAAAGAACTTAAAAAATGTATGCCTCTCTCAAGAATCTTACAAATTCAGTTGGAGAGAGGAGACCCATACATGAAACAAGTGGCAAAACAAGAAAATAATTATTCACTATTGACACAGAATGAAGAAACATATTGATATGTGCTAATTGATTTTAACAGCAAGTATAAAAATTGATTATTATGAACTTAATGAGCATTTCTCAGTGTGTATCCAAACTAACATGGTCATAAATCCTGTTTTATAACACCAATTAATATCCCAAAGAGCATTCTAGTTCTGGGGAAACCTGAACTAGAATTATCAGAAAAATTTTATTGAGGAACAAAAGTCCTTGAGACATAGGTAGGATATGAGTCATTTATGGTCCAGAACAACCTGCACCAGAATCTCCAGTGGTTGTTTTAAAAAAATTACTGGGCCCTACCCTGTGCTATCAAATCATAATTTCTGGTGTCGGGGTCTTAGCTGTCTGCATTTTGACAACCCTATTATTGCAAAATCAGGCGTGAGAACCCCCATATGAACAAACATAATGAAGGCAAAAGGCATTCATTTCTATCTAGTCAAATAATATTAAATAATACAATAATTTGGGCTCTTAGAGTTTAATCTCAAAACTTGAGAATTTATAAAATTTTGCACATAGTGACTTGTACCAGGCTATCTTTTGCTGGACCTAATAGAACAAACACCTGATATTTCTGAAACATTTAGGAATTTTAGTAGTATATCATTTTATTTATTATTTTTTTAGTATTTAGTACTTAGTATTCTTTTACTTCCTGCTAAAAAGCCACCATTCAAAATAATGCAAGTTCTTTCATAAACGTGTAAGTTATATGCACATAATACGTAATTTTCTTTGATTTTTTATTGAAACATGTGAAGTCTTAATAGCTTAATAAGTCAGACTTCATAGAAATGAAGCAAGGGAAGGTTGTAATTATACATTAAAATGAGTTTCTTGCACATTGTTTTCATGACTGCAAGATTCTGAGTGGGATTTGAGAGGCAGCTCCCTCCCAGGAGGGTTCCTGATAAAAATTTCTATTTTTCCTCAGCGAAGAACATTTTTTAAAACCAATCTAAATCCTCTTTGTGGTTATTAAACAGTGGGACTGAACACTTTTCCCTCAAGAGAGAAAAGGGAAGGGAATTCACTTTTATTGAGCCTCTGCTAAGCATCTGGTCCTTTGTCATTGCTTTCATTCAATGGCCAAAACAACTCAATAAGCAACACGGAACGTCTTTAAGTCATTTTCGTAGGTTAAGGGACTGAAGCTGAAAGAAGTCAAATGGCTTGCTTAGGGTCTTAAGGCTGCTAAGTGGCAAAGCCAGAATTTTAACCCTCCCGTGTGCTCTGCTTTCCCCCATGAGAACGCACCACCTCTGAGAGCTGCAGAAATCTCTAAACACTGTCTCTAGCCCATGACTCTCCTCACTTTCTGCAACAGACCATTTTAGCAGCGGGCAGCAGGCCCCGGTGGCTCCAGCTCTGGTGAGGTTTGCTGACCCTGGGAGCTCCCACTAGCATCACCGTGTCTCCCACACTCCATCAAGCACTGTGGAGCAATGATTCCCAACATGGACTTGGACTTGATAATGACTAGTTGCTTAACCTTAAGTACATTACCAACCTCGCTGAGACAGTTTCCTCATTTGCACAAAGGGAGTAGTGTCTACCTCACAGAACTGTGTGGGTTTAACAGCTTCATTGAGGTATAATCTACATGCAATTTATAGTTCAGTGAGTTTGGCAAATGTCTTTAGTTGGACGATTGCCACCATAATCTAGTTTTAGAACATTTCTGTCACCCGTTAAGTACCATGGGTCCTTTTTTCAGTCAGTCCCCACCCTTGGTCCCAGCAACCTTTCATCTGCCTTCCGTTACATTAGTTTTCCTTTTCTGGAATATTATACAAATGGAATTACCCAGTGTCATCTTTAGTGTTTAATATCTCACTTAGCATGATGTTTTTAGTTCATTCATTTTTTGTTGCTTACGTCAGTCATTCCAAAATCCATAACTTAATTATATCCGCAAAGTCTCTTTGTCCATCTAAAGTAAAATTTACAAGTTCCAGATATTAGAGGATGCATACCTTTGCAGACCATTACTTGGTCTACCTTCTGGTCTGAGCGGGCATCCTTTTCTTGTTCCTGATCTCAGAGGAAAAGCTTTCTGCTTTTCATCGTTGAATATAATGTTAGCCGTGGACTTGTCATGTATGATCTTTAGAATGTTGAGGTATATTCCCCCTATACCCACTTCGTTGAGAGTTTTTATCACAAATTGATGTTCATAGCTGCTCTCTAGAAGGCTGAGGTATATTCCTATCTATTCCTAGTTTGTTGAATTTTTAAAATCAGGAATAAATGTCCATTTTGTCAAATGAGTTTTCTTGCCTTTTAGATGATAATCCCTTTTTTCCCATTATTAATATGATCTATTTCTTTATTGATACTTTACTATTAAGAATAAAACTTACTTTGTCATGTATATCATCTTTTCAAATATTGTTAGATTTGATTTACTGACTTTTAAAATATTCTTGCATCTATTTTCATGAGAGATAATTTTTGTTTGTTTTTTCTTTTATGTCTGGTTTTTATCTTTAGGCAATGCTAACCTCATACATATGTTGGGGAGTATTGTTTCCTGTTTTGTGAAAGAGCATATTTAAGATTAGTATTCTTTTTCTTAAATATTTGTTTCAGTTCACCAGTGATGCTATCTGTGATTTGGCCTTTACAGGAAGGTTTTAAATTACTAATTTAACTTCTTTATTTGATAAAAGTATATTCAATTTTTCTGTTTCTTCTTGGGGTAGTTTTGGTAATTTTGGTCTTCTGAGAAATTTTGTTTCTTCTGAATTGTCAAATTGTTGCCAAAAAATTATTCATAATATTCTTTTATCAGCCTCTTACTGTCTGTAGGATCTATAGTAATATCCCTTTTATTCTTGATACTTTTTTTCTTGATCGGTTTAGGTAAACATTTAACTATTTTAATGATTTTTCAAAAAACCAACTTTTGTTTCATTGAATGTATCTCTTTTTTAATTTTTATTGTGATTATTTTCTTCCTTCTGCTTAATTAGAATTTAATTTGTTCTTTAGCTTCTTAAGGTGAAGTCTTTGATTATTTTAAATCATTCTCATTTCCAGTACAAACATTTAAACTTATAAATTTCCTCCTGAGCCCTATTTTAGGATCATGACACATTTTAATTTATTGTGTTTTCATTTTTATTTAAAGATTATTTCCTAATTTTCTCTGTAATTTAAAAGATTGTTATTAATTTCCAAATATCTAGGCATTTCCCAGCTTTTGTTCTGTCATCAGTTTCTAATTTAATTCCATTGTGGTTAAAAAAAAATTCTGCATGATTTTGGTTCTTTAAAATTTATGGAGTTGTTTATTTGTTTTTTGTCCCAATATGTGCTTATTCTGGTGACTATCCCATGTGCACTTCAAAAGAATGCATATTCGACTCTTGATTTTATGGCGTATTCTATACATGTCAAGTTTGTCAATATGGTTTTTCAGATTTTCTCTATTCTTTTTGATTTTTTTTATCTACTCTATCAATTACTAAGAGGATATGTTGAAATCTCCAATATAAGTGTTGCTCTGTCTACTTCTCTTAATTCTGGCAGTTTTTGCTGCATATATTTTGGAGCTCTGTTCTTAGATACATATACATTTAGAATTGTTATATTTTCCTGTTGTATTAACCTTTGAAAATTGTGAAATATATCTATGTCTCTAGTAATTTTACTTGCCTTGAAGTATATTTTGTCCACTCCAGCTCTCATATATTTATTGTTTGGTGTATTTAGTTCATCTTTTAACTTTCAACCTATTTGTGTCTTTAAATTTAAAGCATCTCCATAAGCAGAATATGCCTGCCTTGCTTTTAAAAATCTCATCTAACAATCTCTGCCTATTGGCTAGAGTGTTTAGTCCATTTATGTTAATGTAATTTTTATATAATTGTATTTAGTACTACCATTTCATTATTTTCTATTTCTCTCATCACTTTTTCTTTATTTCTCTATTTTCTGTAAAATAAGAAGTGTTTCCTGGCATGCCATTTTAGTTTCTTTTTATCAAATTTGTAGTTCTATTCCTCTGCCATTACGCTATGCATTTTTTAACTTCTAATAGTCTACTTCAAGTTAATATTGGTTTTTGAAGGTGAAATAGAGAAACTTTGGCATAGATCTATTTATCTTTTTTTTGCTATAGTGTCATATATACTTCATGTATGTTTTAAACCCAATAGTACAATTTTTTATTTTTGCTTTAAAAAGTACAGTTTTCAAAGAAGTTCAGAAAGGAAAGAAAAAATCGTGTGTGTGAGAGCAGAAATATATGTAGGTAATCATGTATGTTTGTGTATATGTAGACACATATATACAAATATACATGCTTATATACATACATACGTATACACATACCGCATATACCTATACCTACATTTTCAATGCTCTTCATTCTTTCCTCTGAATCTAACTTCTTGGTTTCACTTCCCTTTAGCCTACAGAACTTTTTTTCTTTAGCATCTCTTGTAGCACAGATCAATTAGCCATTTGCTAACTTTTTGTTTATCTGAAAATGACTTTATGTTGCTCTCTATTTCAGAGAATCATTTCTCTGGAAGGAGAATTCTTGCCTAATAGGTTTATTTTTTCTTTCAGCATGTAGAATATGCCATCCCAATATCTGTAGTCTCTATTGCTTCTAATGAAAAGCTGGCCATTTCTTACATCATTGTTCCTCTGTATGTGATGAGTCATTTTTATCTGCTGCCTTCAAGATTTTCACTCTATCTTTGGCTTTCAAAAACTTTATTCTCACATGCGCAGGTATATTTCCTTTGGTTTATTCTGCTTTGAATTTATCAAATTTGTTGCATTTGTAAGTTAATGTTTTTCACCAAATTTGAGTATTTTTCAGTTACTTGTTTCTCAATGTTTTTCTGATCTTTTCTCTCTCCTGGGATTTTAATTACATGTTCTTTGCAATGCTTTGTATGGCAGTCCTGTTTATTATTATTTTTTCTATCTTTTTTGCTCTCTGTGTTTTGACTGGATAATTTCTGCTGATCTGTATTCACATTCATCAAATTTTTATGTTCTTTATTATCTCAAAGCTGTTTATCAATCTATGTAATGTATTTTTAATTTTAGTTAATATACTTTTATCTTTAAAATTTTCATTCAACTTATAATTTTCTTCTATTTTAGTATTCACTATTTTTATTCATTATTAGTATGTTTTCTTTAATTCCTTGAACATGATTTCATTTTTTTAAACACACTTATAATAGCTGTTTGAAGTCTTTGTCTTAAATCCAACATCTGAGCCCACTCAGTCAGTTTCTAATGACTTCTTTTTTTACTAAATCTGTGTTGTACCTTTCAGTTCCTTTTTACATCTTATAATCTTTGATTGGAAATTAGGGAAAAAAGTATTTATAGATATTACTTACTCATGGTGATTCTGTAATTTGTTCTTTGGAAGAATTTTGGCTTTTTTTTATTGTTAATGCATCTGGAGTCAAATTGAAATCCATAACTGCTTTTTTTTTTTTCTCTTGGCCAGCTCTCTAGTGGGCCTCTCCTGTACCTTCAGTTTAAAGGTCAGATAGCAGTTTGGGCGAAGATTGTTGTGCCTGCTCCTATCTGAGTCTGTCACCTTCAGCTGATAAACCTGTGGATTTTCATTAACCATACCAGGCAGTTGGTGGAGAATGGGAATTCACTCAGACATAATAAAAAATAAATAAAGCTACATACAAACCCATAGTTCTTACTCAGTGCAGTAGCAGATTCTCATAAATAAACACTTTTCAAGTTGTTGCCTATCTTTGTTTATTTTCCATCACTCTGAAATGATTGTCATGAGTGATTTTTATCCAGTGTACAGTCATTTTCTATGAAGAAGAATTATCTGACCTATTTATGCTATCATTATCAAAAGTAGAGCTCATAAGATTATTTTAAACATGAAAATAATATATATAAGCTTTAAGTACAGTAGCTGGCACATGGTAAATATTCATGGAATTATAGCTATTTCTGTTGTTGTTATTAATAGATTCTAGATCCCTCTTTGGGCCCTCAGTATTACTCATTCATCTTCTCATCTGGAACAAAGCTATGTGCTAAGAAATGTAGCTTATCAATCTTCAGGTTGCCTGTCACCTCCACTTCACTCAGGATTCCAAATTCCTCAGTTTACCCACATGTCCCATGAAAATACTATTATTTCCTGAGTGTACCATGGTGTGAAAATGTTCAGGAAACACAACTCTAGAGGGCAGACTAGTGTAAAGCCCCAGTTAGGTCTTGTAGATCTGCTTTCAAACAGGTCTTTTGGGAACAAGTCTTTTAAGGAACGTCTTCAAAGTTCTTTAGAACAGGAACTCACCTACCTATAAAACCAACCATTCAACAGTTTTGATGACTTGCAATGTTCTTCTACCTTTCACCAATCCCAAGAGTAAACCAGAGGGCCAGTTTCAAACATGGTCCATGGTATGTTCTACATTGTGTGAGTGTCCTGTTTTCCTTGGTAGTTTATGCACTAGGGGATTTAAAATAACGCTAATTAAGTTTGTTGGCCTTACCAAAGATATGTGTGTGTTGGTGCGGGGGGGGGGGGGAGGAGCAGGGAACTCTAGCAATGGCTCTGAGTATCCTATCATTTGTTTCCTAAGATAATGCTACAGAATAAAAAAATGGAGATCCTGGGTCACACAGTTTTAAAATGCTGTGTAGAGAATAGAAAGAACTTTATTTTCATTATTTTCCTGTTTGGGGCCAGTCTTTTCACAGTAACCAATGCACTGATCGACAGCCATTAGCCTTACTAACTAGTGATGGACAACAATGGTGGTGCTCTGAGTCATCACTGGAGTTTTTTCAGGTTTCTATTCCTGTTTGTGTGAATTAGCCCCTTACCTAGAGTCTTTTGTTCCCTAGGCTTTCGGATCTATGCTAATTGATCTGACTCTTAGTGAATATATATCTACCTTTACAACTCCACCATATTATCAGCTAATAAAGGTTATATGTGAACTATCTTGGGTATTAATTTGCACTGATTATCTGTGCCCCAATTTGAAACAAAGGGGCCAACACCTTTATGGAGACCTAAGATTTAATAGCAGAGAATGCACTTACCTTTCCACTAATAGGACCATGTTTGCTCTTGCCACTTAACCCATTAGTTAAGGGTCAGCATTTCTGTGTGATACTAGTTTTAATGAAAAATAGCTTAACATACCGACTTTTGAAATAACATACACAAGGAAGACAGAGTTTACCTATAAATTATAGCAAAAAAGATAAGCTTTGCTGTTAAAAATCTTAATTAGAAAAAAAATGTTTACTCTTGGTCATTAAAATGCATAACAGATAAGTTTCAATAAAAATAGGACAGTGATGAAATGCATTGTGTTATACTTATGAAATTAAATAATATTTTTAAGTAGCTGCCAGCACATAGTTCACACTTTAAAAAGTAAAATATGTATTCATCACACTCAAGTTTCATTATTCTCTTGTTGTTGAAATCTGTTTTTCACCCCTGTACAGGCAACCACTAGGACAAAAATATGATGTGTTAATTAAACAGCTCAAGTATAGTTCATAAGGGAATTCTTCTCTGTCAACCAAAAAAGTTTTGGAGTTGGTGCCAAAGATATTTTGGGGGTTTTGTTTTATCAGTTTATGTTTTGGTCCATGCTGGTAATATTCTTCTAAAATGGGCCTGTACTAATATGTGGTTATTTTTTTTTTCTTTTAATTTATTTTTCAATTACAGTTGACATACAATATTATATTAGTTTCAGGTATACAACATAATGATTAGACATTCATATACCTTATGAAGTGATCTCCCAATAAGTCTAGTACTCATCTGGCACCAAACATAGTTATTTTTATAATATTGAGTAGAGTCTTTATACTTCACAACCCTGTGACTTTTTTAACTGTTAATTTGTATTTCTTAATCCATCCCTTCAACTTTTTCACTCAGTCATCCAATGCTCCTTCCATCTGATGATCATCAATTTGTTCTCTGTATCTGTGTGTTTCTGTTTTGTTTTTCTGATATTTTGTTTTTGTTTTTGTTTGGTTTGGTTTTTAGATTCCACATATAAGTGGCATTTGTTATTTGTCTTTCTCTGTCTGACTTATTTCACTTGGCATAAAACCCTCTAGGTCCATTCATGTAGTCACAAGTAGCAAGGTTTCATTCTTTTTTATGGCTGAGTAATATTACATTGTTAGTATACCATCTCTTCTTTATCTATTCATCTGTCAATAATTATTTTCACTAAAAACCAATTTCCTGAAATCTTTTCAGCATTTCCAAGTGCTAGGTAGATAAAACAGTAGATAAATTAAAAAATGTAAGTCTATGAAGTAACTTGGTAACATATAACACAGATAATTATATCTTGAATTTAAATATTGGAAAGCATTATAGGTACAGAAATAGATACAGGAGCACTGAAGATTTGTTTATTGCTCATGATGCAGTTTGGGGGCTAGGGTGCTCCCTCTATTCCCCGAGTCATTCTGGGATCCAAGCTCTTCATCTTTTCTGCCATCTTCTCAGGCCTCAGACTCTTGCAATAGATCCTCTGCACCCATTGGCAAATGAGGAAAGAGAAGGTAAAGAGAATTTCAAGGGAAATTTCAGGGGGACATGCCTGAAAGAGGCTTCTATCCACATGCTATTGACCAGGCCAGTCACCCAGGACCACATAGAAGTAAAGTAGCTGAAAAATACAATCTATGGTATGTCAAAGGAGAAGAAAACAAAGATTATTGATGAACACCACTAATCTTGGTCACAGGTATAGATGCCCTTACATAAATCCATAACATGGACTATGTTTGAACAGATGTATAAGAACAATATGCCATATTTCTAAAGACTTAAGATAAATTTTTGTTCTTATGGGAATTTCCTTTAGTTTTCTTGGTTTTTACTTTACAAGCTTCTCTTTTGTATTGCTAAGTAAAGGGAGAAAAGAAAAGAAAAATATGATTGCCATTAGCAAAATGTAATTTTCTAGTGAATGTATACAGTTTTATCCTTCAGGGAGTATGGTTGAGTTAGACATCAATCATTCATTTATTATTTTGTTTATTAAAAATTTATTTGCATAGTAAACCTATTGTAGATAAACTTGTACCATACTACCTACATAATAGTTATTTTTGCCATCTCAAGTTTGTATTCACTGACATTTTATTGGATATATATTTAAATATATACCATATTTGAAGATGTAACTGACATATTCCCAGCAACCTATCCAAAAGTTAAATACATATTAAGAAAAAATTTTTAATCTCTCTGTATTCCCTGTAGTATTTTCCGAGTCATTTTTTTAACTTGATAAGAATTTCCTTCTATAGTTACTTCTAATGTGTCTTTTATCAGCTCCTTAGGTTCATGCAGCTGCAGCTGTTTATACTGCTTTTGAGAGTTTAATAGTCCTCTTAACAGGGTTCTTAAACTCCTGACTCGTGAATGCTAGTGTTGCTTCACACACAGTTGTGGTTTACAATAATACACCTTTGAATAAGCAATGATGTGCTCAATTAAATGTGGTACTAAAAATATACATCTCTAAAACATTTCTAGAACCAAAATTCTTGACGTATTAAGTTTGTTTGATGTGGTGAGAATTATTCAGATATTTTTAAACTTCTGATTGTGGCAGTAGTTAATGTTACTCTAAATTATTTATTTCTGTTGCCATTGACAACTTTAAAATATTAACCTCTGTGATATATTAGCAGTTGATAAGAACATGAGAATATTCTTTCAAGACAAGTCCAGTCTTAATTACCAAGTGAAATATTATGGAATTTGGTCAATATTGAGTACCTATAAGACACAGAGATAAGTACAACAAATCCTATAATTTAGAAGCTTGCATCCAATTTCTTCGTTTTTGTTTTTGTTTTTTTTTTTTTTTATAGCACCTGGTATTCCTAGGTGGTCTCCCATCCAATTAAGTACTAACCAGGCCTGACCCTGCTTAGCTTCCGAGTACATCCAAGTGGGTGTGAGAACTAATATGTATATATGTGCATGTCTATAATTAGAAATCCAGACATGAAAGTAACTTCCAAAAATGAAAGGTTTAAGGCAACCCACTAAGTCTTTGGTGAACTTTAGTAGATTTATAGAATGCTTCACAGAGGAGATAAGAACAAGATCTTTAAAAATAATGAGTAGGATTGCAACATCTAATGGGATAGTACATTCAAATCTGATAACACTGTACTAGCCTGTGGGGGCCTCCTTAAACACTGAATCTTACATGTCTATCTCCAATATTCGGCACAGTGCCAGAATCAAAGAGTTTTTTCTTGAAATGAATGGGTGGACAGATAGGTGAATAGATGAGAAAATAGACAAATGAATGTTAGAATCATTTATTCTTAATTCATCCAAACAAATAAAGAAACAAAACTGGGATAGGACTGTACAATCTCATGGAAGTGGGGACAGGAGAAAATTTCTAGATTAGAGCATACTCTGAAGTTGATACTGAAAGTGTTTTCTTTGATACAAATCTCAGAGTCAAAGATATAGACTGTAATTAATTAATAAACACACACATAGGAAGTCCACAGTAAGCAATTTGTAAGGTTGTTCATATTTCTGTGCTTTAAATCTTGGGATTATGATCCCTGTGAGTTGATAGCTGCATGAATTAGAAGTGTTTGCCCTAAAATCTGTATCAAGAATCAGGGAGCAGGGGATTTGGCAAACAATTCTAGAGTTGACCTTCTTACACCTTCATTATTTCCTAGACTTGAGTCATTGTCCAGTCATCCAATATCTCCTCTGTTCCCTTGGCTGTTTTGGTTGCCCTTCTCTAGACCTGATTCAAATGTTTTGTCTTTCTTGAAGTGAAACAACCAAAACTATACACAGCATGCCAAATAATGGTTTTTAAATAAATACAACTGTCGTTATCCACTTCGAACAGTCCAGTCCCTAACGCAGTACTGATGCAGTAGTATATCTTGAATCTTTGCATTTGAATCATGTATTGCAGTGTATGTTGCTCCTAACCTACCTTGTCTAATTTTATTTTACAATAATAACCCCCAGAGACAAGGACAGCTGCTATTAGTTATTTTTACTACCAAGACAAAGAAACTGAGGGTGAGTGAAGTGAAAGGACTTGTCCAAGGTCACAATGATAGATAATGAAAGAGCCAGAACCTGAACCCTTGATGCCAGAGCCCATATGATGATGGGCTACCACCTGCTATAGATTGCTAAATATGTGGTTACTAATGAAATGTCATGGACTTTGATCAACATTGAATACAGCACCATTATTAGGCATAGCACTAAATACATCCCATACTTACAAATTTAATTCATACAACCAGCAATCCTATTAGCAGAGGATCAGAACAGCTAAGTGATTTGCAAAAGGTCACAGGGCTAGTGAGCAGCAAAAACAGAATCAGAGCAAAAAAAAAAAAAAAAAAAGTCCGCCAGACCCCAAAGCTGCCCCATCCAACCCAGATCCTCTGACTCTGAGTCCACTATTTTGCTCTTGGTACTGAACGCAAAACCTGGAGAAAATCCTGGATCACATCTGGTAAACTGGAGATTATCTAAAGGGTGACAACCATCCCAGGTTGTCCAGGACTGAGGAGTTTCCCTGACAGTGGGAATTTTAGTGCTGAAACTTGGGAAGTCCTGTGCAAACCAGGATGATTTGGCCTGCTTCTGCGCACTAATGCGTCTTGTGGGAAAATCCTATTTATCCCAGTCAAGGAGGGATTTGAGCCCTTTCAGGTACAGGCAACTTGCTGGATACCGTAAGATTCTTTTGGCCTCTGAAGACCCAGAATAAGACTCCATGTAGGTGTCTGTTACATGGCAGAATCTAGTTTAACTGAATTTTGTTCTTCAGAACTCTTTTCATGAACTCTGCCACACTGACTGTAAAAGTCAGTTCTATTATTCTCCCATCACCAACCTCTTAAATTTTATGATGTCTTATCTTTTTGAGAAGCCACTCCCAACCTCTCCCCTTGTGTATTTAACTTGTGTCCACAAATTTATTTCTTAGCCGACATGTCCCCTAAAAACAACCACCGCATGTAAACTGTTCTTTTATACAGTTTAAAAATCATGAAATCCCAGCTTGGAACATAACCATTAAACATGTAAATGCAAAAATAAAGTTCTGTTTATTACAATTTTATTTGAGAGCCTACATGCTAAAGCAAAGGCTCTGAAGTTTTCTTTTGCAATCTAGACTGGGGGTGTGGTCAGCCAGGGCAGAACTACTAGGCCCCAGAAGCTCATAACTCCTGCTATCACCAGTATTTCTCCTCCCTGGTTATAATTCTTACTTCCTTTTTGATGACACATATATGTATATGTCAAGAAAAAATATTTTAATGTTAGTGTATGCTGGACCGGATTTTACATGAGAGTTGAGTAGTTAAATGATAGATGGGTGGTAGCAGCCCAGGCTAAGGGGAAAATGTGACCAAAAAAAAAAAGATCCCAATGGCTCTATCTTCTGTCACAGTGCTTGCTCTCAGTCTATAACGTCCATACGTGCCCAGCATCAGGTCAGTCCTGAGCTGGGGAGAGACTGCAGTGTCCAGGCCATTTCATTCCGTGGGCTATTGTAAAGTCATTCCACATGTGCAACTACTGGTGATTTGTTCCTCAGGGGGAAATGGTAAGGAAGGTGAGAACATTATTTTTCACTTTTTATTTTTTTTATTAAAATAGTTGACATATGATATGTTATTTCAACATATACAGAGTTATTCAACATTCATATACCTTACAAAAGGAATACAATAAGTCTGCCAACCATCTGTATGGTACAAAGGGATATTATTGGCTATAGTACCTATTCTGTATATTACATTCCCATGACTTATTTTATAACTAGAAGTTTGTGCCTCTTATTCCTCTTCACTTGTTTCACCCATCCCCCCAACCCTCTTCAGTCTGGCAACCATCAGTTTGTTCTCTCTGAGTCTGTTTCCATTTTGTTTTGTTTTTGTTTTTTAGATTCCATATATAAGTAAAATCATATGGCATTTGTCCTTCTCTGTCTGACTTAATTCACTTACCACAATACCCTCTAGGTCCATCCATGTTGTTGCAAATGGAAGGTAAAAACTTAGAGTTCCTACATCCTATCACCTTGAAGCTACATGGAGCTGACAGGTTATAATGAATAGGAACCTTATATTTGCATTTTTAGTAAAGAACAAAAACAGAACAGAGAATAACCATGAAATATTTATTAAGCTCCTATAAGACACATGACATAGGAATAAGCTTAAGTATGAGGGTAATGATGTGTAAGACAAGCTTCTGACATCATGAGATATATCATCTAATGAGGAAAACTCACTTTATCAAAAATTAATTTTTATAAATGAAAAGAACCTAAATTTTTGAGCTTTGTCCTGAGAAAGTATTAAGTTACTTAGATACATTGTTAAGTTACAAAATTACTGTCTTGACTGTCAAGAATAGACCCATGAAGGAAAAGTGTTTCTCATGGGGAGAAAGAATATCATAACAAGGCAAAGAGACCATGATGTACAAGAAATGTGGGAAGCCCTGTTTAGTTCAGCCTGGCTAGAATAGTAAAAAGTAAGTTTGGAAAGATAAATGGAGGTCAGATTGTGGAGGATCTTGCATGCCAGACTAGGAATTTGAATTGCATCCTGAAGCCCAAAGGGAGATCTCACTGGTTGAGAAGGAAGTACATAAAATTTACTGTGAGTGAGTTAGAATGAATAAATTGCAAGTAGCAAAGTTCAAGGACAAGGGGAGTAGTTAGAAAATTATAATAGTTCAGATGTCAGATATGATGTGACATGTTAGGTAAGTTGTAGAAAGGCTGACACCTGAGGTTTAAAAAGGCACGGCAGCTTCCACTTTTGACCAAGATGGAGTGGAGATTAGATATAACTCTGCCTTAAACAACTAAGTAAAACAAAATATATAAAACAATGGTTTTCAGATATTGAACATCAGGACAGTGATCACTGAGTGGGGACACAAACAAGGCCAGCACTGTGATTGCCCCAGTTTATTGATGGCAGCACAGGAAGGGGAAACCCAGGTGAAGCCTAGCAGTCTCCCTCAGTTGAAGAGACAAAACAGGGAGTCCAAGGCAGCAAAAGCTTACAGGGGAGAGTACAAGAAAGAAGAGAGCTACAGAGAAAGGGGAGAGGAGTAAGGGGGAGCGATCCAGAGTTCCAGAGATCTGCAGAAGGATCCTTCGAGTCTTCTGCTGAGTACTAATCAATAAATAAATGTGTGTGAAAAAACTACCCGAACTGGGAGAAAGAACCACCAAAAAGATTAGAGAGAACAATCCTTACATCTCAGCAGGAATAGTTTATTTTGCCAAGGAACAGAGCAGACAATCCTTGTAATTAATATGACACCAGTATTGTCTTTCTTCAGTAGTGGAACAAAACTAGTTATAGAATAGAGGCTGCTCTAATCCTAACAGACCTTTAAAGTGAGCCTTAGAAGAACGAGGTTGTTTCCAAGTAATTTAACAGCTTCTGAAACGAAGCTCAAAAATATTTATAAGAATACAAAAAAAAATTTTTTTAAAGAATACAAAAAATGCGCAAAACCCATCAAGGTAAAATTTTTAATGTAAAGCATTTGATCAAATATTACATATGCAAAAGAGTAGAAAAATATGAGCCAAAAATTAGTCAACAGAAACAGACCCACAAATGCCACTAATGATAGAATAAGTAGACAAGAATATAAGTCATTATAACAGTATTTCATATGTTCAAGAAGGTAGGTAAAAGCTTGAGCATGTAAGTGGAGGCATCTAAAATATTAACAAGACATATGTTGAAATTTTAGAGATGAAAACTGTAATGTCTAAAATGAAAAATATACTGAATGAGATGAATAGAAAATTAGACAAGGCAGAATAGAAGATGAAAAAACTTAAAGAAGACATGGCAATAGAAACTATCTTAAATGAAACACAGGGAAATAAAAAAAAATGACCAGATCATTTGTAAACTATAGGAAAATATGAAGCAACCTAAAATACATGTAACTGGAGTTCCCAAAGGCCGGGGAAAAGAGATAGTAGAGAAGACAGAAAAAATACTTGAAAAAATAATGGCCAAAAACATTTACGTATTGCATTAAGTCAAAATGTCTCTTAAGTCTAAAAGTAAAATTTAGAATGATAGAACTTCCAAAATAAAACATAGAAGAAATCTTTATGACCTTGGGTTAAATGAAGATTTTCAATATCTGATACCAAAAGGGAAAGAGAACAAAGTGACTTCATTAAAATTAAAAACTTCTGCTCTTGTAAAAATACTTTTAAGAGAATTAAAAGGCAAGCCACAGACAGAGAAGATATTTACAAAACATATATTTGATAAAGGACTTATATCCAGAACATATTTTAAAACTCTTAAAACTCAAGAGTGAGAAAACAACCCAGCAAGAATAAAAGACCCAACAATCCAGCAAAGATTTTAACACTGTACCAAAGAAGATATACAAATGGCCAAATTAGCACATGAAAAAGTGTTCAACATAATTAGCTATCAGACAAATGCAAATTAAGACTACAATAAGAGTTAAAGGCGACTTCAAGCTTTGGACTTGGGGAACTGAAGGATTAATGTTATATAGAATTGCCGAAATAGAGAATCTGGTTATGGCTGGAGGTGAAGGGTTGAATTTAGACGTGTTCCTTTTGAGGTAACAGAGGACCATTCTGGGTGGGGCTATCTAGCAGACAGATGAAGATATAGGACTGGAACTTGAAAGAGAAGTCACGTCTGGATATATAATTGTTAAAAACAAAACCACCTTTTAAACAAAGTATATGCACATGTTTTCCTTGAGCGTAGTTGTCCCTATGTATATATACACATGTGTGTTTTGTG
This sequence comes from Cynopterus sphinx, assembly GCA_030015415.1. Taxonomy (NCBI): domain Eukaryota; kingdom Metazoa; phylum Chordata; class Mammalia; order Chiroptera; family Pteropodidae; genus Cynopterus; species Cynopterus sphinx. The sequence goes on along the minus strand of CM057389.1, from coordinate 45,994,048 downwards.
TAGACTCGTGTGTATAGTCATGTGAAAAACTCGTAAGTTTACTTAATTGTGTTGGAAGGAGCAGGCACTCATATTTACTGAGTTAAATTACATTTGGTTTGGATGGAAAACAGATGGCATTCTCATTTCTCATGTAATCTATTCCTCTGCTCAGAGTGACATAGGGATAGGAACCCTAGAGAAATGCATCTTAATATTAAACTTTAGAAAAGGACAAAGTCCAGCCTGTGTGCAAGTCAGTTTTACATGTATTTCTTGTCCTCCACGGCTACCAGCAAAAACAATACTGAGTCCCTAGCACCCCCACCCCCCAGTCTATGTTATGAGCATCATCAACAATTGTAGCCAAGTAATAACATGCGGAATCGCTTACAGAGGAAATGAGACAATTAAGTCCAAACATCCTTGGATCTAAGCCTAATATTAGATTGAACTATATGAGGAAATGCTCTCCAAGCAGTAGACAGCTGTCTACACAAGAACAAACTGAAACTCGGTAGCATGCTGCTTAATTTGAGTAAGGTGTCTTGGCTAAGCATTTCTTCTTGATTGTGCCTTTCTATCTATTGAAAGTGTGACAGCCATGGCTACCCCTGGGCATTCTGCAGCTCACTACCCTGTGAAAAAGAGGTGATTTCCACACTGGCATCCCAACTATCAAACTGATTAGCATCAGCGTTTGCTGATCTTTTACTAGTAAAAAGAATAGTAGTGTTCAAGTCCATGATATCAAATTGAAAATGTTTGGCTTAGCACATCATCAATATAAAAGACTTTCAGAGGTACTAAAATCCATTAAAACCAGAGCCTAGAAACATTTTGTCTGCTTTCTCCTCCAAATATCAAGTAAGATTTTTAACATAGAAGCATATGTTTGAGCAAAAATGTCCTTTCTATGAAAAGGAGGGTAGCTCCGAGGACTGTTTAATCAATACCTTCTCGTGGATAAAATCACGTAAAATGTTTTGGTTTTTAGACTTTGGGGGAGAGGGCTATTTTTTTTAATGTGAACTTGTTATTGGCGTAACATACTAGTATAACATACTTGCCAAATGCACGAATCACATGTGTTCAGTCGAATGGCTTCAGAAAGTGATCACACCCATGTAATGACGACCAGACCAAGATATTCAACATCACCAGCACCTAGATGTCCCTTAAGTTCCTTCCAGCTCTGCCCCTCCTCCTGAGAATAACCAGCATCCTAACTTCTAACACCATCGCTTAGTTTCACCTGTGTCTAAACTCTATCAGTGGAATCACACTCTGTATGTCTGGGTTTCTTCCACTCAGCATTTTGTAAGTGGTGGCTGTGTTTGTGCTTGTAGCTGTAGTTCATTCATTCCCAGACCAAAATATATCTATCTGTTCTACTGTTGATAGATCTCAGGTTGTTTCTAGATTGGGACTATGACAAATACTAATGCTATAAACATTGCCGTATGATCTTCTGGTGAACATATGGGTGTATTTCTGTTGGCTATACAGTAGGAATTGCAGTTATTGGGTAGCTTTAATAGATACTACTATAAACAGTTTTCCCAAATGGTTGCCATCATCTGCTTTCATCAGCAACTGTTCTAGCCGCTGGACAGCTCAGTCAATATTTGGTATTATTTGCCTCTCAGTGGAGCCATTCCCGTGAAAGTGTGGTGGCCTTGCACTGAGTTTTCATTTGCATTACTCTGGTGAGTATTGCTATGTCATTTGCATGTTTATTGGCCATTTAGGATGTCTTCCTTCATAAAGCGCCTGTTTAAGTCCTTTGCTCATATTTCTCATTGAATTATAAAAGTCCTTTTTGTATTTTGTTTTTGTTGCTTTTTTAAATTTCTTAATTTTGGGAGTGCCATCTGTTAATAAAATTAGATAGGTTCCAAGTGTACAATTCAATAATACATCTATATAATGCATTGTGCATTCACCACCGAAACCCAAATCTCCCATCACCATATATCTGACCCCTTTACTCTTATCTATTTCCCCTCTCCCCACTTTTCCTCTAGTAACCACTAAACCTGTTTATGAGTTTTTGTTTGTTTTATTCATTTGTTGCTCCCAGTTTTATTTTACTTAGCGTGATTATCTCAAGATCTGGCCATGTTGTCACCATTACTGCCTTTTTGTATTCTGGATATGAGGTATTATTTGCATATGTGTAGTGTAATTGTGATTACTGCTGTAACAAATTATAAATATCTTCTATTCTGTGATATCTTTGGATGAAAAAAATTTCTTCATTTAAATGTAGTCTAATTCATCAGCTTTTTTTCGGTTAGTCCTTTTTCTGTCCTTATTAAGAAATCATATCTTACCCTGAGGATTTGAAGATATTCTCCTTTTATTTTTTTCAAAAGAACTTTATCCTCATTTAGAGCTACAATCCACATTAAATTAATTATGTATATTGTGAAATACAGAGTCAAGATTTATTTTTTTCCATATGGCTACCCAATCTTAACTAGATATTCACCACCCTAGGCATTTGTTTATTTCTCTCTAGTGGAGCAAAGATGATAACACCAAAGGACACCATACACACACACACACACACACACACACACACACACACACAAATATATATCATATATGTGACACATATAACACACAACACACACACGTATTGAGGTGCAGATTGTGCTCCAAACATTCATTATGAGTTGGCTTCCACATATATCCAATGTTGTTATTGATAGTTGATTTTTAGGACGATTCACAAAAGGCTCTTCGGCACTTTTCCAAGTACCATTAGAGGGGAAAATGTAGTCAAATTCCAATTCTGGCCCCAGGCCACCTTCCCCTTTACTAGCAGCAGATAAAGTGCTTTGAGAATAAATACAGAGATGGACTTCAACAAGAATGAGTACAAAGGAGTGAAGTAGCTGCTACTGAACAATCATAACTCCTTCGTTAATACCTTATGGATAGCTGTCTTTCTCTCTTCCTAAATGTCAAAATTCAGGCTAGTAAGTACCTCCCATGGCAAGGCAAGAAATGTATGCGCACATTCCAGGTCCTCCATGTAGAATCATGAAGCTTGTATCCCACACAAACACTAGGAAGGGGTCAGCAGTCCTCAGTGTGAATGGCACCCGTGGAGTTGGGCAGTACAGTTCAGTACAGTGGCCCTGCTGGGATGGAGGTGTATAGTAGTAGATACAGAGGTCATTCACATTTCCCAAGCATCAGGGAGATGTAGAATGTCAAAATTTGCTGTTACAATATCCTTACTAATAGTTATAAATAAGGGTTTCAGCATTCGAAGCCTTTTGTGCTAGATGCATTTTAAATAGCAATATACTTTTATAACGGAATAGAGTTTGTAAGATACTATATTCTTCAGATAACACAAACTTCTTCCTTTTACTATTTCTGGTGCTAAAGTTCAGTGCTCTAAAGGAATGTCCACTAGGCATGTGAAAGCCTGCCTAGGGAAAAGAATCTAAGTGAATCTCCTACAACTGGTACCAGTTGTTTCTGTGTGATTAATCTATAAAAGTTTTAGAGCTGAGTTGTCCAAGTTGAAAGCTAACCGGCAATGCAATAACCTTATTCCCAAAACAGTGGTCTGACACAAGTTACACCTTTTGAAGTTCCTGCAGAGTTACTACCATCGGCTTAAAAAATAACATCTGACATGTTCAAACAGTCACAGAAAGTAATTAAGACTAGAGGTTTAAAAGAAGATGTAGACTCGCCTGAGCTTGGTATTTTAGTAAATGAGATCTGATTTCTTTTAAACCTTATTTGAATATAGGTTAAACCTTATAAAGGCAGACTCTGCTGGATGCCACTCGGTGGGAAGTAAGAGCACAGCTGCTCCTCTGTGTGTATGAACTGTCCAAAAGAACCGCATCTGTGCAGATTACCTAATAATGAATGTTCTCACATCCCCCCTGCTAACACTAACATAACCCTATTAAAAAGCAAAAGACCAATAAATACTCACCTAGTGATACAATTGATATAGAACTAGAGTACATCCCACCTTATCTGAAAACACTGTAATTTGAGAATGTGGCCCTTAGCAGAAAAACAAGATTTTGCTGATCTTAAAATGAATAAGACCTTGATCTCTGCCAAGAAGCGATGTGTTTCAGAGCAAAGATGCCCTGCAGTGTCAGGATTAGAAGTGGGTGAAGCATCGTGATACAATTAAAGGGGTTGCAGAGAGTCCCCTCCCAGGCTCCACAAATGGCTCTCACATCAAGTTAGACTCAAGTTTCACTGCAAAAAAGTCATTCCAGTGGGTCAAGAAATTCCTTCTTTTAAGACATATGCCCAAGGGAAGCATCCCCAGGCATCACTGAGTGAATTAGGTAATCAGATCCTTAAGAATTGCTGGGTGAGATAGTCCATTTTGGTAGAGTAGGGCTGGGGTGAAAAGACAAGGTACTAGAGTGGTAAGAATTGAATTAGAAGAATTTAACTAGAATATATATTGTGAGGGATAGTGGGATGAGTTGGAAGAGGGACAAAACGACCTCCATCAGATGCAGGTCACCAGCATAGCTTCCCGGATCATAGACAGGTATCCCCTCTATTGTGGAGAAGCGGGAGGGTCTCAGCAGGAATGAGGAGGGCAAACAACCCAGCCATGGGCAGGCGGTTAATAAAATTATACATACCCAGAGCCAGTACCACTCTTTTTGTTTGGAAGCTTTAAAGAGAGTTAGTCATATAGCTCTATTCCTATTCAGAAGGCTTTACCTAGAGTAGAAATTTTGCTGTGGATATGATGCAGGGCAAGAGAGTTTCTCAGTTGAGATCCTTTAGCAAATAACCAACTGCCTTCATTTACTTGGCTTTAGTTTTAAAGCGACCTTGGAGTTCTAGTATAACCTTGCTGCCAAGGTAGGCACCTTCTTTACATCATTCTCAGAAAATGCTCAGTTAGCCTCAGTAGCACAGCCTGCCTCCTAAGCTTGGGCTATGAGATCAGACCTCAGTTCAACCTGGCTCTACCACTGACCAGCTCTGTGACATTGGGCTTAACCCTCAGATTTCATAACTACGGAGTAGGGATTTTAGTTCCTGCATCACAGGATTCCTCTAAGAATGAAGTAAAATGGTATATATAATATAGACAGGATATAGCAGAAAGTAAGTATTCAATAAAGGGCAGCTACTTTGTTATCTACTTGAATATCCTCCCTTTGTTTACCTTTATCTCATAAAACAACTCTTGCTAGAATATCTTATTCAAGTAGGTCCTTGTATGATGTCGTTTCATTCAGTGTTATTTTGTTATAACATTGATGAGATGCCACAGGAACCTGTGTTTAAGTCAATTAGCCTATGGGGGAATTGGTTTTGCTACATACATCGTTTCACTTAAAATCAGAGTCTATCAATGACATCAAGTCAGGACTTTCTGTACAACAATTTTATTAAAAGATTCTTAAAGGGTAAGGCACTTGTTTGTGTCTTTTGCCTCCAAATCGTGACTTTAGTCAACACCAAACACCCAATGCCTTGAATAGTGCCTGGTGCATAGGAGGCACTTAATATATATCTTTGCTAAATAAAGTTTGCTGAAATAAGTCTATTCCATTCCATGTGAGTACAAAAATGCTTTTTGCCAAGGAAAAAAAATGATAAATCAACTGAAGGAGATTACACTATTAAAATAATGCAAACTTGAACATTTAGGTCCAAATTTTAAAATGTCGTATATCCTAGTATTGGAAAATTTGAATATCCTGTAGTTTGCCCCTTCAGGATCTGTGTTTAATGATGCCAAACAGAGTAAGAGATGTGGAGAGATATAAGAAAATCAAGGTCGAAGAATTTAGACCTGGTATAATATCCCTGCTTTTATTACGCAGAAGGTTTTGTCTCCTTTTCCCTTTTCTGTGGTTCATCTTTTTATATTTCTCTCTGGGCTACATTTGATTAGCTGCCCAGTGTACCTGTACCTTCAAATCACATCTAGCAGCATCGTTCCTTACCGTGGAATTGCTATAGTTTCCACGTCGTTATCAACTTTTGAAACTCACTTTGTTACATAAAAAGTTGATTTTTTTTTTTACTTAATGCAATAATACCTTTATTGTAGGGCTTAAAAGATCCTGTAAGCTTAAAGCAAATGAGGCAGTCAGGGATTATTTGTTCAAAGAAGCCTCTGGTTAGGCATTTCAACAATTTTGAAAATAAAACATCATTTGATGGGACTTAAAGCATCTCAGTTATGTTCTGAGCAGGACTTCAGGTCTTGGTTTGGTGCTTATGTTAACGGCTTTTTAACTCTGATGCTTTCTAAACAAAATATTAATTGTTCCAGCTTTTACCCTACATGTTTGTGTTGGGCCTTAGCTCTCTGAAAAGACCTCTCTCAGGGATTCTGGTAGACCTCTGGGAACTGGAGAGCCTTGGATGGATTGTACTTGATACTAGCAGTAGAGTAACAAGGACTTGATGGTGAATAGAATGAGTGAGAAAGCTAAAAGAATGACTTCTCAATTACTGGCTTAAGGACCTGGAAAAGTAGTGTTGCCATTTAACGAGATGGGGAAAAAAATAGAAAATGAAATGTTTTGGGTTGCATAGAAGTAAAAAAGGGTGATCTAGAAGATTTGCAGGTGCTAGAAACACATTTTGCACAGGAAATAGAATGAAAATATGAGCTCAAAGAGAAGAAGGATATAAAATTTCTCACAGTTATATGATATTTGGACTTCTTTTGATGTATTTAAGAGTGTGATGTTTTTTTAAATGCCAAAATTTACAATATGCTGACAAACTATATTCATTACAACTATTTAAACTTATGATAAAAAATATTAGATACCAACTTCAAAACATGTGAGCACATAGTTCTTCAAACTTCTATTAGGGCATACAAAAGCGAAAATTTTGGAAGACCACTATAGAAGAAAAACTATGTAATATTCTAGCCTGCATGAAGAAGCAGCTCTAATGTCAAATGATTTTCTTAGCAATCGAAAAGTAAAAAAAAAAAAAAATTTCTAAAGCCACCTACTTCTGCAGCAAACCATAGTGGGTTTCAGATTCAAGAACATTATGTTCTTTCGTCAATTGGCAGAGCTGGAGCCACAAATATATAAACTATGAGGCCAGACTAACGGCATATAAAGAGGCAGTGGTATTCTATCATGCTTCAGGTATTCTATACTTCAGGTATCTCAGCCTGATCCTTAGTCATTTCTATCAGCATCACTAATGAACACTAGCTGACGTTAAAGAGCCTAACGTCATCTCTGCTAGTCTTTGCCAACTGTGTGCGGCAGTGTGATGCCAACAAGAAGGGTCTACACAAGTAAGCTACAAGGCTGGGGGATGGTGCATAATGATAAGATGAGAGGATGTCCTGGGGACCCAAAGCCCAGGATAAGGAAGGAGGTACATGGTTATAGACAACTGAAAACAAATGCAGTCAGATTTTAATTCCAAAAAAATTTTAATGAGCACCTAGTATGAGCTGGACACTGCTGTGAGCTTATAAGCAAGATTGAGATGATTGTTTTCATGATCATGTGATAGATCATTTTGAAAATAGCTCTGGGCTCCATGGCAACTGCAATCATCAGTCAGAATAAGAACTCACATCAATGTATAGAAAAACACTGTTTTTCCTCACCAAATAAAACTGAAATACCCCCTGAGCCATCCTCTTGGATGACAAAAGGGAAAAGGAGGTAAAGCATATGTGAGTTTGTGTTTATATATGTAGATGAATTATTCACATGCCAGTGTTTCCTTTTTCAGAACACTCAATCATGACCATGATACAGATAAAACGTAAAATGAAAATTGCCGTTTGATGTTTCATGTCTAGTATCACCTACTAGATCCCCTTGCCTTTATTTTTGTATCCATTCAGGACTCCTCAGATTACTTTCCAGCCCACAAAATAGTTCAGGGAACTTGAAAAAAATAATGGGTAAATCATATACTTGATGTTGACTTGCTTCCCTGTAAACACACAGACACACACACCCAGGTATGTGCTTATTCACTGTTGCCAGCAGGCAAAGATAATACCTTGACCCAACTTCTAATAGATACTGTAATCTGCATTGATTATATTTGTGTTTATTGTGATATATTTGTGTTTCCCTATTGGGATCTCAGGGAACACTGTATGTGGGGAGGGTGAGGTTCCCCTACAGCAGTAATAAATGTCTTATTGGTGATCTAATCTGTAAACAGCCTTGATTTTAAGAGCCTTCGGTTTAACTTTTAATTTTGCTAATAGAGATGTACTTTGTGTCTTAAATGAGTAATTGGAAAGATTCCTGTTATTCCAGGAGCTGAGAACTACATAGACATCAATATTTTTACTTTAAATATTTTAGTAGGAAATCACTCTAAAATGCCATACATCCTAACCGAATACAAGACCAGGATTTAATTAAATCTTTGTGACCAAGAGTGATTATAATTGTCATCGGTCATTAGAGACACTCGAGTGCTGGGCATTCTTGGTTTCCATGTTATATGGCTCCCAGATGCTCTATTTTTGTCTTTCTATCAGTTTTTGTATTTTCTTTTTGCTCTTGGTTACTCTGATACAAGCAAGAAGCATCAAAGATATGTGGCAAAGGCTAATCTGTTTTGAACGTCTGCCCCTCCCTTACTCTAGGAAGTGATAGATGCTCAACAGGGAAAGAAAGGAGTGAATGGAGGACGGGAGAGAGGGAGGAAGTGATTCGCTGGGAAACTAGATTTACTAAGCCAATTATTAAAATTACTTCTAAATTAAATGTAAGTAACTTCCTGAAGAATTGTATTACCCCAACATGGATTCTGTTGCTCTGGGTAGCTTGAAAATGATTTTTGCTTGCTTCTCATTCCTGAGGTGAGTTTCTGTGGAAAGATTCTGTGTATGTCTATAGATGTTCACGTGTAACTTGAACAAATTTACCACGTAACCATCTCTTAAACCCATTTACCTCTTACTTTCGTTAACCGACATATAAAGAAAGCTTTGAAACAATAATCAGTTGTCATTATACAGTTAAATTATATTTACAAGGGGACTCCTTTCAGCCGCTAGTAATAAGTGCGCTCCTTTAAGAATGTGATAGTAGATAGCTAAGTTGTAATTAGCACTGAAATCGTTCGGATGGTAACTCGGAGTATCTTTCCTACATGATTTTGGCAATAGATCTTCAGTTGACAGAGAAGAAAGCTGATTGATAATGGTATCAGTTTTGGAGATCTACCTCCAGTCCATCCTTTCACCGACACCAGAGTGGTCCTCTCTCTATGACCAACCTGACCCCCAGGTGCCCCCTCCTTTAGCTATCTACAGGAGAGCAGCCACCTATGGTTCTAGGATTCCCTCAAACCTGACCTCTTTTAAGAAACTTGTTTCCCAGGAAGTTTGGGGCACTCTCTTCTTCTTTGCTCCCATGGTACACCATTTTAGCAAACATATTGTAATGTAATTGTGAATTTGCGTGTCGGTTTCTTCTCTGAATTATGTGCTTCATTTTTGCATACCTCATTCATGGTGAAATGACGTGTGCCCAGTGAGCATTTAACAATATTTTTTGAAGAACTGAATATGGGGAGATTTTGTTATCATAAATCTCCAGATGAACTTCTGAAACAAATCAATATCACACCTTCTAACAGGTACCAATTTTGCCTACTAGAGCATACCACCCATGGGCTATGCTTATATCACGGAGCTCTATTAATTTTGAAATAAATAACTAGAAAGCAGCTACTATAATATAAAGAAAGAGCTAGCCCTGTATTTATAATCTTATCATAACTTAGAGAAATTGCTTAACTCATTTTAATTGGAGCAGTTCTTCCACACTAGCAAAGCTGTAGAGAATTGCCTGCATGTGTAACTAATGGACAACGGATGAGAAACTGTGATGTTGATGCATTTATTGGGTGTGAATATATTTTTATAGCTCTGACTATATGAAGTGTTGAAGTGAGTATAAAGGCTATAGATTAATCTATTGGAAGATATTAAAATTACTAAGACAAAATATATTTCATCAGTATCTTGCAACAAAACAATTTTCTAGCCATAAAAAATAACCTTAAATTTTGTAAATGTAAGGAAGAAGCAGGGTGAGCAAAGCCTTAACTGGTTTACTGATGCTAACTAAGAATGCATAGGCATGCCCAGTCTCCTGTGATAAGTCTTCAAGGAGGATGATTTTAAGAACACAAGAACATGTGAAAAAAATCATGTGCATGACTAGTGCCAGCTCAATACAAACACTGGAGAACCTTCTTTGTGTGCAGAATAGTGCCATGTCAATGCCATAGAACAACTACCTTTTGTTTGTGATCATAGCAGTGGCTCGCTAGATGTGTTGTTAATTGAGAAGCTCGTGTCCTCCCAGCAACCCAGAAGATGCAACCATCCTTGTTTATCTTTTTGTCCTTAGTGCTAGCACCCAAGGGGTTCTTTCCAAGAGTCAGCAGCCCATTGAGGCAGCCACGGGAGACTGGACATGCAGTCATGACCATCATTTCAAGCTGTGTCACATCATGTAAAGCTGAGAGTGTCTTCCATTGGTATTAAGCTTATTTCCGATTCTCATACCCACAGAAATTGGAGGTTTTATTCCAGTTTTACTCCTAACTCAGAGGTTCCCCTCAGATGAGTCACTTAACCCAGCTGGTCCTTTCTTTTTTAGCCTGTTAAGTGAGAGGTGGACCTAACGTAGTCTAAGGTCTTTCGCAGCTACATAATTGTTTTATCTATAATTTTTTGTGGGAAAAGGGAAAAGCTGAGCATTAGGACGCCTGGGTCCTGGTTCTAGTTCTGATGTAATTAGTTTTGTGACACTGGCCTTCTTAGCCCATTTTGGGAGGACTCGGGGCCTGAGGAGCTAAACTAGGTGACCTCCAATGTCCTTTCCAAATCTGAGAATCAAGAACCCAATCACCGAGGTGCCTGTGACATCATTGTTAAACATAAAGCCTTCGTTCCTGATGTGAAATGATATTAGGCAACATCAACTTTTCCTTGGCACAATAAACCAGTGATTTTTCTCAGAGGTCATCAAAGTAGAAATAGGAGTTCACTATCAAGTTTCATTCATTGTTTTAAAATGCCTAATTAGAAACTATACAAACTAAAGTTTCTAGTCTTCTGGCTATTAAGTCTGGCAATTGATTAGCTCATAGTATATCATGATTAGCTCATGGTCAATGGTTATCTCTGAAGATTTGGTTGGCAGTTAAATATGTCTAAGGAAAATAGAAAACAAGCTAATAATTGTAGTCTAGTAGACTGAATTTTCCAAAATATGATTTTCTTGAAGGAAACAATTCATAGGGTCTTTAGCAGTGAAAGGTGATAGTCACTAGGCTGGATCGTTGTTGAATAGCCCTCGTATTGCAAAGTTAAATGCATCCAGTTTGTCAAGGTGCCAGATGATGGGTTTCTTATTCCAAATAATTAAACATTTATCAAACCTCTTCTGTAGGCCCTGCTCTGCTTGGCACTGGTGACAGCAATGACCACATGCCCATGTTCAAAGAGCCCACAGCCTAAAAATAAAATGTATGTATGTATATGTGTGTGTGTGTGTGTATAAAATACACATTTCATATATATTATACAATATATAAATACACATATATATGTATGTATGTATGTATGTATGTGCGTATGTGTGTATATGTGTGTGTGTGTGGTGTGTGTGTGTGTATATATATATATATAAAGAGAGAGAGAGAGAGAGAGAGAGAGAGAGAGATGTAAACCCTGTAAGTTATAATATCATGTATAGCAGGTATTTCTTCGGGCTCCGCTGTCCTGGAGATAACAATAACTAATATTTCTCATGCTTAAAGCCCCAACTAGTAAAATATTTGGGGGACTCAAGAACAGTCAAGAGTTAATCACTCTTCTTGACCCATGAATCCCCATCCTGTCCCCTGGTCTTGGCTCTTCCCTTCCTTCTAGGCTGCAGTCTTCACTTAGGTCCACTGTGTCACCAGCCTAGTGACACACTGGTTTATTGTGCCAAGGAAAGGCTGATGGTGCCTGATATCATTTCAGATCAGGAGTGAAGCCTTCGTGTTCAATCATGCTGTCGCAGGTTACAGGCACCCCAGCAGGCAGCTCCGACCCCAGTCAGGCCACATGAATCCACAGCACCCGATTCTCACTGCACTGCCACACAGGGTTCTGGAGTAAAAGCCTTACTAAGAGTCCCTCCACTGCCTCTTGAACCACCAAACCCGCATGTTTTCTTCATCCCATCCCCAGTAATAAAAAAGAGCCAAGTCTAGATTCAAGGCCTTGTCTCCCTTCTGCCCAGCTTCACTGGTCAGTAGCTGGGCCCTCCACTGGCACGTGACCCTCTTTAGTCCCTCTCGCCAATGTGTGAGGTCTCTTTGGACCTGTTTTCCTGAAGGAATGACTAATCCCTTCCTTTGGAGAGCTTGCTGCGTACCTTCTGCTCACTTCTTTGACTTTCCTCACCAAGCAAGGGCTTGCATCCTCTCCACTGGGGAAGTGTGGCAGAGATGAGGGAGTCAACCCCTGTGTCCAAGCAAGGGGGAGAACTGAAGAGGCCATGTCCAACTTGGTTCTTTAAAGGTGTGAGTCTGCTGTCTTACACAGAAAGAACAGTTTAGCATGTTCATTAAACTCTAAGTAGTTCAATAGTCCTGAAATGCAAATTATTATAAGACTGAAAACACCAAGAGATAGGTCTATAGGACAAGCACCAACCCCAAGAGGACACATGTATTTTGTCAGTTGGCTATGGAAGGTTTGCCAATTGTCAGCTACTGCCACAAGAGTTCACCTGCATTAATTCACAACCCCATGAGATAGGCACTGTTGTTATTCCCATTTTACAGATGAAACTGGAAACTGGAAGGATCAAGCTATCATCTAGAATCCCACAGCTTGTCAGTGGCAGATCTGGAACTCAGATCCAGATTTTTTGGACTCTAAAGCTTATACTCAAAGTTTACTGACTGTTCTCTCGAGAATAATTGCTGTAGAAAACAGGAACCCACTGGAAGATATAGAATAAGAGGAATGGTACAATAAAAATGGAGCCATGGAAAGAAAAATGTATATACAGGAGGCTAGAAGGAAGCAAGAAGATCAGAAAGAGAGAAATGTCAATAAATTTAAACTTTATTGTTTAGGCAATACATACATACATACATACATACATACATACATACATACATATATATATATATATAATTGATTGATTTTAAAATATCTAATTAAATTTTCTAAAGATTTTCAAAATAGTTTTATCCAAACTGTATTTTTCAGTTTTTTTCTTTTTATTTTTTCTAGTTGGAGATGTTTATCCTGACTGTTTCTTGAGAGAGCTGTTCCTATGCCATTTTTTTTTTCATCCTGTTGGTGTCATAGTCTTCAATTTCAGCAGTGAGATTGAGGTCAGAGAGTAGGAAATTAAAACTTCATGTAGAGAATCAGTCGTGCAAGATCTGAAGGTCTGGGTTGTACACAGACATGCCTATCAAGGAGCCCAGGAGAGAAAAATATGGTACACTTTCAACCTGAATTGTTTTCACATATTGTGATATTTTGTTTTTTGGTTTTTTATGTTTTTTTTTTTTTTTTGTCCTGAGAAGAAATAGAAATCTTGTAGAACAAAGCCACAAAATTGATATAGTCTACTCGACCTTTAAGAATGAAACCTTTGCTGATTTTTTGGGGGGGATTGGGGCGGCAGGGAAGAGTTAGCAGCTTTAAATTCAGAAATAAGATAAGTTATTTATGATTTCTTGTGTTATTTTGATCTTTTTGTTTTGTTTTGTTTTCCTCTGTCCTATGGTAGGACAAATAAAATTTTGATCTCTTTTGGTTTAGTGTGCAGTAAACTGTTTAAGTGTAAGGCTCCTTCTCTATTCTTTAACACATTCAAGTAGCCTTGTAATAGGATGAGCCATAATTACCCAAATATAGCCAGAGTAATACCTTTTCCCAGTATGACAGCTGGCATTGCATCTTAGGCGACAGGGACCCATACCCTGGGTGTCATGTTCTGGCCCTTCTCCAGCTGCACCCTCACTCTGCTCAGTGCGCCCTTTGCTTTGACTATTTTGGGAATCCAGAGCCCTGAAATCCTTGCTTAAACTGCCTCAAGCCCACACTTAGGACCCACATGAGCCTTGCAGCCCTAGGCCAGAGTGATGAAAAGAGGCAGGTATTTGTGTGAGCAGTGTTTGAAGCTTGGATATGCACAGCTGGGATATCCATCAGCCAGGAGTAGGAGAAAGCAGCAGATGGGCAGCAGGCTAGGGAGCCACCTCTCTCTGCTGCTACATTTGGGCACAGTAGTACCCCATGACTCGAATACTTCTGTTTGAAATGGCACTTCAGGCTATTTGGAAGGTATGCCTGTCAAGGAAAGAGGATAGAACATTTCATCATCTTATTACCTTGATTTTTAACTTAATATTTATGCTTAACATTTAACTTAATATTTGGAATGAGGGTCTCCATTTACACTCTTCACTCCAGCTCTATCCAATTCCCTCACCAATTCTCTCACTTTGGAATATAAGACAGGTTAGTTTCTGCTGGCGCTTTGAGCTGAGAGCATCCAAACTTAGCACCTGAGTTCCATCAATCATAGAATTACTAATGATAGGCTATGAACTTTTAGAATAAGAGGTCCCAAAATTTTAGAGGTCCCCTGGTTCCTGTTCTGTCCAGATTTGGTTGCTCAACTTTTCCTTAAATTCTACAGGATACCTCATCATCCTTCTTATAAAGGTCCTTTCCTGCAACTTTAAACCCTTACTATGTGCTAAATACTACATTGGTGATTAAAGTCATTCAAACCTCACCGCCCTGTTCGCAGGTATGACATTCTTCAGAGAAACCTGAGGCTCAGAGAAGTGATCTTCCCAAACTTATGCTGCCATGTGATTCAAATTTCGGTCTTCTGAATCCAAGGTCTTTCCATTATGCTATACTGCCTCCATAAATAATAAAATCAGACTGCTTGGGCTTGGTTTTACTGACCCTGAACTAGACTTGGAATTACCAAGCCTCTTATAACTGCTTTCCTCCTGGATTATTAAAACACTGACATAGCTATGAAATGATTCCACAGTAGCAGGAAATGATATTTTAAAGATTGCTATTTTTTCGAATTCATCTCTTAAAAATCATCTTGCTTTATCACTAGAGAAAATTTCTAAGCAATAAAAGAAATGAAATGAAAAGACAAGGCAATGTATCATAAAATGTGCTTTGCATCTTGAAAACATAATGTGATCTATTTATTACTTATGATAAATGTGAAAATAAATTGTTTTGGTGGAATTCATGAATAGGACAGTTTAGATAATGTGAAATCTTGCTTCTAGCATTCAGCTGGTTGAATACCTTGTTGAAATGTAGAGTAGGACCTCAGGGCAGTTTTGCAAATATAATCAGGCTTGTAGTTTATTAAAGTATGGATTTGAAGTTTTCCAATGTATAATGTATTTTCAATAATAATCCAAGTGCCAGAAGACTGTCTGAAAGAGATTGGGAAATAATATTTTATTAGTGTGCATCAGAGGAGAAAGTTTTATCTTAGAACAGCCATTATAGTTTTAATCTATTCCATTTTTCTCCAAGATAAACTATATCCTAAATGACTCTAGCTAATTTTAACTGAAATGAACAGGTTGGTATAGTCCTTTCCCACCTTAAATGGTGATCAGTTACACATATATTGAATTGCCTTGTTTCTTAATTAGCAATTTCTCCAGTTTGAGTGATGACTGGCAGCCATAATTTAATTGGAGAATCTCAACATCCGCTGATAACTTTTATGATCTGAATTTGAACTCTGTTATGTATCTGCTTCCATTCACTAGGGAGAATCCTGGCCTATTAGGGAGCAAAAAGATAGCCTATATGTCTAAACCACAGGATGAGGGGGCGAGGGGTATAAGAAAAGCCTGGAGAGAAAAGTAGGGACCAACTGGAACAGGATTTTGCAGACCATGCTAAAGATTTGAGCGGATTTGTTTTTATTTTATGAATGGAAAAATACTAAAAAGTTTTAAGTAAGCAGGTGGTAGGGGTAGGGGCGGGGGAAGATACCATTGGATTTCTAAAAATTTTGTTTGCCTTCTTTGTGGAGAGCAAATTGAAGAACAAGATAGTAACAGAAACCAGTTAGGAGGCTGCGACAGTAGATCAAAGGAGAGAAAGTGGAGGACGAGCAGTGGAGATGAGAGGAAGACTTGAGATATGTGTTAGGGGTAGAAGGTACCAGATTTAGTAATAGATTGGTTGTTGGGTTGAGGAAGAAGGAACTTTCAAGACCCTGGTTTCAGTTTGCAGGAGTGGAGGGGCGGGTAGGGAGGTCTGGATTTGGGTGCCATTAAACAATGGAGAGGTGGATTTGAGGAAAGGATGAACTTCACTGTTGGATATGTGTCTGAGGTGTCTGGGAGATATTCAGGAAGAGATGATTAGCTAGATATGGTCAGATATGTGGGCAGGAGCTAGAAAGAGAGATTCGAGGTATGGATAAATTTTGAGGCATCATCAACCTGTAGATGTATCAAAGCAATAGGTTCATGCAAGATTGCCTAGGAAAAGGGCTGTGGGGTGAAAAGAGAATGAGGCCCTGAGAAACGACATTTAGAGGCAGCTACAACAGGAAGATCCATGGGAATAGCGGATTTCATAAGTTATATTTATATTGCTATTCTTTTAACAAAAATGGATTACATACCTTATTAGGGGCTAGGCATGCCAAGATGCACTAGAACTAATGAATCCCTGACCTCAGGGAGATTGCACTGAGGCCAAGGAGACAGCCATGGAAAGAAAGCATTACCATCTAGTGTACACATGTAATTACAAATGTATTACACTCGTGTAATTTCTAAGTACTGTAGCAAGTGTGATATACAAGGTACAATGGTGCCCTCACTCTGGGTTAGATAGGAAAGAGATCAAAGCAGCCTTTACAGAAAAGCCCCTTAGCTGAGTGTTACAGGGTGAACAAGGAATCTTCAGACCAACGAGGTGGGGTTTTCATTGCATAGGGAACAACAAGGACAAGGAGGGGTGAGTCAGCACACCACTCTCCAGAACAAAAAGGACACACTATGGGGGAAGAGCCAGCACGTGCGTGGGATGAGTGAGGAAGGCAGGAGAGGAGGCCAGTTACCACATAATTCCATATGTGATCGGACAATGTCGAAGGGGATTTTCAAAAAACTGAGTAGCAACTGGCAGGACACAGGCACTCATTGCATTAATGAATGAATACACAACCAGATTCGCATTTCACAAAGACCCTTCTGGTGGCAGCAGCGAGAGTACCCTGGTGTGAGAAGGAAGAGCCAGCTGAGTCAGTAGAGCTAGCATGGAGGAGGACAGAACAGGTGGGAGACAAGGCAGGGTTGTTTAGCTTTCCTGAGTATTACCATTCTCCTGTTTACACACCCACACACCCTTACTTTAGACCCTCCAAGGTTTAAAGAAACTTTGATTCAACAAATATTTGCTGAAGGCCTAGCGGGAACTGCAGGCAAGCAGCTCTGGTTGTCAGAGATACGAGTAAACACGGCACATTGTGTGTGGACCGAACTGACCCTTAACAAGGATGGCAGGGGAGGAACAAACAGTTTGTCTTTGCTGTTGGCTTAGAAAGCCAGTTTCTCTGATGTTTCTTACCTTTTAGAGAAAGGAAGGAAGGGAGGATATTTTAGAAATTGCGAGTATACTATGTTGTTGTTTGTTTATTTGCTTAATTTGTTTGTTTTTTGTATTTACTAATTTAAGAATTGTGTGGTTACATTTTCTCTCCAGGAACATGGAATTATTTTCTGCAGATATGCAGTAGTTGATTCTAAAACATCAAGTCTGTTATCACGAAGGACTTAAACATTTTTTTACCACTGTGACTTTCTATCAAGTATCTTTAAAGTTACCTTTAATTTTATTTCACTTATTTTATATGAAGGGAAATGAAAGAAGAGACCTATATTCTTGGCCTCCCTCCACCCTCTAATCCTTCCCCCTTGGTGTTTTTCTCACCCTATTAGGGCATCACTCCTGTTCTTCTTGGTCTCAGTCTGGAAATACCGTGTGTTTAAGTAAAATAAATCTAATGATAAGAAATGGGGGAAAGGATGGTGGGTATAGAAGGTGGTGTAGTATTCTTCATTTCTGGGTTTTATATTTGAAAGAAAGGGAGGAAGTGACATTGTATTACCTCCGTTTCCCTAACTCAGTCTTAGAGGCCAAACTACTTAGAAATAGTCACATAGATCCAATGGTCTAGACACAGGGACATGTCCATTTGGCTCTGGCACTCTGTTCTGGACCATTAAGGAACACCAACAAGCTCATAGCGGGCATCCTTAAAGAGCCAAGGGCTGTAGGCCGAGACAGAACCTCATTTGCACGTGGCATTTGCCTGCTTTACAAAGAGTCTTCTTTCCCATTCCATCCTTGTTAGCAGGGGTCTGCAGACTGGACTGGTACCGGTCTGTTGCCTGTCAGGGACCTGGCCACATCGCAGGAGGTGAGTGGCAGGCAGGGGAGCAAAGCTGCATCTGTATTTGCAGGCGCTCCCCAGCACTAGCCTCTCCGCCTCAGCTCCACATCAGACCATCAAGCATTACATTCTCATCAGAGCACTGGTTCCTGATGCCAAAAAGGTTGGGGACTCCTACTCTGCAGGCTCTGTCACATGGGTGAGGTTTCACCATCCCATAGATGACCAGACATCAGGTAGGTTAAGCAACCGAGCCAAGCCTTGAAATCCAGATTGATGATCTGAACTCAAATGTCCTTTCCACCTCAACGCAGGTGGCATGAGGTGCGGTTAACAACTGGCCATCACACACGGTATCACATCACCGGAGTCCTCTGAGTTCTTTGTCATGAAATGTGCTCAATGAACATTAAATTGTAAGTGACCGAAATTCAAGGCTGACCAGCAAGTGCTGTTACTGATGATTCACATTTGCTATTCTCTGACATTCGTGGGAATCTTCAGAGGGAGAAGATAAGACACTGGATGTGGAAATGTCTCAAACTCCTTCAAGCCAACAGTGTTTAGGGTTATGGGTTTCATGGGAAGCCAAATTGTTTCTGAAGTCAGGAGTGTGAGAAAAAGTCAGCTCTGAGTCTGGTTGGTCTGGGCCAGGAAGGAACTTCCCAGCCAGGCTTTCTTTTGACTTCTTATGCAACCTCATTTAAAGTCTGAGCAAAGGAGGCATAAATAGATAATCATAGTAGAGATGATAATTCCTCCGACTGCCTGTCTTTGTCACTTCTGTGCTTCTACAAGGACTAGAAGGGAGAGGATGCCAACACACAGCAAAACCCAAAAGCCTCATGGTGATGTCAGTGTCAAGTACTTTATGACCAGGAACAGGGATAGGTCAGAAATCACCTCAGGGAAAACAGGTCTAGGTATGAACTAAGCCCAAGATTTTGTTACAGAGGCACTCCTCCCCACCCCACCCCAACCCATGCCCCCCACCCATTTAAAAGAAAGTCTTTTCAGCTACTTCCTTTCATCTTTGCCACCATGGGCTCCTTGGGGTGTGCACGTCTCTCTCTCTCTCTCTCTCTCTCTCTCTCTCTCTCTCTCTCTGTCTGTCTCTGTCTCTCACTTTTCAATTTATACATCGGTGGTCATTTAACATCAGGACTTAGAAATTAAACATTTCTTCTTAATGCAGCCATTACAGAGTCGCAGGGGAAACTTCCTGTCATTTCCAACCGAGCACATCCTGTCCTCCTTCTGGAACTTCTGAACAGCATCAGAGCCAGGCTATCTGACCTCCAGCAAAAGGAGATAGAGAAGGGGTTTTGCTTTCTTTCCTTCATAGATCTTGACTGAGGCAGAACAAAAGAATTCCAGCAGAATAAAATATTATTTTTTAGTAGTTGAGTAAAGACTTTAAATGCTTTTCATGGCCAAACATAATAAGGCTTTAGAATTAACCTCAAGAAGGACTCAAATCCTCAGGCCTTTCCATCAAAATCTATTCTGATTTCCAACAGTTGCGTATTTCACAGTAGGTATTCTCTCTCTTTAGCTCATTAGAGAAAGTGAAATCACAGAAACAATAATAATGGTGAAGTCAGACCCCTGTTATCAGAAATTTAACTGCTCTACTTGGATGATAGCAGCCAAATACTTGTATATGCTTTGCCCCCATTATCTCATTTCATAAAGTAGGAGCACCAGTCGCTTTGCTTTTTAGAACGATTAAGTTGTACCGCGCTGCTGTAAGAATTCCTTTGACAGGTGCCTGGAAGGGCTGCACAGTTGAGACACTCCAGACAGTTTTGGGTGTTTGAGAGATTAAAGGACAACTCTCTACCCCTGTGTAACTGTAATATTCAAGGAACGGCCATAGATTACCTAATTTGATTCTACTGACAGCGCTATCATGGAGGGGCAGTTTTATCCACATCCTACACAAAGATTGCAAAGGTGAGATCTTGTGCCTGGAGTTTCACAGCTAGTCATAGAAAAGTCGGCACCAGAATCTAAAGTGGGAAAACAGAATTAGATAGATCTGGCTGCCTATTGTTGGCCTGAGGGAATGTAGACAAGGGAAAGGCCAGTTTTGATGTGTCAGAATAATTTCATGATGCCCACAGGGCCTGTTTTCAGCCTCACTCAGAGAGGGACGTTGTCGCAGATTTTTAGGTTGCCACCCATCCTGTGCAAAATGCTCTTCATTGATTACACTTAATGCTGCTCCAACCCATATCACAGTATAAAAGGCAGAGGTGTGTGGTGTGTGGAGGAGAGAGGCCAGTAGGTTTGCCATTGGAAGCCCTGGCCTCCTTTCACACTGCACGCCCCCCAACACAAAGTCTTTTGCATTCTAGAAATCTCCCTCTTTTCCAGACTTTCAGAATCTCATAACATCTTAAATCTGGGTTTCATCTCAGGATCTGGAACTCATACAACAAAAAGTCCTACATTGCACAGATTTTATTCACCGGAATAGGGAGAATTAAGTAAGAAAGCACTAAAAAAATAATACAGCCTGGAGAAGAGGTATTGAAAAGCAGAGATCCTTATATAATCACAAAGCCATGAAGCTTCAGGCAAATTCTTTTTGGGGAGACAAAGAAAAGAAGCAGGTTTTAGTGTTTGCCCCCGAATGTAGCTGACAATTCCTGACTTCTGGCTTCTGCGTGGTGATGTTAGACTGCTAATATTAACATCCCTTCACTGATTATTCCTAATTAGACTTACTCCTGAGCCACTGTTAAATGCTAAAAATCTGCACCTTCAAAATATTCTTCTGGAAGGCTGTGGCTTATAGAAGCACAATGAGATTATCCTCCATTCCCACCCCTGCAGGTGCCACCACTGCACACGAAAACCTGCTAAACGACCCCCACAGCATCCCACTAATCCTGTGTGCCATTGGGGAAAGAAAATTGGACAAGAGAACTGAAAGTCTCTCTTGGTTTCTGTGTGCAAACACTGTATTTCCTCATTGTGAGGCAGGCGTGGGTTTCTGCGGTGTCTCCGCCACCATCACCACCCTGTCCCCAGCTGCAGGAGGACCCTTGATAGCACAAAACAGCCAGCACGTAGCAGTCTCTGGCACTGTGATTGGTTCAAATATGGGCTCAGCATCTCATCTGATGCAAACCTAGTGAAGTTCAGGGCTTTTTCCTTACGTAGCTGGAAAGCAGAATACGCTTTTTTTTTTTTTTTTTTTTTTTAATCCTGTGGTGGATGGATATAAGGCCGGGGACAGCTGTAGCCATTTTGTGACAATATGGGAAGCTGGGTTGGGTGAGCAGAGGAACACAGAGCTAAAAGAATTAGAAACCGAGCTGGATCTCTGACCAAATTCTGCTGAACTATTGCTAGACTTTTCGTTTCTAAGCAAATACTTTCCCATTATGGCTCAGTCCAATCTGAGGTGGGTTTTCTGTTCACTTGGAAACAAAGGAATCCTAACCGATGTGGTAATTATACAATTTAATTTTTTAAGTCCTAACAGAAGTGTTCCAAAAGTGGTTACATTTCTAGAGCCAGACAGTCTCACTGCCACGAAAGAAGAGTTAAGTTCAGTCCTCCCTGCAGGAAAGGAACTCAAAGGCCACAACTACGCAGGATCATAGATAAAGCCACCACATACATTCAACAGAGAAAATAAGAAAGGAAAAAGAGAAGAGCAGAGTCAGGGCCTGGGGCCTCTGCGGGCTGCTGTCTTGTGGGGGACGACGAACCCCAGCTCCCTCACTACACTTCACCGATTCTGCATCCCCATTTCCCTTCAAATGATGCTCTTCCTTCTCGAGGGGCCTTTGCCGTTTGGCCACTTTCCCCTTCCTTTCCCTAAGTCTTTCCTGTGTCTACCACCATTGCCTTTCAAGGAGCTTTCGTTAGACTTTACTTGAACTTCAAGGTGGTTCTCATTTCCTAGAAATTTTCGGATCCGAAAGAATAGCTATAATAGCTATGCGGTTCTCATGTCCGCCATTGCCTCTAGACATAATAAACAAGTCTGGACAAATGACTGACCAGTGTCCTTCTAAGGCACTGAATAACCCTCAACAAAATTCAACCCTAATTCTCGTGGCTCTTGTGTGTATACAAATAATCATTTCTTGGGTTTACTATTTCATCAATCCTTGAAAGACAGAAATAATCAATCAAATATACTACCTTAAAATTTAGCCAATTACTAAAAAAACTTAAGAGAACTAACTGAGACAATACATGTAAAGCACTTAGAATAACATTGATAATAACTCAAAAACTATCAGGCATAGTTGTAATTATTGCTAGGATTAAAATAAATACATAAAGTATAATTGAAAAAGTTTTCTGCAGACTCTTTAATTTAGGCAATTATTGTAAGCCTAATTAATTACAAAAACAGACAATTCCACAATCACATTGTATTCAGATATTTCTAATATGAATTGAAAAATAAGTTCTAGACATCTTTGTCAATATTTCCCAAAATTTTAAGCTGAGTCAAAATAAAAATTTAAAGCTTTGAAATTTTATGTGTCTATTGTAGTCTCTGCATTAAAAAATTTCAGTATTTGCATTCCCATTTTTTTCCAGCTTTATTGAGATATAATTGACATAATATTGTGTAAGTTTAAGGTGTACGATATGATTTGATACACATTTATACTGTGAAATGTTTACCATAATAAGGTTAGTTAACACATTTTACTTCACATAATATCCAATCATCTGCTGATGGACACCTGGGCTATTTCCATGTCGTGGCTGTTGTGAATAATGCTGCAGTAAGCATGGGCACTTGCACTCCTGATTTTCCATTTCGTGTTAATTATACATGCACCAAACAGTAAAACACCCCAAAGATGTCAAGACCAGTCACATACCACAATATGTGTGCTTACCAATGAACAAAGGAAAGAAAAATCCCTCCCCCAACCAAATTAAATCATCAAAAAAGAAAATCTCCAAACTGAGGAATACATTTGGCATCTGTTTATATTGTTTCCCCAGTTTCGTTGATTATATCCCACAGTCACATCAGTGGGATTTTCAGATTCTGATTTTTGGTTAACAAATTAAAAGCTAATTAAGAAGCTGGCTCATAACTTCCAAGGGAGCTTTTCCACAGCTTTCTATAGCTGCTTCATCCCTTTTACATACCAGAAGAAAAACTTTTTCTGCATAAAAAATTTCCAATAAGTTTTTAAAACCCCTCATGGCATTGAAGTCTCTTTAGAAACCAGTGCCCACATTTATCCTACCAGTGGGACAGACATCGGATGGGCTCACTTTGCATCTATTCCAGCCTCCTCTTAGTGTGACTTTCTGGCCAGCAAAGTCTCCAAAAGCCCCACAGCCTTGCAGCATGGATCCCAGGGGTGATACCTTCCACTTGCTCAAGACTCAAATTCAAAAGCGAGTAAGTGGAAAGAGATGCCATTATACCAACTCAGCAGTCTGTGTATGAGATGCCCCGTGACTCAGCAGCATTCTCTACCAGACTCTGAGTGTTTCATACGATTTCTACTGAAAACCCACAACCTGGTTTTACAACCAGAATGGAGAGATAACTAAGGAAAGAGAATGTCTGGCGAACCATTTCTAGGGATCTAAATCCTTTTTGTGAGATTTTACCTAGTCTCTAAACAGCCTATGCAGGACCTACCCAGGCTATCCCAGTGAAATGAGTATCATAGTTTGAAGTATTAACCATATGTTGATGACTCCTAAATTTATATCTCAAGCCCCAGCTTCCTGCCAAGCCCCAAATTCATATTTTGCCATGTCAATGTCTAATAGCATCTCAAACATAACAAGTCCAGAAACAAAAGGAACTTGATATGTCCTGCCAAATCTGCTTCCAGTCTCCTCTGTTTCAGTTAATAGCCAAAACATGGGAGTCAACTATCTGTGAGTCCTCCCTCCTTCGGTTGCATAAACTCAGCAGTGAATCCTGTGGGCTCTACCCCTAATACATCCTGGATCCAGTCTCTCTCTTCTTCCTTAGACAAGCCAGCTCCATCCCAGACCATGACAGTCATCCTAGTGGTCGCCTTGCTCTACCCATTTCTTCCTCTTTAGTCCATTCTCCACAGAGCAGCCTGAGTGAACATTTGAAAATGGAAATCAGATATCTTCTCCCAATTAAAACCCTCTAAGAGCTTCCACACATTGAGTACAAAAGCCAAACTCCCTTTAGTGCCTCCAAGGCACACCACAGTACCTGCCCTTGCCCCCTCCCCAACATTGCCTCTTTCCTCTTCCCCCTTTGATCTCTCAGATGCAGACATACCTCTTCTCGTCCTCAAACAGGCCAAGCATGAATCAACTCAGGGCCTCTGCGCTTGCATTTCCTTTGCTTGGAGCACTCTTCCATTGAAACTTGCCCCACTGGCTCATTACCACCCAGGTTTAGCTTAAAAGTTAATTCACAAGAGCCTCCCTTTACTATGTAATCTGAAATAGCACCCCCACTATCAAATCATTTACTATCAAATCACCTCTTATTTTATTTATAGCTTTCATCACTTTCTAAAATGATGTTACTAATTTGTCTACTCATTATCTGTCCCTCACTATAATAAGCTAGATAATCACAGGAAACGTCCTGCCTCTTTTGTTACTGAATCTCCAGCACCTAGAAAAATGACAGTAATATTTGTTCAATGGTAAAAAATTTTGCTTCATCCATTAGATCAAATGTTAATATGCTTAAATAAAATCTCCTGTCTCACTTTCAATAAGAATGTCTTTCTTCCATCCTCCAATTTTCTCCTGACATCTCCACAGCACCACAAGGAAGGTTCACTCCGTCTGAGCCCACCATCTCTTCTCAGAAAACTGAAAATGAGCCCAAATACTAAGGAAGTCATCTCCCAACTTCTCCACTTGTACCCCCAAAAGGAATTCTGAGAAATAATATATCCCTTGCTCGCTGTTGTCTAACTAGGTATCATCAGAAGTCTTGAGAAAATTGAAATATTAACATTATTACATCTATGCCAAAAACAATATTCGACAGAAAGGTATTATAATGTTTAGAATTTTCTCTAACCTTAAAGCTGCAGATACAGCTCATTTAGGATATCATGTGTTGTACGCTCTGACTGGAAAAGACAAAGACAAACTTCATTGTCAAACCCATCAGCCAAATCAGACTTAGTTTCTATCAGGAAAATGTGCCTTCACCTTTCAATTCATACTTTTGTGTTAATACATGGCCCCTTTGCAGCCCTCTTCCTTCTTCACTTGAATCCTAGGATATATGAGTAGATAGGTTTGTTGTCTGGATGAAATATATGCCTTCATGTTCAATACGTGTGACCAAAACTCTCTTTGTTTACTCTTCTGGTCTCTCCTTCAGGAGCCATGTGTTTGGTTGTTAATAGGTAACAGAGGAGTGAGGTGTTAGATGTAAACTGGCACCTCCCCTGCTCCCCACTCTACAGGATATCTGAATACAGACTCTCCCACCCTACTTACCTTTCTGGTAGACAACAGGAAAAGGCATGAAGTCCTACCATGGGCTTTTGGTGTCTTGTTTAAGTGTTGCTTTGTTTAATAACCCTAAGAATTTTTCACCCACAAAGCAGTGTTGAGATAAAGAGTGTATTAAGGCTTTGCCTTGATTCTGAAAAGTAGGTACCTGACTGAGGGATAGTGAGATGAGAAATAACTAGAATAACAGTTGACTCTCAGCTACAGGAACATTCTCGGGCAGATCTATTTTAGAAAAGAGTACATATGAATGCTAAAGAGCTGAAAAGTCATCTTCTTAAAAATATCAGTTGCTTCATTTCCCCTTTGGAAGGTCTCCATGCACTTCCAGGGATGTGAGTTCTCTAGGGTATAGACAGCTGGGCCAAGAAGCCATGTTCCTTTTGGCTATCATTGCTGTCTTTGCCACATAGTATTGCTCCTGACATGTGAAATCCAGCTAGACTCTTGTCCCCTTGTTCACTGCTAGTTGATCTGAACAAAATACCATCCCCAAGCATGAAAGTCCCCATGGTCTGCAATCTCTCTTCAAGGTTTGATACAGAGACCTGAACTTGGCATATCCACCAACAAGAACAAGACTGAAAGAGCTCTGCCTGTGCAAAAGGCTCAGAATTTGTTCGCACAGAACCCAGGACTTCACAAATCAGTTACCTAGCCCTTGAGTGTTGTGCAAGTTCATACAACCAACCATCTAATTTACCTCAGGTACACTTGCAGTGCCAAAGTGGCCCTATTGGGATGGGTTTACAAGAGTGACCATGTTTTCCTCAAGAGACCATCCCTACTCTCTATCTGCACCTTGATATGAAGAGTGGATCATGTCGCTTTTGTTCAGATCGCTCAACCAGCTCTTGTCTGCTCTCAGGGGTTCTTTCAGCATAGAAAGTCCACCTTATTATACTACGTCTTTCTGTGCGGCCTATGGACTTATCTGAAGAAGTGAATTTCAATAACCATTTCTTGATCCTGTCAAAATTTAATTTAAAAACTTGTATTTGTGAAATGATGTCTTACTGTGGTTTTAATTTGTCTTTCCCTGTTTACAAATGATACTGAGCATCTATTCATATTTTTGGTCATTTGTTTGGAGTCACCAGGAATGCCTTTCAGACCTGTGGAATCCAAATTTATGGGAATAGGGACTGAGAATCTACATATTCCATCAGGGCCACAGGTTAGTGTTTCTCTTTGCTGAAATACCATATGTAAAAGAGCATACATAAACACATATGGTTTGATAAATAATGGTCAAATAGCTGTATGTCTACAACCCAGCTTAAAATATCAAGCATTGCCAATGCGTTTGAATCCTCCCAAGCATACTCACTCCCTGATCACATCTCTCTTCCATCTTCTCTTCCTCCCGAGGTTACCTCTTCCCTTAGTTTTCACTGTTTCCTTCTTTTAAAAAAATTACAGCATATACATGTCTCCCTAAAATATAATTTCTATAGTCTCATTTCTAAAATGTAAGAAATTTATTATACAATAGGCATTCCTCTGTGGGTTGTTTCTCTCACTCAATATGTTTGCAAAATTCATCCACATTGACGTACACAGCCATAATTCATTGAATTCAACTGCTGTACAGCACTCCATTTTTTTAGAGAGCTACAATTTGTCATTTCTAATGATGAACATTTGGGTCATCTCTAGTTATGTTTTGTGATTATGGAATAATGCTGCGATGGACACTCCTGTAAGATTCTCCTGGTGCACTTGTGCATGGGTGTTTTTAGAGTGAGATTAGGCCAAAGGAGAGGGGTTGGGGGGCTGGGAGAATGGGTTGAAGGGTTAAAGAAATACAAATCAGTAGTTGATGATGGTCATGGGGATGGGGAGCACGGCATAGGGAATGCAGTCAGTAGTAATGTAATGGCTATGTGTAGAGCCAGAGGGAAGATAAAATAATTGGGGGATCGTTTCATAAACTATATAAGTGTCTAACCGATGTACTGTATAATTAAAACTAATAATAAAAAAAAGTGGGATTATTGGGACATTGGATATGGACAGATTTAAACCTGTTCAAATGTTTTCTTCTAAAGTGCATTCTATTGAGCAAAGATGTGAGCTTCAATAGCCATTTCTTGGCACTGTCGAAATTTAATTGAAAAACTCGTAGTTGTAAAATGGTGTCTCACTGTGATTTCAATTTGCATTTCCCTGTTTACAAATGATAGTGAGCACCTACTCACATTTTTGGTCATTTGTTTCTTATTAATTGCATGTTCATATCTTTTACCCATTTTTCATAAGCAAATCATCTTTTTCATATTGATATGAATTTTCTGATTGCTACTTAAATACTTAAATGTCTTCACTCCATTTATGGTTTGACTTGACTTTATGGTATATTTTGATAAAAAGAAGTTCTTAGCTTTAATGTAATTGAATTAATCAACCTTCATGATTTTTGCATCCGGATTTATAAATCCTCTCCTATCCTGAGATCATGTATATTATGTCTTCTAAAATGTGAGGCTCTTGTTAGGTTTTGCCTTTCACAGTTAAGTTCTTAGTCCAACCCTTGACTTGACCTCACTTGACTTGATGTGTGTGTGTGTGAGATAAAGGCCCACGTTAATTTTCTTCCCACCTATTGTTCCAGTTCTATTTATTAAAAAGTCCATTCTTTCTCCAATGATCTGCAACAGTACCTCTGTCATTGAGTTTCTCTGTAAGTGAGGATTTACTTCAGCTCTATTTGTCTATTCTCACGCCAATTCCACGCTGTCTTAATTACATAGCTTTATAACAAGTCTTGATATTTGTTAGAGCAAGTCAGTCAGTTTATTTTTCTGCAGAAGTGACTTGCCTGTTCTTGACCCTTTGCTCCTCCAATATAATTTAGATTCAGCTTATCCAATTCCACACAAAAAAATTGAAATTTTTATTAAAATTCATTAAAGCTATAAACAAATTTGCGAGAAACCGACATCTTTACAATATTGTCTTCTCATACATGAACGTGGTATATTTCTATTTAGGTCCCCTTAAATCTCTTTTAATACAATTTTATAGTGTCTCAATAAATAACTTGAATATCCTTTGTTATACTTTTGCTAAGTACCTTATATTTTTGTGGATGGTATATTTTTACATAATATTGTATGTATATTGATAACTTATAGAAATCCAAATGGCTTTTTGAATTTTAATTACATATTGGTTCACCATGCTAAATTTTCTCACGAGTTGCATAACTGTAGATTTTTCAAAGTTTTATATGTGGTTATTTATATAATCTATGAAAATTGGCAATGTTTTTCTTCTGTCCAGTTTCCCTACTATGTTCCCTGTTATGTTCCAATTGCATTAATTCTGTTGAATAGAAATGATGATCATAAGCTTGCTTCTCTTCTTCTTGATTTCCAAGAAAAAAACTTAGAGTTCTTTACTGCTGAGCATGTGTGCAAATTAGAAACATAATAGACCATCTCACTACTTTACATGTCTTTTAACTCTCACATTTTATAACTTCCTGGTTT
Source organism: Cynopterus sphinx (assembly GCA_030015415.1). Taxonomy (NCBI): domain Eukaryota; kingdom Metazoa; phylum Chordata; class Mammalia; order Chiroptera; family Pteropodidae; genus Cynopterus; species Cynopterus sphinx. Next base: position 45,964,614 of record CM057389.1, on the reverse strand, counting down.
GCTAATTCTTTTTCAGCTGCATCTAATATGCTATTTAACCTAACATTAAATTTTAAATCTTATTTACTGTATAATTCAATTCTAGAAGTTTTGTTTTGGTTATCTTTCTAGACCCTGGTTTATTAGTCGTATATCCCATCTTTCATCTCGTTAGAATATTAAATATATGTGTTTACTCTATTCTAGGGGTTGACTAATCATGGGCCACAGGCCAAATTCAGCCCTCCACCTGTTTTTGTAAATAATGTTTTATTAAAATGCACTCATACTCATTCGTTTTTGTACTGTCTTACTTGCCTTTACCCCACAATGGCAGAATTGAGTATAGGCATATCTCAGAGATATTGCAGATTCAGTTTCAGACCACCATTATAAAGCAAGTCATAATATTTAAAAAAAAAAAAAGAAGAAGAAGAAATCTGAGGCACAATAAAATGGAGCTCAGTAAAATGAAGTATGCCTGTAGTTGCTATAGAGACTATATGTCCTGCAAGCCTAAAATATTTACCATCCGGTCCTTTACAGAAAAACCTTTCCAACTCTTGCTCTCTCTGATCAATTCAACATCAATAGGCTATACAGATCTTTTTCAGCCTTCAGTGGTTTCTACTGACTTTTGCTCATGGTGGCTTATTTCTCATGTGATTTATAATTTTTGATAGTGAGCTCATATTCGCTGTAACTTTACTTGTGAGAATTTTTTGAGGCCTGGTTTTAAGATGGATTCTTCCAGAAAGAATTTGCATTTGTTCTGCTAGGAAACTAGGGGCAGGCATGTCACTGGTCAAGATTCCCTAGGAAAGGAACTCTGAAAAGGTTTTCATGGGAGCACTTAATTAAGAAATGCACTCACAAAAAATCATCTATAAGGAAAGGAAGCAGAGGATAGAAAAAGACTTGAACTGAATGAAACACAGTTACGGCAGATTTCACAGGGAACAGTGACACTGGGGTGGCCCTTCAGCAACCTTAGTGCCACCTCATAAATTAGGGGTTGCACATAGCTGCCCCTGGGGAAAGGTCTTCATCTTGAATGGAGCATCTACCTTCATCTGAATACAATTCCTTAAGATGGTCTCAGCTGTGAACCATCAACAGGGTACACTCTGCAGCTGGGAGAAAGAAGTTTGTAGATTTTTGGACCACATAGGTAGTTTGAATTTCATTCCTAACCCTACCAGATGACTAGCTTGTTGTTTTAAATTCTCAGTGATAACTATATTTTTTCTCTCTCCAGAGCTGAGTTTAAGACATAAATTTCCCTCCTGTCTCTTTTCACAAGGCATTTTTTCTAGTTTTGTTTTCACCGAGATTATCTTTAAGGCTTTCTGCCAGGGTCTTTGGATCTGAATTCTCACCTTGCTCAGGCTCTGGGGCATTAGAAATTATCAGGATACCCCTCAGCCAGGGTAGCCACGGGCCTCTGTGTTAACTTATTTCAGCATTTTTGGCTTCTTAGGTTTAACCTTACTCTATTGCCTCCCTTCTCATGTACATTAAATATACACTACACACAAACATACATATTCCAGTATTGCTAAACGTTTTATACTGGAAGGTGATTTCAGGATATTTAGCACAATAAATTATGCTGAGAGATTCCCGGGTGGATTTCTGCACATTCAAATTTTAAAACCACTGAACTTATTTGCCAATGGCTGTCAGTCCACTGGGGCCCAAATCTTTAGTTTTAGTACCAAATTCCTTTCATATTGTCCTCTCTGATCATCACAGCTAAACCTTTTTTTATTAAACTTCACATGGTACCTTATAGTACAATAATAATATAAAACAGTATTTATGCCTCATGTACCCAACTAAATTATACATCTTTGAAAGTTGTTCCCTTATGTTTTGAAACTCCTTCCCCACCAGGAACTTGCTGTATCTGTTGATTGAATGGTTTGTTCTCCACTGTGATCTCAATTTTCTTAGATTGAGTCCTATTCTTAAATAATACAAGAAAGGACTAAATTGAAGCATCATATGATGATTTGATGCAATATATTGCAAGTTCTTGAGACATAGCGAAGGTAACGTCTTACTTTAAGAAACTTCTTTAATGGCAGGGTTAGACTTTATTGCTTTTTCTTCTCTGACCTGTGTTAATGGAAGAAGAGGAAATTCTCAAATTTTACAATAGAAGTCAGTTTCAGAAATTTAAAAGATGATGCAGTTTACAAAATACCAATTTCAGTTCAACTCAGCAATTATTTATTGATCATCCATTATGTGTGAGTTACCATGGTAAGCATTCAACCGCTTGAGAAAATTTCTGTTATAAAGTGAAATACATCAGTAAGGATTGTGAGGATTGTATGTTTTTCTTTTCTCTGATGTTAAAATAATAGCTGCAGGAACAAAAGGAAAAGAATAAAGTCATCATTTCTGCCTAACTGTAATCCAAGAGTAAAGTCTAAATCTTCGTATCCTAAGCAAACTGCCACAGGGAGCTTCTTCATGTTCTGAGTATTTTATATTGCAACTATAAACCATAACCAGAGAGGGTAGCATCCATTTAGCACTCTAGAGTATTCTCTGCCAAGTGGTCTCTTATTTATTGCTTTTTAATAAAATTTTTCATGTACGTCAAAACATAATCTTTCAACAAAGGAGACGCACCTCTGAGACACAAGCACTTTATAATATAGAATCTAGATGTGAACAATAATCCTTTTTAGGTGGGATTAACTAATGAATTTCTTCGTGCTTAGGCGTGGAGTTTAAAGTAAATGAGCATCCTATTATTAACTCTTCCATGAGATACAAGCTCTCAGCAAATCCGACAAATATTTTAAATGGTCCTACTTCCCTTGAGACTATGAGATGAGTTTAGCTATTGAGCACCCTAAATCTTCCCTTCTGCAAACACACACAGGTTTGTAAGTGGCCATCAGAATTAATGTGTTTTAGAGAAAGGTATTTGAGGAGGAAAGAAAGAATGCCAATGTGTTTTTTCACCTGTGAAGACATTAACAGTAAACATATTTATTCTGTTGGTATTCCTTATCTCATTCCTTAAAAATAGCCAAATTAAGTAAAAATTACTGTTACTGTGCAGAGTGGTTTTGGTTACACGTGGAAGACAACCTGACTCAAACTGACCAACACAATAAAAAAAAAATCTATTAATTAACAAAGACTAGAGGCAGGAGAAAGTTGAATATTGGTTGAGTCAACAAAACCAGTGAAGACCCAGGTTCTTCTGGTCTGTTCGCTCAACAGTCTGGCTGTCCACTCCCTTCATTATTAATGGCTTCAGTAGCAAGCAAGGTTACACATTTCCTTGTTTATGTTCAATAAGAGTGAATCTTCTCCCCACCCCTGACCATGGATTAATAATTCTTTTCTTAAATCTGACTGAAGCAATTCATAACGTACGTACATTTGCGGACTAACTAAAGTTGCCAGGGATAGCTAAGCTCTGCCTCGGTCCTAATGTGGGGGTGGGGTGCATATCTGAGCTAATAGGTCCTGTTGGGGTTTAAGAAGGGGAAGAGGAATTTAGAGGGGCAGCTAAAAGCAGCCACCTCATCTGACACCTTGTGAAAGGCGACATTAGAAATCCTGATAGTATCTTTAGAAGTACTGCAAAATGGAACATGCGTAGCTTGTACCAATAGAGAGGACATCTATGCAGGATGTTCTCTGAAATGATTTTTACTTTTAATTTTATATAAAATGCCCTATATCCCCTACTGCTGTTATAGAAAATAATGAGGCCTTCTAATACATGTGTTTCTCAGGTGCCAAAGTGCTGCCTGAGAAGAGAGGAAATAGCCAATCCCAAATCAAGAAACCGTCAACAATGAGATTTAAATATCAATGAAAAGGTCAAGAAACAAAAACACCAGCAACAACCACAACAAAAAGGTTAATTATATCCACGATAAAATCATGTTTTATTGTTTCTGATGTTCACAGTGAAACACACTTGGAGAAGCATCTACTTCTGCCTCTTTAAGTTATAAAAGACAAAAACATTTTCCTGTGGCTGTAATAACAGTAGCTGCTGTACACAGAGAGGCTATAATAAGTTAAGCATTTCCTAGACAATATCTCATTGGGAATATGACTGCAAGCCCATCACAGGCAGGAACTGCTATACCCCTAGCACCTGTCACCATGACTGACACATAATATAAATTTAATAAATGTGGCTGAATGAAATAATTCTCACAAAAACCTTAAGCAACAATATATTGCATTCCCCCCCCAAAAGTTAAGGATTAGGAATCATTGATTCAAATGTTTCAGCAATTTGAACCAATGAAGGAGCCTAGATAAGAATCCAATCTTGCTCTTTTTTTTCTAAATGAAGAAAAAAAAATGGATCAGGGAAGATAAATCCAATTATCAGGGGTAGGAATGAAAAACTGAAGTCTCTGAAGTTTAATCATGCTTTTGCTAGGTTTAACAAGGCATGCTCCAGATGCATGAGATGACAGAAGTTTACTATAAGGAAAGACAAGGAAGAATAGGGACTGTTCCCAAGCCAGACCCCTGGAAATGTCATTCATGCCTCAGGCACAAGATTTTGGCTCTAGAGGCCCTGCACTCCCTACTTGAGAATGTTGTTGTTAAGGTAACTTGGCTGTTGCCTGTATCTATGGCCACTGGTCCTGGTACCACACACATTTTTTTTTCCTTTATGTCTCAAGTGCAAACTCCCAAGGATGGGATCTGACTGGATCAGCTGTCAGTCACTGTTCAGTAGAATGAGCCAGACTGGGAAGGATTCACTTGTCCTTCCCCCCTGAAGTCCACTGACTGCCTTCAAGTCACGTGTCAAATTAGATGTGCAGAGGAAGGAGTTACAATATACCAAACAAGGACACCCTGAAGGGAGGCTACGGACCAATCTTACATTCAGAGTCCACCCAGGACATCTGCTACAAGTAGTTTGATCCTGCAGAATCATATTCACTCTCCCATGCAACAGATTAGAATGTGAGAGAACACAAAGGACTGAGGTGGTACAGTCAGGAGCCCTCAAAGTATAAAAGTGGGACAAAGTGAAAAAATGCTAACGATGTAAAAATGTAATAACGCCAAGCATCTGTATAGCCCTTACTATGCATCAGGCATTATTCTAAGCCCTTTACATGCCCACTTGTTTAAGACTTACAATAACCCACGAATTACAGTCCAGTTTCCCCAATCTATGGTCAGAAGGACTGAAGCACAGAGAAGTTAAAACCTTGTACAAGGTCACACAGTTGGCACCAGCAACTTGCCTCCAGGGTTTTACTACCCTGTCATTTGTTTTAATATAGATACCTGAGATTTGTGGAATGAAAGAAAGAGATACTTCTAGATGCCAAACATTGCCTGGGGATGGGGAGGCAAGGAAAAGCTGATGCCTTGAGGAACCCTCAAGCCCGAGGATGGCATTCTAATGCTTCTAATGGAAAAAGGGGGCTAGAAGCGAGTCTCTGTCTACATAAAGCAGGGAGCCTTGAAGAGTAAAGAAAACTCCATGCACCAGTGGAAAAAACAACTGAGAAAGGTTTTAGTCCACTAGGGATTTGGGGGTGAAAAGTGGATACCCCAGGCCTCTACCATGCATGGCGTGGGCTCCTCAGTTATACTCTCTTTTGCAATTAAAACAAAATTTGGTCCCCTCAGGACAAGCTCTGAACCACTCTATAGAGACACTCACTACCCAGGACTCCTACAGAATAAACCAGAATATATTGAGTGCCTCTTACATAGTGTAGACCTTAGTGAGAGATATAAGCATTAAACAAATAATTACAGGGAGTGCAATGAGGGTTATGATAGAAAATGTATAGGATATTGGGAGAATCTAGGAAAAAAGTGACTAACATCATCCAGATACCAAGTGGTAGCTCCCTAGGGACAAAACCTGCAAACTGCAATCTTCAGGGTATGTATTAGTTTGCTGGGGCCGTTCTAACAAAGTGCCATAGATTGGGTGACTTAAACCAAGTTGTTTCTCACAGTTCTGGCCTAGGGGTCTGAGAGCAAGATGCCTGCAGGACTGGCTGCTTCTGAGGCGTCCCTCCTTGGCTCGTAGGTGGCTGTCTTTCCGTGTCTTTCCATAGACCTCCCTCTCTGCATTCCTCCTCTTATAAGGATAACTAGTCACAAAGGATTAGGGCCTCCCCTAATGATCTCATTTTAACTTAATGACCTCTTCACAGATACTATTTCCAAATACAGTCACAGTCTGAGATACAGTTAAGACTTCAACGTACGAATTTTGAAGAGAGACAACTCAGATATCTACACTTGGACACAGGCAACAAAAACCCTTAACAAATAAAAAACAGAACAAAGAGTTGTAGGAGTAAAACCACACCGATTAGATATTATGATGCATGTGAATAAGTAAAATTCTCCAGTGCAAAGTCAGTCTCTTATTGGATTTTTAAAACTTTAATCAGCATTATGATGTTGTAATCATAATGAGACATATTTCTGGGGTGGAGGGAGCATAAGAGACAGGGAAATGTTGTTCGAGATGTTCTTCCACAGGTGACATGCAGTCAAGGCACATGGGCGTCATCAGACTCGAACGACATCCTCTTAGAACTTTAAAATGAAAAGGCGACTGGGAGGTTGCCCCTCACTCCTTCAACAGGGACACTGAGGCCCAGACAGAGGGTCTAAAGCTGAAGATGGTGTTTTCTTGCTGATTTCTTTTCTCTGTGTGCATGCATTCTCATTACACATCTAATAATACTTTTTAAATTGATTAATATGACCTTATCCACATGGTTGCTACTGTACATAAGGATTAGCTATCGAACTTAAAACCCAACTTGATGCTAGCATTATAGAAACACTACTTCATTTGTCCCATAAAGCAAGGGGACAAAAATCTAGGCATACAGGGAGTGAATACATCTGTATAATTACTGGGAAATGAGCCATCTGGGCAATCCTGCCTCTGTACGACATCCTTAAACTGTACTTAAAAATACCTGTTCTGTTTTTCTCTGACAACTTCGTATAAGCCCCATGAGTTAGAAATATCTAATTTACAAACACATTTTTATGAGCAGCTGGTTGCCAGGCGTCTGTGTCTCTAACCACAGCTCACATTCAGATCTTTGATTCCCTCCATCCCAAAGGGTAGTCAAGGGGTCTCAACTGATGTTGCCACTTAAACTGGTAAGTTATAAAGAGAGCCTCTCGGTTCACCTTCTTTGATCACCGTGCATAGCTAGTTCTTCTAAATTCCAGCAGCTGCTTCACTACCTGATACCCTCCTGTCTGTAGTACTGAATTATTGTTCACCACTTTAAAAAGACTCGCCATCGCATCTAGGGAGAGTAGGCTTTCTGTTTGGCAAGACAAACGAGGGCAGTTGAGGATCATTTGGTTTTACAGGCTGAATGAAGAGCTGTCATTGGCTTTTGGTTACTGGTTAGTCTACGACCATGATTTACTGGCTTATAGAAAAGTATGGCATTTCGTGGGTTTTTCTAAATAGCTTTTCCTCTACTCTGTTCTTCTATATGTAATCAAACAGTAATCAACACAGTTCCCAAGTTGCACCTGAAAATTTCTACAAGATGAGATAAAGTGGTATTTTTTAATAAAAATGACAAAGCGGGGTTTGAGCAATCACTTTCAGGGTTAAATTTATTTGTAATCTTCCCACGGTTGTAAAACAGCTGCTGATTGCTTTCCTTGCACTCTTGAGAAGCTGCCACGGCCCCAATGGAGGTGTTTTTCAGAAAGTTGTCAAGTGAACCACCCCTCAGAAACAACCATGTCACCCAGCAGAGTTGTCTTTCTCTGCCAAGAATTATATTAGGTCAGGTGGGAGAGGCTAGGATATGATGAATCCAGGAAAAACAAAGGTCAGCAAATTGTGTACGAGAAATGAAAAATAGAAAAGGTATAATTACATTTAAATTTAAAGGTCACATGTAGAATCGTGTTACAGTGACTTGGTAGTTTTTGCTTTTCCTCTACTTCCTTCAAAATAAATAAATAGAGGGGTGGGGACTTTATGACACAGATACTGAAAGGTCATTTTTGTGCTATTTTGAGAAAAAGCTACAAAGCAAGGTTTGGGTAGTAGTGCCTAAAGTATTAAATCATCAGCTAACCAAGGGCCTTTTAACTCATTGGCCAAAGGAAGGTATAACAGGGTCATTTGAAATTACAAAGCTACAATAATTGGAAATGAAAATCGTTGTCCAACAAATGCCTTCCCTATTACTATTATCTCACCCTGGAAACTGCTATTATCCAAGTAGTAAAACCATGGGGAAAAAAAATGCAAATTCCACCCTCATTCCGGCACACCTTTCCAGCTGGAGGGAGAGTTGTGAGTGAAATGCTAGAGTTCTTGTTTTGTGCTTTGTATGGTATCGATGACATTCTACTTTACCTTCCGTCATTGTAAAATGATGCAGGGGATTATGAAAAATATTCATTTCTGTTGTACTTGAGTTTTTCCTTACATTTACTCTGGAAGCCAAGTATTCTCAATGATGTCCTGTATGCCAGTCCATTAATAAATATTTAAGTGGCTACTCTATGCAAAACACACTGACGGTTGTGACTGTTGTGTATGAGAGCTGTGCTTCCCAACCTGTCCTCATCGTGACATAACTAGAAAATGATAATACCTGTCTGGCACACCTGAGGGAGAGGTCACCACCACAGGAAACTTCCTGGCGGGTAGCATGACACCTCGAGTCTCATAACAATTCAGGATCTTTTCTGAAAGACCCTGAGGGAATGTTCAAATATGATTTCATATCATATTTCAGGTTAAAGATTGAATGGATGCCAAAATTGACTTAAAATTGTTATCACTTAAAAATTTTTACAGCCATCAGTGTTGCATGGCACACCTGTAAGTGGGTTTTTTCTTTTGTCATCAAGAATTTTGTTTCTTGGTACCTGCTCTGAGGTATTCATGAAAGTTCTGGTCCCCTTTGCCACTGTTCCTTTGTTTTTGGCCTTTCTCTGCTTAAGTGTGAGTTTGAAATCTTCAAAAGCTGATGAAAAAAACAAAGTTTTAAGATGACTGGGAAAGATGAATTCAAGCAGAGAGTAACAACTGGATGAAATACCTGTTACCAGTCCCAAGTTTTCTTCTTTCTCTTCTTAAATGCAGAGGCAGTTATTTTAAGGGTTTTTTATAAAAAAAAAATAGAGATGAGTAAATCTTCATTTTTGAGAGGTATCATTATTTTTCCTCTTTCTTACAGTGATAAAGTGATAAGACTTATCCCCAATTCAGAGGAGGAAGCATACGCGCTGAAGAAAATATGCCGCCGGCTTAAGGTAAGAAGGTGTCTGCTCACTCATCGTTGTGCTTCTAATGTGTTTGCGGGGCTTTGCCGACTGGAGTCGAGTAACTGGAATTAGTTAGCCAAGGGAAGAAAATTCTAAGAAATAATTTGAAAGCGATTTTACAAGGTAGTTAAGGTTAATCAAAATATTGTTATACATCTGACCCATTTTCTATTTACTGTTTACGTATTTTCCATCTCCTTTAGTGGGATGTCAGCTTCATGAGAGGGCCTGTGTGTGTCTGTTCATTGCTGTATTCTCATAGAGTCTCTGGAATGTCCTAGAAGCTCAGTAACTGTTTTGTTTTTTTTTTTCGTTTTTTAATGAGTGAGCGAATCGAGTTTATAACTTTCCAGAGCTTTCACTTTCCCTTCTTGCAATCTTCCTGCTGATCATCTAGACTTTCCCTCTAATTGAAACTTTAAGCAGAAGTCAGTTAAGAAAAATAAAAGCTAGAAATTGAAGTTAATTAATTAATTTCGCTATGTTTCAGTGGGTTTGATAAGAGAATTGTGTTGGCAAAGGTTGAAGGCCTCTGATTATTTAATCTTTGATGAATTTTATGGAGTGTAGTGTTAGTTTCTCATCTCTCTGTTACTGCTTATAATTGAGTGTTAGCCTTAGCTAAGAAGTTATGAGAAATGTGGTGATGGGTTCTTTTCGATGCCTGCCAAGGAGAGAAGCAAACCCACAAAATATGTGGTGGTCAGCTTCATATTCATGATAGCAAAGCAGATACCAACCAAAGAGTCCTCTTGAATCTTCGGTGGGGTAGAAAAACACGTGTCCTAGTTGACCAGAATATGATCCCGCCTGGTTTGTACCTGGGAAAGGTATTAAGGGATGAAAGACTTGATGACTTTATAGGAAACATTTGTAAATATCAAGGTTTTGGTCTTCTATTTTTGTTTTGATTTTTCTCTTGACATCTTCCCTTTATTGAATTGATTTGCAATGAAGTTTTGAACTTCCAGTTTATTGATTTCTTTTCTTCCTCCTCATTCCTAACCCCTGCACATGCACTGTCCAGTTTAAGGCTGGTGTCTCATTAAAATACCAGAGAGACTGTGCCCATCAGGTTTCTCAAACCTTCACCTCAAAGAAATCTCTGCTTCTGGATACCAACATCCACCTTCCTCTGCTCGTGTACGATAATCAACTCTATTATAGCCTTTTCTGTTGTAATATCTAAATACTATCTAAATAATCCACTGAGGACCCAAAAGTTACAGGTAGAAGTTTCCATATCCATTGAAATTGTGTTTTAAATATACCACTGGAAAAATAAAACAACCCCTTGATATCTTGAAGTCCAGTATTTCAGGGAACCAATATTGGAAAAAATAACTTGTCAAAGGATTTTCTCCCAGTTCATGAATATATTCACATAGGCCTTACAAAGTTATGAAAATCAAATTGCATAATTATATATGTGACAATCACTTACCATTGTCAAAAGCAGTGAGATTACATCAATGAGATCCATAAAGGTTACTCACACACACTTGTAAGTCTTAGTAGATGGAACTGAAAGATGTTGAGTATAGCTAGGACTGGACACTGATGACAACACATATTCTGCCCTTTTTAGGGTACTCTTAAAAAGAATGTTCCTGTATATTGTATTCACTTAGACCTTAAGGAAAGGTCATAAGCTGGGGAGAGGAAATGGTTTGAATGTGAGGGAGCTTAGAGCACAACTGAGAGAAGGAAGGAAAGGGGCTGGTGGGGAAGAGGGAGCAGACTGAAGAAAAGAAAGGGAGTTAATATTAGTGTTGACAATGCCCTAGTGATTCCACTCCACAGAGAATTACACCCAGTCTGTCTTGGCCACTGTGTGCCAGTGCTAAGTTCTTTGTATGAATTGCCTCATTCATGAGGTGAGTATTATTATTATTGCTATTTTACAGATTGAGAAATAGGAACAGTCAGATGTTAAGTAACTTGTCCCAGGTCACAGTGTGGAACTGGAACACGTCTAGACGGTGCCACACCTCCTAGGAGCCTCTTGCCTGCAGGCTATTTACTCTGATCATCTTCATGATGGAAAGGATGAAGGCCAAGTCTGCTGAGCAATGGAGCCTAGACTCACTGTGAACATTATATAATGCTGTCATTTACTTTATTTCTTGAGTCACCAACACCACCCCCAGGTTGAGTGATTTGCAGAACTCTCACAGCTCAGCCTATAGTCCTACTTACAGCTATGATTTATTGTAGCAAAAGGATACAGAGCAGAATCAGCACAGAGAAAAGGCACATGGGTTGAAGTCCAGGAGAACCAGGCACAAGCTTCCCAAAAGAGTCTCCCAGTGGGGTCACACAAGATGCTCTTAATTCCCCCCCCAGCAATGAGTTGTGGTAACACATGTGACATATTGTCTTCCGCGGAAGCTCATTAGAAGCTTAGTGCCGATGGTTTTTATTGGGGCCTACTCGTGTGTGTCCCCTCCGCCTAGCACACACCGAAATTCCATGAGTTCAGCATGAACTCTATTGTTTGCATACCGTTCAGGCACAGTAAACCCCTCTCCCAGGGTGGTGAAAACCCTCTCCAAATCTAAGTTCTCAGATGCCAGGTGAGGGCTCATCTTGCAAGCAGGCCTTCCTAAGGATAGCAGTTTCACGCCTGCTATATTAACTCTTTTCTGCACGTTTCTTTATTTCCTTTCACTGAAGAAATCGTTTTATTGGGCTGAAATGTGAGGCCTTGCCCTTAAATAAATTTCGATCTAAAAGCATCATGTTAGCTTGATGTCATTTTGAATGTAAATGATTCCATTGAACAACCCACTTGCACTACTGAAAGGAGCGATTTGGCCAGGCAGAGGAAGCATCCTGCAGAGAAGAAAGAATGTGACTCTCTGTCATCTCATGCCCTGTGGAGCTGATGGGACAGAATTAGGGCCATTGTTAACAGCAACTCTGCGCACCCCGTGCACTGCCTGCAGAGGAGAGGGGTTTGCCTGGCAGCCTTCAGTTGCCTTTTTTTCCTAGAACATAGTGTGGGAGACAGAATTCTAAGATGGCCTCACGATTTCTTCCTCCTGGTGTACCTGTCCTGCATAATCCCTCCTCCAGTAGTGTGAGTGGGACCTCTGAGTATGATGAGGTGGCCATTCCCTTGTTATGTTACATGGCAGAAGGGAGATTACCTGGGGTGGGCCTGACCTGATCAGGTGAATGAGCCCTTTCAAAGCAGAGAGTTTTCTCCAGCCTTTCACAGAGAAAGCAGTCAGAGAAGTGCCCTTCTGGTCTCAAAGAAGAATCAAACCACTATGTTGTAAATGTTCCAGGGAGACATGTATGTGATCAGGAATGCTCAGGGCCTCTAGCAAGTCAGAGGCACCCCCAGCTGATAGGCAGCAAGAAAATGGAGGTGTCAGTCCTACAACCACAAAGAACTAAATTCTGCCATCACCATGTGAACTTAGAAGATGACCCTGAGGTCCAGATGAAATCTCAGCACAGCTGGCCTGTTGATTTCAGCCCCGTGAGACTGTGAAGAGACAACCCAGCCAACTGTGTCTGGACTTCTCCCCTTCTGTGTGATGATAAGTGGGTGTGGTTTTAAGCTGCTGTGGTAATTTGCTCTGCAGCAAGAGCAAACTAACAAGCACTGTAAGGCAACAACCTTACATCTTGGCCTTTGGTGGCTCTTAGTTTAATAACACAGATGAATGCTTTAAGTTTTCTGATTTAGCTGGCTATCACCAAGGAGCTTTGGAAAAGTGGTTAGACTACCTGCTTAGGCTACAAATTGACAATATCCTATCTGAAACACGAACAAATGCAAAATGGATGTGCAATGTTGAACAGAATCTGAGAAGGTACAGTCAGAGCATCGCTAATTAGATATGGAACTACTGTTACAAGGCTGGTTACTTTCCTAATTAAATGTTATGGTTTTGCTGGAGAATTAAAACAAAGTTAAGCAGAAAACCATGCCCCCAGAGAACTGGACCGAGAAAGCAGCAACCAATTAAATTGTTCATTAAGAGCATAGCTGTGATTTAAATAAAGTTATGATGGAAGAAGGACAGTTTGCAGGTGAGTCTGAACACCATGTTCTGCCTACATTTTTTCAAAAATTCTTCATTTGTGCTCAGAAGGAACAGAAATGGCTCTATGCAAGCTCACAGACCAAGTTTCTATTACAGAATTGACGACACATCCTTGTTGAAAGAAAAATAAATGATGCTGCTTTTCTACTTTTCTCATCAGAGAGCTATAAAATTTAAAAAACAAAAAACAAAAAACCTGTATCCAAAAGTTAGCCAATTTTTTCAAACTAAAACATAGTCTGAAAATATTAGTTGCCTAGTCAGGTATCACTGAGTGACATGTCAAGACACATAAAGTTCCACAGGGAATTTTATACACATCCTATGAAAGACTTCATCCCTTCTTCTTTGCTTGGATGTGAAATTTGCTGCTGCCTTTCCCAGGTGTCATCTCCCTCCTCAGTATCGATGCTGCAGTTCACTGTTCTCTAATCCTTCTTGGTGCACTCTCAAGTCATCCATCTGGACTTGTAGGGGCTTCAGAATACTTGTAGTTCCTAGTTGCTGACAAGCTCAAATATCCAAGTGGATGGTGTAATTAACTTGCAAGAAAGAAGATGGGTGATAGAATTTAAACTGTGAGAGTTACTTGTCCCCATTATGCTGTGGGAGTTACTTGTCTCACAATCATTTTAATTAGAAACTCATTGTGCTATTATAAAACCACTTGATCACGGCTGTGGTAGGCAGAATTCTAAGATGGCCTTACATTTTCTTGGCCTGGTATATGCACACCTCCTCCCAGGTATTCTATCAAACACAAATCTAGGTACTGTTATAAAAGGATTTTGAAGATATAAGTAAGGTCCTAAATCAGGTGACCTTGAAGAAGGAAGATTATCTAGGTGGGTATGACTTAATCAGCTGAACACTTTACAGAGTGTTTTCTCTGGCCATTGCAAAAGAGGAAATCAGACAGATGCACTCCTGAAGGAAATCCAACATCCATGCTGAGAACTGCCACGTAGCAAGAAATTGTAGGAAACCTCTAGTTGCTGAGAATGGCACCCAGTGGACTAGAAGGAAAATAGGCACCTCAGACCTACAACCACGAGGAAATTAACTTTACCAGTAAATGGTGAGAATATAAAAGAATATGGAGTACCAGATGAGACATAGCCTGAGCTGGCATCTGATTTTAGCCCTGTGACACCCTCAGCAGAAAATCAAGCCACTCCTGACCTTCAGAAATGGTGAAATAATAAAATTGAGCTGTTAAATTTGTGGTAATTTAGCAATAAAAATCTAATAAAATGTCTTAACCAGTGACTTAGTGAGCTAGCTGAAGCAATACAGAATTAAGGATATCAAGAGACAAAAGTGACGAAGAGAACAAAACTTTGATCTGTCAGTATATCTGGGGCAGGAAAAAGCATTTCCACTTTCTGTTAAAGGTTTTGTAAAATAATGAAGCAACATTACTTTTGACTTCCCTGGAATGATTTTTGAAAGAGAAAAAGCTGCTTATAATTTAGGAAGACAGTCCAAATGCAGTTATGAATTAAATTTTAGAAATATGAATTTCAGACTTGGCATGCCTTTTTCTCCCTCTGTGTGGCTATTGGTAATTAGTAAATTGAATAAAAAATATATATTAAGAGAAATAATACAATGTGGGAAAGGAATAGAAACATTTTTTCAAAAGTAAAAAATAAAATCCTCTACAGTATTATTATAATTACCCCAGTTATGCTTTATTTAATTTACTCAGGTAGATTGACAGCATGACCTTGGGCTAATAGCATAGTATTTTAAGTTTCTGTAAGACTTTTCAGATTTGATGGCTCGTAGTAACTGCTATTCCTAAAGTATTTGTAACTAGACAGTTATGAAAAGTCACGTCCATCAGTCTCTCATAGAAGATGATCTCAACAGGGCTCATTCATGCAGCTCCCATCACCTGTCATTGCCTCACCCTCATGGCTAATAGTTGACAGGCTTTGGGCTGGGATGATAGGACAGTTGGATGACATGTCTCTCATCTAGCTGGCTAGTCTGCTTATTAACTCAAGGGAAAAAGAGAGAGCAAACTTAGAAAGACTTTGAACTCACATTTGGAACTCAGATAACATCACCTCCATTATAGTCTACCAGCCAAAGGAAGTCACAGGACCAGCCAGCCCAGATTCAAGGAGTAGAAAAACAGACCCCAGTTCCTGAGATGATTTCAGGGTGTGAGTACAGACACGAGAAGAATTTGCAGTCAGTTTTATAACCCACAACACCTCTATTCCTCACCTCACTTCAACCCCCAACACACATCCATTCTAATCTGTCACCAAATCTAAGGTGGAAGATGGCAGCCCCCTAACTTCTCCTCTGCATTGTCACTGCCACTGCCTTAGTTCTGTGCCTGACTGTCTTTAGCCTAAATTACACCAATCTCCTAAATTGCCACCTCACATATGACTCTTATTTGTTCTCCATATTATAGCCAAGGTGATCTTTCTGAAATGAAAAACTTCCCACGTTACATCTCTGCCTAAAACCTTTTAAGTCCCGCATTGTCAACAACAGCAATTCCCAGCTCAGACTGCATATCGAGTCACCTATGAAGCTTTTTATAAAAGCCCAATATCTGGCCCCACTGCCAGACATTCTGACTCTATTACTCAGGTGAGATGTGGTCATTAGTATCTTTCTAAAAGCTCCATAGGTAATTCCATAGGTAGTCAGAGGAGTGAACCACTGGCCTAAGGTATAGACTTCAAACTCTTTGGCGTGACACATAGGACCCTTCCAAAGCACACCCTGCCTGCCTCTTAAATATTTCTCAGCATCTACCACCGCCCTTGACCCAGTGTTTAGCACCCTAGCCATACTGACCTGATTGTGGTTTCTCTCCTAAGTGCCTTCTTTCAAGCTCCTCTATCTGGAATGCTTTATTCCTCTTTGTCCATCTGATGAACATCACTCAGCTCAGAAGTCTAGGCTAAAGCAATAAGTTCTCCTTGAATTCTTTGACCCTCATTAAACTCTACAGTTATATCTTAGCATCTGTGTCACTGTGCTTGCCACATCTTTTCTCCCCTGTCCCATCCCCAATAGAATGAGTTTCTTACATATCTGAAATGTAGTGGATCCCTGATTTGCATACGATGAATAAGGAGGCACGGATGGATGAAAAAGGAGTGACACTTCAGCTGGTGCTAAAAGAGGACTGTGTGCACAGTCAGGCCCTTCCACCTAGGAGCACAGCCCGGCTGAGACTTAGAATAGACCAGTACTCCGCCTTGACCTTCCCCTTGAGGTTTGCTTTTTTTAATGTTTACAGGTCATCCTTTGTATTTATTCTTGTGATTTCACCTGGAAAAATAACAAGGATTGGAGGATTTGTCATATGTGAATCTCTCACCATTACCACTTGAAATCACACTACTATGTGATCAAGGACATGGAAGCACATAAAGTTCCTTTTTCAAGGGCACAGATGAGTCTTCTTGGTAACAGAGAAGTTGTCTACCTAGTGTACTGACTATACTTTGGTGCTATTTCTCAGATCCATGAACTTACAATCACCTTAGCATATTCATTGGCCACAGCCATACAGACTGCTTGATTAAAGAAGTGGAGTAATTTCTGCTGCCTTCTTTGATTTTAGAGGTCACTGTTGGCCAGAAGGATGGAACTGAAACCATAACCTTTTTGGAAAAATGGGCTCTGCCTGAATGGTTGACATGAGGGCATAAGCATGTAAATGAGTATCAATGACCTAGAAAGACTATCACTATCCACATGAATTTATGAAATATTTAACCATGCGAAGTTTTGGAAGGTCAAATGTGACCCCTAGAGCTAAACTTCCTGGGTTCACATCCAGACTCTTGCATGTCCTAGTTGTATGTGTCTGCATATTACCTAATTTCTCTATTTTCTAATTCCTCCATTTTCTAAACTGTGAAATGGTGAAATCCAGAAAAAGTTGATCTCTCCCGTGTTTGTAACACATGTATTTATACAGCAGCTTTTGTTCGCATGTCATGCCTCTCTTATCGGATTGGGGACCCCTGAGAGCAAGAGTACTTACCATTCTTTTTTGGGTAGGACTCATGTCTGATTCATCTTTGTTTCCCTGGTGCCAGCCAGTAGTAGGTACTCAATGAATCTTGAATAAGTGAGCATATGTAATTTATCCACCTACTTGCCTATGATTATAATACAAATGACTCTAACTTGGATTCTAATCAAGAACATATGTATGACTAAATACATTTTTAACAAAATTAAAAACTAGAAAATCTAGATAGAAATAAAAATTGTAGAATGATGATTTGTGAGAGTATCAAGGAATAGGAAAGGTGTGAGGTAGGGAAAATTATCCATCTCTTCAATTACTAAAGAAGCTTTATGGAGGAAGAAGGATTTCTGCAAGAGCTTGATGATAAGTTTCTTGAGAAAACCAATTTTCTGTGAGATCCTCATGTTACTTTAAAATTGTGCCTTTGAGTGTTGACTAACTCAACGAATACAATAATGCTAATTACCAGAATATTTTAATTTTAAAACCAGAGCTCAGGTGTTCTGCCTAGGAGTCAATTTGTTGTTTTATGTAATCAAAAATGTCTATCTCTTCAAGCTTCTGACATACTATTTGATTAACAAATTCATTTCTTTCTCATAACCTAAAAACAGCTATTAGGGATGCCTCTGTGGCAATTCTCTGTGCCCTAAAAATATTCAGAGCAGCTTTTGCATATTCATCAGCCCAAACCACAAAGACTTTGCTTGATTAAAGAAGTTTCCTGTTTTCTACCATTTTGTTTTTCTAGCTGTATAAACGTGGAGTGATTAAACTTCTCATGCTTCCATAAATATATTTCTTAGATCTTTTCCTGATAATTGCATTTGCTTTGAGGCCATCTGATCATGAGTGTTCTATTCTCTCACATTTCAGTCACACATTGAACATGGACTGTGATCTGGGCTAAGAATCAGCATCACATTCTCAGAAGAAAGGAGAAAGTGCAGGTTGTGAAACATTATCTAGCAGCGTAAAGACACTGACCTAGTATAGAGATTGGTGATCTTTGAGAAGCTGCATCACAAGTCTTGCTCGTTCACTCTCTTAGAGGATGGGAGCACAGGCAAGAGATGCTTCGGTGTTAAGGGACCAGATTAAGCCTTTTGTTGATAGTGTGATGGATGATACACTGAAGGAGCAAGGCTTGGCCTCTCAGGCAAGGAGCTAATAGATGGAGGATAAACAACGGAAGGGTGGGAGGTATTCTTCTCTCGATCAGTAGTCCCATCCCTCCTTGTGCTAAAACTCCAACCACTGTATCCAGAGCCTGGCTTAGAGTAGACAGCCCATTTGTTTAGTCAACACACTGCAGTGAGCAACAAGATCAGTCAAGGGCCGGTCAGGAGACAGAAACCGTATCAGTAATTCGAGCAGAAAATTTTTAATATGAAGTAGTATTAACTCGGAAATGGCAACTACTAGAAGGTGTAAAAGAGGAAATACAAATGCACAGGGCAGCTGCTACCACTAGATGTACAGAAGCCTACAGAAGGAGGAGACTAAAACTTGGTAGAGCCTCTTCGGCTTCCCCTACCCCAAAGCTGGGAGTCAGGCCTCCTTGTTGTCATACCTACTGAGTGGTGGAGAAGTCCCTAGGCTGCCAGCAGGCTAGGACTGGCTTGGAGAAAGCTGCTTGCTGTGGTGTCAGCAAAACTTACCAGAGATTAAGTGCTACTGGGACCACCATGTGCCACCCAAAGCCACGCTATAGGCAGGAAGAAAGCATACTAAAACCAGAAAAAGCAGCTCCCTCCTCTGCTGTCTTGAAGTATCCCTCTAAAGTCCTCTCCGAACAAAGCCAAATACTGAGCCACCATAAAAAAGGCGATATAGGGATTTGTTAATTAGTAAACGCATGCTATATGCCAAGTTCTGTGCTAAGTACCACACACACACACATTTTTATTCTAACAAATGTAAGGTTGACTACACTTATTACAGATCTTATTGTTTATCATATGTATCTGAAAAAATATTGGGGTAAACAATTGATGTTATATAGAAAACAAAGCATCGATTTTAGAATAACAAAATCTCTTAGGGTCACCTGATGTTTTTCAGGAGCATAAGAGCCCTTACTGGTCAAGAGATCAATTGATTAAGATTAGTCAAGACAGATGATATCTAATACACTAAATGTTGACTTCCACAGGACTTAGGATATTAATTTATTCCTTAATAAATTATACAAATAAAGTCTATATCTTATAAACACAAGTGGATTTAATCTCATATGAGGAATATGAGACATAAACCATAAAAGTTAATTCTCTGACCAGAGATATTTAGCTTTTTCTTTATCAAATCTATGAATAATGGCTTCAACGGATACTGAGGGAGCAGTTATTTGATGGAGTTGTAATCAGAATTCTAGGTAACTAGTTAAATAGTAGAAGACTCAGACACACAGAAATTAAAGTTATCTTAAGGATGAATACAGAGCGATGCTGCAAATTTTAGACTAAAGTCACACAGAAAGGAAAAATCAAAGATCACCGTGAAATGTGAGCTTACTGTGAGTGAACAGTGTAGAGTTACATATCTATAAGTTAGTTGTGTATCTGCTAGGATGTAAGGACTTGGCTTTCATCATATGGCAACTGTTTCTGTCTTCTTTTCTTCCTGGGGACTATGTTTCCAGCCTCCCTTACAGTTAGTTACTTGTGGTAATGCAAGTGAGGGTAGCCAGTGGAACATACACAAAGACAACGTGGGCCATTTCTGGGCCAAGACTTGAAAGAAAGAAAGAAAGTTCTCCTTCTCTCCACATCTTTTCTCTCCTGCCTGGATGAAGATAATAAGAGGGCCCAAGAGAATGGAGAATCCATGACATAAAAAATTCTGGTTCCCTAAATCAGCAGGCAGAGAAAAGCTACCTACCCTCAAGAAATGCCCACCTCTGTTGTGTGTGTAACCAAAGAATAAACTTCTCTGGTATTTGAGTCATTATATTTTTGTTGAGCATTGTCAAGAAGGAAAAATAATTTTCCTTCTACCATTCTGAGTTCTTAGCTGAGACCCCAATAATAAGCAGATTAACAAGAGAAAAACAAATACATGGGGGATAACCAGCAAAAATAAGTAACTTCCCAAGGTGCCTTAGAATTTAGACTTAAATATCTTATTGATAGAGAAAGAAATGAAAGAATGCAGGCCTCTTATGAGAGGGTAAATGATTTTTAGGAAAGAAGAACAGATCCTTAGAAGATGGGAGATATGATAGTTTGTGCCAGTTTGTCTGGATGTGGTGTCAATTTCTAGTCTCCCCTTCTGTGATAAAAGCCAGTCTTCCTTGCTTGATGAAACTCCCAGGGAGGGGATTTAAGACAGTTTAGCTCCTTTGTAGCAGTCCACAACATTTTTGGTACCAGGGACCAGTGCTCCTATGAGAATCCAACACCTGATGATCTGAGGTGGAGCTGAGGCTGTGATGCTATCGCTGGGGAGTGGCTGCAAGTACAGATGCAGCTTCGGTCACTAGCCACTCACCTCCTGCTATGCAGCCCAGTTCCTAACAGGCCACAGACCAGTACCAGTCTGCAGGCCGGGCGGGGAGGGTGATGTTGGGGATCCCTCTTTTAGGGGACCTGTCTTTAAGTGGATAAGGGCAGTTCAGAGAAAGCCTCTTCCTACATTTGCTGTTTTTCAAGTGATACACCTCAGAACCACCAACATACCAAAGCAGCGTGTATTTGATGTGGTATGTCCTGAACTCCTATAGTCATATTTTGGGGGTGGCATATCCTACTACCTTTTAGCATGATCACATAGTACGTTAAGGTGCTACCTTAAAACAAAAGTACACGGCATTGGCTTAGCAGTTGTACGTTAAATGGGAAAAAAACATAAATATCATAGTCTAGAGAGAAAAAGACTCATGCTATGAAGTAACAAAACATTTGGTGAAAGTATCAGGTGAACACAGAAGAAAAGAGATGTGCCTGTTGGTCCTTCAGCTCTCAGGAAAGTCCCCAGGGTGATATCATGTGGCTTTTCTTCTCACTGCTTTAAGAGGTATTACAAGAAAGAGCTGATTTCAGGCAGGAATTGAGCATACAGGCAGAAATGAAAAGGGACTGGGTATAGAATGGCAGGAAAACCAATCTGCTTCTAGTTTCTAAATGTGAGAAAATAAGATTCAGAAAAGTTTTGACCAAAAAAGGCCCATTGAGATTTTTCAGGTTCATAAGGTAACTTTGATTAAAGGAGTTACGTTTCCACCTTTCCACTCAAACTTACTGTTTCAAATGCCTGCAAAGTGGCTTCCATTAATTTGGAAAGAGGGGGCAGTGTATGAGGGCCAGGAAGCAAAAAATTATAATAGGACGGATAGGAGAATTCCAGATGTGGTTTCTGTCGAATGAAACTTAATGGAAGAAAATAGACTAGAAGACTATCTAGTTTCTGAGAGATGGCCCAAAATACCACAGACCTGGCACCCCTGTCCACCCCAAAAACACTTAGCTAGATAAAGCTTTATACAACAATCAGGACCCCAAATTCGAACAAACCAGAAGCAGGCTGCAACAGCTGCCTGTGTCCAAGGAGCACATACTCACCAATGTCCACTTCAGAGGTGCCCATGAAGAATAATGGGCAAAGGAAGACCGAGAGGAGGCTAGGTAGGGCTAGGTGTGAGGCCTGCACCCAGCCAAAGACCTTCCCTCACTGTTCCATGGCAGAAGTCTTGTTTTTTTTTTTAAAAACAGTTTTAAGAATTTTCAATTAGAGTTGACATGCAGTATCATATTAGTTTGGGGGGTACACCATAGTGATTAGACATTCAGATAACTTACAAAGTGATCACCCTGATAGGCCTTGTACCATATGACACCATACATGGTTATCATAATATTATTGACTCTATTTCCTATGTGATACTTTACATCCCTGTGACTGTTTTTATTTCTGGCAATCTGTACTTTTTAATCCCTTTCCCTTTTTTCACCCATTCTCTCCCATCTGGAAACCATCAGTTTGTTCCCTTCATCTATGAGTCTGTTTCTGTTTTGTTTGTTTATTTTGTTTGTTAGATTCCACATATAAGTGAGATCACATGGTATTTGTGTTTTTCTGTCTGACTTATTTCACTTAGCATAACACCCTCTAGGTCCATTCATGCTGCTGCAAATGGTAAGATTTCATTCATTTTATGGCTCAGTAATGTTCCATTATATGTATGTACCGCATTACCCATTTGTCTGTCTATGGACACCTAGGTTGCTTCTGTATCTTGGCGATGAACATAGAAATGTATGCCTTTTCAAATTAATGATTTCGTTTTCTTCACAAAAATATCCAGAAGTTGAATTGCTGGGTCACTTAGCATCTCTATTTTTAATTTTTTGTGTACCCTCCATACTGCTTTCCACCATGACTGCACCAATTTACCATGCCCACCCCCCAGATAGATATCATCATTACAGAGGCCAGTGACTGCACACACTCCCCACTCTTCCCTGTTCAAAGCGGATGGCATCGTGGATGTCCTGTCTCTGTTCATCTTTGCGCCTGGGGCAGGTGGAGGTGTGGAGGTCAGATAACCCACCATTTAATTTATATACTTTAAAGTATAAGAAGTCACATCTGAACGTACTTGAAAAGACTGTGCTAACCAAAGGGAACTTTGGGTGGTCCCCTCGAGCAGATAGCTAGTGACCAAAAGAACTAGTCACCAGATGTCTAATAGTTTGGGTCCACATCCTTAGCCTCCCTTACAGTAGGAGTGAACACGTGGGTGAGCACCAGCCAGTAGAGTGTAGCAGAAATGGTGAATGCTATCCACAGGTCAAGGCTCTGTAACACACCTCACTCTCTCTACCCACTGGCTGTACAATGAGTGTGACCAGGCCTTCGTGTATAGTAGAGCCACAGATGAATGGAACCTGGTCCCTAAATCACCACATGATGAAAGCCACCTACCATCAAAAATAAATAAATAAATAAAAATTTAAAAAAGAACACAGCTGTTTCAGAAATGAGGGAGAACTTTTGAGTTTGAGCCTGTCTACATGCCAGGTCTATTTGTGGCCATAGCTAGTGTTCCTCTCGTAGACGTAGTACCTCTAAAATGGACCCCATCTCTGGGACTTGTAGCCATACTCTCTCTGAAAGCAGTATAACCTGAGAACTTACAAACATACTCATTCCCTCAACAGATCTTAACTGACTACTATATGCTGGGTGTTGTGTGTTACACACTGGGCTGTGGGGATCCAGCAGCGAGTGGAAACTGAACTTTCAGACAGGAGCTCAGAGATATTTTTCTGGTCAGCAAGAGCAAAAAAAGATAACTTTGTAGAATCTCTAAGATTTAGTCCACATTTACCCATTACATATATTTAATCTAGCTAAACTTGCTTATTTTCTGTCTCCCAAATATGCCCCATACGACCCCATCTCTAAGCCTTGTTTATATAGATGTATAAATGTATTCGAAAATGTATATTAAGTGTCTACCATGTGCCAGACACCATTCTAAAACCTGAAGTCTACATCATTAAACAAAACCAACAATAATACCTGTCCCCATAAAACTTATATTCTGTGAAAGGAGATTGACAAAAAAGTAAAACTATATCAGATGGTCAGAGTTGAAGGGAAAAAGTAAAGTAAGGGGAAAGATCATGTCATTTTAAATAGAATGGTCAGGAAAGGCAACATTGAAAAGATGGCATTTGAGCACAGGTTCAAAGCAGGTGAGGGTAAGCTGCTATTCCCACACTTTGGGAAATGGGAACTCTTCCTCATCTACCTATCTAAAGGGCCAGTCTCAGATGTTCACTCATCCAAAGCTTTTACCAGCTGCCACAGGTAGATGTGTTCATTCTCCTTCTAGAAAATCTTTGAAGAACTTTGTTATTCTCTTATACAAGCTGATTCTGGTTTACTTACTCAAACACATGGTCTCATTTACTTGTGAGGTTCAGGAGACAACAAACCAATTTGATTAGGATGACCTAAGATTAATAAATTGTAGCCCTCTTTGCCTTAACCCCACACAACCTCAATTACCACCTGACATATTTTGATGTCAATGAATGACATTTTCTCAACATCTTTTCAGCCTTCCCAACCAAATTGCTCATCATACACCCATTCCACACAGAAATACTACCTGTCGTGCCTTTTGTACAAAGCATATGATTTTTTAAAAGGTGTATAGTATGTTTTTTTAATCCCAAGGAGGAAGAATGTTGCTAATTCTCTGAGTCAAGGGGACAGGATGGTAATGTAAAAGCAAAACCAAACCAAACAATTATCGAATTTAGGTTCAGTTCCATCTGGAGTTAGCAGAGATGCTTCAGAGGTAGCTTAACACTTAGTGATGCAAGTACCTTGGTCAGTCTGAAAAGAATAGGGAAAGGTCAGACCTGATTTACCTGGGAATTATTTTCAGACTATCTCACTGAATACGCATGGCCACAGCCCCAGGTCAACTTAAGGGAAAACTTTTAGTAAATACTGACCACAAATCTAAATGTTCCCAGTATGATCCAAAGAATCTACAGTTGTTTACTTTTAATGTTGTTTAACAAAATTTTATGGACATGATTTAGGAACTGTTGGTTTCACTTAGTATCCGTTTTAAATTTATAGATTCTTTCTTCCTTTTAGTAACAAACACCCTTCATTCCTCTTGGAAAAACATAATCCTGAAAGAATTAAAGTGCAGAACAAACTCTTTCAAGAATAACTGTTTGTAATTTAATGAGTTAAAAGAATTTCTAAAATTTTTCCTCCAAGAATTGAATTAAAAGAATTGCTAAAATTAAAACAGTTTAGGACAAATCCTGCATCCATCTCTGCTTGGGAGGTAAAGATTATATGGGTGTAATTCCAAGTTCAAAGTGACCTTCTGTTCTCAGTTTGGAAATATTTCAAGAATGCAATTCTGGTACAGTATACAAGGATAATTCCTAGAAATGGGATGACTCTTGGAACTAACAGCGTTTTGTTTAAGAATGTAATAGCCAAAACCCAGATAAAAACACGAAAAAAATTGAAACATTTCTTT
Organism: Cynopterus sphinx; assembly: GCA_030015415.1. Taxonomy (NCBI): domain Eukaryota; kingdom Metazoa; phylum Chordata; class Mammalia; order Chiroptera; family Pteropodidae; genus Cynopterus; species Cynopterus sphinx. Next base: position 45,939,227 of record CM057389.1, on the reverse strand, counting down.
CCAGTATAGCCACCCAAAGATCAGTTTTGTGTCACACTTAACTTCTCGCTATGAGAACACTGGCTTTTTAGTTAAGTAAGATATAGAAAGCACAGGATTATAAAACTCTTATATAAATACTTCCAAATTCTATAAAATTTTAGTTGATTTAATTCTTGCAGCTCCCAAGCTGGTAAAGAAATGACAAGTGGTGTTGCAATGGGCTTTATCTCATTTTCTACTAGGAACGTGAGTCACAATTTACTCTTGAAGCGGAATTGAACTATAATTTCCAAACATTCAATGAGTCACTGACCTGACCTCATTTCACCTCTCTTCATTTGGTCAGTTATGTTCCAATTTTGCTCTTATTTTTATTTCTTTAAGGTCTGGCAGTGAACTATCAGAGTTCATGCCTTCGTGTTGAACTTGAGATGAGAGAGAGGAGAAGCCTTTATTAGATAGCAGCAGCTTTTGTTTTGATTTTAAGGGAAGTAAACCTCTAGGGTGTTGGGTCTCAGTACGCCAGAGTTATGCTGCTAATGAGAAGTTCCTTTTCATCTTGTCATGTATAGGGTTCAAATGGACTTACAAAAAATTGGGTTTATTTATTTTTTAACACATCCCACAATATATTGATAATGTTTAAAATACAAAATGTTTCAAGGATATGCAGTAAAAAATCTCCCTTGCATTCCTCTCCTCTAGTCACCCAATTCTCTTCACAGGGGCCACCAGCATTACCAATTTCTTACAGAGATATTTGACATAAATCTGGGAGGGGCAAAGGAAAGAGAATGAAGACGTCTGTACAGGCATACCTCATTGTATTCCACTTCACTTTATTATGCTTTACAGATATTGTGTTTTTACAAATTGAAAATAAGACTCTCTGACGGCAAAAAGGTTACGACTCACTGAAGGCTCAGATGATGGTTAGCATTTTCAGCAATGAAGTTTTTTTTAAATTAAGGGATGCGCATTGGCTTTTTAAAGACATAATGCTATTGCACACTTAATAGGCTGTAGAGTAGTGTAAACATAACTTATATGCACTGGAAAACCAAAAAATTCATGTGACTTGCTTTATTACAATGTTTGCTTTGTTGCCGTGACCTGGAATTGAGCCCTCAATATCTGGAAGTATGCCTGTGCATAGATATATATTTCTCTTCTGCCTTTTTTCCATAAACTATAACGAAGGTATACACATTATTCTATTACTTGCTTTCTTCACTTAATATATCTCGGCAGTCATTCCATAATGAAATACAAAGGCTTCGCTATTTTTTGTAGCTGCATAGTCTTCCATTGCATGGATATAGCTGCATCCCTTTAACCATCCTTCTACTGATACTAAGGATGATTCCCATTCTGTGCTAGTACGAACATTGTTGCTAGGAAGGACCTGTTAGGAAATTTATTTCACATACAAGCAAGTAGGATAAGTTCTCAGAAATGGAATTCCTAGGTCAAAAAGATGTGTACTTTCATTGTAGATATTTTTCAAATTGCTCTCCATAAAGACTTTATTGATTCATTGTCCAATGAGAAGTGTCTGAGAATTGTTATGTCCTTGCCAACATGGTATACAATTAGACTAATTAACTCAAAGACACATAATAAACTAAATAATATTTTTCAATTTTTGAAGGAGATATTCAATATATCAGAGTATATCTGATGTTTTCTCAAGCCCACAAATTTAAAATAACTTGCACATATCTTCAAAAAAAAAATTTTTTTTAATTCATCCTTGACATAAAATTGCTTAAAAGTACAGGTCCTATCTCATTCACTAAGACCATCGATTTGCCAAAATAATTCTGTGTGGCAGATTTCTAAACCTCAGCCAGCAAACAATTCATTTCAAGAAATACTTGATACAAAACATGTCTCATTCTATCAAAGAATCTGAATAATATACTGGAGCTTCTTATGCTGTGATTTGGTCACTTTCAGGAAAATTTGGAAAACTGTATCTAACAAAAAGTAGAAAATATCATTTTATACATGGTATTTAAATTATATATTCACAGTGGAAGAGGCATTTCAAAATATGTGTGGGTTGGTGTTACTAGCTGAACTTCAGAGAGGTTCTGCCAAGTGATACATTTTACAAGATGCTTAAATGTATGTCACATGTGACAGCACAGCTAGTCTATTATACATTATTTACATAGCATTTGCAGAAGTGTGATCAGGACACCTGACATTCCAAACAAAGATTGTACTCAGCTATAAATTACATCTCTGATGTCTTGTAACAGCTCTTTCCATTTAGAGCACTTAGAGGACATTCTCAGGATTTCATTACATACACGTATGTACTTGTATGCCCCAAAGCCTTGCTGTTCTCCACGGAAGGTGGTGTTTGACAGTTCTAAGATATTAGACCATGTTCAGCTATATAAAAATTCTTGATTAATACTGTAACATCATCAAAAGGTTAGTATTTACTCATGGCCTTCTCTTGAAAATCTTTGTTCTTACAAAATGAGGTTTCTTGAGGAAACATTCTTTTTGGTTATATTAAACTGGAAAGAATAAAGAGTGTCTAAATTGCTATTACGAGGTGTCCATATGGAATAAAAACTGCCTCTCACCTATACCCACATAATACTAAACACTAGTCCGGAGTGTGAGAGCCAGTAAGGGAGGCGGCTGAGCTGTGGACGCTGAATTGGTTGGTTTGAATTTGAAAAGCAAACCCCCCAGGAGGAGGAGGACTGCCAAGGAACAGTGACAAAGGAGGCAGGAGGCCAAGGCAAGGTGATTCGGGTTTATTCCTGGGTTGTCTAGAACTCGCTGTATCCAGCATGCTCTTTGATATTAAATTTCTGTCTATATTCCCCTTTCCTCCATGCCACAACCTACAAGCCTGTGTAGCTCTCTTTCAATGAGGTATATTGTCCATCAGCAAGTGTATAATTTCATAGTTTTGATCAGATCCTTTTTAAAAAGTAAACCAACTTTTTTCATCTAATTTTTAAGAAGTGCCTGATCAAAACTACCTCAATAATTTGCTAACAGAATAGACCTTAAATGTTCTTGCTACAAAAAAAAATTAATCAAAATTACAAAACACAAAATAGACTTACTAAAAATTTCAAATAGGCTAAAAAAAATGTTTACAACATCATAAAACTACCACATTTCTAGCTATCTAACCTGAAGTTTCTCTGTACGAGTCCCAGTGATTTTGGCATTCCAGCATCAATCTCTCAAGTAATTCTGGCTTCTAGTCTCCATCACTCAGGATCCAGATAAACAGATCATACTTTCAAGCTGTCTAAAATAAATGCACAAAAACACTTGACATTCAAACTCAGTAGACTTCTCCAATTTGGTTTGAGAATAATTTTTCTATTTCAGAGGGCATCTTGTGTTGCCTATTCATGGAGCATTTCTTTTTTAAAATACAGCTATTTTTAAAGTGTCGTTGAAGCAATCGAAGGACTATAGAATTTCCATTATAACTTCAGTGTAGTAATTAGGAATTACATTTATTTTAACCCTTAGGCTTATTTTTACTCTGTACAAATCCCCCTACCCATCCTAGGTTTTCCTCCTTCTCTCTCTGTTTCAGCTATCTTACTTTAGTTTTAAGACATTAGATTTTCTGGAATATGAAAAATCAGACTCTAAATAAAGGTTTGGAGGCATTTCAACAATTTTTTTATGAGGTTACTGAAAGGCAAAGCTAATGACAGGCAAGGGTCTGAACTTTGTTATCATTTAATGATACTTTGCTTCATTATGACTTTGCTTCTGGTTCAGAAGTGCTGTGGCAATATTGCTTCTGAGGCAGCTTAGGAGTTCAAATCATAAACTGTATGAATCAAATCTATACCTACCTGTAGTGTGTATTAAAACACATATGCAACTATTCCGTGTAAGACTTCCTGATATGATGACAGGACAGGATATGCCTGGCAAGCCTTAGGAGTCCAGACACAGAGATGAACTTACCAAGAAGTTAATAAAATGAACATCCCTTTCTGCTCCGGTCACATGCTCATATCTATTGGCAAAAGTAAGATTTTTAACTAATCTTTTGAGACCAGTGTCTCATTCCACTTAGATTTTTCCTCTGTCACTCATATCTTCTTGTCTTTTGAAAGTCCATGGCATGTGGGAGATCCCACTGCAGGGAGGTGGAATTTAGGATACACTTAGTTCGGTTTAAGTGGGATTATGTTTATGACTTGAAGTCACTTGGTCTATAGTTGCTAGTAGTTGTCTCCTTCTACCTCCTTCTACTATGCCAGTACAGTGACTTTGTGGCAGGGGCAGGGGAAATGTAAAGTGGTACAATCTCATCCTATAGAACCCAGTACCAAAGTGCTGTTAAAGAAACAAGATTTGAAATGTATGAAGCCAGAAACTACATTATAGACTGTTCTTCGTATCATCAGATATGTGTAATTATAAGCAAAAGATTTGTTTCTCAAATGTCTACTCAAAGCAGACATTCTCTGCTGTCAGAAATATGATTGTTAGCGAAGCACATACAGTTATAAATGTGCCATATGTTTTTAACGGAAATCATGTGAAGTACAATTTCTGTTTTTAGAATCTGTGTTTTCGGAGCATAAGCCTGTAACACTTCGACGAGCAGCAAGCACATCTGTGTGAAAGGTCACGTGTTTTATGCATCGCAATATCTCACATTGAAGCACAGTGAGCACCTAGCACATTTTGGCCTGATTAAGTCTGGTGGTTCCAGAAAAAGTGCGTTGTAAAACTACCACTGACTCAGTTAAGTGGCCTAAAGAAACCAGTGTTTTGGTGGTAAAACTACGTATATTCATCAATAAGTGATTGCCACATACAGGTAATTTGATTACTCAATTATGTAGCTCAGTATGAAGTAGCAGCAATTTTTAAATCCATTTGAATTGCTTTTGAGACTGCCTTAATTTTGTAGTTTTTAAGAGGACACCTCAAAATTGTATGAACTCAGGTTCCTCAAGACCTGGACCTGCCCCAGACAGGCCCACCATCTGAGACCCAGTGTAAGAGAGGAGTTACAGTGGTTCATCTACTCTCCTTACCCTGTTGTCTAATACTAAGTAATACACACATTTAGAAAGAAAGAGGGGTAGAGGAGAGACTCTACTAATACTATGATTCTTGCTCTATAGATATTTGCTTCTCTTTCTTTTTTTAATTATATTTATTGGGGTGACATTGGTATTTCAGTCTCCTTAGAAGCCAACTAATAAATTCGTTCTGTTCTTACAGTTCAGATTACCAGGGCAGCATATTTTATTCACCTTTCCATGCCAGGCCATAGTATAGCTTATAGAGTAGCCTATGGAGTGGCCACCCTTCCTTCTATTCCAAACAATGGCCATTGTTATGTAAAGAATGACCCCAGAATTCCTGGGCATCTCATTTAATATCTCCAGGACATGGCTATGAAAGAGGATTAATAGGCAGCACCGAGTGTAGTGCTGAGGTTGGAGGTCACGCATTGAAAACCATCTGCACATTCCCCGCTTCTCTCCAGCAGCTTTTGCTCTCTGGATGTAGGGATGGAGAAGGTCATTTGGAGGATTGGTCTGGGGTCGGGGCTGGTGATGAGGGTGCAACAGCATCCTGTCACATGGTAAGATGACAGTAAATGCTATTAACCACAACATCCAGTTTGGGTAAAGAGATAATGAAGGCTCAGAGGGAACCAGAAACCTGGGGAAAGCAGAGGAATATAGAAACTAGATAGCCAAATGAGATTAAAACTCAGGAAGGTGAAAGCATGGCTAGGAATTTGTGGTCCAGAGTGGGAAGTTGAAATTTAAGATTTCAGAGGTGTTACAGGCATTGTCCTTAAAGTGAAGTGGGGTACAGATTCAGGTCATTGGAGTTGAGAAGGTGTAGGCTTGGGTATCTGATATAGACAGTGACAGCTTCTAGGGTCTTGTCTGCAGGTGGAGTGCTAACCGCAGGCTCAGGAGGTGCCCCATCCCAATGCATGAGGGAAAGTGACTGCAAGGTCAGCACAGGGTAGCACTGAGTCAGGACAGATGTGGTATATTCAGATGACATCATCTTTGGGGAAAGATGCTCTTTCACAGGAAAACTAAAGAGTAGAGATTTTGAAGCAACAGTGGGGAGCAAGGGGAATGCCAAACGAGAGAACAACAGATTTGGCTGTTGTCTCCCTTGAGCTTTGAGCTATTTATTTAGGGGTAAGGATTTGCTTCTGCCCTGGATGGCTCTTCAAAAGCTATTTTGTCTGACAAAAAAAAAAAAAAATGAGAATCATGAATCAGCTGTAACCATTTATGAGTGAAATTCCCTCTGCAATTTTTATTTGGTCTTGGCAACAACAAAGGAAGGGGTTCGCCTGTCACGGTGACCTGTGTTATCACAGTATTTTCAGGAAGCATCCTCCAAAACAGTGCCCGAGAAGCCTGGCATTCTCTGGAAACTGTCAAAGTGAAGATGACATTTCAGAGACAGGTCTCATCTCCCTGACAGTCAGGGTGTGGGAGACAAACCTGCATTACAAACCGGGCACATTTTCAGAATAGACCCCCACGTCGTGGATCAATACCAACTAACGATTTGTTCATTCTATTTTCTCTGAGGAAAAAAACTCATAGCAATTAGGCAAGGAACCACCACTGAATCTGTAGTCCTCCGGGTGTTTTTCAAAGCAGAGTATTCTTTGAAAGGCGAAATGGGTGGTGTTCTGTATAGGCCTTCGTTAGCTGCTCTATTTCCCCAGTGTCTCGGCTGGCCATGCACCTCTCATGTAGTGCAAGGTGCTTCCTTTGATTCATCATGTCAGCAGTAAGGGGGGCCCTGAGCCTGACAGAACTCTGACTAAAAGGACAGACTTCAAAGTGAGTGTCATTTTCCGAAATAAGCACACTTCGCCAGATCCGTATGGGGTTGTTTTAATCACACACTGCTGGCAGAACGGTCCTCGTCATTTCTGTTTTTCTATGTGCCATTATCCTTCCAGCCTCTTCCCTTTGAAGTATTTACACACCATCTCGACATCTGGGTTTGAGGAGTGTTCTGCTGTGGTTTACAGCATACCTCACAACAGAGCGAGCCTCTCCAAAAAAAAAATAATAATAAGACCATGGCATGGTCCCAGCTCTTCTCTCTAATTGTCTGCCACCTGCTCTCCATTATCCAATATATTTGTTTGGGGGTCGTGCTGCGTTAGATATCTATCTCTAGTTTTAATTCAAATGGCATGACTAATCCAACCAAATGTTACATGCTAAAAGATTTAAAAGACCACACTGTGATCGTCAATTCACTTCTCAGTAAATGCTTTTTGACACTGAGTAAAATAATCCTTATGAAATTTCTTTAAAGGCCAGTGTTACTCTTTGTTGTTTACAACGATTGTTCTGATCATTGTTTAATTAGGAGGTGCATGTTGCCGCATTATGGATCATTTTACATTTTAAAAAAACCCACAGAATTGACAATTTTACTCACTAATTAAAATACGTTAACATCATAGTGAATGTGTACAATGAGTTGAATTCAACCTTTTTCAATCAGAAAAATTGCTTTGTGCAGGAATAGTCGTTGGAAACAGACATCTCTTCTAATGAATAAAGAGGGTATAACCATTTTACTGATATATGATGGTTTCAAGAACATTCTGTGCATTGGATTCAGCTCTCTGCTGCTCTTCCTATGACCTTGAAAACTCACTCATAGAAGACGAGAATTCAGCTTTGTAAAAGGAAGTAATCTTGATGCACAAGTAGGAAGACTGAATCAAATTAATACCTTAGATTCAGTCCATCTTTAAAACACCTAAAAATAGCTTTAGTAGCCACTGCTTAGCTTATATCCCAATAGAAGCATAGATTTCCAAATAATGATAACAACAACAACAACAACAAGCTTTGAAAGCATAACAGGAGGGGAATAGGCAGAGAACAGAGAAATCTAGACCATCAGGGACTTCAGCAAGCTTTACTGCTAAAGCCAGAGACCAATAACATGGTTCTTTCTGTTTCCTACACATATATTTTGTCTCATGAAATAGTAAACTCTTCTGGGACAGTCACATCATTCTTTCAGCATTAAGCACCTGTGATAGAGCAAGTACCCATCTAAGTACTAGAGAGGTACAGCTGTGAACAACTTATGCAAAGTCCCTGCCCGAGGACCTCCTAATTTATATTTGAGAGCAGTCACTGAGGCAGTAAAGAGCGCTATAAAATGCTCTTCCAGACTGAGAGTGGAAGATGTGACTTACCATTGGAGATGTGACTTACCAATGAGTGATCCAACCCCCAACCAAAATATGGAATAGCCTTCCATCCCAAAAGGACTACTTCATTCATGGGAGAAGATAAATCATTCCAACTGTGCCTCAGAGAATGCAGTGGACATCAGTTAAAATTAGCACCAAGGACAGCCTTGAAAGACACGAGCTAAACATGCAGAGTTGCAGCTTTAGAGGGAAAGTGTGGAAACAGAAGTTGGAAAGAATTGGCCAAGAGTGCTACACTAGGGCTCCAAGTCTCAGGTCTCTCTGTACCCGCTCACTCAGCCTGCCTCAGGTAAAGGTAGTCAGGAAAAGGAACTGAATACAGGGTGATGTCTTCTCTTTCCCAGAGAGATAGGCTTCCCACCAGAATGGTAGATTTCCCACAGAAGTCTTGGAGACAATGGGAAGGACCTCCCTGAAGAAATTTCAGAGGTACACGTCCCCATTTTCTATCCACAATTTTTAGGAAAAAATTAATCATAATAGCTAACCTTCCTTGAGTTGTTACTGTTTGCCAGGTGCTCCGTGTTCTTTACATATATGATCTCATCAATACGAAAAACTTAGGTGGCAAATGCTACTAATATTTCCAGGATTACAAAGCCAGGAAGCAGCAGAGCAGCGGTCCAAATGCGGACCAGGCAGCTGACCCCAGGCCTGTGTTCCCAAACACCAGCCTGAGTTTTCCTAGGGACAGTGGCTCAGTGTTTTAGCTAACACCAAAGCATACATTTTTATAGCCCTTGTTTTAATTAAATGAGGATTGCAAGATTTTACATCCTGTTTAGCACTGATTTCTTCTTGTCATCCTTCTGTTTTTTGACTCAGTTCAGTTCTACAACCATTCATTGAGCGACTACTTTGTGTTCATCACAGTGATCGTTGCTATGGAAAAAGCATCAGCCCCAAAAGAGCTTGTCACCTTGTAGGGGAGGCAAAATGTATACAGAGGAAACAGAGAGCCATGCCATATCAGCTAATCCAAGGAGGTAGGACCCCAGCTGTATGTGGAACTACAGAACAAATGCAGAGGAAGGAGCTACACTGAAAGTGGAGTCCGTCTAAGGCAGTCACTGGGAAGTCGGCCAACACCATCAACACTCACTATGGGGGCTTGGATCAGACATTCTCTGAAGGCTGAAAAAAAAATAAAAACCTGAACCAGACCTGGACAAGCATGGGGCTTTGAGTGTCTGTATGGCATGTGCAGGGAGGAAGGGAGAGAGACATGAGAAGAAAGAATAAAGGTACAGCAGGAGGGAAAAGGCCTAATAAGCCAGAAAGTGTGTGTCTATAATCTTATTTCCACTTATGAGGTTAGAAGAGCCTAGGTGGGGAGAACTGGACTTAGAGTTCTCCTTCAAGGGACCCCAGTAGCTCCAGTTCCCCTGATCAGTTGTGGCACAGCGCCCCTCTCTCTGCCAGAGACTGCAGCTCAGAGCCATCTTTAACCTTCTACTCCCAACTAGACAATTGCGGATAGCTTCCTGTTCTTCTTCCAGAGTCACTCTGAACCCGTCCCAACCCCTTCTACACAGACAGATTACCTTCCCTGAAGCACAGTTCACATGTCGCTGTCGGCATATCTTCGTCATCATCATCACTAACACTACCATGTGGCAGGAACTATATCCTGGTCCTTTACATCCACAATCTCATTCATTCTCACAAACATTGGCTTTATTCCCATTTTACAGATGATAAAACTGAGACTCAAATGGGCAGAGAGGTCACATAGCTTGTTAAAAACGAAATCAACATTTGAATCCTGGCGTAACGCCAATGCCCACCTTAGACAATTTTTAAATTGTTTCCCATTTCTCTCGTTCGGAAACTTAGTTTGTAAGGCAAGGGAGAGGCACTAAATGTGTGAACACACTGCTTCTTCACATGAAAAGGTTTCTTCCCTAGATGTTTCTATTTATCTCAGTTCTCCCCAGATTCCATTTCCTCCAATAAAGACTTTTCTAACCACTAACTACAGTTAATCCCTCTATTATTAGCGCCTAACCAGATGGTGGTAACATCTGTCTCTAAGAAGAAAAACAAAATAGTACAAGGGAGGGTTTATCTTTTTAATAACTTCTTTTATTTTGAACCAATCTTAAACTTACAGAAAACTCGAAAGTATCATATGAAGGATTTTTTTCCCCTGAACCATGGGAAAGTAAGTTGCCTCATTAGGTTGGACAGTTCAGAGTATATTTCTTCCATTCAAGGGTGTTCCCCTAATACCCACAAAAGACCACCAAAACTAGAAATTAACACTGACACCTCACTCTCACTCAATCTTCAGGCCCCCCTCAACTTTCGCCCCTTCTCTAATAAAGTCCTTTATGGTCAAAGCATCTGGTACAGAGTCACGCGACAGGATGAAGTTGTCATCTTTCCTGAGTTTCCTTCGGTCTGAAACAAGTCTTAATGTTCGTGACCTTGACACGTTTAAAGATTTTGCACCCGTTATTTTGTAGAAAGTTTCTCAGTTTGAGTTTGTCAGCTGTCCCCTCACGATAAGAATCTGGTTCGCTTTTTCAGCAGGAACCTCAGAGAATGTCACTGTCTTCTCATTGCACCCTGTCAGCAGTACAAGTGTCGGCGTGTCCGTGGCTGACGGCGTTCACTGTGACTCCTTGATCGAGGAGGTGTCTGCCAGGCTTCCCCACTGGTTTTCCAAGCGCTTTCTAGGGAGGCGCTTGAAAACTGTGGAATGTCCTATTCCTCATAAAACTATGAATTTGTCTATGTGTATATTTATATATTTTAATATGGACTTATGGTTTTTTATTTTGATTCAGTGGATTTAGTTATTATGATGATTTATACTGATGCCAAACTTGTCCTTCAATAGGCCAGTGGGCACCCTTTAAGTTGCTTTCTGTCTTTTTCACACAGTGCCATCATCCTTTAACTACTTTCTTCCTGGCATGAGAGGTAGTTCACAACTCATCTTGTGCTTTTCTAGCACCAACCCTGGAATTGACCATTACTCCAAAGGGTTCCGGTCCTTTTTAGTTGAAAATAGCATTTAGAAGCCAAGGTTTGGGTACCAGATGCTCTCATTGATGCTGGGGTGGACAGAGCTAGAGAACATATGCATGTATATACATATGTAATAAATATGTAATATAATATAATAAATATGATATATACACATACACACACACTTGTTGATTTGTATATACATTTCAACATTTACATGAATATTTTTACATTTACTTTTACATTGAAAACCATAGGTTTACATTGATGCCTGTTTTAATTTTACTTGTTTTATTTCTAATTTTTCCCTTTCCATGTTTGTAATTCCCTTCTTTGGCATTAAGAAAACAGCCTCCTATTATTTGAAATATGTTTACATATTTGACCAATGCGCTTGTGCATAGCCCCTTGTATATGTCTCATTCCTATCACTCCCACCGACATTTACACACACACACACACACACACACACACACACACACACACACACACTCCAAATACACTTTTCACTCTATTCGGGCTGTAAGACCCTATAACAGGCTACTGCTACCCCACGCAGAAACCCTTCTTAATCTGCTCAAGCTCTGGAATCCAGACTGAGCACCCATCCGTGTGGACACACCCCTCACCCCACCTGGTCTCTCACACCAATCACCTGGTTAGGACATCACCCCACCCAGGTTTGGGGTTTCCACATCCCACTCCCAAACAGGGACACTTACCGTGCCCTGCCCTACCTCATGGCTTTAGGGCTAAATTGTCAAGGAAGACAAGAGGAAAAGGAAGCAAGCTTATACCTTGAAGTAAAATAAATGTGTCTTTCTGTCCTTATTGCCACTTAAGAGCTTGATGGACTCTGGCAAGCTACTAACCTCCCTAGGTCTTTTTGCCTAAGAAGGCACATGACGTAGTCTAAAGAAGAAAGACTTTGAAGTCAAAGAGACTAGGTTTGAAACTTGGTTCTGCCACTGTCTTAGTCTATGCAGGTTGCTATAGCAAAATACCACAGACTGGGTGACTTAGAAACAACAGAAATCTATTGCTCACAGTTCTGGAGAGTGGACCAAGATTGGGGTGCCAGCACGGTCGGGTTCTGGTGAAGGCCCCTCTGGCTTGCAGGCTGCTGACTTCCTGCTGTGTCCTCACATGGTGGAAAAGGGCTAAAAGAACTTTCTCAGGCCTCTTTTATAAAGGCACGAATGAATCTCATTCGTGAGAGCTCCACCCTTATGAGCTTACATCTCCCAAAAGTTCCATCTCCAAATACCATTTGGCATTAGTATTTGAGAGAGGACACAAACATTCAGACCACAGCAGCCCCTGGCTAGTCCTGTGACCTCAAGCAAATCACCAACACTCATTTATAAAATTGTTATGCGGATTAAGTGTGATCATGTATACACAGCCCCTGGCACTGGTGGGCATTTAGCAATTGCTGCTGTTATCTGTAAGTGGAGATGCCTACCTCTGTGTTATAATGGTGTGAGGATTCGAGGTAAGAGAGGTGAACCCCTGACATACAGCAAATGCTCAGTTTACAGTCACTGTTATTATTTATGCTTCCTTTGTGCACATATATTCTGCCTTGTAGGTTTTTTTGTTCCTATCTTCTCCCAATTAGGTTATAAACTCCTTGAAAGCAGGAATCTTATTATGCTCACTTTGTATCTTCTGCAAAAACCTAGTGGAGCTCCTGGCATGTATTTTTTCACTGAGTTGATGGAAAGCTTTAAATCACCAAGATTAAAATTTGGGAGTTTTGTTCGGTGGGTAATTTATAGTAATTATACATTGGAGGGTATGGGAGAGACATCAAAAGTGTTGTTAAAGAATGATTAATTGGATATTTCTATATAAGATGAATTAGAATGGGAATTGAAAATGGAAATGTAGAAAGTATTTGGTCAACTCTATGGAATCTTCCACGTTTGCATGTTTACGATGTGGTTTCAAATAAGTTTGGTGTTGCTGCATTTACTCTCCAGACAATGATTATTTGTTTTAAACGTGGCTGGAAAATGTTTTTGTTTGTAATGTCCAGATGGGTGGGGGAATGGGAAATGGGGCTGAACAGAGGAGAAAAATGAAGTCACTGAACAACAAAATAGATGGGAAAGGGGGCATAAAAGTAAGATGGGAGGTGGCTTAGCAGTCCATTTCCATTTGGCCTAAGGCTCTGGTATCAGTTGGTCACTTAGGATGTCAATCAACGCCCAAGTTGAAAAGTCGGCAAAACTCAGCTTCCTCCATTTCAACCCTTTTTCCCTCATTTGACCTTCTCTGATTCTAGGGCCTTCACCCTTGAGTGTCTTCCCTTCCCCAACTAGTTTATTGCTCATATTATACCAAAGTTTTCCCTCTCCACGGGGGCCATTCATTTGATCCCCTAGGAAGATCAAAGGCCTTGCAGGATACTCTTAACTTGTCCTTAGCTTTTGAAAACTTTGTATATCTTCCTAGCACATACCTGTACTAAGGGATAGGATGCCTGAGAAATGCAGTTTAAGAAACTTCAGCTCTGTCCCCATGAGGGGGACTGTAAATCAGGTTAACGATATGAAATGTCATAAATGATGGGGTCCAGCGAGCACTTTTAGAGAAGCTTTTCTTTTGTAATCACAGCGTTCTTTCCATTTCATTCTGCAGTGGAAACAGCCTGCCAACACTACATCTGGGCACATGATTTTTTTTTTTTTTTGGTCCAAATCATAAGCAATAAAAAACCCTAGTAAAGAATCTGTGTTTATGAGGCTGCAGATGAATCTCCCATTTTGCCGCCTTCTCTGAATGACTCAGAGCATGGCGTCTGTGATTGTGAGCTGTGATACAAGAGGGATTTATACTAAGATTTGTCAAGGCCTTGAAAGAATAAACAGAGTAGGATAAATAAGAAAGCTTGCTTGTATCTCCACACTGGCAAAATTTGAATAGATTTGGGATATTGACAGTGGAGTGAGTCAGTCCCACTGTTCCTGAAAAATTATGACAGAACGGAAGCAGAAATCTGAAGATTTTATATTTATAAACTTCAATCTCTACTTCAGAAGAGAGCAGTCGTAGGATATTCTAAGACTTAGATAATCTATCAGTTGGGCAATCATTCCCTGAATAATATTGATAAAGGCTCATATTGATCTTATTGGGTCACAAGTATTAACACACATTCAATGGTTTAGAAGCAAATTTCACTGATGGTATAGTTATGGTGCAACAGGACTGCGGCAACACATAGGGGCCGAGAGAAATTTCAGCTGACTCCTAACGAAACACAACTCTCTGAAAGTGTAATGTATTAAATCGGACCCCAAATGTTAGTGCCAGGACACAAGTGGGCCTCATGTGTGTTTTGAAAAGCAAAGTGAGTCAATATTAGGCTAGAAAAATGCCGTGGGCCAATGTAATTTGACAGGGCTTTGCTCAAAGAAAATCTCATCAATTTCACTGACCCTTGCACTTTGCCTTACATTTGTGCTTCTTTGACAAAATTGTACCTTTTTCCTTTTGAGCCAGTGTTTGGGGAGTGTTTAATGACACCTTCAAGCTCATGATGAAGTGTGACCAGGTTAGAGAAACAGACTTAAACCTGAGAGATTTATGCTCTGCATTGGTTGGATGAAACACATTGGTGAATAGTTTGCAACAGCTCCTCTTCATCCTGATAGCATCTTGAATTGATGGACAGGGTCTTACATCAAAATTCTGCTGAACCCCCTTGCTGCTGCTGCTTTTTTTTTTACCAGATGACTTACTATAGTACATGAATGGCCCGTCCTATCAAAATAGTTGTCTACTCGTTTTGAGTGGGATTAGAAAAATAAAAAGGTTATATTTAGATACTTTGAGTTTCTGGGTTCCTTTGAAATTTAAAAATAACCAATTTGCATGGATTTGCATATTTTAGTACCAAAAGCTAAATCTATTTTTTATTCACTAGATATTTAAAGAGGGTAATCAACAAGATAGATAAAATAGATGCCCTTATGAGATTACATTCTAGTCATGGGGAAGAAAGTTGGCAAATGAAGAAGGTAGTCGCACATTGCGGCAGATGCTAAGAAAGAAAGAAACAGAGTGAGAGAGAAAGGGATTCTTTGAAAGTTCAGAAAAGGCCTCTTTTCAAAAAAAGTAAAAATAAGGCTCTAACCTGTTACACAAAGAGAGAAATTTTAGGTACAGATCATTGTTAAGTGCCAAGGCCGATTTGCCTAGCTGAGCTTGGTTGTTTGATGGACAGAAATAAAGCAAGTAGAGCTGGAGCGTAGTAAATGGAAGGGAGAGCGGGAAGATGTGAGGTCAGAGAGATATAGCCCAGGGCACGTTCATACAAGGCCTTGGAGGAGAGGATAAAACCTCGAGTTTTGTTCAGAGGACAGTGGGAAGCCATTCCGAGTTTTGAAGCAGAGGTATGATGGGATCTAAAGAAAAACACTTTCTTCCAAGAACGGACAGTCTTCGCCGTAACACAAAACCAGCATTGGAAGTGGTCTCCCCTGAGCCTCCAGCACTGTGATCAGAAGTCCAATTGGTGTCTATTCCATACTTAATGCCAGGAACAAAGGGAATAGGCTAGAATGAGTAGACGTTAGAGCTTGAGGGAAGGCTCCTGCAGTGCCAGGATCCAGCCTCCGAGGAAGGGCACAGCTCCCTGGTACAGGTGCCCCAGGAGCTTTGAGCGACTCCCTGCTGAGCTGAGATCAAACCTCCGAGGGTGGAGGGGTTTACTGGCAGAGGGTGCTGAGCTCTCTGAAGCTGCACAATCATGCCCATTCTGGTACAGCAGAAAAACTGCAAACTGAATTCGACTGCAACTGCTAGAAACAAGGGTAACAGACGCAGAAGGGGCAGCTTCATTACTCAGGAGTGAAGTGGAAGCTGCAGGCACCGCTTCCATTCGTATCCTATCCGTCTGACAGACACAAGCAGCTTTTGGAATAAATAAATACAACCAATTCTTGGTGAGCATGCAGTTCAACTGGTGGGAGCAGAGGAGCACAGATGGCCTATGGAGAGTGACCTACAGACTTCAGCTGTCCAACAGGCCTTGGGCACAAGTCAGTTTCCGTTCCAGAGAACATGGGAACTGTTTGTTAATCTGGTAATTGGTTAATTGCAGTACAATTAAGTCTGGTCAGGACTCTAATTTTGGTGGTGCCCAAGCCTCACCTTTTGCACCTATCTCCTAAAGCAAACAGTCCTGTTTGGGGCCAGAGATAACATGGAGCCCTCAAAGAGGCATCCAATGACTGGGACAGGTAGAGAACCATAAACAGGACTTCACACGAGTAAGAGTTCTTTTTCATTATTCTCTTTCTCACTGACCCTTGCATGGTCTGGCAGGACCAGGGTACAGAGAGGTGGAGAGAGGTGGCTTAGTAAGCTCAGCTTCAGGCCATAGGAGAAAAGGGTCTTATTCTCCTTCCATGGTCCAAGTGCTCACCTCAAGGTCAGATATGTTTTGATGACAGAGAACCTAAGCACCAGACCATTGGCCTTGTTCATGTCTGGGCCTTGGGCTCCAGGAAGCAAAGGCTGACATTCAAAAATGGTTCCTCTCAATTTCACCAAAGTCTGAGTTCAGATAAGGATTCGGGAGGAGGGCTCTGGCTTGCAGCAGAGCGTGCATTTTTCTGGAGAAGGCTCACAGCAGTGGTGCTTCTGTGTGCGGCAGCTTAGCAAAGTTGGGACCATGCTTCCCAGAATTCCCACCCAGTTCTGAGTTAGGACTAGTCATGGGGGAAATTGCTGGAGGTAAGCAAGGCAGAGGTAAAGCAGAAGCTGGACTGCTCCAAGGTCCAAGCCCGGGGGCCAGGCCCCTACAGCTCACCCCCGGGGCCACTGACCTCCCAGGTCATCCTTGCCATGTCTGTGGGGCAGCAGGCCGGCCCACAGCTTCTCAGGTCTCACTGAATCTCCTCCTCCGCCTTCTTCAAGTTCTGTGCAGGTGCATGTGCAGCTCTGTAGCACAGAATGCCAGCTCCTTCCTTGGGTACCCGGATGGTGGTGGTCAGAGGCGGCAGGGCCTGTCAGATTCCACTTTGTCCTCCCCTCCCCCCACCACCAGTCCTGCTGACCTGCAGTGGTTCCAGATCAGAGACAGCACGTTCTGATCAACTCGTTCCCCAGTTCCCACGATTGCATAAAGTCTAGTCCCATAATAAACCCTTATTCCGTGTCACTTGAACTTTAATACAATAGCCAGGTTGTGCTATGGAGACAAGTGATGCCTATGTATTAACAACAAGGTTTAGTTCTTGCTTGTGGTCCATCCTCAGCTCTGTTCTGCATTGTCTTCTCTCTGGGACCCAGGCTGAACGAGCAGCAGCCTCTGTTTCAAACATTGCTGGTCATCGTGACAGATGAATGACAGACAGGAAACATGTGCTGCTCTCAAGGTTCTGCCTGTCAGGGACTCCCACCGCTTCTGCTCACACTTCCTTAGCCAAAGCAATTCCCGCAGAGATGCTTAAGTTCAACAGGAAAACGGGTGAACCTAGTAAAATATGTGTGGTTTTTTCTGACACCAAACACATCTCATTTTCCCACACCAATTCTGCAGTTCTCCGACATCAACTGCTTGTCCAACCATTTAGTTCAATTCTCAGAGTTAGCGGAGATTCCCACAGATGAGGGCTTAGTTCTACGAGACTGCCCCAGCTTCAGACATCAGCTGAAAATGGGGTACTCAGGTTGTCCACACTTCTGCCCAGCCAAATGCCAGTTTAAGAGTTCCCGTGACCCACTCCTCAGGCTTGACAATTTGCTAGATTAACTCACAAAACTCAGGAAAATATTAAACTTACAATTACTAGTTTATTATAAGGATATAATTCAGGAACAGCTAAATGTATAGGACAGAGTATGGGAGGTGGCACTTCTGTGCACTCTCTGGGCATGCCACCCTCCCAGCACTTCAATTTGCTCACCAGCTTGCAAGCCCCCCGAACCCCATCACTTAGGGGTTTTACGGAGGTTTCTTTATGTAGACAACACTAATGAAATCACTGGCCATTGGTGACTCAACTCAGTCTCCCCTCCCCAAAGGTCAGGGGGTGAGGCTGAAAGTTCTAACCTCTTATCATTTGGTTGTTTTTCTGGCTACAGCCCTAATCCTAAAGCTATTTACCTCCCTCTGTCACCCATGAGTCATCTCATCAGCGCACAAAGACAGTATAGATTTCAAGGGTTTAAGAAGCTCTATACTGGGACCTGGGGACAAAGACCATATGTTTATTTTTTATCATCCCCCCCACAATATGTCTGTCACAGTAATAGATGAGGACGTTCACACACACCCCTTTCAGGAATCTAGCAGAGTTTGGAAAGTCAAGGATTTGGGTTTGAAGATCACCATTGTCACTCTCTTTCCATCACAGATGACTTGATTGTTCACTCAGGAACATTTTGGAGATATGAATTGGACACAAGCACTGTATTTGGGTTATTTTAAGACCAAATCATTATTTTTTATTCTGTTTATTTTTATTATTTTTGGTAGTTTTCCTTTGGGACTAACACACCACATTTTATTTCAGCTGCAAGATGATAAAATATTTATTGGGGAAATGAATGAGTTGAATATTGGGTCATTTCTGAAGCTTGAGACCCAAGAGGAAAGTGGTTGTTTTTTTCCTACTCTAAAGTGGTTTTGAGAGATTAATATTGCAAGTGCTTGAGAAATAAAGGATTGTTGCAGGTTATTTCCTGTATGCTCATAAAACTACTCCAAGTTTTCAGCTATGGCATAATCAATATCTCTTATATAATGATATTACCAGAAGGTTTCTCCTTGTGTTTGAACAAACAGAAAAAGTTAGCTTGACAACTCAAAAAATATGATCATTACTCTTTACACTTGAAATTGATTTATCTACTTTTCTCCTACTGGGCTATGTATGTATTGAATGCATGGACCACCTCTTGTTCATTTCTGTATACCCAGCTGTTATTATAGTGCTTGGCACAAAGTAGATGCTCAGCACGTACTTGTTATATTACCATCTTTTATCTGTTTTCAGATGCACATGTTTTTCACATTTTAACGTCTCTGAAATTGCTATGCATCTTGAAATTGATAATAGCTTAAGTCACTGTCTGCCAGGTTTGAAAATCTTCAGTACCTCCTGGTAAAATCAAGAAAGCATCCAATGCACAGCATATTAGATTATGGGCAATTAATAAATTATTAAAATGTTACCTTTCTAGAGTTACTTATTATAATTTTGGGTCAAACATTTTATGAAGGGATGTCATGAATATGACTTTACTCTTTTAGTTTTACCACCTAATAAATTATGTAGTTTAACTCAAAATTATAGTTTTTACTTTTTAGTTCAAATGAAAATATAACTTCATTAGAGTTTATAATTTGAACCAAATCGATTAATTTATCCTGCCATGAAATTAAGTGAGACATGGACCCTTCTCCACAGAGATCTTGTTGTCCTTTCCTTGATTTTTTATAATTCATTTAAAATATTAAGATGTTTTACATTGGGTTTCGTATTAACCCAATTATTTTATGTTGAGTCCACATAGTAACATATTCTGCTAAAAGCTGCTGGGGGGAGGGAGTCACAGGCCATCTCCATGCTACACGAACCCTGCAGTCATAGGAAAAGGCTCCACTAAGCCATTAGCTATTGTCTTTGTGAAGCTCCAGCCACTACCTTGTGACCAACCAACACTCTCCCAAGCTTTAGTAAGCAACGTGTTGCTGCTCCTATTCTATTTTTGAATTTCAGCTTACTTATCTATGTGAGCTGCCTTAATTCTCTGATTCTCCACTTGTAAACCTGGTGGTTTTATTAGCTGACCATATTTAATGCATGACCATATTTGTCTAATTTTTTAAAAAATGAGGAGAAAGGAAACTAAGAGGCATTTGTTTCAAGACTGTGTTTTTATGTTGTGAATGAAGTATACAGATGAAAGGAAGAAAAAAGTCTTATTTTTAAAGCTACTGTCTGTTTATTATAGCAGATCGGGTCTGAAATGCTGACTGAAATTCTCCACTGGACCATTTCATCAGCTGCAGTCCTGACAGGCTTTCTTGTAACCTCAGTGGTCTGCAAATGTGCATAAAGGCAGCTCCTTATATTACACATAAAAAGGTCATTTAAAGAGACTCACTCTTTTCCAATATTTTAAATAGAAGATAAGTTTGTTATGTGTTTAGTTGCATGCCACGTATGAGGTTATTTTCATAATTGGCATTGCAGTCTTGGTCCCAGAGAAATAAAAACTTATGTTTACACAAAAACCTGTACACAAATGTTCATAGCAGTATTTATAATAGCCCCAAACTGGGGGCAGGGGGGACGATGGCCTTCAACAAGTGAATGCTTAATTCTTTGTCAGTTTAATCTATATATTTAAGGACCTACCATGAGCTAGGAATGTCCTTAGAATGAATGGGGTGTAGTTCTTATAGAACTTGACCATCAGCATCACCTGGGAACTTGCTAAAAATGTAAACATTCAGATCCCAGCCCCGATCTGCTGAGTCTGGAACTCTGGGAGTGAGATTAACAAGCTCTGCAAGTTGATTTTGTAAACTCAAGTTTGAGGACCACTGGTCCACAAAACATGGTGTTGAAGGTGTAGATTTAGGCAATGAGAGTGAATTTGAGGGACATTTCAGAGCGAGAATCTACCTGGGGATCAATTGGAAGATAGATGAGAAAGAGACATTAAAAGAGACTTTTAGATTTATAGTTTGGGTGAATTCCAATGTGGATAATAAACCTCTCGACTCAAAAAGAAATATGAGAGGGACTGTGGGTTTCACAGAGAAAATAATGAGCTCTATTTTCAATAAGTTGAATTTTTCTACATTATGCTTCCATCATTCTGAAATATATACATAATTCTAATTAACTACTTTTTGAGAACAACCTACATATTTGAAAGAAAAATCACTTATACATAGCCCACTGCTTTATAATTATACGATATCATTCTAAAAATTGTTACATTCTATAGTCATTAATTAAATCACTGTTTCTAAAGAACATGAAATGGGATTTAAGTATACAGGCAGAAGTCTGTCTTACTGATAAAATACGAATCAAGCAAGCATGAAAATAATTTAGTACCATCTTTGATGGGAAAAAAATGGTTCTGAACTCTCTGCAAATAGCTTCTAGGATGAAAAGGTCAAAAGACTTCTCTTTTATGTCATTAAATGGGAGGCAGCAGAGCAGGTAAGAAGGAGAAGAGTAAGCTCTGCGCAGATCCAGGTGGCAGTTAGGGGTGAAGGGAAGAAAGTGTAACGTTGCCTGTTAGAGACCTACATGACAGAAGTCATGAATTACACGTGCAATCCACATCGAGGAACACTAAACGCATTTGGTGCCCTGATACAATTATACGAAGCAGACATTTAGCAAAGCACAAGGCAGCGTGATGTCTCAAGAAAAAGGTCATCTAAGTATCCTTAAATGATCGTCCCCTGTGATTATTCAGAAAGAATGAACTCCTTGAGGTAAGGGACATCTATTTTAGGTGCATGCACCTTGCAGTGTCTGTCAGACTTTGTGACTCATTCATTGCCATTGAACAGGAAAGCCATTGCCAGGGCACCCGCTCCTAACCTAGTGTTCTGTATGCTTGGCCACGACACTGCTAAACACAACAGATGTCAGCAGCGGGGATGGCCCGGAGTTGTCGTGAATGTGCTCAGGCCGGCTTAACAGCCATCGGAGAGTTCCCTTTTTCTGAATTATAAACTGATGCTCCTGGAATTCTGACAGTGCATCCTGATTACATTTCTACTCTTCGGATTAGAAATATTTTCCTCTTTTCCTGGATTTATCACAGCCTGGTTACTGTCAATTCCCCTGGTTCTCTGAATCTTTTATGAATCTGCAAGTAAAGGCCATTTCAGATCATTGTACAGTCACCACCTGCTCAATTAGCAAACAGTCAGGAATTTTAAAAAATAACAGTGGAGAGGGAGAGTTTTTATCTAATCTGTATGGAAGAAGTTCTGGAGATCTGTTTCATAGCAATGAGAATATATTTGACACCACCAAACCATACACTTAAAAATGGCTGGCTAAGAGGGTTTTAAAAAATAATAGTGGAGTAAAAATTCTCATTCTTACCACGTCTGCCACAAGAAACCCCTAGAGGCCTTTAAAGGGTACCTCAGAACTTCAAGATTATCCCCAAAAATCTACCTTTTTCTTTCCACTCTCATTTTTGTACAGAAGGTCTGGTTTGATTCTTGGGTCTTTAACTGCATATTTGTCAGACAGAAATTGAGCAGCATATTCAACTGATGAACGTATAATCTGCGGCTCTAACAAGTTATATGATTCATGTACCTTGAAGTGGTACAGAAAAAACCTTGCTTAATGACTTCAAATTTGAGGCCAAAACCTGTCCATTCTTCAGCATTCCTCTTCAGTGAGAATAACAAAAACAAATGATTTGACACAGCACTTAGATGATCATTTCCATTTTGTTTAAGAATGTAGTTGTTTTTATTACAATGCAGTATATGCATTCCAGGAGACCTTGCATTCAACAAAATTTTACCCTAAAAATAACAGCTTTTGAGAAAAACTACATGAGTGACAGACCACTCAAAACTATCTAACTTTAAAAATAGAATATTAACAAAAATAAACCCTGCTACTAGCATAGTTTTAAAAGTATGTTAAATTCCTAATGAATAAATACTAGTTAACACAGGTACAGTGAATATGAGTATTTATTACAGTAAGTAACAGCTTGATAGAAAGGGATGACTGGAGGGTTGAGATCACTGAGCTTCATAGCAACAAGGACAACATTTAGAAGCATCAGGAAAAGGCAAGCAAAGGCCACTTCCAAGGCAGAACAATGGTCAAGAGTGAGAATGTGGGGTGAATGCGATCATGACCTGTGTTCCTCTCTGCCTTCTTGTCCTCCACTGCAGAAGGACACTTTATGTTCAGCTGCTAGTACTTGGCCTTGCACTGGGAAAATCGTGTATTTGACATTTCCCTGCAATACTGCTATAAACAGAATGTTTGTGTCCCACAAAATTTATTTGTTGAAACCTAATCCCAACTATAATGGTATTAGGAGACAGGCCTTGGGTAGGTGATTAGATCGTAAGGATGGGATCCTCACCCACAGGACTAGTGACTTTATAAAAGAGACCCCAGAGAGCTCCTTTACCCCATCACCGTGAGAGGACACAGCAAGAAGATGACCTTATGAAGCAGGAAGCAGCTTCTCACCAGACACCAAATCTGCCAGCACCTTGATCTTGGACTTCTCAGCTTCTAGAATTGTAAGAAGTGAATTTCTGTTGTCATTAAAGTATTCTGATATAGCAGCCCACGTGGACAAAGACCAATATTAATTATGTTGAATACTTTGAATTTTAGAAATGTACATTCTACCAGAACACACTGTATCTGCATTTGAAAATTTTTTGAAAATGCTAATACCGTATAGATTTGTCTCAGGAACTACTTGAAAGAGCAGTCCCTAAATGCAGAGGACTTTCATAAAGCATGTCCCTCTGTATCTGTGAACTTCGCATCCATGGAGTCAACCAACCAAAAATTGAAAACAGTATTTTGGATCCATGGTTGGTAATCCTCAGAGGCCGACTGTATGCATTGTTCTACACCATTTTACATAAGGGTTTTGAGCATCTGTAGATTTTGGAAACCATGAGGGATCCTGGAAAGAGTCCCCCAAGGATACAGAAGGACAACTGTACATCAGAATTCCCTAATGGACTTTTAAAAGGCACGTTCCCTTAAGCCAACCCAGGACCCTTGAAATCAGAATATCTATCAGCAGATCCCAAGAATCTTTATTTTGTCAAGACATCCAGATGACTCTGATGCTCTCTAAAGTTTGAGAAGCAGTGATATATAGTTTCCTTGCCAGATAATATAAATGGACATAGTAGATAATAGTCGTCTACTATGCAGGTGGTACTTAGAATCCGATACAACCTCATGACACACTGGAGGGAGGAAGGCATTGCAGGAATAGGCATGCACGGGCTACCTGATACTTCCTGATGCTTCCCCAAAACCATTGATCTGAAATGTGCATCTATTCCCTGACAGAGCATTCATGTCTTATATTCGAGTCTTTAATTCATTTTGAGTTGCTTTTCATGTACAGGGCAAGACAGTGGGTTCAGTTTCATTCTTTTGCATGTGGCTGTCCAGTTTTTCCACCTCCATTTGGTGAAGAGACTATTCTTTAACCTTTGTTTATTTTTGGCTCCTTTGTCATAAGTTAATTGGCCATATGTGCATGAGTTTATTTCTGGGCTCTCTATTCCGTTCCATTGATCTAGGCATCTGTTTTTATGCTAATACCATGCTGTTTTGATTACTATTGTTTATAATATGGTTTGAAATCAGAAATGTGATATCTCAGCTTTGTTCTTTTTTCTCAAGATTGCTTTGGCTACTCGGGGTCATTTGTGGTTCCATACAAAGTTTAAGATTGTTTATTTCGGTGAAAAATGCCAATGGAATTTTTATAGAGATTGCATTGAATCTGTAGATTGCTTTAGGTAATATGTACATTGTAACAATATTAATTCTTACAATCTGTGAGCACAGGATATCTTTCCATTATTTAAGTTTTCAGTTTCTTTCATTTATGTCTTATATTTTTCAGTGTACAGGTCTCCAATTTCTGGTTAAATTTATTTCTAGGTATTCTTTTTGATGCAATTGTAAATGAAATTGTTTTCTTAATTTCTCTTTTTGAAAGTTCATTATTAGTGTATAGAAACATAACTGACTTTTGCATGTTGATTTCGTATCCTTCAACTTTGCTTAATTTGTTTAGATGTCAGCAACAGCAACAGTTTTCAGTTGTGTCTTTAGGGTTTTCTAGATATAAATGTCATCTGCAAACAGAGACAGTTTTATTTCTTCCTTTCTGATTTGAATGCCCTTTATTTCTTTTTTCTTACCTGAATATAACTTTCTAATATTACCCAGGGTGTTGAGTCATACAAATTAAACTATCACTTCAGGTATAATTGTTCTGGTAGCTTAAAAACCTTAATCAGCTGAACATTTGGAAATTTTTAATCCTTTCAAAAAAATAGCAGTTATCATCCATCTGAAAGAGCCACACTTGGCTGTCAGAGTGTCTAACCTTTCTAATATTTCCTCCTCTTACTGCTACAGGCATTTTCTTGTCTTAAGCAGATGATCTGACTCCAAGATAAAGGGGTGAAGGTGAGGTTGTAAGGACAAGCAGTCAAGCTTACCTCCAGTCTCATTCGGGATGTGCAAAATTACATGACTGAATGGTTTTTGTTCCAGTTGAACTAGAAATGAGATTAACAAAATAACCGTTTCTACTGCTATCTGAAAAAAAATCTTGCCTAGAGGAAGCTCAATTCTTATTGAGCCTAAAATAAGTCATTATTTAGCTGGAAAGAGCACCCACAAGGGCTAGCTAGCACTTATATTTATAAATATGCATCTAAGACATCTGTTTATTAAAGCCAAGGTATTCAGCCTTAAAAATTTCCAAATGCCCTTATGCCTATAACTGCCTACCTTTCCTCATTTATGAAATTTAGAAGAAATATCCATAAAAGATGAATTTCCTGCTACCCATTTTGTGACCACCAGATAAGGAAGGAGGGCAATAAGAATCTGAATTTAATGACAACCCAGTGGAGTCAGGAACAGTGACTCCATTTATTTAGAGGAATGAAGAGGGAGCATAGGCATGCAAAATTCCCAAGTTGGTAAGCTCCAAGGAGTATTTAACACAAGATTCTTAGAACTGGCAGTTGATATCGATAAAGCCAGATATCCCACTGTTGCCGATGGTGGGCCAAGCCTTGATAGCACTGCATTCACCTCAGCACTGTAAGGCTGGTGGGCCATGCTGATGTGTAGCTATCATCAGGAGTCCTTTCTGGACCTTAGAGACAATCCAGAGATGTGGGAAAGATGGCATGGGATGTCAGCAACAGCGAGGTGAAAACAGAACCAGGGACACACCACTTTGGAAAGCCTCACATGAACCTCTGGGATTATTTGTGGTTTATTCAAAAGCAGAGACAACTGGATTCAGAGGTCCAACCACAGGAGCACTAGGTTGGTCAATGAACAAGAGAAACAGTGTAGAGGAAACATCTCACAGGTGCTTGGCTACCTCCTATGGGAAAAGAAAACCAGATTACCAGCAATATACCATCTCTTCAAGTCTATGTCCTTCAAATTTAGAAGAGTCTCAAATGTATAAGAAAAAGTACGCCCCAAAGAAATCTGCATTGAGATATTTTAGTGATAGTGCAATGGTTGTGCTTTTAAAATCTGTTTTCTGAGGACCCAAATTCATCAATAAATTATTGGTATATGCACACCTAGAAATGGATCTCTATGTACTGACTTGAAAAATGTCTTTGATACATTGTGAAACGAAAAAAAATCAGAAGAAATACCTACAGTTCTGCTTATTAAGCAGTTAGGTCCAACTTAATCGCGATATACTCACAGTGCTGCCTTTAAAAATTTAAAATGTCTGTGTGGTATTCATGCTGTCTTAATTTACACTTCTCAGATTACCGGTTGGAGCTGATCCCATCTTTTCATGATGTTACCAGTTACCTGATGAGCAGGCAGGTTTCTAACCAGAATGTGTAAGAAGTATTAAAGGGAACAAGGAGGGGATAAAAAAAAAACTTTGCAGATGGCAAAGTTGGGTAGCAGCCAGAAGTCAACATTTTCTTGTAGAATCCAAATGGCTTGAATTATGGGTCTTTTTCCACCCAGCTAGTGTAATATTCACCTTAATTTGTGTCTGCGTGTATGTGTATGTGTATGTATATATATAGGCCTCAAGGTCCGTAGGCCACATCTTCTTCATTCACGCATTCACAGACACCTAGTTGTTTCCGTATCTTAGCTATTACAATGATGCTGCAGTGAATGTGGGGGTAACAGGTATCTCTTTGAGTTCCTGTTTTCATTTTCTTTAGATAGACACTCATAAGTGGGATGCTGAATCATTTGGTATTTTTTTTTTTCATTTTTCGAAGAACCTCCATACTGTTTTTCATAGTGGCTATACCAGTTTTATCATCCTATCATGACCTTCTTTGCTCTTGTTACCGTTTTTAACTTAAAGTCTATTTTGTCTGGTGTAAGTATAGCTTCCCCAGCTCTCTTTTGGTTCCCACTTCTATGGGGTATCTTTTTCCATTCCTTCCCTTTGAGTTATGGGTGTCCTTTAGCTAAAGCGAGTGTCCTGTAGGCAGCATATAGTTGATTGTTTTTTATCCACCAGCTACTCTGTCTTTTGCTTTTTAAACAATTTTGTCCTTTATACTTTATGCTACAGTGAAGCAATGAACACATCACCACCTTTCCAGCATGAGTATTCTGAATCTGACCTTATGCTTACTTTGACCACAGTGTTGTATGTTTTCATGTTTTCGTGTTACTAATTAGCATCCTGTTTCAGCTGAGAGGACTCCCTTCAGCATGAATTGTAAGGCAAGCTTAGTGATGAATTCCCTTCACTTGTGTTTATTAAGGAAAGTATCTGTCCTTCATATCTGAAGGACAACTTTACTGGGTAAAGTATTCTTCATTGACAGTTTTTCTTTTAAAACATTGAATATATCACCTCATTCTCCTCTGATGGTAAGTCCTCTGTCACAAATCCACCAGTAGCCTAAGGGGCTTTTCTCTTAGGAGAGATTTTTTTTTTTTCTGTTGCTGCTTTTAAAATTCTTTGTCTTTGATACTTTTTAAACATGTCTTGGAGAAGATCGTTTTGGATTGGAATTATGGAATAACTATTAGCTTCATGAACTTGGATGCCCAAATCTCTTCTCGGGTTTAATCGCTCAGTAATGGTTCTTTTAAAAAGCTTTCTGCCACTTTCTTCCCCTCTTCTTCTGCCTCTCCAGTAAGATGTTTTTTTCCTTTTTATGGTGTCCTGTGAGTCCCATAGTCTTTCTTCCTTCCTTTTTATTCTTTTTTTCTTTTTGCTCTTCTAATTAGATAATTTCATTTGATTTATCTTCTAACTCACTGATCTTTCTGTTTGGTCAAGTCTGCTGTTGAAATTATTGAATTCTTTAGTTCAGTCATTGTATTCTTCAGCTCCAAAATTTCTCTTTTTTTTCTTTTTTTGGCTTTTATGTTTTCTTTTTTTTAACTTCTCATTTTGTTCCTATATTGTTTTCCTGATATTGTTTATTTGTAGGGTTTTTCATAGTTCTCTGAGCATCTTTAGAATAATTATTTTGAATTCTTTGTTGGGCACTTCCTAGATCTGCACATCCTTAGGACCAGTTACTGGAGGTTGACTGTATTCCTTTGGTGGAGTCATGCTTCCCTGATTCTTTCTGATCCCTGTAGTCTTACATAGCTGTCTGTGCATTTGAAGACAGTCACTTCTTCCAGACTTTATGAACTGAATTTATTAAGGGAAGACTTTCACTTGCAGATAGGGGCATGCTAGGGCATACTGTGACCCTGGGTCTAGTGGCACAAGGGCATATAATGGCACCAAGCCCACGAGGGTATGATGGCTCTTCAGCTCAGGCCACCAGGGTTCACAGCAACAACCACGTGGTCCTTGGTGAGCACTGTGGGTTGATAGTGGCTATAGGGGCCCAGGAGTTCTCAGGGCATCTCCAGGTTCAATGGCTAGAGATTGGGACAGGTAGCAGTGGTGGCCAATGATGGTAGGTTGCATACACTCTGCTGCAGTGGCCAGCTGCAGGTGCCTGTGTAGTGGCAGGGGCCAGATGCAAATACACTCGTAGTGGTGGCAGCCAGAGTAGGCAGGAAAGACTGGGGCCAACAAAAGGCTCACTGGCAGCTGTGAGGACCCAGCTGTCAGCATGTTCTCCCATGACTGCACAATCTGCCGCTGGGCGTTGCACTGCATTGAGGGCTGGTGACAGGAATTTGTCTGGGGTGTGCAGCTGGAAAGCCTACAAATGAGTATGATAGCACAGACCAGTGACAGAAGACAGGGCCTGACCCAAGCCATAAGCATCTGAAGGGGCCCTGGCTGTCAGCATGCTCTCCTGTGGCTGTCCAATCTCCCCCAAGGTGTTCACACTGTAGTAGAGGCTGGTGACAAGTGTCAGTTCAGTGGCATGCAGCTGGAGGTACAGCCATCAGTGTACACACAGCAGTAAAGCTCAGCCACAGAGGTCTAGGCTAGCATCCTGCACTCAAACAGCCATAAAGTCCTGATTTGGTTTCTGGTACAGTTTCCAAGTTCTGATGCGGGGTGGGGGAATGGGGGTGAGGAGTGGGGCGGGAAGTGAAGGAGTGGGGTGAGACTCAGGCAGCTGGTACTGGCAAATGTGAACCACCAGGGCAAAAACTGATGACATCCGCAGGAGGTCTGTGGCAGCTGGGCTGGCGGTTGGTTCCTTCTCCAGTGGTGAAATCTGCTGGGTTTATCTGTAGAACAGGTCATTACGCACCACGATTGCTCCCACTGCATGGCTGCTCTTGGTAGCTGGCTTTTCTTCCTTGTTTGTAGCCATCTCTATACATCTCAGATAACTGTAGCAGGCCCTTCGTGCAGGGCCTAAATGACTGGAAAAGCTGGTCACTCACCCTGCAAAGTTGGTGGCTCAATCTGCCCTTCTATTCCTGGAGAGAACTGTTTGGGAGACGGGGTGATACTGGAAAAATGAAGCTGTCTTCCTTGTCTTCTTATGCAGTTATTCTTGTGTTTTGTTGTTGTTGTTGTTGTTGTTCCACTGTGTTGCTAAACTTTAAGTGGACTCCCAGAGTTGTTTTTGTCCTGGGCTGGCCCAGTGACTGGATATTTAATTATTGATATTTGTTGGAGGACTAAGACTAAGGACCTACATCACCATTTTGGTGATGTCACCTATTCTTACTATTCTATAACCTACTTTTTCACTTGATATTATTTTTGTGAAGACATTTCAAAGCCAATAAATACAAATTTATATAGATGTGTATATATATTTATATTGATATTATACCCCAAATGCTGCTAACCTTTGAATTCCCAGTTTACTTGAAGTGGTTTTTTTGGCCTCTCTGTAGACAGTGGTTGACATATGACAGTTTTGTTTCTTCCCTTCTGATTCTCAGCCTTTTATTTTATTTTGTTTTATCAATGACCCACAGTATGAATCTATAAACTTGGTATTATAGTACATATACTTGCTATCTCACTTTTTAAAAAGTGCTTCTAACACTACCACTATACGTAAATGTTTGCAGATTTTTGGTAGATACCTTTAATAGATTAAGAAAATACACTTTTGCATTACTAATTTCTATAGATATTTTATAATTAATTTAGAATTTTGATGTTATTTTTATGAGTATATTTATGTGATCATGGTTTCTTTCCTTTAATATATTGCTAATAAAAATATAAAATACATTAATAGGCTTTTCTGAAGTTAAACTGAAACTGCATTCAGTTGTGATTTTGGTACTTTTTTTATATTTAGTTACTAATAGACATTTTTAGGATTAGCACCTATGTTCTCTAGTAAGATTGGCTTATAATTACTTTCTTCATGAATTCTTGTCTGTTTTTTCTTATTAAAAATTATATTAGCCTCATGAAATAATTTTAGAAGTATTTCTTCTCTGAACTCTGAATGAATTAAAATAAAATTGGGATAATATTATTATTACATATGTGTTAGAACTCCCCTGAGTCTGCTGGGTTTTGTTGTCTTTTATGGTTTGGGGCATGCAGGGGTAGGGAAGAATATGCATTTTTACTAGTATAACTTTTTTTAATGATAATAAGTCTATTCAGATATTTTATTGTGGCTTTAGCTAATTTTCTAGGTTATATTTTGGCAAATTATGTTTCCCTATGAAATTTTTCATTTACATTTTCAAATGTATTTGCTTGAGATCATTTAATTTGATGAATCTAAGTTTACATCATTCTCATTGTTAATATTAGTCATTTAAATCTTCATTTCTTTGTTCTTAAGCATATTTGCTAACAACTTTTCTATTTTCAATGTGTTTCAAAGACCAACTGTTGTGTTTTGTTGATCCTTTCATCAGTTTATCCTCTTAGCTATATTATGCTTTACAT
Source organism: Cynopterus sphinx (assembly GCA_030015415.1). NCBI lineage: Eukaryota > Metazoa > Chordata > Mammalia > Chiroptera > Pteropodidae > Cynopterus > Cynopterus sphinx. Next base: position 45,907,939 of record CM057389.1, on the reverse strand, counting down.
TCTACTTTTTTGTAGTTAATACTGTTCTTAGTTTCTAACTTCTTGATTTAGACATGACTCATCCATTTCTCATCTTCACTCTTCGCAACATGAGCACTTAAGGTCATAAGTTTCTTAGAAATGTATTTAGTTTTGATTTGGTTCTAATTTTACCTCAGCATCCTTTTTAACCCACAAGTTATTTAGAGTCTGTTTTTAAATTTCTAAAGGTAAATAGATTTTGTCACTGCTTTCTAAATTTAATTACACTGTAATCAGAGAACATTTGTTTGACATCCATCCTCTGACGTTTGTTAAGACTTGTTTTGTTAGCCTGGTATTGAGTTAATTTTCAAAAAAAAAAAATCTGTGTGTTCTTGAGAAGGAAATCTGATCTTTCAGTTACTGAGATGTAACTGAGAATTTATAATTTACAATCCTTATGATATCGTCGATTTTTCCCATATATATTATGGTGCTCATATATTGGATACATTCAGATGGATAGTATTTATATCTTCTTTATAAATCAAACATTTTCTCAGTATATTAAAAAGGCAGCCAGATGGTGTGTAATTTTTCACTTAATCTGTTTTCCATCTAACATTACATCCCCATCTTCTGTGTCCTATATCACCACTTCGAAGCCCTGTTTCTTTTTTCAGAGAACAGATTCTCCCTGGCATACAGCAGGTGCCATTACCTGAGAGTGATGTTGATACAGAGAATTTAGAGTCTTTATTCGGATTTTCATAAGATCTCTTTGTTTTCTTGTTATTACCTTTTCACTCCCACCTTCCATGCTCCACAGTAATACCAATCCCTGAGCCAGTCCTGGGCTTTTGTGGAGATCATGAACTGGCATTTCATTGATACCCCACACCTCCTCTCTAGCTGGTGAGATCTGAAATTTTTCTGATCAGCTAAGTCATTTACCATTTCTCAGTTTGCTTTTCATCTTTATATTTTATTGCTCAGGTCTATAGCTAGTTTCATCAAAGATAGTGTTTTCTCTCAAGTTCCCCTTATTTTGGAGGTGATTGCACAGGAGGTGTGGGATGGAAATATCTTTATCCCCATCTGGAAACAAGAAGTTCTGTCAATATAGAAGAGCATTATTAGTTAAGTCAGGATCTATTATGTGGAAGTCGGTTAAAAAAAAAAAAACTTCTGTACTTTTATTCTCTAAATAAAGCATGAACATGCTTTTGTATAGAACCATCAAATAAAAACCAAATCTGGAGCTAGGTAAGCAAAGACTTTATTCAAAAGGATTATTGCAAATGTGGGGAAAGAGACTATTGCAATAGAGAGTCTATGCCAACTTGAAGATCCGTAAGTCTCAAAAGTCAGACAGAAAAAGGGTTTTCTTTTATGGAGAAGAATGAACAAGGCTACAAAGAACCAGGTATGTGGAAGTGGGATGGACAGGTGCAGGTGGCCTGAACAGACAACAAATCAGAGAATGTTTCACCATGGTATCAGCTGATGCTCAGGAGGGACTATTATGAAGGGGTTGTATACCATCTCAAGCAGAGGACAGGGAAACGTTCATGGGTCTGGCAGAAATAGGAAAGCTTAACTAACACTTGATCAAGTCAAGGTATCAGGCATTTTATCCAGATTGATTGGTGGGGACAAACAGTTCAGCTAACTATTTAAAAGGCAAAGGCTCTGAAAGATGCCTCCTACTCTTCTTCCCTTCACCTTCTCCAGGTAACTAGTACTCATCATTCAGTATTATGCACAGGCAACACCTCCCCTGGGAAAGTGTCTCAAAACACTTACAAAAATGTAGTTGAAAAGTCCTCATGTGTCTTCTCTCTGTAAAGTAATATCTGCCTAGTTCTTGAGAGCAGAGCCTTGTCTTCCTCATCATTGTATGCTCAGCATAGAGCTAAATGGCTGAGACTCTGTAGACACTCAGTAAACAGCGAATGGGTGAGGGTGGTTACCATAGCTGTGTCTTTTGAAAGTCAGCCTTTCTCATAGACAACTGAGAATCAGAACAATCTCCAGATTCTCTAGATTGTTCAAGAGATGATGATCCAGTTGCTTGATTATCTGGCCTCTCCCTTGGAGGCTCCCTCACCGGTCTTTACCATCAGGTGGTGATTAATGTGGAAGAAAATAATATGCTGATTTCTCTTTAATCTTCTCAGCTGCTTTGGAAAAATGCTTTCAGTAAAAGGGTTGAAAATTACTTTTTTAAAAATTGAACAGTTACCTTGTTTTATGTACTATTTTCTATACTCACCTACAAGTCAGTATAACTGATCAGTGAGAGGTAATTGTAGTGCTAAATTGTCAAGAGGGTCCTTTTTCCAACTTTCTGGGTAAAAAAAATTGAGGTGAATTTGAGAAAGATTTTTCTAGAGAAATGTAAACTTCTATACTCAGAAAAGCACATGGAGTTTGGCAGAATTATAGCTTAAAAGGTGCTTGGAAATCATGTCATTTAATCACTATATTTGTAATTAAGAAAATTTGGGCTCTGAAATGTGACATATCTAGCTTTAGATAGAACCGGGAAGTAGCCCTTTCTTTTATTTCCTAAGCTGAGAATTTTTTTCACTAAACCAAAAATGTTTTGTTTGATTTCTTTGGATAATACATAGTAGAATTCTTGAGCCAGAATCTGAAAAAGGAAATGCATAACAGAATCTGAAGTGTTTTTCATTAAGTATTAAACCCTAGAAAAGAGCCAGAGTTTTAAAATGTAGCACTATCAGAGTGTTGTTAAAACACCAAATGGAATACTTCTGAATATAGCAATCAAATATCACGGAGAAATTATCCATGTTAAAACCAGAAATCATCAGAAGAGGGTGGAGGGAAATCTCTCTCACTTCATGAGATGCGGCACAGGGGCTCTTCCCTTCAAATATACCTAGTAATGAATATCCCAGTGACACACCAGGTGATCTCTGATTATTTCTATCCAGTCTGCAAAGTTAACAGCTAAAAATGGTAACTTGATTCTCAGATGGATGTATTTTAAGCTAGCAACACATAGTGAAATATTATAACTTCTCCAATAAACTTGCTTTGTGGCTGCTAAGTTTTTGGTGCCCCTACTGGAGGAGGCAGGTCCCTTTTCTTAATATTTATAAGTCTTTGAATGTTCACCTAGAGAGTAGGAATTAACGTAGTATTGACTGTTCTATATGAAAAAGGTGGTGGTATGTAGGTGCCACGAAAAGATGCAGGATGTCAGAGGTAGATGCTATGGACTGCCTTATTTCTCCTGGTTGGACCAGCATAGTTCTACATTTTTCATTCCAAACCACAAAGTTCCTAGACCCTAAATCACCTTGAGCCACCCTGGCCTGATAATGCTGAGAGTTCCCAGTCCTCGCTGAGCATAACATTATCACATGACCTAAGCGAAACAGCAATTACCCTGAAAAGGGGAAACCCAACTCCTGGCCACCCAGACCTCACTAGCACTACAGCTGGACCCTGCTGTTCTCCTGTTGAATATAAACCGTTTCACAGAACGCCAACTTCAGATAAGATCGCTCTCTATCATGAAATAAGATGAAACAAGACCAGTGTGATCATTACTAAACACAGACCCAAAAAAGACATTATCCAAACCAGAAGAATGGCCAAATATCCCTTTTCGGGGGGGATTGGTAAAAGTGACCTCGGCTTTTTTTTTTTTTTAATGTCAATTACAGCTTTAGCTCCATGTTATTTCTCCCACCTTCTAAATAAAATTAACATATCCAGTAATAGAATCACCCCTCTTTCAGGTAGGATTCAGTCGAGGGTAAAACTCCACTTTCTTAAAACCTTCTCAAAACTATCTAACATGAGCCCAAATCCCCTAACACTTTCTTACTGAAAACACCCCAAGTTGCAATAAGTCAGCAAACCAAACTTCTTGACTACCCCTATGTTCCAAGTCTTTGACTAATGGGCTTCAACAAGCCTTCCAAAGTGGTGAATGTACCAATTAATAGTTCAGGGAAATGTTAAGAATCTTTTCCTTCCCCAATGTGTGTGCTTTGTTTTGGTAAATGAGACTTACTATCCAATGATGACAGTCAGCCTTTAGCCTTGAAGAGAATTAGAGGGAAAGCTTGGGCACCAAAACCAAGCTTTCTCAGGCTTTCCCACCTTCACCCCATGTTATAGGAATAATGCCATGCAAAGAAGAGGACTCAGGCTACTAGTAGTGTCAACTGCTACTAAAATGTGTAAGCACTGCTTTTGCTTTGACAGATCTAATTTTATTTCAGTATGGGGCCTCCACTAATTTTTATGATTATTTTAATATCTAATTCACTGTTAGTGAATATATTTTCATCTTTCTTTAACAGCGAAACAAGAAACTTAATTATTCAAATGTCTGGGGCCCTTTGCTGGATTTATTAGGACTGTGCTTTAGGGACATGATGACTTAAGATGCTCCTGGGCTTGGAAAGAGAAGACAAGCTAGGCAAGATGAGCCCCAGGATTTTAATAGCCTACCAAATGCCTTTGGTTTATAGGAGACCACATTCTCTGGCCAAGTTTCCCTTCCTGCAGCCCACTGATATTTGAAATGTTGACAAGTCATAAGAAGTAGAGCAAGGACAAATGATACAGTGGTAAATAAGCATTTTCCTAGCTGTGTAGCTGAAGAGACCACTACAGTTATCAGAAAAGGAAGCAGATCTGTGATCTGAGAAGCAGCATATTCTATGATTTTGCTTAAAAGTAATAAGAATTAAAAATTACAGTCTTGTGAGTTGAGAAGTGGGATGAGTAGAAAAATTTAAGTGAACCATCTTATTGATTTCTTGTAAGAGAAATTAGAATTAGGAACCTAGAAAAGCTGTGAGGCAGTCTGGGAGAGAAAGGAAAGGGACACAAACACTGAGAAGGCCAGGTAAAGACAAAGGCAGAGATTGGAGTGATACAGCCACAAGCCAAGGAACACCTGAAGCCACCAGAAGCTGGAAGACACAGGGAAGGATCCTCTTCTTCAGAGGGAGCACGGCCCTGTGGACACTCCATTTTAGACTTCTGGCCTCTAGAACTGTGAGAGAATAAATCTCTGCTGTTTTAAGCCATCTAGTTTGTTGCAATTTGTCATGGCAACCCTAGGAAACCAGTATAACAACCATACAAATGAGATATAACTAAAGTTTCTATGGAAGCAGACAACATAGGTAATCGACCTAAACTTGGTGGTCAGAGAAGCCTCCCGACAGTTTATAGATGAAGATTCTGAAAGAAGATTCTAGAAGGTTCAATGAGTTCAGATCAAAAGGATAATTTTAAGGGTAAATAAGAGGGTACTTTGCAGTGCATTAACATTTTATACTTGCTCATTTGTGAATTATGATTATGTAAATTAAATCAAGCAGTAGTTGACAACAAACAATATCAAGTTTTCTTACTCAGAAACCTGTCATGTGGTACATAAATGCTCTGCCTAATGAAGACTTTATCAGCCCAACAAAAAAAATGAGTAAATATAGAACAAGACTGTCCTCTCCCTTGCTTCTGTTTTACTTTGGGCAGTGGGGAGGCAGGCCATCTGTTGTCAAGCTTATGGAACACCTCAGATATCTTTCCATATCCAACTCCAAAGCTGCTGGAGGACATGACCACCCTCCAGTGACGCCTGAACAAGGTATACAATCAGCCATTGGCCTAAAAGGCAGGTGGGTGCTTCATGGAGGCTGGTTTCCTTTAGACCACTGCTCCTGACGATGTGCTAGGTTTTCAGGAGGCCCCTCCAGGTCATGCTACAGGGCTTGTCATTTCCATGGAATTTTCTGTGGGGTAAGGATTCCTATTTTAGCCTGTACTCCAGAAAACAACACAGTCTCATCTCCAGAGTGATTATTTATATTATATTAAATTCCTGTGGCTCTTTACCCTATGAACATGGCACTATTACCTCATCTCCACTGTCATTAAAGGATGACAGCAAACCTTAGTATCAAAAATTCATCTCTATAGAGAAAACTGACAGTTGCCAGATGGGAGGAGGATCAGGGAAAGGGTGAAAAGGGGAAGAGATTAAGATGTACAAATTTCTAGTCACAGGGATGTAAAGTACAAAACAACATTACTAAATTTGGCTGTGAATCATAGGGAATATAGTCAATAATATTGTAATAACTATATATGATGTCAGATGGATATTAGACTTATCAGGAGGATCATAAGATGTAAATGTCTAATCACTATGTTCTATACATGAAACTAATAAAATATAAGTCAACTAGAATCAAAAAATTAAAATTTTGATGAAATAAGCATGAAAACCAACACAATCAGAAAAAGAAAACTAATGGGTTTAGAGAAGTCGCAAAGATGACTTAAAGATTAGAAATATTTAACATTTAAAAATAAGTGAAAAACATCAACATGCTTTATCTTACAAAGGCAAGAAACCAGCCTTTCTTCACTAAAGAATAGAATAACAACAACAAAAAGGAAACTATGCTGCAGCGTAAGAGATTAAGAAAAATGTCTGCACTCTTGTTAAATGAGGATATGAGTTACGTTAGTATGTTGTCAACTCTCCTCTTTTAGAGACTTAAAAGATGTGGTTTAGTTACATCTATTGGGGACAGTTTGATTTAATCCTAAATGTACCCTTGCCCAAGGGCTGACAGATGGATCAAATGATCTCTCAGCATCCCTTCCAGCCCCACACTTCTGTTTTTCTATGATTGTTGGACTAGCCTGTCAGCTGAGTCAGACTTGCCCTTGCAAGTAGGCTGCTTGGGAAAAAAAAACACAACAGGTAGACTCTTTGTCCCCAAAATAAATGCCTCTCTACCCTGTTCCACATTAAATTATATGAGTAGAGGTGTATTTTCCCTTGAACCACAAAGTATGTTTAGTCTTCTAGAGTTAACAGAATGCAGACACTGACATCTACGTGGAGATAAAGTAACTCTACCTTATCAAATAAGGGCATAGCGGAGATGAAGATTGTACAACAAACCCAGGCTGAAAATGCAGGCAGAGGGAGTCCGAGCAGACAGACAGGACTGTACAGACAGACGGCGCCTTATTGAAGATGTAGCTCTAGGCTTGTACAATGGCTGGGGTGCGCCTCCCTCCCAGCTGAGTTCAGTCATTCTCTCCGTGAACATGGAGCTCCTGCCAGGTACAGACAAGGCACTGGGGCCACTACAGTAAGCCAAACGAACATGCTTTCTGCTTCCTGCAAAACATGGGATGCACACTGAATGTGCAGTGAACTGCTATGTGGGGCCTACACCCATGCAGTCGGTTAACGATTGAGTTAGTAAAATGCAGAAGGCACCATTCTAGGCACTGGAATGGATGGCAACCCAGTGGACAAATCCTGTGCTGTCATGGAGCTTACATTCTGGAAAGGGGGAGTTACGAAATGAAAGCAGAGCGAGGTGCCCTACGCTAGCTGACACGTGCTCCCTGAGCAGGTTCTGTCCACATGTGAAAGCTGAAGGGCATGTGTCAGAGGAGGGGACTGCTCCATTTAGAGACCAAACATTGTCAAGCGACCACAACTCGCTTGTACAGTACGATGAAGAGTAATTTATATCTTTTTCTTTATTATTCAAATATTTATCCAATAAATAGATTTAAACAATATCAAAATTATACTTCTAAATATGTTAAACTTATAAATTATGTAAACTTATAAATTATGACTGAATTCGATATGGACAGGATATAATTTGAAGACCGAGTTCAAAACGAAATAGGAGTTTTACACAAATGATGGAAGCATCGAGTCTAATTCTGAAATGTGTTTGGTGATTCTGAATGCAAGCAATGTGTTTGACATTGTGACATGGATCTTTCCCCACCTGCATCGAATGTGAATTACAGGTTGGTTCCTGCACTACAGGTGGATCTGTGGCAGCCCAGCAGTGTCTCCCACATCTCAGAGGGAACAGTTACTGATGTCCATGTTCCTCAGAATGGCTCCCGAGCCCTGTTAGCCTTCCTACAGGAAGCCAACATCCTGTACCAGTAAGCGTTTTTCATTGCCTAATTCATTTGTGCTAAATTGATCCGAATGATAGCTGTATATGGGCTATTTATTGAGTGTCAAGACAATGTTTCAGATACTGTTTACTGAACTGGGAAAACCAACATGAATATAACACAACTGTGTTTACCTTGGATGAGCTTATTAGTGTCATGGGGGAGGGGAGAGGAACCATACTGACATATGATGTCACCGTCACCACAGAAGGTTTGCCCTATGTGAGGAAAGGAGAGCAGCCTAGGAATGCCTAGAAAGTGGATAGGAAAGCGGGGACAGAAAAAGCTCTCTGAGGAGCTGCGTCAATTAGGCAAAGGATGAGACTCGGGACCTTGCAAGCCGAGGAGACAATGCAAGCAAGGGAAGAAGAAGCCTGGTATGTGAGTGGGGAACTGATGTAGTTCAGTGTCATTAGTATACGAAGTGCATACTGAAGAGTAGGAAGAAAAAATGCTGGAGAGGCGGTGGGGGTGAGGGACAAAGTTTGCAAGACTGATGTTAGCAGCTCAGGTTTTATCCTGTGGGTGGTGCTGCCCAGTTGGGGCATGGAAGTGAGATGACCACCTGTAACTGGGTGGAGGGGCAATCGGAGGCTATGGCCCTAGTCCAGGTAAGAGATGGTGAGGCCCTGAGTCATGACCGGAGTAATGGGGTCAGGAGAGCTTTCAGTAAAATAACTCAAAGGCAAGACCACCTGGACCTCATGCGTGGTTGGATATAAATGGAAAAGGAAGAAGTTGAGGGTGACGCCAAGTCTTCCAGTATGGGTGACTGAACAGACATGTTCCAACAGATTTGGATATTTTGAGGGGTTTGTTTGTTTTTAAGAAATAGAACAGTAAGGAAAGACACATAAAAAATCTGTGCTTAGGAGAGTTTAGTTTCTGCTGCGGCAAGGCTGTGAAGAGAGGAAGTTCTCTGAAGAGACTGGAGGATGTAGGAAGCTTATTTACAATGAAAGAGGGGTTCCAGCAGGTACGAGGGAAAAGGAAGTGGTGGGGAGCTGGAGAGTCGGTGCAGGAGCAGTGGGGAGAGGCGCAGTGTAGTGAATTTATGAGACTGGAGGGGGCAACTTATCTTTTGTTTAGAATCCTAGGATTTGAGGGTTGAGAGCCATGATGTAAATGACTAACATCTACTACCACAACTTTTTGGCAAGTTCTGGTACAGCCCAAACCAAAACAAGATCTTCAGTGATGTCTGGGATGGGCTCATGTCTCTCTGCGTCCACAGCGAAGATCCCAGTCAAGTGGAGAACTGGGCGAGGGGGTGCAAAGTGGCAGGGACATCCCTCCCTGGTCCACGCCCATACTTTCCTGCCAGAAAGATGACTATAGCTTTATTATTTTATCTGTGCTTCTAGAACTGGGTAGTCAGAGCTGTGTGTAAAACCATTCGTACTGAACACGTTTTAGTCATTGCTGTAGCTTTGATTCTCTGAATGCCTTGCAGGAAAGAGCTTGGTAATTATATATCTATAGGTGCTAAGTGACAACTCACATGCTGCATTAATTATTACTTGGTGCAAAAGAATATACCAGTTATTTTAACAACTCTCTATTTCCTGCCATTAAATTTAGGTCATGTGAAACTGAGAATAAAATATCACACTGTATGTCACAGGGAATAGACCATAAAAAATGAGTGTTTTAAACCACTTGTCTCCTCATGAAGAACAATCATTTAAAATTATTCATTTCGTGGGTCCCAAGATAATAACACATAAGAGTTGATTAAATTCCACGGGGCAGGTAGGTAGAGATCATTTTAATTGACTTTTATTGTATCCTAGGGATTCTCAAAAGATCATTTTCTCTGTACAACTGTACCTAATGTATAGCTATCGTCATCTTTAAAGCAGAGGTAGTGTGACCCCATGTTTCTGGTCCCTAGGTGATCAGTTCCTCTTAATGACATGACGGATAAGATGACTTATTCTGCCATTAAAACTTTCTATCATTTTGTAAATTAAGTACTTGTAAAAACTGGTAGTGGAATTTCAAATTCTGAGCTCTCCCTCCTTCCCTGCCCAGAAACTTTGAGGAAATGGTTTTGTACTAAGTGATGACATCACTTTAGAAAGTTCTTAATAGCTCTGGTCATTATAATATGAGTGCACACAACTGGGGCAGAAATGATAATCAGCTGTACAGAACTAAGAAAATACATCACTTACAAAAACCATTTTGGGGCACCATTTCCTGACCTTCTCATCAATCTTCTAGCTTCCAGTCAACTACTTGACAAGGAAAATGGGCTGGAGCTGCCACATCACAATTATTTTAATTTTCCAGGTTGGTCTCTTAGGGCCTGTATAAAGCTATCGAACAGAGACCCTGTGTTAGTTTGCTGTGGCTGCCATAATAAAGAACTACAGACTGGCTGGCTTACAAGACAAATCTATTGTCTCACGACACTGAAAGCTAGAAGTCTGAAATCAAGGTGTTGGCAGGGTTTGTCCCTCTGAGAGTTGTGAGGGGAGGGTCTGGCCCAGGACTCCCTCCTTGGTTTGTATGTGACCATCTTCTTCATGTTGTCATATTATTTCCTTCTAAACGTATCTGTCTTTCTGTCCTAATTCTCTCTCCCCCCACTTTTTACAATGATTATTCTATGAAGAGCTGCCAAACAAACGGACGTATCAGCATCAGAACTGATGCTGCATGAGAGGGACCGCTCTTATCTTGTGTGGAGACCACTTATCTGCACTTGTTTATATTTAGAAGGTCTGTCCACTTGAGAAATACTGCAAAAGCAGTATATTGCAGCTCCATTTTTTAAACATTCTGAAATTTTTTATACCTTTGGAAACTTTTTATGTTTATGTATTTTATCTCCTGAAACTGAAAATTCAGGAGGAGATTCTTATATGGATTGCTGGCTCTGGCAAATCTATTTACATTTTTTTTTAAAGTTTTCCTAAGACCATCTGTCCATTTCTCCTGGCTATGTTTTGCTGTCCCAGGAAACTATCTGAAGATTGCCCGCAGGAAAAGGAATATGTCGACAGTTTATGACAAACCAGCTCAGCCTAATCAGACTTGCATCTTTCCTGACCATCCAGCATTATCTCAACACAGGAAGTCTGAACATTGATATAAAGGTTCATTTGATTCTTAAGACCTACGCTGGTGATAGTTTAAGGTTTTTTAGTCCAGATAAGCCTACTTTCCTCTGTAATTTCTTTCCTTGAGGGACGAAAGCACTGACACAGATTGTGTTTAGACCGACAGTCTAACATTCCATTCACATTTTCAGCTATTGCAAGTAGCTACCGAGAGAGTTTACCACCTTTGTGTCACCTCTACCTTCTCTTGATATTTAATGTTTATATCTTTAAAGTCAAAAATTGAACAGTAAGCCTATGATAAAGTATTTGCCACAATGGGTACAATATCTAGGAAATAACAAATGAAGAACTCAAAAGTCCTATGCCCAGCACGACCCTAAGTAAATCTGTTTTCTTCGTGGACTAAAAAATATTTATTTCAGTAATTCAAGATAATTTTTTTTTATTAAGTGGCTTATATAGGTCAACTTTGAAAGTTAAAGATGCCATTACATGTTTTTGTATTAGCTTAAAAAAACTTAAACCACTAACCAACAGGTTATTTTGGAAGATAAAATATGAAAGCAAAGCATTTTAGCCACCTGCCAAGCCCAGAAAAATCAGAGTGGCTCTTCAACATCTTTAAGCATTCAAAGAGAGTGCCTTTTCATGGTGCTCTGGTTAGAAGTGATGGGTGAGCACTGGGGAGATGAGCATGTGTCTAGCCCAGATGTCTCATCGAGGACACTAATGAAGCCAGCTGGAGCTGGTTCCACACCCTGCAGTGACCTTGGAGTCCCTCACCCTAGCCTCAGCCTTCAAATTCCAAATGCAGTCACTTTGATTGGCTGAGCTGGTCTCTTCTTGGCAGTCTTCATACTGGCAGACAGTGAAATTTTTATTAAGTGGCTTATACAGATTTGCTTTTTCCCACTCTGGGTATTTCTTCCATTTCTTCTTGAGGACTGTAGCTTGTTTCTTCCATTTCACTCTGAATGTTGGGTCAGGTGTGCTTGGTGATGAACTTAGAAACATCTCTCAGTGATGAAAGGGATAGGAACCAATAGAAAAGGCAATGAGGCTAGAGCAAAGGAGGAAAAGAGCTTGTTTCATTTTCCATAAGGTCACACTGGATTGAAGTCTAAAGACTGGGATTAGGGTATCACGTTCCAAGTTCAAATTTGATTATGCTCTTACTACTAGAGTGATATTGGCCAGACCTTCATCTTTTGAGCCTGTTTCCTTATTTATAAAACGGAGATAACAATAAAATCTACCTCATAGGGTTATTACCTAAGATCGTATGTGTAAAATATAAAGCAGGGTTCCTCACATCTGGCAGGTGCTCCATAAATGTAAGTGTTCACACCCATCATTCAGTTCCTGTAGCTGCTCAATTAGTGTTAGTTACTATTATTTTGGAACACCTGCATGTAATTTTACATTTTTGTATTTACTACACTGTTTAACACTTTTTATTTCCTGAAAAAAGAACATTTTTCCAACATTTGGTATTTTTAGAAATGTCAATCTTTGCTGTCCTTTGTAGATTCACAGTTGTCTTTTGGCATTGCCCAGTTTTTAGGTTATCTCTACCTAATTTTCATCCTATCATTTCAAATTCAGGATTCTCATAGAAGATCTCCAGAAAGCACTGGAACAGGGAAGCAGTTGGCGACCCCCAAGAAATCGAAGATCCCTCTCTGAATACAATTATGAAGTTTATCACTCCTTAGAAGAAGTATGTAATCACAGGACATTTTCTTTTTTTACAAATGCATCTTTATCATTTAGATTAAGAATTGGGAAAGAAGCACTAAGACAGAGGCAGGCGACTATATGAAAAACACATATCGCTCTAATGGTATCTAGACCCCTCAGTTTAGTCCTCACTTCCGTTAAGCCTTTAACTGCTATAGAAGTAGCAAAATTTGAATTTTATCTGCTTTACCCAACCCACACAGGAAGTACATTAAAAGAACAAGGCAATATTGTTACAATTGTAAAGACCTTAACTAAAGTCTGGTGCGCCTGATGATGGAGGGTAGAGCCAGCCAGAGTTGAGGGCAATGATTTGGTTGAGAGGTAAAGTGAACTTAAATTCTTGCTTCAGCCCCTCTGTAAACCTGAGACTTCCCAAAGGCCATGCCTCATCTGTGGCACCTCTGGGTTTATTAACATGCTGTCATCTACTCTACCCGGAAAACACAGCAACCTCATTCCTACTACCCCATCCTTTACTATTCACCTGGACAACAACTAGTTATTCCTCAAATCTTGGCTTAAGCAAAAAGATAGCTGTTTCTACTCTCCCAGACTGGGTCAGAACTCCATGCCCCACTTCCAACCCCAGCATGCTGTATGCACCCATAGCACATGGATGTATGACTATGTGATTAGTGATTTTCTCTCCTAATAAGCTGCAAGCTCCAGGAGGGTAGGCCATTTCTTTCTTATCCATCACTCTGTCCCTAGTGGCAAGCAAATAGAAACCCTAAATAGATAGTTGATGACAGATTGAATAAATGAATGCATGTATACATTTTCCATGCTTCCCCTGAATTGAGCAAGTGATGCCAAATTCAGAATTAATGAGATCTGTTATATTTGTATATTTTTAAAAGAATTTTTGGTCCTAATCATAACAGCTTTCTTATTTCTACATATTTTATGTTACAACAAGAAAAGGTTTTAGATAACTTAGCACATAGAAGTACCATTAACTTGCACTACAAAAAGTAAATTTCCAAATATCTATATAGTTATGAGTGTGTGTGTGTGTGCACGCACACACAAATGTGTACATTAGACTAAAGAATAGGAAGAAAAGAAAACATGGGTACTTTCCAAAATCTATTTTTCAGCACAGACTCTTTTACATTATGGAACAGTAGGACACTTTTCTGTGACTTCCTTACTCCTCACGGGGCTTTTAAGTCAGAAATGTCACCCATCTTTCTAAGTGCCTTATTCATCTCTCTTGAATATACCTTCTCCTGATGACAGATAACTGTGTGTAAATGGATCAATGCAAATATATTGCTATTACTGGAGAAATTATTCAGACTATGCCCTCTGATGTGTGGCTCAGTAGAATATCTTTAAATGCAAAAAATAACGCCTTCTTCTTAGCATCTTCTGTTCAGTGGCAAGTTACAACATATTAGACTTTAATAAACACTTTCAAGTAGTTTGGATGGTTTTCCTCAAGCCAATTTCTTTCATTTCCTCTTAAATACTGGGGGGGAGATGGAAATAAATTTGTTTTCAAAAGTTACCCAGGACACATTGATTAATTTTCTGTAAAACTCTGCCATCAAGATATTAATGATAAATGGTAGTAGCAGGTATGCTTTAAAGATAGAACAATATAAAGACATGATGCCAGTATTTACAAAAGCGTAAAAGAAAATGTAATTTTAAGTATCCTGAAGAAAATTAAAATAGAGAATTGGTTTTTTATTAGTTCTGTATTCCATGCATGCTCTTTTGAGTTCTGAGACCTATTGTTGCTTTTTGTTACCTTTTGTTCTCTAAAAGCTCTATAATTATGAGAGTCTGACATGGTTTTTATTTATTTGCTTTTAGATTCAAAATTGGATGCAGCATCTGAATAATACTCATTCAGGGCTCATTCACATGTTCTCTATTGGAAAGTCATATGAGGGAAGACCTCTTTTTGTTTTAAAGGTAAAAATATAAAAATTTTTAACTATTTACTAACCATTTATTTTTTCTAACTTTGATCTATGGGGAAGAGAAAATGGTCTGTCATAGTGTCTCATATTTAATATCACCTGATATTTTTAAATTTTCCCTTAGGTTTTTAGGTCATATAGAACTTTTGCCATTGAGTAGTCCAGAATATACTAACATAGTCAGAGTTATCGATGCACTTCAAAAATAATGCCCTTCAAAATGATTTGTGACTTGGTGCTACCTAAAATGATCCTTAAAATGAAAAACTACATAAATGTATAAGAAGGCATAATCATTCCTAGCCCTTGACTCTGCATTCTCTTCTAGCCCCTGACCTATAGCTTTCTATCCCTTCTCAGCCAAACTACTAAAAACATAATTAAGCATCACTCTCTGCTTCCTCACCTCCCATTCAGACCTTGGCCTTTGTGTCCCCACAACTCCTCTAAACCTTCTCTTGCCAGAATCAGTGATGTCTCCTAGCTGGTTCTCCTCTCATCTAACCATCCTCCTCTTTGGTTTCATTCTCTGGCTCCTTTCCGTAGGTTCTGGTAATCTCAGGATTCTATCCCCATATGTGCTCTCATTCTATGAACTATCTCTAGATGGGCACACCCACCCCATGGTCTCAACAATATATTCCAGACTTTTCTATTCAGTAGAATCCACTCTCTGGAGCTTTAAATTCACATATTATTGCCTACTTACATTGTCATCTCAATGTTCACAAAAGCATCTCGGCTCAGAGTGGCACCGCTATGCTGCCAATCAAAACACATAAGCATCATCCAAAATTCCTCTCCTTTATTTTAACTGCTTACTTTAAATCGACCACCAAGAACTAGCCATTTTTTCTTCTAAATATCTTCTCTTGCCCTGGCTCGGCTCTGGACCTACTTCCCCTGGACTCTTGCAAACATCCTTTCCAATCCAGTCCCCAGCCTCCACCTTCTCATCTATCACTGCATGCTGTTGGTGTGAGCTCTTTCTCTCTCTCCCACTCCACACACAACCCTCCCATGGAATTCAGGCTGAAGTCTTCACTTTTACACTGTATTGAGGAATTTCAGGTGTTCTCTGCCTGTGTCCAGCTTCATCTGCCATTCTTCCCTCAGACCCTAGAAACAGTGCCTCAAAAACAGTGTGCTCAGATTCTCTTCCAAGCCTGAGATGCCTTCTTTCACCCTTTTCCCATTTGCCCCAAGAATACTCACAGACAGTGCTTGCAGCTGCAGCAGTTACCCCAAGATAACTCACAGATTATAGTCTTAACCTTACCCCAAAATTTGCCACAAAATATCTCACTTTAATTATTATTTTCATATCTCTCTAGCACATCAATAGTCTTTGGAAATGAATGTCATCATTCTATTTATAATGTTGTTTTTAGTAGGGTGTTTTCATTACAAAAAATATAGTAATTCTCAATCGCTGAAAATGTCAAATCCCAGAAAATTCCTAGTTTGATGTTAAATGAATGTTGGCAGCAAACTGCAATTTTTTTCTTAAATAGGAAAAGGGTTCAACTCATCTGCCAGGCAAGCTTCACATGTTGCTCAAATGCTTAAGAAGGCGACTCCTCTTCTGAGAAGCCTTCTTTTGTTTCTCAGGAAAATGAGACACGTTCCCATGTTCTACACTACCCCCATGCTCCCAAAGTAACCTACATATTCATCCTATAATAATTAACTGCTCAAATGCCCACTTTCCCCACTAGCATATACATCCTTGTCTTTCATCTTTGAATCTCTGGTACTGAGTATGATGTCTGACATTGAAAAAGATTCTCTGAAGTATTGATTAAGTGAATTAATAAATGAAAACTAGATCCCCTATAATGTCAAGGGCCACCTATTGACTACTGGGTTAGAAACCAGGTTATATGGAATATTGATCATAGGATTATAAAGAAAAACCTGTCACTAGATCCTACAAATCATTTTGTGCTTTTCTATTTTGTGTCAATATAAAAATTTGACTTTGTCCACCTATAAGAGTTATTTCTTTAAGAAATATTCCCCCCCCCCAAAAAAAAAGAAAAATATTCTTTGAGAAAATTTCTTATTCTTTGGATGGAAGGGAGAGAGGAAAGTTGGTTTTTTACTTAATGGTCACATATTATGTTAAAATGGAGAAGCAAATCTACTTAAGGGATTGTCCTTGTCTATTTTCTAGTCCTTTGATTTGTAATTAGGGCAATAAATTTATTGTTTCTGTATAAACAAGGTTGGACTTCTGAAGTAGACAGGGAATGTCTTTTTCATGGGTTACCTAATGAAACAAACGATAGTGAAGAATTATGCCGAAACCTTATTAAATTATGCTGGTCAGTGAATCCAAAAACAAAAGCCTGTGTTGGTTACTATGAATACTCTTGTTTTCAGCTTGGCAGAAGATCACGAGCTTACAAAAATGCTGTCTGGATAGACTGTGGTATTCATGCGAGAGAATGGATTGGTCCTGCCTTTTGCCAGTGGTTTGTAAAAGAAGTAAGTTAAACCTTTTACACCACGTTCATTTCAGCTTTTGGTGCTTCCCATGTGTTTATATTCTGCTCAAGGAACAGAGCTGGGAATATAAAGCCCGTGATACCTGATTGAAGGATAATACACTTTTTTTGTGGGTCGCTGTCATGTTTATGAAGACCTTGGCTCAGTTTATCCTTGCCTCTGACGCTGGAGGTTGGAATTATCAACCCCCATTAAAGAGAAGAAAACTGAAGTCCAGAGCTTCGATGGATTTGTGACAAATTGGGAACCAACCATAGTAGCTGATATATAGCAAAAGGCTGAAATGCCATTTATGGTGTTCTAGAGCTGTTTCTCATATGATATGCAGCTTGGAAAATTCTATGTCACCTGTCTTTATCAAAATGATCGCACGTATGTAGAACAATAAGGAGATGAGCAAGTGATCACAATCTGCCCTCCTGCTATGGATCTGTAATTTAGATAAAAAAGACCTTTTGGCATCTGTGGATTTTACATTCTTGGTTTCAGTATTTTTTCAGTGACAATAATTGTTAATGACTCATAGTGCTTTTTCCTTTTCCAAAGGCTGCATAGGTTAATGTATCGAGTGGGTTCTTATCCCAAGAGGAGGCCAACCTCATGAACCAACATCTTAATATGTCAGATATTTTTCTATTCATTGTCAAGAATGCAGTGACTTTCATAGTTTAACCTTTTCTTTAATTAAAAAAAAAAGAAAACCAACCACTACTACTGACAATGCAAATGAAGTCTAAGGAAATGAAGGTTTTAAGCCAGAGAATAACCCTACAGATAGTTTTAGCCTTCTGCTTATAGAGAATCATTAAGGATATGAAAGATATTTAAATATTTCAGTTATATTTCACTGTCTTTTATGGGGAAATTATGTGCCCTAGTGTGGTTTGTGGTTTTGAGGACTCTCCTAGCCCTAGAAAATCTCTCTCATAAATGTCAAGACTGTACTAAATTTGTAAAATCTGCCTCTCTGCCACTACCAAACCATAAAAGTATTCTCAATTTTATAAATATTATGTGATAATACACTGAGTGGGGATAGTTTAAAATTTTTATTGAGTGATTCATATTCTCTTAAAATATCATTTCATCCTGGTAGGACAAATGCAAAAGCTAATAAGAAATTGTTAATTCTATTACCTTGTAATACATATCCATTGTATACCTACAACATATTGTTTGCTGTCTCAAGTTTCAAATAGAGGAAAAAAGAAGCACAGAACACCTATTGTTTATAAACTATGGTCCTGTGTATTATTGAGGACATAAGAAATTATCTCCCATTTTACCTCATATCCACATGTGCAATTTCTTCTTTATAACACCCAAACTTTACTTATTCATGATGTTATCTATCTCTTTTTGTATCAGTGCCAAGAGCACAGACTCTATCTTGTTCATTGCCAAACCCCCAGCAACAAAACACCTAGCACTTTATAAATCTTCAAATATTTGTTAATGGGAATCCAGTGGTAATGATGTGGAAATATTACTGAGAGATGACTTGTCAAATCATCTCATACAATATGAATGGTACCACCTGGAATTCTGCAATGCACAATCTGCACAGCCATGTACAGTGCCTTAGAACTCAAGCTAAATTTCCAAGGAAGAGGAGGACACACTGTGACCACAGAAAAAGGAAGAGGCATGTATAGTGACTGCTAATCGAAGGTAGTTGATTTTGGAGCAAGAGCAAGAAGTATCAATTAAGATTAGGCTCCATTTCCCCAGAGATGAGTAAGGAAAGACTTCTCCCTCTTACACCAGGCCATCTTAAAGCTTGCAGGTATGTCTAGCCATTTTGGTGCCTCTGCTACCCTTTCCATACCTCTCTCACTCTGTTTGTCACTTGCCCCCCTCCCCCCCACACACACGTTATCATTTATGTTTTTTATCTGAGTCAAGATAGCAACCAGAAACGGAAAAACAGGAGTCCTAGGAGTTACTCATTCCAGGGTGATGCCACAGTGTGACTGCCACGTGGTAGCAGGGATTGGAGTTGACCACCACACATTACAGGCTTGTAAGAAATATTCTCACTTGTTTAAAGCCTTCATTTCCACTAATGCTGCTGTTGGTGGCAGAGGGAATGGGGACTTTAAAGATTTAAGAAATATTAAACTGGCCAAGCATTAGAACATCATCTCTTACACATCCAATCCCTTTTTAAAGTCTCAGTCTCCCAAAGAAGACAGGTGGCGGCTGATCTTAGAGGGGCTCCAGTGTCCCTTCCACAGGTTACCTCCCCTCTACCACAGAAGTCCCATGACCAACTCCCATGCTCTCAACTCATCTAATTTCCACATCCCCTCTTGGGACAACAAGGAATCTCTGGGTTCTCCCTTTGATACCCAAGAGACTCTAGGATGCTGTCTATCCCTCTCTTGGCTACACATGACACACTTTGATCATCCCCCTCTGCATTTGTCCCTTACTGGTATACGAGGATCTTGTGAGGTGATGTCCACTCAGGCACATGGTAAACCAGAACAGGGGGTTCTCTTTTCTTACATTTTTTATACCAGTCTCTCAGTGGTCCCTACCATCTCCTGCTTTCTCTGGAGTTTCAACCCCAAGAGAGGAGAGTAGTATCAGAAGCCAAAAGATTGGGTTAAAGCACCCAATAAAGAGAAAAAGCAAAGGTAAGAAGTCAAACTCAACAGCTTAAAACAACAGATAGTTTCTGTGGGTCCACAGCTCAGGCACAGGTTAGCTGGATGCCTCTGGCTCAGGGTCCCTCACAAGGCTACAGTCAGCAGGAGCTTCAGTTGTCTCAAGGCTTGTGTCAGGGAGGATCTGCTTCTGAGCTCATTCACATGCTGGCAGCCTCAGGTCCTCCCTGGCTGTGAGCCTGAGACATCAATTCCTTGTCACATAGGCCTCTCTACGAGGCAGCTCAGACCCTGGCATTTGAATTCCTCAGAGCTGATAAGGGAGAGAGAGAGAGAGAGAGAAAAGGAGCAGGCCCAATATGAAAATCAGTCTCTTTGTAGCCTAATCTCAGCAGTGACATCCATCACATTTGACATATTCTGTCCCTAAATGTGAGTCACAGGGTCCAGACCATAGTCAAGAGGAGGGCCTTACACAAAAGCTTGCCGACTAAGAGGTGAGGATTATTGGAGATGACCTCAGAGGTGACCTACCATACTTGGTGGGACTTTCCCCATAGCCACCACTGTAATGTTGGCATCATTACTCAAATGTCAACTGGAAGACAATTTATCAAGCCTTCTAAGATGCTGATAGAACAGCATATCGCAGAATCGCAGAGGTTACATGCACACACTTAATAGACAGCCCTGGGTTGGCATGCAGCTCTGCCATTTACTAGCTCTGTGATCTTGGAAGCCAAGTCATTTAACCTCTCTAAATCTCAGTAATAATATGTGCTACATTGGGTTATTGGGAAGATTAAATAATATAATGCATGCAAAAGATTTAAGAGTATGCTTGGCATATAACAAGCAATTAATAAAATCAGTGTTTAGTAGTAGTATCTGCAA
Source organism: Cynopterus sphinx (assembly GCA_030015415.1). Lineage (NCBI taxonomy): Eukaryota > Metazoa > Chordata > Mammalia > Chiroptera > Pteropodidae > Cynopterus > Cynopterus sphinx. Next base: position 45,887,203 of record CM057389.1, on the reverse strand, counting down.
TTTAGTATTTTTAAATAACCAATGTAAAAAGAATCATTAGGAAAGATCTGCAAAGATATGAAACTCTACAACACCATCAACCAGCAGAATATACATTCATTTATAGATCACCCCACCAAACAGCAGAATATACATTCTTTTTTTAGTGCTATTGAACATATATCAAGATATGCTATATCCTAGGCCAAAAAACAGATCTCAACAAATTTAAAAGAATTAAAATTGTATAGACTGTATTCTCTGATCATATCAAAGTAGATATTGATAGCAAAAAGACAACAGGAAAACCTACAAACTCTTGAAAATTAACATGCTTCTAAATTATTTATGGATCAAAGAAAATCTCAAGGAAAAAACAGATACATTAAACTGAATGAAAATGAAAATATAACCATCAAAGTTTGTGGGACAGAGCTAAAACAATGTTAATAGGGAAATTTATAGCATTAAATGCATACATTAGAAAAGAGGAAAAGTCTCAAATCAATAATCTAAGCTATCACTTCAAGAATCTATAAAAATAGAAAATAAAATGAAAGCAAGCAGAAATGATACTGATAATAGTAGATATCAGTGAAATTGAAAACAGAAAATCATCAGAAAAAAAAATTAGTGAAACAAAGAGCTGTTTCTTGAAAATATCAATGAAGTCAATAAAGCTCCAGCAAGAGATGAAGAGAAAAGAAGATATAAATTACCAATTTAGAAATGAAACAAGGGCTACCACTACAGACCCTGCCGATTGCAGAAGGACAATAAGACAATCCTATGAATAATTCTACACATATAAATTTGTCAACTTAGACAAAACGGATCAATAAATTAAATACAAACTACAATGACTCATTTATTATGCAACAGATGATATCCCTATTACTTTTAAGGACATTGAATTCATGATTTTAAAATTCAAAAAAGAAAAAAAAGTCTCTAGATCCAAATGGTTTCATTGAAGAATTCTACCAAATGTGTAAAAAGGAATTAATACCAATTCTATACAATTTCTTTCAAAAAAAAAAAAAAAAAAAAAAACAGAAGAAAACACTTCCAATTTATTTTACAAAGCAAATATTACCCTGGTACCAATATTGGACAAAGATGATAGAAAAAAAAGAAAATAGCTTTCATGAAAATAGATTCCAAAATTCTTAACAACTAGAATTCTTAATAACTAGAATTGAGTTATTAAATATCTATAAGAATAATTATACACCATGATCAAATGGGGTTTATTTCAGGGATGCAAGCCTGTTTTGATATTTGAAAGTCAATGTAATCTACCATGTTAAGAGGCTAAAGAAAAAAAAAATAATTCATCAATTGATACAGAAAAAGCATTTGACAAAATTCCACACATTCATGATAAAAACTCAGAAAACAGAAATAGAGGGGAATTTCCTCAACTTTATCAAGAACATTTGCAAAAATCCTACAACAAACATGATACTTAGTGGTAAATGACTAAACACTTCCCCCATTAAATCACGAACAAGATAAGAATGTCCACTCCCATCACTCTTAACCTAGTGCTGAAAGTTCTAGTCAGTATAATGCAAGAAAAAGAAAAAAATAGGCATACAGATTGAAAAGGAAAAATAAAATTATTTCAATTATAGATGACATGACTGTCTATATCAAAAACAAAAACAAAAACAAGGAATTTGGGTGGCTCCACTGTGTAGTGGTTAGCACCCCTGCTTTACATGCAGAAGGTCCTGGGTTCACGCCCAAGTGGAGCCATGGACCAGGCCCTAGGTGTGCCAGGCCCCGGATGTGCCAGGCCCTCCAGGTGTGCCAGGCCCCGGGTGCATGCAATGAGTGTGTGGGAGGAGACTCTCTGGCAACATTCATGGGTCAGGGGTAGAAGTTTGGGGGAGGGTGAAAATTAAAGGGGGGGGACAAGGAATCTACAAAAAATTCATAGAATAAGTGAGTTTAGCAAGATCACATGATACAAGACAAACATAAAAAACTCAATTGTATTTCAATACCATTTACAAAAAAAAATGAAATACTTAGGAGTAGATCTAACAAAACATGTACAGAACTTACATGCTAAAACTACAAAATGCTGGTGAAAGACATAAAACAAAATCTAAATAAATGGAGAGAGATCATATTCATGTATTGGAGGACTCAGTACAGTAATCAATTCTCCCCAAACTGATATATAGGTATAACATAATTTCTATAAAAATTACAGCAAGACTTTTTACAGATATAAGGTTATTCTAAAATTTATATAAAAAGGCAGAGGAACTAGAAGAGCTAAAACTCTTGAAAAAAATTATTTTATGAAATTTCAAAACATATTAATAGCTACAATAATCAAGTGTGTCAACTTCACAAAGGGATAGGCAAAGATAAATGGAGAAGAACAGAGGACCCAAAAATAAACCTACACAAATGTGCCCAACTGGTTTTCAACAAAGGTGCAAAAGCAATTCAATGAAGGAAAGATGGCTTTTTCAATAAATAGTGCTGGAACTTTCATGGGCAAAAAAAATGATCCTTGACCTAAGTCTCATACCTTATACAAAAGTTAACTCAAAAAAAAAATGATCCTTGACCTAAGTCTCATACCTTATACAAAAGTTAACTCAAAATGTATCACAGACCTAGATGTAAAATTATAAAACTTTTAGGAAAAAAACATAGGAAAAAATCCTCAAGATCTAATGCTAGGTAGTCTTTAGACTGTATACCAAAAGCCTGTTCCATGAATAAAAAAGTTGATAAATTGGATATTATCAAATTTAATCAAAATTGAAAACTTTTGTGTGTCAAAGACCCTGGTAGGTTGAAAAAGACAAGCTACAAACTGGAAGAAATGATATGCAAACCACATACCTGATAAAGGACTCATATTAGGAGTATATAAACTTAAAACTTGACCAAAAAATAAGCTATCCAGTCAGAAAATGGGCAAAAGAGATGTTTCATTAAAGAGTACACAAATGGCAAAAACACACAAAAAGATGCTATTAGGGCAACTGAAATAAAACCACAATGAGCTATGACTAGACACTTATCAGAATGGCTAAAATTAATCATATATATGTACATGTGCAATAACCATATATATCATATATATATACATGTGAATTAATCATATATATCATCTACATATATATACATGTGATACATATATGCATATTTGCAAATATATATCACATGTATATATATGGCATATATGCTTAATTTTATATGTGGGAGAGAGAGTGGTGTGCTAGAAAGAATACAGAAAAACTGATCACTCATGAGTGACCGATGGGAATGTAAAATAATAGAGTTACTCTTTGAAATGGTGAACATTTTCTTTTAAAACTAGACATGCAAGTACCATATGACCCAGTAATTGTGCTCTGGGCATTTATCCCAGAAAAATTAAAACAATATTTGCTTGAAACCTATACAGAAATGTTTATAGCAGCTTTATTTCTAATAGTCAAGAAACTTGAAACAATCCAGAAATCCAGCAATGGGAAAATGGATAAACAAACTAGTACATGCACACCATGGAAAACTACTCAGCAATAAAGAAAAAACAAACTATGAGAACACATAACCACCTGAAAAAAACCCCGGGGAATTACACTGGAAAAACCAAGCCCAAATAGATACACACTATATGATTTCATTTACATGATGCTCTTGAAGCAATAAAATTATAGAAATGTAGAACTGATTAGATATTGCTGGGAGCAAAGGAGAGGTGATGGTGGGAGGAAAGTAGACGTGGCTATAAAAGGGCATGATGAGATGTCCTGGTGCTGATGGAGAGGTCCTGTGTCTTGACTGTATCAATGTCAGAACCCTGATTGTGATGTACTATAGTTCAGCAAGATGTTTCCACTGGGGGAAAGTGAGTAAAGGCTGCATGAGATGTCTCTGTATTGATTCGTATAGTTTATGTGTGAATCTACATTTATCTCCAAATTTTAAAAATTATTATAAAAATTCTAACCAGGTCTCCATACTTCTGGGTCCATTCTCTTTGGAACCAGGTTTTCTCTCTTGCGTAATCAGGCCATTTCATCCCAGCTATCTCTTTGATGCGTTATCCTTATCGACTAACCCTGACTTATACCATGGAAACTAGAAGTATCACAACACGGCTCTAGCTCCACATGTCCCTCTCCTCTTCAGCTGGCTTGACTCTCCCATGCCATGCTCTGAGAGCCACTTCTACCTCCGCTTCCCACTCCAATTTAGTGGATGGGTTCATGAATGTCTTGGACACATAAAACTCAGAAAACAGTGGTACATTATCAAACCACCTGACTTAGATGACTGGTATGATGAGCTTGATTATTATTTTGAAAATCACTCAAATGAATTCATTATTCCAACACATAAATGCTGGTTGGCAGACATTTTTAAATGCAAAATGATTCTGGGCTTTTATCTTTTAAATTGAAAATAACTTAACTGCATGGAAAAATAGAGAGCCATCACTTTGATTTCAATACTTGCCATCTCCCTGTTATCTAGCATTCACATCACAAGTTTTTATATCTTATAAGCAAAGTAAAACAAATGAAGGGACACTTTGAATGTAAAACCTTTTCTCTTGTTAAATGCTTGTTTATACCAAGTCAGCAGAACCATTACTAATGTTATATTTATAGTACTATCAGGTACTTTCTAGGGGGTGGGAGCTGAGAGGGGAGCAGACATGGTAGACTTACTGTTGAAATGTGTACTACAGATGTTTTTTCACCATAAAACCAAAAAGGAGCTTTAAGAAACACTACCTTTTGGTGATAAAATTTTCTTAAATTTGTCGTGAGCAAAGAAGGATGATACGGATACTAAATTCATCAAAGAAAAAAAACTAGAATAAATATATAAGGAAACAAAGATAAATATACAGAACTCAGAGGTTATCTTTCTGTAAAAGCAAACATATTATTTAAAGAAAGCAAAGGCCCTAATTCTGAGGGCAAACAGAGGGCAGGAAACAAACAAAGTAGACAGCAAGTAGAAACTTATGAAAAGGGACACTCAGAAAGCTTAAAAGTAATGGACTTAAATTATAAAGCAAACTATCAAGTCTAAAACAGGTTAAAATCCTCAAAAGGTTAAGCATACAGATTTCATGTGATCCCAAAATTTCACTTCTGTGTGTATAAACAAGAGAAATGAAAACATGTTTCCACAGAGACTTGAACATGAATGTTCACAACAGTATTACTCATAATGGCCCCAAACTGGAAGCAACTCAAATGTCCAGCTAATGAATAAACAAAATGTGATATATCCATTCAATGTAGTATTATTCAGCCATAAAATAAATGGATTGCAATATAAGCTACAACATGGATTACCCCTGAAAACATGCTAAGTGATATAAGCAAGACACCGAAGACCACATATTGTATCATTCCATTTATATAAAATGTCCAGAATAGGCAAATCCATAGAAACGGGAAGTAGATTAGTGGTTACCAGGGCATGGGGGAGGAGGGAATTGGGAGTGAACAGTAACAGGTACAATGGTTTTCTGTGGTTGATAGAAAAGTTCTAGAACTGGATAGTGATGATAACTGTACATTATAAATATACTGAAAACACTGAATTATCCACCTTAAAATGGTAAATTTTATGTTACATGAATTATATCTCAATAAAAAATACATGAAGTGCTGGTACATGCTACAGCATTAATGAATCTTGAAAATATTGTTAAGTTAAAAAAAGCCAGTCACAAAAGACCACCTATTATATGATTTAAATGTAACATCCACCATAGGCAAATTTATAGAGACAGGAAGTATGTCAGTGGTTGCCTTTGGGCAAGGTAGCTGAGGGGTTTAGGGAATTGATACCTAAAGGACATGAGATTTCTTTTCGGATTATGAAAATATTCTAAAATTATATAGGTGCAATGGTAGCACAACTCTGAATTACTAAAAAGCACTGAAATGTACATTTTATAAGGATGAATCATCTGTAAATTATTTCCCAACAAAGCTGTTATTTTTTAAATTAGAGTTAAAGAGGGCTTCCCTAGAAAATATTTATATTAATCTATCCAACAATTTCTTGTCGACTGCTACATTTTCAGCACTCTGCTAGCGTTATGGAGGCCAGCAGAAGTATAATCAGGATCCCTGCACTCAAAGAGTCTACATTCTATTTGAGAATATTTGGTAGAAATGGAAAGTAAGGAAAGCATATACATAGTTCAAAGGAAAAATTGTTCACTCATTCATTCTACCCAACACTTATTGAGCACTTCTCTTTATGTGAAGTCATTTTCTAAGCCCTGTGATGATTTAAGTACTGAACTGTAATGGATAAGACATTAACCTTTAATTCATTTATGATTCCACTGGGGAGATGAGACACAGGTAGGTGGCACCAGTAAAGGAGGTCTTTAGGAATTGATGATAGCCTTGATGTGAGGATGAACAAGCAGGATGGGTCAAGGATGGCAAGATGTGCAAGAAAACGATGGTGTCATTGAAACTGAGAGAGCATCAGCTGAAGTGTTGGCAGTATCATTAGTTTGAAGGAAAGAACCCAACACCACACTCCATTAAGCAGGTTAAACGATTAATTTATTCGGCAAGTAATTACTAAGTGCCTACCATGCACCAGGCACCATTAGGGCACTGCGGATATGTGGGAGGGAGAGACAGGCCCATCAAAACCTTTGCTCTCCTGCCACTTTATTCTCATGGCCCAAAAGAATCAAATACTCTGATGAGATGTTAGAGACTCTGTAAGCAGCCAAAATGAATGAATGCCTATTTACAGGCCTAACTTGAGCAGCAGACATTCAGGAATAAATTCCAGTGATTTTGTCCACCATAACAAAACTGTTTCTAAGTATTTTTCTTGTCTGTATTACTTTATTTGATAAAAAGAGACAAGAAAGGATGGAAGATTCACCACTGAAGTTCTGCCACGATTTTGGGGGGAGTAGTATTGACATATAGGGGAGTCCAGTAATTTTCAGCAGAAGTTCATCGTTATATCTTTTTAATTTTTGAATTGTAGGAAGGCCACTTAATTCTTTATTACCAATACAGGTGGAATAGTATGTACATCATTTCTCAGTATCATCTCCAATCCAAGGAATCAGTTCTGGCTTTATTCACTCTTGAGAGGTTGAAATTGTCAGTCTTCCAGATGATCTCAAACCAAGGCCGATACTAGCTGGCCCAGGGTGATGTGCAGCACTTAATTTTTGCCTCAAATAATTCTACATTTCTAGGACAAATCTGACCAGAGTCTTTATCCATAAACTATTTAAAAAATAACTCAGGGAAATATTTGATTTCTGAGGGAGGAAAATATTCCCAAGAATGAAAGGCATAAGGGAGATGACTGAGCCCTAACGTCATAAAACATTTTAGAGAAGTAGTTACTAATGTGATTGGAAAACTGTCCATAATAAGATGCTAGATACAAAAAAGTTGAAGAAAAACCAGCATCAGTTGTATGATTTCAATGTAAAATCTATATCTGCAAGATATATATATGTATATATATGTGTATATATATGTGTATATATATGTGTATATATATGTATGAGAAATACATGAAATGTTAAAAAGAGGTTTTGGGGTGATTTTATTTTCTTCATGTTTGTTTGAATTTTCCAAATTTTCTATAACAGAAACAAAAGTGAATTTTTAAAACATTTTTAACCCAGCCAAAACGGAACACATTTTATTCCCAACTACACTCCCTAATACTTGGGTCATATATTCCTACAGGTATTTTAGAACCAGTGGTTGTATGCTATTTAACTCAGTAGCAGACCAAAGATAAAGCAAGGGTTTGTGAGAAGATAATCCATGGACAAATTGAGATGGTAATGGTCTGCAATGGAAGGTTCTTTCAGACTTTGCAATGTAATGTGCATAGAGATAGGTCTAATTTGGGCCTGTTACAGAAAGGCAGCCACACTTTTAAAAAGGGGTGGGGGAGAGAAGGAAGAACACCCTTAATTTACCACATAAGCCTCAGTCTTCTGATGCTGCTACTGCTACGTAGTGTGAAACCTCACCCGCCCTGGCCCAGCCTGATTACCGGGCAAACCGCCTTTGTTACACATCCCCCCGCATCTAAACTCAGCACCAGTGATGGCGTCAAAATCTGGCATATGATTCAGATGGACTAGATAAATAATTCAAAGAGCCAAAAATAAGAATAAGCCGCTTTCAGGAAAAAAGTAATTGAGAAAGTTATTAAGCCACGATCAAATATCTGATAAGTTCAGTTGAGTAAGCAATTAGGTCTGTGCTCTTAACTGCATTAAAAAAAAAAAAAATAGTTCATCGTATAAAAACGACCTTCATATTTTTAAACTGGCTGACTTTGTTCACTACCATTCCAATTAGAATATTTTTATTTTCTATCAGCCTTTTATAATACTTTTAACACCCCATATTCTCCCAACCGTCTTCCCCTTCTCAGTCTTTTCTTTAATCCTCTATATCCTCCAACCTAGCTCTTTCTCCCCTTTTATTCAACTTATAATGTCTCATACATAGCAAGGCCTATATTAATGTTTGTTCAATTTAATTGAATTGAAATTCATTTCATCCACTCTACTCCACTACCCAATATTTGAGACTGCTCTGGGTATTGTTTATACAGGCAGTGCTCACTTTTTCAGCACAGTAGTGCAGAACTATAAAAGCAACCATGCAAGCTGAAGCCATAAAAACCTAGCTTAATAATCAATGAGGACAATCTAGTTTGTTCTATGACCTTTACATATTTTTCTCAAAGGATTAAAAACTTCCTCTGTTATAAATGTGTAGGGAAATGACAAAAAATAATAAAACTAATATTTATTACATTGATTTGAAACATTAGAAATATAATTGAAATGTCTTGTTTCTTTGTAAAAACACCTTATCATGGGTAGTTTGAATAGTGCCTGTCTCCTCATTATATAACTTACAACACAAAGTGAGCATCTTTGTCATGCCTTGGCAAATTGTCACACTCCTGTCTTAGTCTGGATCAGCTTCCTTTGTTTTCCTTTTTGCTTTCAGTGTCGTAAAGTATCTGTAAGAGTTCCTTTAGTGTGTGAAGTGTCGACAGCATTGTTTCTCCAGGAACATCCTTCTCCTCCTGTCACAACCACTCTTCTCATTTATGACTGAGGCCATCTGCACTAAGTCCCTCTGGCTGCATATCCGTAGTAAATGGTGGCAGTGTCAACATTCCTGTGACCAGCTATTTTATAACTTCATTTACATTTGACTCAAATTTCACCTCTACCTTATCACTTTTCATTTCTTTGCTGAAACTTCATCTTTATTGGCCAATTCCTTCTCACCATCATCCATTTGTGTAAAACGCCACTGAGAGACAAGGGGGCAATGCAGCTACACTCTTTGCTGTTCATGTGAACTGAATAACAGATGCTCAGGCACCAATCATGCACAGACAAACTTCAAAAGAAGTGGCATAATTGATCACAGACCTTGATGTGCATCTGTTACTTACATAGTGATTTGTAGACTAAAGAACTAGCAGCAGTAGCTGAAATTTGAACTGTACTTGTTGGAAGATGATGTGATTTAACTATACCATAAATGAAAGTTGTGTTTATCAGAGCTCTGCAAAGTAAGGATGCCTATACTTCCTTTTTGGTAGGTAAAAAATTCTTACATAGATTTTAATAAGGTCACAAAGTTTGTCCTGGCCTGCACTCTGTTGGTCCTGAGTAAACAAAACGAACCATTGTTTTAAGGTTATCTCAGTCAGTATAAAAGTTCTAGAAATGTGAAGTAGTATTACTTAGGAAAGTGTAGAGTGGACATGCTTCTAATCTTCCTGGTGACACAAACATTTCAAATATTTATCTATATCTCTTATCAAAAAATATAGAATAATAGATACTAATTTTCAATCATCACCTACCCCATTAGTCATCTCTGGGCCGTTCTAAGTATAATTAGGTATAAAAATAATTAGAATTTACAAGATTAGCATAAGATTTTCCAGTTTTCCATCACTCTCACAGAGCCTTTTGTTCATGTTGCTTTCAAACTATTATGAAATTACCATTTTGTATTTAATGAGCTTCTCATAGTGTGACATCAGATATCTTTCTAGACTAAACTCCCCTTTTTAAATTTTCCTAGAGATAGTTTGACACATGCATATCGATCAAGGTGATACGTCATATAACAAAAGATTAAAATCATGTGATTCTATCAATAGATGCAGAAAAGGCATTTGACAAGCTACAACATCCATTTATGATTTAAACCCTAAAAAAATGGGTATAGAAGGAAAGTGCCTCAATATAATAAAGACCATATATGACACACCCATGGCTAATATTCTACTCGGTGAAAAGCAAAAGCTTTTCCTCTCAGATCAGGAACGAGACAAGAATGCCTACTCTCACCACTGTTAATCAACATAGTACCAGAAGTCCTAGCTACAGCAATCAGGCAAGAGAAAGAAATAAAAGGCATCCAAAATGAGAGTGAAGAAGTAAAACTATTATTATTTGCAGATGATATGATTCTATATAGAGAAAACTCAAAAGACTTTATCAAAAGACTATTAGAAACAATAAACAAATAGAAAGTCTCAGGATACAAAATCAACATACAAAAATCTGTTGCATCTATGGATACTAACAATAAAATGTCAGAAAAAGAAATGAAGAAACAATCTCACATGCAATTTTAACAAAAAGGATAAAATACTTGGGAATAAACTTAAAGGAAGTGAAGGGCCTATGCATTGAAAACTATAAGACATTGTTGAAAGAAATTGAAAACGACAAGAAGAAATGGAAAGATATTCTGTGTTCATGGATTGGAAGAATTAACATAGTTAAAAATGACCTTATTAGCTAAAACAATGGGTATATTTAATGCAATCCCCCTCAAAATCCCAATAGCATTTTTCAAAAAAAATAGAACAAAAAATCCTCAAATTTGAATGGAATCACAAAAGACCCCAAATAAACAAAGCAACCCCGAGAAAAAAGAACAAAGCTAAAGGTATCACACACCCTAATTTCAAATCATACTATAAAACTATAATAAACAAAACAATAAAACAGAATCGAGAGCTCCAAAATGAAGCCACAGGTATATTGGCAACTAATATTTGACAAAGGAGCCAAAAACATACAATGGAGAAAGGAAAGCCTCTTTAATAAATGGTGCTGGAAAAATTGGAAAGCCGTGTGAAAAAGAATGAAATTAGACTGCTATCTGATACACAAAGATGAAGTCAAATGGAATAAAGACTTGAATATAGGACCTGAAACAAAATACATAGAAGAAAACATAAGTACTAAACTTACGGACTTTGGTTTCAGAGAGGTTTTTGTGAACTTGACCCCAAAGACAAGGGGAATAAAAGCAAAAAAAAAAAAAAAACAGAAAAAATAAATGAATGAGACTACATCAAACTAAAAAGTTTCGGCAAAACAAAAAGGCAACCAGCTGAAGGGGAGCAAATATTTGCAAATGATAACTCCGATGAAGGCCTAATGTATAAAATATTTAAAGAACTCATATCACTCAACAACAACAAAAATTTTTTTCAATTTAATAATAGGCAGAGGACCTGAACAGAATCTATTCCCAAAAAGACATGCAGATGGCCAACAGACATATGAAAAAATGTTCAACTTCACTAGCTATTAGGGAAATGCAAATCAAATCATAACAAGATACCACCTCACACCTGTTAGAATGGCAATTATCAATGAGTCAAGAAATAACAAGTATTGGAGAGGATGTGGAGAAAAAAAGATCCTCATGCACTGGGTCATATGGTAGCTCTATTCTTAATTTTTTGAGGACCCTTCATACCGTTTTCTATAGTATGGTGGTTACCCAGAGGGTGGGGAGTGGGTGGAGGATGAAAAGGGTAAAGGGAGTCAAATATTTGGTGAAGTAAGAAGACCAGACTTTGGGTGGTGAGCCCACAGTGCGATATACAAACAATGTATTATACAATTTTACATCTGCAATTTATATAATGTTATTAACCAATGTTGCCCCAATAAGTTTTTAAAACTTTCCGTGGAAACTCTCTCCTGCTCTAATTAATTCTCCTAGTATTAAATTTTAAATACCTCTTTTGTATCTAGAATGCATGATTATTATATTTAGGTTCTCTGTAGTATTTCTAGAGAAAAAAGAAAAATGATGAAAAATTTAAAAGCCATCTTTTTAAAAGCTAGTGACACCAATCCTCAAAAAAAACCCCAACATTCCAGGTTGTCATGGGGCTCTAGAAAGCAACATCCAACCAAATAAATCTAAAAACAGTCTTGGGCCTATCTTTGTCACACCACACAAAAACTTTAGTAGTTGCAAAATTTTCCTTCAAATTTACCCAAAATTTATTTCGTGAATTCTGGTATATGACATATATCTGTTTATGGGGAAGCCAAAATGGTCTTGGTAGGTGGTGAGTACCAAGTAGATTCATTCTTTGCCTTTCTTAACTCCAGAAATTCCCTAACCTAATGCCAAACACATCATTTTCCTAGAAGAAGATAACAGGACTTTCTCTGATATCTTTTATATTAAAATTAAAATTCATTCCAGTGAAATATTTTCAATATAAATTGAAGTATATGTAGTACCTAAAGACTGCCACATGGAGGCATGTAGTACATTGCTTTGTGACTGGCATTCAGATCACTCCTACTTACTTAAGCCTTCCTCATAGGTGACACTGGTAGTCAAGAAATTAAACTTGTAAAGCCCAGATGGAACTTAATTAGTAGGCATCGCCTCTTCTGTGTGTACAGGTGGTGTGAACTGACAGCTAAAGAGTCTTACGCATTTGAAGAAAAGCACACTCCTACGTTCTTTGAGATGATCATATGTCAATCACAGGAAAGAAAAAGTCACATGGTCATCTCTTTTTCTAGAATCTCCACCTAAACCATAAAAGAGAAACGATCCATGTCCTATTATTTAAAGCATTCAAGCAAGGAGGTCTATCAATTGTCCTGTTCAATTCTGAGCAGTCATCACAGTGTGATCCTTCTTGCTTTGACTGGCCAGATGGAAAATGGCTGCAATTCTTAGAGAGGTATAACAATCATAGAAATGACATATGCAATACAGTGATACATTCTGTCAAGTCTTGAAAATTAAACCACTCCAGAACAGAATACTAGAAAACACCTTATTAAATAATTTTGAAATGAAGAACTTTAAAACAAGGCCATGTTAATAGCTTCAAAATATAGAAAACAAAATTTGACAGAATTATAAGAAAAAGTGATAAATGCAATAATGCGAATTTTTTAATATAACTCTCAGTGACTAAGACACCAGACAGGCAAAATTTTTAGTAAAAATAGAGACTATATTAGTAAGAATAGAGACTATATATATGACTATAAAATTCACCTAATAAACACATATAGTATCCATACTCAAAAATTAGAGAATGTATTTACTTTTTAAGCACAATAGAAACTACAAAATTGGACTACGTGCTGGGCCACAAAACAAGGTTTAAGAAATACCAAAGAATCTACATCACATAAACCACATTCTCTGACTCTAATGCAGTTGTTAGAAATTATTTTTAAAAATATGACTTAAAAAAGGAAACTCACAAATTTTAAAATGTAAAAATATAAATAGCTCATGGTTTAAAGAAATCAAGGAAAATATTTAATATTTACAACTGAATGGAAACAAACTTATATATAAATAAATCTAGGATGTAGCTAATACCGTACCGAAGGGGAATGTATGGTTTTAAATAAATATGTTAGAAAAGAATTAAGCCTCAATTAATGACCTAAGTTTCCAGGTCAAGAAATTAGAAAATTTTTAAAAAGAGCTAACAAAAGAAAGAAACAATAAAGAGTAGAAATCAATGAAAAAGAAAGCAAAAATATGTATCTTCTCTATTGTATTTTTATTTTAGATTTAATTAATTTCTGTTCTAGGCCTAGATAGTTTACTCCCCAAATAACAATAGAGTAACATATCCTTGATACCAAAACCAGAGAGGGACAAAATAAGAAAAGAAATTATAGGCCTAGCTTACTTAGGAATAGAGATGCAAATATTAGCAACCACAATCTAGCCACTATAATAAGAATACTTATTATAACCAAATAGGCTTACCCCAGGAACACAAAGATGATTAAACATAGAAAATTACTTACTGAAATTGATCATAACAACAACTCTACAATTGTGTTCATACAAGAAGAAAGATGATTTGCTAAAATTCAACATCCATTAAAAACAAAAAGAAAATAAACAACCACCCAGGTCAGAACAGAATATCTTTAACGTGCTCAGTCTTGATTTCAAAATTAAGGTGAAGAGGGAAGGGTCAAAAATAGGCAAGACAATTCCAAAATGGAAAAACGTCCTAGAAGACTCAGCAGATTCTGTGTAAACCACCGTGTGGTTTTGGCAAATGGATATAAACTGAAGCACACCAGAACGAATCCACCATGAATTAAAGCTTAACATTTGACGGAGAACATGATACCTCACTGAGGAAAAGACAAACTATCCAAATGAATACAGCGGCACAACTGGTCTTCCATGTGGAAAAATGATTTAATAAATCCTAACATCACATTGGGTAAAAACTCATTCCTACGAGGTTTAAGGCCTACATTTGAAAAACAAACTTTAAAACAACTTTTTGAAAAAAAGATGGAATAACATATTTATGATCTTAAGGGAGAGTTGGGTTCTTAAATAAAACATATATTTAATGGTGATATAATTAAAAATTTATGTTCAACAAGGACGTGATGAAAATAGAAAACAATAATCTGCGAGAAAGAAATGTCCATGATGCATATAACCAAAGGATTAATATCCACAATATAAGAATGCGTTTAATATAAAAATGGATAGAAATACAAAGTGAGCAATTTATAGAATGGCCTATTGTTATATAAAAGCTATTTGACATAGTTTATAACTAAGGAAATGTGAAGTAAAACAACAAATAATTTCACACCCATTAAATATATTTTAATTAAAACTTTAATAATACCAAGGGTTGGTAAGGTTGTAGAAATATGGGACTCCCATTTACTGCAGATGAGAGTATTTACCAATTTAGAGAGAGAATGGCGACATTTAATAAAGTGGAAGGTAAATCCATGACCCCAAATCCATTCCTAGATATGTCACATAGAAATTTTCACACGTGTCTAGGAGAAATGTGCAAGAATGTTCATTATAATATTGCAACAATGAAATATCAGAAGCAACCTGGTCCATCAACAAGATAAGAGATCAATATAATGCATGCTTACCTCTAATGGAATACCATACAATAGTTAAAATGAATGAGTCATCAACTGAGTATCAAAAAATATAAAATGGGGGAGAACAGCAGATTGAAGACTGGTGCACCTTGATCTCTTATGCATGAAATGTCAAAGCATACACGTATTGTATATTGTTCATGAATCAAAATATATGTAGAAAAACAAAATCACGTGTGGGAAGGATAATGTCACATTTAGGACAGTGATTACCTTGGTGGAGGGGAGGAAAATGGAATCAGAAAGTAATAAAAAGCTTTAGTTTTACCTACAACATCTCGATTTTTAGAAAAAGATTTCACAACTATGGCAACATGTAGTTGGTGGGTACATACATGTAATGTTTTTCTCTGTATTTTTTCTATTTATTTAAAATATATTGTGATTTTAAAAAAATAAGTTAGCAATATTCTTTCAAATACAAATGTATGGTGCTCACTTGCATTGGTGTAGGAGAAGGCTGGATAGGAGAACATTCTCATGCAGGTCTCTAGCATAGCCTGGCACTTTGGTGCTAACATGACCCATGATCCAAGCTTGGAAAAGGTGAGATGTCCCCAGTTTGGACTGAGACAAATGAGCTAAGGTCCCCAATGCTAGGAGGAGAAACTACTGTGACTTTTTCCTACCCCCTTCTTTCCTACCTGTTGCCCCCAGCTCCCTTTCCTTCCATCTCTTCTGTCTTCCTCTCTAGAGTGGTGTGAAAAGCAACAGCTACCTCACTTTAAGGGAGGAATGTAGCTAAGCATATAGCTCTGTCACTGCCAACCCCAACGGGAAATTCCTCCAAGCATTGGTGAACCTCCATTTATTAGAAAAAAACAAAATTCCAGGATATGTACAACTGATCATATACAAGGGATAGTCCTCTAGTTTGAAACATTAGACAGTTAATGGAAATTCAAGCATATATGAAAGTTCTACTAAAGTTCTACTAAAGCAAAAATTTATCAGGCCAACAAATTATTATTAAGCCTTAAAGGAGAATAAGAGACTATTATATTAACCTTTATCAACTTGTGTTAATCACACAGATATTTAAATTATATTTAACTCTTACATTCTTGAATATATTCCTATATTTTCATTGTTATTTCCAGCATAGTCACTGTTTCTTATAATAAATCAGATTATTGGATTGCTCTCTATGAACAGAATTCTCACTGTGTAAACACAGAATGCTGCTTATGATGAGTCCAGAATGCCTACTTAACTAGACAGACATAAAAGAAGATTAAAATTTTAAGTATTAAATTTCCCAAAGCAGTATGTACATAATTTAAGAATCATCTTATTTTGAACTGTCTTTTTAATATGGTAAAAACTCAAACAATCCAAATGGATATAAAATTAAAAGTCTCCCTCCTGTACATTGTCCCCTAGTCTTCCTCCCCTAAAGCAGCCAATGTTACAAATTTCCTATGTGTTTCTCTAAGATACTTTACACATAGATGACATGCACCAAAAAGAACATTTTGAAAAAGGAATGATATTTCAAAATGTCTTAAGTTGACTTAGCATGTTCAATGTTTCTCTATTTGTGGCCAAATAGATATATAGCACAGAATCTTCAGACTTGGGGTCAGACACAATATAAGTAAAACCCAATCACAAAAGCAAGATGACAGATGTTATATTGTCCATTAAACTTCTTATAAAGTCAGGAGAGAATCGAGTGTCCATGCAGTAAGTCCTAAAACTGGAATCTGGTACCAACTGGACAGAAACAATTCACTGACATATATAACTAGCCTGTGTTATGATGTATCATGTAAGGATATTAAAGTATATTTAGGTAAATATTTTGTCCGCGATTAAATAGAATCCTTAAGAGAACTAATTATACAAAAGCATATATAAATTGTTGCTTGCTTGATAAGCCTAAAATTTAGTCAGATCTGAAATACTACAAGAGGCTGCCCAATTAACCTCTTTCACCACCTTTGCTAAAATATTATCAGTAATGAAGAGGTTGAGACAAAAGTCTTGGTAGAGACTATGTGATGTCCAAGAGCATTGTTCATATAAGCTTATTATGTTCTAACCCAATCTATTTGGTATTTCCCATGGAGAAAAAGGAGTTTTCATTGTTGTGTTCTTGTTTTTGTTTTTATTTTTTTCTAAATCTGTGCCTGCGATCAGTTTGTAAGAAAAATGTCACCTTTCTCTTTTAGGCTCTTCTAACCTATAAGAGTGACCCAACCATGAGAAAAATGATGAATCATCTGTATTTCTACATCATGCCTGTGTTTAACGTGGATGGATACCACTTTAGCTGGACCAATGTAAGTCACTTTGCCTATCCAATCTGAGAGAAAGGCCGAATAAATCACAGAAAACAGAACAGGCAGGAACTTGTGGGCAGCCAGCTTAGACATTCCAAAACTACAAGAGACCTCTGCCCCTCCCCCATCATAGCAGCAACCTTTGAGTGTGTTTGTACGTGTAGCTTGGCATAAGAGTTCATGTGAACAAAGACTTCTCCTTTTAAATTAATTGTGAGAAAGCACTACTTCAGTCCAGCTTATTCCGTTTGCCTGTGAAGAAATGAGGCCAAGAAAAGGCACAGCAAGTCTGTGGCAAACACCAGAGCATGAACCTGGGTCTCTCCTGACAATCCAGTCCTCCCTCTACTCCCTGGAAATCTTCCTCTGTTCCTCTCCCCTCAGTGCTGTGATTCCTTCCCTGGTTGAGCTCATAAAATGCATGTGACTACCCTTCTGAGAATTTTTCCTATACCTATTTTCTTAATTACATTCTAGGATCGATTCTGGAGGAAAACAAGGTCAAGGAACTCCAGGTTTCACTGCCGTGGAGTTGATGCCAATCGTAACTGGAAAGTGAAATGGTGCGGTAAGTTGGGGACTTATTGAGATTCACATCCAAAGGTTTCCGCAGCTTTTACTGGCAAATGTAATAAGCCCGTTAGGACTTTAAAGTAAGACTGATGTTTTTGGATATGTGCAAAACCTAAAAGAGAAAAAAAAAACACACACACAGATATGTGTATTGGGGCTGTAATTTGCAAAAGAAAATGAAAGTGGTTTGAAATATGTAAATATCAAGAATTTAAATCTGTCTCCCTGCTTCTGAAAACTGAAAATTTAAACACAGATGTAAAAGCAGAAAACGGAGGAATCCAGTATTTGTCATTCAGAAACTAAAACAAGAACTGTGGTTTGTGGTAGAAATCTGGTTCAATGTTTTCATCCTTTCCCTGAGAGTAACACTGATCCTGCCTTCATCTGTCTATGAGGATCAGAGCTGCAGGATCCTTGTCCAGAATCCACCAATCTGCCAGTTACACATTGATTGGCCACATACTCGGTGAATGTATTCCTGCTACATTTCATCTTTCATCACTACTACCTTTCAAGCTGGGAAGAGGATATCATTTTAAGGAAGGAAACGCAAAATAATAAAAGCAGGTAGGGTACCAGAGAGAGAGAGAGAAAATTAGCCATAGCTAGTGTACACTAGGCAAAACTTTACCTCTACCCATCTAGGGTTTTTAGCTGGGACTCTCAACCAAAAAGGCAGATTAACAAGAGGAAAACAGTTTATTAACACACGCAGCTCCTGTCTGTCACACGCGAGAAACCTCATGAGAAGTTACTTGAAGTAGCAACTTAGAACTCTGACTTATATAGCAACTTGCACAAAGAGCAATAAATCTGTAGAGAAGTAGGACAAAGGAAAGCAGCTTCAGGCTTCCAAGGGTAGCAAACTGTGGGAAGATACATATATGGGAGGAAACAAAGGAAGTAAGCTTTGTTTGCAGATTCCACTGGTGCCCTCTCTGGGCTGAGAAGATTCTGTCTCCAAAGGAGCATTTATATCCTGCATCTGCACAGAAAAAAGAAGGGTACAAAGAGCTTTTCCTGCATGTGCTGCTGCTACATTTCCTTCAGCTCAAAATAGTTGTTATATCATGAGGCATGTTTGGGGGTAACATATGTTGGTTTCCTTCACCATCATCATACTTGGCACCAGGAGGGAAGACAAGGAAAAGAATTATCAAAAGGCAATTGTAAGGAGCTGCCCTTTGCAGAGTTGTACCTAAGCTCCCTCCATGTATAGACTGCTGTGTAACAGAAAATCTTCGTTAGTCCCTCAGAAATGAGGCCTGTCACAAAATCACCCATCCTATGATGCTTTGGGTTCTGTATTAGACACCTCTCCTCCCACCCGATGAGCATCAGGCAGAATAACTGGGCATGAGTTTAAACTGGTTCCACACGTCCCTCCAGGCCACCTCCCTTCATCTGTTAGAATTGGCAAATAACCTGGTAGGTAGAGCAGGAAGAATATGTTTCTGGAATATGACAGATGTGGTTTGATTCTACCATTTTGAGCTCATTGGTATGGGCAATTCTCTTTAATCTAAATAATAATAATAATAGCACTCACCTCATAGGGTTCTCATAGGAATTAAAGGAATTTACTATGTTTTATGCTGAATTCAGTCCTAGCTCCAAACAAAGGGTCTAAATATCAGTGACCCATCCCTTCTCCCTCGCCCTCCAGCATACTCAACTCACCGCTGAGCCTCAGGTCAATTGACTGTAAAACTACTCCTTTCCTTCATTAGACTGTTGTGATGATGGGCCATAAGAAAAGCTTAAAAGTGTTTGCACTTCTGGGGGAAGAAAGAACATTATATAAATGAACATTGTATAAATACTATACGGTGTTACTATCGATGGCTGTTTAAAGTTAAAACATTTTTCTTCAGCCTGGACTAAGACAACAAACTTGTTCACGTTAACTCTCCAAGACCACTCATTTTATTTTAACTCTCTTTTCCCACCTCTCTCTGCTGGGACCATTTTGCATGCTCATGACTGTGTGTCCCATTTCACCAGTTGGCATCTATCCACATCCATATGTACGTCATACACATGCTGCTCGTGATCATCTTGAGTACCCTGACTGGGTAACTGAGCTGCGTAACACTAGCAGGCCGGCCAGCTCTGCCTGTGTAAAGTTAGACTCTTGTTTATATCCAGTTACAAAGAAGCATCTTGCTTCCCTCGGTTCTTCCTCACTTACCCAGCTTGTTTCCTTCATGCATATGCCTTCTTTGATTCCCTAGTTTCAACTGCTGTTCCAACTAGAATTCCTTTGATTCTTCCCATTTTTTAATCATTCTGATTCTTCCTATAAGTCAACACTCAAGATGTTGACGAGGGAATGTGGCAAATGTCAGTTGCAAAATGACCTTGATGGACCGTTGTAAGTGGTGTAGAAATGCAGACAACCTGGCTGGCACCATCTCTCACCCCTAAGTCTCTCAAGTAGATTCAGGTGATTTGACAGGGATGCAGGTGTGGCCTTCCTCCCTCACGGCACCAAATCCATCTCCCTACAGGTAGTTGCTGTTCCCTCACTGAGAAACCATTCTTAGATCAAGAACATGGAATAAGTGAAATCCCTAAGTTAACCTCTAAATAAGCATCCATAGTACAATATGGAAATGCCCAGGTCCACAGAAAACACCTTTGAGTCAACACTGAAGGCACAGAAACAACTGCTTCTTTCTCTTAATCCAGTGCGTCTCAGACTTAAAGAGTAGAACATGAAACTGTTTATTACCATGAAAAATCTGTAAACTCCCATACATGTGTTACACTTCAGTGCATTGAATGAGGAACAGACAGACAATTTAGAACCTACACATGAAAACAAGCATACCTTTCCAAGACTTCATAGCTCTCCTGAGGGCCTTGAGCCATGAAATGAATGTCACTGCTCTGATAGTCCAACAGAGAGACTCAACAATTCAGAGTAGGGTTGGAACCAAGAATAAATATATAAATGTTATGCATTCATTGCCAAAGTTAACTGAGCACGTATATTCTGCTAGGCACTGTGGGGCAGGGTTTCCCCTTTCTCTATGTACTCTATTTAGAGAATTTTATGAATACTGCTTTTTCCAAATTGAGACAAGTCCAGGAGAGAGGCAAAGGGTTTGGATGATATCCATACATAAGCTTTAATCCCTGAATAATTCAAGTGTTGCCTAAACATAAATTACTATGAGGACAACCTACAGAATGGGAAAACATGTTTGAAAATCATATATCTGATAATTCAAAATATTCTGATAATTCAGAATATTCAAACAACTCGTACAACTCAACAAATAAAAAGACAACCCAATTTTAAATGTGCAAGTGATTTGAACAGATATTTCTCCAACAAAAATATACAAATGGGAATAAGCACATATAAAGATGCTCAATGTCATTAGCCATCAAGAAAATGCACATCAACATACCACATCAGAGTTACTAAAACGGGTGTAATAAAAGAGAAATAACAATAACAAGTATGGGTGAGAGTGAGGGAAAATTGGAACACTCCCACTTGCTGATGGGAATATAAAATGATGTGGCCACTTTGGAACACTGTTTAATAATTTCTCAAAAAGTTAAACATAGAGTTATATGACCTAGCAATTCCACTCCTAGGTATGTACCCAAAAGAAATGAAAACATCTGTTCATACAATGACTTTTATGTGAATGTTTATAGCAATATATTTTACAATATATTCACAACAACCAGAAAGTGGAAACAAACCAAATGTCTATCAACTGATAAAGTGTGGTATATCCATACAATGGAATATACTTGACCATAAAAGAATAAATATTGATATATGCTCCAAAGTGGTAGACCTTGAAAGCATATGCTAAGTGAAATAAGCCAGTCACAAAATAACAAGTATCGTATAATTCTATTTATATGGAAAGTCCAAAATAAGCAGATCCATAGAGAGTAGATTAGTGGTTCCCAAGGGCTATGTAGAGGGAGGAATGAGGAGTGACTGCCAATGGGTAAGGAGTTTCTTTTGGAAATGAAATATATTTTGGAATTCGGCAGTGGTGATGATTGTGAATATGCTAAAATTCATTAAATTGTACACTTCAAAAAAGTGAATTTTATGGTATGTGATTCATTGCATAATAAAGCTATTATAAAAATTTTCATTGCCATTTAGGAGCTAGTTAGGCACTTAATGAAATATAACTACTTTTTTAGAACACTCAATCACCTACTATTAAAAAATTAGGTGTGATATGGAAAAAAGATTTTTTTGCATCCCAATTACTATATCCCTCTCTGCACATGCCCTCTCCTACCAGAACCCATTCACTCTATCAAAAAAGAAAAGAAAAAAGGGTGGCATGGCTGTTTTGAGCAAATATTTCGAAAGACCACCTGAGATGAAAAGGGAAACTACTACACACTGGTTGTTTTAAGACAATGCCTGTGAAAGAATAGTCACTGGCTGTGGGGGAAAAAAATGACTCTCTGGAGAATTCATAATCACGTGCCTGACATCACATGTAAATTCACACTACCTGCATGAGGTGGCCCCAGATCAGAAATAGCCTCTGGGGAATCTGCCTCTTCTTCCCTCTTACCATGTATCCCCAATCTCTCTCTTGTCTGTTTCATGGTTTTGCTTAAACAGGCCCAGTCCTATTATTCCTTTGACGTGGAAATAATTCCTTTGCAGCCACACGTTAACAACTGGAGTGATCATTCAAGGCAAGTTGATCCCTAAAGGGGTCAGCCTAATGGCTAGAAACGGGGTGCTGGAGTCCATCAGACTTGGCTTCCCATTCTGGCTTGATCTGTGTGTAATCTGGAGCAGTTTCCTGACTTCTCTGAATTTTAGTTTCTTCATCAGTTAAATAGGGATAATAACAGCACCTACCAACATGCTTGAAACATAATGAATACTTCATAAATGTTAGCCATATCTGAACACCACCAGTGAGCAAACCCCCTATAATCTAAATTTGTAAATCTCTGGGATTCTATGCCCTTTACTCCCTTCTTTAAAAGTACAACTAAGCATAATATTTTAACTCCCTGATTCTCTAATTTTTAAATTTCTCTGTCTATGTCTACAGAAGATTTGAGGTGATTAATATATCTTCTTATGCTAAATTGGTTGTAAAGCAGTTAGGATAAGCCAACAGATTTCCTCTTTCTGTTTCTCTAGAATCTTAAATAATTCCTTGGGTGTCGATAAGGATTCATTGAATCCTTCAGAACTTTCTGATACCATTTGGTATCAGATTTTTTTTGTAACCCACACTTTCATTGACAGTTTCACCCTTTGAGTTTCCCAGGTACATGTGCCCAAGTCTTGTTCCTCCTTCCTAAAAATTGTGGGTCCAAATCCCGGTCCCCTGCCACAGACTGCCATCAAAACTACCCTCACATGTCCACAAATGCCCCTGATAGGCGGCAGGTTTTGCTCCCAGCTCCCTCTTCCTGCCTGTTCCCTCAGGAATATTTTTATTGTGTATTTATATTAATTTACTGATAATTTAGAGATTTTTATAACTGGAATTTTTTTCACAGTATCTGCCACAATTCTGCCATATTGCCTGAAAACCCAGCTACCACTCTAGACGTGAACACAGTTAGAATTACTGTTGGCCTGACTTCTTGGTGGTGGTTTTAAGACTTTCTCCCATCACCATAACTGTCTAAAACAATCCTGCTTACACCTGACTTTACAGAACCTACCAATGCCAGACAAGTTTCTTTATTTGGTGCCTCCTACAAGTCATAACACCACAAGAGCAATACTACCACAGTTTCGAATTAAAGCTTTCCAAATAAAAGTATATAGCTTTAAAGTATTTCTTACTCTTATCCCAAATGTTGTCTTTTAAATCCTTGCATAATAGTCCTTTTGATATTTGGAGAGAGCTGACAGTGAATGTTGAAACTTAGGATGAACTGGTTCTCACTGATTTTTCTGAGTCTGTTATTTTAGGCCTTTTGTTTGTTTGTTTGTTTGTTTCTCTTGAAATGTAGTCTGCAGTGCGTGCCATGGATAGGCACTCTCCATCCATTTCAAACTCTTTTTAGCATGCCTTCCTGTACCGCTGAGCCCAAAAAGATAAGAACTACATTTCCTAGAATCCCTTACAGTTGGGGATCTGGGTGTGATTTAGTTTTCACGATTTTGGTGCCCTCACACGAGAGTTTGAATGTGCAAGATGGCAGTCATTTTTCTGTGGCATCTGTTGTCCCTGATGTCCAGCAACATTGTAGAGGTGTGTGGTTTATCAGAGGCAGCTTTGCCATCTGCTTTTACCTTATGTGCTATTCCCTCATTTTAGTAAAGGTAGGAGCCCTCCAGGTAACCTATATCATCCCTCTTGAAGGCTCTTACTAGAATTTCTTTCCCAATGGCTCTGAAAGACCCTTAACCCCTTATTTAAAAAAATAAAATACAATAAAATAAAATAAAATAATTTTTTAAAAACTCTGCTTAAACTAGCCACAGGGGATTCTATGCTTTTTCATGAAACCCTGACCAATACAGAGTCACCCAGAAACATTTCATTTCCTAGTTCACATCTACTATCTCAGCCAAAAATATTGTACATTTCTAAGCTCTTTCTGATACTCTCTTCAATTGTTCTTTTTCTTTGTTTTCATTATTGCTACTTTCCCACCTTTCTATATTCAATTGTCATCCACCCTATTTTGGCCTTTACAAATAATATACCTATGAGAAATATTAGTAGGCTATTATCTCTGACTCCTTAGTATTACTCAGCTAAAGAATATATTGTTGATTCCTTTCAGTGATTCTCAAACTCATCAACCTTAAACATGTTTTTGCAAATTTCATTCTTTCCAGAATAGGAGATCATAAGGCTGAACTGAATATCCTTCTGTTTCTAAGACTTAAAGAAAATACAAAAAGCTTTCATTTCCTTCTCTTGCTATAGAAACCTGTTTTCCGGGTAATACACCACTAAAAAGAGCTACTTTATCTTTTGTGAAGTCACTCTTAAATCCTATTTTTCCTAATTCAGATACTGATTATATACAAAATTCACTGTTTCCCTGTTTTATATTTCACACTGTTTATACAATACACACCCAAATACTTTTTTAAATGAGCTTTTTGTAACCACAGATCAAATAATGTTTGGTACTGATTGCATGTGTGCACATGTAATATATTGTTTTTTTACTTCTCTGATCATGCTTGTGGGTAGATATGTAAGAATTTGCATATGAAGGACAATATCTTAATTTATAACATACATTCCAACATCATGAACAAATATCTGTTGAAATTTTTGAAAACGATGTTAGAGTTTTAAAACCTTTTACAAATAGCTCATTTTTCAAAGTCACCAAAGTGAGTAACATCTAAGAATATTTTTGAAGTGAGGCATGATGGAGGTCACAGAATTACTCCCTCAGCTCCTTGGACACTGAGCTACTGATATTTCATCTGTTACTGATTTTTAAGTCCACTGATTTTATTTCACCGGTTCCAGCAGGTAACCATCCCATGCCGCTCAGTCTGGAGGGGGCCTCTAGTCTTGCCATGGGTAAAGCTTTTATCTATTCTTTTTCCACTTTGCTGGTTGCTTTGCAGCATTATTGCATTTCTGAGTTTACCAAAAACAAACTACATCTCCATGATAATTTTCCTCCAGCTGTTTCATTTGCATTTGACAAGTCATGTTGTTTTTTATTTTCATAAATCTCATGCACATCTAACTGCTTCGAATTTTTTGGCTCTTGTTTTTAACATCTCGTAAACATTCTATAGCATTACATTCCTTCTGAGCCACTGTTGTTAAATATTTTCCTCGTGTTCAGATTCCCAATTCTCTATCTAATTCATATTTTTAATGCAAACTCCTTCTGAGGTAAGTTTTCTGTTATTTATTCATACATGCAGAAATAGGAAAATGATGATATTCTTTTTATCTACTACTTTTTATAACTGTTTATAGCTGTAATATGCTGAATAATGACAAGAGGCACATGGAAGTCAGTCACCTTGCCTTTAAGCCATCTAGCTGAGAGAGGGGTAGGAGACGAAATCAGAGAAGAACCAGAGGCAAAATGACATAGGTCCTGCATCTTAGGAAGAATTTTAGATATTTCTCAGAATAAGATGGGAAATCACTGGAGAGTTTTTAATTAAAAAGTGAAACAATTTAACTTTTTAAGATAATTATTCTGACTACTTTGTACCAAATGAATTTTTGAAGACAGGTATTTAGCTTCAAATAATATTGTTGAAAATATTGTAATTACTGTATATGGTATCAGATGAATACTAGACTTATCAGGGTGATCAGTTAAGTTACATAAATGTCCAATCACTATGTTGTACACTAGAAACTAATATTATATTGCAAAACAAAAATAATTAAATAAAAAGATGCCTTCAAAATAATAAACATGTATAATCCAAAACCTTAAAAATATATATACTTTCCCATTTGAAAGAATTGCTTTGAAAATATATAATATTTTCCACATCTAAGAATATTATTACCCACATCTTTAGAGAACCATGGGAAATACCACAATGAATTCCCAATGTAAATATATCTGTAATTATATAAAGAACTAAGTGTTTTTTACAAGAACCAAAATAAAAATAAGCCACCATGCAAAAAAATTTTGAGTAAATATAGCAAAGTTTTACTTATCATTTTTACATAAACAATTCAAAATCAAGCATTACATAAAATAGTTTTTAAGTCTATATAAAATATGAAAAAAAACTTCAAGACTCTAGAGGTTAAAATTTTTTAAGTCATAATTTATGAAAATAAACCAACATGATAAAATGAGCAACCTCCTAGTAATCAAAAATGATATTAAAATAAAACAAGATACATTTCATTTATTAATTTATTCCCCAAAATGTTTAATATGATAATCTACACTGGAAGCAATGGTAAATCTGGGAGAATGTGTATGTCTGGGGATATTAGACAACCATCACCATTCATTCCTCCATTTATTCAAAAAATAAAATTGTACTGCATGCATTATATTTGCTAGACATTTAGAAACAAATCTAAAAGATTCCTTTTCCTCGTTGGGTTTTAAATCGTTGAGGTTGGAGTAGGTGAAGAGAAGGAAGAGAAAGGGAAGAAAAAAAGAAAAATGAAATAAAACATTATAGATACTATGTAGAAGTATATAATGGTATATCTATGTAGATATATAAAGATGTGCATATGGTACAGTGGAGATATAAAGGAAGAAGGGACCAGTTCTACTTGATAAAGTCAAAGTCTTCACAAAAGAGATGATAGCAGATTTAAATATTAAATGTTTTTATTTTAGGTAGACTAAACTGTGGGGCAGGAGGTAAATAGAGCAAAGAATTCAGAGTCAAGAGGGCACCCAAGTCGGGAAGAGTGGTATGTGCCTGAGGAAAATATTCAGGATAAAATAGAAGGGGTTTTGTGAGGGTGGCAGGTGGCGCTGGAACAAATGATGATGAAGGCTTGGTGAGAGAAGAGGCAGGCGAAGGTACCAGGGTTCATGATGGACAATGCTGAGATTCAGTGCTGTGCTGGCTCTGATTCTATTCTAGAAGCTGTGCCTGTTACACTGAACTGAGGTTATGTACATATGGAGTTTTGTCACAAAGAAGGTCACAAAAAGTCAGTGGAAACCTTCAGGGCATATCGATTTCATCTGAAGATTTCAGAAGGAGAATTATTTTATGTTAGAACTAACACAAATACATAACTGAGTGGACTGGACAATCCACATGAATTTTTGAGGTAAAATAAAAATCTCAAAGAAGTTACAGGCTTACAGTCTATATTGACTTTGCCTGTCAGGGGTATTTTGATGGAAAAGTTTATTAAACACTAGGTAATTAGAAATGTTTAAAGGGAGGAATAAATGAGAGCTTTCTAAGCTGGGAAGAAAATGATTGATATTTGGGCATCACTTGAGTAGGATTGTCAGCCAAAGGACTGGGCAGTAAATTGCAACAGGACCATAATCCAGGAAGCAGTAGCAAGGATGGAGGGGGTACAGACAAGAAATGTGGAAAACAGCAGTATTTACTTAGACCCCGGCACGTAGAAGATAAAGTTCAGAGGGACAAGGGAGAAGTCTAGGATGGCTCCATTTCTGACAAAGGTGTCATCCACCAAAACTTGGCATCTAGTGAAAGGTGAGGATTTGGTGACAAACATGAGTCCACTTTGAGCAGTGGATTTAAAATGCTGGTCAGAATCTAGGAGAAGATGTTCAATAGGTAACTGGGTGTATGCTTGAAGTACTGAAAAGAGTCTAGTCTTATCGTTTAGGCTTGTGGGTCCTTAACACAAAGGGAGTAGTTGAAGCTTTGAGGACAGACTGGAGAGTAAAAGAGTTACCAGACAGTCAAAACAAAACCTTTGACCTATGCATGCCCTTTGATCTAAGCATTCTATTTTGAAAATACATTGTAAGGAAAGAGAAAAGGATACTTACCATGGATACAACCTAATGTTGAACAGGGCAATGGTTAAATTAATACATATTGGTAAAATTTTAGGAAGTCATAAAAATGGATAAGTTCATTTAAAATAGCAAAAAGCTTATAGTACTGAGTCTAATCTGGCTATAACTTTTTCACTTGACTACGATTCTATAAAATAAACAATGATCCTATATGTACACGTGTCAGATATGTGTGTATGATATATGCACATTCACATACAAAAAGACAGGGGGAAAAATATAGCAAAACTTGCGCTGTGTTTTCTTTTTAAAAATGTTTTCTAAACTTAATTTTAGAATTCCACTTTAAGGAACAAACTTGCCTTTCAGAGTATACATTCTGTATTTAGTTTTCCCATTCGATCTGTAAGTGATTAGCCAAATGACCAATCAATAAAGATGAGTATTTAAAGAGAGGCACATAATTACATGAATCCAGACATAAATTCCATCTATATATGTTATTTTGTTGCTACAATGAGACTTTTAAGCTGGCCACCCTACTGTCGCACTGGAATTTTAACAACACTCAAAAGAGCCACAGGAGTCATTTGACAAATATTTATTGAGCACCTAACAGATGTATGGATGCTACTTTGGAATGTTTCTTTAGATCAACGAACCAGTTTCTAATTTTTGAGTACATTTTCCTCTACATATGTTCGAATGAGACTTTAAATAAAAACATCTCTCTGACCATCTAACTTGGACCTATTGTTAGTCTTATAAATTCATTATGTACAAATTCTATTTGTTAAAAGACAGAAAGAATAAAATTTGAAAGATATAAGAAAACAGGCAATATTTACTTTCCTGTTGAGACTGAATGAGTACAACTTCTGTGGAAAGGAATTAGGCAATGTCTACAAATTTTAAAAATGCACATCCTCTTGACTAAGTAATTCTACTTTCAGAAATAATTCCTATTACTATAGTCACACATGTGAAAAACAACATGTACAAGGACACTTACTGCAGCATTCTTTATAATAAGAGTTGGAAGCATCCCAAATGTCCATCAACAAAGGACTAGTTTAATAAATTAGACTACAGTTATACATTGAAATAGAAATAGCCAGAATTAAACAGCTACTTTATATACTGATATAAAAAAAATCTCCAGGATTACATACATATGCTAGTTGAAAAAAGCAAGGTTTAAGATTAAAATATACGAAGAATACTGCTATTTGTGTAAAAAAAACGTTTTCACAGATGGATGTAATAAAACTGGCTTTTTGCTTATAAATGCATAGACTAACCCTGGAATAATACTAGAAAGTAGTAAAAGTGATTGCTTCTGGGGAAAAGAAATGGATGGCTAGACAGAAAGGAGGGAGAAATTTATGTGGCATAACCATATACATTCACTGGCCACTCAAAAAATTAAAAACAGCAAAGATGAGTCAACATTCTTTTCTGAAAAAAAATAAAAATAAAATTTTAACAAAAATTAAGCTACAGAATGTACTACCACCATTCAGAGTGTTTCTCTTTTTATATTAGTTTTTGTTATTTAGCTTAGTTATTATTTATAAAACATGGGGGAGTGAGACCCAAAAGACACAGCTGATAGGCTTATAAAGAAACCATGTTATATTCCTTCCACTACCTTTCCTCATTCACCAGCCCCACCAAATAGGGTAGGCGTGAGAAATGCAAAGTTAGTTCCCACTTAATTACATGTTATCTAATCTAATAAACACCAAACACACAGCCCTTGCCCCTCTGGCCTCCTCCCCATCATCTCATTGATATTCCCCTAGAAGTGTTGGCTACAGAATAGATGGAGGAAAAAAAACTGCCGTACACTGATTCAAAACATTTTATTAAAATTTATTGTTTTACTATGTGGTGAAGTAGAAAGTGCATATCAGCAAAAATATTTTAATTCACGTGACATATTTCATTAGAACACAGCAACTGTCTTCTTACACAGGCATCTATTTAATGTGAGGTTCTGGCCTGCCCTTCTAGTCCATGTGGTTCTGAGAGAGAGATTCCAGGTGGTTCCACAGCAAAAAAAGCACTAATTCATCTCATTCGTCACCCTTAAACTGGGAAGGCACCTTGGCAACAAAGACAAATATGACTCAGAGCTATGGAATTACTTTTCTTTTTGCTTATTCTCATTCTCAGGTCTGTTCTTACCCTCAGGTATAGTTTTATTTGCATCTATTTTCAGCCAAGGCCGGAAACTGAGAAACAGCAGCGATGCTCAGGTTCTCGTGCTCACCTTTTATTATAACCTTAAATGATAATGAAACTGACCTTAAAATATAAAACACAGAGGGGATTTTGATGTGATAGACTAAGAGGGGCCTTCCCATCAGGCAGATGGAGTCACTGGGTGAACACTGAGCTCCTGCAGGGAGCAAAGCTGAAGCCAGGCCAATAGGAACACTGCTATCCAGGGTCTGTTCTTGGGAACTGGGAGCCCAGTGAGGGAGGCCAGCCCGTCAACCACCAGCTGTGACATGAGGCCAAGTGAAAGCTGATTCCTAGAGGCATGAATGTCAGCTCACAGAGGGGAGAGGGAAGAGGAATTCTGACTGGGGTGAGGAAATGGGAAAGCTGCAGACAGGCGCTGAGCCTTCCAAGCGTGGAAGGGTTTTAATAGGTTTCAAGAGAGGAACTGGACAGACAGTCCAGGCTGGAGGAGGAGGAGGAACAAAGGGAAAGACACGCGGGAGGGAATGATGGAGCAGGGGCCGGCTCTGGCAGCGCTGGCTGGGGCTGGGGCTTCGGCTGCTTACAGGGTGTCCAGAAAAGAATAGGAGCCTAAAAACACTCCGTCAGTGAGGGCTGGGATACCATGCTGAGTGCTCAGGGCTGATGCTGTGGGCCACGAATAGCCAGGGAGAGTTATCAAGGGGTTTGGCAGAACCCCATGATCTTTGTGTTTTAAAAAAGCCCTCTCAGCGGTGTGAAGGATGGGTTACAGCATGTGGTGGCAGGGAGAACAGGAGACAGGCCATGATACCATCCCGTGAGAGATTATGAATGTCCAAATTGGGTGGGGACACAGAGAAAGAAAGAAGATTAAACTCAGTGACTGACTGGAGGAGAGAGGGAAGGATGGGGATACTGCAGGAGTTAAAGAACACCCTTACACTATTAGCCTAAAAATAAATAAATCCCCCAGATATCCAGTTTTAAAGATTTCAACCCCAAAACTAAAGAATAGTAATAGAGAAAAGAAAAAGAAAAATTTCCTGGAGGCATCCTCTAGTCTGAATCATACTGATAAATTTGTTAATTTAATAAATATTTTTAAGGGCAGTACACTAGGCACAGAAGATACAAACAAGAAAAAAGACAATTCCTTTCCTCAAGAAGATTGACAGTTTAATAAAAATACAATTACATTAATCTGTGATAAGTGCTGTGTAGAAATAATTAAAGGGTGCTCAGAGGAGTAGATCAGTGTCTTTTTGCCACTCTCTAACAAATGACCACAAATTCAGTGGCTTAAAACAACACAAGTTCATTTTCTTAACAGTTCTGGAGGCCAGAAGTCCAGAATGGATTTTGCCAGGCTGAGGTGTGGTGTGACCACACTCCTTCAGGAGGCTGTCAGGAGCTCGTTTCTTTGCCTTTTCCAGCTTCTAGAGACCATGTGCATCCTGGACCTTGTGACCTCTTCCTCCAAATTCAGAGACATAGAGCCCTCTCTCTCTGACTCAGTTTCTCTCTGCTTCTGTCACATAGCCTTCTCCTCCATCTGTAATCAAATTTCCCTCTTATAGGAGATTGCGTACATTTAGGGTCTGCCCAGCTAATCCAGGATGATCTCCCCATTTCAAGAACTTTATCATGAAATGCCGTGTCTGGTGCTTTCACTTTCTGCAAAGGCCATATAAAGTAACATTCACAGATTCGAGGGATTAGGACCTGGCAATCTTTAGGGGCCAGTATTCAGCCAACTACATGGAATATAGAGAAAAAGACCCTAATCTGGCTCCTTTATCCTGAAGACAGTGGTGAGCCACCGGAAAGTTTAAAGTGAAGAAATTACCTAGATAAGATATGCTTTTTGGAAAATTAATTCAGGACTTCTGAAGAAGCAGATTGAAGAAGAGCCTGGAATAATAACAATAAACCCCTATAATAATTCAGGAGAATTTTGACTAAGACAGTAGTAGTTGAGCTGGGTGTATTGGAGAGAAATTAAGACAATGCCATTAACAACTCTTTATGAATTGTCGGATGCAGTAAATGGTTTCCGGTGTGGTCAGGTGTCACACACCAAGATTTGTTATACAGGAGCAGAAGCAGATTCGGGAGAGGGTTGGAGGAACCTTAGGCAGGGAGGGACATTTTTATCTAAGAAAAAGTGTGTTCTGAGAATGAACCAATTTGCTTGCCAACTGTTTTAGATTGCAATCCATTCTTAGAGCCTGCCTCTAAGAACAAAAGCAATTCTATCACACAACTTCTATGGCTAACTGTTATCCTCACATCCTTAGAGTAGAGTCTGAGGATGTTAAGGGAAAATAAGTATATAGTTACTTTGGAATTTTTTTTTCTTCTGAACTGGAAGCATAAACTGTCAATGCTATAAAGAGTCTTAGCAATCATTTTCTGGCCAACCGTTCTCAGCTTCTTTTTTACCCACTACCAATACCCAGTTGATGAGTTGAGCAAACACTCGTGGTTACTTCCGAGCACAGCCACTCTGATTCATCCTTTTCCTCCCCCATTATAAGAGGATATTAGAACAAATTAAGGGTTATTTATCAGAATAACTAAACCATCTTTTTTTTAAGTTAAATAAGTGTGTAATGTGTAACTGGCTACTGCGAGACACCCCCCACAACCAACACCACATGAGAACCATAGCTTTGGGTCCCTAATCCTCACAAGGCAAACGCATCCAGAGCAGTGGCGTGCCTGTCACCAAGTTCATTAGTACAGTTCTGACTGAAGCCCTGTTTTGTGATTTTTCAGTCCACTACTGCTTCCAATATGCCACCCTCCTCCACTCCTTCTCTAAAAACTGCTTCCAACCTCATTTTACCATCCAGAAGGACAAAGGCTCAGAGAAGCAGCAAAACCTTTTTTTAATTTTTAAGTAAAATCATATTTTTTCATGTTCCATCCATCTCAAGTCCCACAGAGTCTCTTTGCCATTATCATGTCCCCAGGCTCCTCATCCTCCCTGCTCTCTCCCTCCTTTGTGCTGCATGCACTTAGCCTGCACGGCACGCTTCACAATTGTATTATATCTACATTGCCTTGTCCTCTAATTTCCTCATATGCGCATCTCTTGTCTCCTTTCTAGATTTATGAGGGCCTAGTAGAGTTTTTGCATCTCAGTACTCAAAAACTAAAGAGGTGATGTATGGTATTGAAGCTAAACTGCTGAGATGTTCAGAACAGAGATGTATGCTGTTTTATTTGACAAGACGGAAATCCCTTGCCTCTGCAGTGCGGAGATCTGTTATATATTCTTCAGTTGTTCCACATGTGAAGATGAGAAAGAGAATTTTGTCTCCACTTCAGAAACAACATATTGGCTCCCATAAACTAAGGAAAAACAAAACACCTTCAGATTCTCATGCTCCTAAAACCTAAAGGTTTAGGTTTGATGCTTCTCATTCCTTTCCCCTTAGAGATCTATTTTATCATTGTTTCCTGGATAGTGAATCCTTTTTTTTTTTTTTTTTTTAATTTGGTGTCTTTTACTTGTGTCCTTGAAATGCTATGTCTGGTGCTTTCACTTTCTGCTATCTTGATCTTCTACAGTACAGCAGATATTTCTGATCAGAATCTGTGTGATTGAGGCAAGATATGGACAGGACTCCTCAAATTATGTATATAACACAGCTACTGAAAATCCCAAAGGGACTGACTGTTCAATAATGTTTGTGAACTGTTCTCTTGTATTTTAGTAAAGCCTGGATAATGCTCCCCAAAGGCTATAAATAAAATTAGGTCGTTTTAGTGGCTTTCTTTCCACCTGAATTAATTTACTTCCATTGCAGAGGCCCTGTTACTCAGATTTTTTTTTATTTTTTAAAGACAGGGTTGGTATAGGAGATGAGTAAGGCAAAAATTCAGAGAAAAACACAAGCAGAAAGAATTTTGAATGTAATATCCCATTCTGCTAAATCAATACTTAATCTGTGATAAGTAACACTGGCAGGATGCCAATCCATAAAATAAACCATAAAATGCCATAGCATAAATATTACAGTGTCTGTTCTGTTTCTCAGGCAAACAGCATTAAATCGAGGCATGGCCCTTCTTAATAGCATACCATTTAGTTTGTGCATGATAATTGTGAATTAAAATGTTTTTTCATTTTATTATGTGCCCAATATTGGCCAAACACTATGCTAGGCCCAATAATAGGGAAACAGGTATGCATCCAATTTTAACACAAGATACTAAATTTTATGACAAACACAGGTAAAAGGATGTTATGGACACATGTAGGAGAGGCACCTAACCAAGCCTAGGGCTGTTAGAGATGATGCCCTGAGGTAGTGGTAACTGAATAGAGCACTGAAGGACAAGGACAACCAGAATGTGAAGAGATGTTTCTGACAAAGGGAATATGTGCAGTCATAAAGGTAAAGGGGTATAGAATCTCAAGAAATGACCAATAGTTTAGTAGGGGTAAAGGTAGAAGGCTTAAGGCAGATGGTAGAAACTAAAAGTTCAACAAGGTCGACCAGAAACAGAATATGAAGGTCCTTACCCCATAAATGTCTGCTCAGAGGAAGGGAGCACAACCCTCTGAGTTCCAAGGAAGGGGAAAACTGAGTAACTCTGAAACTCGTTTAGAGCCATTGAAAGTACATGAAATTATCAAGTAAATGGTAAAATACCAGTCACAGTCCTTTCTACACAGCAATGGAGAAAAATCAAATTGTTTTTTAAGACAGGAAAAACACACCCACAAGATTAGCTATAATACATACCACTACAAATTCAAACATTTTAATCACACCACCTATGTAGCCTTTAAGCCATAGTAAAGATATTAGAAATTTGTCCAGAAGGCATCCACTGAAGGGTGTTAAGCACCAGAGCAATAAAATCAGATTTAAGGTTTTAGAAGATTACAATGACATTGTTGAGAAGGCTGAATGCAAGGTATGCCAGGCTGGAGGTAGGGAACTATTCTGACAATGTAAGGGTCTGAACTTTGCTCGTGGAAGTAGGCAGAGAGAGATTTAGCAGATTAGACCAAGAATATTTGCAATCCAATCCAACAGAGGGGTGAGACAGAAAAAAATCTCCAGATTGTTCCACCTAAGGTTCTGATTTAGGCTGCTAGGTGAATGAGGAAAACATAGGTTAAGAAACACAACAAGAGATCAGAGTGCTGGAAAGAAAAAGATGATTTCATCTAGGGACATCTGGAGCCTTCAGAGCCTCGAAGACCAGCAGATGGAGATGTCCCAAGGCTACCGACATAAAGGAATTTGAAGCTAGAGATAGACATTCAGGATTCATTGACTCACCTACTCGAGACTTTTGCTCCAGTAACTATCCCATCTCTCTCGTTCTGTTGTCTGGTGGGATGGTTGGTTTAGAATGTTTGTTCTCTACTGCATTTTCCTCTTCAGCATAAAAGAATGTTATTCTCCCATCCTTCTCTACCCACTTCTTCTACCAACTACTGCCCCATTTCTTTGTTCCTTTTAAATTCCTCTTTGCCTGATCATTTCATTTCAGTCTACTCTTTTTATTTTTTTAATTAATTTTGTTCCTCTCTTGCCCAAACTCTTTTCATTGGAGCACCCAGCATTCAGTCACTTAGTCCCCTACTTTTTCTCTTCTCTATACACATCCATTTCTTTAGATATCTCATTCTTTACCATATATATGTCTATGACTCCAAAATGTATATCTTCAGCCCAAAATGTTCTCTTAAAATCCTATTTATAACATCTACTTGCCATCTCCACTGGGGAAGTTAATAGCATCTCAAACTCAAACCATCCAAAACTCAACACTTGACCTTCACTGTGCCAGGCTGCTCTTCCTGCAGCCATTTTCAACTCAGTTGATAAACAACTCCATCCTTCCAGATGGTGAGGCCTAAAACCATGTTATAATCTTTAATTTCTCTCTCTCTCATACCCTACCTACATCTAATCTATTAGGAAATCCCTTAGGCTGTATCTTTAAAACAGCTCTGGCTTCCAACCATCTTTGACCACCTCTATCACTCCCACCTTGGTCCAAGCCATCATCATCAACTCTCACCTGGATTATTGTAGGAGACTTCGAACTAGCTTCTACCCTGGCATGTACACGTGTGCACACACACACTATCCTTCAGCCAAAATGAACCTTTGAAGTGTAAGTCAGATGATGTCAGTCTCAGCAGAAAAGTGTTGCAGTGGCTAACCATTTCACTCACCCAAAGGACATAAAACAGCCTACAAAATCTCGTATGACCTGGGCCCCCACCAACTGTCCGATCTCATCTATTTCTACCCTCCCCTCAACACTTGGCTCCATCCACACTGGCCACGGACACCCAAGGCCTGCCTTGGAGCCTTTGTGTTAGCTCTTCCACCTGCCTAAAATGCTCTCCCCCAGAAGCTATGGCTGACTCTCTGCATTCTTCATGTCTGCTCAAAAGTCAGTTTCTGAGAATAAAATTCATTACACTCTTATCATTACAAACCACTTCCCCAGAATTCCTGACCTTTCTTATACTCTTCTACCCTTTACTCTTTTCCACAGTACTTTTATAATACACAGTGTAATTCACTTATTCCCTGTGTTTATTGTTTGTCTCTTTTGACTCCTAGCACTGCCTCTAGAATGTAAGCTCTACAAGGCAAAAACCTTTGTTCTTTTCATTATGTATTCCCGTGTATAGTAGGACATGGTATGTGCATAGTAAATACTTGTTGAATAAATGGAAATAGTTGAAGAAGTCATATTCACTATATAAAGAAATAACAGAAGAAAATGGACTAAGGGCAGAACAATTGCGTATTCCTCCTTTTAAGGGACTGACAGAGGAAGAGAGACCCATGAAGAGGACTGAGAAAAACAGAACAGGGTGGTAGGAAGACAAATATAAGGAAACAGTGTGTCCAAAGCCAACGAAGGAGAATATTTTAAGCAGGCGGACAAGCTCTGTGAAAATTGGGTGAGGGTGAGCCCCCTGGCCCTCCTGAAGCCACTTCCCCTCTTCCCTGCTTTGCTAGCAAACCTATGCCTTGTAGGCCTCCTTCATCTCCACATACCTGTGCTCTCTCTGCATCTTACACAAAACCTTCCTGTTGTAAACAGTCCTCTTCAGTTACAACTATCTCTGCATTCATTTTTTGGAAGAAAGCTCACCGGTACCAATTACAGTTTTTATACAGTCTAAGAGGAATTTAATAACCCTATTTTCACTAAGACTTGTTTAAAGCTTACTCATGAAGCTATCACTCTGTATTTTGTTGGGGCCAAGGGAGGATTTGTACCCATGTGCTTAAACAATTTGGGGCTCATACCTGTACATAAGAATTTTTTAAGTACCTCGTTTCCTTTCTGAAACTGTTAACATGTGTTAAAATACTTATAACTTAGGGAAAGCTCAGAGTTGAAGATTTGAAATTATTCAAGAAATGTTTAGGTAACAGAATACTGTCATGGACTAACAGGCTTTCTGAAGGTATTTTGTTGTTGATCCCCTTGTATGTCCTCAGCCTTCCATGGAGGTGAACTGAGGTTTAGTTGTCTAATCAAAGAAATAGTCCAATATAGTAATTAAGGTTCAAGTACCTTCTCTGAGCAGGGTAACCTCCACTTATTCATTCAGCAACATTTAAAGAATAGTGAGGACATCCACTTCCCTAAGTACTTGGAAAGGGTAGTCCATGTACATAACTACAGTACAAGTGCTACTGGATTTACAGCCAGACACAGTCATCTCTAGAACTATCCAATATTCCATACCCAGCTACTCCTCCCACCATATGTTGGATCCGTCTCATCTATGCTAGTATAGGATGTTATAAAAACCTCAAACCTACCCAGAGAGGATTGATGTTGGCTGGATGTCGTAGGGATGCTGAGGGTAAGGCCAGTGGCCTGGAGTCAATAGGGGTATCTCACTAAGGCCATATAGCCAGAGACACAAGGCTAGAGACTCACCACCTGCATCTTGATCTACAGCCCTGGTTGCTCCCTATTCCAAAAGGGATATATAGCACTGGCCCTAGTTTCAGTACCAACTAGTTCTCTCTCTTGCTGCTCAGTCTTGAAGGAAAAGAATCATTAAGCTCAGTTTTTCTCTCTTTATAAAGGATAAAAGACAGCAAATCCACTCTTTGTTAGTTGAAAAACAATTAAGTCCCTAGCCTCTCTGAAATTCAGGAGTAGCTTAGAAGTAGTTATAATCTACAGAGAGAATAAGAATGAGAATACTAAAGAATTAAATGCCTTCTTTGATACTTTGAACAAAGCAAGTAATTTATCTTTAGCAACTTAGAATGTTTAGTTATTTAGAAGAGAGTCTAATTTTCTAAGGAAATGTCACTAGAGCTGTTACTCATTATCCTAAATATTTGGTAAGAATATAGCTTTAAAGAAAAGTTATCAGAACACAATGTTTCTATAGCATGTCATACCAAATATGAAATTTGCTCGATGGGTCATATTTTTATTTTGATAGCACATAAGTCTCCAATAGTAAAAGAAAAAATG
This sequence comes from Cynopterus sphinx, assembly GCA_030015415.1. Lineage (NCBI taxonomy): Eukaryota > Metazoa > Chordata > Mammalia > Chiroptera > Pteropodidae > Cynopterus > Cynopterus sphinx. The sequence goes on along the minus strand of CM057389.1, from coordinate 45,847,942 downwards.
TTAAAATATAAATGTAGAATAAAAAAACAAAATCTAAGCAAATGGAATGACATAACATGTCCTCGGACTAGGTGACTCAGCACAGTAATATCCTCCCAAAACCAATATAAATTGAATGTAGTCATAATTAGAATCGCAGTAGGGTTTTTCATCTTGTTTTCTGCTCTTGGGAATTAATAAAATGATCATAAAGTTTATAAGAGAAAATTAATAGACCCTAAAAAGCCAATAAAACTGTGAAAAAGAAAAACAGTAAAGGGAACTTGTCTGGCCTGATATCCGAGCACAGTTTAATGCTACTATAGATTGACAGGATGACAATATGGAAATAGACAAAAAGATCAGAAGAGAACAGAGAATCCAGAAATAGATCCACACAGGCAGACTTTAATATATGACCAAGGTAGTGTTTCAATTCCATGGAAAAATGACAGAATATTTAATTAATGATGCTGACAGAATTGGCTATCCATATAGAAAAACCGAAGGTATAACCATGGGTTACATATGTATAAAAATAAATTCAGGAGAATTAAAGACTTAGATGGAAAATATAAAATGATAAAATTTTTAGAAGAAGATCTATAAATTATCTATATCTTCTAGGAACAGGGAAAACTTTCTTAACAAAGACAGGAAACCCAAAAGCCATGTAAAAAGAAATGACAGTGATTATATAAACTGTTAACGTCCAAAATTATAAAAGTTACCATAAATGACTGGATAGAAAAATTATAAACTTGAGGATAAAATGCAGTACAGATATCAGACAATTATCTATACAAAGCTCTTTGATGTTCAGGTAAGAGAAAGATAAACAGTTTAAGAGAGACTAACATGAGTTGCTTAGGACACGAGTAAGCAATTCAGAAAAGAGTCCAGTTAAAAACAAATATATGAACCGATGCTCAAATACTTGCGGAAAGAAAGGAAAATTCAATTCTTGCCATCAAACTGCCAAAAATCAAATATGACCAACTTGTGGGGTATCGTGGTTAGAGATTAAGGGGGGATGGCACTCTTGCTGCTGTGGGCAAGTAAATAGTAACAATCTTAGTAAGCAATCTGGCAAAAATCTGTGAGAATTCAAAATACAATCCTTTTAAAACTTTAAAATTTTGAATTGTGTAAATTTAACATCTACTCAAAAAATACATATATATTTTTTAATATATCCTTCAACCCAGTGTCCCATTCCTGCAAATATTTTCCATAGAAACAAAAGCACTCACATGTAAGAATAAGTGTACTACAATCTTTATCGCAGTATTGTTTCTCTCAGGTCAGTAGTAATATAGAGAAGAAGGGAGGGGAGGAGGGGAGGGGGGGTGGAGAGAAAAGAAGAGAAAGAGAATTCCCAGCAATAGGCAAGTGGGAGACTAAATTATAACTGTGATCGAATAGAACTTACAAGAATGAATTCAAGTTGATGTGGAAGGTGTTCCACAAAATATTACTGAAGTAACTAGCAAGTGGCAAAAAACTATATGATTATGGTCTTGTTTTATGACCAAAAAAATAGCTCCTATATGAATGAATGTATATCTGTCTCTTTATATAAAAATATATACATGCATGGATACATGAATACATATATACAGTTATGCATGTGTGTGTATGTTCACAGACTATCTTAACAACTCTACTCCTTAACATGGGTTACCTGGGGTTAGTTGACAGTGGGAGATGCAAGCGAAAAATAAATTTAAAAAAAGGCTACAACAATTCAAAAAGAATGAGCCTATTTATGTGAAATTTGAAAGAGATAAATGAAAAAGAAAAACACTGAAAATGAAAAATAACCAGTGAATTTGAGTGACAATAACTGACTTTCCCGATACTGCTTACTAAAGGACGCAGCTGCTTCTGTCAAATCAATTTCCATAGAGGCCAGTTGCTGCAAAATGTAAAATTTAACCAAACTTGCTTCTTTTCTGTTTTTATTTTCCTCTAAAAAGCTTTAAAATTTTTTCCTTTTAAAAAACAATTTTTAAATGATCAGGGAAATGCAAATTAAAGTCACAATGACATATCACTTTGTACCTGTCAGAATGTCTATCATCAATGAATTAAATAATTCATGTTGGTGAGGATGTGGAGAAAATGAAACCCTCATATCCTGTCGGTGAAATTTCAAATTGGTACAGCCACTATAGAAAACAGTATGGAGGTGACTCAAAAAATTAAAAATAGAGCTGCCATATGATCCAGCAATCCCACTTCTGGGTATTCATCTGAAGAAAACAGACTAATTTGAAAAGATAGACGCATGCCAATGTTCATTGAAGTGTTACTTTAAATAGCCAAGATGTAGAAGCAACCTAGGTGTACACTGCCAGATGAATGAATATAGAACAATACTCAGCCATAAAAAAGAATGACACCTTGTCATTTGTGACAACATGGATATTTCTAGAAAGTATTATGCTAAGTGAAACAAGTCCGACAAAGACAAATACCATTTTAAGAGGTACAAACGTGCAGTTATATAATAAATAAATCATGGAAATGTAATGCACAGAATAGGAAAAATAGTCAATCACATCGTAGCTTTCTACAGTGAGAGTTACTAGACTTATCTTAGTGATCACTTCATGAGATATATATGTTGCATCACTGTGTTGTACACCTGAAACTAATGTTAACTATACTTTAATAGAAAAAATAAAATGTGATAGAGCTACTTGTTCTTTTTTTCTGTAGACTATATGACTATATCAATTTTGTTGGTGAGTTTAATCTATTAGGATTTGTTGTAATCACTGCTACATGAACAATTATTTCTGCCATCTTAATTCCGGTTCTCTATTTTTAAATATCTCTCTTACTATTTTCCATTGAATGGATCAAAGTTACTTATGCTAGCTGTGAAGTTTGTGCTCTATTGTCCTTCTCTGGTGGTTATTCCTAACTTATTAAAACCCAAGCTTAGGTCTGTTTTTCTCTATCAATTTCTAAATTTAACCGATAACTATATCTCCTCTGCAAAAGACACCAATCACTTAACGTGCTTTTAATGCTTCTGGTTCCCCACCCTTCCGCAGTTTGCTATACTCTAGAATTTGAACTAGATTACTATACATTTTTTTCCTTTAGATATTCCCCATTTAGGCAACAGATCTTACCGAGCTGATTACTCTCCAACAGTTCTCATACAGAGTACCTTTTTTGGAGTTGTTCATCATTTTGTTGGAATACTTTCTCCAAGAGTGTTTTCAAATTATGTCTGTGTTTAATATGACTTTTGAGGCCTTTTGTGCCAGAGGACATCTTTATTTCACTCTCACATTTCAATGAGAGTTCAGCTAGATATAGAGGTCTAGACTCAATATTTTTTTAATTCTTTGGAAATATTACTCCAGTGTTGCTCTTAAAATAGTAGATGTGACTCTAATTCTTGTTCCTTTATAAATGACCTGCTTCTTTCCCTCTGGAATTGTTTCCTTCGCTTAAATTTCATCCGAGGATGTCAGTATTGATATTTCTCGTCTCTTGTTTGGTACACAATAAGTTCATTCAATCTTTTTCTAATTGTGGGGAAATTTCAATTAGCAGTTCTTCAAATATTTAACTCTCTTTTATTTTCTTTCTCTTTTAGAGCCCCTATTAATCAGATATTGACACATCCTATTTTTTAAACCCTTTAATTTTTCTCTCATTTTTCTAGTTCTTTGTTTCTTCTTGATGCCTTCTGGGAATGTTTCAAAATCCACTCCATCTCATTAATTTACTCATCAACTGTATTCATTCAACCTAGGCATTAAGTTTTTTTTTTTTAATTTCTATTATATCTGATTGGTTCTTTTTAATTTCTATTATAACTTCTTGGCCCTGTTTAATGTTTATGATGCCCTCCTGTATACCCTTGAGAATATTAGGATTACTGTAAAGTCTTGTTTCTCTGGCTCATTAGTTCTGCTCTCTCTAGAATTAGTTGTTCAGTTTGTGACCTCTCCTCCCCAATGCTTTACATCAGTGTTCTTCAAATAGCTCTGTTTTTCCTGTTCCTTTTGGAGGATCAGCTATAGTTTATATGTTGAGTTCTCAGTTCCATCCATATCCCACTTGCTTCTGAGGCAACTCCAGAATTAGACTCAAAGGAGGAAAACCACAATTGCTATAAGACTTAAGATCCTCAAGATTTAGTCTGATTTAGTGTCTTTTCATGTTCAGTAGAATTAGACTATGTCACAGGATTACCAAACAATTTCTATTTGTTTATGGAAAGAAATCATTTTCTAGGCACAGGAGAGGCATAATAATGGCACAGAATGGCAAATAATGACGGAAAATGTAATAATTTCTGAAATTTCTTGGAACCTTAATACTTTGTGATTGTTATAGTGAATCTTATTTTCCTTCCTCCCTTCACAAACCCTTATGATGTAATTTCTTAATTCAAAAATTATTAAAATTTAGTTTTGAGGATTTCTTAACTGAACCATATCTGACCACCAAGATAACCAGAGAGGCTTTTTACGAAACCAGTTTGGATATTTCTGATCTAAAAATGCAGTAAGAATTGGTTTGACATGTTTAATGGAATGATTTCTGTCTTGCCTCCATGTTCTTGATGGAGATAAAATACAAATATTGATATCTGTATCTTACCAGATAGCTGTACAAATATCTAGCCTTTTCTATTGATCTAACACTCACTTATTCAAAAATATTTGTTGAAAATTTGCCATACAATTGTTCTGGTTGCCAGATGACCAGCAAGAAAGACACAGTCCCTGCAGTCACAGAGCATTAGAGTCTAACAGAATCCAGACTGATGTAGGTTCTGTTAGGGCAGGGATTTTTTTTGTATGTTGTCTTCCAGTGTATCCCAGGCACCTAGAACAGTGTAAATATTGTTTGAATGTTAAGTGAGTAAATATTTAACACTAATTACAAGTGTGGGCAGTATTATGGAGGGAAAGTACAGATGTTGTGGAGTAGATAGAAATGGGAGGCCTTACCTACCCTAGGGGATTGTATAGAGTTAGTTCTCTTTCAAGCGGTTCATGCAGGCTCAGTTAACCAATCAGTACCTCTTTTCTATTCAGGCCACCCTCCTATAATGTAGGTAGGCTTCAGCCACCTTGAATGTTTTCAGTAATTGATTTCTATATATGAGAAATTAGACAAATTGCTTAACAATACCATGTGTTTATAGAAATAAAAGTCAGTTTAACAGAGATTTCTGTTTCTTCTTGTCTGCCCACACTCATGCCCCCACCCCATTTTCTTTTCCAATTTGCAGATGAAGGAGCATCTATGCACCCTTGTGATGATACCTACTGTGGACCTTTCCCAGAATCTGAGCCAGAAGTGAAAGCTGTAGCTAATTTCCTTAGAAAACACAAAAAGCATATTAAGGCTTACCTCTCATTTCACGCCTATGCTCAGATGTTGCTGTATCCCTATTCTTACAAATATGCAACAATCCCCAATTTTAGCTGTGTGGTAAGTATTTGACCCTGTACATGTGTGTTGGGCTTCACACTTCTTTTTTAAGGCTAAGATAATTCTAAGTAGTAATGATAAATCGAACACATATTATGTTTATTCTAATAAGCATTTTATATATTTTAACTCATTTTTTCATAATCAGATAAGGTAGGAAACTATTATCCCAATTTTACAGATGAGAAAATTGACACCTAGAAAAATTAAGTAGACTACACACACACCATTACTAAGTGTCATAGCCTGATTCAGCCCCAAGTCTAGCTCTAGTATTGTTTTTAAACACTCTGCTATGTTGCTTCTCAAATGCAATCATTTCAAATCTATTTATATTCTTACCACAGGTCACACAGAAAATGTCAGTATGGATTTAATTAGTATTACAACTTTGGTCACATGTGCAGGGCTGTGATTAACTTTATTGAGCAAATAATTGCTCATAAATTATGGTCTGACTCTCATTAATTAAAAGCAAGTTTTAATTTATAAGCACTATTTGCTTAATGCTACTAAGTCTCTGGGCACGTATCTGACAAGGTAGTGGTAAGAATGAAGAGCCTTTTAGGCATAAGATTACCTGAAAGTGAAAAAGCAGTGTTCTTTTCTCTCTTCATCTCAGAAACTCAACAAGCTATTCACTGTAGGCGTAATTCCTTGTAAAGTGGGCCTGGTTCAGAACCTACAGTATCTAAAGGCCTACCAAGTTCAAAACCAGGCCAAACTAAGATACAGTGAGGAAGTGGAGCAGAGGGAGCAGTGATCATGAGGAGGCACAGGAGGGCTTTGGGGTTGCTGCTAACTGTCTGTGCCTTTACCTGGCTGGTGTCTCATGAGTGTGTACAATTTGTGATCATTCACTGAACTTTTAACTTAAAATTTGTATTCTTTTCTGTTTGTATGTTATACTTGAATTTTTAAACGTTTTATAAAAGAGAAGCATCCATTTCTCCCTATATCTTAACTCTAAATCCTGCACCAGTTGCCTGAGGTTGCAGGAAATCTTGATCTATCCAGGGTTAGAAGGGATGGGGAAGGTAAGGAGGTCAGGAGACGGCCTGAGAGAAGACTTTTATTCTGTCCATAAGAACTTTGTTCTTGGCATTCCAAGCAAGAACTTTGAGCAAATTCTTTCCCTTAAGTAATATTATGAATGTAAAAGTTCTATGTGACAGTGCTATTCTTTGGCTGCTCTGTTGGTCAAATAGGCTTTTTGTTGGCGTGTGGTGGTGATGTAGATGTAGCATCCTAACCACCACGTGCGTATCACAATGTTTCTACAGGCAAATGTTTAGCCCTTTCTAAACTGGGCACAGTGTCTATTTATAGTCTCACAACAGATTATATGGAGAATATAATATATTTAAACTATTACATGAGAATGTTTAAACTATTACATGAGAATGTTCTCCATATTTTGAATTTATCTTTCCGCCAAGAGGTAAGCCTATTTTCTTTTTGCCTTGGCTTGGAGTATGTGGTATAAAGAGTAGATTAGTTGTTCACAGTCAAGGATAGATTTGCCTCCCAAGGGATGTTGGACAATGTCGGAGACATTTTTGATTGTCACAACAGGGCTGGGGGATGCTATTGACATCTAATGGATAGAGGCCAAGGATGCTGCTAAACATCCTGCAAAGCACAGGACAGCCTCCCACAGCAAAGAATTATTCAGTCCAAACTCTCAGTAGTGCCACGTCGAGAAATCCTGTTAGTGGGTTGCATATAAATCATTAAAACCAGGATTATAATTCTCTAGGTCATCTCTGAGTGCTAACCAGAGACCATTAGATTCTATTAAAATTGTTCAGAAACATTCCATCAATATGTAGGAGTCTGTTTCTGCTAACATTTTTTAGGTCATTAAGTTGCTTTGAATATGGAAATAAAAAATATTCTCCTTAGCTGAGGTCTGATAAATGAAGCCAGGGTCCTTTAGGACAATTGGAAAGAAAAAGCAAGGAGAAAAGAGGAAGTACTTAAGCTCTCTCAAATAGGTGTCTAGCTGTGCCACCCAGGAAAGTAATCCTCAGAAAATGTGCTGAAGTTTCCATTTTTTGTGGAAAGATCATATCTAAACCTCTTATCTATATGCAACTGTGCTGAGTGGCAGAAATGCAGTGAGCTGAAAAGGCTAAATCCACACACACATTTTGTGTAAACAGGCAAAGTGGATATATATTATTTTTTTCTTAATGGATTTTTCTCCCTCGGGTTTAGTCATCTGTAATAATGAAGAACAAAAGTCTCTTCACTAGCATAATGCAATAATCTTCTAAATGTAGAGATATCTGCCCTTGCCATGGGATATTTGTGACCTTTGAAAGAGATGTTAGAATCTTAAAACATTCTCCATATTATGGATACCTCATTATGGTGTTTACATCCCTTTTATGCTGAATCCTGAGAAGAGACTACCATCAATGGTGAGATCATTAATAAATTGTCTGCCAGGTTCTGGAGCCTGGTCCCTGGATATCCACGAGGGGTGGCATTTGTTGCAAATGCTTGCTTTATGCATCCCTGAAGCGAATAAAGACAGCAAGCGGAAGCTGGGTCCAACACACAGCTCCACATTGCCTAGAGTGTCTCAATTGATGTTTTAAATTATTTATAGGCTAATTGAAATGGGATCGTTGTACACTGGTTTCCACATACTTCTTTTCCTCTCACCAGTCATACAATACTTCTCTAACTCCTAGTGTTTTTATGCCACCTGAAAATGTTTTTGAGGGTAGTCCATATCTTTCTAGCTCATGTTAGAATGTTTTCCATTTTTGTGCTTTGATTATGTTGAGCATTTTAGCATTGGTGGGAAGAATTCCACCTAAGAATTTCTACATCTTAGCACTACCTGGCTGAGCTCTGTCAGGCATATGTAACCTTTGCAGTCATGGAGCATTCTGAAATTGTTCTCGTTCCCAGTGGAGATAAACATAAGAGAAATCATTTTTACTAAATTAGGCTTCTTAATTGATCCAAATGTGTTTTAAATACCATGTATACAAACACTGAAGTAGGTGCTTAAGGATCAATAAGATTATGTTGATACTCTTACAGATCTATACTTATTCAACATTCATGCAAGAAATATTGATTAAGCATCTGTTATATATAGGCTCATGGCTAAATACTGCATATGTGACTATGAATGAGACTGACATGGGTCCTGCCCTATCAAGCATTTTTTAATTTATGGAAATATGTGTCTGAACTAAAAGTAAGAGGACAGAACCCTACATCAGCATCAGACAATATGAGTACTTATGCACTTATCACAACTCAAGCCCTCCTTGCTGTAGAACCAACCCCAGCCTGCCCATTTAATCTTGATGAGCTTTCCTTTTCTTACCTATAAAATAGAAATATTACTGATCACTGGCTTATAATGAGGATCAAATGAAATGTGTTCTAAAACATATCGTAAAATGCAGCATGTGACAAAAAGTAACATAATATTATTAAATATAACTATTAACTAATGTGCCCATCATTGTTCATCAATTGATGACTGACAAGGCTCAAACAACATGCCAGTGTTTCCAAGAATTTCAATGCAGTGATGTGATATAATTTCTCTATTTTCCCTCACAGGAATCTGCAGCTTATAAAGCTGTGAATGCACTTCGGTCGGTATATGGGGTACGGTATAGATATGGACCTGCCTCCAGCACATTGTGTAGGTTTTCTGTGTACATTATGTTGGAGTCATCTCTTGAACCAATTTCCTGTATAATTACTTCCTTTTAAAAAAAAAGAGAAAGTGTGTTCCTCCCTAAAGTGGGATTTTTGACTACCAAATTAGCCAAGGAAAATGAAGGGAGTTTATCTCTGATTAGTTTTTTGACAGAAATCACTGCACACACTTAAATAAATTCTAAGCAGAGAATATTCTAGGCATGTAGCAATGACTACAAAGTTGAATTGAGATTTTATGACAGTAGAAAGTACCAAAATGGTCTCCTTAAGCAATTTAACTACTGTAAGCATGGAAATGGGCCTTGAGATGATAATGAAGTAATGTTTCAGCCTGAAAATACCTTCCCTTTTATTCCTTTCCATTCTTGTTATGAAATTCTGTTTCTTACATAACACCTTAAGCTGAATTTCTCCTTAAAAGGCAATTAAAATATTTTTTATTTTATATGAAATAAAGAACAACTAAGTATATGGTAAGAACTTGCACAAAAAAAATCAAGAGACATGGATACTGCTCCTAATTCTGTCACTAGATATAATCCTAGCCAAGATATTAATTCTTGGCTTCATCTGCAACTGTTCAAGGAGCATTTGAACTAGATCATGTCTCAGGGACTTTCAAATTCTAAAATTCATTGACTACGTGATTTGGAAAATCTAATGAGAAATCAAATATCCGAAGGTCTATGTATGCACATTAAGGTATCACACACACAGGTTATATGTATATGTACAGATAGTGAGATCCAATTATGCTTTTCAGTGAGGTAGCAAATTTCCCCTGGTGTCTTTAATCTACCCATCATAATATTCCTAACCACTGTCTTCAGCCTTCAGAACAAAAGCTTGGTTTGTCAACTATCAATGCTTATCAAATAAGTTAATCCTAATAATGAGAATGTCCTAAGTATCTGAGCTTTTTTCAAAATCCAGGATCATTGATCTAATGCTGACATTTTTAGAACAATTTTTCAATAGAGCCATCATGAAAAAGGAAATATAATATTAAAAAGTCACATTACCAACTTTTGGTCAAGGTAGCAGAGTAGGAAAACACTGTGATCACCTACTCCCAAGACTACATCAAATTACAACTAAATTATAGAACAGCTATTCTTGAGCACCACCTGAAGACTAGCTGAGCAGAACTCCTATAACTAAGGATATAAAAAAGAAGCTACAATGAGACTAGTTGGAGGGGCAGAGACAGAAAATGAGCTGATCTAATACCCCCACATGTATGGCGGCTAAGAATCAGGAAGGCTATCTTGGCTGTGGATGGTCCACTGAGGAGCAAGAGGTCCCACCCCATACCAGGCTCCTGAGCCCAGAGCATCAGTGACAGGAAGACATCACAACATCTGGCTGTAAAAATCAGTGGGAATTTCCTCTGAGTGAGAGAGAGGACTTCTGCAGACCCAGGCATTGTCTTATAGGACCCAAGAACATACTCACTCACTCATGCTTGTCATAAGTTCCAACTAAGGGACAGCAGCTCAAAAAGCTCCAGGAATATATGAGGAGGAACTGAATTGACTGGCTTCACAGAAGGAGTAGAAGAGCAGTTTTCTCCAGGACAGAAGTGCTGGCAGACACTACTGTTCCTTTGTTAGCCCTCCCACCACCCAACCTACACACACAAGCAAGAATCAAATCTGAGTCTCTAATAATCTATCAAGTCTAATATCCCTTGCCCCACTCTGAGGATTTCCTGAACCCTTGCCCCACTCAACTCACATACCAGCCGAAACCACTTTCACTAGCCATTCTTCACAAAATGGCCACCTAGGCCTGGGCTACATATTTTCCTAAAATCTCTCAAAGGTCAACAAATCCAAAACAAGCAGCAGCTGGCCTCAGCATGCCCTGTGCCCCTTGCTAAGCAGCTCCTAGCCTGGCACTACTGATAGCCAACCTCAGTTTACAGCATAGCCTCTCCCAGACACCTCCAAGCCCAGCATAGGCTATCAACCATAGATCACTTTACACCTCCTACCAAGTGTTCCTGAACCAGGCATAGGCAGCAAATGACCTGGGCCTGAACCAAAGCCCCTCTCAAGAGGATCCAGAACCAACATACACAGTGCTCAACTTCAGATCACACCAGAGAACAACCCGATTAGCTCCACAAATGACACACCTAATGAGTGGATTGGGCAGGCACCAGAGCAAATCCTGCTCTGCGGGGTCAGCTCCTGCATAATAGCTCATCCACTATAGTCACAGCCAGTCCTCACAGCCAGTCAGCCTTAGGGTAAATCCTATCCACTGGCATATCAACAGAAATTAATGTTCAGGTACAACAGGAGGGCATATACACAACCCACACAAAGAACACCTATGGGGCACCCAACTCAAGTAACCAGGGAGAATACAGCACTGGACCCCACAGGACACCTACTATATAAGGCCACTCTGCCAAAGATGGGAGACATGGCAGATCTATCCAATATATAAAAACAAAGGGAAGCAGCCAAAATGAGGAGACAAAAAAACATGTCCCAAACAGAAGAATATGATAAAACTTCAGAAAAAGAACTAAATGAAAAAGAACTAAGAAGAAAAAAATAAAAAATATAAATAATAAAATGGCAATAACTACACACCTATCAACAATTACTTTAATTGTAAATTGATTAAATGCTCCAATCAAAAAATATAGAGTGGCTGAATAGAGAGGAAAACACCCATAAATATGCCCCCTACAAGAGACCCACATCAGATTGAAAGACACATACAGACTGAAAGTAAGGTGATGGAAAAAGATGTTTCATAAAAATGGAAACATAAAAAAGCTGAGATAGCAATACTTATATCAAACAAAATAGACTTAAAAACAAAGCCTATAACAAGAAACAAAGAAGGACGTTACATAATGATAAAGGGATCAATCCAACAAGAGGATGTAATCCTCGTATACATGTATGTACCTGAAGTAGAAGAATCTAGACATATAAAACAAATATTGGCAGAAATACAGGGAGAGATTAATGATAATTCAGTCATAGGCAGGAATTTTAACGCCCCATTGACATCAACGAATAAATCATCCAGACAGAAAACCAATAAGGAAACAGTGACCTCAAATGACCCATTATGCCAGATGACCTTAATTAACATTTGTAGAATTATTCACCTAAGGGAGAATTTACATTCTTTTCAAGCACACATGGAACATATTTTAGGATAGACCACATGTTAAGCCAAAAACAAGTCTCGATAAATTTAAGAATGAAATCATATCAAGCATCTACTACAATCACAATGATAAGAAATTAGACATCAATTAAAAGAAAACTGAAAAACACAGAAACATGTGGAGGCTAAATAAACATGCTAGTAAATAATGAATGGGTTAATAACAAAATTCGGAAGAAATCAAAAGATACCTTGAGACAAAAACACAACAACCTAAAATCTGTGGGACACTGCCAAAACTGTTGTAAGAGAGAAATTCATAGCAATACAGGCCTAACTCAAGAAACAAGAAAAATTTCAATTAAACAATCTAAACTTATATCTAAAGGAACTAGAAAAAGAACAAAGCAGAAACAAGAGTCTAAAAACAATAGAAAATGTCAATGAAACCAAAAGCTGGTTCTTTGAAAAGATTAAAATTAATAAACTTTAACCAGACTCATCAAGAAAAAAAGAGGACCTGAATAAATTAAATCAGAAATGAAAAAGAATGACAATCAGCACCACAGAAATACAAAAAATTATAAGAAAATTCTATGAATTACATGTTAACAAATTGAATAATCTATAAGAAATGGATACATTCCTAGACTGAATTAAGGAAAACAGAAAATCACAACAGACCAAAAACTGCTAACAAAACCAAACCAGTAAGCAAAATATTTCCAACAAAGTCCTGAACCAGACGGTTTCATAGGTGAATTTTACCAAATATTCAAAGGAGAATTAACACCTAGACTTCTCAAACTATTCCAAAATATTGAAGAGGGAAGGCTCCTAAGGTCATTTTACAAGGCTAACATTACCTTGATTCCAAAATCATATAAACACATTACAAAAAAAAAAAAAGGAAGAAAATTATAGACCAATATCCCTGATGAACATAGATGCAAAAATCTTCAACAAAATATAAGAAAACCATATTCAGCAAAACATTTAAAAGATCATATTCTATGATCAAGACAGATTTATTCCTGGGATGCACAGTTGGTTCAATCAATTAGCATGATACACCACATAAAGAAAATGAAGGATAAAAACCATATGATCATATCATTAGATGCAAAAATGAAAAAAAAATAACACTTGACAAAATCCAATATCAATTTATGATAAAAACTCTCAGCAAAGTGGAAATTTAGGGAACATAACTCAATGGTGAACAAGACAAGGATGCCCACTTTCTCTGCTTTTATTCAACATAGTAATAGAAGTCTCAGCTATAATGATCAGACAAGAAATAAAAAACATCCAAATTGGAAAAGAAGTAAAATTGTCATTATCTGTCAATGACATGATACTATGTAGAGAGAACTAAAGAGTCTACTAAAATACTATTAGAACTGATAAATGAATTCAGTAAAGTAGAATACAAAAGTTAATATTCAAAAATCAGCTAATCAATTAATATTGCATTTTATACACCAATAAATCACAAAGAATTTTAAAAAACAATTCCATTTACAATTGCATAAAAAAATAATAAAATATCTACAAATAAATTTAACCAAGGAGGTAGACCTATCTTTGGAAAATTATAGGACATTGATAAAAGAAATTAAAAAGGACACAAATAAATGAAAGTATATATACCATTCTCATGGATAAGTAGAATTAACATCATTAAAATGTCATAATACCCAAAGCAATCTACAGAATCAACACAATCCCTATCAAAATACCAATAGAATTTTTTCACGTAATTAGAACAGATAAACCTAAAATTAACATAGAACCAGAAAAGCCCTCAAATAACCAAAGCACTCAAGAAGAAGTACAAAGTTGGATAACAAACTATCCACTACAAGGCTGTAGCAATCAAAACAACGTGGTACTGGCATAAAAACACATAGATTAATGCAACAGAATAGAGTCCAGAAATAAACCCATGCCTATATGGTCATTTAATCTATGACAAGGGAGGCAAGAATATCTATGCAGTAAAGACAGTCTATTCAATGAATGGTGTCAGGAAAACTGGACAGCTACATGCAAAAATATGAGACTGGACTACTTTCTTATACCATATCCAAGAATAAATTCAAATTAGATTAAAGACTTAAATGTAAGACCCAAAGCATAAAACTCATAGAAGAGGCAAGGGAAACAGAAAATATAAACAAATAGGACGATATCAAACGATAATGTTTTTGCACAGTGAAGGAAACCATGAATGAAACAAAAAGACAACCTACCAAATGGGAGAAGATATTCACCAATGATAATCCAATGAGAGGTTAATATCCAAAATCTATAAGCCACTCATCCTTAATGCCAAAAACACACTCCATTAAAAAAGTGGGCAGAGGAACTGAATAGACATTTTTTAAAAAAACAGGAAATACAGATGGCCAATAAATATATATAAAGATGCTCAACATCACTAATCATCAGAGAAATGTAAATTTAAACCACAATGACATACCTGTCAGAACGGCCAATGACAATAAATCAACAAACAACAAATGCTGGAGAGGATGTGGAGAAAATAGAACCCTTGTGTCTTGTTGGTAGGATTTTAAATTGGTGCAGCATTATGGAAAACAATGTAAGTTCCTCAAAAATTAAAATAGACTACCATATGACCCAGCAATCCCACTTCTTAGTATTCATCCAAAGAAATCCAAAACACTAATTTGAAAAGATACATACACTATGTTCAGTGCAGCATTTTTTATAATAGCCAAGATATGGAAGCAACCTATCCATCTATAAACACTAGATAAAAAAGAAGTTGTACGTACATACAATGTAATATTACTTGGCCATAATAAAGAATGAAAACTTACCATTTGCAACATTGATGGACCTAGAGGGTATTATGCTAAATGAAATGTCAAAGACAGATATCATATACTTTCGCTTATATGTAGACTCTAAAAGACAAAATAAACAAAACAGAAACTCAGATACAGAGAACATTTTAATGATTTCCAGAAGGGAGGGGTATGGGGGGAGTAGGTGAAAAAGAGGATGGGATTCAGAAACACAATTTTCAGTTACAAAATAGTCACAGAGATGTAAAGTAGAGCACAGGGAATATAGTTAATGTTATAATAACTGTGTATGGTGCTAGGTGGGTACTAGACCTATCACAGGGATCACTTCTTAAGTTATATAAATGTCAAACCACTATGCTATACACCTGAAACTAACATAATATTCAATGCCAACTGAAATTGAAATATTTCTTGCTTTTAAATAATAAGAGAAATCACATTACCAAGTAATACCAATATATATTAACAATTTTAAAATATTAATTTTTAAAAATTTACTCACACTTCACATTCTCAGCTTGATATCAAGTCATAGTCATAGTATTATATTTACTGAGAAGACCTTGTTACCATAGAAATGAAGCTGTCTCAGTACTGTGATGTAACTACTGGCACATATAGTCTCTGACTTTGGCTACTATGACTATCTGTAGTGCCAGTGTGCTCCAACCCAGAAGGACAGTGAAGTCCCAGCCAGCCCACCTTCTGTCTTTAACTGAAGCAAAGAGAGCCCGAGGAACACCAGAGTCATTTAATTGCCATCTTCATGTAATAATTCTATCTCTAACTTGTCCTGGCAAAAAAAAAAAAATAGCATAAAAAAATTGTATCATTTGAGTAAATACACTCTGAAATTTTTAACATAATAGTGTATGTCAGGCTAGATCATATAAATTTCAGGGGGAAGGTATATAAAGATTCTTCTATGAAACATGTACTCATTTATTTTAAAATTATTAAGAGCATGTTTGCCAAAACTACATACTGGGCACTTTGGGGTATAAAAATGCAAAATAACAGGTAATATATGCTAAGCGCATTATTTCGTTTCATTTTCACAACAGTATACAGTAGGTATTATCCCTTTTTCAAAAGGGAAGACTGAGACAGAAAAGTCACAGGTGGTGGCATCAGATTCAGCCCAAGTTCGCAGTCTACTTCTAGTGCCCACACTTTCAACTCTGTTGAAAAGCTGGAGCATGTGAGATCACAGGAGCCTTAAGGAGATAGTTGCCAGAAAGGATTGTCAGGTAGGTTAAACACTACTTAGAGGTCGATAGTTAGATCTGAGGGGGGAAAAGTTTTTTAAAAAAGGAGATTAGGCTTGCCATCATTGGTGGCCTGCAAGAACAAAGTTTTCATGGACTGGTAGAGGCAAGAATCAGGGTGAAAGTGGTTGAAGATGTAGAAGCAACTGACATACTCTTTTGAGTTCTAAAGTGACAAGAAGAACCTTTAAAGGATGGCATATAGCAGGATCATGAGAAGTACTATAGGAAAACCATGCTTAAACATTTTGATCAATGCAGATGCAAAGGGACAGGTTAATTAACAAAACAAGGTCCTAGAGAAGGGACCCTCTCATTAGCAGAGAAAACAATAAATGGTATCAAAAGATGACACATAAAAGACAAGCAACTTTTCTTCCTCTAAGCCAAAAAGAGAAAAGTCAGAGAGCTGTGATGTCAGTGGAGAAGGTGATGGGCTAATTACCCATGATGAGCATGGTGACATCGAAAAAGTGAGCGGCTAGAAGAGACTAGAAGGATGAGAAAAGAATGAGAAAGTTTCCGTAAATGAAGGTCTAGAAAAAGGAGCTGAGAGCAAACAGCTTTGGGATCAGAGAAAGTGATTAGTGTGAATTTACAGCAAAGACTTTTTCCAGCTCCCTCATAAGAAGTGAAAGCAGAGAAACTAGGGCAGGGAGTGAGAATCAGCTAAACAAAGGCAGAAAAAGGACTTGATGGAGACTTTTAGGGGTCTGGTGAGAAATTAAGTGAATTGATCATGGCTGGATGGAGAGTCAAATGAAATTATAAGAAGGGTGGGAAGAGTCTGGAAGTGTCAAATTTAAGCAAAGGGAAAGAACAAGTTTATTAGGAATGAAAAAATAAGAGAAGTGGAAGAAATTAGGAGGCTTTCTGGGAACAGAATTTCAATATTCTAGACCTTGGAAGTGGAGAAGAACTGAGTGATGAGAAGGAAAAAGTCCACAATGTTTATGGGTGAATAAAGTGTGGGTGGGGATAAATGTTATTGGAATCGAGGCTAAGAAATTTTGAGGTCATTATACTGGAAAACCATTAATGCTTAGACTAGATCCTCAAAGATGATAGATAGCAGGTATGATTTGTAAATTCCATGAGCCCAATGTCAAGAAACTACTGTTAAATCATTCTTGTTGAAATGGTATTTATTGGAAGGATTTAGTATAGCTTAGTGAACAAGTA
Source organism: Cynopterus sphinx (assembly GCA_030015415.1). NCBI lineage: Eukaryota > Metazoa > Chordata > Mammalia > Chiroptera > Pteropodidae > Cynopterus > Cynopterus sphinx. The sequence continues at coordinate 45,830,364 of CM057389.1, read as the reverse complement.
CTATATATACATTTTTTGAAAAGTATGCAGACTCTCTGGTAAGGCTGTTTTTTTGTTTTTGTTTTTGTTTTTGTTTTACTTTTAGATGTGAGTTCTGGTAGCTCAATGGATTGGGCCTACAAAACTGGAATACCCTACACATTTGCTTTTGAACTACGTGACACTGGGCACTTTGGATTTTTACTCCCAGAGATGCTTATCCAACCCACCTGCACAGAAACCATGCTGGCCGTGAAGAATATTACAATGCACCTACTAAGGAAGTGTCCTTGAGATGGCCCAAGGTCAAGTCCACCACCAGAGAGAGGGCTGATTCTGCACAAGAGCTAATTGGCAATGGGTAGAAATTGTTTTTAAAGACAGGGGCATGTTTGGAATGAACATATTTGTGGACTTTAAAAGGAACTTCTCATGCAATTCAATGCTCTGTGGCAATAAATAAAAAGAAATAATAATAAAACAAGAGCATAGACTAGTTTGTTGTAAGAGAAAGTATCTATTTTATATCCCATGAGTCTTGTTTGATTAAGGTGGGGAACATTTTCAAATTCTTTTGTCTCAAGAAATGTACAAATTGAGGATTTCATTTTAAATAAATCTTATGTTCTCAATTAAGATCTTGACTACTACTAATGTTTAATCATGTGCTTCTTTTGAAATGAAAATTTTTGAAGTGGAAAGACCTATATACCTTAATATAATAAATATAAAATTTTCAAGACTTTGTGTTATTCATGTCTTTAGCAAGATAGAGCATTTATGTTTAGACTCTGAGAAAACCACTTTTAAAATAGGATAAAACATTAACTGAGGTGCCAGACACAGCAATAAGCACTTTACATTAATAACCTCACATTATTTCTCACATATTATACTACTATTATCCTCATTTTTTGAATAAGAAAATTGAGGCTTAGAAAGGTCATCTAGACTTTCGTATCCAGAAATAGGACAGAATTCTGGACTACTGGAAATAACTAAAATTTCTGGACAAAATTTAATTTTTTAAATTATCTTTAAAACATCAAACAAAAAAGTAAGGGAATCTCTAGCCAGGCATTGAGTGAAGGCAGGAATCTAGGAAGCTAAGTGGTGCAGTATTATCCTGAGAGCATTGTCAAACCAGTGAGTGAAGACTGATTTTCACAGCATTTTGGAGAATGAGAGCAGAGCAGAAAGCTCAAGTCTCCCCTAAGATGAGAAGTCTAATAGACTCCTACCAGGATTCTGGGATTTTCAAAGGTAAATTACAAATAACCCCCATACTACATCCAAAAAAAAAAAAAAAACCACACACAAGGAAAATGAACTATTTCAAACTCTGCAAGAGTAAAGAGGGGAGAAGTTGCCACTGAGAGTGTAGAACAAGTCAACCCTCACCTGAGTTTGTGGCCCAATTTCAGATTACAGGTGTTTCTCACTTATTCTAAATTCACTTAAGGCCACTCATTTTTATGAAACACCTACCTTAGTACCTGTTTTCACTAACAGAAAGAAATCCAAAAAGGATTTTTACTTTTACAAAAAAAAATAAAATAAAGGCTAAAAGCAAAAATAGCATTCAGTGTTTGTTTTGCAGGGAGCTATTATAGAGGCAGCGTGCACCCCAATGATTGAATATGGCCCCACTGAACTCCCTTCCTGGGAACTAAGCATCTCAGCACCAAGCCACTAAGACTGTGTCTTAGTGAGCATCTGTGCTTTATCTTGATTTATTTTGTACATCCATTAGCAAGATGTGTCCTAAGATGGCTGCTTCTTCACTTTATGCCATTTTGGTTTAAGAAAGGTTTCATAGGAACTCTCTACTTTCAGAAAGCAGGATAAACCAGTACCTAAATGGTCTGATAAATCTCTAGCCAAAAATGTAATCCAGATTAATCCCAAATTGGTTGTACCCTCCAAGTATTTGGTAGAAGCAAATACAAATCCTCTCAGAGGACTTATCTGACACATCGTGAACACCAGGATAAAGAGATGAGTCTAAAAATTTCCAGAGAGAAAAAAAAAAAAAAAAGACAAAGGAATAAGGACTAGAGTAGCATGAAATTTCTCAACAGCACCACTGAAGCCTGAAGACAATGGAGAAATGCCTTCAGAGTTTTGCAGAAAAGTTTTGTCTTAAAAATCTACACCCAGTAAAACAATCAATGAAATGTCACATTTTCATAAAATTGAGGTCTTAAATCATTCACCTTTCTCAGGTCACTCGTGAAGGTTATGCTCTACCAAAATGAGGCATAAATCAAGAAAGAGAAAGATGTAGGATGCCAGAAAATAGGAAATCCAACATAGGAGAAAGGCATGTGGGAAAACATCTCAAGATAATGGTGAAGGGAAAAGTCCCAGTAACAGCTGTATGCCAGGCTTAGAGAACTAACTCAGAATAGGGGAACTGAGGATTTCAGATTTTCCAAAGTGAAATAAATCAGAACACTTAAACATGTTCATTTAACTTATATCATAAAGTGTAGGGATGAGTTAGTAATAAAGCACAGATACCAAGCAAACAACAAAAATATATAATTGTTAACATTGGTAAAAACATTAATAACACAAGAGAAGAAACAGAATCATAGTATACTATGTGACATATCTATACACAATATTTATATAGTTAAATGTCAGCCCTAAATATTAATTTAACACAAAACTGTGATATAAATATATCGAAAGGACAGGAAGAAATAAATGTATGTTAGAGGAAGGGGTATAGGAGAACTAAATCTTCAACTGCTATAGTAGGACATCTATAGACAACATCTAAAATTGAAAAAGAAATCAAGAAATATCAATATTTGCATTTAATTTAAAAATAAGTAAATACTAATAGAAACAATTTTAAAGTTTTTGAAAAAAAATATAAAAAGATTTTGAATTATTGCACTAATGAGAGGCAGTTGAAGTCAGAATGAAGCAGAGGACTGCTGTATTTTTTTAATACAACCCTTGTCATAATATTTGACTGGTTTTGTTTTTAATTATGAAAAATATTTTAAAAGAACTCCCAACTTCTCACCACCCTATCTTTTTGATGTTAATAAAATGCACATCGCTTCAATAAAAAAATCAAAATTAAATTTACAATAAATATTAAATGAGATTATATGTGGAATGTCTAGCACAGAATCTAGAATATAGTAGACAATCAGGAAACATTCATATTCTCTGTTTCACGAATCTAATTTCTCTTTATCATTAGCTCCAGTTACATATTTGCAGAAATGGATATGAGGCAAGCTTGAGATTCAATCTTGCTAAGGAACTGTATACCTGGGAATTTAAACGTTAATTCATCTCATCTAACAATAAATGCCTAGAAATGATGTGGGAGCCGGGGGTTGTTTCATACTAGTTATTTCTATTCACACAACAGGCAAAAGCCTGAGTGTCCTGAACAAACAGGAAGGCCAGATATTGATATTAATGAGTCTATTAACAAAGCAAAAAGTGCTGAATCTTGCTGGAATTTAATCTTTTGTTCTCAAGGCTAACCGTTAGGGAATAGATGCAAAAATAAAACATTGTTTTAAATTCTAATACTCCCTATTAGATTATTTTTAATAGGTTATTAATGGAAACAAATGATCTACTCTTAACAATTTACCTTTTTTAATACTAAAATTATAGTTCAAATTTGATTTACTTTTCTTAACATGGGAAATTTGTTAGTTTTATATAGTGTCGTATATTACCTTAGCTCTCAATAATTATTTTGGGCTGCTGCATCATGAAAAGTATTTACAGCTAAGTTGTACCAGATCAAATCTAATTGATTAAATCAGAATTCTGTGCAGCGTTAATTAGAGTATGCTGTAGATTAAGCAAAGTAATTATATGAGCGATGGCATTTAATGGAATATTTTCATGATTCTGAATATTGCATAATAAACCTGAAAACAGCTACACTGAATACCTAATATATTTTACAAAACCAATTGCACTGAGAACCACTGGGATATCTGAATGATGCACATGAAAATAAAGACAACTCGAAGACCTTTTAAGCATACTCTAACTCCTCATTTCCAATGTGCTGCCAATTCCCCACACTGTGTTTCTGCACTTACAACTTCTAGGACTACTACTTCTTTCTCCAGCGGATGTCCAGTGGGAGTTTCTGCTCAGGACATGCATCCTTGTTCCACCAGCCCAGCCTAAGTAAGGGAAGCATCTCAAATAACTCAAGACTTCATAGCAGATGGACTAAAGGGTACTGTTCACCTTATAATTCAGTAATCAGTTAAATGAAAATGCTAGCTTCCCCACATAACACTGAAACAGTGTGTCCTATGTTTTGAACTGACTCAAAAGTGAATGCTCCCCCAGTGGAAAGAATTAAAATAGGAACACCGTGCCCCTCCAAAAAAGCGAGCCAGCAGCCCAGTCTACATGTTCTAGAAGCAAAAATTTGCAACAACCAAATGACTGGCATTAGGTTCAGTTACTACATTTTTTTACAACTATAGTTTTGGCAGAAGCACAGATCCCTGCTATCATAGGGAGAATTCTTCTGTAATTTAAAGCTATAGTCAATATTCTAAGGGAGGCTATCTGATATCTGCTGAGCAGAAATTGTGTCAATAGTCGTTTAGATCCAGCTGTGTACCTCAAGCAATACTAGTCTGAAATATTGTGTAAGGTTTTCATTTGGTAGAGCTGTAAACATGAATAGACAGTTTAATGGCTTTGTGCCAGGGTCAACAAATTCCATAAGAGAATGAATATTTGAAGTGTCACTACATCTGCCATAAACTGTCATAGAAAATACATGAGGATAACCTAACATGAGCTAACAAGGAGTGTCCAAGAACCAACTATTGGTGGCAATAACAGTAACTAAGAATTTACACCCAAAGAATTAATTCTGTACTGGGAACTTGAAATCTAATTAATGTCCTTTTTAGACTCATAAATATGAACACTAGCCTTTATCTTTCTTTTAAAATATGTGTGAGCCTGTTCCTTTTTTTTACCATTACCCAAGCTGCTTTTATTTTCTTCCTTAGTAGACCAGTTCTTGGGCTTTTGTGTGGGGAACATAGGAGTGCAGGAGGATCTTTTGACAAAAAATGGGAACTTTCCCAGAGACTTTGAGGGTAGGAAGCATAGGCAATGGATAAGAAAGAGGAAGTTTTAAGACTCATTGATAAAGATTTATATACTGCTTTCGTGGTGTTCAACAAAGACTTTGAAATTACTGGGCCATATTCTTTTAAATACATCATTATTTAAGAATGAATTATTTGGACCCCAGTTTTATAAACATTAATATTTGTACTGGATATTTAATATGATTTGTGTGGCTAGCACCTTAGAATTCCCTTGCCATGTCAAGGGAATATAAGTCTTAAGAATACTCTCTTCCCAAGACAAAACCTAGAAAATATGGCTCCCCAATATCTTTTGCAGAATAAGGGCATGTGACTTAGGCTCCCCTAAGAATAGGTTCAGAATGAGAGTTGCTAGTCAATGGGTATAAAATTTAAGTCAAATAAGTTTTAGTAACCTGCTGTGCAACACTGTGCCTACAACAATACTGGATTATGCACTTAAAAATTTGTTATACTATTTTTTATACTATTTGTTTATACTACTTTTTAAAATCAACATAGAAAATTTCAAAAAAAAAAGAAAAAGTGAACAACTTGAGAGGCTCCACAAGTCTCCAAAAAGAAAGGAGGCACCACACAGAATCCATGTAGCAGCAAAAATGGCAGCCAAGTTCACGCTGCAGAAATGGCAACGGTGGGGTGGGGGCAGCCGGAGTGTCCCCTGTGCCTGGGTTAAACTCATCAGACCAGTTGGAAATCATTCTCAGACTCTTAGCTTTGAGTTTGTCCTCTCTTAAATATCTATGTAATAAACTCCTCTTCTTATTTATCAGCCAGCACGAACTTCTGGTTGCACACAATACACGGAATTAAAACTCTTCTTGAGTGCCTATGAGAATAATGGCTCTGTTTTTCACACTCTAATTTTATATTTAGCCCAGGCATTATTTGCTAGATGTTACTTAGATTTTAATCCATGGCTTTTAGTTCAAAGTAAGGTTTTCTTTCCAAAATATTAATGAAAATGGCATGAGTAGACCATGGAATAACATCTTTTCAAAATTCCAAATATAATTGCTCTTGTGAAGAAAGGGCTCAATGATACAAGAAGTATGTTTGGATTTATCTTTAGAACAAAGAAAAGGTTCTGATCAGCAGTGCTGGGTCTCTACATCATAATGCAGAGATGTCCTCCTTTAGTTTTTATCTACAAAATATGGGTAACAAGACCTATACCGCAGGTATATTGTGAAGATTAAAGGAGGTGACATCTGAAGCATCAGTGAAGGGCCTGAGCCCCGCACCTTCCATACCAAGCAAAGTTTGCTAAATTTTACAAATGTGTAAGAACATAAGGTATAGGGTGCAGAAAAACTTTTTTTCCTGGCAGGAAAAATATTATATAATCCAAGCATGTAGGTATCTTCATTGATTATGGGTAAATGATCATTAGGATTCCACCTTGATCTATTTTTCTCACGCTCAAGGTATTGTACACCTCTTTAACTAAAAGATTTTTTTTTCCTATTGGACACTGTTGGTAGTCAACTCAATAGTTCAATAAATATTTCATCTAAAAAGATGAGATCATTTAAATATAGGCTTTTTTTACTAAAACTCATTGGGGTGACATTGAATATTCAGTGCTCTGGGATAATAAAGAACTTATTCTTTAAAACCTCAACTAATAAGACTAAATAAAAGTTATCAGAAACAAACCATTCTGTGTATATGATAAACAAGCAATCCACCAGAGAAAAAAATCCATGTTCCCAGGGAATTTGTGCATTTATTTAAAGATTTATTGAGCAATTACTGTGTGATTGATGCTGTCTTCTGCCAAGGTGATCTACAAGCAAAACTGGAAAGAAAGTTTGTATCAATGCCTTCTCTCTTGGCTGCTTCTCCAGTGCCAATCAGGAGTGTGCAATAAACCACTTCACTGATAGCTTGGTATGTCACACACTTTCCTCCCCAGACCTTCATGCCACAGGCCATTTCTGGATCAGACCAATGCCATGGCTTTAATTTCACAAATAAGAAGAGGGATGTCATCTCACCTATTCTGGCAGTATGCACGTGCCATGACCGGATTACATTCCATATTTTCTTAGTCGCTTATGCTTGTGCATACACAGCAACATACACACAAGCTTGCATAGTCTTAACCTTTAATTTTTCCTTCTACATTTACCTGCCTTTGGGGGAACTGATGCAAAACTGTCCAAATTAAAGTATATATTACCATGTAGTAGATACAGATGGTATTTAGAAATCTAAAGGTTGCATTGCTTTTTCCTCAAAAACCCAAAAGGAGCCAAGATGTGTAACATATTTTTTTCTGTCCTCTTCTCATGTAGGAGTCTGAGCAGCTGCTATCTCAGCAGATACCTAATCTTAATAACCATTCTTAAATGCACACACACAAAAAGGGAAGTCTTCAGAAACCTTTGTTTACCAAAGATCTGTGCTCCAAACATTTGTACTCAAAGAATTTCAACAATAGATTTTGTGGTAATACTTGAAACATAGGGGGAACAAAGTATATTATACTTTTCAGTAATCTGACAATATTCCTGGGAATTTAGATGGTAATATCAAAATACTCCTGGCACAGTAAGCTTCGCTCAGTAACTGTGTGATAATTGCAATGTGATCATTTTTTAAAATTGAGGCACAGAACATTTAAGTGATTTGAGAATTGTTTGTGTTCAATTAGTAGCAAAGCTAAGAATATAAGCCAAGTCCTTAAATTTTTAATTTATAGGAATTTCTAAACACACAGGGTAGTATAAGAAACCCCATGCTCCCATAAACCAGTTTCAACAATTATCAATATTTTATTTTACTAAAGTTATTTCATCTTTCCTTCTCCAACTTTTATCGTGTTGCAGAATTTTAAAGCAAATCCTAGACACCATATCATTTCACCCATTAATACTTTAGGACTTATCTCTAATAAAGTAGTCCTTAGATTTTTAACATGTACCTGGGTAGATCAACAATTTCCAGACAGTAGACAAAGAACTCAGACACCCAGCAAAATATTCTCATAGCCTTCTTTCCCTTTTCCCCTATATCTTTCTTTCTCTCAAGAAGATATCCAAATCAATTTAATAGACAATTAACTAAAAAAGTAAAAAACAAAAACCAATAATCTTGATAGCAGAAATATAAAAGGTCAGATTTAAAGTTACTTTAAAACATTTCAGTATGTTTCAATTCTACCAAAATCACAAGCAAATCCTTTTTTTATCTTCCTCCGAGAAAATCAGGTTCCTGGAAAAAATCATGGTGTAGAAATTCCACTCTGGATAATCCAAAAATCCTGAGGTCATATGAATGCTGTGTGTATATATAATTTGCTATGGAAATTGTGGTGGTGTTTAATAAAATATAAATAAAATTCCTGAGTGTCCCACCTTGTTAAATATTTATTTGGTATGTAATTTAACAAAGGTTCTCTGCTATTACTATTTTATAGATTTGTGGAAATCTTTATTCTATACTAATTTTAAAAAGGAATTTTAATTTTGCATTCATTAAAAGGCAATCCATTTACTACAGAGGAAAATAACTTGCGTATTGAGTAGCCATAAAGTCTGGAAACAGAGGCAACTATATATAATAAATCTTTTATCGAAAGTACATGATAATACATAACGTTTGAGGTGTTTTCCCTCGTTAGTGATGCGTAGTTTAATGTGCTGGGTAGAATAGCAATGAACAGGATACATCACTCAGCTTTTCTAGAAATCCTTGTGTATACCTTTGCATTGCATCGTCTTACATCAGTAGTTCTCAGATGCAATTTCTGAAATCAGCAATGCCTAGGAATGGTAGAAATGCAATTTTGCAGGGGCCTCACTCCAGACCTATATAATCAGAAACTCAGACTCAATAGTTCATTTTATCAAGCTCTGCAGGTGATTCCGAAGCAAGCTAAAGTTTGAGAACCACAGGCTCAGACTATTTTTGTCTTTGATTTTCACTGAAGAAAAAAAACTTTCAGCACACCCCAAGCCAGATTTAGCAAATAATATAAGAATACCAGTTAAATTCAAATTTCAGATAAAAAACAAGTTTTTAGTATAATTTGGTCCATCACAGGATGTCCCACATATATACCCCACTTATGCCCAGGATGTTTAAGTATCCCCACACATGCTTACACTAAAAAAAATTGTGGCTTATCTGCTTATTTAAATTGATCTTCTCATCCCACGTCCCGAGTTTTTCTGGCACCCACACCTGGGGTTGTTCCAATCTGGCCAGTATTTCTCATGCTCCACAGAGCTACTTCCAATCCAGTTTTAGGAACTCTCACCACTCTGGGTCATGTGGTCTCTGGTCTCCAAGTGACCTTCCCTGGCCTGTCAAGAGCTCACACCAATCGATGGACACATAACATGGTCTAACAGGGCAGAGTCACCTCTATTTTCAAACTTTGAGGCCACTCTGTAGGCAGAAATACAGTACGTCCTCACTTAACGTCCTCGACAGTTCTTGGAAAATGACACTTTAAGCAAAACGACGTATAATGAAACCAATTTTACTACAGGCTAATTTTACTACAGGTTAATGGATATGAATAAGAGTTCATTTTCTACAGCATGTTTCTGATCACAAAAACATCACCAAACTTCTAAAGACCCAAAATACTTCTAGTATTAAACTATGACATCAATGTGAGCTAGAACATACATTTATCATTTATGAAAGATGAATTACAACAATCATTTTCCTACCTGCTCAGTTCGGTTCAGGCTTGTGGTGACCAGAGCCCCTTCTGGCAGCTCCAGTCTCAAGGTGGGACCAATCCTGGGATAGACACCCTTCCTGGCACCCACCCACATGCCCTCAGATGGAGACAATGTAGACACAACCATTTACCTGCTGTGCCCACCTGGGATGTGGGAGGAACCTGGAGTCCCCAGAGAAAATCCACGCAGACCTGGAAAGAACGTGCAACTTCACACAGTGGCCCCAGCTGGGAAGACATTTTTTTTTTTTTCTCATTAACGTCATAAGGAAACGATGTTGCATGGAAGGATGTTAGTGGAGGACCTGCTGTATGGGCATCAGCTGAAGACAAAAGCTACAAAATGTGACCAAATCTTGTCTAGCTAACTCATGAAATGTAAAATCTTTTCTGTTTCATGTAAGAGTCTTGATTTCTAATATGAAATAATTAACTATGGGTAAAAATGTTTTTATATCTCTCAGGACCACATGCTGATGGTGGATCCTTTCCTGTAACTGTCTTTATTTAATTCAGAAAATTAAAACCAAACAGTTTTGAAATCTAAATCTTTTCTAAATTAGTTTTATATAGTTATTTGTTTTCATTTTCAAAATATCAATCTGCTTTCTTTTTAAATTTTCATAAAATGCACAGTTAGTGAGTGTTGACAAAGATACACCCCTACCCCATCAAGATGCAGACATTTTTTTTCACTCTAGAAAAGACCCTCAAGACCTTTCCTTGTCCAATCCTCCCCCCTTCAGAGAGAACCATTGTTCTTATTTTTATCACCAAAGATTAGATTTGTTTGTTCTAGAACTTCATGTAAGTGGAATTGCTTTCATTTTCACATATTCAATACATTTTGCTATACAGTAGCATCCCAGGGCCCTTAGGGAAGGAAAGGCCTCCTGTGTCTATGCCTCAGGGACAGGCTAGACCACAGTCAGATGCCTTAAGGTAAGGATAGAGGAATGCAGATGCCCCTGTTCCAGCTAATGTAAGTTAAACATTCAAGTTATTTAATATTTTAGGGCTTTTCAAAGTATCCACTGGAGTAGCATCTAATTATCATTTTAAAAGTCTACTACCCCACAGAACATAAAATTTAAAAACGCCAGCGGTATGTAATCTAATATCCTCCATGAAAAAAATATTTCTGTGATGTTTTCTTTTGCTCACATTCCTGGGGGAACCAGGGATGAAAGACCATATAAATCCAAATAGACATATAACTAGTGTGGTTCATTTATATAGACATATACAAATGCTATCATCTGAGACAAATTTAGAAAAATACATACAAAGAATGAAATGTATTTTAAATGCACCCCCAAAATGTTAATGCTCATCACAAACCCATACTCCCCCTGTGAGTTATTCTGGGACTTTCAGAATTTCTCAAAAGCAAACTTACCTGCAGATCCTTGAGTGAAGCCTCCAAATTTGCTCTCACTCACCTCACTGGACATGGAGTCCATCCTCATCAGGTTCCAAAGACCTTCACCACCTCTACATCTGAGGAGAAACCTCACAGATGACATGAGGCCTTCCTGTTTCTCTGCTGTCGAAGGTTGGGTCCTCCAGGAGCTGGTTCTGACACAGACTTTGAGGGGCATGATATTCATTAAGGATCAACACCTGTGAAAGGAAGCGGGCAGAAGCAGGTTGGACTGAGAAAGCAATCGAACTGTGATGCAGACTCAACAAATATACCCAGAAATTCTCAGGTGAGTCTTGGCAATGAGACTGTCCCTCATCAGACCAGATGGCTGTGCCTCTGTATCCCTATCTCACTCAGTCACCAGGTGCTGACAGCTTCAGGAAGGGGGTGACCTTGGGCAAGGTGGCTCTCTGGAGGTAAGGCACACCTGAAACAGCCAACAGTTGTCACTGTTTTACTGACCAGTGTATACTCCACAGCTGGACACCAGACCCTTCCTTGAAGGGTTTATAAGTACTCACACAACTATCCTCCTCCAACTCTTTCTACAAGAGCCATGTGGATTTCTCTCAATTCCCCAAGGCACCATGCTCAATCTTGGAGTGGGCCTGCCCGCCCGGCATTTCCCCACCCCCTTCACCAGGCTAACTCCTTCCCATTCCTCAGATCCCATCCTGAGGAAGGCCCTCCCTCCTCTGCTCCTTTAGAATACTCCTCTCGCCTGTAATGTGCTTAGTGCCTTTATTCCCTGCTTCCACACCCTCCATGACACTGGGATGGTACCAAACTTGTTTGTGCCATATATTGTGTTGAGCAATGTGCCAAGTATAAAGTAAACTTTCAGCGTATATTTGATGCATGGATTAGTTAACTTGATATACCTAGTATTTTAGTTTCGGTTCCCCCAGAGGCAGACCTGAAAGCAAAGACTCAAGTGCAAACCCTTTGAGAGGAGATTCAAGGAAACTCTGAAGTAAGGAAGTGAGACAAGAAAGGAAAGGCCACCAGTTCATTGCCCATTAACACTTTGGACAACGAGCTTAGTCCTGCTGGGGAAATCTGAGAACCAGCAGTGAACACGTGCCTTGAAGTTATCCATCCGAAAATGAGCAACCACCTATGGTATGATTCCATTTGTATGAAATGTCCAAAATGGGCCAGTTCGTAGAGACAGCTAGTAGATGAGTGGCTGCCAGGGGATGGGAAGTGTAGGGCGGGGAGGGACTTGGGACTAACCCCATAACAAGTATGGGGGTTCTTTTGAGGAGGGAGAAAAATGTTCATACTTTTGATGGTTGTACAACATTCCGAATTTTATGTTATGTAAATCAATAGAATGAATTACATTAAACAAATGAAGGAGCTGGGATCTTAATACACTAGCTACATTCATTAGTCGGGGCTGCTGGAGGCTGGAGGTGTTTGTTTCTGCAGTGTGCCCAGCATCCCCCAGCATCAAGGTAGGCTCTAAGATCCGGGCAACCTTTGCAGTCTGGAGGCACAATGCACTGATTGTGGGGGATAAGGAGGTGTAGGTAGGGCAAAGACTGGCTGAGTACTTAGCAAGAGACAGACCTAGCAAACCCACCTAGCATATTCTAAAATGAGTCATGCTGTAAAGAAGGAGGATCCGCTCAGAAGCCTTCAGCTCCAAGAATATATTTTCCTAAACCTATTCTAAAACAGATCAATACATGGATGACATGTTTAGGGAGCCCAATTTATCTCAGCTGTAACCCCAAATCGAGTAAGTCTGTGGAAGAAGAAAAGAACAGTGCTTTCAGTAGGAAACAGAATTGTGGTAGGTTGAATAATGACACCCCTCCAAAAATAAAAAACAAATTTCCACATTATAACCCTCAGAACCTGTGAATGTTCCCTTTTAAGGCTAATGGGACTTTGCAGGTGTGATTAGGTTAAAGATTTTGAGATGGGAAATTATCTTGAATTACCAGGCTGAGTCCAGCGTAATCAATCACGCAGTTCTTGTAAGAGGGAGAAAGATCAGTCACTGAAGATGTAACAACCTAAACAGGTCAGAGTGAGGTGCCTTGATGACAGAGAGAGGGGCTCGCCAACAAAGACAGGTGATACTAGAAAGTAAAAAAGGGTAACAACATAGACCCTCCCCCTTGGTCCAGAAAGAACCAATTCTTGACTCCACAACTTCGTGTTATTTTAAGCCACTAAATTTGTGGTAGTTGTTACAGTGGTGACAGCAAATGAATACCAAGACTGAGAGCACTTTCCCAGGATGGGTTGAAAAAATAATCACCGTCAGTTCTTCCCTAGAATACACTGCAAAATTTGAAAGGGTCTTAAAACCACTTACAAAGAAAATAAAACACTGTGTATCTTGACTTATGTTCAATATAGCTAGTCCATTTTTCAATCTCTTAAAATATCATACTTATCTTCACATGATTTTTCAGAATTAAACAAACATTTGAAATAGAGTGTGTGTGTTTTTCATTTTAATAAATTGAATGTTACAACTTACCTTTTCTAGACTTTGGATTTATAAATTATATCATGCCAAGGAAAAATTCTTACTAGAATATTGACATATGAAAAAAATCGGTGGATAAATTCCCAGGAAATAACATGTTTACAACTCGAAAAATACTATAAAATTCAGTTAATTAAATAGAAATATTCCTACTACATATCAGCAAATATCTGAGTATATTTAATGTGCACTGGAGGGAGAGGGCTGCCAGGCACGAAGGTGAGTCTGTGAGGTTCTCAAAGGTGCAAATAGGACAGGGCAGGATAAAGCAGTGAAGTCTTAGAAAAATGGGAGGGATTGTAGGGGGGCAGTGTTAAAGGATATTTATAAAGTGAGGTGTTTTGGGGACACCTGGTAAAAGGCTCAGGTAACGTATTTCTGATTCTAGTCTATTCTCCAGATAACATAAAATTTAATCATATCATACATCTGCTTAAAATGCTCTGAACTTTGCTATGTTAAAATAAAACAAAAAACCACACTCCACAATCTCGATGGCATGTAAAGCCCTTGATGACTAAATGCCAACCTACTTGTTTAGCCTTATTCAACCATCATCCCAGACTCTCCACTGTTCCAGAAACCCCTCAGTGCCTCCCACGCCTCCGGGCCCTTGCAAATTCAGCTCCCTCTGACTGAAACCAGTCCTTCTGTTTTTACCACATATTCATCACTCCAGCCTAAGTATCAGTGAAGTTTCTGCCAGAAGTAATTCATCACAGGCCTTAAGCATTCCTCCCTGCACATGGTTGCTGGGGATGCCAAGAACACAAGGCCCTGACTGTTCTTTACCCTGGCCATTTCTGAGCGTTGTGCTTGCAGAGAGCAATCATGAAGGCTGAAGTAGCATTTTGCTTACTACTCACTAGAAAAATGGAAAATCCCCTAAGCTCCACGTTTCTCTTCTGTAACACAACTTATAGCGTGTACCCGCATTCATCTAGGTCCACCTGAGTGCCCTGTGGAACAAGGAGAACATGGGAACCTGGTGCCAACATCATGCTAGTGCTGCGCACTGTACTGTGAATAGTAAAGTCATGTGTCTCTGACCCAGGAGTCTCATGTCTTCTATCAGCATCCATGAAATAGGACCAGGCTAGCTTGGTAGCTTGTGATTAGGGTAGAACTCCAGAACCTTCACAGACCTATAAAGTTCTCCACCTTCTCCAGAGAAGGTTTGTGGTATCTTATATCTGTAATCTTATAACACTTGCTCAAATAAAATGTAACGTTATCATATGAGGGCATGGGTCATGGCATATAAGAGAGATGTTCAGAAAAGTATTCGTCAAATAAATAAAGTCCAGTTCAGTAAAGGTGTCTGCTCTGATAACTGCTTCATTTCTCCCTTACTAAAACTGGGCCCATTTAAGGAAAACAGAAAAAATGAAATTTCTTTTACTTTCAGAGTGTTTCTTAAATGACTAATGTTCTGAAAATCTTGGAGAATCTAAGAGTGACAGTATTAGGCTTTTTCAATCTACCCAGTTAAATTTGGCCAGGATGATTCTGTTAATTCCTAGACTTTAAGAAAAATTCGTTTTTAAAGTATTCATTTTCTAGTTTGGAGTATATATTTTCTGTTCGTGAGAACCGAAGGTTAAGTCTACATTTCGAGAGTTTGAATAAGATCTTTTTCTTGAATTTTGTAAGCTAGAGAGAATAAAACTCATTAATTATTGACTTTCTTTTCCCCAGTGATTTTATCATATTTTTGCAGCCAGGAGGTATGACAGTACATTAATAAGCTGAAAAAATAATAAATGAATAAGTAGACTCTTACTTGGTTATGAGATCACGAAGAGAAATTGAGAAAATGCAAAGTAGCAAACAGAAGCAGCTGTTAGAAAGCCCCCAAAGTGAGGATGTTATAATAGACGTCTTTCTATCCAAAGGCAACCAGTTGGCTTACAAGATAAAAGCCAAAGTTATCCCATTAATGAGCTACACAAGAAACATGTCCTTCTTCCTGTCCAAGTAGTGGTGAAAGAAAGGATACTTATTTTCTCAATTCAAAATCAGTCAAACATTTATATTTAAAAGAAAAACTGAACTCTAAGGCTCTAATATTTGAAATGAGATTTATAATGATGAAAATGTGTATCTGATTTTTCAGATAGCTCCTGGGTAGGGCTGAGTTCCTGCTAAAAGTAGACCCTCATTAAATGGAGGAGGCAAGTCCGGTCCCTCAGTCCCT
The DNA here is from genome assembly GCA_030015415.1 of Cynopterus sphinx. Taxonomy (NCBI): domain Eukaryota; kingdom Metazoa; phylum Chordata; class Mammalia; order Chiroptera; family Pteropodidae; genus Cynopterus; species Cynopterus sphinx. The sequence continues at coordinate 45,814,416 of CM057389.1, read as the reverse complement.
ATCGGCATGGTGACTGGTGAGGCCACACCAAGGGTATAGTAATACACATTTGTGCTCCAAGCAGTGCCTTGCACCTCCCACTCTGGCTCCAGGCCTCACACTATGTGGAAAGTTAAAAAAAACAGCCAGATGTTTTACTGAAACATTCCAAAATTGGGAATGGCTTGAGAGAATGCTGCACATTTTACTCAATCTTAATCTTCTTACCTTAATTTTATCCTACATTTGAAAATGGGATTCTGGCCCCATGGAAATGCCATTACTGAAAGCAATATGAGTAGAGAGAGAGAGAGATGAGTCTTCCAACATTTGGAAAAATGGATAGTGTCTACTATCATAGTTTTGTCAGCTGAGCTGTACTGCCCTCATTGTGCGTCAAACCAGCATGTTTGATCTGCATTTTGGGCTCTGGGAGGAATGTAGAGAATCCTCAGGGTTTTACCCAGGAGTTTGGGTGCTGCTTCTACTACTGACGCAGAGGAGTGGGAAGTGCAGAAATGACCAAGCCTAGGTCTTTACACTGGTCAGTGTCAACGTCACCCATCTGTCCCTTTTCCTACAAAGCTGGAACAACACAGTGCCTTCTACTTTAAAGTTTCATATGCCAATTATCTCTCTCCACCAACACCGTATATAGCTCAGAGGGCAGGAAAAAAATGAAATTATGTTGAACCATTAGACTTTAATTATTAGATAGTTCATTTACAGAACCTGGGATTCAGCAGTGGATGAAAAGGGGAGGGGAAATGCTGTTGAAAACAAAAATAGCTTAAGAGAAAGAAAATCCTCCAGTCTCAACACTCCTCCCCTTCTATCCACCTTCCCTTTTCCGTAAGGCAGTGTCCTTTGCCTCTGCCTCCAAACTCCTCTCACCCTGCAGGTCCACACTGACAGCTCCTGCAGGGGATAGGGGTATGGTTCCGGACTGTCAAGGATGTGTGTTTTGATATGTTTTGTGTTGCAAACTGGCCTAGCAGTGTGAATGACAATGAAATCATCCCTTGTACCATATTGTGTGCCTGGATAATATGATGAGGACCATCTTTGGCACAGACACCCTCACGGGCACCCAGGGAAATTCAGAGCTCCTGATTGTGGCTCATGCATCATGAGAAAAGCCTTACTAACCCAGCCATGTAAGTTTGTGCTTGGGTCCACTAAATTGTGGGTTTGGGTTATTCTGCGGCTTTTGCTTTCATCTTTTCAGGTTGGGGAAATAACTAGTGAACACTGTTTTTAACTTCCTCATCTGTAGTAAGAGAAAAAATAGGCCTCAAAAATTAGAGTCACCTCGTTACCTCTCTGCTTCAAAGCTACCTACTAGAGGCTGGTACTTTTCCATGTTCTGTGCTGTGTCTGCATATGCCCCACCCCAGAGTGGAAAGTAGGAACCATGGAAACGACTTTGCAGACTTGTTTCTTGGGAGAAGTAGACTTAATAGAATCCCTAGATTGCCAAGTCATTTAGAGCCACTCCAACTTCCCCCCAGGTAGGGCTCCCAGAATTTTTTTTAAGGTCTATGAGGATGGAGAACATTTTTATATTATTGAGTTCTACAAAGATTGTAGGTATATCAACTCTTAAGAACAAAATTGCATTTAAGGGAGTTATATGTGAAACACTAAAAGTCCAAACTACATTGAATTGCTATATTGGGCAAAATTTACTTTCCCCAGGTTTTTACTAGAATGATGAGAATATTCTAAAAGGCATCATTAATCTTGGCTAATTATTACTACCATTTACAACTCAGTTACCCCGGGCCAGATTTCTCCTGTAATCCCAAATAGCTATTATTCCTATTTCTATTAATGGCACTAATAATCTTCTGTTCGCTCAGCCATAAAATATCAGTTCTATCTTTGACTCCTCTTTATGGCACTTCTCTACCCAATCAGTTGCCAAATCCTCTATTTCCTTTAAAAAGTGGCCTCTAACTTTCCTTTCTACTGAAACCCTAGTTCCAATCCTAGTTCTGAAATGAAATGATCTCCCAGCTCCACACCTCTCTCTTCAACCCATTTTGAACATGGCTGTTTAATTAACCTGCTCATATCATCTCTTTGGTTATAGGATCTGTTTAAAAGTCTTATGGGACTTTCCATTGCCTACAGCAACAGTTCTCATCTGGTAAGACAAAGCACTTTGTTCTTATACCTTTCATGCTTTGCAAACATCCGATTACTTTTTGATCAATAGGCAGAATTCATTTTTGCCAGCATTCAACCTTTTACAGCAACTCTGTCAAACAGAATGCTGATCGGAGCAATGCATGGCAGGTAAAAGTACAAACTGCTACAAGTAAGAGGGACAAGACTTAGAGTAAACCTCCAGTCTGTGTCACAGGAATTATCTTGTGCTTACTGGAACTTGTAGGAACATCGCCATGGAGTATTCAAGAGTGTGCTGTCTGGGAGTAAAAACTCTTCCAAAGGAAACATGCTGAAGGCCAACCAACTGAATAGTGAAGTAACTATGGATGACTTTATAGACACCATGAGACCGTAACTACACTGTGAGACCGTAACTACACTGCACACTGTAACTACACTGTGCCATTGCTTGTGCTGCAATTGTTGTTTGCTCATTTTGTGTTTTCCAGACTTTTAATTCTTCCTATTGTCCTGCTAAAAGTTCTAGTATTTAAAGGTGTGCCACAACCCAAAAGATTGAAAATTATTGATCAATAAGACTTAAGTCCGAATTCTTTACCGCACAACCTAGGAGGCTCTTCTCATTTGACCCCAACCCTCCCTTCCAGCCTCAATTTTCAATGCTTGCCCCTTGAGTCACTTGGGACCACACATTGCTCTTTGACTAAGCCAGCTCTTTCACATCTCTGGGACTTTGTATGTGGAAGAAATGTTCTGTTCTTGTTTTTTCTGCACTCATTTATCAAGACCCAGTTACAATACTATCTCCTCCCTGATTTTCTGTGACTCCCCTAGTAATTGTTCCTATCATCCTTTGCATGTGTTTTTATTAAAGCGTGTACCCTCACATTCTGTAATCACTGCACTGTAATGCCTGCTTCCAAGGCATCAAGAATTGGGTCCGAGTTCTCAAGAACACAAGCTTAACCTCTTTCATCTTTGAATTCCCTACTGTTGAGATATTACGAACCCTCAATAAATGTTTGTAGAATTATTTTTCCTTCAGTTCAAACTACCTATGACCTATTGCTGATTAGTCTTTCAAAAATTATGTCCCATAACTTTGATGCATAAACTTTAAACTCAAACCAAGCTACAGTACTTACTGTTCCTAAAATATTACTTACCCTTTCCCACCTCTACAAATGAGCTCATAGGATTCAAAGGATTCTTCCATCTGGGACACTCACCCTCTGTCTGTGACATCTGACACTGATAAAAATTCTACCCATCCCTTTGATCAAGCCCAAACCCATTCTCCCAAAAAGTCAACCCTGATACCCAGACTAAGCATTTTCTCTGAACTTTTTCATGTTTGGTTATATAGTTCATAGTACACTTAGCACAAACTACCCTGGAGTGTAGTCACTTGAGTATATTTTACCTTCCTTACTAAGGTATCATCTCCTTGAGGCAAGAAAGATGCCTTATTTATTTGTTTTCTCTTTGGTACCTATGCACTATCTTGCACATAGTAAGTACAGTTTTTCAAATGCATGAATGAATGAAATGATGTATGTCTACTGTATCGTGCTACTCACTATATTCTACTTGTACGTGCTATCATACAATTAATTTATAGTTTATGTACTAAGAGACATTTCAACATTTCCTTGGTACATTATGCAATTGTTATTGCGTGTGGTAAATTCTACCACACTCTCAACAGTCTTGTGGGCCTGTTTGCTTAATGAGGTAAATTTTAAAATCCTACACAGGATGGAGGTGTTAACTAACCTTATCATAGTAATCATTTCACAACATATATGTGTATCAGATCATCACATTGTACACCTTAAACTTACATGTTATATGTTAATAATATCTCAATAAAGCTAAAGGGAAATCCCTACACAGATGTTCTCCTCTTACTCTAGAATGTGAAAAACCTAATATATAACACAGAGTAATAAGTTCTAATACAAGTGAATTCCTTTTTGCCTCCCCCAGGCAAAATTAGTTCCTTTCTCCACTTTGCTTCAGTTCACATATCTATTACAGTAATTATTTCCATTGCTTAGTAGTTATTTGTTTTTACATTTATCTCTCCTGCTAGATTCTGAGCTTCTCAGGGCTAAAAACCATGTCTTATCCATCTCTATCTCTCTATTGATCAGTCTATAATAATTAGTTTATGTAAAAAATATGTATATATTTTATTTACTTTATATTTATACTTACATATAAATATTATGTAAATATTTACTTAATATTTATATATAAGTGTATAAGAAGTATATATAAATTTATGTAACTATTTTGCCTGGCTGTAGTCTTCATTCAGTAAATATTGAAATAATGAATGGATGTTTTAAATGGACAATACTTTTAAAACTAACAATTTGTTTTTAAATCTACTAGGAGGAAAAAAAAAACTAAAGCAGATACTAAGAACCATTTCCACCCAAATAGTAGTTGGATAGGAATACAAAACACCAATGAAGCAATAATAAAAGCCAATAGTCATACATGATTCCATTTCATAAAACTTTCTAGTTTGATATTGGTTGGATATTATTTAAACACTGGAATAATATTGGTCCTCCACAGCAATTTACAGCAATGTTTCTCAAACCTGAGTAATGAACAGACCCCTTTTAAAATATAAGGATCTTCCAGAATCAGACTTGCCATAATTTGTTTACTTAGTTATTATTTAAATATGTAAAAATGTAAAACAAGTTACAAATATTTTACACTTATGGACTTCAAACAATAAAAAATAAATTTACAAATTAAGTTCAAACGAAATTAGAAAAATTGATGAAATTCAAATTAGCAACATTATTGTGATGAATGACGACCTTTTGCTAAAACCAAATTGCCATTTGCAGTGAAACTGTGGTACCCACACCTAAGGTGGGCTCTGTTAGGGTCCTTGCGATTCTACTACCTAAATGTGTCTTCTCTCAGATATCACCTTATTCTCCCACTACTTTTCTCTTTTCAAACGTCATTCTACTTATAAGCACAGAATGAGTCATTTGGCCTTCACTTGGCACAAATGCATCATTTATTAAGTCAACCCCTACTCTCTTATCATTAGCCCATGAGAATTAGAGCTACCCTGTTCTACGTTACACCTACTCAATAGCAAATATAAAAGTAAATACTGACGTGAAATTATTAGACAGTATTCTGTTATAAAGTGGTCATCCTGATGAGTCATAATATGCTTATGATATGTTTAACATTTTAGAAGATTATCATCAAATGTAAATCATCAACTTACACCCAAGGACCCACCTTTCTGAGTTGTAAAAAACTATTTTTCACAGAGACAGGTGCCAAGGACCTCCACCAACACTTCAGCGTAATGGCTACTGCATCTGAAAATATTAAAGCTGCACAGCTTTAAAAATTACTTTTTAATCACACTTTTCTTTTAGCATGACTGGTAAGTTGTATATATCTTCTACATAGTTTATTTAAAATTGTTATGGACACGGATCATTGGAGGATTTCAAAAGTCCAAGTGATTTTATACAACAGTGACAGAAAATCATTCCAAAATGACATTAATGAACAACAATAAGGAAAAAAAATAACCTTCAAGTTTTTGCAGGCATATAAGTCAAAAACCTTATTACATTTGCAGGAATCTACTGTTGTAAAACATGACATGCAGTTTAAAATTCAAAAGATTCCTTTGAAAAAAATCAAAGGGAGCTCAGAAAGACCAAGATTGCAAGGGGCTTAACCTCACGCCGCTACAGTCAGAAAATCGTTAAGAACTGGCCTATTGACATTTGGTCAGACGTGCTACTGTTATAGAATAGTTAGTACCTGAGAGACTTAAGACATGCAATAGTGAAAACCTTTTCAAAATGTAAATCCAGAATTATGCAGTATTTTCAGAGCAAAAGTAGAGGAGCAACAACAACAACAAGGGAAAAAAAAAAAAAAAAACAGAACAAAGACTCATAAAAGTTACCAGGAAGTCAGAGCTATGCCAGTGAGTCTTTGTTTCCCATTCTTCAAATTGTTTATATTGGAACTTTTATGAGCAACAATAATAGAAATGTTTTCTAATCCAAATTTAAAAAACAAAGCAAAACAACACAGACACGCTCCCAAAAGTCAGCACTCAAGGGGGAAAGAACTTGACATTGGATCTGAGAAAATGTATGAACAAAGAAAATAATACATGCAGGAAACAAAGAAATACTATGAACATTAATTTTAAAGAATGATATCTAATGTGATCACACTTTCAGTTTTTCATTATAAATTTTATGAATACATTTGAAATGTGATGCAAAGTATCCATGTTTTGAAATCAGCTATAAATACAATGTCAGTAAATAAAAATGCCACATTTCTATATTTAAATGTTTTCTGTCAGGGCATATTCTAATCTTATGTCTTATGTTTATATGCCTTTATTATTCCTCAAGTGGAAACTAGAGGTAAGCAAAAAGAAGAAAAAATAATTCTATATTGTCACCACCCAGAGATAAACAATATAAACATTTTTGGTTATGTCTTTTCAGACTTATCAAAGCTCAGTGCATCCATTATGTTGTAACCTGATTTTCCCCCCAGGTGCTGTAATGTAAACATCCTTTCGTGTCAACATAAAGACATGTCACTATTTTTAATAGCTTCATAGTGTTTCATTGTATGGATATGCTATAATTTACTTAACCAATTCTGCACCAATAGATATTTAGTTTGCTTATTATAAAACACTGAAAAACAACCTGTTCTTCATCCTGCACCCAGAATAATTTTTTAAAATATAAATCAGATAAGTTCCACCCCTAATGATTATTTCATTTTACTTTTGAGAAAAAGACCCTAAATAACAAGGCTTGGCAAGGATGTGGAAAAAAGAGAACCCTCATACTCTGTCGGTGGGATTGTAAATTAGTGTAGCCACTATGGAAAAGAGTATGAAAATTTTTCAAAAAATTAAAAATAGAGCTCCATATGTTCCAGTAATTCCACTTCAGGGTATTTATCTGAAGAAAACAAAAACACTAATTTGATAGATATATGCACCCCTATGTTCATTATAGCATTACTAGTAATAGCCAAGATATGGAAGCGACCTAGATGTCCATCATAGATGAACTTACAAAGATATGTTATAAATACTCAATGTAATATTACCTAGCAATAAAAAATAATGAAATCTTGCCATTTGTGACAACATGAGTAGACCTAGAGGGCAATATCCTAAGTGAAATAAGTCAGAGACAAATACCATACAATTTTACTTATATGTGGAATCTAAAACAAAAACAACAAAAGAATAAACAAAACGGAAAGAGACCCATAGATAGAGAGAACAGGCTGATGGCTGCCAAAGCTGAACAAGCTGAGGGTGGTCAAGGGATGGGAATAAATAAAGAAAAAGAAGAAAAACCCTAGCTCCTCCCTTGTCCTACAAAAAGCTACCTAAGCAGGACCCTGGCTCCATGTCAAGAACCTCCTACCCCTCCTCCTCTCACTTGCTCTAACTCCACTTACCTTTCTCTGAGGTCAGACATGCCAAGGATGTTGTTTCTGCCTCAGGGCCTTTGAACACACCATTCCTCTAGGTAGATACTGCAGCGAGCTCCTCACCACCTGGGCTTCTGTACCTGTAGGGTCTTTCCTGACCACCTACTCTGCCACCTCTTTTGTTACTTCCCACTGTCTGAAAACATCATACTTCTTTACATTTTGTATATTTTTTTGTCACCCCCCCCACCTCCAGGCTACATAGAAGCTCCCTGTGCTCTTAGCACAATACCAGGCCCAGAGAAGCTCTTCAATAAGTATTCCTCTAATTAATTAGTAAATTCAGGACAGAAACTCAAGAAATGTCATCCTCCCTATTTTAGTTGTCTCTTCAGAGGAAGCAGCTGTAGAGAAAAGAACCTAGCAGTAAACCAGCCTTTTCTAATCCTGGGCAAATTAAATGTTGTCAAGGAAACCTTTTCTTACCCCTCACCCCTTACCCCGGTTCTGTCACTGCTAAGCCCTTCCAAACAATACTCAGAAATGTTCCTTTGTGGTAATTACCACAGTTGTTAATAATTATTCACATCATTACTTGTTTAAATCATTTTCCCTGCGGGAGACTGAAACTCCATGAGGGCCAGGACTGCGTCTTACTCCCTGCTGGGTTCCTAGCTCCAGCAATAATGCCTGGCATAAAATAAGCCCACAAAAATATTTGTTGAAAAGATGAAAATTAGTCTTCTCTGAGCTGAAAACACTGGAGTTTAAAAATAAGTTACACAGGGTTGAAATGTTTATCTTAACCAGAATTTTTAGGAAGGGGACCATGCCCGGGGAAATGCTGTGATAAGCCCTTTGGGGTAGGGTGGGACTGTGGTTGGTGGCTGAGGCAAACAGAGAAATGGCTGACCCGTTCTGCATGACAAAACAAGAGGAATTGGTTTTGCCTCCAGAAAAAAGGAGGAGCCAGTTGAAGACCTCTTAAAACTGAGGCACCCGGTGAGGTAGAGAGAGACAAAAATGGCTCCCTACTTTTTTATCTCTTTCTCAGATCTTCAGTGGAGGTCCACTTATCATGGGGAGTGGGGAATGGGGAGTCTGTGTGTGAAAACTGGGAAGGAACCTGAATATGACATCGGACTCGATGCATCGCCTAACAGAAGTGAAATATGTGAGACACTAAAACAATCTATAAACTGAGAAAACGAAAGTTTGGAGCCAGAGCTGCCTCTGAGACTGTAAACTGCCTAGGAATTTCTGGAAATCAGACACAAGCCTTGGAATTGGGGGGCAAATTAAAACAGTGACTGCTATTACTTGTCATCTCATCCCTGGCCTTACTTGCTTCTCATCCTTTCACCAGTTTGGAATTTGGGGTTTAAAGAGATAAGAAAAATAGAGAAAGAAAATGGGGAAAATTGGAAGGGGAGACCCTTCTCTTTCATCATCAGATAAGATAAACTTTCCCAAAATGTCTCTTCCTAGCTGTCTTTTAAGAGATAACATAGTAATTTAGTAATTTATCATCTTTTGAGGAAAGGTACTCTAAAAATAAACAGCACATCCTTTGCAGTAGTTGTAATTAAGTTACTCAAAGTAAACTCCAAATGATTTTCTTGATTTAACTTGATTACTCACAGATTTAGCCATTTTGAAATTTCTTCAGAGCATGAATTGCTGTATTGCTTTCAATTCCCTACCTGGAGAATCGTCTGTGAGGACAATCCTGTAAAAATCTTTGAGGGTGACTCATGAGTCACCTGCCAGGAGAAAAATATCTGATATCAAGAGTGCTGTTCTTTATGTTTGTGAAACTTTAGACACTTCAAGAAGAAAGAAAGAGTTGCCCAGACACAAGTTATTAGAATGTGTGTATAAACAATTTCTCTTCTTTTTTTCACAGAATTCAGTAGATTGAATGAAGCACGATTAACACGAAGTTGTGTTACAAGTGTGACCATATCCAGCTTTCACTACTGCACGTGGCTTCTGCTTTCATTGAAACAACCCTGATTCTTCCCAAAAAGAAAGTTTCAAAACTTGCAGTGGCGTCTTAATGGAGTAAAGGGAACAGGCGGGGCCACTTTTCATGACTCTTCAATATTTACTTATTACATTCAAAGTAGCTTTATTAATTATAAACTGAGCTCAAAGTTGAGAATGGCCTGCACCTTACTCAGAAAACTGAAACAATCGGCAGTTACTCAGAAAACTCCATTCCCAAGCGTCTATTACATATGTACTTGCATGTATGTGAACTCTAAAGAGATTAGAAAATCATACAATAATGATGACTGTTTCTGAGTATAGAGATTGTAGGTGTGATAGAATAGTGAAGTCCCTTCCCTCCAAAGACGTCCTTGTACTAATCCTCAGAACCTGTGAATGTCATATTGCAGGCAAGAGGAATTCGGGTTGCAGAAGCTAATCAACAAATAGACAATCCTGGGTTGTTCAGGTGGGCCCAATGCAATCACAAGGGTCCTTAGAAGTGAAAGAGAGGCAAGAGAGACCTGTGACTGTGGGAGAATGATCAGAGAGAGGCAAAGTTGCCGGTTTTAAACCTGGAGGAAGGAGGCTAGGAGCAGAAGAATGTGGGCTGCCTCGATTAGCTGGAAAGACAAGGAACCAGATTCTCCCCTGGAATCCCCAGAAGGAGCACAACTTTAATTTTAGCCCACTGAGACCTGCTTAGACTTCAGAGATCCAGAACTGTAAGATACCCAATTTCTTTTGAGGTTCAAATTTGTGGTTATCTGTTACAGCAACAACAGAAAACTAATACACTGGGTAATCCTGTTCATTGTTTTTGGGTGGAATTTTGAAAGGGAGGGAGTTTGATACTTTCCGAAGTTTATGCAATGTATATACATTACCTTTATAATTAGGAAAATTTCATTTTATTGTTTTTCAGATAAGGATAAATGGTCATAAGGGCTGTGGTAGAAATGTTTCAGCATTTAGGCTCAAAATTGACACCTCAATTGCTCCTTAAAGTTCTTAGTGTCGTTTAATTAGAAAATTGACTTAAGATGGATGCAACTTTAGTGCCAGAGTTTATTAATCGAGAGCTCATAAACAATTAAAAATCGATGTAATAGGTATTTATCAAGGACCTGCAGAGTTCCAGGCACCTTCTGGGTCCATCGACTGACAGGTATCTTTTCCACAGAATTCCTTAAAGAGGGCAGGACGGTGTGCAGCACTTCCTGGCACATTTCCCTTCCTTTCCTTGGTGGCCTGCGGTCGGGCTGGTGGGGGAGGGAGGCTATCAGACATGCTGAGGTGGCATTAATGGCATTGGTACCTGTGGAAGAGGTGGTAGCACTGGCAGAAATGGGGTCTGGGTGAGTAAGATGATATTTTGCAATTCCTTAGTTAGGACACTAAGGTGCTGCAAAGATGTCCTCGTTTGTTGCAACACATGGATTTCATTTCTCTCCTTTGGTAATTTTTGACATGGCAAGGTGGACCAGAGAAAAAGTGATGATATGTCTGAAGGGGGAGGTAAAAGAACCATCTATTTCTTCATTTTCTCCAAACTCTGTAGCACATTACATAAGCTCCCGGGGCTCTGAATAGCATAATGTCCACGTCCTGTTTCTTCTCCAGGCACCTTTTGCTGGAAGTACACCATCAACTTTTCATTCCCCATTTCACTCCTGAGCCTTAGACTGTCAGCCCTCCACCTCCACGGTGTTCCTTGGGCCTGGATTCTTCTCATTTCTAAAATTGTTTTATCCTCAGGGCTCAACTCAAATGCCAACTGCTTCTTGCGACAATAATTGCAACCACATGCCAAGGACTTTCACATACCTTGTATTATTGAATCCCTTCCATCTGAGTCTTGTTTCTCACCTTACAGTGTGTGTTTATTTCAACCCAGGATCTGTCCATTACTGCATGCTGCTGCGTGAGCCTCCCTTTGAGCAGGATCCATGGTTAGTCACTCTTGCCTCTTTGCTCCCTTACCTCTATCTATCAATCTCTCTATTATTTATTTCATCCTACATCAATTTGTTACTGTTTTACATGTTTGCATCCTCCCTTTTGATCCTACTGTCAGTTTTTTAAAGACTGGCACCTTGTCTTATCCTTCTATAAGATGTTCATCCACTACGTGCAGCAAAAGGCAGGCAAGCAGGCAGCATGAACAACAACAACCCCACATATTAAGTTACAGATCAGGATTTTCTCCGCCAGCTTCTTCTACCCTTGAGTTTTGACAGTCACAAGGTTTCAAAAGTTTAGAATTTTCCCTCTGCACTACCACTGCTCTTAATGTGGAAAGTTTTCGGGCGTGTCAGACTGAAGTTAGGAAATGCTAATAAAATCGTTGCCGGCTGCTGCTATGAGAGCCTCTGAGTAGCAGCAGGATCTGTTGCTTAAGGAAGTGGAGTAATGAACCTTGTAGAAATGGCTCTGGGATTTCAAGGTGAAGTAGTAGATCGTATCACTGGACAGGAAGTACAAGAAAATAAGTCCTGCAATAACAGAGCAAAGACCTCTGCTGCCTCTCCCAACTGACTTTACCTTCATCACATGAAATATGTTGGGGAACAGGAGAGGAAGGGGAAAGGAACAGACTCCGGGAGACTGGTTTAACCTGTTGGCTCTAATGATCAGAGGAATGAGGCCATGGTAGTTCAAGCCAGGTTTGGGACTCTGCAGGCAGTTATCAAAGGGTTTCAAAGTCAGTTAAAAGAAGCATTGACATGAGCGAAAACTGAGTAAATTCTATTCAAATGCTTTTGTTTGAAGAGTGAATCTGATCATTCTCAGAGGAGATAAATTGTCAGTGCCTTCTCAGAAATGGCATATCCCCAAAATTATATTGCTAATTTGCCACAAAGTGAGGCAAGACCCTGGAAACAAAATGAAAATCCTCGTGTAAGAAATATGGAGAGATCTCTTTTTGCCAAAATGTATTTGTTTCTGAAGTTAAGAGTTATTTTCTGCGCTTTGAAAGAATTCTCTTCCCGCCTCCTCTGTAAAAGTAAATATTTTTTCATTTACCATATCATGTACTTTGCAAAACTACATAAATATTTACTTAAGAAAACAAGAGAATATTTTCCCCCAAAATGAAGCTTTCTCATAACATTTTTTTCCCCCTGAAACAAGTATTTCCAGAAGCAGAGATTTCTTTTTATGGAATGTGTTTTTCCATTTGCAAATAAAATGAAAGGATTAAGAGCTACAACTGTCACTGGCTAGAGCAGAAAATAAAAAGATTCAGTCATTTTTCCTCTTCTCTCTCAAGGACCTCTTCTCCATCTGGAAGAAATGATCATCAGTGTCCTCACATACCTCCTGCTAGTGAGAAGGAAAAGGCTACAAAGGCTTCGTGCTATATATTCTGGAACCAAATATTTAATCTTAAACTACAAAAGTAGAAGCAATATGTAAATACCATCACATGGAAATACCATTACTTTTTCTTTTCCAATTTTTCTCTCTGAAACATATCTAGTTACAAAAATGTTAGCCAAAAGACACATTTTAGGACACTTAGCAATTTTTAAAGGGAGGAGGAGACTCCATCTTATGAGTTCTACATTCTATTCACCATTTCCAATGGCAAATTTTGTCATTACCATTTAGCAATCATGTTATAATTTCAAGATTAATGATGGTTTCCAAGAATGTCGGTGCACCATCATCCTTCTAGCTCTCCTTTCAGAGAAAGCAGTAGGGGAAGGAGTGGAACAGGAGTGGGAGATTCTGCAGACTCGTTCTTCAGGTTAATGTTTATTGACATAGCTAGGCACCAAGTCACAGGTAACTGCCTAATAATACTTAATGGAGCAAATTTAACCCCCTAGAGATGTACAGTTCAAACTTTAGCGCATCAGAATCACAAGTCTTGTTGAAACAAATTACTTGGCCTACACCCAGAGTCTCACATCAAGTAGGTCTGCAGTGGGGCCTGAAGGAGATGAAAAAACTTTCTCTACCCTTCTAGCTTCTTTTCGCCAATTTAATAATTGGCATAAGCAGGTGAACAGGAGAGAAAATTTTAGTTATGTATGTATAGGCCTCCATGAGAATGAGATCCACAGGCAGCCAGGCAACTGAGGCTTACATATCACCCTGAGCTAAGGAGAAGGGAGTAGGAATCTGGGGCGTCACACAGAAGAAAAACAATTTACAGGAAGATGGAAAGAGCAAATGTTTAATCAACAAATGTTTGCCATGCCATGCAGAGGCATTGGGGCACAGAGAGGAATTTGATCTCTAGGCCTTGCCAAGCTCTCCTAGGCTACCCATACCTAGCCCATACTCTTTCTAGTTATCTCCTACAACACCTATCTTTTGGGCAAGGCCTATTTAAATTCTTTTAGGCAATTAAGGGAGAGGTGAATGTTTTTCTTGAATCTGCTGCGTCTTGATTGCCTTCAGCTCCAAATAATCCACATGCCAAAGTGGAGAGGTTCATTCTGAACCCCTTCAGGGCTAAGCATTTGCCTTTCTAACAAGTTCCCTGGTGATGATACAGTTGGTCCAGAGACCCTACTTTGAGAACCGCTTTTGTAGGGCAGTTATTTGCAATCCTGACACTGTGAGACCCTTTGGAGGTTTTATAAAATCCTGATATCTGGTCTCACCCTAGATCCCCTGAGACAATCTCCGGGCTTGGTCTTGTCAAAGAGAAATAAATCTGGACTCTAGTTAAAGCAGTAAGGATAAATTTCATTCGGGAATAACTACTGCAATATGGAATAGGGTTCAGCATGAGAAGGTCAACTTTGTCAAAACAAATGGCAAGAGATTTTAAAGTTGGGGTATGCTAAAGAAGAGACACTCAGAGTTGCAAAGAGTCTGCTGATTAGGACATCTGGGTTTGTCCATTGATACTTATCCTGAGGGGAGACAAACTTCTCACATCTTGCAACCAAGAGGCAGTGGTGCAGGTTAGAGCACTGTATCCAGCAAAGTCCAGCCTTCCCCTCCCACAGGGCCTGGGAGCTGGGTGAGAGCTAGCTTCTTGAACATTTTCATTTCAAGAAAAGATCCTCAGGATTCTTGAGAAGAAAGTTCTAGGTGGTAAAGATTTACATCTCAAAGGGGCAGAGAAGGATTTATAATAGCAAGCTTTTAAAGCAGTTGCTCTCAGGTGTTTAGGGCTAATCTGCCTATCACCAGGTTTGGACTGGAACAAACAGTACACTTCCCAGCAGGGCTGCAGGGAGCTGTCTCAGGCAGGAATTTTAGGGGTCTGGCTTGTCCTAATGCTGAAGCCTCAAGCTGTTAGTGTTTCTTCAAGTCTCTCTCTCTCTCTCTCTCTCTTTTTCTCTCTCTCTCTCTCTCTCTCTCTCTCTCTCTGTGTGTGTGTGTGTGTGTGTGTGTGTGTGTGTGTGTGTGTGTGGAGGATGAGGAGTGGGGCAGTGGTTGGGCAAAATGATTTATGCTGAGATTCTCTGGATTTTATAGGCCAAAATTGAGGCCTAGTTGAGAAGAGGACTCAGAGGAAGCTGGCTGTAGTTTCCTTAAGGAAAGAGTCTTTGTGAGTGTGGATATCTGTGGTCCACACTTGTTTACAGATAATTATACTGTCCAGGGTTAAAAAACAATTCTTATGATGAGATTTACAATACTGGAAGAGAAAGTTTACCTAAATGTATTTTAAGTTGTTCCTAATACTTACACAACTGCAGAAGTAATTGACACATAGGAAAGATTTCTGCACTTATGGTGTGGACATGTAGCAGTTCAGAGCGGCTGCAATTACTTTATATTGTATAAAGGAATATTCCATTCAAATTCCAAGTCAAACACCCTGATTTTTTTCCAGTATTTAACAATATATATTGAAGGACATCTGACTTGGCTTTGAGAGACCCAGTGCAAGCCAGGTCCTTTCCATGTCCAGAGTCGACCCTATATATACCTAGGGAAAATTATATCAAATAACATCCCCCTGGCTGCAGTATTTTTGTTCAGGGGAAATTATGTTAAATACTAAGTGCAGCCTTAAGTAGAATAAAAAATAAAAATGAAAACCAGTCTAAGGAGCAACTTCTTTGATGACGATGGGAGTAAACTGGTTATAGGATCTGCTATGGACTGAATCGTGTCCCCCTAAAATTCATATGTTAAGCCCTAACTCCCAATATGACTATTTGGAAATGTAATTTTTAAGAAGTGATTAAGTTTAAATGAAGTCATAAGGGTGGGAGCCTAACCCAATAGAGGAGGAGGGAAGAGAAGGAGGAGAGTTTAGGTACACACACTGGGAAAAAGCCATGCAGAGTGAGAAGGTGGCCATCTGTAAGCTGAGAAGTAGGTCCTCACCAGACACCAAATCAGCCAGCACTATGGTTGTGGACTTCCCTCTTCCACAACTGAGGAATTTTTGTTGTTTAAGACACCAGTCTGTAGTATTTTGTTACGGCAGCTGAGTAGACCAAGATGGGATCATTTATTCTTTCAACAACTATCCCTCTTTTAGGCACTGGAGATATAACAATAATCAAAATAAAGCCTTTGAAGAGCTGACATTCTAGAGAAGGGACAAAAACAAAATCAAAACAATATACAGTGTGGGAAATGGTGATCAAGGGAGATATAAAACAGTGAGGGGGATAGAGGAGGAGGGAGTGGCTGTTTTATGTAGTGTGGTCAGGTAAGGCCCTATCAGACGACTTTTGAGCAGAGACCTGAAGAAAACGAGCCATAACTTTTCTGAAGGAAGATGATCCTAGGCTAAGGGAACAAGTGCCGTGATGTGGAAGCAGAGCTTGGTTGACAGGTTCAGGGAACCACAGTGAGGCCCATTTGCTGGAGGTGAGCAAGCCAAAGAGAGAGTAGCTGAGTGACTAGGGAAGGTGCATTGCACAGGGAGGGCCTTGCAGGTCTGTGTCAGGGCTCGGCTCTTCCTCTGAGTAAAATGGGGGAGCCACTGGAGTGACAGGGTTGACTTCCATTTCAGAAAAATAGTCTTACTTGTTGGATAAGTAACATAAGTTGGTAGGATGGGGCGAAGGCCCAAAGCAGGGACTTGATTGAAAGTGGAATGATAGATGCTTATCAAGTTTTAGTTATTTGCAAACTCTCCTGCATGTGGGGTCTCTGACTTTTTCATGCATGTGGGGTTCCTATACATATGTATTACATCCGTTTACTTTCTCTTGCTATAGAAAAAAAAGTTTTAGTTATTTGAGCTTGGCTTTTGAAACTGCTAACGGATGCATCCAACAATGACTTTATTCATATTCTTGGGTTATTGACAGATTAAATAAAAAATATATCACAATCTTATTCACACTCAGGAGTTAGGATTTCTCCTTTGACCTTAGGTTCTAGGGTCTTCCTAAGATTCCTTTTGGTTCTTCAATAAACTTCACCAAAGCCTTCTCAGTGACCTTTCTCTCTCTACCTTGATAGAACATCAATTTTTCTAATATCACAGGGCTATTGGCACATTATTCATCTAATTCCATCCTGCCTTTTGGAGCAGAACTTCTCACACTTTAATGTACTCGAAAATCCCCTAGGGGTGGTCTTGCTGAAGTGCTGATTCTAATTTGGTAGGTCTTGGGTAGGGCACAAGGATTCTGCATTTTCAGCTGGCTCCTAATGCTACTGGTCCTCAGATAATACTTTGAAAAGCAAGGTATTACAGTATTCAAAGGATTCTACACAATTTATGTATTTTTGTGAAGAAAAAAATTCAGACAAATGTGCAATGAGAAATTCTCCAGTACATTTCTATTGAGTGAGAATATTGAGAATTCTAGAAGCAAATTGAATTATTGTTTTTTCTTTTTCCAGGCAACTGTGTGTATGTGTTTTAAATACATAGATACTTTTGTTTGAAAAGAAAAGGAATAATTTTAATTTTATTTTTGTAATACGCAATGCATTCAATGTTCAAATATGAAAGATACAAAATGGTTACCAGTGACATATCCCAACTGTCACCCATGAACACCTAATGATCCTGTATTCTAGTTAGTCTAAGCAAATATAAGTAAAAACACATGTGTGTATATGTGCACATAAACTTTTTACCGATTTCTGTACAAATGATAGCATATTATGCATGCTATTCTAAAGTTTGGTTTTTTAACAACTAATATATATTAGATATCATTTCATATCAGTACATCATTCTTTATTATGGCTATGTAGTTTGCCATTAGATAGGTGTACCATAGTTTATTTAACTAGCCTCAAAAGGTGTCAGAACTGACAACTCTAAAAACTGCAAATAAAAGCAAATTATAATCCAGTTTTACTGCCATGGAAGAAACATATTTATACACAAGATAAAGAGTAAATTGTTATTACTGGTCTAATACATTTAAAGTTTTCTTAAATATCTCAAAAATTAAGACTTTACTTAGCTACATAACAGTGGTGATATTTTAAATATTGTTTAAAAAAAAAAACAATGTTGACATGTTCCAGTATATGAGAGATTTCCCTGGAGTTATGAATGGTGTGTTAGAAAATTATAGAAACTCTTTTCAGGTTGAAACCATGGTAAATCACTAAAAAGAGCTTTGAAAGAATATAAAGCGTCCATAGAGAGTTTTAAAAGATATAAATTATTGCAGTAGAATCATCTATACACTTGAAGAGTCTTGCTTGCTTATAGGTGAGCGGAATCATGTGTAATTATCTAGAAAATTCCATTCACAGCCAATCAGGATGATTTAGCCTCTTTACTAACCAGACCCTCCTTCTCCTAGTACTACTTATATAGCAAACCTGTTTCTTTCGATTACCTAAAAAATCTTCAGAATTAGTCATCTCTCTATACAGTGGTTCTAATTTAGTAGTCTCATCAAGGTAAGATTGATATTTAGTGGTGGTAAAATTAGAGGGTTTTAAAAAAGTATTATAGAGTAAAATTGATTTCTTCCTGTGAGCAGATCTATGAATTTGAATGCATGTGTGTATAGATTCATGTAACCACCACAATTAGGATACAGAACATTTCTACCTCTTCTTCCAAAAATCCTCCCTTGTGCTATCCCTTTAATAGCTACGTCCTACCTCCACATGCAATAGCAGATAACCACTGATGGTTTTTGTCTCTATAGTTTTGCCTTTTTCAGTTGCAGAAACGGATCATGCCATATAAAATCTTTGTCTACCCTTAGCTAATTCCACAGTATATTCATTATCATGAGTTCATATCAACACTCACATAGGGTATTATGATTCATCCAATTTTATTCTTTTTAAAAAAAATTGTCATGACTATTCTAGTTACACTGTCATTCCGTATAAATTTTTAGAATCCCCTTCTCTGTTACTACAGAATTAAAATTGTGTAAAACCTATAGATTAGTTCACATCTTTACAGTCATCTTTACAGTATCTTCCAATCCATGAACACGTCTCTCCATATCTAGGTCGTCTTTGAGTTCCTTTTATCAGCATTTTGTTGCTTTCAGCACAAGATTCCGTATATGTTTTTTAGACTTATAATCAAACATTTATTCTTTTGCTCTATTACAAATGGTATTTTAAAAACTGGTTTCCAATTGCACATTAATAATACATAAACACACAATAGATTTTTATGCATTGACTTTGTTAAGCTCAACTATTAGTTTTAAGAGTTTTTTGTTTTGTTTTGTTTTGTTTTTGTAGACTCCTTAGGATTTTCTACGTAGACAATTGTGTTGACTGTCAATAAGAACCGTTCGTTTCTTCCATTCTCATCTGTAAGTCTTTGCTTTGCTTTACTGTACTGGCTAGGACCTTTAGTATGATATCAAATACGAATAGTGGGAAGGGACATCCTTGCTTTGTTTCCCATCGTAGCATTCAGTTTTTCACCATTGGATTTTTCACACTTGAGTATGATATTGGCTCTAGATGGTTTTATTAATGATGTTCTTAATCCGGTTGAGGATTTTGCTGAATTTTTATCATGAACAGATGTTGAGTGTTGTCAGATGCTTTTTCATCATCAATTGATATAATTGTGTAGATTTTATATTTTAGTTTGTCAGCATTGTTAATTATATTGCTTGATTTTCTCATATTGAACAATTTGATACATTTGTGGTTTATTATTTTATATATTGCTGAATTTTATTTGCTAATTATTTGGTTGAGAATTTTACATCTGTGTTTGTAGAAGATGTTGTTCTATAGTTTTTTTAATTGTTATCTAGCTTTGGTTTCAGGGTTATGTTGGCCTCATAAAATAAGTTGACAAGGGTTCCTTCCTCTTTTATTTTCTGAAAGAGAGGGTGTTGGTGTTTTTCTTTAAATGTTTGATAGAATATACTAGTAAAACCAGCTGGGCCTAGAAATCTTTTTTCTTTAGGTTTCAAACAACAATTTCTTTAAATGACAGGCTTTTAACATAAATTTCCATTTTTATTTTCTTTAAAAATCTCACCTCCAGAAAATCAATGGCTATGTAGCAATTAATATTTAACATTCATTTCAGTGAACTAGTTGTTGAGAGTGGATTAAAATCATTATGGCACAATATTGATGAAAAATATATCCATTTTCAAATGGATATATAGAAATATGTGACTAAGAAGAAAAAACAACTATTAAAAGGATGCATTAATTTTGGCAAGTGACAAAATAACCATGGGCAATTAAGTTCCCTAAACTTTTTCTCTTAATTTGTAAAAGAGGAATAATAACATATACATGGTTGAGTTGTAAGGATTAAATGAGTTAATGCTTGTCAAGGGCATCATACAAAGTAAGTACCTAATAAGTAGTAGCTATCAGTAGTGTAACTTTACAGAAAAAATTATAACAGTGCATCAAGGAAGAATAGAATGGTACTATGGACTGAAAGTAAGGACTCTACCACCCTAGAAAATTATGTAACTTAAAGATTTTAAGAAAATTTATGTGCTTACACTTTCAGTTTCTATTCTGTAAAATATTAGCGCTTGATTTAAAATTCATGGAAAATCCTATTAGCTCCAGCTTCTGACTAGATTTGTAATTTTTTTCTGCCACAACATTCTAAAATTTTTAAAACTTCACTTTATGAAATATTACAATGTAGTCCAGTATTCAATAACAAATTTGCTTGCTCTTCTTTTCTTTCTAAATTAAATTCTTCACTCTACCATGCCCCTCTGTCTTCCCTGTCCAGTGGACTGATACTTTCCCTGTAGAACAATGAGCAGGAACTTCTGACTCTGAAGACACTCTTTTGTTAACTTATTTCTTTAATAAACAAGATGAAAACAGCAGACTGGATACAAGAGGAATATCAAATTAGTTTATGAGCCTCTTTACATGAAAAGCAAGAAAGCAGATTTGATTTGGGAGATGGCCTTATATCAGTCACATGATTATTGTGGTCTCAGGAAAATTGATGCTTCTCTGTTTAATCAATGTTTCCCATCTTTTCCTAAATTGCCTTCTTACTTATATTCCTGGTCTTCAAAAATTTGCAGTCTGTTTAAGTTCCACCATGGATATATTACTAGGTGGAAGGTAGATGATGCTGTAAAAGGATAGAGAATGGAGGGATTGTTCTGTTGGAAGTAAAAGGAGAAAACAGGAGGGGGCGAGTTTCAAGGAGGCTGTGAAGGTTGGGAAGGCTTTAGCGGGAGCAAACAAAAGAAAGGTGGTGTTGGGCACTCAGGATTGCTAAAAAGACAGCAGAGGCCTGTAGGTGCCAACAGCTCAGTGTTTGTGTGAGATGAAAGGGGCGTGGATTTGGAGGAGGAACAGGCTGAAACTTTAGTAGTGCCTTTGCTTATTTCAGGTAAGGAGGGAGTGAGCATGGAAGGAGGTTACAGAACTATTGAGAGAGGCAGCATAGCTTAGCTGTGTAAATGTGGGCTCTGGAGCCACCCTTTCCAAGTTGTAACTGGCTTTCCAGCACTTATTAATTGCATGGCTTGGGCAAGTTCTCTTAATTCTGTCTCAGTTTCTTCATCTATAAATTGGGGATAACAATGGAAGCATCTTCATTTGGGTTACTGAGCCTGGCTTATACTAAGCTCTATATAAATGTTAACATAATCCATTACTGCTGAGAAATTAGTTAAAAAGGCAGGAAAGGGCCAGATTATGGAATGTTTTGAAAGCTAATAGAATTTAGAGATCATGTGAAAGACTAATGGAAGTGTCACTTTTTTTAAATCAAGTGAACATGATGGTATTTTTGATGTTAACTAATATTGACTTGTAACATTAATCAGATCTACTCAGCATTAAATTGTTATTTAATTTTCATGTTACACTTAATTTACATCTATACTTAATACACTGATCTTATATCTATCCTTAAGACACTGAACTTAACTTTACATCTATATCTAAAAGGATAATGATAAAACACACCAACCAAGATGCTAAAACCCAGGTCTAAGTCTTTTATTGTTTGATATTAAAATCAAAGAATATTATCGAAAGAGAAAAGTCAAGGCAGCTAATAAATAGCAAAGTTATAGATAAAAGGAAAAGTGAAAGGAAGGTGAGACCAAGAGGCAAAAATGGAGTCAGGAAAACAATCATGTATAAGAAAAATGTATTTTAAAATTTAGAGGATAATTCGAAGAGATTGAATTTCTTATTTAAATAGGTTGGGTAAGCACCAAGCAGTAACAACACAACAAAAAAATCATGTACAGGGAAATGTGCTCAAAATTTCATGTAAAAATTCCCTTTCATCCCTTTCCCTTCTCCCCAATACTTGTGAATAGAAATCTAAAAATATTATTTTCCCCATTATCTTCCCAGGACATCAGCTTTATTTTAGTCTTATTGTAATTTTTGCTTCAAGCAGATCAAAGTTAGTATCTCAAGTTTCAAGTTGATTGAGAGCGTCCATCTCCCAAGGCTGTGCACACCCTCGTCCTCCATCACAACCACCTTTTGGGTCAACTCCTAGACTTGGCAAAGGAGGAGGATGAATTGTCCTCCAGGAGAAAGGAGGGTGAGGCCATTCCTTCTGAGAGAGTTGGGTCATACCTCAGGAATTGATTCTTTTCAAACTGAAAACTGTACCCTCACCTTCAAATCTGCTCCTGTCTCGGTCTAGGCCATCTCCACAGACGGCATCTACTCAACTCCCTAGCTCTGGTCCCAAACATAGTACTCACTTGAGACCTCTTCCTTTCGCCTACCTTCAATTCATTACTAGATCCTGTCTGTTCTACTACCAAAGTATCTCTCAAATCTGTCCAGCTTGCTCCATCACCACTGCCATCACTCAGACACCACTGATCTAATGTCTATGCAAATTGGAAAAAGGAGCTGCTTCCTCTGGGCAGATGCTGGGGCTGATTTCATCCCCACTTGCCATCTTTGTGCAGCATGTGACCTCCCAAATCTTGCATGGTGGTCCGGAACCCCGACCCAAGCCACGCTGCCCTGTTGTAATCGCCTCCCTATTCTGCCCACATCCAGTCTTGTCCCTTTCAATTTATTCTCCACACAACAGTGGGATTACTTTTAAATCACCATGATCACGTCACTCCCTACCTAACCCATTCAACAGATTACTATCGCTGTTGGGATGAAATGCCAAACCCTGAACATGGGCTACAAGGTTCTGTATGATCTGGTTCTTCATTTCCCCTTTATCCTCACTGGCACTATTTCCCCTTGACAACTTTCAGCGGCACTGTCTTATTTTGGTTCCAAAAGCTTGCTGTCTTTCCCCTCCCAAGAGATTGCCTGGAAAGTTCTTTCCTGACTTAATTTCTACTCTTTCTTCAGGTCTCAGTTTAAATGTTACCTCCTAAGGGAAGTCATTCCTGAATCCACTATCTAAAGTAGATCTCACAGCACTCTATTTTCTTTAATCATTCTTAGCATATTTGGAATTATATATCCATTCACTAGTGATTTGCTTAAAACCCTTTTCCCTACTATATACTGTAAGCTTCAAAAGGGTAAGGATCATGCCTGAATTAGACCAGTTTTTCATTCATCCAAGTTTCTATTTGTTTATACCCAAGACCTTCTCTATGCCAGTAACTATACTAGATGCTAGGCATAGAGAAGTGAATAGAGAAATGAGGTCCTTGCTCTGATGAGGGAGACAGATAAGCAACTAATAAACAAGCAGACAAGATGATTACAGGTTTGTGATATGTGATAGGTAGCATATGCTGAGCTCTTATCAGCGGAGATCTCTGTATTATTCATTAACAAATGCCAAGTGTATTGTTTAGTATAAAGCTAGCTGTTAAACATACTTTGCTGTTCAAAACAAATATTCTCGATGTGAGGATGGTTCTCCAAGTGGTAGAACGACCCAAGCTCCTTCTAATTTGGAGCTTTGCCTTCTTCAGTCTGTGGCCATAGAAGGGAAAAGAGCATGGAAGATTGCTTGTGGAAGAGCGATTTACTTATTTTAGAGAGCTAAGTCTGGATGGCTACACCTAATGGCAAGCGAGGCTGGGAACACAATGCATCCCTGTACTGAGGAAGAATAATAGACTTGGTGATCATCTAGCACCTTCAACTGTACCTGGCACAACACTGCCTTTATGAAGAAACGGATAAATTAGAAATGGAGCTTTGTCTCAAAAAATTTCTAATCTATGAGTGTACATAGAAATCAATATTACTTCTGGTCTGGCATGTTGGATCTCTAATTTTGAGAGTCTAGAAATTGTCTTTAAAATGAAGTGATGTGTTTCTCGGGGCAACGAAGTTGGAACAATTAATCTGCTTGTCTACTTTAATTCAGCGTCGCCTCCTCTGTTTCCACTGTTTTCGCCTGTCCCAAATCTTGTCCCTTGACCACCTTTTCTTTTTGGGGGTTTGGATGGTTCCATTAGTCCACATTCAAGGCGATCGAATAGATCGTAACAGTGAGCGACACAGACTAACAAGGTGGGACCAGTGTTCATCATGCAAACCCTCTGTACGTACTTTCAGGTATTCTTGATAATTTTCTACTCTGGATGAAGCAACTTTTAATTATTCTTTCGTACCAAAAGCAGACACGTGGCCGGGGGTGGGGGCGTCTGGTCATCTGTTTGTTCTTAAAGCTTTTTCTGAAACTGGGTTTCACGTCCCGGACCGAATCTCAGCCTCCAAGGTACAGAATCACAGAGCTCTCTCTCTCAGGAAGGGGCCTGGCAGTCCGCAGCGTGCGCCGGTTCGCCCGGCCGGAGCCTCGATTCCGGAGGGAGGTGAAAGCGGGAGTTCCCCGGAGTGTCCCGCAGAGGTGACGAAGCGAAGCGCTCCCGCATCCCCGTCCCCGTCCGCGGGGCTTTAGCGTGAGAACCCGCCGAGGCGGGCGGAGGGCTCGGTCCAGGATCGGCCGCTCCCTGCACCTGGGACCGAAGTCCAGCGTCCGGCGCCGTGACCCCGCGACCCCTGCAGCGGACGGGACCGCGCTGCCGGCGCCGGGGTGCCCCGCCCGGCCGGGGAGGTGGGCGCGGCCGGGCGACGCGGACCCCGGTCCCCGGGGTGGAGCCGCCCAGGGCGCCCCCGGAGCCCCCACCCCCGCCACGCCCCGCGCACCCCGAGGCGAACGCGGCGGCGGCGGCGGCGCGCGGCCCCTCCAGGCCGCCGTAGCTGCGCCTGCCGGGCCGCCCTGCGCCGCCCTCCACCCCCCCCCCCCCCCCCCCGCCGTGGCCGCTCCGGGCTGGCGGCGCCGCCGCTTCCTCCTCTGCAGCGCGCCCGCCCGCCCGGCCGCGGCGTGACGCGTCGTTCCCTCCCAACATGGCGGCCGGCGCCGGTCGGCGGTGATGGAGGCCGGTGCGGGGCCGCGCCGGGCGCTCATCCCCACGGGGGCCGGGGCCGCCCTGCTTTGCTCGGGCCGCTAGGCCGCGCCTCGGCCTTCGGTCCCCCCCACCCTCGCCCCCGGGCGGGGCTCCCACCCGTCCCCGTCCTGTCCCCGGGAGCGGACCCAGGCGGCTGGGAGCAGCGGCAGCGTCCACGGCGCGGCCCTCCAGGGCGGCCCCCGGGGCGGCGCAGACCTTTGTGCTCCTCCGCGTCCTGCCCCTCGCCCCCTCCTCGCCCCCACCTCCGCCCACCCGCTCCTTCCTCCTCCCCCGTCCAGCGGGTCCGACGAGCCGCCGCCTCCGCGCCCATGTATGAGGGGAAGAAGACGAAGAACATGTTCCTGACGCGGGCGCTGGAGAAGATCCTGGCCGACAAGGAAGTGAAGAAGGCGCATCACTCCCAGCTGCGCAAAGCCTGCGAGGTGGCCTTAGGTGAGCGGGGCCCCGCAGGCCCGCGGGGGGAGGGGGCGGCGGGGCCGCACCCGGGGGAGATGCTCCTGACCTCGGGGAGCACCCCCCGCCCCCCAGCCCCGGCTGCGTGGGGCTGGGGCAGGGCGCACAGGAAGGGCTCGGACTTGAATATGAGAAGGTGTTTTTTTTTTCGTGGGTGGGACGTGCGGTGCGGCCAGAACAGCACCCTTTGTGATGAAGCAGAAGACGAGCCGGTTTTTTTTTTTTTTTATGAGCTGATCTCTCAAGATTGGGCCCGGGGGGTGGTGGTGGCGGGGGAGGGTTCCCCATCATAATTGCAGTAACTTTGGCGTGGCGCTTTGGGAGGGTAGGCTGAAGTTGTTCCCTTGTGGACAGTCTCGAAAAGGGGCTTCGCGAGAGGGGCAGTGAGTTCTGACACCTCTCCCCGCCGCCTCGCCACAGGAAAAAAACCGAAGAGTAATGCTTTATCTGACTGGGCTGACCTGGAAGAACAAGACCAGAGGTTAAGAGGTGGGGGTGGCGGGTAGAAGCGGGGGAAGGAAAGGACTTTGCGATAAGCTCGCTGGCTTCGGTAACAAGGAAGGGAGGGTTTGAAATGGGGTGAATGAAAAAGACAATGACACCCACCAGCCACATGTCTGGACAGTGGCAGCTGCTCTCAAGCTTGAATTATATGATTTATGGCTCAGACGGAAGAGCTCTGGTGTGGTGAAGCCCATAGCAGGGTAAATCCGAACAATGCCCATAGCGGGGACAGGCAGGCGAGGAATTGTCACGGGGGGGGGAACACTGATCCTGCAGCCAGCCAAGATAGAATCGGTTGAGAGACCAGGACGTTTAACACAGAGAGGAATTCCTAAGGCTCGCATTTTATTTTATAGCGCTGGTAATAGGCTAGATCAAACTGACAAGAAAATGAAGCTTGTTAAACGGGCTTTAGAAAAAAAGTGTCCTTCAAGGGGGAAGAAATCCAGAATGACTGAAATGTATGCTAAATTAAAGGGTCAAGACAGCTTAAAAGCAACTTTGCCATTTGGTTATTAAAATAAGTAGACTACTTTGTAACTTGCTGTAATAAGCCTTTTTTTTTTTTAACTTTAAAGTGGTGCTTTGAAAAACATCAAGGGAATTTCATTTCAAAATTTTTGAATCTGTAGAGCGCTTAAGTTTAGTTTTTTGGCCCTTCATGGGTCAGAATTTCACCTTTTGTTCTTATAGCTAATGAAAGATTATTCGAGGTGTATGAGAAGTCACTACAGTGGTAAAAATTGAATTTATATCTGGGTCCTGAAAAGGAATATTGGGGTGTGATGGGGGAAGGAGTTATTTTCAGAATTTTTAAAACTGTTATATGTAGGTTTTTGAATAATTTGCTATTTAAATGCACTTGAGATTCAAACTAATGTTTTAGTTTTTAAGAGATTTTTCATGTTAGAATATATTTTTTAATATACTTAGATTGTAATTATTAGACTGAAGAAATGGAGTGTGTGTGTGTGTGTGTGTGTACATATGTGTATTTTTCCTCTCCAAAACACTAATATAAGTTATGTGTTAATACATAGCTCACTGGGAGGAGAATCTGGGATCCCGGGTTTATCCCAATTCTGCTGCATTACAGAACAGTCACGTCCCTGGGCCTCACCTTCCTTCTCTGTAAAATTAGGATGTTGAACGTAATGATTGTAAGGTTACAGTTCCCCTAATGTGCCATGAACGTGGTTGCAGTGTTGTATTAACTTGGTGCAATGTGTATTCCTGCCACTCGATTGGTATCGTTACAGGTATTATAGTTTGGTCCTTGTCACTTCTAGACATAGGAACTATTTGGCAGTGTATGTGCCAGCTATACCAGGATTGTCTATTCCAGATCTTGTCAGTTTTTACTTTTTTGCCCCTGCCATATAGTTAGCAGAAGCTTATTATGTGGAGTGTGACTACTCAGGCAGACAACAGAATACTTTCTTTAGTTGAGATTGTATAAGGCTTTCTTTCATGCTTCATGAAAGTTACACTTAGCCTCCTACAGCCATTGAGCAGTCTCATGGTAGTTAATCCATGGTTTTTTCTTCCCTTCTATTTATCCATCTACAGTATCACATAAGTTGATAGGGATAACCCATGTGACCTTTGCAGAAAGTATACTGTCTTGCAATAAGAAGGGATCCCCAAATCCATATTATTGTCCCAGAAAACTATTTTAGACTTCCCCTTTTCACTACTGAAACCTGGGCCAGGCCCACTTTGGTCTCTTGATACCTGTGTGTGGCCAGCAAGCGAGATGGGGAAGTCAATTGAAATGGCCTGGTTTGGTCATCCCCAATTTACACGTTGTGACCCGAAGGAGCTAGAAGGTAGAAGTACAGTGGTGGGTATTCTTATAACCATTGTAAATACTCTCTAAATAATCTTTCTGTATACACCTGTCTGCTTTCATCTCTTCTCCCTGCCCAAATATTTATTGAGCACCTACCATGGAGCTGAAAGGAGATGGCCAGTAAACAAGAAAATATATAATATGTTAAAATTTTAATCCTCTTGTGCTTTAAAATCATTTATTGGCATGTGAGTAGATTTCAGAGGACTGGTATTGAAAAATTCAGTTGCCTTTTAATAGAAATGTGGATTATAAAAAGATTTTTCTGGAAATGATACTCCTGAATTTACAGTTCATTACACTTTTAAGAATACTTGATATTTTTGTTAAAGTATAGCTTTTAGGAAATCTTACCTAGATTAGAGGAGATTTTTTACTTTGTTAAAACTAAATCCATTCTCAAAAATACTACATAAAGGAACTTTTTATTTTTACAAAAAGAAAAATAATAACAAAATCTTTAAAGGGAGTGAAGATTATTTAAAATTGTTATCATATTTCCGATTTTATTTTGAAGTGAGGGATGGTTTTAAAAAGAGGAGAGAAAACCAACCCCTCACAGCTACATTGTTACCAGCAGGGTGAAGCCCACAGGCCAGAGACCAGCTCCAGGTTGCCCTCTCTCGTCCCTGCCAGGCTACAGCTCTCTGCAGTGCATGCAGCACACAGGGAGGGCTTCTAGGCTGCCCTGGCTTAGCCTGATCCATTCCTGCTCTCTAGAATCCTGAATTAAAAATAGTCCAGCCATCTGCTGGCAGATGGAACTACAGCTGAGCTATTTTTAGTTTCACAGAGTTTAAGATTGTTGTGGGATGGGGCTTGAAGGTAGCATTGTTTATTTCACAGGGAGGGTAAAGTTGGGCCATATTCCAATCATGCCTCTGTTTCAGGAGTTTCTTAGATGTTAGGGGTATGAGTAGTTCAGCTTTTGCTTCTATCATCAGATATTTATGAAGGTATTCTGCAAATGTTAGGATGGATGAGTTCAAGGTTGGTAGCTGGCACTGATACAGGAGTGAAAGGGGTAACTAGAAGAAGGTTTGAGAGGCAAGGTAGGATGTAGAGGCAGATACAAGGGTAGATTCCCTGTGGAGATACAGGATAATGGAGAAAAGGACTTGTTAGGGAAGTAATTTTTACATCAAACAATGTGAATTTGTGGTGCTCATCATGTTCTAAAGTAATCCTACTGATTTAGTTTTCTTATGTAAGAGTCTGTTACCTCTAATTATAGCCTCCTCCAGAAACGTAAATATAATATTTAGACTAAAAATCTTCAAAACTTGCTTCCTTCTGCCCTTCCAATCCCAACCTTATTTTAGTTAGTGATATTATAAAAAAGGGATGTATGGGGGGAGGAGAAATTATTGGAGTGCTTGTGGTCCTAGTTTTATGCTACTTTCAGTAATTTTATTCATTTTTGTCACTCTCCACCATTTATGAAAAAATAATGACTTCCAAATAATACCCCGCAGACAGTGAACATTTTAATTATAATTTAAATCCATTATCAAGTCTCCTTTTAAACTTTCCTTGATTACTGAAGTAAAAGGTATTTTCAGTAAGTCAGGCTACTACAGTTTTTAAGGTAGGTAGGAAAGAAGAGTGTAATGAATGAAATGACTGAAAGGAAGAGTCTGTTAAGTTTGAGTTGGAAAAGATAAGTTGGGGTTACTGTGTGAAGCCTTACAATGCACATTAATGTAGGATTGTGAACAGTCCTTTTTGAAAGATGCCTATTCAGTTTTTGCTTAAGGCAGTCTTAATTTTGACCCTTTTCAGTGTCTGTTAAGGCTGTTAGCACCACTAGGAAACATTAAATTCCTTGGAATTTACTATGGGACACTGTTCAAGACAGGGAAAGGCAAAGTAGATACAGTAACCCTAATGGATGAGAGAATTCTTCAGAAGCATTTCTGTGTTTGGGGACAGCAGATGTCCTGGTGATAGTGTGGGAAGAAGAGGAAAGTCATAAGGAGCAGTTGGAAAGAGTGGTATCAAGACCAGAGGACTGTTTGCTAGCTCCTGTCCCATCCCATCCATGGCAGGCTGCTGCTGGTTGTCTTTCCTGACAGTGTTTAACTTGTAAAGACACTTCTGTCTGTAATTGTTTTTTCAAAGCAGAAAAAAAATGTGAATGGGAAATAATTGAGGGGAAATATTTGTCATAGGATTCCTTACAAAACAGAGGAGGGGATATTTGAAAAGTAATACGTGAATAAGTCATTGCCATTCAAAATTAGTCATATTCTTCATTCGGATATTTGGTGAACTGAGTAGTATGTGCCAGATAACTGTTCCAGGGCTGGACGTACGTACAGCAGTGAACCAGACATGTTTTCATGGGACATGCTTTCTAATGGGTTGAGGCTGATGGTAAAAAAAAACTAATATTGTCAGTTTGTTATTATCTGAAGAAATAGTTCAGAAGGTTAAAGGGAGAATGACTGGGAGTGCAAGTCTAGATAGGGTGGTCAAGAAATGCCTTTTCTATGAAGTGACATTTCAGAAGAGAAGTGACTGGAGGAAGAGATTCAGCCTTTCAGCTACCAGATGAAATGGACAGAATGGCGAGAGGGGCGCATGCTTGGTACGTGAAAGGAGGCTTGTGTGGCTGGGGGGATGTGAGGACAGGAATAGTAGAGAGGGCAACTTTGGATTTTACTGTATCTATGATGGAAGCCACCGGAGAGCTTTGTACAGGGGAGTGACATCATAGATTGACATTTTGTGAGGTTAACTTTGGCCAGGCTTTAGACTAGGCTGCTGGTGATGAGAATCGGTTGCATTTGGTGTATACCTTAAAGGAGTCCACTGGGTTTGCTGATGGGTTAGTTGTGCAACAACAGTCTTGTAGCCACAGCTGTCCAGGGTTGTTTGAGAGGGCATTCACCATGATGGGAACATGGGAGAGAGACGGTCTTTGGGGAAATAAGTTGATACTGTAAAATATTTTCATCCAACTCTTTACATGTATTTTAGAATTTTTTCATGATAGAATATCCTGACGATACAGTAGGATATTTTCTACTGAGATGCACAAAATAATTTCAAATTTGAGTTGGCAGGGATTTTTCCAGTGAGGTTTTTCTCCCTCAGAGAACAAACCTTTCACATAGTTTTAATTACAATACACAACTGGCCTGGTCCCTTGCTGGCACTGGATCTTTGCAGATATAATTAGTGTGGCTCTCAAGATGAAATCATCTTGGATTTAGGGTCGGTCCTAAATCCAGTGACTGGTGTCCTTGTTAGTAGAGAAAGAACATAGACACACACAAAGGAAGAAGATTGAAATGAGGCATAGGTTGGAGTTATGCTGCTGTAAGTCAAGGAACTCAGGGAGTCCCCAGAAGCCAGGAAGAGTCAAGGAAGGATCCTTCTCTGGAGCCTTCAGAAGTAGGATGACGCTGCTGACACCTTGAATTCAGACCTCTGGCCTCCAGAACTATGAGCATGAATTTCTGTTGTTTTAAACTACCAAATTTGTGGTAATTTGTTAAGGCAGCTCTAGGAAACTAATAAAAGTTCCTTTTATAATAACTTTTCAGACCCAGGATGATCTGTTTGAACTTACATTTACAGAGTATACCATTTTCTTGGGCTTTGCTTTATTGCCCTTTTACAAATTGAAGGTGTGTGTGGTAACTCTGCGTCAAGCAAGTTAATGGTGCCAAAAAGATATGACTCGCTGAAGGCCCATGTGAAGGTTAGCATTTTTTAGCAATACAGTATTTTTTAATTAAGGTGTGTACATTGTTTTTTAGACATAATGCTACTGCACACTTAATAGACTATAGTGTAGTATAAACATAACTTTTATATGCACTGGGAAACCAAAAAATTCATATGATTTGCTTTATTGAGATATTCACGTTTTATTGTGGTCTGGAACTGAACCCACAATATACACGGGGTATGCCTGTATCTATTTAAACAATCAAATGCTGTCTTTAGCTGGTCTCTGTTTCATAAATCTAGAAAGCAGTTACTTTGAGGATTTAGTGTGCATAAATCTCTTGAAACAATTTCTTAAAAAAAAAAGTCCCAGGCTCAGGTATACAAAAGTTTTGTGTTCTACTTTTGATATTTTTGTTTTGCTTAGACTTAGAATTAATGTAGTCTATATTACCTTCTTATTCAGGAAAAGTTGTGAAAAACAATCTTTAGAATACTTATATATAACAGTGATACCTCTGGCAGTATCTTTGGAAAACTCCATGTGGGACAATTTTTTTCTCTCAATCTTGAATCTGAAAAGGTATACAATGAGGCTTCACTTAATAACTTATTCATCCAGATGAATTGCTGAGAAATGAAATAATCAGTAAAAATATAAGCTGACCAAGTAGATATCATGAAGGCCAAACACTTTATTCACAGGAGAGTCCCTCTTCCTTTATTGAGTCTGTTTACTTTTAATGATACAGAAGTCCAAAACACTAGGCAGTTTATTACTTTTTTAATAAACAAATTCTTTTCAAATAATTTCAAAAGTAAAACAGGGAAAGACATGACCCTGCTAGCTAGAGATAGCCATTGTTAACTTTATAAAAAACTTCATTGAGGTATTACTTACACACTGAGATCTACCCAGTTTAAATGTAATATTTACTAAGTTCACTGAGTTAGGCAGCTATCACCATAATCCAGGTTTAGAATTGTTCCATCACCCCAGTTAACCCCTGTTGCCACCCCCAGCTCTAGGCAACCAGTAATCTACTTTGTGTCTAGATTTACCTTTTCTGGATACTTCTTGGCGCAGTCATACGTATGTGGTCCTTTGTGTCTGGCTTCTTTCACTCAACATAATGTTTCTGAGGTTCATTCATGTTGTAGCATGTGTCAGCATTTCATTTTTTATTGCTAAATAGTATTCAATAGTGTGGCTGTACCTACCACATTTTGCTTATTTATTCACCAATTGGTGAACATTTAGGTTGAATGAATAATGCTGCTTTGAATATTTGTGTGTAAGTCTTACGTGGACCTAAATTTTTCTCTTGTGTAGATACCTAGGTGTAGAAATGCTAGGTCATATGATAAATTTAGGTTTAACTTTTTAAGAAAGTAAGTTATTTTCCAAAGTGGCAGTACCATTTTGTATTCCCACCAGCAAGGTGTCAGGGTTTCTCATACATCCTTACCAGGAAACATTTTTTTTATTATTATTATTATTATTATTATTATTATTATTATTATTATTATTTTAGCTATCTTGGTTGTTAGAAGGGTTATTTCATTGAGACAGTGTTAACTTTTTGAAGTATTTTTTCCAGACTTCATTCTACACACATTAACATACATAAACAGATGTCTTCCTCAAAAAATTGAACAAGAATTTCTAAGGCAATACTAGGAGGAAAAAATAGTTAATGTTTATTGAGTATTTATGCCAAGTTCTGTGCCAATGAGATATTTTTTGGCTTTATCTCAGCCCTTGAAACAACCCTATATGCTTAGGTGCTGAGGTTTAGGGCTTGTGTGTGGCAGTGTTGGAACATGAGCACCTTTGGGCTAAATGTGGCCATCCTAACTAACCTGTACCATTAATCACAAAACAGTTTATAAGTAACAAATTACCAAAAGGGAAAGAAGGGCCTCCATAGAAAGAAAGGTACTATTGAGAAAGGGAAAAATGCATAACAAAGAACCATCCAGCAGCAAATATAGGAAAATATTGCTCTGCACATTTCCAAAGTGTATCTTGAGAGTGTTCATGTATTGTGGATTCACAGTAGCATCGCTAAGTCCATCATCTCAGAGCATTTTATTCTGTATTCTGCCTAAGAAATCAGACGGATTCATGTATATTTCTCTATGTCTATGATTTTAAACAGAATTTTAAAGTGAGGTTTTAAGTTTAAGCCTTTTGGAAATTCTGCGGTCCTATGTCTCTCCGAGGGATTCTGGGTAGGCTGATTTTTATTGTACTTGAATTCTTAACCTTTTAAAAATACTCTCTTGCTTTTATTTTAGTATTTGATAGCATTTTCAAATCATTTTAAGAATTGAAATAAAAACAGTCTTAGTAAAATGTCATCTTTTGGGAAATTACAAATAAGACTATGTGAAAATAACTGGTTGTATACCTCACTGGATTTTTATAAGTATATAATTATTGTAATTGTCATAATTTCCAGTTATATAGTCTTTATTTCAAATGCCTTTCTATATATCTGTTTTGTCATCCTATCTAGCATTTTAATAACTTTTAAATGTGTCATTGCTTTAAATGTTTTTTTTTTAATTTGGGGACATTTACATGTAAATTTAGTTGTGCAGATTTTCTAGTATTTTTTATTAATCCCTGCAAAATTCTTTTAGTGTTTGTGCCAAATTATTTAAACGCTTTAATATTGAGCCTGCTAGTTTAGAGTATGATCATTTGTGGCTTTTGTTCTTTAAGCAAAATTGCCATAAATCTACCTATGCTGGGTGTAGTGTACAGTAGAGTACTGAGGAAAATAAGACCAGGGTATTTGCCATCTTTAGAAATGTTTTGGTTTTGATCTACTTTTATGTAACCATTGCTTTTCATCTTTCATTTGCAGTTTTTTCCTGTTTTAAAAGTAGAAAACAAAAACATAAAAACTCTTCTTTATAGTTAAGATTAGGTATACTTTTGCTTTCCATAAATTTTATTTGATTTTTTTATACTCTTTTTAGTGAAATTTTTTAGGGTATAATATGAGGAATGTGTTTATTAATAAGTTCATTTTCTCCCTTTGACTTGATAGGTGTTGAAAGGCAGTGACTGTAAGTTAAATCACATCTTGTTCCATCAGTGATTCTTAATAATAATAGCATAGTGCCTGACATGGTATGTGGTAGGATTGATTAGTCCTTATTGCCCCTTAATTGTTTTTTTTTTTATAACGTTGCTTGATTCTTTTTCCAAATAATTTTAGGATTTTCGTTTATGCTCTCATGTTTACTCTTAGGATCTTATGAACATAAAACTTAATGAGAAATTCTTATCAGATAAAAGTATTATAATTGGGAAGAAGTTGATTATTTTGTTTTATCTGTTTTGTTGGGTCCTCATGCTTTTCCTCAAATGTTAATTTTTATGTGATAATTGAGTGTGTTTAATGCAGTGACAAGCAAAAGCTTATGTAATTTCTAATTAGCTTATATCTGTAGAAATGAAAATGGAACCACACGCATCTCCTAGTAATACCAGTTAATAATGAACTAGTAGTTAATAATTAAGTTTTTAAAATATATACCAGTGTCCAAAATAGGTATTTTATAATGATTAGAAATGGGAAGTTTTATACGATTTGAAGAGAAACCAGAGTACAGAGAGAAGTTTTATAGTAAATACTTTTTCTACAACTATTTTGCTAGAAGATACAGGTACAGAAATTAAATTTACATTATCAGATGTATTTTTTTCTAAATGCAATGTTGAATCTGTGTTTGCATATATGAAATGAAAGTATTTTTATTTTCCTTGATCCTACTGCCATTTCTATGGTCGTTGGAAAAGACTCTTGAAGGCAAATTAGAAGGAAAGTTACTTTTGTTAGGAATAAGTAGTATATACTTCTCTTAAAAAAGTCAGTGAATCTGTGAAAGTATGCTGTTCTAAACTCTTATTTGTGATTATATCTTGAGTTATTTTTCTTGTTGAAATAGTTAAAACAAATATTTTTTCAATTTTTATTTTTTTTACATTTCAAAAAGTACACTTGATTAGGTAATTAATATGCCAAAATCTGATTTACCTATAAAAAGTTAGGTGTTTAAATCATCAACATTATAATTCTTTTTGATGGTTTTTTCTTGATTTTAACAAAAAGTATATAAAAAGTCTTTTTCTATTTTATTACTAAGTTAAGGTTATATTTATGGATATTTACTAAGCATTTTTAAATTTTATATTAAATCAAATATCCTTTTTTTGTTGCTGCTGCTGTTTTTAATGCTCTTCCAAGGGGTTTCTACCAATCTTTAACATTTATTAAAATTATATAATCGTTTATTAATAGCAAATAAGGAGCTTTGTTTGATTTTTGCCACTCATGCATACCTAATGTTCTGTATAATTAAGATCTCTCTCAATAGTTTGCTTGACTAAAACTTCTTAACATAAAGGTTTTGTTGATTCAGTTAAATTAATGGCCCCAAATACTGTGTCTAGGATAGTAACTGTTAATTTGGCTTTCCAGATGTGTAAGAAAAGGAAAGTATCTTTGAGTTGAAGAACTATTCAGATTATTTCCTGTTGGGTGAATTGTGGTAGTTTGTATTCTTCTGAGGTATTGGTCCATTTCATCTCATTTGTCAAATTTGTGTGTAGAGTTGTTTATACCAGCCCTAATGTCTAATGTTTTTAGTGATACCCTAATTTCAGATATTGGGAATCTGTGTCTTCACTTTGTCAGTTTTACTACGGGTTTCTGTTTTTCTATTTTCAATTTCATTGATGCCTTCTCATGGCTTTATTTCTTTCTGCTTGTTTTTAGGTTTATACAGCTCTTTTCCTACTTCCTTAAGGTGCGAGCTTAGATTTGAGAACTTTTCTCTCTTTTAAAAAGTATCCTGAAATTGACTAGTAGGTACACTTAAGTTCTACTGTTAGCATATTTCACTTATACAATAGTGTTATGAATTATAGCCACCACATTATATATTAGATCCTCAGACTTTATTCATCTTTTAAGTGAAAGTTTGTATCCTTTCACCAACTTCTATTTCCCTCACATCCCAGCTGCTGACAGCTGCCATTCTACTCTCTATTCCTATGAGTTTGGTTTTTTTAGATTCCACGTATAAGTGATACTGTGCAGTATTTGGCTTTCTCTCTCTGGTTTATTTCACTTAGTGTAATGCCCTCTGGTTCATGCATATTGTTGTGAGGTTGAGAAATATTCGTGTGTGTGTGTGTGTGTGTGTGTGTGTGTGTGTGTGTGTGTGTGTGTTTATATATCACATCTTTAAATATTCATCTGTTGACGGACACATTTGCATATCTTGGATATTGTGAATAATATGAACATGGAATTACAGATATATCTCTCTGAGGTAATGATTTCATTTCCTTTGGTTATATACCCAGAAGTGGAATTGCTGGATCATATATAGCAGTTCTATTTTTAATTTCTTGAGGAACCTCTGTACTTTTTCCATGGTGGCCATACCAGTTTACATTTCCACTAGCAGTGTCCTAGTTCTTTTCCATTGTGGCCAGAGAATACACGCAGTATGATTTCAGTTCCTTTAAATTTGTTGAAGTTTATTTTATGGCCTAGGATGTGGACTATCATGGTGAATATTCATGGGCATTTGAAAAGCATGTGAGGTCTTTTGTTGTTGAATAGAGCATTCTGTAACTTTAGAACTTACAAATTGATGTTCAGTTCTGTATCTTTGGTGGTCTTTTTGTCTCAGACTGTTGTGAAAGGGGGTGTTGAAGTCTTCAACTGTAACTATAATTGTTCTGTTTTTTTCTTTTATCTATTTCTGATTTATGTATTTTGAAACTCTTATTTGTTGCATACACATAGGACTGCTATGTGTTTTTTGTTTCTTGACTTTTTTATTGTTATGTAATGTCCTTCTTTGACCTTGATCATTTTCTTGGTCCTTTTATCTGATAGCCATTTCTGCTTTCTTCTGATTAATGTTTATGTGGTATTTTTTTCTTCCAACCTACCTGTATTTTGAAGTAGTTTCATATAGGAAGCATATAATTGATTCATATTTTTAAAATTTGGTTTGCCAAAGTCTGTCTTTTAATTGTTATACTTAGGCCTCACATAGTTAATGTAATTTTGATATGTTGGAGCTTAATTCTGCCATTTTATTTTTGTTTTCTTTTATTTCTTCCACTTTTCTTTCCTGTATGTCCTCTTTTATGTCTTTATGTGGATTACTTGAATAGTTTTTAAATTTTCATTTTGGTTTTTCTATAGAGTTTTGAGTGCATCTTTTGTATTTTCTTTTTTCGTGCTTGTGCTAGGTATTACATTATCTATACATCACTTGTCAGTATTCTGAGTAGTTTACCAATTTGAGTAACCTGTAGAAACCTAAGCTAGCCCTTTACCTTATCTCTTTATATTGTTATCTTAACTATTTATTCTACATACATTAGAACCACATAAGACAGTGTGTTTTAATTTTACTTCAAATGTCTAACATAGTTTAGCGTTACATTTTTCCTGTATTTTTATACTTTCTACTTTACCATTTCCTTTCAGTTTGAAAAATTTATTTTAGGGTAGATCTAGTGGTGGCAATTTTTTTGTTTGTTTTCTGAGAGGGTCTTGATTTTACCTTTATTCTGTCAAGATATTTTACTGCATATAAAATTCTTGGTGACAGTTCTTTTATTTCAGCTATTGGAAGTTGTGCCACTGCTTTCAGATGTTAACTTCCATAGTTTCTAATAAGATTTTTCTGTCGTTTAAGTCACATTCCTCTGTAGATAATAAATCACTTTTTCTATATGTTTTCAAAATATTTTTTTTGTTTTTAATTTTCCAGTTTGATTATTATGTGTCTTGGCATGTGTTTCTCTGGATTCCTGTTCTATTTGGGTTGCTCAGCTTCCTGAATCTATAGGGTTGTATATTTTGTCAAATTTGGGAAGTATTCAATCGTTATTTCTTTTTAGGCTATTTCAACCCCATACTTTTTCCTCTCATCTGAAATCTTGATAATATGAATAATACTTTTTTTTGTTATTAAGTCCAAGTTCTTTTTTTTTTCAATATCTTCTCTACGTTTTATTCAGATTGATTAATTTCTATTATTGTATCTTCAAGTTCATATTTCTTTCCTCCATCATATTTATTCTGCTATCAAGGCCTTTCGGTGAATTTTTAATTTTGTGCATTATATCTTTCAATTTTAACGTTTTCATTTCAATTTTACTTATATCTTCTATTTCCTTGCTGACTTCTATTTTTTCATTTGTTTCAAATTTCAGGGAAACATTTTTGTTTGATGATGGCTGCTTTGAAATCTTTGTTAGATAATTCTGATATCTATGTCAGCTTGGACTTGGCATCTTTTGATTCTCTTCATCGAAGTTGAGGTTTTTCTGGTACTTGATATGATTTTCAGTTGTATCTTGGATATTTTGGTGTTATGTTGTGGGATTCTGAATTCTATCTAATATTTACTTTGCAAACAGTCACCCTGTTTAGGTTTAGTGCACAGGTCCAGATGGGGGTGGATGTTCAACTGCCTGCTGCTCCCTGATGAACGCCAGGGTAGATGAAAGCAAAAGGTCGACTTGAACTGCATAATTGCCTCTGGATTGGGGCCTGAAGTTCAGTTCCTCCTAATGGGCCCCAGCCAACACCACTTCAACACCACCCCGGTGAGGAAAGAAGAGTGCTTACTAACACCTCCTTGCGGCACTTTATTCTTTCTCTTTGAGCCTCTTGAGGTTGGAAGTTTAACTGCCTATTCAGCCCCACTGACATTTGGGGTCACTTGTCCTGCCTCACTGGCACCGGATGGGACCATAAGTCCAGCTCCTACCCACTCAGCCCCTCTGACAGTGCAAGTGCAGTTTTCTTTAGTCTTTGCTACAGTAGGGCAGATGTTATAAAAAAGTTTTCTGTTGGCTGCTCCTTTATCTGTCCTTTGGCTATCAGGAGATAACTTTTCTTGAGACTTTTTGTAATTTTTATTTTGGTCTGTGCCTGTTGGTGGTTACCAGTTAGGCTTTTCCAGGGTATATGAAAGGCACAGAGAAAACCCAGGGAATATACCACTGTTATTTATTAAGTCTCATGGAGCCACCATTCAGAGCCTTCCTTTGTTTATTGTGTTATGTGCCCTAGGATTTTTTAGTTGTAAGAAGGAGGACTTGTGAGGAATGGGGCTTGCTCCATCTTGGCCAAAACAAGTTATCTTTTTTCCTTCTTTTTAACCGTGGTAAATTACATAAACCGTTTTTCCTCTTTACCATTGTTAAGCCTGTGGTTCAGTGGTGTTAAAAGTTGCATAACAACGTGAATACGTTTATCTCCAAAACTCTTCTTATCCTGTAAAACTAAAACTCATTAGCCATTAAACAATTCTCCGTTCTCTCCCCACCCCCCAAGTGGCAACAACCATTCATCCTATTTTATGTTTCTATTGTTTTGTTACTGCAGGTACTTCTTATAAATGGAATTATACAGTATTAGTCTTTTTGTGACTAGTTTATTTTACTTAGCATAGTGTCTTTGAGGTTCATCTGCATTATAGCATCTGTCAAAAATTCCTTTTTATAAGGCTGATTAATAGTCTATCATGTATATATGTGCAAGCCCGCCCGCACACACACACAAACTTTGTTTATCCATTTACCTGCTGATGGAAGCTTGGGTTGCTTCTGCCTTTTGGCTATTGTGAATAATGCTGCTATGAACATTGGTATACAGCTATCTATTCAAGATACTGCTTTTAATTTTTAAGTATATACTCAGAAGTGGAGTTACTGAGTTATATTAATATTTTGAGGGACTGCCATACTGTTTTCAGTAGCAGCTGCATCCTTTTACATTTCCACAACCAGTGCACAAGGATTCCAGTTTCTCCACATCCTTGCCAATACTTGTTACTTCTTGCTTTTATGATGGTAGCCATCCCCATGGCTGTGAAGTAGTATCTCATTTGTGGCTTTGATTTGCATTTCCTTAATGATTAGTGATGTTCAGTGTCTCTTGATATGCTTGATTTTAGTGATGTTGAGCATCTCTTCATATGCTTGTTGGCCATTTGTCTTTCTTCTTTGGATAAATGTCTATTTATTTGCCAATTTTTAAATCAGGTTTTTTGTTGATCTGTAGGTGTTCTTTATATATTTTGGGTATTAACTCCTTATCAGATAAATGATTTGCAGATATTTTCTCCTATTCTTTAGATTGCCTTTTTGCTCTTGATTGTCCTTTGATGTACACTTTTTAATTTTGATAATTTACTTTTATTTTTGTTTCCTGTGCTTTTGGTGTCACATCCAAGAAATCATTGCCAGAGCCAGTGTCATGAAGGTTTTTCTGTATTTTCTTCTGATTCCTAGTAAACACATAAAATTGTAAAAATTAGAGTTGTTTGATTATTAAACTTATTTTACTTTGGTGACATTCTAAGGCTTTCTGCAGTATTGTACATTTTACTTATCTTACTTAAGCTATTCTTTTATAGAAGTTACAATTCTGTTTAAAATATCTGTGTTGGCCATGGATGTTGTATAAAAAGCAAAAAGAGAACAGGTAGTCTCAGAATAAGAGAGAAGGGCCAGCATTCCTTATTTTCCTCATATTGTTTGGATAGAGGCCATGATGGTGGAAAAACTGACAGGTAGTCAGTTTTTTATTCAAATACAGATTCTGCCATGTATTGGGTCTAAGACAAGGAAGTTATCGAGTCTTTTGGATCTCTTCTTCATCTGTAATGTTTATTTAATAGGATTATTATAGGATTAAATGAGACAGTATATTTAGTCAGTAAATGTTCTTATCCCCTACATTGTGATTGGCAAGATGCATATATAATGTATGTACAAAACTGTAAAATCTACATAATATTAAGATAGTTGCTTAAGTCATTTGGTTTTTCAAAGTAAAGTGGCAGTTACACAGGTATATTTGCAAAGGAAAATCTATCAAGCTGAACATTTATAAACTGTATACCTTCCAACATGTATGTTATATTTTAATAAAAAGTTTACACTAAAAATATGTGTGTAGGAAAACATATATTTTAATGTTAACTGGAATTATTTCCATATGATGGGTTTATGATTGGTGTTTTCTTTTTCCTTTATACATTTTTGTATTTTCTAAAGTGATGATGGGTTTTATAAATTTTTAAAAGAAGTTTAAAAGGTAATTTAATAGTGAAATTTTTATAAATTTAATCAAGTGCTTGAAATTTGCTTTATTGACTTCATTGGGAAATGAAAGCATGAAGCAGATGATGGTGGAAATGGAATAAGGTAATTGTTGAAGGTAGGTAGTGAGACATGGGGATTCATATTCTCTACTTTTGAATGTTTGGAATTTTTGATAACAAAGTTTTTAAAAGCTTTTAGAGTGCATTGTGAAGTGGGAGACTTAATGAAGACTTAGGTACAAGATGACTGTTTTTTTCTCTGATGGGAATAATTTTTGGAGAACAAAAATATTTGTCACCTGATGCTGGAGCATGCATAATATTTCATAGTCATGGGGCTTTTACCCTGTGCTTACAGGCTTTTACATTTTTAGCTGAGCTATCCAGTTATAGAATATACATGAAATGTCATTTGTTCCCTACTCTCTGTTACAAATTTCTCATTCCAATCAGGTTATGTATCATATTTTACTACAACTTTATCAAGGCATTATTTTACATATATCTATTAACTATTAATCCCCACCCCTACCCTGGCAATTGCTTATCTGCTGTTGTGTTTATCTATTTATCTATTGGACATTTATAGATTGTTTCCAGTTTTTGGTGATTATGAATAATGCTGCTTTCAGCATTTACATGCAGGTCTTTGTGTGGATATGTTTTCACTTCTTTCAATAGGTGCCTAAGAATGCAGTTGCTGGGTTATATGGCAAATTTGTTTAACTTTTTAAAAAATTTCCAACTCTTTTCTGAAGTGGCTACATCATTTTACTTCCTTTCAGCAGCCATGTGTGAGGGTTCCCATTTCTCCCTATCCTCACCAATTTTTGATGCTGTAATGTTGATCTCCGTAATGTGTAATAGCCATTCCAGGGCTGTGAAGTGGCATCTTGTTGTGGTTTTGATTTGCATTTCCCTAGACTAATGATGTTGAGCATCTTTTCACGTGCCTATTAGCCACTTGTATCTTGTTTGGAATGATGTCTTTTCAAATCTCTTTCAAAATCTCATTTTTTTTATTGGGTTTTTTTCTTCTTGTTTATTGAGGGGTATATATCTTTTCTGACAACAACACCCATGTGCATTCAACTCTTCTCTCCTGCTGTTTGTCGTTACCTTGTACTTTATTTTTTAGTATCTTGCACTTCCCTAAATTATTTTTGTCCTTCAAAGTTTAGCTCTGATACTACTTTCTTTGTAGGGCTTTCCTGATGATGTATTACATAATACTTCCCATTCTGTCATTCTCTTATACTAATTATATTTTCTTCCTAGAAATTTAGTGTTTATTTTAAAAAGTAGAGAGATCTTGACATTGGTGGACTTAAAATTTGCAGTTTGGACTATTGAGCTGCTGATAATGACTATAGTAATTTATAATTTTTGTAAGGCATGAACTTGAATTAATTGTGTACTACTTTTCAAAGCTGTTCTGAGGAATTGAGTCACTTGGCTAACAATTGAGGTTAGCCACTGCCTAGGAACATCTCAGCTTTGTTTTCTCTTTGAGAGGCAAATTATTTGTTATAGGCGTATTTATGAACTTTATAATTCTTTAAGGCCTGAAAATATTTTGGATTTAAAAAATTATTTTCATATATAACTTATGTCCTCTATTTTTGATCATTTATTCATTCAACAGTCATTTATTGAGTGTCCACTATCAGTATAGTGATGCAATTTTAATAACATTGGCCCTATTATTAAGTGTGCCACATTGGGTGTGTCACTTAGATATCTGTTTTCTCATGTATATAGTCAGAACAATAATGGCATTGATCTCAAAGTCACTGGAGTATCTAATAAGATATTTTAAGGCACCCACAGTAGTACCTGGCACTTGGTAACTGCTCAGTAAATATTAGAAGTTATTATGTGCAACTTGTGATATGCATTGGTCCATGAAACTGATAAAATCTCTTTTCTTATGCAGTTTATAATGTAGTAGGAAATGCAGAACAAACAATTAGATATGTGAACAGTGCAACTAAGGAGAAATGAAATGCACTATTGAATTGTGTAGCTGGGGACCTAATCTAGACTGTATGTGTGTGTGGTGAGGTGGATGGCAGGGATTCTGTATGTCTCTATTTCTCTGTGCTACCTCACAGGGGAAATGATAGTTAATAGAGGGAATAGAGATTGAGGAACTATGGCTCAAAACTAATAGATATATTGAAGCTGATTTCTACAATGAAACTATTCTTTCGGACAATAGAGCTGTATTAAAACCTGACAATATCAATATTTATAACTTGTTTTCTCTCGCTTTTGAAAATTATGTTACGTGTTATCAGTATGCAAGTTTGTTTAGTTAAGAGATACAAAAATATGTTTTCAACCTCTAGAATGTATTTTGGAAGGACAGAATAAAGCATTTGACTTTTTATCTCGGTATTGCAGTTTGTTAAGTGTCAAGTCTCATGAAAAGGTGACTTGATGGTGTCCTGGAGATTAAAATTGTAAGTGCGGGTAGTGTGTG
Source organism: Cynopterus sphinx (assembly GCA_030015415.1). NCBI lineage: Eukaryota > Metazoa > Chordata > Mammalia > Chiroptera > Pteropodidae > Cynopterus > Cynopterus sphinx. Next base: position 45,769,973 of record CM057389.1, on the reverse strand, counting down.
TGTTTAATAAATTTTGACATACAATTTTGAGAAATGCAAATTTGGTATTTTCACATGTGTTTGTGATGGTCCAAATCTTGATTAAGAAGCATTCTTCAGGGTCTGTAGTTTAATCACTTGTATGCTGAACTATAAGAAAATTTGGTGTTTTTCAAAACGTTCAATACTGCATCTATTTCTTATACTTTTTTAATGTATAAATATAAAAGTTTGCTGGTCTATACTTTTGAGATTCTTTAGAAAGATAATTTTATTTATGTGCATATAATTACTGGTATTACCTTCTGATAAAATAACATAAATGTACTAATATAAGAAGTCTTTGCATTTGTGACTATAGAAGCCTAATTTATAGACTAGAAACATTACTAAAAAATTTTCTATAATTTAAATGTTTAGAGGTCAAATCATTTTCCTTTCATTTTCATTTTAAAATTAGAGCTTTTACAGGAAAAAATAGACTCAAATATTATTTTTACATTTTTTACTGGGATTTTTATATCTCAAAGAAGTATTGAAATTTGAAAGTAATATTGATATAGAAGTAATAGGTAGTTCCCAGCCTTTAATATTGAACCAAACATACAAATATTCACGAGGATCTTTATTGCCTTTTTTTTAATTTCTCAATTTCTCAAAATAATTAAAATGTACTGATGTGAAATTCAAAAAGTACAAAAACATGTGAAATACAAAAAATAAGTTTTCTTGTTACCTGTTCACCTATGTTTTTCCCCTTTAGGCTAACACTGTTACTGTTTCTAGCAAATTCTTTCACAGAGGTTTCATGCATTTGCAAATAAACATATGCATGTATATCATTTAAAAATTTCTCTACGTATGTGCCTACTTTAAGTGGAGGGTTGGAGGCTTTGTTGACTGTACCTCTATCTCAAATTTAAGTTCTTTCAGTATTCCAAACTTATAGCTATTCTAAAAGGCTGTTACTTGTAATTGGAAAGAACTATACATTTGCAAAGTGTTTTCATGAAGCCAGGTTTGGGTGGTTGTTTACTGGGTATTTATCTTATTGTTGTTTGTACTTTTTCATATTTAAGACTTTTCTCTAAAAACAAGAAACAGTTAAACTCAGCCCCAAATCAAGTACTTAAAACACCTCTTCGATGCTCCTAATATTCTTATGAAGCAGACAATTGGATACCATTATCTCCATTAGAAAAATCTGTTCACTGAGTTTTAGAAAGGTCATACAGCAGCAAACCTGGGGGTTAGACTCATTTGGGGCTCTGCTTTCTCTACTGTGTTGCTTGTGCATTCAGGCCTGAAATAGAATGGAGGGCACTGACTTTATAGTGCAACATTCTTTCCATGACTCTGTAGTGGCTGCTTCTCTATATCTTCTATTGAGCAGAATCTATGAAATGTCTGGTTGTTTACTTACCAGTAGGAGTTAACACTTAGAACAGTAACTCCATTCGTGTTGATTTTCACCGTAGTCACTGCAGGTTGTTGGTAGTGAATAGCCAGTGCATTCTTTTCTATCTAAATATTAAGTTCTATTAAAAGATCATTTTCATGATTCAATATTTCTTTAAATGCTTATTTTCACTTAGTTTTCCTTATATTTGATTTACCTATATTTAATTCTTTAGTAGTATTAGGCAGGCACATGGTCAGAATTCTGTTGAGGTTTTTATTTTATTTTATTTTTTATTTAAAATAGTTTATACATAAAAGTCCTGAATAGAAGAGAAAAATCATTGACTTGAAACAGTCACTATTCAAATCACATTTCTAGTTTTGGTTTCAAAACAGGAGTATTCCTTGTTGCCAAATTAATAGGCAACAGAGTGGTTTTCTTTTTTGTTAGAACTTTTATGAGAACGTGCAGAAACTAATTACAAAACATTTTAAAATTAATATTCTTTTAAATGAATAAGTCAGGAAATTCAGCCATTTGATTTAGGGTTGTTTCTTACCAAAATTACACTTAGATCATTTCATACCTGCCTTGTCATCTTCAGTAAATCACTTAGGGTTCTTTTTAATCTGTAAAATGGATGTGTTAGTATGTCTGCTGTTCTAAGAAGTGATAAGATGTATGTAAAACTATGTTGTACAATGCTTCACAAATAAGAGATATTTTTGTTGTTTATTAGACTTGTTCCTATTAATGTGATTTTGGTGAGCTCCTTAACAGTTTTTATCATCTTAGAAAATATTTGTCAAGAATCTCAATATCAGTATACTAAACATTCAAGAAACATTTCAATCCATTAAATTTTTTTATTCCTAGCTTTAAGTATTTATCGTGGAAAAATTATTTAATACATTGAAGAACTTAAATTACACGTTATCTTTGGCCAGAGGTCATCATTTAAGTTGAAAAGTTGCACAGTGCCTTTCTCTTACAAGTAATTAAAAGAATTTTTAATGTAAAATTGGAAATTCTAGGTTTGAGTTATTCATAACTGCCTGTGGTTCATATGTCAAATTTTCATATGAGTGCAGTTATTCCTTGTTAGTTGGCTTTTAGTTGTTTTATGGTAGAGACTTCACTTTTTACCTTTATTCTGAAAGTTCCACTGATACCCACCCAAACCATATTATAAAATGGGGATCTGCTGGCTGGAGGGGGAGCAGGAATATTGGCTTTTGAGTGAAAATCTATTCTTTTCCCTTTCATACTTCAGAAAATAGTCAGGCCAATTTAGACCTGACTATGACAAGAAAACATTTATTTAAAATTCAGCAGGAAAATTGGTGCTATAAAAGGACTGCTCAACTTCTTCCATTTTACATGCTTGTGGTTTTATTTTTATTTATTTATTTTTTGGCTTTGTATAAAATTAATCAGCACTGTGTTTGCCAGTAATTTTGGAAGTAATGGATTCTACCAAAAGTGCATATAAAGTACATTCACTTGAGGGAAAATTTTCAGTTTAGTTTATGTTGCTTATTTCCTTGTATAGCATGCTATAAAGTAAAATTGATTTTAGCTCAGGGGAAAGCGGTTACAAATACATAATTAATAAACTTTCTAAGCATGTAAAATAATGCTAAGTATTGCATTAGTAACTGTGACAATTTTTTTTACTGTATACCATGGAGATAAATAAAACCTTACAGCATACAAATATTAAATCAACCTCATCCTAGTATAGAAGCATGTGTTATTTTACATTACACCTACCTTTTCCAAAATTTTTGAAGTTTTTAATAATATGATAACTTACATACTTCCATCAGCTCTCAATCATTTTAGTATCTAGGGACATTCCTTAATTCACATTAGTGAATATTCACTGTATAAGTAACTCATAGTTGATCCCAGTTTCATATTTGTTCCCAGTGCAGGTAGAGAGGCAGTGACAGCAGCAGCATAAGGAAAAGTTACATGTTTTTTAGGTGTTTATCTGGGAACTAAAATGTAACTTAAAATTGTTTTAAATTGAATTTCTACTTCAATAGAAATAAGTTTTTATGCTTTAGTTATAATTTTACAAACTAATTTTGCAGAGGACCTCGACATTTTGAGCCTGATAAGTATGTTACAGGGGGGTTGGTTTGGGGAACAAATCCTAGCTGCATTTTATTAAGCACTACATCTCTTAACCATCTGGGTTCCTTATCCAAATTCTCAGAGTACATTAGAACTTTCTGTGTTCCTGGCAGTGCTTGTATGTTTTTCCGTCAGCCCTCTCCTTCATTGGCCAGGGAGTTATTTCAAAACCCAATCTCCTTAATCCCCTTTAATTCTTTCATTCCAATTATTCATTGCTGCATGAAAAACCACATACAAGTTTGTGGTGTAACAGTGACAATTTTATTATGCTTACAGACTTTCTGTTCATCAGGAATTCAGACAGCGCATATTGCTGCTCCACAGTGGCCAAGGCCGCAGCCTGGAAGACTCCTGACTGGGGGAGATGTGAATGGCTGGGTCTGGAATCCTCTCTGGAGGCCTCTTCAATCACATGTCTGGTGCCTGGGCCAGGATGACTTGAAAGCTAGGCTCAGCTGGGATTGTTAACCACTACTAACATGTGACCTCCGTGAGGCTTGTGCTTCTCACATCAGAGCCATTGGGTCCTGAGAGTGGGTGTCTGGAGACCCAGCATTCCAGGAGAATCAGGCAGGAGTTCCTTGTCCCTTTCTGGCCTAACCTTGGCAGTTGTCTAATGTCACTTCCACTGCATTCTGTTGGTTATGATGAATCTCCGAGGACAGTCCGGATTCAAGAGGAGGAGTATTATATTCTGTCTTTTGGTGGAGTTTTGGCAAGGTCACTTAGCAGAAGGACACATGGAATGGGAGATGATCATTTTAGAAAATACACTCTGCTACCCTGTGTCGCAGTCTTCAAATTTATATGTCTTAGTGTCTGCTGACTAGTGCCACTTGAACATCCCAATCACTTAAAATAAATCATGGCCAAAACTTACCTCTTCTTAACACCTTGCCTTTCTACTCTACCCTTGTGCAGTGAAAAACTGTATTTTGTGTCTAAGTTAGTGGTACCTCCATTACCACTTATTCAAGCCAGATTTTCTCTTCTTGGAGCACCCTCTCCCCTAGATATGAGAATTTTCATTTTTTTCCCTCCCAGATGTCCATGGAATTTATATTTACTTATCCTGTTGTCACAGCTTTAGTCAAGCCATGATCTCCTCCTTTGATCACTATAATGTTCTATTTAACTCCTATATTTTTATTTAATTTTTAATTAAATGAAATGCTATTCTAGAGTCACATGATGGGATTTGAAAAAATAAACCTAGCAGAATATATACATCCAAAGAAATGTTATTTTTCAAAGTAATCCCTTACATTTATACAACATTTTATAACTGTTGAGTTGAAAATTTTTTTCACATGTATAGTTAGTCATAGTTGATCCAAATCGCTGTTCTTAATCAATCCTATATCATCTATATAGTTTAGGTTACAAGCTTCTTTGAGACTCTCATGAGAGTTGTGTTGTTTTTCTAGACTATTGCTTTCACAAACACAGTTTGAGCTGGTTCACAGAAGCACTGAAGTTGAGAACTTTTGTAGTCACATGTCATTCTTCACACTCGGTTCCAAGCCACTTGTGATTAGTTGGTGGTTAGAATTCCTTTTTCCAGAGTTTTTCCTGCTGTAAAACTATTCATTTAATAGAAGGAAATGGTCAGAATAGAACTGCAAACAGTGAATTCCACAAATATTTTGAATACTGGTAGCATTGTGATAATTGATGCATAGCCTCCCATAGTTACTGTTTTGAAGGAGATAACACTTAGGATCTGTAAATTCTAATGTGTTTATTAGAAACTATTTATTTGACTCTAAGGTTCTAGATTTCCAGTTAAGTTTGCACTGAGTAAATGCTTTTGCTCTGCAAACTGTAATATAAAACAAAATGATGTTGTGAGAGAGATTAATCATCCATAGGATATAGATAACAGAATTTGTTGAATCTGTGTATTTGAAGTTTATATTTGTACCATCAGTGGGGGAAAAGAAAGCTGCTAAGCAAGTTGATAGTCAAAATAATGAGGGAATATTTAATGTGCTAAGGAAATTAGGTATATAATTTATATACAATCAGTTATTTTTAAAAAATCATTCTTTCTCTGTTTATTAACAAGTCCTGTGCCTTATTAACTGTGTTGACTTATTTCTAGTTATTTAATGTACTTGAAAGGGATAAAATGTGTTTCTTTCGAAAATATTTTAAAATCTTAACAGTGACCCATTTTCTCCAATTTTAATATTTCCTTCTCTATATAATATAGTAGTTGTGTTTCTAAGACTTCAAAAAAGATTTTTTTAAAAAATAGATTTGAAGGGATAGGGGGAGGTAATGAGCAGAGAAAATAATTCCTGAGTTTCAATAATAGTTTTTTTTTCCAGGGCTATGACTATACAGTTAAAAAACCTACATATCCTTAAATCCAGCATCTGATTTTTATCTTCAGTTCGAGTGATGTATTTTCTTATTACATTCAGTATTGCATATTTGCATTGTCTAGTGTTTCCAAAGCAATATCAAAAATATTTTGCCGTTTATAATTATCCTTGTCATGATTCTAACTTTAACAGAAAAGTATTTCACAATTAAGCACTATGGTTTTTAGTTTCAGTATTTTTCTTAATTTGAAACTTTAATTATTTATCCTTCTGAGTTTTTTTCTTTAATAATTACGAATTAATTACTTCTTGATTCTACTGTTTGAAGGCCAACCTGAAGCAAACTATTTTTAACTCTTAACTCATTAAAATAGGCAGTTTTCTTAAAGACTGTGTTACTGGTCATTTCATTCATTACATGTTAAGAAAACTGAGAGGGAATTCCTTCCTAGTGTAGGCTCGGATAATAGTCTGAGAAGTCTTAGAGGTACAATAAATGGTATGGACAATTGCTGAAATCCAACTGTCTTCCCCCTGTTTCTTTTAACTATTTAATGGCAATGACTCTTAAACTTGTTTGTAGTATATCAGAATCTGCTTGAAGCCTTGTTAAATTGCAGATTGTGGGACTCTACACTCAGTTTCTGATTATGTCTGGTGTGGGGCCTGGTGTTGCTTTTGCTGCTGGTCCTGGGGCCACAGTTCTATAATAAGTTTACCCCTATAATTGTACAATGACATTTTCAGTTCAATTGCATCATTTAATAGAAGGTTACTTAAATATAGCACAATGTGTGGTGTGTAATACACTACTTTAAGACTAGAGAAACTAGTTTCTGGATCACTGCTTACTAGCTGTCTGACCTTGAAGTCATTATTTAATCTGATGCATACTCATCTGTAAAATGAGGAATTGTCCTTTGAGGAAAAAATTAGGTAGTATGTGGGAAAGTGTTTTAAACTCTGTGTTGCTGCACAAATATAAAGTAGTATTGCATATTCTATAAACATTTCAACTTGTGTTAAAATACTGTGCTTTATAATATTGTGACTTTCAGTATTTTAATACTTTTTCACTCTACCTTCCCCACTTTGCCCCTTGTCCTTTTAATCTGGATTACTTTTTAGTGATAGTGTCATTTTTTTAAGTGGCCTTGAATGACTTTAAAAGGAAATTTATTAAAATGAATACAAGTAGTCTTCATGGGACTATAAAAATGTAAGCATTTTGTGGAACCATAAAGATAACTCTGCCAGCTAGAAACATGCTAGCTATGTTAATCAGTGGGAAAAACTGTGATTGTTCTGTAACCTTTAAAGATTTTGCCAAAACATTAAAAGTTCTTTTATCATGGGCTATAAATGAAAAAATAGTAAAATTTAGTGAGTTAGGGGTAATTTAAAACATCTCAATATATAAATTATATAGTTTTATCAGAATTAGCAAAGAAACATTACATTTAATATAGCTTGTTTTGGATATGTTTTATTAGACTATTTAAATATGGAATTGTAAAAAATAATGGAATCATAGAATAAAATGGTTCACAGAGTCTATAGGATTCTTTGAACCTAGTGTTTTAGAGCAAAGGTGCAAACCTTTTCTGTAAAGGGCTTTGAGGCCAAGAGGAAAAATCAAGGATATTATGTAGGTAATTACATACCAATTTTTATTATGATATTCAAAGTGATAGAGTCTAAATTTTGTAATTCTGGTCTACTAATGAGAAGAATGGAATTCTTTTAGGGAGAATAACATTAGTTTTCATTGGGCTCTTCGAAGTTGATGTTCCTTATCAAACTGATAGTAAATATTCAGCTGTAAAACTGTTCTGAAACTCATGGGCTGTACAAAAAGAGGTGGTGGGCTACCTTTGGCACGTGAGTCATAGTTAATACATGTTTTGGTATACAGGCATATCTAATTTTATTGTGCTTAGCATTATTGTGCTTCACAGATGTTGTGTTTTTAAAAATGGATGGCAAGGCCCTCCACCAGCAAAAAGATTACAACTCGCTGTGTTGTGATACTCACTTGGTGGTGGTGTTGGACTGGTCACAAACCTGAGGTGTCCTTGAGGTCCACTTGTGTAAGGGACCTTTGCAATAGTCTAGTAAACAAAGTGAGGATTGTTTTTCAGGGTCTCAAGTTATTTGGTGACAGGTGGTGTCAAAACACAGTGTTTTTTAAAATGTTATTACTGCCTCTGATATTCTTAACTAATGTATTATTTACTTAACCAAAATACCCTATTCTCCATTTTATAAATGGAAAATCACCTTATACAAAACCATCACCTCCACCCTATTCCTATCTCACATCTGTTTTTTTTTTTTGCCTTACCTGATTTTTAGCAGTACCCCAGCTTTTAAATAACGATATTTTAAAATGAAAAATACTGTTTTAAAATTTCTTGAAGATTTGTGACAGTTAATAAATACACCATTTGTCCCTCACCCATACTGTATTTTTAAGTGATTTAAATTATTTTAATTACATGTATTGTTGAACTATGCAATTTTAGCAGCCATGTACAGATCTTAAATATCAGACAGTGAATTTTTAAGGAATATTTTAAATACCTGAAGATACTATTTTTACATTATTTCCCTTCCACTTATTTTACGACCATGGATAACCTGGAAAGAGGTTGGGTCCACCGAGAAATAGACTAAAATCCCAATATCAAGTGCTTGGCACAGAATAAGTAATAAATTAGGTATCTATGACAAATTGTGTATCTGTAATTTGGTAGTCACTTTATAAAGGGCTTAATATAGTCTGGTATGTGGAAGGTGCTTAGTGCATGATAGTTTTTAATAGTTATTAATTTTATAGGCTAGTTATTTATAATACCCAAGTTTAACACATTTTTCTCAGTATTCATAGAGACCAGTTTGAACAGTGCTTGCCTTATGTAACTTAAAATATGGAGCTAGAAATAAATTATATAGTTCCATCTGAATTAACAGAAACATTCAGTAGAGATCTTGTGTCACTTAATGTAGTATGTAGTTAAAAAGCCAGTTCTGGAGTTAGATTACTTACTGTTGAAACCTGGTGAAGCCTGATTAGCCACACAGCCAAGCCATGCAGCCCTTGAGCAAGTTATTCAACCTCCATATACTTCAATTTCCTCATCTTTAAAATGAAGATGTGATAGTACAGGCCTCATAGGGTTGTTATGAGGCTTAAATATGTTAGTACATGTAAAATGTAATCATGCTTGGCATATAGTAAGTTCTCAACAGCTGTTGGTTGCAGTGTTATAGGTTGGATTTATCTGATTCACCTCATCTCTTATCAATAGTGAAGAGATGATTTCCCATTAGACATGTGTATTTTACAGTGTCTTGTGTATCAGTACTCATGTACACGGTCAGCAAGTTAGTTCTGGCATGGTAATCTCGAGATAGTCGCAAGAGTGGTGCACTGAGTTTCCCTGCCCCCCACCCAACATGTGCCTTATGTTTTGCAACTTAAATACCAGCATATGTAATATTCTGTTCTTAGTATTAATGCTTCTGCTTAATGTAAATAGTTACTTGACAGAAAAAAACTGCTTTAAGGAAATGCTTTTGAAATTAGTAATCCACAATTGTACCTATTCTTGTCATTAATTATATTTTTCATGTAGTCTTATAAAATTATGTTTTAGTCAACATTATTTAGCTGCAACAGAATTTTAGTACCTGATATTTTTTGAGCTTGAATGCTTCTCAATTTGTTACAGATGTTACAAATTAGTTTATGAAATCTGCAATCAAATTAATGATCTTTCTCTTGCCAAAGTTTCTAATGTATGCTTTTTTTCCCCTCCAGAGGAAATAAAAGTGGAAACTGAAAAACAGAGGTTAGTGGGGTACCTTTTCTTTAGTAAAAATAATTTTTAAACTTGTCAGTCTTGGCCAAGATAATAATACAGTCATCTGTATTTTAATGTAGCAAGTTTTTCTGCATGCGATCTTTATAATCAATATTTTTGGAAAAGTATTTAAAATAGTATTTAAGAACTATAATTGTAAGTATACTTATAAATACAAAAGATCTCATAAAAAAGCATATAAAGGAATTTCTGAAATACCATAACATACTTTAAAGTCTCTGCTTAGATTTTGATTAATATTTAGAAAGATTGCTAAATGTTTATTTAGTAATCAAATTTACATAAATAGTTTTAAGTTTTTTTATTTTCTTGCATTTAGTCACAGCTCTGGCCACTAGTTTTTGACTGGTAGCAAATCACTTAACTTCTCATGAAATCAGGGAAGATGAAGATTGGTTTAGCAAGGTTCCTTTTAGAATGGAAATTCTGAGTTTTTATATGAGTTTATCATCAACATGATAAATGTGGCATTCTAATCAGACTCTTCTTTTTCCTTTAGTCCTCCTCATGGAGAAGCAAAAGCTGGATCAAGCACTCTTCCACCAGTGAAATCAAAGACAAATTTTATTGAAGCAGACAAGTACTTCTTACCCTTTGAATTGGCATGCCAATCCAAATGTCCCCGCATAGTTAGTACATCTCTAGATTGTTTACAGGTATGTATAAAATGTTGTTAGCTGAAAACCATTCAGTTTGAATGTGTTTCTTAAACATTACCCACCATTGATTGAGACATTTTCCTTGAAAGTCTTTAATAATCTTTTTAGTAAGAAACTAAATGGTTGCTTATATCCAAGATGAGACAATAATAGTTGCAAAAAATAGTTTTAGTTTAAAAGTAACAAAATTAATTAGTTAGCTTAGTGAATCACAAAATCGTTACTAAGGTTATCAATAATGAAAAGTGTAATTTGCTCTTTTTCTATCAGTGAAATGGAAGAACCATATAACTTAACCTGCTGCTTACTTTGTATACATCATTTGCAAATGATTTTGCTGAATGCCTGCTATTTTATATAAAGCAGTAGGTTAATATTTGCAGCATAATATATTCACATATTTATATGCACTGTTGGACTATAGCTCTGACCTTCATTTATGTCAGGAAAATTCCTAAACTCTCATCCTGTACATGGGTGCTTCTACATTATTTGTAAGACAAACCTCCTGGTGAAGAGGTTCTTCTCTTTTCAGATGTTTTCACTTTTTGGGAATTATATCTATTTTAACAATCCAAGGACTAGGAAAGATCATATCTTTTTGATTTGTTTTTAAGATAAGGATATGTTCATTTAATATGTGACCTTATTTTCCTTGAAAAATTAAAATTATACTAATTAAGGCCTTCCCTCCAGGGCTGGTAATAATAAGTGAACAGATCCGTGATTTATTACAGCCAATGTGTAGAAATTGGTTTTCTGCATATTCACAGATGTAATTTGGAAAGAGATTTTGCATCATTTAATTGAGTTAGGATAGCTTTCACAAAAGCAGTATCAATAATGTTTAGTTAGAAAATAGTAAGCTATTCTGACTCATCAGAGACAAGTTCTGTGGCTTGGCTTTCTCAAAGTATTGCCTGATGGTTTTGTGGTGGTTATTGTTTTTATGGTTATTACAGCATAAATAGTTTAACATACTTATAGCTAATAAAGCTTTCTCCAGGAAAAGTTGGTAGAGCCTTGGCTTTGATAATACCTTAATGTTTTTATCAAAGAATTTTAATATATATTTGTTTTTACATTGTAATTTTAATGTGTATTTAGTTAGTATGCCAATTAGTTTGACTAGGATCTTTATTTTCTTTCTTCATTTCAGAAACTTATAGCTTATGGGCACTTGACTGGCAATGCTCCAGATAGTACAACACCAGGCAAAAAACTGATTGATAGAATTATCGAAACCATCTGTGGCTGTTTCCAAGGCCCTCAGACAGATGAAGGAGTCCAGCTGCAGATAATAAAGGTGATGAGTTATTTAAGTGACTTTGTTGTTTAGAATCTGTTTTTCAAAAACATTTTACCTTGAAGATATTTGGAAAGGTTATTTTATGTATTTTTCAGCTCTTATAGGGGTCACTTGGGCACTTTTCAGATCCCATATCAGGGGATTTTGCTATCAAATGCCAAGAGTTCATTAAAAGAAGACTATATTTCCAGATCTTTTATTTTGAAGGTCCCACGTTAGGCTTGGGTTCCCGGAGTCTTCCAGATTTTTTCAGTTTCTGGCACATTAAATATGTATGTTGCATCTTTTGAGCTTTAAGGTCCCCTCTCAAGGCCCCGTGACCCCTCCAGTTTCTTCTGTACTGCTGGACTCTTGTAGTTTGCCAGAACCATGTGGACACTTGTGCACCATCTGTCCTGATTTTATTGCACCTGTTCACCTGCCGAACCTGCACAGCTAAACCCTGTCCTGGGTTTGTGCTGTGATATTCCTGAGTGACTAAACTCTTTTTAAGAAAAATCGCCCAGTTGTGTTTTCAGGCTTATTGTAAACATTCAATATGTGTGAATATAGCCCCTTCTGAACCTTTCCGTTTCATAGCTCTATTCACTTCATAAGTCATATATCTTTAGTCTGAAAAAGCTGTCTGTTCAGTCTGGCCTGTCATTTGCATTTTCATGTCAGTCATGGTTTATCTAGTGTATACTCAGTTCTGACTCTGCACAACATCGTAAAACATAAAGGACAAAAGATCAACTTCTTGCTTTTGAGAAATTGCAAATAAACCTAATATAACAAAGTTATCATAAAGATATTCATTTTATTGGAGGATTCACCTTAGAATCATTTTAAATGCTTTATTCTAAAGACACTTAAACATCTTCAATAATCACAATAGGATATTTATTGAGTCCAGTCTATAAAAAAGATCTCAGAAAAATTTGGAAGCAAATAAGACAGTGTGTATCCTCCAAAGTTGTCCATCTAGTTCAACAGATATATGAAGCACAGCTTTGCTCTGCTATGATAGTCTTAATGTTGTGCATATTAATAAACTAAAATGATAATAAAATGAAACAGGTTGAAACAAATGAACGGTTTTCTAGTGTTCTGGGTACTGTGGCAACTATTGCTAGAATGAGGAAAACAAAATTTTTTAACAGTTGATGATACACTCAAGGCAGGTAGAAATTTTTGTTAGTGTACACTGAAAATTCTGTTAGTATATTCCTGAAAGTGGTAGTGGTGTCTGAAAGTTTTCATTCTAATATAAAGATTCTCCTGTATTTTTGTGCTGAAACTCCAGATGCAGAAAATTGCTTTGTCTTTTTTTCTTTTTAAGGCTTTACTTACTGCAGTAACGTCTCAACACATAGAAATTCACGAAGGAACTGTACTGCAAGCTGTAAGAACATGTTACAATATCTATCTAGCAAGCAAAAATCTCATCAATCAGACAACAGCCAAAGCTACTCTTACTCAGATGCTAAATGTTATCTTTGCACGCATGGAAAACCAAGCTGTAAGTATTAAAAAGAGGGAGAGATTGTGTAGAACCCCACAGGCATCAAATAGAAAAAGAGTTTACAGAAATTTATAATGAAATCTTTTGTGTCTGTAGAGAAGGATGTCTTTTATTTACAGTTCTGCTTACTGGAGATCTGTGGTATTTTGTTTTAAGGTTTACTGACTTTTTTGATTTTGGATAAAATATATTTTTGCAAATAGAATTTAAATGATATTGATTGCCATCATTCTTATTTGTTTATGAATTGATAGTTTTATTTCACTCAAGCTTGGTAGATGAGTGTAATATAGACATAAAACTATCTAATTTGATCTATTCTGGTATAAATTTATTTATTGAACCTTTAAAAAAATAAACACGTATATTGATGAAATACATATTTGGGCGTAAGAGATCGGCTAGGAATCATTTATTTTTCAAAATTGTCTAAGTCTTCATAATTTAAAACCAACTTCTAACTTTTAATCTTGAACTGATTTTAAACTTATAGAAAAGTTGCAAAAATATTACATAGAGATCCCCTTTACCCTGCTTTTCTTAATGCCAACATCTTACATAATTTTATAATGATCAGAAACTGGAATCAATACTGGTATTATATTAAGTCAATTACAGACCTTACTTGAATTTTACCTATTTTTCCACTGACGTCCCTTTTTCTGTTTTAACATCTGACCCAGTTTCCCATTTTGCATTTGATATGCATTTAGTTGTTTTTGACAATTTCTCAGTCTTATCTTTCATCACTTTGATGCTTTTGAAGGGTACAGATCAGTTATTTTGTCGCATGTTCCTCTCCATTTCTTTTGTCTGATATTTTCTCATTAGAATGAGGTCCATTTTTTGCCAGAATGTATCTGAAATAGTGTTGTGTCCTTTTCAATACATCATGTTAGGAATGTATGATGTTGATATGTCTTATTACTGGTGATGTTAACCTTTATTACTTGGTTAAGTGGTATCTGCCAGATTTCTTCCACTGTAAAATTGTTAATTATTCTCTTGCAGTTATTAGATATCTTGGAAGACCTACTCTAAAACTATACAAATATCCTATTCCTTCTCTCCTCTACCCCTAGTTTAAGTATCCATGAGTAGATCTTTTGGCAACAAGTTATTGCTTTGGTGTTTCTCTAATGGTGATATTTTTGCTTCTCTCTTTCTGTATTTATTAACCAAAATTATTTTTATCCTTTCCTATTCAATTTTTTATTTATATCAAGCTGTATTTATAGAGATTTTATTCTGTTGTTTACAGTCCAGTACTATGACTATTTATTTTATTGCCCAAATTATTACAGCTTTGGCCTTGTGTCCTGTTGACAAGCTCCATCATTGTTTGAGTACCTCTTTACTTTCTGGAATCTCAAGATATTGCAGGCTCATTTTGAATTTTCTCTCCTTCAACCCCTGGGGTCAACCATTTCAACAGGGAGCCCCAACTCCTTTGATTGGAGAATGACGATTAGCATCCAAAAACTGAGTGCTAGTTGTATTCATTGCTGCTAGGATGTTATTCTTTCTAGTCCCTCCCAACAGATAAAGCTAGGAAATATATACCTGGATATTCACCCCACCTTCCTAACCCCTACTCCTCACACACTTGTATGTCATTGTCTCTCTGTATATATTAAAATCCATGTGTTCATACTGATAATTCTGATTCCAGTCTAACACTACAGGGTTCATTTCAGCTTCCCTTTATTTGTAACTACTTCTCTCTAAACAGTGAGAAATATGGCTTTCATTTTCTATAATATATTATTTGTTCAATCCTATTATACATACAGAATAGTTTTATAATTGCTAACCCATACCACTGTGAGAAACAAATTTACTAAGTAGATTACAGCATTTATATTTAGTTCTTTTTGTTCTTAACCTTATGGTATCCACGCCGGAAATTGTTTTCCAAAGTTATTTAGGTTCTTCACATTCTTGAATGGGATGATGTTATTCCTTACTTAATACAATTAAGTTCATTTATTACTACCTGTTTTCTATTTCATTATCTCTCACATCGTGGTTAGTTTTGATTCTGAATTTATTTTTTGAGTATATTAAACACTACTATGATATGAGTCAGCCACATAAAACGTACACTTAGAGGAGTACCACTCCCTCCTCATTCCTACCACTTTATTTCTCTTCCCTGCCCCCCATCCCACTCCTTGGATGTAGCTAGTCTCTTTTGTTTCTAGTTTATCTTGCATTTTTTTTTTTAGCACAAATGAGTAGATAGGTATATGATTTCATGTATCACCTTTCTTACACAAAAGGTACTATACTGAATTAATAATCACTGCATGAAAATTATCCCAGCTGGGTGCTTGTGGCTTGGTTTCACTTGA
This sequence comes from Cynopterus sphinx, assembly GCA_030015415.1. Taxonomy (NCBI): domain Eukaryota; kingdom Metazoa; phylum Chordata; class Mammalia; order Chiroptera; family Pteropodidae; genus Cynopterus; species Cynopterus sphinx. The sequence goes on along the minus strand of CM057389.1, from coordinate 45,754,404 downwards.
AGTTGCAGTTGGGTAAGTGCATTACAGTGTCAGCTGGGGCTGCAGTCATTTAAAGGCTTTATCGAGCTACAGCAGAGGTCCCCAACCTCGGGCCATGTACTGGTATTGGTCTGAGGAGGAACTGGGTCACACAGCAAGAGGTAAGTGGCAGGCGAATGAGCAAAGCTTCATCTGTATTTGCATCCTCTCCCTAGTGCTGGCATCACAGCCTCAGCTCCACCTCAAATCATCGGACATTGGATTCTCATGGGAGCACCAGTCCCTGGTGCCAAAATTTGGGGACTGCTGGGCTACAGAATAGCTTCCAAGCTCCTCATTTGGCTGTTGGTGAAAGGCCTCTTTTCACTGTTGGCCAGAAAGGCCTGAGTTTATCATCATGTGGGTCTCATAGGGCTGCCCACAATGTAGCAGCTGGCTTCTCCCAGGGTAGATGATCAGAGGGAGAGCAAAAAGACAGAAGCTTCAGTGACTACCTTATGATCAAAAGTGGTCACCCAGATTACCCCTGGCACAGTGTGGCAGGGGACTCTACTAGGAAGTAAAAAGTTAAGAGGTAGAGATTGTTATTGGCCATCTGAAAAGCTGGCCTACCACATGTACTGTAGATACTCTTTTGTACTTTGCTCTTTTCACTTTGCAGTATACCTTCAAAGCATTCCATATCAGTCCTTAGATATCTTCTTCAAATTTTTTTTTACAGACGCATAGTACTCTAGGATATACTACAGTCTCTATTCAGTCTCCCGTTTATTAACATTGAATTATTTCTACTATTTTGCCTTCACAAATAATAGTTTGCTGATTCTTGAAAGGTTTTTATTACATACCTTGTACTTTCTTGGCATTGTTCTAGGACTCAGTTTTACACAGTGCTGGGCAAAACCAACTTGGTCACTGCCTTCAAAGATCTTACATACTGGGACGGGGAGCGGGAACATGACCCTTAAACAGATTATCACACAAATAAATTCATAAGTGTGATAAAGGCTGTGAACATGTTTCATGTCACGAAAGATATAGCATTCTGTGCTGTAGGTAGTTATAGAAAAGTAGGAAGTGGGGGGAGAGAAAATAAAGGGATGCACACTGATTTATCTTCCACAATAGAAAATGTTTAAAGGTGTTTTTTTTTTTTTTTCATATAGTAACATTTCTTCTTCTTTCCCCAACGATATTTCTAGAGATTTTACAACTCTGGAATAAGTAGAAAAAGCTAGAATTTGACACCTTTCTTGTCTGTGATTCCAAAGCGTATGCTTCTCCCCTGCTAAACCATGGTGCAAATTGGCTGGTTAGGCTAAGGTCCCTTGCTGTTACTTTAGAAATTGACTTTCTCATGAATGGGCCAGAGTGTTGTTCTGATTCCAGCTGTGCAGCTAGTCATCCCATCAGTTTTCTTATCTGTAAAATAAGGGGTTTAGACCATGTAGACTACTACAGGGCTCTTTCTACATTTTAGGCATTAAAATCTTTTAATTCAAATTTATTTTATAAGTTCATGTAATTCTGGTATTTCTACATAACTCACATAACCTGGAATAGTAGTGGGAAATATGAAATGTTCATATTTGACACTGTAAAATATTTATCTTTGTGGAAATTAATTCTGCGAGAATCATTTTTATGGTTCTGCAATGTTCTGAGGATCAAAAGAGACATATCTAAAAGTAGTAAAATGCTAAAAAATGAAACCTTGGGATCCTGATTGTTACTGCTTTTACCATCTTACAAGTGAGTCAGTTTCACAGATAGTATAACATACATAATAATGACTGGTCTCCTAAAATAAAACTCTTAACATTTATAGATAGTTTTTTTTTTTTTTTAATTCTTATTAGGTGACTAATTGGGCAGACGCATTTAAGTATATTGCAGTTTTATTATTAAATGTAATTCTAATTTTGTAATTAAAAAACACAGGACAAGGTGATGTAAAAACATCCTACAGCAGGGTATACACTGAAACTTCCCTGCCTCACCCCTACCCCTTATAGGTAACCATTATTATTAGCTTCTTACATACCTTTTTAGGCTTTGTTTCTGTATGTATAAGTAAACATGAATGTGGTGTGTGTGTGTGGGGGGGTGTGTGTGGTGTGTGTGTGTTTTATTCCCCCAGGTACTTTTCCTCCTCCCTTAGTGAAACGTTTACTTGATTTTAGGTAAGTCCAATATTGGCAACAATTTAATTATTATTCTGAGGATATTAAAAAAGTATTTTAGTTTCTTTAAATTTTGTTTGATGTAATACATTTACATTATTCAAACACCAGAAATAATGAAAGAACATATATAGTGAAAGACTTTCATCCTTGTTCTTGTGTACCAGTTTCCATTCCCCTACGAAGTAACCACTGTTACTTGTTTTTGTATTTTAATATATTTTATGTTCTTTTTATTCGATGGACTACAATTTGTAAGCCTGAAGATGAAGTGACACCTTATATAAAGAATTTATAGTTGTGTAAGATTCTCCCTTCAAATTTTTAACAACTTATTTTACAAATATTGGAAATCATTCTATTTTCAGTTGCAGGAAGCCAAACAAATGGAAAAAGAAAGGCATCGACAGCAGCAGCATCTGCTGCAGTCACCCGTGAGCCAGCATGAGCCTGAATCACCTCACCTTAGGTACCTGCCACCTCAGACTGTTGATCACATATCTCAAGAACATGAAGGAGACCTTGATCCCAATACAAATGATGTGGATAAAAACCTTCAGGATGACACAGAGCATGAAAATGGATCTGATATTTCCAGTGCAGAAAATGAACAGACTGAAGCTGATCAGGCAACTGCAGCTGAAAGTAATCTTTTTGAAAGGGGTTCTGGGTGGATGGGTGTGTGTGTGTGTATTAAGGGAAGAGTGTAGGAATGTGTTGTTGGTAAAGAGATGTGGAAAGTAATATAATTTAATGGGTATTAGACACATTGTGGTAATTGTGGACTTTCTCCATCCTAGGTGGTAAATTTAATTTTACTTCGACCCACGAGACATCTGTTAACGATACTATGCATTCATTAGCATCTCATGAGCAGTATGATTTATAGACTTGTTTGGAGGAGATGTGTGTTACTAAAGAGGGTTATAAATGTCTGTTAGCATGTTATATAGGAACTTCAGTTTTCTTCTTAAATTAGTTTTGCAGCAAGCAAGAGTCCTATTTAGTAAAGTTTTCTGGAATGTGACTGAAAATTTTAGTAAATCATGATATTACTCAGAAAATATGATAAAAAAAAGTACTGAAGCTAAATATGAAAAGAAATCTTTTGAGTAACCTCTGACGTACAAAAAATATTTAGTTTATTTTTATATCGAGATTTTTTTGACAGTATTTTTTCTGAGTAAATTTATAAGAAAAAGGTTATGATTACAAAAATTAATAGATTTATTTTACAAATCTATTTTTCTAAAAATAGTCACACGAAGTCATTTTTTCCTGCAAACATTCTGTTTTAGCTGTTCTATAAAATTGTTTGGTGGTTTCTCTTGTTCCTCTTTAGGTCGGTGTTCTGTCCGGTGTGGTTGTGTGGACCGAGGATGGTTAGGGCTTGGTTACAGTTCATCTGAAATCTATGATTTTGAGGAAACACTTCTATAATTTCAGCTTTTGATTATTTTACCCATATCTTTTCCATAGCCGAATAGTGGCATGAACATCAGCCGTGGCATAAATAGATGCTTTTGACTATTTCTAATAATACTTTACTGTTTACTTTAAAAGGGATAATTTTGAAAAACCAAGTATTCACAGTACTCAAGCTAAGAGTGAGTCTATACCGTGTGTACAGTTTGTTTTTCTAGCCTGCTTTTGGCAAGAGTTAGAGGACTTGCTTTGAATCACATCTCTGTCACTTACTAGCTATGTGACTTTGTACATAATAATTAACTTTTCTAATCATTTCCTATGTGTAATAAATATCACTTTTTCTCTAATCTTTTTCTGTTAGATGATTTATATGAGAATTGACTCTTAATTCATCAGTCATTTAAAGCACATTTTAGTTACTATGTATATTTAGTTATGTTGAAACCTGATATTCAGAATAATTTTAGCCACCTGGAGCACAGAAATACAAAGCTTAAGAATGGTAGAAAAATGATCTGTCAAGACATTTCTGTTTTTACTCTGCAAAAGACTAAATGCTATTGTGTTAGGATTTCTTTTTAAAATAAGGTTAATGATTTGATATACTTATTTATCAAGTTTCCTCTTGTGGCATTCAGTATTATGTAGAGTGCAGCAAACAGTAGATTAGAATCAGTGAGCAATAGGGAGGACTGGCTTCTGGAAGCCAGAATTATGAGTAGTGGTCCTTTACAGTAGTGAGGGTGAGGATATAAATAGCAGCGCTATCAGCTAATGTGCGGTCTGAGACCATTTGGTGTAGGGCAGCGTCTCCCAGAACAGAGTCCCAGTTCCCAAAGCCTCCTAAAGTGCTAATTGAGCATTCCTGATGTATTTTCAACATTTAAAAAAACCCAGTGGAAATCCTATTTTAATCTACAATAATCTAACTGGAATGTCAAGTTTTATCAGTTTCTCTTACGTTCAGAAGTTCTGATTGATAGTTATGTCTGTTTTGATTAATGTTAAATTGGGGAATGAGTTCTTATGAAGTTCAGTTTTACATTGAGTGTGTAGGTTCTTTTGGGGAACAAATAGTAGAGAGGGGCTGGGAAGCACTGGCAGAGGCCCACACGGCCCTGTCTCTGCATCTTCAGGGACCTCACTGTCCTAGAGCACAATGGTGAGCTTAATTAATCAAAGAAAGCTTTAATTACAATTAATATATTTGGCATGAGACATATTAGAAATGTTTCATTCAAAATACTTGAAAAAGTTTTGGTTCTTAAAAGGAATAATCTAGAAAATTCACTTAAGTTGTGTAATTTATTGTCAAATGAATCATTGTTGAAATTGACTTGAATTTATAAAATATTTTAAAATTTGGTTTGGTTATAAATTTTGAAGGTTTAACACACTTCTAGTATTATCTATTTGATTTTTTCCTTTAATTCATTTTTTTAAAGAAAGTTTTTCATTAAAAATTAGTAACAAGTTTCCAAAAGGTTTTCTTGATTTTTTTCTTCTTAAAGCATTATCTAAAAATGACATACTATATGATGGAGAAAACCACGACTGTGAGGAAAAGCCGCAAGACATCGTGCAGAGCATCGTAGAGGAAATGGTGAACATCGTTGTTGGAGGTAGTGCATTTCACTCAGAATTAGTTTATTCTGTCTTAAGGATTTTTATCTGGCTATGGAGACTCTATAATGTGCAGAAGAAAAGGGGCAAAGAAAATAAGCTTGCTCTTAAATTAGTGAGAATGGGTTTGTGTAGAAAGTGTATTTAAATATTTTTGATTATAGAAGACCACTCCTTTTTTCTCCAGCTTCAGTTACAATTTTACCCAAAACCCACCTTTCCCCACCCCATTAAAAAGTGGTAAATGCCATTCTATTTTTTGATTTATGTTCGGTGGGAGAGGGGCAGGTGTGTATTCTCTATCCTCCTAAATGTGTTGAACTTTATAATTAGAAAATGTTTAAATTGAATTTGGTTTTGAGCATTTTTTATCTTTGTTGGAAAAATCATGATTTCTTATACCTTCATTATCATGACCAAGTTATAGTTCATATAGAGCCAGTTTCTATCTTATGGATTACATCATAAAACTGTCTTTTCGTTAGGAATTCTAATCACATTTTCATAAATAGTTATTACAAATGTGGTTAGATTTGAGACCAATCCACTGAAGCTGATTTAATTCATAACATCTTGCACAGGACTAAGCATAGTACCTTGTTACATATACTTCTAGAAGTGTGATTAAATGATCTGAACCATATTTTTTAGGAATTCCTTCAAGATTTTGGTCCATTCATTGATCATATCCTTCTTAATTTTCCAGTGTTGTTAAAGATTTTGTCTCTCATTTATATTTTTCCTAGTAATTTTTGTTGGATTTGTCAAAGGAGAAAGTAAATTAGTGGGCTCAGTTTACCACTTTGAAAACAAGTCTGCACTTCCGTTTGGGGGCAGTTGGAGAGAGAATTAGAGGAGAAAAATCGAGAATAATATCTAACTCTGTCTATAAAGTACTTTCTGTGTAGCCCAAGTGATTTTATGTGCTTTACTTGGAATTATGCATTTAGTCCTTGCCAGACGCTGAGATGTTTGTGTACCGTTACTATTCCTTTTTTTTTTTCCACAAATGAGAAAATTGATGCACTGAGGGAATTTAGTTAACTTGTAGGAAGTGGTAGCTTGTAGGAAGTGGTAAAATGAAGATTTCAACTCAATATCTGACTTCAAAGCCTGAAAATAAAATCAGAAAATGTTTTCAACTCCTTTGAGAAATTTCCTAAAAAGGAAAGTATTGTCAATGAATATTGATTATTTCTTTCAGAAATTTTGATAAAAAGAGGGAGAAAAATGGACAGTACCTGAGATGTGGCAAGAGATAAAGGATTTTTTTTTTTTAACATGAAAAGATTTGAGTATGTTTGTTGAGTAGTAGGGAAGATCCAGCCATGTGTTTGGAATTGAAAATGTAGTATTACAGGAAAAAACTGAGGGGAGGAAGAGACTGCTAAAGGCAAGAAGAGATGGATTTGAGGGCGAGTAAATGGTTCACCTTAGAAATGAGAGGGAAGAAAAAGACACATAGTTGGTGTCAAGGAACTTTGTAATCGGGCAGTCGAGAGTGAGGAAGCCTGTGTTAAATGACCTATCTCTTAGCTAGGTGGATGGTGAAAGTCCTTTGTTAAGGGAAGGTGGAGGAGGGGTGGTGGGTGGAGATGTAATTGGATGCAGAGAGAAAAAGATTTGGAATAAATGCTTTGGGGAATGATTATCAGTTTCCGATAATCATTAAATCTTGACTTTCAGGGAATTTTTTTATATGTAAGCATTCTTATATATGTAAGATGTATACATATAAAAAATTGTATTCAGTATTAGCATATTAAAGCTTCTGAGGTCCACTGGGGAAGCAAGTGTTTTGTGTAGTGTAGAGTTACCCAAATAGGTTTTTACCAGTGAGTATCTTTTTCATGTACCACTTGTTAATTGTACAACATACTTTGGAGTAATCCAGTTTAACCTATCTAGGTTATTCTGCTTTGGAGAGCAGAAAGCAGTTTCAGAGTAGGAACAGCAGATTTAGTCCTTTCATTACTTAATCAGAAATTGAGCACATGTTATCAGTTATCAACAAAATTAATAATAGCTACCACTTACTGAGAACCAAGTATGTTCTCTATGTATTTGTGTGCACGTGTGCACATGTGTATTGGCGATTCCTCTAGACATTGTCTTTGTCACTTATGAAGAAACTTGAGGCAAAGAAAGATGACATAACTTACCGAGTCAAATAGTGGAGACTTGATTGAAACATAGGTCTTTCACATTGTGAAACCTGGCTCCTTATAGTACAATATATTTCCTCATGCTAGCTTATAATTTTCTTTTAATCAGTAGGATGAGAGGAGTGATTTCCTCCTTGATAACTACTGAGTTATGGCCACAGACATCTGTGCATTCCTTTTTTAGTGTAACATGTTACAACCTAGAGTAATTCTGATATTGCTGTAACTTGGTGGTATTTGCATTATCTATGTTTGTTCTACTACAAGTTATTAATTACAATTATAGTAATTACAAGTGTGATAACTTAGAGTGACCTACTGAAAAATATTCAGGGTAGAGGCCATTATTTTCATAGCTATGTTCCAAAGAATATATATTATTAGAAGTATTAATAGGTATTCTAAAAAAAAAAAGGAGAGGGCTCATGGTAAAATAAATGAAAATACTACATATTGTATATCCTCTTTGGAGAGTTCAGTGTATTAGCAAATTAAAGACTATAATAAACCTATTTCCCAGCATTTCCAAACTCTCATTTGATAATCGTGTATTTTTTTTATCAAGGAATTTTTCTTAACATCTTAAGGCATTAGCATTCATCAGAACCCAATTTAGTTTAGTAAATGCCGATATAGACTAAAAGTAAGCTTCTGTTTTGGCACATCCTGGTTAGTCTTTCATCAGCTAAGTGTGTTTCATTGCTTTAGCTACTTAAGGATCATATTTGGATGTATTTCAAATGCATATTTACTTACTAGTAAGTATGCTAACCTTTAAGTGGTGCCAATGCATACTACTTCACATCGCTTTCCTACCACTGTCTCATTTTAAATACTCCATGCTTTTTCAGTATACTTCAGTTAAGTCAGGTATATTTGCACATTTTTTATTCTTACTGTTTTAGATATGGGAGAAAGAACTACTATAAATGCAAGGACAGATGGCACCATTGGAGCTATAGAGGATGGTAGTGACAGTGAAAATATTCAAGCAAATGGAATTCCAGGAACACCAGTTTCTGTTGCATATACACCGTCCTTACCTGATGACAGACTGTCTGTCTCTTCCAATGATACTCAGGTATATATGGGGATGGGAAAATCCTATTAATCTTACACATTTATAGGCTCCCAACACCTTGAAGTGAATATATTCAGTTGATGCTGATTGATTTCAGTTTGGGGAAATAACTTGAGTTATTTTTCCTTATTGATATAAATCAAAGCAGTTTACTTCCTTAATTGATAGCTGAATTTCCAACTCTGCAGTGTTTCTCATGTGTTCACATACTCCCCACACCCCTGTCCATTGAAATTATACTTGAAGAGAAAATATTGTCACATATTTATAAGATAACTCTAGTATCATAGGATGGAAAAGAACTTTTAGAAATCTTGGGAACTTCATCTTTTGTTCAGGCAACAATGAAATTCATACTGTGGTAGTGATAGCTCATCCTCATTTTTCCTACCCTCTATTTTGTGTGTGTTCTTTTCTTTTTAGATAAGGAAGTCCTCTAAATCATTGCCCCATACATAGGGATAACTTTTTGTAGCCTTGTTGACCATCAGTTAACTTTTAAACATTGCCTTGGCAGTCTCCATTGTCTCGTGTCTGTTTGCACAGAGCAGATAAAAAATAAAGTAGGACAAAACATGAAACACGTGACAGTTAGCAGAAAGCATAGTTAGGCTGTGGATGAGATATCTTGTCAAGGCACAAAGTGCTATTTTTTTGTTACTAATATTATAAACTGGGTAAATTTTAAAGGTATTAATGTTGAGGTGGGGATAGGATGTCAAATTAAAGAAAAACAGTGTGGCAGATTTCTTATCTGGTTTCCCTTCTAATAAAACCCCACCTATTACTGAATTAAATAAAATATTTAAAGGTTGAAATGATTTTACATTGGCAAATGTCTTCATTACATGGTATTGTTAACTTTTTTAGGAATCTGGAAATTCTTCAGGACCTTCACCTGGTGCTAAGTTTTCCCACATTTTACAAAAGGATGCCTTTCTAGTATTCAGGTCATTGTGTAAATTGTCAATGAAGCCACTGTCAGATGGACCACCAGACCCAAAGTAAGTAGGTAGCTGTGCTGCCTGACAAATAGTTTTTAAAGCTCAAAAATGATTGTAAGTTAGTCTGGATTTTCTTTTGTTTTTCTTGTCCTGTAAGATGTTCAAAAATATATTTTAGGGCTATTTTAATTTTATTGTTTATTTATTTATTTCCTCCTCTTCTTTAATTCCCCAAACCCCTCACTTCCACCTTCGTCCTATGGATGTTGCCATTTCCCCTTAAGAACTCGATCTCTGAAGGTGGGGCATCTCTTTCCGCATACTCACGGCCTGCACCTAGGGCCTGGTGCATCCAGGGTATGGTCCATGGCTCCACCTGGGTTGTGAACCCAGGACCTTCTGCGTGTAAAGCAGACATGCTAACCACTACACTATGGAGCTGCTTTCTATTTTATTTTATTTTATTTTTTTAAACCTATATTAAAAATCACTGAGTTCCAAAACTGCTAGGGCAAATACCTTACACTATTTCCCAGAGCATACCGACAGCTCTATAGAATTGTGCCTGGTATGTAGTAGATGCTTAATAAACATCAAATGATTGACTGAATTCTTATTTCAGTATTTTAAGTAACTTTGGAGTTATTGCAGCCCTGTTAAATGTAGCCTCATACTATGTTTCTGAAAGCTACCAGTTAAAAGATAAAAATCCTAAGAGAAAGAAATCTTAAAAGTCATAATGAAAGAGAATATATATCCATTAAGGTCTGGAAAATACTCTAACATAGCTTTTGCCATGGGGAACAGGAAGTGCTTTGTGATAGGAGTCTGATTCCCATCACATATCGTGGTTTAAATTGCAGAAAAGAGCAATTTTTGTAAGTCATCAAATATCTTTTGTATGATTCAAGTGTAACTAATTTCTGCTGTGACTGAGTTTGGGAGTTATTAGAGAGGCGTGTTGCAGCATGATGTATTATAACAGGACAACTTTGGAGAAAGAAACTTTGGAGAAGGCCTGAGTGGTTTTGAGAAAGGGATTATGAAATGAGAAATGTAAGCAATACTACTTTAAAAAAACTCTAGAACATTTCAGTTTCTAAGTGTCAACTGAGAAGAAAGACTAGAAACAGTTACAATAAAAACTTTATTTTCTGAAATTTTATTCTATTTTGTCACGTTGTACTGAATCAGTGAGAAACAACTTTTAGGCCCAGAAGCATAAAATTCTAAAATTTTTTGAGACCTAACGCCTTGGAGTCAAAAATATAATTTATTGACATTTGTGTATTTTGAAAATATAAACTTTACAGAAAAAGGATTAGGTGTTCAGATTGCAATATAAACTTTATTATATTTTTATAAGAACATATTTAGAATTTTTAAATTTTCTCATGAATAGAAACAATAACTTCAGAAATTGACAATTTTGACATGTCATTCTGAATTGATGAAGACCTGCTTTAAGGAGATATAACTTAAGAATTTGGTGTTATTAGTGAAGAAGAATTAAATTTATGGCATGTGACTGAATATAGCATTTGGAATAAATAAAAGAACCCTCCACTAAAGCATTTAAGTGTAGCCTGCATTCGAAAAGTTGCCTGGGATCAGTATCCTTAATTGGGCTGTTTCAATGGGAGAAAAATTGTATTTATGAAATCTGATAATTAAAATGCTAGACAGTGATCAGGATGGAGTGTGGTACAGTATATTGATCAGAAAAAAGTTTTTTAATTTAAGCTGAAAACATGTTTTTTAGTTTTTTTTTTTAATTAAAAATTCTTGGAATAAATGCATAAACTATTAAGAAGTAGAACTGTTCTAAAAGCCTCTTTGTATATTTTTCAAAAAAAAAAAAAAAACTTTAAAGTTACTGAAAAAGTAACCCTGAAGTTGTTCTAAAACTTATTAATGTAACCAAAAGTTTTTTTAGAATTTTGAGTAGCAAAACTAGGAACAATGTACATTGGACCTGTATTACTAAGAGCTGTACTCTAAGTTCATTAGGATTTCTAAAAAGTGAAATATGCTTGTGAAAAGGACAAGACATAAATTTTGAAATTGTTTTTTTTTGTTCAAAGGAACAGTAAATGATGTTAAAAATGTTAACAATAAATGATTGTTTTCCCATTTTAAAAGATGAAATTTTGTGGTACAAGAGAACATCAATGGAATTACCCATTATTAGTGTCTAAACTTATTCATGTAGTACTTTCTTTTTTTATGTTGTGAAATTTTCTTTTCCTCTCCACTTAAAATTTTGTGAGAGTATATGGTATTAGGAAATATCTTAGGAACAGCCTTTGGTTACCATAATGCTAAACTTGTCCATATACTGTGCCTTCTTTTTTACATTTTAGGTCTCATGAGTTACGATCCAAGATTCTTTCATTGCAGTTACTTCTATCCATTCTGCAGAATGCAGGACCTGTTTTCAGGACAAATGAGATGTTTATTAATGCTATTAAACAGTACCTGTGTGTTGCACTCTCAAAAAATGGAGTCTCATCTGTTCCAGAGGTTTTTGAACTTTCTCTTTCCATATTTCTTACTTTGTTGTCCAACTTCAAGACACATCTGAAGATGCAAATTGAGGTATGTTCTGCATTTAGGCATTGTTGAATATTTTACTTGTTTTATGTTAAATCAGATTGTTAATACACTGGAAAGTTTTTCAGAATGTGAAATAATTTGTGTGTTGTCACATACTTTTTTCTTTTCATTACCCATTCAGCTATCATGTGCCTATGAAACACTAAACACTAGGTAAGAAATGCAAAATCAGGTTAAGACACAGTTTCTGCCTTCAGTTGTATGAACGATAGTTGTCTTGAATTAACTAGGTCCTCACAATTATTTTGCCATTGTATATACAGTATGCAGTCATGGCTTTGGTTATCTTAAAAGAAAGCTCTAAATTTACACTTTGTATACATGTATATAATTTTAAGCCATTTAAGTTTTTGGCACTTTAAAGAGGTGATCAAGATGGATGATATTTTTTGGCTTATATTTTAGGACATAGGATGTATAAATCTAGTGTATGTATTAGATTCCTAAAGTTTTCTCTCAAGATCTTTGGAAATAGAGTAGCAGCTGTGTGGTTCTAAAATTCTTCCAGAGGCTTAGCAAAACTAAATTAGGGAGTCTTCCAAACATGTCTGCATGTGTCGTACAACTGTATCAGTTCCTGATCTTTTGTTTTCACTTTCAAATAATTCTGTATTTAAAAATAGTACTTTGTGTTTTACAGATTTAATGGATGGTTTTTTCCAGCTTGTCATTTGTTAAAATAGTTTTGTTTGGGACATTGTATATTTTAGAAATACTTTTATGCTGGTCAGCTTTTGCCTTCATGTTACGTTTGATATGATATAAGAGTTACATTTCAGTTTTTATTTTTTATTTGATTGTAACTCAAGGCTAATAATTCATTAACTCATAGAAAGCATAAATTATTTTCCCAGCATTTCGAGATAGTTAGGATAATTATATTTTATTATTTTCTATAATCTATTTAAATTTATGTAGTACATTATTATGAGAATGAGACAGAATAAGGCCCTGATGTGTAAAGTGAAAAGTTTTTCAATTTGGACCATATTTTTGGACAGGAAACAATTTCTGGTCCATACATGTTGTCAAACTTTAGAAGTTTGCCATGTGCCATATTAAAATAATGCAAGCATTTAACGACAGTTGCAATTTTCATATAGTTTTTTCCCCCATTAACTTCAGGAAATACAGATAAGAAACTTAAAAAAACTTTTGGAACTTTTGCTTCTGTAACCAGCTAAAACTTTCATTTGATGATCAGGCATTTAAATTGCCATTAGAGAGTTTTGGAAGACTTTATAGTTACAGATTTTTTGGACACTGAGACTCTATTAAGTGCTGTTTAGTAGACTGTGAAATATAAATTCTTATGGAATCATATATCACAAAAATCATTTAAGTTGAGATTACTATTTTTGTAGAGTGAATTTGATACACAAAGTTTTTATAAGCACAAATTTAAAAGGAAATACTCTAAGAAATTTCCTGTCATCTTATAGATGGGAGATTCTTATTACAAATTGTTGTAATGTCTTTTTTTTACAATAACATTTATTTCACTTACCATTGTCTGTTATGGGGAGGTTATGGGACTAAAACAAGATGAGTATAGATATGCTTTTGGAAATATGGAACATATTAAATGCAGGATGAGCTGTGGTGCAGTTGGAGAAAACCCAACATACGAAAACCTAAATTTGCAAAACAAAGTTGAGACTGTTAATGAAGATTCATTTTATGAGAGTATTCACTTCAGAGTTTCTATAACATGATTTTTCCATGGGCATTAACTTATATGTCTGTTTTGGAATATACAGTTTTAAATAGTTGGAATGTATGTGCCTGTTGGATATGGCACAGCTTCTCAGACCTTGGAATCAGATACTGCCACTTTCATTTCCTATTCCTCACTGATTTTCATTCAGTACCTGTATTTTATCACAGCAACTACTAAAACCCAGGTTTGCAAAAATGATGTCATTGAAAGAATATAGCATGAACTACCCGATGTAATCTGGACCTTTTGAATAATCTTTCAAGATAGCTAACAGATGTGTTTTCCTCTGACTTTTACCTCAAAAATTATCTTAGCATATCTGTGAGTTTGCTGCAGCATTCTGGGTCACCTCGATGCAGTGTTTGAGGACTGTGGCCATAAATATTTATTGAATGCTTGTCTTATGCCATGCAGTGTGGACACAATGCTTAGCAAGAAGGACATGGCCCCCACCCTCTTAGAGCTACAGTCATACAGGAAATACTGACATTAGGCAAGCAATAGAAAAGTGATGAATTTTGTGAAAGAAAAGGACATTATAAGGGTACCTCACTCAGTCTGGGGGATTTTGGGGGGAGAAGTTATTAGTCATAAATATGAATTTCTGGATTCATAATAACATTGTTCCAAAAATGTTAATACAGTATATTGTTTTTGGTTTTTTTTTTTTTTCAGTCATCCCCTCTTAGATCACAGTCAGTTTTCTAAAACAAATTTGGATTTGAAAATTCTTAGGTCTTAAATTGAAATTTACTTAATTAGGTTGATTGCTTTGTGCTTGACATTATTTGGTATAAAGAATAGTGAGCAGTAAGTTTTTAGCTTTCAGATGATAGAGATTTCCACTTGTGTGAGTAATTATAAAAATAAAACAGTATGTGTGAAAACTAGGTCTTTTTTATTGTGTGGGTTACATCATTTACTTTTAAATCTAAGAACAATAGGTTTGACCAGTACTATAATTTCTGAAAAATATAACTGATAAACAGAACATAGTTTATGCTTTTTGGGGTGTTAAAAAATTATTTATGAGTTCCATTGGCTTTGTCAGTATGTTCAAGAAATGATCACCCGGGGGGTCTCCATATCTTTGTAGATTTCTTTTGTAGTGGCTGTGTGACAGCAAAAAGTAATGTGAAGTGCAGTGCTCCTGCTGGATGGGCTAGTTTAAGTCACCCACCCAAGTTATTTTAGTCCTGATGTTTCAGAGATAGACACAGGAGGAGTTAAACTCCAGACCAGCCTGGATCCCCGCCTCCGCTCTGTAGCTTTGGGTCATGTAAGAATTGATAACAAAAAACGAATTATAAATAATATTTTAAACAGACCTTTCCCCCAAATCACAGGTGTTCTTTAAAGAAATTTTCCTATACATTTTGGAAACTTCTACCAGCTCATTTGACCATAAATGGATGGTTATTCAGACATTGACAAGGATTTGTGCAGGTATTTAAAATTATCTTTATTATCTTATTATATTTTAAAGGTTAAATATACTCACATACTGTATGCTGTTAATGTATTGTATTGTTACAGATGCTCAGAGTGTAGTGGATATATATGTAAACTATGACTGTGACTTAAATGCAGCAAATATATTTGAAAGACTAGTAAACGATCTATCAAAAATTGCTCAAGGACGGGGCAGTCAGGAACTTGGTATGAGCAATGTCCAGGTAAGAACTCTGAAAGCATTTTTAAATTTAAAATTTGCCAAGGAAGTGTACTGTGTTTGCCTTAAAAGATCTTATTTTGGTTCTTATTATGAATTATTTTGTAGGAATTGAGCCTGAGGAAAAAAGGTTTAGAATGCTTAGTGTCAATTTTGAAGTGTATGGTTGAATGGAGTAAAGATCAGTATGTGAATCCCAACTCTCAGACAACTCTCGGTAAGGTGACATTTTGAGTTATAATTTGTCATTGTAAGTGAATGATACTTTTGGAGGATAGTTACAGATGCCATGAAGCCAGTTTCATGATGTCTTTATTCAGTTAGCTGATGAAGAGGCATTGTCTATAAGCAAATAATGGGCTTTAAAATTATAAATATCCAACTTAGTTATCTAAACTTTTTTCTTTTTAGATCTTCTTAGAAATATTTTGAATATTACATTAAAGTGAAGCATATTTATGCAACTTTTATAGTCATAGAAGTAACATACAAAAGCTGGTGTATTTTAAGAAGATTGAATTGTTCATCTCTGTCTGACATTTACCTTTAGAGAAAAACTTATAGCTGCAAGGCTGCCTGGAGTAATCTTAGTCCATTGAGAGAAAACTGATCCCCGTGAGGCATGAGCTGAGAACAGAAACCAGTGGACACTCAGCACAGAGACTGCAAAAGGAACTCCTTTTAGTGGTGTAAATTGTACTCATGGCGCCTAACATTTTATTTATACTAAACAGATACCTATGCAACATTGAAATAGCTTGCCTTATTTAAGAATTTTTTACTTTTTACATTTCTTTTACAGAATAATTTATCAGTTTTTCTACTTACAGGTCAGGAAAAACCCTCAGAACAAGAGACAAGTGAAATCAAACACCCTGAGACAATAAACAGATACGGAAGTTTAAATTCCCTGGAGTCAACATCTTCATCAGGAATAGGCAGCTACAGCACACAGATGTCTGGCACTGATAACCCAGAACAATTTGAGGTCCTAAAGCAACAGAAAGAAATCATAGAACAAGGGATAGATTTGTGAGTGTCTGATTTTTAAGGAGCAGTGTGATCAAGTGCCCCTCTGCCACTGCTGTGCTACCCCTGTCCTGGATTCTCTCTACATCTTTGATTTACTTACTTACTTTTACTTACTTACTTACTTACTTACTTACTTACTTACTTACTTACTTACTTACTTACTTTATCTATCTGTCTGTCTGTCTGTCTATCTATCTATCTATCTATCTATCTATCTAATCTATTTTTGCCTTATTACCACTTGTCAGTGAGTAAAATGGGGCATGGTTCCCCGTATTCATGCAGTCGATCCCAAACCTTTGTAATGCACATTAAATTTCGCACCACAATTTATATGCTGTTTTGTGCATCTGTGCAGTTTTGCATTATTCTGTAATAAAATCCCCCATTATATTTCCTAAGTAGGTGACAGCTCAAAAAGTTTGAAGTGTGAAACTTCAAATAGCTAGCATTGTTTCTTTATAGGTTTTATATGTTCTCCGTTGCAATTTTGCTACTTTTGATATTGATCCATTGTCGTTGATTTTATTTTTATATGCTGATAAGTTGATAACCTCCATTTCCCACCTGGCTCCTCTTCCAAACTTTGAGAGGTCAGTTCTTCATTAGGCCTGCTCCTGTACTGTTTTTCTTGTCTGAATGCTGCTTTCCTCCTTCGTATTACCCATCTCTTGTTTCAGAGAGATGCTGTAAGAGAAAAAGAACTTGTTGATCTTTCTCAATGAATTTAGTTGCTATAAACGTAAAATTTCCTTGTGTCTTTAGTTGGCTTTTACTTCTGCTATAAAGCATTTCTTCCTGAATCTTAATCAATTTCTTTTGATGAATGCCTTTTTTTCAGTGTCAATATATATTTAAAAATTGATGAAACGTATACATATTCTTCATCATATACAGTCTCACAAAATTGCCCGAAGTTGTCATATAATACCTCTGTAATTTTTCAGTCAATATTTACAAAGTGTCATGTGTTCCAGATGTTACACAAGGTCCTAGAGGAACTGGAGTAAAACGGCCCTTGCTTCTTAGGGTCTGAAGGTCTAGTGTGTATAAACAGATATTCGAATTAAAATTCTGCTGTTCACTTAGCAAACGCATGTCTGGTACTTGGGACTGTGTGCCAAGAGCCTTGATGGACACTGGTCCCTGGTCCCTGTATATAAGATTACAGTCTAAATCTGGACAAAATCTATTTTTAAATGGTACTGTGTGTAAAGTCCATAAGAGAGTGTTGTATAAAATACTGCCAAGGTGTGATAGATAACTCTTATTTGAAGTACTTAGGGCTGATAGAGAGTCATCAAATGGCTTCAGAATGGAGGTCTCCCTAGCTTCTAGTCCTCCTCTCAGCCACAAGACTTGCTTTCTGCTTCATACTTTTATGAAAATGCTTTCATGTTATTGTGCTCCAAGTGTACTCTTCATAAGACTGTTCCTCTCATGATGTCACTGTTCCTGTCCCTCCTCCCAGTTTGAACATGGCATATCAGTATGGGCTGTTTATGTTTATCTCCTGCATCCAGCTTAGCATTTCCAGATTTCTGTCTCTCAGCCCTTACTTTGTAACTTCTAGGTGATCACGTACTGTCTCACAATTCCCAAGTATTATTTTTAACATAAATAACTCTACTGAGTTCCAGACTCATATCTTTAATTTCTTGTTGGATATCTCCACTAAGTATTGCATAGTTTTTTCCACTCAGCATGGCCATAGTCAGATTTATCAGTTTCCATTGTCTCCATAATTAGCACCCCAATACTCCTACTACAAACAAAGGACAAACAGAATGCCTTATTTCTTTATTTCTTATTTAGTGTAGTAACCCCAGCACATTACTAAATTTGTAAGCTAGAATCCTGGGAGTTACCTTAGGTTTTCCCTTCAGATCTAATATGTCCTATAAATCCTATTGATTCTACTTCCTGTCTGCAATTTATACTCTTCTCCTCATCTCCCATAGTTGTTCTCTCAAGGCAAACCATCACCATTTCTTGTCTTGACTAGTATAATCTTAATTGACTTAACCTTTGTTTGGTCTTTTTTATTCTTTAGTCTTTTCGCACACTTAGCTAAAGCAATATTTGTGAATGCAAGTCTTGCTTCTTTCTCCCCTTCCTTGCTTGTATAGAACAAAGCCACAGCTTCTTGTGATGGCATGTAATACTCTTCATGGTTTGTATCTGTAGGACTCTAAGCTTCATCACTTGTTACTATTTGATCTCACCTCATTGTTCCAACAGTGCAGAGCTATTTATTATAATATACCGTTTTATATTTTCATGTATTAGTGTGACTTTTTCCTCCATGAGATATTTTTTCTTAATATTTATAAAAGACCTAGTCATTATTCAAAGTTCAGTTCCCAGGTCACCTTCCACGGGAAGTATATCATGACCATCTCTGTTAGTCACTTTTTGTTTAGTGCTGTCTTCTGTGTATACATTATTTGTTGCATTTTTACCATTATAATTTTTTTAAATCATGTTTCTTCAGTGTGAGCGCTTCTGGAAAGCAGATTTTGTGCTTAATTCACTGAGAAGTGTTTGATTTTAATTTGCGTATGTGGTGGTGGTTGATTTAGAACTTAATGGGGGAATCATTAGGACAGAACAGGGAAGGACATTTCAGACCGAGGATGGCATGTGCAGTGGCACAAGAGGAAGGGGAGAACATTTGAGGACTCCTTCCCATTAAGCATGGCAGGGGCAGTGTGGAGTGGGGGTGATAGGAAATAAAAGGAAAGCATTGAGTTGGGTCCAGATTACAGATGGCCGTATTCTCCATGAAGAGCAGTTTTTTGTCTTGTTCTTGGCATTGACCATACTATTGAAGTATTTTAAGCAGAGAAACAGCAGCATCAGATTTCTTTTTTGGAAAGATGATGTCCAGTAGCCTCAAGGATGTATTAGAATGTGAACAAAACAAGAGATAGACCATTTAAGAACTCTTGCAATACCCAGGTGACAGGTGATGAGTACAATAAAAGTGGAAAATAAATGATCTGGAAACAGGTGACATTTGATTGAATCAGCTCTTTAAACATGAAGGAGAATCCCCCGAGTGAGTGGAGCAGGTAACAGGCATGCAGAGGAAGTAGACTGCAGATGCAGGGGATGAGATAGGATATGTGGGAGTAGATGAGGGAGAGGGCGTGAGAACCTGGAGCCATAGAGAGAAAGGTTTTGTGTGTCAGTCTAATCAGTTTGGACTTTATTTTGCAGACATCAAGTATCTGGAAGTTTGTTGTTTTTTTTTTTTGTATAAGGGAAATAATATGGTAAGATTGTGGTTAAAGCAGGAAATTTAGGATTAATGGGTATATGTAGAATGAGCCAAGATTACCTAAGCAGTAAGGAGAATATATGTACTAAAATTATGAGATATTTAAAGTATTCATATCCTTATGTGGCAATTATCTCAGTCTGCGAAATGATCTGTATCAAGTATAAATGTGGCTTCCATTTGAGACTTTTCTAAAAAGAAAAGAACTAAAACTTTGCATACTGTAACTTTTTTTGTACTTTCATGCATTGATTATATTAAATAATTTTTTTGTTTTCTAAGTGCTATTATAAAATTTATTGCAGTTTAGGTCTTTTTAGGGAATACAAATAATTTTCTATTTCTAATGTTTTTATAACTTTATCTAGATTTAATAAAAAACCAAAGAGAGGAATACAGTACCTCCAAGAACAAGGGATGCTTGGCACTACACCTGAAGATATTGCCCAATTCTTACATCAAGAGGAAAGATTAGACTCCGTAAGATTACCATTTTAGTTCATTCTAACCAATTCTGTACAATTCCTTTTTAATTTAATAATAATACATGTTGTTCCTTATTTAAAATGCCTGAGTATATAAGTAAAACTTAAAGAATAACCTATGTATTCTTAATCTTGCTTTTGAATTTTCTAAATGCAATACCTAGATTTTTAAAAAATAAACACGTTTAGTATTTTAACTTTTAGTTCCATGTTTGAAATAGTTAACATATAGTTAAAACCTGTGGATCTTATGGATTTTTCTGCTTTAAATTGGCTGTGTGGCAGATGTAATATTCCATTAGGATATCAGGTTCTTTCTCTTATTCTTTAGACTCAAGTGGGTGAATTCCTGGGAGATAATGATAAGTTTAACAAGGAAGTCATGTATGCATATGTGGACCAACATGACTTTTCAGGAAAGGACTTTGTTTCAGCCCTTCGTCTGTTTCTGGAAGGATTCCGTCTTCCAGGGGAAGCTCAGAAAATTGATCGATTAATGGAAAAATTTGCCGCAAGATACCTAGAATGCAACCAAGGGTAAGCAAGATTCAAATTCGAGTACTTACTGGTTGGTAACTATATCCAAAACTCTGTGCTAGGAATACTGGGAGATTCATAACCATCTGCCCTGGGGAATGTAGATTGTCTACACTCTGGGAGTGATAAGAGAGTTCCATTAAGAAATTGATATGAACTGGAACATAAATCCTAAAAAAAGAAAATTAAAAGTGCTTTGGGGTTTGAGGTGATTTATTTAAATGAAACTGTAAGACAATAAATGTTTATAACATTTATTTTTTCAGGCAAACCCTTTTTGCTAGTGCAGACACTGCTTATGTTTTGGCTTACTCAATTATCATGCTGACCACAGATCTTCACAGTCCACAGGTATGTTTTCTTCCAAGCCAGTTTTATAATAAGTAGTACACGTTAAGTAAGTTCCTCTGAATTCAGTTAAGTAATAGTTGAAATTTTAATCGTAGTTAAACCAGTCAACAAATTGGGGTATTTAATTTGAGGTAATGTGCATTTTACAAATGTAGTTTCTTGTAATAATTCTAATTATAGACTTTAGATATCTATAAAGTAAGTTTATTTGTCTCTTGTTTGGCAGCTGTATAAAGCTTAAGATAAATGTTAATCTAAGAATATGCTTGTAGTTCTTCTGCCTGTAGTTATTTTATAACATGGAAAAACACTATAAATAAAATAAATTTTTTTCTTTTTTCCACATTGCAAACTTAAACAGTAGAGTGATTAGTATAGCGATTCTTCCTGTCCCTGTCGCCCAACTTCCCCAGTTATCAAATTAAGGGCAGTCTTGTTATCTGTCCCATCTCTCACCCAAGTCATTTAAGATTTTAATCATCTAAAATTTTCCTTTGTCATTTTATTGACAGTGTAGTAAAAGCAGCATAATTTTCAGGATTTTCATTATCTAGCATGATACTTTTTTCCTTGGGTTTATAAGGGAGTCTACAGATTAAAACTTAACTTGGATATTTTTATATTGGTTTTTTATCTGGTTTTTCAATCTAAACAAAAAGTAGAATTATGTTTTACACTATTTCCCTTTGCTTTTCGAATGTTATAGTTTTAAAAATTTTGGTTCTGTAAATGAATTGTCAATATTATATGTATCTGTGTCTTATTTTTCTATACATATGTACATTCCTGTGTAAGTTATTTTGAGGAAATATTAAAACTTCCTTTAATGGCCTTTTATAGTACCTAGATTGTTAAAAGTTTCTGAACACTTACCAGTTAGGGAGCATTATCTTGAACCAGTGTCCTGTCTTCATGGAACTAGTTCTTGTCTGGGGGACGTGTGCTTGGAGTTGTAGTCTGGCTGTGGTAGCGTGTAGCCACACCACTCCCTGTCAGACTGCTGGCTGGCGTTGTGCATTGGTATGCAGCCTGCACCTGTAGAACAGTTTGAGTTCCCACAAAGCTAAGTGGCCTGTTAGAAAAAAATTGAAATCATAATTATGACCCCATGTGATTTATGATTCAGGACCATATGAACTATAACAGTAACATTTTTAAAGGACACAAGTAACTTGAAAATGAATCCATGTTTTTAGTTTTCAAAGTTAAAATACAGATACACTTTAACAAGTCATTTATGTTCCCTTTTCACCAAGAATATGTATAAACTACCTTTTTAATATAGTGAGAGTCAATGAATTTTTTAAAATTTGAGGTGTATATAACATTAATAACACTGGCTTCACGTGATTTAAACACTAAAACTAAGCACAGCTTTAATTTAAGCACATGAGGAAAAATCAAGAGTAGAGTGTTCCATAAAAGATAAGCAGGAAAAGAGAAATAGAGTTGTGTTTTATACTGTTCCCAGAATCTCATAGTGGCAGAAGTGTTCTGCCTGAGCAGTGCATTTGATCTCGTGTACTTGAACTTAACATGTCCCTACTGCCACTCGCTGGGAGTGTCCACCCCTGCCGACCTGCTAGGATCCATACACACCTTACTGCCTTTCAGATTTTCTACCAAGCCTTCTCTTGGTCTCTGATTGGCATGATGCTGAAATATTATGCTGTGCTCAGAATTCCCAGGTATTGTTAAACTTTTAGACTCTCACTGGCGGCACTCGTGTGGTATTTTATTTTGGTATTCCAGGGTCATTGTTTTTTAGTATTCCTCAGAACTTCAGATGAAATGGCTTGCTTTCTTTTGTTTTTTTAGTGCCATGACTCAAGATGAGTTTTTAAAGTTAAAATGGTAGAGATTTTTTTCCTTAAATAATAATGTTATATTTGAAAACTTTTATTGTGATATTCTCACATTTTTTGTAAGAAAAGTTCTTCTCCCACCCTTTTTGACACTCTAGAAAGATCTCTTTGCATAATAATCTGAACTAAATAAATGTTTGTATCCCAGTTACATTTTCTGGATGTTCTGGTTTCTCTGTAGTTATTTTTGCAAACTTCTGATAACTTGCTTGCTTATTATTCTATGTACCTTCTTGAAAATTTACAGGAGGCTTATCTTTAGAAAAGTTGCCTTTAATTCTTTATTAAAAAAAGGTGGAAGAGTATATTTAATTAAATAAATGTATCTTCAGAGACATCATAAGGCTTCTGGATTTTGTCCATTGGTGTTTTTGGAGATACAAAGCGTAAACATTTCGGCTATACTAATTCCCAAGTTTGATCACAGGGCCACCATCTTACAGACTTGTGCTCTACAAGTGGATTGAGGTGTGCGGTAGGATATTGTTGTTCACAGCGCTCTGAAACAAGACAAAACATTCTAAGGATGCCTCACCCAGATCACCTAATACAGTTGCCACGATGAGTCAGAGATTATCTAGTTTTGAATAAATTTTAGCTGTTTTTATCCTACATCCATTGTCTCATAGAATCAGCTTTTACATAATTGGCAAAACATTTATGTTTTTCTGAACTAAGATTTGAATCTTTTCAATACCATGTTTCTAATAATTGTCATGTTCCTTTCTTAAGTACTGGCTAGAACTTTTAAACCTTGGACAAAAAGAAATTTTATTCTTCATCTATTTTTTTATTACAAATTATTTGTGTGTACACCAGAGCATAGTAAATTAGTATATGCCACGATGGGTCATTGCTATCATTTTCTATGACTTTCTTCATTTTAATGTATGTTTTGCTGAGTGTTTTCCACTTCTTGTCTTCAGAGTATTTAGAAATTCTCTCATGAGTGTTTAAATTCTTAAAATATGTGAATTTTTAATGTTAATTTTTAGGAAATATAATGGTTTTTCATTTCTAGGTTAAAAATAAAATGACAAAAGAACAGTACATTAAGATGAATAGAGGTATCAATGACAGTAAAGACCTTCCTGAGGAGTACCTGTCCGCCATCTATAATGAAATAGCTGGAAAAAAGATATCAATGAAAGAAACAAAAGAACTAACAATCCCTACAAAATCAAGTAAACAAAGTAAGTATCCAAACCAATTGAGTCCTTGTTGTTCAGGAGGAAAAATATGGGTTCTTAAGAGTTTTTCACTTGGCTTAAAGTATTATTTATTCTAACAAGAAGTATTATAATATAGAATTTGCCGATATGATTGTTTTTTTCTCCATATGATAAAGGAAGATAACTCTGACCAGTGATCCATGGAAAATGCTACATAATATGTATGGATTAGTACGCATATAATGTATACTTGTCCATTTAGCAGTTAATCTCAGCACAGATTCAGAGGTCAGAGAGATTGGACAGGCAACCCTAATAGTCAGACTTTAACTCAGTACTTTTTCCTGCTTCCTTATCTATGAGCAACATATTTATATTTCTTCATCTATTATTATATATAAACAGAAGCTGGAAGTAGTGATTTAAAGAGATGGGGAGGGTTAGCGTTGTGGGGGAGCTTGTGCAGTTGGAAAGCACTGTTTCACATACATCACAAATTATATCATTATAGAGTTCCTAAGTCTAACCAGCATGGAGAGCCAGCTATGAGCCAGCTATGCTCCATTCTAGAAACTCTATACATATAGACAGTGATGATTAAAATAGAGCTAAAACCTGACTACAGGAGTGAGGTGAGGGTCATGGTTTAAGAATAAAACAGTAATATGGAAAGAGGATTTCTGCCTTTCTCAGCATTTCCACTTAGAAATGAAATCTCAGGCTTTACCTAACAGAACAAGTTATAGTAGCAAAATTCTGTTGACAGGAGAAAAGCAAAAAAAAGACCTATGTGATGCATTTATTTCTAGGTATTGATGAATTATGAGAGTCAGGGTTATGGAGATGACAAAAAGAATGGAACATAACTGCCCTTATATCTCTTGGAATAATACAGAGAATGACCTAAAGAATTTTAGTAAGTTTTCCCTCCTTTTATAGATGAGGAAACTGAAGACCAGAGGTTAGGAAACATTAAAATTATAGAATTTATCAGCTTGAGTGTAGTGTAAAGATTTTATTAAATCTCTATACCTAAAACACAAGAGTGGCAAAGCCAGATCTTGAACTAGGCATTCTTGGCTCTTACTGTAGGCCAGTACCAAACAGCATTTTACTTGGGAGTGTCATTTTTAGTTCTTCTGCTTGTCTCATTAAGTGTATTGGTCAAGAATTCGTTTTCACACCTAAGTAAATGCTAGTTATCTGATTCCGTTTTCTTGTATATACCCATATTATAAGATCTTCATATCTTTTTTTCTCTGGTCTCTGGTGGCAGGAAATCAATGAGTAGCAGGATATGGGAAGGGAATGGCGGTGTGCTGAAATGCTAAAATTATTTTGGGGTGTCAGGGCTACTGTTTGTTTTCTTGTTTACTTAGGAGATGCCAGTCAGCATGTGTCATGCTAAGATGCCATTTTCTCTTACATGTCTTCTCCTATCCCGTATTTGCATTGTTTCACCTAATACTTTCATTGTGACAGATTTGTACCCACTCTCTTCTCTTTTCATAGGTTTTCCACTTAGCCCTGACTCTTAGTTCAGGATTTTCTTTTTCCACTTTTGAGGTGGGGTTCATATAACAAAATAAACCATTTTAAAGTGAATAATTCTATGGCATTGGTATATTCACAATGTTATGCAACATTTTATAGTTCCAAAACATTTTCATCATCCCCAAATAAAACTATATCAATTAAGCAGTTATTCCATGTTCTCTCTCTCCCCGCAGCCCATCTGTACCAGTCTGTTTTGTTATATGGATTTACGTACTCTGGATATTTCATAAAAATGGAATCATACATTAAGTGACTGTGTCTGGCTTCTTAGGACTATTTTTAATTAGTTATTGGTGGTGTTTATTTTATAGTAAAGCATCAAAATAGAATTTTAAAATGCTTTCTGTTTTAAATGCTAATAGTGTTTATTATTTCAGATGTAGCCAATGAAAAACAAAGAAGACTTCTGTACAACTTAGAAATGGAACAGATGGCCAAGACAGCTAAAGCACTCATGGAGGCTGTGAGCCATGTGCAAGCGCCTTTTACGAGTGCAACACATTTGGAGCATGTGAGACCCATGTTTAAAGTAAGAGTTACTAATAACTTTCAGTTGTAATATACATTTATATATAATTTCATTCAGCACATTTTTAAATTAAGGCAATATAGTAATATACCCCTGAGTGTAGACCCAGAAGCAAAAACTATTTTATTTAAAAGGACATAGCAAATATAAATTTTTTTTCTTAAAGAGAATGAGAAGTTCTGTACTATTAGCAATTAATAGATGTGTGATCTTAATTAAGAATAGATTTCAGAGAATGGTCATTAATCATTGGCCTGCTTTTTCCTAAATGAGTTCTGTTTAAACCTCGAGAGTTACCTAAAATTCCAAAGTGATTGTGAGCCTCTTGCTTCCCTCAGTGCTTCTGGCTCAGGAGCTACTTCATGTAAGGGCTCTGAGTATGCCTGGAGCCCAGAACGTAGAGCAGGGAGTTAAAGGGAGCATTATTTATGTTTATAGGTTAACCTAATAAGAATGTTACTTACTGGTTCTTTAAAATATGATTTCTCATTCCTTCTTCATTTTCCTATTTCTTTTACTCCTTTCTCCAAATTCCAGAATGAGTAAGTAATGCATTATAAAGATTATAGGGAAGTGGAGGGAAATCTAGTCCAATTTGAAAGAGAGAAATGGGTAAAACACATTTCAGTTCATGAGGCAGTGTGGTAAGATGGTCTGTGGAGGCTAAAGACCATTATTTGAGTTCTAATCTAGACATTCAGTATGCATGTAGAATAGGTAGTAAAGGCTTCCTGTGTTTCCTTTTACTCTAAAACTTTATAATTACTTCTATCCCTATTTCAAGGTCTGTGTGATGATGTTTATAAAAGTTGATGGAAAATTATAGGATCGGGGTAGGGCTAGGGAGATAATTTAAGAAGTGATAGTAAAGTATATAACTGGTCTTTTGGAATAATATAGAAAATGATGTTGAAATATAAGAAACACTTTACTATGAAATAATTTTATAAAGCAGATTTTTTTGTTTTGAATCATTTTATACACTTTTTCTTTTCAAATATTTTTGATAAGGAGGAGGCAGAAGAAAACATAGAATAAAGACCAAGCCATAATTCTGCTACTCATAAAAAAAAGCTGTCAATATATTTTTATACCACTTTTTATCTTAAATAGTTGTGATCATACTATGTATAGAATTTTGTATCTAGCTTTTTCTCAAGTATTTTCTCATATCATTCAAAATTCTTCATAAGTAGCTTTTACAATCTAGTCTTTGAATTAGTTATAGTTAATTTAAACATCCTCTAACCTAGAATTATGAATCTTTCAGAATCTTTCTGCTCACCACCATTATTCTCTTCAGACTTCCTCATTTCTCCTTTATTACTATAGTGTTCTCCTAATTAGTGTCCTCACATCTACTTTTGTGCTCCTTTTCTCCATTTACAGAGGCCAGAGTGATCTTTTTAAAATACCAAATGCAGTGTCACCTTCTTCCTTATGGCCTTTCAGTGACTTTGCAGGATACTGTGATGAAACTCAACCTAGAGGGACTGTAGACCTCTTATGGTCTGGCTTCACTGTCTTTCCAACTTTGTTTCTAGATTTCTTCTTCTCTTACTATGCTACAGTCACACTAGCATTCTTTCAGTTTCTAGAACGTCCTAAATTATTTTCTCTTCAGAGCATTCTTACAAGCTGTATCCATTGTCTGAAATGCTCCTTTCCTCTTTGAGCAGTTTCCACTTTAAATGTTACCTTCTCAGAGTTCTGCTCTGACCCCTCAAATCCAAGTTAGGTCTTTTTTTGTGACACACTCTGCTTTTTCTTCATTGTATTCATAACAATTTGTATTTATACACTTACTTATTTTAATATAAGTATTAAAATATATGTCTAGTATATCTCTTTACTACACTTTAAGTTCCATGAAGCTAGGGACTACATCTGTTCACTTTTTCCAATATCTAGCACAATTTCTTGCTTGTAGTAAGTGCTCAATAAATAAGCGTTGATTAGGTAAAGGAATGAATAAGAGATCCTAGTATGTGTTATAATATTAAGGGATATAAATATTAAGAATCTTTTTACATATTGCCAAATTATATTCTACAAAGGTTTATACAGTTGTGAGTGGACAATTTCACTGTCTCCTGAATATTATTTGGTGTAATTTGATTGGAAAATCATATATTTAATTCCTAATGGAGTGAAACATTTCTTCACTGACTTAAGGAACATTTATACTTTTTGTATAAAATATTATACAGGTTTTCAGATAGACGTGTTGTTTCTTTACTTAGAATGTGTGATTTATTTCTTTCAATATGGTACTTTGTATTTTAAAAGTACTGCACTTTATGTGATGCCCACAGCATTTCTCTATGATGATAGTCCAGGTATTAATTAAAGAGGAAGAAATGTGAGGTTCAGAGAGATTAAATAAGTGGCAAAGCTAAAAGGTACTATGGTTTATGCTCCTTTGGTAGGGATTATGCACTTCTGAACTTTCTGATGTTAAAGGCAAAGATTTGAATAATTCTCTTCATAATGCTAAAAGTTTTTTAGATCTTTTAAACATTTCAGTTGTCATCTCCATAGCAACAGGGATAAACATTTTTCATCTGTATAGGTATATGGTTATATAGTTTTGCTTCACGATAGCTTATTAAAAGCAAATACTCTCCCATCAGACATGTCAAAGTTAGACACACATGTGCACATGCTAATATATATACATATGTTTTGATATTAGGATTTTCCATAGTAGAAAGATAGCTCTTTATTTTTGTTGTTTTTTACATCATAATTTCATTAGGATTTTAGTTTTTATAGTAAAATTTAGTGTTTGCTGGCTTTCACCATTTGTAATGAAGTATTTTATTGAACTATATTTTTAAAGTATTGTTCTTCTGGGAACCAGAGATGTCACTGACATGTCAATGTAAAATATTTGACTGTAACAAAGATAAGGCTAAATGATTACATAATGATGTCTAAGGAGTAGGCTTAAATAAAAGAGAGTAATGTAATTGTTGCAAGTGGGAAATAACTGAAAGGATTTTCTTGGAAATAAAAAGTCTGAAATATTGCAAGAGACAAAACTTTCAGAGAGAGGTGAGTTCTGAAGTTGGGTAAAACTAATCATTTATAAATATTGACTTCCCATTTTTTATTAATATGAAAAATTTGTAAATGCTGTGCTTACAATATGCCTAGGGTCTTCTACTGAATTTATCATCTTGCTTTCCCATTTATTTAATTCCAGGCAGCCTTATGTAGTTTTTCCCCTTCGTCTAAGAAAGCTTTTCAAATAACTATGCCAAGAAACAAATTGCTTTTTTTCAGGACTTCCTCAAATCATTGAGTGTCTGAAAGCTTTGAGAAATATTAATGTAGTATCATCATAATTTTTAATTAGCACTTGAAGACCATGATATTTTTAAAATTTTTACATTTCCTAGTTGGCTTGGACACCTTTCCTGGCTGCGTTCAGTGTGGGTCTACAAGATTGTGATGATACTGAAGTAGCCTCTCTTTGCCTGGAAGGTATAAGATGTGCAATCAGAATTGCATGCATTTTCAGCATTCAGGTAACAAAGAATTTTACCTTTGTAGCCAGTCTGGAAAATGTAAATTACTTATGCCATTACTATAGTTTAAATTATTTTTTTATGTCTGACTTAGGAAAAACTAATTTCAAGTTTATGATAGAATTTAAATGAATCTTAATGTTGAAGGTTTTGAGAAGCTATGGCAGAAGTGATAGTTCTATACTGATGTGTCTACAATTTATCATAACTTAGGTTTGCAATTTTTTTCCCAAGCCTTTGAATTCCTGTGTTAACTTGAATGTCTTACTTAAATATGTTGCATGGTCACACCTATCGAATTGTATGTATATTTTCATATTTTACATATTTTTATGTATAACTTTATAACTATACCTAAGCCTAAGTTATCTTTAAGAAAACCAAGTATCTAGTTCATAATTTTCATGAAGACATTCCCTCCTAGTAATTTATGTACTTGTTCTGATAATAATGTTTAGCCAAAGTTGGCTTTCTTTTTAAAAATTCATTTCACATTTAATTATGAATGCTAGGGCTTAAAAAGCATAGCTTGGCTATAAAGAAAAAATAAAAATATTTATAATTAAGATTTTGTCTAGTCCACATAGTATTTGAAACTTACTCAATGCTGTTTTTTCTATGTGAATTCATTTATTATCACTAAAATCTCATTTTGATTTGACATTATCATCTTTGGATTTCAGAAAAAATTTTTTTTTGCTTTATTCATCTTAAAAATAACTAGTTTGACGCATTGTATGTAACTAATGACTTGTAAATTAAAAATTTATAAAAAGTGTCATTAGGGAATTAGATCACTTTGTTGTATTTACAACCATGTAAAATATACTTTCCTCTTCTTCATAGCTGGAAAGAGATGCATATGTCCAGGCGCTAGCAAGATTTACCTTACTTACAGTGAGTTCTGGTATTACTGAAATGAAACAGAAGAACATTGACACAATAAAAACACTTATCACAGTGGCTCACACAGATGGAAATTACTTAGGAAATTCATGGCATGAGGTATAAGCACTTTCTTTATTGTCAGCTTTGCAAATTGGTTTTTAAAAATGAGCTAATGGTAGCTGTTCTATCACTGACATGCTTAAGTGTTTGGGAAGAAAATTTAGTACATTTGGGATGAGTACATTTAGCTTTTTATAGTGATTTATAATGTAGCCTATGTTTAAATCCTGGCTGCATACATTTAAATATTTTTGTGAACATTTTTAACACAAAATTAATTTTCTTCCCTTTTTGTTATTAAGATTCTGAAGTGCATAAGTCAGCTGGAGCTTGCACAACTCATAGGAACTGGAGTGAAACCTCGATACATTTCTGGAACAGTGCGAGGCAGAGAAGGATCTCTTACAGGAACAAAAGATCAGGCTCCTGATGAATTTGTGGGTCTGGGGCTAGGTGAGAATTTTTAAAATTATTTTGAGATATCAAAAATTATTTTTAACTTGCTCAATGTAAGTAACTTTATTGTCACAATGAAATACATTTAGAAGGGTATGATAAAATGCCCTTTGGCTGACTTTATGAGGTAAAGCAAGGTGACTGTAGAGAACTGTCTTTTTTGCTTTGACTAGTATTAACATTAAATGACCTTAGTCTTGATCTCATAGTTGGGGATAGAAGAAGGATACAGTTTAAAATTATCTTCTTTTAAGACTAAGGTAACTTAAATAAGTGAATGCTTGAATAAGATGGTAATTGAGCAACTGGAGAAAGCATTCACATTCAAATTTTTTTGAAGGACCTATGCAGGCCTAGCTAAATGCTTCTGCCAGTATGAAAACTTTTTCATGGTTCCCCATGTGCTCAGTCTGGCCAGGAACTTCCAGAATTAACCCAGTAGAACAAAGGAAAATATTAGAGAAAACAGATACAAAAGAACGGAAGACAATACATTTTTAGTCATAAATGAAAGAAGGAATGTTTTGACTATCTTTGATTTTGAATACTGCTGAGTTTGAATTTTGTATTTCTTCCTTACTGTTCATAAGTTGCTTTAATTCTCTGAGCTTTGGTTTCTTCTTTTGCAAACTAATGGTAATGTCTACTTATAGAGATGTTGGGATTAAAAAAGAATATATATACATATGGACTTTGTACAGTGGCTAGTATATTAATGGCTTCTGGAGTATTCTCTATCCATCTTTCCTACCCCACTTTAACCAAGAAGTGTAGAGACATGACTCAGTAGAAAGTAATTGACCTGAGATCTAGGAATAATTTACAATCTCTTAAGGTTTCATGTTGTAACATTATATTTCTGGACGTTTTGTCTTTTTTTTATCTTAGTGATACATCTCTGTTGTTGCTTGCAGTAAAAATTCTTAGAAAATCTAAAAAAATATCAACTTTGAAAAAATGATCCATAGAACATGAAGTAAAGACCAGAACCATGTTGTGGCTTCAGGTCGGACTTGGGACAATGAGTTCCCAGTGGTAATCTAACTGTCTCAGCCAGCAGAACAGTCTGAACATCAGTTGTATCTTAGAGGCAGTGATTCTAAGAGGTGCAGGTGTTAGACCTAATAACTTAGTGACTGAGCAGCAGGATTTAGAACTTCCTGAGCCACCTGCACGGTGACTTATGCAACTTGGAAATCTGATTTGGAACTTTAGAACTATAATTACTCCAGAAGATAGCATGAGATACAGATGAAAAATATTTACAAGCCAGTGAAATGAATGTGCATTGATTGATTCAATAGCTTTTGAAAGTTTTTTTTTTTTAAGATCTGAAAGTGGGAAGGCCAAAATAATGACAGGTGCAAATTGCCAGGGCTCAGTTTTGCCAAGCAACAGAAGTAGGTTACACTAAAAATAAAACACCAGTGAAATATTTTATTTTCTAAAAGTTTAGTCAACTGAGAAATAATGGTACTTGCTGATAACGTTTACTAGTATATTTGAAAGTGAATTAAAATTAATTTGATCACTGTGCTGTTATGCTACTTTGGTTTCAAGGATATGAGATGATCTGCCTTCTCCCTTCAGGAGAAGGAGATTTACAGAAAAATATATGCATTTTGGATCTGGAAATAGAACAAAAATTTTAGGTTTCCAGGCGACCAGCCACACTCTTCCCTCTCTCTTTTACGCTTTATTGAGGCTTTCTCCAATGTCATCTCTCTGCTTGGCCTGCTGCATTCTCCACTTACTCCTGATTGATCAGGTGTCTCATTTTTAAGTCTCTGTCCAAGAGGGAGGCAGTCTGTTGACTTGGCCCCTGTTGGGCAGAGCTCTCCCTTCAGGCCATCTCATTGGCTAACAGCTAGCCCAATGTAGCAGACATTCACCCTGATCCATCTGTGCCCTGTCACCTACTCAGACAACAGATGCTATCTTCAGCAGGACACCGTAATCAGAATTTGAGTTAGAAGTGGATGTGGTGCACACATTCAAGCAGGTTTAGTTTA
Organism: Cynopterus sphinx; assembly: GCA_030015415.1. Classification (NCBI taxonomy): domain Eukaryota; kingdom Metazoa; phylum Chordata; class Mammalia; order Chiroptera; family Pteropodidae; genus Cynopterus; species Cynopterus sphinx. The sequence goes on along the minus strand of CM057389.1, from coordinate 45,721,233 downwards.
TATATTTGTTTTTTAAAAATAAATTAATATCCTCCTTTGTCAGCAGCATCCATGCACCAAGCATTCTATGTAACTAAGTTGATAGGGCTGAGTGTATATTTATCTGACTTTCTGACTGATAAGATATAAGTCTGTACTTTGAATTTTTGAAAACAGGGAACTTTTAGTTATTAAGAATACATAGCACATGATTATTAGGTTTGAATTATGTACATATTCTTTTAAAATATATAAGTTTTAAAAATTCAGTTGCTCGATCATGTAAATCTTCATAACACATATGTCTTTGTTCTCAGTGAACAAAAGTATTTTGAGTAATCTGGTAAAACTGAAACTGTTAGCCTATCATGGTATACTGTGATACACATCTGTGAAGGGTTCACATATTTGTGAATAGATTCTTTGGATCGCTAGACATTTTACATAATCTTTGATTCCTCTAAATATATTTATTCATGAGTAAAAATTATAGTTAAATTAAAAGGTATAGAAAGCTCCATAGGAAGGACATTTGGTTGATAAACAAAGGAAATGTTGTGGTGATGGGCAGTATTTTTTCTCACAGATGTTTCTTCAGTAAATTCCTATAATGCACTATACACTTCATTGTAGCTCGACCTTTTTGCCCCCATTCTTCGTCACTCACGTCAGGCTTTCAATTCTCATTTACTTATACAGATAGACTGACTCCTGATTTGTCTCCCTGGCCTAGTATCTTCTCCTATTTCACTTTGTTCTTCAAATATTGCCAGAATTATTTTTTTGAAAATAAATTGGATCATGTCAATTTTTTAAAAAGCCTAATGGTTTTCTGTTTGCAAAAGTAGGACATTAAACATGATAATCAGGGTTCTTTACAGTGGCTCATGCAGATGGTTCTTCACATTCTATTTCTAGTCTCTCCAGCTTCATTTACTACTTGTTTTCTTTCGTTGTCCTTGTCCTTTGCCAAATTTTTTGTTATGCTACACTGTAGTAAGTGTGTTAAAGCTTGGCATCCACTTCCATTATGTTATATATGCTGTTCTTTCTACCTGGATTGCTTTTTCTTCTGCCTTCTTCTCACATGATCATCCTTCTGGGTCCAACTTGAATTAGCATTTTATCATATTTGAAGCTTTTCAGTGAGCTAACATCCCATTCTCCTTTGTCTGATCAAAATTAGTTCTGTTTAGCAAAACTTGAATTACATGTAATTATAATTTCAGTCATGAAGTAATCATTACTTTGTCTTAAAGTCGGTTGTAAGCCTCTCCATGAGGACAGGGCACATCTTTTTCATATTCATTTCTTGGAATAGAATTTGAGTCCAGCTGGTTTAAATAACATCATCTATTATGTTTGCCTTCATAAAGCAGTTATTGTGTCTGGCCAGTTAAGTCAAGAAATATTTGTTGAGCATAAGAAATATTTGTTGATTGGACTCAATCAATATTGAGTGAAGTGTAGGGGAATGCAAAAAATGTGTATAACTTTGTTCCTCGCCTTAGGGAACCTTTATTTGCTGAGAAGGCCACATTAACACACTTAGTTTATATGAAACTGTAGGAAAGAAATTCTGATTTGAGTAGTACTTATTTAAGTAAGTGCTTAGTTCAGAGGAAGGTGAGAACAATAGAGAGGAATCTTTCATTGAGAACTCAAATTAGGTCTTGATAAATAAGTTTTAGATAGTTGGATGGCCTGACTAGATACACATATTGGTTAGAATGTTGAAGGAAACTGTCTTAGATGCTATGCTGAAAAGTTTATACTTTATCCTGAAAGTAACGGTAAGCAAAATGAAGCTGATGATTTAGGAAAATTAATCTGGCAGGAGAATAAAGGAGAGATTGAAGAGGGGGGGAATTAGCAGCAGAGAAAACAGGAACTTGCTGTAATCTAGGCTTGAAATTATAAGGGTCTAAATTGAGTGAATTTAGGAATGAATGTGAATGACTGATATGAAAACAAGTCAAAGGAAAGATGTAGTGACTGGGGGGAGGAAGGGAAAGATTTCAAAGATGATTGTAAGTTTAAAAGTTTGAAAACTTGGAGAAATTGTTCTGTTCAAATATGGAACCAGTCATTTAGGGGGAAAAGAAATGATTCTTTTGAAAAAGAGGATGTTAGAACATAGTTAGAATTTTCAATAAGCATTTGTAAACAGGGGACTGGCAATTGAACGACAGGGGAGATGTAATATATAGAATCTGAGATCATCCTGAGAAGGTATCATTGCAACCCATGTTAGTGCTGTTTTTTAAACATTATGAGTAATTATGCCTGATGTCATTAATTTTGTGATCTAAATTCTCAGTGACTCTAATTCATGTAATCTTTGCAAATGTTTGTGTTTTTATAACCATGTCTGTATACCAATTAGTATAGCTCATTAAGCACATTTAGCCTTGAAAAAGGTCACTGATGCCAAAAGAGTTGTTCGCCCAAAGCATGCTTTCTTTCATTAGGAAAATAGCTAATTTCAGAAATATGTTTTAGAATTGTAAGTATATTCTTCCACTGAATTATTTTCAGATGTAGTTGACTCTCTCTTATGTATGGTAGTTGGAGGAAACGTGGACTGGAAGCAGATAGCGAGCATCCAGGAGTCCATTGGCGAGACCAGCTCTCAGAGTGTTGTTGTTGCCGTGGATAGGTAAGCTGTTCATTTTATTCCCTTTTCAGATGAATGCTGTTTTACTTCTGTAGCATTTAGATTTATTTTGCTTAGCAGTAAACAGAAAAAAATTATTGCCAAGATAACTTTTCTTAAGTAATATGACTATACAGTGATATGCCATGATTTAGATGAAACACCTATAATTTTGCTTTTCAGATCATAGGATATAGGAAGGAGATATACAGTATGGAAATGTAGGTTACAGTAGATATTGGGCATTAGGGAAATGCCGAATTTCCCTAATGATGAAAAGAACACATACGTTTTATAGAAAACATTTCCTTTATAGAAAACATTCCCCTTGTTACTTCTATTTGAAAAGAGAGAGTAATTTGTCTTTCTGGTCCATGATGTAGGACTGCAGCATTATGGGTAAAATGAAGGAATTAGCTAGCAACTCTTATTATAAGCTTCTGTGGGAAGGAATTTGTATAATATAAACATTATCAGGTATTCTTTGTTTTTAGTTTGTTTTTAAAAGGAAACCCATACTTTGGTTTATTTTACTATGGAATATTTAGTTTCAGATTTTAAAAATTCCCAGTATGTAGAATAATATCTAGTGTTCTTTTGAAGATTAGCTTTTTCCAGATGAACGCCCCCAAAATTGAAACTTAACATTTTTCAACTCTGAATTTTTTTCTAACTACTTCTGATGGAAACTTTAAAAAATATAACATGTATTATATTCTTTTCTTGGTGCTCGGAGACATGTGCTGATCCATTATTTTACTTTGCTTTGGGTAAAACTTTTTGCTCTAAGTACAGACAGTACTAGACAGTACTAGTGTTGCAGGCTACTGACCCTGAAAGTACTCCCTGGAACTTTTCCTTGAATTCTTTATGTCCACTTTCTGTGCTTTTTGTTAGAGGAAGAAGGTCATTTGCCTTTTTTGGAGGGGGGAGGGTAAAGGTTGAAGAAAGATTGTGTATTGTCTTATACCTACTATGTAACTCAAAGGCTTACCACATATGCTTGGTACTTTTTAAAGTGATTTACATGTGTTATTTCACTTAATCCTTTGAGTAGCTTTATGAGAGAAATAATATTTTTTCCTCAACTTAAAAATAAAGAAACTGAAACATGGGGGACTTAAACAACTTTCTCATCCCCACAACCAGGGTAATCTGGTTTGTTTTTTTCAATAACAGTTTCATTCATAGAGGATTTTGAGGGGTGGAGCCAGGATGCACACTGCAGCAGCATGTCTCTGAGTGTGCACTCGTAACTGCTCCACCCTTCTCGCCTACATGTACAACTCCGGAGCAGTGCAGTGTCTGTCCTCCTTCCAGGTGATTTTCTTGCCTTTCAGAAAATCATTTTTATTGTCATTATGATAATCTATTCAGGCAGGAGTCAACATTTTACACACTATTTTTGTTTCCATAATATACTTTTATGACCATACCTAGTTCTAATTTATCCAACTATCCACTGTTAGTTGCACATAGACACGTTACTCATTTGAACAAATACTATGCCTCTCTGTTTTAAGAATTTATGCTATTTCAGAGGAGTCTGGCACAAGTTCTGTTAGTACTTTGTTGTCTCAAACTCATCACTATCAAAGTCTTCTACAAACATAAATTCAGTGTCTGATTGAATTTATTTAAATTTTAGCTCTTAGTGAAAACATTAAAAGTTACATCTTTGATTTATTATACGATTGTATCTTTGTGTAGTGCATTTGACTTTTTTATTAAATTTCTTGTGAATTTCTTTCTGAATATCTGAGTTTATTTTTATATGTAATATTCTGACTCTGGTCTATAAGCTAACTCAGTGAGATTACCCTGATATTCAAGACAGTGGTAAGAATATTGTCAGCCATCATCCTGTAAAGCTCTATGCTTGTTCAGCAGGAAACATCATTTTTCTGTCCTTTAGCCTATTGCTCTGAAAAATCTATTATGACAAGTATATAAACATGAAAAACAATGTTTTACTTAATTGTTATTGTTTCTGTTTCTTAACTGAAACGTCATTCCATTAAAAGCTTTAAGATGATAAAATTTTATAATTACCTCCATTTTTGTATTAGGGATCCCGTTCCATTAGAATTTAGGAGAATATTGGGCACTTGAATCTGGAGTACCTGATCCTCTAGGGCTTGCTAGGGTACAGTTTGCTAGGCATTGCTAAACTAGACCAATTTTATAAGTTTTACTAAACAGGGATAGTTTGTCCAGGAATGATTTACCTCTAAAAGTTTATCAGCTATTCAGCACCATATTTTTTGTTTTTATTATTTTTTAAGCACATCAGATCTAGCTTTATAAAACTAGCCCATCTTACACTTTAGAATGTCCTGTCACCTTGCAAAAAACACATAGTTCATCACCCATTGCATTTGCTCATAAATATCTTTCACTTAGGTCTACGAATAAATGTTACCTGTGATATTTTCATTCTGAAAACTTTCATATACAGTAATTTAGTTGCTTACAGGTTAGAGTCTGATCCAGAATCTGCAAGTTTTGTTAGCCTTTTTTTTTTTTTTTTTTCATTTCAGCATCACTGTCATAATGTGGGTGAAGCAATAATCTATCAAAAATGTTTTTCCTACTCATGCTTTTCAGGACATGTCTTAATAACACAAGATTCTTATGCTTCTGTTCTTTGCTTTTCATACAAGGAATGTAGAATCCATTTCATAGACTGATTTTGTGAAATATAGCTCTTTCTCCTGTCTTAGTATATCAAGGCTTAATTTTACATGCTTCCACAGAATGTTGTGCTCTACCATATGGCTTATCTTTAGTGGAGCATTACTAGAAATAGAGTGACCCTCAGAGGCTACCAAAGTGAGTAGCAAGTTGAATGCTTTTTTCCAGGTTGCATGTTCCCACTACCTTCTGCCATTGCCTGGGTCTACAGAACCTGTCTGATCGTTGCTACTACTACTGTGTCCTGTGTTCTCTCTCATTTCACTGCTTTCAGAGAATTTGTTGCTTATTTTCCCTGGAGTCGCATACGATCTCCATCTCTGCTTCTGTTCTTCACCCCTTCGACTCTTTGCCATTTGCTTCATTCTCAGTTAAAATTTTTTTTTCTTGTTTATCCTATACTTTTTAGTTTTGACTGTATTTTTTGGTATTTTTTTTTTTTTACATATCCATGTTTTCCATAAGAATACCTCTAATTTGAGAAATTGGCTAATGACATAATGACTAGTCTAGCAATTTTTATTTTTGTTCATGTAAGAGTTTTATACAATGGCTTTGTATATTTAAATTTCTGGATCCAGTCTAACCACTGGATTAAATGTGGTGTTATTACTCTTATTTTTTCCCCAGATTGTGTCTTCAGCCAGATCTTTGAATTGTTGTTTTGTTCAACTGACAAGAGCAATATAGGAAATCTCAAGATACTCCTTTAGCAGCTGAAATTCTGAGTTGTCATGTTATTAGTTTTTAAAGCTGTTTTTCCAGTCTTGCTTTTATTATTCATTGCCAGAACACATAGACATACAGTCAAGGGCACAAAGGTTAAAACATGATATACTCAGAACATTTAGATTGTGGTAGCAGGAAAAAATTAGATATTATGAATGTTTAATTATGTTTTGCTCAGCTAAGTGTGAAGCAGCGTAGCACAGTGGCTAGGAGGGTGGACTCAGGAGTCTGCCCCTCTGGTTTGCATCTTGGCTCCAGCACCTACTAGTTCTGTGTGACATTGGGGAAATTATTAAATATCTTTGTGCCTTACTTTTCATGCTTATGAAATTGGTCATATCATAGTGTATACTTCACAGAGTATTTGTAATTATTATGAGGTGATATACATGAGGCACTTAGTAACGTACCTTGAGATTGTTGGTAGCTATTATGTTACTATGCTTACTTTTATTTTTAAATTTAATGTTCGAACTGCTCCTGCCTCTAAGGTTTCCTTTTTATCATTCTAATCACATGATGTTTATTTTAAAATGGAAGAAAGTCTGGTTCATCCTGGAAGTCACATTCAAACCCTTGGTTACAAACCCAGAACATGAGTAACATGCAGACTTTTAAAAAGAGGACAAATGGGTCTACACTGAAGTCTTAAGAAACTCTAAAACACAGAAAAAGAGCTGGCCAGCTTTGCCCAGCATAGCTTAACTCCAAACATTTGAATGCCCTGAGAAAAGTCTTTAGGCACTTTTTGGTTAAACTGTTCAAGACTATTTTCAAAGTTCTATTAAATTGCTTGTAACTTAATATAAATGAGTTTTCTAATCAAACGTACAGTACTTGTAAAATGAAGTAGAATTTTTCATTTTAAAAACACTAATATTGGTAATCAGGAAAAAGTTGAAAAATCTGTTTTATAGTGAGCCAATTATTTTACAAATTAATATTTGTCTTGTTCTTTGTCTCATAAGATACCTATCTAGTGTTTATAAAATTATTAATAAAATTGCAACCATATAGTATTACTTGAAGATATTATTGAATGCAAGGGAGTGAGTGAGGAGCATCCAAATCATACTTGTTACTAAACTGTATAATAAAAAATATTCATGTGACTACTTGATTATTTTTTGTTTCCTTAAAACAGATAAAAGTAGCTAGTACCTTAGGCTACAACATTTGAATTGATGTAACAGAGGCGTGAGACTATATGTTTTTGAATTATATTTTTTTCTTTAGAATATTTACAGGGTCCACAAGGCTAGATGGAAATGCTATTGGTAAGTATGTACATTTATTCCACTTACAAGCTGGCATTTTTTGGCTGAAAGACTTGAGAGTTAAGCTAAAAAATTATAAATCTATTTATATTATAGTGGATTTTGTCCGTTGGCTCTGTGCTGTGTCTATGGATGAATTACTTTCCACTACACATCCAAGAATGTTTAGTCTACAAAAAATAGTAGAAATATCATATTACAACATGGGAAGAATAAGATTGCAGTGGTCTCGAATTTGGGAAGTTATTGGAGATCATTTTAATAAGGTATTTGAATAATTACAGGATTTACTTGCATTTGTATTAGTTTTCATTGTTTAATATTTCCTTATCATAATCTAATTGGGACTGTTTTTCTTTCCAAGCAGTTTTTAAATTACATTTTGTAACTAATTAAATTTAGAACCTTTGAGTCCTGTTTTCTTCAGCTCTCAGTTTTAAGAATTTAGCTAATGTTTTTCTTGTTGAAAAATATTGTTAGCATCTAGTGACTTTATGGAGAACTTAGGGTTTATTTATCTATGCTGTTGATGATATACTTTTTCTAAAACAAAAATAGAGAATTAAAGCTTTTCACTGCTGACATTAGCACTCTGTGTTTGTTGCCGATGCAGGTTGGCTGTAATCCTAATGAAGATGTGGCTATTTTTGCAGTAGACTCTTTGAGGCAGTTGTCAATGAAGTTCTTAGAGAAAGGGGAGCTTGCTAATTTCAGATTCCAGAAGGATTTCTTAAGACCTTTTGAACATATAATGAAACGGAACAGGTATTATATTTGTTGAATTGTTTAATATCAGAAAAATACCTTATTGGTTTCCACAGCAGGGGGAAAACAGAAGGGAAAGAAAACCAATGAATTTTTATACTGTATGCGTATCTAAGAAATTATATTATTTTAGGTCTCCAACAATTCGAGATATGGTTGTACGGTGCATAGCACAGATGGTGAATTCTCAAGCTGCTAACATTCGGTCTGGATGGAAAAACATTTTCTCTGTGTTTCATCTAGCTGCATCTGATCAAGATGAAAGCATAGTGGAACTTGCATTCCAAACAACAGGGCACATTGTCAGTGAGTATACTTTTAGCTGTGTTTAAGTTAAATAAAATTTTAATGTGTTCAGAAGATAATTCAAGTATTAGGTTATGGGCCTTTTATTGTTTCTAAGTTTACCAAATTTTGCCTACAGAAGCAGAGTAAACTGATATTATTATTATTATTATAGTTAACATATATTGAATGTTTACTATATGGCAAGCATTGTAAGCATTTTGCATATATTTTCTTCAGTCTTCACAACAACTCTGTGAGATAAGTACCTTGAGTATTCTTCCCTCTTTTTCCCATAGATTAGGAAACTCAGGCCCACTGAGGTTAATTTGCCTAAGGGCACAGAACTGCTGAGTGACAGAGTTGTGATTCAGCACCAGGGAGTCTTAAGGAAAAGGCTTTATTTTTGACAGCTATGCTTCACTGCTTCACAGCCTCCCTTGACTTTAAGGGAGAATGAAATATTAAAGATCTAAGTTTGGCCTGTCTAGAAGGCAAGCATGGTTACTATCATCTACGTCAAGAATAGTGGGATCTTCATAGTTATTTATTGAGTGCTTGCTTGAATCAAGCATTGTGCTAACTGCTTCTTAACTTACGTGATCTTATTTAGTGCTTACAACTATCCTGTGGGTATTGTTATCCTTATTTTATAGATTAAGAAACTAAGATACAGAGAGTAAGTGTAATTTTGTATATTCACTCAACAACTGGTGATTCAGTACCTACCGTGTGCCAGTGTCTGTATTTGGTGCTGGATTTATAATGTAAATAAATTGCAGACCTGTTTCCCTATCTCTGCACAAGGTAGTCAGACAAATAATAGTCACGGCAGACTTGTACTCATATCTGTCAGACATCGAAACCCTTAACCTTTTAAGAAGTATACATTACATCTAGAGATTGCTGTATTTTTTTGGTATAATTAATAATTGAAAATTTATAATTATCTTGATACCTTTTTCTTTCTTTTAGCCCTGGTGTTTGAAAAACACTTCCCAGCGACTATCGACTCTTTCCAGGATGCAGTGAAGTGCTTGTCTGAGTTTGCATGCAATGCCGCTTTCCCAGACACAAGTATGGAAGCAATTCGGCTTATTCGCCATTGTGCAAAATACGTGTCTGAGAGACCACAGGTACAGTGTCATTTAGTAAACAAAATTTTACTGATTATTTCCTGTCTGAGATGTAAGTTTATTCAAGAATCGAGGAGATGTGAAGCATTCATTTTTTAGTAAAACAAAAGTTGTCTGAGCTTGATTCTGAGTTATAATGGGAAGTAACGATAGTTAAAGTTTACTGAAGGTTATCAGGTATATTTCTGAGTGTTTCACATGTATTAACTTGTTCAATCTGTATAACAACTTTAAGAGCTAGGTAGTATTATAGCCCCATACAGTATGATGAGGAATATGAGACACAAAGAAGTTTAGAAATAACGTCTGTGATTACAGGCCTAGTAAAGGAGACCTAAGGTTGAACCCAAGCCTGTGATTTTAGCCTTTACCCTGTACTATGTTTTGCCTTTCACGCTCTCCATTACTGAAGTTGACTGTCTTGGATGAGTGTGGGCATAAGCACTGAAGTAAAAGGTTGAATTGGCAACCTGGCTGCCAACTTTAACTTGCATATCTGAATCTGTCTTTGTAATTATCATAAGGAGAAACGATGCACTATAGATTTGGTAATAAGATTTTGACTATATACTGACATTGGCCTTTGGGTGCTTTGTTCTTTTTACATACACATACACTAACTCATTTGACCTTTCCACCTCCTCAGTGCAGTTAGTGTGGCTGCAAGGTGTCATAACCATTTAAACGATAAAAATGAAAACCTGATTTAACTTGGTTAATAATGCAGAAAACTGGTAACAGAGTTGAAGCTGAACCTAACTTTTGGATTCAAATCTAGTGCTCTTCATAAGCAGTTATAATCTCATTCTTTTTATAAATTGTGGTTTATTAAGTTGTTCACTTTTGATTCGTAAAGCATTTTTTTAAGTTTTGGAGAGATAATATGCTTAATGTCCAGGTATTATGTTTTGCTTTTAATAAACCTACCTTTCTTCTTGAAGGCTTTCAAGGAGTACACGAGTGATGATATGAACGTGGCACCTGAAGACAGAGTGTGGGTCAGAGGGTGGTTCCCGATCCTCTTTGAGTTGTCCTGTGTCATCAATAGATGCAAATTAGATGTAAGAACCAGGTAACAATCAGTATTTGTAATTAAAATTTTTTAAGGCTTATTTTACTATATGACTATAATCAAATTAACTTTTCTTATGTGAACACATTAGAATGTTAAAGTGTGTTTTATCAAATATAGCAATTATTAGGCAGATTTTAAAATATTAAAATAGAACAGTGATAAAAATGGAAATACATTACCATTTTATCTTTTCATACATTTATTTCCAATCAGAAATAGAAGTTAGTGGCAAAATTTATTTTATTTCTTGAAGAATGATAGAAGAATTTCCAAATGTACATCCTGATGAATTTTAAGTAAAGAACCATTTCTCTGAAGACTGGTCAGTAACATATTTTGAATAATATAGATCCGTTCAAAAAGAATGTCTTTCTAAAGTATATTCTCAATCTATATAGTCTCAACACATGAACATATCTATTTCTAAAGAAACTGTTACAGTTATAATATAACCAGACAGGTTCTCACTGTATACTCCTTACGTTATAGCTCATATCATTCCCATAGGATAATTTTTTTCACTCTCTATTTTTGACTGCCTAAGTGAAATAGCCAGCTTGTGTATCCAGTTATCTGTCAACAAGGGCTTAAGGGCATTTTGAGTTCAGTTTTATGTTAAAATCCCTCTTTTAATTATCCTGTCTTCTTTTTACGGAGAATCTGTTATATGGACATTTGGATTTTTTTTAAATCAGAAAGGTGGTACAGACTTGTAACAAATCAATGATAGAAATATAATGAAAGAAGGAATCTCTCCTTCTCCTTATGCCAGAACCACACTCACCTCTATCCAAGATTACATTTGATTTATTTCCTAAGACATTTTTCGTTTTTATAGTAGTATTTGTTATAATAAAGTTTTATGAAATAGATAAATCATCCAAAGTAGCTCTCAGACTTTGGTAATTTGTCATAGAATTTAGCAATCCCGAGAACATTACATGTCTTATTTTATATCTAGGCATTGAGGGTTATTTGTTAGTAGACCTGTTAGAACTTGATAAAATTCAGGATAGCTCCTAATTCATGTAAATCTAAATTACCTAGATTTACACCTTTCAAATGTCCAGCCACCTTAGTGGAGCAACTGACATGTAGTGACTGACAAGTTATATAAATTCAGTTCCCCCTTCTCTGACCTCGTTTACTTGTAGGAATCTGCTTGACGAGGGACCTACCTGCTTTTTTAGCCTCTTTAATCTGTCCTTGTCTGGGACCCTGCTACCTTGCTTCTCACCATATTTTATATTCATATTATGAATGGATTCAAGTTCCTGAAGAGAAGAGAAAATATATATTTAGTTAGAAAAGGAAAGGGAAAATGGGAGTAAGCTGTTCAGTGACAGATTCCATTTTCTTACCTTATCCCAGGGTTTGTAAGGGCTACTTTTATTTAGATTACATTTAAAAATGTAGCACTATGATTTTTATAACACACTAATTATAAAATACTTTCACATGCATTTACCTTCGATTTCTTTACAATGCTAAAAAATGACCTGGAGTCCCAAATATTTTTTTCCCTATACCTTCAACTTAAATACTGCTTTAAGAAAGACTTTTTCAGTAATAATCCTTGGAAACCTTTATTGATCAGCATTTGTTCTGAGAGCCTAAAAGGAACAGGATTCCACATCCCCTTCTCCCCAGCCATGGGAGTTAGCATCCGGTTACTTGGAGTGAGGCAAAATGGATTTTGAGCTCAGGAGATGAAGGGAGGAAGGTGCTGCCTTGTTCCCCTGCAAGGGGAAACAGGAAACTCTGTCAAGGTTCTTTTGGGGAAGAGAGAATATTTCTTTCACAGGCATTTCTTTACTAGTTTCTTTACTTCTGCTTATTCTATACATTAGTTATATTCTGGAGCAAACAAATTCGTGAACTTGCCGCAGGGCTGAACTATCGTGATGTTATTTTACACATTCATTTAACAAATATTTGTTTTGAGGTTGTACTAGGCCCCAGGGTAGTTTATCAGCAAATGAGATGAAGTTCCAGGCCTTATGGAGCCTTTCAAAGGAGATTTTGTTCTGGATTGCCATCAGACTTTTAGAAATATAAACTTTTTCTAAATTGAAGGATACCGATATTTTGCTAGAAGAAAGTAATATGTAGAGAAGAGATCAAGTTTTTTAATGGTTACATGAAGGTATTATTTTGAAAAAGGTAATAATCAAAAGCAGCTTTGAATTTTAGTTTTATTTAGCTAGCACTTATTCAGAGATAGTGAATGAGATACTCAGCACTTTATTCACTGATCACATGCTTGTCGTGTGCCTCCTAGGTGACCAGCATCGCAGGAAAAACACAGACCCTTGCCCACATCAGTGTCTTCATGGATTAGTTGGACAAATCCTTTTGTATGAGGATATTATATAAATAATTATATTGTTAGTTAAAAATTTCTGTAGCTCTTTGAAAAAGATTTTCTGAACTCTAATTTTTATTCTTAGATTATTATTGATGCACTTTCTTCCTTAGCCGTGGTGCCACAAAATTAATATTCACTAAAATGATAATCTTTCTCAATCTGTAATTTCATTTATAATTTTTAAATGATGATGGTGTGGGAGTGGAGGAAAATTAAAGTAAAGAAAAAATTTTAAGGATAAGGCTTTTGAAGTTTTCTCCAAAATGACACATCCTGAAGCTGTAGAACAACTTAAAAATTTTAAACTCAGTATCATGTGTTAGTTTAAAACTATTTTTAAACTTTGTTTTCTGCAGTTTTGTGAACTATAACAATTAGGGAGATTCTGATGCAAATTGCTTTTTTGTATTTTAGCTTTCCTAATTGTGTTTTATCACTTTAGGGGTTTAACAGTAATGTTTGAAATAATGAAAACTTATGGCCACACTTACGAAAAACACTGGTGGCAGGATTTGTTTAGAATTGTTTTCAGAATCTTTGACAACATGAAATTGCCAGAACAGCAGACAGAGGTAAGAAAACACAGAATTTTTATTTAATATAGTCAAGAGGTTATTAATTTTTAAAAAATATATTACAGTATTTCTAATTTGATATATTGAACAGAAAAACTTTCTAGAAAAATTTTTCTTAAGACATCACAATGTGTTGTATGTCTTTATAAATAAGAATACTATTTGGAGGTAGAACCAAGTTAACAAATTGTTTTTTGGCTTTCATTGTTTTTGTTGAACTTCAGTTTCTATTCCTCGCTTTAATATTGTCACAACTATAAACACCGGTAACTTCCTTTTGTATTTATAGTGACTTGTTCTGAGTTGAATAAAGAATATATAGTAAAAAGCTGGTTTTTAAAATTGCATTGTCTTTACTACAAACCTGTAACAGTTAAGCTCTGTGGGGAGAGAGCTTAGTTTTCTCATTTTGTCCCACATTGTTGTATTAAATGTGAGCCTTGGGGGCTCTCCAACCTGTTTAGAGTTTTACTTTAGTGCTCTGAATTTTAAATCTACAGGTAGACTCGTATTTAAAACATTAAGTAAGTATGCACTGGTACAAAACTGTATACGAAAACTATCAGTCCAAATTAGTCCTTTATGCATTTGGGAAAAATAAGTTACTTACACTTACTTTGGCCCTTTTTGCATTTTGTGGTATTTTCAAGAACTGATGAAAGTCAGTTTAAGTTTAAAGTCATGCTAACCCTACTTGGATAACTTCTTATCCTTTCACCCCTTTATTTCTTTTTCATGTTTGGTCATAAAAGACATGAGAAGAGCAAGGCCAGCTGTTGTTATTCATGAGTATTATTTGAAAAGTCATAACACTAATGATAAAATAATGCAGTGATAGTTACAGTTTTTTATAGTCAAAACATTGCAAAAATAGTTAAATTGTTTAATACATTGGTGATTATTGGATAGTGGAGAAAAGTAGGTAACAGATATTAACTTGAGGTGAATGTAATAGTCCAGAAGGAAGTAAGTGGTCTCAAGGGAATGGGGACAGGCTCACATTTTACATATTTTAATTTTAGTAGTTGGTACATTTCCTGACCTTCATTTAATGGGTTTTTTCCCCCTAGAAAGCTGAATGGATGACGACGACCTGTAATCATGCACTTTATGCAATCTGCGATGTGTTCACCCAGTATTTAGAAGTACTCAGTGATGTACTTTTGGATGATATTTTTGCTCAGCTATACTGGTGTGTGCAGCAAGGTAAGTCTACCAGATAAGTGACACAAAGTATTACTTGTGACCCTGGTAATATGTAAATGAATTGCTCTTCTCTTTTCTAGACAATGAGCAGTTAGCACGATCTGGTACAAACTGCTTAGAGAATGTTGTGATTCTGAATGGTGAAAAATTTACCCTAGAAATCTGGGATAAAACTTGTAACTGCACCCTGGATATCTTCAAAACTACAATCCCACACGCGTAAGATTTTATACAACTTTATATATTAAAAAGTTAGATAAGAACCAGTGATTTCTCATAAATCTTTTTAAAAAATTTGTTTCATTAATTTATGTTTATTATAAATCAAACGCCTATAAGCCATAACAAATACGTAAATTAAATTCTTTATAAACCAAAACCTTCAGCGTGATCATCCAAAATTGGGGTGATAGTGAAATGATTTACTTTTATAAGGTTTTGTTTGTCCAGACTAAACCAAGCAGTAGTTTAGATTGGGGGGGGGGGAAGCCTCAACAAATATTTTAGTTTCTCTAGATGGAATCTAAGGATATTTTACTTGCAAATATATTTTATAGTTAATTGTCATCTCTTTCCAAGGGATGTTTGGAATTGAATTGTAGTGAAGGAGTTCTTTCAATGGGGAAGCTGACGCACAGTGTGGCTGAATGACACCTGGGATGTTTATAGGGCAGGCTTGAATTTCCTTCACTCCACCTTGGGCCCTCCGACCTGCACAGTTTTACCTTGGATCCACGATTTTTAAATCTACCTTAATAAGATGTTTAAATCTTACCTAAATGTACTGGCATAAAACTATATATGAAAACTATAAGTTCACATTTTTAAGCATCATAAACTTTTTCTTGACATGAATTAAATATGTTTGTATTGGTATGATTCCCTCATAAATATCCTAATCAGTAGGAAATAGGAAGTCAAAAGGAACACATCCTTAGGAAAGCAGTCTCAAGGTCGGACTACACTAAAAGGACACACAATAATCCCCTTTGCCTATTTGACTTTTTTTTTTTTTTTTTTGGTGCACATTTTGTTGAATTGGTGTGACAAATGATCCATTTTTGTCAGTTTATCTGTGGCCCCTATGGAGTGATTTCCTGTCTAATTATTGTCCCTATGAAGTTTTTATAAACACCAGTCAGACTGAACAGTGTTTAGAACTGCTTCTGTTTTAATTCATTGAATGTATATACTCAGGATAAGGTATATGATCTTAGAAATCATCTGATAAGCATCTCTTAGTAGCATATATCTGTGCCAGAATTCTTTCCATATTGAACTGAAATGTATTTACTGTCCATCTGCCCCATTCCCCAGGAGCTCCTGCTTCTCAGAAGCAATAACTTAGGCCTTAATCAACCTTTCTGTCACAAGCAGCTACTTAATGGGTGTCAAGTTAGTGTCCCCTTTTGGGTCAAGTTTTATTTCATTTATTTTTAAACATTAAAGAAAAGAGAATCTAAAGTGTTTTGTGAATTTTTGAGATATCTCAACCCTTTTTTTAGTCTCCCTTTGGAAAATATTTAGTGACTCAATACTGAAACTTTTCAGAAGTGCTTTTTACTATAAAACTTATGACCAGAGTACTCTTTTAAATATATTAAATGCCATTACTTTCTGGAAGTACGTATTATATACTTTTACTAGACTTTTTTTTTTTTTTAAGCAAATGGCTCTTAGCAGTAGTCAAAGAAGGAATATGTTGTTTTTGGTATATTCATGTGACATTTTTGTGCCCCTTTCAAAACCTGTTGGATGGATGTGACATGTTTCACACCGTCAGTGATTGGTATGATTTTGGTGTTTTTAAAGGCTCTTGACCTGGCGTCCCAGTTCTGGAGAAACTGCTCCCCCACCTTCGTCCCCTGTGAGTGAGAAGCAGTTGGTAAGTTCTAATAGAGCATATTTAAAATTATTTTATTATTTTGATAAGTAATTTTACCATAGTCCAAATTCTTTTCTATGACCCCAGCTCTCTTAAAAAGATGGCATAAATGTACTCTTCAGAATTCTCAGGTCATATTTCATGATGGTAAATTTCCCTGGTGGCTAAAATGTATTTCTGTAAGTGCCATGAAAGAGGTATTTTTAAAGTATATTATACTATGGATGGTCTGAGACAGAGTAAAATAATTTCAAGAGTTGTAAGAGGCAGGTACCAGATTATCTGTGGCTTTCCATGCCAACCCGAAGATATTATTGGATATTATTTTATTTTAAATTTTAATTTTGATATGATTTTACCTTTCAGTTACAAGAGCAGTACAAAGTATTTTCATAAACCCTTCATCCAGTGTATTTGTTTGCTTAGGTCTGCCATAACAAATTACCATAAACATAGCAGATTAAAATGACAGAAATTTATCCTCTGAATCCAGGAGGCCAAAGGTCCAAAATCAAGTCGTCAGCAGAGCCACATCCCTCCACAGCCCTGTGAGAGAAGCCGCCTTCTCCCGGTGTCTGGTGGCTGCTGACAGCCCTTGGCTGGACAGTCATCACTCCAGTTCTTCCAGCAATTTTTTGAACCAAGTTCAGTACCTGTTATCTTCATTTTATACAGAACAAGAAATTTAAAAAATCATAAACTATGATATTTCAAATCCAAGTTAAAATATTTCAGTTAACACTGTTTCTTAGAAATACAGGTTCCCATCTTCCTTTCAGATGCCCAGGTGAGATGTGCACCTGGCCAGGACTGTCATGTCAGAATTCTCAGTTCCTCTCAAAACCGAGTTCTGTTCTCTGAGTGTGCTGTACTGCTGTAAGAAAATAGAACTAGAATAGTAGTGAGCTCAGCTACCGTGTATTATCCTGTCACTGTGCTAGTGCTTCGCCTTTATTGTCTAATCCTTAACCTGCATCGAAGGTGTCGTCTCTGTTTTTAGATCACAAAACCTCAGCTCAAGAAGACTCATTAGCTTTCCAAGGTTACACTTAGTAACTGGAGCTGAATTCTGGTGTAACTCTGCTGGACCTGAATGGTCAACTTCTCTTCATGGCATCACACTCCTAACTGGTCACCTCACTGACCTTTCTGGTTGCTGGTTCCTTGGGAGACAGAACATTATTCCCTGAACTCCCCCCTACAAAGCTTCCCTGGGCTCGCCTATATGAAGCTTGCAGAAGTCTCCCTTCTCTGCCATACGCGTGTGTGTTCTCTTTAGATTTCATGACCACTCATGGGTCATGTTGACCACTTTTCTAACACAGTAAAACAGCATTTTTGTCTCTTGCTCTTGGATGGTGTCAGGCCAAAGCCCACTGAGGGCCGGGAAGCAAATTCTTCTTTTAAAGACTATTCATTGGCTCCTACTCATTTTTAGGCAATTTTAAAGGTTTCTAATTATGTCAATAATCACAATGTGTAGAATATCGTTTTCATAGAGACACAATGTATTTAAAAAAAAAACAGCATCATGGAAACTTGTCATTCTTATGCTTTATACATTGTACTTATAATGAATTTTTTATTTTATTAGGATACAGTGTCACAGAAATCTGTAGATATCCATGATTCTCTTCAACCCAGATCTGCAGATACTAGACAAGTACCATTGGCTTCTGTCTCCACTGTGAATGAAGAAGTCAGCAAGATTAAACCCACAGCAAGTGAGTTATTTCTCTTAGGAAAATTAATTGTTTTGTTTTATGTAGAAAAGGGATGAAATTTTGCTTTTACTTTTACTGTTGACAAATACACTGTAATTGATTTTGCGGGCACTTTGCTACTGTGTTTGCTCCGTCTCAGACATCATAGATGCTGTCTGGATATTCAGGAACTCTGTTTCTACATGTGCAATACCAGCTTTTCCCACACATTCTTCAGCTAATGTTTGTGTTGAATGCATGTGTCTTCGTCTCTACTCCCTCCTTCCTGTCAGCCTCCTGTTTTTTTCTGATGGGCCTTCCACTACCCTCCCACCTCTCTGAGGAGCAAGGCTCTGTCATGCTCTGCCGCCCCACACCCCACTGCCTTTACTCCTCCCTCCCTTTCCTAGTTCTTGCACTAAGAAGGGGAACCCGTTCCATGTTTTACTAAATTGGTCCAGTTCTGTTTACTGAAGGAAAATTATAACAAACACTCCCTAGAGGAAAACAGAACAGCTTTGTGTTTTCAAAGTAAGATGAATTTCACATAACAAAAGTAACCCTTTTAAAAGGAACAGTTCAGTGGCATTTAGTACATTAGGTATTGTGCAGTCACCACTTCTCTCTATTCCAAAACATTGCTATCATGCCAAGAGAAAACCCCATAACCATTGTGCTATTCTTCCCTGTTCTCTTCCTCAGCTCCCAGGAATCACCAGTCTGATTTCTGTGTCTGGATTTGCTCTTCTGTACATTTTATATAAGTGGAATCATACAGTACGTGACTTATGTCTGGCTTTTATTTAGTATCATGTCTCAAGGTCCATCTATATTATAAAGTAGATCAGTAATTCATTTCTTTCTGTGACTAGTTCTCATTTATATTCATGCACTACATTTTATTTATGCATTTATCTGTTGGACATTTGGATTTGTTCCACTTTTTGGTTATCACGATGCAGCTGTACCTTTCTATTTACAAGGATTGTTTAGTGCCTGTTTTTTATTCTTTTGGGTATACTTAGGAGCGGAATTGCCAGGTCATATGATAACTGGTTACCTTTCTGAGGACCCACTACAGTGTCTTCCATGGCGCCTCATTGTTTTACGTTCCGCTAGCAATTCTAACCAATTCCTCTTCTGTTCCTAGTGATATCACCCCAATGGCTGTGAGGTGGTGTCTCATTGTGAATTTGATTTACATTTCTCTAATGGTTATTGATGTTGAACATCTTTTCTTGTGCTTATTGGCCATTTGTATATCTTCTTTGGAGAAATGTCTATTCATGTCCTTTGCTCATTTTTAGTTGGATTGTCTTTTTGTTATTGAATTGTAGGAGTTTGTTAAATACTCTGGATACTACACCCATATCAGATATGTGATTTGCAAGTATGTATTTTCTCCCATGCTATAGGTTTTTTCACTTTGATAATGTCCTCTTTTGCACAAAAGTTTTTGATTTTGATGAAGTCCAATTTATTTTTTTTCTCTTTTGTTGCTCATGCTTTTAGTATCATAGTAAAACCCATTTATAGCTCTAATGTCATGAAGTTTTTCCTCACCGTTTTCTGCTCAGGGTTTTACATTTTAGCTCTTCTATTTAGGTCACTGATCCATCTTGAGTTAATTTTTCCAAGGAATTTTTTATTTGCTCTCCTGCTTGAAAGAAGCTTCTAGTTGTAGTCACTTGTCTGCTAGCTTCTTAAAAGGGAGCTGTGCCATGAGGACAGAATAGTGAGTGGCTTCCCTCTTGCTCAGCCTCAGGACTGAACTTAAGTATACTTCGCTTCATAAAGGGAGGATTTTATCATCACACGTTAGACAGTTTTTGCTCAGCTGATCTGAGAATACACCATTAACTGAGCAGAGTGTATCTCCCCAGCCACCCTGAGCTGAGGGCTCAGGCTTCTTTCCTGCTCTCACTCTCCTTGAAGTTCTTTAGGAAAAGTTAACCACAGAATTGCTGACTCAGAATAGTTGGAGCTAGAAGAAGAACCATCAGTCACCATGTTTCCACGAGCCCTTTCACTCAGAGGACGGGTTGTGGTTCCTCTGATGAGAACATCTGCTCTCTGACTCTCTCCTACGCAGCAAAGAATCCCAGCACAGACCCGAGTGCTTTGCCCTGCCCGAAAGGCAGCTAATTCATTCTTTCCACACAAGTTCATACAACACGACTGTCCTGTCTAGTCTCTATTCTGAACCTACTGTCGGTCATGTTTGTTTAGCTTTGCCTCTTATCCTTTGATGGCCCAGTGAAACGATGGCCTATTTACAACTCTGGCAGGTCAGCCCTTGTCATGAGTAAAATTTGTCCAAATAGATATATTCTCAAACATGCTGCTGGGCTTTGCTAGTGGGACTGGGTAGGGCCCTCGTCCTCCAGCTCTGAGAGGACACCAGCAAACACGGAGAGGCCCAGCCTCCCTCTTTCGGTCAGATTGGAGTCTCAGCGGCCATACTGGGTTCACGGTGCTGAAAGCGCCCAACACCCTTGAGCAGCTGATGGAGCTGAGGAGACTGTGTCCTTAGACAGCAGCCTACTTCTAAGTCCCTGCAGGAGTGCTGCAGGGAGTCCCTCTAGCAGCTGCGAATGTTTTTCTGGCTTGACTGAGGGATGTGATTGAATGACTGGCACATGTCAGTTGTGACTGTGGTAAGACACCAGGAAGAATACACTTAGACAGCATGGCTCGGGCTGCTGGCTTTCTTTGTTTTCTTTTTTTTTTCTTTTCTTTTTTTTTTTTTGGTCTTGAGATCTAGTACTAAGAGCTGAGTGTTTAAATACAATAGCATTTCTGAAAATACTTGGAAAGTAGTCTTTCTTAATGACTTGAATAAGCATAAATTTAAGCAATGTTTATCCCCCCTCCCAAAAAAAAGGCCTTCAAACATGAATTTTAACTTCTACAGATTGGTGCCCAGAAAAGAGAATTTGAAGCAAAAGGGTAATTAAATCAAAGGTAGAGAGAAACCGAGGGGTTGTCAGGCATCCTGTGCCAGAGCCGTTGCCCTGTGACAGCGTGGTGACAGTCCCCTTGTGTTTCCTCCTGGAAACCTCTCCGGAAAAGCTGCCCCTGAGACTCAGAGTCCAGGTGTGCCCGGGGCGGGGTTGCCACATGTCCACACGGCCAGGCGCTTGCGGCATCTCAGTAGCCGAGTCATCTTTCTTTTCCTCGCTTTGCGCTTCTGCATGTGCTAAGCTGGATGGTCAGTGACTTGGAAGTTCTCTCAGTATGTCCAGTGGGGCAGATTCATTCAGGCGGGATGGGTGTGGCTTTGTTGTAACTCACCTGAGCCAGGTGGAGAGCACTTTTGTTGCTTTGCAGTTTGGTTACTTTTGTAGTAATACGCTTAGCATAACTTTTTGTAGA
Organism: Cynopterus sphinx; assembly: GCA_030015415.1. NCBI lineage: Eukaryota > Metazoa > Chordata > Mammalia > Chiroptera > Pteropodidae > Cynopterus > Cynopterus sphinx. The sequence goes on along the minus strand of CM057389.1, from coordinate 45,699,525 downwards.
CTTCTTTGCTTATGAATGCATTAGAGACTACAAGGTCGTTTCAGCTACAGCTCCTCACAGGGACCCAAGTAAAGCGCGTGCTGTCGCTCACCCGCAGTGCTGCCCCATTGGTCGGACTGCTTAGCTTGCTCTCCCTTCTCCCTGAACAGATCTGGTCGCTGTTGTTTTCTTCTGGTGTAGGTTTCATACTACCTCTATTCAAGGCTCAAACGTGGGTTTACAGTAAATGTTATTAAAGTTATAGCTTTAAGTCCATTCGTTACATTTTATTGAAGAATAACCTAAAGCTTATTTTAAAATATGTAATGGAACCTTCTTGAACGTATTCACTGCTCTAAGTCATTTGGAATATTTTTGTTTAAAATTAATTTTCAATGGCTTTTCTAAGTGTTGGTTACATTAAAATTTTACTGAGCAATGCTTATGTGCAAAAGCAGTATGTCCTCAGAGTGATACGTGCAAGTTACCTTCATGCTACATATTGTTTCCTTAGCATTGTAATGTCATAGAAATGATAAAGGATTCAAAATAATTTTCATTTGCATGTGCATTGGGGTGGGTTTCCTCACAGAATATCCAGAACAAAAATTGTTTGCCGCCCTGTTGATTAAATGTGTTGTGCAGCTGGAACTCATCCAGACTATCGACAACATTGTGTTCTTCCCAGCTACAAGTAAGAAGGAGGACGCGGAAAACTTAGCTGCAGCACAGGTAAGGTGTGAAGACAGTTGCTTTATTGTCAAGTAGGAAGTTAGCTGTAACAGTCTGGGCTCCAGAGCAGAGATCAAGCTAGAGATTTAATTTGGCGGGCTGAGGGGCGGTCTTCATCACAGTGGTTTCATTTTAAACCGTGTGACTGGACAACACGACTGGGGTAGTGAGTGTGGACCCAGCTGAGAGCAGGGTCAGGGGACGGGCCCCAGAGGCCTCCATTGTCTGGAGCTCAGGGTGATGAGATCAGAATTACTGAGGTGGGAGGAGGCCAACAGACAGCTTTGTCCTGAAGGTCAACTGAAGAAAATGCTTTCAGGAGAAGGGTGGTGTTTACGAGGTCCAGTGCTGGGTAGGTCAAGTAATGGTCTGTCTGAGATTGCCCTCTAGCAATTTGGTGGGCTTTAGTGACCTTGACATTTTGTTTATTTGTAAAGTTAATTATTGAGAGGAATTGCAGATGGCAGATATTGATGACTCTGTCTCGAAATTTGCTGCAAAGGGGGTACAGAGAAATGGGAACATAGCTGGAGGAAGGTGGGGGAGTCCAGAGAAAGGCGTGAGTTGTTTTGTCTTTAAGATCAGCAGTATAGCAGCATGACTTGATGGGAGTTCTCTAGGACAAAGAGAAACCGAATGCAGACCAGAGAGGGACAGTTGCTAGACAGTCCTTGTGAGTGAACTGAGACGAGACCTAGAGCAAAGTCCCCCAGGGGGCCGTCGTGGATGGAAGCCGTCTGTACAGTTCCTGCATTGCAACAGGACAACCAGCAAAGCAAGTGGGTTACGAGTGCAGAACGTCCGTTTGCTGATGGGAGTTTGCTGGCGATTGGCCAGCTTCTGATTTCCACTGAGATGGGAAGAAAAGCTTCCGCCAAGTGAGGCTGGGAAGGCAGCTTTAGCTGCTTAAGGGGGGAAGGGCAAACATTCGCTCGTGGTCCAGGGAAGCGGCTGAGAGAAGTGCGGGCTTGCTGGGCAGCACCTGCGCCCACTGGACTTTTAGAGAAACCATTGTTTCCCTTCAGTCGAGTTCAGGGTGTGGGCGTAGCCGTGGAGTGGGCAGTTTTGTCAGTTACTGTAAAAAGGAGGGGAGGGGTCATGCAGGGGGGAGATTACAGTGGTTGCAGTCCATGACTCCAACCTGGTTAAGTGGAGCAGTGAGCGACCTGAGGGGTGAGGAGCAGCGAAGGAGCCCAGACAGCTGTAGGGTCTGGCAGGGCCGGGGCTAAGCTCTTAGTGTCGGAATTAGGAGGGATCCGAAGACTGGAGGTGATGCTTAGTGACTCGATGCATCAAATGAAGATTCTGGAAATTTAATAGCAAAAGATGGACCTTTTCCTATTTTCTGTTGAGATAGAAAAGGATTGAGTTCTGTCGCTTGTTTATAAATCTGGTCTTTGGGTGGTGTTGAGTTCTGAACTTTACTAAAATCTGACTGTGTGTGTGTGTGTACACACACACACACTCGTGGTTTGTTTCCCAAAGAGAGATGCCGTGGACTTTGATGTTCGAGTTGATACTCAAGACCAAGGAATGTACCGCTTTTTAACATCACAGCAACTTTTTAAGCTGCTGGATTGCTTATTAGAGTCGCATAGATTTGCAAAAGCATTTAATTCTAACAACGAGCAGAGGACAGCGCTGTGGAAGGCAGGTAAGCCACGCAGGTTGCACGTTGTAATGTTCATTACTGGTGAATGTGTAATATTCACGTTGATCAGAAGTCGGTGATTGTGTACTTAGGTCTGTGCGTGTCACTGAACTTTCACCTTAACAATCATCACAGGAAGGCAGCCTGCCCACCAGGTCTTTGTCGGGTCTTCAGGAAGCCACATAACTGCCTGGGCTTGTTTGCTTCCCCATCTGTTAGAAACCTGCTGTTTGACTTGTTTCCCAGCCTGATACTGTCAGCATACTAAAAGTTGTCCTTTTATGAGAAAAAGTGTGTGTGAAGGTCCCGAGCACAGACTGGCATATGCCTTTGAGTGACTTCTCCGTGTTGACCTGGGAGGGGCTGCAGTGCAGAATGGCAGTGAATATGTTGGAGTGGGGGAGGTATATTTGTTTTAGAACAGATTGGAATTTTTACATGAGAAACAAGCTTTATAATAATTAACTGACATTGTTAATTTTTAATTTAAGAAATAGTTATTCAGTGCCTGTTAGGCACACACGGTGCTGGAAGAGGGAGAGGCAACAGGATATGGCAAAAAAAAAAAAAACGTCAAACTCTACGTCATGGAGTGTTGGGTGCTTTACATTTGCATTTTATTTAATCTAGAAAGTCTGCTTAACTCCTAATTAAGCTTGTGGCTTTGTTTATCCTCTTCCTTTCACAACCTAACTTCTGGGAGGAATAGTCTATATGTATTTTTTTCCCCTTCACTCAGTTGAGACTGTCCCAGCTGAGTCCCCAGACACCTCTCTGCACACACCAGGCCCTTCACATCAGTGGCCTGGAGAGCAGCCTTGCTGCTGCGTGTCGTGCCCTGTACATCGGGCTCTGCTGCGGCCAGCCAGTGCATCCATGCAGCTCCATCTGGAGACACACACTTTCCAGGCCAAAGGTGTTGTGTATCTCATGTCCCCAGCTTGAAAGAGGAGGAAATTCTGAACACAGAAATCACCTTCAGGTTGGGCCTTCAGTCCAGCTTGGCCTCTGCACAGTATCAGGTGTAGCTCTTCTGTGTGACTCTTGTCCCTGGTGCAGGCTGCTGTGGCTTACAGAAAACGGCAGATGTGAAGGTTGAATGTACACACAGGTCGTGCCTCCATGAAGGCTGCTGTGCCTTTATGCAAGATGGTTTCCCAAGTGAATCACAGAAACTCTCCCTCCCTGCAGGCTTCAAAGGCAAATCCAAACCCAACCTTCTGAAGCAGGAGACAAGCAGCCTGGCCTGTGGGCTGCGCATTCTCTTCCGGATGTACATGGACGAGAGCCGGGTTAGTGCCTGGGAGGAGGTCCAGCAAAGGCTTTTAAAGTAAGACTCCTGGCTGCGTGTCTGCCTTCCACCCATGTGGCTGCATGGTACAGAGCAGGAAAGGGCCGCTAGGTTTGTATGTGGGGCAGAGTCCAACCCCATGGGGAGCTGTAGGACCAGCAGATGAGCTGGGGCCTAAAGAAGAAATTGTGATATTTAAATATGGTCTTAGAGATGCATGTGCTTTTGCACAGTTGGTGACATTTAACAGATCATCTGTTGCTGTTATAGGACAACAAAGGAAGAAATTTTTATCTTAAAATTTAAAAACTTTATATTAATATAGCCTTTTCTTCTGTCACAGCTCCATTTTTACAAACTGATCTTTGTGAAAGTGAAACCTGCTTGCCTGTATTTAGTTTGAAAGAATATTTGGAGTTTTTTGGTGTTACTGTTTTGCATTCTGTTTTTACTTAATGACAACCTAAGATCCTGTCCTTTAACATTTAAACTCAGGCTAAGGATGAAACATGCCATTCAGAAAGAATGCTGTCGTCTGAGCTGTGTTTTTATGTCTTCTTGGGGAATAATAGATGGGCTCAGAGACCAGTTAAATGTTTTAGAACTTTAAGGGATCATCTTGTCTCTGTTTCCCACTTTATTGATGAGACAAGTAAGGTCCCAGAAGAGTAAAAACCTGCACGATCAGGGAAGGGCAGAGCCACCCCCAGCCTCAGCCTAGCTCTGTGGACGCAAAGCTCGCACATGTGCTGCTGCAGTGACTCTGAATTCAGTGAAACTATGTTCTAAGTTTCTTAAGGAAAATTTCCTAAGGAGAATTGGGAAATGTGGGTTTTCTAAGTTGCAATGGCTTTTTAATATCTGGTTTTCTAATTTGAAAGCAAATGTTTACACTCTTTAACATAAACAGACGGATCTAGCAGGTTCCTGGTAATTAGTGTTCATGACCCTCCGTGTCTTCGTTGTTCTCGGTGACTGTGCTAGCAGGTGTGCACGCACGTGTAAGAGTGACCTTCTCTGTTGCAGCGTCTGCAGTGAAGCATTAAGTTACTTCCTCACTCTCACGTCAGAGAGTCATCGGGAGGCTTGGACTAACTTACTGCTGTTGTTTCTAACTAAAGTACTAAAGATAAGCGATAATAGGGTAAGTATGAGGCGCCCTCCATATCCAGCCTAGCGTTTCTAGCCTGGTCAGCGTTGTGCCCACGTGGGAGGTGGGGGTGCCAGGCCACTCTCTGACAGACTCTTATCTCATTGGCCCTCAGCTTTCCCCTCCTCACCCCCCTCTATCTCTTATTAGTGATTCTGTGGGGGGTTCAGTTGGAGAGGAACTGGAATCCTATAGGACACCTTGACAAGCTACTGGGTGCGCCCCACATTGCAATTCCTATTTTGACACCTGAGAATCTCCCCCTTTGCCCGTGTTGGACTGCTGTCCAACTAGCCCCCTGCCGCGTGCTCCGCCTCTCCCGAGGCGCCAGGCCTCAGCCAGTCCTCTGGCCTGTTTACTGGTTCCATGTGATCCTGAGCCCCAAGTGAACGGCTACAAAATCACATAGGAATTTTAAACCAGTAGAAATAAAAATAAATATGTAGCTGTAAATATAAATACATATTTAAGGTTTTCAAGAATACATATTTTACTCTTTAAAAAATACAGCATCTGTGGCCAAACTCGGAAGCTAAGCAGGGTCAGGCCTGGTTAGTACTTGGATGGGAGACCACCCAGGGACATCAGGTGCTGAAGGCGTAAAAAATAAGGGATTGTAAACTGGCAAGGTCCTTGTAATCTGTGAGGTCAACTAAGGGTTGCCTCGCCTAAATAAATAAATAAAAATACAGCAGTGTAGAGCTCATTGAAACGGGTTGCTGTGCTCCCTGAACAGGTTTAAAAATGCCTCGTCAGGCAGCCTGACATTTGCCACTTTGGACCATGGTGGTGCATGGGATCCAGAGAGGCTACCTGATGCTGCCTCGTGTTGTACGGTTGTTCCTCCCAGGCCACGTGGTCTGGGTCCATGTGCATGTCCCTCGGACTCTTGGGCCAGGTAAAGCCAGAAGTGATCTAAGTGGCCAGGAAGGACGCCAAACCCCCATCTGTCTCACTCGACAGTTTGCTTCCGTGTACCCTGGGTGCCGAGGCAAACGGAAAACAAGTAGTTCAGAGATGAAGGACTACAGCTACAGCAAAGATAAAGTCAAAGCCTATCGATTCAACTGCAAATACGGAATGTATATTATAACCTGTGCCTGTCTAGTTTGCGTTGCAATGTTAGGTAGAATTTCCCCTGAAAATTAAGACTTTATTAAAGATCATTTCAGTAACCCCTTACATGGCTTATCAAAACGCAGCTGTGCTTCCCGCTTGTATTTTTACCTGGGAAGAACAATGACAAATACTAGAAGTTGGTTATAAGTTTGCCAAGGAAAATGTTTTTCGAAATGTCTCAGCCTTTCAGTTCCATGATCAGAGATCCGAGCTCACCCCACAGTGATTCAACTCCAAAGGCAGGTTTAGGTGCTGTGGTTTGGAATGCAAGCACTGCTAACAGATTCATTTTTCCTCCCAGTTTAAAGCTCACGCATCCTTCTACTATCCTCTCTTATGTGAAATTATGCAATTTGACTTGATTCCTGAACTTCGTGCTGTTCTTAGAAGATTTTTTCTGCGAATCGGAGTCGTTTTTCAGATATCAAAACCGCCTGAATAGGAACTCGGAATAAACAAGCAATGATGGGAACTTAGTATTTTTCTGTTGGCGTTTACATCCCTCCGCTCTTTTGAAAGGACCCTGGAGTTGAGGATTCCTACCTGAAACATTGTTTCTCTGAACCGCAGTGTCGAAAGGTTCCTGGTAAAGATGCTTAGAACTAGAACTCAAACTCGCAACGCTCCAGGCCCTTTCAGTAACTGATGGATCCCGTTTGTCCGCCATGCTGGGCTCCCATCGAGCAGAAAGCTCATTTCCAACGTCAGCTTATGCTCACGTGTCCCTCCCTGTCCTCAGCGGCAGGGAGAGCCCCACATACTTTTGGCAGGTGTGGAAGTGAAACTTACCCAAAGAACTATAGATGTAAAGATTTGAACTTCTGCAAGAAGTACAACTCAGGAGAGCTGTATTTTGAAGGATAAAATGTTTATAATTGGGGAGTGGGGGAGAAGAAATTATTGTTCATGGTAAAAGATATTTAGCAACTATGGTATTCTTATTCTGAAGATTTTTGCACACTCAGGCTATCTGAGATACTGGTAATCATCCTTCTGTGAAAATGTACAGAGATGCAGGTCTGTAATATAAAAATCTTAAACATTATATAGTTCTTCCTGCACTGTTTTATTTTATTTCTTTATTTTCTTATTCATTTGCTAAAAATCTATAATATTTTGTCAAATGCACTAAACATTTGGGTTAACTTTCTTTTTTATTTTGTTGGGGATTTTGGTTTTGCCCTTTTGGGGGTGGGGGTGGTAATTTTGAAGGTTTAAACATGCCCAGAAGCTGTTGTGGCTGACACTCGTCATGATCAACAACAAAAAGGGTAGAAAATATCCCTACTGACATAACTACCTGTAACATACTTCTCTTAGGGCTTTTAAACATGAGCCATTAAAATAGAATGATCCTTCATGGACTGAAACTTGAATCACTGCAAAATGAATCTAGGTTGCTATCACTTTCTTTTCTTTTGGTGGCGGGGCTTGATGTCGATTTTACTGTGTACAGAATTTCATGTTGAATATATTAAAATAACAAATCTGGCATGGTTTGGGGAGGTTAGATTTACTGGAAATGTATTCATACTGTGAATTGTGCTCTGATGGTTAAAAAACAACATGACAAGATTGTCCAGCATTCCGTATTAACAGTGGGTGTAGAAATTTTTTCAGACGGATAAAATGTATATGGTACAGATGTAAAGTTTTCTATGTAAAAAATTCTGTACAACTTTCTGTACAGTATTGATTCTCATCTGGCATATTCTAATCAGGTTATAGGTCAATAAAGTTTTTGGATTATTTCATCAGTGCAATCAAAACCTGTTATACACAGCCCCATGTTTCACTGATTCTTTTTTTTTTTTCATTAAAAGCCAAACAGCTGAGGAAGGATGTTTTCAGCCAGAACAACAGATTCAGTATTCTTTAGTTCTGATGCTTTCTTTTCAGTTTCTGGCATTAGAGTCGCCCCCGTGCCCTGCTTTCTTGACCATACAGTATTCATATTTGTGTATTAATAACCCAGAATGAGGCTACACTATTTGAATAGTGAGAAAACACTAAAGTTCCCTTTGAGGCAGTTGGCAGCAGGGCATCTTGTGTCCTAGGAGTCAGTTCAGGTTGTGTGATACAGTGGCACTGAAAAACAAAACGGACGTGTTAAGATAACTTACTTTGAAGGTTGTGTTAAACGGGATGAGTGTTGGGTCTTGCTCTCACACCTCTTAGATAAAGAGCAGTTACAGAGCGATGGATGCATCTGTGTGTCTGCCGTATCCACTGCCCTCGATACACAGCCCCCTGTCCAAGCCCAGCTGACACCGTAGCTAGGAGCCACCGTAACCGTCGACCTGAGGTAAGTGCTTCAAATAACCTGGTGGTTGATTTTATGGTGTAGTGTCAGGACTCACAGAGGCCTTCATCTTACTTTCAGATGAAGATGTAAGAAAAATCTTTACAGTAAACATTACAAAATTGAATGTAAAATTTACATGTCACTAAAATTCAAAGTATCAGAAATTTCACACCTGAGGTGAACTTTTCTGGTCTTGTCTGCCATTAATTGTATCAGTGGAAGCATCCAAGAAGCGGTTCCTGGGGTGTTCTCATCTTTCTTGGTGCTAAAGGCGCTGAATAAAAATTATGTCCCAGAATTTGAATTAATTTTCCCTTTTTAAAAGGTACCTCTTGTGGCGTGATTAGAAAGACTGACTCACTCTAGGGGTCACGGAGGCACAGCAAGGATTCCAGTTCCTGTCCTTGACCCTGGATGTTCCTGCATCTCTTCAACTTCTAGAATACCTTGCTAGAAACGGCAATTCCAGTTAAAACAGGAAATCGACACTGGTAATAAAAATAATTTATTTCTATCAAGAAGTAGTTAAATCATATAAATTAGTAAACGTAATGCATGCCTTCATCGGCACAAAGAGGCAGAAAGATGTAGTGAGTGCATGGCTCATTGGAACTAAACCAGTTATGGTGATCCCCATCATTTATACTGAATCAGTAGCTGTAAATGACACCACGGAAATAAGTAGTACATTTGATTCATTATGTAGCAACCGGAATGTTCACAGCTACAAGTATTTACTAGTGAATTATTTTTAACAGCAGAAACAATAGCAAATAATATATATATAACAAACAGTTTCTGATTTTGCAGGACTGTTAAAGACACTTGGGTTTTATTCACCTTATAAGCAGAATTTATAATAATGCACATATGGTAGTTGATTCCAAGAGTTCACCACCACCCTAAGTTATGGCAAAATTGTGCAAAAATAATTCTATAAAATCCTCTATTATAAATTAACAATCATGTCCTTTTATTTATGTACATAATATACATTATATACATTATCATGGAAAAAACACACCAATTCGCAGATGGAATGTTAATAACCTCTGGGTAGGGGACAAAAGAGCACATGTCATTAAAGGTTCAGATTTGACATTCTTTTCACCTGCAAGGCACTGCTGGGTGCAGCCCAGGTTTATTAGCCGTGCGCGGTGGACAGGCCCTGCCAGCCGAGAGGGCCCGGCTTCCCCGCCGCCCGCGGCTGCTCCTGCCTCAGCTGCTCGGCCACGAACTGTTTGAGCGTTTCCGAGGTGCCCGGGCGGAGCCAGGGTTCAGTTGCTACGGAGTCTGATCTGTTGTCGCCCACATGCTTCATGATGTCGTCAGGGTCAACCAGTGAACTCTCGTCGTCTAAAGGAGGCGAGAGAGATGTGACTCAGGTGGGTGGAGGCAGGGGACCTGTCGTCTCACCCACCACAGCTCTGCGTGTCCCCACAACACTATGTCCTAAGCAGGGCTGTTCTGTCCAACCTCCTTTTAGAGGCAGGAGAGCAAGCCCAGGAAGAGAGCCAACTTTATGAATCAAAAAACGGTCAGCTGGAGGAGACTGTGGCATGCCAGCAAGGTGGGGAACCCTGGGCACAGTGGAGAAGGTGGCACCCGGCAGCCCGCAGGCGTGTAAGCCGTCTCGTTCTGTGTCACCTTCAGGAGAAACTCAGTAGCTGCCGTGCAAAATTTTTTTTTAATTTAACAAGGTTTTGGAAATACTCTCAACCTCTAACAACTCCATGAGGAAATTAAGTCATTTTATGAAAGCACTAGATGAGATGAAATTACATCCATTCTTACTAAGAGGTGGTTTACTCCATTAAGGGGTACCTTACCTTGAAGTCTGTTTCACTCTTTAATTGAATTGACTCTAACTTTTATACTGGTATTTTACTACTTATTAGATATAATAATAGGAAAATCTGTCTTCCTACCCTGTGATGTCAGTTTCTTTTTTTGTTAAATTACATCTCTTGGTCTGTGAAGGTTTAGGCCGGCAAAGGGACCTGTGCAATCAATTTAATAAGCAGTCAATCCACATTGTACCAAAAAGCTCCTGTCTGAAAGGACAGTGTTAAAGTTTAGAAGTTAAAAACCTATTGGAAAAGTTTCTTAAAATGCTCTATGTTCTTTCAATTTAATATATCCCTGTTAAATATTAATTCAACTTACTGGTTCTAAAAGAAAATGAGGAAGAGGTAACTTCACAATACAGAAGAAAAGAAAATGCTTTTTAGCTAAAAAGCATTGCTTTCCCATGTTCCACATTTTTCCAGGTATGATATGAAAAGTACTGCTCCATCAATGGACCGTGTTTGCTGGTATTTGATATGAAATTACCACCAGAACACATGACACCTTGACTGCTAGAGACTGTATGCATAGTTTTAACAATAATAAAGGTAAGATCAAAAAATACCTTAAGAAAATTCCTATTAGAAAATTATTGTAATGTAGCCTCCCAGACTAAAGGGAATTTTCCAAACAGACCACTCCACTATTTGCTACAACTAATAACAGGACTCATGTACTATAAAACTCCCATTATCCTAATAACTAATCAACATCAACATTAAAAAGGTCCAAGGCTGGCAAGGGAGCTCACTGGTTGCCTAAGGAACCATCCTACCAGCCTGTGCTCGACAAGCTCTACTCAAAGCAATGTGACAGTGGAGCCCAACATGAAAGACTGAACTTTGGCTTATAAAAAGGAAATATGAACCTGAGGCTATTTTGCTCTATCTACAGAACAGAAAGCCAAGCAAAAAGGTAAATTTTTCTTTTTACTTCAAATTTATAATATATGTGTTAATCTAGACTTAAAGTTTTAATTTCTGATAATCTCTCACTTCAGTAAGAAAAGTGTGATGCTTAACATCTTCCCTGCTGAAAGCAAAGCCTGGATATAATTATAAGCAAAACTTAATCTATTCAGAATCCATTCAAAAAAGGGTACCCTCTTTGGTTCAGAGAATCTGATGCAAAATTAATCCTGACTGATCTGTTGGGTAGCTACTGTGTTCCACGCCCTACAACTCAAAGGATTTCAAAATTCATTCCATCTATCCTGCAGCCATTAGTGACAGCTTCCACGTGAAGAAGGTTAAGAGTTCTCAGAGAATTTGCTATAATCCACTGAACTTGGCCATTTACCTGTATTAATAGGTTTACTCTGAAGTTCATTCAGTCTTCGCATTCGTTCCTCATTTCTCATTCTAATCTGATCAGTATTTACACTGGATACAGATTTTAACGAGAGACCATCTGGCGGAGCATTCGGACGACTACTGTCCTGTAGTTAGAAAACAGAACTTCAGAATGACCACAGAATAGGTTCAGAATGTAGCCCTGAACCAAAACTGTTCTTATCCTCGATAAATGTACAATGATGAGGAAAATAAATGAAAACTAATAGCGTTCACATTCTAACCCCGAGTGTTTGTCCACACTGGCTCAGATGAAGGTACTGTTTTTGTGATAACATAAATGATGCCGGAGAAAGGCTGGAAAAAGGTCTGGCAGTTCCTCAAAATGCTACACAAAGTTAGCATATAACCCAACAGTTCTGCCTCCAGACAGTAAACGTGAGAGGAAAACATCAAAACACTTGTATGTGAATGTTAAAAGCAGCACTTTTCATAAGACAAAGTAGAAACCACCCAGATGTCCCAGTATTGAATGGATTAACAAAAGTAGACTATTACTGAGCAATAAAAAGGAATCAAGTACTGATGTTATAATTTTGTGACCTTTCAAAAAAACGAAGCCAGTCACAAATGACCGCATATTTTATGATCTTGTAGGAGAAAAGCTAAACCTAGAGAGACAGAAAGTAGGTTAGTGTGGCTGGAGAGCTACATGTTATCAAGTTACTGCCACCTGGTAAAGCTGTATGTATAATAACGCTAATAACACACTCGTCTTTTGTGGCGAGCTCCCTCCACACTTGACTCGGTGCTAAATGCTCACATATAACTATCTCCACATCGTATATAAGGAAACTGTTTACAAAGCTGCCCAAAGTTGTTACCTGACAAAGTAGTGACATTGTCGGGACATACAGTGAGGGCTCCAAGGCCTGCACATTCTATTGGCTATAGTATGGAATCATTTAAACATGGTCTGTGGAAAGGACCTAAGTCTGAACAGCAACCTTCTTGTCTACATGACTTTGGGCAAGTTATAAGACCAAAATGGAGATGTCCAAATAATCTGAGGTGACTATGAGGTTGTAACAGGCTTTCCAGCAAGTGGTATCAGTTGGTGCCTTCTCTGAAATCCATGTGTTCCTGTGCAGGGGGAAGGAGGGAGGTTAGGGAGAGGAACTAAGATTTACAGAGATTCTGTGCCAGGCACTAGTCTTACACTTACAGCCACCCTACAGATGGGAAAATCTTACTTCAAAGAAGCTGCAGTCAAGATTCAGACCCACCCATGCCCACCGCGCTCCGGAGCAAGTGCTCCTGACTGGACTACAACAACTTAGCAGGGTGAGAACCCAGACCTCACTCCTGATCTGCAGAGGAAAAAGAAAACACTGCATACGTACCAGGTCCAGGCCTTTCAGTTTGTCCCTCCTGCGCTCCCTTGCGGAGGGCAGCTGTGACGGCGGGCGGGGGGCGTCCTCTTCCAAGGCAGGATACGTCTCACCATAAGCACCTGGAAGGACCACACAAGGGGGAAGGCTTAGACATCCCCATTTTAAATCTTTTTACTCAGCTAAACCAAGACTTGGCTTTTTATTAAGATGGTCTTTACGTATAGAAGTCGGAACCCACTGTAAAGGTTCCGAGTTCAGTGACGCATAGGCATGTGCAATCATCACTAATATCTAGTTTTAGAACATTCCCCTCATCTCAAATAGCTGCCTTGTGCTCACTGCAGTCACTTCCCATCCCCCGCTGCCCAGCCCAGTGGATTGACTGAGTCCCCCCTGTAAATGGAACTGTGCAGTTTAATGTACTGTCGGCCGCTGAGCACGGGTCTGAGGTTCATCTGCTGTGCCATGCTTCCGTTTAGGACACACATCCCACACATGGTCTTTATCCTTTCATCCATCAGTAGACAGTTTGTTTCCAGACCTTGGCTACTGCGAATCATGCTGCAATGGACGTGGGGCACATATGTTTTTCAAATGTGTTCATATCTTTGCAAAGTGCCTAGAAGAGGGACTGCTGGATCACATGGTAATTCTATTCTCCATTTTTGAAGGAACCTCCATAATGTTTTCCAGAGTGGCTACACCAATTTACATTCCCACCAACAGTGCTTGAGGGCTGCCTTTCCCCCACATCCTCTCCAACACTTGTTATTTCGCTGTTTTTTGTTTTTTTTTTTAATAGGCATTCTAACAGGTGTGGGGGAATATCGTACCATTTTTGATCTGGATTTCCTAATTACTGATGTTGAACTTCTATTCATGTGCCTGCTGGCCATCTCTGTCTTTCTGGGAAAAATGTCTATTCAGATCCTCTGCCCATTTTTTAATCAGATTGTTTGCTTTTCGGTTGAGTTGTATCAGTTCTTTATATATTTTTAATATTCGGCCTGTATGGGATGTATCACTTGCCAATATCTTCTCATTCAGTTGGCTGCTCTTCTGTTTTAATGATGGTTTCTTTTGATGTGCAGAATTTTTAGGTTAATGCAGTTTCATTTATCTTTGCTTTCGTTTTTCTTGTACTTGGAGTCAGAGTCACAAAAACATCATGGAGACCAATGTCTGGAAGTTTAGTGCCTGTGTTTGCCTTTATGGATTTTATTCTTTCAGGTCTTGCACTGGTCTTCAATCCATTCTGGGTTAATGTTTGCATATGGTATCAGATGGTCCAGCTTCACTCCTTCGCATGCAGCTTTCCAATTTTCCCAGCTGCCATTACTTGAGAGATTCCAAATTCTTAGTTAGCTCTTTTGCTGTGAATCAGTCACCCGCATATGTGCAGGTTTACTCCTGGGCACTCACTTTGTTCAACTGGTCTGTTTTTCTGCCAATACCCGACTGTTCTGATTACTTTAGCTTTATAGTATAGTTTAAAATTGAGTGTATTGTCTCCAGCGCCGTTCTTTTTTTCTCTCTCATGATTGCTTTGGCAACTCAAAATATTTTGTGGTTGCATTCAAACATTAGGATTATTCTATTTCTGTGAACAGTGCCATTTGAATTTCGATAGGGATTGCGCTGAAATGTACTGTTAACGCAGTGTCCAATGTTATTTTTTGCAGTACGCGAGCAGAGAATAGCATTCCCTTTTTATTTATTTATTTTTTTTTTTGGCACAGTCTTCCATTTCTTTCAACAATGTCTTGTAGTTTTCAGTGTACAGGTCTTTTACCTCCTTGGTTAAATTTATTCCTTGGTATTTTATTCTTTTGTTGAGGCTATAAATGGGATTATTTTCTTCACTTCTCTTTCCAATAGTTCATTGCTATGGTATGTAGAAACACAACAGCCTTTTGAATGTTTTGTATTCTACAACTTTATTATTATTTCTTCTAGTTTTTTTTTTTTTTAATGGAGTCTTTAGGGTGTTCTATATGTAAAGTCATGTTACCCACAATATTGACAGTTTTACTTCTTCCTTTCCAATATGGATGCCTAGATGCTCTGGCTAGAATTTCCAGTAATATGCCGTATACGAGTGGTAGCAGAGGGCATCCTTGTGTGTTCCTGGTATTAGGAAAACCGTTTTTGCCACTGAGTATAATATTAGTAATGGGTTTGTTATATATGGCCTTTATTATATTGAGGTACTTTCCTTCTATACTCATCTTGACAGCTTTAATCATAAACAGATGTTGTATCTTGTCAGATGCTTTTTTAGGCATCTATTGATACAATCATGATTTTCATCCTCAGGGAACACGTTAATAAAATGAGAAATAAAAATCATGATCGTATCACACTGATTGATATGCGATGTTAAATCATCCTTCCATCCCTGAAATGAATCCCACTCAATCGTGGTGTACGGTCCTTTAACGTTATTGTATTTTGTTGCATTGCATTTTAACATTACTAGTATTTTGTTGAGGATCTCTGCATGTGTGTTCATCAGAGATACTGCCCTGTACTTTTCTTTTTTGTGTGCTGTCCTTGCCTAGTTTTGGTATCAGGGTGATGTCCTCTTGTGAAATGCATTTTCTCCTCAATTTTTTGGAAGAGTTTCAGAAATACAGGTATTAAATCTTCTTTGAATGCTTAGTAGAATTCATGAGCAAATCTAGTCCTGGACTTTTGTGTCTGGGAGGTTTTTGATTACCATTTCAATTTCCTTACTAGTGATTAGTATATATTCAGGTTTTCTAATTCCTCATGTTTCAGTCTTGGATGTCTGTATACCTCTAAGAACTTGTCAATTTCTTTTAGGTTATCCACTTTTGTGACATATAGCCTTAGAGTATTCTTTTATAGTCCTTTGTATTTGTGCTCTCCATAACTTGTCTTTCATTTCTGATTTTGAGTTTTTTCCTGAGTCTAGCTAAACGTTTGTCAATTTTATCTTTTCAAAGAACAAGGTCTTCATTTTACTAATGCTTTATTTCCATTTTAATTTTTATTATTTCCTTCTATTGACTTTGGCCTTCATCTCTTCTGCTTTCTCAAGTTTTTTAAGCTGTAGTTAAGACTGTTTGAGATTGTTCTTGTTTCTTAAGGTAGGGCTGTGTCGCTATAAACTTCTCTCTTTAATACAACTTTTGCTGCATCCCCAAATTTTTATGTCATTTTTTTTTCATTTGTCTCTATGTATCTTTTGATTTTTTTTCTTTACTGACATAAGAGTTGTTCAGGCGCATGTTGTTTCATCTCCACATATTTGTGATTTTTACAGCTTGCTTCTTACTGACTGGTAGTTTCACAGCATTGTGGTACGGGTGGAGGGAGGGTGGAGGGGTCAGGTGTGGTGGAGCCCAGTTTGCAGTCCACCGCACTGCTACCTGGTTCCCTATGGCAGCTGGTGCTGCTGTCTTGTAGCCAGGTTCCGTAGACACATCTCTGCTGCTGCTCTCGGGCTCCAGTGCAATCCGGGGGGGGGGGCAGGATTCTCAGGCACCAAAGCTGCTTCTTGCCCCTCCTTTTCTTGCTTTCTTGCATTAGCTAGGACTTCCATATCAATGCTGAGAAGCAGTGAGGATATATTTTCGCTTTGTTCTTGATCTTAGCAGGAAAGTTCCTGGTTTCTCATCATTAAATATGATGTTAGCTGGAGGGTTTTTACAGATGTTTTCTATCAAGTTGAAGAAGTCCCCCTAGTATTCCTAGTTTGCTGAGTGTTATAAATGGGTTGTGGATTTTATTCAAAGCCTT
This sequence comes from Cynopterus sphinx, assembly GCA_030015415.1. NCBI lineage: Eukaryota > Metazoa > Chordata > Mammalia > Chiroptera > Pteropodidae > Cynopterus > Cynopterus sphinx. Next base: position 45,682,999 of record CM057389.1, on the reverse strand, counting down.
CTGCATCTACTGATAATGACCATGTAGTTTTCTTTAGACTGCTGATGCAATAGATGACACTTGGATGAATTATATTAATTGAATGTAAGCCAGCCTTGCATATCTCCTATAAGCATGATATGTAATTTTTTGGATTCAATTTGCTGATATTTTGAGATATTTTTTTTACGTTTATACCCACGAGACACTGGTCTGTAGTTCCTTTGTGATGTCAATTTTGTAATTAACATAGACTTATAAGTATCTTCTATGTTCTGGAGGAGGTTGCAGAGAGTAATTCTTCCCTTATAAATGTTCTGGAGAATTCACCATTGAACTCAATTTCTTTTTTTATAGTTATAGTCAATTTTTTTTTATATTGAGATACGTTTGACAAATACTATTTAAGCTTAAGGTGTACAAAGTGATAATCTGATAGTACATACTGCAAAATGTTAACATAATAAGGTTATTTAACACTTCCTCCCATCACATGACTGTTAATGGTGAGGACGTTAAAACTCTACTCTCGCAGCAACTTTCAAGTATAAAATACAGTATTATTAACTATAGTCACTATGCTACCTATTAGATGACAAGAACTTATTTATTTTGTAACTGAAAGTTTTTACCTTTTGACCAACCTTTTCCCACTTCTCCCACCTCTCAAGTTTTTTCAATTTCTTTGATATAGGCCTATTCAAATTGTATTTCTTCTTGTGTGTCTTTGCAAGATTGCAACTTTCAAGAACTGGTCCACTGAAACTGCCAGCCTCACCTGCAGTCACTAGAATAGTGGTAGCATGGTCGTGACAAAGGGATATGTGTGGTGACCATTAATCAAGAGGACAGATAGCTGTACCTCCGGTCTAGTATAAGGTCTGGCATTGTGACATGTTCCTAGACACATCTTGAGTGCCGCACACTTTCCTCACTGTCAGCAGGAATGGGTCACCTCTCCTTGACACCTCCTTGGATGAGCTATCATCCCATCCCTATTTCCTGGTGGTTTCACTACCTTTATTCAGTCTCCAACATGACTTCCTTGTAAAGGGAAAACTTTAAGACAACTAAATATAGGCTAGTTTAGAATTTTTATCACATGAAAATATAAAGTGGCTGGCATGAAAAACTAATATGGCCCTAGGATAACAGAAATGCTTAGTATCAGAATACATGACTATAAGTGTATATTGCAGAAAAAAAGTCCCATGGTCAGTGTCTTCTGAAGACTAATAAGACTTTTTAAAATTGAAACATTAAGATTACTTGCAGACTCAACACTGTCCTAATAATAAAGATCTCTTGTACACTTGACAAATTTCTCCCAGTGGTAACATTTTGCAAAACAAAAGCAAGTCTCACACCAAGGCTCTCGACACTAATACAATGCACTAAATCTTTTTTGACGTGCCTTGTAGTACAGTCCGTGGTATCACTGTAGTAAAGCTGGGTTAACTGTTCACCTGTTGGACATCTGGGCTGATTCCGGTCGCTGGCTATCAGAAGTAAAGCTGCTATGCAAGTTCATGTACAGATTTCTGTGTGAACCACTCCTAGGACTTTGTTACAGAGGGCATACAATAAACTGTAGTGTCAGGTGCATAGCACAGTGATTAGACATTTATACACCTTATGAAATGGTCGCACAGCTAAGTCCAGTACCATACAGCATCATACGTTTATTACACTATCGACCACATTCCCTGTGACTTTCTTATAACTGCCAATTTGTATTTAATCCCTTCACCTTTTTCACCCGTCCCTCTTATCTATGGGTTTGTTTCTGTCATTTAGATTCCACATGTAAGTGAAATCATAAGGTATTTGTCTTTATCAGACTCATTTCATTAGCATAATACCCTCTAGGTTCATCCATGTTGTCACAAAAGGCAAGATTTCATTCTTTTTATGGTGTAATATTCCACTGGAGTAATATTCTGTTGTACATACGTATTGCATCTTCTTTATCCATTCATCTATTGGTGGGCACTTATGTTGCTTCCATATCTTGGCTATTGTAAATGATGCTGCAATGAACATCTCTCTTTGTGAATTAGCTTTGGACTTTAGATAAATACCACTCTGAAGTGGTACTGCAGGATCATAGGGCAGTTCATTTTCATTTCTTGAGAAACCTCCAATCTGTTTTCCACAGTGGCTACACTCATTTACAATCCCACCGGCAGTGCACAACAGTCCCCTTTTCTCCACATCCTTGTCAATACTTGATCATGGATTTATTGATGAGTCATTCTGACAGCTGATATCTCACTGTGGTTGTAATCTGCATTCCCCTGAAGATTAGTGATGTTGAGTACATTTTAATTAGTGTATTGCCATCTCTTTGTCCTCTTTGGAGAAATGTCTATTCTCTGCCCATCTGTGGATAGGACTATTTGGGGCCCTTTGGTGTTAAGTTGCATGAGTTCCTTATATATTTTTTGATATTAATGCCTTCTTGGATGTATTATTAATCAATGTCTCCTACCATTCAGTAGGTTATCTTTACGTTTCATTGACGGTTTCCTTCATTATGTAGAAACTTTTTAGTCTGACATAGTTCCATTTGTTTTTCTTTTGTTTCCCTTGCCCAAGGAGACACATCCAAGAGTTTACTGTTTTCATCTAGTTTTATAGTTTTAGGTAAGTCTTTAATCCATTTTGAGTTTATTCTTATATATGGTGTAAGAAAGTAACCCAGCTTTATTCTTTTGCATCTGTCTGTCTAGTTCTCCCAAAATCATTTACTGAAGAAACTGTCTTTAACCCCACTGTATATTATTCTTGCTTCGTCATAAATTGACCATACAGGCGTGGGTTTATTTCTGGGCTCTCTGTTCTGTTCCATGGATCTATGTGCCTGTTTTTCATACCAGTACCATGCTGATTTGATTATGATAGCTTAATATTATAGTTTGGTATCAGCTGGTGTAATACCTCCAACTTTGTTCTTTCTCAAGATGCTTTGGCTTTCTGGGTATTTGTTCTAGTTCTGGGCTTTTGTTTTATGGTAGTTTTGATTTTATTAGCAGTTGCCGGTCTGTTCAGATTTTGTTTCTTCCTGACTCAGCCTGATTTTGTTTCTTCCTGACTCGGCCTTATAAGATTATAGGTTTACAGGAATTTATCCATTTTTTTTCCAGATAGTCCAATTTGTTGGCATATAATTGTCCACAGTATGTCTTTATAATCCTGTTGTACCAGCTGTCACTTGTTCTTTTCTGATTTATATGAGCCCTGTCTTGTTCTTGATGAATCTGGCTAAAGGTTTATCAAAATTTTGTGTATCTTTTCAAAGAACCTGCTCTTTGTTTCTTTTGTCTTTTCTTTGAGACTACTTTAGTTCCACTCTGATCTTGTGTTCTGACATGTAGGTTATCCTGGAATATGTTCCACGTGCACTTGAAAAGAATGCATATTCTGTTTTTGTGTGAAATGTCCTAAAATAGCAATTGTCCATCCGATCTAATGTGTCATTTAAGGACACTGTTTCCTTGTTTTCTTTCTGGATGATCAATTTATCCATTAATGTCAATGGTGTGTTCAATTCCCCTACTATGACTATTACTGTTGCTCTCTCCCATAAGTCCATCAATATTTGCTTTATATATATAGTTCTACTACATTGGGTTTGTAGATATTTACGAGAGAAATTATCATCTTGTTGGATTGATCCTTTTATTGTTATGAAATGTCTTTCTGTCTCTTGTTATAGACTTTGTTTTAAAGTTTATTTTGTCTGATATAAGTATTGCTAGCCAGCTTTCTTTTCCATCTCCATTTGCACAAAATTTCTGTTTCCATCCCTTTCAGTCTGTTTCTTTCGACCTGAAGTGGGTCTCTTATAGGCAGCACATGTACAACTCTTTTTTATCCATTCAGCTACCGTCTTTTTGACTGGAGCATTATTTTACTTACATTTAAAGTATACTTGTTACAAGTATGTAGTTACTGCCATTTTATTGTCTTCTAATTGTTTTTGTAGTTCTCTGTTCCTTATTCTCTTGCTCTCACATTGATGCCTTTCTACACTGTTGTGTTTGGATTCCTTTCTCTTCTATATCTCTTGTAGGTTTGGGGTTTGCTGCTACCATGTGATTCATTTGTACCAAGCTATGCTTACAGCAGTCTCTTCTAAGTTGATGGTTGCTAAGTCTGAACACATTCTAAATCACTAGTTCTCACTCACTCATTCTTCTGTGGGTTGTTGTGTCCCCCTAATGAGCTGTAATTGATGCTGGGATGTCAGTGAGTGGGATCGCTCCTCAGGCTGGCTGGAGGGCTGGCCATGACTACAGCGGACAAGCCATGGTGCAGGGGCTGATCCCATGGAGCAGAACCCTTTTGGGTCTCTGGTGCCGGCTGGATCTGCCTTTCAGATGTGCTGTCTGTGGAGCTGGGTGAGTGGTGCTATGGTCTCGTGTGTAGTCGGCCACCAGGTATGCTGGTTCTGGAGGCTCTTATGAGGGGCTCTGGTGTAGACCAAGGTCAGCCTCTGTGCCCATCTTGGGGGCCCCTGGCGGAGCTACAAAGTGAGCTGCAGTTGGGCTGGGACTGGTGCTTGGGAGAGGCTACACTGTGAATCAGGGCTGGCTGCCACTGGTGCTGGGCTTGCGGCTGCTTCCAAGCCAACACCAGCTGCAGCTTGTGCCACACATGGGGCCACTTAGCAAGAAATACAGGACATGCCTGGGCCAGCCACTGCTTTATTGGAATTTGTGGACCTGTTGAGAGATTTTAGGAAAGTCCATAGCCTGAGCTGCTTGTGAGCAGCAGCCACTGAAGAGGCTCTGGCTGGACATGTGAGTGGGGTGGAGGTCTCAGATTCACCAGGTTAAAGGAACAATGGCACCTGCCAGTGCTTTAGTCCAGGAGCGAGAAGCCCTGCCTCTCTAACCCTCACCCTGACTGACCCAGTATATACAGTTGCTCCCATCTGTCCCTGGTGCCTTTTGAGCTGTTTGCCCTCCAAGCCTAGGGCAGATGAGGGCAAGCCCTTTCTCACTCAGACACAATCCCTGCTGATGTTCAAAGCCAGGTGGTATAGGGACCCCTTCCCAGCCCTGGCGCCCCAGGCTGGGGAGCCCGATATGGGACTGGGACCCATCACTTCTCCGGGTGGACCTTGCAGCCGCAGCCAAGCTATCCCTCCTGATTCTTAACTGCTATGCCCTGGGTGTGGGGCCAGCCTGCTCCCCAGCCACCCCTTCTGCCAGTCTGTCGTGGCTTCTTCATATACTGTCAGGACTTCTGTTCACCTAGTCCTCAGGTGGTTCAGGGATGGTTCTATAACTCAGCTGTCACTCTGATGTGAGTATGGGAGGTGGTGAGCACAGCTTTTACCTACTCTGCTATCTTTCATGGAAGTCCTTCCTATGACTTTTAAAGTCGATCTTATTCTGATTTTGAAAACTTTGTAAGTCATGTTTGATGATTATTCACTAAATTAGTAAAACTATGTTCCTTTTTTTAATCACCTTGCACAACAGAATAAAGTACCAATTTTGTAAGTATGAAAAACAAATATACTCACCAATAAAAGCACTATCAGATTCCAATAATGAATTTTTCAAGTCATTAGTGTCATCTCTGGGCTAAAAGAAACATAGTAATTATTATTTATTACTCTTGTATGAAAAAACATCTGTAAGAAGAGGCATAAGTTTCCAAACTGTTCCCAAAATTAGCAAAAATGAGAAGTGGTAGGACTGGCTTCTACACTCCTATACTACATTTCAAATGCTCTGAAACTACAGGAAAAAACCCTTTTAAGCATCACATTACTGCTGATGAAAACAAGACTATAAAGCAGCAAACCCAATTAAACATTCGGACTCTTTAAACCACTGCTGTGCCATTCGTCTTTCCATGGAGCGCAGTGAGCACGTGCTGCTCCCCCTGTGCTAGGAACTGGATGTGCAGGATGAGCAAGCGCTTCTGCTCTGGAGTAGAGCACAGTCCCAAGGCAGGGCGAGAGGCATCCCCTTAAATGCCAGCCACAAAGGCACAGCACAGATACAGAGAGACACAGTGTAGGGTAAAAAAATAATGGAAGGTTTGGGCTTGCAATGAACTTTCAAAACTCAGGTAACTTAAATTTACATAAAGAGGATTTCATAGTAGAGGATAAGACCAAGTCACATGCTGGAAGGGGCCTCGAGTTACCGAGCGGCATTAGGGTACCAATGCCCCAGTAGAGAGCTGTCTGTTATTCAAGGAAACACATTCCACTGATGTGGCATAGATCAGAACATCCTTGTCACTAAATTCTTCCACACACTGAATTTACATCTCCTTTTCAGCACCCTTCTGCTACTTCTGCTTCCTGGCTTCATGATACTAGCATCTAATATTTACCAAGTGGTGGGCCCCAGCTGTCCTCAGCACTGCACGTGATGCCCACCTCCCTCATCCCAGTGCCTCACGTAACTGCACAGTGCTGGAGACGCCCTGGCAACCTCCCCCAGATTCATGTGCTCTCCATATAATCCAGTTTCTAGGGAAATGAGGGGCCCAAAATTTATTAGCTTTTCGGTTAACAGCCAAGATAAACTGTTGGCTTATGCAGAGTTAGTCTCTACTCAACAAAACATGGTACTACCAGTCTAGGATTTTAACCAATCTCCTAGATGTTAAGCTTCAGTATCTTTTCACTAAGAAATGTGTCTCACACTTACCGACCTGCAGATTACCCAGAACAGGTGGCAGTATGTCTCAAGCCACGCAGTATGGGGACAAGGAGGACCTCTAGAGTCTAGCCTGGGTTCAAACTGGCATTAGTGCTTACCATGTGAGCATGGGTTAGTAGGCTCCTCTGATGTAAACAGAGATAAGCACACTTTGTTGTGAACTTAGAAATAAATGTACCCCGCACAGGTACAGTGTGCTGTCACAGCTATTAGCAGCACTGTCATCACTGTCGGTTCAAAACCAGGCACAAATAGCTACCGGCTGGTAACCTAGGGCAACTGAACAGCCTAGCTGAGCCTGACTTTTATAATCTGAAAATGGGGACAGTACGACCTGTATCATTAGTGTGTGTGAAGATTAACTGTTGCCACCTTGATCCTTTCTCTGAACTGTCTTTTATCTGTCTGCTCATCAGCTCTGGCTGTTTGTCTAACAGGCATCTGAAACCTACCACGTATAGAACCAAGTTCCTGATTTTCTCTCCTCCCCTATAATGGTTCCTATTTCTCCACCTCTCCTGCTGTTTAGCGGCTCCAACCAAGAACCTTGAAGCCCATCTCCGATTCCCCTCACACCCCACATCCAAGGTCAAAGCCCCGCGCAGGTCTCCTTTCAGAACTAATCGGACACTTTCACCCTCCTGCCCCAGCTACGTCACCTTCTCTCTCCCCTAGATGACAGCAGTAGCTTCCTGCCACCTGTGTATTCTCAATAAATAGACAATAAATAGTAGTCAGTGCTCATGTTAAAACATGAAACCGATCATGTCACTCCTCTGCTCAATAACTCTGGCAGCATCTTAACACACTGCGTAAAGGGCAAAACTGTGTGAGAGCCCATGAGGCTCTGCCCATCTCCTCCCTCTTACCTGTTTTTCAGTCTTTGCACAGATGTTACCTCCTTGGGATAAGAATTGACACCCTGACCTTACTTATTTTCTTTATAGGCCTCACCACTACTTGTATTATGACTCCTACTGACAGCAACACTTACACTATACTCAATATATTATCTCAATTCTCACAACCCTTGAGCTCTTTCTTACTAGTTTAATAAACATTTAATTAGTTTATTACATGCTAGGCCTGCCCTATGTACCTTGCAAAGAACATATTAAAAAACTGAATCTTTATGGCCGCCCTCAGAGGCAAGTACAGTTACACTGTTTCACAGACCAGAAAGCTCAGTCACTGAAGATGGAACTTACCTGAATCACATCGAACTGGAACAGCCTAGCTCTAGTCTTGTTCTCAGCCATTACAATATGCTTTCTCTACACATTATTCTAATACACCTCTAGCTACCCAATGTAGTGATGAGATAGATTTAAAATCTACCTTAATTCAATTTTTCTGAAAGTTCAAAACTGGAATACTCATGTGTTATTCCTAAAAACTTTATCCCCCAAAAACTAGCTTGAAAAACTGTAAGTGTGTCCGTACCATTTTGTGGTCTTGTACTTTAGTGCTTGGGGCAGCAGCTAAGTCCACTGTAGTCAATGGAGAAAACAAAAGGTTAGAAAACATTTTAAAAATAAATTTTAGAATATCTTTTGTGACTAGCTCTCTCCTGGAAATTACTTTTCAACTATCACATTTCAGAATGTTTTAAAAATCATTACTATAACTCGGCATCCATTCTAGTTGGATAAAATTCTCCCATTCCTATTAATGACTGTAAAAAAGTAAAATCAGTATGAACTTAAAACTGAGGCCTACTGAAAAAGAAAATAATGCACGATTCTTCACCATCTTCTCTCATATTTCTACAGTCCATGTAGAAATTTGTTTAGCGGGAGTTAAACCGGGGGCTTTTCCACATGAAACTGAAGAAAGCAAACCCAATTAATTCCAGGCACCTAGTACCAGGGCCAAAAGTTTTGGGGTCAGGTGACCCAAAGGCCACTCTCCAATTTGGTCAGCGTTCATATGTGTTCCTCTGAATACAGCATTTTGTCCTTTTAAATACTGCCTTTGGGACAAAGAGGCTGCAATGACAGCCTATATTCTTTCTTAGAATATTTCACAGCCGTGTTTGTGATTTTTTATAGTTAAATCATATTCTCATGAATTAAGTCACAGTGTGTGTCAGAATTTGGGGGTGGCTGTTGTCAGGGATAGATACCCTCAGTGCCAGAATGCACCTATATCTACCTGTGGACTATTTTGGGGCTAATTTGGTTGCCAAGATTGTACCAAATCAGATCATCAGTTGGGTCTCCTAAAGAAAAATTCCACCAAAATGGGTATAAAGGTTGAAGAATATACTCACTTCTCATCTCCTGATGATATGTGCACTATTTATCAGAGACTTTGGGTTATTCTGCTGTCAGAAACCATCTATGAAACCACTGTCAAAAACTCTGTCAGACAGAGGGAAAACAGCCCCTGTACCAATCGTTATCTAAGTCTTAACCAGTGACATGGGCTCAAAGCACCATTTGCTCCTGTGGTACTGTCCCATGCAGGGAAAAAAGGTTCCTCAGATTCTGAAGGCCAGCCCGGCCCACCAAGAAAAGGCCTGAAAGTTTCCTAAATACAACTTGTGAGACCGCCTCCTATTCTTGTTATCCGATCACTGCATTTTTATGACTCGTTTTCCATGGCCACCCTCAGAGACTGAAGGGCAAAGCTGGTAAAATACATGACAGTCAGGCAGTCACCTGGTCAACAGGGACCATCGATTCTGAGGCAACAAGTCCCATCTGCCTCCAGGTGCCTGATGACCCCGCCCCTATTCACACACTCCCCAGGACTCTGGATTTCTGTGCAGCATTCATTACACTTGTACTTTTCAGCATCTACCTTCTCCAACAGAGGATAAGCTGATGCTTTTTAGATTTAACGCCATGTCAGACTTAAGCAGACACACAGAGGAGAGAAATGCCTCATAGGCTCTGCTGTTTGTCCAGCTTTCTTCCCCTTGGCTCCTGGTTCCTAGTGTAGATGTCACCTGGCCTGGTCAAGGCATCCAATCCTCTTGGCACTAGTAAATGGCTGTGCGCTCTCCCGCCCAGGCATGGATACCTGACCCAGCCAAGCCCAGCAGAGCCTTTTCTGAGCCGGCCTGGGGCTGAAATCAACACAAGGGCTGGAGAAAGAAAGCCAACAATAAAACGGCCCACTGACAGCACTGGAAACAGTAATAACTATTTCTTACCTTCGGCACCTTCCTGCATTTTCAGTCTATTCAGTCTCTTTTGCTGCTCTCTCAGCAGGGCTTGCTGCTGAATCTCTAAGGTGTAATGATCTCTTGGAGGATCCGGGTACATATATTTCAGATCAACCCGTGTTTCTGAATCTGGTGCAAAAAATAAGATTTAACAGTTTTCTGCAACATATGAGTAATCTAATTTCAGAGTCAAGAAATAGTATAGATAATGGGACATCGCCAAAGTCAAAGGACATTAAAATCATAAAACTAAAGAAGATGAAATTAATATTCTTTAAATAAATGCCTTTTAACAAGCTTAGCAACATAAGGGAGCCCCCAGACAGGAACAGCTGTGGATGCATTCTTGATCCCTATACCAGCCAGTCCCCCGAGATGCCACCCAGGGCAACTAAGTACATGCAGACCTGGCAGTGAGTTACTTGGCTACAATGTGGGCAGCCGGAAAACACCAATCACAGCTGATCCCTAAAATATACTGTAGACCCTGAAATGTAACAGGACTGGCCAATTAATATTTTAACCATTGCAAATACACAAAAAGCCAGGTAAGAGCAGACTGGCCAGAACTTAAGGAGGGACGTCATTACCGGAAGACAGGACAGTCTAAGAGCTCATTTATGCTGAAATTCAGGGGTATCAAGCAACCAGGAAAATGTTAAACAGATTTTTAAATCTTGAGACTGTAGTTCATAACATTTTATAGCCTTGAAAAAATTATTCCCTTTGATCCACCCTACCACTTAATTGTCCCGCTAGGATATAAACAAATGATCCTAAATATGTAAAAAGCTTTATGATCAGAAATTATCAAAATAGTAAATGGGAAGTATGCTGAATCTCTAAGAATTAAAAAATGGTAAAGAGCAAATTCAACAGAAAAAGACTCAGGACACATGAACTTGGATCCTGACTTCACTGCCTCCAGATTCAGTATTCTCTTTGTAAAAACAACTAAGTCATATTTGAATGAGGACTAGATACGGTAACAGAGGGAAATACATAGTTCCATTTTGTGATTTAAACCTTTTTGGTTTCAGGACTTCTTTTCACTCACACACAAGTGCCATATTAGATGTTAACACTGAGAAATTTTTAAAACATGAGAACACACAAGAGCATATTCTGTTAGCTTCAGAGCAATAAAGTGATCACACGCCTCTAACCTCTGGAAAACTTGTATACACACAGGAGAATAAAAATGAAATAGGTAAATATCTTAGTTTACAATAAAAACAATTTTGACCTCACAGGTTCCCTGACCAAACTGAGACCCACAGGCTTAATATAATGCCTGAAATATAGTAATCAACAAAAAAATAGCATATATAAAAAAAAACTATGGTATGTGTAAATCTAAGTAAAAAAGAAAATGAATATAATTATATCTCGTTTTCATTTCAACTTTTTTCAAAAGATAGAAATATCCAAAATATTATGGTGTTTTTATTTAGGTGGATTACAGAAAGTGAATTTTCTCTCTTTCTCTTTTTTGTATTCAAAACTTTCTATAATATCACTTTAAAAAATAACCAAAAGAAGAAAAGTTTAAATTCTGGTTTATCTGGTATAGGTCATATGAACACACATCCATCTACCTCCTCCATGCCTACACCTATTCTGTTCGAAGCTCCTAAAGAAATTACCACACATGACACATTTTGGTTCCTTTTATACATTTTCAGTCTCCCAGGCCTCTGTGTACCTTGGTCATTCTATTTTCCTAATAAACTTTCCCCCCTGCCCTACCCACATCCAACCTTCCCTACCATCTTGCTTCAAAAATCCTACATACCCTCCTCTCCAACGATCACTCCCTCTGTCTCCTGCACCCTAAACCATTTTTTCCCATAACAGCTCTTCACATTAGCATCCAAAAGGTTCATCCCTCTCCAGACCCTCTTCTCCTTCCCAGCCAAGGTTCTTCCACGGGTTGTATTATGCTAATTGCTTCCGACGCTCCTCCTGTTTGCTTCTCGCCCCAAAGGTAACTAACTGGCTTCTGATACCTTAAACGCACAAAAAAGATCTAGCAGAGGTCACCACTGGCCTCTGATCCAACTGACACTTTCAGTATTTGTCTCAGACAAACCCTTCTCTTCCCCCAGCTTTCAGGACCCACGTTCTCCTGCTTTTCCTCCAATCACTCAGTCTCTTTCCCAAGCTCACCCTGCTCTGTCCACCCTCCATTAAAATCCAAGTGCCATTCTTCACACTTTCACGTGACCCAATCCACCAAGGAGGCTTCCACAGCTGTGTGTTCTCCAAAAGAAAACAGCCAAGGTAAAGCTTCGTCTCCTAGACAGTAAACTGAACAACTCGAGTACACAGGAGTTTTATTCATCAGCACTTACAGTACGCATCGTAGGTAAAACTTCACTTTAAGAAAAGGATCTGAACACGTTAAAAGATCCTTGGCCGTGGGTGGAACGTCTTTGCTCTAGCGGCCTCCTACTCACCTCTATCTTTCAGTTCGTTGAAGTCAAGAATATTCTGAAAAGTAGTGGTGTCAATGTCCTTTGGCGACTGTCTTCTCACAGGTGCTTGCAACCGATGTCGAGCCATGTCAAATATGTCCATAGGGTTCCTTTCTCTTTTCCTGCACATCAGTGACAAATTATGATGTGTTTTATGGGGATAAAATCTGAGTGTGCATTTCACTCAAGAAATTTGGCGTCTTTCACCAGAATATATTATACAAATCTATTCTAACATGCTATTTCAATCTTTATATTAAAACAGGGTGTATATAAGGTTGTTTGTGATCTTTCAAAATGCCCAGGCGTAAAGTCCCTTATTAAAAGAGGATGATTTCGCTTTACCCTAAAATGTTCATGTAGACTTGTTTCTTCTACCCCATTTATTTTTTCAATCACTTATTTATGTCACTGTTGTCTCATGTTTATTTATTTTGTACTTTGAGTTATAACCCAATACTACAATACGCCGTTGCTCAAATTACAGCAGCTTTGGCCATGGGAGCTCTTTCAAGCTTGGCTCCTGTTTCCTTTTGATATGGCTGCATCCTTTGTTTTTTTGAGTACTTCCTTCCTTTCTGGTACTATAAGATGCTCAAGGATCACTTTGTACTTCTCCTGCCCCAGCCCTAGGATCAGCCATTTCTCCCAGGGGCCCTGGTTCGTCTTGGAGAAAGACATTCAGAAACCAAGCTCTGGATGCTGAGTGTGCTTGCAGGTCTCATTGGTGGGCAGGTCTGAGTATCACATTATGTAAAGTGAGTCATAAACATAACTGTAACTGTTCCTGTGCGTATCAGTTTACATGTACAGTAAGGTCTGACACTAATCCAGTATGTGGTAGGATTTTAAGGTAGCATGTTAACTTGCCTAATTATGCTTTGCTTAGATTTTTGTTGGCATTCTCCAAACACGTTCTGGCTAAGTAAACAAGGTAAGGAAATTTCAAGATTTAGACTGGCTAGATAATGAAATGTGCACCCACGGTGGTAATTATCAATGACTAATTCTCCCATAGGTCAGCTACTACTAAGTAATTGGGAGATTAGTATAGTTTCCCTCCATTTTCTTTTATATTATAAATGCCTTAACAATTATAGCTTTCCATATTCTAAACATGCATGTTTAATTTTACTATAATGGATTGTTGACATTTTAGTTTCCTGATCTTCATTCATAAATTGAAGACTGTGCTCTCTTTTGGCAAACCAATATGATTTAAGGGGAACCAGTCAGCTTTTCAGTTTTCTCATTTACATATCATACATGGTAATTCCTACCTCCATGAGATTATAGTGAAGAATTATGTATTTGAAAGGATCTTGAAAATTCTATAGCTAACTTAAGTTAGATGTATAGAATTACCATCATTTAGCACAAATTGGTTAAATATATTTACTCTGATATAATTTTAATATCTATCAAAGATAGCTCAGGTTTTGGTTCATTATTCCAATACTGTAATAATTTCACAATATTAAGAATCTTTTATTCATTAATTCACCACATTATTGAGCTCCTACTATGTGCTAGGGATACAACAAATACAAGCCAGCTCCCATGTAGATCTAATTCTTAATTTAGCAGCCTATGTAACTATCAGTGTTAATGAAACTAAATAGAAATTCAGTATTAATGCCCTTCTAGGACCTGTTTAGTATTTGTTTTGCATTGTAATGATCCTCCAATGCAGTGCCCATCACCTCGTGGTTCACTGAGGTCTGTGTCAGCTTTGACAAGGTAAGTGTTGTGGCCTTGGTGAATCCTTCACCTGGAAGCAAACTCCAGGAGAGCAGGGGCATTACCTGCTGAAACCTCACTGTTCTCTTCTGGCTGCTCAGGGAAGATGTAGTGAATAAGGAAATGAAGGCAGGAGTCTTATACCTATAACTCAGAGCTACATTTTCAAAATTAGAGGGGGCCTACCTGGTACTGAAGGAAGGAGATATTCGGTTTTATGTTATTTTCAGGGTTAGACATGCCATCCCCTATTCCTGTCCTCTCATTGTCAGTCCCCCCAAACCCTCACAGAAAACTCCCTACCTAACTTACCTGCCTATTCTATTAATTCCCTTAGACTACAGAAATAGATTATTAATTAACTAATTAAGTATAAAGTTCTCTGAAAGCCTACTGTAAAATTAGTGTTGGGGACTTGGATAATACCCATTATACTTGGTACCATATTAGTACCATATTTTTCTTTACGGTTTCTATTTTTGGTTGAGGGAAGGTAACATTGAGTATCTAATACATACATGTCAAGTACTATGGGTACTTTTCAGTATGTAAGTTCACTTAATTCCCATGCTCATAAGACTACAAGGGGTAGACATCATCTGCATCTTACATGTGATGAAATCAAGGTCAGACTACTTAGCAGATAAAGCATGTCTTTGAATCTGGGCTTCTCTGGCCTCAAAGATCGAACTTTCTACCACTTTGTCAATACCACTAACATCACAGCTGCCATAAATAAACTACTGGCAGTACAGGAGGACAATTACAGTGCTCTATTTAAATACTTTATATTAGGTTAAATAAGCATTAAATATCCCATAGTTTCACAGTGAATAAACTCAGCCATTGTGGATGTTTCATGAAGGCAACTTTATCTATACAAAATTGAAGAATGTGAATCAAAGGATATTAGTTAATTTTAAAAAGAGCTACTTTACCAAGGGAAAATAAGAGAAAACCTACTACATACTAGAAACACAAACAGACTCAAAAAATCATATTCTATTTTGTATTAGTTCCACTACGTCCCTCCACTAGAATATAATTATTTAGTTAGATTTCTTTAGGGAGAAAAGGCTTTTTCAGTCACATTACAATTTCTCCAACCATCTGTTAAAAACTTTTTTCAGGCATGCAAACCATGCCTTCTAATAAAGATGGTTCTACAATAAACATTAATTAACCCTGCTCCAAACTGTGGGAGCATGGGGCAGATCTCCCCACATGATTCCTTATCCTGAACAGATAGATGCGGCCAGAGCTTGCCTCAGGTGAGCTTCGTCGTCGCTGTCCACATGCAGCAGCTGCCCCTGCAGACGCCGTTCCTCGCTGCGAAGCTGCTTCCTCATTTCCGACAATTCCATGATCACATTTCTCTTTTCCTCTGCAAATTCCCATTGATATGTAAAAATTAGAAGAGATAATTACGAAAGATTAAACATGAAAACATAACGTAACTTATAAATCTAAAATGCTCAGAGAGACATTTTTATGCAAGATGTTTTTGATGCTTTCCATATGAAATCATATCTGTGAACATCGTTAAGCCCTACGGACACATTTCTGACAACACAGCAATTTCAAAAGTTAAGAAATGCTCTCCTGGGGGTGGGGCAAAGTGCAACTATAAAGGGGTGTGCAAGGTGCACAGCTGTGCGCCTTGTGTGGCAGTTACGCAAATTATACATGATAAAAATGCACAGAACTACACACGTACACACACACACACGCACACGTGAAGCCTGGTGACGTTCTGCAGTGTTGCAACGTCACTCCTGGCTGTGCTACTGCACCGTGTGATCTGTCACCACCGAGGGGGCCGGGAGAAGGGTGCCCAGCACCTCTCTATCTCTACTGTTTTACAATATTCTATGAGTCTATTTCAAAATAAAAAGTTAATATTCTCAATTACAAGTTTGCTAGTCAACCCTACCCTCTGCACGGAGCTGGTTCTTCCTGGCAGGCACTGGAGGAGACTGCGCCCTGGACACGGACCGCTCCTGTTCAACAGCCATTGACAGATGTCAGTATCATCCCTACTTGGACATACCAATGTGTAACATAAACCAGCCTCCCCTCCAACCTACCTACAAACTCACTTATGTCTATCCTCCCTTCCAGCGCAATGCTGAGGTTCCCACCCCCACCAAAGACAACCTTGTACTGTTCTGAGAAGTGATCCCTCCTCCTCCAACCATTAGTTTCTTTTCTCCACCCTTTTCCTCTCTCTAAGCACCTTCCTCTCAACTATGTTTAAAAATCTCTTCCTTTTTTAAAAAAATTCTTGCCTCAGCCTCATCACCATCTACTGTCCATTCTCTCCTTCCCTTCAGAGCCATGCTTCTTTAAAGAGCAGCGAATGCAGCAGGTATGGCGTCTACCTCCTCATTTCCCTCACTCCTCACCACACAGCTGGCTTTGCTTCCACACCCCATCACCCCACCAACACTGCTCTCACTGTCACCAAAGGATCCCACATGCACATGCTATGGGCATTTTAAGCCCTTATTTTACTTGGCCAGTAGCAACTGACATCATTGCCACTCTGTCACTCTGTCTCTACTTCCTTGCTCTGCTGGTAATTCCCCCATGTTCCATCTCCAGCCCTCTCTACTTCCCCTGAACTCACACTAGATGATCACGCTCACCTTACAAGCAACAATTTCCACAACTTCCAAAGCTGCAAACCCAGGTCCAGGCTTTCTTAGCCACAATCCCCATTTGCAAACACCTACTCCACATAACCCTTGCCAGAAACGTGAAGTTGTCACTGACCCTCACCTACAAAACACACCATTTATATCTCTTAAATATATCTTGACGTTGTCACCCCTTCTCAGTTCTTACTGCCACTACCTTTTTTTAGGTCCTCAAAGTAACATCTGAACATCTGCAAAGCATCCTGGCCTCTACATCTCCACACAACTGCCTGAGATAACATTATGCAAAACAAACAAGACTGTGTCATTCTACTTAACTATTACAATGAATTCCCACATATTATCCACCACAGACCTACTAAATCAGAATCTGAGAGGGTCGGATTCAGGAAGATGTTCTCCTAATACGTTTGTCCATTCTAGTAATGAATCTGTTTGGGATCCATGAGCCTACAGAGTAAAGTCAAACCCCTTCGCACTTTGTATAACCCCCTACATGTGTCCTACCCGCACCTCCTTGGCCACCTCACTCAGGCATTCTCAGGCCCCAACCAAACCCGGTGTATCTTCCACGTGTGCCACACACCTTACACTCCACCATGATTCTGCATGTGCCTAGAGTCCCTCACCTCCTCCTCTTCATGGCAAATTCCTACTCGTTCTTCAAGAGGAAACTCAAGAATCAACCCTTCTAGAATATCTTCCCGGCTCTTGATTATAGTTTAGTCTCGAGTATAAGGGACTTCATTAGCATAATTACAGCAACCCAGAAGATACATTATCAAAGAAAAGGCATTCTTGAAGGCCTGGACAAAAACCACATGCTAAATTCTGATTTGTCAAAAGAATTTAAACTTTAGTGTACAAAGTACTATCAGTTACAACTGTAACAGCAGACAAATTAATGTAGACATAACCTATATTTCAGAACTGAAACAATGTAATCTAGCTAAATATGATAAATAGGAAAATCTCATTCAATTCCTCAATCCAATATAATTTAGCTAAGATTAACAAATCAAAAGAAAAAATATATACTTGAATAAAGGAACTTATAATGCTGTCAACTGAAGGAGGTCTTTGGAATTTGCTGGCAATTTTGTTTTGAAGAGCAGGAACTACAGGAGAAGGCTGTCTCAAGTGCTGAAACAAAGAAACAAAAATAAATATGTACACATACACACACGTACGTATATGTATATATACACATATACACTAATACTTAACAAAACCATCTAAAAAGTGCAAAATGTTATTGCTTTTATTTAGTAAACTACACATAAACAGATTTAGATATCCTTATTAAAAATATGATTCAGATCAGGATAAAAAAGTTCAATGAACTTAAGTAAAGCAATGGCATACACAACATCAGAAAAGCAACAAAAACAAAAAATGCATATATATAGCCAAAGCAAAAGAATCATCTTGATAATAAAACAAAATCCCTTTGCTGGAAAATAAATAGATCAACTGAAATCTAGTTCTCTTGTCACCAAGAGCTATAGATGTGGGAATTTTCTAGATCACAATAGAGTTCTATGTGTCTATATGAAAATAAAACAATATCAGTTTACAGTGTAATAAAGCTAATAGTTCCCAACTTCACATTAAAATTAAAATGCTAAAAACTCCCAATAAAATGCAATAATAATTATCTGGGTAAAAAAGCTCTCATGTGGATGTTACATTGCTCATTTTTGAACAGTAAAAAATGAAATGTTATTTTGCTGGACTTTGATAAAATTAAAATATATGAAAGAAAAAAAAATTTTTTAAACTTCTAGGTGACCACAGCAAAATTATAGACAATATAAACTTTCTAAAGAACAGCAGAGTATGAAGCAAACAAAGCATAGTCCACATAATAAGAAAACAAGTAACTATTATAGAAGTAAAACAGTTATATCCAATTAATATGATCAACTATATCGGTTATGATAAAGAAAAGAATGTAGATATCCTTACCTAAAAGATGATAACTCTCAAATTAGGGTAAAAAACAAATTTAAAAAACTAAGTAAATATACAAGCTAAAAAAAATGTGACAAGAACTAAAAGAATAGACAAAAATACATACCAGGCATATGCAAATGGCAGCTAAGAAATGGCAGCTAGCAATGATAACTTTAGAATTAAGGGCAAAAAGCATTAAATGAATCAAAGCTGGTTTAAAACTCTATGGTACTTCACAATTAATTTTACCAGTCATAAAATTATATATTCCTAAGAAATAGTAATTTCCTTAAACCTAATAAGAAACTGGCAGAAACATAATTGTAGGAAGCTAACAAATCTCATCCTCAAATAATAAATACGATATCTATTAAATATAAAATATTCTGATGTCCATTCAATTTTGTTTTAAACCTAACACTGCTCTAATAAACTTTATTAAAAAAAATATGATACTTGAATAATATACTTTAAAAGGCTGAACAAATATCCAGCTTTAAACTCTAATAAAGACTATTGCCTAATATTTCTAGAACCCTGAAAATAAAACAAAACAAAAATATAAATCTTATTTATGAATTCTCTCAGTTCTAACAAATTCAAATTATAAATTCTTGCTATTTCTATTACCATAAAATCCTGGGATGAGAAATCAAATTGTGTATTTAAACCAATTAAAAATGGCTCAAGTTATCTATAGTAGGTTACACAGTGGACAGTGTACCAAACCACATCATAAATACACCAGAGGATCCTACTGGTAAAAAGTGACCTTTTTATCAATCCTGCTTTAAAAAAATGATGTTTGTGTAAATCTAAATTTCTCAAAACAATTTTCTTAAGTTAAATTGGGCCAAACCCACAAGACATAAAGGGTCTTTCAATGTGTGGTCCACAGGCTGACCACTTCCAAACCCCTAAGGATGCCAGTAAAAATGTGGGTTCCCAGATAGCCCTCAGACTCAGTACATCAAACACTTTGCAGATAAGACCCAGAAACATGCATTTTTAACACGTGCCTGTGACAGTCACACAGACTGTTAAACACAGCTCTGGGACAGGAGTGCAAGTGTACAGAGAGGAGAGCTCTGTGCAATGACTTGGATGCACGTGCCCAGCAGTGGACATGAAGCCCCATCTCAGGCATGGATGTCAGACCAGGCTATGCTGAGCCAGTGGTTTTTCTTTAACTTCCCATCCATCGTGGACAAATGTGTAAAACAGTCAGAAGAATTACTAGATAAATGAAAAATTTAAAAGGACATTATGCAATTCAAGCCCAGCTTTTGTATTTGCAGAGTCAACAGACATAAAATCACTTTGACAAGTTACCACATAAGTTTCTACTTATTCTCAATTTCTGTCCTGTCCCTGTAGAGAACGGTGCAAGGGTGCTGGCCCATGGCCACAGGCACGGAGCCAGATGGCTAATTAACCCACTGCGTTCACTGAGGGACAGCAACAGAACACAGTGACGTCATCTTGTATAGCAGGTCCAGAGTGCCTCCCCACCCCCCTGTGCTTTCTCCCTCATGGTACCAACTCCCAGACTGTTGTGGAGAAAGTAGGTTCAACTACGCTTTACCCGACCTCGTTGGAGACTGACCCTTGATTCTGGCCCAGGTACATTCTCTCTTTCATAGTAGTGCTGAAGCTGCAAGTTATGTTTTTCCTCTTCTTCTTTCTTCTTTCTTTCTGCTTCTTTTCGTCTTTCTTCAGCTAACCGAATAAGCTCCTCATTTTTTAGCCTTTGCTTTAAAATAAAGAGAAAAATATATATACTCCACACTTACATTCTCTAGTCTATTTAAAAATATGCTGCCTTATTTGTGTGAAATGAAGAAGCAAAACTGAAGATATAGTTGTTCTTTAACATAAACTGTCTGCTTAACAATAAATTAGGCAGCTTTTATAACATCCTTAGCATAAACTATTTATTAACTTAAAAATGTCATCATTTATCTCTTTTCTTCACTTAGTTTTTTCACTTTAATAAAATAATATCCAGTGAATGGGTACTGAACTGGTAATTTTCTAAATGTGCCTCAAGACTGGTCTCCTCTGTAAGTAATAAACACCTTTTCAAGTCAAAATAAAAATTTCACTTTCAGACTAAGTAAAAGCGAATAGGAAAAAAGTTCACCTCCTCCTCTTTCTCCCTTTTTTTTTCCTGTTCCTCTTCATATTCTTGCTGGATTCGTGCCCTCTGTTCTGCCAGCCGTTTTTCTTCTTTTTCTTCTGCAATCCTCAGTCTCTCTCGCTCTGCTTCCTCTCTTTGTTTCTTTTCCTCAATCTAAAGAATTAAACCTAGTTATTTCTTTGTAAACTACTGAAAAGTTAGAATGCTACTTAATTCTTCTGAGTATTCTATAAATCCAACATTTTTATTCTTTTTTGAAAGTAAAAATAAGTTCCCAAATATTTCAGTTTCCTGTGCTTTATTAGGGAGGTTACATGAGGTAATGTCATGAGTAAAATGCAGCGTTATGAGCTGTAAGTAAAATTCCAGCTCCACCAACTTCTTATAGGCTGTGTGACCTTAGGAAACTTTCTTGGTCAGTTTTCTCATCTGGTAAAAAGAATGAATAATGACTACATCTCAAAGGATGCTCAAAGAGATGAAATGAAAAAGATATGTAACAACCATAAAAGTTCCTCCTTGCTAGAAGGTAGTCAGAAAATAATTCATGACTGTATTGTCCTGTAACGTTGCTACTGTCTCAAAGTTTCTTGGCTTGATTAGTATCCCGAAACAACGGTAAAATAACATGTTAGCATTCCATCATTCTTCATGCCAAGAAGCCCTCCTCCAGGAACGTCCTTTCCTTTTTTCCTTATCTACTGGTAAGCTTTAAGGACCAAGAGGATTTTAGCCACAAGGATTCATAATTAAGTTTCATCTTGAAAGCCACCTAGAATGCACAATTCTGAATACTCTGTGGGAACATTCTGAGGCAGTCCAAGATCTGAAAGAAAGAGAACCCTAAGACAGAGTCTACATTCTCTGTGAATACAGTGAGGAAGAATGGCAGCATGGGTACCTGGTATTCATGACACTGGTTTAAAGGTACCAATAGGTTTTAGCTCTTAGGTATGATTTATCACCATTTCATATTATTTTTGTTGTTTTCATCTGCATTGTCTCCAGCTTCAAGATTGTTATATCAAATGCTGTCAATCTTTTGAGCAATTAGGAACTTTAATCTTATATGTAGCATGACTTCACATGCTAGGGCTTTGCACACATTGCTATTAAATATGCACAATTCTAACATTTAGTACTAAGCAGTGTGCACGTAATGGCTTCTTCAAGTATAATATACCTAAAGGAAACATCAGTTACGATCTATACAACAAAATCTCACATTTTACATTCAGTTTCTTCTTCTTCCTATTCCATGAAAAAAGAAATCACAAATACAGAGTCACTTCTCCATTAAAGGTCACAATTATAACTGGATCACACACCTAATGAATCCACAGAAATGCCATTCTAACAGAAATGCTACACAGCAGTTCAACAGAAAGAAGAAAGCTATCTTCTTGGCAAGTGGTTTTCAAACTGTGTGATACAAAAGTGCTTTGGGATTTTGCAAATATTTTACTGAATGGATTATTTGTAAAGCTCTCATTTAAAATGTTGCCTACATACTCACATGTGTTATTTACTACCCTGTGACCACGCAATGGCTTCTGCTTCAGGAACAAACTAATGGTACACTTACCTGCACACATGTGGCCAAGGCTTCTCTTGCATCTTTGAGCATAGATTTGAACATTTTATAACATTCCCTTTAACACTTAAGTTTGGAGATATTTCTCACCTACACTATATCATTGGTAGTAATACCACTGAGCTATTATATATTTTCTTAGAATTCTGTGCTAGATATTGTTTGGGTTAAGCAGAGGGGGTCAGGGTGCTGAAGAAAAGAGGCAGATCGCCGTTCACTAGCAGTCCACACAGGCACACTGAGGGTTCACAGGGTGGGGGAACCGAAAGCTGAGCTCACTGTGACACTGATATAGCCAAAGCTCCCTCTCTCACCAGTGGTCTTTTCCAGAGGGAGAGAATTCCAGGAGCTCCCTAGAAACAGAAGTCCTGTACCTACAGATGTGATACTTAAAGTCAGGAGACTTGAGTGCAAGCACTGGCCTCAGGATTTGCTAGCTCTGCCACCACGGACAAGCCCTTAGCCTAGTTTAGTAACACGTCACAAAAGAAAACAATACCTTCCTCAGAGATTGTTGAGGTTTAATAAGATACTTCATGTGAAAGTATCTTATAAACAATAACAAACTATACAATAATTGCAAGATTTTATTTGCTTCCTAGATCCTACCCTAGATCACACCAACACTTGCTAATTAAGTACAATGGGAGCTATTAAGCTTTCATTATGGGCAAAAGACCACAGGGTCTTTCAAGTTCAAAAGGTGTCACTATGACCCTCAAACTGCTGCCATCTGACTTCTGTAGCCAATACCCTTGGGACCTGATGCTACTCTCTTACACTCGATGTCTCTATTCATTCTGCTGATCCTTAGAAAGGTCCTTCCCTCTGTTTGCACTGTCACTCTTGTAAAGAGCCCTATTTCCTATGTTTCAAATCCTCCAACAATATTCGAACACTAACACCAGACCAATCCTCCACAAGACTGCATCTATTATGTCACTGCCTTACGTCAGCGTCCACAACAATCAGGATAAGAAAGATGACATGCTCGAGCAGAATCTCTTTAAGAGAAATTTAAGACACTGGGATTATACTGGGTAGCTTTAAATGTAGGACTAGGGAATTTAGATAATTCTTGTAGAAACGAAAAGCTATTACCCAGTTTTGAGGGAAAAAGAGTAACATAAAGTTATATCAAAGAAAGATTAACCAGGCCACAAGATTAATCTGACACTGGGGTTTAAGTGTGGGTGGGAGGGACGGTAAGGAGAGAAGAAACTGAGTCTCTCCAGCGCTCATCTCCCCATCTCAGACTCCCTCCCTGGTGATTGCACTGAGGTGGCCACGGTACAGGAGCTCAGTAAATACCAGATGCTCAAGTGTCTTCCTCTGGGCACTCCTACTATTTTAAGTGCTATTTGTTTACATAAATAAATGTGGTAAATAATTGTAAAATGTGTTATATCTAATTTTTATTTATTTATAGTCTATACCGAGTCAAGAACATCAAATCTTTTGGGTAAAAAACTATTCATTTTCTACTAACACATAAGCATCTAGAAAGACCAATTCTATAACAATTGGTGAATATTTTAAACCTTTCCGTTTTAAGAAATTTCAGCATTAACAATAATAATTTAGTTTACAAAAGATTGAGTCAACTAGTATACCTGTCTCCTGAATCCTTTTTCAGATATGTGATAATTTTAGTACTACTTGTATCTGATATAAATTAGACATTGTAGGTAACTGTATGGCATTTTAAAATTTATTCTTTATCTGATGTATAAAAATCTTTGCAAGTTTAGTTTATTAAAACTCTTACGAAACTTTGAAACTATGGTCAATTAAGTATTTCACCTGAAAACGAAGAAAATTCTTGTATAATTCTTGCTGTTTAATTTGAAGTTCAGTTGGAGGCTCACCAAATATATTTCCCCGAGCAAAAGGAGAGCTCTGTGTCTGTACACAACCTTGAAAGAGAAATATTACAAAAAAAAATACCATTAGCCAAAGTTTAAAAAATGTAAATGCTAAAAATGAATGGTTGCTACTAAATTCATAATCTGAAAAATGTGCTAAATCTGGAAGTCCAGAGGCTACAATCAGAAAAGGGTGGCTGAGATTATAAGCTGAAAGCCAAGTGAAAAATAATGGAAGAAAAATGGTGAAACTAAAATAAATAGCTGAAAAATCATAACATATCTACATCTGAAAGACACCAAGAAAACATAAAAGTGAATAACCCAAACAACTCTAATTACAGCAAAGGCTTTGAAGTTTATATATAGAAAAAAAGTGCATGTTTAAGTTCTTATGAATGTAAATATTCATTTCTTAAGACTACTGCTTATATATTAAAATGTATTATGTATGTAAAAAATTAACAAACTTGTCTTAAAAAATCATTAATTCCAATGTCTTCCATCCATGGCTAAAGCAACAGATAAGAAAGTCAGCTCTAAAAACATTTTTTTTAATAAATATAACTTTTCATCATTGCAATAACTTTTTAAAAAAAATCTACTGTGTTGAAGGGATATAAACATAGTAACATTATCTACTGCCTATTAGTATCACACATTCTGAGAAAGGAAAAAAATAATTTCATAAAATTTCAACTTGAAAAATAACTCTACCCCAGGAATCTCTTTAAATGCAGAAAGAAAAAAAATATTTAAATTTAAGCCTCATATAATTTTTTATATTATTTTTTATTTACTGACTCATTCTTTATACCATTCACCTAAAGCATTTATTTCTCTCACCCATGTAGTTTGTGTAGGCTGAATGCTCTGCAGTTTAGATGCCATTAAATACCTCTGTATTTAAATTTTTTAATGCTTATCTGAATAGGCCAGCAGAAAGCCAAATCAATACTTACATTAAAACTTTATACTATGGTAGAAAAGCTGATTAGCAAAACAAAACTAAATTGTATGTTTCACTTTAATGATCATTGAAATTCTAAGCCTTTGGGGCAATTAGAGAAGAAATATTAGAGACAGACAAGTTCTTCTAAAAACATATCAATTATAAAATAAAACTGCAGGGAAACTGTTGCTTTATACAAAGAAAATGAAAATGTATCTAGGCAGCATAATAAGCCAAAAAAAAATTTTTTTAGCCAAATTAGTATGGACTTTATAAACATGATTCTTCTTCCAAAAACCAGGGATAAAAAAAAAGAGCATTAAGAAGGACTTAATGAGGACAGAACATTAAAACGAACCTTAAGCACACATTATAGTGCCCAATTTTCAGACACATGAGTTCCCTAAGGCCTTTAAATGCCACATATGTATGTGTATGTGTGTACACACAGAATATACACACAAACATATACACATGTGTATACATACACACCCATATATATTTATGTGGTGGCATAGCAACAAATTAAGTGACTTTGAATAAGTTTTTATATTCAGGAAGTCTACTTTATCTTAATTCTTAGGGGATGAAAGTTAATTAGGGAATTTCGATGCACGCAAAAAGGAGGAAACCGTGGCAGTACGCAGAAAGGCTACAGACAAATTCTGCTGAGCATATCCAATCATCAAGTTTGTGCTCATTCTTGAGAAGGAGTTTTTATTTTTCCAGGGCTCTGCTCAGTAAGCAGAGCTAAATGCCTAAAAATGTTTTTACTCAGACAAAGTTCTAGGCTAAGACAACTACAAACAATACCGGGCGTGGAAAGTAAGTTAGAGAAGAGGTCAGTAGCACGGAAATCTCAATATAGGTTACTAGAAGAAAAAGCAGATGAAGAAAAAAAGTAATGATAATCATAAAGAAGCCAAAATGCTCTCTTCATAGCAATAAAAGGTGTTTAGATGCTTCAATTGCATGCTGAATTATTACAGACTAAGAGTGATACCCCAATTAGTAACTTCATCAAAACCTTACAGCTCCAAAAATCAAAAGTGTATCCACTGAGTAAAAATCTATTGTGGATCAACATAAGAAAACATTTTCTGGTAACTAGTAATCAAAAATGGTACAGGTTGCCTATGGCAACAACAACCCACCTATCTCCTGAAGTGTTCAAAAGGCTGCAGAGTAGTGCTACCATCAAAGGCTTGAAAGATGCAAGGCTAGGGATTCTAATTATGGTTTCTCATTACATCTGCCTGTTTGGCCAACAAGCCATAAGAGTTAAAAATAAAAAAGTAAGTTTTTTAAAGTTAGAGCTATTTTAGAGGACTTCCTAATGTAAAAATTCTTTTCTAGCCTAAAATCAAAACTTTTCTGTAAGTATGAAAGTAGTATTTGTAATAAATACATGGTTACTTTTATAGACATCAATTTCTGTTGATTTTTAAATATGTAACATTTTTATATATACTTGATAAAGAAAGATGACAATTTTTCCTGGCAAGTTATAAAAAAAAAATTATTAATTTTCAATTTATAGAACTTTTAATTGAAGTTGCTTAATAGCAAATCAAAGATATTTGCTTAAGAAAGGGGGATGTGACCACATATCAAATCAAACTTTTAATTATTTCATTTCTTTGTACATTGTGGTTTTAATGAGGGACGGCAAATGATTATAGAACAAGCAAAAATAAATTTCATTGTACAATTTATCATATCACACCTGATACCTCTCATTAATTCAAACAGTTATGGGTATAAGAAGCAAACTGTGTATGTGTAAAAAGACAATCTGATTTTCAGCAATGTCTTCCCACCAGCAAAATGAAAATGTTATCAGGAGCTAAAATATATATCAGCAAGCTACAAAGCTTGAGAGAAAATAGTTTTAAGAAGCAAACTATATTTCCCTATTCATATTTTTCAAAATACCTATGCAGAAAAAATATTGTAAACAGCACGAATAACATGTTATGCTTCAGAATAACCAAATTCTCAAAATTACAGTAAGACTGTCAGAGAACAGAAGAGAAATGTTAAATGAATAACTTTAGAAATGTAAAAGAAAAAAAAGAATGTAATTAAAAACCTGAGTTTTTATTTGTAGAATCTTCTAGGTTCTCAGCATTTGAAGTGGCTAAATTTTGGTCTAGAGTTACAACAGCCCTTTTATCTTCATATGTTCTTGCATCTGGGTTATGGTAGGCATCTACATTTTGTCTGTGCATCCTATTCAAATCAGCTGAGAGGGAAAAATAAGCCATTTACTTCAATAAACACATTTCTATAATTACTATGCTTAATATATTTTCTTAAAGTAAAGAATCTGAGAGAAAAACAATAGAACAGAGCTGGAATAATTCAATGACATCTTGGTGCCCTGAAAAAGGAAACAAAATTACTAAAACATAAGGTTAAAAAAACAACTTTATATAATAAACTCAAAATCGGTAGAGAATTTAGAATCTACAAATCTTTGAGAACCCATAAAAACCATATTTATATCTATTTCGGAATATGGAATCTCTTTAACATACAAAAATACAGCAACAACTCAAAACAAGTCATAGTGAAATTTACCCAACATCATTAGTGTTTCTAAAGAAAAAATATAATCACGTGGAGTTTTAAAATACATGCACAAATTCTTTGACAATTCTCCCTTAAAAGATGGAGCTTCATCCCTCCTCCCCTTGAGTGTGGACCAGAGTTTGTAGCTAACTCTTACAAACAGCATATTGCAGAATGATGATATACAACTTCTGAGGCTACTTCATAAGACGTGTTGTTTCCACGTCACTTGATCTATTGCATCACTCACTCTGAACAAAGCCAGCTATCCTATTACGAGGACACTGAGGAGCCCTATGGAGAGGTTCATGTGACCAAAAATTGAGGCCTCCTAAGCCATCTTGAAAATGGACTCCAGTCCCAGTCGAGCCTTCAAATGACCAGAGCCTACATCCTGACATCTTGGACTGCAACCTCAAGAGCGATCTTGAGACAGAACCACCCAGCTAAACTATACAAATTATTGACCCGCACAACTGCAAGATAATAAATGTTCTTATTTTTAAAACACTACATGTTAGAGTAATCACTTATACAGCAATAGACATCACACACACGGCAACAATCTGAGTATGTAGGACTAGGTCAAACAACCAGTCAATCTTCAAAACAGACATGAGTGATTGAAGAACTCAGAAGTTTTAACAAACAAAAAGCAGTTCTCCATGAACAACTTGGATAATATGGCAGCAGTGAAAGCAAACTTAAACCTGGATATAAGTATTTATTAGGAAGTCTAGTATATTCGAGGATGTATTCTGAACATGAATCACAATCAGAATACCAGATAGAAATGGCAAATGACATGTGAATGTTACCAAGGAGAATGAGAGTTCAAAATCAAGACAGGTTGAACTCAGACACCAAGTAGGATGGGTGGGGAAAGCATAATGAAACAGGACAAGGTGAGAAACAAGGATGTTCTGGCAACACTGAAGTGGTCCAGCTTGTCTAGGGCACAAAATACACGGAATAGAGCAGTGAGAAATAAGACTGGAAATTGCAGATTGGATGCCTATTCTGGAATATTCTAAAACACAAGCTGATGATTCTCAGTTCTATTCTGCAGATGGTAGTGGAGATCATTCTGGTAGTTACAGAAGCTAATAATAATGGCAGCTAACATTTCATAGTCACTATTTTTATATTCTATACAATAACCTTTATAATAACCTATATGATTATACTACTTTTGCCCCAGTGTTATAGATGACAAAATGAAACTAAATTAATGTGCTCAAAGACCACAAGATCAATAAGTGGCAGAAGAATGTGAACTCAGATAGTGACATTCCAGAGCCCCAAATAATTTTGAGTATGGAACAATACAACTGGTTGTACATTTGACACATACAGCTTAGATGTGAAAAACAAAGAAGAATGAAGAAGTTATAGGAAATGGCAAGAACCTGGCAAGACATAATAAATCTCAATTATGATGCAGTTTATTAACCAACTCAATATGGCAAATCAAAAGAACTCTGCACTTCTTAGTTTGAATGATCAAAATTATGAAGCATTTACAGGAAGAGAGGAGCTGAATTTACAAAGTGAAGTTTGATTTTGCATGCTAGGTCTACATAATCCATCAAATGTCAGGTGCAGAGACGCAAAAGACAGCCTGGAAATGAAGTAGTTTTAAAAGTGGTCAGGGGCAAAGAAAGAGATGTGAAGACCATCCATGGAGTAGGCCTAAAGAGAAACACAGGGGTAGGAGAGATGAGGTGGGAGAGAATGAATGGGGAGGAAGAGCATATCAACTCAAGAAACACCCAGTATGAGAAGACAGTCCTCAAATAAAGATCATGTTTACGGACCTAGAAGCGTTTAACGTGGTTCATAATACACATATCTAATAATTGTCAGCTGAAGAAGGGACAGCCTCTGAGAGAGTGCACAGGACTTAAAGGAAGGAAAGAACTATCAACCCAGTTCAAAGAGGATAAGGGCATTTACACTGGAAATCAGGACATCAATCATTTTGGAAAATGTAGCATCAGCAGGGCAATGAGCTAGAAGCTATATCATGGAATATGAAGTACTAACAGGGTGGTAAGACTGTAACAACAAGCAGAGTACTTTTTAATGTATTTTATATGATAAAAGAGGTATAACAAGGACAAGAGCAGAGTTCTGTCTGTGTTTAAGAATACAAGTAACCCAAGTATGTTCAGAGGTGGAAGGGAAGAAATGAATAGAAAACTGAAAATGCATGAGAGAAGAGACTGGGTGAAATCACAGAGAAAAGCCGATTACAAGAAAATTACCCAGTGCCAAGGACTAGTAAAGCAAGAACTAGCCTAGGTGTTCCAGAAATCATCACCAAACCCTGAGATCTATCTGAATTTGGGAGGGAAATAAAAATAGATGACAGGGAAAGTTGAAGTTATTGACTACTAACTGTAGTCCCTAAAGTCACAGAAATGAAACCAATTTAACTCAAATAGGAAATCAATCATTTCATTGTCATCCACTTCACTAGAACAGCATAAGACCAGACTATATAAATGAGAATCACTATGAATGTTACATACAGTATTCTTCCATTTTCTACTATAAGAGTGCAGTACATCGCACGCTCTCCTTCCAGATGATACCCACAGCTGCAACTCTGCTGCCAACCTAGTGAATGTTTAGGGAATAAAATCTCATTTTGATATTCACCTGCACAAATAATAAATTAAGATATAAATACCCCATAAGAAAACAAACAATATGATAGGCTTCAAAATCAGTAACATGTTATAATTTAAAGTTCTGATTGCACGTGGTCCTCGCACTTAGAATAGTCAATGTATTTATATAAAAAGAAAATTAATTTCAGTGAAGTACATAATTATTAGGATTTAAGGCTATCAGATTCAGCAATCAAAATAAATCTATATTGATTTTTACTGGAAAAAAGGAACTAAGGAATTAGAAATTAATTTGTCAATCAATTTGTCACTCTATTTTTTCATGAGATAGTATAATAACAGGTTTGAAATAGGCTAAAAATGAAAATATAAAAGGCACTTTGGTCAAGAATGTAACTTTCCAACTGCACAAAGATGTCACTAAAAGGGGATTTTATTTCTAATGTAAATCATGTTTAGTATAAAATTGGTATTAGAAAAAAATTCTACAACAAATAGAATTACCAAAAAAAAGTCACAGATTGACAAGTAGAAAAAATAATTCTACTCCCTGAACAACTTATCAAACCAAGGATAAATTATATGATATCTATAGGTAAAAAATACATAAACAGTACTTTATTTTTTCATTCTTTAATTTATAATCTTTATTTTTTTCAGTAAACAAATGAATATTTTGGTATTAAAATTAACTTTAAAAATTATTTGCTTTTTATGCAGGTAGAAAATACAGAACATTTTAAAGAAAATGACTAAGTTACATTAACTATTAATATAGGGCCACTAATTATTCAGCAATCCATGGCTGACATACCAATTCACTTACATTGAGTCAATTAAGAGGGCTAAAGAATATTTCCAGCTCTGGTACTACACATTTAAAAGTTTACTCAATTTAAAATAGAGACATCTACTTTTAGAAATCAGTCTCTAAAACAAATAAAATAATCTAAATGATGACTCATAAAATAAATCTCATAAATATTTAAAACTGAAATAACAAAAAGTATAGTCTCTAAACAAAACAGAATATACACTAGAAGTGAATAAAAGAAAACTATCTGGAAAATGCCTAGATATTTACAATTTTAAAAACTCACTTTAAATAATCAAGTCAAAGAAAAATCACAAAAAAGATTAGAAAATTGGATAAAAATGAAAATACAACATTTTGAATTTGTGAGGCACAGTTAAAACAGTACCCACAGGGAAATCTGTACTTTTTAAATACATTTATCATAAAATAATAATAATAATGTCTCAAGTTATAATCTAAGTTTCCACATTAAGAAATTAAAAAGAAGATTAAGCACAAAACAAACCAAAGAAAATAGTAAAGAGCAGAAATTAGTAAAACAGAAAAAAAAACGAGAAAAACCAATGAAAATAATAGCTGGTTCTATGAAAAGATCTATAAAATAAATAAATATCTGACAAACTATTTAAGAAACAAAGAGAATATACAAATTATAAGTATCAGGAATGAAAAAGGAGCCATCATTGTAGATCTTATAGACATTAAATATTAACTTATCTCAATAAATTTAAAAACAGATGCAATTAGTAAACTCTTTGAATGACTCAAAACACCAAAGTTCACACAAGAAAAAATAAATTGAATATCTATTTACTAAAGAAACTGAATTCATGGTTCAAAACCTTCCCAAAGAAGATTCTCAGCCCAGATGGCTTTGTTCGTGAATTCAACCAATAGTAGAGGAAACTTCCCAACTTGTGCTGTGAGGCCAGCATTATCCTGATGCCCGAATCAGACAACATGGTAAGGGAAGAAAAGCAACAGCCATGCCACCATGAATGCACCCAATCCTGTCTGATCTCGGAAGCTAAGCAGGGTCGGGCCTGGTTAGTACTTGGATGGGAGACCACCTAGGAAGACCAGGTGCTGTAAGTATTTAAAAAAAAAGAGAGAAGAAAAACAGACAAATATCCTTATGATCCAAGATACAAAAATCTCTAGCAAAATATTAGCAAATCAAATTCTACAACACATAAAAAAGACAAGACTATTTGACTAAAAAGGGTTTATGCCAGATGAAAAACTGGTTCAAGATTCAAAAAAACTCAATATAATCCGCCATACAGCAATGGAGTAAAAAGACAAGATTATCCTTTCAAAAGATGTAGAAAAGCACTTGACAAAATCCTATACATATTCATGATGAAAACTCAGCAGGAATAGAAGAGAACATCCTAGACCCAATGTAAAAAAAAAAAAAAGTATATATATATATATATATATATATATATATATAGATAGATAGATAGATATATAGATATATATAGATATATATAGATATATATAGATATATATATAGATAGATAGATATAGATATAGATATATCTACAGAAACTTTACAGGTACATTACACTAAATGGGAAAGACTGAATGCTTTCTACCTAAAATCATGTACAAGACAAAGTTATCTGCTCTATTTATTTTCAAACATTGTACAGGAGTTCCTAATCAGTGAGAAAGGCAAATAAGAAAAGCATTCTGACTAAAAAGAAGTAAAACTGTTTGCAAATAACATGACCATCTACATTAAAAAATCTCAAAGCATATACAAAAAAACCTACTGAAACTCATGAGTTCAAAAGGGCAATATACAAAAATCAACTGTTTCCATAAATTAGTCATGAACAAATTGATATATATTTTTAATGTATCATTTAAAATAGCATCAAAATACGTGAAACAGGGATGCA
This sequence comes from Cynopterus sphinx, assembly GCA_030015415.1. Lineage (NCBI taxonomy): Eukaryota > Metazoa > Chordata > Mammalia > Chiroptera > Pteropodidae > Cynopterus > Cynopterus sphinx. The sequence continues at coordinate 45,649,835 of CM057389.1, read as the reverse complement.
ATTAACATAAGACCTGAAAAGAGAAGTTAACTGAAAGTAATAAGTAGATAGATAGATATTCCACATTCATGGATCAAAAGACTCAATACTGCCAACTGTTCCAAAATTGATGCTACCCCAATGACAATCCCACAAAAACTTTCTGTTGAGGTTGAGAAGAAATATCTCTACACATTTAATAGAATGCCTAAAATTTTAAAGTTGAACAATTTCAAGTGCTGATAAGGATTCAGAGCAATTGAAACCTCGTGCTTTGCTGGTGGGAATGTGAAACGCCACAACCACTTTGAAAAAAGGTCTGCAAGTTTCTTACAAAGTTAACATGTACTTACTATATGTCTCAGCAACTCCATTCCTAGGCTTTTACCCAAAGGAAATGAAAACTTATGTCCACATGAAGACCTAGAAGTGAATCTTTACAACTTTATTCATAATAGCCTTAAACTGTAAAAAACACAAATGTCCGGATAAACAACGATGGTACCTCCACACAATAAAATACTATTCACTGATAAAAAAAATAATAATAATCTACTGGCATATACAAGGATAAAGCTCAAAAACATTAAATGAGAGGAAAATGTCGATACAAAGGCGATGTTATCCTGAGTGCTGCTGAGAAACTGGCAGGAATATAGGACCAGATAATCTGTAAATGTTTTACATCTTGACTGTGGCAGTGGTTACTAGAATCAGTTGTTGAAACTCATTAAACAGTATACTTAAAAAAGTATATTTTATTATATGCAAATTGTCTCAATAAACAACATAAAAATACATCTAACTGGTGAAAATACAATACATAAAAGAAATACAAATATTTAACCAAATGTATGAAGAAATGCTTAATCTCACTATTCACCCATTAGAACTATAAGATACTTTTGCTATCTTTCAAATTACTTTTTTTTCTCTTGGTGTACAGTTTCTTAAAATTTTAACATATGATAGATTCATGTATCATCACCATAATCAGATACAAAACAGTTCTAACACCCTAAAAAACTCTATCATGCTATCCTCTTTATATCTCTTTATAAAAGTTATATCTCATTAATCTCTTTATAAAAGTTATCTCTCTATATATCTCTTCTTTAGAAAAGTTATTCCTTCTCCCAGCCATAACCCCTGGCAATCACTGATTTGTTCTCCATCCCTGCAGTTTGGTCATTTTGAGAATGCACAAGGATGTAACCTTTAGAGAGGGCTTCTTTTACTCAGCATCATTCCTTTGAGAGTCTTCCAAGTTGCTTTGTGCAATGAGTTCATTCTTTTTTATTGCTGAGTAGTGTCCCATTGCATTAATGTACCAGTTTATCCATTCGCCCATTGAAAGACATTAGAACAGAATAAGCATTTTATGGGAACTTGAATAAGAAACTTTAATGAATAAAGACCAGAGAAAGGAACAGATTTTAAGTGTAGAGCAAATAACAAAAATGAGAGGCATTTAATACGACTGATGCTATGTTACAACTGCATGGGTAACAGATTTTGATATTTTATTAAAAAATTCTTTACCTTATAAAGATATCTTCCTTAGAGAGCTATGATAAGGGTGAACATTCAATTTAAATGAGTAATCAGAAAAGCCAGCATTTGAATTAAAGTTAGTCAATGGGATTATACGATTTTGGTCATCAGAAGAAGTAAAGCAGAAAACTGCTCCTTCACTATATAATTCAAATATAATAGGAAAATTCTGTTCCCTGCCTCTCTAAAATATAACAGCCACATACAAGACAAGCTGATATTCTTTACATGAGTTTACTTGTTTGCAAAATATCATTTAAAAATAGCTCCAGTGTATCTGATAATATGGTATACCTTATCTATCTCATGGCATGACTATAGCATTAAAAAGGCAAACTAAATATTACCGCAAAAATAAAAATTTTATAATAGTTTGCTCCATTCCCATTAGATAAAGGAATTCTAAAACAGTATTTTATAATTCAATAACCCACACTTATTCTAACACTTCAACCAACTAAAAAACATATGGAACACCATATCTGTAGTGTCTTAATTGGAAATAATCTTAGAAGCAAGCTAGAAAGTTCTAGGTACTTATCCTATTCCAGGGTTTCCCAAAGTTTCAGTCATTTAGGCACCTCCTTGATGGTAACTGGTATGTTTCTATCAATTAGCAATTTAAATTTACTGTGGTAAAGGCTGGCTAGATGCTGGTCAATCTCATGAGATCCTCCTGGGCATTAAGAAAGTGAAGCCTCCTAGCTCCCGTGCGGCTGAATTAGAACCTTGTAACTAGGTCTGAATCGCAGAACAAAGACGAACATGCTATTCCTCCACTCCTAGGCCAGGCCCCAACGAAATTCTCCACTTATTCTCCCACCCCTGGGCCCTGTCTGTGTAGCCAGAAGAGGAGGCCTCCAAAATGAGGACTGACACAACAGACGAAGCCGATTCCTGAGTCACCCCTTGGAAGAGAATCACCCGAACAGCCTCATAATGCGACATGCATGAGAAGTAACTTCTACTGCCTTGAGCCTTCAGCTATAGCACTTTTTGTTAAACAGCTAGAATACTACTACTTTAAAAGGAAACATAATAGTTCTATCCATAAATGGAAAACCAGTGTTTTTCTAATATATGTTCAAAGATACAACTTTTTAAATAAGAAATGTTTATGTTATCACCTAAAATCACATCATCTATAGAGAGTAAGCATCTTCAAAAACTATGAGGAAAATATTTATGGGGTGAAGATAGAAAAAGAGTTATCTCATTAATTTAAGTGGGCCTCAAATAGATTTCTTCTAAAAAGTCATCTTTAACAAAGAAACAAAGGCATGATACTTAAGAACTCTAATAACAGTATCCAAAAAAATCTTCTGAATCCATCATTCAACTATCTGTAGGATAATGTAAAACACCTAAACAACATGAAATCTACATTTTTACCATTATAATCAGTTTTTATGATTTATTTCTCATTTCTAATTCAACAATTTTCAAAAACAGTAACTTTGCTCTACTTTAATTCTCAGCTAAAAGCTAATCAGAAAGGATCCTACTGTATATAATGGGCTAGCTGTATGAAGCCTCTTTTCCAAGAGCTTGTTGTGTGATTTCTAGATCAAACATTTCTGAAAGATAAATCAATTTGATTCTGCAATCTGCCAGCAAAATTCTGAGATTGTCTTTATTTTTCAAAGGGTCCTTGCAATGAGCAAGTATGTGATATACATAAATTAAACACAACATCCCTTGCCGCACTATTCCACATCAGTTATTTTAAAGCTACACGAAACAAAGTTTAAAAAAAAATTATAGTAAGAGTTTTATGATTTTTACTAGGAAACTTTTTAAAATTCTCAGTACAAGTTTGGGTAAAAACTTACCAAATAACATGAGCTTTTCTCTGCAACTGAGTTATTATCACCAGAGGATGGACAGTTTGTAGTAAAAACAAGCACTCTGAAGGAGAACCCGTTATCATATTCATTACCAAATGACCTCTTTTGCAGTAAGCTACATAAAAAGAGACCTTGCTTTGCAGGCTATGATTCTGAAACCCTTCTTCCTACTCCCATTATTTCTGAAAGTTAAAAAAAAGTTTCTTTTAAAAACAAACCCATGGATATAACATACTTATCAGGTTTCCCTGGGCGTCCCTGAGAGGGGCTCCACCTCCACCTTTTCCCCAGGGGTTGTAGCTTCTCATTTCAGCTTCCAGCTTCGCTTCATAGTCTTCCTTTTCCTCACGTTCTTTCTTCCTTCTTTCTTCTCTTTCCCGAATCTTGACAGCATAAAAAACATTCACAGTAAGTGCTGACAAGTATTGTGATATAAAAAATTAGTGTTAATATCAGACTTTATTTTTCTTATTAGAGAAAAAAATGAGTTTTTTTCAGTATGCTTCACTATAAAATTTAAAATCACAAATACATGTAACACCCAATTTTAAAACACTTTGATGGTAGGAGTATATGGCTGCAGTTCCCTCACATGATGCCACTAGAGTCCCTTCCAGCCATGATGCCACTTTCGGCTAAGCCAACTCCTCCCTCCCACCCCCATTGTCTGCTTGAGCCATTCCCTCCCTAACCTCCCCAGTTTTATAGGGACCAAAAGCATCTCCCTACTTTCCTTTATCATCTATATTTCATGGGACCTGGCCAGCCACAAACTATTCCCCACTCCTCACCAGAACTACTCTACCCTGGGCAAACCCCAGTCCCAGGATTCTTGGAGACAGAAAATTCAAAGCTCTTAGGGGAATACCAGGCTACCTAAAGTACAACTTTAAGCAAGCACACAAAACAAAGTCTTATCATCAAGTGCAGGTACAGGCTTGTTCTCTAGAGACATACAGATAGGCAATGAACTAGTACCTATATTTTCAAAAGTTATTTTTGAAATTATAACCAAATATATGGAAAACATAGCAACCACTCCAGCAAGGCCAAGGAAGTCATCATGTACACAAGATAAATTCTAGACTTAGAAAATCTAGTTTTTTTGGTGGTGTTAATATGCTTATTTCAAACAGATAAACTCAGTCTTTTATTCTACAGAATACTAACATATAAAAAATAATGTTGGTAATTCTATACCTTTAAAAAAATCCATCTTTCAGGAGGTTGCACATGTTTAAAAAAAATGAACAAAAGAAGCTTTAGAAGAAATCTATGTGAAACTTGATAGAAAAGTACTACCTCAGGTGGACAGGAGTCCTAGGGTCTTCTCAGAGGTGTGGGCATTCCCTGCCAAACCACACATTTTACTTTAGGAAATTCTCTTCAAACACTGCAAACTACACAGACCCATTATTCTCTTCCCTAAAAGTGTCCTACCTCTTTCTGCCCCTATCTCAGTTCACTGCTTCATTATTCTCCTAGATTACAACACTTAGAATCACCTTCAAGCCCTTTTTCATCCCCTAGATCTGAGTCCTATCACTGAAACCCCAGAACTGTCTCTTGGATATCCTTCCCATCTCCCATCACCCCCCAAAAAAGTTTCTCTGCCACATTTCTTTTCCAGTTGTCTACATCACAACCAGATTATCTTCCTGAAAGCCAAATGCATAACGTGCAGTTCAAATATCCACAACCAGGTGAAGCCCTCCTAACAGCCGAGGCAAGTATTCTCCCTATCCTGCACTTCCAACAGCATGCTAGTCTACCTGCATCAAACCTGTCATAATGAAGTATAAGTAACAGGTATCTTTATTTCTCCTCTGCCATACTCCCAAGTCTAACACACAAAAGGAATCAACAAATGAATGAACAAATGAATGAATGAATCAGTAATGAATACCTGCTGCTGCAAAGCTTGCTGATAAGACTGAAGTGACTGTTTTGAAGGCTTTGGTTTATCCTCAAAAAACAAGCCAGAATTTACTGCTCGATCACTTGTAATTTTCAATTCATTCTGTCCAACCGTGTTCCTACATCAAATACACAATTAATGATTTGAATCCATCTATGAAGCAATAAGACAATGTAACACTCCTTTGAAATAGCAAAGTGTATAAGTGATACATTTAAAAGTAGGGAGGGATTTCTCTGTAGGCCAGAGAGAAAATCTGAAGTAAAGGACCCTCCCTAAATTCTTTCCCGTCTCTGCTTTCATAATCCACAGCACTCAAATGTACAGGATCTATTTCTTGACCTAGGTGGTAGTTACATGGAAATGAAAATGCTTTGTGGTAATTTATCAAGCAATAGACACATGACTTATGCACTTTTCTGAATCCATAGTAATAATACAATGGAAGTCTCTCAAATAATATAACTAGTAACTTACTTAAGTATACTCTAATATCAAGTAATAGCTTCTTAGCCATTTCAAGAATAAAACAATATAACTATAATAAAAAAGTCTGACTGTCCCAAATAAGTTTTGAAAAACATATAAGCAATCAAAAAATTAAAAATGCAAAACATTATCATGGTTATATAAATTTAATGCAATTAAGTGCTATTTGTCTTAAATACAACATGTTAAAGTACAGGAATGCAATGACTTTGAAGAAAATAATACATTTAAAAAACCTGCATTGTAAAAGGTAAGCATTAGTTTTATAATAAAATTATAGTTATAAAAAGGGACTACAGAAGGTATCTCACCTCCAAAATCATCATCATCACTTTAAATGAGTTCCCTTTGTGTATTCAACTTATCCAATTTACTTACAATCTCTGATTATGATAAACAGACATGTTTGTGTATACTGTCACACTGAATTATGAATGGGTAAAAAGGAAGATGAGGAGAACCAGAACAAATGACTCCTAACGATTAAACTTCTTCAGAGCAAGAGGGCTATATGTGTTAATGAATAAAGGCGTTTGAAAATGCTTATCTGAGTAAACAATCTCTCAAAGCAAAGTCTCTATAAATTACATGGTGGATAGGTTTCAATATCGCACTCATTTTTCTTCCTGTTTCTTATCCCTCACTCAATGATCCAAATTCTTGATCTTTACTTATCAACTCCTCCCTGCTCAAGATGGAAGGAATTTAAGTATGCATGTACAGTCAGATCAGAGGGGAGGAAGGAGAGAAATGACAGGCATGGTAATTACACAACTCAATGATGATCAGTGAAATTACGGAGTTGTACAACGATCTCCACCATCTAGTTTTAAGACTTTTCCATAACCCCACAATATCCCTCACACCCACATGCCACCAATCCCTGCCCGCACCCAACCACAGGCAATCACTAAGTGGACTGCTTTCTGTCTCTACAGTTTTGCTCTTTCTGGACATTCATACAAATGAAAACGTACAATAGAAATGGATTCTTTCATTTACAATACTTTCGAGTTATGTTGTAGCATACATCAATAGTTCGTTTTTATTGAACAGTATCTCACATTTTGTTTATCCATTTACTAGCTGATGGTCATTTGAACTGTTTATATTTTTTAGTTACCATGAATAATACTGTTATAAACATTCACATCCAAATCTTTGTGCATACATGTATGTTCATTTCTCTTAAGTATATGCCTAGGAGTGAAATTACAGTATTGTATAAGTACATGGTTAACTTTTCAAGAAACTACCACTTCCTGCAACTACTTTTTATATATTGATTTTTTTATTCGGCAATTCTACCTAAAATTCCTATGATTTCTAATATTTTATCTGTATATTCTTTGCAAATAATATCAGTTTTCTCTCTTCCTTCTTAATTCTTTTCCCTTCTTTTTTCCTTCCATTTTATTTTTAACCTTGCTACCATTATTAGGCACTAAAAGGAAGTGGTGATAAGAATACTAGTCATACGGTCAATCTCAAAAAGAATGTTTTAACACATCACCATTAATTAAAATATATGATGTAGGTTTTTCATGTTTACACCTTTCCCAAGTAGGTTCCCCTCAAACCTATTTTGTTATTTTTTAATCAATAATGGATACTAAATTTTATAATGCTTTCCCTGTGTCTGTTAAGATTATCATATAGCTTTCTTCTTCAGTCTGTTAATGATAGATTACCGTAATTGATTTTACAACATTGCTAACTAACACCAATTAGCACTCAGTATATATCTGACTTTATTCTAGATGCTTTACATATTTCAATTCATTCAATCCTCAGAGTAACCTTATGAGTTGATACCATTATTATCCCAAATAACAAGGAACAGAAGAAACATGCTTCAAGTTAATTAGTAAAACGAGGATTCAAACCAAGACACTCTTCCCTGCAAAGTCCATACTCTTAATTGACAGGCAATAGTACATTGTCATCCTACCTTCCAGAGTAATTCCAACTTGGGAATTACTTTTTTACATTATGAGGTTCAGTTTACCTATGTTCATGAGTAAGACTAGCCTATAACTTTCCACTTTCAATGGACTTGTCAGGTTTGAGTATTAAGATTATGATAGTCTCATAATAATAACTGAAGAATTCCCTCTTGTTCTATACTCTGCATTAGCTTGTATGAGATTAATTTCTTTTCCTCAAATATTTGGTATAATTTACCAGTGCATCTAGACCTGAAGTTGATTTTGTGTGAAGATTTGAAATTAAGGACCCAACTTTTTTTTTTCTTAACAGTTTTGATATTATTCAATAGGTTTTTCTTAAGTCAGTTTTAACTGTTAAATTTTAATAAAAATTTTTTTCTTCACTAATTTCCAAATTCACTGGCATAAAATTGATAATATATCCTTAGTGTCTTTTTAAGGTTAATTACAACTATAGTTGTAATTTTAGAATTGACATGGAATTTTTAAATTGTAAAAATTTAGAAACAACACCTTTTTCATTTTTAATAGTTATTCCTCTTGTTCTTGATTTGACAATAGAAAATTGTCAATTTGTTTATATTAATAAAAGGACCTACTTTAGACTCTGTTAATCCTCTGTACTGCATGTTTCTATTTCATTAATTTCCATTTTTTTCTTTCTTTCCTTACTCCTTTGGATTTACTTTGCTGTTCTTTTTCTCACTTTTTAGGTACCTGATTATTTTACTTTTCATCCTATTTTATGTATTTTCTAAAATTGCTCCTTGTTTTCTAATTTCTAATATATGAAAAAATGTTAAAACTATTTTAAAAATTGATTTCTACCTCAAATGTTGCATAGGATATGAGTCAAATGAAATTTACTGAGACTTTAAGGACTAGAATATGGTTTTATAAATTTATTCCTACTAGATTAGCAAAAATAGGTACTGTGAAGTCTGGGATACATTTTTTGTTAGTTAAGTGAATTCTTCTATAAACTTACTATTCTCTGTTTCATCTATCACTTATAGAAAGTAGTAATAAACTCTCAACACTTGGATTCCTTCCATTTATCTACTTTTACCAGTGACTCTTTAAAATTTTGCTCCATACATCTTAAGACCATGTTTTTAGGTACAAAAAAATTTCTATTATATTATTTTTATTTTTATAAGGGGGCCCTTTCTGTCATAAAGCTTTGTGAATGAAAAATCCATTTTATAACTAGACAAACTTATTTTAATTCATATTCTCCTAGCATATCCGTACCTTTTTGCTTTCAACTTTTCTACACTTGTATAAGTAACATGTACCTGGATTTTGCTTTTGTATCCAGTATGAAAAGAGTTCTCTTTGAAGTAGATTCTTAATCGGTTACAAATATCAAATTTAAGTTTGTCATTTAATTTTGACTTAGAATCAGGTTAAATAGTCTCCTTAAATATGTTTTTATTTTTCCTTTTTGATTTTTTTCTTCTAGGACATTAGAAAGTTGCACCTTTGTCCATGTATTTTATGTAGTTACTCTAGAAATATAATATCTATACTTATCAAAGACTAAAACTAACTGAAATCTTCACTATCTTCTCAAATGATACAAAGATTTTTAAACTCGTTAACTTCTTTTAATCCCTTCCAAATTATATGCTATTCCTACTATTCTTAATTTTACTTACTTTTAAACCCATAATAATTTTGCATAAATATTTCTTTAATTCCATCCATGTATTTACCACTTTTTCCTTCCATTCCTTTGTGCAACTCAAGACCTTCCCTTTATGACCTCCTTCCTTTTGAATTTGGAATTTCACTTACTTGGTGTCTGCTAAATTCAGTTGTTTCTCTTAAAATATTTTTAAAATTAATCTAATTCAAGAAAAATAATCTTGCTAAATGTAGAATAATCTCAACACATTGACGGTATCTTTAGTTATCTTCTGAATTCCTTCCTAGAGTTTCTTTGAAAGTAAAAGACAAATGAATAAAGAAAATGTGATATATCCATACAACAGAGTACTAGTTAGCCTTTAAAAAGCAATCCTGTCACATGTTGCAACACAGATGAACCTTGAGAATATAACGGCAAGTAAAATAACAGACACTAAAAGACAAATACTGTATATTCCAGTTTCAAAGGTGCCTAAGTAAGTTAGATTCAAAGACACAGGACACAAAACCCTGGCTGCCAGGGCCCAGGAAAAGCAGGACTAGCGAGATGTCATTTAACAGGTACGCTGTTTCAGTTTCATAAGATAAAAAGAGTTCTGGAAATGGATAGTTGAACAACAATATGAATGTACTAAACACTGCTAAACTATACCCTAAAAGTGCTTTAAATGATAAATTTTATGTGTATTTGACCACGAAAAAAAAAAAACCTGAAAAAAATTTAAGATGGTCATACTGACTAAATGGATCTACAGATTATACATAATTTCTATCAAAATTTCAACTGCTTTTTTTTTTTTGCAGAAATTGGCAAGTTGATTCTAAAATTCACATGGCAATGCAAAGGACCTAGAATAGCCTAAATAATAACCTTGGAAAAGAAAAACAAATTTCAGTGCTACAATAATCAAGTGCTATCACCATAAGGACTGACACATAAATAAATGAAAAGGAAAAGAAAATCGCAAAAACAGACCCACACAAATATGACTAAATGATGTGACAAAGGTGCAAAGCAAGTCAATAGAGGAAAAATAATCTTATTAGCAAATGGTGCTGGGAGCCAATGACATCCGTAGACCAAAAACCAAAAAGATCTTTGAACTAAGTCTCATATATTATATCCAAAAATTAACTCAAAATGGATCATAAACTTAAATGTAAAATTATAAAACTTTTAGGGAAAAGAAAAAACAAGAAGAAAAATCTTTGGAATCTAGGCCTAGGAAAGAATACCTAAACTTGACACTGAAAGCATGATCTCCTAAACTTGACACTGAAAGCATGATCTATAAAAGGAAAAACTTATATATTGGACTTAATCAAAATTTAAAACTTTTACTCTATGAAAGACCCTGCAAAAAGAATAAAAAGACAAGCTTTACACTGACAGAAAATATTTGCAAACAGTATATCTGACAAAGAACTAGTATTTAAGATTTATATTTAAAAAAAACTCTCAAAATTCAGTAGTTATAAAAAAAAAAAACCTCCCATTTAAAAATGTGCAAAAGACATCAAGAGACTTTTCACCAAAGATTTATAGATGGCAAATAAACACAAGAAAAGATGTTCAACATCATTATCATTATAAAAATGTAAACAAAACCTCAATGACATAACACTAATCACCTATCTGAACAGCATTAATAAGAGTCACAACACCAAATGCTGGTGAAAATACTAAAGAAACCAAATTCTTAATATAGTGCTGAAATAGTCTTTCTGAAAATGCTTTGGCAGTTTCCTACAAAACAAAACTTCTAACTACTATACAATCCAACAATAACACCCCTGGGCAACTATCCTAAAGAAATGAAGGCTATGTTCATGCAAAAACCTATACGCAAATGTTTATAGTAGCTCTATGCATAAGAACTTAAATGACCTTCAATGAGTGAATGGTCTAAGACACTGTGGTACATCCATACCATGGAATGCTACTCAGCAATAAGAACAAATGAACTATTTATCCATAAGACAACCTGGATGAATCTCTAAAGAATTTTGCTGATTTTAAAGTCAACTCTTTAATCCCTTCCCCCTTTTTCATCTACTGCCCAACCCTCCTAGCCCTGGGTCTGGTAACCATCTCTGTATCTATGAATTTGTCCCCTTTTGTTTATTTTGTTCTTTAGATTTCATATGTAAGTTAAATAATATGACATGTCTTTCTCTGACTAACTCCATTCAGCACAACATCCTATAGGGTCCATCCATGTTGTTGCAGATGGCAAGATTTCATTCTTTCTTACAGGTAAGTATTATTCCCCTGTATATATGTACTACCTCTTCTTTACCCATTCACCCATTGATGGACTTACAAAGTGATCACCCTGATAAATCTAGTATCTATCTGGCACCATGCACAGTACAATATCATCAACTATATTGCTTATGCTACACTTCACATCCCCATGACTGTTTTCTGGGTATTTGAAGAAACCCAAAGCAGTATTTATAGTATCTCCATATCTTAGATACTATAAATACTGCAGTAATGAACATATGGATTCACATATCTCTTCGAAGTAGTGCTTTGGGTTTCTTCAAATACCCAGAAAACAGTCATGGGGATGTGAAGTGTAGCATAAGCAATATAGTTGATGATATTGTACTGTGCATGGTGCCAGATAGATACTAGATTTATCAGGGTGATCACTTTGTAAGTTATATAAATGTCTAATCATTATGTTGTAGAACTGAAACTAATACTGTATGCCAACCAATATTGTATGTAAATTAAAAAAAAATTTAACCCCAAAAGGTTACATATTAAATGATTCTATTTATTTAACATTCTTAAAATGATATAGAATCGAAGAATAGAACAGCTGTTGCCAGTGTCAAGGAGGGAGGCGGGGCAGGAGGGAACTAGGTACGTCTATGAAAGGAACCACCATGAGGAACCCTTGTGACAGAAAAGTGTTCTACCTCTTGACTGGATCCTAAGCTGTACATCTGGGTTGTGATATTGTACCACAGTTCTGCAAGATGTTAGCAAGGGCAGAAACTGGGTAAAGGGTACACAAGATGTCTCTATATTATTTCTAATGATACCACTATGGGAATCTATAATTATCTCTAAATAAAAAGTTCAATTTGAAAAAAAAATTAACACTAGAAATACATTGACATGAAAAAAATGTTTATGATATACTATTAATTTTAAAAGCAGGTTATAAAACAGCATATACAATAACAATATAATATCACTTTGGTATATATTTTTATGAATGTGTGTGTGTACATAAAAATATTTTCTGAATGCATATTTAGATATGTCTATCACTAGATGAATGAGATTTTAGGCAATTTCAATTTTTGCTCATGTTTGTTTATATTCTTATTTATCAATGATATGCATGCATGACTTTTCTAAAGAGAGGAAGTGAGGTTATCTTAATTTTAAAATGTGCTTTCTACGAAGCATTGACTTGAAAGCAATACTTTGAACATACTGGTTATGCAATAACTAGAAATTAAAATAAGTTACACCTTCAGAAAAAAGAATGAGTTGAGTAATACAGGTTCTATGGGAGACAAATTAATCTTGAAAGAAATTATTAAATTGACTAATGACTTACATAAGAGGTTGTGCTGGCTGGGGGACGACAGGTGCTCTAACATAGGCTGCAGGCTGCACTCCCATCATTCCTGAATCATCTTGAAAAAAATAACAAACACGTTTATTCCACAGTATCCATTTAATAACATTCATCTCTAAAAGAAAAGTCACATAGCTGAACATGTTACCTAAGAAAAATAATCCCTATTTCATTTTAAGTTAGGAGTTAACAAAGAACAATGCAAGAAAACACAGTATGTTTCTTAAATCTAGATAAAAAGGAAATAACTATGTAATATAACTGAGCTTTAAAACAGGACATTTATTAAGTCAATAAATGTATAATTTTAAATTAAGTAAAGCTATGCTTTTCTCATTTATTTATTTATAGCTGCACAAAAAAAACAATTTTCCTGACTGAAACACTGAAAAAAATGTTTACCCCATAGATAACTTACAATAAGCAAGACTTGGATTCAAAGTATTCCTGGCTCCATAAAAATAGTATGCATCATCATAAGGAGTTCGATAGTTAGTAGCCAAAGGTGGTAGGAGGGGAGGTGGAGGCAGAGGTGCAACCCTGTATCAAAAGAAAATTGAAAAAACTCATATTTCATTGTAGTTTTTTAAAATTGAGATATTTTTTCAAAACTGTTACTCAAAATCTAATTGCTGCTTTAGAAAAACCTACAACACTTACATAAGATAAAAACTTCAGATTTTATTCAATCAACTAGTCACAATATTCTAGTACCCCTGACTCTTCAGGAATATGACCAAAAATAAACAGACAATTATAGCAAAGGGTAGTAAATGAAACCATATGAGGAGACGCAGGGTGCCAGAGGAACATGGATCAGGGCCATTTAAAGCGCCTCTCATGAGAGGAGGCTTTCTGGAAGAGGTGGCGCTGCTAGAGCGAGTTAATCACAGAAGAAGGACAGTTCAGGAAGAAAAGGCAAAGGGGAACAAAACAGGATTCCAAATGGTTCCATCTGGATGGGGGAAGAGGTGCATTTTTTTTTTTTTAACTCTAAAAATGTACTGTTCTCTCAAAGGAAGTTAACCGTATATGAAAAGGATACCACTTATATATCAACAGTAAAGTCTTGATATGATTTTTAGTATTTCGTTAAGTAAAATCTATTACTTCAGCACTTCATTACTGATTAGAAAATATCACTATTTCCACCAAGGCAATATTTTCCAAAAGTGAAAATGGAAAAGCTAAATTCATTTAGATGAACAGAAATAGAAAGGGGGCATCCTAGAAAGTTTGAACTTTTTAAGTGTATCTTAACATGTTCTCCATTGTTGTATACTTCAAAATAATCCTGAGGAGCTAAGAAGGCATTAAAGTTCTCTTCAGTAGGAAAATTTTCACATTTACTGGTCACTCAGTGTGTCTAACCTTACTAACCTCTCTCCACAGATATATAAACAAGCAGCTGAAAAATTGCTAAGAAAAACTGTCAATATCATTAAATCTTACACTTTTACAGAGATTTATTTAAGATTTAATCCTCACAATAAACCTGTAATTGCAGATAAAGAAAATATATTACTATTCCACTTTTACAAATGAGAAAATTGAAGTTCAATGAAGTTGTGGTTTGCCCAAATTCCAGACAAGGAAATCAACCATTTCGATCCCTAAATCAATGTTGAGACCATCATACCATACTCTTTAATTCCAATCCCACCTAGCCTTGAGTCAGGAAGCCACTGAATGAAACAAACGAAACACCTGATAAATACAGTAAACAAAGTCCTACAATTTGTTAATAGTAAATAAAAGACCGATTAGTAAATAAAAGACTGGAAGAAAGTATAGTCCAGAGAACACCACTGTTTAAAGACACTCCTATAATTAGTACATTAACAGTAAGCAAAAAATAAGTTGAAGTTCTGCTATGAGAAGAAAGAGCAGCTCAGAAGGTATCAGTGTTAACAGGATGTTCCATACATATAGTCTAGCACAGCGGGACTATACCGACAGAAATGAAATCTTCACTGTAATACCTAAATTACAGGTGTCATAATCTCGACAGTTTTCTCCATTTTAGGTATTTGAGTTGCATAGCCCATACGTAATCAGAGAAAGAGTTAAAGAAACAGAAGTTAAAGTGAAATAAGGTATATAAAAAGCCACAGCAGAAACTTTTTCTGCATAAACTGATGGAATTATTCAATGTTTGCCAAATGGAATTACAAAACTGAAGAAAACATATCTTTACTATGTTAAAAGGTATTAAAAATATTCAAAAATATGACCTAAAACTAAATACGTGTACTTATGCATTCTAAAACTACTAAAACATCTTTAAATAAAAGTATGTTATAAGGATCTCCTTTGTTTCTGTAATAACAGAGAAAGGCCAACAATGAAAACTGATTTCAAGAGAAATTATCTGACAAAAGTTGTTAACTATACAAAAATCTCTGAAGGTGAACATTATCTGCTTCAGCAAGTTCTTCTAAATGTAAAACATAATGACACCTTACCTAATTCCCAAACATAAAACATTTTAAACAAGCACCTGGGAGCCACCATTTCACCAAGGGTGCTGCTGAGTCCATTGTGCAGATCTTCGTTTTGAGGTGGGATGGAGAGGACTGGTGGGACGGGAGGGGCAGACGGGGTGGACAAAGGAGGGAGAGGTGTCTGGAAAGCTACTCTGGGTCTTTCAGGTGGTATCTTTTCTTCAAAGTGCCGTGGTGCCACACTAAACTGCTTTAGTCTATCAGGCTAAAATAAAGAAAAAATCTGTTTGTTACACAAAATTATAAATTTAAAGGTGGAAGGGACCTCAAAAGACTCTATCCCAGATTGCCAGCAGACACTTTAGTCACAGAATAACAGAATTTTAAAGTTATAAAAGATTTTAAAGATCTAAACTCTTATTTTATAAATTGAATAACTGAGGCTCCCTGAAAGTATATAAATCATCTAACATCTTTCCAATAATTAATAATTAAACAGTCTGGAGCCAGATATTAATTCTAAATATAAAACTCTATTATACCGTAACACTATGCTGCTTCTCTATCCAACTGCCATTTCTGACTTTATTCTCCAGCAGAGGAATAAGCAAACATTTTCTGTAAAAAGCAAGACAGTAAATATATCAGGCTGTTGCAGGCCATACTACTTGACTCAGCCATAGTGCTAAAGCAGCCCAAAACAATATGTAAACAAATGAGCAGGAGTGTGCTGCAATAAAATTTTATTTACAAAAATCGGCAGCAACTGGATTTGGCCAAAGGCTATACTTTGCTAACTCTTTCTCTAGAACATCATTTATGTGCCTTTTTCTAAGATTTGCACATCAAAAGTCACCCTAAAAGTAATGGTTAACTATTGTGTCTAATATTTTTATTTATTTATTTTCATAAAGCAACATGACACTTTCTAAAGACTTTCATTCAAACATAAATAAGGTTTCTCAAACACTAATGTAACTATAAATCCAAGGTTTCAAATGCCACCATATTATATTAAAAAGTTCAAAATTAAAAAAAAAAAGTTTTGATTATAAAAACTACTTCAAAGGGTTTTTACTGAAAGAAGAAAAAATATTTAACTTTGGAATTTACCTTTTTTTCCCAACCATGTTTTTATTTCCCAGGAATAATTTCTCAGATTAATCTAAAAATTTTACTCTATGAGTAGTCAAAAAGCACACTTGGGAGTGATGCTGGTATAGTATTAAACTTTTTAAAACAGGTAACTCACAGGTTATACACTTGACATTAGTAAGGGAAATCAAAAGTTGCCAAAAGTCGAATAACTTTAAGTTGCTGTATTCTTTTTAAGAATGAACTTTTTAATGAAATTAAAGTTTCTTAGTCATCATTCAAGGATGAAACTAAAACTTGCCCTTAGCAAATTAAATTCTACATATCTATGGGAAAAAGTACACTTTGAGCAGAGCAATAAATTACCTTGTCCTTACTTAACTGCAAAGATGTAAATAATTCATTCCATTTAATGATGAGAATTGCAAAATTAAAGAATAAAGTTATTATCTCTTTAGTTTTACGTTAAATAAAAATTACCAAAATGCTTAAAGACTAGAATTAAGGATTTTAGTTTCTCTGGAAACCAATCTAAGTGGTCAAGACATTCTCAAGGACAATAGTCACATCCATCATGAATTAAAAGATAACTTTCCCATGGAATAGTACATATGAACATAGTAGAAAGGACTAATTAGAAAAGAAGAAAAAAAATGATGCACATATGAAAAAGGAAAAATTGGTTCAGGGACATGAACAAGTTTAGTTTATTGCTGTTCATGCTGGTATCTCTTACACTCCCCCAAATATCTTCTCTCTCCCTCCACCCGCTGCCGCATTTGAGGAATCTGAATAAGAGATGGAATACATTAAGATACCAAGAACCCTTACCGATTTCTCAGGGTCTTGTGCTCCAGAAGCTGCGACCCTGAGTTCCAAATCTTTTTCTCTAAACAAAATCAAAGTTTTATATATTAAAAAGTTACAGTAAACACTATCAAAATCATTATCAATACTGAAACGAACTCATACACAAAGTCCATGCAATAACACCTCCAAATACGAATAATTCCTTTAAGTAATCATAAAAGCCTTAAATAATTCTAAAAACTGAATTTTCTGATTTGGTGCTAAGAAAAACTAGGTTTCACATATAAACTGACTTGGAATAAGTACCTCTAAACCAGTTCCTGGGGTACATCAAAGCCTAAACAATTCACACAGAATAATGTACAGAGGTAAAACAAAATCTTTACTTTGTGAAACAAAGTTCTTTTAGGTACATGAATGTTTCCAGTTAGCAAAAAGAAGGGTAAAAAATTAAAAATTAATGCCATACCATACTTACTATTAAGAGTTTTAAGAATACGTTAACAAAGGCTAATATCACACAGTTGATACTGGCTTCTTCTGTGAGGAAAAACTAAAAATGATAGGTCTCAAACTCTCCAGAATCAAGATAGCTATTCCTAATTTTAAACTGTATTAATATTTCACAGGTATTTCTACAAGATTATAAACACTGAGACTTTTATACAATATAAATATCTGTAGATTTGTCAAGGATTATTTTACACTGTATATATGTGTGCACCATTTTACACTGTTAAAATAAGTGGGATAATACAGTGGGCATGTAGATAACATGCCACCCTAAATGAATAACTGAAGAAATCAATGCTGATATGTAAAAGGCCTGTTTTAAATATATAGTCTCATTTGTTATCTATGACAAAGAAAATGAACACTCTCATAGTGTGTATTACCTTTGATTTACAAAGTGCAGGTTGAAATCGAAGCAATTTACAAATACAAAACCATGAGAAAAAACGTCCCCTTACTTTACTAGGTAATAGTTACCACCATGTCATTTTACACAAATGCATTTTAAATTCAAAACATCTCTTTTTAAATGCAAACCTTTCATTACCGTCTTTTGTTCTTCTGTTGTTCAGCCATTTGTTCCAATAGTTCTAGTCTATATTTCTCTTTCCTTCTCTGAATAGTTTCTCGATCTTCACCTCCTAAAAAGTAAAAAAAAAAAAAAATGCAGTCTTAACTCAAGTACATATGTGACTAAGAAACTCAAATTTTTTAAATCTTAACTCTTAATAACTGTATCAAAGTATAATTACTGCATAGCAGGAAATAAAATCATGTACATCATTACCTCTTCAACAATTTTTATAATTTATTAACATTTACTGAGTATCAAATACAAGACAGATTAATCCTTCCCAAACCTCTACATTTAGTAAAAAAACCTTCTGAAATAAGACACTCTCATCCCCATCCTTGTATTTCTAATAACTGGGATAACATCTCCACTGACACCTCACACAAGCCCCATAAATTTAATAAGAACACCCAAAATGAACGTCTCAAAATAAAATGACCCTCTTTGTTTTCTGCTAATGGCCCGCTAATCGAGCCACACAACCTCACTGTGACTGACTGCTCATCTTCTTGTTCTCCACATGAGGATCTTCTTTCCTAGTCTCACAGCCTTAATCTTGGGTGGGACCACTCCATATTTCACCTGGACTGCAGCAACAATCTGCTACTAGTTTCAGGAACTCCCTTCTCCCCGTTTCAATCCACCCAGCGTACTATGTAAGACTGTCTTAAAATACAACACTAATCACACTAGTGTCCTGCCCAAAAAAGTTCAATGGTTACCTCAATTATCTCACCCTAGTATCACTCATGTGAAAATCCAATTGTGCAAACATTTTAGATCCACACATTATTATTACTGCATATATGTTAATGACACAAAAGAACCTCTTAATTTAGATATGTATAATCTGGAACACTAACATATCACAAGATATCAAAAGTGCAACTAAAACAATTTCTCTGCTACCTCCATGATTAGTCTCCCACCCATCAGTGGACATATAGCACCTGAGTTTGTCCATTAAGCATAGATGTCAGCAACAGCGAAGCTCCCCGAGGGCAAACGTGAATTAAATTAAAGTTAATAATGCGTTATAATCAAAGTAGCTCTATTCTGCTTCTGATCATGATGAAGTAACAAGTACAGAACTTAACCTCCCACCATAAAAAAATAAATAACCCTAGGCAAAATATATGAAATAAATCTTTCAGACACTGGACAGCAGGCAGCACAGGACTGTAATACCTGAGGGAAGAAAAAGAAATAAGGCGAGCCCTTTAAGTGCCACTCTTTCTGCCTGAATGCAAGTTCCAGACTGTAGGGTACAGGGAGGGAGAACCCAAACAAAGCTGGGAAACTGAACTAAATAGAGCAGATAAAGATCAAAATTCAAGTTTAGGGTAAAGACTGAAAAAGAAGCATAAAAGAGCTGTAGAAATCCATGAAAGGGTCCCTTCTGATTTTGCACGATTTTGTGCACGCACAGAGTTAAATTCTATTAGGCTGGGCAAAAAACTATGAAGGATACATAAACTGAACAATTCTCAGACCTCAAGCAGAGTGGAGAAAAATTTCAAGCTCAAGCTAGTTAGAGTGGAGTTCTCAGTGATCTCCTAGGGCAGGAGTCCTGAGGCCCCAGCCCCACAGCCTGTTAGGAAAAGGCCGCACAGCAGGAGGTGAGCTGCAGGTGAGCCAGTGAAGCTTCATCTGTATTTGCAGCCACTCTCTAGCTCTGACATCAACGCCTCAGCTCCACCTCAGATCGTCAGGCATTAGATTCTCATCGAGATCTGGTCCCTGGTGCCAAAAAAGTTGGGGACCACTGTAGAGTCTTTAGGGAAGACCTCAGAAAGGTCACTCTGTAGCAGTAGGGATGAAACACCTCTGGAAGGGAGACTACTCTAGACATCCCTCGCTAAGCATCAAATAAGTTTTCAAAAATATTGGTCCTTAAGTAACAGAAAAACATGACTGTGGTATGCAGAATTCTGAATCACATCCTCTGTTCCCTGCCTTCTAGTGTGGACTGTATAAACCCCTCCCCTCAAGTGTGGGCAGGACCTAAGACTTCTTTCTAGGCAGCAGAATATGGCTAAGGTGAAAGGAATTGCAGATGTAATTAAGGCACAAAATCAATTTTGAATTAATAAAAAGGGAGATTATCTTGGGTTGGGACTTATCTAATCAGGTAAAAGCCCTCCCTGAGTTTAGTGTCTCCTTGCTGGGACGACATAGTGAGCAGCCAGGGTGAGGAAGCCCATGTGGCAAGAAACAGCAACTGGCCTGAAGGACTGTGGGAGGTCTCCCTCCAGCCAACATCTAGTAAGAAGCCAGGGCCTTCAGTAATACAGCCACAAGGAAATGAATTCTGCCACCAACTGGAAGTAGATGCTTTCCATTGAAGCCTTCACCCTGGTGACATGTGGATTATAGCCTTGTGCGACCCTGGGCACATTCCTGACCCACAGAAACTGTGAGAAGATGTGGGATGTTTTGAGCCACTACATTTGGGCTAATCTGCGATGTAGCAATAGAAGACTAATACAGTGACATAACCATTATAATAGTCAAAAAAGTATGTTAAAACTGCTACATAAGATTGCTCAAGTATTTAAGTGAAAATAGGAATATTATGAGGAGAAAATGGAAGCTATTATAAAGGACAAAATGGAGATTTCTGCTTCTCAGAAAGTAGAAAGACACAATCCTCAGACCCTACAATGGGAAAAAGCTGAATCATCTACAAAATCATAACTCGTAAAAAGCCCACCAGAGTGCTGAGGTTACAAGCACTCAGATAAACTAAATTACAAAGGGTATTATAAAAAACCAATCCAAAGAGAGATGGATGGTTTACCTTTACCAGAAATATGAAGAAATAACATCTGCATTAAAAGCAGGTAAGAAAACAGCTGAAATGATAGTGAATTCTTAAAGGCATTGTGTGGGCTGGCTGACAACACAGATCACCAGAAGCCCAGACACTAGAGGAACCGGCACTGAACTGCCCCCTCCATCAGAAAGCTCTGGCAAAAGACTGCAGACAGGGCAACACAGGACACCTGAAAGAGACCCTCCCAAGGTAATAAAAACCAGCCTCTGCTTTCCAGACTCCTCTCTCATACCAAGCAGCTGGTTAAAGGGCAGAAAACCTGCTTAGAGCCAGCATTCTGCACTACATACAAAGCAAAGATATGATGTTGTTAGGGCAAAGACAGGAAATTTCTACAAAAGACCTCCCATAGACATAAAGGAGAGTGTGGCTACCACTCTGGGGAGGAGCAGAAACATGAGAAAGATGCATTTCTGAAAGCCAGATGCACAGGGCCCTTCGCACCAAGGAACAAGTAACAGCAATCTACTGCCAAGAAAGGAGAGAGTGTGGAGGAGGCATGCTCCCTGCCAGGAACACGCAGGCCTTGTGAAAATTGAGGAAGGTGCAGGAATGCTGAGAAAATCCCTTCCTCCAGCACTCCGGGCCTGACACTAATAAGGTGGTCAGAGAATTTAATAATTCTAAGCAACTGGCAGAAAACTAAAAATCATCAAGGATATATAAGACAAATATTACTACCAAGCAATACTACACTCAACTACTACACAATGCACATCCTTTCAAGTCCAAACTAAACATGCATCAAGATAGACAATATTCTGAGCCATTAAAAATTATTTTAAAAATTCAAATTTGAAATAACTGAAATTATACAAATTCTTTTCTTGGCCCAGAGGGGAATTAAAAAAGCAATCAACACCACAAAGAAATTTAAAAACGTACTTCTAAATAACAATGATTCTGTTATAAACCCCAACACATTATTTTTGTTCTAAGCAGTCAACTGTCAATTTTTTAAATAAAGCAAAGAGCTCCAAATGAGGTCCTTGGGGCAAAATTACAGGAAGACAAAGTTGAGTTCAAATGCATTGAGACTATTATGACAATCAGAGCCACCTCCAGGTGGGAGGTGCTACCTCTGCAGAGTAAGCTTTCTACAGGTAAGTGCAAACACAGCCTGAGGGGAACAACTGTGATAAATCACTGGAGTAAATGATTCCAATGGTTTATTTCAAACATCAAGTCTATTATGTCACCAAATAGTCATCTATAATTCTTGAATTGCACAAATATAAGCTCAGGCCACTCATCTTTAAAATTTCCATTTATTAATAAAATTGTTAGTGGACTTTCAACACAGAAAGCTATTTCTTCAATTTTTATCATGTTTAACAAAATATATCATCAGAATGAAGCTTTTACTTTGACCTACTGATAGGTTAAATTCGTCAATTCTCACTTAAACACATTACACTAGAATAAAATAGGTCTATGTCATTTTGATTGCAATAGTCTTTTCAAAGAAAGAGGTCTGAGAATATCATTTAATTATATATCTCTAAGCCAAGATTTGAATTTCTGACTGCTTTCAAGGTGAATGAACCTAGACTGTTATCCAATTTTCTCATACACTTCACTGAAACCAAATTTCAGATAATTTTTTCTAATCGCTTTTACACAGAGAACAAGACCTCTTTTCTTGTTCTTAAAGTTACACAAAGGAACAGGCTTTCTTCACAGTGGTTCTGAAACTAAACTGTGACAAGATAGCAAATCAACACGCTTATCTTAAGCAATGTCCTTCATTTCTGATAAAGAGAAAATGTGAGATTCTGATCATGACTGGAGCAAAACACCTCAGAAACCACAAGGAAAGAATATGGGAAAAGATACTTATCAAAAATAAAAAAGCTTTAGTTCAGGGGAATTAAACTAAAATGTAAGGCAGCTTGCTAGACAAAGAAGAATGAAGAAAAAAAAAACCTATCACATATAAAACAGAACATAATAGCCATACTAAGACAAAGTGCTAATGAAATACAAAATTCAAAGCTTATTACTGCAATTAATAATTCACTTATCATTTATTGAAAAACTCATCACTAAATAAAAGTTATTTAGCTTTAGACAGAACTATATAACACATGTTAAACGCTTAGCATACTGACTAGCATAAACTAAGCACTAGTAAACATTCTCTATTAGCATTAGTACTAATTACAACACTGAGTTCTCACCAAAAGCCTTTTATAAAACACTCCACAAAAGGCTAATCAACTGGAAGTTTTGCACATACCAAAGAGCATTCCTGCAAAAGGACTACAGATGTATTGGTTAGCTGATTTGGATGGATCATTGTCTTGAGTCCTATAACAAAAACAAAAAGAATTGGAAACCAAATATTTTCAGAAAACAAAAATTTAGAGTAAAACGTACGTGTATGAGTTATTGGCCTTTCAAAGTACTATGGATACTCTAATAATTACATATTTTAAAATTAGAATAAAATCATGACATTTTATCTATACGGTGGGACCCCAATGTACTCAAGCTCTATAAATATACTACCTTTTTCTTCGGCCTGCTTTTAGATTACCAATAAAAGCATTTTTATAAATAGAACAGTTACCCCAGTAAAGAAAATGAATATAAGTACATCTAAATCCTAAAAAAAGAAAGGTGATATCTATGCACCTACTTGTAATAAAGTTCACCCCTAAAAGACTCCTTCCAGGAAAGACCACTCCCTCACAGAAACTGTCATTACTTAGACCCAAATAACAAAATCTCCTATACCAGGCACTTTTATAAATTTCTTCAAAGAAAATTGCCACCTGTCACGTGACAGTGTCTTCTTTATACTTTATAGATTCAAAACTATTTATCCTTGTGTGGGACACATGAAAGCCAACAAAACGATAAAAACTTTAAATAGAGAACATGAATGTAGAATACATACAATTTCCATTCTTTTCAATGACAGAATTATGTATGAGAACTAATTTTAAGCATAAAAGTTATCTACTCAATAAGCTGAAAATCAAAATGAAAGTTCTAAAAGAAAAACTTACATTGCAGGAATATTTCCAATTAATTTCTAGTCAAGTTACAACACCCCCATAATTCCAAGATATTTTAAACTTATTTTTAGTCCATTACATTATATACTTATTTCTCCTTTTATTAATGAGAGGAACTTATTCCAAACACCTTGGCATGCTTTATACTCAAAACTTCTTCTTTGAAAAAATGCTGTAATGTACTATAAATTTTCATCTAACACAACTCTACTCCTCCACTATTTTCCCTTTAGGTCCTCTCTCAGTCCTAAGGAAGGGTGCCAATACACTATACCTTTCTACTTTGTCAGTAAGCCGGTATGAATTCAGCAGGTGCCGTTTCACAATGTAATGACAAAAAGGCAGATTTCATATTACATACTCTACCTTTTACCTCCAGCAGATGAAATTCGTATGTTTGACCATTCTGTGACATCATCACCATACTCCATAACAGGCGCATTCCCTTGTCTGTTCCCGTACATCCTTAAAAACACATTAGCTTATAGAGCTTGTTCCATATACAGTGGACCTTCTTATATCTCTTTGGTATTTTTACATTTGATGTTGGAAATATTAAAGGGAACAGAGTGTTACAATGAAGTTTTACTGTAAACACATTCTAAAGTTAATTCAAATGAGATTCAAGTATGATCTGCTGGTTAATAAGAGAATCTGACAGTTTAGAGTTAGTAATCTTTAAAACAAAGAAAGGCTTTTATAAATTATTTCAAGATAACTCAGAAATTTTAAATTTGAAAACTGCATATACTAAGACTTCTTCATCACTCCCTTATGCAAAGAATATCCACTGCACACCTACTGCATGCCAAGCACTATTCTAGGCACAGGGCACATGGGCATGGTCCTGCCCTCATGACAATTACTGTCAAATTTCAAAATGAGATTACTTTTTTAATCAAAATTCATTAATTCTGGGAATTATTTCACCACCTATGCAAACCTTTTAAACTTAAAAATGTCACGGCACACTTACCATTTAATTAAATCAAATGTAACAAAGCCATAACATTTGCTAACAGTGTAAATCACATGAAAGAATAAATATTAGCAACAGGGGCATAGAAAACATTATAAATAAATAGGCTGATACGTGGGCAGAAAATAATAATTTACTTCAAAGGTTGCAACAAAAAACTGTTAAAATGTTTTTCATTTCCTTCTTAAAAATCCTTTTCAGAAAATAATTTTTAAAAGTTTTTTCAATTAATCTTTTTTTTCCATTTGGCAAACATTGATTTCTTTAGCTTATTTTCTCATACCTGAGAAACAACATGACTGCTTACACCAACATCGATCAGTATTCATGAAAATCAGCATTTCATAAGTCTTACTTCCTACACAATTAAACTATACTGTCTCTCAAGAGGGACTACTAGAACAAAATATGGCTGTTAAAATTTTTTTCAATATTTTAGGTGAATTTCATTATCACATTAAGAAAAATGGCAATTTTCAGAAGAAAGAACTTCACTCTCCACAGAGCCAGCATATAAAATTCTTTGCTTCCATCACACAAACAACTGTCAATATCATCTGTGGAGAAAAAACTATACAACAAAATCATAACCTTAATAATGTATGACCTAGCATGACATAAATGGCTTCCATTTTTTATCCATACCTAAAACCAAAGAACCATCCACAAGCCCTTTCAAAAAAGAATTTCACATTTATTTGATTTATCAAAACAGCTGGTTTTACACCTAAAGTCTAGGTGCTTGAATCTCTTCTTTGAACTGACACATCAGTGTCATGAACAGGTAAATATAAACTCAAATTCAAATTTGTAATTAAAAACGTCAGGCAATTGAACTTAGTTATAGTGGATCTATATAAACACAGATGAGCAGAAGAGTTAACATAGCAGGTCAAAGACTGTGTATCCTTAGAAAGGTCTATTCCCAGCTGGCCCTTTGCTGGCAAGTGGGAACATAGATTTTGGGAGGGGTCCCATTCCCCAGGCTAGTGAGACTGGCTCACCTCGCCTCAACTGTTTGTACAAACAATGCAGTTTATGCTGACTGTCTGCTCTACCTCAGGAGTCTGGAATTTTGGCACCACCAGGAAAAGGGTGCCTATGCAAGCAGCCCCCAGTGAAAACACTGGGCACAGAATCTCTAATGACCGCATTTCACCCACGCTGTCACAGTTCATTCTGGGAGGGATTAAACACGTCCTGCGTGACTCACTGGGAGAAAACTCTTGGAAGCTTGTGCCCCGTTTCTTTTGGTCTTTGCCCACAGCCAGGAATATAACTATATATACAAAGTCCTGTGTGTCCTCCTAGGGAATCTCCAAACATGGGAGTGGTCTTGCAAACTCAATATGACAGACAAAAGTAAATTTGTCGATATGGTACAATAGTGTCTATACCAATGAAAGTATTCAAATATAGAAAAATTAGAGGGGAAGGGGGAGGTAGATGGGGTACAAGGGGTCAAATATGTGGTGACATGAAAGAATGAAAGAATGAAAGAATGAAAGAAAGAAAGAAAGAAAGAAAGAAAGAAAGAAAGAAAGAAAGAAAGAAAGAAAGAAAGATTAAAAGTTATAAAATTTTAATAACATGACTTGGGATGTGGACAATGGACGAGTGATTACCAGAGAGTGGGGGGAGGGGGGAGGCAGATGGGGAAAAAATTTAAATCATTTCTTCAATTAAAAAATTAATTAAAAAAAATAATCAGAATTAACCAGAATTAAAGGTTACTTACACACACAAAAATTTTAAAATTTATCAAAGGGCTTGTGGTTTCCTACATTATCAGATAAATTGGCTAAAAACATTTGGACTTGGAGTTCTAGCTTATCTTTATTCAGCTGGACCCAAAGCATCTACCCTAAAACATGTTTTATAGGTTCTTCGGTATATGTAGATTTTCTAATTAAGCAAATATCATAAGCACATTTTCAAAGTTCATTCTAAATTATAAAAGTTTAAGAAATGATTTTATTCATGTATAAAGTCAAGGTCTCTGCTAAATTTCAGTAAAATCACCAAGATTTCCTAATGAACGGCCCACATAAAAGAGTTTAAAGTATATTCTTCACTAAAAAAAAAAATTTATTAACAAAATTACATACAATAAAATCAAAACTGGAAAATTTTTAAGAGACCAAAAAAAGGATGGAGATATGTATTTCACTAAAAAGGACAGAACAAAAACTTAAGGCATCCTACTCAATTTTATGAAATGACTACTATGATTGTGCTTACTTTATTAAGTCATGAAAAAGTCACTAATTACAAAGAGTCCATAGGTATTTGTTACTAATATGACCTATTAAAAAAATAACTATAACAGAACCCAACAAGCTATGAAGCAAGATTACAGTTTGAAAAGATAGTCACCTTATTTTCTATTAAAATATCCCTATAATTATAATGGAATGTCCTTCATTTATTAAAGTTTCTTATATATTTCTAATAAATTTAGCATTTAGTCACTCTTAGCTATCTCCGTTAGTTCACTTTAACAGTTTTCATGGTGGTCTTAGAATTATTTTAGAAACCTTTACTGTGGCGAATGAAGTCCACTCTGAAGACAAGAACTGGTGAGAGCCAGCAGTGGTTTTAACATTGCCATCTCATCAATCCTCTTGACATTAAAGGGCAACTGACAGATGGAAACATCCAGAAGTAATAAACTCACTAAATGTCTATGAACAGCCTATTTATAATCAAAATGCAAGGGGTTCAGTTTAGATACAGTTTATCTCTGAGAAGTCATTTCAATTTAGCTATGGTTTTAGAGTCAGTACCAGATAGAAACTATCCCATTGCCCCAGAACTATCTAGATATTCTATGGCTTTAAATCCATATGTTCACTTACCACACACCTCAATCCACCAGGCTTTGTCAGAAAGGGACAGACCTCATAAAAGAAAAAATTTGCTTATTTTGACACAGCATATAAGATTTGATTGAGGGATTAATCGTAACATAGTTTTACCATCCTACTATCACAAAAAGTTAAAGGTTATGTTAAACAGAGAAAGCTTTTTCTATTTCCTTGAAGACATGGGTCAGTAACTTTATGTTATTGTCTCAATGCCCAAAGAAACCAGGTATAGGCTAAAGGCCAAGTTTACTCTAAAAATTAACACGTGTTCCTTTTTAAAAAAAAAATTACTGTGTTAAAGAAGAAAAGTGAATTGTTTAAAACCACAGGTATTTTCAGCTAAGTTAGATGTGAACAGACAACTCTTAAAAGATAATGAATAACGTCTTTTTTCCTTAATAGGCCAAAGAATCAAACAAGCGACTTCAGAAATAAATTTACAATGTTTATGCTGTCACAAATAAGACATCATAAAAAGAAAATATTTACCATCTGTTGGTCTTAGATTGATACAGTTCATAGAGAAGAATGAAATTTCTCCTTACTTAAAAGAAGTCATCCAATTCACAATTATGATTACACCACTTGTTTTCATATAAAGAATTTCTCTAATGTGACTGAATTCTGCTATCAGGGGTACTTTTAACCATAAAAGTTAAAAAATACTAATCTGTTAACTGTAGGTCACCATTTTTCTCACTGTTTTCAGTTCTTGCCCTGTTTTTATATTTAATTCGATAACAGTATTTTTCTAACATCAACCTCATGTTTAAAGTGGGGGAAAATATTAAAATGGTCCTTCCAAAGATAAATGAAATTAACTACTGTAAGAAAAAAAGGTAATACCAAATTTAATAACTCACTTCTCCTCATTTATGTCTTCATGTTAAACACATACAATTCTTAGTATGTCTTACACTAAAAATCTCTGTGGCTAACACACATTTAATTTCAGATGGAGTTTTATCTCAATATTTTATTAAAAGACTATTAAGATTACAAACTAACAATTATCAAAAGAGTTAAACAGAAGTGCTAACTGTATTAACCACATAAAAACTTAAAAAGCTGCATTTTTAATGCTAAAACTTTCTTTTACTCATTAACACTGGTTATTAAGAAAAACATAATATGGTAATATATTAACCTCTACTGCTGAACTTAATAATTAACAAAGACTAAGATAACTATATTTTAAAAGTGCCTACAAATTTCAAGGTATTATAAGACATGTGATTACATTCAACTTTAAAAAGTTCCTAAAACATAAATTTTACTTAAATTGGTAAATATATATAAACACACACACGCACACACACACGGGGTGGGGGGAGTTAGGGGGAGAGAGAAAATGTGACTGTCAGGCAAAGTGCTAACCACCTTGTTAACTATTAAAAACACTGCAGTGAGTAATGATTAGCTCAGGAAAGTAAAATCATTTCTAGCCTTTAGCTTCCCATATTTAATAGAGAGAAAATGTTTCATTAGTAAATATGGTATATACAGGGTAATTAGAAAAAAACTGAGACCAAAAATATCAAAATCAAAAACTATAAAAAAATCAATACTAGAACTTATAACACACTGACTTTTAGAAGAAAACAAGAGAACAAGGGTAACTTAGAAAAATGAAGGAAAATTAATTTTTTACTCCTCACAGTTATAATTATTTTTTGACAAGAACTTCTGGTTAAGATAACAGTATGTTAAGAATAAATGATTATAGCAAGAGACCAAACGCAATTATACATTTCTTTAGTCTCTTTCATTAACAAAGAGTTATTTTTCCTATCCACCACTCTACCTGCTATAAAAAACTACTGAATGTTCAATGTGATTATTTTTTTTTTGCTAGAAATAAGGAACCTACAAGTTTGAAATACAGAAATTCAATTTAACCTCAATTGCCACAGAGACATGTTAAAAACCTTATATTTAGAGATACAGGCATTAACAAAGTGAACGTAACATAAAATTATTTATAATTTGAAGAAATACTTTTAAAAACTTTGAAACATAACAGGAATTATTCTCATGCATCGTCATATTTAATCTAACTTGAAAATACTACTTGGGTAAAATAATATAGAAAGAGTTCATTTTCTTTACAGGATACATAAGAAAATAAAATAGTTCTCAAACAGGATGAAATTCATTTGTTAGTTCACGTATAAAAGCATCACAGGGTATAATTGCAAAAATAATAGGTTAAAATATATAAAAAGCAAAACAATTATCACAATGTTTCTTGAAATTCCAAACTTATAAGGTTTGCATTACATTGCCCTCTAAAGGTAAACACAATAAAGAAAAGTTCTCAAGTACAAAGGAGGCAGCAGCAAGAGCCCAAAATCACCTGCAGTTCCCCAATCAAGAGTTCTTTTAGGCATCCTTTAATTACCTTCTGATGTAAACAAACATTTTCAAATATAACACATGTAGGATTTGGAGCATTTTCTGAAGTACAAACAATAAAATTTAAATCAGAAATAAACTATAACAGGCAGTGCAAAATTCAATCCTTCACTCAAATTACCTAAAGCAGAGTGAATACTTAAAAGCTTGGGTGAGGAGGACATAACAGCTACCGAATAGAGTAGAAGACAAAGAACTACAAAAACTTTGTATTATTATTAATAATCAGAATACTTAATGTGCAGCACTGTGTCTCAGAAATTTCCTAAATTATTAAAAAGTAATCTATTTGGACTAATAAGTGAAATGATTCCATTTACTGCTCAAAATTTAGATTTAACTCTTTCAAGTTAACAAGTCGGTGACAAATATGGGATCCTACCATTCTATCTCCAAATCAAAAGTTAGGTGAAAATATAGCAAGTTCTAAGTATTAAGACAAAAATCACAAACAGTATTATAAAAACAATCATCCAAAGGAACTGAAAAGCATCAGAAAATCTGATAAAAAAAATTAGTACCATTTCACTTAAATGTTTAATAAGTAACTTAAAAACAAAGAAATATAATGGTAAAAGGACTTAGAGCATAGAAACATTAAAGGCATAAAGTATTTTTCCTCCTGCCAATCAGTCACCTAGGTAGGGGCACCATGTATGTGAGACAACTCTGAATTCCCTCCTCGAGGTTTTCTGGACAAAACTGGCAGCATGAATGCAGGTTGCAAACCTATTTCAGAACTGGCTCACCATTCGAATGCTCAGGGGAGCTGTTTTTACTCCCTCCACTCAGTGATGAGGTTGAGACATAGAGGTTTCTTGTCCGTCCCCCTCCGTGGGAAAGTTTATTTCCCATTTAATTGTACATACAGGTTGAAGCCTTTTGGTGTTCTAGCTTTATGACAGGGTTCCTTTCTCTCCACTCCACCTTGGGGTGTTTTCCTTGTTCCCTCAGTGGCACATAAATTAATGGTGCATCTTAGATTTATCAAATATGTAAATCAAACAAAACTGCTTCTCCCCTAATATAATCATAAAAAGTAACAACAGTACAATTAAGCAAGAAAATAAAAATGAAGTTGTAAATACCTGTTGTTTGTATATACTCTCAAAGGTCTTCTATCAAAATCACTTTCATATCTAAACCTCTCGTCCATTTCTTCACTTACTTCAGGATCTTGGTCTGGTCTGTAACACTGTCCACCAAAATCACGATCCTCATTAAACCTGTGAAATCTTCTACCTGGAATGTCAACCCTGCTGGCAAATCTTTGATGGTTTTTATTGGAAATGCCCACTTCTTCATTAGTTCTTTTAATAATTCTTCTATTCCTTAATTCAATTTCGTCATCTAGTTGTCGATACCTGTCCTCCTCTAGTCGTCTTTGGTTTAGAAGCTGTTCGTATGCCTCTGAAGGCGTTAAGACATCTCTGCTAGGACCTTCTGAATTTTCACGAGATGTTTTTGCTTGTAAAGGTAAATCAGGTTTAACCTGATTAATAGTTTTTTTATTTCTTTGACTCTTGTGCTGGTCAAGTAAAAAAGAAAAAAAAAGAAACAGATCTTAATGAGATGCTACTTCTTCAAAGGTAATTAAATCCTCAAATGAGGCTTAATGTCTACTTATCTCAATTCTAAGGCTTACTCACCCTTAAGAAATACCTTATCTTTAGAAACTTTAGGAAATTTATCCTTCAATAAGACTTAATAAATATCATAAACAGCAAACAGTAATATAGGCAAGTAGCTATAAAAAGAGAAGATAAACTAAGTGTAATTCCTCTCCCAGGAGATATTTTAAGCATATTTTGGTAGTTAAATATTGCTTCGAAATATTTCAAATTAAATTCTTTCTCAATGCAAAGAATAGAGAAGGTGGTAAATTTTTTGGCCCTAGCAACACCAAACATCCAAAAATTTGGATAAAACATACCTAGAAATTGTCAGTATAAAACATTAAAAATAAACAAAAATCACTTAAAATCAATCTCTAAAATTAAATCTGGCCTCACAATGTTAGTTTAAAGGTAGAGTAAGTTCTTCAATATAAAACTATTTGCACACCTAAATGTTTAAATGTTCAATTTGGCTTAATTTTTTTAAATATTTACATAAAAACCAAGTGAAATATCTAACACATAAAAACATTTCAAGTAAGTACAAAACACTTAATTGGTAGTATTAAAGATCTACTTTAAAAGCAAACCTACCTCATTACTCTTTTCTTCCTCTCTCAACTTTTCAGTGGATTCTTCCTTACCCCTGAGAAACTGATTGTATTCTTTGTTGCGTTCAAGTTTCAACCTTTCCTTAAAATAGACACCAAAAGGCAATGTTAACTTCAACTTCAGGATAAAGTACCTTAAAGTCAAATCAGACTCACACAAATCAGAGTTCCTGCCAAGAATCAATTTTACTAGTAACTTCAAGGACAGGAGTAATGGCAAGGCAGAAGAGAAGCAGGAGGAGGTTATGAACCATCAATGCAATTCCCCGTTCCTGCCACGTTAAAATATATATAAGTAGAGGCTTAGGTCCAGATTACCAAGAGGTCTCTAATAAAAGCAAGCTGCTTTGGTTGCAAAGCATCTCAACATTTTATACTCCAGTAGTTACACAGCTTGAGGACACTGTACAAGGACCCATGCCCCATGATCCATGGATTCTAGGTTTACCCAATGGCAATCCTAGACAAACCAAGCATACTCTGACAAAAGCATCATTATAAATCTTACCCACTAAATATATGAATGTGTTTGCCAGGAATTCTGTCATTACCATATTACTTTCCTTCTTTCCTTCTCAGGGGTATCTCCTGCCCCAATTCCCCTCTCCTCCCCAAAGACCTGCTGCTAGCCACTTCTTTCCCAAGGCTAACGAAGGATTCTTGTTGTATTTTAAACATAACAAAGTAAAATTATCATAGATGATAAAGTATTATAATGTAGTTGTTCACTGAAACATCTTAAGAGTATGTGCATGTATTTGTGGAGACAGAAATACACAAATAGTTCCAGACCCTCACCCTATATAAAATAAAAGTACAGTATGCTGCTCTCTTGTCCACTTATTTCAATGTGCTACAGAGCATAAACTTTATAGCCCAGGAACCAATGCTGAAAAAAGTGAATTCTGAATATTCAACTGATCAACATAGTAAAGAAATATATCACATGACGTGGTAACAAACATAATATTCAAAAAGATGTTTTTTAAGAAAAACAACTAGAGATTCTGCAGATTTGGGAAAATATATATATTCAAGTACAGGAAATGAAGTAATCTGTTTGCATGTAAATCAGGAGTATGTTCTTTCACGGTTTTAATCCTCATAAAACTGCTACCCACAAAAACTGCTCCTTTCCACCTACCTTGGCAGATAACCTCTCACCAATAGGAAGAGAAACTCCCAGAGTAGATGGATCTGTTTCACTCGTAGATAGAAAATTTTTCTGTATATATACACATTAAAAAAACATATTACCTAATTGTCTTTATAAAATGTTCCATAAATGTATCTTTAGGTTCAACATTCTAAGCTATTACATTCTGCAGAGCAAAAAAATGAAATGGAGATGAAGACAAACTACAAATCTACAGAAATCCTAATTAGAAAAAAGAGAATTTTCTTCCAATCAACAACTCCCTGAAGAGGAGAATCAGGTCTAATTTTCATTTGCAATACATATATCATCTGTTGATTTGAGATGATTTATAAAGCATGAGAAAAAGAACTGTTTCTTAATTTATATTCCTCTTCTAAGCACATATTCTCCATTTCTAATGCCATCATTCTTTTGTTAAAGAAAATTTAAACTTCCTTGCAAATATCCTTATGCCTATTGCAATTATGGTTCTTTTTTAAATACTTTTTCTACTATAGTGAGTAGGTTTCCATTAAATACCAGAAGACATAAACTATGGACATTTTTTTCAACATGTCCCTCCATTCTTGTTCAGAATAACGAGGAGCGGAAAGGCGCAGGCTCATGGACCAGCCCCAACGCTTCTCAGTCAATGCTGAGCCAGGCAATTAGCCTGCTCTGCCTACCCACCAAAGCTGGTGTAAGGATCAAGGAAGATAAAAAAAACACAAAATCTCTTTGAACACTATAAAGGAAACATTAGGGATCAGTAAAAGATATACACAATACCCAACTTTGTGGTAGTCACATAATCTCAAATAAGTTACTTAACTTCTTTGACTCGGTTTCTTTGTAAAATAGGGATGTCATCTACATCACCAGTTTATGAGCATTAAACCAAGGAAGTTATTAACCTGCCTAGCTCCATGCCTTTTATTCATTAAATTAGCAATTACTGACTAATATATTTTAGTTATTTTTTTAGGTGGTTGGGAAACAAAGATACACATATGTTCCCTATATCCAAGAGATTTATAATTCATTTGGAGAAACAAACAATTCAATAACTACAATATACTCAGGTGTTGTAGTCAAGACATTACGGAACAGATTAATAAAACTAAATTACTTATAGTTTCATTAAATCTAAATTTACAAATAAGTTGTGCTACGAAAACTAACCTGAAAGTTGCTAGAACTCTACACGTATTTGTCAAAGGAAACAATAAGACACAGGACTAGAGCCGTGAGTCACTTAAAACCCCAGTTTATACCAAAGTACACTATAAACATAATCATTTCGTAGTAACAGAAGTACAAAAAAACACATTCGGAGTTCCAACCCTGGAGAGAGAGATAGAGCACCCAAGCTCCTTAACTGAGTGATTCACCACTCCCAACACAGGTCCAGGATGATGTTTAAAATTTTCAATAAAATGGAAAGGTAAACAATAAGGACAATATCGTGAGTTTTTTAAAAAGCTGAATGTTAGCCATTCACTCATTCATTCAATAAATATTCAGTGCCCATTATGTCCCAAACTGTTTGTTACATTTAAGACTCATCAGTGAAAAAACCTGACAAAATCCTTGCCTACCTGAGCAGGGGAAACTGACGAGAAATAATAAACATAATGGTATGTTAGACGGTGACAAGTGCAGTGACAAAAAAATTAAAAGAACTAGCTATAGGCAGTACTGGTTACTGGGGACGGGAGTGAGAGGAATGGAACATAAGAGTCCCATCAGATTTCTAAGTGAAATGTCAAACGGGTAGCCAAACAGAAAAGTCTGAGGTTCAGGAGAGAGACCTGGCTGAAAATATAAATTTACAGATTCAGTTTAACTGTTCTGGGAATATGTCCTTCCTGTGTTGTTAGATGGTGAAGTATCTTTTAGTCTAAAAAACAAGAAAAGATGGTAGAGATGGCAGTTGTTTTAATGACTCTCACTGACAAAATTTAAAGATTTGATTTTTTTTTTAACATGCATAAAATCTACAACCTGGAAGGCACAAAAAATCCAGAGAGAATAGAAACTGTCAAGTAGACGTAACCCAGAAGTAGAGGAAGCCAACACAGCCACTTCCCCATATCCTACATAACTTTCTTTTTTCCTTGCTCTCCTTTCCACTCACACGTCAACCAAAACTTTCTTTCATATTAAGAAACCACTGCTCCTCTACCACTATGACATTCTTGATAACATGACACCAAAAAGTTCTCTACATCTCTTAAAGATTTGTACTCCTTGATCTCTTTCCCTTTCACAATGGCTATTTTTTTCTGATGTCTCTCAACAGTTTTTTCTTTCTCCCAAATCATATATCCATGAAGTAATGTCAAATCCACAAATGAAAATGGTTGGTATCAGAAGAAAATGCTGAGGGGTGTGGAGAAGGCTAAATAAAGTACCAAGCCAGGGAGGCAGGATGGAACATAAACACTTTACATGCCATCCTAGAGAATTTAGATTTTTATCCTGAAGGCAGTAAAGAGACATTGGAGTATTTAAATCAGTTAAGAGCAGGATCATTCTGGAAAGCAGAATGGAAAATGGACTGAGAATTAATGGAAGGAGATCTGTTAAAAATTTGTAGCAGTAATTTAGGACAATAAGATTGTTCTGCAAGTTCTAAATTGCAGAACCAAGTATAAAACAGTTCTCAAGCTCCTCACAGGCTCTTTTAAGAAGGAACGTTTCACCACTGCCTATCACACATACCAAGTTAAAAAACTAAAAATGTGCTGCCTTCTAATCAAATCCTATCCTATTCATCTACATTGTTATTTCTTACTACTCTCAAAAAGAATCTACCTCAGTCAGGTTGGTAAGCCTAATATGCCTATTTCATACAAAGTTAACATCTACCCTCCAGGTTCTTCTTTATGCTATGTTATTCTACATCTGAAAGCTTCCTCTCCTCCCTCCACTCACCCCTAAAATATCCAAACTTTTTATCTTTCCTATTACTGCTTACAAAATAACACCCTGAACATGTGGCTGAACTGATACATTTGATTCCCCCATTCCGGCCCTATATTTGGCACCTAACAAGTCCATAAGTGTGTCATTTATTATTAAAGTTCTGATCTACTGAAAATAAATAGATAGATAGACAGATAGATAGATAAATAGATAGATAGCTAGCTAGATAGATAGATTTTTTTGGCCGGGGGGGGGGGGGAACCACCTTGAGGCTTTTCATCATCATTCTATCCTCCTCGTTAGTTACTATTTTCTGAATTGTATAAAATGTTATCTCTACAAACTAGATTTAATGCCCCCTGAAAACAGGATTCATACTTGACTCATCTCCTTCAGTGTTTAGAAAGTGTTGGTTGAATGATGAGCATATAAGATTCTTTTTAAAAAGTTTTGTAAAATTATAAAACTGTCTTTGTTTTCCAACATAAACTTAAAAATGCAATCCACAGGTTTAGGTACAAAAATATCAAGTAATCCTAATCCTGAAAACACAAAATTTAAAAACATTTTAGACTACCATGAATATTCTATTGTTATATT
The DNA here is from genome assembly GCA_030015415.1 of Cynopterus sphinx. Classification (NCBI taxonomy): domain Eukaryota; kingdom Metazoa; phylum Chordata; class Mammalia; order Chiroptera; family Pteropodidae; genus Cynopterus; species Cynopterus sphinx. Next base: position 45,612,389 of record CM057389.1, on the reverse strand, counting down.
AATTTTGATGTGATTAATAATTTGAATAACAAAACTGGCATGCTGAAAAAAATGGACTTACAATAGATGCAGAATATTTCTAAAGGATGTATAAAAAAGCAACAAAAACAAATGCAAAGCAGGAATCACAAAGAATGCTTAATTGTATTAACAGAAAATTATACTGTATTGACTGTCATCTTGCCGCCAAAAGCAAAAATACAAATTGCTACCATTCGAAAGTCTCAAAATCATAAAAGAAGCCATTATTCTAATGAGACGGCATCATTATTATGGATGCAAATGATTACAAGCTAGTTGGTTAAAAAGGAGAAAGAACATTCTGCAAGCAACCCTACCTTTCTTTTTGCTTCTGTAATACCCTAAAGTCAAGGGAAACAAACCATTGATAAAATATACTCAAAGTCCTTTCTCTCCATGTGCAAATCAGAATACATAAGAGACTACATATGCATTTATAATTATACATTAAAAAGTAGTAAAAAAAAAAAAAACTAAAGACTATCTTAGGATGACTAGAATCATGCTTGTTTAAAATAATTTTGTAACCTAAAGAGCAAATTGCATCTTAAAACTTAAAATAGACCTTTAGTTTAGCTATTATATAATTTAATAAAACATAATACAGATTGTTATAAAGCATAAACTTTGGTGGTTAAATATGTTAAAGTTTTATTATCTTAGCTTATAGATAAATAATTAGCAACTAGAACTCCATGTTTCATTTTAATATGCAGCTGTGGGAACAGAGAAGTAGGAAAGCGTAAGTGGGCTATTTAAAAACATAACTTTACATAAAACATAAACAACCAGAATTTACATTCTCATTTAAAAATCAGACCCCACCTCCCTACCCCAAAGACCAGGAGTTTGTTCTTCCATTGCACCAGTTCTCAGCACCATTTTTTTCTCTATCAATATTATACATGTCACTTAACTTTCACTCTAAAAACCCACTGCTAGATTCCACTGAAAATTTAAAAATTAACATAAAGCCTTAAGAAAACAAATTTAGGATATGAATTCTGAAGCTTAACACTCAACTAATTAACAGAACTCTACCTGAGTAAGATAGCGCCTGTAATCTTGCCGCAATTCTTCTTTTAATTTATGTTTCTTCCGTTCATAGTCTTCCCCAAGTGGTAAACTTAATCCATAATCAATTCCTAGAAAGAAAACAACTTCTTAAAGTAATGTAGCTCATTTTCAAATCAATCTCAATTTCAATACAATCTCCTGTAACAAAGCACAGTAGGAAGGAACATATGTTGATTCTGAGACTGCAAGCAGGATAATAAATTTTTCATTCTAAATGTTTCAAAAGGTAATACAATCACATAATGGAAAATACCCCTCCTACCCACAAACCCCAGCCACCCATACTCCTGGCCCAGAACAACCAATATTACTGTTTCTTGTGTCTCCTCCCAGAGACTTTTAATGCATCTATAAACAGATACATTTATGGTATTATTATCATGCATGTGCATGTGTATTATATTTGCTGCTTCCTCCTTTAGATAATGGTTCTACATTGTTTGACATCCTGCTTTTTTAAAAGCAGCAAAAGTGAAGCTAAGAAAAACTCATTACTTTTATTTCTTCATTTAATTCTACTGAAATTTCTTTAAATATAAATATTTACAACAATTTTAATGTGTTTTCCAGCCTGTGAAAATTAATAACATGATGTTTTAACCTATTAGAATATTACTGCTATATATATTGTTTGAGAAAAATGAGGGCCATCCATGGCTCAGACTACAATTTTCAAATATTTAAACAACCAATTCTGATTTCACGTAAGTGGATATCAATTTTTATTATAGTAAAATATATATAAAATTAACCATTTTGAAGCAAAGAATTCAATGGCATTAAGTTCATTCAATATGTTATATAACACCACCATTTCCAGGATTGTTTTATCATCCAAACAGAAACTCTGTAAAAGGATAATTTTTTCTAAGACAAACTACAATTTTGAGCATAGAGCTCACAGAGTTTAAAATTCGGATTACAGTTTTAGATGATGACAACAGTGATGACTGTACCACTTGTAAACACTAAAAAACACTGAATTGTACCATTTAAATGGGTAAATTAGAAGGTATGCAAATAATATCTCAATAAAGCTGATACTCAAATTATATACTTTTGAAATATTTCAAATAGTAAAATACTATGTCAAGCACAGATATCAGATGAGTATTTGATTTCTGAAGCCTGTCTACCTTTTTTTAATCTTACCAATATTATTATATTTAAAAACCTACCATTTCTAAATACAACAAAAATTGTCCTTAGAGTTAGCTACAGCCAATATAAATGGAATAACTGGCTGCAGTTTACAAAATGATAAAGATATCACCATTTTTATGCCTTATTCTTGACAATGCAGCTAAATGATGGGAACTTATTATGAATGTACTATATTACTGCTTTATTACATCACTGAATATATTTCAAAGGCAAAAAGGCCAAAGTAGTATGAATATTAATGAATATCTACTGATCTTTCTGTAACATTACATTCCGCTTTTTACCATAAACATTGTGGAATCCTCTTAACACTTCTGGTCTACGGAACACCTAACGAAAGAGGGCAGAACATAGGATTCCTCAGGACACCTTTCATTCACTCATGCTCCCAACTTTCTTCAAAAAAAAAAAAAAAAAATTCTAAAGCATCCCACATGCTGGGAATTTTTAATCACCCTAAAAGTCTTTCTCTCTTCAAAAAGGAACTTAAACCTTATTTTTAAAGATACAGAATTTAAGCCTAACGAGAGAAACAGTTTGAATTCTCACATTCAGAATGTAGTATTAATAAGAAACTAAACTATACAATCCATTAAGGCCAGGTCCCTGCTTTATTCGATTTCATAATGCCTGGCATACGACCTGTACTCCAGAATGTTCAATGAATAAATGTGTGAATGAATACATGAATAAATGCCTGAATTAAGAGGAAGGAATGAAAGGAGGTAAAGAACACATGATTCTTAGTATTTCATTTTTGATTTTAGCAGTCTGATTGCATTGCAGAGAGACAGGAAGCATAATAACTAGTTACTACAGTTACTCCTCTCTAGTCACAGAGAGTCACAAAGGATGCTCTATTGAGTCAAAGAGAAAAAGAAAGTACTGCAAGGAATATATGCCTCTCACCAACATGATCCACTTGCCTCTCATGGAACAATTAATTTACAGCTTTCCGAAGTCATGTGTTTAAGGTAACTTTTTTCAAATACTGTTTTTCAATTTTGCTTGATAGACTTACATGGAATAAGAAGAAAAATGAAAATGAACCACATTTATAAATTACTGTTCGTACTAAGTTCAATTTTATTTACCAAGAATATTTGCTTTCTACTATTGACTCAAGCAGTATTTGTAATAGTTGTCTTAGAAGACAAGTTAAGAATACATAAATTTTATTAAGGTTTACTCACCAGAAAATACTTTTTAATTCTTATTTTTTCATCTATTACCAACATATTATGGCACTGAAGGTAAGTCATAGAAATAAAATTAAACTTGTATAGAACAATGTAAATACTCTATTCATTTTAAACTATACACTAAAATGGAATCTCAAATGACTAATGAGATAAGAAACATGGTGAGACTTACTTAATCAGAGCAGTGTCTTCTAACAGTTCTAGTGGTTAAGTAAAGCATTAGTGTCATCCTAGGGTCACTTCAGCAAGTACACTACCACTGACCCTAAGGTAGTTTACATTATGCTTCAGAATGACATCAGTGAGCAGTATTTGGTTTATATAGTGTAGGTCAAATATTTAAAACTGAAGGATACAATCTTTTAAATTAATATCCCTTCTAACATAACCTCTTATGTTATTTGTTTATAATAAACACTTTATAAACAAATTACCACAGAACACAGTTTCTTCTTTTCATTATTATATTATGAGAAGGCCGTATGTCAAAATAAAGGACAAATTATAATAAATAATAATAGGCCTTTCCATAAGCAGATGACTTATCAAGAGATGTAACTACTTTAATTGAGGAAAACATTGTATGTAAACTTCAGATACAAAGCTATTTTACAAATCACCCACTTGACCTGTACAAACTAAACAAACAGGTAGAATGTCTGGTTTTTAATTTATAAGACAAACCTAAGACTACATATGCTAAAAGGAAGGATAGTTAAAAATACAATAAAAACTAGTAAAAAAAATCAACAATTTCCTATTGTCTATTTCCCAAAGTCTATATTAGCTGCAATGTTTTAGCTTAAGCTCTAGAGCTTCTCTGTAATGTAAAATTCTGCTGCTTCTTTTCTGATAATTTTAGTTACAATGTAATTTTTTTCTGTATAATTCTTTTCTAAATTTCCATTAGCATAATTGTATGTAAAATGAATTTTTAAAAATATAATGTCTAGTAACAAGAGTAAAATTAAAATCTCTTTAATCTTACTTCAGTAATCTGTAACATTTTTTGCTTGTAAATTTCCAAAAAAAAAATAATAATAATGATTTCACAGCATGAAAGATAAAATAAATATAATGCATTTTGGAGCCCGAAATGCTGATCAATGATATTTTGAATTAACAGTAAGAAATACCACCCAGAAGTGTTAAATAAAAACATGCAGGACTACAGACATTGAAGATGAATTTCTGAGTACCCAAAATTTAGAGGTGAAGGAGCGGAAAGAGAACCAGAAAAGACTGAAAAGGAGTGTGCTGGGAGTCCTCAAAGCTACCCCCAGGTTTGGTGATTCACTACAGGACTCACCGAATGTAGAAATCATTATACATAATCATGGTTTATTACAGTCAAAGGATAGAAAGCAAAATTAGCAAAAGAAAAAGGCACATGGGGCAAAGCCCAGAGGAAACCAACTGCAAACCTCTAAGCAATCTTCCGCAGTGGAAGCAAATGGGACCCACTTGATTACTCCAGCAACAACTTGCGACAACACGTGAAGTGTCGCCTACCAGGGAAGCTCATTAGAGATTCAGTGCCCAAAGTTTTAACTGGGAGTTGGTCACATACGAACCCTCTGCCTAGCATGGACCCAGACTCCCTGAATAAAACATGTTTAGGAACAATGAGTCATTCTTGTTATTTAGGGGAAATTGTACATTAGAGTAGAAAACAGTTCATTAGCAAGGTTCCAGACACAAGCCAAGGGCCAGCTTTGCAGGGAGGCCCTTCTAACGATAGGCAGTCCCAGGCCTGTTCTGTTAGGTGTATACAGAAGTCCTTGCCCAAAGGTACAGCATCTAGACTACAAATGAGCAAGCAAATCATTTCAATGTAACATACTAAGTGCTATGTGACACCTTCTATTACCTACAAGTACCAATAAGTTTGGCACACAATGAACTTTCCTTTCACCCTGGGATAAGCCTGTTTGTTATTATTTTTATGCCGGGTCTATGTTGACTTTCTTTTTTAACTAAAATTTTACATTATTTTTTGAAATAAAACAGGCTCTTAATGGTTTACAGCATTATTTCTGAGTTTCAAAAATTCTCTATTTTTTCTCTATTTTCTCTCTCTCTGTTTTCCCATTACAAATTTTTTCCTCCTGTAGTCCCTAATTCAATCTGGACTGCCATAATCAGACAGACAGAAAGGGCAAGGATACTCTTTACTTGCACCTGTAGTGGACACCTTAGCTGCTGATAGTAGTTGTTCCAGGTCTGTCAGCAGATACATTAGGTTGCTTTTTAGTCTCAAGAGGTCATGGTCACGTCCCTATACTTTAAATCACAAAAGTAGTATCTTCAAATGCAGAATAGGATCTATGCCATCATATATAGAAAAAGAAGAAAGGGCTAAATACATGTCCACAGTCTATTCATGAAATATGTACAAGAAAATGCTTTAACAAGAGAGACAGGGTTGGGAAAATATGATGTAATAGAAAAAAATATATATACATATACACATACACATACACATACACATGCATACACACACACACACATCTGCCCCCAGTTACTGGTACAGAGCCTCTAAAACTCTTGAAATTTTTCAAGTGATAAGAATACTAGGAGCATCTCTTGTTCTAACATTTGCCTTTGACCCTGTCCATGACATAGGGTTCCTAAAACCCTTGTAAAAGTTGCAAGATCACTAGGCCAGTCAAAATGATGGAAAAGGAAACACGGTGCCTGCCTCCTCCCACAATGCATCAAAATTACAACTAAGCTACAGAACAACACTTGAGACCTGAAGACTAGCTAAATAATTCCTATAACTAAGGATATTTAAAAAACAGCCACTTTGAGATTGGTAAGAGGAGCACAGAAATGAAACAGGCTAGTCCTGCACCTGTACGTGACAGTTAAAAATCAGGAGACAGGGAAGAGGAAGTAAAAAAAAAAATCAGGAAGGCTATCTTGGGTCCAGATGTCTTCCTTGAGAAGCAATGGGGCCCAGCCCCACACCAGGCTCTCCAGCCTAGAGCACCAGTGCCAGGGAAAAAAAGTCCCCATAACATACGGCTGTGAACACCAGTGGGGTTTGCACCTGAGTGAGCCAGAGGGCTGCTGGAATCCTAGGCACTCCTCCTGAGGGGTCTGCGCAAAACCTGCTTGCTCACTAACTCACTCGCTCTGAGCTCCTGTGCTGGGGCAACAGCTTGAAAAGCACTGGGGATGCACAGAGACGAGTTGAATATACCAGTTTCCAAGTGAGGGTTGGAGGATCAGGGCAGCTCTCTCCAGAGACAAAAGCCCTGGCAGGTACCACTGCTCATTTGTTGAACCTACGCTCAACCAGCAAGCAGGAAGGCATGCACTGGTGGGCACCAAATCTGTTCTTCATCAACTTGGTTAACACTGTTCGCCCCCTCTGGTGATTCCCTGAGACTCTGCTCCACTCAGTTCCTGCGCCCAGACAGAGAGAGACATTTCTAGTGGCTTTTCCATACAAGCTACCTACCTTGGCTCACACTGCAGACTTTCCTAAAATCTCTTAAAGGTTCACAAACTCAAACAAGCAGTAGGTGATCTCAGCATGTTGTATACCTTTTGTTAAGCAGCCTAAAACCTGGCACAAGCAGCAACTGGTCTCAATATGCATTATAATTCTCATCAGGTGGCTCCAACACTGGCATAAGCTGCAGCCAATGTTGGCTTGAAACGTAGCTTCAACTAAGCAACCACAAGCTCAGCAAAAGTGGCAGCTGGCCTCAGCTCACATTGTGGTGCCCATCAATGTTCACAGCACAGCCTTTTCCAATCACCTGACAGTCCATCATAAGCCTCAACAAGAATAGGTCACATTGTAGCTCCCATCAAGCAGCCCAAAGCCAAGCACAAACAGCGGCTGACCTCGGCTTTCATCTGAGCCCCTCCAAAGAGACTTCAGATTTAACAAACCCAGTGGACAGCTTCAGATCACACCAGAGCACCACCCAACATGCTCCACAAACAACACACTCCAAGGGCAAACTTGGATGGCACCAGAGCCCTGCTAAAGTGACTCCCACTGCATGGACACGGCCCCCACACAATAGCTTGTTTGCTGTAGTCATGGCCAGCCCTCATAACCAGTCAGCCTGAGGGTCAATCCCAACCACTTACGTGCCAACAGCAATAGAGGCTCAACTACAACACAAGTTGGGCACACACAATCTACATAAGAGACATCCTTGGAACACATGGCTCAAGTGACCAGGGAGGCTGTGCAACTAGGCCTCACAGGACATCTACTACATAAGGCCACATTGTACCAAGACAGACGTAGTAGATCTACCTAATACTTAGAAACAAACACAGGGAGTCAGACCAAAATGAGAAGACAAAGAAATATCCCAAATGAAAGGACTGGACAAAACTTCAGAAAAGATCTATATAAAATCCAGATAGAAACTTAAAAATGCTAGTGATAAGAATACATAATGAACTTAAGGAGAGATGTACTCAGAACTTCAAGAAAGATATAGAAATCATAAAAAAGAACCAGTCAGGTATTAAAAATACAATAAATGAGATGAAGACTACATCAAAGGGATTTGACAGTGGATAATGCAGACCAAATCATGCTATGGAAGATAAGGTAGCAGAAAACACCCAATCATACCAGGAAAAAAAAAAAATCAAAACAAATGAGGTTAGTTTAAGGGACCTTGGGACAACATCAAAGGTACCAACATTTGCATCATATCAAAACCAGAAGGAAAAGAGTGAGAGCAAGGGAATGAAAAACTATTTAAAGTAATGGTCAAGAAAACAGATGTACAGTCCAGGAAGCACAAAGAATCTCAGACAAGATGACTCCAAAGAGGCTCACACCAAGAACCATTATAATTAAAATGCCAAAGTTTTAAAAAAAAGAAAGCCTTAAATGTAGCAAGAGAAAAGCAGTTACCTACTTAAAGGGAGCTCCCAGAAGACTATCAACTGATTTATCAAGAGAAACTTTGTAGGCCAGGAAAGAATGGCATGAAATATACCAAGTGATGAAAAGCAAGAACCTATCATTTAGAATTAAATGAGAGATTAAAAAAAAAAAAAAAGAATTATATAGAAGTTTGTCGCCACTAAACCAGTATACAACAAATGTTAAAGGGACTTATTTAAGTAGAAAAGATCAAAAATATAAACAAGAAAATATAGGAAAGGAAAAAATGCTCATCAACAAATGCAAACACTTAGTAAAACCAGTGGATCAAATAACTATAAAGCTAGTACAAAGGTTAAAAGGCAAAAGTAGAAAGAACAAGTATAATTACAAGAATAAACCAGGGATACACACAAACACATACACGCTGCCTATAAGAGACCCATTTCAGATCAAAAGGCACACACAGACTGAAAGTAAAGGGATGGAAAAAGGTATGTCATGCAAATGAAAATAAAAAAAGGCTGGTGGAGCAATACTAATATCAGACAAAACAGTTTAAAATAAGAGTTGTAATAAGACACAAGAAAGGATATTTCATAATGATAAAAGAATCACTCCAACAAGACATAATTCTTGTAAACATCTTTGCACCCAACATAGAGGCACCTAAATATATAAAGCAAATACTGATGTACATAAAGATATTGACAGTAATATAGTCAGAGTCAGGAACTTTAACATCCCATTGACATCAATCAATAGATTACCCACACAGAAAATCATTAAGAAAACAGCAGCCTCAAGTAACACTTTAGATCAGATGGATTTTATTAATATTTTTAGAACATCCCACCCCCAATGCAGCAGAATGTTTTTCAGGATAGACTATACATTAGGACACAAGACAAGTCTCAATAAATTTAAGAAGACTGAAATCATATCAAGCATCTTTTCCAATCACAATGGTATAAAACTAGAAATCAATTACAAGAAGACAAATGAAAAACACACACACATGGAGGCTAAAAATGTTACTAAACAATGGGTTAACAACGAGAACAAGGAAGAAAGCAAAAACTACCTGGAGACAACTGAAAATAAAAACACAATGACCCAAAATCTATGAGGCACAGCCAAAGCAATATAGGCCTACTTCAAGAAACAAGAAAAATATCAAATAAAATAAAAAAATCTAGCTTTCCACCTAAAAGAACTAGAAAAAGAATAAACAAAACCCGGCCTGAGTATAAGGAAGAAAACAATAAAGATCACAACAGAAATAAACACATCACTGAGGCCAACAGACACTTCATATTTGGACCCTCCCAGACTGTGCCATGTTGTCTCTCCTGGTGGCTGCTTCTGATTTGTATCATTTTGCTATAATGAAACTATAATAAGTATAGCACTCTCTTCAGTTCTGTGAGTCATTTTAGTGAATCACACTTGAGGGGGTATCTGTAGCCAGCTGATTAGAATTGAGGATGGCCTGTGGACCCCTGAACTGCAGCTATGTCTGAGGTAAGGGAAGTCTTGTGGAGGACTGTGCCCTTAATCCGGGAAGTCTGGACCAATTCTGGGTAGTTGGTGTCAGAAGTCATTGTAATGCTCCTCAAATCCTTTTGTGAGGTATACATGGTGGAAAATGAGCCACGTGGATAAGCATTACCCATGAATAGCATCAGTATCTAACAAATAAATTTATAAAATTGTAAGAATGTAGTGTTACATGAGAGTTGTACTATCAGCTATTGCTGTCACTGGCTAAAATGAACATTGCCCTTTATATATTATTGAGAGCTACTATGTTTAATTATTCATTCCAAGTACAGTGTCACAGAGCTTTAATTCAATATAATTTCCAAGCGATCTTTATTAGTTTGTTTTATAATTCCTAGATGAGATCACCTAAGTAAAGCTATTGTCAAATCATTTTACATTTTATCTAATATCAAAAACTGTATATTTTGCCTAATTTTAAGGCCACAATTATTCAGGCAAAGTCAGTAAATGAATGCTAATAAGGTATAAAATTAGTCAAATATAAATTATTCTTTAATAAGACTCAATGTGCATCAAAAACAATTCTTGCTTCAGTTGGCAATAAAAGAAACATCTCATGAAAATAAAATTCTACACACCCAAGAGAACTGTTTATTTTGCAATGGGGACCTTCATTCATGAGTTCAAACTGTCTTTTCTAAATACTAAAGTGCCAGGCCCGGGCTAGGCAGTGAATACACAATGTCAAGCAAGCTGGTGTGCCATTGCAGTACAAGAGAGAACCCAACCTGTTAGAAACTATCGTCCCAGAGAGAACCAATGCCATAGGAGCACAAGGCAAAAATGGCCAACACAATTTTGTAAAAGTAATAAAAGGGTGAAATTATCATGAGAGAAACAAGAAGCCATTGGTAGGGTTTGAAGCAAAGGCTAACATGATCAGATTTGTTCTTTGGAAAGATATGAATGGGCAGTACAGAAACTTAGTAGAGAGGGTAGACAGCAGAACAAAAAGAACGCAAGAAAAATAAATCTAAGTGAGACAATGGAGGCTTACATAAAATAACATCTGTAGGATTGAAGAAAAGTAAACTTAATTTGAGGTTTAGGAATTAGCATCAATTGACCTCAATAATTACTTGCTGTGGGCTAGAGGGAAGGCAAGGGTGACTAGGCAGCCAGCTCACAAGAGCACCAAAAGTTTGAGAAAGGAATTCATGTTTGCACATGTTAATTCTAAGGCCATGACATCCATATACAGATAGCTGTCTAACAGAAAATTAGACGTACGGGTGTGAAGTTCATAAAAGAAATTGGGAATGGGATAGAGATTTAGGAGTCATGAGCAAACTGATGGTAAATAAAGGCCTTTAAGTGAATAAGGTCACTCAAGGAATGTAAGAAATAAAAAGAGGGCCTAAGACAGAGTCCTAAGGGACCTCAAATAAGGAACAGGCAGAGGTAACTGTAAGTTAGACTTTAAATTCTCCTCATTTGTGACTGTAATGACCAAAGAATAATTTTTAACATAATTCTCAAAAACCACAAGCCTACTTTTAAAAAGATGTAAAAGAGGTCAGGAAATTAATATTTACTGTCCACCAATTATGTGTCAGTCATCTTTTCATATGTATTCAATTACTGCCACAATAATTTTTATGATAGATGCCAATTCTTAAGGAAACAAAGAGCTTAAATAATTTGTGCCAGACCACAAAGGCATGACAGCCACAACCCAAAGCAACTTACATCCCTAGAATTTCAAAGTAATTCTGTTTGACCTTAGTGCTTGAGAACCTAACACTAAACTTTTAAAATATGTCTTGAAATAGTCAAATTTTGATTCATAAAAAATTTAGAACTAAAAAATAATCTACCTTCTTTATATTACAGATAAAGAAATTGAGGGCCTTAGAGATTAAGGGACTGAACCAAAATATGTAGAATATTTAAGATCACCAAAGCTGTATATTAGCCATTAATTTGTAAGAGAAACAGATCTGAAAGTGTTATTTATATATCCAATGCTAAAAGTACAGCATTCACTTTCAGCCGCTTTTCTAGCAGATACAAAAAACCCACTAATTATTCAGTCTCTAAGCCAATAAATATCCCTTGGTACCAGCAGCATACAAATGCAAGGCAGCTAACAAATTAAGAATACGTCAGTGGTCACGAATAACAGTCCACATGTGAACAATGCTGTAATCAACTGAATTCATCATATGTGACTCCTTTTATGTGAAAAAACTGCAGTCACCATCAATAATACAGAGGATACACTTTTTAAATATTCATACATTTTCTTTTAAAAAGATGTATACATACCAACAAGCCAAAACAGGGTAACAAGTTACAACTATTTTCATATCAAACCATAATCAAAGGATCAGTATAGCTGCAGTATTAACTTCTTTACAAGTCCAAGACAGTCATCAATAATTAAAATGGTCTTTCACCAAATAGCATTTTGCATCAACCATGTCTGATTTTTAAACAAAAGCAAGTCCACCATTTTCATTTAACCATTAACATTCTTTCTCACACTCTCCATTCAATTTTTTAAATTAATTTTCATTAATAAAAATTATTAATTTTCAATTATGCATACTTAATGCCAGAGTTTCTTTAAATCGTAATCAAGGCAATAATGTTTAAAATAGGCACAAGGTCCTCAGTATGTATTATATTTCACATATAGTCCATATTGTCACATGTAAGATTCCAGAAAGGAAAGTTACCCGACTCTAAAAATACCTTTTCTCTGACAAGACAAAGCTCTTTCACAACAGCCTGCTAAGAATATCTTAAGACCAATTGAGCACACCTAGTGACATACCTAAGGAACCCCTGGTCTGTTGACTGTTTGGTGGTATGTTTTCTTTAGCCATGGAGATTAATATTTTACTGTTTTCAGAAAGCTTCTCTGATGCTTTTCCCTGAAAGAGACATAATATTTACAAAAGCAGGGTGTGGGGGAGAACCTACAAAACAGACAATTCATCTTAGTACTCTTATTAAAAAACTTGACAAAATTATGCAGTACATCAAAGAAGAAATTTAACTGTAATGTTTGAGAAATTAACCAAAGGTATATTTTTTCTTTCTTTTTTTTTTTCCCCCACACTGTACAACCCCCTTCAGGGCTCACAGTCCACAGGTAAGGGGGCTGGGCAATGGTTCGAGGCTGCAGGTTACTCTGGCATGGGTCCACTATGAGAGGCCCGCAGAGAAGGGCCTGCCAAAAATCTGTTACCATGCCTAAACCAAAGGTATTTAAAATTATATTAAATGTTCTAATATTTAGCTCATTTACTTATATTAGTACTGATATTAGTACTGAATATTAGTACTGAATTCCTCCCAGGCACTGTTCCAGGCACTATAAATACATGAGTAAAAAAAACATAAAAGAATCTCTGCCACCATGGAGCTTATAAACTACCGTGGAAACAAACAGCAAATATAGTATGTAATTAAACTATGTAACATGTAGAGACTAACAGGGAGGGGCTATGGAAAAACCAGAGCAGGGTAAGGATACCCAAAAATGATGGGGGAGAGGCTGCAAGGCCTTCCTGAGCGGGTGGTATTTGAACTAAGACTTAAAGATTATTACTATGTACCACTTAGCATTAGAAATTATAGCAAAGATGTATTTAAAGTTATGTAATAACTCTTTCCAAACACTGTAAGTTCTAAGAACTGCAGAGTAGACTTTGGAGCTGGACATATGAGGGTTCCAATCCCGAACCCTCCACTGTGTGCACCCAGCCAAATTACATAATCCCTTTAAGCCTCACTTTTTTGATTTGTAAAACAAAAAGAATTCTGTCTACTTCACAGGGATATTATGACTGATTGAGATAATACATGTAGAGTCCTCGGCACAACTCTGTACATGGCAAGACACAGTATGATGGTTAAGAGAACAAGCACCGGATTTAGGTTGCCAGGGATCAAAGCCTAGTTCTACAATCACTTTAGTCACATTACTTAACCTGCCCATTGTCACAGTTTACTCATTTGGAAAATGACAATAATGGTATTTATCTCACAGATTCAGGTGAAATATCAAATAAGTTTCCTCATAAGACTATGCCTCATCCATATTTAGCACACAATAAATGTTAGCTATGTAAGTAAGCCCTTTATAATTAGAGTGTCCATGTTATTTATCATCTCATCCATATTTTTGTCCAGGACAAATGCTAAAATAGATGAGACACTAGGACAACAAGTAATCCAGGACTGTCTTGGGCTAACAATTATATAGGGTTACTCTCATTATAATGGACCAATGGCAGAGATTAATCTACATCCTTTACCTTATTACATACACTGAACCCAGGAGAGAAGGTGCCACATCTGTCTAGATTAGTGCTGTATTCTGTGACCCTGGCACAGGACCCAGCAGTTTCAACAAGTATCTGCTAAACAGATGAATCACTCTTTAACCAAAAATAGGAAAGCTTAAGAAAGCTTTTTCAGACATTGCTTTCAGAAACATTTTAATAAACTTATATTCTGAAAGTATACAAAATAAGAGAAACTATTCTAATAAATTCATTCAAAATCACTTTTGTTGATATCAAAAAATTTTTTTAGTAAGAGATAAGAGAACCTGTAAGATAAGAGAGAAGAAAAACCGCATTCAAAATCACTGACATCTTATCCAGAGTCAGGCTCTGAGTGAGAATGACAGCACAGACACACTGAAGTATGAAACTAAAGATTTTTACTCTGAAGAGGACGTTTTGCATTTACACAGGGCTAATCATCAGAGACACTTTTAATGAAACATGTTGGAAGAAAATGATTAACTTTACCTTCATTTCCATGTAAGGCGAGTCATTTTCCAATTCTGCCTTGTCTTTGGCCAATTTGGCTTTTTGCTCTTCAATAAATTCATCCAAATTATCTGCCATTTTGCAGGTACTTAAAAAAAAAAAAACTTTAGTGAGCACAGCTATAGTGATATCAGAATATTTTTAGACTAATTGTTATCTGATCAAGATGCTGCCTGATTTCTGTACTGGTGTTCCCTTGTAATAAGTGGTGTCTAAGGAGGCATTTTCAGACCATGCAAAATCCTGCTCTTGATCAAAACATCTGAGATTTAGCAGCAACTGGTGATTCTTAACGATCCAATCTTTGATTCTAGATTGCTGAAAAATGTTAATTTTCTAATTCCACCACTCCCTGCACATTTACCAGTTGGCACTTAACCATTTCATTCCTTTGTCCAAATTTACCTGCTTATTATTGGTATGAATTCATGAATTCTGCTTTTTATCAGTAAGCCCTGGAATTGTTTTTAAACTCATCAGCTGTTGTTTTTATTGAGGAATAAACTTATATACCACAAAAGGCACCCATTTTAGTGAACAGTTCCATAAGTTTTAGTAAATTCATAGTCATGCAATTATCATATAATCACTATTGATAACGCTTCCATCACCCCAGAAAGTTCTCACATGCCATGTTGTAGTCAATCCTCACTCCCAACCCCAACACAGGCAATCATCAATCTGCTGTCTCTATAGTTTTCCCTAACCTGGAAATTTCATATAAATAAATCCTATAATATGTAGTCTTTGGCATCTGGCTTCTTTCACTTAACATATGCTTTTGAGATTCAACCTTATAGTTGCATCTATCAATGAGTAGGTTTTTTTAATGCTAAGTAGTATGCCATTGCATGAAAATACCATATTTTGTTTATTCACTTACTGCTAGATATTTAGATTGTTTCCATTTTTTGTATTATGAATAATCCAGAAATATGAATAATTCTGCTATGAACATTCATCTATAGGTTTTTGTGTGGACTTGTGTTTTCAATTCTTTTCACTACATACCTAAGAAGGGAACTGCTGAGTCCTGTGTAACTCTGTGTTTAACATTTTAAGGAACTGCTTAGCTGGTCCCTCTAAGTGTGTACTGACTGTACCATTTACATTCCAACCAGAAGTGTAAGAATTAACTTCAAACAGATCACAGACTTAGATATGAGAACTATACAACTTCTAAAAAAAAGCATAGAAAATATTTGTAATCTTGGGCTAGGCAAAAATGTCTTACATATGACACAAAGAGCAAAAAAACTGTTTAAAAATCAATTAAAAAATAGATAAACCTTCACATGAGGATTGCAATTTCTACACTTCCTTACCAATTCTTGGTTATTTTCAGTCTTTTTGATCTTAGTCATTCTATTGGGTGTATTGTAGCATCTTGTTATGATTTTAACTTGCATTTCTCTAGCGACTATGATGTTGAGCATCTTTTCATGTTCTTATTTGCTGTCTATACATCCATATACATAACCATTGGCAAAGTAGCTTAAATCGACTACCCATTTTTAGAGTTAAAATTTCTTATTGAGTTGTAAGATTTATACATAAGTATATAGTACATACTTATATATATACTGAATACAACTCCTTTTTCAAGAATGATTTGTAGATATTTCTTCCAGTCTGTGGTTTAAGTTTTCTTGATAATGCCTTCTTTTTCAAAACTTTATTTTGTAAAGCAGTTCTAAGTTCACAGCAAACTGAGTGGAAGGTACAGACTTACCATATATCCCTGCCCCACTCACACACAGCCTCCCCAATTATCCCACCAGAGTAGGGTATGTGTTACAACCCACGAACGCACACTGACACACCATTATCACCCAAAGTCTATAGTTTACAAAAAGGTTCACTCTTGATGTTGTATATTCTATGGCTTTGGACATTGTGTATGACATGGATCCACCACTGTAGAATCATACGGAGTAGTTTCACTGCCCCAAGAGTCCTATGTGCTCCACCTATCCATCCATCCCTCCCCTATAACCCCTGGCAACCACTGATCTTTGTACTGCCTCCATAGTTTTGCCTTTTCTAGAATGTCATGTAGTTGTCATCACAGATTATTGGCTTCTTTCACTTACTAGCATGCATTACTAAGGCTTTTTGTTGTCTTTTCACGGCTTGATAGCTCATTTCTTGCTGGTGTTGAATGATAATCCATTGTCTGGATGCACTAGTTTTCTTATCTACCTTCGCCTACTGAAGGACATCTTGGTTGTCTCTAGGTTTTGGCAATAATAAATAAGACTGCTATAAACATCTGTGTGATCATGTCTTAAGAGCATACGTTTTTAATTTTTATAAAGTCCAATTTATCCATTTTTCATCAATTTTAATCATTTATGCATTTTGTGTCATATGTAAGGACATTTTGCCTAGCCCAAGATCATAAATATTCTCATTTTTGTTTTTTTAAGAAGTTTTATAGTTCCCTCTCTTACATTAAGCCTATGATTTGTTTCAAGTTAATTTTTGCAAATGGCATAAGGTAAGGGTCATTCAGGTTCACGGGTTTTTTGCATGTGGATATAAAATTATTCCAGCCCCATTTTTTGAACAGACTATTCTTTCCTCATATAATTTTTTTAAAATATATTTTTCAAAAATCCATGAAACTCAGTAACTAACTGGATATGCGGCAAGAAAGGAGCACTGATGATCAAAAGTTTAAATCCTAGAAACTAAATGGGGATGGAAACCTGGACACAAATAAGTCCAAAGAAACTAGCTGGTTTGGAAAGGTTTGGTTTAGATAAGATGGAGCTAGTTAAGACATGGTAATGGAAATTTCCAGCAGATTAGAAATTCAAGATTCTACTTCAAGGAAGTGGACCACATTGAAACGTTTAAGAGTCAACTATTTTAAAGATAATAGTTGAAGCTGTGGTAAATGAGCACAAAAAAGGCGGGGGGGAATACTGAGCAATGTTCATTTGAGGGGGTGACAGTATAAATAATAGAAAGGAGGAGTAATTTTTTTACAAAGATATATAATAAACCAAGTCGACACAATTTAGGAGAAAAATAGCTACAAAAAACAAGCAGTCAGCAATATCAAAAGCAAGAGCTAAGGGAAAAAAGCATCCACTGAATTTAATGTTTGAGAGATAATGATAATCTGTGAAAATGCAGGAAAGCAAGCTTTACTTGAAAAAATATGCTGAAACTTATATCAGTTTAGTACATAATAGAAACTTCATTCTATTATTTCCAAAAAGAACACAGGACTTTAAAATATGATTTTAGCAAAATATATTCTGAATCAACAAAATTAGTATGTTTTAGCAATTTTTAATTTGCTATTTATCACCAAAGATTTTTTCCTAGTAAAAATTCAAAAGAGCTCAACAGCAAATGATACTTTTGTGCTAAAAAAAACATTTTTCAAATCTGAAATAAAAAATGGGATTATATAATATATATACTTTGCTACAGAATTTTATATAGAATTTAAGCAGAAATGTAATTAAAAAAAAAAGCCTCTTTCACTATGGACTGAGGCCTCCACATAACTCTGTTAACAACTATTAACTTAACATGTTCATTTAGTTGTTTAATCAGACTTTGAAAGATTTCTGGAATTTATGAATACTTAAATGCAACAATATCCACAGTAGTAAAACACATTTTTAAACAATGGTAGTATATGACATTTATGATATTTGTTTAATCATTTCTAATTTTGTTATACTACCCAATCTGAGTATATCTCTACTATTAAGCTGAAGAGTCAAGGATACTAACAAGCTTTCTCATGAAATGTCCTCCAAAGAACACCAGGAACACTACCGTAGTTAACCTAGCTGGGTTTATTACTCATTGCATCGACATGCAACCTGGATGCCCACCATAGGGAGCTCTAGAGTACTTTAATAAGAGGGTGTTGAAAAAGACAGGATTTGGGCTTATGTTAGGTGATCTGGCGGAGGGTTTAAGAAATCAGAGATTTGTCTACGGCCATGCCACCCTGAACCGCCCGGTCTCATCTGATCTCAAAAGCTAAACAGGGTAGGGTCTGGTTATTACTTGGATAGGAGAACACCCTGGAATACCAGGTGCTGTAGGTGTTTAAAAAAAAAGAGAAAGAAATCAGAGCTTTGCTCAGGACTGAACACTACCAGGAAGTGAGGGTAATTCTATGATTGGACATCTTAGTAAAAACTGATCTATAGAGTGAGGCTAAAGCTGTAACTAGTAGAGGCAGCAGTCACTCATAGTAACTGGGAGAGGGCGTAGCAATGTTTGGCATTTTGTGGTTTAGACAACATTAATGCTTTGTCTTGTGTTTGATACAGTTACTGAGTGGTATTGTTATTCACTTGATCCATCACGGACACAAAGCAACCTCATCCTCATCTGATGCTGATGTTCTGTGTAACTGTTTATCTTCAACAGAACAGGAGGCCTAAGCAGGTCAGTTCTTAGCAACACCAAGGCTTTGGTGATAGTACAGCCAGCTTCTTGCTGTCATGGACACTTTTCTCCGTCTTACTCTTAAAAGCATGTGACAACTGAGATAAAACAATTTCAACTACAAAATCATTCAGTAAGTTGGAAAATCAGAGACTGAGTTAATGGGTACAGCCTAAGTACAAAATAGAATAAGAATATTTATAATTTAGGGATTAAGCTATGAGAAAAAGCAGCTGAAAGAAACCTAAATGGGATTCTTTATCTTCCTTCATTCTACAATATAAAATTACTCTCAACTTTTTTCAAGATATTATCAGTCCCTCCACCCCAGTAGCTGTGTACATAGTATGTAGATGATAAAGTTTTTAGGAAAACAGTTTAAAAGACATAGATTTGAAACCCAATTCAATCGCTAATTGACTATACGTGACTGACCTCAGCTATGTTCCTTAACCTCTCCCTCCCTGTTTCCTCATCTGTCAAATAGAAACTTCTACTCCAGAGTTGTAATGAAGAAAAAAACAAAGTGATGCATGTAAAATGTATGGCACACCTGACACGTTGAAATCGATGAATCACAACTGTTTTATTAATTCTTGTTATATGTTCATAATCTTTGTATACATCAGTACTTACCTTATTTCAAAAAGCTTCCAAAGTACACTGGGATTTAAATCACCAATAATTGATACAATGTTATCATAATCAAAATCAACAGCCCCAAATCTTTAACTTAAGCCTTTATGCTTAGCATACAAATATATATAAGCAGACCAGAATAAATTCATTCTGCTAAGCCTAGTCAAATCTAAAAAACGAGGACCCAGAAATAACTGAGTGTGCTGGATTCCCTCTCCCAGTTTCATCAAGGACAAAGAAAAGGGGAATATGTTGCTCCTATCATTTTCCCTCAAAGTGCAAATTTCCTTCCCAATACAGAAGCACGGGGAATGAAAAATACCACCCTCCAAAGGAGGGCTTTGTTCTAGATGCTGGGGAGATGAACAGTATGGGATCCTTGCCCTCAAATTTGGACAAGATAATGCCCACTCCCTCAATAGCTCACAGTCTAGCCATACAGGAATTTAGAGATTCAGTGTGAGGTACCCATAAAAGATCCAGGGGAGTTATCAAGAAAACAATTTTAAATGTCTGGAATTCAGAAACGAGCCCAAGCTAGAAAAAAATAATAGCAGCTTTTAACATGATTATTAAAGCTACAGAAGAGGTTGCCTAGAAAAAGAGAGCCTAGCAAAAAAGAGTACTGAGGACAGAAAAGCAGGGAGTTACAACATAGGGAAGGAACCCTATGGAAGAAGAGCCTCAGAAGAGGGAGGACAGAAGAGGGAGGGATCAGGTGAACCAGGGCAAAGATTCTCATTTTCTGCCCACCCAGACATCTTCCAACCAAATAAAAAGTGCTTGGTCTTTTTCTCCTGGCACACGAGCAACTGACTTCTGTGAACACAGCCATATTTTAACAAATCCCTTAACACTGCTAACAACTAAATACTATGTGGCTAGAGGTACAGAGGGAGATTGGGGGGTCAGGATATGAAGAGAGTGAATATAGGCATACCCTCATTTTACTGCATCTCACTTTACTGCGCTTCACAGATGTTGCATTTTTCTACAAATTGAAGGCAAGACTCTCCACCAATAAAAGAATACAACTGGCTTTATTGTGGTGTTAATAGAACTGAACCCACAGTATCTCCAAGGTATGCCTATACATAAAAGCACTATTAAGTCTGTTAGCAGCTGTTAAGAACACATCATTAATGGTGACTAAAGAAAAGAAAGACAGTAGCATAAATTACATAGCCTTTGGGTGATGCAAAACTACCACAACGCTCGTGCAGACTGCAAACATTTTTGTCTCCCCCTCAGGAAAGCAATCAGAAAGTAAATCAGAATAATGTTTAAAAAGGTAATCTGAAATCTGTTCAAAGTTTTAACAGATAATTCACATTTGTCTAAAAACTTCGTTTGAGAAAAACCATACTGAAAGCATCCTGTTTCAATTTACCCTATTTAAAACCACCGGCTCCCTTCCAGAAGGTCATCTGTACTGCAAGAGACCCAAAATTTCACCCCTGGGGAGCTTTTCAGGAGACATTTAACCACCAGAAGGTTAATGTCCTCCCAGGGAGAAAAATGATGCAGGGGGAGAAATGAGAATGGTACTGGTTTCCATGGGATTCCTCCTTATCAACATGACAAGCCATTTTTTCACTGAAAACAGAACCTCTCTGAAGACTACCGTCTTTTTACAAACTCGTGTTGGTTGCTGTTAGGCATTTTCCAAGGTGTCTGTAAACCGGGGTGTATACTTTATAATTTAGTCTTCCAGAAGTCCGAGCTAAACGTCTCAACCCCACACTCGCGAGAGCCGGCCTCCCTCCAGAGATGAGTCCCACGGCTAACACCGGAAACTGGATTCGCATCTCAGACAACAACCCCACAATCAAGGCAGTTAGAAGAGGTTCAGGCTCAAAGAGCCGGGCGCAACCGAGGTCGCCATAGCACCGGGCTCACGGGGCCGGGGCGAGCGGTTCCGACCGGCGGAGCACGAGCGCTCGGTGACCGGGAGAGGGGGCGGGGGGAGGGAGCGCGCCCGGAGGGTCCGCGGATCAGCGGGGACGGGCGGGGAGGCCCCCGGGGGAGAGCACAGCGCACCCCGGGGCGCTGGGGGCGGCGGCCTCCTCAGGGAGCGTCCGCGCGTTGTCAGGCAACCGGGTCTCCGCGGCGCCCGACGCGGCCCCGGCGTCCAGACCGCGTCGCCAGGGCGCCGCCCCCGGGCCCGGGAGGCGGCCGCGAGGCCCCCGCCCACAGGAGACCCCCCCCCCGCCGCCCACAGGAGACGCCCCCCCCCAACAAAACAGGAGACCCCGGACGCCGAGGACCCGACGCCGCCCCGGGCGGACCGCGGCGGGACCCCGACCCCAGGCGCCGACCCCCGTTCCGGCAGGAGCCCCCGCCCGCCCGCCGCCTCCATCACCCCGACGCCGCCGCGAGCACGCCCGTGCCCGCCCCGCCCGGGGCGCCCCCAGTCCCCGCCCGCGGCCCGAGCGCTTACCCGGGAGGCGGGCTCGGGCTCGCGTCCGGGCAGACGGGCCCCAGGATGCGGGGTCCGCGTTCCGAGGTGGCGGCGGCGGCCGCCGGCGCGGGCTCCGCGTCTTAAGCCGAGCGCTCCGCCCGCCCCTCGCCAACGGCCGCGCGCGGCCCCGCCCCACCGGCCCCCGGGAAGGGCCGCGTCGCCGCGGGCGCCCCCTGCGGCCCGGAGGCCGCACAGCCGCCCGGCTCGCCGCGCGCGGCCAGGCTTTGTTCTCCACCCCCTGGTTCTCCTGCTCCACCCGGGGGGTCTTAAACCGCGGGGGTCATTCCCCAGGCCAAATCGATGCGAACCCCCGCCCCCCAAACTCTCCAAACAAAGTCAGCGTGGAAAGAAGGGAGGGAGGGGTGGCGGGGAGAGAGAACCTGTTGGCGTACCCCTCCAGAGTTACCCCCCGTCCCAGGAGGCCGGTCGATGTTTGGTCCTGAGCTTTCAACAGGAGTGAGTGGACATATGCTACTCCCGAAAAAGAGGTCTTTAGCTTTCGTGGAAAGTAGAACTGAGAGTCCTTTATTCTAAATCCCTTTAAGGGGGTTTTAGAGACATTTTCTTCGCCTCAAAGTCAACAGCCAAACTAAAATCTAATGTGTTTCACTATATGCGGCCACACGCCGTACTGGGAGCGGAGCTCGTGAAAAGAAAATCTTGGAGGTAAATCTAACTGCAATGAAACCTCCAGATGCTTCCAGGCACCGTGGGAGCAATGATTACTGGACAGAGGAAGAGATATTTCGTGGTATTTTAAAAGATTAGAAGGCGCTCCCAGGCAGCATTTTAGGCAATGCTGACCATGTACAAAAAATTTCAAGGGTGACTAAAGAAAAATGAAGCTGGAGAGGGGAGCTATAAGGTTATCCTCCGCCTCTCACACCCACCTCTCACCCCGCTCCCCACCCCAGCAAAAATATTTGTTGAACATTTAATATGCTCGGTGTCAGGGATAAGACAAGAAACACGTGTGTATTAGAACTTAGGGTCTAGTGCGGAGTGGGCGAGAGGAGGGGAAGGAAGAATAAGACAAACAAGCAAATAAAGAATGTTAACTGTGACTCCAGCAGTTCACACACTAACTGAAGAAAGCAAACAGGCTGCTGAAATGAACTCGGCCTCAGGGACAGAAGTGGTTTCACGGAGCAGTGCCTAAGATTAATTTGTAAACTACCATAAGAGCTGTGTGCTTGACATTTTCAGCACACGAAGAGCTCCAACAGGTGACAAATGGCAGGGTCACCGCCGTCCACGGGTTTCCACGGCCGCCGCAGGACGCTCGAGAACGCCCCTCTGCAGAAGCGTTGAGGCCAACCCGCCACGAGCCCGCAGGGTTCGTCTGCAAGTAAATTAGGATGCCACGTTTATCTCTCTCTCCACCAGCTTCCAGAACTACTTAAATCTCACTTTCTCCGCAGACCTCATTTTCAGCCTTTCCGCAAATTTATCTCATTCGAGGACCCCACGCCCACGTAAAAACAGACTGTCCTCCAATCCCAGTTGAAAGGGCTGCCCGCTTTCAACATGGCGGAGGCTGCGTCTGCGCAGTACGAACAGAGAAGGCAACGGCGCTTTCTGGCACGTTGACATGCCCTTCTTCCGCCGCGTAGGGCTATACCATTCTCACACCCAATCATTGAGTTTGTCCGAATTTACACATGCAATTTTTCAAGATAACATGTTCTTATTTAAGCCTCGGGAAGCTTCCTCCGCCTCTGTCATGTAGCCACTTTTGCGTCATCGCGTTTCCGAAGGGGCCCGGCCACCCCCCGAATGGTCTGTACCCACGTCACTTCCGGTTGTAGGTGTCATGGCTGCCTGGAGAGGCTAGTCCGGGTTCGCAGCCGCGGTGGGGAGGCTCCCGAGCCCACACCCAGAAACCCAGCGAGGTAAAGCTGCGTCTCGCTTGTGGAGGCGACCACCTCTCCGTTTTCCCGACGATGGCGGCGTCCGGGAGTGGTATGGCTCAGAAAACCTGGGAACTGGCCAACAACATGCAGGAAGCCCAGAGTATCGATGAAATCTATAAATACGACAAGAAACAGCAGCAAGAAATCCTGGCGGCGAAGCCCTGGACTAAGGAGTGAGGAGGTCCCTGGCGAGGCGCAGGGGAGGGCAGGGGTGGCGGGAGTTTAAGTCACCGGGGGGAGGGGAGGAATTTAAGGGGGTGCAGAGCTTGTTTTTCACGCGCAGGGAGGAAAGAATATGCGCCTGAGAAATTTTGGTCTACAAAATCCCCTCAAGTAGAGCCTAAGCCCCTCCACTAGGGCCCTATTCGTCTCCCCTTTCTGTTCCTATAACACTTTTGCCTCAGGAGGCTGGAAGAGGAAAACGACAAGCGGTGACCCGTGTTGTCACTTTTCAACATCCGTATTGTAACGTATGCTACACAGCCTGCCTTGCATCCTACCTATCTCGATATACGTCTTGTTGGGACCTTCAGCTGATCCCAGACAGGAGACTGCAGCTGTCTTCAGAAATTGAGCCAGCCCGAGGGTCTCTATGAGCCGTCCTTTAGAGATCTATGATCGTTTTTTGACTGCTGATGATTATTTCAGAAACACTCGAGGCTCTACCCAGTCTCCCAGAATGTTACTCCACCAGTTCACATAAGCTCCAAATGATATCAGTAGAGCTTAAGGCTTTTTGCTCCTTAGCAAAATCCCTGTGTCCCTGAGAGTGATGACAAGTTGAGGATTCTTTGCCCACAGCCTGTATCCTTTCCTGATTACAGATTGTGTTAAAGAAAAAGAGCCCAGTCTCTCTAATGGAGAGACATTAAGAGAGCGGTGGTCAGCAACAAAAACCACACTTCATCTGTCTCAGTTTTTTCCAAGGCAAGGTTTAATTGTCAGTATTCAGATCCAGCAATGTTTACTGAATACTTAATGTGGGCTGAGCACTGAGCTGGGAATTTCCATGTCATTTAATCCTCATCACAGCCCAGTATTATATTCCAATTCCTAATTTGCAAATAAGAAAATAAGCAAATACAATTAAGTAACTTATTTCATGATCACTCTACAGCAATAAACTCCTATGGGAGCAACAGTCACACCTAAGATCAGATCTAACTACTGTCACTAATTAGTTGATCCTTGGAAATTTACTTATACATGTTTATTTTACCTGTAAAGTGGAAATAAGACCTATTGGTGATGACATAATATATTAAAAAGGCTCTAAAATGTATGTAATAAGAGCACAATAACTTTTTTTTTCTTTTTCCCAGTAAATATTAAATGTATTAAAGATCAGGTCTCCATGTTTTCAGTTGTGACTTAAAAAGGCTTCTCAGAGACACTGACTGACCACTTGATTCAGACTGGTTAGTTTGCCTGGTTGGTTGCTTCTTGAGCAGCCTACGCATTTAAGATTAACGTAGCCTCTTAAATATTTGGAAACTATCAGCTTCCTAACTGTGGCTCTAATTATATGCTTCCTGCCTGTCTTGGGCTGCATCAGTGAGATAGAAAATGTAATTTTATTCAATAGTAATTCATTTGAATCTGCAGATGGCAAACTCCATAATAGTGATAATAATAGGACCAAAGATATTAGGGCTATGTTTTTAATTTGAGGCTGATACCATAGAGAGAAGCCACACCCTTCAACACCCTGTTCTTTGAAAGTACTGTAAAAGATAGGTTAATAACACTGATAACACCTAGCACTTATAAAGTTTATGTGGCAGGCACTAAGCTAAGCATTTTATACACATTGTTTTATTTAGTTTATTTCCTCCTAACAACTTTCTGAAATATCAAACGAGGCAACTGAGGCACAGATAGTAAGTGGTTGCCTCAAGGTCATAGCTAGGACATGGCAGTGCAAGGATTCAAACCTAGGTAGACAGATGTCAGAGCCCACATTCTTAACCACTAGGCCAGACGATTTGGCCTGAGATACAACCATAGTTAGACACAACCGTCCAAAGTCAGAATCAGAGATCTGGTGATTCCAAAATTAGTGAAAAAAAAGTCTTCGAACTGGTCATACCTCCTTTACATTTGAATAACATATTTGAAAACAATGTTATAGTTTTCCTTTCCCCAAGGAGAAATATTTGGCAGGACTATGACATGTTTATCATTTCCATCCCCCTGTAGGAACTCTGTCTTCTACTTCCTTTATCTTTCCCACATTTCACACTCTTTCTCCCCCTTCCATCACTGTAAATTCCTTCAATACTTTATCTTCACACAAACTGTCTTTTGAAATTGTACTTTACATAAGAAACTTAATTACACCGTGCTTTTGTTTTGTAGTCACCATTACTTTAAGTACTGCAAAATCTCAGCATTGGCTCTGCTGAAAATGGTAATGCATGCCAGATCAGGAGGCAACTTGGAAGTGATGGGCTTGATGCTGGGAAAAGTGGACGGTGAAACCATGATCATTATGGACAGTTTTGCTTTGCCTGTAGAGGGCACTGAAACCCGAGTAAATGCTCAGGCTGCTGCATATGAGTACATGGCGGCATATATAGAAAATGCCAAACAGGTAAAAATGTAGTTACTTAAAGTTTAGCCACAGCAAGTTAAAGAGTCTCATGGCTTTCAAATTTCTAAACTTAAAACTATCCTTTTTACATGAAAGTTATATTTTATAAGTTATTTTCAACAATTTCTATATAAAAGGTATATGAGGTTAGCATGGATTTTTTAAAAAATAAATTCTCAACACTCAAGAGAGTGTATCTTAAAAGTTCTTATCACAAGAAAAAAATTGTAATTGTGTGGTGATGGATGTTATTTAACACTCATTGTGATCATTTTGCAATATGTACATGTTGATTGATTTGGACCAATATGTCAATTATATCTCAAAACTTTTTTAATTTTCACACTCATTACCAGATGTGTGCTTTAAACCAAAAAGTTTGGAAATAACTTCAACATTCCTGAGTATAAAACTGATTAAATAAATTATTGGATAGTCATACAATGAACTGCTAGCCAACCTTTAAAAAAATTAAAAAGTAATTATCTATAGAATATTTTGTTACGTGAAAGAGCAAAGTGTAAGATACTATGTGGTATGCCATTGTGTGTGTTTTTATTAATCTACATATGTGCAAAGTATATTCTATATGCAGAGAATATCTCTGGAAGATATATATGAAAGCAGCCGGTATAGGGGTAATATCTGGGCTGAGAAACTGGATAGTTGAAGGGAAAGCAGTGGGAAGAAGACCGAATAACTTATTGTACTGGTATCTTGTTACTTTTGTGCTTTGGGCATGTATTATCTATTCGGAGAATTTTTTTAATGTGATAGTAGCATATACTATAAACTATTCTGCATACTATTATTTTACCATAGTACTGTGTAAACAGACAAATGCTAAGTGTCTCTAAGATTAAACAGGAACCTCAAGCTCCCTTTCCCTCTTCATTTGTCAGGTTGGCCGCCTTGAAAATGCTATCGGCTGGTATCATAGCCACCCTGGCTATGGCTGCTGGCTGTCTGGGATCGATGTCAGTACTCAGATGCTTAATCAGCAATTCCAGGAACCATTCGTAGCAGTGGTGGTAAGTACTTTTACAACCAGTTTTAATTAAGTTCTTCATGAAGACTTACTAAACCAAGAATGCCAAGACATAAAAACAGTGTGGTAAGAGCAAAACTCGGTGTCAGTCTGCCCAGGTTTGAGTCTAAATTCCACTTCTTAGAAGCCGGAACTTTAAACAAGTTACTGTCTCTTCTCCCACTTTGTAAGATGAGGGTGATCACAGCACCTGTGTCTCAGCTCCTGGCACATAGTAGGCCTTCAGTCAGTGTTGACTGAATTGAGTAAATCAGGAATTGCTTAGAGCGGCTCTTGCAATATTCCATGTCCTAGATGCAATCTAGGTTGCTATGAATGAGGAAGGTAGAAATTGTTCACTATTAAAAAAATTTTTTTGAAAAAAGAAGGGAATTTTCAAATATTCTTAAATACTATAATAATGAGATCTTATCTCTAAAATAACTGAGACATTTCTAAACTTACCACTTTATTGAACTTCTATAGTTTTTTTGCTTTGGTTTTTTTCTTATTTGGTTATTTTCATTATTGTGTGTGCACATATGTGTGTAGTGTTATATGTACATATGTATTTCTAGGTTTATAATGTTTAAACAAATGGAAGTATGTAATGATTTTATAATAGATATTAAATATATCTCTGTAGATTGACCCAACAAGAACAATATCTGCAGGGAAAGTGAATCTTGGAGCCTTTAGGACGTACCCAAAGGTAATTTTCTAAATTACTTAAGTTTTTTTAAATTCCAAGTATTTGACTTATTTTTAAAGCTGTGTTATGGTTAGTATCTTACTTTGTCCTAAAACAGCTTTTACAAATAGCAGCAGTCAGCTTGTTCTTAGCAAGAAACAATAATTTTCAGAACATTTTTTTTAACTTGATAGCAGCATATGCTAAGAACTATTCTGCATACTATTATTTTACCATAGTACTGTGTAAACAGACAAATGATAAGTGTCTCTGAGATTAAACAAGAACCTCAAGCTCCCTTTCCCTCTTCATTTGTCAGGTTGGCCGCCTTGAAAATGCTATCGGCTGGTATCATAGCCACCCTGGCTATGGCTGCTGGCTTTCTGAGATTGATGTCAGATGCTCAATCAGCAGTTCCTGCATTTCATATTTTTGTGCTATATGTTGTTAATTTTACTAGAAAAGCTATCTTCATTTGTTAATAAGTGCCCCTATGCCTATGGTATTCTGACAGGTACTAGAAAAACAAACTAGATATATCAGTTTCCTTCCCCATAATCTAAAAAAGATATTAGCACATGTACATCACCTGAGGACAAGAAAAATTAATCTATAAGTCAGATCGAGCCTTCAGCCACCACAAAGGGTTGAGGGAGGGTTTTAAGCAATATACATTTCTTTTTAGAATATTTATGTTCATTATTTGGCTCCCACAGTTAATGTTTCTCTAAACAGAAAGCTACACATGTTTTTCCTCTGGTTTTTTAGTCTTCTGTTTTTCTCCATTTTTTTTCCAGGGCTATAAACCTCCTGATGAAGGACCTTCTGAATATCAGACTATCCCACTTAATAAAATAGAAGACTTTGGTGTACACTGCAAACAGTAAGTAATTTAAAAATGTATCAAATGCCGAAATCATCATAAAAAAACCTCAGAGAGCATTCAGTCTTCAGTTTAAGCCCTTATAGATGAGGAAAAAAGGTTCAGACAAAATACATTTCATATTTTTTAATATACAAATTTAGAATAATCTTTGAATTTGTTATTACTAATATTTTAATCTCATGTGTCTTTCACAGAACCGTAAACGTTTTATCAATGTACATGATACCTGGCCCATCAATGAAATTAACAGTTGAAAGGCATATTCAGGGCCGGCCTAACACTAGCATGTCTGCAACCCTCAAAGTACCCAAGTTCCACTTAGCAAAAATTCCTCCTAAACATTTTCACTCTAAAAGTTAAGCTGTACTAAAAAGCACTGAATTGTATACTTCTTTAAAATAGTGAATCTTATGGTATGTGAATTACTCTCAATGAGGACAGTTTTCTCCACCTTCTAAATATCTTGCCACCTCTCTTATTATCACCTGGTCCTAAGTCACTGCCACCTGGATCCTGAACCAAATGTAAAATGTAAGTCAAACCATGTTCCTTTTCCTTCTCCTCAGAATGACTTTCCACCTCACCAAAAGTACCATCCACAGTCCTTAACATGGACCACATGACCTGTGTGCTCTGGCCCCTGCTGCCTCTCTGAGCTCATCTCCTATCACTGCACCTTAGCTCTCTCCAGTCCAGCCATGTCACCTCCTTATGGTTTGTCAGGTGTGCCAGGCAGCTTCCTGCCTTAGGGCCTTTAAACTTGCTGTTTCTCTACCTGGAACATTCTTCCTTATTTCCAGGTGGCTCACTAACTACTTGAGTCATTGAGTATCTGTCTGTTTAAGGGCCACCTTAATAGGGAATGTTCATTGGTCACCCAGTCTAAAATAGCACCTTCTTGTATCTGTGTCTGTGTTCCTTTCCCTGCTTTATTTTTCTTCCTAGCCCTTGTCACCATCTGATGTTTTTGCCTCCTTGTTATTGACCTCTTTAGAATGTGAACTTCATGTGAGTTGAATTGATTCACTGCTGT
The DNA here is from genome assembly GCA_030015415.1 of Cynopterus sphinx. Lineage (NCBI taxonomy): Eukaryota > Metazoa > Chordata > Mammalia > Chiroptera > Pteropodidae > Cynopterus > Cynopterus sphinx. The sequence goes on along the minus strand of CM057389.1, from coordinate 45,582,028 downwards.
ATCCTAACATTTAAAACGGCATGGACAAAGGAGGGTGGGCCTCCCCCCCTAAAAAAGGTGTTGTTTAAATGATTATGTAGTGTCCCCTTTTCTCTATACCTCCTATCTCAACTTCAAGGAATACTTTGATTACCCATATGCTGCCACTACTCCTATTTTTTGTTTAGAAATTCTTAGAAAATTTCAGAATTTCTAAAATTGAGTTTTTAAACATATCTGGTTTTCAGTCATCCTGATATATTTCTTCAAAAAAAAAAAAAAGATATATATTTTTTCCAGTTGGAGGCTTGGGGTTAAATCATTTAACTTGCCTTATTGAAAAGATATTCAGCCATCCCTGTTTGAGATGATTGCTCCTGTACATGGAAACACCTTTGCTGTGACCTCTCACTCTCACAGTAATAGCCAATTTTTTCTTTCACTTATATCAAGTTGCAGGCTATCAGAAGTTTGTACTTTTAATATCTACTCTGTATTTTTTTACCAGTAGCAGCAGCTTTTGAAACAAACACCAATCAATAACTGAGGCAGTCTACAAACCTACATTTCCTGTTTTTCTGAAATGTAAGCCTGTCAGAGAGGAGTCCCGCCTTCTAACTAGAATTTTGAACCTGGAATTTCTAGGAAATTCAAAGATGTTCTCTTACTTAGCATCAATTCCTAAATAAGGAGGAGTAAGCTTTTTTATATGGCAAATAAGTGGTTTAATTTATTTTCATTTTAAATCTTGAATGAAACATGCTGCCAAGATGAAAGCAGGGATGTGTGAAAGCCAGTGATAGGTCCACTTCCTAAATTATCTGCATTTTATATTAACCTTTCTTTTTTCAATCCTACCTTAAATCCTAGATCATAATGCATACTCAAAGTCTGTTTTAAACACAGAATGTGATATAGATATTACACATTTTTAACTTTGAGGATCCTTTGTGAAAATAGTACACAAAAGTATTTTTTTAATTCGCTTGTATGTTAGCAGTGTTATACAAGCACCTTGTTTAAAGAGTAAGATTGTCCTCTGAAACCTTGTGGAAAACATAACAGTCTCGTGCCATTCCCTCTCCCATCACCCAGAGGCAATCACTTAAATTGTTATAGTTACTCCTTTACGTATTTACCCCAGTATCTTCAAGCAACATGCTGATGGTGCTGCTTCTTGATTTTCAGTTCTAGGAAGTGTCTATTATTCTTGTACAGAAGATAAGGATTTAGCTCCACAAGTAATTTTGAAGTTTTCAGCTCTGCTACTGAGATTTGCAGCTAATCATTACATATTAGACAAAAAAAATTCATTGCATCAACCTATGGAATTAAAACAGTAATTACATTAAAGTGATCCATAAATTTTAAAACATAAAAGTCTATTCTAGACCCTCACCTTTATTTTCCATCCTTTATAAATGTAAAAATCTGTTGCTGCACTCATCCTCTAATCTTTTCCTCAGGTACAGAGGTCCAGCACCTTTCTAAAGCTGACCTTTCCACTTGTGCTCCCATCTCCCCTCCCCATACCTAATCCCTCACTCCTGGTGTCTCACTTCTTAAATGCTCTTAAATGTCTACACTCCAGATGTGAAAAATAGAGTTTTTGGTAATAGACATAATTTTTCGTATCTTTTATCTGCCACTTACTAGCTATCTGGCTTTGAGCAAGGTCTTTACTCTCTAAATATCTTTGTACAGTGGGAATAATGAATCATTCTGTGTTGGAGAGAAGATTAAGTGAGAATGTGTACAAAGCACCTAGGACATCCGAGGTGCTCAAGAAATACTGTTCCATTTCCATATTTCACTAGCTGTGTCCTTTTCATCTACAGTTATGCTGCACAGTATCTTAATCTTGAAAAGGCCTTCTCTTAATGCTGATGTCTTTATATTCTTTTTTATTTCTTCACTCCTGAACAAGTATTTTTTTATTGTGTCCATGTGTCTTTGTCATTTGCAGCACAGACTTGTGCCTCAGCTTTATTTCTTCACACCTGCCTCACCACAGTGGCATCTTTTGGGTAGTCTTTCCTCTAACATGTCCTGCCATGGCCAACTTTCTACACCTCTTTGGCCACATGATTGCTCTGCTCAAACACCTTCCATGAGCCCCAAGTATCTAGAAGATAAAATTTAAATTTCTTAGCCTTTTATTAATGTCCTCCACCAACTAGACCCCAACACAGCTTTCTAGGTTTCCTTCACATAATTCTACTCTTGCTAAATTGTCCAGGCAAACTGATTTACTTAGTATTCCTTTCACGGCTTTCTATTTTGTGAATCAGTGCTCTCTGCCTAATGCCCTTCTTGCTCTCAACATGTCCGTGCCAGAGACTTAAGTAAGGATTACTCTAAATCCTGTCTTCTCCCTAGGGTTTCTCAGGGCAGTTCTGTCAACACTAAGAGTGCCCATGATCTCTAATAGTTAATGTGTAGATGATTCATTTTATATATGCATCATATCATCACTTATTATTATTCAGTATATGTCTTTTAATTTTTTGTGGATTCATACCACATCCTCTATATAAATGATAAGCTCCTTAAGGTGAAGAAATCCCTTGTTTTCCTTTGTATCCATCAGTGTAAAGAACCCAGGGAGATATTTAAGTATTTATTACTTTAAAAAATACGTTTTTCAGACATTTAACCAAGTTTACCTTGCTATCCCTGATTATAAATTAGGTACCTTTGGAAGCAGTAGTAATTCTTATAGGTAATTTAAGGACCTACTTCAAAGTTTACTTTCCCATAAAGCAGTAGGTCCTAATTAGGGGATTAGAATGGGAGGAATGGGGAATCATGTGTCATTTCAAGATTTTTTTTTTTTTAGGCAAGGTAACACTTGGTTGACCACAGATTACAAGGACCTTGTCATCTTATAATCCCTTATTTTTTTATTTTTTACGCCCACAGCACCTGGTCTTCCTAGGTGGTCTCCCATCCAAGTACTAACCAGGCCCAACCCTGCATAGCTTCCAAGATCAGATGGAATCAGGCTTATTCAGGGTAGCATGGCCATAGACCATTTTCAGTATTTTTTAAACCTAACAAAAATTACAGCTAACTCTGGACAAGCAGTTCATTAAGCTTCTGTGCTATTATCTAGAATGTATGAACTCAATAACATGAGTAAACATGTCATTCAGAAAGTTCTTATTGGTTATTGATAACTCCTTGGGGATTTCTGGGCTCTACAAAGGGAGGAAGTAACAAAAAGCTTAGTGAACAGGAGGTTTGGGGCCACGCCCCTGAAGTGGGAAAACCATTGTGGTTATTATCTGTTGTTCTGAAAGATATAATGTGATTATCTGGATGTAAAATGTAATTCATTTAAATTTGGCCATAACTTTTATATGACGTAGTTGAAACTTTTTTTTCTTACTAAATTTGGGCTTCTGTTTCACAGATATTATGCCTTAGAAGTCTCATATTTCAAATCCTCTTTGGATCGCAAATTGCTTGAGCTCTTGTGGAATAAGTACTGGGTGAATACGCTGAGTTCGTCTAGCTTGCTTACAGTAAGTACTATACTTGCAAGGGATGTGTCTGAGTTTTATCTAAGCTACATAAGTTGTTTAATAATCTGAAACTCTGTTTTCATGGAGAGCCTATGCCTGACTTGGCCAAGACAGCAGGGCTGGGATCAGGTTCTTCACAACCAGAGCTGGGTTAGGCAAAGGTCTATGTCATGGGCCATCAAGACCACATCTAAATGGCAGCTGTGGTAGCCAGATGAGGGTAATATCTTCCCCTGCTGTAAAGAGACTTAGAGAGAGAAAATACAAATACTGTTTTTTATTGTGTCAAGTATTTCAGGTAGGGCTGTGGTGACAGGTGACAGAAGACCCAACCAAACTAGCATAAAACAAAAAAGTGAATCATGTGAGCTGCAGACTCCAGGGTTTAGTTCAGCCTTAACTAAGTTTGCATTCAAATAACACTAGAAGGTCTTAGTCCTTCTCACCCAGCTTTGATTTCATGTCAGTTGGCTTTAGTGTTAGGCTTCATGTGAAAGCAGTATGACAGTTAGTTTCAGACATCCTAGCCTCTCACACATATTCATTCATTCTTTCATTCCATTCATTCATCTATCATCCCCAGGCAAAGCCTCATTATGTCTGAGCTTTGCTTAGGTCACATGCTCATCCTTAAACCTGATCTAGGCCAACACAGTGAACATCATGAGTGGCTGGGCCAAGGCAAATGTTTTACTGTAGGGCTGGGGAAGAAGAAACTCAGGGACACATGGACTAAAAATAGGGAAAAGGTTGTCCCAGAAGAAAATCAGAATACTATTACCTTAAAGCAGCAGATGCTGGGTAGCAAAAAACAAAAACAAAAACAAACAAAAAAAACCCAATACTTTCTTTCCAATGTATTGTTTAAACCTATTTAGAAGGATGTTTATTTAACAAGTTATCAATTTTCTCTAGAGTTTACTCAGGAACAGTTTTTTTCTACTTTTAAAAAAAGTAGGCCACTTCTTATAGTACCATTTAGCATAATGATCAGAACCACACACTTTGGAATAAAATTAATTCAGTTCAAAACAACTCTACCATTTTACTAGCAGTGTGTGACCTTCAAAAAGTTATTTAATATGACTGATCCTTTCTTGGACTCAGTGTACCTACATCATTAAGTACATTGAGAATTAAATAAAATATATAAAGCAGTTAGCAAAGTGCCTGGCATATAAGAAAGTCTCAGTAAATTATTCTGTTTGGTTCATTGTATTCAGGGATAAAGACCTCACGAGCATTTTTACTGTGCCTTTAAACACAATTCTAACAAGTTTTCTGTTCTTATCCTCAACAGTCACAAGTAGCAAATTAGCAGGAAGAAGAGTGATTAATAGCAAACATTTAAGTGCTACATATGTGTTAGCTACTACTACATGCTTTACATGTGTTGTTTCCTTAGAGGCACATGTACTAATAGCAGCTAGAAGTGACATGATGGCAAAGGAAGAAAACGCTAATACCAAAGCATTCTGAACTTTGTGTAAGGGCAAACCTACCTACTCAGCCTATGGCTGCCCCTGTATTCCAGCACCGCATATATTGAGGCCATTGATAATCAAGAAAAGATTAAATTATATTTCTTCTTTATGGTTTTATATATAGTACATTGCAGCATTTAAAGAAAAAAATATATGTTCAGCTCATCTCTTTCTCTAGCTAAAGCATGTAACCTAAAAGCTACCAGAAGGTTATTTTCTACTTTAAGAAATTAGTTCCCTATATTTATTTTCTATGTGCTTGAAATTTAATTGATGTCATTTTATTTCATTTTAATAGTATAACTGTTTCTGCCATTGTACATTTTCATAGCTTAAACGAAATCTTCCAAATATGAAGTGATCTATATACCCTAGGGTTTTTTCCAGATTTAGGGTAAGGAGGGTGTATAGGTGTTCTAAACCAGTTAGGTCCACACAAAGTGAATATGATTGCATCTTTAAAAAATACCATAAGTTTGAAAAATTATTGGAAGAGCTGGTAGCATTTTAAAGGATTCTCTTCAATGACTACGATGACAGCAAATAACTTTTCATGTTTAGGGACTAAATATCCTTTACAATCTCACAAACTGAGCAAATAGAATAAAATATTAATTGTTGCCAAGTTGTTTAATCTTTGTGCACTTCTGTTAAAGATATAGGCAAGAAATGGAATATATACTTTACAAATCATCTTTATGAAAATTTGTTTTTTACTTTAGATACATTTTCAAAATGATATCCCATAAAAAATCTTTTTTGAAAATATTATGGTTAAGTGTATATATGGAATATTAAAGGATAAAATGGTATATATATATTCCAGCTTACCAAAAAAATGTAGGTGTGCAATGTGAGCAGATAGCAACACTCTGAAATATAACTGTGGTAATAGGTGGAAGGATTATATGCATTTTTTTCCCTTTATATTGCTCTATATTTTCCATATGTTGTGCAATAATTGTTAAGTTTATAATCAGAAAAGCTAAAACTGTTATTTTTGTTAAAATATTATCATAAGTACTAATTCTGAAATTTCAGCAAGAACAAATAACAAAATTATGTAATAATTATTAAGCCTTTACCAGGTGTCATGGACAGGCCTAAGAGCTTTATATATGTTACTTAATTTAATCTTCACCATAGCCTTAAGGTAGAAATTACTGCCTTCCTCCCCCATTTTCAGAAGGAGACTTAAGGCACAGAAGAATAAAGGAGCAGAACCAGAAACGACCAGAATCTGGATTCCACTGCCACAGCTCTCATTATAACATAGATAAGATTTCAGCTGTCAAAAAGAAAATTTTCAAATTGAATCTTGAAATTATAAAAGGGGGAAAAACCTACACTTGCACTGCTTGTACTTTGGAGTCAGTTTTGAGTTTTGGCAAAGTTTAATATGACTTATTAATTCACTGACTATCCACTTAAATTTCATAGTGAATTCTTTATAAATGAAATGTTCTATATAGAAGAAAATGAATTTACATTATTATCTAATGGTAGACTGCTGACAATACCATTTCTCCACAGAATGCAGACTATACCACCGGTCAGGTCTTTGATTTGTCTGAAAAATTAGAACAGTCAGAAGCCCAGCTGGGACGAGGGAGTTTCATGTTGGGTTTAGAAACACATGACCGGAAGTCAGAAGACAAACTTGCCAAAGCTACACGAGACAGGTAAGAGCAGATCTATTCCTGCCCCTTTTTGTTTCAAGGTTTGCAAATAATAGCAGGGTTCAAATTCCTTATGATTTAACTTACTTATAACTTAGAATGGCACCTGAATATTAACTAATTGAGACCTTTAAGAATTGTCAAATGCAGATTTTAACTTTGAAAATTTAGTAGGCAGTAGGTAAGAACATTAATGGCTTAAAAGTGTAAGTAATGTTATAAAAAAAAAAACCTTTTAGTTACCTTTTCTAGGTTCAGCTAGAAACTGCAACAAAGAAAACCAGTCAACCACTGGATCTTTAAAAAGAAAAAAACTTTTGCAAAGGAATGTCCTAATCTAGTCTATCTTCTGAGGGATTGAAATAGGATTTCTTAAATTTATCAAATTTCAAATTTTTATAAAGTTCTAAACTCCTAAATATCACAGTGATGACTGTATTTCTCTTGTTATTCTTCTGAAATTATCTTTTATATAGTAACTTAGTATCCTAGATTTCACTAGCAAGATTTATTAGGAGTAAACTTGGCATATATTCTCTAATTATTTAGGGAATAATTGTGTGGTCCTTCAGATGCATATGGGATTGGGAAATTAACATTTACTTCCACAAAAATTGGAATTTGAATGTGATAACTAGAGGTAGAGAGGAAGAGACAACTATGTTGGCATCTGTATAAACTGAAACCTTGGTGTCCATTTTGAGAAAAAATGGATTAGTGGGTAGGAAGGAGGAAGAAGGGAAGATGAAGTGTTTTTAGGAGCAGAAGCGCTCTTGGATTGGAATTACTTCATTCCTTTCTTCTCCATGGGTTTTCAGAAGATACAGATTGAGCTAGTGGCCTTGATAAAAATTACATTTTTCTTTGACAATAGGTCTCATTTTTGGTATTTGCTGTGTGTATTTTTGCTCAGCTGTCTTTATATGCTTGTGATCTATAATTTTATCTGCATTTATATCTCAATTTCTTATGAAACCAAAATTTCAATATGAGCATGTTTTCAATTATATAAGAAGAAAAGAAAGACAAAAGTAGTAGTACAAAAGTAGAGAATTTTCCTTTTTTGGATAACTTAAGAACTGCATCTCTTCTGAATATGAGTGGGTTGTTATTGTTTTTTGCTTTTATTTTTTATCAATTCTAAAATCTAAATCCTTCACTCACTGAGCTTACTTTGACTTTTAATTGTTTGAAGGATGTTTGTGATGATTTGAGGAAAAAAGCATAGGATTCTTTAAAATCATTTTTTAAATCATTCTAAGTAATAAACACAAGGAGCAACAGATTTTAATATGATGTTGGAATTAATCTATAATTATGAATTATATAAATTAAGTCACTTTCTAAAACAACTTTTCCCAAAGCTGCTGACAAGTTACAAAACTGTTAGGAGTTATATCAAATTTTGCATTGTCATTCCTTGTGAAGGTACTAATAAGTACAGAAATGATCAAAAGACATGCAGAAGTCTAAAAATCACAAGAGTAAACTGTAAGTGGTGTGGTTTGGGAATACGAATAGAACTGAAAATTATTGAGGGGTGCAAGGACAGAAATGGGGGGTGTTTCAGTTCTTGTGACATTATGCAATGTGTCTTCTCTTTCCAGCTGTAAGACTACCATAGAAGCTATCCATGGATTGATGTCTCAGGTTATTAAGGATAAACTGTTTAATCAGATTAACATCTCCTAAACAATAACTAAGTATACTTTTGCCTGAAAGCCAGTATAAGAAAAATACTCAAGTAACATTTTAAAACCAGTTACCAAAAACTTGATTAGAAGTATAAGGTGCTCTGAAGTGTCCTGAACATTAACATCCTGTAATAAAACTCTTTAAAATGAAACTGTTTTTTCATTGTTTTGTGAGAGGGTACATTATTTTTCTGGTGTCCTTTAATGTTATTGAATATGAGGGAAAGAGATGTTTATTAGAACCTTTCTGTTTTTAAAGAGTCTTTCCTGTTTAAATTAGTCAAAGAATTTCAATGTTTCACTTTTCATGGTGATTATCAGAGCCACTTTTCAATTTGCCTATACACTAAGTCCTCACTTAACATCATCAATGGGTTCTTGTAACTGCAGGAAAATGACAAATAATGAAACTAATTTTACAACAGGCTAACTGATATAAACAAGAGTTAAGTTCCTATGGTGTCTCATCAACATTTTAATGAAATGACATCAGATGAAACAGCATTATTCAAGGACCTGCTTTACCTTCTTTTGACAACCAAAAATTTAATATAATATGGCATTTTTATGTTCTTTTGAAACATTAACCAAGTCATACCATAAATTATTTTCCTGAAAAATCATATACCTTATTTGAGACAGCCTAGCACAGAGTATCTAGTCATTCAGCAATTCACCAAGCTCTTTTACTGAACCAGGCCCGATTTTACTCAAGAGATATTCAGAACAAGGTAGACATGGCCACTGTCCCCACAGAACCTACCATGGAGGCCAAAGCTAAGAACCTCACTAAGTACACTGCTGTGAAGGGAGAAGTAAAGTGTGCTGGGGAGCTTGGGGAAAAAACACCTGCCCCAGTGAGGAGTCACCCCGGTAGGCTTCCGGAAGGGAGTACCTGATGTTAAGCTGAAATTTTAAAGATAGGAGGACTGGCCAGAAAAAGCGTAATGGGGACACAATTACTTCTACAGGCAGAGAGTATAGCAATGTGTGAAAGGCCAGAGGCAGAGAGAATGAGGACTGAGATTCAGACTTATGTGTTGAGCAGAACATGGGAAGTGGCAAGAGATGACTAATTGGTGAGGTGTGGAGCCTTTTGGACTACCCAATGGCAATGAGTTGAGTCTTAAACAGCACAAATTTACTAGATTGCTGTGTGTAAGAGAGCTCAAGAGGTTTGAGGTTGAGGGCAAGATGATGTGACCTAGGAAAATAGAGAGTAAGAAGAGCCCAAGACAAATTAAGGAAACCAAACTTTTAAAATAACAGAGGAAGAGAAGACCACAGGAGAAAATTAAGGAAAGTAATTTACCAGTAACTTCACATGCTGCCAAGAGGTCAAAGAAAACAAAGCCTAAAAGTTTTCCATTAAATTTAGCAATGAAGTGGTCTTTGGCAAGATGAGAAAGCCAATTAATACTAGTATCCAAATACTTGCTCAGACAGTTGATGACATTAACATTCGGTCTCATTTTATATCCTTTTAAATAAAAGCAGGCACCCCTAGTTTCAGATGATTCAACCTGACCTCCATTTCTATGCCCTTTTTAAAAAATCAGTCATAATCTGTATTTACTGCCATAGCCTTCAGTGACACTGATACCATATTGAATCATTTAATTAGGAACCTCTGACAAGCTCATTGAGGTCTCTCTGGCAGACATGATTGAATGGTTAAGGTTTTGAATAAAAAGAGTAAGGAGTCACTGAAGTCACCATGAAAACATACAGGCAGTTTTCATTCCAAGACTAGAATATAGTTACCCACATTTAATTTGACATTGGTGACCTAATGAATTACGCCTTGGTGTGATGGACAATACCTATGGTAACAACAGAGAGAATTACCAGGAAAAGCAAGCTTTTTAGTTCTAACTTCACTGGATTTATTTTGATGTTTCAGTATGTCAGTTATGATGCCTTGTTTCTCTCTCTCTCTCTCTCTCTCTCTCTCTCTCTCTCTCTCTCTCTCTCTCTCTCTCTCTCTCTCACACACACACACACACACACACACACACACACACTGCTTTAAAAAATAAGAATTTGTTGAGTCACCTAACTCCAGGATACAGAATCAAATTTGGCTTAGGTACAGCTGGATTAAGCATCCTATTATAGTTCTCAGCTTTACCCACCGCATGTTGACTTAAACCTAAAGCTGATTCCCCAAACTGGCTGCAACACTGCACCATCCAGTTAGGGGGAAATAGCTGCTCACAATTGTCAAAATAGGTTCCCACTTCACTCTGATTGTTCTTACTTGAGTTGTGAGTCCACCCTTGGGATTATACATAGTGACTGCTTTATAACAATTAAGGACCACCCATGGAACTGGAAGTTGGGTAAGTGATACCCACTATGCATAACTACTATACATCGAGAAGTGAAATGGCTATTACAGAGACAACCAACAATTTCCCCTCTACTCATTGGCCCAACCCAGGCAAAAATAGCCCCGGACAGGAACATTAGTGTTTTATTGTAAATGTAGTTACTTGATAAAAAAGCAAGATCCTTTACAAATATTTTTAAAGGATATCTTTAAGTTTTAATGTATTATCATCACTTTTGGTATAAGTGCCCCCAATTTATTTTACTGAGCTTTTAGAAAATCAGGGTTCAATTTGCATCCATCATTCAGAAACTAATGAATTGGGGTTACCTTTTCCTGCAAAGTATTATCTTACAGCCTTGAGCTATTTGGGAGCTGAAAAGGCCATTTTCTAAATGAAGTCTGTTTTTTGTTCAGTTTCAACTTTTTTCAGAGATAATTTCTCAAGCTCTTTGGTGATAATATACAGGAAATGTCAATCGTCATCAAAAACTTAATCTAATGTCCAAGTAGTAAAATGAGCCAGAAGCACAGGCTAGAGAGATGGAGAGAGAAGTCACGGATATGGAATGGGGATTGGGACCAGTTAAGGATACAGCGAGATCCCAGAATCAAGGCTGTCCCAGTTTTTCCAGATTGTTTTACTGTCTCAAGGTCCTAGTTCCAAACAATTCAACAACATTCACTTATATATACTCTTGAGAATATATGCATTTAGTACCATTTTCACATTACATTGTCCAGTTACATGAGCACTAAATTCTACATGTGTTATTTATTGATTAACAATAAAGCACACAAGTTGTTATTTTGAAATCAGTAGTACAGCCAAAAAAGAAGAGCCAACGGGGAAAAGAAACCATTTGTGCTCCATTGTTTCTTAAATTGGAAAATAAGCTCTCAGACCAAATATCACACACTCCATTTGAGGGATCTAGTCTGAAGATTGTTGTCACAAATTAGTATGACTACCTAGTATTCAGAATTTTGAAAAATCACTGCGTTGAGCAATAGAATAATAAACTGCCCAATAGTACAGCCACTTGAAAATAAACACAGAAAGGCAGGAGCATAAGTAACTTTACAATGACTTAGAGAAACTATTTAGGAGTTGGAGTGCTACATATTGCAGAGGTTCAGTTTCCAAAAACTGTCTGAGTGATGAGGTACAGATGCATATGTCACGCATGCAGGGAAGAGTTCATTTATATTGCTAAGTCTGCACTGTATCCACCACATGTAGCTGAATAAACTGAACTGAATAGACTGTTGAGTTCCAAGGTTTCTTTCTGTATTTCTTGATTGTTTTAACTAAACTCCAAAGATATACATTGGTGAGCAATGTGGTGGTGGGGGGGCTTTTTTGTTCTGAGGAAGGGGTGATTTTCAAAGATGGGAAAATGTACTACACAGAATGATAGCTCTTTTTTATTTTGTTCAACCTTATATTAAAAAAAGTAAAAGATGATTATGTATAAATTATGAGGTAATTATTTCATTCACTGTTTAATAACTGATATGTCTATGTCATTGTGTTTGCAAAATATGAGTTAGAAAATTAAAAATCTAATTGTGTGTTCTCTCATTTTGGCCTGTTTTCAATACAAGTTCCAACAGCAAATTTACCTTCTTGGGGCCAAAATGCTAGCTTAAGGACTTCAAGTAACTTCCTCTGAGGTAATCAATCTGTAAATTTCTAAAGGTTACTAAACCTTTTATCCAAATAGTAATAGAAGAAATACCATTCATCTTTGTAAATATCAAGTTAAAATCTACTTATTTTAGAAAACTAATAACACAAAATGCAGGTCAACTGTAACCAGATTGGCATACGTAAACTTTTGATCTCTAAAATCAGAATATTACAAAAATGAAGTAAGGAACTCTGTCATTTCAGGTCAAATTTGGGAGGAAACAGCTAAAATCATAGCTTGATAACTAACACCAGTGATTAATTGCTTTTTCAACATGTGGATTATCTTGGTGCCAAAAATTATGGAACAATTGCCTAACAAATTAGAGAGTCCCTGATGTCAGTACTCATATTTTCTTTGGATTATACTGAGCAATTATGCTAAACTTTTAATGATTGAGTAAAATAGTATTATGCCTTGGGGCACATTTTGATGAACTACAGTTGTACTTTTATAACCTAAGAGGCATATGCAAAAAAATATATATTGTCTATACTAGAGACCTTTGACCTTTATGTTAGATTCTAGAGAATTATAAATATCATATAATTATGAATATGTTTACCATTAATAGTCATTACTTAAAACTACTAACCTTCCTGAAAAATTAGTTGGTGTAAGCCAATCTCTAAATAAATGCTTAATTTAAATAATTCATTTTTGTTCTTAGAATTTGCTACTTCATACTTCATATTCAACTCATTATTTGTATTATCAATGATACTAAATAAGTCTTTTAAAACATGTATGAATTTAGTTTTAATATTTTACTTCATCTCTTATGTAATCCATGTATCATTTCTTACATGTTTCCAGTAAATTTGAGGCTACTATCTGAAGATTCTGGGATTAAGTAACACAAATTAAACTAAATAAGAAATCAGTTTATAACCTTATGTATGAGTACACACCATGTTGAGTAATTACAACTATCTGAAATGTTCTATAGCTTCAGAGAAGTTAATGTGATATGCCACCAATGTAAGACTTAATTATACATGATCACTTTTTAGAGAACATTATTTTTAAACTTTCTAACTAGTCTTAATATTTAAGGTAAAACATTATATCTATGAACTATGAACTACTGAACTATGAACTACTGAAATGGCAATTCATTTAGACAGACATCAACACTATGGGCTTTTAATTATCCCAAGACCTAAAAATAATTTATTAGCAAGTGCTTTACTTATTTCTTCAAAGATCAAAACTGAAACAAAATCTATATTAAATATGAGATTTTGAAGCACATGTAGAAATTATATTTTCTAGTTCTCAAGCTCCTGCTACCAGATTTCTAAGAGTATCTTTGAGAATACTATACTCATTAATATCTCACTACAAGAACATTATATTTCAATTAGGATTTTGAATTTCAACTTGAAGTGGCAACTGTTCTCTCCTCCAGAATCTAAATATACTAAAATTAGTTTTTTCCTATTAACAAAAGGAAAATGTATATACTGCCTTAAAAGTTAAATACTGTGATATAGCAAAATCCAAAATTTTCACTGTGGCCTACAGACTGATCTGGTTCATTTTCCTCTCATTCTATTCTCTGCCTCCTCACTATGCATCCACACTGTCCTCTGTACCCTTATGTTCATCCAGCTCTTTCCCTTCTCCAAGCCCTCAGACTGGCTGCTTCCTGCACCTGGAACACTTCCTCACCAACTCTCACAAGCCTGGCTCATTCTTCAAATCTCAGTTCAAGTTCTGCTCCTCAGAGAAGCCATGCCTGTCTCCCTCATCTCAAGGAAACACCTCTCCTCTTCCCTCCTTCCTCTCCACTTCTATAACCCAGTATCTATTTATTTCCTTCACAGGACGTACCACAATCTGAAATTATCTTGGTCATTGATATATTTACTTTTTCACTTACTAGTCTCCTCTTAATAGAACGTAAACTCCATGGGGGTGAAGACTTGGATTAACTAACTTCTGCATCCCCAGCACCTTAAACAACTGCATATGGTGGGCATTGTGTAAATATCTGTTCAATGAAGAGAGAAATGCAGTAAACATTTCAATTTGTTTTTAAGAAACATTAACAATATGTGTTTTGGAATGACAAGATTAAATGTGTTCATGTTTTTTTAGAGGAAACTGACTTTTGTTGCAGTGTAAGATCATTATAAAATGAATACTGTTTCCCAAACTTCTTAACAGATTTAAAGAAAGTGAAAAAAAAGCTTTTTTAAATTGTTCAATCAAGGGTCATTATTACAGAAATATGCAACAGGCCACACACTAGTAAAAATAGCACCAGACATTGTCAAAAACAAGCACAAAGGAGTGAAACTCTTTTCAAACAAGTTCACCAAAACTGGAAGACAAAAGCCCCACCAAATAAAGCAATTATATACAGATATACAAGATGTTTTTACAAGCTTTAATAAATTATTTTGAAAGACACGAATAGAGTATATTACATTGTTGAGTTTCACTCTTAACCTCAATTCATCACCAACTAATTAAACTTTTGCTGAACTTATTACTGGCCTGATAAACTTAAGCAAACTCTTGGTTCTCCATTAGAAGACAGAGGTTCCCACCCCTAGTTCTAAAGACAATTAAGCAATGAACTATTCCTGAAATCTAATCTAAACTTTTCTAAAATTCTAAGTCCCTTTCTTGTAAATGTTCCCTGAAAGACTGAAACTGAACTGTTAGACTGTGAATAGATGTTTCAGAGATAAAGATAAAACATTACTTAATCAGAAAATCGGTGGCAATGTTTGCAAAAATCCTTTTCAAAAAACAGTTCTACTCTAAGATATATTAACTGTATGATGTAAGTGTGACTTTAAGTATTGAAACTAATTTTCAGCTTACATCCCTTACAGTCACATCCCATACATGTTATATGTATTACAATGTAACTATAGTGGAGGGTGGAAGTGAAGATATTAGAAGAAATTTCTGTGTATTAGACATCAAAGAAGTTTTAGAGTAGAACTTGAAAAATTCTTTGTGTATTAAATTAGGAGAACATTAAAAAATAAGTAGAACTTAACAAAGTCCTTTCACAGCCATTCTTAGTAGAGAAGGGGGCAGTGGAGAGACAGCTGGATTTGAAAGTTTCTGAGATTTGGTGACTGAACATGGGTGGACTAGTAGGTGAGAGAGTACCCTGCTTTTGGTAGCAGGGTGGACTGTGGGAAATATAGAAACTAGAGGAAACAGGTCAGATTTGTGCATCATAGAAATAAGTTCAGTTTTGACAAGTTTGTTTTCTACTACCTCTAGGCACTCATACCGAGATGGAATGAATATCAAGCAGCCAGTAGGATGGATTTGTCTGGAACTCAGGAGAAATACTTTGGATTATTTTATGTATAACCTATGTAATAACATTACTGTATTTAATAAGGGACATAAATTAGTTACTAAGTTTTTTTTTAAGTATTTATTATTGGTGCCCATATTGAGTACATAATGGCATTAAAAGACCATGAAGTTCTCAGTTAAATGACTATCCCCAGATTACAGAAATCAAGATTAATACCTCAAATGTATACTGCTTCCTCCATAAACCAAAGGGTTCCCTCTGTATTGATTTTATAACTTGCAACTTCTATAAATGGATCCTTGTTAAGAAATCTTTCACTGAAAATCTAAAAGTTCCCTGGTTTGATCCCAGGTTTCAGCACCAAAAAAGAAGAAAAAAGAAAAGGGAAAAAAAATGTTCATATCAGCTAAGCCACAACCTCCTATAGTGACTTTCATTTCTCTCTGAGCTCCACTCAGAATGTCCTATGAGAATAAGAATCATGTCCCAAATTTCTAAGTAAATTTTCCCTCCTTGAGGGAATTTTTCATAGATTTTTATTGCTTCATAACAAATTATCCCAAAACTTAGTGGCTTATAACAACACACATGGATTATTTCACAGGTTTCATGGGCCAGAAATTTGGGTCCTGGGCTTCAGAGTCTCTCACAAGGCTATAATCAAGGTGTTGGCCAGGGATGGCAGTCCATCTGAAAGCTCACCTGAGGATGGATCAACTTCCAAGTTTAAACAGTAGTTCCTGGCATTTGGTATCTTGTTGGACTGAGGCTCCCAGCTCCTCACCAGCTTTTGGCTAGAGGCCACCCTCAGTTCCTTGCCAAGTCAGGCTCTCCTAATGACAGTTTGCTCTATCAACAAGCGCAAGCTAAAAATACAATAGTCAGCTGGCAAGAAAGATGCAAAATCTTTTGTAACTAAATTGCGGAAATGACATGTCATCAATTTTGCCTTATTCTACTGGTGAGTACATCTTTAGATCCAGGCCACATTCAAGGGTAGGAGATTACACAAGGGCATGAATATCATCAGGAGGTGAGAACATTGAGGCCATCTTAGAAGTCTGCCTACCATACTTGCTAATATTTACCAATCTACAAGGATAGGACAAAAACAGGAGTTAACTCCAATAAAAGCAAATTTTTCTGTATAGAGTGATGTGATGATATACATGTCTGGGTGCTTTAAAACATTGGTTTCTCAATGAAAGTAAGTAAACATTAAAGGGTTTGCTTAGTGCTTCACATAGGGCTGTGTAGCATGTACTCTAGAAGGTCAAAAAATTCAAAAAAATGTACAAAGATATGTAGAACAATTTTTGAAATAAGTGTGCTTCTGTTTAAAGTTACTTGAAAACTCTAGGGGAGACTTTTTAAAGTGAACTTTTTAGCACAATTCTTCTAAGCGTGCCTCTTAACATGATTCTCAAGACTTCACATTTTATTTTTTTTTACAAATAGAAATTTCCCAACATCTGTCAAAGTGTAACTCTTAGACTACTTTACACTGAACTTAGAAATGTGGCACTGAAAACAAGTATTTCTTGTAGTCTGCCAAATTTCTGCCACATAGGAAAATACACAGATGACTGTTTAACACTGTGTGCCACTAGACAGGAATTATATTTCACATCTTAATGAGAAAACACTTTCTTTTAAACTTAACCCGTTGCATCAAAAAAAATTAATTAGTAATTCAACCATTTTAAGCTATTTTAAACACCAGCAGTCACAAAGAGATTTTCAAATCCACAAAGAGCAGACTCTAAAAATGAACTTTCAGAATATAATTTTCTCATTTTTTAAAACCTAATTACTAAAGTAAGAGAAATAAGCATTTATAATCCCACCACCAAAAATAACCACTATTAAATATTTTGGGATTTAGATCTAGATATAAGTATAGATCTATAGATCTACATCTAAGTTTATACTGTAGAGATATAGACATATATATGTGTTTTTAATGTGTATGTAATTTTACCGAAAATGAGATCATACTCCTTTTTATAATGATACATGAAACTGTTATAAAACAAAGATTAACAGAATAATTGATTTTCAACGAGGCACTGCTAAACATGTTTCTAGCAAAGTAATGTTAGAAGCAGGTTAACTGAATGCTACACAGAGAAATGGGACAGCCCTGCATACGTTGCTAAAGCTGTTGTTCCCAAATGAATGACCTATAAAACAGGCAACAAGGGCATCTGATTTGTGCTATGGTGTTTTAGCCATGTTATTTTGATCATTCTTTTACTTCTTTATATCCTTCCGTAGCTTTCTATTCTGTTAGGTAATTCCTTCCTTAAATACTTTCTCTGGAGTCTAAATTACTAGTTTCTGAATCACTGAATTATTATTTGTTCTCAGAACAAATCTCACTTCCAATGAACCTTTCTTAACCAGCTTTGCTTTCCTCTTCCATCCAAACTAGTTGGCATGGTTATTGACTTGCTGTATGCCTCTTTTCCCTCACGACCATTTATGGCCTCATGGTTTCAATGATTAGTTATAGTCTGGAAACTATAAAATCTATCTCATCTCACATATGTGTGAACCAAACTTATCTGCTTCCCTTCAAATTATTTGCTACCTCTCCTCATGCTCTGGTATTCTTCCTTTATCCTAGCTAAGACCCAGTAGTAATCTTTAACTTCTCCCTCCCTTTATCCTATCCAGCCTCTTTCCATTAACTCATGCTTCAAAATGCCTCCTAAATTTGTTCATTCCTTACCTTCACCCCTAACCCAGGCCAAAACTGCCTCACAACTGGACTTAAGCATCAAAATCTTGAATGGGGTTAGGATTCATCTGCCCTCATCCCTCTGTCCCTCTTTCTAGGCTACTCACTGTAACTATCAGTGAGACAGAAGGGGACCTGAGCTTGAAATCAGGAGCCCAAGGGTAAATTCCCTCTCTGCCACCTCAGATGAGACCTTCCACATACTTCTTTCCCCTCTCTAGGGTGGGAGTTTCCTTATCTGCAAAATGGCGAGTTGGACTGTCCACACGGACTCTAACAGTCTTCCTGGTAACTCTAACAGTCTTCTACTCTGATGCTTCTATGCTCAAGGACAGCAAATGACAACCTTTCCAGCATGCCCCTGCCCCAGAAGATCACAACTGTTGCCCACTGTCTCCCAGCTTGCACAATTACACCCAGATTGCTCGCTTTACCATATCCCTAACAAGCTGCAGCCCTTCCACTGCAAATGTCAGTTCCTTGTTCTATTGTTCTTCTCCATTTATAAATTATTAATTTAACAAACACTTATGGAGTGACAGCTAATCCACAAAGCACTTTGCCAGGTCCTAGGAATAGGAAGGTGAAAGACATAAACCTTGGCCTCAAAGAATTTACCCTTTTATTGCGGATATGAGTAACAAACATATAGTAGTATGGTAAGTGCTATGCTAAAAAGAAGTTAATAAATTCTAGTAGTTTGGAGGCAGAAAGCAGCATCACGGAACAAGACTGAGTACGAACAAAGACTTCAGAAAGGGTGTGCGCATTCCAAGCTGAGTCCTTTAAACTTAAAAGGGAAACTAGGAATTAAGGAGGAAAGAAAGTGGATGCTATCCTGAGGACCGGAGAGAGCACAGTTTATTAGAACAGGGCACACTGGGCCAAGAGCGGAATGGAGAACAGAGCGCGAGCAGCAGACAGGGAGGCTGGCCGTGGTGAAGGAAACGCCGCCCTAAGCAGTCCGCATCCTAGCCGAGGAAAGGCCGACGTGCGCTATCCTTTATTTAGACGATCTGTTTCCTGGTCTGCTATCGGAGAACAGCGTTCGGTTTGTGGTTCGGGGGGCGCTGAAACGTTCAAAACTGACTGCGAGGGACATCCAGCAAGGGGACGTGGTGGCCTGCCCCGAGGTCCGGCCACGGGTCGATCCACCACACCGCCGGTGAGGCGGGCCTCACCAGGCCCCACGCCTCCACTCGGACCCCGCGTGCGGCCGCCCCCAGCCCCCGGCCCGCGTCACAGAGAGCGGGCCGCGGGGCGCGGGAGCTCGCGGGGCTCGGCGCGAGCCCGGCCGCGCCGGCAGCGTCCGGTCGCCGGGCAACGCGGCGGGGCCGCGGCGGGAGCCGGCGCAGGCCGCACGCGCCAGACCTGGGCTGCGGACCCGGCTCGTCCCGCGAGGTGAGGTGCCGCCGGGGGAGGGGCGCGGGCGCCGAGGACACCCCAGGGCCGGCCAGGCTTCTCCGGCGGGCCTGCCAAGAAGACCCCGGCGCGCTCGCCACGGCGCAGCTCCCTGAGCCTTCTCCCCGGGCAGCTCGGACCTCTGGGGACGCAGCCTGCGGTCCGCATTTGAACACGTGGCCCAGCTAAGGCAGGGTGGGAACGGCCCCAGGGAGAGACGCGGGCGGAAGGGTGGCCGCGCACTGCGGGAGCGGGAGCGGGGTGAAAAGGGGACAGAAAGTGAGCAGCGCGGCGAGGTGGAGCGTCTGGAGGCCGCTGGGCCCGGGGCGAGCTCAGGGAAATCGCTAACTGAACTCAGAAACGAGCACCGCCTCGAGCCGGGGGCAGACCCGGGAGGTGAGGGCCAAGGGGTCCACCCGCACCGATCCCCAGAGCGCCTGGAAAGCTCCCCCACCGGCGCTCCGGAGAGAGAGCTATCCTGCCAAGTGGAGCCTGGAAATAACATATCCATCCAGTAGGGGAAAATTATCAAAAAGTGGTTTCCTAAACTTTACGAAATAAAGAACCTCTTTTAAAAGAATATCAGGGACACCCCACAAGTGCTGACATTATTATTTTTATGAAAATGTTCTAGAATGTATCTAAATCCAAACTAGGTTCAGTTTAAACTTCTGAAGCTTAGAATTTCTCTAAAATGAACTACAGTACCAATGAAGTTTAAATTAATATTACATTAACAAGATAAATGGTGGTGTTCTGATGAAACTGAATCCTCTTGTGTGGATTTGATTGCTACAGTGCAGGTTCTTTTAACAGTCTTTATTATTGTGTGTTATGGGTTGGTTCAACTCTCTCCCTTTCTAGATTCAAGCCCCTGGAAAGTTTTCCTTTGGGCTTGCTGCCGAGATCCATTGGCCTTCCATTGGTTTTAAAAAATACATCATTTATATATTACGTTTGCCTCTTTCCTTTTCTAATTACCTGAGAGAATGAAATTCATTTACCTAGAAACACCAATTTGTGCACTGGAACCTAGAGACAAAATCCATTTACAGCATGGTCACTCATGAGGATTCAGATGATCCAAAATTTCTGTTTTAGCCTAGGTTAGAGAGCAGTGTCTAAAGCAAAAACTCATGTGATAACACCTTGGGGGGGCGGGTTGCAGTTGTTATCTCAGGGAGCAGGAAAGAGGGGAAAAAAGAATGAGACTTAGCAAAAGTAAGAGTATGTAACCCAGAAGACAACATGTTTTCAGAAGGAACTTTCTAACTGGCTGTGTCTCCTAAAAGTCCATAGTGGGTGTGATGGGAGAAGGGAGAATAATCATTTGTGGCTCCAGTCTCCCACTGGTAAAGGTCACCTCCACAGGGCATCATATCCTACATAGTACAGGGTCACTGCTGCATGGCCACTTATACAGCAGTCTCTGGCCTCAGATGCAACGAAGAAACCCATGGCGGGGGATGGTATATCACCTCTTTAAGATGTGTATTTCACCACTGTTATCAGTGTAAAAAGATATTTGAAATTTCCAGAAAATATTCTAAAATTTAAAACATGAGCCAAAGAAATAATATTTTTAAAATGTGGAACCCAAAAGTAGCCATCCCTAATTTTAAACCCTAAAGAGACTTTTGCAAATGTGCTAAGATGACATACATATGTACAAGAACCTAAAATGCAACATTGCAAAAGCAAAAAAAAAATTAAAACACCCAAAGATCTACCTTCAGAATAAACATCTTACAATGGAATATTATACAGCAACACAAATATTCTAGAGCTGCACATATCAACTCTGATGAAACTTACAAACAAAACATTAAGCAAAAAAGAAAACTGGAATCAGAACAATGCCATTTACATAACAATGTAAAAAGCAATAGATGTTTAGGTTTACATACATCTGTAGTAAAAGTATAAAGACATGAATAGGGATGTCCGAATTTAAGATAAATTATAAATTTAATAGAATAAAGAGAAGAAAGGTATTGAGGGGTTCTAAATATATTTGTAATGTTTTATATTTTAACCTGGTCTGTGGGTTCACGGGTGTGCTATTATTCTTTGCACTTTTGATATATTTTGTGAAATATTTTTGAGGCAAGATTAAGAAAAATTAGCTTTACTGAATTAGAAACTTTGTTCAGAATATTATTGTTGTGTTTGAAATTTGATCTGTAAACAACCTTTCATGTCCAGAATACCATACAAAATGAGGTGTTTGGTTGGTAAAATTCTAGATATATTGGAATAATAATGCTCAATTTTAAACTGTATTTTTGCTTACATTTTTAACAAGAAAACATAAAGCACAGTTGGAGAAACTGGGAATTGTAGCACTTAAATAGCTATCCTTCCTGAATGACTACAAAAAAAAAAAGGGTTATCTCAAACTTATGGACCACATATGGATATCTTACCTATAGCAATATTTTATTAATAGTATGTCCCCCTTACTTAACAGCCCTGTTTTCCAAGTGAAACAGTGAAGTGTTCACCCTATCTGTGAACAAAACATTAGAATACTAATGATGACAGATAGCAAACATTTATTGCTCTATGTACCAGGCACTGTGCAGAGCACTCTATGCATGATTATCTTATGTAATCTTCACAATATTCCTTGGAAGTAGATAACCATTATTATCCTAATTGTATAAGAAACTGAGGTAACAAGATTGTCTAACCAGTGAGCAGTACTGGTAGCCATAATCTGATTTCACGTCTAGATTAAGAAATACTACATTATGTTACCTCTTTATGGATTATATTTGTAGTACCATAATAAAATTTCAAGACCAGCCCCATTGTCAAGTATTTTGCACCACTGTCCTATGCATACACTCAAGGTTTTCATGCCATTTGTTCTGATTTGGGGGTTAGTACATATGGTCACCAAGGGTACTATGGAAAAAGGACCCAGGAGACCTGGTCACATTCTCAACTGCCACTAGCTTGAGCATTTTGAGACAAATCTCTGGGCCTTAGTTTCTTCAAGAGAGATTACTAGATGATGTTCCTTGAGGTCTTTTTCAATTCCAAAAGTAAAAAACAATACTTTAAAAGGTGCCCAAAGCTAGTGACATCAACCTCATAATAGTAAGAAGACTCTTTTGTTTCTCCCCTTAAATTTATAAGTCAGACAATAATAACAAAGGATCTCCTGCTCAACATACGAATACACCTTTAAGATCCATGCATTGAGACACCTGAAGCATTATTTACAATAGCCAAGACAGAAATTCTGTGTCTTTGACAGATGATTAGATAAGGATGTGGTACATATATATACAGTGGAATACTACTCAGCCATAAAAAATGAACTAGTACCACCTGTGACAACATGGATGGATCTTGAGAGTATTATGCTAAAGGAAATAAGTCAGAGGAAAAGCACAGGAACTGATTTCATTTATATTTGGGATATAAAACAAAACCAAAAGCAACAAATGAACCAACAAAAACTTAGAGATATGGACAACAGAATAGCAGTTACCAGAGGGGTGGGGAGAGAACAAATGGGTAATGGGGAACAGATATATGATGACAGAAGGAGACCACACTTCAGTTGTGAGCACACAATAGAGTATACAGATGTTGTATTATAAAGTTGGACACTTGAAATTTATGTAATGTTATTAACAAATGTTACCCAAATAAATTTAATTTTTAAATAAAAAATTTAAAAAGATACCCACAATATCAATTCAATACTAGGAAAAGAAAAAAATTTAAAGTAAAAGTGAATGAGCATTGTGCATTTAATTAATTTTGGTGTTTAAAACTTTTTATACAAAGACTTAGGTCTATAAAACTTGAAAAATACTTAAATGCTTCTAAAAATGTATATGAACTAGTTTATCAAATAGTTTTATATAAGAAAAAAGTCAAAATAATTTTTCCTGAATTGCTGTGTACATAATACTCCTTTTTTTCCTTTAATTTTTAGAAAGTTGGGCATGAAACAATATCTAAACCTGATTCTTTGCAAGGCATCAGGACAGAGTTATTGCTGAGAGTTTGATTTATAGAGAAATCATGGTTCGACTGACCTTGGATCTCATTGCCAAAAACAGCAATCTTAAACCTCGAAGAGAAGAAACCACTTCACAGTACCTAAAAAAAATAACTCATATAAATTTTTCAGATAGAAATATAGATGCAATTGTAAGAACTCTGAAATTATTTCTTATTTTTATATAATCAACTATGTAAATTTAGAAATTGAGTGTCAGGGTATACCTTCTTAACTATATTTTTATTATACTTATTAACTATTTTCATTAGCTAGCTTTATATTATGTTTGATTTTAATTTCCTGCTTGTGATGTTAAACATTAGTATCAAGTCTCTATAAAATATACCATTGTGACTGTTAAACAAATGTGTTTATAGATGTCCTTTAAAATACTCTTTAGTGTAGCAAACAAAATTTAAAGGTATATGCTGGAAAACAATTTCAAAGATAATTACTTATATATAATGATATAACCTTGAAATATGAAATTTTTAACATATAAAAATATTAGGAATTAACTATGTAAATACCATATTTCAAAACTTTAACAGTGAAATCTTTTTTTGCACATAATTTAACTGGTTAGATAAATGTAGGTTATATACTGTCAGTTATCTCAGACAATATTATTTACTTGGATATACTCTGAAATGACATTTTCTCTGTGTTAAGCCAATTCTTGATGTTAATTTTGGAAACTTTAAAGGCAATAATCATTTAAGCCATCTGTATTGGTATCAATTTCTATAGTAAAATGCTTAAGAGTATAGATGAGAGGAAATTCTCAGAAACATATAAGCTACATGAGAACAGGGGTCATCTCTATTTTGTTCACATCACCCTAAATCCCTCCATCCAATATGGTACCTGACTCATATTAAGTGCTTAATAAATATTTGTTCAATGAATGAATGAATAAATGAACACTAAAGCTCCAGTCAAAATTGTCAATAAAGATGGGGTTTTTTTTGTTTTTTTTTTTTTTGTTTTTTTTTTTTGCAGAGACCCTACCCAACTCCCATTCTATATCTCTTTCCAGTTTCTTGGTGAGCCTTCCTCTCGTGAACACAATTGCCAAAAACTTATATTTCTCTTTTGTGACCTCTAAAGCTCTCTACTTCATCACACCATGTACCAGCTGCTTTCTCCTGAGCCTCTAATTTAAGATTCTTTGGCTTCTCAAAATCAACACTCCTTCAGTGTGGATGGCCTTTGTTGGAAGAAAGCAAACTGATGGAAAGTGATTCACACTAACATAAGAATAATTTGTAAACTTGAAGTTCCCAAGATGTGATTGTATTTTAAAATATCTTACTTAATGAAAGCTGAGATACTTTTGAGCAAAACTTCTCTCTATCTCTTACCTGCTTAGTCTAGGCTGACTCTACCACAAAACAAGAAATGACAGTCTTTTAGAATACTTAAATTATTTTATCTCAAAGGTAATTGGTGTTCTTTTGTATAAAATACATATAAAAGAAAGAAGTTGACTTGTAATTCTATCATGCAGAAAAAAAGCACTATTAACATGTAGGTAATGTCCTTCCAGTATTTTTTCTAGGTATATATTCTCAACAGTGGGTCACTGAATATACTGTGCTCATTTTATTATGAGATCTACAAGATGTTACTAAAGAAACTATAGGATATTTAATGGTTATATTGTTTTCTCTTTTATAACATTATAGTTTATTAATACATTGTCCTTGAGTATCTAGATTACTTCCAATTTTCAGTATTATGAATCCCAACAGTTTACTTCCAATCCTACAGAGAGATTAAGCCTTGATTTATAATGTTGGAGGAATAATTTATAAAATGCTTCAACTTCCAGAGGAGCCTAACTGCTTCCAAGGAAAATCTTTTCCTTGGAAAAGATTTCATGCACTGGGAAAATCTTTCTAAATAAATCCAATTTTATTGATATAGCTGCATAATCCTAAAACCTAGAACTAATTTGTAATCATTCTAATCTTATTTTGACTGTGCTAAGAACAAAGAAACACTGTTCTTTTATATCAACTTTAAGGACATTTACAGAATGATTAAGGACATTTACAGAATGATTAAGTGAAAACTTTCTTAAAAACAAACTAAGTTTTCAGGAGAATTAATTTAAATATGACTTGTTTTTGTTTTCCTTTCAGGATAACCTCTCTCTTTGCAAAAATCTGAGTGTCTTATATTTGTATGATAACCATATTAGTCAAATCACTAACTTGAATTTTGCCACAAATCTGACCCACCTGTACCTACAAAACAATTATATTTCATGTATAGAGAACCTCAGGTCATTAAAGAAACTGGAAAAACTGTAAGTGCTTTTTTTAAGTAATGTAATTATCATTACAGTAATAATTTTTCATGGAGGTATTCCATTATCTGCAGTTTTATGGAACAGGCCTCAATTTTTATTCTTTTAGTATTATAAGTACAAAAGAAATTGCTTCAAATGTAATTCCCAACATTCCGTATTTTAGTAGGCCTGGTATACTTTCCTTTTGTAGGAAGGTGGGTTGCCTTAAGGGCTTATAGGAATATCCAAAAACATCCTTATATGGTGGGCTTAATTGGTGAAAAAGTTCCATGGAACCCAAATGAGTTTTGTGCCTTTCAGAATCACACATCTCAAAAGAGCAGGGTCATAGAACTGATTTTATTGTAAAAAGGCATTTACTGGCTATTTAAATTAAACTATGAAGACGGGTAGATTCAATTTCCCCCGACTGAGTGAGTTGGGAAGTGCTTATTAAAAATGCAGATTGCTGGGGACCAACCTAGAGAGCCAAATCAGAACCTCTGGGAGTTAAGCCCACAAATTTTCATTTTAAACCTGCAACCCAGGTGATTCTTCTGCACTCTAACATAAGAAGAGCACTGATAGTTTCCAATTCTCTCAAACAAACAAACAAAAAACCCCTGAACTTAATTCTTAGACTAAACTATGTGTAATAATCATACAGATAAACCTTTCATTGATTCAATATAAAGAAAGCACTCTGCATGTATAATTTTCACACAGCTCAACAATTTTGTGATTATCATGTTTACAGACCACAGTGTTCTTAGAATATCTATTTAAAATTATATCTTATATTTTACAGGTATTTGGGAGGCAACTACATTGCTGTCATAGAAGGTTTAGAGGGATTAGAAGGACTAAGAGAGCTTCATGTTGAGAGTCAGAGGCTTCCCCTTGGAGAGAAGCTTCTGTTTGATCCAAGAACTCTTCATTCTCTGGCAGTAAGGCCACATTTTGAGTATTCTGACAAAGCTCATAGTACCTAACAGTTAAAATGGAACAGGAAGGTAGTGGAAGTGTATTTGGACATTGTACGTACTCTGCATGTTTATACGGCAAATTGAGAGTTTATCTGAGGACTAAAACTAGTTTTTCCCACATAATTGCTCAGAGACTCAGTACCTATAAAGCAGGGATAATACCTGCCTTAGTGCAACTGGAAAGATCAAAAGAAGGATGGTAAAAGTTATGGAAACTTTCAAGTTCTAACACAGGTGTTAACTCATTCATAATTTGGACTTTGGTGATTATCATGCTTCGAATTTGTAAATGTTAGGAATAAGCTAAAGGAAAAAGACGTGCACAATTATTTGGCAGATTTTAAACAACGGATAGAATCATTACAATGATAAGTCACTTTCCTGCTGGATTCTGACTTGACTGTCGGTTGCAATGCATACAGCTTTGTCTCATCAGAAGCAGGTAGATCTGGAAGCACTAGATTTGATGCTTCAGGGGTTACCTGACAACCAGTGACACATCACATGGAGCTGTCAAAATGAATTGAGAAGCCAGAGGGAGCCACGGAGTCATTGCTAATCCTCAAAACAGGGTTTGTTAGGATACACTACCTTCACTTCTGGGCAAGGGAAGGAAATGGAAATGTCATTGGTTTTATTTATGGAGGGCTATAAGGTTTGAACCAAAATGTATAACAATTAAAGAACAGTTCTTTAAGTTGGAAAAGAAAGAAGTAACCTGATTTCTATCTTACCTCTCTTATTCTCCCCATAGAATCAACCTCACCTGATCCAAGTAGACTGACGCCACTGTGGGGATGGCTAGTTTACTACAAAAAGCCAATGAAAATATTTTTGCTTACTCAATTTTTGCTTATATTCAAGCAGATTCTGAAATTCTAAATTTAAGGCATCATTTTTCAAGCTTTAAGTCTTAAAAACTGTATGTCAGCTGTGTATGGATGCCTGCGTGGGTAGGCATCATCTTGGTAGAGATTTTTGGGCCTTAGATTTTAAGATGACTTTGATTTAGTGTTGCTCTATTGTATAAATTTTGTCCTTATTAATACCTAATGTTGAAATTCTTGTTATTAGTTAATTATTACTCTAAGTGGTTTCTGAATGTATGGATTGTCAAGAGAAA
Organism: Cynopterus sphinx; assembly: GCA_030015415.1. Lineage (NCBI taxonomy): Eukaryota > Metazoa > Chordata > Mammalia > Chiroptera > Pteropodidae > Cynopterus > Cynopterus sphinx. Next base: position 45,553,771 of record CM057389.1, on the reverse strand, counting down.
ATTATATAAAAAGATAAAGATTAAAACAAACACCAGATATTCTTTCATTCCTGATTAATGTTTCTTATTTAGAAAAACTAAGATAAAAATAATTTCTTCCTATGTAAGTATAAATCTTAGTGAAATTAAACACAAAAGGAAATTTGCTTAAGCTGAAATAAGCATATTTTCTAAATTATGTTATTTGTTTATTGGGGCATCTTTTTTACTTCTTGATTCTTGGCTTTTTTCTATAAATTTCTCTTATACCTTGATCAAATTTATGAAAAATAGCAAGTTATATCACAATTACTATAATTCTACAAGTTCCATTTGAAAAAAAACATGACATAGAAACAGAATATCCATGGCTTTTTGTTTTCTTGCTTAAAGAGTAAAACAGCCTGAAGTTATGATAAATTTAAATTTTTCACAGATTAGGATTTATGGTTCCTATGTATAGGTTTTAGTTAGACTATTTTCTAATACTATGTATTTCCTTACAGAAATCTCTCTCTATATTGAACATCAGCAATAATAATATTGATGACATAAGAGACTTAGAAATATTGGAAAATCTTAATCAGCTTATCGCAGTTGACAACCAACTTCTACATGTGAAGGTAGTGTAAAGAAAAATTAATTTAAAACCATTTACATGAAATTGTAATTGAAATAGCCATAAAATGTGTTACTTTAAAAACTGTTCTGGATTTGGTAAAACTAGCTTATGAATCTCTACTTCTTAATGTATATTTGCATATTTCTGCCTCCTTGGCTGGTTTTCTCCTCCATACCCCAGTGCTTCCATCTCTCAACAACAGAAAAAAGTTTCTCTGAGAAGGAAGTATATGCTTTTTCCTGTTTAACTTTCCCATCAAATGTTTCCCTTTAGTGACTAGATTTCTTGCCTATTAACTCTGATCTCCCAACGAATGAGTTTCTAGTAACTCTAACTAGACTTGAACTCTCTCCTGTCTTCTTAGGGAAGCACCTTGATCTTGAACTTATTCTAATTTGCGCTGGCTATGTTTATGTCATGTTCTATCATATCATGCCATATTCATTCATTCAATTATGTATTAGACACCTACCTATTTGTCAGATACCCTACTACTTGGTGTAGAACAGAGGAGAGAAAGATACAGTCCCAGGGCTCAAAAGACCCGTAGTCAACAAGTAACAAGACAACAATGTAATTCTGTTTTTGTAAGTATTACGGTAGCACTAACTCAGCCTGGGGCTAAAGAAAGCTTACTAGAAACAGTCATCCATGAGCTGAGCCATCGCCATGACTGCACAATTTCTGGTTTGGCACTAGGGTAGGCTGTGGTAGAATATATTTAAGTGGGACCCAAAGAACAGGCTTCTTTCTCCCATAAATAGAGGTCTTGTTTTCAAAACTACTTCCAAACAGCTATCTACTGATCCTAAAAAAGTTACCCGTGGTCTTGTTTGCAAATTCAGACCTATTACCTGGCTCATCCCATAACTACTGTAGACAGATGAATATGAAAATAAGTATTATATGTATTCTACTATAAATGAATTTCTCAAAATATTTAAAATGTCATTGAACAATCAGGATGGATGTTTAAAATAAAAAAACCAGTAAGAAAGCATGATTCAGTGAATTGTTTCAACTTACAACGTGAAAGATGTAAGGAGTTCATGGTGATAATTCTTCATTCAAAAATATTTTTAATTTTAGTGTTCTATAGATTTTTTTCCATTGGGCATTTGTGTTCATCAGAATTATTTAAATTTCCTATGATTTTTCAGTATTTGTCTCAATATTATAATTTCATGATAGATGGGTAGTCCTCTATCAGATATACTATATGTATAGTATAGGATCAAAGCCTGGAGTCTTTGATTAAGTAGAGAAGACCTGAGCTGTGCACAGTGTCCCACATTTGTCCCATGGGAAATGAGAACAAAGTGGCCAAGCACAGAAGCTCACCTTTCCTGGGGAGAGAACAGTATATTTAAATAGATTGGCATCAATCTTAAATTCAAGATGAGTATTTTCCCTAAATGTTTTGATAAGCAAATAAATATTCAGTAATGAGTGGTGAATATATGAGTATATCTTCAAAGATCTGGTTAGTTGTTAATTATCAGAATTACTAAGATTCATTTCCATTATTGCTATTACTTTTAAAGTCTTATTCTACTGTATAAAAAATACTAGCATCCAAATGATCCCAAAGAAAGTCTTTCTGAATGACATTAAGACCAAGCTATTTTGCATACAATGACTATTCATAGCCCATTTTAATAATGTATAACCAGGATAAATGTATAACCAAAATAAATATCTTTATTATTGTTGATTACTCACTCTAATGGCCAGCTATCTAAATAACCAAAGCCTTATTTTTTTAAGACTTAATTCTATGCCACTTCCCTTGTATAGCTTTTCCTGAACCTCTCTATCAAATCAGTCTATTTAAATATACCTATTATGTGTGCCAGGCCCTGTTCTAGACTCTTGGAGAAACATATTCTAGGCACTGGGGATACCATGATAAATAAGGCAGACAAGGTCTCTGCCCTCAAGTAGTTTACATTACAGAGGAGGGAATAGTCAGAAAAATAAATAAGCAGAAAGGTTGTGAAAAGTGCTATGAAAGAATTAAGTAGAAGGACACAATGGAAAAAAAATCAGGTTATCAAGAAAGGCCACTGAGCAAATGACATTCATGCTAAGATTTAAAGGATAAGAAATTAATCTGTGCAGAGACCAAGGGAAAGAACATGCCAGGCACAGGAAACAACAGATACAAAGGTTCTACACACCACATATAAAGGTATATAAAGGTTAAAAGTAAAATGATGGGAAAGTATATACAATACAAACACAAATAGCAAAATAAAAAAGCTTGAGTAGCTATATTAACATACGAGAAAATAGACTTCAGGACAGGAAATATTACCAGAGATACAGAGATAGATCAGGAAAATTTCATAATGATAAAAAGTACTAATTAATCAAGAAAACATAACAATCCTCAATATTTCTGCACCAAATAACACCTACAAAATGCATGAAGCAAAGTGACAGAAGTCAAAGGAGAAATAGACAAACCCATAATTATAACAAATATTTCAACATTCTCCTCTAAGTAGTTAATAAAATAAGTCGATGGTAGATCAGTAAGGTTACAAAAAATTGGTAAAACACAGGCAACTAAATTGATCTGATTCTTAAACAACATTCCACCTAACAACATTTGGACCACAAAGCAAGCCTCAAAAACTTTAAAGAACTGAAATTATACAGAGTTTGTTGTCTGCCACAAAGGAATTAAGTTAGAAAGGAATGAAGAAAAGATGTTTTTTAAAATCTTGAAATAATTTAAAAACATACTTTTTAATAACCTCTGGGTCAAACAAAATATTACAAGAGAAATTAGAAAATAATTAGACTGAGTAAAAATGAAAACAAAACATTTGTAAATTGGTGTGATGCAGTAACAGTGCTTAGAGAGAAATTTATAGCTTTCACTGTTTATATTAGATAAGGAAAATAATCTAAGCTTCCACCTCAAGAAGCGAGAAAAATAAATGCAAATTGAATTCAAACAGAAGGAAATAAGAAAGATAACAACAGAAATTAATGAAATAGAAATATAGACAACCAATATAGAAAATCAATAAAGCCAAAAACTGATTCTTTGAAACTATAAACAAAAATAAAAATTCTAGGTAGGCTGATCAAGAAAACAAAGAGAGAAGACATAAATTAACAATTAGAAATGAAAAAAGGTATCACTACAGTTAAAAGGATAAAAAAGGAAAGTTGTAAAGAACATTTTTTAAAAAATACTATTTACAATTCACATCAAGACACATGAAATACTCAGGGATAAATTTAAAAATATGTGCAAGAGCTCTACAATTAAAACTACAAAACACTGTTGGGAGAAATTAAAGAAGACCTAAATAAATGGAGAGAGATACTATTTTCATCGATTGGAAGACTATATTCTGAAAGTGCTAATTCCAAATTAATCTACACATTCAATACAATTTCAATTAAAATACCAGCAGATTTTTAAAAAGAAATTGACAAGCTAATTCTAAAATTTATATGATACTGCAAAAAACCTAAATACCAAAACAATATCACTAAAAAGAATCATGTTGGAGAACTTTACCTGATTTCATGATTTTAATGTTATAATAATTAAGACAGTGTGGTACTGGCATAGAACGTACACACAGATCAAGGAAATAGATTAAAGAGTTTACCAATAAATCTGCACATAAGTTCAATTGGTTATTTTATAGAAGTGCCAACATGATTCAACAATCTTTAAACAGATGCTGGGGGAATCTGGATATCGAAATAGAAAAAGTGAGCCTTCACCCTTCATACCATATAAGAAATTTTACTCAAAATGGATCATATCAAAATTAAACTGCTAAAATATAAAACTTTTAGGAAAACACAGATTAGACAGAATTCTTTAAAAGAACCCCCAAAAGCATGACTCATAAAAATTGATTAAATTAGACATCATTAAAATTTAAAACTTTCGCTCTTTGAAAGACATCATTAATGAAATGGTAAACCACAGACTAAGAGAATGTATTAGCTATCATGTATCTGACAGTTTTTATCCAGGACACATAAAGAACACTAACAACTCTGTATAAGATGAACAACACATTAAAAAATGGGCTAAAGATTTCAACAGAAACTTTACAGGAGAACATATGGTAATGGTCAAAAGACTCAAGAAAATGTGCTCGGTATCATTATTCATTAGGGAAATGCCAATAATACAAAAATATGACACCACTACATACCCACTAGGATGGCTAAAATTAAAGAAACTGACAATATCAATTTTTTTATGAGGATGTAGAGTAATTGGAACTTTCACTCATTGCTGAGGAAATTTATTTACCACCTACAGTACCTGGTCTTCCTAGGTGGTCTCCCATCCAAGTACTAACCAGGGATGGCTCTGCTTAGCTTCTGAGATCAGATGAGCCTGATAATGTTCAGGGCAGCAAGGCTGTAGACTTGCCAAAGAAGTTTAAAATGGCACTACCTCTTTGGAAAGCAGTGTGACAGTTTCTTATAAAGTTAAATATGCAGTTACTATGTGACTCAGCAATCACATTCTTAGATATTTACCAAAGTGAAATGAAAACCTATGTTCATACAAATACCTGTATGCAAATCTTTATATAGTAACTTTATTTGTGATTTTAGAAACAACTAAGTTTCCCTCAAATGGGGAATAGATTCACTGTATTCCATGAAAAGAAATATCATTCAGCAATAAAAAGAAATGAACTAATGATGTGCACAACTGCCTGGACAAACTTAAAAAACATGATACTGAGCAAAAAAAGCCAGACAAAAGTATATGCTATATGACTCTATTTACAGGAAACTCCTGAAAAGTAAAAAATACATATAGTAACAGCAAATCAGTGGTTGCTTGATGGGAGTGCGAAGAGGTTGACTAGTAAGGGCCATGAGTGAATCTTCTGTGATGATGAAAACATTGTTTTGATTATGGTGGTTGTGATATTGATGTATATACTTTGGTCATTTAAATGGATATATTTTGTTATATGTAAATTATAACACAATAAATTTTAAAATAATGTTAGAAAAAATTTCAAAACCAAACACATGAGTTTCCAGATTAAAACTGTCTCCCCAATGCCAGCACAATGGATGAAAACTGACACATGCCCAGAAAGATGATCCTTAAAAATTTTTAGGACACCAGGAGTAAAGAGCTCCTAAAGGCTTCTACAGAGAAAAAGAGGATACAAAGAATCAAGAATCAAAATGGAATCAGAATTATCAGACCTTTCAATCTGGAAGACAGTAGAGCAATGTCTTTAAAATTTTGAAGTAAAAATATTCTCAATCTAGAATTATATACTCAATTTTTCAATTATTACATATAAAACATTTTTAAACATGCAAACTCTCAAAAAAATTTACACCCCATATGCTCTTTCTCAGGAAGCTCTTGGAAAAAATGTACTACTTAAAGAGAAAGAAATCAAGGAAAAGGGAAGATATGACATCTAGAAACAGGAGAAAGGTTAAGAAAATTCCCAGAATGAATCTGATGGAAATTTAAAGTGAAGTCCTAGGAAAGCATCTACCACCAGCCTAAGCTGCAGTGGCTGAACTGATGATAAATACCAAGAAAATAAATAACCAGCAATTTTTATCTCTAGGGAAAGCAAAATGATATCATAGTGCATTATGTGGTTTAGTGTTGAACAATATTTAAGTAAGCTTAATAATAATATAGTCAATGAATATTAATCTGATTAACAATTTTAGTATAACTATTGATAGGATGTAGGAAGGGAAGTATAATAGGGGTTGCAGTAGTACTTATGAAAATTAAGTCATCATCTTCCATAGTAAAAATTCATTAGAAAAGTATCTAAGATTTAAAATTCAATAAATAGCAGTTGCTAAGCAGGGTGGAAGTGTATATAGAAATAGCTGAAGAAGTTGAAAGTGGTTTTGCTATAAGCCCTTTAAGTTTTGTTATATACCTGATGGTCTTATTTCATTTTTTAATTGTGTTGATGGCTTTGCTTCAATTTTTAAATATCTAATTTACAAAAGAGTGATTGTTTGGTTAGGAACAACTGGTTAATATAATTCTGTTATCATATTACCACCATATCCGCCGTTAAAGCAAAGAATTTTTGTTGATTTCAGGATCCCCTATAGCTCAGCCCAGTGCCTGGTACATAGCAGGCACGTACTACTTGTTTATAGAATGAATAAATACAGGAACAATAAAAAATATTAAGCTATCTGGGAAAGGCATGAAAACCGTTTAGCCACTTCTAGAGGCTGGGAATATGTTATGCCAAGAGTTGCTTCTCCCTCCCATAGAAAGGAGACATTCAAGGAGTGCAGCTGAAATATCAAGTTCTTTTACTTCCAGCAATAAGACCCAACAATTAAAAATGCCTAGACACAGCTTCTTGGAAGTCTGAATATAGACTTGCCTGGGTTCACTTGAAATGTGCTTTTGTGGTCTATTTTAAATTATTCTCTGAAGGCTTAACCAAAGGACATGTTGAAGTTCAGCATCAGAATACTAACTTGTTTCTCTGTGTGTATTCCTGGGATTAGATCTCCATCTTCTGTCTTTAATTTTACATTCTTTATGCTCACTGATTGAAGTTGCCCAAAGGCTGCTGACATCAAACCCTGTGCCACAGGAGAGAAGGCTCAACACACCATACATAAGGTCACTGACATTCATCCTAAGAGTCTTCAGCACAGACAGCTTTGTGCCATGGGGGAAAAGAAGAGGACATCATTAGAGAATCCTAACATAACCACTATAATTAGCCAAGGTTTTTAGCACTGGAGCAGCTGGTTTGATATGGACGACCATAGGTTCCATGAATGTGCCTACAGGAAACATATGAAATAAGATAAAAAATGAAAAAGTAATGGTACCTTAGGATGGTTAAATAACTTTGAATCTTCCAATCAAAATTCTAGTTTGAGCAGTGAGATATTTGAGAATAATTAAAAGCAACACATGTAACAAGGAAAAGTACTACCATAGCAACTGAAATCCTGGAGTTATGTGAAAGGAATAGGAAAAAGAGAATTGGGTTACTTGGAAGTACAGACATTCCAAATGATGCCCAGGCCCTAGCCTACTGAGGGTACTAGACTCCCAGGGCAGTGGCTACATTAGAGGCAGAGGCACAGGATAAGGACCTAGAAGAAGCTGGTTGACTACACGGCTTCAGTCTTTCCTGCTTCTTGGGATTTCATACCCTTCCCTTGCGCTTCCACAGCTGCCAAGGATACTTTCCCCCAAGACCCTCTAACCCTACCCTCATTTTATCTCTCCTATTCTAGTCCAAAGCAGGCAGAGACTTGGGGCAGAGGAGGGGGAGGTGAGGGTAAGAGAGGAATAGAAGAGGAAATAGAGGAAGATAAATCCTATTATTCTTCTCTCTTTCCATGTCTGTGGCCCCTCTAAACAGCAAAATTTTCAAAACAATTCCATATAATTTCTCCTTTATAACTCATGCCCTGCTTCTAACATCAGATCCATTCATTCACGCATGCGTTCATTCATTTCGTCTTGTCCATTCATTCAAAACACCATCATGTGGCGGCACTTGCTAGACACTGGGGGAGACAATAATGAGCAAAAGGACAGATATGGTCCTTGGCCTAAAAGAGCTCTTAGTACTGAGAAGAGAAACATTAAGTACATAATCACCATGAAACAAATGTAAAATTGCACCAATGGCAAGTACTACAAAGAAGTTTGTGGCTCGAGAGCCTATAACATGGGGATTTGCTTTAGTTAGGGAGCTCGGTAAAGCTTTCCTTTAGGAAGGTATTGCTCAGCCGAGCCCTGAGAGAACAGAAGCACTTACCAGTAAAGACAATAGCATGTGCGAAAGCCCTAGGGCAGGCGAGAGCATGGCAAAGATGAGGGACAGCAAGCAGGAAGAGTGAAGGTGTGACACAGTGCACATAGAGACTGGTGGGGAGAAGGTGCATAGGTCACGACAGAGAGTTTTGTTTTTATTATAAGAACAATGGGGAGCCACTGGAGGTATTTAAGCCAGGCTGAAGTAATTAATAGATTAGCATTTTGAAAAGTTCAGCATGACTACAATGTGGATAATAGACCGGAAGAGGCCAGGGCAGTTAGAAAGTGAGAGATGGTGGAGACCTGAATAGGGTTGGGGTGGAAATGAAGTGGGTAGACAGACTGAATTGCTGTTTAGGAAGTAAAGTGGATAGAACTTGGTGGTGATGTAAGGAGTGCGGGGAAGTCAAGAATGGTTCCCTGGCTTCTGCCTTGCACAATGGAAAATAAGGAACTCAAGAGTCAAGTTTGGGGGAGATGGAGAGAAGATCATGAGTTTTTGGTCTCATAGAGTTTTGGTCATATAGAGTTTAAAGTATCTTTGAAATGTTCCAGAGAAAATACCAAGTAGACAATTGGATACATAAAGCAGAGCTCAGGGGACAGAAGAATGTGGGAGTCTTCAGCATATTGGTTAAGTGGTCACTGAAACTGCCATCATGGATGAAATTGCCTAGCTATGAGAATAGAGAGCATGTGATGAAATGCTCAACATGGCGTCCTGCAGCATCTGGTTCTTCCTCATGCATAGATGACTCTTCCTTCCTTGGTGTAATAGATGTTTTATTAATGTCATCAACGTGGTCATTCTTTTTCTGTAAAGGGTCTACATGTAAATGGAGAATGTGGTGGGTTAAAGGAGAAAACGTTTTTCTAGCCATGATTTTACATTCCACTGTAGTCCAGGGAAGGAAAACAAACACTGTTTGAAAAGAATAAATGTAGATTATAGAAAAAGAAGCCAGTGAATTGATGCCTGATGGTCTGCCACAGGGACACTTGCTCCTGCTCAGGAACCATGGTGATGCATTATGGGGAGGTTTCATAGCACTGTCATCACACAGATATTCTTTGGGCTTTATCTCAATTAAATAGGTATTTTTATGAGCTGACTCATGTAACATCCCACCAGGTGTAGCACTGTTTATTATAAGATGTGTTCTCCATTTTCAAAAGCAACTTGTAGAAAACAGCTTGTTTATTATACATTAAGGATTCCTGTGGTCAGAGGGTTGTTAGTTGTGGGGTCAGAGATTCATGCTGGATCCAGGGATCCAGAACAACATGGAATCACAAAGCCATAAAGGGTGTGGTCAGTAGGGTAAGATTCTCCAAAGAACTGAGACTGAGAAAGTCCAAGATTGACAATGTGAAAAGGAGATAGATAAGATTAACAGGGCCTGTTCAAGAGCCCCAGGCTACAGGTGTGCCCAGTGACTAAGGAAGCAAAGGCAGTAGCCTAGACTCTTGTTACTCCAAATGTGGCGGTAGGACCAGCTGCAGCAGCCTTAGAAATGCAGAATCTCAGCTTCTGCCCCAGACCTAACAAATAAGAACCTATAGTTAAACAAGATCCCTGGGTGATTCTTAAGCACATTAAGTGTGAGACGCGCTGGTCTGAACCACTCTTTGAATAAATGCAGTGATAGAAGGGAAGAGACAGGATAAAAACCAGAAGGGAGAGACTGGAAATAGAAATGCAAAAGAAAGAAGATCCCAAGAGCATGAGGCCAATGGAGGTGGGGAAGGGATTGAGAGAACCGATTAATTTGGGAAAAGTGGTGGGACCCTTTCTTTTTTGGAAAAAAAAAAAAAAGGGGGAAAGAGAGTGAGATCAAAGGCAGATAACCGAGAAAACTCTATGGGTGGATGACCTAGTTCTCCCCAATAAATTGGCAGCAAAGTCAACCCTTGAGGAGGAAGAAAAAGAGGTTTTGGGTCAAACAATACTCCATAGCTTAGAAATTCCTTTCTTTAACTCACAGGGCACTCATTTAAATGACAGTTACTTTTGGTTAATATTTCTTTGCATTTTTTTCCTGTAACTCCTTAAAATAGGTATGCGTCAATGTGTTAAAATATTACAAACTTTAAAGACCATTTACAATAAAACTTTTGCATCTCTCCAAGTAGCTTGATGAGCCATGAACTTCAACAGGGCTAACATTAAATAGCTAGCTGACACTATTAAGTCAAATAAATATCATGGTTGCAAAAATGCACAAAAAAGAACAAAAATTTTTGAAATCTATACCTACAGTTTTTATGCCTAAGAAGTTTGCTTAATCAATAAAATGATCTGAAAAGTTTATCTCACAGTCAGATATATTAGTGATTTACTTCATTGGTTTTCTGATGACCATTTATCATGAGGTAAAGCATCTTCAGAATGAATGGTGGAAATCAAAAATGTGACATGCTTGCCTCTTATATAAACTAAATATTTGATTTATAAGACACAAATGAACAAACCACTGTGGCCTGTCATGTTTTTCCAGTTTCTAATTTATTCAACCTCTGCTCCATATTGATCCTGACAAGGAGAGTAACCCAAAGATAAATTTATTCACTCTACAGTTTAGTCAGGAACAAGCCAAAAATTATAGATTTTCCCAGGCAGATGATGACAGGCAGTCAGGGGGATGACAAATGGCTGTCTTTAGAGTTAGTTAGGACAGTTGGACCAGACGTTTCCGATAAAGATTGGAGCATGCTGGTCAAATACAGGTTCGTCAGTGGCCGTCATTAATTGCAGAGGGAGCACTGTCAGGGCTGCAGGCACCCATTCAGGAGCTTCGCACCAGCCCTGCACGGGAAATAGAATTGGCTTCTCAGGACTCTGCAGCACTCCTCCATGTGATAGCATGACATGATCATTTATCAAACAGAGACTATCCAGAAAAGTGTCTGTTCCCTTTAGTCATTTATTGAAGGGCAGGAAAGTGAAAGCATTTTATTAAAGACAGGAAGGCAATGAACAACCAGAGCGTATCCAAAGGGTAATCATATTTCAGTGCAGGATTAGTTTAGTCTTAAGTAAACACGCACTGGAGGGAGGATGTCGAGGGTCATTTATCAAATGAGAAACAATTAACAAAACTCTATAGGACTCTTTTTATCTATATGAATTTAAAATTCTCTTACTGTTTTTATTACTGAACTTTAGGATGACAGGCATCATGTTCAACACTGTACAAAAATGCAAAGCACAATTCCTTCCTCTGAGGTTTTTAGACTAAGAAATGCAGTTAAAATCTCACATAAAAGAAGATAATTATGGCTGAATCTAACACTGTTAAACAAATACTGTTGAGAGTGCATAATTCAGGGCCCAGGATTAAGGGAAGAAGTTTCAACTTTTTAAAAATAGCTTTCTTATAAGTCAACTATATGTCAGTGGGTCAGAAGCTTAATCTTCCTTAAACAATTTTTTGCTCTCTGTTGACCAAAATTAAGAGAAAGAAAATAAGCTGAGAGATGGAAGGACAGGCAAAGAGGCAGAGAATTAACACATGTATTATTACCTATTTTGTTCCAGGCATTTATATGCCATGGCAAGTAATCCTAATTATCTTTACTTTATAAATGAAGACACAGGCTTGCCTAAGGTCAAACAGTATGCAGTAGTGCTGGGAAGTTTGAGATAGCCTGCATTTTAAAAAATAATTCCTATTTTTCACATAAACTATTTGGATACTTCAAAGTCTAGCACAGTACTTCGCTAGACTTAGAGATTCAATAAGTATTTTGTAGGCAGAACTAAAAATGCTTTTACTCCTTTATGTAGGAAGACGTTGGCCTCAGGAAGATTAACCTACTGGGTAATCTGCAGTGGGTCCTAAAGACAGCATTTCTTCATGTAGATGCAGGTGCATATCTACTTATTCCAAATTGGTTACCTCCACGATATGACAGAGTTTTGTGGGAATATTTAATATGTGGGAGGGAACTGTCATCAAAGCTTCATAGTATTAAAAAAAAAAAAAACGATTTTTGAACATCTAAAGAATAAATGTAATCTTTTAAGACAGTCTTCCTAACATGTAAAAATGAAGTATCCAAGCAACAATAAATATGGATCAAACAAAAAATAAGATGGAAGGTACAATTAGGTTAACTGGATATACAAGGCCTTTTGAAAGGCACCAAGCATTGAAGGCGAGGAAATGATAAAAGAGAAAAAAATATCAGGCAATGTATTGTCAATTACTTTTTGCTTTGCAATTAAGAACATGTATGAATTCATCTACAATTTGTATTTTCTAATTTTCCCTGATATCCTAGGGTAATTTCTGTCTTGGCTTGAGGAAAACAAATAGAAGACTCACAGGTGCTTGCCTGCTGCTACCTTATGAAATTTTCATTAACTTTGTAATCCACTACCACCCCCATATTCTAAATTGCAACCCCCCCTAGATATGTACAAAATGACATATAGGGTAAGTGCTCTGAAAACCAGAAAGATCTTCACAGAATTAGTTATTATCAACATTTATTAATTTAGCAGCAAACATCTGCTTTAATGTTTTTGCACCATTAAAGGCAGTTTTCCTTTCTTTTTCCCCACCCCTTCCCCACCCTATGACCATTAAATTTTTAAACATCAATTGAAGACTATAGAATAGAAAAACAATTTTTGCATTGCTTGTTTTGAGTAATTCATTACAGATTAAATAGATCTGATTTAAAATTAAAAACAGAATATTGGGGTACATATAAGAAATATTCTAAGTATATTTCACTCCCATTAAATATTAGCTAAAAATACATATTTAAAAAATGAAGAAAGAGAGAAAGCAGGGAAAAGAATGACAAAAAGACAAGGCAATGGAGAAAGGGATAGTGATATTGGATGGGAAAAGAAACACAAATAGAGAGAGAGGCGGGAAGGAGGGCAAACTGAGAGGCCTGGTTCTTAAATGCTATTAGTTTTTCTCACATTCTTGCAATGCCAATGTATAGCTTACTCACTATTCCTTAATTGCCTTAATCTGGAAACTTCCAAACTCCACTAAGAATAGGACATCTTCTGGAGCATGGGTGGTCAGAGGGGCAAAAGTGTTCAAGCTGCAGGTTGGGTCCATTTAAAGAAGTGTGACAGAGAACTGTTCTGTGGCTCCCAACTCAAGACCTCACTTTTTGCCTTCTCTTTAACCCTCTCTATTATTAGTATAGACCATTGTATCAAAAAATACATATATATTTATTTATGGTACACTTTCTAAGTACCTGGCACTGGGTGAAGAAGCCATGAAAAGCAGTAATTAGTGTTAAAAACAGCTAACTGAATGAAAGAAATACTAATAATTATGAAATATTTGTGTTTTGCTTTTTCTTCTGTAATTACAGGATTTGGAGTTTATACTGAACAAGTTGATGAAGCTGTGGAAAATGGATCTAAATGGAAATCCTGTTTGTCTCAAACCGAAATACAGAGACAGACTGATATTGGTGTCCAAATCATTGGGTACATGTTTATATTATATTAATATAATTTTCTTAAGAGAAAGAGACCAGGTTCACCTTTTAGCTAATTTATCAGCAAGCCTTTAGAAATATAAATATGACATCTACAAAACTGGTCAAGTTTAAATCTGATAGTTTGAATAAGAGCAAAAGTTAAAATTGAGAAATAAAACAGGAACAATATTTACTGTTCAGAAATAATTAATCGAGGCACCAGAAATATGGCTGTAACAAACAAAAAATTTGGTCATAAATGTGTAGAATTTGCTACCTTTTGCCAAATTTCCATTGGTACAAATCCTCTGAAGATCCTGAAACTCTTTAGCTCTTGGTTTTGTAGAGAAAGTTGATCAAGGTCTTCGTTGTTTGACACTTGCCAAGTAGTACCTGAGAACATAGAGTTATTTTCATTAATAGCAGAGCAGGGTGGGGAGTCCTTTATGAGACACTTACAAATAAAAACATTCCTGAATACACACTAGACTGGGAGAAATGAACCAGAGTTCTTCAGCAGGGACTAAGTTATACAGCACAGCAGAGACAAGCACTGCCCTCTCACAAAGGAGGATTCATGAGACATTTCCTGTATCAGAACTTCTGTGACATGTTGTACTTAGGTATAAAAACTAATGCATGGAAAACCATTTCAAAGCTCGTAGCTGTAGTAAACTCTGATTAATCATAATGCTAGCGCAGCGGTTCTCTTGGGGGAATAAGAGATTAACAGAGGGCATGTCAGAAAAATCCAAGATGCTTTTTCAAAATACTTATGTGAGGGTCATACCCTGCCCACCCTGTACCCCACCAGCCAAGGGTAGAGAACAGAGAATACACAAGGAGAATAGTCTCTACATATGGTTCTGCTATGCATTACCCTCAACTCCCCATCTCTCCTCTCTGCCCATCACACACAATTCTATTAGGCCACTTCCCTTAGGAAGTGGAGTAAAGTAAATGTTATTAATGTTTGATAATTAAGAATCTTCCAATGTTTATGGAACCACTTCTGGAAACACTGCTCATATAAGATAAGGAGATGTGTATACTGATTTTCTAATAAAAAGGATTTATTCAAAGTTTTTAAAAATAAGTATTTTCTATAACATCTTATGATTATAAATTAACTGCATATTTCTTCTAGAAAATGAAGAAAATGTAGAAAAAATAGATATTCATAATCCTGCTATAAATCTGTTAACACTTTAGTGTATGTCCTTTCTGTCTTTATTCTATGCCTATACACATGTCTAAACATTCTCTCTGTTTTTAGCTTGTCTCATTTTAATTTCTTTTTTTTTCCCAAGTGCAAACCAAAAAACACAAATTAACTCAGGGCCTGGTAGGAAATACAGGGAGCCACTTTCTGTTTTGTTAGTAACCTAGTCCTGATCAAACAGAATGACAATCCCTATACTTGGTTTACTCCATGTGAGTGGAAGCAAATTTGGGGCTGAGGACAACTCATTAACATGAATCTCACAGGTCTCAGATCTTGTGTCCATTATTTAGCTTCTCCTCCTGAACCACTTCTACACCTAATAACCACAAATTAGATCATTTGCTAAAAGTGAGATGGAATCAGATTTACCGAGGCATAGTCTCCCAGTCATTTCGCAGTTTTTTCTGAAACATTAATATATGGAGACAGGATTATGGTAAAAGTCTTGGATCATTCATTATCCTTATAATAGATGTTTTAAAACTATTCACTCATTTATACACATCACATCCAATAATATATTAACCAATTATATGATTATTAATAAAAACAGATCTGGAAAGATAGCAATAAGTAAAGTAAAATGTTTTGAGAATCTGAGCATAAAAGAATGACCTTTAATGTAAAGTTATGAGTACTAAGATGTATGATGATAAAATATTTAGCCAAGTTCTTACATTATAATGTGAAGAGTGCTACTGTTCAGTTAAAATAAGTGCATGAGACAAGATGCAGAAACAATTATACTTCTAGAGTTTATGGATCTAGTTTATATTTCTCATTTTATCACTTGATTTTGTACTTTGTGTATACCAATGTTATGGATCATATTTAAGTGCCAATGTTAATACTTTCAGTAGTATCATTATATTTTATCAGTATATTATCATTTTTCCCTGTAATAATATAATCTAATATTTTTTACTACATCCTTTCTACATTCTGAGATCCAGAAGATATTACATGGATGATGAAAGAAAATATATTTACTTTCAAAAATACTATATTGCAAACTTTGCTAGAAAATACAGTCTTTATCTTAAGGTCACCTGTATTCATGTAATTAAAAAGGTAATTTAAAATGTCCTATAAATTTACAGTATCTCCATATGTAATAGAATACTATCAGCCATTAAAAATTGTTTTTAAAGCAAAACATAAAATGCTCACAACATTAAAAAGTAGGCCGTAATGCTACATAAAGAATTCCAATTGTATATAATACCCATACATGCATAGAAAACAAAAAATGCTACAAAATAGACTAAAGTGTTATCAGTGGTTTTTAGAGATTATTTTTGGTTGTAGAATACAAGCAATGTTAATTTTTTTCTTTTCTCTTTTTTTGGATTTTCCAAATATCTTAAACATACAAAAATAATTTGTGTAATTTAAGATGTTCAATTTTCAAAACTTTTTTAAAGGAACAAAATGTAAAGGTAGTTGAAATCTCACTTCATAGAACCAAGAAGCCAGCTATGTGAGTTGTTTATATTATATAGTCTATCTGCTAGGATATAAAAGCATTAGTAATATATATGCTTTTAAAATACCATGTTATATACATAAAACTTCTTATTCACTTTAAGATAAAATATATTTTGCTTTTACCTAAATATAACCATATTATTTAAATTAATGTATAATATTTAATTTTTGTTGAGTATGACATTTTTGTTTTTAAAAATAACCATATAATGTATATATGATCATAGATGGGTGACTATACATCAAATTGTTTACAGTGATTATCTCTGTCAGCTATGGGAAAGAGAAGTATGGATGGTAACACAGAGCCTTTTTATGTTTTCTCCGTCATGTTTAAGTCATTTATAAATAAGCATATATCTTTTTTAAAATCAGAAAAAGAAAAAAAAGCTAAACAAAAATAGAGAAGTTGTGTAAGTAAGGCACTTTAAAAAGAAATGTATTTCAGCCTATAGTGTAACTTAAGTTCATGTGTCCTAAATCAGAAAACTATACATTTTCCCTACATGTTGATATTTATATATTGTATTTTTTAACATGTATATTTTTCTCTAGAATTCCTTGATGGAAAAGAAATTAAAAAGATGGAAAGACAATTCCTAATAAATTGGAAAGCATCCAAAGATGCCAAGAAAATCAGCAAGAAAAAGAACACTAATAAAGAGGATGCAAGTGACTCATACTTGAGTAAGTAGGCTGTCATCCATTAGCTGACCACTTCTACTAGCAAAGAGAAATAGTCTACTAAACAACAACAAAAACAACAAAAATTCAGAGAAATAGGAAGCTTTAGATTTTTTTCTTAAAGCATTTGGGTTTTTTAACTTATTTATAATGCCTAGGAAATTTAACTTATAATGTCCATAAATGAAAACGTAGCCACCATCAGCAAAAGCTGTGTTTGGTTGAGTATGACTATGTCATGGAAACAGAGAGCCATTAATGGTGGGGGAAATGTATAATTTTACATCTGGCAAAAGTGCATGATATTGGTTATGTAAAAGGTGAAACAACAATCATCTGTGTAAATTGTGAAACCTAATTTACCAGTATATTTGTTTAGCAACAGTGCAAAAATTTCATTTTTCATGGGGATAGAAAATAAAAATGTATCACGCCACCATCTATGGCCTATATTCTGTGGCCTGTCCCCTTTCATATGTACACACCCAACACTTGCATATTTTGATTATCATATACCTGAGGTTGTATTGCAACCTCCCTTGCCTAAGTTATGCAACTAAATGTAACAATGATCTTTATCACATTGGGTAGCATGCATCCTGGAATAAGTCTTCACAGATTCCATATCCACAACACTGGGATGAGCCCCTTCCTCCATTCCATGAAAGTGGCTGAATGCTACTTGTGAACAGGGGATGGGGGCATGGAAAAGGGTCAGAACAGGGGAATGGGAAAGGGGAACTGTAACAGTGAAGTGAGGCTTTGTGCATATCCTAGGAGGTCTGTCTCTAGGACAAGGAGTTTGAGGTGAGGAGAAGCAGAGCAGAGGTGGAAAGGCATGGAGCTTTGATGATTTTGCCATGTCTATTGAATACAAACTGTGGAAAATCATTTCAATGAATGGAACTTTTTGAGCTGATAGAATCCCCATGAATGATGATACTATGTTGACAATGTGAATTTCTCAAGATCTGAAATCTATAAAACAGACAGAAGCCATTTCTCCTCTGTTTAGCTGTGGCTGGCTGTGAAAGGTAGAACAAGACCCAGGCTAAAGATTCCAGTATTTTACATATTTTCAGTGTGACACCTAAGATGCCGAAGTAACTTATTAGTATTGAAGTACTCAAAGAATTCAACATCAACTCTCACCCCAAAATTGAGCCTATTCTAAAATAATGTAGTTTCCTTCATTTTAATAGATTTCATAAATTCTTGCTACTTCAGAGACAATTAGATTAATTGTAAGTTGGCCAATGAAATTTGACAAAATAATATAATGTGCCTTAAAGTTTACAATTTTAAAAACATACAGCTATTTAATTTTCTCACTAAAATCCTTATTAATCTCTTTATAATCTAGTATGACCTCCAACTAATTAACAAAAGCAATCCTTAAAGCCATGTAGGTACACTAACAACTATCTGAAAAAGAAATTAGGAAAAAAATTCTACGTATAGTAGCACCAAAAAGAATAAATACCTGGAAATAAACTAAACTTAGAAGACAGAAGAATTGTATGCCAAAAAATATAAATCACTGATGAAAGAAATTAAAATACAAGTGAACAGAAAGACATCTGGTATTCAGGGACTAAAATATTTAATATTGTTAAAATGTCCATAATACCCAAAGACATCTACAGATGCAGTGCAATCCCTATCAAAATCCCAATGGCATTTTTCACAGAAATAGAGAACAACTCTAAAATTCATATGGAACCACAGAGTAGCCAAATCAACCTTGAAAAAAGATGAATAAGGTTAGAGGCATCAAAACTTCCTGATTTTAAAACACATTATAAAGCTACAGTAATCAAAACAGCTTGGTACCAGCATAAAACACATACAGACATATAGAAAAGAACAGAGAACTCAAAAGTAAATCCACAGCTAAATGGTCAACTGATCTTTAACAAGAGTGCCAAGAATACACAATGGGGAAAGGGCAGTCTCTTTAACAGATATTGTGAAAACTGAATATTCACATGCAAAAGAATGAGACTGGACCCTTATCTTACACCATACACAAATCGACACAAATAGATTAAAATAAAGACTTAAACGTAAGACCCAAAACTGTAAAACTCCTAGAGGAAAATACAAAGGGAAAGCCTCATGAGATTAGTCTTGGCAATAATTTCATGGCTATGACACAAAAAGCACAGACCACAAAAACAAAACTTAACAAGTGTGACAAACTAAAAAGTTTCTGCACAGCAAAGGAAACAGAGTGAAAAGGCAATCTATAGAATTTGAGAAAATATTTGCAAACCATATATCTGATATAAGGTTAAGCTCCAAAAGAAAAAAGGTTCTCTTTACAACCTGATAGCATAAATAAATAAATAAATAAATAAATTAATTAATTAATTAATAAAGTCTAATAACCCAATTTTAAAAAGGGCTAGGGAACTGGACAGACACAACTTCAAAGAAGACCTACAAATGGCCAACAGGTATAAATAAAATTGCTCAATGGCACTTATCAGAAAGATGCAAATCAAAATCACAATGAGTTATCACCTCACATCTGTCAGGATGGCTATTATCAAAAAAGCAAAAGACACATGTTGGTGAGGATGTGGAGAAATTAAGAGCCCTTGCACACTGTTGGTGGGAATGCAAAATGGTGCAGCCACTATGAAAAACAGTATAGCAGTGTCTCAAAATTTTAAAATAGAACTACTTATGATCAGCAATCCCATTTCTGGGTATTTATCCAAAATAATTAAATCAGAATCTCAAAGAGATATTAGAACTCCTATGTCCACTGCAGCACTATTCACAATAGCCAAGATGTGGAAACCACCTAAATGTCCATTGACAAATAAATGCATAAGGAAAATGCAGTATATACATACAATAGAATACTATTTACCCTTTAAAAAGAAGGATATTTCTACAATGTGTGACAACATGGATTAACCTTGAGGATATTATACTGAATAAAATAAGCCACTCAGAGAAAGACAAATACTAAATGATTCCATTTAAATGAGGTATCTAAAACAGCATCAAAGAATGGAATGGTAGTTGTTAGAGGCTGGAGGGAGGGGGAAATGGAGAGTTACTAGACAATGGGCATAAAGCTTTAGTCAAGCAAGATAAATCTAGAGATCTGCTGTACAAAGCTGTACCTATAGTCAAACATAGTGTGTTTTACACATAGAAATTTGTTAACATGATAGATCTCACGTTAAGAGTTTTTATCACAATTTTTAAAAAGACCTATAGGATATTATATAGCACAGAAGTATCATTTCATTCTTTATTGTAGTTGCTATTATGACAACCATTAACAATTTAAAATGGAAAGCACTCTGGTCTAGGAAGCAAAGAACAGAGGGCAAGGGAAAAAAAAGAGAGCTAATACTTACTGTGCCAAACATTTCAGATATTTACACACATTATTGCATTTAATCATTATAATCTGTAGGGCAGATAATTATTATATCCATTTTGCAGATGAGAAAGCAGAGTTTTAGAATGATGAAATAAATTATCTGAGGTCACAAAGACAGCAGGTGGTGTGGTGATTAATCAAAGTTATCAAACTTCATGAAACAGCTCTGGCTCCTAGTGACCACTATAGTGATGACTGGCTGAATTGGGTTTAGGCATAAGGACAAAAATGTCTACTCTACTTAAAGATTCACTTAGGTCTGGTGGGAATTTAGGAGAATCTGCAGATGTGTAAACATGTGATATGTAAATTTTTATGAATAAAATAGAACTAGGGAGAATATAGAATAATAGATTATTAAAGAACTTTGAAATTTTAAAAGTATTCAAATAGATATGATTTACTATATTGAAAAACAGACTCTAAGGTCAATTAAAATAAAACTTATCTTACAACTGAAATTGAAAGCTGACTAGCTGCAATAGAAAATTATCTTGAGTTTCCTCAGGAGTACTTACTCTCCCTTGGCTACTTGTAGATACCCTTCTCTCTCACCTCCTACATGTTTGCCATTCCTACCCAAACAAATGATACAGTTCTGAACCTCTCTGGCTTAAAAACGGTGACATTCCTAGCTATGTCTATATAACACACAATAATTCTATCCTTAGGTATGTAACCAGTAGCTTACACTATGGTCTTTATGCAAAGACTCTGTCATTACTGCTCAAGAGAAATGGAAAACATGAATTAAAGTCCAGAAGATACATGTTTTTAAAACCTACAGTACACTTTCAGATCTTTAGAAAAGCAAAGATGAACCTTTAAAGACACCGCTGTACAACCAACTACATTTTAAGTGAACAGGAATTCTTAGGAAGAGAGCAACTTATGTACTTCTTAAATTTCTACATATTTTTGATAGCCTTGTAAGTCTGGAGCTCTATATTAGGGACATATGGTAAGATTATAGAGATTATGACCTCAGATTTTATTATTTTACAATAAAAATCTTGTCCTACATATAGCCACATAACTATATAACTCAAAATTGAAAACAAAATCACTTAACAAAGTCCAAAATATATGCACAAAAGCACTGACTTTTGTAGTGCTTCAATGGAAACATTCATTTATTCATTTCATAAACATTTATTGAGCACCTTTGATGTGTCCCTGACTATGCTAAGGCATAGGAATTAGAAGTGATTAAAGCAGTCGCCACTTAAAGGGAAATCACTGCTGGAAATGGAGAATGATCTATAATGATGTAGAATGTTAAGGGCCAAAATAAAGGCATGAACGTGTTTCAAAAACTGTATGTGACTAACCTATTTCCTAAAAGTTAAACAGTGTGAAAAAATAAACTCACAACAGCAAAATGCAAGGGAAGTTAATATTTATAGTAATGTTGGTGTACACATTTTGCCTATGCGAGTTTACTGTAAACTTTCCTGTGTAGGTTTTTATGTATGAAAGTCTGTGATATTTTATCTTTGATATTAATTTTTAATTGGTTTTACCATGGATCTTTTAACATTTTTTAATTCCACTTCATAAAATATAATTTTAGACTATCTAATGCTGTTGTATGCCATGTTTACAATTCAGTTACTGATTTCAAAGCAGAATGCTTTTAATTCTTTGTATGCTACAGGTAACTTTGAAACAATGCATCACATAGTTCCTGTTTATTACCCACAGGTGGGTAAACCAAAATTAGTCTTTTTCTCCGATGTACAGAGATACCTTCCAAATGGAAATGCATCTATAGAAAGCTCTCAAGAAGAGAACCCTAAAGCTACTGAAGAGACTAGGTAGGTTCTTTCAAATATTTGTGAGATTTATCTTTTGTAGGAGGATGGGACATTCTGACTGTCAACAGCAGAGAAAGAGAGGCCCATCATTGTCTCTCCTAGTTCTGTTCTCAATTCTTCTCGGCCAAGCACCAAAGAAAAAAAAGTTCACTGTTGGTCTGCCCAAACAGTTACAAATTTGAAGTGGAAGGGGGCTGGTCAAAAAGTGCAGTCATCCCCTGAGGTGTAGGACAGGTGACAGGAAAGTCGCAGGAGCAGCAGGTATGGGTGTGTGAAGGAGCAGGGATCACATCCAAGGAGCCTGAGGCCCAGTTGATGATGGTTGCTCCACTAGAGAATGGATGAGTACAGCAAGGGCATGTGGTGGTAGAAAGGAGGGGAAGCCCGGACACTGCAGAGGTAGAGGCTACTTTTACCATTTCCCCAAACCAAAAGTTCTTCATCTGGTCTCTCAGAAGGAGACATTAAAAGTTCATTAGATTCTCAAAGGGGTTTATAATCCAAAAAAATAGTTTAAGAATCACTTTTCTAAACCTTGAGTATATAAATAGTTTAGCTCCATGTGAATCAGCTGTAAGTCTCCTGATGAGAAGAAAATTGCTTTTTGGGTTTTAAAAGATACTGCTTTGATATAAAGAGAAATTGTAACAGAAGATAACTTCGTTTATTCATAAATCTATGAATAAATATATTTCAGGCAGTACTGAATATAAAAACTCAAATGAGATAGTCCTGAAATCAGAGACCTTCCAACAAGTTAGTTGGAAAGTCGAATGTGATACAATTACTTTACAGTGTGATGAATGCTATGGACATTATAAACCAGATCCTAATATGGCCTATGAATTATTCAGCTTTTTCATTTATAATCAAAAAAAGTAATTGGAGCCAGTAGACATACTTTGGAATACATTTCCTTTTTCCAGAACTGTCTGCTGAAGTTCAGGTGGGTTTTCACAAGACCCTCTTCACAAGGTCCAATCAAGAGATGGTGACTTAGCATTCCTTAACGGAGCAACCCGAGAAAGACTCATAAGCAACACTGCTGCACATCCTACCCTATCCCCGGGAGACATAAGCTTACCAGGCAGGCTTCTGGGAGGCTCCTGTGGGTCTGTAAATGCTTTGGGGAGAGAAGAGGAAGGGTATGTAGGATGCAGGGAGTCCTAGTTTCGGTCTTGACACACACACACACACACACACACACACACACACTGTAGGATGCAGGGAGTCCTAGTTTCGGTCTTGACACACACACACACACACACACACACACACACACACACACACACACACACACACACACTGGAAGTAGTGTGAAAATTTGCTTTACTGCTTATGCCCCTGTGATTACCATCAAAACCTTAGCAAGATTGTCCACAGTTCCCCCAACAGTTTCTTAAAGATTTACACAACTGGTGTCAATTACACAACACTGTTCTTGAGTTGTGTTTCTTTCTAAGTATTTTGAAAGGCCTTGTTAATATTACCAAAGTAAAAAAGAAAACAATAAAAATGGACACAAAAAACAATGGTAAATTCTATACTGTCATGCACACTTTGAGCTGTGGCACATGCCATATATTCTATAGCCCCAAGCAAAATTCTCAACACTAGAACTGCACTGAGAAAACAGCAAGTAAATCACTCTATCTTAATTTTCTCAACCAGAAACACTCAGTACTGAGCTAAATGCATTTTAAACTCCTACGAGCTACAAAAACATCCTAAGAGAAGCCAGCAGAATAGGGGGGTTTCTGTGAGAAGAACATAAAGTATGTCACTAGCAGTGAAGTTGATCATGTTCAACTCTGAGTCTTCAGTTTCATAATGTAAAAAAAATGTTACATAATATTTTAAATGTTTTTTATTTCCTCCGGTAACGTTTTTACAGAGGGCATGCCAAAATATCATTTTGTTATCACAAAAGATTTAAATCTTGTTAAATGGGAAAATCAGTTCTACCTCTCTTTAATAAAAGGTGACCAAAAATATGAAATTTCATTAAGCTCTTGATAGAGATTTTTAGTGTGCCTATCGCTAACATCTTACTTAGTGTAAAGCTAAGAGATAATATCAATAAAATGTTAAAAACAAAATGCCTAGCCCAAATACAAAGAATAGATTTTTAGTTTTTAAAAAGTTGATTAAAGCAACTCTTTCCATTAATTACTTCAAGGGAGACAATGAGCTGGCATCATCAGATGCATGGCCCACAGTCCACATTTTAATATTCAGGGTGGAAAGCCTGCTCAGAAGTGGAAGAAGCTTAGAGTGCTTTTCCAAAATGCTAAAAGTCTGTGCCCCATGCGCCTTTAAGTGTCCACATACTGGGAGCTGTGCCTGAATCCTGTGTAATGCAGTGAAGCAACATCTGTCCAGTGACAGTGGAGTGTTTTCTACCTCCTTCACAAATGCATGCAGTCTGTGCTCATGTATATTTACACAAGCCTTCCTACTCTACAGGGAGGAAAAAGTCAGACTCATTGATGTTGTTTTTGACCCTCAAACCGAAGTCAATACTATCAATGTACACTTTAATTAAAGATTAGTTCAAAACTATTTTTTACTTAAAGGCTGATTCTGAACAAATGCCTTCAGTGTTCAATTAAAAATAATATATGGTATTAAACAAAAAAAGTACACATTATTGCTTCTTTCTTTGTTTGTCACAGTAAATACTTCTGACAGATGTTTCCTCTTTTCGAACGTGCTAGGAGGTGCTTGAGCCTTAGTAATTTTAAAATAGACATTAAATGCATTTATGTATTGTAAATAAGATCCACTGAGAATACTGTACAGCACTATACAGTAAAAAAAAGCAAATTGTTGCTTGATTAACTATCTTACAAGCCTAAGCAATATCAATAGAGTCAATTCATTTCTTGTTAATGCAAAAATGATGACTTTCTAGCTGGGTTAGAATGCCCTTAGTTTCAAATACCTTTAAGGAATGTGAATCTCTGGGACCCATAATTCACAGGAAATGTTCATTGTACATTATTTAACTATTTATAAATTCCTGCTATCTTCAGTTAGAATATGGAAGCATTAGATTTCTTTGAGTTAAAAAGTGAACTTTAAAAATGGTAAAAATAAGTTGCTTTCACCACTGTTGAGGTTATGTTTGAACAATTTCCTATGTGCTTCAAAAAGAATATTTAAAACTTAGAAAATATTTTAGTCACAAAGCTCTTGGATGATCTTATGTAAACTTATTTGCAGAACTCTAAATGCCTTTAATTTTGTTGTATTGAACCTAACCTCAGTATAATTTATAATTCATTTTATAGGTAAAATAAATGTTTATGTAATTAGTAATGTTGGTATAATGTTAAGATTTTGATTTGAAGTTCTCAAAGCACCCTTTTGAAATTAGGACATCCCCCACCCACTCCCCCCACCCACCCCCAAAAAATAAAAAGCAATTATGGTAAGCAACAAAGTTTTTTAAAACAGACTAAGATAGCTTTTGTGACTTCTAGTCTCAATTCTGTCAATGGCTTATCCTGTGAATTAGAGTTAAGAACATGTCATTTATAAGAATTATATTATTTTCCAGTCTATTTTGAAAGCTGAATCTTCATTACCCAAATTATAAAAACAAAACAAAACAAAAAAACAAACAAAAAAAACAACATAGAACCATTTGATAGGAAAATACTATCAGTCTCATTTTCTAAATGGGGACATGAGCACTGGTGAGGCCCAGTTAGAGGGGCCAAAAGTCACATAATGCCATGAGGCAGAATTGGAACTTGAATCCAGGTCACTAACTTCAAAAGCCAAGCTCTCAATGACTCTGGAAGGGGGTGTCAAACATTCTCTCAGGTACAAGCAGGGTGAAGTTAGTGAGAGAAGCAGGTGAAAATATGATTGAGGTGAACTGAAGAGCACAAATCCAACTAAAGACAACTCTAGCTACTTGGCTCTAAAACGATGGAGCCTGGCAGATATGCTGAACTTATATTAGTTGGCAAGCAAGATATTTAGATTGTGAAATCATCTGACTTTAACATATTGGGTCAATTTTTTTTCTTAAAAAATATCTATTAAGATAGATAAAAAAGTAAAAATATTGCGCTAGCAATGATATGGAGCAACTGGAACTCTATGGCATTACCTATGGGAATTAAAAAATAGTACAGCCACTTTGGTAAACAGTTTAGCATATCCTTATAAAGTCAAACACAGACTTACCACACATAGCAGTCCCGCTCCTAAGTATTTTCCAAAGTGAAACAAAACCATGCTCACACAAAAATCTGTACCCCAATGTTTATAGTGGCTTATTTACAATCACCGAAGAAAGGATACAACCCAAAGGTCTCCAGACTGGGGACTGTATAAACTGTGGTATATCCGCACAATGGAATACGACTCAGCATTACAAAGGAACGACGTAGTGATACATGAAGTCACATGGATAGATCTCAAGAGCATTATATAAGCGAAAGAAGCCAGGCTTAAAAGGCTAAATACTGTATGAGTCTATGATATTCTGGCAAAGGCAAAACTACAAAGACAGAAAACAGATCAGTAGTTGCCTAGGACTAGGGGTTGACTACAAAGGGTTAGCACAAAGAAAAAATTCTGGGGGAGGGAAGAGTGATGAAATATTGTATATTTTTATTGTGGTATTGGCTATATGATTATATGTTTATCAAAACTTGCTCAACAATATACTTAAAAGAGTGAATTTATCTATGTAAATTATACCTTAATTAAACAATGAGGGCAATAGTTGTAAGGTAAAAAAAGCACCAATTATATAAAACCTATGTATGATACATATATGTGTACCTCAAGCGATATATTTTCTTCACTGTTATGTGATCATTGTACATTATAAATGGAGTTAAGACGACAAATTATTTGACCTATGTTAATAAAAAGACAAGTATAAATTTTAAGACCTATATCACACTCTGAAATAAAATTTATAGCACGCTAAAGCCATGTACTTTCTGGAAGACTAGACAAAAAATCCAAAGAATGATATACGAATATTATAGTATGCTAAAAAGCGCAAGCATTAGGATTAATCTGCCTGGCCTAAACCCTGTCTTTCCACTTACTGTGTGACCTTGGACGAGTTACGTAATCTCTCTGAACTTCATCTCCTCAACTATAAGATGTAAAATCCTCAAAATGTTTTTGTAAAGACTAAATGGAAAATAAAGTACTTTTTTGTAATACACTTAGTGTATGTAGAGTTAAGTAAGGTATCTGTTACTAATTTACCTAATAGTTGAAAATTTGAAGATTTTTTATCTATTTTTAATTTACCTGCAAATAATGGTTTCTTGCAGGAATTAGGACTAATCTAGAACCATCAGAGGATTCAGAGAGGCTGCTTGGAGTGGCAGCAGATAGTACAAGGGGGTGGTCCCTAGGGTTGAACTTGTTACATCAGTCCTTTCCAACCTGACTTCTGGGCAAGAGTTGGCCAGGGGCCAACCACTGTTAGCAGTGAGGAGCCCCAGTTATGCCCCCACCTCCACCCCACTTCTGGCAGTAACAGCAGATTCCAGGAGGCCAGGCTAAGGTGAGGGTGTGAGATGCCAAAGAGGCAAAATTTAAGGCACCTAATTTGCCTTGCCCTAGTCCTGACCTACTGTCCCTCCAATATTATTTCCATACCTCTCCCAACTCATAGATTTCCCCATTCTTCCCTATCCCAAGGGGGGAATCTTTGTTTCTGCTTCCTTTAAAGCCTGAGAAGATCCACAGTTTGGTGACTAATCATTAGCCTTGGTACTGTCTCCTAAATTCTGTTTGCTACCTGTTTTGGTAACTTTCGTTTTTAAATAATTTAATAATTTTTTTCTGTTAATACAGGAATCTCTCTTTGAAGGACTCTGAAAGCTTAGTGACAAGAAAAGGTGTATGCAAACCTGACCTTCTCCATAACCCAAAAGAAAATTTGTTAGGAAAAAAAGAGTCAACACAGCCTTAAGTGATCTGAAACATCTGCTTTTTACCTTTATAGAACTAGGCAACCATCATCCTTTGTCGTCTGTAGCTTTATGGTCTCATTATATGAGAAAAACCTTTAAGTTCTTGTTTAATTTGCTTTTTTACTGAATCTGAAACTGCTTTTCAATTGCTTTAATTCCCATTATGTAAAATTTACTGGGAAAATGAGGATGTGTTTTCTTATTCATTAAAAAAAAAAAAAGCAATCCTTTTCTTGAATCAATGGTGTTTTGCTGTGCTTCTTTCTAAAGTGTCAATCTAATGAGCTATTGAGTGGGAATTGGCATGAGCGCCTGAAGATTACACTGCTTCACTCTAACATACTGAAGTGTGAAGAGATATATCCAAATCCAAGTGCCACCATTACTGTATCCTCGGCAGTTCCCACTGAAAACGCTGCTGCGAAGCTTGCAATGTGTCGCACACTCAAGGGCACTTTCGTGCATGATCACGTACACCTAACACGGCCTTGACCCCACAGATTTCTGAAAGTCCTGCCCTTCGCGTTGTTGGCACGGCATCAGGGATACACTAATAACTCAGCTACAAAACCTCGCGCGTCCGCTCAGACTTCGCCTCCGAAGGTGAAGGGTCCGGGCCCGGGGCGGCCTCGGGGTCGGGGGTCGGGCCCAGCGCTCCGGGGGGCCGGCTCCGAGCCCGCGGCGCCGGCCACGCTTCCCGCGGGGCCCCGCGCGCGAGGTGCCCCGGCGGGCTCCTCGCGTGGGGACGCGGCCAGGACACGTGCTGTGCAAACGACGACCGGAAGCGGGGCCCCTGGAGAGGCGGCCGAGACCCAGGCCCGTGCACCGCGACTGACTGCGGCGCCTCCTCGAGCACCGGCGGCGGCAGGAGTCCCCGAGGGGCCCCTAACCCGGGCCCCGGGGAACGTTTACCTCGGGGGTGGGGGAGGGGACGGGCCCGCGCGCCGACGCGCCGCACGCCACGTGCCCCGCGCACAGCTCAGTCACGCTCCCCGGAACGGCGGCGTCTCCGCCCGGCTCGGGGCCCGCCTGGACGGCGCCCGGGCTCGGACGAGGCGCTCGCGACGCGGTGCGGGGGGTCCTTGCGCCCAGACCCGGGTTCGGGTACCGCGGGGCCGCCATGACGCGGGCGCCGAACGTGGGGCGCGGGGCACAGTGCGCGGGGCGTCCCGCCCGGGGTGGCACGGGGCGCGAGGGGGCGGAGCCAGCCGGCCGCACCGCCCCTCAGGCCCCGCCCCCCGGCGCTGTGATTAATGACCCTCCCGCCGCCGAGGGGGCGGCTCCGCCCGCGCCAGACCCCGCGCCGGCGCCTCAGGTGCGCGCGGACGCTGCGGCCCTGCGGCGCCGTCCGGACCCCAGCTTGGCCGGTACGGACGCTCGGCCTCCGGGGCGCCCCCAGCCGGGGCTGCAGGGCGCCGTCCGTTTCGCCTGGACGAGGATGAAGTGACCCGCTCGGAGCCCTGTCCCCGCCGGCGCCGCGGAGCGGAGCCCTCGACGGCCGCTCCGGGAAAGGTAAGGGCCGCGGTCCGCTCCCCGCCGCGCCGTCCCCGCGCCCCGGAGGTAGCAGGTGCCGCAGTCCGAGGCGAGGCCGGGGTCCCACCACGCGCCTCTGGCCGCATCACCCTGGGCCCCCGCGGTCGCCCCGGGGTCCGGGGCCTCGGAAGCCAGGGGCGCGAGAGCGGCCGGCGTCGGCACTAAAACGACTCTCCATCTTTCCTGCGGGGCTGGCCACAGAGAACCTTCCAGAAGCGCCCACGAGTCCGGAGCTGCGCCTCCAGGGTCTTCCTTCCCGGGTGGAGAACCTTGTCGCCGGCACCCCGCCACCCTCGGCCTTCCCGGAAGCCCGGGAACTCTGCTTCCAAAGCCCCCCACCCCCCAACCCCGACGCGGGAGGCAGCCGCGTGCGGGCGCGGCCACCTCCTCTCTGAGGACGCCCCGAGCCCCGGCCTCGCCGCCCCTTCGGTCCCTTGCAGGGCGCGCGGCGCGGGAGGGCGCCATGGACCGCGGAGACCCTGCGGGCAGCCCCCTCGGCGCCGGCGACGAGTCCGCGCCCCCGGCCCCCGCCGCGCGCGACGCCAGCCCGGGAAGGGCCGGCCCGGGGGGCGGCGGCGCGCGCCCGGGCGCCGGGCGGCCGGCGGCGGCGAACGCGGCGCGCGAGCGCAGCCGGGTGCAGACGCTGCGGCACGCGTTCCTGGAGCTGCAGCGCACGCTGCCGTCCGTGCCGCCCGACACCAAGCTGTCCAAGCTGGACGTGCTGCTGCTGGCCACCACCTACATTGCGCACCTCACCCGCAGCCTGCAGGACGACGCCGAGGCGCCCGCGGACCCCGGACTGCGCGCCCTGCGCGGCGACGGCTACCTGCACCCGGTCAAGGTAGGCGCGCCAGGCGCCCTGCGGAGCCGGGGCCCCGGGGCAGCGGGGCACCTGGACTTGCCCGGCCTGCCAGCCCCTAGGCAGATGCCGCCGATCTCTCACCTTCCCTCAGGGGGAAGCCGGGTCAGACCCGCAGAGCGACCTTGGCGCACGGAGTCCCCACCGCAAAAGGCTAAACTTAACAGGCGAAGGTAGTGGATTTACACCGGGGTTATTTGCGTAGGGGCGCCTCAGGCACCTCAGAGGATGCAACCTACGGGATGTCCTTCCCAGGCGAGCCGTTTCTGGGGGCGGGGTGCCTGGTGAGGCGCTTGGTGATTTTTAGTATCAGAGTTACATTTATGAGCCTTTGAGTTTTTGTTTTTAATTTACATAGTTACATTGTGGTTTTGATCAAATGTTTGAAGTTTCACGAATTAAATATTCATGAAATATGGGGTGATGGAATTATCTGTCCCTAGGAATCCAGTGCTGAAAATTTTATGTTAAACTGGTGAGAACAATACTGTTCTAAATCCTCACAGAGTAAATTTTCAGTCCCTTGTAATAAAGGTTAACTGTCATGGACTTGACAACTACCAAGAGTGTTAGAAAAACTGCAGTGTGTTTATGTAATTTTTATAATAGTTTGGCATATAGGTTGAGCTGATTAAATACTATATTCAAATTCTGTAATGTACAAAATTAGTCAAGAGAATCCGTTTTCTATATATATAGGTAGAATGGTCAGAGTTTTCATTTAATATGGTTTATAGAATTATAATTTTATTACTTATATTGCAGTATTCAAATTCTGCATTGCCTCTTTCTCCTAGACTTGATTGTTTTGAAATCCTACATTGATCTGGCTTTCTGTTCAAAATGCATTATCTTCCCTATATTTTCTAAAGCTAAATTTTCAAATTTTTCATTCCACCATTCTGAAGCATTTTGCCACACACACACACACTCAAATACAAAATTAGGATGTAGCCTTAAGTATATCAGTGTTCAATAAATTATTGATAATCATTATAGAAATGTGGTAAATTACACCCTTTAATATTAAATGAACTTAAAATTTTTTGGTGAGGTTTAACAAAATTTACTTTGCAAAATATAATCAAAATGATGATAGACTTGAACTATTTCATATATTAAAGATAAAAATTGAAATATTTATATCATGATAGACCTTGTTCCATTCATGTATTATATAACAGTCTCAGCTGAAAAGTCATTATTAATGGGTTTTGTATCAGAGTGTGCCTTAGAATGCTATTTGAATATAACATTAGTATTAGATTTTTTTAAACTTAACATTTCCCACATACTCTGAGAAATATTTTTTTAAACATTAAGTACACTTTAATATAAAAAACATCTGTTAAATGCTTCTTTGTGGGAGACATAATTCAGATGAGAAAACAAGTTGTTTTTCACCTTAGCTTTTTGCCATGTTTTTTTGAATGAGTAATGTTAGAACCGTAATTTTCAGGTAACAATAAGCTTAAGAGTTTTTTGCATTTGATTCATGTACCAAATATTTTTGTAGTCTTATAACCCTTTTAAGAAAAATCTGATTTGTCCTCTGGATTAATTATTTTGATTTTAAACGAAAATTCTAAAGATAATGAAACAAGGCCAAGGATTACCTCTTAATGAAATTGGTGATTGTTGAGCAAGTGCCTACTATGTGCAAAGCCCTGTTAGCAGAGTGACTGCAAATAAGAATATGACTCACTCCCTGCCCTAAATAGAGATGGAGACAAAAATACATAAGGGAGACTATTATATGTGCCATAAGGGAGCTAGAACCATGTGCTATGCAGGTTCTGAGGGGAGAGATTTTATATACGTAACTGAAACCACCTGTAACACATTATTTTACAGACACTACCAAAATGTTTAAATATTAAATTATCTTTTATTATTAGTCTGATCATTTGCACATTTTGGGTAACTAAAGGTATTATAATCCTTAATATTCCAAGGACCTTATAATGGACAGGTTCAAAAACAGATAGGTCCATCCTAAAAGGGCTACTTATGTAATATATTTTTTCATCATCATGCCTATTGGGCAATAAATTATATAGTTTGAGACGTTCATTTTAAAGGTGAATTTAGAAAAGTCACAATCAGAATACAAATGTGTTGATTACTAAAAGGTTAGAGCTATGTGATGTCAATACATTCAGACATCTAACCTGAATGTTCTATATATATAACACCAAACATTCTAATATTTGCAACTTCCAGTTGTTGCTTTTAGGTAAAATGTTTAGATAATTGAATTAATCGCTTTTCATTGTAGTTCTCTGACACATATAGACATCTAATACTTACCACATATAACTTAAAAATATCTTTAAAGCCAGGAACCTTGCTTTAGGTTTTTGTTTTAGGTTTTAGTTTGAAATGAAACATTGTGAGTAGATATGTTTTCCTACACTACTATATTCATTTTCCATTATTTCTTGTCTACATACACACATTTTATACAGTTATAATCAAAGTCTGGGTGTATTCTTACTTTCATTGTGAGCACTAATAAATATTTTTTCATGCTGTCCCTTAGACTTCATAATTACAATTGTTACTACCTACATCATATTGCATTTGCACTGAAGTATTTAGAATTTTATTTTTATTATTAATTATTATTATTAGTATTATTATTACAGATTATATCTGTCATAGATATTAACTTTTGGATTCTTGTTTATTCTTTTTCAGAAATGGCCCATGCGATCAAGATTATACATTGGTGCTACTGGTCAGTTTCTGAAGCATTCCGTCTCTGGAGAAAAAGCAAACCATGACAGTTCTCCAACAGACTCACAGCCTTAGCCTCTCACCTGACAGGGGCTGGAAGAAAGCAGTGTCTATTGTTTTAAGTAGTATGAAATAGTTCTATATTTATTACATCAGACATAACACACATCATTTCTGAAAGTTTACATATGAATCCATAGTTAGATGTTCAGACTCATCTGTCTAAGTAAACGTGGAATGAAATAATCCGTCTTGTATAAGACACACAGTTTATCTATTCAGTGTAAGAGACAGTCACTACTATATAGTGCAGAGAAACTACTGGATAAAAGAAAAGACACACAAAAGCAAAAAACTGCATATATTTACAGAATGCACAATTTCTGTAGCATATTTATTACAAACTGAGAAGCTAATCTCTATTGATAGTCTTTCTAGTTTAAGAAAATAAAATCTGTTTGTAATACACCAGTATCACATTGTTATGAAAACCAATCTGTGCTTAAAGTTGGTCTAAGAATCTGTTTCAGTTGAAAGGTGTGAAATCATTTATTCAATTTTAACTGAATATGTCTGAAAAGACACAAGGTAATACGATGATGCAGTAACTTCTATAACAGTTATTTTTCTCTCTTAGAAAACTCATTTGGAGTATCATAAACGGTTTGCTCCATTGGACCAGGCTTGGTCACCTTCCTAGAAGAATATCTCATTATGTTTCCAAATTGTGGAAGGCATTGGGAATCCCTGCAGCCCAGTGTGAACAAGAGATGAGTGTTACTGGTCATCAGATTATATCACCTTCCTCTCTGGTCACTCCATATTCACCCCACTCTCTTTCAGGTCCTGGACTAGGTGAGCAGGTGCAGCTGCAGCCACCCTAGAGAGAGTGGCATGTAGGGGCCTCAAGTGAGACCCTCCGTGATGCTCACAATCATAGCTCTGGCCAGGCTCCTCCACTCTTCAACTGCTGTTCACAATCTGCCTACTTAGCCTTTAGGAAATGAGAGACATCCTATCTAATCTAGGAATTTAGGCACTGGTCTGCACCTTGAGAGGGTCTAAGGACACAGAGTGACCATCCTGAGATACATCAGGCCAGAGCAGAGCCCTTGGAACCTGCCCTGATTTGAACTTATAACCAGGGAAGGCCCCCTGCTGTGGGCCTCTTCCCACCGCACTGCAGGTCAGGTGCCCAAGGAGCTTGGGGGTCATGGCCGGGAAGCAAAGATGTTGGCCAGGGGAACACTCAGAATCTCAAAACGACAGGGTATGATAGAGACACCTGAAGAAGAAATCACCTGTCTCTTTTGTCATGTCTTGCTGACTTAGATTCCTTTTTCTCCCTTTCTTGTTTTTCCCCTCAGTCTTTACCATTCCACTTTCCAACTGTAAAGTTCATTTATTTCTCAAAAACCCAGTTTTAAAGTTGTTGAATCTGAACCATAGTAGCAAATAAAAAGGTGCATTAATGGATTTGGTTGAATTAATACAGCAGTTGAACCACCACTTTTCTCACCAGCTTTTGACAATGAAATGAAGTAAAAGACCATCTGAAGACAAAACTATCATTCACTTGACTCAGCTGAACATGATCATGTTTTGGCTTATATTGACAGTTTTTAATTTTTATTGTAATGTGACAGAAGCATGTCTTTAAAAGGTATATAATAAAAGCTTTGTACATATTAATATGTAGAAAAATGTATAAACATTTGTGAATATATTACTCATATAACATTAAAAGGGATAAAAAGTAAAAGATATGGATTCACCCATTCACTATTTTAAGTTGTTGGCATTAGAAATGCTAAGAATAATCTTTTAAGGAATGAAATCAAAACTTCTTTAAAGTTACTTGAAAATGAACTATAAACACTAAATTTGATAGCGAATCAAAATGGCTTTCTTGATAACCTTTTTGGCTACAGTTTTTAAAAGCATTTAATTGGGAAATATGATTTCTAGTGAATTGTCAGACTTTTCTAAATCATCTTGTTACATAGTTAGCTTTACCTTTCACAGTATTACTTTTTATATTTTCTTGTGCAGTTACAAATGTTTTAATGCCAAAGAAGAAGATTTCTGTCATAGGTTTCATAACATTTTAGTAAATTGTTATGCTAACAGCTTTTGGTGAATTGGAAAATCTCAGAGGAGAAATTGCATATTTTCACCCAAAGTTTCAAGGGAGCATGCTGTTTTGATTCATGGTGCATGGGGTATTAATAAAATAAAGTGCTAATTTGAAAATTAATTTAGTCCATTAAATTTGCATCTGCCTCTGTGGATATTTAACAAATGCTTAAGGTACATTTGAAAATCTAGTGGTTATCTCCTTGGCATTAGCTCCTTCACCATGCTGTCCTCAATGGAGTAATACATTAAGACTGTGGAGGGGCATATTTGGATCACAACGTTATCCCATAACCTGCAAGGGAAATCCTCAGTTATATTTCTCAGTTCATTCGGCTCTCTCAGGGAGGTGACATGTATTTAAATTCCTCTATAAAGATAATTTTGGGGAAGAAGGAAATGCCTTTGTAGAGGTATGAGTCTCAACATGTTAAAAATATTGTTATTTTTCTGATTATAAAAATACAGTGGTGTTTAATATACACTATACATCAATAAAGCTATATTAAAAATACCCTTTTTAAAAAAAATAATGAAATGGAAAATAAAAGACCTACAGTGGAAGTCAGCGTGTGGGATAGACTAAAGGTAGGAATATGTGTTCATGTTACTGAGTAATACAAAGAGTGATTCTGCATTTTTAATAAGGTTTTTTTTAACCAAACTATTTCAATTAGCAGAAGTACAAATATCTCTCACAGTGATTGTCTCCTCTATTCATGGAGACTATTTAAACTTACAAGAGGCTGTGTGATAAAATAAATGCCCACTGACCTTACTGAAATACACAATAATTACTTCAGTCAAAATTGCTTTTTAGGTTAAATTATTCAGTAATTTTTCTAAGGGCCTCATTTTATATTCATAAAAGCAACTAATCAGTTATCAAGTAAAGAGAAAGGATTTAGGCTCTAGTAAGGGTTTTGTTTTTGTTTTTGTTTTGTTTTTTTTGCTTTTTTTTTTTTTTTTAGTGGGGATAGGTAAGCCTATATGTATTTTCCAGCACATTATTTAATCTTTTTCTTTAGGTCTCAGTGTATCAGAGTGCCATTCTGAGAAAATAAGCCAATAGAGCAGGAGTCTTCAACCTCTGGGCTGTGGACCAATACCTGATAGGAAGTGGGCCACACAGCAGGCGGTGAGTGGTGCGAGGGAAGCTTCATCTGTATTTGCAGCTGCTCCCCAGCACTAGTATCACTGCCTCTGCTTCCCCTCAGATCATCAGGTGTTAGATTCTCATAGGAGCACTGGTCTCTGGTGCCACAAAGGTTGGGGGCCATTGCCCTAAGGAAATTTACTGAGATGGCTGTTCCCCAATGCATCCTCTATAAGGAAGTGGGATTTATACATCCTTCTAGAATGTATTTCTTATTCCATCCCTCTTGCCTCCTCATTCCCCACGTCCTCAATCTTGACCAAAGATGGACCTTGAGTGACACGTTCTCACCTCCCACCATTGATTTTTGCAGGAAGCTCAGTTTCTTTTCAGTGTGGGAAGGGAGGACACGAATGTAATCCAAGTGTGTATTCCTAGAGGGCCATAGGCCTGGGTGGGGCTTGTATGGTTGGGGGAAAGGGGGAGACCAGCAGCTATTGTGTAGGGTGCAAGGAAGTTGCTGTCTTGGGTTAAGCCATTCTCACCAGCACCATCACTCTAGACATCATCCAGCTGCTGGTCTTGGCTGGTGGGAGAGAGAAATAGAACCCCCCGGGGCCCAGTCCTTCTTGAGCCTTGGTGTGACTGCTCTCTGGACCTCTCAGGCCAGGTGTGCCCAGCATTAGCAGTTTTTCTTGCTCTGGTCTTTTCCTTTTCAAGGCAGTCTCTCTGTGTCCCAGAACATGACACTTAGAGCCTGATTGGACGCAGTGGAACTGGCCTCTTTCTGATGGGAGGATCTGGAAATAGTTTCCCGCTTCCCTCCTTATTCCCTTGATTCTCCTGTTTCTGCCATTGCACTCCGCTTTTTTCACTTGGTTATAGCCTACCTTTCAAGATGAGTCCAGTATAAGGCTTTACAGGCAGCAAGAGGCACAGATGTGCTGCACAGAGTAGAAAATCTTGCACAGGCCTTTTTTTCTTAAATACAACTTAATTTTTTAAATATACCCATCTATGCAAAGAATTAAGATGTCTCATAATAGCAAGATTTTTAAATGAGTGATTTCAGAACTTATTTGATAATAAGAATGTTTAAAATCAATTCTTATTTAGATCTCACATTGTTTTAAATGGCCCCCAATTTCCAATGACCATACAAATAGAGACAAGTGAGTTCAGTCCCTCTCCCCAAAGCTCCGCATGGTTATCTTTAAACTTTAATAAGAGAGAATCCTAATTTCCAAGTGCAAGCCCTCTATATATAAGGGCTAAGATTAGAGGTCTATAAAGTTTTACTCGTTGTGGTAACAACAAGGCAAGAGTCAGGCCAAGGAGCAGGCAGGGAGAACTGCCACAGTGCAGACACTGCTGTTGTCTGCCTCAGGCAAAGCAGGGGAGCATGGGGCAGCAGGGAGGGGACAGGGCTGGCCTCAGTACACTCAAGCCAAAGCTGGGAGGATGCAGATCCTTGGAAAAGCTCTGGGTTCCTCCCAGAGCCAAAGGGGCAGGAGGTGAGAAGCAAAGGCTGAGGGCAGGGGACGTTGCAGCCAAGTGCAGAAGCTGCTGAGAGTACCCAGGCCATGATGTCAGAGATCGGGGAGATTACAGGATGGGGGTACCTCAAAACAGAAGGTCGTAAACAAGTCTCATGGCTTCAGCAGTGACACCAGCACAACACAGAAGTAACAGACACACTCTGTCAATCAGATCTAGACCCAGAGGACAGGAAGCCTGGGAACTTGTGTCCCTCCCTCTACCTCCTCAGATACAGAACTTCTCCCTGAGCTAACCAGGAATCGAAGGGGAAGTGCAGGTGGAAAGCCCACTGAGAGGGGAAACAGTCCTGATAAAGAGTTTCAGCTTCTACCTGACTCTGCATATTTAACTGTTTGCGTGTTTGGCCGATATTTTTCCTCTTCAAAGAAAGGGATTCCAGAACAAAATGAGAGCAGATATAGGACATGAAGAAAGCTACTGTGTTTTCCTGATATTCATGTTACAGTGTGGACATTTTAACCTACTAATACCATCAAAACTGACTATCTGCATTGACAATTTACAACTTAATTGTTAAGTATTTCATTTTTTGATCTTATAGTTTTGAACACACTATGTAAATAAGTGATCATGATGATACTGAGGACACTCATGGACCTTGGTAAATGAATTAGGAAAATTCACAGAGTATGAGAAGCTTGCCCAGCGTTGCCCGCCTCCCTCATGGCAGAGCCAGGACTGAGGCCCAAGCAGCCTGGCTCTGAGGGTCTGTTTCTTATCTGTTCTGCTAGGCTGACTGTCCTGTCAGCTGCCTGGGTACTTGGGACACTCCAGTTTGCCACCCCTAGTCTGGTAGAAAACACCATTCTTTGCTGCAGGTCTCTCACTGTGATAAGCATTTGGCTTAGTGGGAGTGTCAACAAATTTCCCTTGCCTTTTCACCCTCTTCCCCTCAGCTCACAAAGTTGATGTGAAATAAGAGCTGAGAAAATGCATGTAGGCAGCTCAGTGCAAGTCAGGCATGTCTCCTCTGGCTGCTCAGCTCCATTAGATGGAGAGTTAAAGATGGCAAGGTGAAGTGTGACACAAAAAAATCCAAGAAGCAACACAGGAAAACATGGGTGATTTTGACTACATAAAACTAAACTCATAAAACAAACAAAAAACACAAACAAGGTGAAAAGACAAAAAGCAAATCAGTGAAAAAAATTATAACATATGATAGTCACAGTAATTGCCTTTAAATAAAATCATCCCTTAGAATTAAAAAAAAAGACAAGCAATTCACAAAATTCCACAAATAATGTAATTAAGCAACTTATATAAAAAAAATCAAATAGCCAAAATCTTTATGACAAGATACCCAAACTCACTCATAATTAAGACATAGAAATTTAAACAGCAATGCAATAATGTATTTCACCTATCAGAATGATATAAACTATCCAGTTATAAGATAAATAAGTTATGGGAGGCAATGGACAGCATGGTGACTACAGTTAACAATACTGTATTGGATATTTGAAAGTTGTTATGAGAGCAGAGCTTTAAAGATCTCATCTCAAGAACAGAAACTATGTGAGGTGATGGATGTTCACTGAACTTATTGTGGTGATCATTTCCCAACACATACATATATCAAATCATTATGTTGTACACCTTAAATTATGATATATGTCAATTATATCTCAACAATACTAGGTGGAAATGGTTAACTGGACTCAGAGGGTAAGTGATGAAGACTTGTTTTCTGGCATATTGGAGTTAACTTGTTTTAACCAGACCATAATGTTTGAACATGTATGTTTTTGATTAAAATAAATCTATAACTTTTATCCTTATGCTTCATCCCTCCCCACAAAACACAATATTAAATGGAAGAATGTAGAAATAAAATAATATCAATTAAAAATACCCACTATTGGTGAGGATGGGGAAATGGGGACTATTGGAGTGTAAGCTCTTTTAAACACAATTTGTCACAATATCTGTCAGAATTTTAAGTGTACACACTCTGACTTTGGAATTCCACATTAAAAAATTTCCCTAAAGACACATTTACATTCATGAATGTATATAAAAATAATTATTGCATGTAGTTGTCATTTTTTTTACCTCACCATTTATAAATTTTACAGTTTTCCTTGTCTTCAGTATTGACTACACCCAAGTAACCTATCAAAAATGCAAATCTGAGGATGTAACCCACTTTCTCAAATTCCTTCAATGTCTATCAACTAAGGGTGATGTTTAACCTCTTAACTTGACCTATGAAACCCCTATCGATCTCACTGCCTTTATTTACTCTCCACCACCTCCTACTTTATACCTTAAGTTGTAAAACACACACACACACACACACTGCTATTTCATGCTTCAGTGCCTTTGTTCATCAATCATTAGTTAGTCCACAAATATTTTTTTTAATACTATGGCTCACATTGTTCATTGCTTACCATATCAGTTAGGAATTACATTCAGTTGCTAGTAAGAAAGACACAACCTTAGTGATTTAAATAAATCAGGACTTTATTCTCTCATGTAAGAGAAATCTACAAATGGTAAGTTGGCTTCATAAACTTATCAGGGTCCAAAGCTTCTACTTATTATTGGCCAGAACTGGGTCACGAGGTTATCCTCAGATATAAGGAATGTTTATCAGTCTGGGTTTGGTTAAGGTATCTGCTTCATCTAGTTTAAAAAGATAGAGGACTATAAGGTATTAGTAACTTACACTATCATTGGGATGAAACAAACTTGGCTGAATTTATAGGAACAATTTCCAAAGACACTCCATGGAACTGGGCTGCGAAGGCAGCTGATATTTCTGCCAGGGTCTGAACTCTGCCTGACAAATGGAAAGCTGTTCCTATAATGGCTGACTCCAGAAGCACACTACCTTTGCAGCATGTCTGTCAGCAACATGGATGCCTGGTACCCTGCTTTTCTCCTGATATAACTCAATTTGGAATTCAGAATTTTACACCAATGCAATTGACCAGCAGGATCCAATTCATATCCAGAATCTATCTGCAAGAGAATCTTTGAATATGTAATACTTAGCTTTCCAGCCTCTTAAGTACAGAAATGCAGATAAGAGGATGGAATAGCTATTGAGTGAGCCAGTCCCCAGCATCTACCACAGGAAGCAGGAGAAGCAGGCCAACGGATTGGCTCAGCACTAAGCGTAGGCCCATAATATAAACCAAATTAGGGTTTCATTACCTAGGAAGAGGCTGGGGATGGCCATAAGGAGATCTACAAGAATACCTGCCATGGGAACCTGTCCTTGTCTTAAGAGATCAAGGAAAGTTTTCCTGAGAAGGCAAGAGGGACAAGAAGCACATTCTAGGCATAGGGGGAAAAGCAAGTTGAGAAGAATATGTTGCTTTGAAAGAAAGTGCATGGGGAAGGAGGATGGTTACTGCACGTATATTATTCCATTTAATCCTTACGAAAATCCTAGGAATAAGTACTATATCACCCCAATTTTTAAACCAAAGAGGACCTTAAAAGGCACATTAAAAGATTTTAATATATTAAGGGAAGCCAGAAATCTTTCACAGAAATTCAAAGGTAAGGGGTGTTGGGGAGCTGTTAATAAGCAGAGAAGAGTACAGAATTCCAAACAACAAAAAACACCATAAATTGAGTGAAACTATGATTTACAAAAGAAAAATCCCGAATGATTAAAAACATAAAAAAAAATTTTAAGAGAAGAAAACACATAATCTTTTCAACCTCATGGCAAATGAAAATTAAAATAATAATAAATACCATTTTACAGTTATCAGATTGGCAAAAATGTTTTCTAGG
This sequence comes from Cynopterus sphinx, assembly GCA_030015415.1. NCBI lineage: Eukaryota > Metazoa > Chordata > Mammalia > Chiroptera > Pteropodidae > Cynopterus > Cynopterus sphinx. The sequence goes on along the minus strand of CM057389.1, from coordinate 45,511,653 downwards.
GACAATGGTGTGCTGTGAGAGGCAAGTGTTAATTATTGAAGCATTCAGGTATTCTGTGAGCCAGTTGTTAAATAGTAGTTTGAAATCAGCCACAATGGGAGTATTCACACCATGGAAATCTGAAAATACCACAAATCAGGGTTTGGAGGTTTATTTGTTTTTTAGATCCTGTTTACCAGAATACCTCTGGACACAGAAGCTCTCATGTATACGTACAAGAAGACATTGTAGAAGAAACATTCAGAATCTATACTGGGTTTAAGTTTAATGGGGTATTGATTTCAGGACATGATTTGTATTAGATCATCAGTGAGGTACAAATAACATCATAATTTAACCTTAGTTTGAATTTTTCAATTACTTCCACATTCTTAACTCTCTATGTAATCATTCTTAGTTTTTTTTTTTTTTTTTTTTTTTTTTTTAACAGTAAGAAAGTATACTATTTCACATAACAAGAAGTCTAAGCTGGAGTGCTCTCTGGCTGGTTAATTTGGTGGTTGTTTGGTTCCTTCTTCTCCTTTCTACTTTGCCATCTTTGGCAAGCTTCCCTCACTTAACAAATGGCAAGAATTTTTTCACAGATGATAGAATCTAGGAAAGAAGAGCTGTTTCTTCCCATATGTGTCTTTTCATCAAAGAAGGAAACTTTCTCTAAAGTCCACTAGCAGACTTCCTCTCAGGTCCCATTGGTCAACTTGAATAATTTTAATAACATTCTATTACGTTCGGATTTTGTCATAGGATTTAAGTAGTTGTTTGCAAGGCTTAGTCTTAACATAAGTTAAATTTTTAAACAGAAAAGGAAAACCCTAGTGTCTCACATTGACAATTATAGTGACTCATTATTTTAGATCCGGGCAGAAATCACAAGTAATTTAGGTAATTTTCACCGAAATTATCTCAGTAAAGTTCATGTACTTTAAGTGTTTAAGAATCAGCTTTCATTCGGATCAATGCCCTATTTTCTGACAATTTAATGTATTTTTTCACAGATTTGGAACTTTAACCTTGATGAGAAGTATAAATGCTATGATTATCTTAATGTCAATATTATGTTTAAAAATAATCTTGCCTGAGGTAAAAGGATCTTATGTATAAAAGTCATGCATTTATGACTAGGGTCATTTATATTTTTCTTGCATTAACTCTATTTTGACATGCTTACTTTTGAGCAAGGAAAAGCACAAGCATATGGTTATTATACTTAACTTCCTTCCAGTTCCAACCTCATTTTCTGCTGCAAACATCTAGGGGGACTGGGAGGTTCTCCAAATCATTCACTAAATATGAAAAAAGTAAAAAAAAGAGTGAAGGCCAAATGTATTAATTTACTAATGAGATTTACATGTGTAAGCATAGACTATATAGGTTCTGAAAGCTTTTAAGAAAATAATGTTCTGTATTCCCTGAATCCTTACGTATGTCTACCTCCAAAATGTAAACTTTTTAAGATAATCCTGGTTATACTATCAAAGAATGGCTACTTCTAAAGTTATTTCTGATAAACTACCATATTAGATTTAAACCATGAAACTTTTCCCTTGATGCGGTTTCAGTTGTGTTTACAACTGGTGCATTAACTCAGTTCAGCAATCTGGAGACCAGCAACCCCCAAGGATGCACTTACTGCTGGAGAATACCAAACACTTTTCACAATGCTAGTCAGGGCTGAAGGGGCAAATCTCAAAAATGGTCTATTTTTGCAGTCATAAGAGAAAATGTACTACTTTAATAATTTTCTTAAATTTAATTAAAATTGCATACACATATTAAAAATCCAAACAGTAGAGAATGGCATACAATAAAATATAAAAACAAAAATATCACTCTCCCCAAAAACCCCAAGTTTCACTCCCTAGAGGCATGAATTGTAGTTTCTTTTGCAATGTCTCAAAAATAGTTTAAGTTGAAAAAAATCATATAAATGTTTTTATTTAACCAAAAATAAGAATTTAATTAAAGACTTTTCTGCACCTAGCTTTTAAATTTTAATATATCTTAGAAAATATTCCAAATCAGCACATACAGATAGATCTATGATTAATTTATTCAATAATTCAATAGATATTAAGTCTTAGGGGCTATATTAGGTGTTAGGAATAAAAGATGAACAAAAAAAAGATGAACAAAAGAGACAAGATCTGACTTCTCATAGAATGTATACCCCAGTGAGGGCAGCAAAAGTAAATAAGTTTAAAAACAAACAAATAAGATAATTATAAATTATGAAGAAAACGAGAAGGAAGATGATTTATAGTGGCCTCACTGAGAAATGGGCATAGAAGCTAAGACCAAAAATAGGAAAGTCAGCCATTCAAAAAAACAATTCCAGGGAAGAACAAAGGTCTTGAGATGTGAAAGTAATTTGGCATGTTCTAAAAACTAAGAGTAGACAAAAGTGACTGGTGTTAAGTAAGAGAAGGGAAGCAAAAGATGAGTCTGTGCAAAGGTGTGAATCTTTTTCTCTTTTTAAAATATTTTTTTATTGTGGTAAAGTATACATAACAAAATTTACCACTTGAAGCATGTTTAAGTGTAAAATTCATTGGCATTAAGTATATTCACAATACATTCACAAACCATCACCACTATCCATTTCCAGAATTTTGTCATCATCTCAAACAGAAATTCTGTACCCATTACACAATAACTCCCCATCCACTTTTCATTCCAGCTCCTGGTAATTAATCACTGTTCTACTATCTCTATGAATTTGCCTATTCTAAGCACCTCCTCTAAGTCGAATTATGTATTTGTCCTTTTTGCCTGGCTTATTTCACTTAGGATGTCTTCAAGATTCATCTACCATGTAGCATATAGCAAAATTTCTTTCCTTTTTAAGACTGAATATTTCATTGTATGTATTTAAGACGTTTTGTTCATCCATTCATCCATCCATGGACATCTGAGCTGGTTCTACCCTTTGGCTATAGTGAATAATGCTACTATGAACATTGGTATAGAAGTATTTGTTTGAGTCTCTGCTTTCAATTCTTTGGGTATATACCCTGAAGTGGAATTGCTGAATCATAGGCTGATTCTGTGTTTAACTTTTTAATGAACTGCCATACTGTTTTCCACAGTGGCTGTAACATTTTATGTTCTCACCAGCAATGGGTTCCAATTACTCCACATCCTTGACAACACGTTATTTTGTTGTTGATTTTTGATAATAGGGTGTGAAGTAGTATCTCATTGTAGTTTTGATTTACATTTCCCTAATGGCTAGTTATATTGAGCATCTTTTTCATGTGCTTATTGGCCATCTGTATAACTCCTTTGGAGAAATGTTTATTCATGTCTTTTTGTCCATTTTTGAAATGGGTTTTTCCCTGTTGAGTTGTAGGAGCTCTTCAAAAATTATGGATATTAATCCCTTATCAGATGTATCCTTTGGAAATGTTTTCTTCCATTTCATCACTCTTATCACTCTCTTGGTAGTATCTTTTGATGCACAGAAGTTTTTAATTTTGGTGAAGTCCAATTTATCTATTTTTTCTTTCATTTCCTATGCTCTTGGTATCATATACAAGAAATCATTGACAAGGCCAATGTAATGAAGATATCTCCCTATGTTTTCTTCTATGAGTTTTACAGTTTTTTTCTTTTTCTTTTTTCTTTTTTGAATATCGAGACTGCTAACTCCCCGAAAAAACAAACAAAATAACCTGTTGGTAAGCAGAGCTTAGTTTATTATCACAAAAACTTGTAGAGAAGGAAGGGATAAGGAAAGCAAAGGAGACCACTGCTTTGACAGTCTTTTTTTTTTTTTTTTTACAGTGTGTATACATACATGTATGTTTGTTTATTGCATTAAATTCCTCACAGTGCTTTCCCTCCTATATTTTTATAATCCAGAATAAAGGGGATTCAAAAAAGTATTTCATTGATCTGTTTTTAAAATGTAAAAATGAAATTAGGATGACAGGAATTTGTTAGTATGCTGCACTTGATATAGTCTTAATAGTATCTCCAAATGAAGAAGGCAAAGGAAAGATATTTATGAGTTTTCTGAGGGTCTGGTTTAGGATGAATCTTTGGATGTTGAGGGGTCTTATTGTATTGGGAAAAATTCATGACATCATTCATATAGACATAGCTAGTACAGGGTTCAAAGTGAATTTTTGTCAGAAACGGTAATTCGATAAGCCTAACTGAGTGATCCAAGAACCTATTTATTCTCCTGAGGGATAACTGAGTAGGTCTATGGTTAGAAAAAAAAAAAAAAAGATCTTCTATAAGTTCGAGTTAAGCTTCTTAGACATAACACCTGAAGTCAAATCCATATGAGAAAAAACATTGACAAATTGGATTTGATCAAAATGAAGAACTTCCCTTTGAATGACACTGTTGAAAGACTGAAGACAAAATAAAGACTGGGAGGAAATTTTTGCAAATGATATCTTATAAAGAACTTGTATCCCAAATATATAAAGAACCCTCAAAATCAAGTATAAGAAAACAACTCAATTTTTTGAAATGGGCAAAAGGTAAGAATAGACATTTCATCAAAGAAGGTATTCAGATAACAAATAAGTATGCAAAAAATGCTCATTATTATTTTGGGAAAGGCACATTTCATCAAAGAAGGTATTCAGATAACAAATAAGTATGCAAAAAATGCTCATTATTATTTTGGGAAAGGCAAATTAAATGCTCAATGAAATACCACCACACACCTATTTCAATGTCTAAAATTTTTAAAAGGCTGACTAAACCAAGTGTTGGCATAGTCAAAGAATGTGAAATGACTGGAACACTCAAGCTCTGCTGGTGGAATGTAAAACAGTATAAAGTTAAACACACACCTACCACGCCATTCCATTTCTGGGTATTTACCAGGAGAAACAAAAACACATGTCCAAAGGTTTACATATGAATATTCATAGCAGCTTTATTTATAATAGCCAAATACTGAAGAAAACTCAACATCCATCAATGGGGCAAAGAATAAATCCATGTGGTATATCCATATATAGGAATACTACTCAGCAGTAAAAAGGAATTAACTGTTGTTACACACAGCAGCATGAATGAGTCTCAAAACAATTATGCTGAGTGAAAGAAGCCAGACAAAAAAGAGTAAATACTGTATGATTCCACTTGAACTAATTAGAATTAATTTTCACACTCTTCTCTACACTTTTTAGTAATGGTGGCTCCCACAACTACCCACATAGTTGTTGGCCTGGTGGAGGTGACTGCCCAGGTTGCAAATTTAGGTTGTAGAAATAATATTCCTTCAGTAGTCTGTGATGGCAGGGTGAGGACCAAACCATTACCTGACAAGAAAGTATGGCCACTTAGGACCCCAAAGAATTCAAATCCCTGTAAAGCATTCAGCAAATGTTATACAGAAAGGAATTCTTCAGTAAAATGAATATAAGCACAATTTATATTGCTAGGTTTAGACTTTCATACCATGTTTCTTTGAGACAAACATTTTTGTACTGGATTTTCTATCAATTTCTTAGACATTCAATTTTTAAAAGAGAGATGATGTATCTTTTACTGATGTAATTGTTTAATTATATGCTTTCATGTGTATTCCTTCAGGCAACAATATCATCAACTTGTCTTCTCCAGCACTAAACCTAGTGCTTTGCAGTCACGACTCAATACATAATAATTGAAAGAAACAAGAGTAATACAGGCATACCTCAGAAATATTGCGTTTTGGTCTCCAGACCGCTACAATAAAGCCAGTTACATTTTTTTGCTGGAGGGTCTTGCCTTCAACTTGTAAAAAAAACACATCCAAGGCTGCAATAAAACAAAGCGGAATAAAACGAGGTATGCCTGTAAAACATAAAGCACAAAAATCGATAGCAAATTACATGCTCATAAACAGGAAGCTGATTTACGAATGCTTTTTTAAACCCTATTGTTAATGAAAATAGTAACAATAGCTATTGCTATAATACATGAAAAATAAAACTACTTTTTTCCTGGTGTGTGAAGGGGTCATTCCAGATACCCTTGCTCTAAACTGGGATGCCCAATACCACCGGTTCTTTAAACACTGGATGATGAGAGGGAGTAGAATACCAAGCAAATATAAAAGGCACTAGGAATGGGAGCCTCGCTCGTTTTAGGGCGCTGTCTGGTCGCTTAGATGCATAAACTGGCAAGTTATCACTTACATCCTCAATGGATTAGCTCTAGATGAGGTTCTCATGAGCCTTGAAAGCCTCAACGGAAGCTCCAGGAGCCACCCTCGCGTAAGCTTGAAGTCTGCACGCCACCTCAGGCCGCGGGCCCGGGAAGACAGCGATGTGCAGGACACGCCCCCGCCCACCCCCTGCCCCGCGTGCAGGGGGCGGGGCCCTGACCGGAAAGGGCGGGTCCGGACCAGGAAGGGGGCGGGGCCAGGCCGGCAGCGCCTAAGAGCCGCCGGCGGCCGCCCCGCTTCCTTTTCCGCCGGGCGCTGCCGGGCGGACGCCCGTGCCGACCGGCGGGCCATGAGGCCGGTGCGGCCCAGGCGGCTGCGCCTTCGGGCCGGTCGCCAGGCTTTTCAAGGTGGGAGTCCCCGCGGCCCTAGTTGCTTCTGTCCTTTTGCTGGGACCCGACTGCCTGCCGGAGCCCCTGCCTTCTCGGGGGCCTCCGCCCTTGCCGCCTGGGCCTCCGCTCCGGTGGTCCCCGTCCCTTCCCCGGCTGCAGCCGAGCGCTCCGCCCCGACGGGAGGTCGGCCCAGGAGGCACCCTTCGCCCCCACGTGGCGCGGCCACGAGCTTGCTTCCGCGCCATCTGCTCGGTGGCATTTTGTGAGTAACCACCTGCGAGCCTTAGCCCTTCTCGGTGGTGAACGCGGGATTCCAGGCCTCAGCTCAGAAACGAAAGGCCTCGGCTCAGTTGGTTCCGAGGCGGCTGGAAGGTACGGCCTGTGGCTTCCCCCTCCTCCCCCGAGCCTTCGGCATATCCCTTTATGTCCCTTGTAAACCTTTGCGTGCGGATACTACCGTATCCCTAGTATACGGTAGCAGGTCCTTTACATGGGCGATTTATCTTTAGAAAGGGAGCATTTTATAAATTGGGACGGGATTCTCTTAGGTATTAACACAACTTTATAGCTGTACTTTGATTTTGAAAATTAAATCAGGACAGTTTGCACACTAGCAGTTTCTCGACTCAGTGGAGCACTTGGCATGTGTTCCTCGATCTGCCTTTGCAAATAGGCTCTAAAGACATGGCGTTGAAGTTGGAGAACATTATGTACCAAATAGAAGGCTCTTAGGCCAGTAAGTAGTAGTAAATGCCTGCTATACGCTTAGATGCTTGCGTTTACATAGAGATTTGTGTTTCAGGACGAAATAGAAAAGAAAACTGATCAACATCCGGGAGACTGGAAAGGAACATAATGCTTATTCAAAAACAAGTTTCGATGAGTATCTCATCGATGAGAGCACAGTCATGTGGTTTCCCCCAGTTTGAAATATGTTGCTTTATCCAAAACAATCTTAACAGAACAAATGTGATGGCTTAAAGTAGTTTATATTTGGGATTACAATCATTATTATTAAGACCTGGGTGGCTTGAATCCTATTTACAAACTAAATGTTTGATAAAAATATGGATATGCATGTACGTTCTACAACATAATACACAAGAGCCCACCAATTTAAGAGTGTATTTGCTTCCCTATCTCATTTCTCTTGCCTTAGATTTGAGGTTCCCATCTGCATTTTTATGTCCAGTCTCAGGTTTCTGAGGGTAGTGGGATAGAGAGCAATTTTATTATATGTGTCCCCAAACATTCTTTTTTCTTGTTACAGGTTTTACACAAATGAAACTACCCTTGTAGTTCTCAGTTCCCATGAATCATTAAACTAAAATTTTCCAAGTTGGAATTATTCATAATCTGTTCTTGATATTGTGTAATATTTCAGCATTTCAAGACTCAAAAATGATAAATTGTTTTGGAAGGTCCAGCATTTGATGTCTTCATAAATCATTTCCAGTAGATGTCTGGTTCAATGATTTATCCTCCTGGATATGTCCTGTAAGATATCAGTGACCCTCACCATGCCCTTTACAGTACCTAAGTGTGCTTTCTGGCAACTTGGGATTTAATTCTTTAGGACTGTCCAATAATGATGCCAACAAAAATGTGTCTGCTCTAAAACTTAGATTTGCTATTGTAATATGTGTTTAGTTGGAGGTTTGCACACTTGGTGTCATATCTAACCTTTAACCTGGCTTTTATCCTTGTCAAGCTCTGAGACAGAAAAGCAATGGTTGGGTATTCATTAGGACTATCATGTCTTAAAATCAATAGTGCCACAGTGAAGAACAAATATATAGCCACCATTTTCCCTGCTTATCTCATGCTAATGAATCCATTTTCATCTTGGAAAGATAATTTATGAAATTGTTAGGGGGCCTAATCAGTCAAAAGGACTAACATTCTTAAATCGTAGATAACTTTAAATTTTGGGTTTATCTGTTTCGACTACCAAAAAAAGAATTAAGCAGCAATTACTTTCTTGTGTTCCATTAGATATGTTAAAACAATTCCATATAGTCTCGATGTTTTTATTAAATATGGGTCAGGAGTCAGGAAGACTATATGTGTAGTTAATGAAAAAACGATCATTCCTACATCTAAGATGCCAAACAAACAGGTTCGAGTACAAATGATTCACAATGAAAAATTTGATTTTCAGTTGCTACAGAGCCTAGGAGTTGAAGATGTCATGATGAATGTATTCCGAAAATTTAACAAGATGACTAAACCATTAGGAGCACAACTGCATGTAACAAGGTACCAAAAGTAAATGTTAAATTGTGTGCTTTTTAACATATTTGTATTGTACCTAAAGAGCAGTACCAAAAATGGTTAATACACTTTTGACAGGTTTAATAACTGGCACAATGATGACTTAAATTACTTTTTGCCGTTTACCCAGCTGAGGGTTTCTTTGAAGAAATAATTTTAAGACTGAGGTGCCAGTAATCTATATTGAGATTATGTGAACTTTTTGTTGTTTTTTACTAAAATGGTGAAATGTTCTTTTCAGCATATAAGTAGCTGCAGATGAATGATCAAGTCCAGCTGTGATGTTTAAAAATTCATTGACTCAGGTAACTGATTTGTCAAGGAACCCCATTTATTGATAATTCAGATATATCTGATAAAGGGCTGGGGTCATTTCCTATTGCCATTGTGTGTGAGCTGAATGATTTCCTTTGTATTTGAGTACAGAATGATTTTCACTGTTTCTGTGTTGTTTTTTTCCCCCCCAGAGATGTGGCATGCAACATTTTGGGAGGTAAAATGAATTGGTCAAGAAAATGAAGCAAATGATGGAAATTTATATTTTAATAAAATCAATATTTAATGTTGATTATCTCAATAAATTATGTAGAAAATGCACGTTTGAGTACTTTTAATTGCTGGGCAACAAAATCTTTTCAAAATATATCAAGACCTTAAACAGCTCCCTTCTCATTACTAGTTAAACTTGTTTTTAACAATGGGATAGTGTGTTCTTGTTAATAACTAGTACCATCTGAATAGTAAATGAGGACAGCTGGGGAGACATTTCTAGTACCTCCAGTTCTCATACCCTTTCTTGCCTTATAGAGGATTTCTGGAGGCTCTGCCCACTACATAATAGACAACTATGCTGGCCTCCCCTCAGAACCTGCTATTATGTCTTAAAAATAGTACAGTAGTTACTCCCCCCACTGTTTTAGTTAACTGGTCTGTAAATATAAACATGAAAAACTAGAAATCATGTTTTAAATTGCATTCTGAGTAGCATGAATCTTTGCATATTACATACCTAGTAATCACTTAGTTGTCTCATGGTAGTGCTTGTGTTAACCCTTATAATCTATTTTAATTTGCTTTAACATTTGAATAAAATCCCAATCCTAGTACAAGTAGTATATAGTATTAAGGAAAATTGAAACAGTAGTCCAGTTTGTCCAGGGCTTGAGAATTGATAATTCTAAAACTGAATTCCTGCCTGTGTCAAGACATTTCGCTTTCATCCGTGTTAGCATAAAATGTGTACAGCAGCATAACCACATCAGGTAACTTTGAAAACCATCCTTCCCAGTGTTCAATATTAGACCTCTTCATCAACAGAACAATAACACTTTACAATGGTAAAATGGCCCTTTTGCAGATCCTATCATGAAATAGAAATGTTTCTACCTTAACCAGGAAACTAAAATACAGTTAAGCCACAAAATAAGATCTTTATAGAACAAATTTGTTTTAAAACCTGCCTTCTGAAAACATCTAGCACTAGTGGGTAATATTGTCAAATGACTAAGGAAATAGTGAATGACTAGTCCAAAGTCCCATAGAGTTAGATGTCCACCTTACAGTTAAGATGCTCCTTGAAGTACCAATTTCTAAAGAATTAGTGCATGGTAGTATTTTGGTGAGGACACTCCTTTTAGGAAAAAATTCTGAAGTTTTGGATATTTTACAATACAAGTGTATTTTCTAATGGTGTCTGCCTTTTCAGGGAGTATATATCTTCCCTACAAAAATGACTGCATTTGCAAATGGTTTCTTTGGCTTTTGGTATCTTGTAACCACTTAAGTTTAAAGAGCTGTTTGCTCCTTGATTTGATGTAGTTTTAACCTAGGTTATAAAAAATGAAATTTTGAAGGCTTTTCCTAACTTAATAATTAGGGCTTCCAAAACAATATACATATAATGGACATGTCAATATCTAGTAAAATATGAAAATCCTTATATTCGAGGCTTCTGGTTATATAAATTACTCTTCAATTTGTGAAGTGTAAGAAAAAATGGTTTTATATTGTAGGTACTCATCTAAAGTGTTACTGCCATCTTGTGACGAATCAAGGGAACTACATAACCATTTTACGCTGCTTAGCTTGTGACACTTATCTGTTGACTACTGGTATACTGGGCTAACCAAAGTTTAAATAAGATTCTCTTTAAGTTTTAAACTTCTGTTATTGGCTTTGGTAGTTGAATTAATACTTATTCCATTAGCAATTGATTTGAAGAGATTTCATATTTTTAAAGATATTGTAATATACACTACCTGAAGCGTGACTTCAAAAATCAAAATGCACTTTTTTCCCACTGCTGAAATAGGAATGAAGATTTTTCCTTGGATTGGCTATTCATCGCTAGCAAAAATAGTTGTCCCAGGTCCATATGTGGCAATAAACTGTAGGAGCTGTTGTTGACATTGAGTCAGATAGATATCCCTTTGCTCTAAATATTCTTCATTATACAGTTCAAAAGGAAATACTGCATTTGGAGCAACACAAAATACAGTGGCCCCTAAGTGAAGAAGGAAAAGTGTAAATTAGAAATATTCCTTAAAATTCCTAATGTATCACACTTTCAACAAAATGTTCTAGTGAAAGTTTTAAAATTAAGTCAACTATTTAATAGAGTATTTCAATAATGATTATTTAAATCTTTTTTTTTTTTGAGACCAGAAAACAGGTTCAGTAAATGTACAAAGTGGTACCAGGGCCAATGGGAGAAATATATGGATGTTTAAAGTTTGGAAACTAAAGAAATTTGCCATCTATTAAAACAGTCATAGTTTTGAAGTTGAATGGCAGTGGAAGAAGGGAGAAAGAGTTATTGGAAGGTAGGGAAACACTAGTATTTGATAAAGGTTAAGTGGGCCAAGGGTAAAGACATTGTACATTGTAATAATTTCTCAATTATTAAAAACCACTGACAAAGACAGACAAACCTATGCAACAGAATAAAAGCCTGATAATGTTTGTATTCATGGTTAAATGTTTTTTGACAAGGGTGCTAAGACCAGTAGGGAAAGGACTGTCTTTCCAACAAACGGTGCTGGGAAAACAATACCACATGCAAAAGAATGAAGCTGGTCCCTCCCCTTACATCATATACAAAAATTAATGGATCAAAGACCTAAATGTAAGGACTAAAACTGTAAAACCCTTAGGAAAAACATTGGGGAAATGCTTCATGACATTGGATTTGGTAATGATTTCTAGGACAGAATACCAAAAGAACAGGCAACAACAACAAAAAAAAAAAACCACATCAAAATAAAAAATTTGTGTGCATTAAAAGATACAATCAACAGACTGAAAAGGCAACCCATTTCACATGAGTAGGTATTTCTCCAAAGAAGATATACAAATAGCCAATAAGTACTTGAGAAGATGCTCAATGTCACTATTAAAAAAATGTAAAGCCATAATGAGATACCACCTCACAGCCATAAGGATGACTATTATCAAAAAAAGTGTTGGCAAGAATACGGAGAAAATGGAACCCTTGTGCACTACTGATGTGAATGTAAATTGGTACAACCCTTACGGAAAACAATATGGTGGTTCATCAAAAAAAATTAACAGTATTACCACATGATCTAGCAATTTCCTTCTGGTTATATACCCAAAATAATTGAAAGCAAGTTCACAAAGGGATATTTGTACATTTATGTTCATAGCATTATTCACAATAGCCAAAGAAACCAGAGGTGGAAAACATCCACTAATAGATAAATGGATAAACAAAATGTGATATATATATATATATATGTGTGTGTGTGTATGTATGTGTGTGTGTGTATGTATGTGTGTGTATATATATATATGTGTGTATATATCTATATATACACATATATATCACATATATATGTATATACATATGTATCTTGGTTGATAAGGTGATATATATGAATGCATGTATTTTGGTTGATAATATAATGGAATATTATTCAATCTTAAACAGGAAGAAAATTCTAATGCATACTGCAACATGGAGGAACCCTGAGGACATTATACTAAGTGAAAGAAGCCAGACACAATAAGATAAATATATGATTCCACTTACATGAAGTATCTAGAGAAGTCAAATTCATAGAGACAGAAAGTAGAATGGTGATTATCAGGGGATGAGGGAAGGGGAGAATGGGGAGTTACTGTTTAATGGGTACAGAATTTCAGTTTGGGAAAATGAAAAAATTATGGAGAATGGATGTGAATGTACTTAACACTATGCATCTAAAAATGATTAAGATAGTAAATTTTATATATATTTCAACCATTAAGATCTTTGACTACTGCTGCAGGAGTTAAGCTCTTAAATTATGTTTAATTAATTCATTGAATGAGTACCTAAATGTGCCTGGCCAGGAGTATAACTGCTAGCCAAGCAGACTGTGTCTATCTTTCTAGAGCTGTCTGTCATCAGCAAACATTTTTAGCCTCAGACTTCTGTGACTGCTCCCTTTACTGCTTCACCTCACCTGAGACCTACTCTCCCTGAGAACATTGCTTTCCTATCGGTCTCTGAAGTGAAGATGCATTTTCTCAAACACCCCACACATCTTAGTATCACAAGTCAGAATCTGTGCCTGCATGCTGCACCTTGGCTGCTTCTAGACCATTCTTGCCCGTCTTCTGCTTGATAAAAATTTTTCTTCTTTTGATGCCCAGTAGATCCTGGAACTTTCTCCTTCCACAGTACTTGGCTCACAACCTTCCTCTCTTCCCTAATGCCTGCCATTTGGTGATTTCCATTTAACTCCTGACCTCTTTGTCCTGACCTTTTCTCCTCTGTCTGTACCACATATTCTCAAGGTCACAGGAAACTGGTATAACCAGAAACCCACTTAAAAATACCATGAGTTCAAATGTCCTGCTCCCCTATACTACCTCCTATACTTCCAGTTTCCAGGTCTTCTATTTCGGGGAACTCCAACCTGTTTCCTTCAATTTATGTCCCCTTTTTAACCAATTTGAACCCCTCCCTTGTCAGTCTCCACACTCCCTTGCCCCTCAGCATCACTCTGTTGCATTCACCTATCAAAACCTCAACTCTGTATGAACTCAAACATTTACTTTGTGCCTACAGGCAGAAAATCACATATGTAATTGGCATTTCTTGGTTTCACTTTAAATGAGTCACAGAAACCTCAAATGGGCACTTGCACTGCCTGACAACCCTGCTGAGTTGTCACACTTACTAGCACACTTACTCATCTGTCCCCTACGATGACTATTATATTATATTCCATTCTCCTCTCCTCAAACCCTTCATTTTTAGCCGATGACCTTGTGTTGAGTACATAACTGTCTACAGACCTACCTGATCCTGTATGCAGTCTTCCCTCCTATAAAATGAAGTGACTCTTCTATTAGAGCGATACCTTCACATGTGCTCAGAATCCTGTCTCCTCTCACCTTTTTAAAGACTTCACTCCTTTGATCTTCCCCTCTTTCTATAGTATCATTAGTTTACACTCTATTGCACATCATACAATCTATTATCTTATCTTTAAAAGAAAAATCTGATCCTGGACCATATATCTTTCTCTAGCTAAAACCCTATTTCTTGCCTCATCTTCACAGTCAAACATCTCAAAGTAGTCTCTGTGTGCTATCTCCATATCCTCACTTCCTACTCCACCCAAATTCCCACTCCACTGAATTAGCTCTGATGTGGCCACTTAACCCCTAGCCTGCCAAATCCAATCTTACTCAAACTCTCAGCACGTGATACAGCTGGCCACACTGCTCCCTCCTTTCTTGGCTTCTGTAACACTACACTTGATTTTCTTTCTATATTCTAGCTGCTCCTTCTCAGTTTCCTTTGTTCTTCCTCCTCGACCCCATTTCTAATTATTAAAATTCTTCAAGGACAGTCTAGAGTCTCTAGGCGAATTCATCCATTCCATGGCTTTGAGCACCATCTCTGTGCTGATGATTCCTGAATTATATTTCTAGATTAGAACTATCTTCGAAACTCCAGATTCCTATATCTGTCTATTGATATCTTTGAAAGATGTCACAAACTTCTATAATTTGACCTTTCTCCCAAACCCTTTTTTCTTTATTCCCAGTCTTGGTAAATGGCACCATGATCTACTCAGTTTCTCAAGGCAAACACCAGTGAGTTTTCCTTAATCCCTCTCTTTCCCCGCTGCTCCAACTTCTAAATCTAGTTCATGAGTACAACCTATTGGTCTTTGCATCCAAGAAAAATACCCGTGAGCAGGAATGATTTTCCTACTATTTAAGGAGCTCTTAACATTGTCTTGCTTAAGACTTCAAAATCAATACACCTAACTGAATTTTATTATGAAAACAAAAAGTACCTAAAGGAAAAAAAATCTTCATCTAGTTTTATTTGTCTCAACAAACATTTTCTTAAATGCTTCAAAAAAGTCTTGACAAAATAGCTACCAAGTAAAAATAGCCATATTCTATTACAGCAGTACTTAATATTATAATAGCATAGTTTTTAAATTCAAAGATGTACATTTTTGTCTTACTGAAGTCTAGTTGTGTCTTAACAATTCTGATGGCATGTCATAGTAAAATTGGCAGCATTTTTTCTTTATGGTAGATAAAATAATGTCTTAGGTTTTATCAATTAGTTTTTAAATATAGAAAAACAATATATAAAGATAAATTAAAAATAAAATTTATATCCTTCCTCTTATTTAGTATTGACTAGAAACTAGGTTTTACTTTTTTGGTAAATAAAACTAATTCAGGATGATAATCATCCTTTTCTAGGAGTCATTTATCTCCCTAAGCAAAAAAAGTATAAGGCAATACATGAGCAAATTTACATATAATTTAGGGATTCACAAATCCCTAGGGCTCTCTAAATATCCATGGATCATAAATTAGGAATATGTGACTTAGATATTTATAGAACAAAGTTCTAATGTTCTAATTTATATTTATACAATATAATTTGAATTTAAAGCAAATTTAAGCACTAAACATATACACACAGAAAAGTCAGAGTTAAAGCATCCTTAAAGTCCCAGGGATGGAACAAAAGTTTGGTTTGAATTATGGTACATCTCATCAAAATCAAAGTCTCATCTAATTCAACAAATAACTTTGTGAGAATAACACTTTACTCTTATATTAAGAGCTCTTTCATGTTTTTATTAGAAAAACCACAGTAAGCTCCATTCATTTCAAATAATTAAATGCTATAGTCATAATATTAAACTAGTAATTCAGAGAAGGTGGTCATGCAAAGATGATCACATTTTCTTTGGCTATGTGACTAACTCCACTGTGGAGAACTACATGACAATTAAATGTTGCATGTTATTTTAAAGAAAAATAAATTTAAAATCATTTCATGTATTCAGTAGATTTTTTTCTATTATTTTTTAAAAAATGCAAAAGTTCAAGTATAGAAACAGTCATGCACAATAAAGAACTTAATATCAGATGATACTACCTATAAATAATTAGTAAATGTTCAAATTAAAACAGGCCTTATCTCACAGAAATCTATTATTCTTGAAAATATTTAAAACATATACAAAATCTTAATTTAACAGAAGAAAAATATTTGTTTAAATATAATTATTTGTGGACATCATTAGTAATTTAAAAGATTACCATATTTCAATGTGAGAGATGTTTCAAACAATAAGGCTGCAATTAGTACATCTTCTTTAATCACCTTATTCCTTAAGTTTAGTCGGGCATGGGCTTCAGATAGGGAAACTCTAAAAAAAAGAAAATTGATACCAATCAAAATATGTTGATATTATAGAAAACAATATATTTTTTGGCAGGAACAAACCAAGACATATGCAAACATAAGCCATACCCTAAAGATCAGCATAGTCTTACTTAAAAAAAAAAATTAGTCTATTTTCAAAGCATTTTTTCCTACCATGCTGAATAGACTATTCCAGAACAAACAAGTATCCTGACTTGTCAAAGAGTTGATTTCTATCCTGGCTTATCTTTATTATTATTCTATAACTCTCTCCCCAAGTTCTGTGCAGATAAATACACAATTAAGAAAATTAACAACTAATTATTTCTTATTGATCCATCCTTGGTATTCTCTTCTAGTTCTTCATCTATTTGAATCCCATAGAATCTTGAAATTTCAGTTAGATCTTTGAGATTAATCAAACTCTTATAAGATAATTGAATTTTCTCCACAATATCTCAGGCTAATTATTATCAGGTCTTGTTTGAACTTTTCCTAGGATTCACTAGGAATCATGAGGCAATTCATTCTTTTATTTTTTATTTTTAAACTGCCTTTGATTATCTGAAAAATCTCCCTTAAACTCTAATTAGGCATATGTAATGTACTTGAATGATTCCTAGACTTGAGAATCAGAAAAACTGGGTTTAAGTCTCCAGAATTCACTAGTTGTGTGACTCTATATAAATTATTTGAGATTTCCTTTCTGAAGCTCAGCTATACAATGGGAAAAATAATAATTCATAGGATTGTTGTGATTTCAAATAAGTGACCAGAAAATTTTGGGGTTCACCCATGGAGATTATATAAATGTAAGCTGAAACTGATTTTACTGCAGTTTCCACCCACTGGTTCCTGGTTCTGTCTTCTGGGGTTACAGAACAAGCCTAATACTTCTTGAATGTGATAGCTCTTCAAATATTCAAAGACAGCTTTCCTAGTTGCCCCACGTTTTCTTTTCTCCAAGATAAATAATCTGAGTTCCTTTAATATGTCATGAGACTTAATGTTCAGGCCCCTCACCTTCTTGGCTATTCTCCTTGTGACCAGATTTAATTAATATTCCTTTCAGTACAATACTACAGGTGTGATTTGACTAGCAGAGTAGAGGAGAGACAGAATTAGCATTTTCTTACTTGTGATACTACATTTTTATTAATGCAACCCCAAATCACTGTATTAACAGCCATGTTACATTATTACTTTGTTTACTCATATTAAGTATAAAAAGAATGAAATCTCAAGTCTTTTTTATATTAACCACATCACCCTTTCCCATCCATTCATACTTGTACTAGGGAGATTGGGATCTAATTGAGGACATTACATCTATCTTATTAATTTTCTTCTTGTTACACTAAAACCAGCATTTGAACCTGTGAAGACCTCACCAGTTGTTTATTTACAGATTTGATTATCATATGCCTGATGTCTCACCCAAGCTCTTTCTAGAAAAGCTGACCATGACAGAATGTGTAAACAGCCTTTCAGGAAAAGAGAAGAGAGTACTGTTCAGCTCCACTTCTTTAGAAAAGCAAGGATAGTGTTATTATTAGGTACCTGTTTATAGAAATAGGAGAGAAATTCAAGGTTTATGACTTTTCTTAGTGGTTCATCTACTTTGCTATTTCATAAACTCCCATCTCCACCTCTAGTGTTTATTTCTATGATGGGAAAAAGCAAAGTTGTAGTAAAATTAACTCTGCTTTATTTTTTGGATCAATGTAGTCAAATGTAAACTGAGGCTATATGAGTTTAAATATCTCTTTTACTACAGAGAAAAACAACTATGAGAAAATAAGACTTTCAAAACTTTTAAGCTATGAGTATTGATATGAGTATTTTAAATATTACTTCAGAAAATAGAAAGCATTACATAATTCTTTTTACCATTTTAAAACATCACAGTTGATTTCTACCTTGTCTTATCATTAGTATTTTTCAGCCCTATGAAGATAAATATACAGTTGGAGAAATTAAACATATTTATTTCTTGTAGACCTATACTTGACATTCCCTGCCAGTCCTTCACTTGTCTTATTTTATAATGCAGTTATAAAAAATATTTATTTATTAATGGATTACTTTACTCCTGGTCCTACTTTATACTTTGAGATTATACATTAATCTATATCAGTTGAAGTAATGATCTATCAATAGGGGACTGTTTAAATTATGGTACAGCTACATCACCACACACTATAACTGGAATGCAACTATAATAATAGAATGAGGTGATTCTTTATGTGCTGATAGTGTGATGGTGTAATATGTACACCATGTGTGATTCCATTTGGTTGGGCAAAAGAGAATATCCCATATGATTATATATTTATATGTTATAATATATATTATATTATTTAAATGACATTAATCTAAAATATGTAACATATTCAAATAAATATGTATTATTATATAGCACATATTTAAATTACATATTTGTATATGCATTATATTTGAATGAATACTTTCTGGATACACAAAGACCATTATGAGTGATTATCTCTAGGGAGTGGGATAGAAATGGGTAGGGTTCACAGGACACTTTACTCATTATTTTAGACTTTTACTATGTCTATACAACACTTTCATAATAAAAATTAGTTAAAAAAAACTTTTCAAGAAACAATAATAGATGAGTCTATTAAAATATTTAAAAGTACAAGGAACAATATACTTAAGAAGATCTTTTTCTAGGTTCAGTTACAAAAAATCTGGAATATGAAGAGGTTCAAAACAGGCCTCCCCAAGATGCACCATTTTGGCATGTGAATCATTCTGAGCTGAAGGCAACAGAGACCCTGACAGCTCACAAGAAACTTTTACCTCTCCCTTAATTTAAATTTGGGGCCTGGCCCAAGTGAAGAGTTATTACCAGAGAAAACTTTTTATGACCCATCTATAGGGCAGGGCAAACACCTAATTACTGAACATCTGCTCTTCTTATTGTCCTATGAATGACCTTCCTCCCCTCTGAAACCCCAGAGGTGCCTTCCTTACTTCATTCTTAGCTCAGAATGCCATATATACCCATTTTAACTTTCCATCCCTGAACCTCTTATGTATGTGAGGTCTCTGACTTTCTCACGTATGTAGGGTTCCCAGATGTATGCATATAATTAAATTTGATTATTTTCTCTTGTTAATCCATTTTGTGTCAATTCAATTATTAGATCAGTCAGAAAAGTGAAGAAGGATAAAGGGAAATTTCCTCCTCCCCATTAACAGCCACAGTTTAAAAAATAACCATTTATATTTGAAATTAGTATACTTTTCTCAGATACATCTTATACAGAGGGACCAATAAAAACTAATTTAGTGGAAAAAATGATGTAATAACAAAGGAATTATTAATTCAACTTAAACTTCTTAGAACAAGGTAAATTATAAAGCAATCAACCAGCAATCAAACAAAGAAACAAAACAGATAAATAAGTAAGATAATTAAACACATCAGTGAAAAGTCAACACTGGCTTTAAAATTTTATACTGTATACCTACAAATATTTTAATGCAGATGATGACAGTTTTGGTCCATAAATAGAATCTGTTCTGATTCTGCGACTTGCTAGATAATAGCCATGAATCATTCTTTCTGCCTCCAAGCTGAATTCTACATTCAAATCCTTTGCAAAAGCCAGCAGCTAAATTAAAAGTGTGAAAAATTTAAGAGATTCAAACTTTGTTATAGAATCTATATTATAAAAATCTAGAGTCACTTTATTATTAAAAGTTGGCCTATTTTATTTATATTAAAATTGATTATCTGAGGCCATCTCAAAGTCATTGAGCATTTTAAATCATAGTCTTAATACCTGTAAGAATATTAAATTTTACCCAAAATCAACCCGTTAGTGCAGACATGTTCCATGAAATATATTGGAATGACTATCAAGTCTTTGCTTACTGTGGAATAAAGGCTCACTTAGAACCTTTCAATGAGAGAAAGACTTCCCTCAGAATCTCATTTCCCTTTGAATAAATAGCTTTAATTCTTTGACAGTTTATTTCTTCATAACTTTCTCTCATTGGCCCTAGAGCTTATTCTCCTTACCTCCCTTTCTTCCTTTAAAAAACTCAACTAAACACCAGCAACGTGGTAGGCACTGTGTTAACTACTGTGAATGTGGGCCTAAGAGATTCAGTAAGATTTGGGTAGAGAATAAGCCTTCAACATAATGATTATCACTGTTTTCTCTGAGTTTTGTGCTTTTTTTTTTCTGAATGATTTCTTCCTTAAGTTCTTATTCAATGACATAATTTCCAAGCTTTTTACCATTCTGCTTCTAAAGCTCATAGAGCCAAAATGAAAAATTGATTATAATAGGTTGCTATTAACAATAATATTTATATTTTAAAAATTACTTAAGGGATTTGGATTTGTCCTAGGCTAGATATGTGCTGTCTTCTTTATTCTCCTTATACTTTACAGTTCCCTCTGGGCCTACTACTAATTCCACCAGTAACCCTGTCTAGTTTTTACCATATGGAGGCACAGTGAAGTGCCACCTATAACCTCCTTCAGGAAAAGACTGTTGCCCAGCTACTGGGAGTGCTGTCAGCACTGGCCTCCAATTGCTGTCAACTTCTTCAGGGATTGCCGCAGGACAGCCCATAACAAACCACTGATTGAGGTGGAAGTGAGGAGTATGTTATAAAGCCCCTCTATTTCTATCCAAAGCAGGAAAACTCTGATGCATCTCTTAGCTCCAGAGCTCACTGTGTGGCCTGCAAAGGTTATTCTTGAGCCTACATCACAGCTTGACTCCGTCCTCTGTCCAATTCTTCTCCCTTCTCCCTTTTACAGGGATTGACAGAAAAACACTCCTGAACAAGCAATAACACAGTAAACTCCATCTCATTATACTTCTTGGAGAGCCAAGGCTGTAACATATTCCATCCAATCAGTTTTCTGTGACAGATATATTTATCTTTTAGAGATATAATTTTCACTGTTACACTAGCATAGTAAAGTCCACAAATCTTCTCTTCGGTCTGACAAATCAACTATAACCTCTTTTGCCTGAGCTTCAAGGCTTATTGTAAATTTTCCAACTCCTAATCCTGATAACTCCATAATGTAATTTTTGTACCAGTCAGGTAAGTCTTCTCGTCATTTTCCATGTATACTCATTTCTACTTTTATGCCTATTTTTGCTCTTATTTTTATTTCTGTTTAGCATGTATATCCTTCCTGTCATCTAAATCTGACCTTTCCTTAAGGCCCTAAAGTCTTACTTCATCTATGAAATCTTCCCAACTCTTGCATTCTACTTGATATCTTCTTTTTTTAAAATTAAGTTCATCTTAATTTTTCTTTTTGAATCTTAAAATACTTACAGTCAGCACCACCCAGTTTAGCACTTAAATTGTTCCTTGTATCATGTATCTTGTTTTTAATCTCAATTAAATGATAAACTAGAAGAAAATTTGTTTCTGTCAGATTATAAAAGAATAAAAATAGGTTCATATAAAGTATTCAGTAAATACCTGACTAATTAATAAATCCAAGGATTTGTATTTGTTTTTCTTGGAAAAACTGGGTCAAAATTTCTCTAAGTCATTAGTGTACCTACATATTTATTATGTTAATTCCTAGAGACAAACTACTTTTTTCTTATATACTAAAACAAAAAAACCTTATCATATTATCAATAATGTTCTTTTTCTGTTCTAATCTATGTGAACAAACAATGGTTATAATTCATTTTTCAATGTGCCTCACCTTTCAACCTTTTACCCATGCAATATGCCTACAATGAAGGCAAGTATGAAAAAAAATTAATGATCTACGGATTTCTACTTCCCAATATTCCCTGCCTTTTACCTATCCTATCCAGATAATTTAACTCAAGTGTGGACAGATTTCTGAATAATTAATACTCAAAGGGCTTCACATGTAAATACTTGAGCACCTTTAATAACTATGAAAATCATTACTAAATTTATATCATTTACTCTTGGGTTCTCTAAACATGTCACATGTTTAATGTCAGGACATTAAAAGCAGTTAGTGTGTCATGATAGATATTCCCTAAAGTCAGAATGCAGAATGTATTCATATAAAAGAAATCCCTTTGGATAGTTTATAAAATGTAAATTAACTCTAAGTCTATACAGCTTCTCATCATAATTTCTATAGAAATATTTTGGTTTTCTTTTCATTGAAATTCTCTAAGCTATGGTGATTTGGACAGTTGTGCAAAAAATAAGCTCAAAATTTTACTATCTATATCCTTAGACAGGTTTTTATTTAATTATAATTCTAAATATTTTCTATACAATGTCCTTAAAATATTTAAAAGCTAGAAGCAAGTTGGAATAAAAGAATCTTAAATAAATGGAATGCTCAAAGAGAGTTCTATTTAAATTGAGAAATATTAGCATAAGTATTCTTAGTAATCATTTTTTCTCTTTACCATTTCAAAATCTTCAGTCGTGAACTGTTTAGAAGCTACATAAAGTAGCCCTTCCGGATCAATGGCTTTCTTTAAAGTATGTTGCACAGTAGAAAGAAAGGGGTGGCAAGGAGATGATTCATTACAGTTAATCAATAACCCAAATGCCTCTTCAAGATTAGCTGGAATCAAACTGCAATCCTACATCAAACAAAAATATAAAAGGCAAACATCAAACTCTGGTATTTTTACAAACACTTTGGAAATAACTATAAATTAAATTATTCATATATTAATATTATAATATTTGGTTATATTAAATTATACACCTATAATTCTAATTGTTTATTATTATTATTACTTAAAGCAATTCCTGAATAGCATGGAACTTTGTGGTGACCAATTTTTAAAAAATGCTCTTTATTAAAAACTTTCTTATATAATATTCATTAAAACCTCCTCTACTACCTATTCAAATAATAATTTCTAAGGAGCAGACATTTGCTTTGCATGACTAAAAAAAACCAAAAAATTTCAAACTGTCATTATTAGGTTCTAGAACCCAATTAAGTATAGAAATGGGTTAATAAAAAACGTTTAAAACAACAAAAACATTAAGATTAAAATCTGTGGCTAAATTCCCTGAACAACTTTCTACCAGTAAAATATACATATACCTTACCATCTGACCAATTAGAGTGTCAGTTTTCTGTGTATTTCTTCTTGATGATGAATCCAAATCAACAAAAGACCAAAAACTGCACTGAACTGGAAATGTCATCTGTTGATCAATATCATCCCCAAACTTCTTTCCTGAAATGTACACTGTGATGCTTCTGCTTTCCATAACTGAGTCAAAAAGACATTACTCATTTGTTATTTAAGTTTATTTTGGTCTATATATCTACAAATCAATAACATATATTAGTATACAGAATTTTCCTGTCTAAAATTTCGATGATAAAGACACAAGTATATATGATTGTTTTGCAAGCTATGAATGGCTAAATTGGAGGATCTGCCACAAAAAGAACAAGGCAAGAAAAATATTAGAATGTTTACATGTCCCATAACTTCATGAAAACCAGCAGTCCAAAGCACGTAGCCAGAATTGTGGTCAGTGTCTGGGTGGAATAGACAGAGGGTTAGGAGGTTGGTTGTGAAGCATAGGCTTACAAGGGAGGCTAAAATTCAGCATTGTTCTTTACGTGGAAAAAAATAATAGAAAGCAAACTATCTATGTGGGAGCGAGAGAGGAAACGACTGAGAGAGAATATGAACTATGATGACTAGGAAAAATATTCAATATGTACAGAACCAAACTCATCATTTCTCCTCCTCAAAAGGCTTTGTTCTCAGAGTTAGGGGTATTACCATTAATCTACCTAAAACCCAAACAAAAAATGTGGAAATGTTTATTCTCTTCCTATCCTTCCTTCACTCTTTATAACCATTCAATCTATGAATCCAATCCTATTACTAGGATTCTATCTCCCAAACATTTCTCAAATTAGTCTTCCCTCCATTCACAACAGTCTTTCTTTACATGTTTATCTTTTTCTTGAGTCATAGGGTAAATATATATTTAGCTCTATAGAAACTGCCAGAGCAGTTTGTAAAATGGTGTACTATTTTATATTTTCATCAACAATATATGAGAATTTCAGTTTCTTCACATCCTTGGCAACATTAGTGGTTGTCAATCTTTTAAATTTTTGTTATTCTGGTAGCCTGGGCCATCTACATAATTTGTGAAGGTTACCATAAAGTGAAAATGCAGACTTCTTATTCAAAAATAAATGCAAAACTGCTGCTAAGAGTACTACTATACAAAGCTTTTTCCTTTAAAAATATGTTATTACTTATAAAATGTAATAAGGGTGATATGGAGAAATTAGAACACTCATGCATTACTTGTGAGAATATAAAATGGTGCACCTACTTTGGAAAATTTTGGTGGTTCCTCATCAATATACACATAGAATTACCCTATATCCAGCAATTCCACTTGTAGGTAGTAAAAGGGTCAAAAATAGGGACTCAAATAGATACTTGCATCCAATGTTTATAACAGCATTATCATAACAGCCAGAGGTAGAAACAGCCCAGATGTTCATCAACAGGTGGATAATTTTTAAAAAAGCAGTGTGTGTGTGTGTGTGTGTGTGTGTGTGTGTGTGTGTGTGTGTGTAATAGACTATTATTCAGCTGTAAAAAGAAATGAGATTCTATGAACGAGCTAATTCATAGAGAAAGGAGAATACAGGTTTCTCCAGGGGCTGGAGGTAGCAGGGAAGAGGGAGTTATTGTTTAATGGGTACAGAGTTTCTGTTTCTGTTAGAAATGATGTAAAAGTTCTGGAAACAGATAGTGGCAATGGTTGCACAACACTGTAAATATACTTAATGCCACTGAATTGTACACTTACAAATGATTAAAATGGTAAATCTTGTTATGTATATTTTATCAGAATTTTTTAAAAAAGGAATAAAGTAATAATATATGCTACAATATGGATGAACCTCAAAAACACTATGCTAAGTAAAAGAAGCCAATCACAAAAGACCACATATCTTATGATTCTATTTACAAGAAATGTCCAAAATAGGCAAACCTATAGAGACAGAAAGCAGAATCGGTTTCCAGGGACTGTGAGGTAAGAAGGTTTGGGGGGTGACTGTTAGTGAGTATGAAGTTTCCTTTTGGGGAGATGAATATGTTCTGAAAGTAGACAGAGGTGATGGTTGTACACCTTTGTGAATATTCTAAAAACCAGCAAACTGTACATGTTAAGTGGTGAATTGTATGGTATGTAAACTATGTCTCAATAAAGTTATTACCAAAAAATGTAATAGAATTACCATTCTAAAATTTAAAATACTGGCATGAATTCTATCATTGATTTTGATATTGTGCAATTGCAGTCTTAAATACAAATCCATGAATCAGATATTTAAATATTAATATTTTGTAGAGTGTGTGTGTGTGTATTTTTACAAGAACAGTGGAAATGTTGCACAAAACTATTTTTATTTTACTTTTTGGTATGCACACATTTCACCAATACACTCTACTTTCAGCTTACTGATGAATAAGGAAGACTGAAAGAAAAGAAACTAAGCGTTGTCCTAACTTTCCCTTTCCTCCTATACCATTACTTTCAGTATAAGTGGTTGTTAATACACAGAAGTAACGAGAAAGAAAAGATATGATAGGGTTCCCTGGCTATTTGTGTTTCTTAGAATGCCACTGCCTTCCTTCTATAGTAAAAACAAGTCTGGTTTGAATGGAAAGCATGGGCTCTTGGGCCTATTCGGTCCCCCTGGTACCCAGCTGAAGATGTTTTGATACGCATAATGAGTACTGAATTGCAGTGTATTCACAATGCATAGGAGTGTGGCAAGAACCAAAGTGATTATAAATTGTGTTACAGAAGCTACATAGTGATTGCAAATGCTGTATGAAATAAGGGAAGCAACGTATGGTGAACACATGTATGAATGTATCTCCTCTGCTCATGTGCAAGCTCTACTGTCTTACTGGACTTCCTTCTAAAAATTCAAAGATAAAATTATTAAAAGTTTGAAGATGGTGACAATAGAGTATTAACCAAATGCTAGGCTCTTCTAAGGGGAAGAGGGCCTCTGTGCAACTATACTTGTTCTACCTTCATGAAGCAGGTCCTGCTAATACGTGGTTATTGGTATCTCACTGTGATTATTTTCATTTCACTGATATACAACTAATAATATTGAGCATTCTTTCATGTGCTTCTTAGTCATTTTGTATATTTTCCCTTATAAAGTCACTATTCAAGTCTTTTGCCCATTTTTTTAAATTATTGACTTGTAGGAAATGTTTCTATGTTCTAAATATATATCCTATGTCAGATACATGTATTGCAATTATTTTCTATTTATTTGCTTATCTATTCACTTTTAAATGGGTCTTTTTGATGTGTCTAACTTTTTAGTTATAAAAAAGTCCAATTTATCAGTTATTTTCTATTTTCTCTTTATTGCTTTCTGGGTTCTAAGAAATCTTTGCCTACCCTAACTCATAAAGATATTCTCCCATACTGTCCTCTAGAACTTTACAGTTTTCATTTTTACATTTATGTTATGATCTATCTTTAACTATTTTGTATAGTTGAGGTGAGCAGATATTAATTTTTTTTCCATATACATAGCAAGATGTTCCACCATCATTTGTTGAAAACACTTCCCCACTTACTTGCTTTGGTGCTGTGGTCAAAAATCAATGGACCGTGTTAGTGTAGTTCTATTTCTACATTCTCTTGTAGGGAAAGGCAATACACTATGTGCTCTGAGCACTGCTGTACATTCTTGCTGGTATCCTAAGAATGCAAGGTCCTGACTGCATTTTGCCAAGTCCACATTTGTCTCTACCCTCGTAATTATAAATCTGGCCCCACCAGCATTGCCTAATACCAAAACCAGACAGACATTACAAGAAAAGAAAACTACAGACCAATACTCTTGTAACATAGATGCAAATACCCTCAACAAAGTATTAGCAAATCAAGTCAAACAATGTATAAAAGTATGCTGACATCGTAATGGTGAGAAAGTCAAAGATTTCCTGCTAAGATCAGGAATAAGGCAAATATGTTCCTTCTCATTACTGCTTTTCAATATCATATTGTAAGTTCTAGCTAATGCGATAAAACAAGAAAAGGAAATAAATCTGGCCCAAAGTCATGTATTAGTACAACTGACAGCAAAGGCTAATACAGTACATTTGCCCATTAAACTCTTCTGTTTTTATTTATAAGGGTAAAATAAGAAAAGTCATTTAATATAGTTTCTTAATTTCTAAAACAACTATAAGACAATCTTAACTATTACGTAACTTCTTGGCACTGATAAAACTAAAAGTTAAACAGGTGAAAATTAATTTGAAAAAAATATTGTTTACCTGATTGAAGTTGTTCAAGTTTATCTTTTTTGTGTGAAGCCAAGTCCCCTATAAAGCAGATACCACCTTTAGCTAGCAAAGCACTGCCAGCCTGAATACTAACTGCTCCAGTTCCATACTTATTTCTGGATACAGTAGGAAAAATTTCAGCAGAGACTGGATGACGTATACCACGGGGCACAAGGTTTATACTAAAATTCAAAAGCCTAGAAAAAAATAATATTCATTACCATTACTTAATATTTGGTTTTCACAAATCATAATGTGTAACAGCTATACAATCAAATTTGATTTGATTCAATGTTTACTAAGCTCTTGATCCAGGAATAAGAACACACACTAGACTTGGTCTTTAACTTGGAAACCGCACAACCAAGAAACAGAAAGAAACAAAAACTAAAACACAATGTAATAAATACTGAAATAATGTCATGAGTACATCCAAAAGAATATTGTTTCTTTCCGTAAGAAAGTAAAAGCAACAGAGGGGTGGCCTTCCTCTTTTGAAGTAGGCCTTCCTCTTTTTCTGAATTGCTATCTTTTGTTTATTCGAATTTTTGCATTTACACTTGCCAAGAGCCCATCCTTTCTATCTCACTGCCTATGTATCATGGTAACTCTTGATACATCCTTTTACTTTCTAATCTCTTTTCCAATTGCCTTGGCCTCTACATTTCTCAAATTTAAATTTTAAGAAACATAATTATCTTAGCTTAACTTTCA
Organism: Cynopterus sphinx; assembly: GCA_030015415.1. NCBI lineage: Eukaryota > Metazoa > Chordata > Mammalia > Chiroptera > Pteropodidae > Cynopterus > Cynopterus sphinx. Next base: position 45,483,117 of record CM057389.1, on the reverse strand, counting down.
AATCTTTGCCACAGAAATCACAGCTTGCTGGTACAATCAATTGTGATGAGCACACATAGACATTCAATGCAAAAAAGGAAGTAGCAGCATCCCTTAAATGTCAGTAGGTGGATGCTATAAAATGTCTACAGTATGTGCCATTCCCAGGGTGTTTGGGTGTTAGTTTGAAGACATAAAATGGAGTGAGATTTAGAAAGAAACTTGCTGGCCTATGGAGCAGTGGTTCTCAACTCACATTAAAATCATGTGCGAAGTTTTAAAAAATTCCATAGCCAAGCCCTAGCCCAAATCAGGAAAATTAGAATCTCTGGGGGTAGACCATAGTCATACACATAAATTTTAAAATTCTTCCAGGTGATTCTAATGTATGGTCAGGCTGAGAAACTGGTTACATAGAATGGGCCTCAAATTTGGCTACATGTTGGAATTAGTTAAGGATTTTTTTTTTAAATACAGAACAATGTCAGAGTACAAAAATCAATTGTATTTCTATATATTCACAGCAAATATTTGAAAAATAAAAATAATAAAACACTACAATTTTAATAGCATCAAAAATAACACGTAATAGAAATCAACAACAAAACGTGCATGACCTTTACAAACATTGTGGAGAGAAATTAAGGAAGATTTAAAAAAATGGAGATGTATACTACATACAACAACTGGAAGAGCCAACATTGTTAAGACATAAATTTTTCCCCAAATTGATTTGTAAGTTAAATACAAATCAGAATGCTTAAAGGTTTCTTGGGGGAAGGAAGGTCAGGGAGGGAAGGTTGGTATTAACATAATGATTCTAAACTTTATAAGAAAATTAAAAGGACCTAAAATAGTGAAAAAAAAATACTGAAAATAAGGAAAAATGTCATGTCACCAGAATTTAACATTGAACTAAAATAATAAAAAATGTGTGGTATTGGCATAATTATAGACATGTGGGTCAAAAAAAAAAAAAGAGTTCAAATAAATTTATACCTCATTCAATTTTATACCTAGTTTGTACACAGTTCAACTGATTTTTAAATGATGGTATTAAAATAATTCATGGGGGAACAGAAAATCTTTTCAATACTATAAAAAATAAGATAAATACATAGGAAAAACATTAACCTTGACTCCTATGTCAAACCATATACAAAAATTAACTTGTGATAGATAACGAGCTAATGTAAAAGTGAAAACTATCATGCTTTTCAAAGAAAACAAAATATTTATGACATTGGAGTAGGCAAAAATTTTTTAAATAGAACCCATAAAACACCAACATGTAAGAAAACAATAAATTGGATTTCATTAAAACTAAAGTCTGCTCATCAAAAATATCTTTAAGAAAAAAATACAAGTTTCATACTGGGAGAAAAAATTCATACATATGTTACAAAGCGTGTGATATGCATATGTAACAATGGACATGTAACCATAACATTTAAAAGTGAGGAAAGGACTTGAATAGATACTTTATAAAAAATATATGAGCACATGAAAAAGAGCTCAAAATCAGTAGGCATCAGGGAAATGAAAATTAGAACCATGGTGAGATACCATTTCATTAACACTAGAATGGCTAAATTGAGAAAGACTGACAACACCAAATGTTGGTGAGGACAGAAACAACAGGAATCTTACCTTGATAGGAATTTAAAATGGTAAAACCACTTTGGAAAAATGACAGTTTTCTATCAAGTTAAACATATATCTACATTATAACAGCAATTCCACTCCTAAGTATCCAAGATAATGAAAACACATGTCCACAAAAAGACTTGTATAAGGTTGTTTATAATATGAAAACATGCAAAACCAAAATCTTCATCATTAGGAGACTGGATAAGCAAATTCTGGTATATTCATATAATAGAATACTACTCATTAATAAAAACAATGAATTACTGATACACACAACTGGGTCAATCTCAAAAAACATGAAAAACATGTTAAGTAAAAGAGACTCAAAAGAGTATGTACTGTGTGATTCTATTTATATGGAGTTGAAGGAAAGGAAAATTAATCTATGGTAACATAAATCACCTGTGGAGATAATAACTGGAAGAGGGAATGAAAGAACTTTCTGAAGAGATGGAAATGTTCTTTATCTTATCATGATGATGGCTATAGGAGTGTATGCATTTGTTAAAACTCATCAAATTGTATACTTAAGATCTGATTATTTCATTACATATAAATTTTACCTAAAACAAAATAAAACAAAAAACAAGTCTCTTATAAGTCTCAAATACCATAGGAAAAGTCAAAGGTTTATGACAAACAGGAAAACAGACGACAAAGGCCTTAACTTATGAAGTATCATAAATCAATGATAAACAATAGAAAAGTGAACAATGGTCAAGGAGTTTTATAAAAAAATAGACATGTTTTAACAAGCTGTAAATGATGCTAAAACTTATTTCAATTAAAGAAACACAATTTAAATTAAAATACCATTTTTCCCCACTCAGATGGAAAATTTTAGTTTGATAATACCTAGTGTTGGTGAGGCTGTGAAGAAACATTGTCATGCTCAAATGGAAAGTTAAATTGGTGCAATCTGTTGCAGTTAGCATCATATTTACATTGCAATTTAATTTTAGCAAAATATCATCTGTCCAAATAAGTCATAATTAATTTGAATTTCATTTTAATTTTAAATTCATTGTATAAATTTGTTTTGTTTGACAATTACATACAAGATATTAATATAAGAAGCATATTCCTAGCTTTTTTTTGAGCATTAGAGTAACTTTTCAAAAGGGGTACTTTTTAGTGAGAAGCCCCAAAGTAGTGAGTAGAGGCTTATTCCAAGTTTAGGGTGATACCCCCAAAATAGTAACTTTGGCACTTTTGACAGCCTTATTTGGGTGCAGTGAGTCGACATTTTTGAATGGAATCTTAAAGAAAAATAATAAAAATGGCTTATTTGTTCTTAGAGGGGAGAGTATTTTAAAATGAAAATAAAGCACAAAAGCGAACACTAAGCTGGGAGATAGAGTAAAAGGACACTTTTGAAAGATTCATTTATTTTTAAAGCTGTGAGTGGAGAAATGGGTTGAACTCTGAATGATTATTCTCAAAATAGTGAAAGCAAATATCCCATTTTATCAGTAAAAGTTTAGATACTCATACTATGCAGATAAATTCTAAATGTTTGTCTTGTCATAATACTCATGGAAAGAATTTATGCAAATCTATGACCAATTTATAATTTGAAAAAATTTATGTCACATATTTTACCTGTCTACAAGTAGAGTATCACTTGTTAAAATTAAAATATCCAGGGAATCTTCTAGTTCCTTGTTTTGGACACTTGTCTGTACTAGACTCATCAGCAAACAGAGCTTGAGCAAATTGTAAGTCCCAGGAGGAACAATCTGTGATGCAAAGATATTGGCAAGTATCGCTGTAAACTTCCAGCATGAGCTGGAAGTCAAAGAGAGGAGACACCTGAAACTGTCGCTAATCCCCGAAGGAACTGAAAGTAAACATTAACACATATGTTAAGAAGTGTTTCAAAACAAGAAAATGACAATATAGATGTCTAATTCCATTTCTCTAAAATATTATCAGATTGTAATTCTTTTAATGATGCCATATTCAAATTCTTATCAGGATATTAAATTATGATTGGAAATCACTCTGATCTATCACTTCTATCCGAAGGAATGTAATAAAAGGAAGCAGTCACCCCATATGTCCACAAAGATTGGCTACGGTTGGCAAGTAAATCTCTCATTCTTCTCTTTTTAAGACATATGTGAGCAAAGCCATATCACAGGGCTCCTGGTATTGTAGTGCTTGCTTCTGTATTTCTATGTTTGGAATAATATCACCTTCAGTGAGGGCTAAAAAGAAGAATGCGAACCATTTGAATGTTGCTGTTAAAAGGGAAGATTTATACTCTCGTACTTTGAAAATACTCTACTTGTACTATACTATAATATTCTCGATCTCCACTCCCTTACTCAGTCTAACTCTTGAAAGGGATGAGTGATTTAATCCAACTGGTCAATTTGAGAGTAATAGCTGTATATGTCCTTTTCTCCTTCTTCTTGGGCTGCCCTCATACAGAAATGATTTTTTTCTACTCATCCATGCTCATGAACCAAAGGGAGCCTAACTCAGTGTAGCTCATACCACATTTGGGATGGTTAAATCTGCCTAATTCTGGAGTTCAGGATGAGAAAGCACACTTTTCTACCTATATATAAGTCATATTCTACTACCAAATCAAGATATCTTCAAATACTTCACAGTAGAAAATATTTAAAAAATCACTAAAATGTCTATTGTCCATTAGCGCTTTCCTTCTTCAACATTCTTATTCTTTTAAGAAGCTTTCTCTCCAAAACAGGCAGAGGTATCTAGAATACACTTGCATCTAAATTCAACCTGGGTCTCTATTATTGCAGATGGTTATCTAGGAATTCTAAAAAAATCCAACTCTATGCATTTGTGTGCCAAGTTAAAAGAGTAGGTCTGCTCTCCACTTTTGTTTACTTAATAATTATGTTGGAGTTGTTAAAGAAACTATCAGTAACAAAGATGATATTTTGGGCTCCATCTACCTTTCTCTTGATTTGTTCAGAACTCAGATGAGGAAAAGAATGTTATTTCATTAGGCTCTTTCTCAGATCACAAGCTAAGATTTAGTGAAGGCTAGAAAATAAAGGTTAGGTAGGATAGAAAAGCCTTTTGACTAATCTCTAACTCTTGGCATCCTGAAACATTTTTCTCATTGCTAATTACAAAAAAAAAAAAAAAAAAGAATTAAAATAAGGTTTATCAAAAAGAAGAGAGTCCTTCCTGTGGCCAAGGTTACACATTATCCCATTTTATTTCTTCAGTGTTTATTCTGTGAAATTGTCTTATTAGTTTATAGGTTTACTGCCTATGATACAATTTAAGAGTAGCAACTCTAATTGTTCTGATCACAACTGTATTCCTAGTGCTTAGAACAGTGCCCAGCACACAGGAAGCCAATACTTATTTCTTGAAAAAGTGAATTCAAACTTAAATATTTGTTAATATATGATACTATCATTTTCCTTACCTTTTGGGTTGCAAAAAGTGATGCTATTTGTCTCTATACAGACAGATGTTTGTGAAGTTTTCACACAGGTTGGAATTCCAATAATTTTATACTCATTTCCTATATTCATTTTATTCACTAATTCATCTAAAATTATTAAACATAAAAGAAAATGTGTTCAGTAAAAGAAACTTGTACGTGATCATATGGTTCAAAGATCTAGAACTAATAATAATTCAGTAGTTGAATAGCTGTAAAAGATTTACTTTTGTTTAGTGGCACTAATAATGTAAATTGAGGCAATTTTATTGCTGATAAATTTTGATAACTATAAGCAATGATGAATTAATTTCAAGAAGCCTGTGACATAGCAACTAGTTTCCTACAGTATAGTCAAAAGGAAAAATGAGATTATTCTATTTAAGATGAAGTATCTTTGTATTAAATGACAAGAAATGTTAATAAAAATGACCTTATAGGTAATACTTTTATTTGGGAAATAATTTTAAAAAGTATTATCACTGTCTACCATATAGCCAAAGTACTTTTATATGGTAAGTACCAGAAGTGAAATTCATAGCTAAGTCTGCCTATCACCAAAGTCTACTCTCCTGTACTATACTAGGTTCCTCTCTCACACTTACAGATTAAATAAGCTTTTGCACAAGTTCAAAATTTATTTTTAAAAAATGCACTAGAAGTCTTGATCCTCCGCTACACAGTTAGAAGTTGGGTGGTTGTAGAACTATGAAAGGCTTACAAAGAGGAACATAGATTAACTTCTCTGTGAAGATCAAACAGTTCTCTCTCTTACTTGCCAATCTATCATCCATCCATCCATCCATCCATCCATCCATCCATCCATCCATCCATCCATCATCCATCCATCCATCCATCCATCCAATCTATTTTAGCTCCAGGGAACATACCGGTGTACCCTGTAAACCTGGAAGGAAAGAATCAGACTCAGAATTGAGGAAATAAAAACTCTAAACCAACCAGCCAACCAAATGATAACACTAACAAAAACAAGTAAATGATACAGAATAAATTATAAGAAGAAAATAAAAATGAATAGTTTTTCAACTGTGTCCTGGAATCTCAGAGTTTGGTGGGTGTGTCCTGAGGTGAAGGAGAGGTAAGGAGGAAGGCAAGGAGGCTGGGAAGTCTGGGTAGCTCTTTTGATGTCAACCCCCAAAAGCCTGCTTTTATTCATTTAATTTTTAAAAATGTGAGTTCTGTATAAGTTTATTTGAAGAAAGGGTTTTATTCTAAAATATAAGTTGGATAGCCACTTATATTTCTGCATTGTAATGTATGGTTTGTATATAGTACATAATAGAAATAGTTAAAAGCATATATTTTGAAAATGGAATGCCTGAGTTTGTGCCACATACTAGCTGTCCAATCTCTGACAAGTTACTTAACTTCTCTGCACCTCAGTTCCCACATTTTAAAATGATAACAAAACCTATTTGATAGGGTTACTGTGACTAAATGAGTTAATATATGTAAGAGTGCCTGGCACATAGCAATGGCTAAATAAAAATTATCTATTGTCATCTGGGCTTATATGCCTGCCTCATTCTTGACAGGCCATGGTGAAGGGTTTTTCTTTGAGTCTCTACTTTCTTAACTCTTGAGTTTCCTATACCTAGTTGACATCCAAGATCCTTCTTTCTGAGCAGTTTAATTCCACTAATTTTAGCCCAAGAAAAGAAGATGAGCCCCATCCTAATTTTCACAGTTCTGACATCTCAGAGAAGACTCACCTCTTCCCTGGGTGATTGATACTAACAATAATTTCCTCCTTCATGGCAGACTCTGTCTACTCACAGGCCTTTACCCACACAGTTCTCAACAATTTATCATATATCAATGTTCATTCATTTATTTAACAAATATTTATTGAGTTTTTACTATGTGCAGTAAAAAGCCCAAGTTCTTACCCTCAAGAAACTTACATTCTAAAATAATAACCCCAATACTTACATAAGACACACACACAGATTAATGGGAGAGCATTATCATAAATAATTGTGATGCCGAGACATAGCACAGTGCTTGATGCTTAATAGTGGGTCCTAATAGCTTTTTAAATGAATGTTGTATGACTAAATGAATACTTGCTACATTAGTTAAACATGACTCTTTAAAACAATTAAGAATACAAAAATATATGATTCTTAAGCTATAGAAGTCCCCCCTTATCTGTGCAGGATACATTCTAAGACCTTCAGTGGATGCCTAAAAGTGCAGATAGTACCAAATCCTATATTATAAAAATTACAACAATGTACTGTAATAAAAGTTATGTGAGTGCAGCATTAAGTAAAATGAGAGTTACCTGAACCCAAGCACTTTGATATCCCTATAGTCGATCTGGTAACCGAGGCAGCTACTAAGTGACTAACAGGCAGGACACAGCAAGACTACATGAAATGCCATCATGCCAGAACAGTGCACAACTTAAAACTTTGGAATTGTTTATTTCTGGAATATTCCATTTAATATTTTCAGACCACAGTTTATCATGAGTAACCAAAACCATGGGAAGTGAAACCATGGAAAAGGGGGCACTGCTGTACAGAAGTACAATTTATAACAAAAAAGTCAACTACTTTTTATATTTTATAGCGATTAGTTCAAAAAACAGAGCCTACCTCGTAGGAAAATTGTAAGAGATTGAAACCTAAATGGCTTGTTAGAATATCCTTGAAAAGCATGAAGTGCCTTTGCAGGAATTATTTCAATTATCTGTTTATCTTAAGGCAAAAAGCAAAAAAAAAAAAAAAAGTTATTAGAATATACATTCAACTTAATTCCCACAATATCAGACACTATTTAAAAAACTGTAATTACAAAATGTAAATGCATTTTTACCACCAAGTACTCTAAATTTTCTGTCTTCCTGAAGTGAAGATGAACACAGATTACATAAAAAGTCATTTCTTATTGTTGCTGATTCTGTAGCACCAGGCACATGCACTCTTACATACTGAAATCCTGAAAGAAAACAAAGATAAGCTAAATTTGCCTTTAGATTTAGCTATCCATTTTCAATCCATAAAATTAATCTAATTCAAAGTACAAGTAATTCAATTTTATGTGTGGGTTCAGAGCAGTTCAATTAGCAACTTATTCCATGGCTATTTCTTTTTTTTTTTTTTTTGCTAACAAAAATAATTTTTATATTAAAAGGAGCAAAACAACTGCATCAAACATTATATTTATTATACACTAATTGTCAACAGTATGCCATGGTGAATAAAAAGGTAAAGACAGACCTTGAGCATAATCAAATACAGCTCTCTCTCTCATTCTTCTCATAAAAAATTAAAAAATCACTGTGCCATGGCTATTTCTTGCCAAACACTGTGCCGAGACACTGGTGATATAGATACTTAAACACACAATTTCAATGGCAGAGAGGAGAAACAGATAATTCCAATATGCAGTATTCACTTGCGGAGTGCTCAGAAGGAAGAGTGGAGGGAAATCCAATCTGATGAGAGGTAGGATGAAAGGAAAGAAGTCCTGGAGGAGGACTGAACTGAAGTTATGCCAAAGGGTTGTGAGAGGATGTTATATGGAGTGGGAACAGCATGAACAAACACTCAAGAAACAATGTGAAAAGAACAAGCACTTCAGCAATACAAGAGCACCTGTTAAATTGGTGGGAGAGGAGGAGAAAAAATGCATTTCAACATTATGGAAAGTAAATATAAACATTGGGAGACATCAAATTTTCTTCCATTCTTTCTATGCTGTATATATTTTATAACTAATTGTAAACGTGATCTAGGATTAAACAATAAATGGTTTAATGTTTTGATTTTACATTTTAATATTTACCTTTTGAAAGAGGGCATGCTTCATCTGAACAAAGAAATCTTGCTCCTTGTGTATACTTGGTTACAGTTGTCATTGCAATCACAATTCCTTGCATCATATAAAATCTTTGAGATGTATAATCAAGTGGAAACTCACAAAACTCAAGACTATAACTTGGCAGAGGAGGTAAATGTGTTAACTTCAGCACTATATTAATCTAATAAGAACATAAAAATGGTATTAATAAAAACAGATCCAATTGGACTTGCATCACAATATGTAAGTATATTTGTGGGGTAAATCAAGTAAGTGATTTTCTAGTGTTAAGAACAAAAATTTTAAGCATAAGAGAAATGATATTTAAAAATAAAATTAAATATGTAAAACCCTTATCATCATCTTGCATCTTAATTGAAATATCACTATAAACTCATAATTTTTCCTTAAAAAGACATTTCCTGCCAAACCCACTGAAAAGACTTATAAAATAATAACAATCCAATACCAATGAATGCTTCTACTGCCCTGTGATCTCTAAATGTAATTTTTCACTAAAAAGAAACAGAGCTCCTCAGGGGAAATGACTGACTACAGGTCTGGGGCAGAAAAGATACCAGATAAACCTGGTGCATCTCCTTGTGCCAGAAACCAGGGGAGTATTCAAAACTAATGGGCAGTGTCAAAAGGAGACAGGAGCAAATTTTAGGGGACTCTCAGTGAGCTTAGGCATGATAATATAAGAATCAAAAAGAATGACAAAGGTTCATTGAAATATATCAGATATATTTAAAAATTCATGAGTTCTTTATAATTAAAAAAAATGAAAAACTAAAAACCAAAAAAAGTATTGGTTATCACTGAAGGCTGCTAGATTTCAACTCATTACTCTCTAAAAATTAATAAATGGAAATAATCAAACATTTATTCTGCCTTTCCTGTATAAATTGTTTCTTAGGGTAACCAGGTAGTTGATGAAAGAAGACTTCTCTTATAGAATAATTTCAGGTTAAGAAATTCAGAATGATAAAATTAGAAAAATCACAATTTTGCAACTCCTAATGAAACAATGTATTCTAGGAAATGATTATCAATAGCTGAAAGAAACATAAAGTGCAAGTTGATGGGAGACTGCATACTGGAAGGGATCCAGCTGACATCACCCAAACCCAGTGATCAATTGTGGCATTCCTAAATTGAGACAAAAGAAAGTATAGTTCTCCTAATGAAATGCAATATGAAATACATGAAATGAACTATGATGTACTGCTGTCAAAATAAGTTGAATCTGAGTTTAAGGAAGTCTTTAGAGCCAACTTCTATTTTTCAGAAATGTGGGGTATAGAACGATAAGTAAAATACCACAAGAACATAATCAGACAAATGCAGATTATGAGACATTTTATGACTATTTAACTAGTTTCTTCAAAAACCTGGTGGTATAAAAAAGGGGAGAATATGGCTCTAGGTTAAAAGAGACTTAGTGAGATGTAAGAACTAATTATAATATGTAGACCTTGTTTTGATCCTGATTTGAACAAATCAACTGTGAGAAATTCTTGAACAAATCAACTGTGAGAAATTTACCGTTTGGGTAAATTTAAAAGTGGACTGGATATTATAACAATACCAAAAAATTACTGTTATCTTTATAAGGAGTGATAATGGCATTGTGATTATGTAAAAAACTATGTCTACAAGTTTTAAAGATTGATACTGAAGTATGTAAGGGTGAAGTAACAAACTATCTAGGATTTGCTTCTAAATATTTCAACAAAATTGATGATGCATGTAAAGCAAAATACTATAAACTATTAAATCTGAGTGGTACATGGAAGTTCATTATATTATTCTCTTTATTTTGGGGTCTGTTTGAAATGTTTTATTATTGAACTGTTTAATGTTATAAGTGATAATAAAGGAAGTAAAGATGCTGATGTAAGATATTCCATTGAACTTTGAAAAAATGTAATCTTTTTAAATAAACAAAGAATATAAAAATATTTATAAGTCATCTGAAAAATATTGTACCCTAGTTTTATTCGTTAAATTTAGCAAAAACTTACCTGAGTTTCAGTCTGTAATTGTCCAATTAATGACAGAGTCTTAACGGCAATAAAACACACCTGTGATTTCAAACAAACAAAGTTACCAAAAATTTCATGCAGCATAAACTTATTTTTCTTTAACTTACTGATTGAAAAACTTGAGAAGCTTCTAAAGGCTGGTGTAAAATGTGATTTCCAAGTTCGGCATCTAATTCAACAACATCAGAAGGATTTATTAAAATATTGAATCGATAGACAGCATAACTTTGTTTCGAATCTGTAAAAACACACAAATATAAAAATGAGGACAGTTATATATAGAAATTAATTTTGAAGTTTCTAAAATAAAATCACCTTTGCTGAACATACCATTGTAGTACTTGCAATCAACTATAAACTTCTGGAGCCCTCCACTTTTGTCAAGATAAATAAGGGCTGCCTCTTTCATTTTTAGAGTTGACATTTTCTCCTAGTTAATGATCCTCCTCTATTACTAACTGGTTAAATCACAAATGCTGGTGAAAAAGTTCAAATGATGAAACTCCTAGAAAAGATGAGAACATCTAGAAATAAAATAAATAAAAACTTACATTTGAAGGTCTCTAATGAACTTCACACACTATGAAATTTAAAACTGAGAGTGAAATAAAGTAAAATTCCCAGCTTTAAGAAATTCCTACCCAAAGGGAAACAAAACTTTGTTTTCTTTTGATAAATAATATTTTTATCAATACTAGGTAATGAGATTTTCTACAAATTACAAATTTAAGAACAGGAGCCTCAAATGTCCCTTACAGATTAGGTATTAAAAAAAAAAAAAAAAGTAATGCTTGAAATAAATATTGGATAATGAAGTCCCCTTGCAGGCATTCTTTAAAAAGCAGTAAAAGTTGTTTTATAAATTCAATCTAGGTAACAAAGTGTAGTTAACCTTAGAAATCCGAGAACTTGATTCTAAACCCAGCATTTCCTATGGGGAAATCACCTGACCTCTCTTGGTTCAGTATCTTCATCCGTAGAAAATGAAGGAGTTGTGTTAGATGAGGCTCTGGCTTTAGTCTTCTATCAATGACCAACATAAAACATTAAACCATTGTAATGAGTGAAGAGTAGAATACGTAAAATTCATTTAAAGACAATAAACACTAACTGGAAACAATATATGCCAATAATTGTATTAGATGCTAGGGATAATATGATTAAGATTGGATCCTGCCTTCAAGGAGCTGCCAATGAATAAATGTCTGTCACTTTTATTCATTATCGAATATTTATTGAGCATTTACAATTTACTGGGGACCAGACTGTCCTAGGCACTGAAGATACATGAGTAAAATATGGTCTCAGAAAAAGTACAAGTGAGGAATGAGATATGTAAAATATTACAGTTTGCGTGCTATAAACGAAATATTAATGTACTGTTTAGCATGTAACATATGAAATAGCTCACAAAACTTGGGGTCATCCTTGTATAGGGGTTTTAATTTTTTCTATTTTGGATATTTGGAGGGGTCATCGAGAAGCAATGAAAATCTACTTAAGGGTGACATTTGATAGATAACTAAGATTTCACTAATTGAAGGAGAGGTGAAGAGTGGAGCCAGTGTTCCAAAGACCTACACTATTGAATCCATCTCTCTACACTTGGATGGAGTTCAGGCCGCTTTCCAAAAAAAAAAAAAAAAAAAAGTAATTGACTGTTCCTTTTCACTAGTATCTAGCAGGGAAACTTGTTTATTCCTCTGTGGCCGTAAGTCCGTATAATAACCTCAGAGTGTATTTTATGTTCAGGACGTTACATCTGTTCTTCATTAGGAAGAACACAGGTTTCTGGGACTGAATGAAGGCGGGGTATTGATAACGAAACGAAGAGGAGGCATCATCAGTCTTTGAGCTAGGGAGCAGTACAGTCAGATTATTTTGGAAACTGATGCCTTCCGCTAGTGTGGAACATGGACACAGAGGAAGTCAGTAATGTACCCGGCTAGCGAAAGTCCTAAGAGAACGATGGCCCAATCTGGGCTCTGAGAGGGAATGGAGACGATGGGTTCTAGACTTTTTGAAGATTTCAGCCTGTGGGTGTTCCATGTGGGTGTGGGTGGATGTCGATGCACTAATGGAAACATGGAACCCTGGAGAATAGGACAGCGATGGAATTCGCTTGAGACAGTCTGACTTTGACGGGCTCTTGGGACAACACGGTTATAGGCGCTGGGGCGACGTGAACCGGGCCTGGAGCTGAGAGAACTTTTAAAAACTTTTAAAAAGCCAGAGAGAACGCACTGGGTACCAATCAGCTGTGTACAGCGGCCGTCCTGGGCGTGGGTGCATCCTCAAGAAGGGAAAAGTGGAGGGAAAGACACGAAAGCCGGCGGAAAGCGTCAAATAAGCGAACGCGGATAAGATCCCGCCCGCCTCCCCACGGCCTAGGAACCCGGGCGCCGGGGCGCTCGGGACCGGCGCGGGGCGGGCCTCCGCTGCTCGCCGCGTTGGCAGGAAAACACCTCACAACCGAGGCGGCTGAAGGCGAGGCCGCCTCCCACCCTGGGATCCAGCACCCCGCCCACCCGCAGCTCCACCTCCGCCACCGCGGATCCGCCCGGGAGCGCGTCCCACCCCCGCCGGCACCCACCGAGCTCCCGCAGCCGCGCGCCACCGCGCGCCCGCACCCGGGAGGCCTCGCACGCACGCACGCACGCGCGCGGCGTCAGACCGTTGGGGTGTGAGGGCTGCCGGGAGCCGCGAGGGCTGCCGGGAGCCGCGCCCCCCGGTCACCAGGCAACCGGGCGCCCCTCCCACCTGAATCATTCCTACTCCCTCCCTGCAGAGCACAGCAGGGAAAAAGAAACCTTTGGTTTTCCTTGTCACAGGACAGCGGTGCCCCTGTTTGTTCAGAAGCTCACTAAAAATTTTCCTGGTGGGAATGCAAAATGGTGTACTCACTTTGGAAAACCTTCCAAGACTACCCTAAAGGTTATTATATATGACCCAACAATCACAAGCTACATATTTATACATTGTATACATAGACGTGAGAATTTGAAACATGTTGACACAAAAATTTACACATGAATGTTCATAGTATTATTAATAATAGCCAAAAGTAGAAACAACTGATGAATAAAACGTGGTATATCCATCCAATGGAATGTCATTTGGTCATAACGAGGAATAAGGTACTAATAATACATGTTACAACATGGGTGAACATTAACACTACCTTGAAAACATTACACAAAGGGAAAAAAGCCAGACACAAAGGGCCAAATATTGTTATGACTCTTTATATGAAATGTCCATAATAGGAAACTCTGTACAGAAAGTAGTTTTCCTCATATCGATCTTGTACATGATTTGATTTCTACCTAAGTATTTACTTGGGGAGAGTGGTTGCTAATGTAAATGGTATAATTTCTAATTTCAATTTTTACTTGTTTGTTGCTGGTAAGAAAGGAAAAGACTTTTGTGTATATTAACCTTGTATCATGCAACTATGCTATAATCACTTATTGGTTCCAGAAACTTAAAAATTCTAATCAATTTTTAACATAGATATTCACGTCATTTGCAAACAAGGAGAGTTTACTTGCTTTTGATATCTAATTGAAGCATATCACTAAGGGATAGCTTACTAAAGCAAGTGTTAAGTGTTCAATGTCAATGTATCATTAACAAAGTTATAATTGTTGCATTATTATTGACAAAGCATAAGAGAAAAATTCAACACTGCAAGGCTATATTAACTACTATCTGGAAAGAATTGAAAAACATCCAATACACTGAGATCAAATGTGACAATTTCAAAGAATCTGTTTTCTGTATATAAGCCACCTGGATTCCATAACTAATAAAACATAAAAATATTTAAATATTAACTTACTGTATACTTTCACACAAAGATTTAACTAACATTGAAGTGGAAATCTCTGCTCCCTAGTAAAAATAATAAAAATGTTAGAAAAAATAAATCTACAGTACATTCTTATAAAAAAAAATTTACAGTAAAAACTTATAAGTTATGTTTGGATGCAAGACTTCTAAAATCAACAGTGTCTGGTTCTTCTGTTAAGTGGGATTATGTAGTGATATAATTCTTCATTTTACATTATTCCCTTAAGATTCATATGATGATTTATCATTTTCAGTGCAATATGTAAAAATAACTTATTTGTAGGATCCTTTGATTGGCTACTTCATTGCTATATCACTCTGAACTTATACTTCTCTTGTTTGTATAATATTGCTTATTCTCTACTATCTTAATTGTGGGTAAATTATTAAAAAGTTACATTTTGAGATGCTATTATTTCTAACGTAATTACCTCTGTAAAGAAATAGGCATAATACAAAGAAATAGTAAAATGAGAAATATTTTTGGGTAGGAGTCCTTTCAAGTACTAAGACATATATTTAAAGGATTACAAATAGGTGACTTTACAATATTGGTAAGATACCAAAAATGCTAAATAGATTATATAAATCTCTACATGGAATTCTTTCAGGGAAAGAGAAACCAATTTCTCTTAATATTAGCTGAGTTAAGGAGGGCAAAAGTGGCAAAGAAAGCCAATTTTTTTTATAGCAATGAATCCTTTTGAACATCTGAACAAAGCAATGTAGCATTCCCTGCCCCAAGTCAATTTCATTTACACAGAAAACTTGGCATATTATTTCAAGGTATTCAAGCCATGCAAAACTCATCTCTGTACAGTTAAGGGCTTCCTATGAACAATCATGTCGGAATATGGAATAATCTAGTAATTTCATGTTCAAATATTTAATGAGAGTTTTACTTTTCTGTCTCACACATATAATTCATTTTGTAAGAACTACTGTAACCACCACCAATTTTAATTTAAAATAATGACAGGCATTAGATGATCACTAATCTTTTGGCTAGTTTTATTATATTATATAAGATTTTTCTTGTAATTAAGAAACATCAGCATTCTATTTTAATTTTATCCTTAAAAATATACAATATTGCACTTTAATTTTTGGCAGTTTAAGGAGTGGCTGTATTAAAAAAATCATACAAGAAACTGTAGTCTTTATTTTGCTTGATAATAAGCAAGAAGCTTTATGTAAAAGCAGAACTTACAGTAGTGCCAAATAAACCAAATATTTACAGTGTCACTATTAAAGTCTTACCTCTGAAGGAAGATTCAGTGTATTGAATGCAAATATTAATCTAACAAAAGCATACTACCATCCCTCCATTCTGCTGAACATTTTTAAGCCAAAGGATATTGGTATGAAATGCTTCTGTGATTTCTTTCTCAAGAGAAAGTACATAGAAAGAATGCTTATTCTTGAAGCATCTAAACTGGGTCACTAAACTCTTTCATGTTTCCTACGAGATTTAAAAGATCTCTAAACAAAAAATGAGAATTCAAAGATAAGCATTTTTTTTTAGTTTTTCTGAAGTTATTCTCTTTTACAATTACAAGTACACGTTAGTTGGCTTTTAGTATGACTTTATGCCATTTTCCTATATATTTTCTGAAATACATAAGATATTGGCTAGGCATGTGCCTGAATTATTTTTAACTTTTGCTACACTGTAGTGAAACTGTATACATTTATATTGACCCAGAATTTGCTATTCTACTTTTTACTTTCCAATTAGGTAAATACAATAGATAGCTCAATATTTTTCACTTATCAACCAATTAGGGAGGCAGTTCTGAATAGCTATTTTCCAAACTAAATACCCAGATTTAGGCCTACTTATAACAGTATATTGAACATTCAAAAGACCAAAAAGAACATAAATAGAATGTATTTATAATATAAATACATGAAACAGAAGCATTCATTTTTGGCACCACCTAAAAAAAATCCAGCAGTACTTTATTACTCTTCAGATCTTTGGAAACACTTAAAATGACTATTAAACTTTTACTTTTACTCTGGAGAAAAAATTCACAAATTTCAATTGGTATTTCCAAAGCATTAGGTTTTCTTTTGTTATTTTTTAATTTGATCTGTAGAAAGACCCATTATTTAATCAACAGCCAATGTGTTAACTACTCTTTTACATTTTAATCCTCCCAAGAACTGATTATGTCAAACAGTGATTTATTATTGACATATATGGTTTCTTCTTAGACAACCATGTACCAATTGCATAGCTCTGATCTGAGAACAAAGGTCAAAGTAGAGAGTTACAAAGGCATTAATATATGTTAACCGAACTGAAATAAACTGTTGAAAAACAGTTTATCTTGAGTAGATGTTAGTGTAAACTTAGAGGGAAAAAACAGTCATTACCAAAAAACTTTTCTTTAAAAATAGGTTAATGCTAAGAACAATAGCTTTTAAAATTTCTGTTTAAAAATAAGCTTAATAAACAAGAATACAAATTTTCATTCAAAACTTAGCTCTTTGAAATGCCCTATTTTCTTGCATACAGCAGAAAATACAGTTTTCAGAGTAAACATTACATGTAAAAATGAGGCACTAGTTTAAACGTATTTGAATATGTTCACACGAACAGTAGTTCCAGTCTCATTCGTAGGCTTATATTTGCTCAATGATTTCCGAATGGCAAACTGTTCACAAAAATAAGTCTTCTGAAGGAGGTGCGTAAGAGAAACCAACGAATGCATCATCGGCCTCCAGTACGCTGGCGTTCACTATAGAATAGTCAGAAGACACACACACTGAATATGGAACTGTTTCTTCTGTAAATGCTGCATCAAAGTTCCTGATATCATCTGGTCCTGCCTAAAATATCAAGAGCACATTATTATTCAATTTAGCTTTTTCCATTAATTTAATCTTTCATTAAAGTCCCTTTATGAATTTGTATATTTATTCCTGGCAAGTTCAGATGTCTTCTTACTTCATCATTGCTTTGAAACATTTTCTGCTTTTCCTTCCCTGATTTTTATTATTCAAACAAGGCCCTTCTAACAGGTAAGGTTCTTGTTGTTGGGTGTGGGGGAGGAGAGCTAAGAGTAAGGAAGGCTGGCATAACCAGAGTCCTTACCAATGCTCATTTGAATCGCAGGACCTGCAACTGACCTCCCTTCTCTCTCTCTCTCTCTACCCATCACATCTAAGTTTAGAAAAGGGGTTCAGGTGGGCTTTCAGGACTGCCTTTCACATTTGAGGTTTCATAAAAAGCCTGCCATCCAGTTTCTTAATTCTGGATAGGTGAAACCTTTTGATGAAGAAATGAAGGGGTTCTAAATAAAATTGTGAAAGGTGACTCTTTTTGTGCTATGAAGGTCACTAGGCATTCAGCTATGACACCTTAGCTCTAGAAGCCTAGGAGACAAGGAATGTGGGAAACGAAGCATGGGGTTTGCTAAAGCTCAAAGACAGTGGTTCTTCATCTTCCTTTACGGATCTGATACAAGCTAATGAACTATCCCCTTCAATGCATTTAAAGATAAAAACTGGGTTACAAATTCAGGTGAGTCTAGCCAGTTCTGCTCTAAGGGGAAGAGAATCCTTAAAACGTTCAAGCTGCCAGGTCTAACTGAGGTGAACGAATAGGGACTCAGAGCAGATATTACAGTAAAAGGATACAGTTAGCCTGGTAGGTCTACAAACAGCAGAGAAGAGCCCAGGGAAACCTAGGATGCTAGTCCTCCCATGTGAGAAATTCTCTTACCAGGGAGGAAAAAGAATGCTAGAAATTATATTTATGTATATTAAAAATGTCATCAAATTCTTTCATATAACCCCAGAAGGCATGGCTTCTGGAATAACAAAGGTTTGAATTCTGGCTGTGAAATCTGTTAGCTATAATTCTTTATATAAACTACTCTAACTCTGTTTGTTTCCTCTCCTATAAAATAAGAATGCTACCAACTACCTGTTTAGGTTGTTGGTTAAAATTTGATGTGTTAATACATAAAATTTCCAGAATCTGACATGTAGCAGGTGCTCGATAAATGATGGTAAATGCTCTTTTACTTGACTTTGTAAATATTTTGAGAAAGCCCTTACGACTCATGGCTAGCACTGACAGGGACAACGCTGGACGGCTCATGTGAAGAGTGAGGATACCTGTCTTCAAGGTACCCTGGCTCAAATTCTAGTTCTGTAACTTTGACTAAATTCTGGGTAAGTTATTTAGCTTCTCTGTGCTTAAGTGACCTCATCTGTATTATGTAGAAAACAACAGTACTATTTCATAAGACTATTGTCAGGGTTAAGTAAAAGGATGTAAGTATTGAGAAGAAAATATATACTTTATCCTACTCTAGCAAATTTTTTGATCTTTGTTAATTTGTTAAGTGAAAAAAGATGACCATTAGGGTTTTATTTTGCATTTCTTCAACTGTCAGTGAGTTTGAACATCTTTTCATATATTAATAAGCCACCTGTATTTTCCTGTAATTGCAATTATTTTGTGTCTTTTGTCCATGTTTCTATTGGTCATTGCTCATTTTTCTCATTGACTTATAAGAACGCTTTATGTGCTAAGGAGATCTTCCCCAATTTGTTATTTGCAGTATTTTTTTCATGCAGATATTTCTAAACTTTATGAAGACAAATTCACCAATTTTTTTTCTCTTATGTCTTCCCAGTTCTGTGTGTTGCTTTAAAACAGTTTAATCAATTAGTGATAGAAGAGCAGGGATCTGAACCTGGAGGGATTTCACTCTGAAGTCAACACTGTTTCCAATTATAATTGTGTTTAGGAGGAGTCCCTAAGTCTTTCATGTGTCCAATGACACACTGAGTTGAGGATAACTAAACTCAGTAGGGCTCTCAACGAAAATAAAATTATTCTTAAAGATCCTAGGTTCTTATTGAAGACTCTAGAAATTAGGGACAGACTGTTCCTAATGGAGTCACTTCTGAAACAGTCATTTCTGGATGAACTACATGAAATAAGTCGATCAAGAAAAAGTATTATGTTTATAGATGTATATCACACCTATTAATACCAGCTATGAGTTATGGATTGAGGTGTACCTTTAAGAAAATCTAAGTAGGTTAAATAATACTCACTGTCCTGAAATGATTTTCTTATCTTAATCTGACTTACTAAAAAAGTTATTTCATGAGTTTCACAGTAATACCAAAAACTTAAAAAAAAAATTCATGTATGATCTTGCAACCCCAAATCAATCTTAGTTTACATTCTCTTCTTGTCTTACCCATTATTTTAACTGCTGTAATCATAAGTCATAAAATTGTAATTACCATAATTTCAATTAATATTACAAGGATTTTTCAAGTATCTGCTCATTTTTATATCACTAGCATCATTTATTTAACACGAATAGACAACAGACCATAAGAGAGCACAGAAAAAATAATGACTTTGGAATCAGGCACACATTTGAATCCTTGCTCTGCTATGTGACAGCTCTGAGTTTCCCTTCATAAAACGAGTATAAAAAGAATAGTATTAGCAGTAATTTGATAGCTTATTTGAGGAATAAATTACATATTGCAATGCATAATAAGTACATATGCTTACAGAGATGAAGCTACCAACAGTAAACATCATCACTGACCTAGTGATGATTATATACTTTTTCCCTATTGTTATACATTATTTCCAAACATTTTCAACATCGTTAATATTGTAAACAGGTCTTTGATGCAGCTTTTCCACTTTAAAATAAAAATTATCTTTAGGTAAAATGTTTCCATCAGTAGATTTAACACATCAAACTAACATGAACATTTTTATAATACTGTTCTACTGTTTTCCAGAAAAGAGGTTTACAATTTATATCACCATTAATGTTTGCCTGTACTTGGTTTTATATGAATCTAGAAAAAACTGTGCATTAGTGTTACCTGAAATATTTGTTGATTTATAGGCATGAAAATGATAGTTCATAGTTACTTTAATTTGCATCTATTTTTTTACCCATTGAGTTCATCTCTTTCTTGTTCATGCTCTAAAGAAACACTTCACAATTACTGTGGTGGAAGATATTTTTATCAACCTAATATAACTATAACCTTACTGAACATTTTGAAGTTCTCATTTGTACCAGGTAATCCTGAATAACACATATTTCACAAATATTTAGGTACTGATTCAATTTCATCCAGACTGCCAAAATTATGATGAGCTACAGCTTTACATTTCACTATTTTATAAAGGACTTGGATATACTTACCACATTAGGATTAAAAGGTGGTGGAATCTTCTTTTGTACAAGGTCAGTCCAGCTGAGTGATTCAAAAAAGGGATGATTCTGAATTTCAAGCTAGAATATGAAAAAATATATATATTTTTTACTAATGCTGAAGAATATGTTAAGTGCTCACTGAAGAATTTTATGAAGTCGAACCATTACCACTTTATCTCTCAAAAATCTTCTTAGATACATGTTTACGCTATTTATGTGGCAAAATGGTATAACAGAAAGACTACTTGAGTAGACATGACAATTACATCCTTTTCAAAGCCACAGTTTCTTTGTAAGTAAAATGGGATTAACATTTCTGCCCTAGATACTTCAAAGGTTGTTTTAAGGATCAGTGGAAAATATAGAAATAAAAGTGTTATGAAAAGAAAAAAAAACTACATGGGTACAAATAATAATTATTATTATTATTTGTTGTTGTTGTTGTTTTTATTATTATTTTTGAGTAGGGGAGTTAAAGGAAAAGTTAGGAAAAGGAGTTTTACACACTGTGCCAGAGGTAAAATCAAGGTAATGCGTTCACTACCAAAATGTATTCCACTCTTGGTTGCTATTAAAAGTTGGCACAGTATTTATTCCAGCTTTTTTTTTTTTTTTTTTTTTTTGTCTTCCTGCAAGGTGCAATGAAAGTGTATAAAGTAGGATCTAACCTGGTATGGTGGGTTTAAAAAAGACTTCTTAGAGAAAGTGGTGTCTGACCAGAGTTCTGAAATATGAGTAAGAATTAGCCAGACAAAAGAATGAGTTATGTAAGATCAAAAACAGAAAATAACAAATGAATTATCAAACAAAAAAACTCATAGACAGACAACAGAATGGTGGTTTCCAGCAGGGTAAGAGGGAGGGTGAAGAGGGTAAAGGGGGTCAAATATACTATGACAGAGGGAGCCCAGACTTCAGTTGGTGAGTGCACAATACCATATACAGAAAATATAGAATTGCATACTTAAAATTTATGTAATATTATTAGTCATTTTTACCCCCCAAATTAAAAAGAAAATGAGGAAAGAATATTCCAGGTAGAATATGAAGGCCCTGAGGTGGCCGAGAGGTTAATTTGGTTATGAAAATGAGCCCAGTATGGTTGTAGTACAGGGAAGGATGGGAACTGTCACACAAGGTGAGGCTCAAGAAGTAAAAGGGCCATGTCATATGGGCCCTTTATTAGGAATTTTGGATTTTATTCTAGGGCAGCCATCAAGGAGTTTTGGGTTAAAAAATGTCACAGATGTGTGGTGTTTTGGGTTTGTTTCTTAAGACCACTTGGACTGCAAAGGGAGAATAGACTGGTGAGTCATAACCAGATAAAGAAAAAACAGCTACTGCTGTGGCCAAACAAAATGAGTGTTAGGAGAAGAGCAGTAACAGTGGGCATAGAGAGAAGTGTCTAGATATAGGAAAGATTTAGGGAGGCAGATACACCAAGACCTGGGTGTCTGTTGAATATGGAAGTAAGGAAGAAAGAAGAATCAACAATGACTCTCACGATCACGCTAAGTGAAATAAGTCAGATGAAAAAGGATAAGAACCATATGATTTCACTAATATGCGAATATAAAACAGAAAGCAACAAATGAACAAACAAAAACTCATAGCCACAGACAACAGAATGGTGGATGATGTATTATAGAACTATACACTTGAAACTTCTATAATCTTATTAACCAACATCACCCCAATAAGTTTAATAAAAAATGTCTGAAGGCAGTATTAGGAAAAAATTGATTTAATTACTTAATATATTAAATTTATAGTCATAGAGAATACTGATATAGAAAGACAGATAAAAACAAGTACAAGTATAAAAAAAGTTGGTGGGGAGGAGATGAGTATTATGGGTATTTGCTGAAAGGATAAAAAATAGAAAAAATATTGATAGTGATGACATCTAGAGAATGAGATAGGGATCTGGGGTGGGAGGTTATATATTTCACTTTGTACTCTAAAAACTTCTATAGATTTTTTATATGTATCTTCTTAACAAAAATGCCAATAAATAAATATGTGAATGTTTTTAAAAAATGACTCTCGGTTTCTGACCTAAGGATCACAGAAGGAAGATAGCAGGGGTTCGATTTAGAAGATGCTGTGTTTGCAGCACTCTCAGGAAATCCAAGGGGTGGTGTTGAACAGGCAGGTATTATATGAACCCAGAGTTCAGAAAAGAGGTGTGGACTGAAGATAAAAACGTTCAGACAAAGACACATTGGTAACCAAAGCCACAAGGCCAAGTGACATTGTCCAAATGAGCGCAAACAGAAGGAAAGATGCTTTTAGGACAACTACAAGAAACTGCAATACTAACAGTCAGGCTAAAGTGGGGAGCTCACACAGATTACGGAGGAGGGCCTAGAAATAGAGAGCGAAAAGCACAAGATGAGAGTGTGCTCTTGCAAAAGCCTAGGGAACAAGAGTGTTGAAAATTTAAATGCTGCTGACAGCACAAGCTGAGGAATGGAAGTATTCAGCAATTATAGTAGCTATTTTGTGGTAAACTGAGAAATGAGAAGGAACTGGGAAAAAGAGAATGCATATAGAAACTTTCAACAAGTTTGGCTATGAAAAGATATTTCAAGAGAGTATTACCCTGCAGGATGCCATGGTTGAAGGTTTTTTGGTTTGTCTTAAGAAGCGGGAGACTTGACAATGTTTAATTAACTGAGTGGAAGAAACTAGAACAAAAGTAAGCAGTTATCTCTGCATGAAAAAGCTTGCAAAGGATGCCCTGTGAGGGGCTGGGATCCAGCACAGGTAGAAACTGACCGTTTCCACCATAACAAGAAGAAGGTAATGACAGGAGCAGATGCATGTAGGTCTGCAAACTTGACAGTAAGAAGCTCAATTAGTTTTGCTTTGTTGACTCTATTTTCTGAAACTAATATAATAAAAGTCAAGATGATCGGCTAAAAGTGAAGAAGAAAATGAATCTGGGAACATGGAGGAAGGACTGAAATAGTTAACACAGGGAGGAAGAGAGAAAGGTGGAGAAACTTGGTGGTATCACCAGGCAATGGTGAAGCACAAGACCTTAATGGCTATGACTTCACGGTGCTTCTAATGTGCCCATGTTATACTGTGATTTATAATATGAAATACATACTTCGTCACTTTCTGGCAGAGTTCCCAAACCCCTCGGAATTTCCGAAGTTATGAGAGCAACTTTGGTGTCTCCTTTTATGTTAATGAGGTAACTTTTGGACCCCAGCCAAGGATGGGGGCTGGTTGCCAGGAGAAATAACCTTGTGATTCAAGTTAAAACTTTCAGTCCCAAACCTCCTTCCAAGCCTCTGGCGAAGGGTAAGAGGCTGGAGGCTGAATCAATCACCAATGGCCAATAACTTAGTCAATCATGACTACATAATGGAGCCTCCATAAAAGGCCAAAAGGACATCTCATCAGCCCATCCTGGGGAACCAGAATGCTTCCATGTGTCACTGTGCCAGGCCTCAAGCTCCATGAGGACAAAAGCTCCTTTGTTTTGGGACCTCGCCCTCTATATCTCTTCATCTGGCTGTTGATCTGTATCCTTTAATATTCTTTGCAGTAAATCAGTAATATAGTAAGTAAATGGGTTTTGAGTTCTGTGAGTTGTTCTAGCAAATCAATCAAATCCAAGGAGGGGGTTGTGGGGAACCTCTGATAAGTAGCTGGTCTGTCAGAAGCACAGGTAGCAACCTGGGCTTTTGATTGGTGTCTGAAGTAAAAAATAGTCTTGTGGGACTAAGCCCTTCACCTGCGGAATCTAATTCCTTCTTCAGGTGGACAGTGTCAGAATTAAGCCGAATTGTCAGACACTGTGGAGAAGTCTACACGCACATGCACATGCACACGCACACACACACTGGAATTGGGTCTGGGAACCCTTTTTAGCCCAGTTATGCATCTTCCTTCAGGTCTGTTAAGCAGCCCAAGCCCCAGAGATGACGACTGGATTTCTCCATGGCTGCAATCTCTATCAATGAAATCAATAAAAGCACTGAAGGGCAAGGAGGTGTGAAATAGCAGCAAGACTGACTGAAACAAGGGACTGTGGAATCCCAGACAGAGAACAAATGATGGACTGGGGAGTGTAGGAGAGAAAAATCAGTAGCAAAAAAGTTTATCATTCTCAGCTCAAGCTCAAGATTGATAAACAGCCATTGAATATTTCTGGGACATTTAATTGAATTTAAAAGTTTATGTTCCTCAACAGTTTGTGAATTTACTGACAGAGTAACATAACACTGGTAACTACACTAGCAATTTAATTAACCTGATTAAAAAAAAACAACCTGCCAATTTCATAATTATCTCAAGGCGATGTCTCCAAATTCTCAGGAAAAAAAAAAGTGATTTAATGTTAGTTCAAGGCAAAAGGCATTACCTCATGCAGTCAGGAGGCACTTAAATTCTTGTTAAACAAAATGATCTGAAAGGTAATCAAGAAAAACATATGCCACACATTTTTAAAAAGGAGGGAGAGGAGGAAAAATTCTAATAAAAGATCGAATAAATAAGAGTGTGAAAGCTGGATGTGGGGGATGGAGAGGAGAGAATCAAACTGTTATGGAGATCAAGTGAAAAAAAATGCATGAGTGCTTTAAATTGTACAGTTCCATATATAAACACTGGTGAAAATTGTCGGGTGCTCTTCTTAAAAGCTGTATTCATCCCATTAAATACAACATAAAATAAGGCTTTATCTTCAAATTATAAACAAGCTTAAATAAAGTAGGTACTGGGAAAGATATACATACAAAGTCTTCTTTGGCACCAAGTCGATTTTGCCTGTCTTTTTCTAGGAGTTCTTCCAGAATGGACCAGGCTGTCAGGCTCACTCCTGGCCTCAAATTTAGGGGCTTGTGAAGTATGTTGTCATACATTTCAGCAACATCTCGGCAATAAAAAGGAGGCTGGGGGGAAAAATGCAAAATAAAGACAGTGTTAACTAAACTATGCCAAGATGTTTAGATTAAAATACTTAGATTTGGCTTTGATGTACAGGAAGCAGACTGGGTCTGGACAACTGCAGAAATGTGCAGGCCTCTTTGAGTGTGTGTGTATTGCCAGTGTGACCTCTTGATGAGGAAGTGATTCTAAAACACAAGAGCTTATTACATGCTCATTGAATAAATTAGGGTCAGTCTGCTCAATAACACCTTGTAGAGAAGACAACTACCAACCACATCACAGGCACAATGATAGAATTACTGGAAATAGAGATCCAACACTGATGCAACATTACATGATTTCTTGATTCTTGAGAATAAACTAATTAAAACAGATTCCTAGTAGAGATGGAGATTTGAAGATACTACGTCTTCCTAAGTACAGTCAGTGATAGCATTATGAGTGTACTCTGCAGAATTAAAATTCTACTGTCACTCAACATAGCATTAGCCAGTTAAACATCGAGTTAAAAGTTTTAAAGTAAAAATAATTTTCAGAATTAAGGGAGTTACAGGCTAGTCACTTTTCTTTTTTATAAAAAAGAAAAAACATGTTTTTTTAATTTACTTTTTAAAATCTAACTTCATTTTTAAATAGTTAATGTAAGTCTCATTGATGGATGTTCCCTTTTGAATCAACTGAATTTTATATTCGATATTTTATACTTTCAAAGTCCTCTAAAGAAAGTCAAAAGATTTGGAAATATCAGGAGGGCAAATACCCAACACCTAAAGAAAGTAAGGTATAAAGTGGTTATCACGTGTTTTAAGTCACTAGCATAACCAGAAACTACATCTCTTCACAAGTGGTCCTAGGTCAAAGGCAAAACAAAGACAGTGCTGGGGGCCACAGAAATTTGACAGTGGTATTTGCTTGCTGGGGACAGTACCACGGGGGATAAGAGGGTGGTTCCCAGCCCGAGGCTGCTGGACACTCAAAGAGAGTCTAGAAACTAGTCTGAACATTTCAAAAAGTCTAAAGAAAAACAGATATTATTCCTATGAAGATATGTAAGCTAATTAAAATGCGTAAATTTTTTGCTTTGGTTGGAATGATATTAACAAAATGTAGGAAAACGACTTTACTCATGCAAATCAGAAGCTCTGGCTGGCCTTCTATGTCTTTAATAAAAACTGGGGAAACTGATGACAATAACAAACATCACTTCTTTCCAATGGAATCTTCAAGATGATGTTTTGGTGAAGAGAATGAGGGTTCCCAGTGATGGAAAGAGTGTAGTATCAGTATATTAACTAAAGCCTATAAAAACAAAATACATGGCAAAAACCAAAAAGCATTACAAATGCAAATACAAAATTCTTTTTCTTCCCATTTCTTTGAAATCAGGCAGAATGATGATTGGGGTAAACCGAAATAAAAGTAGATTTTAATCTTAATGTTAAAACTAGGTGTCTATTCTTTTAAAATGTGAATGGAATGAGAATATCTAAAAGTGATTACTATGGAAAAGAAATAATTATATTAGAAAATTAACAACAAAATGAAAAGTTTTTCTTTTTGTGCAGATCCCTAATGTGGTTTTGGATTCATTTAACCAGGGTACTACCGCTCTCTTAGTGCTATTTAAGAGTCCACATGATTAGTAAAAGGGATAAAAGAGAAAACTCAAATGAATTATAATTATTGGAATAATAATAAAAGTAGAAGTGCGTACCAATCCGTACAGCATTTCATACAGAACCGCACCAAGGCACCACCAATCCACAGTATTGTCATAGGGTTGTTTTCTGATTACTTCAGGTGCAAGGTACTACGGAGAGAAATTAAATATTAGAGCAACTCAATAACCAATTCAAGATAAAATTTAGGAATAATTGAGAAATTTATCTAATTTTAGGTGTTACTATCATACTAAAAACATATCTAGATTTTCAAATGGTTGGGTATTCTCATTCTAAAGCTGTGGTTCCTCAGCATCAACTGGGACATTTTTCAAAGTACACATATTCAAATATCTCCCCCACACACCTTGATGCAGTTAAGAGAAACAGAAGAGGACAGCAAATGTACAGTCTGTAGGCAAAATAGGTATTTTGGGGTGAGAGGAAGTCTTTCACAGGATTAATTAATTTTAGAAACTCCTCTGGTCACTAATCATAACTGTTTCTCTTAAAGAAGGAATTCTAAGGTGGCAATTATAATCCATTTTTTTCCTTTTCAGTGAACATATTATACAAAAATGCTATATGTTATTAGACAGCTATTTATATTTTAACTTGTAAAAAACTCATCACCATTTCACACATATAAAATAGTAAATTTGCATTTTAGATTCCAAAACATGTTTTCTCTTCCCATATGATATAAGGAAATAATTTCTTAAGCTTTTTCTATGTGATCTAAAGAATGGCAACATAAATAAAAAAGATTTAATAATTTCTGATCACATTTAGATTTAGAAAAACTTTGTTTCTTTTCTAACAACCACAAGTCTTAAAATTTTTGTTTAACTATAAAATCAATATATATTCACAAATAATGTTTCTTCATATATACACTAAAATAAAATAGTTACTATTATGTACAAGAGCTAGGGTTAAATTACAGAAAGAAAAAAATACATTTTAAAGTAAATGTTGTTACTTATTTATGTTACTTAAGTTTCTGATCCTGATTAGAAATCTCACGTGAGCCATTTTTTCCCATACATTTTCAACAGTATTTGCCATTCCTCTACGATAATGATAAAATACTACTTAGCACCTAAGATCACTACAAGTACATTAAAATTAGGACAGTTTAAAATAAACTAAAAGTGTGTGTCTGTGTGTGTGTGTCTGTGAATAACAAGGCTTTAATGTAAGTCATAAGGATTATTATTGTCTCAAACATAAAGATAAGTTTTCTGCTAGCTAACATGATTAAAGAACGGGAATGTTTGGCTTAATAAATTATAATTTGTGCTTTCCCCCTGCCAATATCCACTGCTTTATTTTCTTCTGTTAAATAAACACATTTTAAAAAATATTTTAACCATACAAAAAAAAACAGAAAAAAATAATAGAAACCAATAAGGTTGCAACCTGAATATAGGCAATGTCAATCTTTTGCCCTATTTCTGTTAGCTTTTTTTAAAAAAAAGCTTTATTAAGATATTCACACACCATACAATTCGCCCATTTAAAGTGCACAATTCAGTGGCTATTTGTATATTCATAGAGTTGTGCAAACATTACCACAAATTTAGGACAATTTCATCACTGATTGGTGATTTTTTTTAAGGATTAGAAATATAATCGAATATTTTAAAAAGTCTAAGGTAAATTATTAACATTAAAAACAAGCATAACATATCTTTGTTGGGTTATCTGTGGTATCTCACATGCACAGTTAAAAATAACAACTATCAATAAACTTTAAATGTTCAGAAAGGATGATTATCAGATATTTCCAACTGGCTAGAAGCTAATATGATAGCTTTTTTTTTCTGATTCCAAATTTTGTATATACAATTTGTGATTCATTTTTGCATTTTATACATGATTATGTGAGTGTCAATGAGACACACTTCTTACCTCTGGTGTTCCACAAAATGTTGTCGTGGTGTCAGAAATAGCAATTCCTTCTTTACAAAGCCCAAAATCTGTTAAGACAACATGTCCCTGAGAAGCACAGGAGCAGTAAGATAAAACAATGCATGGATATAAATTAGCAATTTTATAAACCATTCTATTTTAAAATAATTATAGACTCAAAGAAACTACAAAAATAATACACAGAATTCCATGTACTCCTCATGTACTGAGCTTTCCCTAAAGCTGACATCTTATATAACTGTACTGTAATATCAAAATTGGAGAAATGACATCGGTACAATATCATACTTAATAGTTTTCACTATTTTGCACACATATACATGCATGTGTAAGTATGTGTAGTTCTATGTAACAGAGATGTACAGATTGGTGAAACTACCACCACAATCAAGACAGAGGGCTGTCCCATCATCACAAAGAAACAAAGGATCCCCTCTCGTGCTACCCCTTTATCTTTGTACTCTCCTATCCCTCAATCCCTGTGCCCTTGCAACCACTAATCCCTTCTCCATCCCTACAGTTTTGCTGTATGAGTGTAATCATTCAGTGTGGAATCTTTGAGGCTGACTTTTTTTCCACTAAGCATAACAATAAAAATTGAGAACTAGTAGATTTTAAAATGACAATACTTACTACTGAATCCAAAAGAATATTTTCTGGTTTCAAGTCTCTATCAAATTTAAAAAAAAAAAAAAAGCAAAACTGAATATTAACCGAAATAAAATAATACAAAGACATTTTCACAGGTAATATTTTATTTTATTTATTTTTTACAAGTAATATTTTAAAAACTTACCTGTACACTATTTTGATGGAGTGCAAGTAACCCAAAGCACTGGCAATTTCAGCAGCATAAAACCTAGCTCTGTGTTCAGGAAAGGACCGTTCTCTTTGTAAGTGAAAAAACAGCTGTAAAATAGAAAAAAAAGAAAAAAAGAATATTAAGATCATTCATACATAAAGTGAAACAAATACATTCTATAACACAAAAACAGAATTTGTTTATGTTACTTTGAACATGAGATAAAAAAAACTCCCACAGCACATAAACTGTGACTCTCCCTTGTCTGTGTCCCAACCTAGCAATCACTGTCTCTCTTCAACCACACCTTTCCCTCTACCCTTCCTAACTTTCTCATCTCTCATTTTATGCCTCAGTCCTCAATGTGGCAATGTCCTCACCACTGTAGAAAACCACTCTGATAAAAGATCATCGACGAAGACCAATGATTTTGATACTAGCATGCAGTTACAGTATCTTACTGGACATACTTTGACTGTTCTTTCCTTTGGGAAAAAAAGCAAACATTATTTAGAGATTGGAAACTAGTCGCTGGCACATTGAATATAAACCACAGATATAATTTGTTTGAAACAAACATTGTTTTTAGAAAAATCTGAATTTTCTTAAGAAAAAAAAAGGACAATTCTACCCCATCAAGCCTAAATTCTAATTTTGATAGCAAATGGCTGGAGCTAAGCAGCACCTAGACTCTCCAGTTCACTTCTTACACTTCCTAATTCTTAATTTACTTCTTATAACCTGTCCTTTAGCCATTAGGTGAAGCTGCTCGACCGACTCTTAAGTCCCTTGGCTTCTATGACAATGATCTCTCCCTCAGGTCTCCTTCCATTTTGGAGAGACCCTCCACTATAATCATAGCTAACACTGACTGCCTACTGCATCAAAGGCACAATGCTAACAACTTTATATGATTGTATTATTTAATACACTTAACTGTTTTGAGGTAGAAAATTAATGAGAAAGCTGAGGCTCAGAAAGGCTTGTTTATATGCTCAGCATAAGACTTATTTGATTACACTCTACCTGGCTCCAAAACAAATATGAGGTAATATATAATAACTAATATCACATGTTAAGGTTAAAATGTAAATCTGAATACTGGGGGGAAATAATAGGAATAATAGGAAACACATAATGAAATCACATTCCTTCCATCTCTCTTTTTCTACCCTTTCTCCTGGTCTTTATTTCTTTTCATCTATTGCTTTTTCAACTTCTCCACTCACCCTAATATTCTATTTTTCCCATCATTTTAGCCAAGAATGTCTTTTTAGAAGACAAGCCTACCTCTTTCCACCTTTGCTACTCAGTAATGAACAGTCACTGTGTAAAAAGGGCCCAGAAGCAAAGTCCTAAACAGCATGAAGAAATCACAGATGAAGCAGGAAATCTGCTGTAGCATCCATCTACAGTTAGATGTCTCACATGACATTTCAAAAACAGAGTGTTACTTATGTCTAGGTTAAACCCAGAGTTTAACACTCACTAGGACACTGTGACATTGACAAAATTACTTAACCTCTCTGAGTATTAATTTCCTTATCTATAAAATGGGTACAAGTGTTTATCTCAAAGAATTGTGATGATGAACTGAAATACATATGTAAAATAATTACAAAGTGCCAGGCCCTCAATAAATTCTCATTGTATGTTAGCACTCATGCATGCATGAAATAAAATGACAACCTGAAAAGTAGGGAAGATGTGGGGTCATCTACATCACTGAGTTGGGGACCTGCGAGATTCATGATCTTATTTCTACACTGAAGAGTCATAAGGCATTTTTTCATACATGTAGGGGGTTGAATAATGATTTTCTTTATGATCTCCCCCAAATGATCTCGGTGTGTCTGATCACCTTTCAGGTTTAAGGAAGGGAAACCAGTTTTCCTTTTAGTTCCTTTATTCCAGTTAAGTATACTACAGTAAGATTTAAATATTCTTTCCTTCTCTCTCTCCGTTCTGGGACTAGGAAATAAAGATTCCTTTATAAAAATATGACAGCATATGTCAGTTCAAACAAATTTTTAGAAACATAATGGT
This sequence comes from Cynopterus sphinx, assembly GCA_030015415.1. Classification (NCBI taxonomy): domain Eukaryota; kingdom Metazoa; phylum Chordata; class Mammalia; order Chiroptera; family Pteropodidae; genus Cynopterus; species Cynopterus sphinx. Next base: position 45,450,745 of record CM057389.1, on the reverse strand, counting down.
AATTACCAATGGGATGTAACATGAAACATTTTCCAAACTGACTTCACTACAGAATACTTTATTAGAGGATCATCTCATTTGATTAATAGTTTGCACATTTTAGAAAATGACAGGCTAGAGTAATATTTATGTGCGATTATTAAAATGATAATTATCTAAATTATGAACCATGTTTTTTCTAATACTTCAGTATATTATTCTTGATATATAGGTCAGTGACACAACTATCCATGAAGACTGTAGCTTTATACTAAGGTTCTTTCTTTGTCTTTTTTTCTTTTGACATTGCCTAACCTTTACATAAAAGGAAATTACAGGAGAAAAATAGCAGATAGAAATGAATTAAAAAGAATAGAGAAATACAATGAAAATCTAAAACACAAACAGGAGATATCTACTCTATAGTCCTTAATTCATACATTTTAACTGACACTCAAATTCAAATGACATGATTTCATACAACTCTCTGAAAAAAAATTTCTTACTGAATGACATGATCAGGTTCAAATACAGCTCTAACAATTACAAAATTACATACTAAGGTTTTTTCATGAACTGTCTCATCTATAAGATAAGCTGATTAAGAAAAGAGCCCAGTGTTAAACACTGCTCTACATCATGCATTGTGTTTATTAGCCAGCACCTTAAAAACTGTTGCTACTCAACAAACAGCTATTGATGGTGGATTAGCCTTCCAAAAAACTTTTAAGAAAAACACTGACTTTATTCTATTTTTTCTAAACAGTATCAATATTAGAAAATTGACTATAAAACTCACCTCCCCTCCATTAACAAAATCCAGAACAAAATAAAGCTTTTCAGTTGTCTGGAAAGAATAATGTAATCCAACCAAAAATGGATGTTTCACATTTTTCAAGAGCACATTACGTTCAGCCATAATATGTTTTTGCTGTAAAAAAAAGGCAAAGAATCAACTTGGATCATATACCAGAAAACAATTCTGTTAATTGAGAAAAGGGGTTTAGGAGAAACAATGCTATTTTATGTCACCTCTTTTCTGTTGAGAACGATTTTTTTCTGTAACACTTTGACAGCATAAAATTTCCCATCCAGTTTCCGTTTTGCAAGAAGAACCTGTTGTAGTTAAAAGATTAGCATACTATTAGAAATTTTAATATTCTGATAGGACTAAATTCATTTATCAATAAATCAATACTTAAATTTTATAGAGAAAGTCCACAAGGGACCTAGATAATATAATGTTTATCTTAAAAATTAAAAACTACTAAATTTATTTCTATAAATCACTTTTCCTTAGATATTTTTCTATTTTTCAAACACTGTGGACTTGCATTTCTGTTTGCTTTTCCTTCTTTTGGTGTACTCTGCTTTTCTTGCTTTGCTGCACTTTGTTGGTTTCTAATCATTTTGCAAGACTTTAAATTTTTATTAAACATAACATGTAAGTAGAATAACTCACCAATCATTACAGTTCAGTAAATTATTACAAAATGAACACACTATGTAACCACTATCGGGTCATAAAGTAAAACCTTGTTGGTAGCCTGCAGGCCCCCTTTTTGCCTCATTCCAGAAACTACTCACCCCTGTCTTCCTCACAGGTAAATATCTCAACTTAAATAACAAAGGTAAGATTTGACATTTTTGAATTTTATGTAATTATAATCATATAAAAAAGATGTCTGACTTCTTTCACTCTAAATTATCTAACACAAAAGCATGTTGTGGTATATAGTAATATTTTTGCATTTATCTTGCTGTGTAGAATACTGCATTACATAATTTAATCTACTGTTTTGTTAATAGACATTTACATTGTTTATGAATAGCAATACTATGAATATTCTGGCCTATGCATTTCCTAGTGCACATGTGCATGCATTTCTGTTGGATATATAACTAGAAGTAGAACCAATGTGTCACAGGTAATGCATACATTCAGCTTCAGTAATTAACACTAACTTTCAAATGGCATAAAAGACAAAACACATAAGAATAAATCCAATGAAAGATTTGTAAAAACTTTACAGAAAACACTATAAAACAGTATTGAGAAAAATTAAAGAGGGACTAAATTAACCAAGGGATATGTCATGGTCATCAATTGGAAGACTCAATGACATGAAGATGGCAGTTCTCCCCAAACTGATTTCGATTCAGTGTAATCTCAACCAAAATCCAACTGAATCTTGCGGAAATTGACATGCTAATTCTAAAATGTCCACAGATACGCAAAGGGCTAAGCATAACCTCTAGAAGAACAAGGAGGGAGGACTTGCTCTGCTGACTGTCGAGCCACATTTGTCAAGACAATGCGGTACTGGGGCAAAAACAGATAGCCTAAGGAAACAAAATATAAAACGCAGAAACAAATATAAAACAGAAGATCTAGGAGCAGATCCATGCTTCCGTTGACACTGGATATATAAAGTTCCCGGAGAGCAGCAGTGAAAGAACACTTTTCACTACACTGGGATCGGCTGGCTACCCCTGGGGAAGAAAATGAACTGTGAGCCTGGACTTCATACTATATGCAAAAACCAACTTCAGGCGACTCTAAATCTAGACACGAAGTTCCCCCAAAGATGGTGCTTCTTGTTATTAATAACAGAGAATCTCTTAACACCTCAGTGGGCTGTGAGCGTTTTGCGAGCAGGATCCATTTCTAGCTTTCTATTGCCCAGCATGTAGCAGGTGGTCAACATACATTTGCTGAATTAATAAACACACATGGGGTTAACCACATGGGCCCAGTTTCTAGTAGCCAGGCAACAAAGAAAACAAACCAGAGATGGCAAAAGCTGTGAATAAAGCAAAGTGTAATTAAGCACAGACATGTTTATTTTTACTACAGATTCAAGTATAAAGCAAAAAAGCACTTAAGTATATTTGATAATTCTGATAACTCCATCTATGACACTTCTGGCCTTAAGTGATTCTCCTTTTTGGTATGGCCACATTGTCAAGTTAAGTGATTCTTATGACATTCATTTTTGAGGAGAAGCAGGGTCTTTACACAGCCCTTTCTTTCCCCAACTATTATTTACACAGCTGGTCATTTTTGCCTTTTCAGCCTCAGCTTAAACAGCACCTCCTTGAAGAAGTCTTTTCTAACCAACCCATCTAAGTAGAGATTTTGTCCCCACTGCCTACATTCCTGTCACTTCACTCTGTCCATTTCATTGACACCCCCAATACTACTTACAATTATTTATCTGACTGCATATTTTTAATTGACTATTTCTCCCACTAGGTTACAAGCATCACAAAGTTAGTAACTGTGTCAGTTTTGTTCAATATAATCTATATAATATATAACCAGGGCTCAGGATGGTGCTTGACATATAGTACGTGCTTGACAAGTACTTGTTGAACAAATGAGTTTTACGTTAGAATTTGAGTAGATGTCTCATCTAATTATTCTGTCAGTACTTTGAAGGTAGAGAAAACACCTTAGCTCCACATCATGCCTACTGACAGGCCCTGTGGCCTCACGTACACAAAGCATGCATTCCTTAAAGTACTTATTTGCTGAATGAGTAAAAAAAGACACTCTTACCTTGCCAAAGCTGCCTTTTCCAATAACTTTTAAGAAATCAAAGTCTGTTGGTTTAGCACTGAAATAAATGAACAATGACAAGAATCAGCCTCCTAGAAATTGAAACAATGTTAATTTTTAAACATTTTTTAGCATCTTACTCTTTAATAAGTAAATGTTGGGTACAAAACACTTCACCATGGAGACTTCAGCTTTCACACTGGTAGTATCTTGTTTTTAATATAACATAGGTGATAATAAATACTAATAATATCTACTTTCTGATTAGATAAGACATTTATAACTTTATTTAAGCCTTGATAAATTTTGCTTAAGAGAAACTTCAATAGCCTGCTTGTGAGAAAAAGATTGATATTATGTACAATATAGAGAGCTTTGAACTCAATGTAGCTTCTGTCTAAACCAATTTTATTAAACATAAGCTTCACCAATGTTGTTAACGAGGAAGCTGAATAACTATTTAAATTAGTGATACACTCCAAGGACTATCTAGCCTGGTAATTCTTCTGAAAAGGAAGTTACTAGCTGAAACAGCTATTAAAGTCACTAAAAAATTCCTGATGGAGAAAAAAGTCATCACAATGTTTGGTGGGTATAAGTGAGATATTGTACATTATAGAAAAAAAAATCTTTGCTTATTCTCATAAATGGTAGTATAGGAAAGCAAGGAATAGAAAAGCCAGAAAGAATACTAAGATTTATTTATATTAACTTATAGGTAAAAACGGCATTGGCTGGACGTAGGCAAAAGCACAGGGTAGCAGGAAGCTGAGATTAAGCAGTCAGAAGAACTGTTTCCTTCAATGCAGTCTGAATTCTGAAATTGTACAAGGGAGAGTGAAATGACTCCATTTAAATTCTAAATTTGCTTCAATTCATTATCAAAAGGAATAGTCAATTCAAACACAAGAGCAACACTAAGTCTAGGTTAAATAATAACAGGTGAAGGTTAGGGAAATAAATACGTAACTAAGTTAAATGTTCTTCCTCTTCTTCAAGAACTTGCTCTTTGGACTAGTTATTTTGCTCCTAAATGATATGCTGAGATACTGAACTCTTTTTCTTTTTTGAATAGATAGTGAAAAAACATGCAAATCGCTTGTAGTAAACACACTGAGGCCATCCCCAAGGACTCACTGTCAATTATTGGTGATAAACCCTAACTGAAAGCAAGTTTCTGTTTTTGTGCAGCCTGACCAACTCAGTGCTATGCTGGCTGACCAAAGAGAATGCTCAAAACCAAACTTTCTCTTCCAGTTAATATCCCACTTCTTTGCTTTCCTTGGCAGTAAAAACTCTTCAGTAAGTGATTGAAACTCATTACTCATACTTGCTGTCCTCTCCTCCAGTTATCTCTTAAACCCTTTCCTACTAGGGTCTTCGCACCCACCACACCACTGAAACTGCTCATAATGGTCCCCGGTGACTTATCAAATCCAGAGGTTAGTTCTCCATCTTCATTTTACGTGCCCTTACAGAGACATTAACAGATTTAATTACTCCCTCTTTAAGCACTTTGTTCACCTGATTGTGTGACACCAATTTCTTGGTCTCCTCCTTTCTTTAGTCTCATTTACTTGCTCATCCCTCACCTTCCTATAATGCTGAAGTGTCCTAGGACCCAATCCTTGGACCATGTCTCTTATCTGTCTATACTCACTGTTTAAGTGGACCAAAAGGGTGTGGGAAGCGTAGTATCCTGGATAAAAGATAGAATACTTTAGAATTAGTCCAATAAGCTGTGAAAATAATTGTAAGTCAGGATAGCAACACTAAACCCCTTCTCTAACCCACGGCAGACATCACTCATCTGTCAGGGCATACCTCAAACTGAGCCAAGAAGTGGTCTTGGCATTCACTTCCAGTAAATTCCTGAATTGACATTCAAGATGAAGTCTATATTTACCACTTTTGGTGTTCCTCAACATGTTTACCCTGAGGTCAAATAAATAAAGGACCACGGAGAAAACTGAATAAAGGATATTGAAGAGCCTTTAATAGGCTAATATCCATCATGACTACTCTGGAACAAGCTGGCTAACAAGTACAGTTGTGACAATGACACTGAGCACCAGGAGAACATCAATTAAGCTTGCAGAGGTGCCTTCATCAGAACACTTCCCAAGTGTCTCCCAGGACATATGGTCTCCTGGGAAATACAGTTTACTGATTTCACACACATGTGCACACACATGCACACATGGGGCAGCGCAGGGGAGAGGGAGAGAAAGAGACAGAGACAGAGAGAAAGTGATAAAGGCAAAACAGCAGAACCTGATCAATAATTTGTGGATTAAAAACACCTTAGAGCTCTACTAAAGCAATGCAAAGCTAGAGCAGTAAATTAGGCAAGCATATGACAGTATTATAGTCACTATAGCTATGGTTATATTTCATAGGCTTCCAATTAAACTGGTATAATTCTACCTGCACATTCACAAAAAAAGATCTTCCTAAAACTGAAAGGACTGTTTAAAACAAATCAAACCTACTGAGGATTTCCAGATGGTCCCAGGTTGATGTTCTGTGAGGTAGAGTGTAGCTGTTGAAGTGAGGAAGAAAAATAATAATTGTTTGTATTGAAGCTTCAATGGTCAATGAATGTTTTTCAAATTTCACATAAAATATATCAGATATTTCATGTATTGCCATGTTAAAGAAACTTAAAGTCCTAATTCTTAATAAATGTATTGACTTATTTGGAAATAAAATCATTTTAATGATAAATTTCAAAAGCAGTTGTAAGGAAAAGAATAAAGCAGAAATTGAGCTCAAAGTGGCAAATGATAAAGTAAACTGGAAGAGGTGGCTAGTGAAACCGCAATTTAAGAGGAATAATTTTTACATTTAAAAAACTGGTTAAAATGGCTTTCATTTTTCAATTTTTCAAATAATAGCTTATCAAACATAGTAAATGATAACATGATGACAAAGACTGAAAATGCTGAATTGAAAGTTTTAATTTGATGGGAAGTAAACCAATTTCTAAAGCAAATACATAAAATCAAGAGTGCTTTCCTTTCTAATTATACCATTGAAGTAGTATCAACATTTTAGATAGGTTTTTCTCTTTACAATTGTTAATACAGTAAATTTAATCCTCGTTACAATTTAGAAGCAAACTTTTACTCACATAGTATGCCATAAAGTAATTTAACTAGTAAAGATTCTAGTTCATCAATAATTAACTAGAAATGTAACATAATCTCAAAAGATTAGTCCAGAGATCCTGCTAAAAATGAGCACTTTTCATAAATAAAAGCCATGTGTAAGAGTATTATGCTTCACATAAATGTACTCTGAAATTCTTTATACATTCAGAGAATTAAATTAGTCACACATATCTCAAATATGTATATTTTTTATTAGAGCCATATACAATTATTCTTCATATAAGCTATAGATATGAAATAAGCTTTTAAAAACTTTTTAAGTTAATCAGAACCAACAAATTTTATCTAAGCAATTTCTTATTAGGGATATATGTCATATATAGTTCTACTTAAAATTCATTTGAAACAATCTCCAGAATACAAGCAATTTTTAAAAAGAAAGGGCAAAAGTTCTTAAGTATAACATTTCTTATGAAACAACACTGGCACCAGCTTTCTACTTATAAATCGAATTTATTTCCTGGTGATACTTTTACATGAAAAATCTTCATGTAATAAATTTCAATACCCAAAAGGCAGAAATATAAGGAACTATAACAGTCTACCACAAGACAAAAAATGAAGAAATACTTTGGTTCATTAAATAAGAATTGCTCTATTGTGGCATAATTGTAACATCTCCCCCCTCCTCAGTTTTATTGAGATAAAATTGATATATAGGAATATATGTTTAAGGTGTATGAATAATTTGTAATTTTGTTTAAATATTACAGTGTTCTATAGAATCTGATAACATAATCCGAAGTAAACTGTAATTTCAATACACTTAATAAATGGCAAAGAGCTGGATCACATTTCCATTTAATGAAGCTTTCTTACACAGATGGAGGAAACAAATCCAATAAACATGGATTAAACAAGAACAAGGATAACCTGTCCCCTGAATTACATTAACATGTAGCGAGGTTTTCTTTTCCTTTCGGCCATGATTTTTCTAATGGAGCACATTGCTTATAATAATTAAAATTACTGGGATATATAATTAGATGATATTTTATTCTACCTGTTTTTAAAGATTACATTTAATCACTAAATGAAGGGTGAGGTACAATTCTTTAATACAGTGAACACTGATCAAGAGCATTAGTTTCTTGACTTCCCTTGACCTCAATTTTTCTCTATATAAATAAGTAGGTCCAGATGCTTATTTGGATGTTTTCTGGCAGTTCGCTTCATTTAATTACCCACTTAAAAGTCTTTAATAAATAGTTACAACTATAAGACAAAGTACGGCTCTTTCCCTTTTTCGAAGAAATCCTTTCTACCCATGTATTAATATTGCAAGAGACCCTAGTCTAAGCTTCAGATTTTATGGATGAAGAAAAAAAAAAACCAAAATTTGGATCTAAAGTTCATAGTATTAGAACAAGAGCCAAGACCCAGGAATCTCTCTCAGTCTGGTCCTTTCAAAATCAGCTATCTCCTCTAGCAAAGCAAGACAATCTCTAAATGACCTAAATCTACATAGGCTTAACATGATTAGCAAGAAAAACATGAAAAATCATGGATACATAGATTTTTATCCTTTGAAATATTTTTGAATAGTTTCATCTTTTTCATTCAAAAATATATACTCATAGTTGGAAAATATGTAAAGTACTAGGAAGAAGACTATTAAAAATCCATAACTTTGCCAACAGATAATTTTGTATATATTTAACAGTAATCTCATAGTTTTTGCATAACTGTCAAAAACTGACTATAATCATACTGTAAATATGAACATAAAATTTTATAACCTTGATTTCATTTTGTATGTTAAAAATTAACCTATTATCATCTTCAAAAATATTTTTAAATGTACAATATTGAGACAAATACTATTTGATGAATAGGCAACTTGATTCTAATTCTTCAGTATAAATCATATTAAAATGAACAACTTTCTGTATGAAGGATTCTTTCTTTTCATCAACTCCCAAGTGACATGAATATTTTCATGTCTGATACATATTGCCAAATTGCTTTCCAAAAGAGTTGCATAAAAGACATTAAGTAATGCCTAAGGGTGCCCATTGTACCTTACCTTCTTGGTTCTGTGTTATTTTATTTATTTTACTTTTTTGTTAATATGGTAGAGAAAAGAAAACTCTCATTTAAAAATTTCATTTACTATTGGCATCAGGTTGAACATTTTCCCATATATTTATTATGAGTATTTCTTCAGGTCCCTTTCTCCTTTTAACTATTGGGATATTAAATATTATTCTTTTCAAAACTCCATTTTTATGAGATTTTTATATAAATGTTATTCCATCTTAGGCCTTATTTGTTACAAATGTTTTTCCAGTTTGTTGTTTCTTTTGACAAGCTTCACAGATATAAATTTAAAATATCCTTTTACATTGTCCTAGGAGCAACCATGTCACAAATAGAAAAGTTAAATCTATTCTCTTAACTGAGAACCCTCTTGGGGCATCATAGAAACATTATTACTTTTCAGTAGTCACACACACACAAAAAACAAAAAACAACACATCTATTTTCAAATGATGATTTTAGCTGTGGGACATTAATGTTCCAATTTATAATATTACCTTTTAAATTACAAAAACAGAACCATGACAAAATTAAAAGACATTATAAAAATTAAAATGCCCTTCAACCCAACATCTGATTTTCATATATATATTTAACAAGTACTAATAATCAATTTTTAATTTTAAAGGTATTATCATATTTATCTCATTTGTAATTATAATTTAAATTGCTAATAAATCTTTTGACTTAAAATATCATAATTTACCTTTCCCATATAATTTTCTAAAGTAAATGTAGAAAATAACTTCATAAAAGGCACAAGTTCATTACATTTATATGTTAGTTTATTTTTTTAAAATATCCTATTCAAGTATAGTGATGAAGACAGTGACCAAAAAATATGATATAAAGAGAGCAGAATTATAAAATTAAAATTAGATAATTAAAAAATCCCTATATGTTGAGAAGATTAGAAAGAAAATCACTAAAATTTTAAAAATTACTAGATCTGGTTGGTGATAATAAGGATAATATTTTCCTTCTTACTAGTTTCAAAATTTAATTGAACATGTGCTAACTTTATGGTAAAAGTATTCATTCTATATATTTTATAAGAAATGGTAGTCAATAAGAGGTGTACACATTTGTCTTTATGTATTCTACAGAGCAGAAAACCTACAAAGGATGAAATTACTTTGTTTTAAGTAAATGTCCTAAATTGCCAATAATTTCATCTTTGGGGAATGGTATTTTTTCTGTTAAAAAATACAATCCCTCTTACTACCTTCTGAGTACTTCTTTCATCCTCATCTTCAGATGGATCTGACTGATGTTTTGGATTGTCCATTTGAAGGAATGCTCTGACATCTGGACTAAAAACAAAAATTAACTTTATTATGACTTTGAAAGCATTCTACAGCTTTTCTCCCTTTTAAAATGAAAAATAACTACAGTAGCATTTACATTAATAAAGCCAAACAAAACCCACTATGTTCATTATTATAAAAGAATAAGCAAATTAATTTTTTAAAAATAGGGAATCCAACAAAGAAATGGGCAAAGGGATAAACAGGCAGTTCACAGAAGAGAAAACTCAAATTAAGGAAACTGATGAAGATGCCTAAATTCACTAATAATCCAAGAAATACAAATTAAAACAATAACGAGATTCTACTTCATGTCCACTGACTGGCAAAATTAGGAAAATATGATACCAAAAGGTGGTAGAGATATAGGGGAAAAAAATTCACCCACACAATTGATGAAAATGTACAATGAGGCAATTTTTCTGAAAAGCAATCTGGCAATACTTGGTAAAAATGTGTATGCATTTTGCCTGAAATTCCAGTTCTATGAATAAACCACAGAAAAAATTACAGACAGGTTAATTCAGTCAAATACATGTAACTAATCATTGAAACATTCTGTATAGTTGTGAATCAGAAGCAAAACAGCCATTCATACCACCCGGGTAATGAGTAAGCAAGCTAGGGTAACAGCCCGAAGAGAATACCAACCAGCAAACAGAAACAAGGAACTACAGCACAGATCCATATATGTATTTATAGTAAATACAGACACAAAGCAACAGTCAATAAACAGACATCCACAGACAAATAACAAATGTATTAAAGTAAGTATCAACAGTGGGAATGAAGAAATGGGTATGAAGATCAAAGAACAAAAGAAAAAGATGGACTAAAAGAGAGGCCGTGTATGGACTAGTGACATTCCTGATGAATGATTAAATCTCTATATCTGAGGTACCTCCTCCAGAATTGTTCTTTTTTTTTCTTGAGAAAAGATTGATTTCTGCCTCTGGCAACTACCAATATTTTCTCTGTATCTATAAGGTTTTTTTTTTTTTCAGATTCCACATATACGTGAGAGCATACAGGATTTATCTTTGTCTGACTTATTTCACGTAGTACAACTTCAAGGTCAATCCATGCTGTCACAAAAGCAAGAGTTCTAAAATTGTCCATAATAAAAAATACAAATAATATACATCCGTGGTAAGAAATTCAGAAAGATAAAAATAATTTTTAAACAGGGGAGGGGCTGGTGAGAATATAAAATGGTGCAGCTACTGTGGAAAAGTTTGGCAGTTTCTCCAAAAGTTAAACATAGAATTACCATATGACCCAGCAACTTCACACTAGGTATGTACCCAAGAGAAATAAAAGCAGATGCCTACACAATAAATTCATACACAAATTTTCCTAGCAGCATTACTAATAATAGCTCAAAAGTGGAAACAACCTAATGTCTATCAAATGATGAAGGGACAAATAAAATATGGTATATATCCATATAATGAAATATTATTCATCCATGAAAAGAAATGAGGTACTAGTACATGTTACGACTTGGATGAAACTCAAAAACATTACACTAAATGAACAAAGGAAGATGAAAAGGTCTCTTGTATTGCATGATTCCACTTACATGAAATGTCGGAATAGGAAAATCCATAAAGACAGAAAGCAGACTTTAATGGTTGCCAAAGTAAAGGGGAAATTCAAAAGTGTACTTTCTTTTTGGGGTGACAGTAATGTTAGATTACATTTAGGAAGATAGAAGAAGATAGTAATGATGGCTGTACAGCACTGTAACTATACTAAAACCCACAATGAACTAAACTTAAAAAAAATTAAAATAATGAATTTTGTTATGTGAATTTTACCTCAAAAAACTTCTTCAATCTTAGCACACAGAGATAGCTAGCTACTCCTTATTCTGCATTTTTATTTCAGTCTTTTTCTTTACAGTTAAGATCATACTATGACATTTAAAGTATTTTATTTTTGTTTTTCACCTACAAATTACATCATAAGCATTTCACCAAGTTGTTAAACTCTTTGTAAATCATCACTTTTGATAGATATGTGTTGTATAATATGGATACACTGAAAGTTATTCAACGATTCTTTCACTGTAGGATATATAGGTGGCTTCCAATATTTAACTACCCAACTTCACTACTATAATGTCGAAATTAACAATCTTTGTGCATAACACTAGAACTGCATGTATGACTTTCCCTACAGATTTTTTTAAATTAAAATATTTGGTCTGAATTATAAACCATTTTCAGGCTTTAAATATAGTCGAAGCTCATTTCCAGAGAGGTCGTACCAATTACTATACCCTCCTATAGTATATGAACAACCCGAAGACTCTCTTCAGCCATGGTTAGCATGAAATGTTCATATTATGATTGATAACTTAATAAGTGGAAAATAGTATTTTAAAAAGAAGATATTCAATTTCATTAGTAAGCAGTGAAATACAAACTAAAGCAACAATAAGGTACCACTACCCACTCACCCAAATGGCTAAAATTGAAAAGATTAACAACACTAAGTGTTGATAACATGAGCAACTGATCTCATACATTAATGGTGGAAGTGTAAATTGGTACAATCACTTTGGAAAAGTATCTCGCATTATCCACCAAGGCTAAACATATATATACACAGCTTACAACCCAGAAGTTTATTCCAAGATACAACAGAAATGCTCACACATGTGCACAAAAAGATATGTTAAAAGAAACATTATTTATTACAGCAGAAAATGGAAATAACTCAAATGCCCATCAGCAGTGGACTGGATAAACTGAGGTATATGAACAAAATGGGACGCTATATAGCAATAAAAACAAACTGCAGCTATATGCAGCAACACAGATGACTCATGCGGCTGAAAATAAGCCAGATAGAGAATATGTGTTGTATGATTTCATTTATATAACATTCAAAAACAGGGCACATTAACCATAATCTGCCAAAAAATCAGGGGAGTAATCTCCTTTGGGAAGGAGGAAAGGAACAGAGATTGAGGTGAGATATGAGGTGCTTCAGGGATGCTGGTAATGCTCCATTTCTAGGTTGGGGAAGTGGCAACTCAGATGTATTCACTTTCTCACAATTTGTTAAGCTGTATAGTCATGATTTGTGCACTTTCCTATATATATTATGCTGCAATAAAGCTAAAACAAGACATTTTTGCTTTCATTTGCATTTCTCAGATAAAGAAATGTTCAGTTTCTTTGGTAATTAATCAGCCATCTGTGTCTCCTCTTTTGTAAATCATTAATTACTCTGTCTATTTCTCTTTTGGTGTCTTAAGTGTGTATTATCTACATGAGCTCTTTCTATATTAAGCATATTTATTATTTTTTACCATATAAAATTTTTTCTATACTTTTGGTTTTTAATTTCCCTTGTGATTTTAGAGGTTCCAAGATTTTTATTAGTCAAATTTGTCAGTTTTAGTTTGTAATACATCATTCACTGCCAATGTGCTCAGAAAACCTTTTATCCAGATATTAGAGAAATATGAACATATCTCATTCCAGTTTTTTAATGATTTTTAAAATCAATCTTAAAAGTTGTTTCAAAAGTAAACTCTTCTCTATTGAAGTAAAGCTATTTTCAAAAGACATTTTCCTAACACAGTAAAAATAGGCACACAGTAGGTGTTCAGGATACACTTGCTGATCTGCGGCCATGCCACCCTGAATGCGCCCTATCTCATCTGATCTCAGAACCTAAGGAGGGCTGGGCCTGGTTAGTACTTGGATGGGAGACCACCTAGGAAGACCAGATGCTGTAGGTGTAAAAAATAAATAAATAAAAATGAAATAAAATAAGTTTTTTTTAAAAAGGTGCACTTGCTGATTGGCTTCTCTTCTTGCTCTCTTAATTCTGTACTATTTTATAAATAGTTTGATGTTCAAATGAAGAGTATGAAAATTAACAAAGGTTTGTTAGCAACAGATAAGATCCAGAAAATACAAAATATCACTTTTATTAAAAAGAAAATGTTAGTTAAAAGTAAGTTAAGAATTTTTGGGCTATTTGTTTTTGGGATGCTGGAAAAGTTCTCTACCTTGAATGGTGGTAATTACAAAGTGCATATGTGTGTAAAAATCCATTGGGCTATATATTTAAGAATTGTGCATGATATAGGATGTTAAAATTAAAACAATCAAATTTCCTTTAGTTGAATTTTAATACCAAATGTAATTCTTTAAAATATTATTCTTCTAGATGCAGAATGAATATTTAGAATTTAACACACAATGTTAGAGGTTCTGAGTAACACTGTTTAAAATATCAGGAGAAATAACCACTACCACCACATATTCTATACTTATTCCATGCAAGGCTGTCAGAGAAGGAAATGAATTTAAGCTCTCAATGTATGAATTATTTTTCAAACAAACCAGTAATATGCCAATTCAAAGTAATCTCAAGTGCATATGAAAAAAAAAACAAAACAGAAAGGTTAGAAGGATAGATGGAAGCTGAAGGTAACATAGAATCTGTCCTAGGAAAAAGGCACAATGTTTAAAAAAAATTATGCAAAGAGCCAAGTAATAAAAGGCTCTTTGATAAGGAATATGTCAGATGGCAGGAACCCTGAGTTCAAGGTTTGTCCCCATTTTTGTGGCCCCCTGTCACCTGCTGGAGGCCCTGAACGAAAATGCAACTGTTTTTCAGGTACCGGCTAATCAGGAGCTGGCTCAAGCATCTGGACCACCCCTGAACCTGTCCTTAGGAACACTGAGAGAAACCCAGTGCAGTGGGCAGAAGATCCTGGTCTTGGGAGGTCCGATTCCAACATTTTACTAATTCAGTAAATTACAGTAAGTAACTCAAAAAAGGAGATCAGAGGACCAGCTTAGAATGGTAGGAGCCCACTGTAACAAACTATACAAACGGTAAAGAATTATATTTAAAAAAAAATCTTTTTTAGAACAATTGCTAAAAATACAGTCATTCAATGATGTGATTCTGAAAAGACTGTCCCTAAAGCTACCCTTACATTTACACAGATAGGTGAGCTGTGGAAAAGCTCTCCAGATATTTTACTTTGCCCTCTTTATTTCTTCTTACTTTATACATACAAAAAAAAGTAAAACACATATAAATTACAAATCACAATAAATATAATGAATACCCATGACCCAATTACCAGACTCAAAAATGAAAACACGTCTCAAATCATGGATCTACCTATATGTGCCTAGGTATTTCTGATAGGATCCATCCTTTTGCCATCATCATGAGTTGCTGGTCTATGGAAGGATTTTAAACTCATTAGCACAAGACAAACTCAGGGATGGGCAAGTGCCTTCATGTGAAGTGGCTGCCTAGAATGCCGTGTGGAGGACCAGAGGCCTTCTTGATAGGAGAAAACACCGCCCAAGGTGGAACGAGAAGCGTGGCATGTGTGCCTGACCCTTGCCGACTCCTTCAAAGCCTCATCTCCTTTCTGAAAACCTACTCTGTGTTTCAGTCACACTTAAGTGTCCTGAATGATCCGGGCTTCTGACAGACTCTGTTACACATACCGCGCTCTTTCCCCGGAATGTTCTTCCTGACTTTTTTTTTCTTGAATGACTTTTAAGTCCCAGGAAGCCTTCCTTGACCTCACCAAGAAGAGCTGGCCACATTTTTCTCTCTTATCTTCTAGTACCTCTACTATAAAATTTTCCTAGCTTTAATTGCTTGTTGAGAATCTGTTTTTCCCACTAGACTGGAAGCCTATGCCTCTGGAAGGTATGGATGATGAACATTCTTCTTTACATTCTCAATGCACATAGCAGGTACTTAATAAATGCTTTTTGAATACATGAATAAATATAACATTGAACAATTAGCAAAATGTTTAATTGTGTACTCTGAAAAATCCTTTCATGTTTAATCTACAAAACTAATGCAAGCACAAAAGGAAAAAGAAAATAACTTGGGCCTTGAGTTGACAGTCAGAAGAGCAGTTAAGAATACCAGTGGAAAAATGCATGAGGAAGACTTTACAAACACATATACATATGTGTATATACATACAATATAAATATATATATCAGATATATATGTCATAGACATAGCTATGATATATAACACAGCAACATTCCACAGAACATATAAAATCTATATCAGTAGCTTATTCAATATTCGTAGCTTTGGTTTCAGCGCCTTCTAGAACACAACGAAAACCACTTACTGGCTGTAAAGTTCTGGATGCCTGACTAAGTTCTGAATGAACTCATTCAGTCCTGCTCTTCTCTGTTTAATAAAATCTGTTGAGAGAGACATAAAGTGTTAGGATTATTTATGTCAGACTATTTAATTATCATCAATGCAATTACATAAGATGAGATAAGTACAAGAGTCTGATGAAGAAGCTATTTCTTAATTTGTGTTTCTAGATGTAGAATAAAAAACACTTAGAAATATATATTTTAAAATGTATAAATCCAATGACTATAGAATTAAAATAAAGCAGATAACATACATTCAAAAAGAAAATTCTCCCCCAAAATGCTTATTTTAGGTCCTAAAAAAATCTGGAGAGGTATTTCCTTTGTCCAACTCCTCATATACTACCCGGTAACAAATGAAAATTAACAGTATGACATTGGTGACTGAAAAAAATATCACACTAATTAAAAAATTCACTGGACCATTTTCCTAACAAGTAACTGTACAGTATCTTCAAAGCGTTTTGACTGTTAATAACTGAGGCTCATCAACAGCAATTTAGCAATGAAGCGTGAAGCACAAATGTTTCTATAAATTAGAAAACATTACTCAAATATCTTGTTTCTGCTCCTTACTAGTTAGCTGACCTTGAGCCTTTCTAAGATTTGAATCCTTACTTGTAAAACGAAGATAACAATAATATTTATACCTGTTATAGGATTAAATGACACAATGCACATAAGTTTATAGGCAAATGCCTGGTAGATAGAGAGAAACAGCACAATCTTTAGCTATTACTATTTTTATTGTGGTCGGGTCAAAATCCATCATCCTAAACCCAAATTCTTAAGAAATATAGGTGGTCTCAGACATACAATGGTTCGACTTACAATTTTTCAACATTACAATGGTGTGAAAATGCTAAGAACTCAGTAGAAACCACACTTCAAAGTTTAAATTTTGATCTTTTCCTGGGCTAGTGGCATGCAGTACAGTATTCCCTTGTTATGCTGGGGTGTGGCAGCAAGATGATTTTGCCCAACTGCAGGCTAATGTAAGTGTTCTGAGCTTGTCTGAGGTAGGCTAGGCTAAGCTATGATGTTCACAGTTGGTTAGTTGTGTTAAATGTGTTTTCTACTTAAAGGTATTTTTTTATTTATGATGGGTTTATCTGGTCATTAACTCCATCCCAAGTTGAGAAGCATCTGTATACTCTAAAAATTGAAAAAGCAGATTTGAGAGAATGTCTCAAATGGTGAACATCTTGATAAAAACCTATCAACAACATTCAACTTAACAGTGAGTTTTGGTTTTGTTAAATGATTTCTACTCAATTAAGTTTTAACATACAGTACAGTACAGTGTTTATCATACTCAAATTATGGATTGTTTCCAGTCATGTAAGTTTCTTTCCAATTCTCAAATGAAGGTATAAATATAAAAGAACAAATATAAATTAAATCTGGTCTGTAAGATCCAGATGCACTTGGAACTTTTTTCTTGTTCAACTATGAAATTCCTGAAAAATTTCAGGAAGGTATCTTGTAAAACTACCAGGGCATTCTTTATGCCACCAGACAATAAAGCATATGTGAGGTTTACATTAAAAACTATACTTGCTAACTCTCTAATTTCCTCATGACTGCAGTAGAGGTAAAACAAGCTACCTTGTAGTTACAAACTCAAGTGAAGATTCTATGTATTAATAGAGGAAGTGAGGACCCTCACCAATCCTGAGTAAAATGTAAAAGAAGAGAGGGCCACAGGGGATCATCCTGCAGTCTGGGGGGCAGAGGGCAGGGAACTAAGTTTTAATTAAAGCAAGAATGTGAAAGAAATATGAAAAAGATAAAAGTTTGTTCATTGTGAGTAGAATTCCACATGACCCAGTGAAGAGGTGTGGGAGGGAAAGTGATGGTACAAGGTTAGGTTATAGAGAGGAAGCAGTCAAGATAAGCAATTTGACCAAGAAAGCAGGCATGTAAGGAATCAGTTTCAATGGGTTACATAGCTACAAGCAAATTAGTTAAGGAGGCAGGATGGAGTGGAGGGAGAGTACTTTGGCTTTTTGGGATTCACTAGTGGCACAGAAAGACAGATGACTTTTCTGATAGGATTTCTGGTGAATAAGGAGATTTCTGTCTATAAGTAGTCATTTGTGACCTAGACTGCTTTCTTGGATTCTAGTGAAAAGTTCCAGGCTTGAGGCTTCAGACATATAGGCTCCAGGCTCCTGAGATCCTCTATGTCATGCTTCCCAAGGGTGAGCAATAGGACATTTTCTTGGTACTCCATTTGGAGGAGAGTATATGTTCAATAAATGCTTCTCAAGGTAACAAAGAATGTCCTTCAGGGTTAGAAAAGCACCCCAAATTATCCCTAATGATCAATAAATTTATTGGAAGCCAGACTGCTTAAATTTAACTTCCAAATCTGACATTAACTAGCTGTTGTGACCCTGGGCAAATTAATTAACCTAACTGTACCTCAGTTTCCTTATCCTAAAATAGAGATAATAATAATACCCAATTCAAAGGGTTGTTGTGAGGATTGAATTAAGACATGTAATGTCTTTAAAACAATACCTGGTACACAACAAGCACGTTCCTGAGGCATTATTTTCATAGAGCATGAGATCAATTAGCTTTGTAGAGTTTTGTGCCACCATACAATACAAAGAATACATGAACTTCATCTTCAAACTTCAGCCATCACTAATGGCTCATCAATGAAGTTACTGCTTACCTGGATCAAAATTATCACCAAATATTCGCTTGGCAGGAATCTTCAGGGCCATAGCAGGAAACTGTTTCTTTAACTAAAATTTTAAAAAATAACATTATATGAACTTAATTTTTTATAAGTCTTCTAGTTATTCATGCACCAAAACAAAATTTAGTCTAGCTGAAGGAAACTGGACTTTGGGTGGTAAACACACAATAGAATATACAGATGTCAAATTATAATTCACACCTGAAAATTATATAATTGTATTAACCAATATTACCCCAATAAACTTAATTTTTAAAAAGTTAAAATAAATAAAATATAATCTAATTAACAAGAAAATCCATCATAAGACATATTTTTAAATATATCATGATCAAATGTGCAATAGTAAATTATATCGATAAAATACCAGACTGTCTAATCATTCTAATATTGTCCCAATATAGGCTTGGACAAGCTACTTAACATCTCTGTGCCTCTGTTTTCTTGCCTGTAAAATGTTAGTACTTACTTTATAAGTTTGTTGAGAGGCTTAAAAGAAATCATTATGTGAAATGTTAGACTAGAATCTGGTGTGTAAGTTATGAGTTCATATTACCATTCATTACCTGAGGGGAGAGGTGACCTTTATCTCTCTATGAATAAATTGACAATTGTTTTCTATAAAAGCTGGCTAATAATGCTTTCAATATCCTCTACTTCAGCCTTCTCTCTCTTATTACTCTAATACATTTATCAGATTTGTTTATCCCCAGAGAATGAAGAAATTGGCCCTGAAGAATTTAAATTTGGGGGCAATAAAGTCATAAAAATGGGTTAATGCTTATTTTCATTGTAAGCTACAGGTCAGAAAGCCACAAACACACACACATACACAGAAACTATATATCTAACTACAAACAAACAGGAAATAGAATAAAAGAACTTATTAATCACTCTACACCTTGTGCATGCATGCTATCAGCGAAATCCAGACGGAAAGTCTGCAGACAAATATCACTGTTTATTCAACAAAATATCTGTAAAGGAAAGATAAGAGAGGTGGAGAGGGAAACCCAGGAATTAAAAGACACTTGACAGACTTATCAACTAGTCACACAAACACTGACGGGTTATTTTACATTAAGACATTATCATTAGTTTTAGATGTGATGATGGTATTGTGTGTGTATGTATGTGCATGTTTAAGGACCTTTATCTTTTTAGATATGATACTAACACATTTACAGATGAAATTATATGATGAAAAAGTTTGTTTCAAAATTACAGTGGGCTGGCTATTGTTTCAAAATTACAGTGGGGTGGCTAGGGACAGAGATGAAAGAAGAATCGCTATGTAATTACTGAAGCTGCATGATGCATTACATTATTTTCTGTATTTGCACTAGTCTCTATTTCTGTAGATGTTCAACAATTTCCATAAAAAGTTTTAAAATGTAAATGACAGTCAAAAAACACATTTAAACTGACAAAATGCTTACAGATTGAAAACTACACTTTTTGTCTTTTATTCTAAAAGAAGTATAGGGCAAGAATTTGTATTTTCGAACTTAGGGACATCCAGGCCAGGTTTAATCTCACTTCCGTAGTTTGAAAAAATGGAACTGATACCATTCCCGTTTTTTTTTTCTTCACCCCTTACCATAGGAGGCAGAATTGAAAGGAGTTATGTACAATGAGAGAGGCGGACACAGAAAATGAGGAAATAAGAGGATGAAAAAGAAGTACAGGAAAAATAAGGGATATGGGTAATAAAAACTACATGTTAAGGAAAATTTTCTGCAAAAACCTTAAGATGGGGTGTTTTATGGAAAGAGAGAATGAAAGGTAACAAAACAAACTCTCCTATTTTACCTTTACACTTAAAGATACTCAAATATAATGACTAATTAGTCATTTAAGTCATGAAACCATCGCAAGGATGCTAAGCTTTTCTCTCACATATATCTCTACACGCTTCAGTTTTCAGATGACATCCCCTACACTCCTCCCTCTTATAAACAATTCTACAAAGGGAAGCATGTTTGGAAGGTAAATCCGGCCTATAGAACCTCTTAAGCAAAGTGCAAAATGAAATCTCAACTTTTAAGTTATTAGTAGCTCATTGAACAAAATCTGATCTTCTCTCTCTGAGAAGTTCATATAAACCCTGTGTGAGTGCATATGTGTGTTGTTACCACTATTTTATTTTTACCTGAGTATAATCTAGGTATCCTCATAAGTAAGTACAGTCAGATTTGTACAATTATCAAAAATGTTAATCATAATGGTATACAAGAATTTCAAATAGAGACAGCATTCAACACTCACCCAGCCTCCAATATAAGCCAACATAAAAAACAAGGTCTCTGAAAAATTACAGAAGATATCCTCATGTACAAACTCTAACTGGCTATTATTTTGTCTCAAAAGTGTGACTTCACATATGGTCAAAAAGACTGTCTCATCCTTTGATTAAGCAACACGTAAAACTATAGACAATAAACTCAGTTGCATATGTATTAAAAAAAAACAAACAGGAGAAAACAGTAAAGCTATAAAAGTGTTGGGCACTCAGAGATAACATGATGATTACAGTTATTAGAGAAGTAGGTAGAAAGGATTTATTTCTAATATTCTATAACATTAAAATGCATTTTAAGCTGTAGATGTCATATCTTCAATAGTTTATTTAAAACTTCTCAGTGGTCCCCCACTCCACCATTTTTTGTAAGAATTCCAAAGTTCAAACTCTTTTAAATAATTTGTTACTCTTTTCTGCTTGTCTGATATATGAGTATTATTTAATCATTTGAATAAAATCTCTCTTATTTTAATTTTAGAGTTTTCTTAGGTGTTTTGTTCTAAAAAACCTTATAAACTATTACTTACAGTATTGTAAAGCTTATCAAACTCTGCATATCTCCTGAAGACAAACCACTCACTCCTGCCCACTGAGACCAGAACTTTATAAACCTGTGAGAACAAAAAATAATAAAAATAACACAATAAAATTTGATTACAAAAAACACATTAACTACTTAAATAAGTGAATAATCTCTTTCCATACTCATGGAATTGATATTAGATATTAATGTTTATGTATGATTCTCCAAGACACACAAGTATCTTATCTTGTTGACAGTAATGTTTTATTTTTAAAATGTTATGAAATATTTCTGTAATTTTCAGAGAATATAGTGAACACATGTGTACTCACTATTCAGATAAATTCTAATATTTTTCCATTTTTGTTTCAGTTTTTTTCCCCAAGAATAAAACATTATAGATTCAACTGATGATACTGTCCCTGTTTTCCTCCAGCAGTAACCATTACCCTGAAATTATAAAGTATTTTCAAAAACAATGCCTGGTACATAGTAAACACTTAATTATTAGTTCCCTTTCCAGGCCATCTTTTATACAGTATTTTCAAACTAAGAATTCATCATCAGATTTCCTACTGCCACCTACACAAGTTTAATATTTTCATACAGACATAATTGCATATAACCATAGTCAACAACCCTATGAAGCAGAAAAAATATTACAGCTTCCACTATAGATAGGAGGAAATCATGGCCCCCCCAAAATGAAGTAACACTCAAGTTCACAGACTTCTGAGACTAAGATCTAAATCTTCTAACCTTCCATGCACTAGTTATAATATAGAATAACTTTCACAGTTCATCTCATAGATACTCTCAGATTATAGTTCAACATACCAATGCAGAAAAAATCTATTTGGGACCCCAAAGATCTTGTATCATTTCAAAGAGAAATAACAAGAATACAGGTTTATGAGGAAAGGCTCTACTGATGAATGGCCAGGGTTATGAGTGAAGACTAAGGGAAAGAGATATGAGTTGCTTGGGGTTTACAATAAAATGGCCCACAGTCTGTTAGACAACTTAAAATAAACTAGGTTAAATTCAGAATATGGGCATACAATTACGTTTAAACTATCCTTTCCCATGAAAGACTGGTTAGCAACACTGACAAGTTCATAGATATTACTGCGAGAAAGGACCTCCCTGATACCATATGTGATCACAGTGCACAAATTCTGTAGTATCATTTGAGATATGGGCACACCAACAGGCCCACAGCAGGAGGAGTTCCAGAATGTAAAGCTACATCCCTCTCTGCGAGAGGGGTAAGGTCTCACCTGGAAGATGAAGAAAAGTCACTGGTATCAGATACCTGGGTAGGTGATGAATCACTTAGACTAAAAGAAAAAGAACAGCCAAACATCCTATATGAGCTACAGGGTGGTGATGTGGTTCTTCCAGTCTTAACCAAGAAGGTACCAAGTGGTCACAGAGGAAGCTACTGGGTGTAGGAACGTTGGGATTCCTTGTAAGGGGATACTGCTACGTGGGGAGAGGGTAGAAGCAGAGGGTCCAGGACCTGGCCAAGGTGCCAGTGAAGGTGAGCCCTGCTTCTAAGACTAGCCTACAGATTTATCTCAGCAGCATTCAGGATTGCATACTCCTAGAGAAGGACTGCTACAAAAGCATCAGAAACTTAGGTTTACACAACTGTGAGCTTCTTGAAATATTGGTGCTGACTTCCTGGTATGGCAGGGTGTCTTCCCATGGTTACCCAAGCACAGTCAAGACTAGAACCCAAGCCACAGTTCCAGGCTGCAAATATATTTACAGGAACTAAGATAAAGCCTGTATTAGCAGTGTGATTTATGAAAAAGGTCTTAAGTTCCAATATAACACCAAAAGTCCAAAAGAAAAAAAAGAACTCTTTAAATTTTAAAAAATATTTGCAAAAAAAGCACAAGATTTCACAGAAAGCAGTATAACACTTACTAAAATATGAAATTATCTTAGTTTTTTTTTTTTAAATCCTTATTGTCTGTCTTGCCCCACCAGAATGTAAGTTCCTTGAGAGCAAGGACTATGTCATTCTTACTACCCACTGTAGCCCCAGTGAACAGAACAGCATCTGGCATACCTAAGAAACTCAATGGCAATTTGTTGAGTAGGTAAATTAAAGCATAATTTAGACTTGGTTTACGTCAAGACATCCTAGGATGTGACGCAATTCTCTGTTAGAAGCTTCATGTATAGAGCTATATGAAAGACATATGAGAACTAGACTACAAAAATATTATTGAACAGTAACACAATCTCTATCTTTGTTCCGAAGTATAACATAGGCACGTGGGCCTGCTGAAACTGGACACAGACCCAGTGTTGGGTGGGGTGGATCCTATCTGTGCTGACCAGAACCAAGCTTCTCGAGGACTGAGGAAAACACTGTACTGATCAGCAATTAACACGTGAACTTAGTACTACTGTTCATTCAACATCGATTCAACAGATACTTCTTGAACATCCATCTGTTCTAGGTACTGGTGAAATGACAGTGAGGGAAGTTCTTGCTTCAAAGGAACTTGCATTCCAGTCACGGGAGTCACACATAAATAAATACAAAATATGACACATGATGATACTGCTACTAGAAATTTGAATAAGATAAGAGGGACAGAGAGTGAAAGGAGTAGGATGGGATGTGAAGGTGCTAGTTTATACACAGAGTGGCCAGAAAAAGCCTCTCTAATAAAGCAACATTTGAGAATCTGAAGGAAGGAACTGAACATGGTGATTTGGACCCAGCCTTTGGGAACTCAGGGTCTGGCTCTGGGACAGCAGAGTAAGAGACACTACAGGCCTCCTTGACCCTTTCACAGAAGACATGGAATGACTTCTCCCATTAAAAGTAGAAGGATATATTTGCTATGTATGAACTTCCCTCAAACTTGGCAGGAGGCTATGCCCTTGATGTGGGTTATGGCCCAAAGGTAAAAATAAGGACAAGGAAGAAAGAAAACTTCACACACTCCACTATTTTATCCAAGATATACTACCAACTTCTTGTTTACCATCAATGTGATGTTTCTAAAATTTGCTTATGTGAATGTGAAATAAATAGACAATGCTTGTTAAGGTATTGCTACAACATAGAGACTGAGAGTAAGCAAATGGCCTGAAGAAGCACATTACTGCCTCTCTCCACTGCAACTAGGTACAGGGTATGGAACTGTGTTTATTAAGGAAGGGAGAACAGAGGATAGAAGGGTTGTTTTCAGCTTCTTGTCTGGGACTTTGGGAGTAAACCACCATTTGGGGGCTCCGGCCCTACCTACTAAAGAAGGCAGAATGGACTGGTCAGATGACGGGTTTAACTGCTCAGTTTTTTCTTGGCTCCCATGTGAAACAGACTCTGAGTTGAAAGTCACTTGTCATGAGGCTCAACTGGCAGTGGCTAAGTGACCTGTTGGTCAGAGGCTGGGGCAGACTACTTGATTCAGGAGCAGATGAAGGGCACTGTCAGCCTCAGTAGACTCTACAACTACTGAGAGCCAAGGGGAAGCTGAGTCAGCAGTGAGTTGCCACCACCATGGCCAATCCAACAAGGAACAGAGAGAAAATCAGTTCATCGATTGCAGATGCCAGAAATGGATGTCAACAAAATTCCCAGGGCTGAATCAGGTAGGTCAACCACAGTCGAATGTTTGTCAAACCAGTCACTATACCTGGAATGGTAAAGATCTAGGGGGATGATAAGAGTGCCAGAGCCATCCTTCATCAGGCTGCCATGAGGTCAGTCATCAACTCAACAAATGCTGTAAAGGGGGACACCTCTCCTCTCACAAACTATGATGCCAAGCTGGAGAAATAGTGTGCATTCAAATAAGAAGAAGAGCAGAATGGAGAGAGCCTGGGCATTTTTCCTTGAAAGAACTGGTTAAATTTTAGCTCAGAATTGGGTAACACTCAGTGGATGGGGATTTACAAGGAAGATCACATCAGTTGTAGACAAGATAAATGACATTTTTTTTCATGGGGAGGAGGGCAGGAGATCTCTGTATATGTTTCATTATACTAATTAGAAAAGTGACTATTTTCTAATAATAGACACTGATATACCGATTCAGCAAAGATTCATTGTGCTAATTCTTTGTAAAGTTCTATAGTAGATACTATGGTGAGAAAAAGTAAAATTAGAAATGGGCTTTGCCTTTAAGGTAAAAAAAGAGATATGATACTGGATTAAATATTTTAAAAATTGATGTAGAAAATGATAAAATGTTCTAAGAAAAGATACAGAGGAAATTTTAAGACAGTGGTTCCTATGATGGGATCGATGATTTCCGGATTCCATTAACTCCCACTCCCAAGAGAGCAAAAATATTATGCGCACATGCCGAGATCCACATGTCTGCATATTTTCTGATGAGAGGGTTGATCAGATAGTTTCATAAGCTTCTTCAAAAGCATAAATAGGCAAAAATCTGCACTGAAAAAGAAACTGTATTCTGTTACAGTACCCGGGGAAGACGGTGGAGAATATATAGCATTTGAAAGGGAAGTAAAATCTGGATATGTGGAGACAGGGAAAGGACGTTCTGGGTTAAAGAAGAAGAAAATGGAATGTGAGTGTTCTCTATGTTGCATTTTTCCCGTATGCTTTACATTACATACTTACAGTAAACCTCTTCTTTTTCTCTCTGTGTTCATCAGAGCTGGGAATGCTTACACTTGGGCAGCTTTCCTTGTAGTCCATGGTATATCCCTTTGGGTTTATTACCTCAAAAGGACACCAAAAAATGAGTCCGAAGAAACAGTCAGCAGAGGACAAACACAATTAGCTAATCCAAAACACAAAACCTCTTGAGGCAATGTCCAAATTCCATCATGCAACCTTAACCAACAGAAGAAAAAAAAAACTGATTAGCAAAAAAAAATTTTAAATACCGTGACTTGTCATTACTTGTTCACAGGACCCATTTTATGATTATTCTGATAGGAATTTACTTTTCATTTTAAGTCTCCACTCAGGTTAGAGATTTAGCTTCTGTTATATTTCTATCAATAAATATCTACCTTGCTTTTATGCTAAGGAATTCTGAGAGCTTCTACATCACAGGTCCTGTGTACTAAGGGTAACCTCTCATCTAAAAAAACTCTAGTCTCCAGAGCAGGGATTTTCCAAGTGTGGTTTTCAGACTTTTGCATCAGGGTAAACAGGTGTAGCTTGCTTCAGATTGAAATCTTATGTAGTAGGTAACTATTTATCCTCATTTTGCAGAAGAGGCAACTGAGACACAGGTTAAATAATATGCTCAACAGGATTGGAATCCAGGATTGGAAACTGGCTCGAGAGTCCTGACTCTTAACCACTGTGCTATGCTTCATTTTAACAACTATGGATGATTGTGGTGCACTGGACCCCAGCTTGGTCAGTGTTACTACATTAGATCTTCACACAGAACAAATAAATTATGTTAATATTATCATTCCACCCATGGATAAAGGCCTTGAGATGTCACACTTATGTCACCTTTGCTACACACAGCAGCCCATATTCTCCACAGACACCAAATAATATCATTCAAAGGGTGAGTATGCCAGTTTCTCCTGGCGATTAATCTGGGAGTAGAAACAGTTTCCCAACTCTGTTGGTAGAAGGAGTGCTTCACCACGTGCTGCTGGTTCCCACCCCTGCCCACAGCAGCTTAGTAGACAGTCCCTTTGTTAGAAACCCTTCAATTTAAGTGTGTCACATGACTGATGTAGTAATTGGGACCAAGAATGACCCCAAGAAACAGACTCTCAAAAACGGGATGCATGTTTGATGAATGCCCTGATCACCTTCCCACAGAGGGAGGGGATAGGGAACTGATCATCTGTTACATAGTGATGTAATGACCACTCAAATTTCCTCCCATGGTATCACAGGATGGGATGCAGAAGGTGGGCAAGGAGCTGGAAGTCCAACACCGATTTCAGAGACAATGACCTGAACTGGGGCTGCTTCTAGTTGTCTTTGAGAACATGCAAAGAAACAAAGGACAAACTGAAAACTGTGAATTCCCAAAAAGATGGGTGGAAACTCTATGGCTGTTAGATTGTTTCCTCTTACAGCTGCTAAACTGACAGGACCAAGGATCAAGCCCAGGGTTTGGGGGTAAGAGTTGCAGAGGAAATTAAACACACAACCCTGCAAACACAAGGGCATCTTATGCTAACATACGGGCACTGGCTGGAAAGGGGAATGATCCTGAATCATGGACGCAGGCACTTGGGAGATAAATGAACTCCTTATATAGCTGAACATTCCTGCTGAAAGCAGCAATCTACACCCCTCTGAGGAGACCCAGCCTCCCAACTCCTCCATCCCAAAACCCTAACGAACTGTTTCACAAGGGGATGTTAATTCACCTCACTACCTACTCCCAACACCCCTTGTTGCCTCATCATGGCAGTTAGATCCCCAAAGAAACCAGGAAGGAGTTCAAAGCCTACTCTGGAAGTAGTAGACTGCCTTCATATTGAAAAATTTGCAAAATCTCAGTAATTTTTACCAGCAGGAGTCTGAGGAGCACATATGGGACTACATTCAAAGGATGTTAGACAAAGGATTAAATGTGATTACTGTGACTCTATACATGGCCACAAGTGTATCCCATCAATCTCTCTCCAGACCTTCCCCAACAGGGACCTGCAGCCATCCAATCCACAAGGGTCCACTTGTGAATAGGGAATGCATAATCCTTCCAAGGGTTACTGGACACTAGCTCTGAAAGGCTGTATCCCTGGAAACCCAAAGCATGGTCCAGCAGAGTGCCCATCTCGCTCTAGAGGGGAAGTGAGAGAGGAAGGCAACCCTGATGTCTCATGGTGGGTCCAAAGGGACCACGGGCCCAATCTTTGCTTATTTCTCTAGTCCTAGGCTTTTAGTGGAAACAGACGTGCTTAGTAACTGGCCAAATCCCCACACTGGTTTCCTGTCCAATGTCATAAAAGCCATTATGGAAAAAAGGGCCATGAAGAAGTCCCTGGAACTTCCCCCACTCTTCAGTAAGAATAACTCCAAGCTACACCACATTCCTGAAAGAAGCTCGGAAATTAGTACCACTATCAAAAACCTGAGGATGCAGGGGTGTTAATTCCTATTCCATCCCATTTAACTTGCCTATTTACCTGTACAAAAGCCAGAAAGATCTTGGAACACGACTATAGATTATTATACCATTAATCAGATAGTGATGCCAATCATAGCTGCAATTCTAGGTGTTATATTTTTTTGTTGGAAATGAACTGGCATAAGCCCTGATATCTGCTAAACAACTACTGACCTGGCAAATGTTTTCTTTATCACCACTGGTAAGGACAGTGAGATGCAATTTGCTGTCAAGAGGCTAAAATGGCCATACACCTTCACTGTCTTACCTGAGGGCTATGTCTGCACTCTCATAATGTAGTCTGGAGGGACCCTGACCATTTGGATATCTCACAGATCCCCAACCTGTTCCATCACACTGATGGTATTATGTTAACTGGACCTGGTGAACAAGAAGTTGTGAGCACCCAGACACACACACACACACACACACACACACACACACACACAGATGCACACACACATGCACACACTCCAGAGGATGAGGGATAAAAGCCATGGGAGTTCAGAACTCCACCACATTGATGATCTGGTCTCAGAGTGGTGAGGCAAGATATGATTTCTAAAGTGAGAGAAACTGACACACCTTGCACCATGTCCACTGAGGAAGAGGCAAAACAATTGGTGAGCTTCATATCTGCGTATGCTGCTCTGACCTGTTCACTGTGCAACCCATAAGGCTGTCAGTTTTTATCAGGGTCTGATCCATGAGAAGGTTCTACAGCAAGGAAACCTGGCCTAACTCTTGGGCCTCAGCATACCCAATAGTACCAGAAATGATATGACAGATAGGGACAGGGTAAGAAGCTTCTGATAAGCACCAGGGGAAGTGTTGTACTGTCAAAAGCTATTGTCCATTTGGTTCCTGGCCTGCTACCAAGCCTTGGTAGAGATCAGATTGATACCTGCTCATGGGAACCAAGAGACTGTAACAAGAATGGCCCATCATACACAGAATATTATGTGATCCACTGGATCATAAAACTGGACGGTACAGCAGCATTCTGCTTGGCATGGTAAAGGCAAGACTGGGCCTGAGCAGGTCTAGAAGGCACAAGTAAACTAAAGAGACAGACAGCTCTCCCCTGGTACTTGCTTGCCTTCCATGTTACACTCATGGGGAGGATCCTACACCCAGTTTGCAGAGCGGGAAGAGGCACACCTGTTTATGGATGGGCATGACCATGTGCTAGCACTGACCAGAGTGAGAGAATATAGCCATGCTCAGGAGTGGTCTTGAAATGGAGTGGTGAAAGGAAGCCATCTGAAGTGGGAGAAGTCTGAGCAGGGCACAAGGTGGTCCCCCTACGTGCTGAGAGAGACTCATGGGAGCATGACCAATAGTACCGGTCAATGGGAAACTGTGGCAACCCCAAAAAAGATGAGACTACAAAGGACTTGGGTCCTGTGGGAACAAAGGTGTGGATCACCACACCAGTGAACAACTCTGACCAGCTGAGGTGCTGGCAGAGGGTGAGGGGAACGTAAAATAGAAACTTGAAGAAAAAGGTGTTATCACCAATTCGAGCCAGGGGACTAGCTACGGTGCAGAGACCACAGCAGTTTTATTTCATTTGAGTTTCTCTTCTATGAAGAACACTGGCAGTGGTCCCAGGTATGAGTATGAAGGAACTGGACACAGAGACTGAGAGGTCTTTGTGTTTCCTGAGTTAGGAACGTGAGTCTTGTGCTCAGAATATAAGAGTGAACACCAAGGGACAGAGAGAGGAAGACCGTACTGGACATTCTCTATTTGCCTTTTCGGGTCCAGCTGCACCCCGCTCCACACCCCAGGACACTGACCTGTCCAGCCTGTACCCCACAGCCTCCCTGGCCCTCCAGCTGCTGCCGACTTCATCCAGGGGGGCACTGGCAGGACATGGGTGAGGGATGAGGATATGGACTTCCTCATCCTGCTCCTTCCTGGGCAGACTGAGTGAGGTAGCTGCTGAGTTCCCCTCTCTAAGGCTGAAGCTGGTGTCAGGCGATCCTCTCTTGTGACTACAATGCTTTCAGGGATAAAATGCCACATTTCTCAACCTCAAGTCCTTGGGGAGGTTTAAGTTATTTGAGCCCTAGTTTCCTAATCTAGAAAATGGGGCTAGCAACCTTACTTCATGTGGTTGTCTAAGGATTCAAGGTATGTGCAAAAGACTTAGGTTTGTATACGTAGTCAATAAACTAGATCTAATACATAGCAATTTGTTTCAAATTGGTATGTATTCCTTCATTCAACAAACACTTAAAGCATTTGTTATGTACTAAGCAACAGGAAGACAAAGAAAAGAGAAAAATCCTACCTGCAAGGAACTTACCTAATGAGAAAAATGATAAGATTTCAATAGCTGGCTAAGTAGGATATTAGGCGAATGTATGGTATCCTATGAAATCAAAGAGAAGGGCCACAGGTGTGAACTGTCACATATTCCCAGCCTAGCTACATATAAAGCCAGGTAGGTATGGAAGCAGAAGTTTGAAAGAGATCACACTTGTTTGCCTCAATTTTCTCTGGGAAAAGGAGCTAGAATCACATGCCAGAAATGAAGATGTTGCTGTCAAAAAAAAAAAAAAAAAATACAGAGATGAAATCATTTGCCCAAGCCAGGATTCAGCTAACACACAATAGAGCTGGGGTTCAAATCCAAATGTGACCAACTCCAAAATCTATATGGACTTGTTTGCTACACCACACTGTCCCTAAGTAAGGTTTTCCTTTCCCTCAAGCTAAATCAAACCAGCAACCTAACAGTATTAAATACTAAGTGGCTAAGCTTATTATAAACCAGATTGTGATTTATGTGTGTTGACCTGATTGCTCCTCACAACAGCCCTACTGACGTGAAACCATTGAAAACTAAGTTTCAAAAGACAGAGTTACCTGCCCCACGTGGTGGAGTCAGGACTTGAACTCAGGTGGTCTGACTTCAGGACCTTTACCCATTGTACCACACTGCCTCTACAGCATATGCATGCTCTCAAGAGTCCTCAGGGAAGCAATGAAGAAAGCTCATAACCTTATTTTTAAATGGTTACAAGTGAAATTATGAAAAAGCAACTCTGCGATTACTGTAAATTTAATATATGTTAATTTTAAAACACTGACACAATTTAAATTCTGAAAATTCTCATCTTCGGGCCAGACAACCAAATGAAACAGAGTGAGAAGAGGGCCGACATAAGAACCCCACAACTAAGAAAGACCAAAACAAAGGCTACATCATTCACACGGGGATAAAAACTGGAACTTGGGGAGGTTCATAGGAAACTTGGGCTTTTTAAAGGAGAAGCACGGAAAGAATTTGCCTACACTCTGCTGGAGAATCACAAAATAATCCTGTAGCTCAGTCCCCAGGGATGGCTGGCATACCTAGGAGTAGGGCATGTGATTCCAAAGAGGAAGTAGATATTCATCAGAATGGAAGATCTAACCTTATCATACAACACACATCAACTGTAATGAACCCAAAAGACAAAAAGAAGTTGCTCAGGTGAGGAGAGATCTCACAGAGGCCTGCCAGATATTAGGAGGGGCAGGAATGAGTAAGAGTAATATAATAGCTAGTAAACACTATATCTGTAGTGGTTCTCATCAGGGGGACATTTGACAATGTCTGGAGACAGTTTTGGTTGCCACGACTTGGGGGGCTGCTAGTGAGTACAGGTCAAGGAGGATGCTAAACATCCTACAATGCACAGGACATCCCCAACAACAGAAAATTATCTGACTCTAAATGTCAACAGTGTTGAGGCTGAGAAACTGACATTCGTTGAGCACTAATGCCAGGCACTGTTCTAAGAGCTTGCATCTAATACATCACTTAACCTTCATAGCAACCCACGCAGTTAAGTACCATTATCCTGGTTTGACAAATGCAGAAACCTAGGCGATGAGAACTTCCACACAATCACATAGCTTTCGGTGGCAGCACTGACATGAACACAGCTCTGATCTGACAGCCCACTGTCTCTCAGTTTCTTACGGTACTGCTGCATGCATCTTCTTCTTCTCAATCACCTTTGGAGATCCTGAGTTGAAGAGAAGAGAGCACCACCACATGTCCATGAGCAGCTGAATTACAGAGAGAAAGTCACACACAAGAAAAGCAGCTTTTCTAATTCTGTCACCTTGAGGGGTCAGGTCTGCACTTGTTAGGAATGGCGCATCTTTCTCTACTTGAAACTTCTCACATCAACATCTAATCCAAGAGCTTGGCCCAAAGTGAGTTCTGAGTGTTGACCCCATCACAAGGCCAATCAAGGGCTAAATTATGAAACAGAGAAGACACAAGAAAGGATGCTATCCATGATACATTTTTTAAAAAAGGAGAAATTAGTCTTTTTAAAAAAAGTATTAATAGATTAAAATTTTTTTATGTGGGGGCTATAAAAAATAGAAGTATGGGTGAAGCTCTGATAGAAAACTGTCCAAATTCATATTATGTTAAAATTGTATTGATAAACACTGTTTAAAATAGGTAAACATCAGTTAAGGCTTTCAAAAAAAGCATTTTCCTCTTTATCGTCATGCTTATCTTTTGACCACTGTATGCAATTAGTGTCCTGGATCTTGTCCATCTTTCTTTCAGAAGCTGAAATTATTTTATAAGAAGGTCAAAAGATTCTTCTGCTTTTACTTCTAAAATATAAGCAGAGAGGTTCTGAACTCCACTTCCTTCACACTTTACAAAGACGGTTTGGTATTGACTAGTGGAACCTACCCTATGTTACAAGGTAGAGAAATTCATTAAGTGCTACAATACACTTAATTAATATGGTGGAGAGTGGTGGTCAGCAATTCACACCAAGACATAAAGGAAAATTAAGAATGAGCTTGTTCTAAAGAGAAGGAATTAGTCCAAGAAGAGCTACAAGTTTTCTTCAGCAGGGGGACAGGACTGGGCACGGGGTGTTTGGAAGCAGAGTCCCAAAGGAGGGAGCTGACAGAACCAGTCAAGGAGGAGACAAAAGAAAATTCGGGCACAAACTCTGGGCATGGCCAGAGGACTGGTACGAACACAGGTTTGGGACCTGGGGACTGACCCAGAGAATAAGAAAAAGAATTGAGAGTGGGGATGGGACAGAAATTATTCCTAAGAAGAGAGGAGGCCAAGCGTGTAGGTTCTATTTTAAACTCCATTAAATAAAAGTACCATCGCAGGAAATTCTGACCCAAACAAGATGGTTACTTTACTAAAAGGCTACTACAATAGGATATAATATTTATCTGTTTATTTTCACCTCTCAGAATGCCAGCTCCAAATACATCCAAAATATTTCAACAGAAACAAAGGACATCTTTGTCACATCTGTAAATTAAGTTCATTGCAGAACAGATTAAAAATCTGCCAGTGGAAGATACCTAGTAATCTTCTCACACACACATACATCACATGATGAATCAGTTACAACTTTTCCTGTTTTTTTTCCTTACTAACATATCCTTCCTCTAACTCCCATCCCACCCCGTTCAATTTTCCCCTCATCATAAAGTACAATCATAAAGTAGTCCTATTTTTTCCTATATTTAGCCATCCCTTTGAGATATTTTATTTGTCCTGATTCTTGATAAATATATGAGATAAAAATAAAATATGTGCAAAATATACAATATTGGGACACAATACAGAAGAACAGTTGGCACCCAACAGTTCCACGGGAGTGTGCAAGAACCTCAACAAAAGTCTGTCGATTCCCTGAAATTGGCTCCATTTCAGTACATAAATTTAAGGGACTGAGAGTGGACGGAGAAGTAAATGCTAACAGTCTTTTGTTTTCCAACACTAGCATCAAAACTGACAGGATAAGGAAGAAGGCCCTAAGCTTACTCCAAGTGATAACATGACCCTCTGCTGGTTCTTGAACAGGAAGAGCAGCAGGGTGCTCTGCCCTGTCCTCGGCTTCCCAAGGTCAACATTGTAGGTTCCCAATCACCAGAATGCCGGCCCTCTTCCTGGCTTCCCAAGTTCTTCCATGGGGAAGCACACTCCCAGCCTCTCTCCCAGGGCAGACGTGATCAGAGAACACTCTCAAGGGTGATTCCTGGGGAACTGTGACCACTGGGAGAATGATGGGGTGGGTGGGTGATGATATGAGACAAGAGAAAAGCAAAGGGGGAATTCACACAGAACTAGGGGCGGTAAAATCCTGAGGGCCTAGAAGCTGAGCGAGAGTTGGGAAAATTCAGATTAAGGAGGCACCCAAAACAAAAACAAAACAAACCACAAACAACAATCACCATCACACCATAGAGTCTCTGGGGAGAGCCTCCAACCTGCTCTCTATTCTTCCATTCTGACTCCCTGCCAATCCACTCTTTCCACAGTAGACAGAGTGTTTTATTGTTTCATTAAAAAAAAAAAATCACTGTAAATTTAATCATTTCACTCCTTTGCTTAAACCTTTTTCATGGTTTCCCACTCTGAATAAATCCAAATCCTTAGAATAAATCCAAACTCTGAATTGTGGCTAACACTACAGCAGCCCACATGGCCTGACCTTCTTGTCCCTCTCCAGCCGCAGTCCGCCAGGGCCTCTCACCCCTCTGGGCACTAGAGACCTGTCAAAACAGCCTCTTCCTAGTTCTCACAATCATTCAAAGCAGTCCCATCTCCTGCATCTTGCACCTATGTCCTCTCTGCCTTGAATGCTTTCAAATGTCACTTCCTCCAACAAGCCTTCATGATTAACCTAAAGTGCTCCTTCCCCAAATCAATCTTTCATCATCCCCTTTTTTTTTTCATTTCAGCATTTATTACCATCTAGGATTGAATGTTGCATGTTTATTGAGAACTTTCCTGATGAGTGTAGAAACTGAGACTTATCTATTGTCATATATTTAGTAGACAGGCTGAGAGGAGCACTTGGAAATTCCAGTTTGCCAAACTGTACAACTGAGATCTTCAAAGTAACCCCTGGTACATCATCTCTTCATCAATCTCCAAGTCATCACTTTCTCCCTCTTTACTAGATCGATCCTATTATACATATTTAAATGCCACTATCTTAATAAAATCCTCCCTAAAAATATATTTATTTACTTAACAGATACTTACATTGTGCTAACCATGTGCTAGGAATACGTAATTAGTTTGTGCCCCACTTTTATTATTTGTATGAATGATCTTATGTGGTAACACCCTTAACTAAAAGCTTTTTTAAAAAAACAAGAACTCAGGGTAAACACAGATGCTTACACAGTGTGATAAAGGGAACTTTACTCTAAAGCAAATATTTGCTTTCAAGAGTCCTCTTCTGACAGTAAAACTTTATATTAGTTTCAAATCCTGACCTTACAGTATGTTATTAGTGAAGATAATATGTGGAATTTTACCTTTAAGTTCTAGCATTTCAAAAATCAGGACTTTTATATATATTTTCCCCCACCAACGTTTTCCTATCAATAAAAACTGCAGCTTCATCCCAGGAATGGTCAAATAAATTTAGGCTGTTCCTGTGAGTACTCAAAATCAAGTATGAAGAAAATAAGTCAGGCTAATGCATGCCCTCAAGTGGGAAAACCCCACCTGCGGTGTGAGAAGCAACAGGAAAAAATAAAAGTTAAATTGCAGAAATGTCTACGCAAGTTCTGGAAACAAGTTTTAACCTATTAGGAAAAAGATCACGAGTAAAATAAAAACATTCACTCAACTGGAATATGAGCAAGGATATATTTGTAATGAAAAATGAAGCAAAAATATATCCAATCAAAAGTTGGTATCGAACTTAATAAAACTGGAAGCTTCAACAGTGGACAAATTCAAGTATTTTATATCTATCTCCTTTCTCTGAAGGACTAAAAGTTTCTGGCGTGTCTTCTCCATATATCCACGAAAATAAATGAAGAAGTATGAACATCTTATTATTTTAACAATAAAGGGAAAGAAAGTAAACTATTTCCTGCAGCCCAGAAAGAAAAGAACATTCAGTCCTATCCAGCTCAGAAAACAAAGCAGGGAGACAGGATTATTTGTGCCGAGAAAACAAAATAAAGCTTAGGAATAATATCCCAAGAAAATCCAAAGCTGCAGATGTTGTTCCATGAAGTCGGTGTTGTCCTAATGCTTTCCCATGTGAGTTTATTGTGCTTATTTTTTAACTTCTGCCTGTCTATCTATATGGCTGTTTGGATGTTTTTCACCCTATACCTACTCCCTTTGGTGAATCCAGATCCCAATATATTCATTTGAACTTTTTTTTTTTAATGCCTACAGCACCTGGTCTTCCTAGGTGGTCTCGCATCTAAGTATTAACCAGCCTGAACCTTGTTTAGCTTCTGAGATCAGACACTGGGCTTGTTCAGGGTGGCATGGAAATAGACCATGGACCATGTCTCCTCTGGGGAGTGAACCCAGGACCTTCTGCATATAAAGCAGACACACTGCTACACTATGGAACCACATCCAGAATCTTTTTATTTAGTAATTTTGCCTACCCTCTTCCTTAATTGTCCATATTGTAGAAATGACTGCAGAAGTGCAGTATTTAATGATCGTTTGTATTTAAAAATCAGATAAAGGGGTGTGTGTCTTATTTTTCCTTTAAAAAGTAACTGGAATTGGTGTGTGTGTGCTTCTTGTCCTCCAGGAGCTTATATGTAGCAGAAAAGTCAAATGCCCGAAGAAGTACAATTCAAAGTTGACTGTGATAAATTATTTAAGAAAGCTATGAAAAGTCACTGAAATTCAGGGGAAGGAAAAACCGCTTCCAACTGAACTTATCTAGGTATTTGCGATGGTGGCAACCTGTGAAGGACCTTCTGAAGGCTGGGCACACAAAACAGAAAAAGTGGTACAGTCCTCGGTACAAACGGAATAATCATTTGTCCAGTTTGTCTGAATTCCTGACCACTTGCGGGGAAAAAAAACCTCACTCATTAATAAAAGCAGAAAGAGAAAAGTGAATTTGAGATCAAGTTGGAGAGAATTCTGAACACCAGGCTTCTTGCTCTGGGTTTCATTCTGCAGACGAGGATTGGAAGCATCTGAAAAGGGGATCTGAGGGGCTAGAGGTGTACAGAACGAAAATAAATGGAGGAGGGCTAGAAGAAATAGGGGCTTGGCAGCAATAGGAATGGCACATTTGCAAAAACACATGAAGAAATAAGTCAGTAACTATTTTATGTGGGCAGCAAGGCAGAAGGAAGGATTAACACTGCCTCAAATTTTGCAGAGCAAAATGACAGTGAATTGGCTTAAATAATCACTAGCCCTAACTGGAAATGTGTGGATCAGACTGATGCATTTAACTAACTCCTTCTGGAGGCAAGCATTTGTTTCCAGGCATTTGGATACAGCAGTCAACACAACTTACAAGCACCCCGGCCTCAAGGAACTTACCCTTGAGTGTCAGACAATATGCAATAAATGACTAAATCAAGAGATTAACATATTATAGAAAAGATGGTTGTATGGGTTTTTAAACAGGCGGGTCTGACTGAACAAATACCTAGAGGTGAAGGAGTGAACTAGGCAAGGAGCCAGGGAAGTCAGCAACTACCAAAATAATTCCTTGGTATCTCCAAATAATTTCATTCCATGATCCTTTTGAAGTTGGCAGTAATTGCAACACATCTCTTCTGGTGACCCAGTCCTACTTCCTTGGGCTAGCATTTGGTGTTCTACTTCCTGACTCTATCCTACCCAATCAAAAAAACTCCACCAATAACTCAGTGATAACAAACTGCCTACTAGGTCAATTTGTTTATATTGGCCGTTTACATTCCCTGCACGGGAGAAAAGGACTGTATTTTAAAACAACAAAACCAAAGCACTTTAGAACATGTTTGTACAAAGCTTAAGAAGACAATCATCTTGTTCTCAAAGCAATCACTGGTGCAGAAACTGAGACTTGTGATTTAAATCAAAGATGCTGAAGAATGATTATGAATCATGCAATTAAGCTACCAAGCAGGATGTTGCTGAGAAAAAAATACTATGCACAGCACCACAAAACTGTCAAAAATAAAAATAGCACTATTATCAAACCCAGAAGTAATATCATCCTTTGGTTTTATAATTTGTTGCTCAGCAGAACTGAAGTTCTGACATTTATTGGTTCTGAGTCTTTGGGACTCATCCTTACCTGTAAAGGGCAAATGGTCTGATTTTTCAGATTCCTTTCAATTCTGTTAATTCCAAGTAGCAAGTTATGGTTTCTATGATGTTTAGTTAATTTACGTATTTGGGTACTCCGGTTTACCTCATTTTGTAATAACAGTAAAAATAAACACCCACCCAAAATAGCACAACTTCTAAGTTCTGTATAAAATAATAAGAGCTTCTTTTAAACAAACCTACCAAAGCTTGATGCGTAAAATGAAGCTATACCCTAAAAGGGCTGCCTTTTTTCATCCCTCTTTTAGAACAACCTGCAAGATTCTGAGATTTCTGTATCATTCGATACGATTTGGAACAAGGTAGAGGATCCCATCTTTAGGATGAGACAAAAGTCACCAGACCTTTCCTTGTGCGATTCAGTCTTTGAAAACTGTTCCAAATGAATCCCCCAAAGCACTTCTAGCAACATTTCTGTGGAAACTGAGGGTGACAACTTTGAAGATTAAGGCCCATCTGAATGCATAAAAGAAAACAGCAAAAAAAGAAAACAACAAGAAGAAAACAGCCAACGCTATTACGTTATTGTGGACTACGCGGCAGGCGCTAAGTAGTAACTTATTTAACTTTCCTAACAACCGTGTGAGGGTGGAACTATCATCATCCCCATTTTTCAAACGCAGAAACAAAGGCACCGAGAGATGAGGCAAACGACCCCGTTTTCACAATTAATAAAACAGACCCGCCCCCGGGCGCGCCCGCCCGCTCCGTCTCCACGACACACCCGGGGCCCCGTCCCCGCGCAGACCGGGTCCCGGCGAGTCCGACCAGCCGCGCCGCGCGCCCGCCGCCGCGTCTCTTCTCCCGTCCCGAGCCCCACTCCGGGGCTGGGTCTTAGAGACACGGAATCTCCGCGGCCCCGGAGGTCTCCCCGCATCCGGGGAGGGGGCGTCTTCTGCTCCGGGGAGCGGCGCCGCGAGCGAGCGCTGCCGAGTGGGGTCTCCCTCCCGCCGGAGTTCACGCTGGCGAGCCAGCGGCTCGGCGGCCGGGCCTGCCCCCCGCACCTGCCCCGGGCGCGCCCCCCGCACCTGCCCCGAGCGCGTCCTCCCCCCCGCACCCGCCCCGGGCCGGCCCCCCGCACCTGCCCCGGGCCGGGCCCCCGCACCTGCCCCGGGCGCGTCCTCCCCACCGCACCTGCCCCGGGCGCGCCCCCAGCACCTGCCCCGGGCGCTCCCCCCCCCGCACCTGCCCCGGGCCGGGCCCCCGCACCTGCCCCGGGCGCGA
Organism: Cynopterus sphinx; assembly: GCA_030015415.1. Taxonomy (NCBI): domain Eukaryota; kingdom Metazoa; phylum Chordata; class Mammalia; order Chiroptera; family Pteropodidae; genus Cynopterus; species Cynopterus sphinx. The sequence continues at coordinate 45,410,526 of CM057389.1, read as the reverse complement.
ACCCCGCACCTGCCCCGGGCCGGGCCCCCCCGCACCTGCCCCGGGCGCGACCCCCCGCACCTGCCCCGGGCGGGCCCGCCGGGCCCCTCCAACCCGCCCTCGCGCCGCCGGGACCCGCCTCACACTTACCCCCGGGCCCGGCGCCCCGCGCGCGGAGAGCGGGAAGCGGCGCCGCAGCTGCGCCACCCGCCGCCCGGGCCCGCGCCCCTCCCCGGCCCCGCCCCCAGCAGCGCGCGCCGCGCCCCCCGCCAATCAGCGGCGCCGTCGGGGCCGCTGGGCGGGGCTTCCGCGCACTCAGCCCCGCCCCTGGCGCTCTGGTGGGCAGCGGACCCGGGACGAGCTGCGGGCAGAGCCGCCTGGAAGGGAGGAGGGCCCCGGGGGAAGGGAACCTGGAAGGGGAGACAACCACGGGGGTAAGAGGAAGAAGGAGCCTCGGGAGGGCGGAGAGAAGGCACCGTCCCCAGGTCCCAGCTCAGGTGTAGGGTGAGACACCCTAAAACAGCAGAGATCACTTTTCAGGGCCCTGGCGGAGCGCCTTCGCCTGCAGCCGGGTCGGAGGGAATTCAGGGTTTCATGCATGAGAAGCCGTGGGAATGGGAGTCGGGGCGGGGGCGCAGAAAACGGGAAGCATTCCTCTACCACTCATCCCCGTCCTTCATTTTCAAAACGATGGAAAGGACTCTCAGTAAGAACCATCACTCCAGCCTTAAATCAATGTTAACCGTTCCCTCTCCCCTCAAACAGATCAGGCTCTTTTCAAGAGAGCAGACCCATGACGCCCGCGCCAAGTCTGGCATTCATGCCCACAGTGAACTATCCCATGGGGTTTGTGACTGCATGTATGGATAAAGGAAAATCAGACTCCTCGGAACGAAGTATTTTAACTATTAATGTATATAATTTTGGAAGGTGAAAAACGATTTGAGGAATCAAGTCAACAACACTGAATTATGGTAGGGAAACATGGGTCACTCTGCCAACAAACAGGATGGATACACGGTAACCTTTACTACAAGAATTTCTGAAAATAGTGCCAAGAGGCCAGCCTGGCTGTGTGACGTAAGATTTCCTTATCTGCAGAATGAAGAAATTAGGCCAGGTGACCGCATGACCTCTAAATGCTCTTCCACACTCCATTTCATCCTGCCAGGCTCAACAGTTAAAGGAGGAGGACCGCTGAGAAAGCACTGTCCAGTTAGGAGCCACACAAGAAAAATTGGGAAGTTTTAGAAAAAGCATCAGGGATCTCTGGCATCACTTTCGTTCAAGCTCTCCTTTCTGACTTTTCTATAACAACATTCTTGTCCTAGCTCAAAACCTTTGACTCTTCCCTCTCAATCCTCACATTTAGTCACCAGGTCCTTGGCTTTCTCCATTACAGAATCTCTTCAATGACCTTTTGTCATTCTTACTGCCATCTCTTTATAAAGTCCAAATTCAAAGAACTCAGAATCTTGGATCTGACCCTCACATACTTTTTCCATCTCATCTATAACTACTCTGTGTATACATCTTTCTGACAGACAGTCTCCTCACTGTACAGTGCCAACATTCCTGCCACTGAACACTCACAGCTTCTCAGCTCAAAATACCTCTTCTCAGTCCTAGCTACCTGTCTGAACTATAACAGCTCAGCTCAGGGACCTCTCTATGCAATAAAATGCTATAATATTTAGGATCTGTACCACTCAACTGAGCATTTAACAGGGTGACTTGGTTTTGTTTTCTGTTATTTATAATATGTATCTCCAAAACTAAACTGTAAGCTACTAACTGGATATCCCAGGCCCCAGCCAATCAAGGAAGAAAAAACTACTTTCAACATCTCAAAAAGCCTAAAAGAAATTATATATTTATCTATAATTAGGCTACTTATAACAGCTAGATTTTCTGTTTTTGTCTGAAATTATGACACTGAAGTTAATACCAGTTACTGCATGTTAACCAAAGCTTTGATGAACAGTTATATGTGACTGATTCAAAAAAAGAGAAGATTAACTAGTATTAAATAAAACTTCTTTTGAAGATTAAATCTTAGACATTTATGGAGGTGCATAAAAAATGCAGCCTACCCATTCTTTGCCACCCGTTGCTCAAACAAGCAATATACCTTAATAAATACTTAAGAATATATTCATTGATCTATGATTATTTTCAGTTTTTCTTAAACTCTTTCCCTTGCTACAATTAAAACACTGGTCTTTTCTTTTTCATGCAAATAAGGTTGTAGTAGTTTTCCCCTTCGAATTTCAAATAAATTCTCAAGAATAAGATAAACAAGAATCACACAGCACTCCTTGGAGTTGAACTAGAAAGGCTTTTAGTATTCCAGAAATAAACCCTTGGACCACAGAAAACTGCCTGTGTTAGGGGGCCTTACAAACTGTTAACATCTTTAGAGAGTAAATTTTCCTTAACTGCAACCTTACTTGGATGACACAAGTAGAAGCAGAACCAAATTTGCAGAATGACTACCAAGTAAGAGTGACAAGTGATTTGCAATCTATCAATGGCCCCTTGTGTTTTGAAAATGTCCCTGGCATGTTGAAGGAAGGCCCCAGAGCTCTGAAATCTGGCCCAAACAACCTATAAATCACTACTCTCAGCAAACCTTTATAATATACTGGAGATTTAAGAAATATTAAATAGACTAAACAAGTCACACTTTATTTTACAGAATGGTTATACCAGAGGATATCGGTTATACACTCTTGAAACTTTTCTTCTCCTCAAAATGTTACATGAATTTTTTTTTTGAGGTGACTATTAAGAGTAGAGCTTTGGGGGAACTTCTGAGTAAGGTAGAGTAACAAGGACCATATTTACCTTCCCACCTAAATCAACAACAACAAGAAAAAGGAGCCAGGCAAAATATATAAAACAATGGTTTTAAAGATACTGAATATCAGGCAATAAAGGAGAATGATGCCTCAGAGATGGGAAATAAGCAAGGTGTACCCCAGCTTATCACCTTCAGAGAATATAGAGGCCATGGCATAGGAAAGGGGGGTTGCAGGAGACCCAGCAGAGTCCCTAAATTGAACAGTTGAAGCTGCTGAGTCTGGGAGAACAAGATGGCTAGAGTTCATAGGACAGAGGAGACAAGATAACATCACAGAGAATCCCAGAGATCTGCAGAGGGTCCTCCTCAAGAATTCAACAGCACTGATCAATGCATGCATGTGAGAAAATGACCCTAGGTCCAGGGAAGAACCAACCATCTGAAAGCATTAGAAGAAGTATTAGGCCCTCACAGAGAGCCAGGAATAGTGATTATTCACACCAGGCCAGCCAGAAAACCTCCCAATTCAATAAAACAGAGTACACAGAAGGGTTTTGCCTTAGCAGTGGAGATTAATTAGCTCCAGACTAAATGCTACTTTGGTGTTGCCAAAAGAATACAAGTTCCACAAGGATCAAACCATATTTAAGCAATTTGACTGCATCTCAAATTAAAATTTCAAGCTTATTTATAAGAATACAGAAATATTTAGCACCCAACAACAAAATCCACAATATCTGCCATTCAATCAAATATTACAAGACATGCAAAGAAGCAGAAAAATATGAGTTAATGAGGAGAAAAATCAATCACTGAAACTGACATGGATGTTAGAATTAGCAGACAAGGATATTAAAACAGTTATTATAATGATAATATATTAAAAAATTAAGCAGACAAAGAAGGTATAAAAATTTCTTAAATCTAATGTCTAGAGGTGAAAACAACAATCTCTAAAGAGAAAAATATACTGGATGGAATTAACAGAAGAGTTGACATTGTAGAAGGAAAGATTAGTGAACTTGAAGACATACAACAAACTATAGAGAAAAAAAAAAAATTAGAAAGAAAAGAGCCAATGAGCTAGGTGGCACACCTTAAAGTAGCTTAATATACTTGTCATTGGAGTCTGAAGGAAAGGGTAAAGATGGGATTGGGAAAGGAGATCAGAAAAGATATTTGAAGAAAAATGACTGATCTTTTTCAAAATTTGATGAAAATTATAAGCCCACAGATCTGACAAGCTCAATTAACCCAACCACTGTGTAATAAAATGGCATTGAGAGGTTAATGAGTTTCCAAGAAAACATTTTCTAACATTCTGGAGCAGGTTGATATGAAACTTCCACTGTTTTCTCAGACTTTATGCCTGGAATTTTGAGATGGCTGAGAACTTTTAGAAATAAACTTGATTTCATTGTACTGAAGAAATGATATCGACTAAAATACAAAGTTGAAGCTGGAATACAACATAGTGCATAATTAAAGATATAAAGAGGGAACTATATTAAAGAAACACAACAAAAGATTAAGTACAGCAATGGAATTGTACATTACTGAAATATAAAGGAACCTGAAAACTGCATAAAGGCTTCTAAAAGTATAATTTTTAAATGTGATTTTCTGTAGCTCAAATTCCAATATAATTCTTATATAAAACAGTGCTTATTTATCTTTTGCTTAAATGCATGTTGGTTTACATAAATGTTAATGTTATTGTGAAGGGATCTAACTCTATAAAAGAGAATTAGCACCCTATGCTATTACATTTAAGCCTCACACAGTGGTAGGCCAAAGAAAATAAAATTTGATAAGCAACAATTAGTGGTCATTCATCTTAGAGAGGAAATAAAATCTTTGAACTTAATATCCAATTGAATCCTTTCTTCAACTCACAAAAGTCAGTTCTTTTCTATAAATTTTGCATGCAGAAATTCATCTTATCAATGATGTGCTGAATAATTTTATTTGACAGGGGGATTTGGAATAGGCCTTTGGGTTTAAATTTGTATAAAATGAATTATATGATATGTTTGATAACTTTTAATCCATGGTTAATTACCCACATTTCTTATAAAATGTTGCATAATTCAGATACTATTAGTGGAGACAGAGCTTATAAGGACAGTTTTATATATTCTTTTGTGTGCTTGGGAGAGAAATAATTTTCTACTGTATTTTCACAATTCAATAGACTATGAAGTTTTTTGTTGTTTCTCTAGTTTAGGTCCCAGAGCTCAGCACTAATGAGTTCATTCATAATTATGTATTTCCTAAGCTTTTATTGTAGGTTCACCTTTTACCTAATTAAAACACTCTCAGGCTCTCTTCCTTCGTGATTTTTCTCTATTCATACCAAATTTATTCCACAGGAACTTATATCTTTCAGTAACAGAATAACAGAAACATAAAAAAATGATACAACATCCAAAGTCATTTACAGAGAATGAGGGAAAAATGGAAGAGAAAGATGGCTATTCCTAATACTAAATCCTTGATCACATACCATGATTTATAAATTACTAATTACTGATTTAGCTAGTGTCTCCATCAATTGAAGATTAACCTTTCTTTTGGCAAAGAGTATAGTAAAAATTCAACTTAATTCAACAAGTATTGATTACCTAACATGTACACTGCTCTCTACTGAGCCCTATGTACAGTACATTAAGTGTAAAAAATTTAAAAAAAAAAACTTTTAATCTCACCATATATTGTTTATAGAACAAGAAATAAAGGTTATTAAGTATAGAAATTATAGAATGACCAATAGAGTAGCTAAAAATGGTGACCCTGTCACAGTGAGGGAAGGAGGGTAATACGAAGTGAGCTCATCTCGTGTTATTATAAAATTGTACATTCAAAGATGATGTACAAAGTTGACAAAAATCAAGAAATAAAGGTAGGTTTATTATTTAGAGATATAAAGAAAAATATAATAGGAGCTAAAAGCAAAAAAGATTAAAAATAGCTCCTTCTCAAACATCTACTAGAGACCTAACTAAACTGACTAGAGGGAATGTTTTAAGTAACTTCAAAACAAAGTATATTCCTGTGGGATAAGACTAAAGGACAAAAAAAAAAAAACATAAAAAATCATAAACTCTATTAAAGTAATCATATTGTTGGCAATAGTATTATTATTATGAAACCTATTCATGTTGTGGGATAAAGAAAATAAGTAATTACCCAGTGTTTATAATAGCCAAGAATTTGGATGTGGGAAAAAAGATTCAGATTAGATTAGGTTTAAAAAAAAAATACTATAGTATTGAATTTCAGTTGAAAGTAACATTATGGATATATTTTGTATTTTACCTTTAAAATATATGTATATATGTATTACCCAGCTCTGGCACAAATAGACCTAAAATCAATGACCATCAAAGTGACATGAGTCCCTAAATACGCCCCACTAAAATGAACCAGGGTTCCTTATAGAACTGTCTGATTTCAGATCTGGGAAAGGAAATGTGTAAGATGAGCCTGGAATGTCTTAATTTCCTTATTTTCTGATATGATATCAATGACTACTAGAGTCATGTCAAAAGGCTTAAGAAGCCAACTCAAAGAGTTAACCAAAAATGGGAAAATTGAACATAAAAAAGAATAACTATGGTGAACTAAAACATACTGAATGTTAAATCTAGGAGTCTACAAAGGCACTAAAAAATATAAAACAAACCTCATAAGTTACCTTTGAGTGATGCTGAGGAGCTGAAGCTTTTTTTTTTTTTTTTTGATATCAGGTAAATACAGGAAAGGAATCAAGTCTTTATCCTGCCTTTCCAATACAGGGTAGCCAAATAGTTGATGAGAGGAGGTTTCTCTTTACAGAATGATTCCAGCTAATGAATAAAGAATAGAATTAGAATACCAAGATTCTCTAACCCTTAATGAATTAATGCATCTGGGCATGATCATCAATGGCTGCTCACCTTATAAAAGAAGAGCCAACCAGATATTTTATGCCTCCTAATGAAAGACATACCATCACTTACTTATGAAGCACTCTTGCCAAAAAATATGAACCCAAATCACATCAAGTTTCTATCTCTAATTTCCAATTTATAAGAAATAGGGGGGCCAGAGGTATGTGATAAATAACATTTCAGGAATGCAATCAACAAAATTTAGTGCGAAGTTTTACAGAAAAAAAAATGGCCTTGTTTCTTCATTATCTAAATTATAAGGATAAAATGAAAGGCAGAAAATATAAACTAAAAGACTTATTAACTACCAATTCTGACATATGACTATTACTTGAATCTTTTTTGGACTTGACAAACTGAAAAAATTATGTGGCAACTGGGGAAATTTAAAGATGGCTGGCTATCTAATGACATTAAGAAATCATTGTGGGGTTTTTTTGGTATGATGATTTGAGAGATAATACTGAAATGTTTATGGATAAAATGACCTGATGTCCCAGATATGCTTCAAAATTGTGTATGTGTGGGGGGAGCAGGTAATTAGTTTAATAAGATTTAGCAACAAGAAGATAAGTGTTGAAACTGGGCAATACATTTACGAAGGTTCATTATACCATTAAGACTATTTTTTATGTTTGAAATTTTCTATAATAAACTTTTTTCTTCTTAAAACAGTATTTGATTCAGAGGAATGGTGAGTTGGAAGACTGTCGCTTTTCATTATAACCCTTCCTATACTACCCATTTTTAAATTAATATTACATGCATATGTTTTATTTCTAAGGAAACAGTCCTATTAATAAGAAATAGACATGTTGTAGACAGAACAAACTGCTGGTTGCCAGAGAGGGGGAGGGCAGATGGATGAAAAAGGTGAAGGGGATTAAGAGATACAAACTTAATAAAATAAATAAGTCACAAGGATGTACTGTATAGCATAAGGAATATAGTCATTAATATTGTAGTAACTTTCTATGTTGACAGATGACTAGCAGAATAATCATGAGGCATATAAATGTCAAATTACTATGTTGTACACCTGAAACTAATATTGTATGTTAACTATACTTTAATAAAAATATATACATAAGTTAAAAATATAATCAGTCTATGATGATTTAGTTTTAAGCTGAATGATATACACCAGTAGTTTTCAAAGCAGAGTCCATGAACCTCTGGAAGGCCCCAAATTCTTTCAGGGGGTCTGTGAGGTCAAACTATTTTCTTAATAACATGAAGATGTTATTTGCCTTCTTCACTGTGTTGACATTTGCACTGAGGGTGCAGAAGCAGCGGTGTCTAGAACTATTGGCACCCTGCCATGAATCACAGCAGCGGCACTGCTGTACCACTCGTCACTGTACTCTCTGCCATCACTTGCAGTTTGAAAAGAGGAGCAAAGCCAGGTTCACTTAAGGATGTCCTTGATAAAGCGCTAAAAATTATTAATTTTAAAAAATCTTGACCCTGGAGTACATTTATTTTTTATATTCTGTGTGACACATAGAGCACTTGCACTGTATGTACACCAAAGACTAATGATCGTCCAGGGAGAGCCCTTCCTTGTGCGACTGTGACTGTTCACATTACAAACTGAACTAGCTGCTTTTCTGTGGAATACCATTTTTACTCACAAGGACAACTGACAAACGACAATATTTGCCAGACTTGGGTATTTGGCAGACATTTTCTTGAAAATGGACAAAGTAAGCCAGTCATATCAAGGAAAACAACCCAGTGTATTTGTTGGCAATGATAAAATGCAAGCTCCCAAGTGAAATTTGGAGTTTTCAAAAAATTGTTTCGGCTTGACTGCTTCCCTCCACTGGAAGATTTTTCTAATGTGCTCAGTTGGTGATATTAACAAATGTGATTTTTTAAAACTGTTAAATTAAATGTGTCAACACTTGGAGTTTCTGCATAAATCAGTGAGCCAATACTTTCCAAATGACTAATGCACGAACTTACAAAACTACGTGTGCATCAAAGAGCCTTTCAAAATGTAAGATGACTGGAGTGAGTTGAATGGTGCCCCCCCAAAAGAATCACAAGATGAGATCATTTGGATTATCCAGGTGATCCCTAAATCCAATGACAATGGACCCTACAGGAGACGTAGAGGGGAAGGTCACGTGAAGATGGAGAAAGACAACCACCAGAAGCCACAAGAGGTACAGAACGACTGTGCTCTAGAGTCTTTGAAGAGAATGCAGTCCTGCTGACACTTTGATTTCAGACTTCTAGCCTCTAGAACTAAAAAGAGAATAAATTTTTGTCATCTTAAGCAACCCTGTTTGTTGTGTTCATTTGTAATGGCAGCCCTAGGAAACTGATACAGTGACCAATGGATGTTAACGTAACTGGGTCCAAAAATGTACTGATATGGATTCAGAGTCTATTTGCATCTAAACCTTAAGAAACTACCACTTGTCAAGTCCTGATATAGTATCAAAGAAGAATCTCCACAATTTTCTGAAAAAGGCTATTAAAATACCCCTGCTTTTTCCCACTACATATCTTCGTGAAGACTTCAATGAAAATGACATATTTTAATGGTATGAATGCAGAAGCAGAAATAAGGACCCGGCTGTCTCCTATTAAGCCACATATTAAAGAGGTTTAAAATATGTAAAATAATGCTAATCTCACAATTTTTTAAGCTTGTTATTGTGTAATAGGTATATCTTTTTAAATGTAAATAAATATATTTTTTTAAACTTCTCAGTTTTAACTTTTTATATAGTAAATATAAATAACCCACATAAATACAAACTCTTGTGGGTCCTCAATAATTTTTAAGAGACCAAAACGATTGAGAACCACAGTTACACACGATTGGTAAAAGAAGACAGACAAGTATGGGCCTGAGTAGTCAGAAAGTTATCATGTACACAAGACTTCAGTTATTTTGAACTATGCATTGGATTTTCAGGGACTGGGGGGCAGAAAAGTTCCTTCCATGCCAAAGAACCCCATGAGCATGCAGAATGCACGTTAGAAGCAGGTCTGCACATGATAATGTCAGAGAACACTGGGCCATCAATAAATACATAAACATGTAATTTTTCATATCGATTACTATTTTTAAAAAACAATGAATGCATGTATCAATTTCACAATTCTCTGTTAGTCTTTGGAAATTCACATCTTGAAAAGACATTTGGTTTTATAAATGTGGGTAACATGCTATTCTCCTTATTCCTTGGTACTCCAAGTAGATAGAGTGAGATCTTCTGAACACTAAACTAGCCAACCAAAACCCACCTCTTAGTCTCCATACATTCACCTGGAACACTCATACCTTTTCAATTTTGTGCAGTCAACTAGTGCTATCATATCGGTGGCTTAAACAACAAAGATACATTTTCTTACAATTCTAGAGGCTAAACATCTGAGGTCACGGTGTCTGCAGGGCTGGTTTCTCCTGAGGCCTCTCTCCTTGGCTTGTAGGTCACCATCTTTTCCCTGTGTCTTCACGTGATCCTCCTTCTGCACCTGTGTGTCTACATTTCCTGTTCTTATAAGGACACCAGTCATACTGGGGTAGAGCCCACCCTAATGATCTTATTTAACCTCAATCACCTCTTTCAAGAAACTATCTTCAAATACAGTCACATTCTGAGGTACTGGGGGGTTCAAATTTTAACATATGAATGGGGGGCAGGGACACAATTCAGTCCGGAACACTTGGCTAACCCCACTCACCCTTTGGGAATCAGCCTGCATTGTACTTTGTCAGTGAAGTTTTCCTTGACCCTGGACTTAGGTTAGGGTCCTTGTTATACTCACATAATAGCCAATACTTATCCCACATAGCATTTACCACACAAATGTAATTAAATACTCAGTGTAACCGTTTTACAACTATCTCTCCTACCAAGCCCTAAGAATCACAAGGGCAGAGACTGTACCTGTCATGTTCGCCCCTGAGCCCACAGGGTTTAATGAGTTTTAGTGGCTGACATACTAGGCTCACTCAAAGAGTGAGTGAAGGAATGCTGTGTGGTGTCATGACACTACAGGGTTTCATTGACGAAAGCTCCAAGTTTGCGAGCCTGCCTGGGAATCATTCTGAGTAATGAGGCAGCCACCATCCTCAAAAGATGTACCAGCAAATCAGTAATCTTGGTGGTAAAGTCTAACTGGCTTTTGATCCCACTAGAGCAGTAGGTTAAGGAAGTAGGAACTTAACTCCAGTCCTGGGTCAATCATTAATTAGCAATATAAAAATGAGGCAATGTTCCTTACTTTGCATGACCTCTCATTCCTCATCTGTAAATGCAGAAGAAATTATCAAAAGTCAAAACTGGTCACAACTTAAAACAGAAATCCCCTGACCTGTGAATATCCCAAATATATAAACCAACTCCACCCACGCTACTGGGGCCTTGTCTGCCTTTGATGGGACGGTCAACCCCAACCTTTAAAAGCAATTCTGCTGAGGCTCTGGGAGTCCCAGTTCAAGGCTTCTGAAGTTTTCTTCAAACTGAAATAGGAGACTGCTAACCAAACAAAGCTTCATACAGCCACTACCACTTCCCATGGACTCAGAGCTCAGAGGGCAATAGGGGTTTGGGGAGTCATAAGAGCATCTGAAGTCTAGGGCCACTAATAACCTTCCAGCTCAGTTTAGAGCTGAGAAGTAATATCCATGACTTCTAAGGGGATTTGAATGAAAACAACCAAAAGACAAATGAATGGCTAGAATACTTCTAGAGGGGGCATGATCGTGTTCTTTTCTTTTTAAGTTGGGAAAGTATGTAACGTAGGGAAAATGTCTCAACAATTTGCTGTGTCTTTAGTTGTTCCCTCCTACACACTGCCTAACCACTTATCTTGACTATCCATGTGACTTCGGACAAGGTTCTACTTTGGTTACTGTCCACTCACCTGGGGATAATAACAGCATAAGAGGTGGTTATGTCACATGAAGTCACATGTGGAAATGCAAAGGTAAAGAGCGAAGGACTCCAGAGAACCTACAGAATTCTGACTTCTGCCTCTTAGAAACCATGTAAACGTGGGCAAGTGTTAATTCCTTCGTGCTTCAGTTTCCTCACTTGTAAAATGGAGATAATAGCAGTATCTATCTCTTATGGTTGTTGTGATAATTAAATGTGATAATGTTTGTGACAATACTTAGTGCCTGAAATAAAGGAAGCATTCATTAAGCGTTAGCTATTTCTTTGAAAGCTGTGTAATTTTCAGAGCTTTCCCACCTAATATGATCATATTTGACTATTCCCAGAAACCTGTCATTTCCCCACTCTCCCTAAACTCCCTATCCTCCTTTCTTTTCTCTCTCTCCTTCAGCAATGTCCCAGTCTCACTGAAAACATGGGGGCCAACAGATTTTATCTCCCTCAACATCCCCCACACCCCCAGAATGCTGTGGCATAAGCACATGGGTTCCCTTCCCTAGGCTCTTTAGCAACTTCCCCTTTTCTTTCTGGAATAAAAAAAAAAAATACTTGTAATTCTCTAAAAAACAAATGCTGCCTGCTTTCTCTGCCTGAAATGTTGTGTCCCCCCAGTGTTGCTGGGGGTAACTCCTACTCTTTCTCTGGATTCATTCACAATTTCTTTCGACCATCTTCTGCAAACTGGGGAGTGTCCCCTTTTGTGTTCCCACAGAACCTTAAACTTACATTCTAAATTATCATATTATATAATTCTCTTTGCATGTCTATTTTTTACAGCCTCAGAATCCATCATAGAACATAGCTCACAGAGTAACCAGTTGCTCCTGTATGCCTAAGATTGTCCCGGTTTTAACACTGCATCCCAGGAAACCCTGCAGTCCTGTGTGGTTGGTCACCCTAATACACACTCACTAAGTTTTAGTGAATGTGCAGAGTCCACACTTGCTGTCTTCTCTTCCTCCTCTACTGTTTACTTTTCAATCCAATGTGATCGGCTTCCACCCGTCACTTCCCACATGGCTTTGGCACATGGCATGGTGCTCTCCTCGTGGCCAAATCTACTGGACACTTTTTAGTCCCTCTTAGATTGCCCTCTCATTAAATAATGTTTAATAACCTGAGATTACTCATGTAGTGTGCCTCTTTTTTCTTATAGTGAAGCAGACCACTATTAAAATATCCACATTTATTAAGTGTATGAGTATACATGGATTAAAGGCACTGTACCTTGTTTACACAGTTGTAAACATCTTGCCATACTTATGATTTCATTAAAATAATCATAAGATATGATTGATGACTGCTAAATGTTTTCTGAATAAGAAGTTTCCAGAAGTCATGACTAATGGAATTTTAAAAAACATTTGAAGCAATGAGAAAAGCAGTTCTCCTTTTTCACAAAATCCAAACAAAAAAACAGTGGTATTTTAGGAAACTCATAATAATTATTTTTCCTTTTTCTTCTAAGCTCTGAAAATAGATGTATAAAAAGAAGTAAATAAGAATTTGAATTTAATGAGTATTTCTTTTTAACCAAAAAACAGGTTTTTAAAAACACCGAAAGGTGGAGGCTTTCTCTCACCCCTTCTTAATAGTAAATATGAACCAATCTTTATCTAAGAAAACTGACTGGGAATTGTCTGTTTATATATTCCTCTCTCCTACTGAACTCTAAGTTCTCTGAGAGCAGTACTAGATCTTGTTTCTTACCTGTATCTCTAGCACTTAGGGGAAAACAAGCGCCTGGTCCAGGCAGAGGCAAAAATAAATATCTTAAGTAGGGATGTAGGGAGGAAGAAGGGAAATCTTAAAAAGGAAAGAATTTTAGATAGTTGTAAAATAAGAATTTTTCAGGAGAGCATTATATCAGAAATGTACATACATTTCATTTGTAAAACATATATACAAATAAAAGTATTTGTAATAAATGGTAATTGTAAAGTTGACAATTATGATAGCCATACTGACTCATCTTTTCTTGAATCTGTAGAATTTCTAGTATCAAAATGAAAATTTCATTCAGCATCTTACAGTCCACCTTACTTCCAGACAATAGAAGATGCACAGGGAAATCAAAGCTGTCTGAAAAACATAAGACTACTTTTTTGTCCCCAAATCAAGAAATCTGAAGAAAATTTTTTCACTTCCCATATTCAGATTTACACACACACACACACACACACCAAAAACTACCTTCAGGCAGTGGATGATTCAATTACTCAATTGGCAAGTACCAGGAGAGTAATCCAGTTTTGTATATACTCTATTAGTTAGCCATTCTTTATAATATTATATTGATTATTGAAATTGACTATATCTTTATCTCATATTAGATACCTTACCTGTACATCTATATATAAACATAACTAACCAGTCTGGAATTCCTCACTTCCTGACCTTTCTGAATAAATTAATTATCTCTAAAAAATTTCAAAAGCAAACTTTTTTTCTAGAAAAATTGCTAAATTTGATACAAAATTATCAAACCACTGATTTAAAATAAATTACCTCAATCTCAAATCCTCCTTAAATTCAAAGAAAAACAAATTGCATTTTTCATAAAATTCAGAAAGTATGCAATTGGTCTAGCAATTCCATTTTCACTCATGTAAAACAAGGGAAACATATAAGAAGCCAATATTTATACTAGCCATAAAACTAGCAATGACCCGATGTCCATTAAGAGAGAAAAAGATAACTAAATGTGGGACAGTCATTCAACAGAATATGATACAGAAGTGAAAATGAATAAACAGCATCTATGCACATCAACATGGATGAATGCCACCAATGCTACATGAAAAATAGAAATCATTTCACTTATATACATTTCATAAACAAAAAAATCAACAATTTATCATTTAGAAATAAATACAAATTTTGCAAAAACCAGTTTTACAAAAAGTTAAGGGAATAACCAATATAATGTTTTGTCATGGTTACTTAGGGAATGGAAGAAGGTGAACTGAACTGGAGAAGGGTACATGGGGAATCTAATATATTGCTAATATTCGATTTCTTAAACTGGGTGGTAGATACATTGGTGTTTGGTTTATTGTTATTCTTTATATTATGCATATATGCTATGAATATTCTTCTATGTGTTTAAAAGATGTTACATAAAGTGAATAGTTTACAAAAAATATGTTAAACAATTCAAATCTAAGTCCACTATATTCCCAGAATGTTAAAATTTTTTCTTTTTAAATACAAAAAGTTTAAATGGAGATTTTTAGTTTAAGATCAATAAAACTACATAATATTTACCTTCAAAATTTAGAATGTCTTCCAAATACAAAAACAGCCCACTAATAAAAATAATAACTTTTCTATAAAATGAAACAAATCAAATTTGCCCATTTCATTATATATATTGACCAAAAGTAGCTAATTTCAGAGAGTGTATTAGAGAATATTTTCTAAATGATACAAAACGGATCTATCCCTTTCTTTATATTTGCTTAACAATTCTCTTATATGAGAGTTCATACAACTAGAATACCTAGTGAGAGTTTTACTGAAAATAATTTAATAGCAAAGCTAGAAATCCCTCATGATCAATTGTCCCTCATGATCAATTCTGAAATGATGGGTTTCAAATTGATGAGTTCACCATCTTTGTAAACGTAACCCAGACAAATTGATGATGATAATACGCAGGCAGTTTTCAAAATTAAAATTGATGAGCCTGCTGCTCCCACTTGTCAGAGTAAAGAGTTTATTGATCTCAAAATCAGTGGTGTCAGAAGGAAATTCAAATCAGAGCAGGCCAGACTGGTCCTGTGTGGGTCCTTAGCATAAGTGGGCGTTAAGTCAGGTCCCGGAGGATCCTGGTGCTGGTGATGCCAGTAACAGCCCAGACAAATCATACCCCACAGGCAGTATAAGCCCAGCATATTTATAGTTTATTAACATAAAAATTACAAATTTATCAAGGCTTGACATGTTTATAAATTCTCCCAGGTGAGCCTGAGTAGCTTGGCAAATATATTCTTTCAAAAATTTGAAATTTCCTCCAGCAACTCAGTTGTTTTTACAGGTTGCTAATTCAGCACAGACTGAATCAACTCTTTAGAAAGCTCTGAGCATAAAAAAAATACTACTAGCAGTATTTTTTTGAGTTTACCAAAACTATCTCCAAATTAAATCTTCTAAGAATCAGAAGAAAGGATCTGCATTATATAACTTCCTACTGGTCGTTTTGACTCAGCAGAACATCCTAAGCATGTAGGAGGAAAGTAGGAGGAAAAGGCACTGTGCTAGATGCTTTACATACCTCAACAGAACGAGCTAACATTTATAGAGCCAAACCCTGTGCTAAAGACTTCACATGCATTCTCTCACGTATCCCTATAGGAAACCGTATTAACTCCATTTCACAGATGTGGAAAATGAAACATTAAGTAACTTCTTCAAATTCACAAAGCAATCGACAGTGCTGGGATTCAAGCCTAGGCCTGTCTAACCCTAATGCCTCTGTTCTAGCTGACATGCTATGCTGTAAATACATCGCATTAATTTTTGATAATGAATTAGCAAATTAAAGAGATTTTTTAAAAAGTAAATTGCTAAGTGGCTTAAACTTTAAAAGAAGCTTTTTAGCTTTATACTACGATGGCATGCAAATCAAAGAATTTTAAAATAATATGTAATACAGTACCTTTCTTCCATAACATGGCACCATACCAAATCTCAGTCTTCTCCAGCTCTCTTACTAGTCTAGATTTAGACTTTCTAAAACAGGTATTCTGTACTACTTACTCAAAAAACATTATGGCTGTTTAAACTACTTGAAGACAACCTTGTATTGTAAGCAGTTACTCTGTAAGAAATGTTACTGAAGTTACTGAGATGGATAAACCATGGTCATGTGCTCAATAAAAAAAAAAAAACATTAAAATCAGGTTACTTAATAAGACAGTCTCTTTTAAAAGTAAACTTCACACCTTAATATCATAAGAACTAACAACTTTCAAAGTCACATTCAGCATGCTTTGTGTTATGAATTGTCTCTTGCCATACTCTGAATATCTCAACAGGCCATGAAAGGTCAACAGATATTAGTCTGTCAAAATCTAAAGTTATGAGGGGGGAAAAAAACTTGGTTTTTTGAAATGGTAAACCATAAAAGGTAATTTATATCTATATAGCATTCTTTCTATACTCTCTGGAAAAGACCATGGTAATTAATAATTTCACAAGAATTTTTATCTTCATAAATGCATTAGCATTGATTAATTAGGTCTCAACATCTTTATGTAGGAGAAACACTAACATATTCTTTCCATTTTTAATGTCCTGTATGAAGAAACTTGTGAATTGAAAAGTCCAGGAAAGGATTTCTCAGTGTAAAATACTGGCATAGAGGTTTCACTCCTTTTTTTAGGAAGTCACCTTAAAACAATAGGGAAAATACCAAACACAACACAAACTCCAAACTATATGACAACAAAAAGCCTGTGGAGGGGTAGGAAGGAGGCAGAGTGATAAAAAGTGAAACCTGAGGTGCATCACAAGGAACATCAGGCAGGAGAGAGCTGACTTAACCTGCAGATTTGGCAAAGGCTCAGGACTTGGTGCAATAGGCAAGAGATGAAAGCCTTGTTATCTTGAAAAACTGAATGATCCTGGAGAAAACAGCTGATAAAATCTGGGATGATCCTCATCAAAAAAGCTGGCTCATCTTTAACAAGTGCCACCAGATAAACAGAACTTCTATTCAGTTTTTCATATATTCTTTTAGTTTCTTACTTTTAAATAATCATCAAGCACTTAAAAAAAACCTCTAATATAAAAAATTAAAGTAAAAAAATGAAATAAACTAGAATACGTAAAAACAGGAAACAATACATGGAATAGACAAAATACTTTCGTTGAGATAGAAGACATATGCACAAAATAAGAACAAAATACTTTAAAAATGTATAATTAAAAAGCACAGAGAATAAGAAAGAGCTCTTAAAAAGTATTAATGACAACTAAAACAAAAAATTCAATAGAAAAGTTGAAGGCAAAGTTCAAAAATTCTTAAAGAAAGTCAACAAAAATACCAACAGACTGACTACAGGAAAAATTGGTAAGAAAATTAGAGGACCAATCCAAAAGATCAAACACACAACTTACCAAAGTTCTAGAAAGAGAAAATAGAAAAGATAAAACTATCAGAGAATTTTTCTGAGACATAAACAACATAAATTTCAGATGGAAAAGGTGCATTGAGTACTTAGCAAAATGGCTGAAGAGGGAATTTCATGAGGCAGATCATTGCAGTATTTCAAAATAAAAGATATAAAAAGGTCTTAAGAGCTTCCCAAGAGGAAGAAAGAGGTGACATACAAAAGCTCAGGAATAAGAATGGCATGGCTTCTTAACTGTAACAGTGGATACTAGAAGACAGTGGAGAAATACCTTTAAAAGTCCAAAGAAAAACAATTTTCAACTGAGATTTCTACAGCCAGCCAAACTATCACTAAAATATGAAGGTAGAATACAGGCATTTCAGATGATATAAGACAAAAAAAAAAAATATCTCCCATTACTCTGTGTTCTACCAAAATAACAGAATAAGCCGAGGAGGGTGAGGAGAGGAAGGGAAGCAGTAGCAGCAGCAAGGGACCCGGCCCAAGTAAGAGGCACAAAAAATTCCCAGAATGACAATTTTGCAGCAGCAGCTCAGATTGGAACTAGAGAATGGAGGACTCCTACAGGAAGTTTCCCAGAGGGAGAATGGAATTAGGAGATTCCAGTCCTATAGATTGAACTCTGTGGGAAATCTATGGCAAGGCTTAGGAAGAATTAGAGACAAGCTCAAAGAAAATCAACACTTCTGATGAACAAAACACCCTAGATACTATATAAAGTGGAGAGGGTGGAATGTTTGGATCCTGAATGAGAAGTCTCCATTTTAAAGTAACATATTATTGGGAAGCAAATCCACAGATATAATGTGAATCAGTGTTTTTCAAACTTTCCTGACCAAGACCTACAATAAGAAATATTTCTTACATGATGAGTTAGCACACTCATATATATCTATATCTGCAACAAAAGTACACGGGACAAATATTACCTCTTTTTATGTACAACACATGTTAATATTTTCTATTTTGGTCTATTTTATCCCAGGTTTTTAAATGCTGGTCAAAACCCACTAAACTCACTTTACAAGTCACCAGTGGGTTGCAACTCACACCTTAAAAAACACTACAAAGACTATGGCATGTTTTACTAGGAAGAAAAAACATTCCTGGATTAGAGAACTGGAAAAGGCAGGAAGGATAGCCAGAAAATCAGAAACTTGAAAGAAGCATTTGAACTGACTTTTCGAGAAAGGATCATAGTGTAATAGGCAGTAAAAGGGAAGAAGGCTCTTCCAGGCGAAGGGAAGGAAAGGCTCAAAAGCAGAAAAACAGAAGGTGTGCTAAAGGTATGGCAGAGCAAAGGGTAAGTTTGGATGAAGGAGAAGATCAGAAAATACAGAGAGGTCGGTTGACAGACTAACTACGGAGGACCTGACAACTACACTAAGGAGTCTGATGTTATTCTGACAGCAATGAAGACCCAGGCAGTGGGCCCAAGGAAATATGCTCCAAGAAGTAGAGGAGAGCATTACATGGTGGTGCCAGCAAACTGCAATCAAAACCACCTCAAGATGACTTATTAATCTTACATGCATAAAAAGTAAAAACAACATAACATTTGACTAGAAGCTGGGTGTCAGCGAAACAACAGAAGCTTGTTTTATTATGATTTTTTTTTTTCCTCCTAAAACTTCCAAGAAAGAAAGGTAATTTAGGCCCTGAGGGAAAGAGCAAACAAGTCCTTGCTAGGACAAAGAGATATTCTTTATTTTCTTCTATGACCTACTACAGTAATACAGATAGAGATCCGGCCTTAAGAAACTTCTCTCACTTTCTTGAGTGTACCAGTCTCTCTCCCCACTAGGCTTTTGCACTTGCTGATCCTGTAATGCACAGCCCATCAACTTCCATCAAGCTAGATGTCACTGGGCCTGAGAAGCATCCCCTGATCCCACAGCTGGATTGGCTACTCTTACTGTGGGCTCTTGTCCTTCCATTTTTAACTCTGGGTTATAATTGTTCATTTGCCTTCACAATGAGACCAGAACCTCCACAAAGGCAGAGATTATGTTGATTTTGATTATCTCCAATGCCTTGTCCACTGGTAGTCCCAACCCATAGTGGGTGCTCAATAAATATTTGATGAAGAGTTTTTGTTTAGCGTACCAACATATAACTTGAAAGTCTATACTCTGATGCTAAAGTCTATATTTGAAAAATCAAAATCTGCTCCAAGTAAGAACAAACAATACATGCTCCCTGCCTACTCTGCCTATTAAGTAAACGGATAGAACTGTGCAGACTACTTTACTGAATATATAAACAGGGTGAGGAGTTTGGACTTGAACTAATAAAGCACTATTGTGGGTTAAGAAAGGTAGGCATGCAATTATAATAGAGCTTTAATAAGATTAGTCTCTTCTGGTATGTGAGATAAAATGAGAGGAATTTTCTCCTCCATTGTTTTTAGCCTCTTTTTAAGGTGTGAGCAGATGACCAGATTTACTCGAGCAACCAACCACAAAGGCTCAGTTTGCATAAAGTCTAGTTATATATTAACTTAAACATTTTTTGAGGTTCTACTATGTTCAATGAACTGTGCTATATTATAATCAAATAACTTCACATACTATAACCTGACATTTAATGAAGTGGACAAAAATTGTTGACAGTGATGTCAGCATTCTGGTACAGTAAGTGGAGTCTATAGTGCTTAAATATAAATGGGAAAGAGTTCACATGAATGAACTTATTATTTTCATGGAACCAAACTGCATTTTTAAAATTCTTTTCTTACTTGTTAGTGCTTCTGTATTGATAAATAATTTTAATGACAACTATGACTCCCACCTATGGAAATAAGCAGAAGCCCTGTTGACAGTGTCCCAGCATGCCCAAGACCTCTCCATGGGCTGCAAGAGATATTTCCAGTACAACAGTGTGTTAGGATAGCAGTATCTGGAGGCTGTAGTGGAAGCACAGGTGAGAGGTGAGTGGTTCAGTATAGAGAGGCAGTTTAGGAAGGTGTCCTAAAGAAGGTGGCTGTTGAGTTCAGCACTGACAAATGAACAAGTTAGTGAACAATGGAGGGACAGTGCCCTAAGCACACAGGGGTGAATTAGCATAGTGGGTATGAAAATAATTACTATGACTGCAGCTGAAAGCTTGAGTCTGAAGTGGCAGTAGATAAGTGAAGGTCAGAGGATCACAGGGCCTGACAAGCTGTGCTAAGGGCCTTGGACTTGATATTATGAGAATGAATAATGTATTGATACATAGGAATGACAATGGTCAGATCTTTGCTTTAGATCACTTTGCAAGCCATGTGGAGAATGAACAGAAAAAGGGAGAGATCAAGAGGTAGGTAGAAAAAACTCTTAAGAGGCGGCACCAAAAAAAGGCAGATGATGATGAGAGCCTCAAGAGGCTACCAGAGACATAGAACAGATGGAGCAGACTTGAGAAATAATTAGGATGTAATATCAGGAGTACTTTGTAAACAATAGGATGCAGACAGTAAGGGAGACAAAGCCTAGAATGATCCTCAGGTTTCTGGGTGGACAGGGATACATAAATTGAATAGAGAGCACGGTAGGGTAGCACTATGTGAAGCTAGTTGTCTAGCAGTAGGCAACTGGACACACGAGTCTGAAGGGCAAAGGATAAACGTCAGGATAGAAACCGTGGATGGGGGAGTCATCAGCCCGATGTATGTAAGCCAGGAAAAGTAACTTTGACTGCCCGCAGAGACAAAGTGTAACACTCAAAAGACAACGGACTGAAGTCAGACACCTGGGAGACATTAGGGAGAAAATGTTTAGGTCAGGAGTCATCTCTAAAGAATCCTTTCTTTGCTCCTCTCCAGATTTCCTCCCTTACAGCATCTTAGGACTTAATACAGGAAAAGCTGTGGTATATATCTTTCTTTGAAGTAATTAACAAAAGGGAAATAAAGTTAAGGCTATTAAATATTATCTATTAAGAATATTATTAATCACATTTATTGAGCACCTACTATAACCTAAGCACTGTTAAGTGCTTTACAAGAATTATTTATTTAAAAATTAATTATAACCCTATGAGTTACATCCTATTACTATGTCTGTTCTACAGATGAAAGAACTTGTAAGTGATGGACGAATCACTATTTGAACTACTGTGTTCTGGCTAACTCCTGACCACCATTCTTAACCACTGTTAGCATAATCTCTCACTGGAGCTAAAAATAGATAATGAGTCACCCAAGGCAACCTGCTCCTTTCATACCTATAATGCCTGTCAGTGACATTCATTCCACTTGTGACCATTTTATTATGTATGAATTTTAAAGAAGTATTGTTTTTACATATGATTAAAGTTTAAATAAAGATTCTATTAAATGCCATAAAGCAAAGCCTCATAATTAAAACCTGAGTGATAAAGTCTGATGATCGATGTTAAAATAAAATTGCTTTTTAAGCTTAAAACGTTCAGTCTCTAGTTAACTACTGAAGATAAAATGAGAAAGTGCTCTTTGCTTTTTCACCAGTAAAAATAAGTCTGAAAGTCTCTACTGGCCACTAGAACAGGGTTAGATCTGGTGGGTCCTAGAAATGCTTAAGAGCAAACGCTGACCAGGGGAGTATAGAATTACCTAGCAAACATAGTCTTCGACACAATCACCCAGAAGCCTCCTCCCTGTGACCCAAGCTTTATGCTTTAATGATTAGGAAGTGCATGAGAAGAGACTTCATTAAATATATACACCATTCTTTTTGGTAAGAACTTGGGTGTTGCTTTAAGAGAGAGCCTTCTACATACTTACACAATAAACTGTAATGATCCATAACAACCATCCATTATCTAAGTTAATATTTCACAACTTTTTCCCCACTTTTTCCTCCATTTAAAACTGAACTTAAGGAAATGTACATAGAATTATGATAAATGAACTTCAATAGTAATAGTTTAAAATTTAAAAAAGAAAAAAGAAAATCCACAGTACATTTGGATGGCTTTCTCTTGTTTTTTGGGTTTTTTTGGTTTTTTTTTTTCCCATGAAACTTCAAACAGATATTTAAAGTGTATTGTTTTAAAAGAGGTGGAAAAAATTGTTTCGGTTCTCATCATTTTATTAATTTTGAAACAAGGTATATTGTCATTTATATTAAGAAATATATATATATATATATTTGGTCTTCATTTATGGCACAGAGCTACTAAAACCCTTGGAATTTCCTAAGTGTAGGATGAATAAAGGTGAAATAAGTGTCTTTTGTTATTCATATAGCAAACCTCTTTCAATCACTCTTGAGTTTATATTATTGGGTTTCTGGAAAGTCCCTAGGTATTTTAGGGATAGGTGCCGGCTGTCAGAGCAACTAATCTAATTATATTAGAGGGTTGGAATTTTCTCTTTTCTGGGGAGAAGAGGGGCTGGAGGTTGAGTCAATCACCAGTGGCCAACGATTTAATCAACCATACATAATGAAGCCTTCACAGAATCTCGGAAGGATGCAGTTGGAAGAGATTCTGAGCTGGTGCCCACGGAGGTGTGAGGTGCTCTGAGATGGACAGCACGGAAACCCCCTCATCCTTTTCCACATAGTGTTCCCTAGCATCATGTCCATCTGACTGTTCCCGAGTTATATCATTTTACAATAAACTGGTAATCCTGTAAGTAAACTATTTTCTCAAGCTTAGTGAGCCACTCTAGCAAATTAATTAGAGTTGAGGAGGGAGTAGTGGGAAACTGACTTGTAGGCTGTTGGTCAGAACAGGTAATAAATAACCTGGACTTCTGATGGGTGGCTGAAGGCAGGGGAGGGCAGTAATACAGAACTGAGCCCTGCGGAATCTCCAAGTAGACAGTGTCAGAATTGGGTTAAACTGTACTGATGTCTCAGAATTGGCTGGTGTGGGGAAAACTACCACACATTTGGTGACAAGAGTAGAGAAACGTTCAGAGTGTTGTGTGCAGTGTAAAGGAAAAAAACTACATGAATATGATTCCATACAGCATTATTTGAAGCCAGGCATTGGCTTCCTTTAAAAACAAAGATGACCAACCATACTGATTCATTCTCTAACAGCCACACCAAACATCAATATTTCAAAATGGCAGAAGTGCTCCTAAAATTTAGATGTTCATTAAATGTCACTAGAAATAGTACAGAACCAGAAAACACATACAACAAAAAGCAATAATTTCTCTGACAGCTTTGCATGATCTGAGCCACACTTCCAACCTGTTTTACGCTGTCATTCCAGCAGTGAATTCTACCAGTATGTTTTAGAACTTTTGCAAATTAAGTTAGAAGTACTTGTTCACCTCAATTCATCTCTGGTGAATGGCTTTGTGGAACTCTAAATTTAAGTACAACTGCATTACTGTTCTCTGATTAGTGTAGAATAATTCTTGGATTCATGGCAATGCCAGGCTAAATGACACTGCAAAGAAACCCTTTGTTTTCAAATAAATCAGTGGTTGGCTTTAGATAATGCAATAAAGAATCTTATTCATGTAGTGTACCCTAGTTAAAATTGTAAAAGTTGAAAACAACAAAAACTTCTACCGCTATTAAAAGAATAATCTTTATTTAAAGCTTTTTTTTATATGAATTTAATAGAACCATAGAATTTTAGAGGTGGAAGGAACTGAGTAATCTACAGTTAAAGAAAATCAAGTCACCTGCTTAGTTTTTAGGATCACTTAACAAGTTAGTAGTAGATCTAATACTGTAATAACCTAGGCCTTCTAAATTCCCTAGCTGAGGCTATTAAATATTACATAATATTATGGACAGGTTAATGTCAGCCAACATTTCTCAAGTGCCTACTTTGTGCCCTTCACCGTGCCAAGCATTTCCATATCTATCATCTCTTCCCTAAGTCAGCTCATAAGATTTAAAAAGGCTTAATAAAACAATTGCATTCACTCTTCCGGACACTCAGTGTTGCCAACAAAAAATACTGCTTCGCGATCCAAATGGTAAGAGGTAATTCAATTATTGCAATAACTACGCTACTGAAGAGGACTTGTTCCAACAGAAATTTCCCTCCCAAAGGTAGATGTAGATTTAGAAAGCCTAGGGATGCATGTCTGGGTACCAGCCTCTTTGCCAAGACCTACACAGACTTCTGCAGCTACATCCTCCTCCTTCATCCCCTTCTATACTTTTTCCACTATCACATTCTTTTTGATTCTTCTGCAGCTAATGTTTTCTTTCTAAACTATGCTTTTTTCTGAACTGCTGTCCCCTCTGTTAATCTAGAAATCTAAACAACCAGGAAATGAGGTAGAATTTCTCCTTTACATTCTGACTCATACCCTTTATCTACCTAGGCCAAATGGACTTCTAAAATGGTCATTGTTAGATGATAGGACTCATTAAATGACAGATTAACAACAAACACAGTTTTTAAAAAATATTAAATTGTGGGTATTTTATTTCTTATAATTTCAAAACAATAATTTGTTTTTAAAATACAGAATAACTTCTATACATTGAATTATATTATCTTCACAAGCACATGGCACTAAAATGTCTAAGTACTTTTAGTTGAGGAAAATAATTTACCAGTATTCATACTATTGAAGAAGTAATTTTCCTCTACTCTTCTAGGTTCTTCTGGCTGGTCTAAGAATTAAATTGACATTAGACTGTTAACATGAAAAAATCAGTCAAATTTAATTATGTGCATACATATAGGGGTTCCATAAGACTGGGGGGGCCTATGGGCAATGTGGTCATTTGAGGCCTATATGTCATCTTGAGCTGAGGAGGAGCTCATAGTGGTTTTAGAACTTCGAAAGGGAGGAATACAATTCACGTGAAGATAGAGAGGGAAATGTTTGGGAAAAAATGTGTGCAGGGCCATCTTTAACAATGGGATACGGAGCTAGAGTCTGGTTTCTAGGCCCTGCTCAGTTTCCCCAACTCACCCAGCGCTAATTCTTTATAGATGTCTCTGATGCTACCTTCATTTCCTGTTATAGGCACCCCATCTAAATTCTTTTAGAAAGTTGGGGGGAAGGTCAAAGGTCCTTCCTGAATCTTTTGTTTCCTCAAAATAAAGTAATCCACTTGCTAGAGAGACACATTTCTGGGTGGCAAATTGTGCTTCCCTATAATACATTGATACATTTTAAATGCCTCTACTAACTGACTCTCATGTGGCCTTTCTACCACTGCAAATTTTGAAATGTGCATTTCATAGAATTCTTATAGGTGCAGATCAAATAATGTCACCATGAAAAACAAGACAGAAAATGTAACCATATGGTGCTATTTGTTACATTTTTCCAATTGTCATTTCAACATCATGTTAGCAAATAAACTTCTAATTCCCAACAAATAAGTTGATCAAATAGGAATGTTAATTTACTTGATATGAGTGTCAATAATGTTTGAAAAATATTTCAGTGCACTTTACTAGCAAATCCTACCACACAGACACAAAAGAATTGTGAACCTGAAAAAACAGCACTGAACTTGTTACATTTAAATTTTAATATTCAAAAGTAATGAAAGTAAATAATTTTAAATTTTAATGTTGTTTAAACAGGCCACTAAAACGTTATTTTAGCATTTGAATCTTTTATCTTGATAGTAAATTTTCATATTTATACTAATATGAAATATTAAAATAATGTTTTAAAAGCATTAAGGGGAAGAACTAGGCAGAAGGTCAACAGGAAAGGCAAAAGCATGAATAACATTATAAACCAACTAGATCTAATAGATATCTGTAGAACATCCATCCAACAAGAGCAAAATATATAATCTCTACATGGAACATTCTCTAGGATAGCCCACATAGTAGGCCATAAGAAAGCCTCATTAAATATAAAAGGACAGAAGTCATAAAAAGGATATTCTCAGACAATAATGGGTTTACATTAGAAAGCAATAACAAATGGAAATTTCATAAATTCACAAACATGTGGAAATTAAACAACACACTCTTAAGTAACTAATGGGTCAAAGAATAAATCACAAGATAATTGGGAAATACTTTCAGATAAATGAAAATGAAAACACAACATACTGAAACTTCGAGAATTCAGCTAATGTAATGTTTGGAAGGAATCTTATGGCTCTGAATGCCTATATTTAAAAAAATCTCAAACCTACAGCCTAACCTTCAACCTTAAGAAACTAGAAACAGAAGAGCAAGCTAAACCCAAAACAAGCAGAAAGAAATAATAATAATTACAGCAGAAATCCAAGAAACAGAGACTAGAAAAACAATAGTGCAATGAAATCCAACATTGGTTCTTTGAAAAAAAAAAATAACAAAATTCGTAAAACTTTAGCTAGACTAATCGAAAATAAAAGTAAGAAGACTCATTACTAAAATTCGGAATGAAAGAGGAAACATCACTACCAACCTCACAAAAGTGAGAATAATTTTGAGAACACTACAATTTGTACCCCCCAAAATTAGATAACCTAGATCAAATGAACAAATTTGTAAGAGGACAAAACTACCAAAACTATGCAAGAAGAAACAGAAACTATCTGAGTAGAGATATAACAAATAAAGAGACTGAATTAGTAAGTGAACAAAACAAAACAAAGAAACCTTACTTCCCACAAAGAAAAGCCTAGGCCCAGATGGCTTTATTGGTGAATTCCACCAAATGTTTAAAGAAGAGTTCATACCAATCCTTCACAAAAATCTGTTCCCTCTCCCACCAAAAAGAGGAGGAAACTCATTCAACAGGCCAGTATTACCCTGATACAAAAACTAAACGAATACATCACAAGAAAATTATAAATCAAAATAGATGCAAAAATCCTCAATAAACTACCAGCAAACCAAATCCAGCAACATGTAAAAAGATTATTATATACCATGATTAAATGCAATTTATCCTAGGAATGTAAAATTGGATTAACATCTGAAAATCAATCAGTGTAATCCACTGTATTAATAAAGGACAAAACCACATGTTCAATTCAATAAATATGGAAAAGCCATTTGATAAAATCAAACACTCTTTAATGTTAAAAAACACACACATACAACAAACTGAGACTAGAAGAGAATGTCCTCAAATTAATGAAGGGCATTTATTAAAAATTCACTGCTAACATCACATGAAACAATGAAAGTATGAACGCTCTTCCCTTGAGATCAGGAATAAGATAAGAATATCAGCTTTCTTCACTTTTATTCAACATTGGACTGGAGATTCTAGCTAGAGTAATTAGGCAAGAAAAAAAGTTATAAAAGGCATAGAAGTAAAACTATCGCTATGTACAGATAATACAATCTTGTACATAGAAAATCCTAATGACTCCATCAAAAAACTATTCAAGCTAATAAATAAGTTCAGCAAGACTGAAGGAAACAAGATCAGTATTCAAAAATCAATTGACTAATATAATGTCAATTATATCTCAATTTAAAAAATCAATTGTGTTTCTATACAGTAAAGGTGAGCAAACATAAAATAAGTTAAGAAAAATTCCATTTACAATAGTATCAAAAAGAATAAAATACTTAGGAATAAATTTTAAGAAAAGAAGTACAAGACTTGTACACTGAAAACTATAAAATTTTGTTGAAATTATAGAAGACCTTAATAAATTAAAAAACAATCCATGCCCATGGATATGAAGACTAAATATAGTTAAGATGAAGATATTCTCCAAATCGATCTACAGATTCAGTAAAATCCCTATCAAAATCCCAGTTGCCATTCTTTCATAAATTAACAAGCTGATCCTGAAATTGATATGGAAAAGCAATGAACCCAAATAGAGCAATATTAAAAAAAAGAACAACAAAATTGAAGGACTCACCCTTCAAAATTTACTACAGGGCCACACTAAGCTATTTAAGACAGTGTGAAACTGGCATTAAGATAGATAAATGAATGGATTAGAATTGAGAGTATGGGAATAACCCTTGACATTTATGGTCAATTGATTTTTGACATGGATGCCAAGATAATTCAATGGGGAAAAGATATAGTCTTTTCAACAAAGAGTGCTGGGAAAAATGAATAGGCACTAATTTCTTAGATGATATGACACCAAAAGCACAACTGAAAAAAAAAATAAGATAAACTGGATTTCACCAAGATTAAAAACTTTTGTGCTTCAAGAGAAACCATAAAGAAAGTGAAAAAGAAAACCCACAAAATGGAAGAAAAACTTGTAAATCATATATCTGATAAGTAATGTGCATCTATAATATATAAAGAACTCTTACAATTCAACAAAAAGACAAATAACCCAATTTAAAAATGGGGAAAGAACCTGAAAGAAAAACATTTCTCCAAAGAAGACATACAAATAGTCAACAGATATACAAAAAGATGTTCAACTTCACTAGCTATTAGGGAAATTCAAATCAAAACCTCAACGAGATACCACTTCACACCCACTAAAATGACTAAAATAAAAAAGACAGACAAGTGTTGGTGAGGATGTGAAGAAATATGAACCCTCATATATTATTGATCTGATTGTAAAATGGTCCAGACACTGAAATACGGTTCAGCAATTCCTCAAAAAGTTAAACAGAATTACCATATGACCTAGCAACTCTGCTCCCAGGTATGCACCCAAGAAAATTGAAAACGTCTGTCCACACAAAAACTTGCAAATAAATATTCATAGTAGCATTATTCTTAATTACCAAAAAGTCCATCTTATTAAATAACAGAATCATAAGAATTTAGACCTAAAATGTTCTTTCATTTTTACCTGGTTAGCAAGAGTTCATCCCAGAATCTGCACCTGCTGATCGCTCTGTTTTGAAGCATTAACATCAGCAGTGCTGGTTATCGCTGTTCAGGGATTTTAGAATATGACAACAGCATTTGTCAGCATTGGTAAAGCTCATTGGACAGTGGTTGCTAACAGTAATGTGACAGCTCTGCAGATGACATAAGACATTTAAATTCTGTAGGTTCAAAAATTTAAATTTGGAACTTTAAGCCCTTTTCTATTAGGCAAGACACATATAATACTTAAAACGTCTTCAGTCAGCTTTCTTTCTAAAGTCTGACAGCAGTTTCTAGGTTACATCATTAATATAATCTCAGAATAATAAAGTAAAAATGAAAAGCCAGTTTTCAAACCCATTTAACTACTGCCTCATCAGCAAATGTTAATCTGAGTTATCTGTAAATCAATTCTGCCTGTACTTTCTGTGAAGGGGTTTAGAGAGGAGTCAGCCTTACCTGCTTTTCAAAGGCTCAAGGCAGACCTGTTCAGATCAGCTTTGTCCTGTTGGCCACACACCACTACCTTCAAAACTTCACTGAGTCCCAGTTTGCTCGTCTATAAAACTACATGCCTACCCCACAGAGTTATTATGAACATTTAATAAAATGTCTCTAATGTACCTAACACATCGTAGGTACTCAATATTAGTTCTTTGCTCTTTGATCTCCTCAGGGTAAAATACAGGTCCAAATGACAAAAACCACGAAACTATTTGGCTTAGTGTGTACTGAAAAGAGCAGGATTACCTAAATACTAAAAGTAAACCAACCTTTATTTTCTAAGTCATATAATATTCAGCAGGTAAATTATAACATGGTGATAAGATGCTAGATACCATGGGGAAAAAGACAAACTAAATTTATGCTGATTAGATTGGTACTAATAGTTTTATTAGGAAACAACTGAGTACCCCATTGGCAGAATACTGCAGATAATCTCAGTTAAAAGGTTCTTTGAATTAGCCAACAACAACTTAAGGTTTGGCCTTATTTGCAGTATCAGAATTTGCCAAGGAAAATCTTAATGATGAATCCTAGTCATAGTACTTGAAGAGAACAAAGCCAGGTCAAGATGCCTGCAAAATACTATTAGTCCTTTGAGATCAGAATACACATGCTTTCTTTCAAAAAGATTAGAAACAATCACTTTGCTAAAGACATATGAAAAGGGGACAAAAGAAATACACAGGTCTATTTTTTTTGATCAATGAACCCTCAAACATAATTTTTAAAACAATGGGCTACATATTCACACAGTTCAAAAACCAAGAAAATATAAAAGAGATACAGTAAAAAATCTGCTTCCCATCCTGTCCCTATCCATCTAATTCTCATCACCCAATCCCTAACAGATAAACGCTTCATTTTTTGAGTCTCTTTATGCTTAGACGAACAAAACAAAATTATATTTTTATTTTTTCCTTGTTTTCCTACCTAGAGGTAGCAACTGATCCATATTGTTCTACATTTCAAAGGCAAATTTCTAATCCTAAAATGTCCAATGAAAGTAACAAATTCAGTGGGACAGGAAATTTTGTTCACACTTGAGCAGACTTTTAAGAGGAAAAGAAATAAATGATGTTAATTTGAGTGGGAATCAGAAATAAAGGAAATCTAAAGGGGGGAAGCTAAGTTCAAGGGGGATGTGGGGGCACCGTCTTGTAAATCTCTTTAAATTCTTCTCTGAGAAAACACTGATGTGTCTTATCTGTCATTAATAAAAAAAATTTCCTTGAAGGCAAAAATAATTAAACCAAATGTTCATGAGAAGAGAAAGTAGGGATAAAAGGCAAACAGAAAAAAAAAAAGACAGGTTCTTGTGTCAGAAAGGACTAAAATGTCAACTATGCACCATTATATACACTTAAAACTACAAAACTAAGAACCATTTTCCTTTAAATCATAACAAAGTCTTAACTTCTGATTGTTTATTAACAATCGTCCCATTTCAAACAGTAAATAATACAGAATTTCCACATTTAAGCCATCATAAATTTTAGCACCATGTTGTTTGGATGATGAATAAAAATATCTTTTCAAAACCATTTTCATTAATATTGATGAAAAGATAGGGCTTTAGTCTCAGTGCAACTTAAGTAGCTATGTCTTGCTATAGAGCTCCTGGTGTCTGGCCCAAGCACCTTCACAGGTGAGGTGAAATTGGTATGAAGTCAGTTACCCAGGCCTGATCCTCCACCTCTACCTCTCTGTGAGAGTCTACAGGGCAACCAAACATTTCCTGTATACCTTCTTCTTTAACTCCCAAGACTGGAAGGCTGATCCATGCTTCTCACCAACACAAATCTCTACTGAAGAAAATCTAGAAAGAAAGGGTTTGGAATCCTGACACACCACTTCTCAAAGATTGCTAATCTTTGGTTTAAGATAGCCTTCTCAGTCTTCAGCTCCCAAAGAGGTTGTTTCTAAACCACATATTTGGAACTTTGGATGTGTTTTCTGAAGGGAACAGTGGTCTCATCTAGGTGTTAGCTTTAAGGCCAAAACTCTCTCTAGTCAATCCATAATACAGCTAACATCTTCAACAGAGAAAAAAAATCACCAAACAATGCTATTGCAATGACACGAACAAAAAGTACATAGTTTTAAATTTTATTGTACATGCCAGTGCTTAAGAAAAAAAAAAAAAAAACATTTAGAGAAGAGGAGGAGGGTGGAGATGTCTGTGGAAATTCTGAAAGGAATTACTGGGTATTCTCAAGGGCTTTGAAGGTTGAAACCACTAGTTCTTTATAATGTCCACCTTTCTTCCCAAACTAAAAGCTTCCCTTTTCCTTATTAAAAGCTTGTTTTTAACTGTACTACCATGATTAGTATCTTTTTTGCTCAAGATCATAATGAAGGAGTGGGATGGATAAAGGACTTAGAGAAAATTTCTTAAAGCAAAAGCTGAAAGAGGAAAAAGGAATATGGTAAAATGCCCTATAAAACTCTCAGGAAGTGGGTAAGGCCACAGAAGGATATGGGAGTAAACTGTGGGCAATAGCTTGCACACATGCACAGTGGGAGAAAAAAAGGGGGTGGGGAGATGTTAGCCCAGACAGATGCTGTCTGGAAAAACTGATGGCATTAGTAACATGAAACATACTAAGTCGAGTGTTACTAACTGTTGAGATCCTATAATATAACAGGATCACAAGAAATGTCAAGGCCACCTATTTCTACCATTGGTGGGAGCTCTGTTAAACCATTTATTTCAAAAAATGTACTTATCATTACATTATTTCAAAACATGTAAAGTTCAGCTGTTCTGATTTTTAACTAAATTCAACACCTTTTCCTTGATTCAAGACTATTATTTCTGCGTCTCCTTTAGTGATCACAATCAATTATATGTTTATATTCTATTATTTCTCTTCTTAAGTAACTTACATTTTAGATGTACTTAAAATGCAAATATTGACTTCCATTATGCTGATTTGGATAGATCTGTCAGGCCATCCACAAGCCCTCACTTCATTCCTTTTATGAGCAGTAGTATAAATTTCCAAGAGTGTTATCCAGGTTTGGGGTATGGCAAGTGGCCAGGAAAACACAGTAAAATAACTGGTTTAAAAGTGCATGGAATGAATGACGTTTGCTGGCCACATAAACATGATTCTCCAAATAACAAAGCAAACCTTTATATGAGAAATTATTTCCAATGGCATTGAAATAGGGATATGCACAAACAAAAGTTTAGAAAGATATACTTTAAAATGCTAATAGTGATTATTAATGATTAGTAGGTTTACTAGTGATTTTTATTTAATTTTTCTTTAAAAATGTATTACTTGAAGATTTAAACATATTTTAAAAGATACAAAAGAGTGAACATATAATAGAAAGAGAAAATGGATAATTTATTAACAACAAAGTGGAATATTATGCAGCTGCCAAAACTAATGATGTAGATCTATATATGTCTATGATAAAGTGTTTAAAAAAAAGAACAAATTGTATAGAATAATTCCCATTTTCAAAAAACTCCACATACATTTATAGATAAACATATTTATATAAGCATGAGAAAAAGTCTAGAAGGATATAAAAATTTAGCAGTGGTTATCTTCATGGGTAAGATGAGAGCAGAGAGGACTTATTTTTTACTTCACATGCTTCTCAACTGTTTAAATTTAAGGGCATGCATATTCCTTTGTAATTAAAAATCATATTTAGAAAATATAAGAAACAAAACTAAAATAAAAACAAGAAAAAAGATGACATATAGTGTTTTCTCTGGCAACCGAGGATATGATTCCTATAGTCCCTTTTAGCTGGTTATCTATATAACATACCTGTGCATTAGATTACACTGTCTTAACAGTGGTCCTATCTATATGTCCGCCTAATGTGGATGCTGAGTCGGGAACCAGAGCATTTAAAGTTAGCTTTAACCTATTTTTTATGTTAAAAATGGGGAGATAAATAACTAGAGTAATACAGTTCCTTCTCATTTTTTAACTCAAGCAAACAAGTGGTCAAGTCCTAGTGAAATCCTACTGAACTTGAGGACGTTTCATCCAGCAGTCTGTAGATTGGCTAGTCCATTAATGAGTCTGATTTTGTATATAAATATATTATATACGAAACCATTTTACCTATAGGAAAAAAAATGTCTGTTATTGACTGGCATAGCAAATGCATTAGGAATCTGAATGGAAGCCATTAATCTCAGTCATGTTCACTACTATATGCTATGTAAACTTAGTGTCATTTATTTAAAATCACAAAACAGTCAAAAGAATGACATTATTATCTCAAAGCTATATGCATTCTCAAAAAAGAGTAAGCCTTTAAAAGGGTACAAAATCCAGGCCTTTACTTAACCAAAAGCCTGTCAAGTCATTCTTACTCTTGTTAAAAGCCAGAAATCAACTCTCTACTTTTTAATTATCTGCAAACTAACTCATTTTGTGGCCTGAGGAAACAGCTATAATGATACTTCTATACTTGGTCATACAAAGGAACTCTGCCTGCCAATATCACATGCCAATAGATGTTTCTAATCCTTCTCGACTTTCTTTGATTCCCATATAGGTCTTCGCTATATTTATAGTCCCAGTGAGAGAGGCAGAGTAGCACTCCGGGTGACTCCTTCACCCTAAGATCTCACTAACATCTCTTACCTGACCCACACATCTCCTATCTTCCATCATACATAATATCAATTTCTCACCCCACAACAATTCACAATCCCCCTAATCATCCTTCTGTCACTCACCACCCTCCTCCAAGGCAAACAGATTTTGGTTTTGAATATCAGAATTAGTGGCTACAAGGAGATAAACGAAGGCAAGTTTTCAGACCCCAAGAGAAATAGGAAAAGCCCTGAGAAACTGGACAAAGGCAAGGTGACATAGACTGTCCTAATTCCCTTTGAAAACTCCCTTGGCTTCAGACAGGCAATAAAAGTATTACTGGTTGATATTCTGAATAAGCCTTCGACATCTGATTTCCATGCTGTCTTCCTCCACAATGACAATTAACTCAAAGTTAGTACAGAGTTAAAATTACTTTGACATGAACTACAAGATGTTGAATCAGTATCTCTTAGATTTACTACCGCTTTTTTCCCAAAGAAATGGAAAAAGTGAAATGACAACAAAGATGCCACAGTAAGGAATAGAGTAGGTAAAGAAAAACAGAGACATTGAATCCCTAAAATAATGCGCAAGCTGTTTTGCTGTCAGGAATAACATGTTACATAATTTGAGTTTCATGAATCAGCAGTTTAGTCAGTAATTTACATGAATTTCAAAAAAGGAAGAGAGAAAACATGAGGATTGGAAAAGGTAAAGTGGTTTCTGAAACAAGGCAGGTTTCAAAAGAAGTTTTATTCCACCCCCACACAGAAGAATGTTGACAGGCAGATGACTCAGTCTGGCTTCATTTAGGGTTTCTTACCACCTAATACCCCTTATGGGGAAGGCCACCCCATCTCTCATTTTTCCCTTTTCAATTTCTCCCACTATGTAATGGCCATATTTTCCTCTCTAGTTGAAGGTTTTCCATCCGGAGATCACATACTTTAGAATACAGAGAGTTTATTCTTGAAGTAGATCAATAGTTGAGGATTTTTTCCTAAAGACCCTTTATACCTAAGTAATTGCAACATTTCAAAAAACACAGCAATGTCAGACGCTTCAAAAAAATTTACAATACTTAGAACCATTCATTGTGTTCGAACTTGATCATAATTCCAAGTAGCTTAATTGAGTTCACTGACATTGAATACCTATAGCGATCTGCAGTCCTTAAAAATGACCTTTAGTGAGCAAGCAGGAGGA
Organism: Cynopterus sphinx; assembly: GCA_030015415.1. Taxonomy (NCBI): domain Eukaryota; kingdom Metazoa; phylum Chordata; class Mammalia; order Chiroptera; family Pteropodidae; genus Cynopterus; species Cynopterus sphinx. The sequence continues at coordinate 45,374,798 of CM057389.1, read as the reverse complement.
GACAAGAAAGCAGTCAATACAAACATAGAACCATGTGTCCCTTTTAAACTCTCCAAATGCAGAGGGAACAAGCAGGATATTTGAGAGAGAAAAAATAACCAACCTAAGTGCTTTTTCAAAAAACAAAGATGATAAATCCTAAGAAATGAGTCCAAAGGGCATTCTCATCCCTTTTGGAGAAAATATTAGATACTGTTTGAAATAATAGGAAGACATTGGATTAGGTTTGGTAATCTTTTAGGCACAAATCCATTACGGTATTTGAGAGATATATGTTTTAAAAGAGCAAGAAATCTGAAGTCATTTGGAGTCATTCATTCCACAAATGTTTATTACAGGATGGCATGTCCCAGGCACTGTCCACACACCTGCACTATATTCAAGTTCTGCTTCTTACCAGCTGTTCAGCTTTTTAACATTTCTATGCCTCAGTTTCCTCATCTGTTAAAAACAGGAATAAAAAATGGCTACCAACCTTATAAGGTCTCTGAAGAGCAAATAAGTATGTCTGGTAGCACTCTGTAAACCATGAAAGTGTTAGTTGTCATCTGTCTGAACCGAGTTCATGAAAGCCGTTAATTATGTCAGAGAAAAGTGAGCCTTCCTTGCTTCCAGGAGACTCTTGATAATCCTATTAAATAAAGCTTTACAGTCTCATTTAATTATCTCCCTGGAAGTTTAAATATATGAAGGAAAGCTAGTATGAAATGCAGATTTAGACATTATATTCATAATCACCATAAAGACAAGAACCATGTCTCTTTTATTCATTAATCTGGCCATCAGGCCAAGACACTCCTTTTCAGAGGGCATATTCATTCTGGGAAAATATTCTATGTATTTGCAAATCACAAAATGGACACCTACGAGGTTAAAAATGTTCAATTTTCTAGTACATTTCCGCGTTCGATCTGACCCTTAAATCTAAGCAACTGTCAAACAGATTAGGAATATAGCTTTTAAAAACAAAATTAGGCTCCACGCAGTGGCAGTTGAAGAAAGGGGGAAGTTCTGGTCTGTCCAGTATTAGCTAACATGGGCAAGAGCTGCAGTGCAGGGGCCCTGGAGAGGGGGTAGCTCCTGACTCCCTTCCCCCAGGTAGTGGAGGGGTGGCGGCTAACGTCCCACGGGAGTGGCAGCCAAGGGGCACAGAAGACACACGCGGTCCTAAAACATGCCAGAAACTTCCTCCCTGTGCCTAGCTCTTGCAGTGACACTGGGAGACGGAAGTACTCTCAGCCTCTTCATTGCCAGAGCCGCTGCAGTTTACTATCTTGAGTTAACAATTTCGGTTAATATTTATAAACACCTCGAAGGAGCCGGGACGTAGTGAGAGCTAAGGGTTTGCTAAATAAATAATAAGCGCATCCCGGATTGGCCGAGCGACTCCTCAACCTAGGGACAAAGCAGAGAATCAGCACACACAACGGCGTGACATTTTCTATCTTGATAAAACACTAAGACCCTGCGGCGCTCTGGATGCATCCCTGCATCTCGAGGGGGGGGGACCCTCGGCAGCCTTCGGGGCAGGACCGAATCCCAGTCCTGGTCCAGAAATCGCGGTGCACGCACAAGGCTTTCTCTTCTCTCTTTGCAGGCACCCACAGCGAGGAACGGCGGGGTCCGAGCCGCCGCCCGCACCGACGCTGCGACCGCGGGAACCCACGGGGCTCAGCGCGCGCCGGGACCGAGAGGTCCGGGCCACACGCCGCCGCCCGGGCCCCCGAGGCTCGCAGGTGGGGACCCCCCGCCCCCGCCCCCGCCCCCGGGTCCCGGCTCGGTCCGCACGGCGCGTCCGCCGGGCCGCTCGGGAGCTCGGGGGTCGCGGGGCAGGGTGCGGACTCGGCTCGGGGACCCGGCGGGCACGGGCTCCGGGGGGCGGGCTGCGGGCGGGGACCCGCCGGGGCGCCCGGGGACGCACGTCCGCTCCGGCCGAAGCCCGCGCGCCCCCCGCCCGCCCCGGACCCCGACGCCCGCCCCGGGGCTCCGACCCGGACCCCGATGCCCGCCCCCGCGCCGGGGCCGGCGGCCGCGCACCCGCCCCACACCCGCCCGGCGCCCCGCACCTACCCGGCCGGCGGCGCTGCCTCCCGCGAGGCGGGCGCGGGGCCGGGCGCGCTCGCGCCTCCTCCTTCCCCGCGGGCGCCGGCGCCGGCGCTTCCTCCCCGAAGCGTCACGCGGCCGCGGCTCCTCCCGCGGGGACGGCCGGGGTGGGGGGGCCCCGCGCGGCCCGCTGCTCCCCTCCCTCCGGGACCCCGCGGGGCCCGGTCCCCGCCCCGCCCCGCCGCGCGCAGGCCGCAGGGGCCGGCGGGGGGTCGCGTCCCGGGGCCCGGACTCTGCAGCGTTTCCCGCCGCCCCGGGGCCCGGGCGCCGCGAAGTGACCCCCGTGGGTGCGGAGGGACAGAGTCCCCCCGGGGCGGCCTGCTGGGCCGCGGCTCGGTTGACACTGCCCAGTCGGATGAGCGTCCCGTAAACCTCGACGACGACCCGGCTTCAGGAGCGTCGTCCGAAGTTGCCTACTTTTTCATCAACGAAGTTTCGGCCTTCGTGTTTGTGGACGGGGGAGAGCGATCAAAGAGAGAAATTTCCTTTCCACGTGTCTTTTTAAGTCTAACTCTAGTTCTTGTTTTGTTTGTATTTTGTTTTGTTTTGCGTTTATTCCCATTCATCTCCAAGCCGGCCGAGGGCACGCTTTACACCTTCTCATCGCTGTCTTATTCCTTAAATGTAGAAGTTGCGTTTTAGACCCACCTACATGCCTCTTTTCCCCCAGATAAGAGAGATACAGGAGGTGAATGGGGAACTAAAAATTACATATTCAATGGGTGCAGAGTAAAGTGGTTAAGACTTCGAAGTACAGGGGATTTGGGGGGAGTTTTTGCCCCACAACACTACTGTAAATTTTATCGGGTATAATCTGAAAATAGACTTAACCATTTAAAGATTCCCATGTGCATATCATGCTTCAAATTTTGAGGCCATGACCTATAATTAGGATCATATGATTCTAGAGAATTCGCTACAAATCTATGAACAAATAAACTTCCAAAGGTAATTAGAAAAACTGTGATTTATGTGTGGCTTCTCTAAATTCAGGGGACGTTTTCTTACATATTAAGATATTTAAAAATTTAGCCCCACAAGTAAAGAATATTCATTTTAAATGTCAGTTACACCACGTGGCACTTTTTAAAAATAGATGTGAATCCAAAACTTTTATATTTCAAAATACCACAGTTCAGTAGCATGCGGAAATGAAAATGAAATACAGTAGATACAAAGCAACACATTGCCAATGGTCCTTTACACATTTTCACTGTGATCCACAATAGTGCACAAAGAATCTAAAGAAGTTCCTCTTTTGTAACAAAATCAAGTGATCAGCGAGCCGTATCTCTTAATTAAAGCCATATTCACAGAGCTGAAAATTTTCTCAGCTAAAAGGAAGTTTTGTGTCAATAAACTCTAAGTGGAATGACATCATTCTTGCTTCGGGGATAAATACCTGTCTATCACCACATTTCAACCATTTTTCTTTTTTCTTTATTATTTCCTTTTGAAAAACAAACATCTGGGAACCATTACATTTCCAAGATAAATTTGTCCTGCTGTGAAGCACACACACCCATACCCACACCCACACCACTCACACATACCCCCAATACACACACACTACCGCCACCACAATGTCCCACAAACATTTTAAGACAAGATGAATGAGCTACATTCAACTGAGAAGAGGTTGGATATTTTACCTTTATAATCTGAGAGCTGCAATTTAATACCTTGATTTCTCAGAATACTAGAGGAGGTTAATATATTCAGAAACTATTAAAGTGTTTTTTCACTAAAATTCACTTTAAGGACACATTTTAAGGTTGATCACTTTGATTAACAAATTCAGCTATAGATATAGATCATATCTCTATTTTCCATTATGTTTCCAGTTTAAGTTTATACTGTCAAAGAAAAGTTATGGAATATCCGGCTAAATGTCTAGACGATGTTTATGCCTTCATAAGTTGTCATATAAAAAATGTTTAAATAAAGTTTTTTGTTAGACAATGGCTTTCAATATTCTACTTAGAAAGATGACTCTGTTTATGAAGATAGGGAAAATATTTTGTTCATCTCTTTTATCCATTATGTAGAGATTATGAGCACAAGCTTTGGGATTAGACCCAGGTTTACGTATTGGCTCTGTCACTTTCTGCTTTGGGAAAATTATTTCACCTCTCTGACCATTTATTTCATTAATAATATGAGGATGATAATAGCACTTTTTTGTCCTCAGTAAAACAGAGGTATTAACAGTGCTTATTTCACTGAATATGAGGATATTGAATGAATGAACTTAGTAGAATACCTAGAACATAGTATTAGTTGACTGCTATTATCATCATCGTTATTATCTCTAACACAGTTATCCAAATGCCAATATTTTATATTTAATTTGTACTAGTATAAAGAATGGTCAAATTTTAGAGTTTTGGTTTTTTTGATGTCTTAAAAGTAATAGGAAAAAAAGAAACACTAAGTTAGAATTTTAGAAAATGAACTGGCAATACTGTAAACTATTAACCAAAACATTAAAAAAAAAAAACTACCTATCCAGGTAATACAGTATTAATACAGTCCAATGAGATGAGTGTTTGGTTTGCATCCTCTTCTCAAAATGGAAAATCTTTAAAATGGTGCCTAATATGGAACCATTAGGGCTTTTTACATCATACTAAAGTCCTCTGTTACTTGTAGTTCTTTTATTGCAACTTTGGAAGAGTTGAAGAGCATTATAATACAAAAAGTGTCACTTCCCTTAGGGAGAAAAATTGATAATATGGCAATCAGGTCCTGAATGATGTATTCATAAATCAGCTGGTGATGGAAGTGAGGGTCAGTATTCATTAGACTATTTGTTCTATAGCAGATAAATTGCCAAGACTAGAGAGGTAAGAAGAATGCTATCAACTACATGATTACAAAAGCAAAGATGCTTTTGATTTATATCATTTGCACTGCTTTTACAGCACCTTTTCCTTCATTCTACTACAGATTCATCCACTTAAGTGGGTCAGACATTAAGAGTTGTTGCTATAGTTTCCAGCTATGTTTATCCATTGATATAACAATCACAGCATCCCACGACTTCAAAAAAAAGAAACCCCTTTTTATTGAGAAGGTACTTTAAGGCATAGTCCTAGCCATGAATTGACTCTGAAGATAATTAACAGAAAAAGTCTGCTGTAAAAATGGGTAAGAATAGGAGAAATAGCATGACTAATTAAATTTTCTGAACAAAACCATTTTATAAAACACAAAATAACCCAAGGTATAGTTATAAAAACTCAGATGTTCATGAGAACTGAAATTGAGAACAGTTTATACTGCCTTAACACAAGACAGAATTAACTTGTTCCTTGGATCTAGAAAATGGTTCAGAGAGTACTCATTTTGTGTGTTGGGGTGGGACTGGCCCAAAGTTCAACATCTTTCTTAAGCCAAATTAGCCATGTTCAAATTAAAAACTAAAATGCCCAAAGTTCAAGTGTGTTTTGTAATAAAGGAAAAACTCTATTTTAAAGCAAGACCACGCTAGGGTCAAATGTAAGGCTTTTCAGATCACAGGCCTTTCTCACTTTCTATATTAGACTCATGAGAAAAGCCAAAGAGAAGTGTCAGGAACTCAAAACACTTAAACAGCTGGCATCAGCTTTTTGATAAAAAGTTGCTAGAAAGTACTTTAAATTTTGCTAAGACCATTTATTATCCGAAGTAAAACTATCATTCTTCCCTATTAAGGAAATCTCATTGTCTTCTGATCCAGTTATTATAAAGAATAAAATATAAATTGCTCCTTCTTTTTTTCTCATTTTCTCTCTTTTTTTCTGTCTCTCTTTGGATCGTCTATTATGTACATAAACTATGTCTGTTAATAGTTGACAATAACTTATTTACATAAGTCATGTCAGCAGTGACTATGTTCCTCAGGGAATTCTATTAGGCCTCTGAGCTCAAACCTACAAGGTGGGCTTTGAAGATAATAATTATTTTAGTTGCTTATCAGTAGGGAATAATAAATTTTCTTAAACACTAGTCATCTGGTGACTCAGTTATTTACTGCCAATTATGTGCAATTAATGGTTGAACCAATTTCAAACGCAAAGGCTTAATAGCCTCTGGCTTGAAGAGGCTGGTTGCTGTTGTTTCCTCAACTAAATCTCTAAGGAATCTGTGTCTAGCTCAACCAGATGTATCAAAAACTTAAATAGATTTTAAGGGATTATAACTCTTTATATACCGGAAGACCCTTAAATTCCCTAGGTTTTTTAGAATAAACAACCTTAGTTCTTTAAATTTTTCTCACAGTTTTTTTTAATGTTTTATGACTCTCATACAAATTCTTTCCAAATTCTCCCCATTTTTCTTCAGATGAGATGCCCACTATGAGACATGGAACTCTATAAAGGATCTTGTTAAGTCTTTAGTATAGTGAGAGAACTCTCTCCCAGTTCTTCAATTCATACTACTATAATGTAACTTAGAATTATTCTTATTTTAAAATGCATCTCATCATTATTATATTTTACAATATGAATTCTAAATGCTTGTTTGGCCTACATATATTTCTTGAATTATATTTAAGAGGTTTTTGGTTATCCTATTGCCTCTGTACCTATTTTACCAAAACTATATTTTTTCCTGGGTGATTCTGAATTTCGTCATATTTGTTAAGACAAAAGACATCCAGGGTGGAGGGTGCACCTCCTTGGGGTGCTCAAGACAATCTGCTACAGCTCAGAAAGAAAATATCCCAATGTCTATTTGTTTTCTCTAAAAAGAAAGAAATTCAGCTCTATCATTTAACATAAATGTTGGCACTGGCATGTTCATAGAGCCCTATTTCCATCAGTCACCCACATGCTTTGTGAGGTGTCCTGAGAAGGGTGGGCTTCCCACTCAAATAGAAGCTCCCCTTCATCCGACATCAGTGTATTGAGGTTTTATGCAGTGTAGGGATCATCTATGTGGTTAATTTTGTAAAAACAGATCCTTTCAATAGAATCTATATACTTTGTACTGAAATGCTGTACTGTGCTAGGTTGTTCTGAGGGTTAAGTGAGTTAATATATATAAATCTATCATTACATTAAGCATTACGTCAAGCATTGGTTTTTATTATTACTTAAAAGAATATCTAAATATCAAGATGAATGATGCATTTTCCTCTGACTAAAATAAGAGGGATCTGAATTTCCCTACCTTTTCTGTAATACTTTCCTTTTAAGGCAAAGCTTCAGCAATGAATGAAGAGTAATTCCATCTACTCTCCCCTTTAAGTGTATACATTATTTTTAAAGAAATGTTTTTGAGAGAATGCTTTTGAAAAGGATGTTTGGAAATATTTCCATCAGTAGTAATTTGGTTGCAAAAAGTAGGGTGTGTGTGTGTCCTGTTAATACTCTAGTATGTGCATACTTAAAAATTTTGGAAACACAATTTTCTATTTTTAAAAATATTTTCCAAATAATGAATTTCAGTAGGTCTTAAACTAATCTGTTAAAAAAGAAAAAAAATTGCAATCCCTTTAAAGTAATTTGCAAGAATTTTTGATTGAAAGTTTACTAGTCAAATTTCAACAAAAGCCTTTGCAGAACTAGTTGATTGGAATAAGAAAAGTAAGTACGTTAACAGGTATAGCCAACAACAATGTAGTTCTTCAATTTAAATCTAAATATCTTTTTGAATATCTTTTTTTCAGCTATGGCAGCTATTACAATATAGTATTAGAATAAACTAAACCATATCTTTGAATCACTATATCACAAAGTGTTAAACCAAGATTTTGAAAAAGTAATAAAGTACCAAGTAATAAAGCATCAAGTAAAAACAAAAAGACTCTTATACTATTAATAAAATATCATTAAGTTATTTTAAATATATTATTTCATGTTTTTAATTTGGGGTTTCTATTTTACAATGTGTACAATATGTTAATATAAGAGATTACAGATATGTAATTTATATGTGAATGTGCCTGCCAAAACATTTTAAAGGATGGGGTGCATATTCAAAAAGCAAGATGTTAGTTACCTTTTACCACCTCTATTCCTTGATTTGGTGTCATCTAAGAATTTAAAACCTTTTGTTCTCTCTTCTCTTAATAAGGATTTGTTGAGTATCTAGTGAGTGTCAGGTATTATGCTGGCCTCAAAGAGGTAAAAATTAAAAATATAATCTCCACCCACAAACAGTAGTTTAAATAATTTATGAAACATATAATAAGGAACCATTCCCACAACTAAATCCCACAGTATCACCTGCTTCTCTGCTCCTTTTCCTAACTCCACTCTCAGATAATGATCTGCTGTGGATTGAGATTTGAATCTAAAACTGGTCATTTGAACACCCACTTAGCTTTCATGCAGTTTAAATAAACCATTTATTATTTCTTTCCTCTTCTAGATATCTTCAAGGTGCTTTTAATGCAATCATATATGAACATAAATATTTCTGATTCGAAATACATTTTCTCTGCGAAGCAGCTAGTTAAATCAGAGGGAAGGCTCAAGGTATAAAGATGTACTGTGCTTTCAAAGAGATTTCATATCCTTATTAGAATATTAGAAAATGAGAAAGGACAAAAACACCTTAATTTTGTTCTTATGCTATATGGATTGTTTTCACCATTGAATGTATTCCTCAGTACATTGCCTTTTTAACTATCTTACCCCTTTTGCCTTGTGCTGTGTTTCTTCAAGCATAGGACCACACTGTTTGAAAGTTTTACAGGCATGTTATTTGACTTCAACCACATCTTTCAAATTTCATTTCATTACTTGTAATTTCAATTCATGACTGTAAAAAAATATTTTTAATTGCTACTTATTTACATTGGAAAACAATCATATGAAAAACAGGTAGAGAAAAATACTGCTGGAAACTAAGATCATAGAAATTAAAATTCTCTGGATGCCATCTCCCTAAATAGCAAGAAAACGTGGTGATTTGGGATATTTAAGGCAAGAAACAGGACCACATGACTTCCTGGGGTCTCGTTTACTTTTAAACTCTGCAAATAAGCAAAGTCAAAGCTCACAGCCTTTGAAAGAACCTATATGTTTGTCTTTTTAAAAGCAAGCAGTACTAACAGCTCAGAAATTTGGGGCATGATATGAAAAGTCAAAATTAGTTATAGAAGTCTGTGATAATATAAAATACAATTTAGAAAAACAAGCAGCACATTAAGGAAATAAAGAGACAATATCTTCACTTGAATTTAAACTGACACACACTACTTGGGCAACCCCTCCCACACAAAAAAAGTTTTCACAACAATAATCATTTTCTTAAAAAATAAAAAGAAAAATACAATTTGAACAAATTTCAGTATAATCTAGTGATTTAAAAAAATGGCTTTAGAGGAAAACAGCCCTGGGGTTGAATCTCAGTCTATTGTAGACCTGCTCTGGACCCAGGCATATTTCCTAACTCCCCAGCCTTAGTTTTCTCATTTGTAAAAGTTGTTCCTTCTTCATAGGGTTGTTGTGAGAATTAAGTGAGATAATCACATAGCAAGAACACAATATATGGTAAGTTTTAAAATGGTATATATGTACATATGTTACATATATTACATATTTACATATGTAAAGTACATACTCAATATGATAGGTAGAAAGATGGCCAACACAGATAGGTAGAAAGATGGACAACACAGATGGACTTGAGGGCATTAAGCAGTCAAGTAAATCAAACAGAGAAAGGTAAATACCATGTGATCTCATTTACACGTGAAATCTAAAAAAAAAGATCAAAACAAAAATGAACTCATAGATACAGAGAACAGATTAATGATTGCCAGGCACAAGGAAGGCGATTGGTGGGAAAGAAATGGGTAAAGAGGTCAAAGGGTACAAATTTTCAGCTACAAAATAAATAAGTCATGGGATGTAATGTTCAGCATGGTGACTCGTTAATAGTACTGTACTGTATATTTGAAACTTGCTAAGAGAGATCTTAAAATTTCTCATCACCAGAAAAAAATTTATATCTGTGTGGTGATGGATATTAACTAGATTTCTTATGGTGCTCATTTTGTAAACCATTTATTATTTCTTTTCTAAATATCTGCAAGGTGCTTTTAATGCAATCATGAGTGAATATAAATATTTCCAATTCGACAAACATTTCCCCTACAAAGAATTAAGACAGAGGGAAGGTTTGCAATATATACATATAATGAATCACAGTCGTACATAAATTAATATACAGTTATATGTCAATTTTACCTCAATTTAAAAAATTAATCTTAAAACAGAATTAAAGTTGCAGATGGAATTAAGGTTGCTAATCAGCTGTCTTTAGGATAGGAAGAATATCCTGGATTTTCTGGGTGGACCCAAGGTCTTTAAAAGTGAAAGAGGGAGGCAATGGAACAGAGTCAGAGAAAGAGATGTGACTAAGGAAGGATGGTCAGAGGGTTGTAACGTTGCTGACACTAAAGGTGAAGAAGAGGGCCATGAGCCAAGGAATATGTGTGGCATCTAGAGGCTGGAAAAGGCAAGAGAATGAATTCACTCCTAGTGCCTCCAAAAAGAGGGCAGCCCTGCTGCTGACACACTGATTTTAGCTCAGTGACATTGACACCCATGTCTGACTTCTAAACTATGGAGCTATAAGATATATTTGTGTTGTTTTAGGTCTCTAACTTGTGGTAATTTGCAATAGTATCAGGTAGAAAACAAAGTAGATATATAGATTTCAGGAGCCCTACAAAAGTTGTTAGCGTGTGAGCAAGTGTGGGTATATGGTGAATTGTCTTTTTATTCCTTCCAGTTTTAGAAACCATGCTAACTTACAAACCTTTTATTTTTGTTTTATTTAATTGCAAGAATTTCATTTACCATACCATAATATTATCTTCCAAGCAAGAGGAGTGCTATTGGTTAACAGCTTAACCCATTACGGTTCCTTGATGATAGCAGCTGACAATTGTAGGAAATAAATTTTACTTAAGTACTATTTAGTTTCTTATGATTTTCCTATTTGTATCTAGACATCTAGGAGTATCATACAAATTCGTTTTGAGTTAACAATACCTGAGACTAACAGGAGTGGCTCTGTCATTTGCCTAAGAGGTAAAGGACAGAGGTTGTCAATGGAGGCAGGCCACACTCACTGAGAGACCCTGCCTCTTCTCTGCTTTATCAAAAGCACATTATGTACATTATTGCCTTTATCTTCATAACCACACCATTATTATCCCCATTTTACATATAAAGAAACAGAAGTTCAAAAAAGTGAAATAATGCTACCCAGGTCACTCAGCAAGAAAATGACAGAACTGAGTCCATTTCATTTGAAGCCCATGAGCTTTCTAGAGCAACACAGAGCCTCCAATGTCAATAAGTGGTGCTGGGTGAAAAACATCTAGGACATCACGGAAAAACACCAAGTATAGAAGAGTTCACAAACTTAAATGCCTAAAGTGCCTGGGAGGCCACAGATCCTGAGTGTCAGGAAAGGTGAAAGTGAGATGATAAATGGCAACTGACAGTCTTTGTGAGCGACAAGAGGTGCATGCCCTCTCTAAGGATTGACTGACAGCTAATTGTTGCTATATCAGAGCATAGGCCCAGTGTTGCCAGATCTATTAATTTTTCAATAAAACGGAGCAATATACATTTTAATATGAAATGGCATAATTTCTAAAGTGCTAGGAATGAATTCAGATTTTCTTAAAACACTGCAGGCCAAATAAACCACATCTATCTGGTTAATCTGCCCCATGGGCTGCCAATTTGAGACCCTAGGGATCAATACTGACTCAGGGCGAGATCCTTAGTCATGCTAAAAGAGAAGTTGTGGATGGACTGGATTGGATTTTCACTGACCTCCTTGAGTGAAGAGGTGCCCTAATCTGAGAACAAAGGAGCCTTATTCTAGGGCATTGAGGCACATCAGAGAAGGGAGTATGGCTCAAATTTTCCACAGAATCTTCTTAAAGAGACCAATCTAACCAATAATTAAAGCAATTCTAAACATCTTAATCCACGTTATTTTTCCCTTTCCTCTTTGCTAATGCATAAGCACTCTTGGGTAAATATTGATAGATATGTTTATCTACCATATTTTTATATGTGATAATTAGTAGCCAGATTATATATTTTAATAAAAGCAGCTTAATTAATAACATGGATCTAATTTTGTATATATTTTAAAAGTTGGCATCTCATAATACAGTCATGTGCCAAGTAACATTTTGGTCAGTGATGAATGGCATATACCACGATGGTCCTATAAGATTATAATGGAGGTGACATCCATAACTGTCGCCTAGTGATATTGTCACTATTGTAACATTACTCATGTGTGTATGGTTACACTGGAGTAAACAAACTGACTGCGCTACCAGTCACGGTATATACATATATACATTCATAAACATAGCACATACAACTACAGTATAGGCTAGACCATCTAGGTGTGCTTAGTTAAGTGCACCCCATGATGTTCACACAATGAAATCACCTAACAACTCATTTCTCAGAACACATCCTCATGTTAACCAGCACATGAGTGTATCTACAGAGTAAAAAGAAATGGCATAAAACTTTGCACATTTATTCAAAATAGTGCTATAAAAAAAAAACACAACTTACTGACACACATTTGAAGTAGAAAGCTCTGATGTGAGAAACACAGTTGCAGGAAACAGAGGGAAGAGCCGAAGCAAGAGAGTGCAAGTTATACAATAGATGTCATCTTCACCATTGTGACTTTTTCCCAGCAGAGCTCTGTGGCCATGGAGGAGGCAGACAGCTGGGTTGAACCTAGGTTGGGAAGGTTCAAGACAATGACAGTGAAGCAGAGGATGAGAACCCAAGGGAAGGCCATGCCAATTACACCTGCTAAGGAAAGGAGGTGATAATAGGCAAAGGTCAAGGCCAAGGGCATGGGGTACTTGAACAGTTATAGTGAGGTTAACAAAAACTTACTACACATGTTATTAATAATATTTTACATTTTAAATTACACTGTAATCTTCAAAGCATTTGCAAAAGTAAACTTTATTTTTTAGAGCAGCTTTAGGTTCACAGCCAACTGAGCAGAAAGTACAGAGAATTCCCATACACTCCTGTTTCCAAAGAGGCACCACCTTCCCCACTACTGACATCTCCCATCATAGCAGTAAGTTGTAATTAATAAACCTACATCCACACATCATGATCCCCCAAAGATCATAGTTTACATTAAGGGTACTCTTGGTGTTGTATGTTCTATAGATTTGGACAAGTGTATAATGACATGTATCCACCAGCATAGTAGCATGTAGAGTAGTTTCACTGGCCTAAAAATCCTCTGTGCTCCATCTATTCATCCCTCCCTTCTCTCTAACTCCTGGCAACTACTGATCTTTGTACTGTCTCCATAGTTTTGCCTTTTCCAGATTGTCACATAGTTGGAATCATACAGTATACAACCTTTAGACTGACTTTACTCAGTAATTTGCATTTAAGCACTTCACCCATCTTTTTGTGGCTTGATAGCCTATTTATTTTTAGCACTGAATAATCTTCCATTGTATGGATGCGCCAGAGTTTACCTATTCACCTGCTGAAAGACCCCTTGGTTGCTTCCAAGTTTAGACACTTATGAATCAAGCTGCTGTAAACTCCATGTGCAGGTTTTTGTGTGGACAATGCATTTTTTTCTTTGTATTCTGAATATAGAGCAACTTTTCTAAATCAAATCCTAACAAGCCAAATATAGCACACCAAATCAAAGCATTTATCAGTACGACCCATAGCATTTATCCTCCAAATACACAATGAAACAGAGAAAACTATGATGTTAGGAATAAAAAACCCTAAATAATGATTTCAACAAATGTTTTGAGGAGTTAACTCTCCATTTTGCTATTTCTCCCTATTTTTTTTTCTGTTCCACCTGTCTTCAGTCCTTAATAAAGTTAGCAGAATAGTGGATCAATGGATGCTATAGCCAGGCTGTTTGTGTTTGTTTAGTTTGAATATGGGGCTCTGACACTTATGAGATTATGACTTGAAGCAAAGTAAAATATCCATGTCTCTTGTACTTCATGGATTAAATGTATAGTCATAAATGCTTAGAATGATACCTGGCACATAGTGTCTGTCATATAAAATGAATAATGTATACATGGAGCTCTTGTGTGAATGCTGGTCTCACAGGCCTACACACAACTTGATCAGGTTTTCCTGTTGAGTCAGACTTTTAAGTCTACAATTGGATTTTTTCCTACTTACTTACAAACCAACCAGTTGGCTTATTACTGTTTCACAGATGCTAGAAGAAGACAGATACATCTGAGCTGGAGAAAAATAACTTTTTTACTCACAGCACAACATAAAAGGGATAAACGTCAGAATATTTGCATCAATCCATCTTGCTCCAAAGTTTCACAGGGGTGACACCAAGTGGCACAGATAGACGCTGCACACGCGGTGGGGGAACAATGAGCTCAGGAAAAACCCACTGCCTTTCTTGCAGGCAACAAGCTAAGCTGTTCTTTGTTCCAAAGGGAAATGTTACTTCATCCAAGACTGCTTGCGGCAAACATGACCATAAGAAACGGCCTGGGTAAAGAGCAGCGTGATAAAAAGCCTCTTGGACGGCCCATAACGGTTCTTGCCTCCTGAGATTTACTCCTTTGTGTAATCCCTTCCAGGCGACTATGTGCTGGACTTATTGAGTCACTTCTAACTAAGTGAACACAGCACAAGTGACAGGACGTTGCCTCCGAAACGAGATTATAAAAAAAGACTGTAGCTTCCACCTTGCATATCCGTTCACTCACTCACTCACTCACTCTGAGGGAAGACAACTGTCATGTTATAAGCTGCCTTATGGAGAGACCTGCCTGGCAAGGAAAGGAAGTCTTTGGCCAACAGTCAGCCAGGACATGAGGCTTTCTGACAGCCACATAGTGAGCTAAGAAGCAGAATCTCCCTCATTCAAACCTGGAGATGACCACAGCCCTGGACAACACCTTGACTGTGGCCTAGTCAAAGGCCCTGAGCTAGGGTCATCTAGCTAAACTGCACTCAGATTTCTAATCCAAAGTAACTGTCAGAAAATAAACTGTTGTTCTAAGACTCTATTCTGGAGTAATCTGTTATGCAATAATAGATAATTAATACAAGCAGCCAGGGCCTTGCATTGTTGGCATACTAAGCAAGGCATGCAGGGGAATAAGAGACCCATAGATAATTATCTACCTACAACAGGTTAAAGCCATCTTCCTAGAGGAGGGCTAGTGTCAGGAAAAAGGCAGACACTGAGACTAGAAACTAGAATTTAGACGGAAGCCCAGAGCTGGAACTAGCCTTACAAATCTTGGGGCTAGTTTCTGAAGAATTTTGCTGGCTTGAGGACATAGTGCAGGGTAGAAAAAAGTGGCTTGTGCTTTGTGCATGCAGTGGGAAGCAAGGTAGGGAGGAATCCTTTTATAGTGTCAAATGCTGAAATGCCTCCACTGCAGTTAGTGAACCAAATTATAAAGTTGTAAATTACTCCCTGTACTCATTTGCCTTACGTTCATCTGGAGCCCTTTGTAAACTTTTGTTTAAATATTTTCCCTGGTCTTATCTGTACTCCAGGGAAATGAGTCAAATGCTTGAGCTACAATATTAAAAGGGAAACAGTGCCCCCTAAAGGACAGAGGGGCAATGGCTAGAGACCACTCCTTCCCAGAGCCAGCTAAAGAGGTAGAAGCTAGAAAAGGCAAGGGAGATGGCAAGTTTCTGTATAAATGCTAAAAATAAAATAATTAATTAATTAAGTAATTAAAAATCTATTCGCTTTAAAGCCTTTAAGAAGTGGTATGAAAATTGTATAACTATGTGTGGTGATGGACATTAACTAGATTTATTGTGGGGACCATTTTGCAATTACACACATGTTGAATCATTATGTGATACACTTGAAATATAATGTTATATGTTAATTATATCTCAATTTTTAAAAAAACAATTCATTCTAAATAACTGAAAAATAAAGAAATCGGTATGGAAGAATTTTTTCCTTTAACACGATGTTTTGTTTTGTTTTGTTTTTCCAGAGGATCAATGTTACACATAATGGAGGGCCAGACAGTAGTGTTGGTCAAAACATGGGCTTTGGAATAGACAGGCCTTTCTTTTGTTAACAGTATATCCTTGGCCAAGATGATAAATCTGTCTGAGCCTATTTCTTCATCTGTAAAACAAGAGCTCATTGGATTATAGTGAGAATTTAATGAGATTTTGTATATAATCTTCTTAGCACTTGGTAAACACTCAGTATTGGAAAGCTACTGTTATTATTAACTATTATTATAGCACTATGTTAATGAGATAGTGGTGTTCTATGTAACTACAACTACTTAATATACTATTCTACATGCTGGTATTAGAATTTTCAGGTATGAAGAATTTACAGAAGACAAAAATTAGAAGAAATAGAGGAAAGGAAGACTCACTGGGCAAGAAAACCCAAGAATATCTGTAAAGGTGTGGGAAAAACATACTCTTTAAAAACATTCTATCCAATATATATAGAGTTGTTACAAATATCTAATTAACATCATCAGTCCATTAATTAAGTAGTGAAAGGGGATGAAAAAGCAGTTAAACAAGTATGTTATAAAAGTTTATTAGTTACAAAAATAAAATAAAATAACTTTAGGTCTCATATATCTTTTAAAGTTCCAAACACAAATGAAAAATAAAGAGTGGGTATTGGAAAAGACATCAGTAGAAGGCACTGACTGTGGAACCAAACAAATACATTTGACTTTGCCTCTTAGCCGCTGTGAGCACAGGTACATTACTCTCCCGTCCTGTGCCTCAGATTCCTTATCTGCACACAAGACAGTAACAGCATCTGACAAACTCATTGTGAGGGTTAAATGAAAAAGAGGCATTTTCTCAAAGCACAATACCTGACTCTCAACAAAAGGTCTCACCGTCCTTGTCATCATTATCTTCATTGTTACTTATGTGCTGAGGTTATTACAGGCAGAATTGGAAAAGGGGCTAGTACTTCGGGAGATTCCTCAAAGCAATATTTAGTGAGAACTAAAAAGTTATATATATGCCTTAATCTATTGTAGGAAAAAATTTAGAGAGAAAAATATTACCTGATTAAAAATGTTTACAGCAATGCTAATTATGGTTTTCAAAATAATACAAATAAGTATATGTTCAACCTCACAATAATCAGAAAAATGCAAATTAAAGCAAGATGGCTTCTTTTATTTATCAGCACTAGTACATCAACAGGGAATGGGGGATGGAGTCCATATAAGTAGTGAGCAGGAAGGAGGGCAGGCAATACAAGGGCGCATTGTCTGTAGAGAATTTAAAAAATAATAATTAAACATATCATCATGCTCCAGTGATTCTAAAATATGTCACTGGTAAAATATTGTTCCCTATAGGAAGGGGCAGGCTGCTCCCACTGCCCCCACTTCAGCATGCCCCTGCCTAGGAGAACAGGAAAAATATAAAAGATTGACAGCATCTGTGTTAGTGTATGCCCATACAGTTGGTGGAAGCATACAGCTTTTTGGGGTGGCATATTGGAAAGATTTCATCAATATCTTCAATGTGCACTTCTTTTGACCCAGTAATTCCACTTCATGAAATCTAGAGCACTGAAATACTCCTAAATGTACCCAAAGATATATGCACAACCTAAACATTATCCACTAGGGGAGTGGGTAAACAAATTATGGCACAATGGTAGAATTCCCTCGAATGGTTGGGAGACTGGACTATACATATCTCTCCTCAGACCTTTTCTGACTCTTCCTATTTCAGGTCCAATTCAGCCAAGAGGTTACCTCTAAGCTCCAGCCCTTATCTATGTCTAGTGTCTGTCTTGCCTTGTCCTCCATACACTTATCTGTTATAGGGACCAAGAGAGGGCAGCTGAAGCACAGTAGTTAGATGATTAAGGATTCAAGGATCCTGGCTCCCAACCCTCTCTTTTATCTCAAAATAACTAATATGCATCTGTCAAATGCCTCCTAGTTAGAGCCTGATCCAATAGACACGCCCAGAATTACTCAAGCTACAATTTAAATTCAGTCTCATTTAAGTAGGTAGAATATGTCCATTTTACATGAGAAAACTATGACTTAGAAAAGTTCAATGGTTTCTCCAGTTTGTGAGTGGTAGAGCCAGGATTAAACCCAGATTGTGGGAGCAAAGGTTCAGTGAAGATACTGCCTTTTGTTTTGTAGAAGTGAAATAACATTACGTGTCCTGTTTTCTGTAAAATGGTTTATGCTTAACTTGGAATTATACCCGTGCTTTGAATCATCAAACTAATAAATAATTCAAAAGGATTAACATTAGGATAGATATTTGAAAACTTTTAGTTTCAATTGGCAATAATATTCACGCACTACAAGCTGTTGAAACAACAACCCAAAACAACTAGTGATCTAATTCTATTTACTGCACCACTGGTAACAAAAGCTAATGACAGCAAAGAATTCAAGTTCAGTCCTTGCAGGAGTCAGTCACTGAGGTGAAAAAACACGTGTAGTTTGGTCACAGCTTCTGCACATCCTTAAAAGTGGAACCGAACTTGGCTTTTACCAACACTGCCTCCAGCTCAACTATTTTTAATTTTCTAATTTAAAAAGGTGAAAAAGACTGAGGTTAGCAAACTGGAGCATTATCTTAACTGTTTTTAAAACATTTGAGAAACTGTGCTATTTTCAGATTCTGTTAATTTAATAACATTAGACAAAGCACAGTAAGCAGGTCAAGAACCTGAGAAGTCTGAATGATAAAATTAAAACATTAAGCAGGAACACTCCTAATTTAACAGCTTGCACATGCATGCCAAGTGTGGTGAATGTCTATGGTTCACTGAACTGTGTTGTATGCCAGACACTTCAAAGAACATCCCAGAGAGACAGTCTGACTTACTGAAAGTTTAAAGGCTCAAATCTCTATTTTGTCCTGGTTTTTTTAAAGAGATTTTATTATAAAATATTTAGACATTTTACAGAAAAACTAATCCAGTGTCTACAAGTTAATGACATAATATTTTTAAATGAGTAAAAGAAAACAAAAAATAAAAAAAAGGAAAAAAGGAAAAACAGTGCCCTGGATTAAAAGAGACTTAAAGGACCTAATAATCAAATGCACTATGTGGATCTTATTTATATTCTAATTTAAACAAATCAACTATCAAATGACATTTTTGAGACATCAAGGAACTTTGGTTGTGGAAATGAAATTAGATCTTAGCAATAAATTGTTAGTTTATTTAATGTACCTTTGTGGTATGTAAAAAAATGTTTATATTTTAGAGATAGATCCTTAATACATGAAGTAACAAAAGTACATATTTGTGATTTCCTTTTAAATATTTTACCAAAGGAAGTAAAAAGTAACAGGTGAAGAAAATTTCAGCAAACTTAACATTCACTGAGAAATTAATGCCCAAGGTAATGGGAACTTATCATACCTTTTCTCTTTATGGAAGTTTACATTTTTCAAAATAGTTTTCACAAAATACCCACAAAATTTAATTGAGGGTGCGGTTACAGTTATAACTCTAGATCTTCTAGACCTGTGAAGAGTCTGTGACAGTCATCACGAACTATATAAACAGTTCTTTACAGGCGAAGTTAGTTTGTCTGTTTAATTTGCCATTACGGTTTTAATAAACTCTTTGACAAGAAGGAAACATACTCTGAGGTCACCAGAAACCTCCATTTGCCAAAGTTGTTCTGAATGGCATCTCTGCTTCCACTCTTGATCTTCTCTAGTCCTCCACCTACTGGCTAGAATTATACTTAAAATCATAATTCTGGTCATCTCATTCTCTGCTTAAAAACCCTCGATAGATTCCAATCCCTGGAATAAAATCAAAAGCTCTATCATGGCTCATTCATTCCTCTGTAAGCTATCTCCTGTTCCTCTCCCACTTCCTCTTGTCCACTCACCATGCTCCCACCTCGCTGGCTTCTTTCAGCCTTTCAGTGGCTATGGTCTGTTCTGGCCCATGACCTTCCCTGAGCTGCTCACTCTTCTTGGAACATCCTCCTCAACACTTGTCCACAGTACGCTCCTCTACCCATTGTTTTCTCCCTTACCAAAATAGTTCTCTTTTACTGATTTTCACAATTTGGGTTCACTTGTTTCCTGTCAATTTTTCCCACTCGTCTCCATGTGTATTCTGTTTACCACTGTACAGCCAACAATATTCAATTTTTATTAAATCAGTTAAGAAACAGTTCTTCCCAAACTTCTTTTCCCATAAGTATCATATGAATATTGAAATTTAGTTTTGAAGTTTGGAAAAAAAAGAGTTTGGTGAATATTATCCAAAAAGTTGGCTTATACTTCAGAGGGATTAGGGTTGAGGAGACCAGTAGGCATTTGAAAGGAGAAATATTAGAGTGTAGTAAGTTATGATTAGGCTGCAGAGCAAAACCATACAAAAGGGAGTTGTCAACCCACTATGATTCTTGGTGCGTTTGAGTTCACAAACTTCCATTTCTCGGAGATGCCACTTCTGCTCAGTTAGTGCCCTGATTTCCATCCTAGTTCTCTGTTGTGCAATGAAACAGCAGGAAAGCAGGGATGGGATCCAGGCAACTGACCAGGATCTCTCATTCCCAGGCCAGGGAGCTAAAGCTAGCAGCATACATACAAATATGTACCGATCTACAATCACAGGGAGCTTTTAACATACTTGTCTAAAAATTGAGAGCTCAAACGCACACAATTTGAACAAGAGAATTAACAAATTTGAGCTAATGGACTTAGATATAACTGTACACCATATGCTGATTTTTAAAATTTAACACTATGCAGTACTAAAGATGTGCCAGGCACTGTTGTGATTTGTAGCTACTGGCTCATTTAAAGACTTAAAGAGTATACATTCTTTCCCAGGTTATATAGAACATTTCTGAAAGTGACCATGTATTGGGTCACAAAGCAAATCTCAATAAATAATTAAAATTCAACATTTATAGATCTAATTGCTTGTAGTAAAAGGACAAAAGCATGTTAAGACAACAGCTCTCCTGACAAAGGCCAGGAGAGGCAAGGAGGGAGAGAAGGGGATGGGTGAAATGAAGAAGTTTTACTTCTATCTAAAATATTTTGAGAGAAGGAAGGAAGGAAGGAAGGAAGGAAGGAACGAAGGAAGGAAGGAAGGAAGGGATTTCTTTTAAATGGTCCAGAAAAAATAATCTGCATATGTAATATAGAGAAACAAAGATAAGCAAATGTGGTAAAGTACAGACAATCGGGAAACTGTGAGGGTGTATGGGAATTCTTTGTAATATTTTTTCAATTTTTCTAAAAATCTTAAATTAAGTTAAAATATTTAAAAAGTTATAGCAATCATGGTAACCTCAATTTATGGGTAAACGAATGTCACATTATCTTCTTTACATTTTAAGTCTTTCTTGATTAAAAGATAAAAAGAAAAAATTTCGATCAAGTGCAACAAATCTTTTCATAAGAGGAACCCCTAGTGTCAGAAGGGATGAGGCTCTCATTCACCCATACAAGTCTGCCTTTGAGTAAACAGAAGCAAGATGCACTGTAAGCAGAGGGGGCTGAGGGTTAGTCCCCACTCACCTATGGAGCTGGTGGCCCTGTGCAGGAAATGACCTGCCAACTTTTTGGTCCTGACTCTACATATCATTTATTTACGTTTGGCAGTTTTTCTCTAAAACAGGATAAGTAGATTAATAAACATGAAAACACACAAAAGGGAGGCCGACTGAGCATAAAAGGTGAAGGGATTAAGAAGTAATAATAGGCATTTACAAGAGTCATGAGGATGTAAAATAGAGCATAGGGAATATAGTCAATAATATAATAACTATGCTTGGTGGCAGGCGGGTACTAGACTTAATAAGGGGATCACTTTGTAAGTTATATAAATGAAACTAAGATAATATTGAATGTAATTAAAAACAAGAAAAAAATTTTTTAAACACAAAATTGTTTGCCCATTAGTAAGTTTCTGCACAAGTATGCTAATGTCATTCATTTGGTATTTCTAGGATACTCACTATAGACAAAGCACTGCACTGGATATAGTAGAAAAGTATGAAAATAAATATAAGACATGAACAAATGCTTACCTGCATCCACAATCTGACACAGAAAGTGAAGGCACAAGT
The DNA here is from genome assembly GCA_030015415.1 of Cynopterus sphinx. Lineage (NCBI taxonomy): Eukaryota > Metazoa > Chordata > Mammalia > Chiroptera > Pteropodidae > Cynopterus > Cynopterus sphinx. The sequence goes on along the minus strand of CM057389.1, from coordinate 45,352,606 downwards.
GCTTGTGTGTGCTTGAGGTTTTACTGTCCACTTTCATTTTTGTTGCTTTATCTCATTTTCATACCAATTCTGTGAAATAGAATTCTTTATTCCTATTTTATAGTTGAAGAAGCCCCTAGAAGTTATTAATTAGCCCACAATTACACAACTACTAAGTGACAATGCTAGGAGTTTACCTCAGGTCCGTCTGAGTTCAAAATCCATGCTTTTTCTTTCAACATCACCATGTTAATAAAAGTCACAAAAACATAAATACCATACAATTCCACTTACTCAACACTCTTGGGGATGAGTCACGTTGGACAGAGGAGTAAGCGAAAGGCCATCCTCTAGGAAACATTGTCCTAAACCTTACAAGGTTAGAGCAGAGAATACTCCAGAAGCCTGTGGGAAAGATGCTTTTCCTCCTCACATTTCTTTTCCCTCTTGGGCTTCTGACATTTGAAGCCCCAGTACATCTGACACATCCCCCCTAAAACTCCAGCATAAGATAGCCAAAGATCCCTTTTTCTTTTTGCTCCAAGTACAAATCAGATAGATTGATAATTCAGAAATAATCTTAGTACATACTAAAGAAAAACAAAATAGGAAACATTTACAGAAAATACAACCAGCACAAAGCAGTTGAATTTCCAAAGTACAGTTTTCTGATATCAGATTGGACACCTGCCCAACCCTGAAAGTTAAAATACGGCCCTTGGTCCTAAAGGGTGGTATGACCCTGCGGGCTTGTTGCTCATCTCATTCCTCAGCATTTTGCTATCTCCTAGTCAGGTGGTTTTCAAAACTTAACTTGTCCTTAGTCCTAGAAATGGGTCTAAACATCCTTATACTTCTTCCATATGTAACCTTCCTGTATTTTAGAATCATCTGTAAAAAAAGGAATAAAAATATCTAACTCATAGACATCAAATGGGGAGATCAAGTAAGTACATGGCACATAGCCAACGCTTATCATTTTATTCTTCTCCTTTCCCATCTCTGTACATGTGCATCACCATCATCGTTGCCATCATCCTGACATCATTACAGCTAATGACTGAGCACCTACTGTGTCTCAGGCACCATTCTAAGCACTTAACATGCATTAACTAAGTTAATCCTCACCACAATTTTAGGAGGTAGGTACAATAACCACTTTCATTTTATGAAGACACTGAGGCACCAAGAGGATAAATAAGTTGCTCAAGTTCAAAGGCTGGGACTCCATCTAGCCGGCTGAGCTCCAAACCCAGCACTTCTAACCACCATGCTATACCACGTACAAAATGGATTCTTCCATTCCGAAAATTAGCCATCCCGATTTATATCCCTTCAACTCAGTTTGCCTTTGTGGTCCATGTCCATCCCCACCAGGACCTATAAATTGACATTAGAGCTAGAAGAGATAGAATTAAGGGAACATAAAAAAGAGTCTATAAGTATATCTAATCATATAATCACAGAAACATAATTTATGATTAAATGTATGGCTATTTTATAATCTTCAATTTTGTTTGAATTCTTAGAGCAGGTGTTTAATACTTCTAAAAATCAATTTAAAATGTTTAAAGTAGATTCATTGTGGGGAAGAAGATTACCAAGCATAAGTAACTTTGGAAAAGAAGAAGGGACTGCATATAGAAGGGAGTGTATTTGTTTATTTGTTTAATGTCAGTTAAACCGTTTAAAACAATAACTTATCAGTAAATGGTGAATATTTTCCCATGTGATTGGGACCATGATTAAGAACTAGGATCAAGAGCTGACATGGACTGAATTTCAGCAACACTACTTGACTAGCTGTTTGAATTTTACTTAATTTCTGTGTTTTCTCATCTATAAGTGGGAATAATGATACTAATCATCGAGGGATATTGTTAGGCTTAAAATAAGACAATATAATTAAGGTGCGTGGTATGGCATATTTTTTCTAACATCGCTGTAACTGCTGAAGAATATCCTGTCTTATGGCTGTGCCAGGATTCATTTAACCAGTCCCACACTGTTAACATTGATCATTTTCATTACTATCAATATAAAAAGATTTTCCAAATATCTGGTTATTTCTTTAAGGTTAAATCTTAGAAGTGTTTGGGGGAATCAAAGAACACCAACATCGTAATCTTGTGACACACATTATCAAATTATCAACCAATGTGTAGTTTTACCAAGTTAATCTCTGTAGTGAAGGAATTTAATCAATTCTTACCACTAACTGGTTATTCTAAAGAAATATGCTAATTTTATAGGCCCGAAAAACCCCATGTTGTTATTTTACTTATATATTAGATGTTTCAACTTCTTTTGTTGTACTATAAAGCTCTTAGGCTCCATAGAGTATGAGACTAGCAAAAAAATATAAGAATTGGAATAGGTAAAAATTTTAATGTAGCGTATTAAAGATGTGGCATTTCAAGTGGGGACAAATTTTCCCAATAGTTTTCATAGTACCCCCTAAAGCATCTCCCACAGGGAGGGTGGGAATGGGGATAGGGGTTGCTGGAAGGTTGTAATAATTCTTAATCATTTATACCACATTTATCTGTTTTATACATTAAATTTATTGGTAAATTGAGCTGAAAACAAAAACAAAACCATATTTAATGAAAGGTTTTGGAACAACTAGTGTTTTGCAATATAAAATAAATGACTCACATCCTATACAAAAATATTTCTCAGCTGGATTAAAACATTAAATGGAGGGAAACTCCATAAATTGACAAAAAATATGAGCAAGTATTAATTTCTTTTCAAGCACATTAATAAAACTAGAGACTATAATGAAAGGCACTGTTTGTTTGAGTTGGTTTTTCCTAAAATATGTGCCTCTGACACACATTCAAAATGTTTTTGTGGCCAAAAAATGTGGAAATGCTACATAAGAGTGCCAAGGGGTGGCTTGGGGCACCAAACACACTCATTATCTCTATCAGCATCCCCAGATCACCCCAAAATGTACATTCTACATAGAACTGTGCAAAACAAACAAATGTAACTGAAGGACATATCCTAGTATCTTATACTGCAAGCAAAGGCTTGACACAGCTCTTCCTCTTTCTAGACATTCTGGAGCCTGCACTGCTGCTCTCTGGAGAGAGTCACAATGTCATCAGCACAGAAAGGCTGAGAAGTTCTCCCATGGAAAAAGAAAACTAACTTCATTTTCTTGCCATTTCCTAAATTCATCTGACTACAGAACCCTTCTCTCAACGTGATACCTATTAACATCCATAGAATTCATAGAGCACACCTTAGTAAATGCCAGGATATATGAAAATTAGTATTTGAAAGGGAAAATGCTGGGGAGAAGAGTCCTTGTGAAAGGCGGAGTGTTCATTTATTGTTATTTTACCAACAGTCAACTTGAGGTTCTCTCTGATATTGTGATCTGCTGACACCTAGTGCCGATGTTTTAATTTAGCACATACACATAATTTCCTACAATGTATTGCTGCCCATTTAAATAAAACTCCTGCCTGCAGACTGCCTTGAATTTAAATTCCCGTATATCATCATTATGATAAACTTACATCTTGGAATACTAGTATCAAAGGTTTATATAAATGATCCACAGGGCTAAAAAAGTATGCTGCTTGTACTTTTTCTCTTCGCACCTGTTAAAATGTCTTACGAAATTATATGTATGAAAAATGTGTCAAGTACTACTTGTTCTGACCTTTTCATGTCATACTCATAAAATGAACTGAATTAGACTGTATTTGGGACAGAGCTAGAAGGTTCAAAGAGGTCAGACCATTCTGCAGAAACTCAAGATTATTACTGGAATGAAGATACAACAGGTATATCTTTTAGTAAATCCTTGAACTTTATTTTCTTTTACCCCCCAAATGCCCCTTGGGTTCTAAATATAGGGAAAAGAAAAAGAAGAGGTAAAGGTAATATAATTGCAGTAATAAGCATTCTCCTGTACCAAGGACAGCAATTATTTGGTCCAGCCATTTAAAATTGTTAATTTAAATTGTAAAATGTTAGGTCTAAGAGCATTAAGATTCAATTCATGATCTATATTAAATGTGCCTCTGTATGCTTACTTAAATAATGTCAATGCAAATTCTGTTTACATAAATATATTGTATTGATCACTTTCAGGTTCTTTTGCTGCTAGTTTGGGATAATCAGATCTTATATTTTAGTAAGAATTCTGGTGCTACAAAATCCTAGAATGTGAATTTTAATTGAGTATCACTTGATAACTCTTATTCACCATATGATAGACTTAGTATTTTGAGTATTTGAAATCTGAATTAAATAGTATCTAATCTAAGTATTGCTGGGAATCAAAACCAATTCCTCACTGTTTTTAATTGTTCACTTACAGCTACTATGCTGTTGTGAATGTTATATGTGCATGTGTGCGTGTTATGCAAATTCTGTTTCTAAACTAGAACGTGGTACCGACAATTAAAGTGCTGGTCCTTTTGAGTTTGCCACGTCTAGGCTACTGTGTGACATGTGATAACTCAACCCTCTATCAAAATTATCGTAAGGCTTTATCTATACATTTTGGCACGATGTCCTTTGGCTTTCATCGGATATAAACAAAATCATAAATTCAGGCACTCAAAACTTCACGTTTTAAGGTGCTCACTTGAATGATCATAAATAATATCACTTGGTTTTAGATTAGTATCAAAATAACAGTGCAATTTTTTTTAATCTTGTAGAGAATTTGTGGATTTCTATGAACATATGCTTGGATCACAGGCTGAGAAACACTGCCATGGATTCATTCAAGAATATTTATTGAGGCTATTGTGTGCCTGGCACAGGGAATCCAACAATCAGCAAACTGCCTGCCCTTATGAACAGCCTTACAGTCTAATGAAAAGGAGGACAACAGACAAGTAATTATATAATTTCAGAGTGATTAGTGCTGTAAGGAAAATGAGCAGGATAAGGAAACGGAGAGTGAAAAGGACAGAGGTACTGTTTTAGAGAGGCTGGCAGGAAAGGCATCCTGTCTAACATCTGAGCAGACACCTAAATGAATATTATTTGGGGAACAGTTTTCTAGGCCGAAGAGCAAGTATAAAGGCTTTGAGACAGGGATGTACTGGAGTATTTGAGGACCACCCAAGAGGCCACTGTGGCTGAAACACGAGCCAGGAAAACAATGTCAGAGAAGTGGCCAGGGCTCAGATCACAGCATCCTGCAATGTAGTAATGACTTTGGTGGTAGTTCTTAGGGAAAAAATGGGATTGTAGAGGCATGCTTTAGAAAGATGTGAGATGTATATATTGTCTCTAAAACTCCACTCTTTTTTTTCTTTTACTTTGTAAAATCAACTTTATTGAGGTATAATTTACACATGACAAACAAATCCATTTAAGAGTACAGTCAGAAAGTTTTGGCAAATGTATATATCCATGTCACCATCATTATAATCAAGATAAAGAATATTTCCATCATTCCAAAAATTTCTCTTGTTCCCTTTCGCAGTCAGTCCCCAGCCCTTGAACCCTGACCAGAGTCAGGACACTCTGGAATTTGGGGACTCATTTTTAATGTGCACTTTGAGGACCTAGATCTGTGTTGTCTGATATGAAAACCACTAGCCACATGTGGCTACTTAAATATAAATAAAATGAACAATTTTTTCTCAGTTGCATTGGCCACATTTCAAGTGCTTCACAGTCAACCTGTGGCTAGTGGCTGTTATACTGGACAGGACATGTGTAGGCTCTTCCATCCTTACAGACAGTTCTATTGGGCAATGCTGAGATGTCACCTTGATGGAATTTGACCTCTACCACATGGAGGTAGGTCACACAGCATGAAAACTGAGTAAATCCTACAAGTCATCTAGCTTTATGTTATTATCTGCGATTACTACCTTTATCACTGAGGTAATAAAGCCCATGGGTGGGGAAGGGAAAAGAATATTCACTGGGACAGCATGAAAATGGCAACAGTAATTAGGGAGTTGTTCATTACACAGAAATTTTCTCCATTACTACATTTAAAGGACGTCCTGTTTTTATTTGGGGAAATGGTAATTTCCCCTATAACTCATAAAGCATAATTTTGAGTGAAATTAAACCTCAAAATAGTAGTCTTACAAAATCAATCAATCTATCTATCTATCTATCTATCTATCTAATTTTGGAAGGGGGATTCTAAAACAAATATGCTAAAATATTAACACTTGTTAAACCTAGTAGTGGGTGGTACATGAATAGTTTTTATGTTCTTTTTTATATACTTTCGAATGTTTGAAATATTTTCTGGCATACCTCAGAGATACGGGGGTTCGTTTCCAGACCATCACAATAAAGCAAATATCGCAATAAAGCAAGTCAACACCATTTTTTTTGGTTTCCTAGTGTATATAAAAGTTATATTTACACTATAATGTTGTTTGTTAAATGTGCAATAGCATTGTCTAAAAAAATGTACTTACCTTAATTTAAAAATACTTCATTGCTAAAAACTTTTAACCATCATCTGAGCCTTCAGTGAATTGTAATCTTTTTGCTGGAGAGCTTTGCCTCAATGTTGATGGCTACTGACTGATCAGGGTGGTGGTTGTTGAAGGCTGGAGTTGCTATGTCAATTTCTCAAAATAAGACAACAATGAAGTTCACTGCACCGATTGACTCCTCCATTCATGAAGGATTTCTCCGTGGCATGTAATACTGTTTGACAACATTTTACCCACCGAACTTCTTTCAAAATTAGAGTCAATCCTTTTGAACGGTGCTGCTCCTTTATCAACTAAGTTTATGTAATAGTCTAAATCTTTTGTTGTCATTTCAACAATCTTTACAGCATCTTCACCTGTAGTAGACACAGAGACACAAAGTGAGCAAATACTGTTGGAAAAATGGACTCAATACACTTGCCCATGCAGGGTTGCCATACACCTTCAATTTGTAAAAAATGCAGTACCTGCAAAGTGTGATAAAGCAAAACAATAAAAAATGAGGTATGCCTGTAAAAAAAAAAATGGCTTCATTTTAAATGTTGGATAAAGATATGTAATATTATCTAGATTGTTCTTGAACTGATTAGACGATACAGGTTAAAAACAGTACACACTATAGTATAGTATGATGGTTAGTATAGCATGAGCACTGTAGCATAATGGTTAAGCATACACGCTCTGGAGCCATATTGTTTGAGTTTTCATCCAAATTATGCCACTTAGTAGCAGTGAAACCCTGAGTAAATTACTTAACATCTCTGTGCCTCGGTTTTCTCATTTGTAAAATAAGAAAATAGTAACTGACTTGTAGAGCTATTAGAAGGATTAAGTAAATAAATGTACAGATCCTGGTGCACAGTAGATGCTCAATAAGTGGTTAAAGGTATGATGATGACAGTACAATTCTGTTTTCTTTAAAAAGTACAGTTTTAGAAAAAAGAAATGGAAAGATCCATCAAAAATGTTAACTGTAACCTCTAATTGATAAAAAAAATTTAATTTTCTTGATTTTTACTCATTTTTCTAAACATCCTACATCAAGCAATTCCTTTTGTACTTTAAATAACAGAAACAAAATCTTGGCTTAAGCCTTTCCTTCAAAGTGCCCACCAGTTTGATCCTTGGACCAGCACCAGCAATACCAGAGAACTTGACAAAAATAAAAATTCTCAGCCTTTACCCCAGATATACTCAAAAATTTGGGGTGGTGACCAAAATCTGTTTTGGCTTTACATTTGATTCTGCTTAAGTAGATGCCTTTTGCTTTTACATTTACCAGTTTTGTTAAAAGCAATACAGAAAGTTCCCAAGTGCCATACTAGAAATTATGAAAAAAAAAAATGGGTTTCAGTTTTAACTAAATTTTGGCAATTCAGATACAAGTGATGCTAAGCGACAGTTGTAGAAGAGTTATGTATCGGAGCAGCTATCATTAGGTACCCGGCTCATTTTCCCCATCTTATCTTATGTATCCCACAGAGATCTTGTGAAAGTTATCCGGCAATTAAGATCATTGGATTTATGAAGAAGAGGAAGGACGCATGTGCATCTCATATAAACAGGTCAGAAACTTTCAGCACTTCCATGGCCTTATAAAAAACAATGTCATATTTTGTCCTAACAAAATTTTTTTCTTACTTTATAAGTACACATACTAAGTGCCTGTTAAAAATGAATTCATATACTGAACTTGGCATGGTTAATATCACTACCCCTTTATTTAAGAAAATTAGCTTTCTTACTTTCTGGACTTTGCATTGACAGACTCACTAAATAAGTGACTTTCAGGTTAAATGACCTAATTTAATTTTAGAATTACTTGAAAACTAACCTTCTGTCCCTCCCTCCATTAACTATGCTTTATTCCAGGGAATTTCGATTTTTCCCCCTCAAAAGTACTAGGAGACTTAAAACTAGGAGAAGTATAGTAACAAACTAAATATTAAATTTATTTTGGGAAGGATGTTTCTAAACAAGGTTCCATATGAGAAAATAAGTACTGCGTCAGTCAAATGGATTGTGCTTGACAAGTCAGAGAAAGACCTATTTTTTCAGTAGGGTGGAAAGAGGTTATTTTTCAGGGTACAATTAAGAATGACATATTCAAGTACAATTTTTAAAATTTCACTGTTCATATGTATTAACAATAAGGAAAAATTGGTTTAGTGATATTAAGACAAAAGTGAATGACGGTTAGAATTGCACACGGTTGTCAGCTTCCACGTGCTCTGAGGCTTTTGTAATTCAATTCTTTGGATATTGTATAAGGAAAATAAAATTTCACTGCAGTTGAAATTTCCCAGTCATGGTAAAAAATAATTTCCACTTAAAGGGCAGATCCAATTTCTCAGTTTAAATAATCAAAAATCAGTTCCAAGGCCACTTACAGTTACCACCAAACTATTATCAAGAGAAATAAATGACTTTTCCTGTATGAATTCTTTAAGAAGAACTTTATCAAAAATTATCCTCTTCAAGGTAAGTAGCATTACCTATCTTGTTTGAAGGTAACATTATTTTTGCATGAGCCAAGTAGAATTGAGTGAGAAAATTTGAAGGATTTCTCTTCCAAACATATCATTTCTTTTGAAGAAAGTTATAGAAAATAATAGGTGAAAGTCAGCACTAACACCCTTTAGGAATATCTATCTTACAGATGGTTCATTTCAAGCATCAAATTGTATTTACTCAAAAAAACCTAATGAGGTAAAAAGTTCCTTTGGCAACTACAAGACTCAAATCTCATGGACTGCACTAATGTATCCTATTTTGTGCCAAATGTTTCAGAAATTTTGAGGAAGTTCACTTATCTATTAGGTTTCCAAAGTAAGAATTTTCTGAATGATAAATGAAATAGATGAGTGTACAATAATAATTAAAATACTAGTATTCAATTAATAGATGAATGTGTTTTGCATAAAAAGGCAGGTTCCAAGCACACAAGTAATAAAATAAAGCTTCTTCTCCTTAAATGTACCATTCTCACAATCCTGAGTCACTGAGACCCAGAGGCCTAACAAAGGTCTGATCTTAATAGTTCAGGATAAGATGACATATACAAACATATGTACACTATGTGGAGAAAAAAGGGGCCACATTCTCAACTTGACAAGCTCTGAAGAGGCAGGCCTTACAAACCCAGAGACCACAGTAACCCATACAGGGTAGTCTGAATGCAAAAATTCCTTGCTAAATGAGGGTCATTGTGGGTACTCTTGTTCTAGGCCTGTAGAGTCATTTGACAAAGGTCAATCTTTACCCTTGAAATTGTCTATTGTCTTTGTGGACCTACGATAACATACCTTTGAAACGTCAGAGTAATTTTCTTTTCCAGACCCCTCTAAGGCATAGCCGCTAGCACCAGAACATGAGACCATTGTTATCTTGTTGCCTACATACCATCTCTACGTGTAGTAAATGTTCCCCTAGTGTAAAAGAAATATATGTTTCTTTTTACTTTTTATACGATTTCAGAGATATCCTCCCTTTGCCTTCTCCCACCTCTCTAATCTACCACTAATGTATTTTACATAACCCTCCTGAGGTGTCTCCTCATTTAATTCTAATGTACAAAATAAGTTGCAAAACTGCCATTCTCTGGAGCATCTTCACAATTCGTTGAGATTTTGCTTCCCGGCTCAAACTTTTATAAGGCTTTTTCTTAGGCTGGATGTTCTTTTGTCAATAACTATAATAGTAACCAGGAGCCAGTTATTATTTTATTAACATTGGCCTAATCTTTCCTGCCTATATCCCTGTCGGTGAAATGGGTACAGATCTAGGTCTGGATGCCTATCCAGTTACTGACTGCATGAACATGAGCAAGTCACCTCCTTTCTGGACGTGTTTCCTAACGAGGTTATAAAGAAGAGCAAATGATATCGTGAATGTAAATGCTGACGGACATATATTAAGAACTTCATAGGTGATAGCTGTTATTACTCTGAGAAGCGGTATCATTTGTACTGCGAACTGCAGAGACGTACAGAGAGCGAGGAAACAAACGGCGCCTCAGCGACCCCCAGTAGAGGGGCGGGGGGAAGACAGAATTGGGGTTTCGGTCGTCTCAGTGGCTTGGAATAGCGGAGGAATGAGAAAAGGAATGTGTGGCAGGAAAAAAAAAAAGACCTTAACAAACACTCTGAGAATCAATTCACTATTTTTTTCCTTTTTCGCTTACGCCCTCCGGCCTAGGGAAGACCCTTTCGTCCAGCTTCCCGGCCCGCCATATCGCCGGACATGTATTTACTGTACCTGCTTCACCGAGAGCCTTCCACGTCCCTCCCCTTCCAGAAGTGAACTTCAGACTCTGCTGCCGACACACACTCTCTGTAACTCCGTCTTCACCAAGTCCCCCTGGCTCCTTCCCTCCGCCGAAGAGGGAAGCAAAGCTGGACGCGCCGCAGTGCATCCTAGGAAAGGTGGTCTCTCACCCTCTTGTGAGTGGGCCCAGGAGCAAGGAAGACAGCAAAGCCGACCCACCTAAGACTACAACTCCCGGCAGGCAACGTGAGTGACTAGCTTCCTTTCTGCCCCGCCCTCTAGTGCCTTCCTCTTCCTCCTCTCCGCGGGGGCTGAACCGCCTGGCCTCACGGTACTTGTAGTTCTTCACGTGCCTAAGCTCCCAGCACTCGACGGCCAGGGGGGAGGCTGGAGGACTCGAATTCCCAGAGGGCAGAGCGGAAGCCGCGCCTGCGCAGTCTCGGCGAGGGCGTGTATGTCTGTGTGTCTGAGGGAGAGAGAGCGAGAGTCAGTGAGTGTGAGTGCGGGGTAGGGTGGTGGCCGTTACGTTCGGGGCAACGGCTCCGGCAGTGGAGAAGTAAGAAGAGAAACAACGCCCGCCGCTTCCGCCTTCGCTTAGGAGGAGGAGGAGCTGGTAGGGAAAGGAAAGTGATTCGCCCTGGGCCTGGTCGCGACCGAGTCGGGCCGGTGGGGGTCTGGGCTATGAGCCTTTGAGGGTCGCTGGGGACGCGGAGCGAGACTCAAGAGCCGAGCGCTATGTCTCAGCCGCCGCCGCCGCCGCCTCCGCTGCCGCCGCCGCCTCCTCCTCCCGAGGCTCCGCAGAACCCGCCGTCCCTAGCGGCGGCGGCGGCGGCTGCTCCGGGGGGCCTCGCGAAGCGGAGAGACCGGAGAATCCTCTCCGGAAGCTGCCCGGACCCGAAGTGCCAGGCGCGCCTGTTCTTCCCGGCCTCCGGTTCCGTCAGCATCGAGTGTACCGAGTGCGGACAGCGGCACGAGCAGCAGCAGCTGCTGGGGGTGGAGGAGGTGACCGACCCGGACGTCGTGCTGCACAACCTGCTGCGGAACGCGCTGCTGGGGGTGACGGGGGCCCCCAAGAAGAACACGGAACTGGTCAAGGTGATGGGCCTTTCCAACTACCACTGCAAGTTGTTGTCGCCCATATTAGCTCGGTATGGGATGGACAAACAGACGGGCCGGGCTAAGCTGCTCCGGGACATGAACCAGGGCGAGCTGTTCGATTGCGCTTTGCTGGGTGACCGCGCCTTCCTCATCGAACCGGAGCACGTCAACACGGTGGGCTATGGCAAGGACCGCTCCGGGAGCCTCCTGTATTTACATGACACCCTTGAAGACATCAAGCGGGCCAATAAAAGTCAGGAATGCCTCATTCCAGTGCATGTGGACGGGGACGGACATTGCCTCGTGCATGCTGTGTCCCGGGCTCTCGTAGGCCGGGAGCTCTTCTGGCATGCCTTGAGAGAGAATCTGAAACAGCACTTTCAGCAGCACCTGGCCCGATATCAAGCCCTGTTCCATGACTTCATTGATGCTGCTGAGTGGGAGGACATTATCAATGAGTGTGACCCTCTGTTTGTGCCACCTGAGGGTGTTCCCTTGGGCCTGAGGAACATCCACATATTTGGCCTTGCCAATGTGTTACATCGTCCTATTATTCTGTTAGATTCTCTCAGTGGTATGAGAAGCTCTGGTGATTATTCAGCCACGTTTCTGCCTGGGCTCATTCCTGCAGAGAAGTGCACTGGAAGAGATGGTCATTTGAACAAACCAATCTGTATTGCATGGAGTAGCTCTGGTAGAAACCATTATATCCCCTTGGTAGGCATAAAGGGGGCCGCTTTGCCCAAGCTGCCTATGAATTTGCTTCCTAAAGCATGGGGTGTGCCTCAGGACCTTATTAAAAAGTACATCAAACTTGAGGAGGATGGTGGTTGTGTTATTGGAGGAGACAGAAGTCTACAAGATAAATACTTACTTAGGCTTGTTGCTGCTATGGAAGAAGTCTTTATGGACAAACATGGTATCCATCCTAGTTTGGTTGCTGACGTCCATCAGTATTTCTACAGGAGGACTGGGGTAATAGGAGTTCAGCCTGAAGAAGTCACAGCAGCTGCTAAAAAGGCAGTAATGGATAATCGCCTTCACAAATGTTTGCTCTGTGGTGCCCTTTCTGAACTTCATGTTCCTCCAGAGTGGTTGGCTCCAGGAGGGAAACTATATAACCTGGCAAAAAGTACTCATGGACAGCTGAGGTCTGACAAAAATTATAGCTTTCCCTTGAACAATTTGGTTTGCTCGTATGATCCAGTGAAAGATGTTCTGGTACCGGACTATGGATTGAGTAACCTAACGGCTTGTAATTGGTGCCATGGCACATCTGTGCGAAGGGTCAGAGGAGATGGGTCTATTGTGTATTTGGATGGGGACAGAACTAATTCTAGGTCCACTGGTGGCAAATGTGGTTGTGGATTCAAACATTTTTGGGATGGTAAAGAGTATGACAATCTACCAGAAGCTTTTCCTATTACTTTGGAATGGGGTGGCAGAGTGGTCAGAGAAACAGTATATTGGTTCCAGTATGAAAGTGATTCATCTTTGAATAGTAATGTTTATGATGTTGCAATGAAACTTGTTACCAAGCACTTTCCAGGAGAATTTGGGAGTGAAATCCTAGTTCAGAAAGTTGTCCACACTATATTGTATCAGACTGCCAAAAAGAATCCTGATGATTATACTCCTGTAAATATAGATGGTGCTCATGCCCAAAGAGTTGAAGATGTACAAGGACAAGAGTTGGAGTCTCAACTCCCAACCAAAATTATTCTTACTGGACAGAAAACAAAAACTTTGCACAAGGAGGAGTTAAACATGAGTAAAACTGAAAGAACTATTCAACAGAACATTACGGAACAGGCTTCTGTAATGCAGAAACGGAAAACAGAGAAGTTAAAACAAGAACAAAAAGGGCAGCCCAGGACTGTTTCTCCCAGTGCCATTCGTGATGGTCCGTCCTCTGCACCTGCTACCCCTACCAAGGCTCCCTATTCACCAACAACATCTAAGGAAAAGAAGATCCGGATAACAACTAATGATGGACGACAGTCCATGGTTACACTTAAGTCATCAACAACATTTTTCGAACTTCAGGAAAGCATAGCCAGAGAATTCAACATTCCTCCATATTTACAGTGTATTCGATACGGCTTTCCTCCTAAAGAGTTAATGCCACCCCAAGCAGGAATGGAAAAGGAGCCAGTTCCTTTACAGCATGGTGACAGAATTACAATAGAGATTCTAAAAAGTAAAGCAGAAGGTGGTCAGGCTGCTGCAGCACACTCGTCCCACACCGTGAAAGAAGAGATTGCAGTTACTGGTAAATTGTCATCTAAGGAACTTCAGGAGCAAGCTGACAAGGAAATGTACTCCTTGTGTCTTTTAGCAACATTAATGGGTAAGATCAATTTAGCATGATATTCTTAATCGTGAATTTAATACACTGAATTTTTTTTTTTTAATCTGTGGTCATTAAAAACTTTGATATATATTTTAGCAGTAAAGTTTTTTCTTTAGCTTTTTGACAGTTAATGGATATTAATGTGATTATTGAGTAAATATTAGGAATACATAAGAAAGTGAAAGTAGTCACAACCATCCCCAGATTATTTAAATATAACTTTAAATTAACTCTTTTTAATAGGCTTTAATATATCTATTTAAAGCCTTTTTCATTTACCTCCTCCCTTGGCTCTATTGAGCCTTCCCACCTTTCCCCTTTTCATTTATTTTTAAATTTTATTTTTCTGCATGTCATGTGATTTCAGGACTTCCTGTTTGATGAATTGCAGTTTCTGGTTTCGTATTCTCCCTGCCCTCCCACCTAATAATCTTTCTCCTCCATTTCCTGTTCTCCCTTCCCCCTGTTCATCACATTTTTCTTATTTGTACATTAATATTTGTGTTTAATTTCCTTGCTTAGTGATTGTTTGCCATCAGTTGTAATTAACTGTTGTAACTCACGAGATACGTGAAGAACAGAGGTAGATGTTAATGGGTTGCTTAAGAAACATTTAAAAAAATTATTCATCATAAATTAAAGGGAAATATTAACAGAAAATGTGATTTGAAGCTTTAGATGATTTGACATGATCCAGTGGTGCACTTTTTTACATCATTTTCATTTACTTAATCTATGTTTTTAAATCAATGTTAATATGTTTTACATAATAAGGCTTAATGTAGAAGTAAAATTTAAATATATTACATATTAGAAGGACCTTATTTTTGCCAAGATTAGAGTTTTCAACTTGAAAAGTGATCTAAGTTTTGATTCTGTTTTCTAAGAGTACTAAATATCAGTGGATTGGGCCTTGACCTTCCAAAATGAAGATTATTTATTCCTGACTTGTTAAATTTGGGGGGCCTGGTAGTCCATAGGAGATCTAAATGGCCTCAACAAATTTATACTTGATATTGCTGTTTTTATTTTGGCAGACATAGTCATTGAATTTGGGGGATATATCAAATTTACTAGGCACTTTATATATTTCTATCTCAGAGTTTTTAGTTTCTTAGATACCACATGGAATAAAGGAAAGTTTGTGTGATCTTTGGAGTCAGAAAGACCTGGACTTTGAATCTTGGCTCCACCACTTATTAACTTAGTTATTTCAGGTAAGCTACTTAACTCCTCAGTACTTCAGTTGCCTCCTCTATACAAAACACCCCTTGTAGTTGGTATACGGGGCAACAGTATAATACTCCTAGAATTCTGAAAATTAAATAACATCACAGAATGTATAAAATTAGATGTATACAGAATGCACTTTAAAAAACTGGCAGTCTTTGAGGTCAAAAATAGGAAAGAGAAGGTCTTCAATAGAAGATGAACTTTTGAGGATATGGTTCATATCATAACTAACCTTGGATGCTCAGCATCTAGTATAGTGCCCAATAGGTAGTAGGCACTTTAAAATGTTTTTGATTGAATTGAATAGGTGACATTAACACGTCTAAACAAAGACTGTGTCAGCAGAAATGGAATGGAATGGTCAGCATTGAACATTGAAAAAGAGTTGTAAAGCAGAATTTGGCACTGCTTATACACTGCTGTACAAAAGGAAAAGATGTATCATCTGGCGTTCATGAAAATTCTGGTAACTAGGAAGGTAACCTTTATTGAGGGCTGGAATATGTGATTAGTCTTTGCCATGGCTTGGCTCAAAGGTCTATATTGCTTTACTGATTCTGTATTCATCAAGCATCTATTCTGATCACTCGTTTAACTTAACTAATATAAATATTGGTGTACAGGTGAGAGTAAATGAGGATTATGTTCACTTGGAAAGCTGTGTTCTTCACTGTAGATTAATAAATTGACACAGGTGAGTTTATGATCAGTAGTCTAAAAGACTGGTCAGCATGATAATGTATTTCATAACAAAAATTAGTACAATATAATTCTGATTTATAATTAGTCACTTTTGATTTTGGTTGGAGGTTTCTGGACCTGAACATATACTATACTAGTATACTATACTATACTATACTATACTATACTATACTATACTATACTATACTATACTATACTGTACCTAGTATTCTATACTAGACTGGACTAAAGTGAGTTCAAGACAGTGTCTTTCTGTTATGACCCACTTCCCTCTTCACCTCCAGCATTTGTATTGCTGCCCTTACAAGCTGCAAATTTCTTTAAATCTTCCCTTCCACACACAAAATTTGAGCATAAAAAGAGAATTTTGCTAATCTTATAGTGGTAGCAATTGAGAGACTTTTTGCTTTAAAGTACTAAGACAGTGCCTCTCCTATATAAGTTTCTACATAAATATTAGTTTTCTGCCACTAATTCTCTTACAACTGCATTTGAATTCAATCTATAGAAGATATTCTTAATAAAAAGTGCTGTGTTTGTAAAAATGTCAACTTGGGGATAGTTGTATGTATACAATCTTAAGTAAAAAGTGCTGAGAAACTATTGATGTTTAGATTGGAATGGGTTAGAAAATAAAAAGGGATGGTTTACTTAGAAAATTGCAAGTTTCAAAGTGCAGAAATTACTTTATGAATTAGCAAGTGTAAGCTAAGTTGCTGATATGTTAGTTTAGAAAATAGCCCGTCAATTCTTATGCTGTTCACATACTTGGCTCCTGATTTAGGTTTAAGCTTTTTTTAGGCTTTTAAATACTACCTTTTTTAAGAGAGGCTTTCCCCTGATCACCTTATCTAAGGGTTTGAGAGACCTTTGCTAACCATTCTAAGTCGGTCCCCTATATCATTTTATCCTCTTAATTTCTCTCATAGCACTTATTACAAGTTTTCATTATCTTATTTGTTGACTTACTTATTCATTTACCTCCTCCACTGTATTTTAAACTCCACAAAGGCAGAGATAGTAGCTTATTTGATTCACCAGTGAAAACCCTGTCACTTAGTACAGGGCCTGACACTTATTAGATGTCAAGTAAATGATTGTCAAATGAATGAATGCAGATCATTTCAGCAAAGTGAATGTCTGCTATGAGTTAGAGACTGCTGGAGATACAAAGATGAACGAGGCACAGTCCTTGCCCTCCATAAACTTACTTGCCAGATCCCAACTGAGGGCATCCCATACTTCTATTGCTTTCATCAAAAGATCTCCAGCTTTCTCTTCTCTATATATAAAACTTATAAAAACTATGTAAAAATAGAGGATTGTATATCTTCATTAAATAGACTGACTACTCGATAGTCAAGGACATGTGCTTTTTATTTCATGGTTTTTAAGTAGAATATTATTAAAGAGAATTTACATTTATTATGTATTTATGCCAACAAGACATTAAATAAATGCATCAGTCTTTTGCTTAGCATGAACTATTTATGGAATTAGTCACTTTGAATTTTATGGTGGTAGTTTTAAAATGAAATAACAATGTTTTACCTATAATATTTCACATTTTAATCTGCCTTATCCAGACCACTGGGGGGGGGCGGTTATTGAACAGTTAACAATAGAACAACTTTTGCAGACTATAATCTTCATTATTTATATAGTATTGGAGTGACTCTAACTCTGGTATTATGAAATGTGTTATTAAATTTTATTGTAGACCTTTTTTTTGTGGATTTTCTTTTGGAGATTGATAGATGGTACCTCAATTGCCATAAATACTAGGCTAATTTATTTTTTCTTAGTATTCTATTCTACTAAGTTTCTAGTTAATTTTCTTCAAGAGGTAAAGACAGATGTGTAAAAAACAGGATTTGTTAGTTTGGAATTGCTTTAATGGAATGAAGCCACTTGTGGTATTTACCCCATTCACTACAAAGTTTAGCGACCTCAGGAGTTGAGAAACTTGTTTGATTTTTGTATACTTTCTGGTTCCTGGAAAAACTTTATGAATTTTTAGTATACATTTTTTGAAGTGCACAATATTTTGTAATTTCATAATACCTCTTAATGTTATAACTGCCTTAGGATTTTCCAGAATTACACTTGGGATTCAACATTTATTTTAGATGACATTGATAATATCATATTGTACCTTATTTTCTTCAAATGTTGGATGGAAGACAGTTTCAAATCTAGGTAGTATTTAATGCATATTATTATCCTTTACATGCCATCTGATAGCCCTTCTAATTGATTTATATACCGCATATTCATAATGGAGCAGTCTTAAAGTTGATTTAAAAATAATTCATATAGATATATCTTAAGATAAATGTGTAATAAGTGATGATTTTATACTATCATGCTTTGAAGATTAAGTTAAACATTGATTCTGTTCCTTTCCGTACTCAGCTACTTTGATAGCCTTTATTTTCCTTCATATTTTTTCCAAGGTAATATTTTTTAAAATTCAAAGAATTCAAGTATGTATAAAATAAAACATGATAATTTTCTCTAACATTTGCACACCACAGAGAGAATCAGATTTTCTGTGTGTGGCATACACATTTACACACAGGTTTGTGTGCATATATGTGAATGGTAAATACATCTTTTAATGCTGATGATGATGCCAAAAGCTGTATGAGCTGGATTACAGTTAAGGGATTGAGTAAAATAGAAACAAACATGCCTTTCTTAGAAATGGTTTTGGCTGTTGATAAGGTTGATGCATTTTTGGATGGGAGGATCTGTAGGAAGGGTGGAGAGGTGGCACCTTTTTTTTTTTCAGCTAATGAGTACCTTTAGGATTCTTTCTAGTAGATGTAGTCTCATGTTTCTGCGACTGCTATTTACATTTTGTTCAGTTTATTTTATAGTCATTTACAGAGGAAGGATTTGAGGAAGACAAGATGTGAACAGCGGTTCTGCCTGGTGGTGGCGTAGATTTTTTCTACATTTATATGTACACAATATGTTGAATATAAGTATTTTACAATTGTACAATGAAGAAACAGTTGAATTATAAAGTAAAATTAATTGGAGGCTAATATAAAAATATGAATTAATGTACTTGCTATTTGCTTTAACCAACTATTCCTATTCTCTAAGAGATTGCTTTTTAATGAAATGGTAGAAAAATAATTCTCTCACTTGTTTTTAAGACTATCTTAGCAACTTTTAAATATGCAGTACAGTATAATTAACTATAGTCAACATGCTGAACATTACATCCCTATAACTTATTTATTTATTACTGGAAGGTTATACCCAAAAGTCTTTCCCTTTGTTTTTATTATGATTTTGTTTTTACTAGATTCACGAAGAAATACAGATGGTACCATTAGTTATATTTTATCTATAACATTGAGGAACAGTTTTCATTGTGCTGCTTCAATTAAGCTTTTTTAGGACTTTATTCACACATTGTTAAAAGGAAAAACCTCATTCATACTGCTTACATACATTTATTCACCAGATGGTAAAAGTGGCTACTGTCTAGCACTGTGCCAGACCCTGGGGATAGAAAGTCAGATAGGCCACTGACCTTTTCTTGACCGAAAAGCTGCTAGTCTAGAAGGGGAACAGAAAAGTAAACTAAATTAACCTGCAATATGCAGCAAGGAAGGTACCTACATAACCATCACTCTGAAGAATCCTAGAGAAAGACACCTAAATTGAGTCTCATTCATTCATTTATTTAAAATTTATTGAGGTAACATTCGTTAATATCATTATATAATTTTAACTAATCAAAAACAGACTCATGTCCACTACATTTAGTGGACAATTTGGTGATGAACAGAGGGGAAGGAGGTTGGGGGGCTGGGAGAATGGGGTGAAGAGTTAAAGAAGTACAAATTAGTAGTTGATAGATGGTCACGGGGATGGGGAGCACGGTGGAGGGAATGCAGTTAGTATTTCTGTGATGGCTAGGTGGATGGCCAGGGGAGGGAGGGAACAAATGGGGTGATCGTCTTATGTCTAACCAAAGTACTGTATACTTGAAACTAAGATAAATAAATTTGGAGAAAAAAGTAACTATATAATTGTCAAGTGTACAACACTATAATTTGATATCTATATACTTTATTGCATGCTTACCACCAAAAGACTAGTTTTCTTTCATTACCATATATTTGACCATCCGTACCCGATTCGCCCTTTCCCTATCCCTCTTCCCTTCTGGTAACCACTATTCCATTGTAGGTATCTATTAGTTTGGTTTTATTTTTTCACTTTTTTTTATTTCCTGTATGAGTAAAATAATATGGTTTTTGTCCTTTTTCATCTGACTTATTTCACTTGGCATAATAACTTCAAGATCCATGTTGTCACAAATGGCAATATTTCATCTTTTTAATGATTGAGTAGTTAGTATTTCATTGTGTATATATACCATGTCTTCTGTATTTATTCCTCTGTTGATGGACACTTAGATTGTTTTCATATCTTGGCTTTTGTAAACAATGCTGCATTTTGTAAACAATGAACATAGGGATATGTACATATTTTCAGATTAAGGAATATATAGCCTTTGGGGAGCAGTGTGTTGCTTTATGAGAATTATGTTGGGCTGTGATGAGAAATGTGAACTAGGATAGAGGACAGAGACTCTTAGTGCCTTTCATGCTGTGAAGAAAGGAGCTTCGACTTTACAAAGTGGTTTTGGGGAACCATTGAAGGTTTAGCTCTCCTGAAGGCTGTATGGAGGAGGATTTATCACAAGATCAGAGGGAAGACTAGTTTTGAGGTGGTGTCAGTAGTTCAGGTAGGATACGGGCAGTGGAGTGCTGTATGAGACTGACAGGGGAATCGGGCAGTATCACAATCCCTGCTTCCTAATCTCTAATTCCTTTACTTGGTTCTGTTACCAACAGACATGACTTCAGTGGGAAGTATTTGAATACCAAAGGAAGTAATTTGCCAATATTTTTTCCTTCTACCAGTTGTTGATGCCATGGATTTATGCGAAAAAGACCATGAATAGTTCTGTCAAATTTGTCGTAACACAATTTGGCCTCTAGTAAAGGTTTAGTATTATTGGAAAGGGTATAAGCTAAGGGATATACAGGATTCAAATCCTGGCTCTGCCACTTACTAGCACTTTGATCTTGAGAGAATTACTTAAGCTCTCTGGGCTTGTTTTTTTGTAAAATAGGGCTTAGTTATGATGAGAAAACGAAACTGTACAGTGCCTGCTTAGAGCTGGGTAGATCATAGATAGAGGGTTGGATGGCATTTATCCCTCCCTTAAATCAATAGAGCGTGCATACTCAGTGGGGCTTTATTGCCCCAAAGGGAGTGAAAACTGGTTCTTGGGGGAGGGAGAGGGTAAAAAAAATCTTATTCTGTTTAATAAATATAGCTCAGATGTATATATATAGTACTGAAACAGATAAACAGTATATCTCTAGTATTCAAATGTCATGTGGGAGGGTGGACTAGGAACAATTTCTAAAAAGGATCCTTAAGGGGAGATAATGAAAATAAGATTGATAAACACTCCAATAATAGTTCTTATTTCTTAGAGTTCTGTCTGTTTAAATAAGAAATAGGTATGTAAAATACTAAGAAATGTCATTTTCTTACTTGTATTTAGGTGGTCAGTTCTGAGGAATTTACTATTTTGGTACCTGTTCAGCTTTTTACCAAAAAAATCCCAACAAATTTTTTATATATATATGTATATGTATATGCGCTACCATATAATTTTTTGATATATTTTGCAAGTAAATGATATCCTAGAGTATTTATAAAATACTAAGGACATTTAAGATAATAAGAATTGATAATTGAAAAGTTATCATTATAGAAATAATTTATCCAAAAGAAGTTTAGTAAGTTTGTTAAACTTAAATACAGCCATATGCTAGTAGTGAATGAAGTGTTTCTGTATAAATAAATGTGGTAGTTAACTGAAACTAAGTGCCAAGGCTTTTAAAATTTATATACTTTAAACTGATATGCTCAGTAAGTTTAGCCAACTGCCATGAAAATTCATATTCTTGTTTATGAATGTGGAAAGGGGCTGAAACTGTGAGATTATAGGTATGTAGGGATTAATTTCACATCATCAGTAACCTCCATTCAAAGCTCAGATCTGATAGTATAATCTTCTAGTAGGAAAGATAAAAGTTAATTTTTTCTTGTTAAAATTAACTTTAAATAAAGTCCTGATTATAAAAGTAGTACTGTATATTATCAGATTAGAAATGATGAAAGTATAAAGATATCAGTCTCAAACCAAAAGTAGCTTTTCTGTTCTTTCCATTATTCATTGACTTCTTGAATAGTGGTTATCATTCTTAATTTTTTCTTTGAAACTTCACATTGAAATAGACACTATCAAAGAATGTTCTTGAAAAAAATGTTTTTCTGAAATGGTGGTTTGTCTAAAGGTTATTCTAAATCTTCAAGTTATTTTCCCCTTAAATTTCTATTTAAAAAGGACTTTCTTGAAACAACAAAATACAACATTAATTACTTATCAGCCTACCTATCTGCTTTTCTCTCTAGCTCCTCCATCTGTTTTTATTTAGTTTTAATATAAATATAGAAAATAACCATTTTCTACTTATAAAAATTATCTTTCTATAACCTTTTCTGTTGTTCTAGTCCAAGGTTGCAAACTAGAGTTCTTGGAGCTATCTTGAGTTTTCAGATCTACTGTGTTTACTATGTCCAGCCTTGACTCATGTAATTGTAAAGACATTTCTGAATTAGTTCCTACATTTTAAAATTGGGAGAATTCACATTAAAAACCCAGACTTCTGGCTTCTCTTGAAAAGCCATATGGTCTTAAACTTTGTCCTATGCTTTTCCATGACAGCACTTGGCAGTAGCTGTCACCTTTCAATGGGTCATGCATTTTCTAGTGTCCCAATATCATCTCCGTATGTGTTATACTAGGCAGCATCACTCTTTTAGGAGATGTGCCTTGCAATTTCTACTAAAGTTTAATCCATATTAAAGCAACCCTGGGTTGAACTCCTTTGTTGCTAATACTGTGTCTGTTTTCATCTTACAGGAGAAGACGTATGGTCTTATGCAAAGGGGCTTCCTCACATGTTCCAGCATGGTGGTGTATTCTACAACATTATGAAGAAAACCATGGGTATAGTTAATTTCTAATTTTATTCTTAGATATTGTCTTTTCTGAAGCTATTACAGGTTTAAGTAAGTTCAGATAGTATTCTTCTAAAACTATTCCAATGTTAATTTTTAGTATATATTCTTCTTTAGCAGTCTTCTTAGTTAAAATGGATTATTATCCTGATATGGTCAGCTATGTTTTCTGCTATAATATTACTAAAACTCCCCTATCATTTTCTTTCTGCTATTTTTTCATTTAAATTATGTATATAATTCTTAACAACTGAAGACAAATTGTGAAATTAGAAGCAGATTTGGTTATAATGCTAGCGACTATCCCAGAACCATTATTATATACCTCACTGCTTTCTGGATTTTAGAAAACAGCTCATTTTACATTTATTTTCGTATCACATATGCATTGTCTACAAAGATATGTGTGGGTATTTATCTTCATAATTTTCAGGTTTTAAGAGAGAGGATGCCAGTGTGTGTGTTTGGAACTCACATGTATTTTTTGAAGGATTTGATGTGAATGCTTCTGGTCTCAAGAGTCTATCACTCTGGCTTATCTCACTTCACCTACCTGACCTCAGTATACGTTAAGTACATCATCTCTTCCTCACCTTTTTTCATTCTTAACACCTGCCCCCAACTTGGCTATTGTAGCAATACCCAAACATACATAAAAGTTGCAAGAGTAATATAATGAACCCTTATTTATCCTCTGTCCAGCTTCAGCAATTGTCATTACATTTCTACCCCCTTTTCACCTGGACTATTTTTAAATGAATCTCAGAGATAATGTCATCTGTAAGAACTTAATTATGTATATCTTTTTTTCTTTTTAAAAAATAACTGAGATACCATTATCACATTTAAAAAATACAAATAATAAATTTTTACTTATCACCAAATATCTATTCAGTGTTTAAATTTCCTTGATATTTGATTATCTCAAAAAACTTTTTTCTCTTGGTGTTTTTGAATCAGGGACCAAAGAAAGAATGGCTTGCTTTCTCCTTCCCTCCTTTCTTTGCTTTTCTCCTTCCCTCACTTCCTTCCTTCCTTTCTGAGAGAGAATTAGTGAAACATAAATTGCTTACATTAAAATTCATCCTTTGGGGTATACAGGTATATCAGTTTTGACTAATATACAGTCATGTAACCACGGCCACAACAGTCAAGATACAGAATATTTCCATTATTCCAAAAGGTTTCCCTGTGCCTTTTTCTAACTAATCCCTTATTCTGACTCCTAGATTTGATTTCCATTTCTGTGTTTGCCTTTTTCATATCACCATATAAATGAAATTATGTGGTGTAACCTTTTGTGTCTGGCTCCTTTGATTTAGCACAGGGGTTGGCAAATTATTGCCCCTGGGCCATATTAGGCCCACTGCCTATTGACACAGTTTTATCGGCGCACAGCCACACTTATGTTTACAATTTTCTGTGATCGTTTTGCCACAACAGTGGCAGAGTTGAATAGTTCTGACAGAGGCTTTATGGTCTGCAAAACCTAAAATACGACCATGTTGCCCCTTTACAGAAAAAAATCACCGATTTCTGTTTTTAGCCTAGTGCTTTTGTGATTCATCTGTCTGGTTCTATGTATTCATAGTTTATTCCTTTTTATTGCTGAGTAGTAGCCTATTGTATATATCACATTTTTAAAATGATTTTTTGTTTTTGTTTTTGTTTTTAGTTTTTGGCTACTATAAATAAAGCCACCAAAAACATTTATTACAGGTCTTTGTGTGGACATATGTTTTCACTTTGGCATATACCTAGGAGTGGGATTGCTGAGTCATATAACAAGTATATACTTATTTCTTTAAGAAACTGCCAAACCATTTTCTAAAGTGGATGGACCAGTTTGTATTCTTTCTAGCACCGTATTAGCGTTCCAGTTGCTCTGTATCATTGTCAGAACTTGGTAGTATCAGTTTTTGTTGTTAAAATTATTAAAATAGGTTTCTAGCACTATTTCATAGTGTTTTTAATTTGCATTTTCCTAATAACTAATGATGTTGAGAAACTTTTCATGTGCTTATTTGCTCTTTTTTTCCCCATTTTAAAATTGGTTAGAATTTTTTCAAATTGAGAGTTTTTTATGTATTGTAGGCACACATTATTTATTAGATAAGTGTTTTGCAAATATTTTCTCCCAGTTTATAACTTACCTGTTTATTCTCTTAAAACCTTTGGAAGAGCAGAGGTTTCTAATTTTGATAACCAGTTTAACAGTTTTTTCTTTTATGATTTATACTTTTTTGTTCTATCCAAGAAATATTTGCCTAATCCAAGGTCACAAAAATTTTTCTTCTATGTTTTCTTTAAGTAGTTTTGTTTTAGGTTTTACTTTTAGGTTCATGATGTATTTCAAATTGATTTTTTAATGTATTTCAAGGTATGAGTTGAGGTTTCTATTTTATGTATAGATGTCCACTTTTTCTAGCTCCATTTGTTGAAGAAACTATACTTTCTCCATTGAATTACTTTGATACCTCTTTCAAAATCAATCATGAATTACACTCTTGAGAATGGTGAATTATATGTAAAATGTCAATAAAGTTATTTTTTAAAAATCAATTTACCATATACACATGGGCCTATTTCTAGAATCTTTTCAAAAATTGTTTTGGATATTCTAGATGCTTTTGCTTATCTGTATTTATTTTAGAATCAACTTGTCATGTCTACAAAAATAGTCTGCTGGGACTTTTATTGTGTTCTGTTGAATATATAGACCAAATTGAAGACAATAGATATTTGACAACATCAAATCTTCCAATTCTTGAAAACATTATAGTATTCCATTTATGTAAGTTTTTCTTAACAAAATTATGTACTTTTCAGTTTATAATTATTGCACATCCTTTGTTAGGTTTGTACCTGAATATTTTTGTAAAAGATACTTTTAAAAAATTCCAGTTTATTAGTGTTCATTACTAGTGTGCAGAAATAATTGTTTTTATGCATTGATCCTGTAGCCTCTGGCCTTTCCAAACTCACATGTTATTTCTAATAGCTTTTCAGCAGATTCTTTGGGATCGTCTATGTAGGTCAACATATCTTTTATAAATAGAGTTTTATTTCTTTTCAATCTGTATGCCTTTTATTTCTTTCTCTTTCCTTATAGCACTGACTAGGAGTGGTGAGAGTGGACATCCTTGACTTGTTACTGATCTTAGGGGTAAAGCATTCAGCCTGCAGGTTCTTTAGAATGGCTCTGTATCAGGTTGAGGATAATCTCTTCTATTCCTAGTTTACTGATAAAGTTTATATTGTGAATGGATGTTGAATTTTATCAGATGCTCTTTTCCTGCATCTATTGAAATGATCTTGTGGTTTTTCTGTTTAGTTTGTTGACAGGATTGAATGCATTGATTGATTTTTTTTTTAATTTTTTATTAATTTTTTAATTTTTCGATTACATTTGACCTTCAATATTATATTTGTTTCAGGTGTATAGCACAGTGGTTAGACATTTATATAACTTACAAAATAATCCCCCCAATAGTCTTGTACCCTCTTGACACTATGCAGTTTTTACAATATTATTGACTATATTCTTTATGCTGTACTAATTTATATCCTCATAACTATTAATTGATTGAGTTTTTTTTAATGTTGAACCAACTTTGCATGGTGGATTAAAATTGCTCATATCTCATTTGAGTGTTTTTGTATATGTTCATTTTCATGAGGGATAATAGCATGTAGTTTTCTTGTAATGGTTTAATTAATTGGTGTTGGCTTCATAAAATAGAATTGAGAAGTGTTCATTCCTCTTCTGTATTCTGGTAGAATTTGTAATAGTTTTGATATTTATTTCTTAAAAGTTTAGTAGAATTCACCAGTAAAGCCATCTGTGCTTGGAATTTTTTTGTTGGACAGTTTTTAACCACAAATTTAACTTTGTAATAGAGTTATCCCTTTCTTCTTGAGTAAGCTGTTAATTTTTTCTTCGAAGAAATCTACCCATTTCATACAAGTTATCAATTTTATTGGCCTAAAAGTATTTATAATATTCTCTTGCTGTCCTTTTAATGTCTGTTAGGTCTAAAGCTCTTTCATTTCTGATATTGTACCTCTCTTGTTTTGCTGACCCTTCCAGTTAATGGTTTATCAGTTTTATTGATCTTTTCAAAGAAACAACTGTGGTTTCATAGGTTTTCTCTATTGTTTTTCTGATTTCAGTTTCATTGATTTCTGCTCTTATCTTAATTTTTACTTCCCACTGCTTGCTTTGAGTTTAATTTGCACTTTTCTTTGTAGTTTCTTGAAGTAGAAACTTAGATTATTGATTTTAAATTTTTGTTTTCTAATACAAGCATTTAAAGCTATACATTTATCTCTGACACTCTTTTTTGCATCTCTTTTATTTTAAGATTCCATCTTTCACTTCATTCTACCTTCTGAAATATGTTGATACCAGTCAATGGTCTTTTAAAAGTTAGTGTTTAATTAGGATTGATTATAATAATGGGGGAAAGAATAATTTTTTTAACAAACAGTGCTGGGACAACTGTATATCCACATGCAAAAGAATGAAGTTTGACCTCTACCTCATTCCAAATAAAAAGTTAACTCAAACTATCAAAAACCTTAGTTTAAACACTAAGACTAGAAAACTCTTAGAAGAAAATATAGGCATAAAACTTTTTGACTGGATTAGGCAAAACATATACTAAAAGTGTAAGCAGAAAAAGAAAAAAATAGTTAAATAAAAAGCAAACTCTTGTGCTGCAAAGGACACCATCAAAAAAGTGAAAAGACAACCCACAGAATGGAAGCAATTTTTTCAAATTATATATCTCATAATAGATTTGTCTCTAAAACATAAATAAGTCAGCAATAAAATGGCAAATAACCCTATTAAAAATGGGCAAAGGATCCAAATAGGCATTTATGCAAAAAATATATATAAACAACCAATAAGCACATGAACTGATACTCAACATCATTAACCATTAGGGAAATGCAAATCAAAATCACAAAAAGACAGATAATAAAAACTGTGAGGAAGGACATAGAGAAGTTGGAATCTTCATACACTGCTGATGGGAATGTAAAATGGTGCAGCTGCTTGGAAAAACAGTCTGGCAGTTCCTCAAAAGAATTAACATAGAGTAACTATACAACCCAGCAACTTCATTCATAGCTGTATACCTAAGAGAAATGAAAACATGTCCATACAAAACTTGTATACAAATGTTCATAATAGCATTATTCAAAAGAGAAACAACCCAAATTACCATCAACTGGCAATTGGATAGATAAGGTGTGGTATATTTATACAATGAAATATTATTTGGCAATAAAAAGGGATGAAGTATTGGTACATGCTACTTCATGTATGAACCTTGAAAATATGCTACATGAAACAAGCCAGTCACAACAGACATATGTATTATTCTATTTATATGAAATATCACAGAATAGGCACACCTAGAGAGACAGAGTAAACCAGTGGTTGCCTGGGGCTTTGAGTGGGATCGGGGGAGGAAATGGAAGTGATTGCTAATGGATTCGGGTTGTTTTTAGGGGTGATGAAAATGTTCTAGAAATGATTGTGGTGATGGATTCACAACTCTGTGACTATGCTAAAAACTATTCAGTTGTACACTTAAGATGGGTGAATTATATGTGATTTATATCTTAGTAGAGCCAATATATACATATATATATTGTTTTCATGTTACCTATGTTATTTCTCCTTGCTAGGCAGTTTGGAGCTTTGGAGTAAGAACATCTGAGATCAAATTTTGGTTCTACCACTTATGCCCTATGTGAACTTATTAGTTTTTATTTGTAAAGTAGGTATGGTAATCTCAGGGTTGTTGTTAGGGTCAGATGAGAATTGTACAGATAAAGCAGTTAGCAAAGTGCCTGGTACTAAATAAATACTTAGCTAAGTTTGTTGTTTTAATTAGAATTCTAAATGTTACTTTCAGAATTTTATAAAATTCTGTTGACCGTAACAGCCATTTGAAACAAATCAGCATCAGAAAATTATTTTATCCTTCAAAATATAGTTTTTTCTAATATTTGTGGAAAAATTTTTTATCTATTTAGGGCAGATTCATGTGGCAAATGATTATTATCCATTCTGTGGTCAAGGACCAAAGCATATCAAGTCCTCCTCACTCCTGAACACAAACCCATACCCTCCAAAAATTGGAATAAAAACATACTTTTCGTACTTTGTTCAAATCTACTCTAACAGATAGTTTTGTCTACATTTGAACAGAACTATTGCCCAATATAACTAAAGTAGATTATTAATATGCCAGTTTATATTTCAAAAGGTATTTTAAAATTAATTTGCTTAAAATGTACTAAGTTTCCTTTCAGGTCTTTATACAAAGATAAATACAGAAGATGAATGGCAAATTTAGTTTTAAGAGTTGCACAGATATCCTTTAACTTATACTGTTTAGTTTTGCTTATCCTTTAATTTATAGTGTTTAGTTTTGCTTGCATTTGAACTTCACAAAAATGTAATGTTGTATACATTCCCAGTGATTTGGTTCTTTTATGCAGTACTTTTTCAAATTCACTCATGTTGAGGGTTCCAATTATAGTTTGTTCATTTTCACTGCTGAATAGTAAGTATTCTATTGTATGTTTTTAGTATAATTCATTCATTGTTCTCCTGATGTACTTTTGGGTAGTTTTCTGGTTTTTGATATAATGAAGAATGTAGCTATAAATATTAGTATAGATGTCTTTTGGTGTATGTGTGTAATGGAATTTTTGATATGTGATACAGAAGGTTTAATACACCTTGATTCTTAGAATTAAAAGGACTGTATAAGTTATTTAAAACCTAAGTGATTATGCTTAAAGAGGTCACACTTAAAGTATTTGCATCAATTTTTAATATGTATTTAAAAATTTTTAAATAATGTAAAAAGTCTATAAACTGAAGAAGTGGGAAACAGTACCTGTAACTTAAAAATATTTATCTTATACCTACATTTTTTGGCATGATTTTAATTAGAGTAGATTTTTTCTTGCTATTTTACCATCATGTACACTTTTTATGTGCGGCATCATAGGTCTCTTATTTATATTACTATTAATAGCTGTATATTACTACCATTGGGTAAATGTGCCATAATTATTTTAACCATTCTCGTTGAAAGCTTAGAGTGTTTCCAGTGTTTTGTTGTAAGTAATACAGTAATGAACATGTGTGGGACTGTGATTCTTTCCAGGAGTAGCCAAGGGAAAGCATCAAAGCAGCCTGGAAACAATTACAAACCCTTCTTGATCTAATAGAGGAATTAACTATTGATTGCCTGATTTATATTAGGCATTGTGGTATGTGCTTTGCATGTTTTCTGATTTAATCCTCAAATAATAGTGAAATGAGTAATATACCCATCATTACACATACCTGATTGAATTATAATGATTTGTTTTGGTCTCCTAAGAATTACATCTTATTTTTGAATCTTCAGGGTTTATTTTAGTTCCTGGCACATAGTGCCAGTGAGTGTTCTCTATTAAAATCAGTCTTTAAAAGCTTTTCCTAAGTGGATCCCTGACCTTATGATTCAGAATTTTCTTTGCTTCCTTGGTTTCCTGAGCCATGGTTTACAGACCTCTGAGGTAGGGGATTAGTAGACAGTAAACTGACTTCAGTGTTGTGCCCTAAAAGAAGCTATTTAGACCACATATCTGATTTTAATTTTTGTATGTCTGTTTTTGTTAGTTATCTCTGTCAAAAATGTGCCAAGAGGAAATTCTAGTTGGATGTTTTTAGTTGATACTTTATTTATTTGAAACTACTGGATGTTGCTTATTCACTTGCAGTTTAGTTTTCTCTGGTTATTTGGAATATTCACAGTAAGATACATTAGAAACACTTTAGCTTTTTTCAGAGGAAGGAGGAACCATTCTTAATAATCTACAAAACTGGAGACAACCTAAATGGCCACAAAGCATTCCAGAGTCTGTCTATCCTCCCCCTCTCTGAATGTGTGTAGCACTTACTGACAATTTCATTCATTTTTAACCAGCTTGTTTTTGCCTTTATATTTTTCCATAAACATACACATATGTACCATGTAATAGTAAAAGTTTTCTCCTTCATTTTTTTTAACAGAAAATTTGTGGTTTCATAAAAATTGAAAACCCTTATTTTCGCATACTTAGACTATACTTAGAGTGATAAATTTAAAATGTAGGGATATTGGATAGCTTAAAATACACATACAATTTTTTTTATACATAGGCTGCAAAAGTTGTAATATTTTGAAATACCATGTAGTAAGAGCAAACTGCTCAACTAGAAAATAAAAGAAAGCCTGCTGCATTAGAAGTAGAAGTTAATTGCACTAGGTCATTTGAAGAGCATCCATAACTCAGGCCTATTTTGGTGGTTCTGAACTACCAGAGAGGAATAAATAGTAACGTGAAATACAGCCATTTCAAAGGAATTGAATAAGATCTTTTTAATTTATTGCGACCAAGTGTCAGTTCTTATACTTATCCTGAAGTCACAGTATATTAATCTTAGCTTTTCTACATGTGCCCCCATAACTACTACTTTAACTATGGAATATCTTATTTTGAAAGTACATGTTTTTTATATTTTTGAAAAATACATACCTATGGCACACTGAGAAAACAACTTTTATTTATTTACTTTTATTTATTGGTATCCTGTAATTCAGTAGAATAACTTACGAATTCAACACACTGTGCAACATGTTTATATAACACTTTACCCTAATAGGTATGTTTTGCAAAGTTTATAATTTAAATTTTAGTAAATGAAAGTGTATTTTCTTACTGCTTTACTGTAAGCAGTTGCTATACTAATGCTATTGCTAGAGTTTTCCTTATTGCTCATGTTTCAAGCTCCTTTCCTAACTTTGTGATAAGTTAATTATACACACACACACACACACACATATAATCATTTAGCTATATTTACTTTATGTCTATACAAATACATAGGTAATACATGTATGTATTTTGCTGAGCCATTTTAGGATTAATTGAAGGTATCATAACATTTCGCTTTTTAAATATTCAACAAATGTCTTTCAAAAACAAGGACATTCTCCCAATGCAAAATGATATATTTTTAAATATCCCCTGTGGAACTACTTTATGGTCTATAATGATATTTCCTTTTTACAATAGTATTAAATTCTATTAATAAGTAAATAAGTTATTTTCTAATTTTGTTTTGAAAGCTATCTATAAATTATTATTGAAAATTCATTATTTTACCTATCATTGTCTTTATTATACTTTTCAAGTAAGATTTTAATATGTTAAATATCTTTTCCCCTTCTTTAGGTATGGCTGATGGCAAGCATTGTACTTTTCCACATCTGCCTGGCAAAACCTTTGTCTATAATGCTTCCGAAGATAGACTGGAGTTGTGTGTGGATGCTGCAGGACATTTCCCCATCGGTCCTGATGTTGAAGACTTAGTTAAAGAGGCTGTAAGTCAGGTTCGAGCAGAATCTACCACGAGAAGTAGGGAATCAAGTCCCTCACATGGGCTATTAAAACTAGGAAGTGGTGGAGTAGTGAAAAAGAAATCTGAGCAGCTTCATAATGTAACTGCCTTTCAGGGAAAAGGGCATTCTCTAGGAAGTGCATCCAGTAACCCACCAAGAGCTAGGGATACTCCAGTTGTACGGAAGCATAACACAGGGACAGACTTTAGTAATAGTTCCACTAAAACAGAGCCTTCTGTATTCACAGCTGCTCCTAGCAACAGTGAGCTTATTCGAATGGCTCCTGGAGTAGTTACAATGAGAGACAGCAGGCAGATTGATCCTGATTTGGTTGAGGCCCAGCGAAAAAAATTGCAGGAAATGGTTTCTTCTATTCAGGCTTCAATGGACAAGCACTTGCGGGATCAAAGCACAGAGCAGTCACCATCTGATCTTCCTCAAAGGAAGGGAGAAGTTGTGAGTTCTATGAAGTCTGGGACTCTTCAGACTTGCCTACCTGAATCTTTTTCTTTAACTGGTGGCACTGAAAATTTGAATACAGAAACAACTGATAGCTGTATGACAGAGTCACTGGGAGCAGCATTTGCCACAAAGTCAAAAGCACAAAAGGGAAATTCTGTGGAGGAGCCTGAAGAGATGGATAGTCAAGATGCTGAGATGACAAACACGACTGAGCCGATGGATCACTCTTGATTTAATTAGAGGCTAATAAAGGCAGAATGTTTATTGTGAATATGTAATATTTGTTGGCTGGGCCACATAACTTGATTAGTCATTAAAAATCTTGTACGTATATAATTCAAAGATTATATCTTGTTATTCAGTGCATGATAGCAAGTGTGTGATTGGCAATAGCTTTTAATATACTGCTGCCCAGGCTGGCTCTGAATTCTATAAATTAGTTATTAGATCCACTGAGATGAGTTTCTTCCATATATGTGGTTCATTGGAAGTTCTTTGTACTTTTAATTCTATGAAAGTCTTAATGTTTCAAACATGAAAAATCTCTTGCTAAATATGTTTGACTTCAGAAAGGCTAGAACTGGGAGGGAATGAGATTTCGCTATTGTTCATGTCTTCAACATAACTATCCCACATATTTACTAGAGTGTCATAGATTTATATAATTTGAAGGTTATGAAAACTAAATTGTATCTTAAAATTCATAAAAGGATTTATTAGACACTGGGATCCTGACATTTCTGTGAATGTAAACACATTCATAGAGATATGTATTCTTGGTGAAAGTATCTTGACACAGAGTGGAAATGATAAAACATTTTGCTGACTTGAGCAAGGTTGGGGGAAAATATCTATTCTAGAATGATAAAGTCAATGCGATTGAGTAATGTTGCTGTCTGAGCCAACACAGCCAATTGTGTGCTCTTTTGCTGATAATATGTTACCATTATTTTTTGAATCCTGGCCTGGTTAATTACCACCAAATTTTTTTTTCTTTAATCTTGCAGAAAAGTTGATTGCAAAGTTTGGTAGAAAATATGAAAATAATGGTAGCAGTAGTTAATCTCTAATTTTCAAAGTTTGTCAGATTCAGAGAATTTATAAAGAAGAATTTATCCTTATGAGTTACATTGTTCTACGATTTTGATCAATGGTATTTAAGCTTATATATTCTAAGTGTCTTTAACCCCCTTTCAACCAAAACTCCTTTTTTTCCCCCTTGAGTCTATAAGGTTTTCTTTATTTGTTGGCTTCACTTGGATTTTGATGCAAATTTTACTGCATCATTCCCTGATCAACTGGGCATTTGCTTAAATAGTGTATTCATCAAATCCTTAGTGCCAGATTTCTCAAAAAGCAGCTTTCATGCTTATTCCTTAAAAGACAAAGAATGTTTATCTGAGATTGGTATTGCACTATTTTATCCTATTCTGAAAATCTGTATTCTGAAATGTACATTTCAATTAATCTTTTCCTCTGTTCACTGAAATTAAGTTGAATTTGAATGGATAAAAGACAAAATGTATGTTAATACAATCTTATCTAGAGCATTCAAAGCCTGGCTGTCTCTGTTTGCACAAGTAACAGATGCAGAACTATGTTTGCATTCTAAGAAAATGTACATTAGCAAGTGTATTATCGGGTGTTTAAAAATCTCAATCTGTTGATTCATAAGGAGTATAGACAGTACTTTAACTTGAGTTTCCAAAGAAGGGAGGTTTTGGTTTTCTTTCTATGAAAGTATCTCCCACTTACTAAATGGAACTAGTCCATTTTGAATAAGGAAAGAATGGAAAATCTAGACATTTGCAGGTGGTATCTGAGCAAGATATATATTTGGATTTTATCACATCACATTTTTTAAACCATATTTTATCTCCATTCTAAATTTCAAGTGTCTTTATAGCTAAATAGCAAGGAAATAATAGAACTTTTATATTGTGCACTAGTTTTGCATAAAGAACTGCAGCTACCAAATATTTCCCATTTAGTTAAAATAGGTGACTTTTGTGTATTAAACTAAAAATTGCAAATATCACTAACCACTATAATTAATTTTGGCTTTTTCAGCCATTGGTTTCAGTGTCTCTAACCACCCCCCCCTTTTTTTTAGTTTAAATACAAGAAAACCTTAACAAACAAATGCACTGCTTCCAGGTAAAAGATATAATCACCTTTTCATTAGCAAATATTTTCTTCACCTGTGGCTTGGTATGTTTTGTTAATAACTGTCAAATATACTCATAGCATAAAGAAAAAATATCAGGAACAAATTTTATCACCCTATTATATTAAATACGCTCATTTAGTCAACTTAGAATGTATCTGTGGACATTTAGAAGAAGAGCTACATCTCTGACAGCACCATTAACATCTCTCACAGCAGCAATGCTATTAAGGGGCCAGTTAGGTGTGAATGTTATATAATTGTTTAGGTTTTTCCATGATAAAGAATAAAAGGCTTGATTCTGAGAATGGTCAGATTCCCTGAAATAATTTTAAAGCTGCTGAAATTTCGTTGGGGTAAGTAATGGTTTTTGAGAAGTAGGCCAGGTATCAACTTTATGAAGAAGTTTTAGAACAGAATTTAAGTTCTTAAATATCATTGGCCCTTCTGTGTGGTTATCATAATCAAATGTAGGACTAAACGATTGATTTTTCATACTACTATTTGTGATCACCACAACTTTGAGTTTAAGCTAGAGATCATAAATAAGTTAAAATATTTTTAGCCCTAGATGTGACATCATTCAATCCTATAATTCTGTTTGCAGCATTTCACTGAAAATTTAAGTAAAACTAAATTTTTTCTTCATTAATCCATTTTATATTTAATCATACCAAATTTGAATTGATGATGCAAAGTCCAGGTAGAATTGAAGATGGTGTCTATCTAGAATACTGGTAATGAGAAACTTGTTGAAACTGCAGAAAAGCAAGATTACTGCCAAATATGAGCTAGAATATAATGAACTCAAAGAGAATGGTTACTCAAAAACTAGTTAAAAAGCAAGCCTAAGGCCCATTTCCCCTTTGACTGTTTCAGGTATTTTATTGGAAAATAGGATAATGACTTGAGAAATTTAGTAAATGCTATTGATTAAACTTTGCTTTATATCTTCTGATGATTTTTAGTTTGGTTTTATAATTAAGCATCTTACAATTAAGATTTCAATCTGATATGCATCTTTGATTCCCAGCTACAAGTCCTTAGTGCCATTATTTTTGAGTAACTTCATTAGAAATGAGTAGACTTTTTTCCATATGGTCTCTTACCTCAGGGAATATCACTTGCTAGCAACTCATGTACTACTAATGACAGATTTTTGAGAATTGTACTGACGTCACATGTTAGCTACAATGGAAAGTTTATAAAAGTATTTTAAGTAGTTACCTAGTAATGCTGCTAGTGAACATTTCTCTCAAAATTTAGACCTCACTAATAACTAATCTTTCAATATGAAATAAACTTGTAAGTTCTGTCATTATGCTTTGGTCAATATAATGACAATATCATAAAATGTTTATTTCAGACTATCAATACAGTTTTGTCTTCATTTTTTAACAGGAGTTTTAATTGGCCCTTAAAATACTACAAAGCAGATTTTGAGTTTCATGGTTCACAAAACAAGGTTTCCATATTAAAATGTTTATAAAAGCCTTTCAAAATCAGATTAAACTCCACTCTATAGATCTAAAGTGACCTTTTATAATAGAAGTAGTGAGATACATGCTCTAAGTAAGGTAGACATATCCCTACATTTCAAGGTTATCATATAATTTAACAAATTGCACAACCTCAAGGCTCTTTACAAGTAACAAAAATTATTTTTCAAACCAGAACTATTCATTTGAAAACATACTATAGTTGAATGTTTACTTAAGAAATAACAAAGGGGAGCTATGTAAGGTTTATAGTTAACTGTAAGTTCTACCATTTCTAATAATTCTTTGAGACACTAAGTGTGTCAGTTCATATTAATACTTAAATCGTGGGAATTTTAACGTTTGTTCCAAAATAGAAATTGTAAAAATTGTGAATTATTGGAGAAAATGCCATTACTTGTATATCTGACATTTAGTTTTTTAAATTATGGAGTCTACATGCTTTTGTAGTATAATATTAATGATTATTCTCTTGTAAAAGAAAGGCAAACTACTAAAAAGTTTTAGTTGATGTTATCTGCTTGTATCAATTACTTAGTATTTAAAATTTTAAGGTCTTGCATACTTTTCTTTAGAATGCACAAGTTCCTTCCTGAGCCTTTATGCCTGCGGTAGAGCAATAAAAGACTGAAAAGGTTATCAATATTTTCAGGTTTATTTGACTTTAAGAATTAGTGCCAAGAGCGGGAGAGTCTACTTTTTGGAGGGAAATGCTATTTAGAATATGTAAAAATAAGTGGTAATAGTGTAAATATTTGGAAAAAAAATATCAAGTGCTTTAACTGCTCAATAAAATAGTATAGATGTTACACCATCCCTAAGGCACTGGCTGTTACCCTTTATTTTCAGATTTTGTGATTGCTGTATATATTACATTTGAGTAAAAACTAATTGGTAATAGTGTATTATAACTGTATAGTGTTCTACAATACACCTCACTGTACAGTATTTGAAATTTTCTTTTATATCAATAATAAAAATAATACATATTGATTTTCCCCTCAACTTCTCCACATTAGCTTTTTAAAATAATTTTTTATTCTTTAGTTTCCTGGAATTACATCTTAATATTATAATGCATGAAAATATAATTTTATAAAGGAATTCTTAGTGTAATAAACTTTTTAAAAAAAACTTCAGGGGCATACCATATAGGGACAGTAATTTTATCCCATTATGCAGATTTCAATGCAAATGAAATGGACCAATTAGAAAAGAGTAAACAAAATTTCTTTAGACATATTACATAATTGGGTCATGTAATGCATATTGAGTATTCAAAGACAGACATGTTCTAATAACTTGTTTTTGTGCTAGTTTTTAAATACTGGTTAGAGATAATAAAGAGAAATACAGAAAATAGTACTAAATTACATTTATATAGTTTAGCAATCAACATGTCATATTTACTTTTAAGGTTTAATATATATACTTATACCCATTTTATTAGATGTTTAACTTAGTAGTTAGAGCATAGCCTCAGACATTGGACTTAACTAGATCTGAGTCTTGGCACACCACTAACTGTGTGGCCTGTCTGTACTTTAGTTTCCTCTCTGGGAAGGTAATAATGATATTACTCCTGGGGTTGTGAGGATTAAATGAATACATATCAGATGATTAGAACAGTGCTTGACACATAGAAAACATTCAAATGTTTGATATTGACATTATATATCAAAATAATTCCAGAGAGTTATGGAATTTAGTTACCATTTAAGTGGAATAAACCCTCATATATGTGACACGTTATTTAAATTGTTTCACTACATTAAAACTTTACTTATGGTATACAATTAATGAACTAAAAACTAAATGGTTGTACAGATACACAAGAGCTTTCTGACCACATGCAAAAACAAGTTTGTGCTCTGTGACTAAATTGTTCTGTGACCTAAGGCATGTCATAGAGCCAAGGCCTCCATTTCTACTATAACTGTGTGGTTCTACAGTTGTTACGCTCTTGTTTTGCTTGATCATATCGTGGTCTGACTTGCTGACAGCATAGTGCTAATGAGACCAGTGACATGAGTGTGAGACCCAAGTAAACTCGAAATTGAGTAGCTTTGCTTTATGCTTTGGCTACACTTGTTCCAAACTTGGACTTGAGGTCTTGTATGTGCATGCCATTGGTACACATATAATTTAGAGCTCTCAAAAACTTCAGTGAATAAGATGAACATTCTACTTATGACAATTCAGTATGGATTTAATTTTATTGACTGGCTTTTCAGACTCCAGTAACTGTAATTCTGAGAACATAGTTGTTTCTAATCATTAAAAAAATATATAGAAAACGAAGTAGGTTTTCAATTGATTTTCTAAACTATATGGCATTCTGAGGTGAAAAACATGGGCTTTGAACTTGTACTCTTATTGGAACTAAACCTGCCTTTGGTTCATTTGTCATGCCACATAATTCTTTATCTAAAAACATAAATTATGTGAGAATCGGGGGGATTATTTCTGTCAGTTCCATGTATAGAAACAGTATGAGGTGTCACTGTAAAATTATGACATTTGATTTATATCCCAACGATGGGGACCAGCAATAATCACATAATAACTATCATTTGATGACTCTTTCCTCATATCTAGGCAATAAGCAAAACAGGACATGCGATAATTAGTTTAACTCTCAGACAACTTTTTGTGTTTGTGTACCAACACTGTCTTCATCTTTTAGGAAACTGGCTTAGGTAGGTTAGATAAGTTTACCCAAGGTTCTGGAGTTAATAGGTGGCAGAGGTGGGATTTCAACCTAGAGAAGTTTATAACTCTAATAGCCTGTGCTCTTAACTTCAGTGCTACATTTTACTCATTAGCAAAGGAGTAAAATTTGCTGGTCACATAAGTCTTCACAAACATCTGTTAAATCTATCTTTTCAAGTACACTAACCTCGTTTGAACTGACTTCAATGTATAGTACCTATCTTTAATTTCACTTACTAAAAGTTCCCTACCTGAACCCCAGTTCTCTACCACAAATTCTTCCCTCTTTGGGTTTTTCTTGCTTCCTCCCCATTTGGAGATGCTTTAGGAAGGGTCTCAGAATTCTTAAATGATTAAACTGGGTAAATTTGATCATCATTGGTTAGGTAAAAGTCAATTTGTTTTAATTCAAAAACCTGGAATAATCATTGTCATTTACTAAGTGGGTTGCTTTGGTGGGAAGGTTCCCTAAATGTGATGTTTCTCTAAGTATTGTTCATGGGCTACACGCATATCACCTATAAAACTTATTTCTATGGCTTCTATCATGTGTCAAGTACTTTGCTAAGACCCAGAGAATTCATAGGACATTTAAAGATCAAATTGGCAAGATCAAGCACCTTCAAAAATATTTTATTTACTAGGCAACCACTTCAAGCCCCAAAATTAACGGGATGCTTATGTCTGCCACACTGTAGACCCCACGGTTAAGAGGTTGATGATGCAGTTGAATGGGTAAGGATGAAAAAGATTTAAAAAGATTGTGCAAATAGGGTCGTTAAGGAAAGAGAAACCAACTGTAACAATGAATTTAATTCAGTGTATCAAACCAAGTTCAGGAACATGAGCTTATCTTTTGAAAATAAAAGGTATTTCTGGTGCTGAATATAACCAGTGTAAATTAGATGCATAGATATATAACAAAAATGTAAGCAAAATAGTAAAACAAGATTCAAATTAGAAGCTAGAATCAATTATTCTGAATCTTTCAACATTACCAGGGTGATAAAACGACTAGTTAACATTCCTTCTAGCTTCTTATGGCCCTGTTCCAGTATCTGTCACCTTCTCTATTTCCATTAAGCAGTAGCACTGCCTAAGTGGCTAGTAACCAATGTATACTTTAAGTTATGCTTACAATACTGCTTTTCAAGTTAAAATCATTTCACAATCTTTCTTATGGCAAATAATTTGCTTTTTTCTTCAGTATAGTAAACTTTACAAATCTATTAAATTTATTTTTGGAAAAAATTTATGTCACTTGAAAAATTTATTTTTAGTACAATGAAGCAATTAGAAAATTAAAGCAGTATCTGAAAAAGTCTGTAAAGTTTTCACTGAAATAGACCTTGTTTTCCTTTTTAAAAGGTATTTTCAAAGCAATGCATGTGTGGTTAAAAAAAATTCAACTATAAAAGACAGTTGCTAAACCAACCATTTCTCTTTGGATGGTTACTTCCATAACTTAAATAAGATGCTTATAGATCTAACTTCTTGATTTATCAACTTCAGACAGTATTTGATTTCTCCATTATGAAATGAGTTCCCTTGCTCTTCTTAGGTTATCTTTATAACTTTATATATTTGTTTGTTTTTTCAGCCGTCAATTTTAAACATTGTCTTAACTCTCATATATAAAGTGAGGAATTATATATTTTCTAATACCCTTTATCTTCTCATGGTACTTCCTTACTTTTCTTAGCTATACTAGTACTTTTACATCATCAAGGTTTGTGGTATTCAGAAAATGTTCTGTAGCAGTAATTGCTTTAAAAGTTCTATACTTTCACTAAACTGCTAAACACTGAGGTGACCTCAAATGTCAAATAAGAAGGGCTTTTTTTCTGAGATGCCAACTAGAAGTTGAATCTTTCCCAAGGCAGATATTGTAATTTAAACAGATTTATGTTTTAAAGATCTCTCAGGTGGCCAAATGGAGAATATCTTAGATTGGACAAGACTAGAGGACCAGAGACAGTTAAAATGAGAGCCTGGGTGCAAGATGAGAGCCTGAAATGACCCCCTGGCAGTGGGGATGGAGAAAGAGTAAAACAGTTGATCTAGATTTTCAGGTTCTGACTTGAGAGGCTGGATGGTGATGCTACTAACTTAGGATCCAGATTGGTGGGTAGGAAGTGAGCTTCATTTGGGGAAAT
Organism: Cynopterus sphinx; assembly: GCA_030015415.1. Lineage (NCBI taxonomy): Eukaryota > Metazoa > Chordata > Mammalia > Chiroptera > Pteropodidae > Cynopterus > Cynopterus sphinx. Next base: position 45,310,941 of record CM057389.1, on the reverse strand, counting down.
GTTGAATTTTGGGTGTTAAGTGCTTTCGGATGGAAAGAGATGAAATTCCAGAATGGGGCTAGAACTGGAAGTAAATAAAGATCTGAATCACAGAAAACAAATCATAGGAGTGGATGAGTTTGTGCAGGAAGAGAATATAGAGTGTGAGGAGAGCTAAAAATCCAATACTGGGGACTGTCAACATTTAAGGAGCAGGCTTGTAGAAGAGTTTGAGGGATGGAAATCCTGGATTTGTCACAGAAAATGAAGTATCAAAGTTTCAAATAAAAGGGAGTAATGAAGTCAAATGCTGTAAGAAGTTCAGGTAAAATGAAGACTGATTTCTTTCTTCAAATGACCATTGGATTTAACAGGGTTTGATGACTTTTGCAGCCACAATTTCAATCGTATGGTGATCATGAGAGGACTTAAAACATTGTGTAGTGAAATCAATATACCTTTGAAGAAGTTTGATTGAAAGGGAAGAAGGGAAGTTAGCAGATAATAGCACTATGGGAGGGAGAGATGGATGGATATATTTAGATCAATATTTTCAACCCCACTGGAGCCAATGTCCTTTTATAACAATATATTCTACTTCCTAGACTCTACTAAAATGAAATTCATAGATAACTTACAAACAATTAAAAAACAATTTAATGCTCTACCTATACTATGGAGGAGAAACAGAAGAGATTTATAATAAAACGCCTCTCAGAAACAAGTTACTCAGCTGACATATATGTAGAATCATTTTGATCTCAGTAGCTACAAATACAGTCAGATACCGGTGGGTTGTATTAGTGTCTTAAAACCCTGAGTAGTGTTACCTTCAGTGGTTTGATTTTTCTAAAATGAGAAACAACTTTTGATTAAGTCCAAACAAAATAAAATACAAGTTTCCCCTGGTTTACAGAGTAGTCACGTGTTTGAAAATATTCAGTATATTTTAAAACAGTGAGAAAAGAAAAAAAAATCCAAACTTTGTGCACTATATATGTAAAAGGGAATTGGTTCTAGGCTTAAATAAATTAATCAGGTTTTTCATTTACCTTACTGTCTGGTTGAACACTGAATGGCACTCAGGAGAATTTTGCCTTGTGCAGGACTGTCTCAAACATTGCCAGAGTCTTAGGTTCCTATAACTGGCATAATAAATGCCAGTACACAGCCTTCAATAACCACAAATTCCCCTAAAATTTCCCAAATTCACTTTTCCCTTTGGGAATGCCTGGACATGCTAGGACAGAAGGGGAGACTGAAAAAAGGGAAAGAGAGATTACTGTCCCTGAAGAAGTGAAAGATGATAAAAATTGATAGTAGAAAGTTTAAAATTTAAGAAGCATACACATTCATATCTTGGAGGATATTACATTTCTCACAGATGAATGATAATCCCGCTCTAAGGATTTTGCGGTATGCTGGTCAATTCTCTTTTTTAATGCCAAGTACTCTCTCTCCTAACTTGGAGTTTCTATTTTTCATTTTGAACCCTCAGTTAGTATGCTCATTTGTTGTTAAAAAAAAAAAAGGCTAAATTTTCAACACTAAAGATCACTTTTAAAGGGAAAGCACTAATTTATTATTACAGGCCAAAAATATTGAACATTTCAGAGAAGGTACAGTGGTTTCTTATTGCTGCTGTAACAAATTAGCACATCGAGACTTAAAACAATATAAACTTAATTTCCTAAGGTTCTGGAGGTCTGAAGTGCAAAAAGTATCTCCCTGGGGTAAACATTTTAAAAATCAAAGGTATCAGCAGGGCTGTTTTCTTTCTGGAGTCTCTAGAGGAGAATTCGTTTCCTTGACTTATCTACCTCCTTTTAGAGGCTGCCTGCATTCCTTACCTTATTGCTCTTTCTTACATTTTCAAAGGTAGCAGGACAGCATCCTCAAATCTGATTCTCTGCTTCCCTCTTCCACTCTTAAGGGCCCCTGTGATTACTCTGGGTGCACCTCGATAATCCAAGCTGCTCTCCCCATGTCAAGATCCTCAACTTAATCACATCTGCAAAATTCCTTTTGCCAATAAGGTAGTAAATTCACAGGTTCTGGGGATTAGGATGTGGACATCTTTGGGGGCCATTATTCTATCTACCACAAAAGGGTACAGCAAGGAACATTGGGTTGAAATATGTACACTTTGAAACACTTTTTATCTCTCATAGTTCTTTTTCTTGCAGTTCAACCACTCTTATTTTTATCTTTAAAAGCCAAACTAAGAATTCTATAGTTGCTTATGTTAGACAGTATGATTTCTATTTATAATTTTCATCAAATTAAAATAGTACCCTAAATGCAAAGTAGAGATTAGCAAAATATATTGGGGTAGGGGAGACAGAGGTTAGAGTAAGCATTTATGTTTCCCAGAGATAGTTTTAAACCTATTTTTGTTTTCAGATTGAATATAAATTATTTCATCATTTCTGCCAAAAGAATATTTATGTAGCATTTTTGATGTTGACCAAGTTTTATATACTGTAATGTGCTATTTCCTTCTAGAATTTTCAGCAATTTTTGGAGTTAGCATCAGCTCATCTTTTTAAGTTAAAAAATAAACATGAATTTGTGCTTTAAAAAAAGACAAATAATACAAAAGTACACAGGGTAAAAAGTTAAAGCCTGCCCTGTTTCCATCTCGTTCCTTTCTCCAAAACAAAAAACTGTTAAACAGTTTGAATATTCCATAGATCATTTTCTAGAATGTTAGACACCCACATACAAAAACACCCTGAGTTTTTATAAATGACATCATACTAACCATATAGTTTTGCTACTAGCTCTTTGTACTACACCATGCTATCTCTATACCTATACACTATACTTATAGTTGAATGCCCATAGATATTAAGGTAGTAGAGTGCTTGGGAGCTTGGGTTCTAATTCTAATCTAGGTTCTGCCATTGTAGGCCGCCAGACAAGTTAAACTTTTGGTACCAATTTTCCTCATTTATAAAGTTGACGAAAATAATAGTACCTACCTCCTTGGGTTGTTGCAATTATAGAAGTTGTGAATATTATTTAAGTTGAATGCATGCAAAGTGCCTAGAAGGGCCTAGCAGTGTAACAGTTATTTAATAGCATTGCCTTAATATTATAATATTTTTACTGGCTGTGTAATTGTTCTTTTCTGCTGATGAACCATTTAAACTGGTCTCAAGATGTGAATGCTTGCAAACGGGTTCGAACGGAATAAACTAAGCATTCAAGCACATTTTTTTTTTACCTGTACTGAATTATATTCTTAAGATAAAAGATACATCATGTCAAAGGTTACACACATATTTATGGCTTTTGCTCAGTATCGCTTTCCCAAAGGATTATACCAGTTTCAATGCTAACATTGTTGTCAGGATTTAGAAAAATTTTGCTACCTTAGTAGTCATAAAATGGTATTTCAAATCTATTTTAGCTTGTACTTTTTGGTCCTTGTGATCATAAATATTTACTTATGTACTTGTTTATTATTTGCCTTTTTAAAATTCATCTGCAGTTACTCTATGTATTGAACATCTGGGTGTCACTATTCTAAGGACTATTTATTCTAGCAATAAATAGACAAATATCTACTTATGAAAATGGTTGATACCGCTCTATTAAAAATATAGTCTCTTATGTACCATATTAAACGAGCATAAGCTTTTCGGACAAACCTTGGGAGTATTTGGCCTTTGCAGGAGGATAAGTAGGTGCAGTCATAGAAAAAATGAGCAAGGTGCACCTTCTTGTTCATCTATTTACTAGTAATGAAGCAATTTATTTAAGGATTTGGAGCAAGAAAGTAAATTAGTACATAATTTAAAATTCAGTTTTATAATAAAAAAAAAACATGAATATGTTCATAGGAAATGTTAATGGGTTTAAAAAAATAGTTTTCAAAGAAATTTCCAACACTTGTCCCCAACCTGTTTCCCTTTGGTATTCAATCTTTTATACTTCAGTGGAAAAACTTGAGAAGCATTAATAGAATATTCAAAATAACTCTGGGGTTGAGGAGTAAGACTGTCCCTTTAAGTGTTTTCAGTTTTTGGTGATTACAAATAAAGCCACCATAACATTTGGAATCCTACCAGCAAAATAAGAAAGTTATATTTGCTCAGCATCTTCAACTTCACCACCATTGTATGCCTTTTTCCCCCCTCACTTTAAGAGCTATGTAGTAGTATCTTATTGTGGTTTTAATTTGCATTTCTCTAATGACTAATGATGTGGAGCATGTTTTCATGTGGTTATTGGCCATCTGTATATCTTTTTTTGGTGAAGTCTCTATTCTAATTGCCCTTTTTTTTTTTTACTTTTTTTTCCTCATTAGTGAGTTTTGAGGGTTCTGTATACACTCTGAATAAAAACTCTTTATTAAATGTTTTACTAAAAATAGCTCAAATCGCAGACATTGATATATTTGAGTATGTGTATGCAAACTGTGAACTATTTTAACTCCACACTGTCTTCTTATAATTACCTAAATTTGCAATGTTATCTTTCTGAGGAATAATGTTTATCTTTAAAATGAAGGGTAGTTCACTGTCAAAATCTAAAATACCTGCCTTCAATCTCTAAAAATGCACACTATGTAAAACTGAGCCTAAAATATATCAGAAACTCTGCTTCCTGTTAGGATACTAAATAAGTGGAGTGTTCTACGACCCAGGAGTAAGAAAACAGTTTTCAAATGACAATACTTTCTAAATCAGATTTTTACAGTGAACCAGCCACATAGTAAGGAATGATATAAAAGCCATACCTTGAGAACAAGGAACTATAAAAAGGCAGATGTTCTGTTTTCATAGTGCATACAAGCTCCGCTAAGTCACATTTGCACCTGCATCTCTGATTTGCAAAAGTCGATGCGTAAAATTTCAAAATAGTAAAATGTAAGTGTGTTAAAATATTAGCGTGTGGTTTACTGCTCTATGCAATAGAGCATGTTACCTTGAAAATCTGGATCCTTTATCATTCCTAATGGTTAATGTCATCTACTTTAATGTAACTTGAACTGAGAAGTTCGTAGTTATCAGATTTGAAACCTCTGAAGTATCTGCAACTGCTAACAGCTCCTCCGGTGCAGCTTCTCCGTCTCTCCTAGGAAGGTCACCTTCTGCAGTTGACTACCGTCCTCAGGTACCTGGGCGGAATTCCCAGTCAGCGCCCGCATCAGGGCTCCTTCCCCCAGCACGTCAGTTACTTCCCGCAGAGCGAGGTGGGAGAACGGGAGCTGAAGCGTCTGAGGTCCAGCCGCCGCAGCCCGGGATTATTTCCCCTGTCCCGTTCTCGCCTCCTCTCCAGCTCAGCACGTGTCACCTGCCACACTCCTGCTCCTTCTTGACATTGGGTTTCCTGCCACAGAGGCTGCGCTCCTCCAGGAGCTACGACGTCTGGGCCAAAATAGCTCACCTTTTTGCTTAAACAATAACCAAATGTGATGGTTAGATCTGTCTCCGCAGACCGCGCCTCCCAACTAGTGAGTGAGGCGGGGTCCACGCGAGGAGCGGGCCGCTGTGGCCGAGACGGGCCTGTGAGGAGGCCGCGCCCCGGGCGGACCGCCCGGCCCCTCAGGGGCGCGGCCCGCGGAGCCCGCGGAACTTTGGGCTCGGGTCTTCGCTTCCGGCCGCGCCCCGCCCCGCGCGAGGCTGGAACTCGCTCTCCCAGCAGCCCCCGCGCGGCCCTCGGCGCCCCGCCCCCTCCCCGCGCGCGCGGGCGCGCGACGACCCGCGCGCGCTCCGGGGGCCCGGCCCCGCCGGCCCCGCCCGCGGCCCCGCCCCCTGCCTCTCCCGGCTCCTTCCCGGACTCCCGCGAGCTCCAGCCCCGGCGTCCCCGCCCCAGCCCCGCCCCCGGCCGCGCGCGCGCGCCCCGCCCCACCCCCGGCCCCCCGCGTGCGGCCGCCGCAGCCAATGAGGCTCGGGGCCGCGTGCGCAGATTCAAACGGCGGCTCCGCAGGGAGGCTGGGCGCGAGATTCGGCGGTGCGGACCGGACCCTGCAGGCGGCCGCCACCCCTGCGCGGCTGCTCGCTGCGGGGAGACGGCGGGCGGGGCCGGGCGCCCGCGGCGGGGAAGCCGAGAGGCGGCGGGAGGGGCCGGCCGAGGGCGGGGGCGCGCCCGCTGACATGTTGGGGGCGTCCCGGGCCGCGCCGGGCCGGGGCTAGGAGCGGCGCTGCGGGCCGGGGGCGCGTCGCGGTGCGCCCCGCCGTCCCTGCGTCCTGCGCCGCCGGGCACTTTTGCGTCTCGCTCGGGTGGTCTCGGAGAGGGAGAAGGAGAAGCGGCGGGAGAGGGTCGGGGAGGAAGGAGCTTTCGCCCGAGGCTGGAGGAGGCTGAGCTGCGTCCCCGCCCAGCCCGCGCCTATGCGGTACTGGAAGGATGGCGAAGAGGTCGCGCAGGTGGGTGGCATCGCTTCGTCCCGGGCCGGTCGGCACCGTCTCGGCGCAGCTGCGCTCTCCTTTCCCGCTGCTTCCCCGCCGGGCCGTGCCCCGGCCGGGGCAGAGGTTTTCTGTTCCCGCTGCCCCACCGCCAACGCGGGCTGGCTGGCCGGGGCGCAGCCGTGACGTGCGCAGAGCTGGGGGCCGGTAGGTTGGAGACGCAGAAAGTGCAGAACGTGCCCAGGTTGTTGCTCCTTCGAAGTGGTTCTCCCCGCTATCTCCCTCTCAGTCACTCCTTGGTGGGAGTGTCTTTCTTGCCAGGTAAGTCTGTGCGCTGTGGCGAATACGCGACGCAGCGAAAAGTGGTCGAGTTCTGCCGCTTTTCTGGGCGACTTGAAAATGGTGTGCGGAGGGACTCCTTTTTTTCTGACTTACTCTACCAGCTAGAATAGAAACTCCCGTGATAAATCTGGGCGGGGACACCTCTGCCATCCTTGCTGCCAGAAAGTTGTGGAAAATCTACTGAGGAATTGCCGAAAGAGGACCTTTTTGATGCTTTCTGTAATTACCATACTCATGTTCTCCGCTTTATGTGTATCTTTCCAATATCCTCTATTGGGAAGATGCCACACTGTTACTACTTGTAGCTTGTTCTTAAAATGAAACAGTGTGTTTGATTCGCTTAATAATTTGAGTATCATGTTTGGTTTTGATTGTTACCTAAGGGTTCCACAGAGGTGGGGCATATCCTTTGTCGGAAAACTTGCTAGGATGAATTTGTGCGTCTTGGTTTTTATTTATATGTCACTATAGTAGCTACTCTAAAAACTGGGATGTCTTTTAATTGTTATTAATAAAACTGAAACGGTGTTTGGCACAATTTTCAGATGGTTTTATTTCTAGATCCACAGCCTCAAAGTCTTAACTAGAGATGTATATAAGTTGAAATTTAGTATCAGGATTTATCAATTGCAGATTTCTGTTAAAATTGGCAATAATACACATAATGCTTGTCGCTTTATTCATTTATTAAGCATCTTTTTGTATGTAAGATGTTTTTTCAGAAAGCATAAAATGTATTTAAGTCTCTGTTAGCTTATAATTTTGTAGCGACTCCAGGGTAAGTCAGGGCTGGAGGTGCAACAAATGTACATGCACACACACAAAGCCACATCTCTAGTACAGGGTTTTCAGCCTGGTACTACTGATATTTTGGATCACATAATTCTTTGTATTGGGGGGCTGTCCTATGCTTTGTAGGATGGTTAATAGCATCCCTGGCCTCTATACAGAAAATGCCAGTAACACCCCATTTCACCTACTTCTGACAATCAAAGATCTCTCCAAACATTACCAAATGTCTGTTGGTGGGGGGTGGGGGGAGGTGTGTAAAAATACCCAGGTGAGAATCACTGCTCGGGAATGTCAGGGACCCCAGATAATCTCTCAAACTTCAGAAAGGATAGATATTAAAAGTTTCTATAATTACAGAGGTACTGGTTTAGGCCTTTCCTTTTGAATATGCAAAATTTTAAAAATAAACTTAATGAAGTAACGTGGTGAATAACTAAGTGGCATTATGTACTTATCAGTATTGATGTTAATCTTATTCAAAATAGTTTCTTGGCTAATGCTGTCGTCAGTATTAAGTTATGGTTAGACATGGATGCTTGAATGTCCGAACCTGCCTTCTCCAACTGGTTTTCTGTCTGTTTCATAGTTTGTATATACTTCATAATAATAGACTAAGAAAGAAGAATTGATTTAATGATTAATATGCCTGTATAAGTTTCCTTTTATTGATAGTACATTGAGCTTGGAGATCTAAACGTTAACTGTACTGTTGACTTTTATTCCTGTTCACTGTATAAATTAGCTGAAACATAGAATGATTTAAAGAGTCAAATCTGGAGTAATTAAACTTAGTGAAGTTACACTCCCTATGGCAATATTCAGGTAGAGGATGTGGTGAGAAATTATCATCTCTGAATGGTGTATTTCTTAGGGTCTTCATGCTTGAATGTTTTATGTTCTAAATTGCATTTCTCGTATATGTAAATGTGACTTATCATAGAAGGTAATAGAATGTGAAATGTTTTGAAGAAGGAAATAATCTATTGGGCAAAGTCTAGTCTCTTTTGTCTAAATATCTTAATATTAAATATGAACCTAATTTATAATCGAAGGATAAAGGAAATACTTCAGTCACTAGGATCTCCACTAGACAACCATTTAACTATTTGAGTGAAAATTATACTTTTCTGTATAAAAGTTTTGTATAAGACTGTAGGCATAAATTCTGTAATACATTTTTTTCTGTGTGATCTGGAAAAAAGCTGAAACTTATCTCAGGTGAACAGCTGAAGAATGTTGGCTTTTTTGATCTTTAAGATAGATAGCTGTAGGATCTGATTTGTATTTACAAAAGGGAAAGGGCTCATTTAGTGTTGTGACTTTAGTTTTAGATCCCACTGGGAGTTTTAATGACATAATTTGCAGGCAGTACCAAAATTGATATATCTGTTATTAAAATGTATTTGATTTTTAAACATATATGTATTAAGTAATTAATTTTAGTTTTGAAAGCCAGTTCTACTTTTAAAAATAAACTTTAAAAAATGTCACTTAGAAGCCAAGAGGCTATTTCAGTAGTAAGATAAAGGTATTTACACTTGAGATGACCTGTAACTACATTAAACTGAGAAGATAAAAGCCAGCTCTTGAATTGGAAGACATTTTTCAGTGGGGAATGTGTGTGTAGGAAGTAATTTTACTATGTTGTCTCCAGCAAATGGCTGTTATGGGTGAAAGAATACTGAAATATGAGAACGAACTTTTAAAATCATCTTTGCCATTAACTAGCAACATTGTTTTGGGAAAGCAAGTAAATTCTGCATTCCAGTTTTTCATCTGTTATAAGGAGTTTGGGTCTTATGGTCTGTAAGGTTACTTATAATTTACTGTCTCTCCTGTTTTGAACTCTTTTGTAATCTTTTCTCATTTAAAAATATATGCACACTAATGGACAAAAATAGAAATATTTTCTCATTGTTTTTGTTTATGGGTAGCTATATAAAACTCTATTTTAGTATTGTTGTTAATAATGGTCAAATGAAGTCAAATTTGTCTCACTATAATGTGCTAGTTTGCAGTCTAGATTTGGAAAAAATATTCAGGTATGCAGTACATCATATTAACCACTGGGTGGCCTGATTTCACTATGTTAAATTAACCTGGTAAATTTTCATACCTTGAATTTGATTGGACTTGCAGTTATCATGTCAGGACAGTATAATTAAGATATATTTTTTTGATTATGATAAAAATTCCAGACTTGATGCAGTTTGATTTAAAATGTGATCAAGTTGAAGTTATTTTATCAGAACAGATTTATTTCCAATTTCAAACCAGTAGTTTCCTCTCAAATAAAAATAAATTTAAAAAAAATTATCAAATTCTCCCTTTGCCTCATTTTACTCTTTAGGTGGTATTAATTGGTGCAGTTTAAAATATAACTTCTATTTTAATATGTTGTGTGAATATTTTGTGTATTATTTCACAGGCAAAAGATAACTGTCACATCCTATTAGCTTACACCTCATTGTGAAGTTACTTTTAATCATTTTTCTTGCTTAATGAGTCATGATATTTGTATGTGTGTGAGTGATTCATTTTGCTCTTTTGTAATCACCCTAATCATTTTGTTCATTCATAACCTACAAAATCCTTTCATTTGAATATAGTACTTAGGTAATGTATTGACAATTATAGCATAAATATATTTTTGTCTTAAAAGATAAAACTGACAATGATTCTAGAAACCAAGGCCTGGATGGAGATTCAGAGACCAACAAAATTTCTCTTCTATTGTTGCTTTGTAACTGTAGAAATAATTTCACCTATTTTTGCTGTCTTCTAGATTAGTCACCCTAGGCTAGAAATGGTTTATTTACCTACACAGTAGGAAGTTGATTTTAATATGTATTACCATCATTGATTGCCACAATACAGAAATGCTAGAAGATGATATAAACAGAAAAGTGAGCAGATTATTAAGCAGTAGGACTTTTTATTGTTAATGGTGGAAATGAAATATTGGTGAGGTTTTTTTTGTGTGAGATTTTATCCTTTCCCTTTCTTCTTGGCAAATTGAAGGCATTCTCAGGCATTTTCTATTGTAGCTAGTGATGTTGATAAGTTTCTAGGATCTTTTTGTGTCACAGTTATTTAAAAATCACATCATCTTTTCAACAATCTCTCAAGTAATATAGAAATAACAATACTAAAACTAAGAGGCATCTAGGTAGATAGACTCTAGGAAAGTCCCAGTGTATATACAATTCTAAGAATTCTACTTTAATCCTTTCTCACAGTCACCCACTCAAAAACCCAGCTTCCTGAAGATTGACAGGCTGTTAAACTCTGCCTGAAGTTGATGACCATACTGATGCAAAACAGAGAATAAAACCTCATGTAGAAATAGAAATTTCTCAGTGACCAAATATGTGGTTAAAAAATAAGGGAGAATTTTAAAGTTAAAATGAACAAGCTTTCAGGAAAATTACCCTTTGGAAACTAGTAATATTTTTGGACTCGTATCCTTACTTAAAATATTTTGATAAGAACCTAAAGGTGAATTTTGTACAGATTAGATATGAGGTAGATACTTTTTGAATACTCAAGATTTATATTGGCAAGTCCCCAAATTAAAAATTGTTTTGCTCTATAAATAACCTGATTTTTAAAGCAGTCTTAAAATGCTGTTGTGGACACTGTTGGGATTTGAGGGGAGGGAGGAAGAGGAAAACCTGTGAAAAGTACAACTGTTTGGGATGGCAGGAAATGGTAACATAGCTGGGAACAGTTTTAGGAAAGGTTAGGCAATATTAGATACCCCAAAGAACCCTTTCTGCTATACTGAATATTTTTTTTAATGTGTGTTTCAGCAGGTTCTGCTTCTTATAGTCTACCACTTGAATGTGCATTTGGATTTTGAAAGTCCTTTTTAACAAATGGGAATGCCTTTCACCTCCTCCTAAAGGTATTTTCATTGTTAAAAAGTGTTACTCCTGTCCACTTTAGGTCAGCCATCTTGAGGAAGGTGAAAGTTTTGATTAGGTTGGAGTGGGGTGAGGTAGTTTTGGAATATAAAGTACTTGGAGGAGGTGAAAGAGTAAGTACATTCATTAATTTTACACATACATATTTGAATGGCAAGTACTGTGCTTGGTGCTGAGGGGTGAACATATTAGACATGATCTTTGAACTCTGGAGCTTACTGTTTGGTTGGGAAGGTTGGTAGGTGTGATGAGCATTAAGAAGGAAGGGTAGATGCCCTAAGTACATACAAATTGGACAGAAAGTTTCAGTATGGTGTTTTATATGATTGTAACCATCTTAGAAATTTATGAAGACATTATCCTGACCCATCTTCAGTTTAACAATTAGGTGATATTTGTGATATCTGAAAATGGCTGCAAACAGCAGGTATTTTCTTTAATTAAACCAGTGTTTTTATTTTTGGCATAGTTTAATAAAACAAGGAGGTGTATATGGAAGTAGGACTGGCAGATTATCATGACAAATAGACATTGGCTTGAGGGAGAGAGCATTTGGGTATTAGAGCGTGTTGAACTAAAGAAGCAGTTGGATAAATTTTGGTAGGGGAATAGGGGATCTTGGTGTCTTGGTTGGCCAGATATGATGAATTTTGGTCCTATGGAATTGACAAATCAAGGGAAATGAGAAGTTCCTGCAAAAGATTTATAGATATGAAATCTAGGCTTTCATTTTTCTGTTTCGTAAGAGTGAAACTGAATGTAAATATTAAGAACTACCTACATGTTCTTAAGTATGTTATAGTAAAGTTAAGTCATTGAACTTTTTCTATTTGACATCAAAATGAATTTTTGGAAAAGAGTTGACTCTCCTAAAGCAAACAAATTTTGAATGTTGTTAGGCAATTAGCCTACGCACATAACAATGTGTGTGTGTGTGTGTGTGTGTGAGAGAGAGAGAGAGAGTGAGAGAGAGAGATTTTTATTTTTATTTTTTTATTTTTATTTTTTTTTTAGGCTAGGCAACCCTTGGTTGACCTCACAGATTGCAAGGACCTTGTCAGCTTACAATCCCTTATTTTTTTATTTTTTACGCCTATAGCACCTAGTCTTCCTAGGTGATCTCCCATCCAAGTACTAACCTGGCCTGACCCTGCTTACTTTCTGAGATCAGACGGAATCAGGCTTGTTCAGGGTAGCATGGCCGTAGACTGCACATAATAATGTTGAGTCACTTCTCTATGCCACATGCTTTATGAGGTGTTTATGTGTTTTTCCATTATCCTTAAAGCAGCATTATAAGAAGGTGGTATCTTCACTTTACAAACAGGTAAGCTAAAGCTCTGAAAGGCTGATACGTTCACAGATACAAAATGAGTAAGTTAGAACTAGAACCTTGTTCTGATTTCAAAAGGTACTTTAGTTTCATCTTTAATATAGTCTAGATTTTTGGTATCCTCTTTCCTGTTGTTCCAGTATGGTAAACATAGTGGTTAAGTAGTGGGTTTTGGAGTTCAGCCATGCTATACTTGGTGTAACTGTGAGCAAGAAGTTACTTTTCTAAGTCAGTTTTCTATTCTGTAAAATGAAAATAATAATATTTTCTTTGTAGGGTTGTTGTGGGGTTTTAGGAGAGAAATTTTCTAGACTACCACAATGTCTAGTATTTAAAAAGTTTAAATAAATCCTTGCTCCTTTTATTTTCAGATGCTCATGACTTTATTTAGTCCTGTGGCTACTTAAAATGGCTTTAATTATTCTCCATGTGCTAGTAGGTGCCAAAACTGTGTGTCTACCCTAGACCTCTTATCTGAGCAGAAGATACATGTGCTCATTTGCCTTCTAGATATACTTTACTTAATAGGAAAGCCATTAGCCACATGTGGCTGTTGAGCTCTTGAAATGTGGCTTGTCTGAGTTGCAATATCCTGTGACTATAAAATACACACAAGATTTTGAAGACTAGTAAGAAAAAAGGAATGTAAAATATTTTATGATTATGTTGATTATGTGTTGAAATTATAATTTTTCAAATATATTGGGTTAAATAATATTAAAATTAATTTTACCTCTTTTTGTTTTTTAATGTGGCTCACATATGTGGCTTGCATTATATTTCTTTGGACAGTACTGTTTACACACACACACACACACACACACACACACCTGTATATTTCTCAAGTGTATTGAAATCAGGCCAAACTGCTTACTCTCCCCATTCCCTTTTCTCCCAAAGTTCTGTTTCTCCTTCTCTATTCCTTATCTCAGTGAATAGTTCTATTTATTCTCCCAAAGCCAGAAATTTTGGAATCAGCCTTGATTCTTCCTTTTCCCATGTCTCTCATATCCATCAGTTATAGTCTTTTTTGTTCTTAGCTGTGTAGTATTTCTTAATTTCATGTACTTCTTCCCATTGTCACTATTATTACTGAAAAAACTCAGTTCTTTCATGGTTTCTTGATTTTTGTCACATTTAGATCTCTTTTATTCAGTAATATAAAAAAATGGAATTCTTCCTCATTTTCTTATAGTACTATTATGGTTTCATTAAAAAATGTAAAATATTGCTTTATCTGAATTTTTAAATTTTAAAGTAGGATTTGAACTTTATTTAAAAAAAATAGCTATTCAGTGTCTTACTATTTATTGAAAAGTCTATCTTTACCACACTGATTTGATATGTTACTGTTATAATTTACCAAATTCCCATATGTTTTTTTTTAATGTCTTATTCTGTTCCATTGATTTATATATCAAGTCTTGTGCCAGTGCTGTTCTTTTTTATTGTTTCTCTACAGTATATTTTGATATTAATTTAGGGAGAATGAATATCTATTTTTTTTCCTATCCAAGAATGTGTTCTGGATGTTTTCCATTTGTTCAAGTCTTTTGTGTTTAAAAATAGTGTTTTATTGCCTGCTGTGCTTTGATCTTGTACTTATAAGTTATTTCTACATATTTTAATTTTTTTGTTGTTGGTATTATTAGTGGGTCATTTATTCCATTGTGTCTACACTGCTGTGTTTTGTATTTTACCATTACCATTGTCAGGCCCTGATAATTTCTTTCTTAGATTATTGTAAACGCCTACTAATTGGTCTTCCTTCCTCCATTTATGTGCACTCCTGCCAGTGATTTATCTGAAACACAAGATATTTACTTTTTACTCTCTTAAAGTCCTTTAACTCTTTAGAATGAAGGTCAAAAGGATAAAAGCCAAACTCCTTAGCATGATACAAAGGTTATCACATGGACCCTGGTGGCATATCCACCCTTATCTCTCTCTTGTCAGTAAGAACTATAGCTCCTCTCCATTGCATGTCTCTTAAATATTTTTATACTTTGACTAATATGATTGGATGTTCTTTAACCTGAGTGGATTTGGTCATATGTGTATACAAAGGTTCAATTATTGAATTTACAAATTTAAATAAAATTCTTGGTTTCACAATTGTGGTTTTTTGTTTTTTTGTTTTTTAGTGAGGATGAGGATGATGACCTTCAGTATGCTGATCATGATTATGAAGTACCACAACAAAAAGGGTTGAAGAAACTCTGGAACAGAGTAAAATGGACAAGAGATGAGGTGATTATCTGATAAGATTTACTAATTTCATATTTGCATTATTAGTATTATAGATATAAAACATAGTTAAACACAAAACATGAGAAAAGTTATCTGTTGACTAACTTGCAGATTGTTTTTCTTCAATAAGAGACATAAATAGTGTATTGATGTTGAGACTGATAGAAACAGTGTAGTAAATGGGAGAAGTTGTATTGTAGTGGCTTCAGTCCTTCTAAAAATGGCCACCAGGTAAGACATGAAAGAATTGGAGAGCTATCTGTATTCAGGGATAAAGGAATAGGGTGGGGGAAAGCTTTTTAATTATACTTGTTTTAATAGGATGATAAGTTAAAGAAGTTGGTTGAACAACATGGAACTGATGATTGGACTTTAATTGCTAGTCATCTTCAAGTAAGTAAAATATATTTCTATATGTAATGGATGATTTAGGTCACTGGGATTAACTTGCTGTTTTTAAAAAATGTCTCTACATTATTTTAGATTTAGATTTCCTTCCTAAAAACATCTCTACTTCTGGTCCTCCTATAGTTATCAATGGTTTAGAAAGTCTGATTTTCTATAATGAGTTTATCCAGAGGCCGAAAAAGATTACTAATCTAAACAAACGATATAAAGTTTGGGTAGGGCTTTATAAATATCTTCTGATAAATGTTAAAACATTTTGAAAGAAGTTAAATATATTGAAATATTTGATAGCTAAACAATAAAATAAAAGGCTTTGTTGAAAAGTTTGTCAGAAAATGCTTACTTTATAAAGTGTTAATTCTTTTTTTAAAAAATTATACTTACTGTTCACCATACTGCTATTCATATTCTATTCATGAGCATGTGATTTTTACAAAATATTTTCACATATACTGTTATTTCTTTCTTATTATACTGCGGGTAGTGAGACAGAATACTTATATTTGAATTTCTGAATCAACTATTTTGGGTTTCAGAAACCACGTTACCTATGTTCTTTCTATATTGTTATGCCTTTCAACATAACCTGAAAATTGAGACCAAATAATGAAAAGGGCATAAGTTTTGGAGTCAGTTTGAATTGTGTCCAAATATCAGCTCTGTTTGGTTTTAGAAAAGTTTTAACCTCTTTGATCTTCAGCTTTCTTATCTATACTAACACTCATTTTGTAGTATTTTTGTGAGCATTAGAAATGATATATAGTATGTTTGGCATAGTTCCTGACATTTTGCAGATGTTCAGTAAATGGACGCTAAATTAGAAAAGTTATTTACATTAGCTATATCAGTTTAACTTAAGAGGTATAACAGCAAATTAGTTTCTCTAGAGACCTAAACAGAGAAATACTATAAGAACATACAGGATCAACCTGATTATTTTGAAGAAAGTGATAACCTTAAAATGGATCAGCATTGATGTATAAAAGTCATAAATGAAGAAGCTCAGTTTGAATAAAAATAATTTGAAGTTCATTAGGCATAAAGATAGAGCAATTGGTAAACAAAGTATTTGTATCTATCCTTTTATATCTTTCTAAATTATTTGTAACCCGGTTTATGAATTAATATCTTTGTAAACTGTGAGTCACTAGTGAAAAGTTACTATTATTATTGTTATCATCATCGTAATACATTGGAGTTACTAGGTCACAAATTGACTAAAATAAGGCTTCATTTATTAATCACTTTTGGAGTTTGAGATGTTTCTTCATAAGGTTTTCTTATTCTGGTAAATTCATGTTTCTTTTAAGCTTCAACAGTTAAATAATTTAACTGATATTTAATACACATCTTCTAATTAGTTCTGTTTTGTTTTTTCTTGATAAATTGTAGGTCATCGTTTGTAACCATCCTTTAAATACCATGCAATAGTCTAGTAATGCCTTTAGGGTTTTTTGTAGAGTGATGTACCGCTATAGTATGTGAACCTAGACTGTTGTGCTGTTTGAGTTCTTTTATTTGCTTTGTATAGTTTCCTATTTATTTTCTTTTGTTTCTCAACCTTATTAACATTTTTTATGGGAAGTATTTGTGTTATAGCTTTGCTCTTGCTATTTTTATATAGAGCACAGCATGGAGACAAATACTTTAACTTTAAATATATCTTGTTTTTATTTGTATTCCAAGCCCTGCCAACAAATTTAGTAAAAAATAGAATTGGGTCACAGATATGTAAAATAAATATTACATGTTTAAAGAATGCTGTTGAATGCATTATTCTTGAAGACTTCATTCTTAAGGTTGTGAGCCATAAGTTGGGGCTGACTTGCTTTCTGGAAGATAATTGTTCAATAACAAAATCATCTAAATTCTTTTAGAATCGTTCTGATTTTCAGTGCCAGCATCGATGGCAGAAAGTTTTAAATCCAGAATTGATAAAGGGTCCCTGGACCAAAGAAGAAGATCAGAGGGTAAAATGTTCATTATATTCTTTTTTATTTTTACTGTGTAGGTGGATTAGTTTTTTTTTTTCTTCCTAGAGCATTGTTTTGGAAGATAAAGTATATGTTTAAAGCACTATGATTTTGCTCTCTGGGTGTTGCTTGCATATGAATTGAAAGTTGAGTGTCTTGAAATGTAGTTTTTAATGAATTAAATCAAACCATGTCTATATAGCTTTTTTCTCTGAGAGTTTGGTTTGCAGAAGGAAAAAGTATTATTTAGTCACCTTTTTTAGCGTTTAGGTTAGCAACATTTAGGGTATAGTTTCTTTTTGAAAATTGAGTAAACATTTTAAAAACAGAATTTAATTTTTATTTTATCTGATAACATATCTAAGGAAGTCATTCTTGACATTACCCTTTGACCTATAATAAGCCCCCAAATGAGATAGGTATCAGAACATCATGTTTCCAAAGGGTTGGATGATTTAAAAATCAAAATAATATTTTGTGTTATAAAAGTCTGAAAAGAATGGAAGAGTTTCTATTGTCCACTTAGAATTGCCCTTTCGTTCATGTTCTTTATAGCATAAAACTTGTTAATATAGTTGTGGAATTAGGGTATTCTTATTGTCACTCAAAAAAGAAGTTGCTTCATTAAGTTGAGAACTGATTTGATTTACCTGATGACTAATGATAAGTTTTAAAATGTGTGATGTATATCTTTTACTTTGAGAAAGGAAGACATGAAAAGATAGTAGCTGTAGATCCTTCCTGCTTCCATATTTGGCTTTCAGCTGAAGCATTTTTTTTTTTTTTTTAGGATATAAGAAATAGAAAATGCCTAAGTCTCAACATTTTTACTGTTATTTTAATTTTATATGAGAATAGTTTAACTTACAAGTCACTTTAATTAGCACCTTGTAATTTAGATAAGTTCGAGATCAATTTTTGAACTTGGCAAATACTGAAATAGTATTTATTGGTAAAATTTTTTTTTTAATTGTAGTTGTGGCTTGGATTTAATGCATTAAAAAAGTGGTATTCTTGAGTTTTGTTTTAATGTCTGTCAGGGTAGTGCTTTTTTAAACTTTGTTTTTCTGTTTCCTAGGTTATTGAATTAGTTCAGAAGTATGGGCCAAAAAGATGGTCTTTAATTGCAAAACATTTAAAAGGAAGAATAGGCAAGCAGTGTAGAGAAAGATGGCATAATCATCTGAATCCAGAGGTAAAAAAATCTTCCTGGACAGAAGAGGAGGACAGGATCATTTATGAAGCACATAAACGGTTGGGAAATCGTTGGGCAGAAATTGCCAAACTACTTCCTGGAAGGTGCTTATAGAAATGTATATACATTTTTCTGTACTTAAACTTGACCTTTATTATGTTACTATTAAATATATTTGCAACCACTCCAAGACTTTAATTTTATTTATAATGAAAATTTACGCTGTATATTATAAGTGACCCTTTGGGACTATTTGCAATATATTCTGTGGTAAGAGATGTACTTACATTTTTAATGAAATATTTTATAGAAGTAATTTGTTTAATAAAATGATAGACCTTTGGGTTATGAAAATTTACCGCCTCCCAAAATTATGTTTACATATCAGTGCCAGCCAGGCAGATCTTCTTTATACAAACTCTGTTGGAATGGAATCTAAATCAGAAATTTCTTCTGTATTAGATTCTATGCCTAAGTCCAGAGAATAACAAATATACCAGCTGAAGTAACTGCTATGGAAGCATATTAGAGAAAATTCAATTCTTAATTAATTATGGTATGATTCAGATCATGGGAGTAGTGTATATAGCCATGTGGCTAAAATACAGAATTTCCCTTGGGGATGTGCTATATATACTATATGTTGTACTAGTTCAAATGTTTTCTAATAGTACAGTAGACCAACAGCCTTGGGAAAATCCATACCTCACTTAGAAGATACACATTGTTTTTATTGTTGTAATCTCTATCTGTAGAGTATTTCATAGTTTATAAAATGCTTTTATATACATTCTTAATTAATCTTTATATACTTGTGAAATATGCAGAGCAAACATTGCTGTCTTCATAGATAAGAAAATTAAAGCACAGTGTTGTTTTTTATCCCAGTTACTGAACCTAGTCTAGGAACTTTTGATAGTTTTAATCTCGTACACCTTTTTACCGTCCATAGAACCTAGCTTAGTGCCTTCACATAAATTAGGTTCTCAGGAAATGTTTGTATATTTTATGAAGTAGGTGTAGGTTAAGATTTACCTTCATATGAAAGGAACTTAGGTAAAAAAGGAGCTAATGAACTCTTTCATAAGTATTTTGTTCTAAGAAGTGAAGAAGAATATTGGCATTTTGTAATTAGTTTTTGGGTTGCTTTTCATGACCATGTTTGTCGTTGCTTGCTTCAAGGTCTTGATCCTCTCTATACCCTTAATCTGGAATGCCTTTTTTCTGTTCTTGTACATCTAGTTTAATCTCGTTATTCAGATCTTAGTTTCACTGTCACCTCACGGAGTGTTTCCTGGAACACCTAATCAAATTTACCCTAGTAACTCATATTTCTTGTTCTACTCTAATGATCTGCATTGCACTGATATTTTTCTTACTACATATTTATTTTTTTGTTTTCCTATTCTTCCCTCCTTCCCTGCTGCCATATGTCTAATGAGAATGTAAGTCCCATGAGAGAGAGGGACTTCCTTTTTCTTGTTCACTGCTTTATCTCCAGTGCTTAAAACTGCCTGATGTATAGACATAGAGTTTATCATCTTTTTAATTTAAAAAAAGTATCTAATTTCACCAATTGTAAACTATGTTTTAAGTACTTTGTACATTTTATACAGTATTAAAATTTGTGGAATCCTCTTTTTTTTAAATTAGACACTTTCATTTCATAGGACTGATAATTCTATCAAAAACCATTGGAATTCTACTATGCGAAGAAAAGTGGAACAAGAGGGCTACTTACAAGATGGAATAAAATCAGAACGATCTTCATCTAAACTTCAACATAAACCTTGTGCGACAATGGACCATTTGCAAACCCAGAATCAGTTTTACATACCTGTTCAGGCATATATTTTTAATTACTTTTAAAATTTCTTTAGTTGCTATATGGTATTTGAGTTTCTTAATAGGACAAATACAACATGTATTAAGGAGAATAGACATTTGAATTTTCAAGCTGAAAATATTTCATACTTAGCTGTTAATTAGTGGAGGTTTCATCTCTTGTTTTGATTGATAATTTTTGGGGGAACAAACTAATGTTTCTTTTGTATGTAATTTTTATGTTATCTGGTTAAAAACCTCAGTATGTACATTTTCTAATACTGTTCTTTGAATCTTCATTTATGATTCAAAGCTAATGGTCATCTGTGCTTTAACATTTAATATAGTTTTTTAAAAAAACTATTGTAGTTTTCCTTATTTCTAAGATATAAGTATATAAAATAGTTTAAAAGGAGAAAAAAGTAAAATATCAAGCCATCATTTTGAAAGATGTGGTAAATAATTGGTTCTTAGATAGCATTCACCTTTGCTTTTCCCCCAACCAGCTGAATGACTTCAATTTTTGTTTAGAAATATTCATGAGAGTAGAGATTACTCAATTTCTTAAGAGGGCAACAAGCTCTATTTTCCTTACAATGTGTTCTCCTACTTATAAGAAATTAGTTTAGGAGTTTTCACAAGGTTTGCTTTATATTTCTCTGTCTGGCTATCTGACATAACATTTTTCATGTTGGTTCTTGTCACATACAATATAAAGAAACGTGAAGAAGACATTACAGTTATCTGCCAATATTCAGTACCTTAAAGTTTTTATTATCTGCCTTTACATCTTTATTAATTAGTCTTAGGTTTCAGTAGCATAAACTAAAACATTCTGCTTCTATCTTAGAAAAGTTATCATTTAAATTTATTTTTTTTAACTCATAGAAAGATAATTTTAGAAATTATTTGAGGCCAAGGAAGTGAAAGTTTGTCTCAATCAAAATATATTGGAAAGATAAGGGTATTGTACTTTAATAATTACTTAATTCCTGAACTATGTATTCATAGTTCAACTCATTTAAACTACTAAAAAAGAATTCTCATTTTGACTTGAAAGAAAAAAATGGATTGGTTTGAAATACTGTAACAGATTTTAATGAAAAATGTGAGAAAGATACATTTCTAATTCACTGGAGTTACTAAGTTCAGTGATAGCTGATGCTAATCAAGTATTGTGAAAATTAAGAACTGTGCTAGAAGTATGATTCTGCATCAGATAGTGATTTAGATAGGCCATTATGGAAAACATACAATATTAAATTTTAAAGTTTTAAAAAATGGCTTCTTATATTTCTATCACTCACTGCATGCTAAATTTGCATATAAAAATATTCAAAATTCTTACTACAGATATTTTAGAAAAAGTAGAATAATTCTTAGTCTATTGCTAAAGTATTAAAAAGTACATGAGTGATTCTGATGATTTTCAAAGACAAATAATAGAAGAATACTATTTTCATATCTTTCTACCCAGAGATGGCAATGGAGTGGTGGTAGGAGTAGGAGAGATGAATGCTGAAAAATTTGCTTTAGTCTCCATCCTTGTGTTTCATATGGACTAACTACTACCTTTGAAAGACAGCAATACAGTTACTTTGTCTTCTCCAGGAGATAGAGCAATTCTACTAGCAGACTTAAAAAATATTTGGTGGATATTGTGGTTAACAGATAGAGTGATTGGCTGATAAATCTAGGCCAAGTAGTTCTCATATTTCAACCAAGAGAAGATAGGTCTTTCCTAAGTGTTATAAATGTTGACTTTTAATCACTTGATTCTAAGAACAGAGATGTAGTCATTAGATAAGAAACCATTGTAGGAATATTCAAAGTTAACAGATACTTCTAAGTTTTTAATGTTACTATTTCAAGAGTTTGTGCTCTGCCTCAAATTTTAAATGCTTATATAGTGTTATTTATATGACATTAATGATTGAATTACTTTTTAGATCCCAGGCTATCAGTATGTGTCACCTGAAGGCAATTGCGTAGAGCATGTACAGACTTCTGCCTTTATTCAGGTAACTTTTTATTTATGATAAAACAGAGGAAACACTTTCAAACATGTTTTTGAAAGTTTAATAGTGCCCATTTCCTCATCTGTAAAACCAGGACAAAAACAGTACTATCTGTCCTGTATTATAACATTAAAAGAGAAAGTTCGTTGAGTGGGTTTGAGAAGCATGAACTGTACAAATGCAGGGTGATTGGTGACATCAGTAAGGTGGTGGTTTCATTCTTTCAGTTTAAGACATGCAGGTTGTGAATGGACATATTTTTGCTAAATTGGAGAGAAAATATGTATTTAGGTTCAATTAATTAAAATATGCTCCAGACAAATTTTTGAATTGATATAGATGATGCTATGTAAGTTTTTCAAAATACATTTATATTTTCCAAATCTTTTCAGTTAAATTGAAAATATTTATCAGCACTTCTTTAGATACCAGAGGAGTTGTAATATTTGATATTTGGAATTTAGTAATATTAAGCTTTATTAGAAAAAATAGATTTCATATTGTATAGAAGAAAATAAAAATTAGAAAACTAATAGTAATAATAATAAAGCAATTATGTAAGTGGTGTGTTTTCTCTCTTATTTAACTTGTTTTAGCAACCCTTTGTCGATGAAGATCCTGATAAGGAAAAAAAAATTAAGGAACTTGAATTGCTTCTTATGTCAGCTGAGAATGAAGTTAGGAGAAAGCGAGTTCCATCGGTAAGAAATAAGGTTAAGTATTTAAATTTGATTGTGAGAAGCTTTATGTCACACGCTTTTCTAGTTTTCATCAGCATTGACTTTTATCAATGTAAATAAGTGGAAAGAATATTCAGTATGACTTTGGGTTTTAATATGGACTTAAAAGTATTCTAATTTGCAACTTTGAGGTTGCTTGATTTTGGTATGTATCTCTGAGCATATTTTACAATGTTCTGTATCAAGATGCTTCTCAAGTCATAAATGTCAAGCAGACTAAAGGTATGATCTTTACTACATACTTGCGAAAATATTATGTGGTTCAGAGTAGCCTTTGGTTTTATTTTGTACATTCCATGTAATAATGGCTTTAAAAGAAAATAAACTTGAAAAAATAAATACATGTAGAGATTTGTGTGCTCTAAAATTGTTTTTATTGTGCCTTTGAAATTTTTTTCCTACTGTATTTAGAATGTGAATTTAGTAAGTTGAAAAAAGTAATAACATTAAAAATATGGAGAAAAGGAATATTTAGAATTTATGCTCTAAAGAAATTTTTATAAGGATGTTGGGTTTGGGTTACCAGGTGTGAAAACTATTGTCTGAGATTTGGTTTATGAGAATTAGGAGTATTAGGATAAATGATAATCATTCTAGCTAGATGGATTAAAAGAAAAAAAGTTTATACTAAAGGATGGTTTTAAAAGTTTAATAACCTGAGACTTTTTACATTGAGAAAGAGTTTTTCTTGGTTTGGGCTGAATGAGGGAGCATTTAGAGGGACTGGGAACTAAAACAAAATTCCTAAATAAAAAAAAACCCTGAGATCTTGAAATAGAGGCAACTGGCGATATCTTTATACCATTCAGAGAGAATTAATAAAAATTTGTTAATTGTAACAGGTGAGATACAAGTAGTTTTTGTTTTGAAACTGCAAAAACCATGGGCAAATAGAAAGACCAGAAGTGTACTTATCTTAAAGTTAATTTTGGTTTTATTAAGAAGGTACAGTAAAATATAACTAGCTAAAAGAATTGACATTTTGCATTAAAAAAGGAGGAAGGTATTAGTGTTTTGTTTCTTTGTTTGTTTGTTTGTTTTAGAATTTGTTGTCTAAAATACACTCCCATAAAGAACTAGTTGAACCAGGAGACTGGAGGTTCTAGATTCTAGAGGGATGGTGCTTCACCCAACAGAGTAGACTCCATACACATAAAATGTATTCTTAACTATTATGTGATAATGACTACCATTTTACTGAATGCCCATTATGTTCTACTACTGTAGATGTGTTATATGAATTCATGGTAATCCTTACATTATCTCTGTGAAGTAGGTGGTTTGTCATTAGGGATTAAGATTCAGGTGTGTATGATTGCAACCTGCGGTTTTTCCAGTGGGCCCAGTGATCTCCCTTTTTGAATTTTTTTCCTACCTGCAGTCTCAATTGAAATGCATGTAGTTTGAAAGCTTTTTCCAGGAATTGATTGTAAACTCTATGATAATGAAATAAAATTGCTTTAATTTCTTTTATTTTCAGGAAATTTTAAAACAGGTGGAGCTTGCTTTGCAACAATGTTGAAAACTTGTTTTTTTCATCCTACTTGAAACTTAACATTTTGTTATTGTGACTCTAGCCCATTTTAGCAATTTTTATCTTTAATAGTAGTAGGTACCATTTATTGAGTGCTTCCTATGGACTGGGGTAATGTGCTCTCTAAAATACAGTAGTTACTAGTCACATTTAATTTTAAATAAAATTTAAAAATTCATCTCATTTGTAATAACCACATTTTGGTTGCTCATATGGTTAATGGCTTTCATATTGAGCAGCTTCAGATGTTGAACATTTTTATCACCTCTAAAAGTTCTATTGTACAATATATTATCTATTTTTTCTCCCCCACCCCAGTGTTATTGAAATGTAATTAACATACAGTACTGTATATGTTTATTAAAGTATGCAGCATAATGATTTGACATATATATGTTGTGATTACCACTTAGGTTTAGTTAACATCTATCATTTCATATAGGTACAAAAGAAAAATAAAATATTTTTCTTTGTGATAACTCTTTGAATCTACTCTCTTAACAATTTCAATTACATTTTGTTTCTTAATCATGACCTTCAAGGTCTCTCTTTTTTTTTTTTTTTTGGTGAGACACCAGGAAACTAGTTCAAAAGATAAGTAAATTGCCCAGAGTACATCTCCAGAGGGAGAAAGAGAAATAACACAGCTCTTAACTTCAAAGGATTTACTTTTCAGTGGAAACAGGGACAAGAAACGAGATACAGTGTGATAAAAATAAGACAGAAGGTTTTATGGGAGCACGTAAGAGGTGCCTAATTGAGATTTAAGTAGTCAGGAAAGGGTTCCTAGAAGATTTTCAATTTGAGCTCAGTCTTGAAAGACAAGCTATGATTATATATTAGTAAAGTTCATTATTATAAATGGAACAAGTAAAAGTATATAGTCAGAGAGAGTATTTTCCAGTGTGTTTGAAATGTGTCTTAAATGAGGAATAGGAGTTTTCCCTGGTCAGTAGGTTGGGTTGCACTCTAGATAGAGGGAGCAGCAGTCTATGTGGAGACACTTCAGGATAAAGACAGGTCATCAGAGAATTCCAAGTACTGTGTGGTTGGGTGTGGGTATTCCCTGGGAGGAGGAAGTGCTGGGAGATGAAGTTTGAAAGGTACAGGCTGGATTTGAGGAGTTTGGGCTTTATGTTGTATATTCTACTTATTTACTCTTATTATGATTTTATAAATTTAAAAACAAATTTAGAATAAAGAAATGTAGTCAAGATATGAAGTTTAATGGAAAAAAGTCATATCAATTTTGAGGAAAGAGTATATTTGCTACTGTATTTTTAGCTGAAATGTTGTGAAGTATGTTGTTCTAGAAAAATCTCTTAAAATCCAAATTTTTGTATAAGTTGGAAATGACAAATAATATTCAAATTTTTTTTGTAACTTTTAGCAGCCTGGAAGCTTTTCTAGCTGGTCTGGTAGTTTCCTCATGGATGATAGCATGGCTAATACTCTAAATAGCCTCGAGGAACACACTAGTGAGTTTTACAGTATGGATGAAAATCAGACAATGTCCACTCAGCAGAATTCACCCACAAAGTTCCTGGCCGTAGAGGCGAATGCTGTGCTGTCCTCTCTACAGACCATCCCAGAATTTGCAGAAACTCTAGAACTTATTGAATCTGTAAGTTTGAAATTGCGAGATTATTAAAAAGCTCAATTTTAGTGACATGGTTTCATGTTCAGAAACACAGTTTAATGGACACTGACAAGTTTTATGTTAGCACTACTTTATACATCATGCTTAATTTTGTTCTAATAGTTGGCAGTGACTTCTGGAAAGATATAAATCTTTCTCAAGTATGTACCTTGTACAAAATTTTTATAAATTAAAAATTAAGCAGTTCGTTTTTTTGTTATTCAAGTTATATAAATATACCATAAACCTTGAGTTAATGATTTGAGGTATTTCCTTTCAGGCTGTGTTCTATGAATATAAAAACAAACTTATTCATATGTTTTTAAAGTCAAATATACACTTATGTATTTTGTTTGTGGATTCCTCTCCCCTCATATCATGAGCATTTCTCTATTTTCTTAACTGTTTTTTAAACTTGAATTTTAATATCATCATAGTATTCTGTCATATGAATGTAAGAAAATTTATTTACATCATAAACTATTGGACATTTAAGTGGTGTCCAGCTTTTCGGTATTACAAATTGCAGAATGTATTACGTAAAACTTTTTGCAAAATCGTGGTTATGTCCTTCAGTTAAATTGAATTTCTGGATCTAAGTATATGACCATTTTGAAGATGTTCCATACACATTACTAAATGATCACATAGAATTTGATAGTATTTTTATGATGTGAAATAGTGTGTGAAGTTTTATGATGAATTGTCTTCTTTGATAACAACCTAAAATAATTTGTTCCTTTTATTTAAAATACTTTCACAGTAAGCTTCAGCTAATGAATTAGAGGAAATGTTATTTTGAGATGTTGCAGGTTGAAGTTATAGTAAAACCATAGTAATCTCTTCTTTTTAGATGGTCTTGATTAAAAGAAAATAAACACTATTTACATGTATATGCCTTACTGTTGTTACTGTTGAATTATACACCTGAAACTTACTGGATTTTGTTAGCTAATGTTATTACCATAATAAAAAAATAAAAAGATGAACAAGGAAAGCCTATTTCTATTGATAAAAATGAGTAATTAACTGTGGAAATCATTATATGTTGAAGATCAGATTTAATTAGGCTATAGCATTAACTTTAAGAATTTAATTTTTTGCAGGATCCTGTAGCATGGAGTGACGTTACCAGTTTTGATCTTTCTGATGCTGCTGCTTCTCCTGTTAAATCTACTCCAGTTAAACTAATGCGGATTCAACACAACGAAGGAGCAATGGAATGTCAATTTAACGTCAGTCTTGTACTTGAAGGGAAAAAAAATGGTTGTCATAGTGCGGACAGTGAGGCTGTTTCTTTAACATCCCCAAGTGTGGCCAAGTTTAGCACTCCACCAACTATTCTCAGAAAGAAGAGAAGAATGCGAGTGGGTCAGTCCCCAGGCAGTGAACTTAGCGATGGCACATTCAATGATGGTGGTAATACAGCACTAAAACACACACCAGTGAAAACACTACCATTTTCTCCTTCACAGGTAGTAGTGTTGTTTCTGTTTTTAAATGTTGATGAGCTAGATTAAATTACATTTTTAATATCTTTGTTAGCAGTTTGTTGCTTTGATATCATATAAAAATGGATAATGTATTTAAATGTATACATGAACATGCTAAGCTCTAATAAGTCAGAAGGTATCTCACAAAGTGTAGACTTGGGTTCTAGTGTCTTACAATTTTTAGAGCTAAAAGGGATGTTTTGGACGTGTAATTCCAAATCTTTAATAGGACTCATCAGAAAATAGGCCCAGAAAGGTAAAATGATTTTCCCAAAGTTATCTAATGTCATAGCTAGACCGATATCCAATTTTCTGCTAACTGTTCAATAGATATTAGGTATATATCCATATATATATGCTCAGTGTAAGAATTTCATGTTTCAGAAGATTTTCTAGGGATGTTAGGAACTATCTACTTTTTCCTATAGTTATGTTTTGGGTAGCAGAAACTTATTAGGGCAAGCTGTACCTCTTATTTTATAATGCTCTTGTAATGAACACTATGTTCTAGGCTGTATTCTAAAAACTTTTCTTACAGCATCTCAGTTAATCTTCTTTCAAAAAAACTTAGAAAGTAGGTGGAATGAAATTCAGAAGTTAAGCAATTTGTCCAAGGTCAGTTTGTAAGAGATAGAACTAGAGATTTTTGCTGAAAGTGTCCTAACAGAGGTTACAAAGTTTTATAGGAAAAGAAGACAGTTTAATGGTCAGATAAACTCAGACTATATGCTGAGACATTATTGGAGATGTTTTGATGTTAGGAAGATGAGGAGGATCTGGAAGTACATAATCACTGTGTTCTCTGGAGATGCCATTACATAGACAACATGGGAATAGTGTGCCCCCCACTCCCATCCTACCCCTCAGTTACAAAGCCTCCTGAGGAAGGTAAACCAGGCTTCTGCTCATTAGCATATTTCTATTTTGGAGTTTTGCACACTAGCAATTTTTGCTGAAATGTGAATTCTAAGGCAGAAAGTGGCTGAGAAGGTGAGGCAGGATTATAAAGACCTTATTTTCAATGGCAAACAGCTTGGATTTTATCCGGTGGTTTATGGGCATCACTACAGAGTTTTAAGAGGGTTTGGCTGCTAATCTTAGGGTTAAGTATATTGCAAACATTAGGAACCAAATATGATAGAGCCAGAATTCATTCTAGTTGTAAGTAGCCTTAATGGAGTTTCCACTTCTTTCTACTACTGCTTCTAATCTGTTGGCTACAAAAATAAATTAGTGTTTCACAACTGTATGCAAGTTAAGATCCAATGAGTAAAGTGTGTCATTTGGAAAATGGACTGTGTGGTAGCAAATTTTGCTGCTCAGATTCTGAGCTGTGTTCTGAATAAATTAATTTGCCAGACAGCTGTATTTCTTATCAGCAAAGCATTATTATATTCTTAATTCAAAGTGTTCTCATAGAAAAGGACACTTAAAATCATTTATTAATAAACCAATAAAACTTTTTCAGTTATACTGTTATACAAAACTTACATTTAACTCAGCAGCTATTTATGTTTTCTATAGATTCATATTTAATAATACAGTTTTAAAATGTTTGTGTTGTTTTGTAACTTTTGAATATTTGTTAAACGGTTGTTCCTTGAATACCTAATTATGTGCTAAACACTGCTTTAGGAGCTGGAGAAGCAGTGATGAACAAAGCAAACATTCCTGCCTTTATGGAACTTAATTTTCATGGAGTGGAATGTAAATGTAGTATTATTGGTAATCTTTTCTAAGAGAAATGTGAAAATATTTGAAAACTTTATCAGTTTAATAGCTGTGTAGGGATTTTGACATCCTAGAAATTATCTATAAACTCTTCCTTTTTAGTTTTTCAACACATGCCCTGGAAATGAACAAATTAATATAGAAAATCCTTCATTTACATCAACCCCTATTTGTGGGCAGAAAGTTCTCATTACAACTCCTCTTCATAAGGAAACAACCCCCAAAGATCAAAAGGAGAATGTAGGGTAAGTAGGTATTAAATAATTGTATCAGACGAAAATGGGAAGCACAATTTCAAGAGTAGGTTACCTTTCTAATCCATAAATCATAATCCCTATCCATAGGGGATTTAGAAATTTAAAAAAAAAATCATACTCTGATGTTTAATCCCATGGAGACTGAAAATCAGTTAAACATAGTTTGAAACTTTGAACTCAAGCAAAACATTTTTTGTACTTTTTTCTACATTAGTTCTTTTTTCTATTTTAAGATTGGAATAAGGCAGGCATAGTTTAAAATAAACCTGGCATGTTTAAAACGTGTGTGCAAGAAAAATTTAGTGTGGGCTCTTACTGTGGTGTTACCTTCCTTAACTTGTATGAAATCAAATTTTGACTCTAACACAAATATCTAAATGATTGGATAGGTTTAGAACACCTACGATTAGAAGATCTTTATTGGGTACCACACCAAGGACTCCTACTCCTTTTAAGAATGCTCTTGCTGCTCAAGAGAAAAAATATGGACCTCTTAAAATTGTGGTATGTATACTCTTTTTATTTTTAAAATTTTTCTGAATTTAATAAAACGAATTTTGATTTTCTTGATTTTTTTAACATTTTGAAAAAGCTGATCATTGAAACTGATAAAAATTTTTATCTCTTCATTTGTAAGTATGTGTTAATCTTTTTCCTTAAATTGTAAATAAAAATTTGCTTGGCTTGTTTTGAATTCTTTCTTTCTTTATATCATCTAGAGAAAGCAAATCAGTTGTCAGTGGAACCCTTTTCCTAATACTGAAACGCACCTTTTAGTAGTTTCAGTAGCAGTTTATTCAGTAGAATAAAATAATTTTATTATTTAGATATACATAAGCACTTTCCTGATTATATACACATATATAAATATATACACACATATATATATATATGTATGTATGTATATTTGAAATTGATCAGGATATGTCTTTAAGGCTCAGTTTCCTCCTCTTTTCAATGGATATCATAAAATACACTGCACATGGTTATTTGTGAATGTAAAAGAAGAAAGAAATATGGCAATGTGAAGTTTCAAGTAGTAGGTACTTAAAGTGGTTGCTGTTAAAGTATGTTAATGATAGTGGTAAGCAGTAGTAAATGAATAGAGGTGAGAAGTGTTATCAGTGCTTTCACATATATATTGTCAATCTTGAAGGACTTCAGCTGAGTCACGATCACTATTTCTAGGCAGATACAGATTTCTGACAAAATAAGTTCATTAGAAATAAAATATGATTTTAAAAGTATTGGTCACTTCTAGAGTACTTTAGTTTTTTGGTCTTCTATTTTTAGTCATATTTTGGGTAGATTCATTAATAAATTCTAGTTTTTTGACCTAATTCATTTTTACCAAAAGTCATGCCATACTCTCAAATCTTTTTTTCTTTTTTTTGAAATACTGTTTTAGAGGGTCAATAGTAGGACCGATCAAATCTTTTTGACACTTAGCTCCATATACTGCTGTAAACAATTATATTTTCTCTAGAGTTCTCTAGACTTTATGTGTACACACATAATGAAAATGAGATCATACTTTACTATTCTGTAAACTTTTTTAACTAAGTATATGCATATATTTAGCCCATAATTTTTAATGTTTGTATAATATTCTATTGTATGGAATTACCTAATTGATTTAACCAATCTGTTTTAGTATTTTGCTATTCATTTTTAAAATTCATCATTTAAAATTCATAATAGGTGCCAGCCACTGGATTAGGATTTGGAGATGTAATATTGAACCTGTTAGGTATGGTTTTTGCTTGCCTTCATAGGGGTGTGTAGCCTAATTGGGAATTAGACAAACAATGATTTGAAGACATTTAAAAATTCTGTAGTGCCTCAGAGTCATTTGGTCAACATATAAGCTGAATAAAAATGATCATTTTGATAATAATGTATGAGAAATTAGGTTTTAAATAACCTAAAGTTCTTGTCAGTTTTTTTTGTTTGTTTGTTTGGGAAGAATTTCTCCATTGCCAGAATAGATCATTTTCATCAGCAATGTAAGATGAAAGTGATGGTTTAGCAGTAAAAATTTCTAACATATCTGAAGGTTCATACATTTCTTTGCAGCAAGCTGACTTTTCACTCTTCCTGTTCCTCCTCCAGTTACTTGCTGAGTACTTACCATCCCTAACCATTTAACTTTCTAGTGTATCTTCCTATGAGTCAGGAGCACTCACTGCTTAGAGATTGGCTTTGGAATTGTAATCAGGTACATCTTAAATATCTGTTGCCTTCTTAATAAGTATTGATTAGTAAACATTATTACTGAAAATTACTCAAAAAAAAGTCATTTAAATATAAACTCATTAATAATTTTGGTAGTATCAAACCTGAGAAGTATTAAATGCAGCAGCATTTCTTTGTCACATTAGGACAATTTAAGAAAATAATTCTGAGTAGTGAATGAATTCATCAGTGTCCCAGCTATTTCTCTAGGACATTTGTATTCTCATGGGAGAAAAAACATATTCCAGAATTCTTTTTAAGAACATCAAAATCTATGTTTTTTGTGACATATTCTTAAAACAAAAGCTGTTGGAAGAATACACAGAAATACTGACATAATTCCAGCATGTCTTAGGCTGCATTTGAGAGCACTTTTAAAATTCTGTTTTTCCATTTTTAAAGTTTTTACATACACTGTGAAATCTCATTTATATATGCATGCTATTCTCCCTCTGTTGACTGGGAACAGAAGCTGCTGGTCATTATGTGCTGCCAGTTTGTTATTTTACTTAGTGGAGCTTTGATTACTTTCTTTTTTTTAAAGCACATCTTGGTTTTAGTAGGTATTAAGTTTGATATAATAATTTTTTTTCTAGAAAAGCAAATGAATATTTTGAGAATATTTTATTATTCAGCCTGCATTTAAGTATTTTTCCATACCCTGCTCCCTCATACTTCTGTCCATGCATAGACACACATTCCTGTATTCTAACCAGCACACACACTCTTATTAAACACTGTCTCAACTCTCGGCTTAAGGCTAGATGGAAAATATGTATGCAAAGATGAAAAAGATGCAATCACTTCTCTTAAATTGCTCAAATATCTTGTGGTAAGTGAAATGTTAACTGGTGATTACACACTGTATAGTAAGTACAATAAAAGAGTAAGGAAAGCTAGCATAGTACCAATCTGTTCTATTTTTTTTTTCTATTTTTATATAAAAATACTTGGGAAATAATTTTTTTTCTTTTTCATTCTGAGGGTCCTGATTGAATGAGCTACAAGTTCCCCCCAAAAGGAAAATTTTTGTTTAATAGCCTAGAGTGAAGAAAGTACCACACTTTTTTTTTTGCTGCAAAAAGCTTTATTGTGTTGTACCACACTTCTTTCCGTGCTTGCAATATGCAATCTGATTTTTGCCATAAATCATTTGGTTAATTTATTCAACTTATGTATCTATAGGGACTGGGAGAAAATTAAACCAATAATGAAAAAAATATAAAAAATGGGTTTCTATATATGGGGAGAAAAGGAATTGTTATAAAAGGCTATTAAAAACCCTTTTACAATTTAGTCACAGCCACTTGCCTTCTTGGAAGAAGATATTCGGGAAGTTTTAAAAGAAGAAACTGGAACAGACATATTTCTCAAAGAGGAAGATGAACCTGCTTACAAAAGCTGCAAACAAGAAGTAATCTTTTAACATTATTTTTAATAAAGCCTTATCATGTCCAAGTGATTTTGCCATAATGTTTTTATTGCAAATTATTCATTCTAGCATACTGCTTCTATGAAGAAAGTCAGAAAATCACTAGTTTT
Source organism: Cynopterus sphinx (assembly GCA_030015415.1). Classification (NCBI taxonomy): domain Eukaryota; kingdom Metazoa; phylum Chordata; class Mammalia; order Chiroptera; family Pteropodidae; genus Cynopterus; species Cynopterus sphinx. The sequence goes on along the minus strand of CM057389.1, from coordinate 45,277,374 downwards.
AGATAATTGGGAAAAAGAAGAACCAAGTACTCAACTATTGAATGAAGACATTTCAGACATGCAGGTTTGTAAAGCATTTTGTTTTCTTAAAATAGTTGCTTTAAATCTTCATGGTTCTCGTTTCTTACTTATTATGTGGTTGGTTCATTAGAGATTCATAGAAAGTTACTTGAGTATTATTGTGCCTAATTCAGAGAGAAGCTGTTAACTGTAGAGAATAGTTTATTTCCTTGCTTTTTATATTTGTTTTGTTTTGAAAGGAGTTGGCTCTCATATATGATGTCAAAAAATGGTCATCCTTAAACTTTAAATTTTAATATTTATCTTTAGTTTATTTCTGCAATATTTAATTTTACTACATTACTAGAAATTTCACTGGTGCCAAAAGGTTTCTTGGAGGGAAATAAACAGGGCTTCTGCTGCCACTTAGTAGTCCCTTTATTTGTCTTCATTTTTGAATTATTTTATTTTCCTCTTTTTTTCTCTCTCTCAGTCAGAAAATGTATTTACAACGTCTTTATTAATGATACCATTATTGGAAATACATGACAATAGGTGCAACTTGAGTCCTGAAAAACAAGATACAAATTCAACCAACAAAACATATACACTTAATAAAAAGAAACCAAACCCCAACACTTCCAAAGTTGTCACATTGGAAAAGAATCTTCAGGTATGCATTTATTATTTTTATTTTTAGTGATTTTTGTTGTTTATTCAATTATCACTTTGGACTTCCTGATCACAAAATATGCCTTTTCTTTTTAAATTTGACATTGACTATAATAGTAACTAAACATTCACCATAATTTTGTCACTCAGAGTAGACATGGGTTTTTGAGAGACTGATTCATCAGGACAGATGTAAACTAAACAACTGTAGTTGTAGCCAGCCCCTCCTGGTGATTTTCTAAGCACTATTTCATGTTTAAACTAAAGATATCGAAATCTACTTGTGGCACCTCTTGCCATATAACAAGTAAGTATAGTTATAATTGCTATCTTGAAAGGGTAAGTGGTTGGAAGCAGGCTCATACCTATAATGTAGTAACCTATATAACGGCAGAAAACAAATGAGACAAATGTAAATTTGACTTTTTGCTATGACTGTATTTCCTAATTTGTAAGACAAAGCATTCTCGGCTCATTTCTTGACATTACATCCTCTTTTCAATCTTCTGTAAAATATTTGAAGGAATAAAGACTGACATTTCTTTCTGTATTAAGACTGATTTAATTTTAGGGAGGAGTTGTGGAGATAAAACTTTTAAACTGTCTCCACAGGCCTGTAAACAATATAGATAGCTGAAAAATTGACCAAAAAAAAATTGATCATAAATATTTCAGTATATATTTTTGAAACATATCGTCATTATTTAAAAAGAATCAGTGCCATTATCAAAACATTTTTACAATAATTACATATCCAAATATCCAATGAATTAAGATAATTGTCTTTTAAAAGTGTAAATGCCAAGTAGTAGGGATAATTATTTTAGTAATTTTAACATTACTATTAATATTTCTTTTCTAGTCAAATTGTGAATGGGAGACAGTAGTTTATGGGAAGACAGAAGACCAACTCATCATGACAGAACAAGCAAGAAGATATCTGAGTACTTACACAGCCACCAGCAGCACTTCAAGGGCTCTCATACTGTAGTTGTTATTAAAATTGATGAAATGCCCCACTCCCGTATTATATTCTATGCTAAATTAGGTTGCAATTAAATTTTTATCAATTAATTGTTTTTAAAGTTTTTAATACAGCCCTAAAACGGTTTGCATCTCTTGTTTTTTTATACTGGGCAGGCAGAAAGCTAAGCCACTTAAGTAAGAGGAAGGCAATTACATCATTTATTTTTTAAGAGAAGAGATTTTAAAAAATTGTTTTTAAAGAACAAGATGAGAAAATTATATTAGAATGTTCATGGATGCTCTAAAAGTAATTCTCACTTATTTTCCTCAGAAGTTATATGTTGCTGCTCTTCTCAGTGCTGCAGTTTTATGTCGCTAGGTCTATGAGTACATGTAATTTCTGAAGTTAGTCTGTGTATGAGACGCACACATGGTTTCATGAAGTGCTTTTGCCTGTGTGCTGATTTACTTAGACTACCATTTACAAAGAAACACAAGGTAAAGGAAGTCGAAGGAAGGATAGAAAGTTGCACTACTAATCTTTGGTATTTTTTCAAAAACAGTAAAATTAACTACAGTGTTAAATGTATTTATTTGAGCATAGTACTAAAAACAAAAAGCATGGAAAAAGGGTTTTTTCTTATTAATAAAGAGTCAGTATTTTCTTCGTAAATCTCAGAAGAACTGAGAGTTTGTTGAATGTATTGTACAGTATGTAGGAGCAGAAAAACTGTAAATTGGAAAGAAGTCTGTTTTTATAATTTATTTTAATTTTTAAAGCTTAAATGTAGATATTTGTACCTATGTAGGGTGTCTAGAAGCTAATGTTGTTTCCTGTTATTACAGCTAACATATTAAAGACCAATTTTGACTTTTAAGTAGTAAGTTATAGCTGCAAAGAATATAATAACTATACTGTATGTCACATCTACCTAAATATTGCACTATGCCCTTTAAATCATGTTGGTTATAAAGTAGTTCTAAAAATGTACTAAATAATAATTTAATATTTTCTTTTTAAATTATATGGGGAGGGGTCATATAAATTAATCTGGTGATTTGTATATGTGTTTGAAATTTTTGCATTTTGTTTAAAAAAATATGGTACTTGGGTCCCTAAAAACAGTCTGCACTTAGAAATTTATTATATTTACTCAGTGTTTCAGAAGTAGAGAACATTATCTTTTATTTATAAAAATATTTTGTCCTTTTATAAATGTTTTGTGTTCCTCTACAGGTTACAACAGTTGCTTCAGTTGCCTGTTTTAGGTGTTTGCACTTATTTCTTCTTGAAAGAATGTATTTGCTTTTGTGTAGAGATTTTATGTAATTTTTTGAGACATATAATGGTGTGCTGTCAACTTAAACACTGACAGGATTAAACAGAATTGTACACTGTAGTTTTAATTATTTATAACTGACACACTCTCTCCCTCTCCACTCCTGAAGTATGCTGCTATAGAAAACAGCAGAATCGGCTTGCTGCTATGAGAGAAGGAAAGAGCGACCACCGCTTGCACTGTGTGAAAAGATAAAAAGCAAATGATGGCATGTTCTCAAGTTAACTTAATGGCATCAACCATTACCAGGCAAATTTCTGCAAATACCAAAATATTTACCTTAAAAACAACACAGCTTAAGATTTTTTGATGTTAATAGAAATGGAAATAACTAAGTATTTTAATGCCTAGCTCTTGGACGGTAGATCTAAAAGGGTTTTAAGCTATATAAATTCACTAGCTCGTTTTGCATATTACATGTAGTGAGAAGTGAAGAAAATGTGTTATTAAGATTATGCCTTGTTGATAACAAATAGATGAACCAATTAAATCTCCTTAGCATGTTAAGTATGTTGATTGCTTCCTAATTAGTGAACTTCTCACAGAAATTTCACTTTGTAAAGCCAATGATTGTACCAAAATCATACTGGATCATTTAAATTTCAGTTACTTTGAACTAATAGCACATAATGGTTCTTTTTTTTTCTTTCTTTTTTCTTTTTTTATAATTTATATAGCCCTTAGCTAGTTTGGATGTACAGAGTCTCCAGTCACCAGAGTACAATACCTTGGAAGGCTATATAAAGCATAATTTTTCTTGAGCATTAAATTATCCTAAAGGTAATATATTGCAGATAAGCTTGGGATTATTGGACACAGTACGTATTTGGGTTGGTATTGGTTGAATCCTTCAGTTAACTGCTTTGTTGCTTTTTGCAAGAAGTTTTTTAATTTAAGCATGTCAGGCATCTTAAGTCACTGTTATACTGTTGTGTTCATTTGAATTTCAGTGTGTTATAAAAATGCCAGACATATATGTAGCAGCCATACTTGCATGGAAACTGAGTACACATGTATAATACTGCATTTCGTTGTAAAGTTTTCACATTAATACAGCAATTACCCTGACTAAATTGAGTTTTTTGATATATGGGAAAACTTTCCATTGTAGGAGAATCTTGCATACAATGTTGACTATTAACATCCAAAATAAAGCATCTGTGTACAAGCTGACTTGGCATTGCTCATTTCACTTTGGCTTTGTGTTTTAAGGTATTGGTTGAACCCTTAAGGGCTCAACCCAACATTCTGTTCTTAGCCCTTTTTTCTCCCTTCACAGGTGATTTTATCTGTTAACACATTACTGTTTACCCTTGAACCTCATTCAGTCATATTTTCAACTGCCTTTAGAGATTTCCATACAGTTCTGTCAAGTCTTAAATGCAACATGTACTATTTTTTCCAGCGTGGCCTGCCCTTCATTTGTTCTTTTAGTGGTGTTGCTGTTCCTTCATCATTCACTGAAAAGTCTCCTGTCCCTCCTTCACTCCTCACATCTGTTGTAAATTCTCAGCCTGCATAAAGTTACTGCTCTATTTCCATTCCTTCCTCTCTTACTTGGATTACTGTACTAATCGCTCCCATCTCCATCCTATAGAAATATCAAGAAGCTTTAGTGACATCAGGGTGTCATCTGGGCAAGGCCAACTGGTCACCAAGTCAGGGTCCGTGCAATTTTACATTGCTTGGTGAATTCAGTGACCATCCAGATTTCACTTTGAGCCTTCTAGGTTCAAGGTAAAATGGATTAACCCACCAGAAATGAGCTTACCTCTCAGTAGACTGCTTCTATCAAGTGTGTGAGACTGACACATGAAACTAGAATGCCAGTCTACTAAATTACAGTGTGAAATATAACTGCTAAAAGGACAAGTCATATGTTCTTATATTAAGCATAAAGAAACAGAAAACATCTGTCATATTTATCCTATTCAGAGATCTTAACATAATTGTTGCCTAAATATTTAATAATTCATTTTCTAATCTGGTCTTGGTGACTTGAATCTTCCAAGAACAAACATGTGTGCACTCCCCTCTCCATGTCTGTTTGCAGTGTTCTCTCTGCATGATTGCGTTAGTCTCCCTAGCCTGTTAAAATCTTACTCAACCTTCAAGGCACAGGTCTGTGAATCATTTCCTGATTATCCTAGTGCTTCCAAAAACTTTCCCACTAGACTTTATATTTTGCAGAGTAGGGATTGCTATTTATAGCTCCTGTGTCTAGCATAGTGTTTAGAAAATCTCAGTAAGTGTTAAATTGAAAATTTGTTTTTAATTAGTCATGACTTAAGGACTATTACCCATACTTATTTTATGTAATGGATTTTAAATAGCTGTGGTTTAATATTTTTATGAAACCAGTTTTGCTTTATAGTCAGCAAACTATTTTGTTAAAATCTTTTAGCTCATTTTATAACCATGCAATTTTCTGCTTGATTTATCCAGTTATAAAGTGATAGGCTTGCCAGCCAATCAGAACTTTAATTGTAATGTAAAACAAATGGTAGTTTTTGAAGAGGTATTTCACTTGGTGAGAAGTGAAAATTTATTTTTAACTAAGTAGTAGAGGGTAAAATGAGCCAAGTGAAATTCCACTGGGACATTACACTTTCTCATTTCCTGCTTTAAAAAAATACGTATGTGGTCAAGAATATGTAAAATATATTGGTAGAAAACTAAGATACAATGCACTTGGGAAAAAACTACTCATGGCTGATGTCTTGGGAAGAGTGTTTTTGAAAACTTGTTAATATCTTAGCATAAATGCATTAAAAGCTGTTGAGTTTGAGCAAACTCATTATTAAAAGCAGCGTAGTATACTGTCCTTATTTCTGAAGGTCTCAGACTCACTGTGCTTATTTAAGTTCCAAGTACAGAATGTACTAGGTTTGAGTGGATTTTCCTGGCCAGCACAGGAAAAGAGGGAGGGAGATTGACTTTACTCTGATTTTCACTACTGTAATTTTGCCAACCATAGCTCAAAAGATTGGACCAGATTCTGACATAATTTCCTAAGCCCCATACAGTTAGCATTTATTTGTTCAACTAGCAACCAATTCTTAACTGAGTGTTTACAATACCTGGTGCTAGCGGAAACTATGGTAAACAGGACATGACCTTTCCCCTAAGGAAGCATATATTCTAGAAGGAGTGGTGAGTAAGTATGGAACAGAAATGGCACCTCTTCTTTTGCTGCAAGTGAGATGGATCAAGTAGCCGAGTTTTCTACTTTATTTGTAGGTGCTCTTTGAGATAAGGGAATGGTTGGTCACTGACCAGGTAGTGTGGATTTTCCCCCAATATACTATGGAGAATTGGTTGGGCTAGCACCACCCATGGATCTTGCACCACCAGGAGGAAGTTCCCAGACTAAAAGTCTGAGAACAGTGTAGCAGCTGCAGCCATGAACCAGTCACACATTATCTCATTTAAGCCTTCCAACAACTCTATTAGCCAAACTGTTAAAATTCGGTTCCATGGATGGAAACTGGCTTAGGTTAAGAAACTTGTCTAAATAGAACTGGGATTCATTTAGTGATCTGATACTTGGGTTGAGTCTTTAAAGTTAAGTGTCGGGCACAAAAGAACATATAGTATTCGCTTCCATTTCTATTAAAATAGAAAAACAGGAAAACTAATGTCCACTGTTAGAAGTCAGGATAGTGGTTACCCCAGTGAGAGCGATGCTGAATGGAGCATTGGTGGTGGTGGTGGGGCTTCTGGGGTGCTACAGTGCTCCATTCCTTGCTAGGTGCTGATTGTATGGATGTGTTTAAGTTTACAAATTCAAGCTCTACTCTTAGGTTTACTTTTCCGTGTGTATGTATTTTATGCTTCAATAATAAGTTTTTAAAATTAAGCCTAGGTTGCATAGAAGAGGAAAATAAAATTGCTCTGCCAGAGCAAAAGATATTGAATTATTCCTTGAACTATTGCATTCATATGCTTACTTCTCATCATTATTCTCTAGCATATGTTGAACCTATTTCTTCTGGTAAAGTAAATTTATGTGAAATTTCTGCATGAAATAAGTGAATAGTCTGTGGGCTGCATATACTTAATTTATCAAATTTTATGTGTGAGCTTATTCTACTCCACTGTATGAAATCTTAAGCCAGATAGTTCCCCATAAATACTTCACAGTTACATTTCTGAACCTTTGCTCAGCCTCTTGCCTTCACCCCAAAGTTCATGCTTTCGCTCCCACTCCACTGAAATCTCCATATTCAACTAATTTCCTGTTGCCAAATATTCATCTATCTAATGTGGTCTACTGGCTACTGAGCACCTCAAAAACTGCATTTCTTTATATCACAATATGTTAATCTTGTTTGTTTAGTGTTGATATTCTCTTAACAAACATTTGCTTAATTCACTCTTCTGATTTTCCCACATTCTTTCTTTCCAAGTTCCCCATTCATACAGAGCTTGTCGGCTAGTAGAACTTCTCCAGTTTAGCGACTGTTTTTGCTCAATTAATAATGAGTGCAAATAATGTCAGGTAAGAGGGCTTCTACTACAATTTTTAAAAGTTTAATAGTACATTTTATTTAACTCAATATATCTAAAATATTAGCATTTCAACATGTGATTAGTATACATTATTAATGAGGTATTTCACGTTTCCCCCCCATTCTAAGTCTTTGAAATCCGATGTACGTTTTACACTTACAGCACATCTCAATTCAAACCAGCCACATTTCAGGGGCTCAATAGTCACATGTGGCAAGTGACTACTGCACAGGGCAGTGCAGTTCTAAATCACTAGGAATTCACGGAGAAAATGTTCTGTAATTCAGAAGAAATGCTCTCTCTTTCAGGCCACACCAAAACAACTTAGTGTTAACAGTCCTCGCAATTCCCCCTTCTTCCCTCCTCTCCTCCCTTTTCCCCTCCTCCCTGAGTCTTCTGGAGTTCATTAATTTGATACCAAAACTCCTTACTAACTGGGGAACCTTGCCCATCACAGGCTTCAGTTTCTTCATTAGTAAAATGGAGGTCTATTACATTCTTTAACTGTTATATTACTGTCTCCCTCAGGGGATTGTAAGCTCCTCTAGGGAATGGGCCCAGCTTTTTAGCACACCAACTGGAACTGTGCAAAACACAAAGGATGATGTAGTGAGCAAAAACACAGCCCTGCAGCAAGCTTAAATTTCAGGAGAAGAGATTCACAGAGCTTTCAGTGCTATCAAGGTAAGAAATAGGGTCCCATGAGAGGTTGTGACAAAGCAAACCGATCTGTTTTCCTCAAGAGAAAGTTAGGTTTGAGGTAACTAGGTGAAGAGGATTAGAGAAGAGCAGGCAAAGGCCTCGTGGAGGGAGCAAGCAGCCCATATTCAAAGACCCGAAGGCCAGAGTGACTGAGCGGTGAGACTGGTGGAGAAGGAGGATGGTGCAGAGAAGGCTCCTGAGGAAGAGGGCTGGACCTGTAGGCCATAAATGTTCTGGGAAGCAGGCTTGGCCATGGAGACCAGCACACGCGTGCGAGGGAGTGCTCTTGTGAAAGGAAGCAGCACTTGGCAGCAGGAGCAGGCGGGTGGCAGGGTGGGCTCAGTGAGGACCTTGGCCAGCTCCGTGGGGAGCTCTTGAGGCTCATTCAGGTTGCTGAGGAGACAGGTCTCTACAGCCCTGGGTCTGCCTTGGAAGTGGGGCCTGCCCTGGGTGAGGACTCTCTCAGCAGAGGCAACTCTTTGACTTCAGCTGCTTTGTGGAGGAACACGTAGAAGCACCTGCTGAGAGAGGAAATGAGAAAATGTTGGTGTCGGAGGTACTATCAGAGACCTGGGGAGAATAAAGAATTTCTGAAATAATCTGTGAGACGACTGGGGAAAGAATTCAATCCAAGAAAACAGTAAAAATACCAAGTGGCACTGGGGCCTGGCTTTAGGGTGGCAAGCTGGACTTCAAGCCTTTTGCCAGGTTCATAATGACGTTTTTGTTTTAATTTAGCCCCACTCGTTTCCTCAGCTGGGTGTATGACCTATACGCAGTGACTCACGTCTGCCCTCCCCTCTGCATCTGCCACCAGGGCCCACTGACACAGTGCAGTCTCAGAACAGTAGACAGCACATCCATCCGGCAGATGGATGCACCCAAGGAACTGAGGGGGAAGGGAACGTGGAAGATTATAAACAAAGGTGGTTCGTGAAATAAGGCAGGATAACCTCCACAGGAAGTCACTTTGCTTCTTCTAAATTCCCATTCCCATTGCACATGATCTGTTTCTCACTTGTAGTTGTCATTACTTCTGTTTTTGTTTTTGTTGTTGTTGTTATTATTGTAGCTTTTTTTTTTGCATGCCTTAGTGCCTCTTCTAGATTTACAGCTCTCTTGAAGAATCCCAGCTCCCATTGGGACCTCAACAAATATTTTCTGAATGTTCTAGAATGTTGCCTTCTGGTTTTTGACTCACCTACATCTGCAAAGAATCTATTTATAGCTCAGCCAAGTATTTGTTAGGGGAGGAGGAAGGGAGCCTGGATCTACTTTCTGGGTTCTTTATTCATTTATTCATTCACTCAGTGATATTGATCATGTCCTACCATAGGGATAGTTCAGACTTGCTTCCAACCCTATGGGATTTAATGTTTGGTGGAGAGAGAGACACACTAAACAAATAACCAGCCTAGTAAATATAGAGCTACAAACCATGGTAAACATTCTGAAGAACAGGAATACAGTGTTTTACATCGTCTATAATGAAGGGGTCTAACTAGATAGGTGGTGAGGAGGGAAGGTGTCTATAGGAAAATTATGCTTGAGCAGGCCCCTGCAGAAGAAATTAAGAGGCAGGGAGATAAAAATGTGAGACTATGAACAAACTGAAGCAAAGATTATTTATTGGCCGGCATTTGTTGCCCAGCCTCTACATTAAACACACTTCTAATCTGTGCAACCCCTCAGCAAAGCAAGTTTTCTAAGCTTCCACTGTGACCACTGACAAAACACATTCTAAGATCCTGGGCCATGACCTCAAGAGGTGTAAGGTTCGTGCCTGCACATGACCTCTCCATCTTTCAAAGTTTCAGGAAGGCACAAGAACTGGATGGGACATGTTCCAAGAAGGAATGCCAGCTCTTAACACAAATCCTTTGACCTCCTGGTTCTCAATGAGCAACCATAGCTACAAACATTTATAATCTGTTACTATAACTACACTGAATCTAAAAAAGTCAAACAACATACACTATTATTAGGGCCTTCTCAGTATTGTAATTATCAACATATTATGTTGTCTATTGAAGTCCTACAGGACTCTAGAGTTCATTGAATTAGTGTTTTTAAAAAACCTTAAAATGACTTAAAAGACATGTAAAGGCAGTTATTAGGTAAAGTCTTTCTTATAAAACAATGTCATAATAAATAATCTACACTGGTTTATGTTCATGAATTTTTCTTAGGCACTTTTAACCTCTAGATTGGTTGGTTTCTTCTTGTCATTCTTGCTCGAGGAGTATTAACTCATCTTGTTTCAGTCATTGTGCATATTTGTTTCGTATCATAGAAGTTCGAAATAAAAAGATCTTAGATGTCCCTCTGTAAAATGAGAATTATTACAATATCCTCTGCTGTATTAGTTTTCTATTGCTACTGTAACAAATTACCCCACATTTAGTGGCTTAAAACAACACAAAGATATAATCTTACAGTCCAGAGGTTAGAAATTTGAAGTCAGTTTCAATGAGCTAAAATTAAGGTGTCAGAAGGCTGGTATTCCTTCTGGAGGCTCTAGGAGAGGATCCATCCTGGCTTTTCTAGTTCCTAGAGGCTGCCTGCATCCTTGGCACATGGCCCCTTCTTCCATATTAAAAGCCAAGAATGGTTGGTGGAGTCTTCCTCATGCTGCATCCCTCCGCCATTTCTCTTTCTAGTCAAATCTCCCTCTGTCACCTTGGTGATTACGTTGGGTCCACCCAGATAATCTAGACTAACCTCCCCATTTCAAGATCCTTAACTTGATCACATCTGCCAAGTCCTTTTTACCATGTAAGATAATGTTTATTGGTTCTGGGGATTCACATGTCAATATCTCTGTGGGTCCATTTTCAGCCTCCCACATTAGGCTATTAAAATTTGTAGCAAATATTTAATCCATGGACCAATTTTGAATAATGGAGTATATATATTAATTTTATAATGCTCCAGAATTGTAGTCAATTAGAAGAAGCTACCTAGATAGCCCCTTATAAGATGGACTTTATCTTAAATGCCCATTTTTATTACATTAATTTACTCTTATATACATATAAGAGTAAATTATATATATATATATATATAATGAAAGAAGGTTTCCTTACCATTCATTCATCAACTTATTTAATAAATATACGTCCATGCATGTGCATGTTCTCCTAAGACATAGGATTGGGCATACTCCCCTCATTAGAAATCACCATTCATTAACCTACGCTGATATTACCAAAAAAAGGGGGGGAGAGAGAGAGAGAGAAGGAAGGAAGGAAGGAAGGAAGGAAGGAAGGAAGGAAGGAAGGAAGGAAGGAAAGAAAGAAAGAAAGAAAGGAAAGGAAGAGAGAAAGAGAGAGAGAGAGGGAGAAGGAAAGAAAGAAAGAAAAGAGAGAGAGAGAGAGAGAGAGAGAGAGAGAGAGAGAGAGAAAGAAAAAAAGAAAGTAAGAAAGAAAGAAAGAAAGAAAGAAAGAAAGAAAGAAAGAAAGAAAGAAAGAAAGAAAGAAAAAGAAAAAGAAAAATTCAGTTTAACGTTTGAAAACTATGGAAGCCAAAATTCAAGATGTGGATGACAGACCTGAGTTGAAACTCTGGGATGAGCAATAATAGGAATTAATACAAATTTCTCATGCTTTTGGAGTGGGTTTTAAATCATAAAGTTTACCATAGAATCAAAAGTTGATAAGTCAAAGCAGATTTTTTTTGCCACTTTTATAAATTTAATTTAATATTTAAGGTCAATTCTCTCTCTTGCAAAATGCACCATTACTAGACACTTACCTTTGGTAGCTAAGAAAATTTATTCACAAGTATTCAATTATATCCAAGTATATTAAACATATATTAAACTATACACACACACACACACACTTTTTTTAAATATGAAAAAGAAAACTATAGATTTAATGAGAGAACTCTTGGGAAGTCATACCTGTGCCTCACCACCCACTCTTCAAAGTTAATTGGAGTCTTGTTTCCTCTCTGGCACTCAGAGGTTGTAGATGGCCCATTTTCTAGACCCTTAGCCCCAGATCCTCTTGGGGGATGGTGCCGAGCCTCCTTTTTGGGTTCGTCTCTCCCACCCACCTGGCAGTTCTCTCCCTCCATTCCTTCTTCCATTATTGCTCAAGATAAGGTAACTGAGCTGAGGCTAGCATACTTGTAAATGCTGAAGCATTTCTTTCACAAAAGCAGTACTAAAATGCAAGTTAATTGTTTAAAATGGATTGAGACACTTGACATCTCTTGCCTGTCATGGAATAAGTGCCTTTCCCGAGATCATGTGTTATTTTACAGGTACCTAATTAGTCTCTGTTTGTCAGAGCCGGTAGTTAATCGAGTAAAATGTAGCTACATAAAAATGGTCCTTGGTGTAGGGATCTGTGTCGTAAACTGTGGAATAAATGACTTTGGGACAACTTTAAGGGGTTTCCTTCAAACTTCTCATAATTGTAGAAAAAGGTACCTTTCTTGGTGAGCAAGCAGTGACAGGAAATAGTTAATTGAAACCTTTGTAGGTTACTTACAAGTTACCAAAGACTGTGTTGGAGTCCCAGGGGAAAGAAGAAAAGTGTTTATGTGTTGCCTAAACTGGATTTCCCTGTAGTAATTTGTAAAAGCCAAATTACTGAGGGCAGTGAGTCCCTCTGATGAATATAGGCCACCAGAGAGGCCAGCCCTGAGCAGTGTGCATCTCCAATGGGGCGTGAAATAGACACATCTCCAGGCTTTTGTCTCACAAGTAGACCAGCTTGGGCAGGAAATTCATCTGAATCTGCTCTGAATTAGATACTTCAAAGTTATGAATGGCCCGTCTGCTCACAGGCCAGAGCCGTTGAATCTCTGGAGTCCTCTAACCTTTTCTAATTGCTTCAGGGCATCAAAATAGAAAAAAAAATTTTTTTTTTATTATGCATTGTTTCAGAAAAAAATAATTCCAGGAAAGACGCAAGTAAATTGTTGCTTTACCTAATTTCTATTTTAGCTATATATTACTGGAGAATGTTTTGTAAAAACTAACAAAATCTACTAGTCTAAAAATCTATTAAAAGTGACATAAGAAGAGAAGGCACAGATTGTTGAACAATGACAATCCAACTGGAAGGGAACTGGTTCCTGCAAGGTCTCCAAGGAGTCAGAGAAGTGCGGGGTGTTCTAGGTGTAGCCTTCATTCCCCCTTCCCCGTCATTAGTGTTAGGGAATAATAACCAGCCTGTGTGGTGCCCAATGGGTTTCAACGCTGGCTTCTGCATCATTTCATTTGGTCCTCGCAGCATCCTCCTATGGTAGCCATTAAGATTCTATTTTATAGAAGAGCAAACTGAGAACCAGAGGCATTATGGAACCTGCCCAAGATCATATTGGCAGAGATATATTTATTATAAAGCAAATAAAACTTAAACTTCAGGGCCCCTGTGACCGTGAGAGCCACCTGGTGTGGTGGGGGTGGGGAAATCAGATTGCAATCAGAGCATTTCTGTACAAGCATTTCTGGTAAATTGCCTAAAGACATCTCAGGAGAAAAGATAGAAATCTCCAAATCTCCACAAATGTGTTCTGATTTTCTTTTTCATTCCAAAGAAATATTCAATTCTGTTTTTAATGTTGTATTCTTAAAGAGAGCCCCCCCCAAATTGTAAGAGCTTAAGGCCCCATAAGACCTACATTTGCCTTTGCAGACAGGTGGTAAGTGGTAGAGCTGTGTTTTGAACTTGGATCTTCTGATTCTAAAACCTGTTCTATGTTCAGACTATGTAGAAACACAGAAAAGTACAACTAGAACATCAGGTGAATGAAAACACTGGGTAAGAGAACTATAATTGTAAAAATTTACAACTGATAATAGACTGAAAGGAAACACTTTCAAGCTAGCAGTGGTTATGATAGAATTTGTGTATTATGCAAAATATTTTTTCCTATTTTTTCTGAAATTTTAGGTTATCTTAATAGTATAAAACAAAACTGGAAATACAGATGAATTACTTGCATTTGAATTTTTTGCTGGTTTCACAAATTACATTAGTTGTTCAAGTCTTAAGTGTTTTTAAAACAAGGCTAAATTACTAACAATTAAACTTATAAATTCAAACAAATTCCAGCAAATAGTTAATTTTTTCTAAAAGCATTGATGTCTGATTTATGTTATCTTGGTGGAAGAAGTAACGTTGAATTTTATTTCTAAATGCCACTAGGTTGAATTTGCTTTGTAGCGTATCCTGGTTTCTGTTGTGCTCACGTGAGTTTTCTCTTTGGTAAAGTGGGAGTGATATTGCTTATTCTCCTTTATATCTGTTTTCTGGAGTGGCAAAATTGAATAAGGGGTCAGAAGGCCAGGATCCTCATCCTAAACCTGATTCCAGTCTAGGTCGGTTAAGTTAACTTCTAACTTCAGTCTCCTCTTTCATTACATGGGAACAGGCTTATCTTTGTTACTAATTTCTGAATTACAATCAAATGAGATAATGAATGTTATGTATCTATCTATTTTGGAGTTATCCACGAAGGTGAGTCATTCTTGTTGACCAAATGACTAATAACTGTATTACTACATCATGATAACAAGTTATTCTAAATAAAGTCCCTGCTCAAATTCTCAGAATAGACTGCCCAGCTAGCAAAGGCAAAGATGATGGTGATGAGGGCAGGAAACTATACCTGTCTCATCTGCTGGTATAGTTTAGTCATGTAGTACAGTGTTTGCAACATAGCAGGTGCTCAATAAATATTTGTGGAGTGAATTGATACATGCATATGTAGAAAGACAAGTGAATTTTGCTTTATATCATGTTGAACTCTAATGCTAGAGGGTAATATTGATCAATGATGATGAAAAAATTGAATTTTAGGCAGAAAGGGCAAGAATGGGTAAAGGCTAGAGAATGGAAAATTGAGGACATTCATGGGAAATGATGAGTGGCCTACTTTGGTTCAAGTGTGGAGTGAGTAGTAAGAAATAATAATACAGTGAAAATGCATATTAGGGTCAGGTTCTGAATAGTCTTTAAAATCCTGGTTAGAGGTCGAAGCTTATCCTGAAGGAACTTGGGAGTTTATGTCTCTGAGCATGATCAAATAATTGTTTTTTAAAAATAGAGCATACACGTTAATAAGATGAGTATGTATTATTCCCAATGAACAATGGGAAAAGTTTTTCAGACAATCAGGTGAGACAGGCTACTGATATGGTTCACTTAGTGACTGCTGACCTCAAGCCATAATGCAGTTAGTAATTAAAGCTTATTCCCGTCCAATCAATCAACCAATATTTATCAGTACCTTCTGTGTGCAAGACCCTGTATGAACCGTGTGCAACAATCACGGGTATATAGGACAAAGTGAAGATTCATTTTGCTTTAAGCTTTCCCAGAGAGATGGACATATACATGCCAAAAGTTTACCAAAAACACTTGGCAGTCCCTCTCGTGTACCGAAGGAAGGGGGAAAGACAAAATGCTTTGGGAGTTCTGAGAGGATTGGATGCTGGGCCAGAAAAAAATTTGCTATAAAGGATATTATTGGGACCATTAGCGTATTAGTTGGCTTGAGTTGCTGTAACAAAATAGTATAAAGAGGTGCCTACAAATTTAGTTTCTGGTGAGGGCCCTCTTCCTGGTTTCTGGAGGTAAAGGCTGCCTCCTGGCTGCATCCTCACATGGAAGGAGAAAGAGAGAGACACAGAGACAGAGACAGTGAGACAGAGAGAGAGAGAGAGAGAGAGAGAGAGAGAGAGAGAGAGAGAGAGAGAGAGAGAGAGATTGGAGAGAGAACACGAGAGCAAGCACTCTGGTGTTTCTTCTTATGGGGACTCCACTCTTATTGAATTAGAGCTCCACCTTTATAAGGTCTGAGAACCACTCCTCATTTAACCTTAATTACTTTCTTAGAGGTCCCATCTCTAGATACAGTCACAATGGGGCTTAGGGTTTTAACATATGAATTTGGGGGAGACATATTCAGTCCATAGTAGTTAGCAACACTTAAAATTCATAGTTTTGTATCAATATTAAATTTAATGATTTTGATTATTGTACTGTGGTTGTATAAATGATGAATATCTTTGTTCTAGCAAACAGTCCCAGAAGTATTTAAGGATAAAGGAGCATGATGTCTGCAACTCTCTTAGATAGTTAAAGGAAAATTGTGCGTGTGTGCGTGTGCATGTGTGTACACGTGTGTGTGTGTGTGTGTACATACACATAGAGGGAAACAAAATAATTAAACAAATGTGGCTAAAATATCAGCAAACGGTGAACTCGGTTCAAAGGGCTGTGTGAAAATTCCTTGTACTCTTCTTGCTGTTTTTACTGTGAAATCATTTCAAAATGAAAAGTTAAAGAAAAAGAACATTTCAGGAATCAAAAGAAGGCTGGGATTTGTGGAAGAAATAGAAACAATACTTTCCTCTTTGTTGTTCTCAAACATGGTGTTCCTAGCCTAGGCCCATACATACCCTTTTGCTTTGAGGCCTGAGCTTTGTGTCCATGCCTCATCTCCCTCTTGGGGACAGCAGCGGATTTTCTCTGTCCTTTCCCAGGACCTAAGGACCAAGGGAGGGCAGAGCACTAGTAAGTAGGTGGTTGATAAATCTCGTTTAACTGACTTAAAGTGGTAAGTGTAATTTACACTTTTATATTTGATTTACTGTTCATTTTCCAAAGAAGAATGTATATGAGGTCACCAGGGAGTCATAAGTGAATTTGGGGAATAGGTGTGATAACATCTAAACTTACTGCCATTGCTGAGCACTTTAGATTTAGTGATCTAGGTATGGTTTTGAGTCTTTTGATCGGTTTCATTCACTATAACTTTTTATGATGTGGCTATAAAGGTGAATGGTTTCTCAGGCTTGCTGATGGAGAAAAATGGCATAGGAAATGATTTCTTTAGGCCATAATACAAATAAGGGGTGAGGGGACAGGATAAGGACAAAGAATCTCTGGAATTTTTGAGACCATTGCAGATTTTATTGCATTCAGTCTGGGATTGTTTTTATCAATCTTTTGATCTGGGTAAAGAAGTAGAAACATTTTTTTCCTAATTCTATTGTCTATATGAAAGAATTCTATTTTGGGTGAGGACATTCCTTATTCAAGAAAAGCAAGTCGGCATAATAAGTTTTCAAGTACAAGAAAATTTAATTGACTTATAGAATAATAATTTATTCTGAGAACATGTTCTTCCTATTTGGGGAGGGGGGTGTTTAATAATCTCTTTTTAAACAAAGAGAATATCTTTATTCAAAAAAATATGCCAGACTCCAACATTTTTGAGGTCATAGAGGTCCATGAAATCTAAAAGTCTGAGAACCACTCCTGAAGTTCTTGGATAAGAAATTCCATCTCTATGGCTTTTCATTAGAAATTCTAGAAATATTTTTACTTTTTTCTAAGCACTTTGTATGGTCGATTTTTTTTTTAGCTTAAAATAGCAAATATTTATTTAGGTTGTGATTTTGTGGGTTGTCAGTTTGGGGCTGAACTTAGCTGGATGATTCTTCCACTCTGTGCTTGTGTATCAGTGTTCTGGGTCTGCTGTAACACATAACAAACTCGATGTCTTAAAAACACTAAAAATGTATTCTCTTACAGTTCTGTAGGACAGAAGTCCAAAATCAGGTGTAAACAAGTCTGGTTCCCTCTAGAGGCTCCGGGGGAGAATCTATTCCATGCTTCTCTCCATGCTTTTGGTAGCTTCTGGCAACACTTGGTGTTTCTTGGTTTGAAGATTAGTCGTTCTTATCCCTACCTGCCTCTGCCTTTTAAAATATTTTGTATTTTTATTTTTTTCAGTTATAGTTTGTATGCATTATTATATTAGTTTCAAGTGTACAACACAGTGATTAGACATTTATATAACTTACACAATGATCACCCTGATAAATCCAGTACCTATCTGACACGGGACATAGTTATTACAATAATACTAATTATACTCCCCATGCTATACTCTACAGCCCCATGACTATTCTGTAACTACCAATTTGTACCTCTTAATCCCCTCCCCTTCACCCATTCCTCCACCCGCCCCCCAATCTGATAACCAACAAAATGCTCTCTGTATCTATGAGCTTGTTTCTGTTGTTTATTTGTTTACCCTGTTCTCTAGATTCCACATATGATATTTATCTTTCTCTGTCTCACTTACTCCACTCAGCACAATACCCTCTAGGTCCATCCAGATTGGTGCAGATGGCAAGGTTTCATTGTTTTCTTTTTTTTTTTATGTCAGTGTGTGTGTGTGTGTGTGTGTGTGTGTGTGTGTGTGTGACCATCTCTTCTTTATCCATTCATCCATCGATGAACACCCAGAATACCTTCCTATCTTGGTTACTGTAAATAATGCCCAGTGAACATAAGGATTCATTTGTCCCTTCCAAGTAATGTTTTGTATTTCTTCAGATAAATGCCCAGAAATGGGATGACTGGGTCCTTCTTTGTCTCCTGTTATAGCCTTAGTTTTAAAGTCTGTTTTGTCTAGTATAACTATTGCCACCCTAGCTTATCATTTGTCCGTTTGTTTTCATTTTAATGAAACATCTTGTTCCATCCCTTTACTTTCAGTCTGTGTGTGTCTTTCAGTCTGAAGTGAGTCATTTGGGAAGCATATGTGAGGGTCTTGTTTCCTTATCCATTAAAAAATATATTTTGATTTGAGCATTTAATTCATTTACATTTAAAGTAATTATTGCTAGATACGTAGTTATTGCCATTTTATTATTTATATTTTTTATTTTTTTCTCTCCTCCTCCTCCTCCTCCTCCTCTCCTCCTCCTCCTCCTCCTTGGCTCTCTAACATTTCCTGTATCACTGGCTTGGTAATGATGAAATCCTTTAGCTTTTTCTTGTCTGAAAAGCTCTTTACCTTCAATTCTAAATAATAGCCTTTCTGGGTAGAGTAATCTTTGTTGTAGTTCCTTGCTTTTCATCACTTTGAATATTTTCTGCCACTCCCTTTTTGGCTGCAATGTTTCTGTTGAGAAATCGGCTGACTCTTATGGGAGCTCCCTTGTAGGTAACTTACTGCTTTTCTCTTGCTGTTTTTAAGATTTTTCTCTTTGTCTTTAATCTTTGGCATTTTAATTATGATGAGTCTTGGCGTGGGCCTCTTTGGGTTCATTTTGTTTGGGACTCTCTGTACTTCCTGGGGTTATATGTCTATTTCCTTCACTAGGATTAGGGAAGTTTTCAGTCATTATTTTTTGAAATAGGTTTTCAATTCCTTGCCCTCTCTCATCTCCTGGTACCTCTATGATGCAAATGTTAATATGTTTAATGTTGTCCCAGAAGCCCCTAACTATCTTCATTTTGGGGGGGTTGTTTTTTCTTGTTTCTGTTCTGATTGGGTGTTTTCTGTGAACTTATCATCTAAATAACTGATTTAATCCTTTGCTTCATCTAATCTACTGTTAATTACTCTTAAAATATTCTTCATTTCAGTTATTGTATTCTTCATTTCTGACTGTTTCTTTTTATATTTTCTATCTCCACTTTTATGTTTTCTATCTCTTTGTTGAAGTTCTCGCTGAGTTCATCCACTCTTCTCTTAAGTTCATTGAGCATCCTTATAACAAGTGTTTTGAACTCTCTTTCTGGTAGATTGCTTATCACCATTTTGTTTAGTTCTTTTTCTGGAGCTTTGTTCTAGTCTTTCATTTGGGCATGTTTCTTTGTCTTTCCATTTTGGCTGCCTACTTGTATTTGTTTCTGTGTATTAGGTAGGGCTGCTATGCTTCCAGGTCTTAGAAGAGTGGCCTTATACAGTAGGTGTGCTGTGGGTCCCAGTGACACAGTCTTCCCTGGTCACCTGACCTGGGTGCTCCAGATATGTCTCTTGTGTGGGTTGTGTATATCCTCCTGTTGTAGTTGAGCCTTGATTGCTATTTGCTCTTCAATGGGAGGGATTAACCCTCGGGCTGATTGGCTGTGATGACTGGCCATGACTAGTGGAGGAGCTGTTGTGCAGGGGTGACCCTACAGAGCAGGATTCACTGTAGCAGGGTTCTGGTGCCTGCCCTGTCTACCTTTTGGTGTGTTGTCCTCAGATGTGACCCCAGGTGGTGCTTTGGCTCAGACAGAAGCCAGCCCCTGGGCGTGTGAGCTGAGGCCACCTGGGAGGGGCCCTATTGCAGGCCAAGATCAGCTGCAGCCTGTGCCCTACCCGGAGCCACCTAGCATAAGCTGCCAAGCAATCAACAGGAGGCTGCCATCCATGCTGGGCTTGGAAGTGCTTCGAGAGGCCAAGCTGCAAACTAAGGCTGGCCACTGCTAGTACAGGGCTTGGAGCTGCTCAGCAAGAGGTATGGGACGTGCCAAGGCTGCTTGTTTAGGTTTTGTGAACTTTGAGAGATTTTAGAAAAGTCTGCAGTGTGAACCAAGGTAGGCCATTTGAATGGAAAAGTCACTGGACACCACCTGGGTGGGCCTGCATGTTGGGAGCGGCGGGGCCTCAGGGAAGCACCTGGATGAGTGACCTGTGTTAGCTAAGTTGTTGGAGACTCAGATATGGCGGCTGCCTGGGTCTGCACGCCAGGCCAGGTAGGTCTCAACAAAGAGACAATGCCCTCTGCCGGCACTTCTGTCTGGGAAAAAGCTGCACTTCCAGCTCTCATCCTGAAGCCAGACAACCCAGTTCCTCCCCATATGTCCCTGGCACCTTTTGAGCATCCATCTCAGTGCTGGAGCTCAGCAAGTGAGCCCGTCAGCAGTAAGTCTGTGTGCCAGCCCCTTAAGGGGAACATCTGTGACTCCCACAGCCCTCCGTCTCACTCAGCCACAATCTCCACTGGTTTTCAGTCAGAAGTTGTGGAGAACTCTCTCTCCAGCATTGGAACCCCAGGCTGGGAGCCCAGTGTGGGACCAGGACCCCTCGCTCCTCCAGAGGAACCTCCACAGCTGAGATATTTCTCCCAGTTCCCAACTACCACACATGGGTGTGAGACCAACCCATTTCCCATCTTTACGCTTCCTACCAGTCTCAAAGTGGCTTCTTCTTTGTGTCCTTAGCAGTAGGACTTCTGTTTAGCTAGACTTCAGGTGACTCCCAACGATGATGGTTCTGCAGTTTAGCTGTAATTTTGATTGGTTGTGAGAGGAGGCAGGCATAGTGGTTACCTATTCCACCATCTTGAGCAGAAGCTTCTCTATTGTTGATGTTCTCGAATGTGTTCTGTGGCCAGTGAAGGACACTAACCTTGATGAGAAGTTAGGATTTAGCCTTTGTTGCTGTTTTCTTGGCACATTGATATCAGAAACTCCACCTGTTAGTTGGCAGGGAAGTTAACTTTATAATATTAAATGTGTAAGAACATAGAAGTGGCAAATTTCACTATAGCCATGATGCTATTTTTTTAGGTTCTGTGATGAAAGAGAAGTTGATGAGCACTTTTCAACCTGGAATCCTCATATACACTGTTGATCTGTTGTAAAGAACAAAGGGCCCCACAGGAAACAAAGCCCAATGCATTCCCAGCAGCTGCATGGATTTTCTTTTATAATCTAGAGAAAATGGCTTTAAATGAAAGGCAGGACATCTACTTAATAATAACCACAAAGCATGAGTAGCTGGCTGAGGAGGTGTGGTGCTTGGGTGAATGGCAAGAGGATCTCTGGAGGCAGAACCTCTCTGGGCCATGTAATTAAATCATCAGATGTCAGCCATCATGTCTCTATAAGGAGAGAGCTATCTTATTTATGATTTTACTTTCTTATTTATGTTTATATTTCCACCCTTTTCATAAAAATATTAGATGGGGTGTGTCCTGGAAAATATACTACAGTACTATCGTGCTTGAGAAAGTGATTATTATTTTATAATTCCAATTTATTGTCATAAGGGTTGAGATGAAGTCATTTCCTGAGACTGATATAAATTATTACAGAAAAAGTTAGGAGAGAGAGTTAGGGAGTGTATGCTTGGGGATGGAGTTATGTGCATTAAATAATTAATGTTAAAAGAAAGCTCAAGGTATGCATGATTTTTCATTATATAAATAAAATCAATCCAATTTTTGTTGCAGTGATCACACAACTTGGTGAATTGACTAAAAATTTGGGTTGAGTTGAACACTTAAAACAAGTACATTTTATGGCATATAAATTATACTTCAAAAAAGCTGTTAACAATTAATTTATTTTTGTTTGGTATGTATAACCAAGAAAATAGTGGCAAAATGAGAAAACAGGAACAAATAGTTTTAAAAGATACAGCTCAGTTCACACTATGAGTAATATGTAGGGCTGTGGAGGAAGGATCAAAAGTGAGAATTTGATACTAAACCATATGAAAAACATGAACAAGTTTTGAATTTTCAGTTTGCAGATTATTCTGAATGCTTTGACCCAAATAACAGCTGTCAGTCTGTATTCTGTGTCCATTGATGACTCCATTCAGATTCTGAGGTGTTGATAGAATTTTCAGGGGAAGGTGATTCAGGGTGCCTTTGTGGATTTGATATACTAGTTATCATTGAGGTGACCATATACTTTATCATCTAACCCAGGGACAGTATGGAGCTTGAAATGTGGTGCTCTTGGTGATTACAGTGAGACAATAAACAAGCAAATCATATGCAAGGTCCCTGGAGCTCTTATCATGTGTCTGATAACATAACGAATAATATATGAACCCTTGATTGGCTTTATGAGCAGGATTTGAAATCAGACGACCCACGTTCACCTTTCTAAGCTTTGACTTCCTTAGCTCTAAAATGCAGAAACTTATTCCTTCCCTTCCCACTCCTTTTTTTTCCTTTCTTACATTCTTCCTTCAACACATATTTATTGAGCTCCTACTATTTTTTAAGTTCTGTCCTAAGAATTCAAGAGATAAAAAATAAACCATTCCAGCCCTCAAGGAACTCCTAGCTTGATTCTAGAAACAGATACAGCTACTTAATTACAATTCTGGAGCCTGTGACCTCTGGGTTGAGTCAAAGTCAGAGCAGGCTCTGGGTAGGGGCGGGAGCATCTACTTCCTGCAAAATTTTCCAAGGTGAGAAACTCTCTGCAGGGCAGTCTTTGGAGGCCTCTGCTCATCTTCTGCATCACCCTGGGCAAGACTGCTCACTCACAGAGCACCTGGGGGAGGCTAAAGGCAAACACACGATGCTGCCAACTGACTGTGTGTAAGGTGTGCATCGATGCCACTATCCTACACCCAAGCCCCTAGACATCTATCTGAGTCTCCCTTCTCTGGAGGGACCCTTCTCATCTTCACTCTCCTTAGATTTCTGTTCACTCTCAGCTTGATTTTTTTCTAAATAGCCTAGAAATACCTCATCTCTTCCTCCTGAAAGGTGGCCTACGTTGTGGCCATCTGTGTATATACTGCTTGCTTCCTCCTGGCATGGGGTGACACTGTGTGTCTTGCTCCTGGACTGCCCCTCCTGTGAGTAGACAGAGCCTCTCAACATCAAGCTTGTTGCCCTAACAATCCTCCCTTCTCTCCCAGCATCCCTCTCACCTTGATCACTCTTGTCAGCCTACAACAGTGCTGAAATATCTCCACCTTAGAAACATCCTTCCCTTGTTGAATACCAGCCCCCACATTTTTCTCTGCTGCAAACCACAGCAGAGATCTACTTCCTCACCTTCTCTCTTGTTCTGACAAAATTACGTCTTGCCAGACCAATGCCCAGTTTGCTGTTCTAATTTTATTATCTGACCTTTCAGGACATGTGACAGAGACAACTTTCTTCCGTCTGAACCACTTCTTTCACCTGGGATCCTTCTGGATTTTCTGCTTTTTTACTGGCTGCCTTTTCTTGGTTTTCTTTCCTGTCTCCTCATCCTGTGTCTAACTTCTAAACATTGGAGTTCTCAGGCCTCTGCCTTATACCCCTTCTCTATATTTTCCCTCAGATGGCCTCATCTAGTCATGGTTTTAAATAGTATCTATAAGTAAATGAGAGAGCTTTCTCCAGCATTCATTTTTAAATTTATTTTTTAAATAAAAAATAGAAAAAATCAGTCACAAACTCAGTGCCCCAAAATAATCAGTTAATATCTAGGTACATATATTTTTCTTCATAGATATACATGCATGTGTACATATATGTGTATGTATAAATGACAAGAAAATAGAATCACATTATACATATCATTTTACAACTTGCTTTTTAAATTTAAGAATGTTTGTGTGGGTATCCTTTGATGCCAACATACACAGGTCTCCAGTATCATCTTTAATTGCTAGTATTTGACAGTGTGTGTATCTACAATTTATATAATCCAACCCATTCTGAATTGTTAGAACTGTTTCCAAAATTTTGCTGTTACACAGAAAGATTGTGCTGTGAACCCCTGGCAGCTCTGTCACTGGGTCCTTCAGCCCAGGAGGTGTTCCTAGAAGCTGGGAACTGCTCGGTCACA
The DNA here is from genome assembly GCA_030015415.1 of Cynopterus sphinx. NCBI lineage: Eukaryota > Metazoa > Chordata > Mammalia > Chiroptera > Pteropodidae > Cynopterus > Cynopterus sphinx. The sequence goes on along the minus strand of CM057389.1, from coordinate 45,252,842 downwards.
GTGCCCGCATTTTAATACATATTGCCAAACTTAGTGGGGTCCTAGGGTTTGCATATCTCCTTTCTCTGGCTGAGAGCCAGTCCACCAACATCACCTGTCAGTCTCAGGCTGACAAAATGTTCTTGGTGCCCGCCCTGGGCGTGTCCTTTGTTCTCCTCCCCTGAGTGACCTCAAATGGCCCTACGCCTGGCACCTGCTAGCATGTGTCCTGTCAGGCCTGGCAGGGGGCAGCCACAGCCAGGGCCCCACAGATACACAAAACTGCCTGAAGAAAGGCCAGGGTGGGGCTGGGCCAGGGCCTTTGTGTATGCCAGACACCAGATGGGACACAATTAGGGATGTGCATAGTGGGTCAGATGGCAGGCTCTGCATGAACCTGCTGCTGCTGCTGCTACTAATACATTTTGGCGGGAAGAAAAAAATTCTTTTTTAAAAAAGAACTTTTTAAAAAGAGTGCCAGGCCCTTTGGACAAATGTCTTTTTGACTTTGTGTGTGCTTGGGGGTGGAGCTGCAGCTCTGAACTGGGCTCTTTCCTCCTGAGATAAAAGCCTTTTGCTCGTCAGATGTGGGCACCGATGTGGGGAGTTTCCATACCGCCCTTTAGGGAGCAGACAGCAGGGTGACGCTTTGCACTTCGCTGAGCGCAAACTACCCATTGCTAGGAGGACTCTTTGAATGCAAAAGATGTCAGTGAGGGATGGATTTGTGCTGGTTCTAGGGTTTGTGCACATGCACAAAGAAAGGATGTTGGGGAGGATGGAGGGCCACTGGGCACTCTCTGCCCCCGCAGAGCAAATTCCCCAATTTACTGGGCAGAGCAAGACCTGGCAAGTAGGAGATGCAGGTGGCTTCCTCATCTGGTGTTGATTACATAGCATGTGTGTGCATGCACCCACGTGTGCGATGGTGGTAGAAGAGAGGTGGGCAGAACCATACTTTTTCTGTAGCCACGTGTCCCATGGTCTCTGCCACCTGGGGTGGACCTTTCTCTAGATTTGCAACAGAAGCGATTATGGTAAAAATGACTTACCCAGGTCTGGGGCTTGGGCACCATTTAGATGAAATGCATTTAGTGGTAAGTGTCCCATTTAGATCTGAATGGAGCTTTGGAATACCACTGTCCTGGACCAGTAAACATAAAGGGAGACCATGTGGAAGTCCCTCGACCTCCAGGACATCTGCTCCACGGGCTTCCCTCTTCCGGTCTAGGAGCTCTCTCCAGAAGGCTCCTGTTGTAACTACAGCAGGGGCCCCAGGTCTAACACATCAATACACCACACCACTTAAATGGACAGCAGTACACGTAGGTAATGATATTCGGCCCAAACGTACTGCACGGCCATGAGGAGCTGAACGAGGTCTGTAGTGAGTGTGAGAGAGAAGACAGGCAGCCCTGGGTGGGTCCAGCAGAGGGTCACTGTGGGGGTGGCAAAGAGAGAAGGCACATGGCCTGTCCGCTTGGATCCCACCTTCCCTCCTAACCTCATATTGTGATATGCACAGATGTCCATCTGTGTCGGGTAGTGAGTCAGTGGTCTTCTAAAAAGAGTGGAACCTGTGTGTGACTAGACAAACGAAGTCACAGAGAGTCCTTTGCCATTTCAGACATCGTCCCGTGGAATCGGGGCTGCTCAGTACACTGTACGGCCAGAGCGAAGAGTCAGGATCCCACATCCACTTCTTCGTGGCGTGACTTTGGACCATCCCTTTGTCTCCTGACTCTGTTTCATTACTGTTAACCAGGAAAGACTAACACCCACTTTACAGGGGCCAGGTAAAAATGGAGCAAGCACAGTAGAGACTATGATAAGGACGATGACAATGGTATTCTTTTCTATACTCACGGTGGCATCTTCCCTGAGAACAACCTCCCTCTTCCTCTACTGTGATAGGCAGGCTGCCTCTTTTCAGAATACTGGTGTCTTTAGATTTCTTTTTCATTTATTTTTAATTCCCTGACTCTGAGAGGTTCAACATAGTGGCCATTAGCCACATGTGGCTATTCAACACTTGAAATGTGGCTGTTTTGAATTGAGATGTGCTCTGAGTGTAAAGTAAACACCAGATTTCCAGATTTCGAAGAGTTAAGCCAAAGCAGAATGTAAACTACCTCACTAGCAATTTTTATATTGGCGACATGGTGAAATGACATTATTTTGAATACTGGGCTAAATAAAAATATTAAAATCAATTTTTACATTTTATTTTTTTTGCTTTTTAAAATGTGGTTTCTAGAAAGATTAATATTACATTTGGGGACTGCATTATATATAATTGGACGTTGCCGACATAGGTACTAGGAAGGACTACTTTCTTACTGTCCAGGTCTCACCCCCTCCCACCCCTCCTCAGAAGGCTGGCTGGTTGGGTGATAGAATGCTCTCATCTGTCTTTACTGTACTCTTAGGGAGCCCAGTCTTTCTGGCTTTCATGTTTTCTGGCATAAGATTGCTTTGAGGCTGTGAATCTTGCCTTGTTTCTCTAAATCAGGACCCAGAGGAAGCCCCTGCACTCAGGTTGACCAACACTGTTCTGCAAATGAGAGCTCTGTCTCGACACCTTATGTTCTAGCACGTGTAATTAGAGAAGGTCCAAGTCCACAGAAAATCTGCCAGGGGCTTCCAGAGTTTGCTGCCTTATTTAACAAGCCATCTCTTTTCTCTTTTACAAGTTTAAATCAAAACACATGACAGTCAAGACCTGAGGGGATATTTTGATGTGGTGAGAACTGTGGTTGTGACTTGGAGAAGATGTTTGTCTTTCCCTCTCCGAGCAGCAGCAAGCCCTGAACTCTTCGTCAGCAGGGACTGTACCCCCACATACAGTCATTTTCTACAAGGACTGCAGAGGGAGAAGAATGACTGGACTCTTTCTCATCTCCACTGGGAAGCGTGTGTCACTTAGTTCCCATCAAAAAAGTGATTTCACACCAACTTCTTGTATTTTGGTCTCGGCCAAGCAGAATAAGTAGCATTTTCTTAACTTAGAATTCTCTTCTAAACAGTTTAAGTTCCGTTACATTTCTGTTTTTAAGAGTGCAAACAGGCTCTCAGCACATTGGATAGGTGCTGTGGTTGTGTTGGCTGCTTCTGCCGTTAGAGGTGCTGTGACCCTGGCACCCACTGTGAAGGCCCTCAGCCACCAGCCTGCAGCCCAGGATGAGGCTGGGACTGGCCTTTCCTGGGCACACAACAGCCTTGTGGACATGGGTGACAGAGAAACCCCTACTTCTGGCGGTGGGAGGATGCTCGGGACCCCCTCCAGCTTTTACATTTTACATGTTTTAAAAGGCTCTACCCTAGCTTGGCTAACTGCAGTTGAACAAATCATTCAGCCTCTGCCTTAAATAAAGGAATTGGCAAAATGGTTCAACAGTTCCATCCAGTTCCTAAGTTCTATGATGTTAATATGAGAAGGAGAAACAGTGGCCCAGAGGACTCAAGTTCACAGGAAAAGGGACTGAATGTCTCTTCTTGGAACAGCACGTACCAAGAAACAAGTAAGGTGAAAGGAGGTTGTTGTGAGATGGGGTTTCTTATCTGATCATCTTCTTCTTTTTGATGATGAAGCATACAATGACAGTCATCATGACCCCAGACTTTGGTAAGTCGGTGGCTTTAATACTTTCCATCATAATACACCCGTGCTCTGTGGCTATCTTCCTCGGAAGAGGGTTTGTCCTCAGACAAGGCCTCCGTGGGCGCTGGACTCCAGTCCAGCCCCTGTTCACTTCGAGATGATAAACATCTATTGATGGCGTGGTGACAGGCAGGTGGGGGAGTGGGGTGATGGGAGAATGAGACACAAGAGAGTAGCACCTATGTCTTCACCCGGGCATTGTTAAGAGCAATAAGAGAGTCTCATAAATTCTTATTCTTCCCCATTCACTCCCTCACCTGCAAAGAAAGCCTTGTGTATAAAACCTCCAAAGGAAAGCTACGGTTGTATCATTGCTGAACACAAAAATCTTAGGTTACTTCCAGCTGCCTGCATTTGGGCATTTGGGGCCCTCTATGACCATCTGTGTCAAGCCTTCCTTTCCAGCTTGCTCTCTCTCACTCCTCAATCAGATTCTCTCATCTGCTTGGAGAAATCCTTCATCTCCCCCTTCTATGCTTTTCCTGGGCTAGATGCTCTTTCTAAAATGCTCTAATTCCATATCTACCTCTTGAAATCCTAATCATTTAAGGCCCAACTGTTTCTACTGCCTCCTTCATGAGGCCTTCCTGGATTTCCTGAGCCAGGAATGTTCCCTCCCTTATCTGAACATTCACAGTCTTTGGTGTGCTTCTTTTTGCTTTCTACCAGTTGTATTATTTCTATGTGTCTTTCACTATGCCTTTACGTACCTGAAAGTACTTTCTCATGTTACGTACTAAGTAGCTACTCAACAAATGTTTCTTGATCCATAAATAAAATGAAACCAGCACAAAATGCATGCATTGGTGCTGATGTGGCAGCACAGGAAGACAGCTGCAAGGAAAGATGAAAGGAGATCTAAGAGCAAATGGCCTCTGACCACTTCAAAACACAAAGGCTTTATTTTCTACAACTGATATGCTAGTAGCTTGCCAGCCCTGTCTGCCTCCCAAAGAAGGAATCATTTTTTTTTTTGAGCCCCACACACCTGCACCCCTCTCAGATTGAATAAAAGAAGAAGTGGAAATATAAGATGCACTTAAGGAAAAGAAGTGCTAATTTTGAAAGATTATGTTGTGGTTAGGATAATCTCTTAATACAGGGAGTCCGTTTTGATCACTTTCTGTTTATTGTTTCCTTAAAAAAACACACACACCATATTTAAAAGCAAGTTTTAAGGCCATATGGGCTCTGAACCAGCGCTTCTCTGACTTGAATGCACATACACACCATCAGAGGATCTTACTAAAATGCAGATCTGACTCTGTAGGTCTGGGCGGAGGCTATAATTCTGCATTTCTAACAAGCTCTCGGGCGACGCCTGTGCTCTGGTTCTGTGCAGGGATCTACACATCATTTTCAAATTGTGAGCAACAGCTAAGTTTTTCAAATCACCTTCCTCACGTTGAATCCCCATATCTTTTTTGTGCTGTCCTTAGTGCTCATTTAGCAGACTTCATTTTATCATAGCTGTGCGATACATTAGAAGTCATCTCCTCGAAGAAAGAAACCATCTGTTATATCTCTATATTTTTCTTTATAACCCTCATAATGCTAGCACATAGTAGGTCTTCACACGTGTTTGTTAAAAGAATATGTAAGTCAGTTTATAGGCAAAGGAAAACTATAAGGCTATAGTCAGGGCATGGTCTTCTCCCTCAGAGAAAGCAGAGCCCAGGGAAAGAAATCGAGGTGTTCTCTGGAAGCTTCCTTTCCTCAGGAGCTCACGCCAATGCCTGGAAAGATGAGCCATTCTGAATTGACTGGACTGAATGTCCTTTTGGATGCAAAGTGCTGGTCAAACTTTGCAATGTCCCACTAGAAACAACACACCTTGTAGCACGAGGCAGTCAACAAACACAAGGTTTTAGTATTATGAGCCTCTGGGAATTTCTCACTATAATCCTTGCAATTATTCAAATGCTAATTCTAGAACCCGTGAGGTATCTAGGCTCTTAGCTTTTCTTCCTGATTTCTCTCCCTTGTTTTTTTCTTCTTAGTTTGTTTGTTTTGTCACTATCTATTACATCAGACACAGAGGTGCTCATGGGAGACTTCCCTAACAGAGACCTCTTCAGAGCACTCTTCCTGTGAGCCTCATATATCTGCCCGCTGCCAACTAGAATCCAAAACGTCTGTTTGGCATGGCATTCTGCACCCTTAGCTGCCTCCCTTCTGCCCCCTTTCCACTTTTATTCTCATTCTTTCCCAGTGGACACCCTACTCCCCTCAGACTGTTTTCCACTCTCCAAGCCCATTCTTAGGCCTCTGTATTTTTGCTTTTGCTCTTCACTTTGCCTAAAATATAACTCCCCACCTAGCAATCTTGAACTCCTGGGTCTGTCCAATCTCACCTTCTCCTGGGATCCTAACACCCCAGAAGAATTAATCAGTCTTTCTCAGGGGTCCCTCTCTCTTTGCTCCTCTATTGTTTCTGCATTTATCTCATTGCATTATTGATGGAGCTCTGTGTCCCACCTAACCTTCTCCTCTGTGTCCTCAGAACCCAGTGGGCATTCAACCCATGGTTGTTGAAATGAGCTAAGCAGGGAGATACTTTACCTGACAACTATTCATTAGAATCCCTCTTCCTTCCTGTTGACAATCCAGAAGGAATTCACATTGATCCAGCATCAACTATATACCAAGTTAATTGCCTTCCTGTCTTATTTATTCTTTACAACTTCTCTATATGGTAGATGTTATTATCTTCATTTTATACATGAAGACATGGAGGGTCAGGAAAGTTAAATCACATGACCCAGAGCTTTCTGAAGGTTTTGTCTGCAGACCTGGGGCCCATAATTTAGTCATATACTCAAAATTAGGACCATGAAAGCCTAAGTCCCATTAAGCATGTACTAAAAACCTACATTTCCTTAGTAAGGCTATTGGTTGGGTAGGGCATCTGTCAGTGGCGTCCGAGTCACTCATTCTTGAAACAAGACTTCAGACGTTGAATGGAATTCCCCCCTTTCCCTGTCCCTGGTACATTCATATGACTCAAGTGGAAAGCACAGTAAATAGGGAGCTGGCTGACTTAGTAGGTATGACATTGAGGGTTTGGCAATATTTCTTAACCACAAGTAGCCAAATTATTTTCTTTTGAAGAGGGGTTATTGTTGGTCATGCTCAAGAAGCCATCATATGAAAACACTTTCCAAAGGTTTTTCTTTTTCGATTCAATTTAAAGACATAAAGGTGATTTCATGCTTGCTGGTCTAATTGTTCAGATATATCGTAACTCTAGGATTGGTGTAGACACAAACACACTTAGGTTCTGTGTCACCTTGGACAAGTTATTGAACCTCTCTGAGCTTTCATTCCCTCATTCAGAAAATGAGGTGGACCGAGAGCATGTATTTGTGAAAACAGGTGCTGAGCCTCTAGTAGCTGCTCACCAACGTTTGCCAACCCTGAGGTCTCAGCTGGCCTAGTCTTCTGCAGCACTTCTTTTTCATCGTAATCCTGAACAGGTCCTGAAGCACTTGAGGAATTCTAGAAACAGGTTGGATATAAATTATAAGCAAATATTCAACAATGATTCCAAATATTAAAAAAAGAGAGACCTCTTCTCTCTTCAGAAAAACGTGGGCCATAGTGAAATGAAGTGAAAGTGAGATAAAAATGAATAAAACTCTACTTATTCACTGAGGATTTAGAGCCAGCTGGACCACTAGCATCTAGATCCCCCATTTTTGTTTGTTTGTTGTAATGCCCACCCTAACCTGTAACAATCTCTGAGTGAGAGGTCCAGATCTGTCTGAACCCCTCTTGGGCCAGGAGCTTGGGTGGGCATCAAGACAGGATGTAATTTTAATAAGAAACATATTCATCATGGGATTGTTATAAAGATTAAGACTTTGGGGTGACTCAGTTGCTTTTCTTAATCTAGTAAAATTTACTAACAAAAGGTGTTATACTGGAGAGCCGATCTCCCTGCTCTGGTCACAGCTCTTCCTTCAGGAGACCCCAGACTCACATTTGGCACTTGTCATACCCCTTGTTGGTTTGTGCACACAAACGTTTAAGCCTGAAGGTGGTTAACTGACATGTGTTTTGGAAAGAAGCCTGTGGAGATGTTAGGATTAAACTTTAATTGCTGTGCCTACTTACAGCATCAGGGTTTTAAATCATAACATACAATTAAAAGCAAGCAAGCAGACTAACTTTGATAATTCTATTACTTGTATCTGACATTGATTTTGATAATTCAGAAATGATGATAATCTCTACAGGGAATGTGAGATGAATGAATCTGTTTTGTTATGGTGGAGAGCATTTAATCGAGGAAAATTGGTTCGTGTAGAATATGATGTGTATTGTGGGGACCACAGTAGACTTGGCTTGGTGGCTCCTGATGGTGGGGATTTGAGACTTTCTTGTTGGATAAAGTAAGATACCATTTTGGCCGGAGGTTCTCAGGACCATTGATGTTACGTAGTGGACGATGCTTAATTTGCCCAAGAGTGAGCTGGAGTCTGTGCAACTCTTTGACGTGTTTCATAGGAGACAGGGTGACAATAGCCTCGTAAAGCTCCATGAATGGACACAGGTCTCACCTCACTGGACACGAATATCTAGGCTTTTTTGTGGCCTCCAGTGCAGACACTGCCCTAGGCCTTGGTGTCAAATTCCCTGTTCCCTCCCAATCTGCTGGGCACCCCTCTGGATACTGGCCCTTTTTCCACACTGCAGGACTTAGGGCTGGCAGATGACCTGAGGACTTTATTCTACGTGAGAACTATGCCTGGACTCAAGGGGACAGAGGGACGAGTCTCTAAGTTTCAGACCTTCACCAGGGCTCCTTTTTTCTCTAGGTGTGATGAGCAAGGGAAGGAGTAAATTTCATTCTCAGTGTCTCAGTGAGTGACAGCTCTGGATGCTCAAACGCAAGAAGACAAACTAAAACACCCTCTTGTTTATCATCATCATAATACACATTTATTATTATGTAGGCGATAAAGAGAACACTGATGTGAAAGTAATAAAAGTTAAATCATCCATAATCGCACATCCAAAGATAATCTCTATGAATGTTTTGGTGTGTATTCTTTATATATTCTAAACATAAATTCAGGTCACTTCCTGTTTCTACTTTTCACTCCCATATCCAGCAAATACTTACCCAGAGACCCCTAAGGGCTTGGTAGGGGAGACGCAGCGTTCTCACAAATACCCAACCCTGACTTCAAACCTCCCGAAGCAGACGAAACAGCGGCATGATGCTCTCTGCAGGGCTGCCAGGCGTCCTCCCAGGTCATAAACATGCAGTGAGCTAGGGGACACTGGCCTAGGGAGAGGTCATCCATGCTGCAGGTATTAACTCGCCAGGGCTGCCATAACAAAATGCCATAGTCTGGACGGCTTTAACAACAGAAATTTATTTTCTGAGAGTTCTGGAGGCTGGAAGTCTGATATCAAGGTGTCAGCAAGTCTGGTTTCTCCTGAGGCCTTCCCCCTGTCTTCTTCCTGTGTCCTCCCCGGTCCCGTGCTCAGGCATCCCTGGTGTCTCCACTTCTTCTTATAAAGACATCGGTCCTACTGGATTAGGGCCCCCACCTTATGACTTCATTTAGCCTTAATCTCCTTGTGAAAGACTCCCTCTCTAAATGTGGTTGCATTCTGAGGGCCTGGGGGTTGGGGGAACACAATGCAGCCCATAACACAAAATTATTCATCTATCTATTTCTTTATTAATTTTGCCGAACCAAGCCTGTGAATCTGCCCTGAAGCAGACACAGTGAATGTGGAGGTGGACAGTCACACGTGGGAGCCTGACATCACCATCTGAATCTCTCTTCCGTAGCCTCCTACTTGCTCAGCACCCTGACATTCAATGACGAGCCCTGAGCCCTAGGGAGATAGCATTGTCTTCATTTTGAGAAGGTTCTCTGTGGGGGAACAGAGATGGGTTTCCTCAGAGACACCCTCTTGGCTGCCCGATCCACTGGTCCACGTGATTCTTCAGTCCATAGGGCTGTTCACCGATGTCCACCCATGGGCTCTGATTTATAGTGACACAGTGGCATCTCGAAATGTGAATTCTTTAGGACGGTTTTCCTCAGAGTGAAGCCCCTAAGATCTCCACAAGAATTTTTAAATTCTGTGAATTTATTTCAATTGATAATCTTCATTTGGTTTTGATTTTATAGTTGTACTAGAGCAAAAGTATGAGTTTATGCTTGACTTTAAGTAACATTTAAAAAAAATATTTGTCACAGGGGTAATGTGTGAAACTCAAGAATTTCCCCCTTTCCCTTAAAAAGAGGGCTACGTGTCACTGCAGTCTGAGAAACTCTGCTTGAAGGGGCCTCGGTGCAGAATGGAGCGGACACCTGGATGCAGAGGCTAGGGGTGCAGGAAAAAAGTACCACTGCCCGGGCGGCTTACACAGCAGAAATTGATTGTGTTTTTTTTTGGGGGGGGGAAAGCGGGTGAGTTTTCCGTGGCATGTGAGCATAGCCAGGGCGCTGGCCACGTCCTGTGGGAGCAGACGTGTCCTTGGCCACTTGGATTGATTGATCAGAGATCTGAGGTATCAGGGAGTAGATGTAACATGGTGCCTTTTGTGGGAAGGAAGGGGGATGAGATGAAGGGGAGGAAATGGTAGGGAGGGAGGAAAGTCACCCTGTTGGTTGTAATGACTTTAAAACCATTTTTCAGAAGTGCCAGTTACATCCTGGAGGCTGGAAGTCTGAAGTCAAGGTGTTCTTAGGCTTGGTTCTTTCTGAGATCTGTTTCAGGCATCTCTCCTTGGCTTATAGATAGCTGTCTTCCTCCTGTTTCTTCACAACGTCTTTCCTCCAAGCCTGTTTCTGTGTCCAAATTTCCCTTCTTACAAGGATATCGGTCATTTTGGAGTAGGGCCCACCTTAATAACCTTGTTTTAACTTAATTATCTCTATAAAGGCCTTATCCTCTTATACGGTCACACCCTGAGGTACTGGGGATTGGGACTTCAACATGTGACATTTCAGGGAGACACAATTCAGCCCATCACAGTAGGTTGGCTCCACATACCTTGCTCAGAGTTTCTTCTACCAAGAGGCACAGCCAGCTGTGGGGTCACATTTGCTTCTGGGCCACAGGTGCCACAGAGCTGAGTGACTCGATCACTGCTGAGTGCCGCATATCCCAGCTACCCACCCCTCCTCTCAGGAATGACCCCACAATTCCAGGGCAATGGGTAATCTCAGAAATGGAGCCAGAGATGATGGCTGGCTGTGGGGCCACCATCTGGGCATCTCCCACAGCTCCCTCCATGTGGTTGGCGAGGTGGGAGAGTTGGGAGAGCTTTCTTTCTCTCATTTAGAGGACACCATACCAACCCCACTTTCTTAAACATTTTGGTTCCCAGGAAAGAGATGGATTGTCTTGATTTCCTCTGGTAAATGGATTGAGAGTATTTAACTTTCCATTCAATAAATGTTTATTGGGTTCCTACTTTTAAAAAAATTGTCATTTGGTGAACGCCCCCAAACAACCATGTTAGATGAGCTACTACCCTGACCCTATGTATATTCTTACCGCAACTTTGCAGAGCAGCGACAGTTTTCCTTATTTTATGGGTAAGTAATCTGAGGTGAAGGCCGATGTGCCAAGTATAACCCAGACTGTTCTCTCTCTTCCCCTGCCCATCATCCTCTTGAGTTCAGCCTGACCTGGACTGCCATTCCCCAAACCCAGAGGATGCAGACATGCTGCCCAGAAATGCTCCCTGCTTCCACAGTGAAAGAACTCCACCTGACCCACCTTCTTGGCCTCTTTCCTTCAAGTTCTTTCGCGCTGACTGATCTTTGGAATGTCCTCAAGGCCTGTCTCTTTTCTTGGCAAAACTTATACTCATCTTTCAATACCCAGTTCAAATGTCCCTGCCTCCCCAGTCAGATGCTCATGCCTTTTTTTCCCTTAGTGTCCTGTAAATGCCTCAACTGTAACACAGATCTCATAGTTTTCTAATTAACTTGTGTTGGTGTCTTAATCTAGACTGTTGCTCTCCCCAAGGACAAGGGCTGTCTCTATGTTTCTGTATTCCCAGTGCCCAGCATAATTTGCTAAATAACTGGTTTATCTCATCTGAAACCATTCAGCTTTCTGACTCTACGCTTCTTTAAACCCTTCTTCCTCTTTTTCTTTCTGACTGCTGTTTTAAATTCTCACATCTCACTCTTATCTCATTTCTGCTGTCTCATACTTCCTAACTTCCTCTTTCTCTTGCTGGCCCCATCATTCCTACTTAGGCACTGTTAAATTCTGTGTTTCTTTAGGATAATGTTTGCTTTTTTGTCTTCTTACAGAGAAAGCAGGGATTGCATTTCGAAACACAATATTGAATTGTGACATAGGGTGTGTTTCTTAATCCCTGTCACAGATCCAGTTTTTGCAGTAGGGTGGAGGCTCTTGGCATCCTGGGGATTACTTAGGTGGGAATCAGGCCCATGGATTTCATGAACTGCCTTTCCAGGCAGAGTAAGGAGACTAGAAATGTTCCGAGGCTGGAGAAATGCTCTCACATCGAGAAGCGTACCTCTGCCCTGCCCCTCCAGTGCCTGTGAGACAGGAACTTCACGGCCTGCATGCCTCCACACTGTTTGTGCTGTTGCCCTGGACACTGGGATGCAACCACTGTCTTTCCAGATCACCTGCTGAGTAATGGGTTGGCTGAGGGCCTGAGTCGCTCTTCCTGGCTCCTTGGAGCGTCAGGCCACATATCCTCCCTCTGAAAATTCATTGTGGTTCCGGTCAGGAATGCTGAAGGAACTTCTGCCTTTCTCTCTGTCCTGAGAATGGGAGACTAGCCAATGAAACAGTTAGGTCACTGGAAGTGGGGACAACATCTTTGCCCTTTGCGCTGAGCCCAGAGGAGCAGGTAGGCGCAGTCTTCATGGTGCAGAAGCCATGTGGGGACAACACTCTAGGAGTTGGGACATCCCAGGCTGGGACTGCCACCATCAGGCTAGGCATTTTCTCACATGATCCTCTTTCCCACAGCATTTCTCTGTCAGCGCTAACTCGTGCCAGAAAAGCTCCAGCCTTGTGGGGAGAGAACTGACTGAGAGTTCAAAGACCATTGCTTCTTTAGAGTGATTTTCTATGGCAGTCAATAAAGTGTGAGCAGACCTTGCAGGCATTTTTGCTCTGGGAGTGGTGGGCGGGGGCAGGGTGTGACTATCTAGGCGTGCAGAACAGCAGCCCATGACACTGTTCCCTGAGTCACCTTTTCTGCCACCCTCCCAGGTGGAGGTGGGAGGGTATGAGCAGCCTTGGGGATTGCGGATCTACCAGGAAAGACCCCTCTGCTCCCAGGGGGACTCAGATCACCTGGTATTTCCAGACATCTTGGCTTGGGTATAACCAGACTTCTCAAACATTTTTATTTTAGCGCTTCTGAACAGCAAAAGACCACGAAAGTGTGCCCCGAAAGTCTCCAATCTAAACTTTTTTTAAAGGCTCGTGTGTGTGTGTGTTTTCTTTAAAATTAAACTAGATTTTTGAAATAATTTTAAACTTCCAGAGAAATTGAAAATAATAGTTCAAAAATATATTTTCTCCTGAACTATTTAAAAGTCAGTTGCCTATATATTTGTTTTATCCCCCCAAAAGCAAGCTATGTTTTTTAACTTTTTTTTTTTTTTACTTAAACAACCAATGTTAAATGCAAGTTTGAAAACAGTATTTTTTTTATAGTGAGAATTAAAAAATTTTACATTATTTTTTCTTGGCTGTTTTATTTTATTTTTTTTTCTAGTTTTTATTGAGATGCAATTGACATATAACATTCTTAGATTAAGGTGTACAGATAATGGTGTGATATAGATATATATAGATACACACACACAAACACACACACACACACACACACATATAGTAAAATCCTATAATAAGTTTAGTTAACATCCATCATCTCACATAGTTACATTTTTTTTTCTTGTGATGAGAACTTTGAAGATTACTCTCTTACCTAGATTTTTATATTCTATAAAAATACCACCTGGATAATAGTGGAGTAGTCTTCTGAAAAGGGGACTGAGATCAAAGGGGAGGGAAAGAGACTCACATTTTTTTATGACTAGCTTCTGTATTGCTTGATGTTTTTATAATGAGAATATATGCATACACTGCTGGTTTGTTTTAAAAGTAAATGAAAGGGGAAAAGGAATAGTGAAAAAAATTGAAGAGTAAGTTGTTGGCATGATGCCCTCTACATAAAGACATTCACCGCATAACTTAACAGACCTGTTCAATCAGGAAGCTAACATGGCTACAACGACTGCCATCTACCTGCACACCTGTCTCAAGTCTCTCCAGTTGTCCCAGTGGTGTTCTTCATCTCAAAAAAACCCGGTGAGCCCCCCCCGCCCCGGGTCACTGTGACTCTGTCTCCTCACCCTGCATGGTGCCCATCTTGCTTTGGCCAGGCCGACTATTTTAGAGCTGAGTTATTTAAGAAAGAAAAGGAAAGAGGAAGATGTATATACACAGAACATATTATATATATTATACTTAATTTGTTGTGTTTTGGTATAATACCTTCAGTTAGTGCCTCAGGCTTTAACTAAAATATTTGAGGCAAGTTTGCCCCCGCTAGGAAGCTGCCCCTTCAGCATGGGCCAACAGTGTCTTTGTGTGGAGTAAGCCCCTGTGCCAGGGTGCATGACACTTGCCCCTAAGAAGGGCCCTTAGGCCAGGATACACATTGAACATCTGCTTGCAGTGGGCTCCAGAGTCAGGCTGCCTGGGTTCATCTGCAGGCCTGCTACCAGTTGCTGTGTGACCTCAGACAAGCTAATGAACTCTTGAAGCCTCTGTAAATGAAGGGGCCAAAGGAAAAAACTGTCTCATAGCATTGTCTGGGGTATCGAATGAACCTAAGGCACTTTAAGCCAAGAGCCTGGCAATGGCAAATACCCAATAAATGCTCACCCCCATTAATACAGCAGCATTTATCTTAATGTGAAGAGGTACACCACACCCCACCTGGATGGCCCAGGAAGATGTGTGAGTTCAGCCTGTGGCTTCAGGTAGTCCCTGGCACACAGACCTGGGCACCAGGGGGTCTGTTTCTCTAGTTTCAAAGGCTGGGGATGGCTTTTTGCTTTTTCTCTTCTCAGGCCTTAGAAGCAGGGGATAAACAACCAGAGTATTAAGTCTCCTTTCTCCTTCCTACCTATTTCTACTTCCTCTCACCACATCCTGAGGAAGATCAAAGCAGCAGATGGGGGAAAGGAAACAGGATCAGGCTGGGTGGGTTCACAACAGCACCCAACTCCCAGTACAGCCGAGGCAGCGTGCTGATGTCCAGAGCCTGGCCAGAAAGAGCCAAAATAAAAAATAGCTTTGGCTTTGTTCTGATTTCCTTATGCTACAGCAAGAGGACAGGACCCTAAGGCCGAAAATCCCTGTATCCTCTCCCGTGGGGGACAGTGGTTTTTCTAGACAACAGGAAAAAAACTCCATCCTGGCCTCCAGCAGGCTCCTAAACTGGCCACCTGCTCCGTCTACAGGGCAGTGCCTCTTGGGGGGTTTTCATGACAAACTGAGTCTCCTGGATTGTTTGGGGATGTGGGGTTTGTGTGAAAGACTGGGGAGCCTACTTTCCTGATGAAGTCATCGTTTCTTGAATTATTACCTTGCTTTCCTTGGCCTGAGCAAGCAGCAGGAATGCCTTGGAGCCGGTGTTTGTTTGTGAAACAGCGAATCCCTGCCTAGCTACGCCCAGCAGGCCAGCTGGCCTCCAGACTCCAGTCCCTCAATGGTTCTTCAGTCTATAGATCTATGGGTACAGGTGTCTGTTACCTGCTTCAGAACAAAAGGCCCAGCTTCCCTCTTTGGGGCTGGAGCATGTGGCAGGGCCTATGGTCTCCTGGGCCAGCATGCTTTGTAGGTTTCATCTGAGGGCTAATTTTGCTGGTCAGGAATGTGGGCAAGAGGCCAGGGCAGCATTTGGCAGCAAGCAGGCAGCTCCTGCCTGGAAAGAGAGAGCCTTTTGAATTCACAGCAAAGTCCAAGAATGGTCACTGCCCTCCACATCCTGTCTGTGAGCCAGGGACGTTAGATGCAATGACCTGGTCGGCAGCTGGGTGAGGGGCACAGGTAGCCTGGAGCCTCGCCAGCCTGGAGTCCTGTCTGCCAGCCACTGGTGGGCCTGGCCCCGGGGTATCTGGCCGCAGGCTCTGAGAACGATGCTATTTTCGGTCCCTGACTAGCTCTTCAGCCCTCCTTCCTGTCTTGAGCTTTCTGAGTCATTTCTCCCCACTCTCGGCTCTGCTTCTTTCTGAATGAAGTGGATTATCATAACACCATATGTTAGAAAAGCGATTCACAATTTATAAAGCCCTTTTATGTACCAGCTCTCTTTGGATTTTTATCCACCTGAGAGGCCCACAAGCAGGTCATTTAATCCATGTTTCACAGATAAGAGACAATGGAGGATCAAAGAAACTCAAGCAGCTTGACTAATAAGACACACACGACATACGCACACAGGCACACACTCATAGGCGCACACACACACATAGATAGGCATACTGCAAGTCAGCGTGGGCTTGGGTCTGAGAACCAGGCTTCCTGCCTTGAGTCTGATGCTCATCCTCACCATCCTACAAGTCCAGGTGACTGTGGTGTGTGGCACTGGTGAGTGGGACCCCGCAGGACCACATATGGTGGCCATTTCCTTTCTTCTTCATGGAGGATGGTTGCTTCTGGGGGTTTAGCCTCATGGCATTTAAAATGTTAGTAAGGGAGTGATAAGCAGGACCCTAGACAAAGTGAGGAAAGTAGCCTGAATTTGCTTCCCCATTTGGGGCCCATTCTAACCCTTCCCTCAGCATTTTACCCCCTCCTTTCATCTTACTTCCTGGCCCCTAAGAAAGCCTCTTCTCTATTCCCTCATTCACCTACCCTAGGGCATAGATGACTGATAACAGTTTAGATGGTTAACCCGAAGTACCTTAGCCTGCCTTACAATTCTGTGGTCTATGCCGCAACTTATAGGACAGGCACAGCCAAATGTATTGTCTCCAGGAAGAACTTACACATTTTTAAGAACTGGCGTAGCCTGGGCAAACGATTTTGGTCACAGTGCTGAGCATGTAGCTGGAGCCCTTTCCCTTCCAGAGAGCCAGGCACTGCCCACAGCTGCTGACCCGTGGAGAGGTCTGTGAGAGTCCCAGAGAGGGCTGGGCATGGCATCACCAGTCAGCATGGAAGTGCTGTGACATTCTCTCTCTCTCTCTTTCTCTCTCTCTCTCACGCACACCTTACCAGTGCATACCAGGTACATATTAAATCAATTATTTCATTTAATCTTTTCTAGAACATTTGAAGGAAGAGACTACTTTTTCTTCTCAACTAGCAAGAAAACAGTCTCTATGATCAACGCTTCTTGAGCTTTTACAGCCAGTAAGCGTTTTCTGAAAGCTGTGGAAGTTCGCATCACAGGGTAGCCAAGATGTGGGGTCCTTGGAGGTGGACGCCCTGGGCAGGCAGAGGACACCAGAGGTCCAGGAGCAGGATGTGGAAAGGGGGAAAGGAACAGAAAGGAAAGGCGTGCATGCATGTGTGGGAGCACACGCTGTGGGCAGGACTGGTCCTGAGTGAAACAAAGAAACCATTTGCATAGTTTGCTTTGCCTCTTGCCCCGTGTCTGAATGTTGTCACCCAGAGAATGTGATCACACTGGGAGCACTAGATGTGGCACTCTAGAAATAGCTGTGTCTTGTTCATCAGGGATTCATAACTCTTGATGTCGCCCCCATACTCCTGCCTCCCACAATTGCCAGGCTGAGCTCCGTGGAGTCTGATCTGAGCAAAAACTGGTTGGTATCTCCCTGGAGAGCACCTGGGCCCCTGGTGGTCAAAGACTAGGAAACTCAATTTGCTCTCCTGTGGATGGAGCATTGGTCAGCACTTGCCTGGCACTAGGAACCTCTCCCTATTTGGGGCTGGGCAGGATCCAGATACCTGTCCTTTCTGGAGAAGCCCAGCCCCCTCGTAGGCCAACAGGCAAAGGCCTGGCAGCTTGCCCCCAGGGGAAGGGGCCTTGGCCTCATGGCAACCTGTGCTCCAAGCGGCCCAGGGCTTGGCACATGTGAGGTCTCCTGGATTGAGGGTGTGAAAAAGTCAGAGACTCTACTTGGCCTCCACAGCCCCCTACAGGGGCTAGAAACCAGGTTGTCATAGGCCCAGCTGCTCTGTCCATGGACATGTCACATGTCAGGTCCCCTCTGCTGCCACTCCCTGGCAACACACACCTTTTCCCAACCTACAGTCTTCCTCTCAGCAAAGGATATTAATAGGTAAGTCTTGTCCCAGGTCCAAAGTGAACCCCTTCCTAATTTTTTTTTCTAGGCACATGGCCTTGTCTATAGGGTGATCTCTCTCCCCGGGCCCCTTGGCGATGCATTCACCAAATACCTCTCGACAGAGGCTGACATTCTTAGAAGAAATTAAAAACTAAATGCGATTCTAGTCTTTAGGAGAGTCATCTTTTTGTCTGTGTTTTTCCTTGCTTGTCCCTCCATCTCTGCCAATTTAGAGTCAGCATGTCACGTGATTCCTTTTGAAATTCGGCTCTGGCTGCTGCTGCTTTTCCTACCCACTGCCCATCTGCCTTCCCTAAAGGCAACCTAAGTATGGGGTGGGTGGGGAGGATGCCACAGAGAGCGTCCAAGTAAGAACTGAAACATTTGATTGGACTTGGTCCTAACAGAGGCGATTTTATGACCCTAAATGTCCTGGAAACCCTGTTGTCTCCAGGCTCTGGCAGTCCCGGATGGCCCCGGCATCCTTCTGCAAGTGGCTATGACATGAGTCACAGGGTCAGTCTTCAGTGAGGCTGATGATGAGGTGGGCACAGAGGAGAAACACTACCTTGTTCTCCATCTCAGAGGTGAGAGGCCAGCAGGCTGGGGATGGCCACTGGGCCCCCTGGGGTTTGTGGTGTGGACTGAGGGGTCAGCATCAGCAGGGAGAAAGGTGAGCCCAGAGAGGACAGGTCAGGACAGGCCGGGACAGACTGGGCCTCCTCAGAAATGGCCCTGGTATTGATTGCTGAGCCTGTAATATCAAAACCAGATATGGCCTTAGGATGAAAAGAACAAGCTGGGTTCTTTCTCACAATCTTTTTTCATTTAGGTAAAGGAGCAATGAGGTCCAGATGCATTCATTCTCCCCCTTTGTGAAAGTCTTCTCTTTTATTCAATGAGGGAACCTCAGGCACACTCTTGTGGTGGTTTATTAATGTCACAAACAGAGCATACTTTATTTGAATTGGCCACTGAAAATGTTCTATACAAGGCAAACACTTCATTGTGAAATATTTAAATTAAGAATAAATTAGTTCCATCCTACAGAAATCTCCAGCTGCCACGTACAAATAGTTATGTAATTTATAGTTAAATAAGTTAAAATAAATAGTCTTGGGATACTCTGATTGATAGGTCCAGCATGGATCACCTGTTTGCTCCCTAACTTTGTTTCAGTCCCTATTATCTATACCAGGTAAGGGACTATGAGACAGTCCCTTGAAACTAGAACCTTATTGAAAAAGCACTTGAAACCCAAATCTCCAAATTGTACATGCAAGGACTGAGTGCAGAATCTAAAACAATGGTTGAAGAGCAGAAATCAGCAAAGTGAAAGCCCAGAAACCAAGGCTTCTTATCCCCCCATGCCTCTCATAGTTTACCTGGAGACATGGAAACAGACAGCTCAACAAAAAGCAACATGTGGCCACGGAGCAGTGGCATATAAATAGCAGTGAGTCTGAGGCTTATCAGTAATGTGGCCAAATTCTTCTTCATACCAAGACATGGTAATTCCAAACTAGTCTTACATTAAATTTCACCATGAGCATCAGATTTTGTTAAGTGTCTTGGATTAATTTAAGCTTCTGAATTTCTTCAGTTCAACTGAATGCCTGACAGCATATTTCATCAAGTACATCAAATTGCTTATTTGTTCCAATTCGTCAAATTCTTCCCTTCAAAGATTCCCCCCAGAGACATACTCCTACCACTCAAAACCTTTCTCAGGTTTTGCTGTTAGAGCAAGCAAAGCAAGGAGTCTGGTGGAGAAGCTGAGGGCCTGGTGTCTAGTTCCACTGTCTGGTATCCAGTCACACAACCGCTCAAGGCCGTGGCTTCCTCCCCTGTAGACTAGGAGCCATTGTGCTTTCTGTAATAGGGATTTTGTGGAGATAAAGGATAACAAAGGAGAAAACACTTTCAAAAGTTAAAATCATTGTACCAAAGCAAGGTATTATTAATTCCATTAGACTATACCATTCCAGAAAACATTAGCATCCTACATTTAATTTTTAAGCGTGTTTTTTCAATAGAAAAGCTGCACACAAAAGAATAGAGAATTCATGCAATCATGCCAAATGATCATCAAAGCCCATCCTGATGATATTTGAACTACTGGGTAAACATGTAGTGCTTTGTCATTAAGAATTGCACCTTGTCAAGATGAAATAAGAGTAAGCAGAGTAAGAACCATTGTGTTTAGGAGTGTCTCAACACAGTCTTCTTTTTATACACGTTAGCATGACTCACTGCTTCTTTCCTTGGAGGTCTTTGAAACGGGTTGGGAGAATTTGATTTCAGTGTGGTTTTGCTTAAAGAGAGGAATATTAACTTAAGGCCTCCCAAAGTCACTTTCTGACCAGTGGCTTTAGTTTATCTAAGAAGTAACAATTTTCTTTTGCTTTCAAGAGAAGTTCTTTTTCTGTGTCTTAAGCCAGGGCGATTGGTTAGAAAGGGAGGATGATGTGTTTGGACCAGCTACAAGCAGAGGTAAGTGTGGCTCCATTCCAATCCAGTTTTCTCCCCTCACGCAGTGAACTTCGGCCAACACAGGGCACCTGGAGAGGGTCACCTTTAGTCGGCCTCAAAGGCACTGTTGGTAGCTCCCACGTATTCAGACTTCTTCTTGTGCCTTGTCCACATTTTCCGGAGGATGCTGGGGACACCACAGGAAGCACTTCCTGTCAGTGGTAGGGAGGCTTCTGCTCCCTGGGGAAGCGTTGGATACTCTTCAGTCATCTTCTTGAGATGTCTGGATCTAAGGAAAAGCCAGGGGTGTGGAGGGAGGGCAGTCACTTCACCGAGCGAGTGCCCTCATTCTCCTTGTGCTCACATGGCCTGTGACCAGGAGGCAGGGTCACTGTTGGGACCCATGCAGGAATGGCTCCCCCAGGGGATGAGTGAAGAAAGTGGCACTGGACACACTGGTTCATGAATCTCAAGTTCTATTATTGTCCTAAGTTCCACTTACCCATGCCTCCCACCTACCTCTACACAGACAATCTTGTGGGAAAAGGAGATGTCCCCAAGCACTGGGTATTGAAAAGGTATGAGCCCTGGGGTTGACTCCTGCTCCCCTTTACTGCACAACCTCAGGCAAGTGACTCAACCTCAACCAGCCTCAGCTTCCTCATATGCAAAATGGGGATAATTTCATCTAACTCGTGGGGCTTTTGTGAGGAGGAAAATGAGATAGTAAAGCATCTGGCATATTGTAGGCCTCGATTTTTCTCCTCACTTTCTCCCCTTAGGTGAAAGAAAATTTTAATAGTCACGGTCCAGGAACCAATCGAAATGAGAATGTCTGAGCTTAGAGAGAAAGCAGCCATTTAAAATCCTTTGCAAAGCAGCTATGTGGATGGGAAAGGCTGGACCCTGCTGACGCACCGTCAGTTTTTGAGCAATCTGCAACGGCTATTGCTGCTGCTTAGAACAATGTGCTACTAGAACTTCATACAATCCAAAACGATTTTCTTACTTTTCTCTAATTAGGTCCCAATACATTGAGTGACTTGGTTTTTATAACTTTCTAGATGGCTTTTTTTTTTTTTTTAACCTAGAAGGGCTTTGCATTGGTTTGTTCCTCCTTGGACTTCCAGAACTTTCAAGGTGTGCACCACTTGGGTTGGTATTTTAGCCCACGGCCCCTCATGTGTGCACATTCTACATGTTTCCAAGTCTGTGTCTTTCCAGCTTCCCAACTGGATTGTACGTTTCTTGAAAAATGAGGGCAAATGGTTTCTTCACACATTAGCTTATTCAATTCTCACAATACCCCTCATCAGGAATACTACTATTCCCAGGAAAAATAATGATAATAATAAGCGAGGTTGCAGAGGTCTGAACAACTTGATTGGAGTCACTGCAAGGCAATGGTAGTGCCGGGCAAGCAGGCAGAACCACACTTGTCTGCCACCCGAGTGTGGAAGATGGTGGTGAGGCCATAATGGATACGGCGAACTGAATGTAAGACCCCCGCCTCCCCAGGGGGCTACCCACTCCTGCTACCCCAGCTGCCGGCTCTGAATCAGAGGTCACAGCAACACAGGGGTGGCTTGGGTTTGAAGCCTTTGTATCTCATGTACTTCTTTACCTCTGGGCAAGGACCCTGACCTTAATTCAGGAGGCATGTCTGACCCTAGCTGGACTGCGGGAAGCTCTGAATGAGGCCTGTGATTACATTTATCTAATTAACCAAAAATCCTCCAAATGACACTTCTCCAAGTCTAAAGAGTGGAGTTAATGAAGTGGAAACCATCAAAAACACTGCAGCTTAATCGCAGGGGAGCAGTTGAAGCGCTGCAGAGACCCGGGGTTATTGCCCTCGTTAAGAGGCAGTTTCCAGCTGGCATGGATGTTGCATTAGCATCTTGAGAGTCTGTCACCAGGGCCACCTGTTACTCTTCCACAGCAAGACCCTAGCAGGTGGGGAGCCCTGCGGGCAGCCGGGCTGGGGGCACAGCACTTACCCCCTCGTCAGAACAGCTCTGTTCTCTGAGCCTGTGGCCGCAGCCTCCAGGACAGTGGCGGGGGCTTTCACTGAGATCCGGGCCACCGGAGGGATCTGGGTTGAATGGACAGAGAAGATGGTGTGAGGATGTAGCCATGGACCCCACTCTGGCCCTGACTGGGGCCACGTGAAAGGCTGAGGGTGAAACTGAACCACCACCAAGCGAGGGCAATGGCAGTCCTTACATTCTTGTGGGCATCATGTGTCCCGGAGGGCTTGTTAACAACTGCTGAGCCCACCCTGGTACCGTTGGTAGCTCCAATGTGGGCCTGAGAATCTGCATTTTTAATACGTCCCTAGGCGCTCCTAGTCCTGGGACCCACTTCCAGAACCACCGACCTAAAGAAACTTGAGAGAGAGCGACTCGATCTTACCTGAAAACCGTCCCCACAGCCCCATTGCCCATGTCTCCTTTGTTGTCAAATCCCATGGATTCTTGCTTTGGAATACTGCCTACACTACATCCCCTCCATTCCCTCTGCCTCTGCCTTCGGGGCTGGTCACCTGGGGCCTCCTTGATTCCCAGCAGACCCACCGCACCCCCCTGGATGTTCAGGGCCTCCCAAGTGCAGGGCAGATCGAGGCCAACTCTGCAGCCTGCTCTTCCAGGTTCCTCAAGACAGGTAAGCTTTCACCCTACCTGTGCAGCTCCACCCTCCGTAATGCCCCACAGGTGCCAGCAGTAGCCGCCCCTCTCATACCCGTCTTTGCTCCACTTGTCCTTCGCTCTCTGGATCGACCCTCATCTCTGCCTGCCCTTCAAGGCTGCTGAAGCCTTCCCTCAGTTCAGTGGCCCAAGCTGAATTCTCTGTGTCCTCACATTCCCACTGGACTGCGCACCTAAGTGACAAGCTGTCACATCCCATTGATTCTCTTTCTACGGCTCCTTACTTGTTCTACATGCTTGTCCAGTTTCCTAGTCCCCAGAAAGGTAGCATGGTGTGTGGGGGACCTGGGGCTTAGCCCTTTGGTGGCTGTCCTCCACTCTGGTGCAGGAGGTGGTGAGGCCTCAAAAACACGCACCGAAGAGAAAGGTAACTGAGGGCCTGGCCTGGGCTCAGTCAGTGAACAGACGCTGCACTGCGTTCCTCCACCCCAAGGCCCACCGAAGGCTTACGGTCACCAAGTTCCTGGAATTGTTGGGAAATTCCAGGTCATGGACACCATGATTCACCTCCCCCTTCTCTGCCGTGCTGACCAGAGGTGGTGGGCAGAGTTACTGTGCCACCTTGTGGCCTCTTGGGAGCTCTCCCTCCTCATCAGGCTAGCAGCTGGGAGAATATACACCCACCGACCCCTCCTTCTTCCCTGCTGTTCTTACTCAGTCCAATGACCCCCAGTACAATTCAGTGTTGAATCAGACTTAGCATTCCAGCCTCCGAGGAGCTGTGGGACCCCAGCCCCACTGTCTCAGGCCCAGAGGAAAGGGCCAGTCATTTTAGTGCCTCTTTGTCCCCTGTATTATGATTATCCCATCCCAACTTGCTATGGCCTCGCAGCTGCAGCCATCTTTCCGCCAGCGTCACTGTCTGAACCCAGCGCCCGGCCTGAGGGGCAGGTGACCCAAGGCTGTGAGTCCCTTCTTCCCTGTGGCCTCAGTCTTCCTTGGGCTCAGCTGAGGGCAGCTGTTTGGGCTACACAGCCTGACAACCTTCCCTCTGTGCCCAGCCATCCTTGGTTTCCCCTGGGTACTAGGTTGGGACGAGGGCTACTGACAAAACAGTTTGTCCCAATCCCTGCCCTTCGTGTGGTTTTTCTAGGACAGGGGATGACCTAGATGAGCTACTTGGGTTAGATTTCCTGCTCAGACCAGGGGCGAATCGCTTACATCTCTGTCTAATTTGTTCCTTTGGGATGAGGGGCGGGCACAGTCTCCCGGGGCTCTCCCAGTGCTCACATGGCGCTATCCGCAAGACTTGAGGGCTGACCCTGGCAGAGTCCAGGAGCCTGAGCCAACCTTGCCTCCAGCTGTGCCCCTTCCCCCAGGGTGCTAACCAGGGGGTGCACACGTTCACACCCAGAAGGAGATGCAGGAGATGTACTTTTTTCAGGGTGATGCTGAGTGAGACCCCGACACGCGTCACCTGATCCCCCTTCAGGGAGGGACAAGAGGCTGGACTGTGGGGAAGTGGGGGGCAGATGGCTCTCTGCTCCCTCAGGTATGCCTGGGTAGAGCGCCTCCCGCCCAGGGCAGCCCGGTCGCCGTGATGGAGTGAGGAGAAAATGTAAAGGCTGTTAGGGCCCAGCTCAGGACAACCGATGGGCGACACTTGGCCCAGAGGTCCCACTGAGAAGGGCGAGGTCTGCATGGCAGCACCCACACCTGCCACCCTTCTCCTGTCACAGCTGTTGATCCCTAATGCATATCTCATACCCGACACCCCAAATCTCAGAGTGGGCTTTCAGAGAACCCGAGCTGGAGCAGATGCCCCCTGAGGGGCCCGCTCTGAGACGGCTGGCGTTTTGTGTTTTCACGGTGCTTAAGACTCTGACATCTCTTGCCCTCCCTGAAGTTGCCCCTGGAGTGGGGCGTTTCCACCGTGTGCCCACAAGCTGACGGGCTGTGGAAGCAGAGAGCCCTCGGGCCTGCTGTCGTATAATCCTGGGCCTGGAACAAAGGACATCGTCTCTCGTCACGGCACAGACAGGGCACAAAGTTTAAAACACAGCAGATACGGCTTACCAGGCTTACTTTACTTACCAAAGACTTGCCATAGGCTCGATTCCCACACAGATTTGATGATTTGGATTCCGCGATTCCCACTGCCGGGGCAAACGGAGGAGACATCACTCAGCGGGGCTCCGCGTGCTGCCTTCCCCCGGTCCTGTTCCAGTTATCTCATGAGCTAATCAATCACGAGCAAAGAATTCCTAATGACTCGTACCACGCAGAAAACTCAGGCAGTGGGGCCAGGCAGTGGGGCCACCGCCGAGTGGTCACCGGCACCCCCGGCTCTTCCAGAGGGGGCAGAACCGAGGTCTGGTAAGACCACGTGTGTGGAAGCGTGTAGTGCTGTGTCTGCCCTCAGCTCCTCCTTCCTTCCTAAGGCTCCAGATCACAAGAGGTTATGGGGAGTTAAGTCTTTATGGCTCAGATCGATGATTTACCCTGTCGCTCCTGGACACCCCTCTTTGAAGATGAGCAGAGAAGTCCTGCCTGCAGTGGGAAACAGCATCAAAACATGAAAGGCACAGAGCCTCTCAGAGTCCCGAGACACGGGCTGCCTGAGAGGTACGTGAGAACCTCCTTCCTAGGCCTTTACTCCCGAGGCCCGACGGACTTCTGAGTCATTTGTACTCCGAAGCCTGCAGCTTCTGAGAATCCAGGTGTTGAGCTGAGGGAGCTCGCCACAGGTGGGGACAAGTTGGCTTTTCATAGTGTCCTCTCCTGGGGCAGATGTTTTAGGATGAACCCGACCCTATAACCCTACTGTATGTAGAAATAAAACACCGCCCCCCCCCCAACACACCACCACCAGGAGAACATCTCAAAGCCAATAAAATGAAGTTCCAGGACTACCAAGATCAAACCATAATGTACGGTGGTCTGGCATAAGTAATGACAGCAGCTCACACCTTTGAGTATCACTGGGTCAGGCACTGGGCTGAGTGCACAACACATACACAAGTCAGATCGAATCCTCACCACCACCCTAACAGGTAGGTATCATAATAGTCGCCACTTTCTAGATGAGGAAATGGAAGCTTTAGAGCTCCAAAACAATTACGATGAAGCCGGGTAAAGATGATCTGCGAATGGCAAACTGCCCTCTTTGGTCTTGCAAGCTTGCAAGCTGACCCAGTATGGGAAGAGTTTGGCAGATGGGGAGACACAGGGAAGTTGGTCCACAGAGAGAACAGTGTCGGTGAAGGTCCAGGGAAACAGGATATAAGAAACGAATCCCAGAATTACACAGCAGCTCAGGGTTGCTTTGTGCATCCCAAGCCCAGGAGGTGCGTCCCTTTCTAGGCACCTGAAGGCCACCTGCTCCAGGTCTCATGGTGAGAGAGTTTCTCAGCTAGTCCCTGCAAATTCCAAGATTCTTCAGAGACTCTTTCTCCCACGGGGAAAGGCTATAGCATCCAGGAGCCTTCTCCTGTAGCTCAGAAAAGAAACAAGTCCCCAGATCTGAGATCCCTGGAGAAACACATCACATCCTTCCGACCGGAGGATGGAAGGCTTTGATGCCTAAAGCCGGTGCCAAGCCCTTCCTGTGAAGAGTACTCAGAAAACCCTTCCTCTCTCCGCCCCCTCTGGAATCAGAGTTGGGGAGCTGATGGTTGAATCAGTGCCCAGCTCAATCATTGTTTTTTTCTGAAACCTGACTAGCACATCCCCTGCACGAGCTGACTGTCACATGTTGGGCAGATTCTCTCCATTTCATAAATGACTGTTCTCCTCTTTGGAATAAAAGACTGACTTGGGCAGTCCAAGCTTCCACAAGCTTCTTAGAAAGGGAGGCAAGTGGCCCCTAAAACGAGACAGATGAGGAGACACTATTCTCTGGGGGTGGGGAGGGGAGGGACAATTGCTAGAAAATTGGGAGATCTGAGATTTAATCTCAGTTCTGCTGCTAATGAGTAGTGTGACCTTTGGTAGGTCACACGGTTTCCATGGTTTCAGTTTCCTCTCCTGCATATCGGCAGGAGGTGGGTGAAGCAGATCAGGGTTCTCTACCTTCTCTAGGCATTAGAATCGACCTGGGGGGTTTGTTAAAATACAGATTGCTGG
Organism: Cynopterus sphinx; assembly: GCA_030015415.1. Taxonomy (NCBI): domain Eukaryota; kingdom Metazoa; phylum Chordata; class Mammalia; order Chiroptera; family Pteropodidae; genus Cynopterus; species Cynopterus sphinx. The sequence goes on along the minus strand of CM057389.1, from coordinate 45,225,651 downwards.
GCTGCACCCCAGAATTTCTAATTTTGGAACCCAAATTTTGCCTTTCCAGCAAGTTCCCAGGTGATTCTATTGCCCTGGGAATCCCAAGCTGAGACCATGCATTAGATCCTCCCTAAATCTTTGCCAACTGATTTGTTGTCCTCAGACCAAGATCATCATCAGCATCTGGAAGGTTATTCGAAACAAAATCGAGGGCCCTAGTCAGTTTTCCTGAATTAGCGTCTGCATAAAAACAAGACTCTCAGGTGATTCTTTTGCACTTTACAATTTGAGAAACATGGCTCTAAATTCATGTTATGATTTTGTGGCGAAGATAAATACTCTTTTTCTCTTTCTGCACACACATATACCCACCCGCCCGCCCACCCACCTATATATAGACACAGAAAAATTCATCTCCTCTTCATTTGCAAGGCAGATTGTGGTTTTCCTAATGCTTTCACTCTACATACATATGTGTATATGTAATCACTTAACTGGTGAATATGCCTTGATTTATGCATTCTTACACATAGAATCGTAAAAACAGGACCAGGGCATTAGTGATCAAAGGAACCTCAGAGATCCAGCCGAGCATCTGGGAAGGAGAAAAGATGGATGGATGAAGGGACATACTCAGTGGAGTCTTATTTCAGTTCTGGTAACATAAAACATTGTTGACAAAAGCCTTGAGAAAGAAATCCTAGACTTTCTCTTGTGTATTTTTTTTGAGTTAAAATTTGAATAATTTTAAGCTGTGGGAATAACAGAAATAACCAGTAATCAAAGGCCAAATACCATCACAGACTCTAGTGGGCTAGATGAAGAAACCCGTTTAAAAGTTCAGGGTGGAAGCCATTTTTAAAAATAGTGTGGAAGGTAAGACTATACCATTTCCAGCTTCGGAAACAAATTTGTCACCAAATCCTTTTTTATAGCTTGTTGAAATAGCCCAAGTCATTCAAATTTAAGATGGCAGTTTATGAAGAACCTTCATGAGTCATGGCCACACCGGTTTTCTCTGCCCTAGAGCTTAACGATTTTTCATCAACTCCTGAATCCAGCAGGGCTTCCTACGGAGCAAGGATGGTAGACGAAAGCATCTTTGCTCATTACACACACCCAGAAGTGAGTATGCTATAGGTAGAAGATGTTATGTGCAACTGCTGTAGATTAGGCCCAAGAGTAGGTGCATTCGGAGCAGGCAGGGTGGGTGCTGGGGAAAAGCGTAGACCCCACACCACAGGTGCTCTGCTCACCCGGCGTGCCCAAGGTTGCCAGGGAGGACTGTGATGTGGTCAGACAAAACACAAGCCCACACTCAGACACTGCAGCTGATGCTATAGGTATGTCAATGTCCCCCAGGGAGGTACAGGAAATGCGGGCCGGCGGGTGCATACCCGGTCTGGCGGGGTTCTTGGCAGCGTGGGGTCCTTGCTGCCACGAGCTCTGGAGCCTGCTTGACCTGCGGCCCTCACTGGCGCGGCGGTCACTGCGGTGTGGCAGCAGCTCCAGGGGCCGGGGCGAGTAGAGGTCCGACTCGATCACCACCTGCCAGGAGGAGGAAGGACAGTCAGCTTGTTCCCCTCCCTGGAGCTGGGGATCCCCCGTCCAGGCCAGGACTGTAGCTTTGCTGAAAAGAACATTGTGGAGCCATCCATGCTCCAGTGAGTGCTAGGGGCAGAGACAAAACTTGGATACGGCCAGAAACAGTTAACTGTTTTATTGAATTTCAGATTGTCCAGTGGTGCCATGGTGCAGGAAAATGACGGTTCCTCACCAGCAATCCCTTCAGAGTCTGCATCCTGGGCCATCAAACCCCAAACGGGGGCTAGTCACCTGCACCCTGGCCTGATATGGTTTGACAACAGGACAGACTATTTGAAATGAGGGTGGTCCTAGAAATTCAGGTCTTAGGGGCTTTGCAGCTGAGTGGACACCCTTGTTCATACAGAGGAAAGCTTTTTGAGGGGGTGAGCAGAGGGAAGAGCTAGGGAGAGGACCGGGGCTGAACTCATTCCCGGATTTTTTTTAAAAAAGAAGCTTCTGGCAGGACTCTAGAATGCTCCCATTTTCTCCAGCTTGCAGAATGCCTGTGTCAGGCAGAGCTGAGAGATGAGCATCCCTGTGTGGCTCGGTAAGGGGCAGTCCTGGTGAACGAGCACTGAGCTCAATGCTAAGGTGTTTTCAGGAAGGATCACCTGCAGAGCAGGTAGTTTAGGAAGGCTGGGAAGGGGGAATACCCCTTTGTCAGGGTCCACCAAAATGGGCCTTAAAAATTATAAATACAAATTATAATTGAAAAAATACAAAACTTGAGACAAATAGTACTGTATTTTATCTTAATACTGAAAGCGATGAAGTGAATCTTAGCAGTTTTGGGCTCATATCCTACATATTTTTATACTTATCCAGGACACTGGGTCATTCATTCTGAATTTCTTCACACCTCGGAAGTTGGTTGGAACCTCCAACATTACACAGCGGCTCTGAGGTTTGCATTTATGCATTTGCTTGGTTGCTTGTTCCATCCTTCCGTGGACAATCTGTGAGGGGGCGTTCTGTGCCAGGCTCCTGGCACAGGATGCCCCTGTGAGTGAGGTGGACCCACCTCAGCCCTATAGATTCCCTTCAGCTGTCTGCATGTAACAACTGTATTACTTTGGAGAAGGTGAAGCAAAATCTCTGGATTTTGAAATATCACAATAAGGTGAATCTTTAATTGAGTAGAGAAAAATGGGATTTTAATTAATATTGTTGGAATAAATGTCAGGCTTCTGGGGCAAATGGATTGTCTATACTTCTCATACCAACATGAATACCAAAAAAAAAAATCCCTCAAAACCCAAACACTAAAATATGGCTCAATATAACACTTGTTACTTATAATGGGAAATTATCCCTAGGAATATAAAACTGGGGGGGGGGAAGGTAGATAAGAATAAAGGGGGTCAAATATAAAGTGACAGAAGGAAATTTAACTTTTGGCAGTGAACACACAATGCAATATACATATGACATATTATTGAATTGTACCCTTGAAACCTATATAACTTTAATAACCAATGTCACCCCAATACATTTAATAAAAATAATAAATAATAAAATATAAAAATGAAGAGGAACAAATAGGAAAGCAGGGCAAAAATTATAATCTGGCAAGTAGGCAATAAACATAAAAAGATGCTGAATAATATTCATAATTAAACAAATGTAAATTAAAACAATAACCTTCTTTTCCCCCTCCTATCAGATTGTCAGTGAAGGTAACTCATTTGGGTCCAGGCAGCCCTGAGTTTGACCCTGGCTTTGACACTTTGCGGTCATGTAGAAAGGGGATGTCCTCGTCTGCCTCGTTGCGTCAGGGCAGGGTAAGTACTTGTCATTAGCAGAGATTTGAGAAGCACGGTTTGCTCTTTTCTTCATGCTGCGTATTGATCTATAGCATCTGAGAGTAGTTCATGTCTCCCAAGAGGAACATAAAGGGAGCTGTCACTCTCTGCCTCAGTTTACAACCAGTGGGACTTTGCTTAGAAAATTCACATATCCCAACTTTCGTCTTATCTGAGATAGGAAATTAACTCTTCCCATAACCATTTTAGGGCCCACATTTATTCATTCTGTACCTTTGAGGAAAGCTGATAATTCGGGAGCATTTAGGACAAGTCTCCCTTCACCTTTGGGCTCTGCAGAAGGTGGTGTTTCAGCTCAGGCATGGGGCTGCACCCTCCACTCCATGCCAGCTCACTGTGGGGCTGGGAGGCACTGCAGTGAGCGGTCCACACTCAACACTCTGCACACACCTCCACTCCGCTCTCCTCCTTTCCTTTATTATCTATCTATCTATTATCTATCTATCTATCTATCTATCTATCATCTATTTTTAGGCGACACAACCCTTGGTTGACCTCACAGATTGCAAGAACCTTGTCAGTTTACAATCCCTTATTTTTTAATTTTTTACTCCTACAGCACCTGGTCTTCCTAGGTGGTCTCCCATCCAAGTACTAACCAGATCGTCCTTGGTTAGCTTCCGAGATCAGATGGGATCGGGCGTGTTCAAGGTGGCATGGCCGTAGCCTTCCCTTTCCTTGAGCACTGCGCGCTCCATGGTGTCACCTGGAGCACTGAGATGTCCCGGGTTAATGGTAGTCTGAAGCTGCATTGCCCTGGCACATACACTGTTTGACCTCTGGGCCCTCCCCCTGAACGTGATTGTCCAGGTTGAGCAGGAAAGACCCAAGCTTCATTATGTGACACTTGTAGGGCTTTTTGCTGTTGACTCCTGCCATGGGTATTTCTGATTTTATTTTTATTCTCCCAGCATTCTTCTGGAGGAGGAGTGAGGACTGGCATGTTTTCAGATCCACTTTGTAGAAGGAGAAAGTACAGCAGGATGTGAAAGCCTGAGGAATCAATCCATGGGGAAACCCGGCATTTCCCCATCTGAAAGGGAAGCAAATGTTTCCTTTCAGGAACAAGAAATGCTACCTCTGCACCACGCTCTGTGCACTGCGGGCTGGGCACAAGGAGTGGGGAGAGAGAGGGTGAAGAATCAGTAGCTAGCTGCTCAGCCTTTCGCTGAATGCAGGAGGTTTCCTGGGGGTGGAGATGAGGCTGGACCCCTCCCAGGTTATGACTTAGGGCCAAGTGCCTCTTCAGGGTTTCTTCTTCAATCCCCCAAAAGGATACTAATAGCAAGAAAGGAAAGAGCTCAGCAGATTTCCCTTTTGTAGCTGGCCTTGTAATGGGTTCTCATTTCCTACACTAGTGGAAGTTCCGAAAGGGCTCCCGGCCGATGGGTCCAGTCCAAGCCTGGAGACAGACAGCTGAGTGGTTGGTGACAGCCTGGTTTATCTTCTGGTCTGTAGGACACGGTCTGGGCTTGCAGCTGCTGCTGGTCTTAGAGCTAACTTGTCTGAGAGCAGGCTCTTTAGCATCTTGAGTACACGAGTAAGAGGGGGAACCGGCAGCCGGGGTGGGGTCTATTAACAGGGAGTTAGAAAGACAGGTGAGACTTAGGTGATGGAGAATCATTATCATTTGGGGCTGATGGTATCTATAGCAATGATCTAGCCCAACTTCCTAATTTTACACATAAGGAAACTGAGGCCAAGAGCATCTGTGTGTCTTCAAGGTCACAGAGCTATATATAATGGGCAGTGCCAGGATGAGAACTGTGTCACACCTACAGAAGTGCCTACACGCAGGTCAGAATTTCAAGTGGAATTGATTGCTCAGTGCGTTTTGAAAAATCAGAAGATCACCAGACAAATCCCTTCTTTGCAAGGTTGAAATCTGAGGAGACTGTGACATTTGCAATCTAATTTCTCCGTCTTTCCTAATGGCGCCCCCACCGCTTCTTCCGAAGGGGCTATCAATCACAGTGGCAGGGGCTCTGTTGTATGGCAGTCCTAATTGGTCCTAACTGGGCAATGTGTAAATTCATTCCTTTGAGCTAGTCTTATAATGTTGGTGGCATCAGGTTGATCAGGGTGTCAATAAAATTGACTATGACTCCAAGGAGGGAAAAATGAGTCTAGAGAAGGAATAGTATGTGGCTCGGCCCTGGGGTTCAGGAAAAAAAAAAGGGGGGGGGACTTAAACGGAGTCCAGAGAGAGAGGAAATTAACCAACACTAGGGATGGTTCAGAGAGGAGAGAAATATCTGTAAAGGAAGGGACCTGACATCCACATGGTAGCCCAGGGAGTGAGAATAGCACAAATGAGAATCTCAGGACAAAGAAAGTCAGAAACATTGGTGCATTAGAGCAGTTGTGAATTATGACATGAATCATTTTCTCAGGAACCGAAAGGGAAGCCAAGAGCCAGCTGGATGGGAAACAAGAATTCAAAGCCAATCCTTTCTTCTTTGGGAGTCCCTTTCCTCACCTTAGGTGGACAAGGTGACCCTCCCTGTCTTCTCTAATTTGAATGTTCTATATGGCGAAGGCTGTTTTACAAGCAAAGGATGAGTCAGGCAGTGAGGAGAAATCAGGAATTCAGAGGAGAGCTCAAAGGCCAGAGGGCATTATGAAGCCACCTCACCTGGAGGAAGATTGTATATTTGAAGACAAGACCCTGACTTTTTTTTTTTCCTAATCAAAAGCCATTTTTATATGTACTTATGTACTTAAGCCATTTTTTTCCCTCTGAGTAAAAATATTTTAGAGGAAAATTTAAACCACACACATAATAGTCTTTCTCAAATATTTCTCCCCCTGGGAATCCTGAGAGCATAGTTCTACCTACAGTGCTCGGCTGATTTTCGGCGGATATTCTATGAGGCTGCGCCCATGTTTTGGTTGCTATGTGTATCTCATGTTCATGTGGCTTCGTCTCCAACATTGAGAGTTATCTCTTCTGTTTAGGTTCTAAGTACTTTGAGAACTTTCTTCCCTAGAACCCAATTTAATTACTAGAAAGCAGAGCGATTTAGTTTCCATTTTAAAAGTTATCGTAAGCACAGTTTGGTATTGATAGAAGGGGCGATCCAGACAGGAACATTGTTTAAGGTTAGAAACTCAAGACAAGAACTTGCTTGAGAACAAAATATTCCTAATTCCCAAGGGATCGTCCTTGAGCCATGAATGATTTATGGCTCCTTCAAACCTTGAGTAATGCCAAACTCAAGCCCTGTCCAAAGGTTTGTTGTGACACTTAAGCTCTAAACTACCTACAAACAGCTGCTTCTCTTTCCCTTTTTGACAACACCCACTGCTCCTTAAAAAGTCAGAAGCATTTTTCGTTTACACTGTGGGCTTACATTTTCAGAGACCACAAGAAAGATAAGAACCTTTTGCTTTACACCAAAGAAATTTTCTATCCATTTAAAACCCTTTTCTTTCTTAATATATAAAATATCCTCAAAAGTTACTTTAAAAAGACAAACAACTGGCAGAAATAATGGTTAAAAGATGAGAGAGGAAGCCGTAGTGAAAAAAAGAAAAGTCTGAAAAGATGAAGAATGGTAGTAATAAAGAAATGGAAATGAAACAATAAGACATTTTCATCTATTAGACTGTCAAAAACTAACAACCTTGGTACCAAACAGTATTGGCTCAGGTGTTCTGGTATAAAGGTACTTTTAAAACACAATTGGTAAGAATTTGGCAATTGTTCTATAATTTTTTCAATGTTCATACCCTTTGAACATTTTCCTTTTTTTAAAAATGAGACATAATTGACATATAATATTGTGTAAGTTTAAGGAGTACAACGTATTGATTTGATAATCTAGAATATCCATGCTCATAAATTTATCCTCAAAAACATTTGCGTAAAAGCATAAAAAATATATTTGAGAATATTTCTTGTGGCATTGTTTTAGTAGAAAATGGAAAACCCTATTTATTGATAATTTGGCTAAATAATTAGAAAAACTTCAGATCTGGTTTGAGTAAAAAATATAGGACATTCACACAATGGCATACTTTGCAGCCTTTATAAAGAATGGGGTAGATCTACATATATTAATTGGCACTTAAAGATGTTCAAGAGTTACTGTTCAGTGAAAAAGAAAATTTCAAAATAGCATGTTATCAAGCTATAAAGTGTAATAGTTATGTTAGTATATGAGAAATTTTCACTTAAAAATGCCAGAGCTCATTGAATATTCAGTATGCATCAGGCTCTTGACTAAGCACTTTACATGTATTCAATCATTTGCTCCTCCCAGTGGTTCTTGAGACATGTGCTCTTATTATTTTCATTTTAATGCTAAGGAAGTAGAGTACCAGAATGGTTGGGTAACTTGCCCAAGGTCACACAGCTAGAAATGGACAGAACTGGGACATGAGCCCAGGCAGTTTGACTCTCAGTTTTCACACCTAACCTCTGTGCCCTACAGCTTCTCAGGACTTATTGATACTATATTTTAGATCTTCATAATGTTTCCATTTTTAAAATGGGAACATGTTGCTCTAGTTATTAAAAAAAGTAATAATGTACATAAAAACAACAATGACTAAAACCTCATCTCATCCCAAGGATACTTAAAATTAATTTTTAATGGAGAATAGGTTTTTGAAAATTGAGATGCTTAGAGAATCTCTAAGTGTTCTGTGAAAAATAGAAATAGAAATGCTAGTATAACCAAGAGGAAAAAGGTAACAGTTCAAGTAAACTTTTTATATTAAAGTAGAAAGATGTATTGACAGCTTTTATATAAAGAAACTATGTAAGATGAGAAATTCACAGCATCATTAGGCTCTAAAGACCTATTAACTAATTTTAAGGTAATGCACATGCTTATTAAAGTAGCAAAAGATAACACAAAACATGAAAGCTAGTGTTGATGAGGTTGGAGGTGAATGGAAAAGCATTGTTGGAAGCCTGTCAATTGCTCAGAATTCCTGGACTTGTGTGACAAAACTATAAGTATAAACCATTTTTTAAACCATTTCTCTAAGTTAGCCCAGTGTCTCTTATGCATAAGAAGATTGCAAATATTTGATATTGGATGAATGGATGCAGCTATTCTTATCCTCTTACTTGCTAATTTCTCTTTGAGGCCTATCTACCAAGGAATTAATCCAAAATAATACTATTCTGCACAAATTCATTGCATTGATCTTTAGAATAGAGAAAAAAATGTAACATCCCAAGTGCCAACAATAGGACACCTAAATCAGAATGCTGTACCCACATCATGGACTCTGTTTAAATAAGAAAAAAAAAGTATAAAATGAGATTTATTCTCTGTGTCTGGGGAAAATGGCAGAATGGGAGAGTTAAATTCAGGGCTTTGTACTCTCTGGTTGACATTTGTCAATTATTTTGATTAAGGGCGGAGAATGCAGCAACAACAACATGGGCTATAGGAAAACCTTCCTGGCTATAAGGAGCAGGGGAGAGAAGAAGCCAGACATTGCTTTTTAAATGAAAGGCAATCAAAGAGATTAAAACTGAAGTTTCCTTACATTCTTGGTCAAGAGATGTTGTGAGCTTTTGACTCTTCTTCTGGCTGGACTGGACACTGCAAAGAGAGATAAAGGACTGGTTTTAGAGAACACCTGTGGGGCTGATGTAACCACAGTCACAAAACTGAGAATGTTCAGACCTGGAGTGGGGCAGGGGCACAGAGAAGGAATGGGAAGAGGAGTCGGGGTACAACTGCAATTTTAGATACTATTTGGTTAAGTGCACCAAAGTTCATAGCAGCATTATTTACAATGGCCAAAAGGTGAAAACAGATGTTCCCATCAATGAATAAATGGATAAACAAAACGTGGTTTATACAGTCAATAGAATATTATGGAGCCATAGAAGGAATGGAATTCTGACACGTGCTGCCACATGGATGCACCTTGAAGACATTAAGCTAAGTGAAATAAGCCAGACACAAAGAGACAAATATTGCACGAGCCTATTTATATGAGGTACCTAGAGCAGTCAAATTCGTGGAGACAGAAAGTGAATGGAAGTTACCGAGGGCTGGGGGGAGGAAAGAAATGGGGAATTATGTGATGTCACGGAGTTTCTGTTAGAAGTGATGGAAAAGTTCTGAGAATGGATCGTGGTGATGGTTGCACAACAGTGTGAATGCCCTGAACGCCACAGTGCTGTATACTTAAAAAAGTGGTTAAATGGTACATTTTATATTACGTGTATTTTACCACAAAAATAAAAAGGCTTAAAAAATCAACTAACCATTTAAAAGATGTTACTTGGTTGGAAAAGATGTACATCCACATTGGTGCCAGAATGATTTACTGGGAACTAAAATCCCACCGTGTCACTTCCCTGCCTAGTGCTCACATGACTTCTTGTCACCTATCAGATAAGTGACCAGATGAGCGCTGTGTTGTTATTTTCTGCAGAGTGCCTGCAGCCATGTCACCAGTCACCCAGTGTGCTGGTTAACAGCCACTCCTTTCACTTGGGTGTGAATCCAAACTTGACCATTTGCCAGGTATGTGACTTGGGCCAATTCTTGATCCTCTCTAAGCCTCACTTTCCTCATCTATAATTTAGCACCTACCTCAGAGGGCTGTGGCAAGGATTAAATGAACTACTCTTTATAAAGCCCTTGGCTCAGCACATGGCAAAGAGTAAATTCTGGGAAGTAGTGGTGGTTATTACGATTTTCCTCTTTCTCTGCAAGGTGAGGGCTGGTGGAAGCAATAAGTGATCACTTTTACAGCCTGCAGCATTAGAATTTCTTTCTGGGGTATTCACTTTCCTCTTGCTGTTCCCTGATCGCCCTCCTCACTGTTGTTTATCCCCAAATGAATTATTTTGAATGCTGTGGTACTCTTCACCCCCACTCTAGTGTGCCTCAGGAAATAGTTTCTAGTATTTAACTTCTTGGTAAAACCACAGCTTTTATCTTTTGTATTTACTGTGAATCATTTCTATTAAATCTTTCCCTAAAGGTCTTTCTTTCTCTAGAAAGTAAAAATGCACACTTGTCCTCAGTTACAGACTCGATCTATGTATGCCCTGTACCTTTAAAATACTTAAGAAATACCACAACATTTGCTGTGGCTGTATTTTTGATAGCTAAGCTAAAACAAATAGACAAATATATATAACTAATAGGTTGAACCCAATATGTGTGTGTATTTATGTGTGTATTAGAAAGAGGAATACAATACAATAATAGCAAATGTAGTAATAGCTCTCATTGAGTTTTTTCAGGCAGATGGCTTATTTGCTTTACCTCATTCACTCCTCACAACAACCCTGTGAGGTAGGTGCTCTTCATGAGCTCTATTTTATAGATGAGGATGCAGAGGGTCACAGAGTTGAAGTTAGGACAAGGCCTATACTCCTAACTGCTAGATAACACTGCCCGGGTGGCTGAACTTGTGCTCGGGAAACATTTTGGTCATTGCACATTGAATAAACATGGCTAAACAGTAGCATCTGGAAAAGGTCATATCAGGAAGGACCATAACCATTGTCAGACTCAGTCAAACCAACCTGCATCTCTGCAGTTGGGGAATGTGGGCTGGAAGGAAGAGTTACCAATCTCTCTCATAAGCAGTGAGTAAGGAGAGCTCAAACTGCCTGCTCTCCCTGTGAGCCCCTTGCTCAACGGCTTTGGAGAAGACAGGACAGGGCACAGCGAGAACGAAGAGGTGACCTTCCTCCATTTCTGGTCTCATATAAACTGCAAATATTTTTTTTTCTACAGAACAACTTCCCGAGCAGTGACATGTCCATGAATATCTATGAACGCTTGGTTTAATACCAGGAGGTGGCCATGAATGAAAATGGTAAGGAAGGAACAGAGGCTTACATGTTTATCTTTGACTGGACATACTCATTGCTTTAAATATGGAATGAAAATGGTAATCGCTTTGTAAGCGATGTCCTTAATGATGCTTACTACGTGCCAGGTATTGTTTTAGATGCCTTATATATTTTACCTATACCTCATTTTTTCCTCCATAGTAACCCTGGGAGGTGAATTCTAGTTCTCCCTTTTACGGAAGTAGAAACTCAGGCCCAGAGAGGTTACATAGCCTGCCCAAGGTTACAGGGTGCAAAAGTGGCGGCAGTCTCCTGACCACTGTGCTAAGCACATGGAGTCAAAGGCCCCGTTTTGATTGATTTTATTCAGGTGAGTGTGACAGCAATTTATTAAAAATAATAAATTTTAAATTAAAAAGACCCATTCGGCTTTGATTCTTTTCTCCTTTTAATTTTTTTAAAGGGTAAAAATGACAGAAAACAGACATCTCAACATTTTCATATTTGCTTCCATTTTGTTTCTTTCTCATATAAAATAAAGAATAAACTAGAAGGCAAGTTTAGGTCCCCTTTCTACCCTCTCCTAATTTGACTTCCCTCCCTCCCCAGACTACTAATTTTATCTGTATATTTCCAGCCTATATTTTGATACTTTTCTCTAGATAAATATCTATAAACAATATATAGTACTGCTTATATTTCCAAATTAAATAATTGTTATCATACATATATAATTTTTCATCCTGCTTTTTTTTTTTTTTTCGCTCAACATTATGCTTTGAGATCTATGTCCATCTCGTTCATTCCTGTCAACTGCTGTGGAGTACTCTGTGGTATGATGACACATTTTACTCCTTCTCTTCTTCAGGGACATCTAGGTTCTCTTCAATTTTGCCCTCTAGAATCAATGCCACCATGAGCATCTACATGTAAAACTATTTATTTAGAAGGGGGACTGACAGGTCAGAGGGTCTGCCTTGACTTTCCAGGTACATTTCAGAGTTTCCAGAGAGAATTTCTAGTGCCTGCACGTGGGCAGACTCTTTCTTAATTCTTTTTTCTCTATCTGGCAATAGGTCTAAAGCTTAATTTATGTTCCGCTGGCTGTCTCTTTCTGGCCAGGCTGAGTCTCTCCCTGCCCCCCTGAGCACTGGCCCTGTCAGTGGCTGACACTGGAAGAAGAAAGGAATTGTTTGAACAGGGGGTCAAACACCAGTCCCCTTCATTCAAGTCTGACAATGAGACCAGGGCTAAGCTGGAGTCCCTGGGCTCTCTCAGCAGGACAGGGGCTGCAGGAAGAGAGCAGAGGCGGCAGGGGAGAGGGCGAGCTTTGGGTAGGGGGCAACGGAACTGTCTTGTCACCAGACACCCACAGTCATCTGAGTTTTCACCCAAAGCCCTTCCCACGACTTGACACCATTTGCTTTGAAGCACAAGGACCGAGAAAGTCACACTTTTTGGTGGCACTAGTTCCAGGTTAAGTTTGGGAGGGTGGCCCAGGGCTCTGAGTGGAGGCCATCTGGGTCAGGGCATTATCTGAACATTTCACTGGATTTCGGGCCACCACAGGAAGTATTGCTCCTCACATTTCACAGCACAGTTAGAAAGCAGACTTTTGAGGCAGCTGGTTCTCATTCAAAGCCCACTTGCTCATTGGAGAAGATGAAAGACTCTATCTAGCTGTCCGGGGAATTTTGTTTTCATCTCTGTTTCCTCCAACAATGGCTCGCTGTCACTTTCATTCGGCGTACGGGGTAGCCGTACTGAATTAAGTGAAATGGAATATTAACTGCCTTCATTTCTCCCTTGATGGATTGTTTCAACGACTGATATTTATCTGCATGGCTCCTTTTCAGGAACAACAACAACAACAACAACAATGACAACAAATACCACCAAACACAGAGAAGCTGTCAGAGCTCAGAGAGCTGAGGGAAAACCGTAGTAAAACAGCACGTGATTGTCCTCATCCTCCTTAAGGAAACGGTCAAGGGCGATTTTACTCACCCTTGGAAGGAATCACAGTGGTGAAAACTTCTATATTTTCGTCACTGCAGCTGTAAATCTGATGCATCTTTTCAGCCTTCTATCCCCTAACGTGTCTGGGAACCGGAGGCCTCTCTGTGAACCCCTAGTCGTGAGGTTTCCCAATCCAGAATGGCTCGGAGAATCGTTGTGCAGGTCCACAAAAGGCAGGCTGGTGCTGTGATCTCATCTCATTCCAGAGTCTTCACTGCAACATTTTCTAATCCCATCTGTCTTTTTTTTTTTTTTTTTTTTAAATGAATCCTATTATTGAGAACCTTTGATTGAGCCTGGAGGCTTCAATCCCCTCCCAGCCAGGATGTTTTTCACATTTTTATTTTGCCGTGCCTGCTGCAGTGAATTTGGAAGTCTTTTGTGAAGTGATGAAGTGAAATCGCCCACTCAGTTAGTGCCAAGCTTGGCTGGAGAGTTTCGCTGAAAAGGAAACGTGATTTTTTGGTACCAGCGATTCCCCTTTCCGTTTCAGAAATGAAGCTTTTCTTTTCTTTTTTTTTTTCCTCTAGAAGAACTGAATATTCAGACTTTTCATGTATTAATCTGGCTTCCTTCGAAATTTCTATTTTAAACAAAAGGACTGTTTCTCCACAGCGTTTTCACCTCATGCCAGCACATGACAAGGCTGACATTTCTAGAAAGCCAAGTGTTAGTATCTCCCTGTACAACCCCTCAGATGCTTGCAGGGAGTGGTAACACGCCGTTACAGGAAGGTTATGTTTTAATTATCCTAAATATCCTGATACATATTATCCTATAGAGCCTATGTTTTATCCTATGTGTTCCATATATTATACACAGAAGTAAGGTATGGTTGAAACACATGTGTATTATGTCATATCCACTGCCTGTCATTAGACCATTGCAGTTTTACTTTTTCATATTGATGATGATGATGTGGTAATAGTAATAATGATGTTTGGCCTTTGTTAAATGCTTGGCAAGAGCTAGGAAGCCTGATACATATTCTCATTTAACGTCTACAACTACCCAATGAGACTATTATTTTTGTCATCTCATAGGTGAGAAAACTAAGACATAAAGAGATCGAGTTACTTGCTGAAGATGGAAATACCTAGTTCGTGGCAGACATTGTATTTAATCCCTAACTTGACTCCAAAGCCAATGTACTTAACCACTAAATTATACTTCATTCTTTACCTGCACAGCCATTCTCCCTGCTTCAACCTGGGAGAACCTGAGCCATAATCTCTTTGACTTGAACTTGGCCTCCACTGACATTTCTATAGTAGACAAATGTGGGGCATTTGCTCATCAGGCAGTTGTCACTATTACACCCATGTCTCTGCGAATTGACCCCAGGTACCGAGGATGACTCTAAGAAGCCATGTTTGTTCTACCTTGTGGCCACATTTAATTGAATCAGGGTGCACACTCAGTAAAAATTACTGCCTACTGGAAACAAATTGGTCGTGGACTGGGGCCAGGGGAAGGTGTTAACTCTGGGATGGCTCTCTTGGGCCAGTGGGGCAAAGTTGAGAGGAAGGCAGTGGAAATAAGTGGAACTATTGGTCTGGAAAGGGCCTGAGGCCTGAATGTAAATCAAGGGCGAAGAGTCCTAGCTGGGGGAGGGGGCAGGTGCTCTCACTTCACCCACACTTGGCGGGTCTGTGGTTGTGTGCACACTCTGGTGAGGGCCAGTGGGAGAAAGGGCTGCTTGGGTGTGAGGGTCGTGTTGGGACAGTGAGGGGCGGGTGTGGGGGGATTGAGAAAGACAGTGTAAAGAGGCAGAGACAAGGGAGGAAAGTATTGCCTGGCTTAATGGTTTCCATGTCTTGCCTGTCTTTCTCAGGCCCGGAGTCACTCCTGACTTGTGGTCAATGTGATACCTCAGGCTGCATCTAACAAATTTCCTTTTTGCTTAAGTTTAAGTAGATTTTGGCCATTTTCAGCTAAAAAGTATACTGTTTAAAAGATGTGTCTATACATTTGATACCTCTACATTGCTTTGATTTTTAGATAACATTGTATTTAAAGTAGTAACTAGTGCAATAGAAAGCAAGGCCCAAAATTATATTAACAGACTGAAATTATGTTAACAGAACATAGGCAAAAAGCCCACAAGGTGAGATTTAACAAAACTAAATAAAAACATCTACCTTTACGTTAAAAAAGATTAATTAAGTACAGAATTGGGTGACCTGGTTTAACAGCAATTTATTAAAAAGGAGTCTGGGTTTTGGTTAACCACATGCTTCATAAGAAGCAATATTAAAGGCCAGGGGTGCAATATACAAATGTATCTTGTTTCAAAGACCTGGTAATAAATTGAAATTAAGACCCCTTTGGGGCATCCAGGAGCCAATCAGGATTACCTGGATTTAATCTCAAAGTGTACAAGCTAGATTAGGCTTTTTCTAAAAAGGACCAAATTTAATCAATTAGAATATATTATATTATGTCTAACAAACAAGTCTGAAGCACATAACTAAATGAGCTAATGTAAGGAAGCACCCCCAGAGAAAAACAATTCTTAAGAAATCATTTGTATCTATTTGAAATATATTTTAAAATAATAAAATAATATGTGCTTTTTATAACAAATTCAAAAATTGTAGGTGGGCATACATAAAAGGTGAAAAACACTTCCCCAATTCTAGTCTCACTTCCTAAAAGCAATCATTGTTTACAGATTAGTGAGTATATTTCCAGATTTTTTTCACACACGTAATTTAAAAAAAATATAAATGGAGTTATACTACATGTACACACCCATACACCCATGTATGCACACACTTATTCAAGTGTGAACATATATAGTTCCCGTTCTTCAAATAAATGAGCAGAGTCCACTGAACTGTAAGAATTTATCCACTTCTTTCTTGATAGACATATAGCTTGTTTCAATTTTTTAAAAGTAGAAACAATTGTGCCAAGTACATCCTTACATATGTATCTTTATAGGTCTTTTTATAGGAGTGCAGGTCACAGCATATATCTGTTTAAAATTTTGAGAGATTTTTCCACTTTGCCTTCCAAAAATTCAGCATCAGTCAACATTTTTACCTCAGGACATGAGGGGCTTATTCCCCATACCCTTGGTAATACTTGATATTATTAATCTTTGACTATTTTGCCAATGTGATCCTGCTTGGTTTTTGTGCTGAGTCCAGAGTCTCCATCACATGAGATAGTTAGAGTCCTCCTAGCCTAGGTATCTTACACTCTATGGAAGGTGAGTGGGTGAGTCCTTGTTTTGGAATAAAAACTCTGTGATCTGTATGCAACAGTAAGCATACACCACATCTAGAAGTACTGGTAGCAACCACAGTCCAGGACCAGGCTAAGCCTCAGTGAGGGAGAGTCTGTCCTGGTCTGGGGTCTCCAAGGTTTTGGAAGCCACTGCAGAGAGTTCTATATTGTTGGCACTTGTCTATTTAAAATTTTTGCTTCTACACTTACGTCAAGGGCAGTCAGCTAAGGTCAATGGAAGCCTTTATTTCTATATTGCATGTTCTATATCTCTGTGTTTCTCTCTCCAACCTGAGTGCTCTCTAGTACCCTGCAGAGGTACTAGAAGAAGCCCTCTCCATAGTACTTCCATTTAAGCTGAAACCTGAGCAACGCTTCTTAGACTTTAAACTGCACAGGAATCTCTAGTGGTCTTTTTAATGTGCAGATTCTGATTCCACAGGTCTGGGTTTGGGGCTTGAGGACCGAGTTTCTATGGAGCCCCTGTGAAGCCCTCCTTGCTGGCCCCAGAGAGAGAGCAGAGTTCACGTAAAGGGAGCAGACATTCCCGACCCAGATGCATTCCAATTATGAGGCACTCAGGTCCCTTGCCAGACTATTTAAATATGATTCTCTAGGGCCCAGTCATAGGTACTTAAAAAAGATCTCCGGTCATTATATTATGCATCTGAGGTTTGGATGGAGTGAGGCGGTTCTCAAATTGTCCCCAGACTGCAGCATCATTAATACCTGTTAGATATGTCAGTTTTACTTAATCAGAAACTCTGGGGTAGACCATCAACCTGTGTTTGGCCAAGATTGGTGGGCCTACTACTGTTTTATAGAACAGAGTCTCTAATTTGGGTCAGTCATGACTCCCAGCCCTGGGCTCCCCACCATACCCAGTGCCAGTCTTTGTAGACTTGGGGGCTGCCAGGCTGTGGGCCTCTGAGGAGCCTCTGTGTTTAATCTTTAGTGGCTTATTTTGTGAACTTAAGAGCTACACTTGTGATTTTAGCAGGTGTAACATTCTCCTTTCACTTCCTCTGAGACGGAGAGATGGTTTCAATCTTTAACTTATGCAAAGTGATGTTCATTGTGGGTGAAAGTGGAGTGTGGTGGTTACAAAGTTAAATTTTAATTTAAGAAAAATAACAGAATTTTTCTGATATAACTGGGTCCCAAATATTGCATGGGCATTCTTATACTAAAAATTATTTGTTATTTACTGAAATTCAAATTTAATAGGTGTCCTGTATTTTATGCTAAATCAGGCAAGCCCATTGGAGGGTTTTTTCTGGCCTTGGTGGTGAACTTGCTCCCTTTCCCGTGACCAGTGATACTCCTGTGTTAGAGGCTTGTGGCTAGTGCTTGAGTCGGGGCAGAAGACAGTTTCAGCTGGTCTCATTTGGTTCTTCAATAATCAAGGTAATCAGACACAGTCTTAATAATACTTTTAAAAAATAACATTTAATATACGCCAAGCATTAGGCTATGAGCCTTTTGCTCACCATTTTAATTCTCCCTAGCCTATAAGTAGGCCCAGTTCTAGTATTTTCAGTTTACAGATGAGAAAACTGAGGCCCATACAGCTTAGTGATTCATGTAAGACAGGTTCTCAGCTTTCTGGGGCCTGATAATTTTGGGCTATGGGGACTGTCCTGTGCATTGTAGAATGTTTAGCAACATCCCTGGCCTTTACTCAGGAGCTGAAAGTGGCATTCCCTCAGTTGCCACAACCAAACTTGTCTCCAGACATAACAAATATCCTTGGGGGCAAATTCACCCCTGCTTGGGAACCCATGGTCTAAGGTTTTATAGCTATCAAGATATTGAACCAGGGTCAGAACCCCTGCAGCCTGCCTCAAAGCCTGTGCTCTCAAACTCTACAAAAATTTCATCCAGGGAAAGCTATGGAAGAAAGAGGAATCTATCATGTCATATTTTTTTTTTTTTTGGAAGAAAACCATTTGAAAATGATGTGCAGGGCTTTTTGCATGATCTGTTATTGCAGCTTGATTTCCTCTTTAGGGTGCTGAAAGAGAGCCCCCTGGGGATGGTGCCTGGAATCTCATAGGCATTTAATACAGTTGTTGAATTACAGCATAAATAGGAAGGACCCAGGCATGCTACGAGGTGGGTTCTTCCTGCCCTGTAAAGAGGATGGGCTTTGACATGGACAGTTCTCAGGCTGTCATGCTAACCGAGAAATCCACAACATCCCTCCTCAACCCCCGGCTCTGACAGCTACGCCTTGACGCTGCCAGACCTCTCTACTCCACAGATATCTATTCATTCATTTTTGTTTTATGCTTTTTGAAAATTGAGGTAAAATTCACATAACATAAAATTAACCATTTCAGTGGGAGTTAGTACATTCACGATGTTGTGTTACCATCACTGCTATCACCACTGCCTAGGTGTAAAACATTTTTATCACTTCAAAAGGACATCCTGTCTGTACCCATTAAATTGTCATTCCCCTTCTCCTCCCCCCAGCTTCTAGCAGTCACTCATTTGCATTCTGTCTCTACAGATTTATCTATTCTGAATATTTCATATAATGGAATCATATGATATGCGACATTTGGTGCCTGGCTTCTTTCGTTTAGCATAATATTTTTGAGATGCATCCATATTTCATTCATTAATTTTTTTTCAACAGATATTAACTGGACACAAGCACTGGGGACGATGAGCTTATATTCCACTGAGGGAGACAGCTGATTACCAGATGCTATTCTCTGAATGTTTCTGCCTGCAAAAGTTCATAAGTTTAAATCTTACTGCCTAGTGTGATGGTATAAGGAGGTGGGGGCTTCAGGAGGTGTTTAGGTCATGAGGGACCCTCATGAATGGGGTTATAAAAGAGACCCCATGGAGCTCCTTAGCCCTTGACACCACATGAGGACACAGCCAGAAGGCCCTAGCTGTAAACCAGGCTTTCACCAGATGTGACCATGTTGATGCCCTGATCTTGGCTCTCCCAGCCTCTAGAATGGTGAGAAATCAATTTCTATTGCTTATAGAAAATTTGTGGTAGTTTGTTATTGCAGCCCAGATGGGCTAAGACACCTGGATAAATAAGCAAAATATAAAATATATTGACTGTTGATAAGATTTTTAAAAAGGAGAAAAAATATAGTGAGGAAGAAGGATATGAAGAGCGGAGCGGCCAGGGAGGACCTCATCTAAAAGGTGATCTTGAGTAAAGTCTGAGGGACATGAAGAAGTTAGGCTACAAATAATTAGGGGAAGAAAAACTCAGGCAAGGGAATAGCAAGTGAAAATATCCTGAAACAGGAGTTTGTCTACTTGTTTGCAGAATATTCTAGAGTCACTAGAATAGAGTGAATAAGGGGTGGGGTGTAGGTGGTGAAATCTAAGAGGTAGGGTAACCATATAAATTTTAATCCAAACTAAGCAACTTCTGAGAGTGAAAGCAGTCACTATTCAAATTATGCTGGTAGATCAGGTATAAAGTGGGATTGTCCTAGGCATGCTGAATCATAGCAAGAATTTAGCTTTTAATCTAAGTGGGAAGGGCATCGAGCAGAACTGCTGTGACCTGACTTGAGACCTTCGTTCTGGTTACTCTGTTGAGAGGGACTGGTAAGTATGGAAGCAAGGAGAAGGGTTGAGAGGCCATCGCAATACTCCAGGTGAGAGATGATGGGGAACTAGATCAGGGTGGCGGTGGAAGGGGTGGTGAGAACTGGTCAAATTCTGAATATAATTTAAGGTAAAAAGCAGTAAGATTTTTGACCAACAGGCTGGATGTGCGAGAAAGCGAGGAGTTAAAGACGGCACCAGGAGAAGATTAAAAGAGAAAGAAATTTGGAGGAAAGTTCTGTTTCTGTGCAGGCCAGACTCCCAGGAAGCCATTTCTAAAATGAAATCTGCACATAGGAAGTTTGCTGGCTGGTGCTGGAAGGACCAACACCTGGGGGAGAAGGGGAGGAAGCGGAATCGGGATGAAGTCTGGACTACCTCTGGACTTCCATGTCGTCCCAGCAAGGAACTCAGCCAGTCTCATGCAGGCACTCTGAAGCTGGGCAGCCTTCAGGGTTATCCCGACTGGGGCAGGTGGTTGGTCGGGCCTCGTAATTGATCTCCTACTTGACTGGCACTGGATGGCGGCTACCTTGGGAAGGGGCGTGAACTTGGGCCAGGTGGTGTTCTCAGTGAGCATAACTTTTTTTAAAGAAAAGACAGAATTAGGTAAAAATACTTGTGCTATACAACAGAAGATCCTATTTTTCAGTTTATTCAATTAAAAAACACTTTTCATTATGAATGATTTTAAACATATGCAAAAGCGAAGAATATAGTATAATGAAGTCCTAGGTTCCTCATGGCCAATCTCTTTTCATCTGTACCTCTAACCACTTACCCATCCATTTTATTTTGAAACCAATTCTAGACAGCATATATTTCTTATATTCATATCTTTTCATATATTTCATATATTCTGCAAATATTTGAGCATGTATCTGAAAAAATTTTTTAACTTGTAAAATGATTTTTGGCTTCCCTTGCTACCTCTGGTTTCTTGGTGAGATCAGAATTGCAAAACAGGTCGCTACGTTCAACACTATGGTAAATTCTTAGGTGTTTAAACGGATGGCGAGTTAACGACATGAGCAACCAGAGTTTCCATTAGCCCTTGATTTATTTATGAAGCCACATGTTCAGCTTGTATGACGGATGTCATCAACATCAGGCGTGACAGGTTCATTCATCTGTCTCTGCCCAGTGCTCTGCAGTCATGAATGCACTCAACAGATGGGGAAGTTCATGGCTATGGATGGAATTGTTTATCCTCTCATTGTTCCTGTGTCAGCAATCAAACTAAATCCATTACCCGCCAATAAAAAGATCAGCCTGCTGCCAGCTCAGCCATGGAAAAAGTAGAAGCTATGCTGAGGGGATCTGGAGTTTTAGAGGGGATAAAAAAGTAATAAGAAGCCACATTAAAATTAAGACCCAGGGAGGATTTTGAGTCTCTCATTCTAAAGCTGAAGGTTTTAAGGGATTTAAAAGGGAAGGCCTAGTATGTAAATCTTTTCTTTAACATAAAATATACTCTAAAGACCTTTGATTATAAATATTGCATAGCATTTATTGTGTGCTGATGGCTTTATTATTTCATTTAAAAATTCAAAAGCATTTGAATTGGGCTCTAAAGAAGGAAATGTCAGCTTCATAATGAAAAAGCTGCTAAGATGTTAATGGCATTACTACTGGTAGAAAGATTTTTTTTGTGTGTGTGAATA
The DNA here is from genome assembly GCA_030015415.1 of Cynopterus sphinx. Taxonomy (NCBI): domain Eukaryota; kingdom Metazoa; phylum Chordata; class Mammalia; order Chiroptera; family Pteropodidae; genus Cynopterus; species Cynopterus sphinx. The sequence goes on along the minus strand of CM057389.1, from coordinate 45,203,965 downwards.
AATAGTTGTCTGTTCTTTATAAAGTTGTTCCTCAGTGGCTCAGCTAGGGAGTTCTCTGTGCATTGACGTGTAAGAGGCTCTTAAGTTCTGTGGATCCCCCAGGTTGCCCTTCCAAAATTCTCAATGAGCTAGGGCTTTAATACCACTTATTGGGTATAGCTGAGGATCTGGGGAATACAGGCTTTGCATTTATACTTGTAACGTTTGAGACTTTGGCCAATGAAAAATCAGATTGTCTGAGCAGGAAAAAATCAGCCTAGTTGTTTCATTCTCTCCTTTCCATTATATATCTGCCAATACTATTTATAACTTACTGCTGTTAGATGCAAGCTATTATGCTAGGTGATAAGTATCTAGATTAAGACAAAGTTTTTACTCTCAATTAACAGTTTAGGAAGGGGGATAAGAAAATAAATGATTGCCCACAGAATAAGATGTTTTTACAACACAGAGTGATAATTAGAGGCACGCAAAAATGTTATAAAAATTCAGTGGGTTCCTTGACTTTTCTAGGGAGCAGTGGAGACTCAAATGGAAATAGAAAATATTGCTTTATCTTTCAATTACAAAAATAATCTAACTCCAGTAAATGTTCTAAGTATAAACATCAGAGAGTATTAAGACCTAGCAGTAACATTTTGAAAGGAATCTGTGTTCTGAATAGTAGATCTCAACAATGGGCTTAAAGTAGTCAGTAAACCATGTTGTAAACAGATGTGCTATCATCTGGCCTTTGTTGTTCCATTTACAGATCACAGACAGAGCAGATTTAGCATAATTCTTAAGGGCCTTGGGATTTTTAGAACGGTAAATGAGCACTGGCTTTAATTTAAAGTCACCAGCTGCATTAGCTCCTAACAGGGAGTTGACCTGTCCTCTGAAGGTTTGAAGCCAGGCACTGCTTCTCTCTAGCTGCAAAAGTCCTAGATGGCTGTTTCACCGACACTGAAAATCTGTTGTTTAGTGTAGCTAATTATCTTAACTGAATTATCTTAGCTAGACCTTAAATTGCTGCAGCTTCTACATCAGCACTTGCTGCTTTTTCTTGCACTTTTGTGTTATAGAGATCTTTCCTTAAACTTCATGAACCAACCTTTGTTACCTTCCAATTTTTCTACAGCTTCCTCATTTCTTTCAGCTTTCATAGAATTAAACAGAGTTAGAGCTTTACTCTGGATTAGGCTTTGGCTTAAGGTAATGTTTTGGCTCATTTGATCTTCTATCCAGACCACTAAAACTTTCTCCATATCACCAATAAGGCTGTTTCACTTTCTTATAGCTCATGTGTTCACTGGAGCAGCACTTTTAATTTCCTTCAAGGCCTTTTCCTTTGCATTCACAACTTGTCTAATTTGTTTGATGCAAGAGGCCTAGGTTTTGGCCTATCTCAGCTTTCAACTTGCCCTCCTCACTAAGTGTCGTCATTTTTAGCTTTAGCTTTTTAAAGTGAGAGATATGAAATTCTTTTTCACTTGCACACTTAGTGGCCTAATAACACTTATGGTTATTAATTGGCCTAACTTTAATATTGTTGCATCTCAAAAATAGGGGGGCCCGAGGAGGAGGAGAGAGACAAGGGGTAGGGGGCCATGGCCAGTCAGTGGAGCAATCAGAACATATATAACATGTATCAATTAACTTCACCATCTTATATGGACATGGTTCATGGCCCCCCCAAAACAGTTACAACAGTAACATCAAAGATCACTGATCACAGTTCTTCACCATAACAAATATAATAATGAAAAATTGTTAAGAATTACCAAAATGTGACACAGAAACATGAAGTGAGCAAATGCTGTTGGAAAAATGGCACCAGCAGACTTGCTAATCACAATTGCTACAAACCTTCAATTTGTAAAACAACAACAACAACAACAACAACAAACAACAACAAAAAGCTGTGTCTATGAAGCAGAGTAAAGCAAAGCACAATAAAACGAGGCCTGCCTGCATTATTGTCTGGTTTATCATCGTTGCCAGCTAGAGTAGATACCCTAGTAAACAGGCCACTGTGTGGCATCTGAGCTGATATTTTAAAGGGTCAATATTTGGGTTGAAAGTGCTATTACATTTCATGTTTCTGTAATCACTCCCAAGCCCCTTCAAACCACCCCTGCTGCAGAACCCGTTTTTCTCCTGTCCCCAAATTCATGTTCCCTTCCTCCTTTGGGAAACTACTTTATCAAGGTACTGAGTTTTTGTGCTGAGTTAATAGGGGTGAAATGAGATGTAAAGACTGAAGGAAAACAAGTCTGTCCTTACTCTGGTGGTCACTCCAGCCTGTTGTTACTATTTGGAAATCTCTTAAATTAAAATCTGCTTTTTGTACGTTCTTTTCTCACATACTATGCTTGGTACAAAGTTCACCTTGGTCCACAGTAAGTGTTGCCAAAGCCATCACAGCACCAAGTGAGCACAGCTACAAAGCTCTGCGAGGCTTCTGAGCAGAGGAGCAACTTAGACCTTTGGAAGGCATCTTGGTGGGGTGGTTGTCTGGTGTCCTTCCCTCCCTCCCACAGGCCCAGGTGATTCTAGACTATCCTTAGAGAAAAAATCATTTATATCTTCATGTTGCTCCCTTGGGCCTTTTTTCTTGGCCAACAAAACTGAGGATCAGGAATGTAACAACTGGGTCCATAGACTTAAGGGCCCACAGAAGTTTCTAGAAGGAAAAAACAATAAGTGACCAAGAAAAGTAGATTTAGTTCACTTAAGAGGCAATAATATAACAGTAAAGCGAGTTTCATAATTTCATTTGAAAATTTATTTATGTCAACTGTTAAGATATGCTGACATAAAAGGAAAACCACAGCGGAGTTCTGCAGGTCAGCACAAAAAAACCAGCCAGTCCATCTACGTGAACTTTGTTTCATGGTTGCTCTGCACTAAAACTGATTTTAAAAAGGAGACCGAAGGAGAGGGGAAGTAGCACTTAAAACAATAGTGAGGTGTATCTAATTCAAAAATATGAATCAAAAGCCATAAAAATATCCATACTCTTAATGTAAATATTCAACCAGGAATTCATTAACCTAAGAAATTAATTTAGAATACGAAAAAAGCCACACACACGCTTCTTGATGCTATGTTATTGGTGGGGGTAAAAATGTGGAAGCACTTTTGATGCCCTGTAATAAGAATAAATCATTAAATTCTCATTCAATAAACTATTATGTACCTTTTGAATTAATGGTTATGAACATTATGTGGCAACATAGAAAATACTTAAAATAAAATGTCATGCCTGATGAGCTAAAGATTACATCAGCTAAATGAAAAAGATGGAGAGGAAATGTATCAAATGATAACAGCTGTGTTTGGGTAATGGCATGATGGTAGTTTTTTCTCCTTTTTGCGCATGATTATTTTAATCAGTTTCCAATTTTATAAATTGGAAAACCAATTAAAAGCACCCAAATGAAAAAGCCAATATTGAAAATCACAAAGAATAAGATGGAGTTATTTTCAAGTTAGACGTTAGTTTCATGAGGGATTTCACATGGGACAAAATTGCAAACAGTTATTGTGATTTGTGAGGCATATGCGTTTATTCTGAGAGTTGTTGGGGCGGTTGGAAAGACAGCGGAATAATAGCAGGAGAAAGTAGACCCTCCCACCCCCAGCTGCCAGTATTTCCACCTAGAGCAGCAAGAACTGATTTCTGCTCTAAGTGTGGCTTGTCCAGGGTGACTGCCTCCCACAGGCTATTGTAATGGTGATAGTTGGGCTGTGGCCTGGCCTCCTCAATAGCTCCCAGAGGATCAGGCGTTTAATAGAGGGGCCCAGGCAGCTGTCCCCACTTGGGCTTGCTGGTCATCAGAGACATGGCAGCCTGTGCAACGCTGACCTGGAGGTGAACAGTCCCCTTTCTCATACCCACTCCTGCAGGCGACAGCCCCTGATTAAGGTACAGTTTCCAATCCAAACAACCATTAATCTTTCTCAGGGTTAAAAGGCCAGAAAAGCAATTTTTGCTTTCTCTCTAGTTTGATACTGTACTTGCCTGTATTCTACAAGAGCAGACTGACTTCATTGACCACTGGAGAAAACCCCACAGCCGTGTCTACAGCTACACAAACAATGCCAAGCCCAGCACAGCCCTCCGTGTGTATGGAGAAGGGACAGGAGTGTAAAACGAGTCAACTATTTATTGTGGTACATGACAAAAACTATAGGAACATGACTTACTTGAAACAAGTCAGTATTTTGTATCATGAAATAAATTAGAGATGTGCATGTATTTTAAGTAAAAAGGCCACCATCTATGATAGTTTTATGAAAGTAATATTATATGAACTTTTGGTAACGATTCTTTTCATTTTTTGCCTTAGCAAGTAAATTAGTCCATGTAAGTGGAGCTGTGACTCCTAAGAACTTTTTGATCTTTTAAATGAAATCAAATAGAAAAATAGAATTTCACTTAGAAAAACACATTCAATTGTCTCAGAAACAAAAAAGTGGTTTACAGAAATGGGCCCCCTCTCCTATCTCATATTTTTAATACCTGATAAGTCACCTTTTCCATATTCTCATTCTGTAAGGACCAAAAATGATAAGTATTAAGATAAAAAAAAAAAATAAATTCTTCCTAAATCTGTTTCTCCATGTTGCCCTTTAAATCCTTCCTCTAGAGTCATCATCAGTATGAATAGCAAACACTCCTCCTGGTGAGTCACGTTTGGACATCTGGCTACTGGTAGGAAAAAGCACCGAATATTTAAGAGAGAAAGAGAATGCATTTTATATCTCAAATTATTTTACATTACATTTTCCAAACTCAACATTTCACATTAAGGATGAGGTAATACATAAAATCGAGTCGTAGCATTTTCAAGCTAGAAGAGGCCTTGATTGAATAAAGTTAAGACTCAGACAAACCAACGGACTGGAACCCAGGGCTCTTGGCTCCTGGTCTAATGCTGTTCCAATGATGTCACATCACCTTGCAGAACATCTTTCAAGAGTTCAAGGAATCCCCTGGACTTTTCTTGGGGGAAAGGGTGAGACAGGACACATATATGTTTTAGCTATGCCAAATGTATTTTGAGACATTCATTAAAAATTTTTACTAAAGTTTTCTGAAGGATCTCAGATCGGCAGAGAGTTTAGCTGTTCTCTGCCTCATTCAAACAGCTTCTGTTCACAGAATCCATGATTCTTTTGAAAAGCTGGAGGGAAATGTAGCTAGATATGGTCCATAGGGTAGAGGTGAAATTCTGTTGGTGCTGTCCTGTGCTTGTCTTTTGGGCACTTAGTATAAAGAAGTTAAATGTTCTATAGGAATTACACTATATCCAATGATATAATTTTTAAGTATAAAATTCTACATATATAGTTATCTATAATGTGATATACATGTATTTACATACAAAATTACTGAAAAGATATATACCAAATTTTTAACACTGGTCGTCTTTGATGGTGCAACATGAACAAATATTTAAGACCTTTAATAGAGATAAAGTGGGCTTGGGCAGGTTGAACGGCACAGCAATGGCCTTCTCTTCCATTATTTAAAATCCTGATGTAATTATATATACAGCACTTACTTGATTAAAACTTTAATTCAATTTAAAACATGAATAAATTCACAAGGACGCTGAGATCTAGACTCTGAAGCTTGAGCAGGCAAACCTCAGTGAGGGAACCTTTGGGAAGAAACAAACTGTAGAAGGTAGGGAGGCAGATGGAAGTACTCCTTACACTCTACTTATAAGGTTAAGGTCTGTAAACGATGAAACTGCTTGCTTTGAATTAATTTATTCTGAGCACCCAAAAACATTTTTTCTAAAGAGGGAATTACCATGTAAAATGTGAGTGTTTCTAATTTGAAAAAATATATGCAACCGCATGTTCACTACAGTGTTATTTACAATAGCCAAGATACAGACCCAAGTAGCTAAGAAACAACCTAAGTGCCCATCAATGGATGAATGTGTTGGGAGCCAAAAGGCCTTCATCCTGACCACCCAGCCCCTGGCATAGAACCTGGCCGTTAACAAACCTGTATGCTATCTAAAGAATGCAGGAGCAGATAATGCTCCAGGGAATAGTTAACCACAGAATGTATTAACATACCCGCCGGATAGGGAAGGACCTACTGAATGGCTGTGGACCTGCCCAAGGAGCCCCTCTCCTCCTTGTTCCTCTTTTCACTTCTAACCTTTGTACCCCCTCACCCCTTCAAGGACCAATGAAATTGTAACAAGTATCCCCCTGCCTAGTCAGTCCTGCCTGCCTTTGTTCTTCTGTATAAATATACCTGCTCTAAAATAAAAAATTTGAGGCTTGATCAGAACTTTGTCTTGCCTCCATTTCTTCGTATCTCCTGTCTCTCCCCTCCCCCCATCCTCCACAGGATCCTCTTCGACCCGCGTTGTCCTGCCCCGCCGGCCGGGGCATGAATGGACAAAGATGCCATGTATATATACACAATGGAATACTACTCAGCTATAAAAAAGATGAAATATTGCCATGAAGGACAACATGGATGGATCTTGAGGGTATTATGCTAAGTGAAATAACTCCGACAGAAAAGGACACACACAAACACTCCCCAGCCATGATTTCACTCATGTGAAATATTAAATAAAAAAGAAACAAATGAACAAACAAAACAAAACTTATAGATAATGATTTATGGTTACCAGAGAGGAAACTGGGTAGGGGAGGGTTAAATGAGTAAAGTGAGTCAAAGGTATGCTGATGGATGGAAACTAGATTTTGGGTGGTGAGCACACTATAGTGATATAGATGTCAATTTGTAATGTACACTTGAAATTTATATAACATTACTAAACAGTGTTGCGTCAAAAAAAAAGTGTTTTTCTCAAAAGAACATTTGCCAGAGGATCAATTTCTAACATTTTATCCTTTTGTATTTGTTTTTACTTTTTAAATATTAGTTAGTACTATGTTTATAAAATAAGATTGAATCTGACCTAAAACAGTAAAGTAGCATTTTTCTTTCTTTTCTTTCCCTCCTTTAAAATCAAAAGATATATACTTGTTATAACAGTGAAGATGTCCATAAAAAGTGTAAGTATAAAATATAAAGTGAATATTTTCTCTTTATTTTTATACCCCAAATTACATTTCTCCAGTGATAACTTTTAATATTTAGATGTGCATCCTTCTTTTCTTTGTATATAGAGAGACATATATTTATAGATAATTAAAAACAAAAATCAGACCATACTAAAATATAATTGTTCTGCAACTTACTTTTTCCAACTTAGCAGAATATCACAGACATATTTCCAAAAGTTTACATTCTCACTAATAGCACTATAGCATTTCATATACTGTAATTTATTTACCAACATACTATTAATGAATAGTTTCTTTCAAATTTTTTATTAGAAAAAGTGCTGCCTGAAATATCTTTGCAATATTTCTTTGGCACATTCATGCCAGTAATTCTCTAGGATCTAGACATGGATTACTGGGCATTGGGCATTTGCATTAACAGTTTTGTGTTTCTTAGTCATTTGATGCATGAAGCAGGGGCAGTCTGCGGGGTCTGGGACAGGAACACGAACCAGTGTCTGACACTGTGGGTGTCGGTCCAACTTGTATTAAGGAAGTAGCCTGACTGTGAGCACCACAGACTCTTCAGCAGGATAAATTTATATTACACTCAGATTGGTGACCCATAAGTTACGGGTGGAGATAAAAAGACAAAGCTCTGGCTAGATCAACTTCTGATTTCAGAATTATGATAGCCAGTGGCAATTCTTTCAGTGAAAATGAAAATTAATACAGTTTCATTGACGCTTCGAACAAGGCAGACAGATCCTCTTCTGACTGAGGGCGTGGTGCAAGCTTGGTGACCCTTTCCTGAAACAGTAAACAAAAGGCGTATCAAGCGCTTTGAAAAGACAGTTTGTAAAAGCTACTGGGTTATGTAAACTAACTTGGGCAAGTAAAACAATGACTTGATATAGTTATATCTTTAGAAATCATATTTCTTGTTTGCTTTGTATTAGCTAACCCCCAACTCAGAAGTTTATCAAGTGACACTTTTCTCCCACAAAGTTTTCAAAAGTCCTTGTCCTTGCCTTATGCCCTGGCAATATCCTTCTGCCCAAATGTACAGAACCAAACCAGCCTTGGGAAAAGACACCTATAATGACCAAACCACATCAGTTAGCAACCTCTGCCAGCTCTCCCTGTGCAGAGAGAGAGTACGGCCCCAGCATAGAGTGTGCAGCCAGAGAAAACAGAACCGGATCCTCCTTGACTTCAAAGGCTGTATGTTTTGTAACTTGGACTTTAGGTATATTCAAAAGAACATCAGGACATAACTTTCAGGCTATGAACAACAAATGACTCCTTTTTAAATATTAACTAAGATTTTATTTCCACTCTCCCAAATAAATTCATGCCTTGCTTAATGTTTCCAGTAATTATTGAATCAAGTCAGCAAAGCCAGCCAGCACATCTTTTTGCTATTTATGTTCCCATCAGAGGCTCCTCGATTCCTCTGGGATAGGGAATTAAAAGACATGATTAATTCCTGGGCCTAAATAAAATTAAGAAATGTGCCAGTTTGGGGGGGTTCCATTTTCACTGGTTCCTTGGTCTGTGTTCTTGTGATAAGAACTCTTTGGAGAGCATGTGTGGTATAAGAGACACACTCCATGAGGACAGGGCTGTGCTCACTGCATGCCCAGCACCCACCAGAGTGCTTGACGCAAGTTGCTCAAGAGTTATTTCTTGAACTAATGAAGAGGTTGGGAGAAGGGATATTGGCATCTCAAAATTCACACATGTAAGACAGTACTCTGGTTCTGTCTCTTATTTTTGACATCTCCGAAATGACATCCACTCAGGTAGAACTGACCACTTCTCACCTCTCATTCCAACACAACCCAGTGTATGTCGCCTTCACTCTCCTGTCTTACTTGCAAGGCCTCTTAAAGGTGTTTCCACTTTTCCTTCACTCTCACCCCCTGAGGTCATTTCCCTGATGGCAGCAGAGTGATTCCTTCTCACCCGCAGTATAAATCTGATCACGCCAATTTCCTTGCTTAACGCTCTCTAATAACTTTCCATTGCAATTAGAATGAAACAGCCTCTGATGCCACCTGACCTGGCCCTGGTTCTCATCCCAGCTCTGACTCTTCTCCCATTGATTCATCTCACTTAGACGCAGGTCCCCTTTTGGTCCCATGAAAAGGCTGATGCCCACCCTGTCTCAGACTTGTCCCCTTTACCTGGAATGCTTCCCCCAGATCTTTACTTGGCTGCCTCCACTTCAGTCAGATGCCTGCTCTGAGCATCCTTGCTGGAGTTTGTTCTACACTGTCCTGCATGAAATCACCCAGCTTTTCCTTTATACCACTTATCATTACCTGAAATGATTTCATCTGTATCTTATTTATAGATTTGATTAGATGTTCACTGTCTGTCTCCCTGCAACTAGAATGCAGCTCCATGAGAGGGGGAAAGAACTTTTATTCTCCTCCTCACTATATCCCATACAATGCAGGCCTCTCTAAGTAGTTGTCAGGTAAAGAAAGAATGAAAAGAAGAAAGGATGTAAACAAAAAGTAACTCGAAATTGACCTAAATATAAAGACTTGAAAGCAAGAGATAAACCTTAAAATTCTTAAGGGAAAAATTTTCATGACACTGGATTTGGCCAAAATCACAACCAACAAAAGAAGAAAGAAAAAAAAAAAACAGATAAACTAGACTACAGCAAAATTTAAAACATTTATGCATCAGGGGATATTAAAGAGTGAAAGATAACCAATAGAATAGAAAAAAATTTTGCAAATCAGATACCTGATAAGGAATTAACATCCAGGATACATAAATAACTACTACAACTCAACAACAAAAAACCCCAGATAATCCAATTCAGAAATAGGCAAAGAACTTGAATAGACATTTCTCCAAGGAAGATATATAAATAGCAAATAAGTACATGGAAAATTGCTCAACATCATTAGTCATTAGGGAAATACAAGTCAAAACCGCAATGAATTTCCACTCACACCCATTAGTATGGCTACCAAAAAAAAAAGGGGCGGGGGGGAAGAAAAGAAAACAAGTGTTTAACAAGTGTTAACAAGTGTTGGTGAAAATGTGTGGAGAAACTAGAACCCTCATACACTGGTTGGTGGGAATGTGAAATTATGCAGCTACTATGGAAAACAGTTTGGCAGTTCCTCAGAAAGTTAAACATAGAATTACATGATCCAACAATTCTATTCTTAGGTATATCCAAATAAATTAAAATCAGGGACTAAAATAGATACTTGTAAACAAATGTTCCTAGCAGCACTATTCACAATAGCCAAAAGGAGGAATCAACCCAAGTATTTATCTACAGATAGATGGGTAAACAAAATACAGCATATGTATGCGATGGAATATTAGCTATAAAAAAATAATATAATTCTGAAACTTTGAAGATATGTTAAGTGAAATAGGGAAAGCACAATAGGACAAATATTGTGCAATTCCACTTATATGAAGTACCTAGAGTAGGTAAATTCATAAAGATAAAAAGCAGAAAAGAGCTTACCAGAGGCTGGGGGAAGGGAGGATGGGAAGTCATTTACCATTAGACTATAGGGCAGAGCTTCTATTTGGAATGATTAAAAAGTTCTGGAAATGGATAGTGGTGATGGTTTTACAAGATTGTAAATATACTTAATGGCATTGAATTGTACATTAAAAAACGGTTAAAATAGTAAATTTTAAAATGTTAGGTATATTTTACCACAATTTAAAAAATAAAGAAAAAGGGAAGGATAGATGGGCAGATGGGAGAAGGATGGGGGACGGTACTGAGGAGTATGCATGAAGCCCAGGAAAAACTGTACATACATCCCAGTAGATCTTTTCGAGACTCTAAAGAATTTTGAAAATCCATAGCAAGGCAGAGACTTGTTCGTGGTGACCTGTGTGTATGTTTGTGCCACGATCAAAAACTGAAGTTCAGCCATTTGCTATGGCTAAAGAGGCTGCCCCATCACTCTGTAACGGAGAGAGTCTTATGTGGTAAGCTCAAAACCCTGAAAATGATCCTGTCCAGCTCTGGCGAAGTTGTATAGGGCTCTCAGAAGCACCTCAGGCCTAGCTAAGCTGAATTTCTCTTGCACATGTCCAACCCCAACGACTGGTTAAACAGTTTGTGATATGTCGCCCACACACATCATGTGTGCTTTATAAAAACTAAACTCTCAGAATGAAGATGTGTTCTGCAATGCGCTATTATTTATAGACGTGTAAGACCGAAGGGCAACGGATTAACATGGGCACCGAAATAAATCTAGACTTCTACTTTTAGCACATTCATAAAATAACAACGTTTCGGCTGGCCTGTCTGCCGGGGAGTGGAAGTGCTCATTTGGGCAGACAGCTCTCCTCAGTAATGAAATGTTTTGATTTGAAATGTAAATGTTTCTTTCCAGAGGTTTCAGAAATCCAGCTGGGAAGATTAATTATTCTTGCCTGCCCCCCTCACAGCCTGGCGATGGCGGTTGGACACTTCTGTACACAGGGCTGCTATTTGCTGCGGCCGCTGTGAGCGGTGGTGTTTGGTCATGAATACTGGCCTGGTTGTTCCTTCCAGGGAAAACCAAGCCCCCGCTGCTGAGTATAAAGGGAGCTTTATCGAATGCTGACTACATGAAATAACCTCTTTGCAGGAACCAGTATGTCCCCCTCTCTACCTTAAATCCTGTAGGTACTAATAAGTGAAGATTAGTTTGTAGCATGTGTAAAATTCTGAAGTTGCCATAGCATCACTGTAAAATGTTCACTGCTGCCCAAAACAAACAAGAAAACCCCACAGTAGTTCTTCATTTGCAAGATTATTTCTAAGAGTCCTTCTAAAGTCCTGTGAATAAATCCCTCTTTCTGTATATCTACATCTATGTCTATATTTATCTACATACCTACCTGTTTGTTTGTTTGTTTATTTATTTATATCTAAAATGGAACTAGTGTTAGTTAATTAAATTGACTATGTTTTTCCCAATCATGAAAACATGATCAAAGGAAAAAAGGCAGCATACATGTTGAGGCTGCTTCAGGAATACAGCTTAAGGAACTCCTGGCTTCCTACTGTATAGACATGACTTGTATTCAAAAGATTCTATTTACCTTGAATATTTAGTGAAATGAAGAAATTAGTTTAGTCTAATTAAGGTTTTGCTATCTGTATTTCCCAGTATGACATGTGCACTGAAGCATTCAGAATGATAGCTAATTAACTTACTATTTTAGTGGATGGTCACAAATGTCAGTCTGAAATAGCTTCTGAAAGTGAAAGTCTGAGCCTAGTGGAGTTAAAACAGTAAACACTTGCCAAGGTGTCCTGAGGGCTGGAAGATCCTTTGCCACGAGCAATTAAATGGTTAAGAACATCATACAGGTTCATTTGAAAATCATGGATACCATTCCTAGAGGTCGACACACATATTCCTGAATACTTTCCTGGGCCATAAACAAGCAGAACTTTTCAGGGGACCCCCCCGCTCCCTTGTGCAGCACATTGTCCCTGGGTCCATGATGGAAGAGCCAGGACAGGCTTTTGTGGCTCCTTGTCACTGGTTGAGTCCTAGTGAATCTCAGGGAACTTCTCAAGAAGTTGCCACCATTTAGCCATTAAGCTTACCTGGACAGAAAATTTAGGACCGGACTGCAGGCAGGTGTGCATTTAACATATTTACTAGCCTGTGCCAGGAGCAACAGAGAATGGATGAGCACAACAGATAGCTTCCTGACCTCGAGCAACTCACAATCTAGCACGTTTGATTAAAGTAATAGCGATGGTCATATTTTTTGGCTACTTTGTCCCCTGGAGTGTGGGTTAGGACTAAGGGTTTGCAAGATAGTCTAGGGGATCTGATACACTTTGAGCCTCCTCTTTTTCTCATTCTTTTGTCTGAAGAAGTAGCTGAGTCCACTAAGCCTGAGTCTAAATCAGGGAAACTGATGGCCCATGGGCCATGCTTGTTCTGTACATTGGGAAATAGGGGAATTCATCACCAACATCTAGATTGCTGATTTTTTAAAATTCTCCCAATACTGAGACCTGAATTTCTGCTTGGAAATGATAAATTGTAGCTGAAAAGAGGCTTACCCAATGAGATGGGTCATGTGATTTCTAGTTCACAAAAGTCCCCACCACTCCCTATTGCCTTAAATTATTTTGTTCATCGCTGTTACCTGCTTGGCTCCTGTGGACATGTGAGTCTGCGAACCTAATCCAAATAAATATTATTTTATGTGAGCTGATGCCTTCAATATTCTAAAAACTTTCTAAGTGGAAAAGAAGCTTGCATAACGGCAGTGGGGAGAGGGAAAAACACTGCTACTATGGTAAGCAGGATACTGTGTAGGTAGATATTCCAGCTGTTAACTCTGTTCCAATGTCAGGGAAAGATCCATGAATACCTTTGGGCAGACACACTTTACCTTCACATCCTCACAGTGTATAAGTGGTCCTTGCCTTTCTCATATTAAACAGGAGGACTAAGTGGGCGCCCTGGGCCTGGTGAGCATAGTGTGGTCATGACTCTGAATCTCTATTTTATGGTGAGCTGCAATGGACATGGTCTTGGCCTATCAGGGTCTGATGCTATAGTGCCATCGAAGCGAGGTCCAACGGAGGGTAAACTCTCTCCATGAGAACTCTGGGAGGGCAAAATTGACATCTACTATGATTCTACCAAGTAAAGGATAACAGCTCAGTTTAAAGTCTTCACAACATTTAAATCAACAAAATAAGATTCAAAGTGGCACAGATACGTATACATGTATATATATATGCATAAAATATACAACCTCCCAAATACTTTAAAAAGTGATTTGTCACAGTGATTGTAGTTAATAATACTATACTGTATACTTGAAAGTTGCTAGGAGAGTAGACCTTAAGTTTCCAACACAAGCAAAATGATTTTGTAACTATGTATAATGATGGATGTACACTAGACTTACTGTGGTGATCATTTCACAATATGTACCAATATGGAATCATTATGTTGTGCACATGAAACTAATGTAATGTCAGTTATATCTACATAGAAAAGTAATTTTGTAATAGTCTTAATTTAAAGGTCCTGTCTACTCTTCACAGTAGTAGGAATTTGTAACTTTTTAGAGTAGAAAATAATATCAGTGGCCCTTCTGGAATAGCTTTGCATAGTTTTATAGGGATTCTCAAAAGAGCGGAAATGGAGAAAAGAGAGATTTTGCCATACCTTGAGATAAATGTGGTTGTTGTTGTCTAGAATTTTCATAAAGGTTCCTTTCAGTTACCTCATAAAAGTTTCACAGTGTTATGGAAGAATGTAGCTGTGAGTGAGCCTTGGCCCCTTCAAAAGTGGAGAGCTACTTCCAGTGCATCCAGGAGGACCCCTGGGTTTTCATCATGTCAGCATGTCTCTCCCACCGTTCTGGGCTTCCAGCAGGGAGCAAGGATGCGCTGTGTCTCTTACCTGGGGCAGCGTTCCTTTCACTAATGCGGGGATGTCGGCCTTGGAGTAACCAATGGCAGCTAGGCCATCGTCAACATCCAGATCAAATAAGAATTTCCGGAGCGCGTCGGCCAAAACAGGCCCAGCATCTGCGACCCTGGCAGTGCGGGTGTCAGCTCCTAGAAGACACAAAGCACAGGCTGTAGGCTGGGAGGAGGAGGCTGGCCCTGGGTACAGCTCAGTCACAAGAGAGCTGATATATAACTTACTGCTGGCTCCCCGACACTGAGGACAAGGACACCACTGTGCCTCCACGTGGAAGCCAGCTCCGTGGTCAGCCCCACAGAAGACAAACGGGCCAGGCCAGTGTGGAGAAGTTGGCTGGGGCAGCTAACCTGGCTCTCACATTCCCGATGGGCTACTTGCCCCTTGTGGGTGGGAAGAAGAGGAACAGAGCCAAGAGAAGAGGCACAGGAAGGAGACCAAGAAAGAAGACTGGTGTTTGGATGAGGAAGGAAGAGGGCTCATAGCAGAAAACAGCATAAGTAACTCTGAAGGCTTGGAATTTGCTGACATCTAGAGGTACAGATGGTCATCGCCTTTTCTCACAGCAACATCTTAGGAAAGGAAGACAAACTCTTTGCAAAGCCACCTTGTGAGATATGGATATATAAGTAGAAAAACTTCAACATTAAGCACTGAAAAGGAGGAAAGTGACAAAAATGAGCTGTGTGTGGCCCGGAGGGGAAGTCTTCCCCATCTGTAGCCATAACCAAGAACCAAGAAGATGAAGACTCTCAGAAAACAATATTTAATATGTAGATAATCATCCTTCTGGTGGAGAGGAGGAAGGATATCAAGGGTTCTAGATATGTGAGGGTAGGACTTAGACATCATTAGTACACAAAATCATGGAGGAGCAATCTAGAAGGGCCAGGGGATTCTGCCCTCAGTCAGGGTGGCAGTGAAAGCTCCCGGATAAAGGGACCTGATCAGAACCCCTTGGGACTCCTGCCCCCTATGTATTGGGTTGAACGCCTTCATTGTCAGAAAGTGAAGCACTTTACGAATGGAATGCAGCATTAGTTACTGCCCCAAATGCCTCATGCTGCTGTCACTTTCCCTGCGTTGTTCAAAAGGAGCCTGGAACGTACAGTTCACCTCCACACCAAAGCGTATTATTAAATCAGTTTTAACCTTTCTCTTCTAGGACATTGAGGACTCTTTTAGTAATCCAGCAAAAGGTATAAATAGGACCAGATACAGGGCTAGTTAGGAGGGCAGCTGGTTGGAAGGTAAACTTTGCCTGACAAGGCCAGTCTGTATTACACAGCGGCAGCTAAAATATGGAGTGGGTGAAGTGGTGACATAGGACGTGAGGTTTATGAGATTTTTATTTTCCTGGGATTGCTGCCATAGAACACACCATCAAAACTTCTGGGTTTTTCTATGCAGTGTTTTAGGAAAAAAGAGAGGGTAGGAAAGGGAATACGTTAGTGTACAGCTAAGAAATATCTAAGATTACATAAGAAATCAAAATATTTAGTGGCTAACTACAGAATAATATTAAGCAAATTTCCTATATAAGAAGAAAGAATCGGTGGGTTCTACTGGCCTGGATTTTGTCTAACAAAGGGAATCCCTTTCTCAGTAATTTCATTGGTGATCTGGAACATTAGCTCTAAATTCTCTACGGTTTTACCATTAACCATATATCTAGCCTGCTACTGTTTGGGCTCCTGCCCATTTACATTGTTTGCATATTTACAAAGGCATCTAAGGTCCAACAGATGGCCGAACAACATCCCTAGTCCCCAAGGTAAAAGGGACACAAGATCCTTGGTAAAACTGTCATTGTGTGCTAGAAAAACAAAGTCCCCAGCACTGCTTCTCTGCCCTGGACCTCTTTCACGAGCAATCCCAGCACAGTGCCTGCCTGGAACTCGGGGAGGGCACCAACAAACTCGTCGGAGTGTGTGAGAGAAGTGAGGAATGAAGCAGCCCTGTGGAAGGATGTCTGTGGTCATTCCAGCTTTTTGGAAGTACTCTCTCAACCGCTGGTGCTAGAAGAGCATAATGAAGTTTTCTTTTTAGCCTTTCCCTTCCTACCCTACACAAGCAGGGCAATGAGATATTTAGAAAGTTAATCAAATACTCAAGTTTACTTAAGGGAGTTCTTATCTTAGAAAAATACCGAAATTTTACTCAACATCAGAGCTATCTTGAAGATAACTTTATTTGTTGTAAGATTCAAAAGGCACTGCTGGAATCTTATTATAGATATTATTTATTCTGCAGAGCAGCAAACAAGTTCTTTCTTGGGGGTCTTTCTGCAGTTTCTACTTGTTTAGGTTCTCTATAATTGAGAATTTACTTTGTGATTTAGATTCATTTTATTACCTGTAAACACAGTAAAAGCCATTTATAACACTGATAGTATATAGAGTTTCACTCGGGGATGAAAACGGTAAACATATAATTATCCCACACTTAACATAAATATTTAGTTCCACTTCATTGTTAATAGACTATTAGAAACATAAAATTACAGTACTAATAGACACTTCGGGCAGGTCGCGGACATGTGATTAATAAACTATCTCAAAGCAACATTTTTTAGCATTATCTTTTATGGTTTATCTTCCGAAGCAACCCTAGGAAATGCTCCACACACGTGGCTCACAGATTTACGAATGTTTCGTACCCAGTATCTCTGCCATCTCCAGATGTCGCTCAGGAAACATCTGTGCCGTGAAAGTGAACACTGCTGGGGAGGTGAGCACAACAGAAAGGCCATGAGGCTGCAGAGAAACAGAACATGGGGACTGATGGAGCGAAGCTGGTCTTCGACCTGCATGTTCTAGATGTTAATTACTTTACCCAGTACTTTAAGCAAGCAAGAATTGACAAATACATTTATGGGAATTGCAAGGAATGTAAGATTTAATTGAAGAGCTTATTATATTACCACCAATGGGTGATCCACATTATAATCCTTTGCTTTATATGTCTTCACTAAGCCTGAAATTGGGTAAGACATTCCATGGCTAGAAAAGAAAAAAAGTCTTTATGTTGACAAGCAGATATCAGAAATTCAAATTAACAGTACAAAGATATCCTTATGGGAGAGCCCTTTGCAGTCTCTTGATGATCCTGTTATTTCGCAAAGTTACATATTTTGTTTTATTTAATACAAAGATATATTATTATGAGTTCAATATTTGGTATTATTCATAACAAAATCTCTAAAATGTTCAAGGTCAAATGCTCATAGAATCGTAAGATATTAAAATGTGTTGATGCAGAAGTTACTCCCCAAACACATCAGTTAACCTTACGATCTTGAAGAAATTGAGAATTCACTTTTAAGTTTCTTTAATAAGCTCAGGGCATGTGTTTTTTATCTTGCTCTGCAATGCTTTGGCGGCATGCTCCTGCATAAGCTGACGAAAAGATAGATGTCCGTGGGAGTTTTATGTGCTGTTAGATATGCAAGCCTGACCTGCCAGTGATCTGTCCCACCAATAACTGACATATCCTTTTGAATGTTACATGCTAATGGAGTTGAGTCATAGATGATGATTCTAACCTGAAAGTCTTTTGAAAAAGGTACCATGGATTTTATTTGTGTGGGGGTTTCCTTTTTTTTACTGGAAAAACTCTTCCTATCCTCTTGAATTTTTAGTGAACAAATAGGATAGTATTATAGTTTAATAGATGATTCAAAAGAATCACATTGTGAGAATTACTATAGTGACAATTAACACATTGAAAATGAAATGTTTTATGATAGTAAAATAGTCTAAGTTTACTGATATGGGTTATTGAATGACTTTGTGCTTATTCATCAGATTTACATATTTCATAGAAAAATATTTTGATGAACTGTATAATTATCTATTCCAAAAAAAGACCATCTTTCATGAAGCAGATCAGAAGCTATTGGTTCTCTAAGTTGGGTATTTTTGAATGTTTTACCTATCTCAAGCCCCAGAATATTCAGAAAATTATTGCTTAATGTGCGTTCATAACCTGATAAGGTATACGTAGCTTTCAAAGTTACCTTTCTGACAATATCCAATATTTTAGTTTGATTTCTTTTAACAGTTGTGTACGTCCTTTGTAAAAAATGAAAATAATCCATAATACTATTTTCTCAAGATAACCATAATAGATGTTTCCTTTTATGTATATCTTTAATTTATGATCATACCATGTATTCAGGTTTAAATGTTGCTTGTGTCACTTAAACATTTTGTACACATTTTCCCATATCATTTTATATTCTAAAACATTATTTTTAGTAGCCTTATTTTATTCTTTGACTATTGCACTTCAGTTAACCATTTGAAAACTATTAGAAATTTAGGTTGTTTCCAAAATTTTTTATCATAAATAACACTTAGGTGAATATCCTTATTAGGTAATTGGGTGATAGTATCATGATTATATTTTGGGGCAACATTCTTAGAAATAGCATTAGTGGGTCACAGGAGACAAATGTTTTTCAAGCTCTGGAGAGATTTTAGAATGGTGGTGACAACCTATGCTCCTCTCAGCAGCAGAATTTGGAGGTGACCATTTCATTGTATTCTTCCTAGAGCAAAGGCCTATTCTTAATTCTCAGCATTCACTGGTATTCATTTTTAAGGCAACATACAAACAAAGTTCTGACCAAACAGATTAATTCTGGGCTATTGACAAAGATTCTGATCTCTCTCTATTTGTGAGAGGTTAGGAGAAAAAAAATATCCATTTGAGGCTTTAAAAATCCACAACACGTGGTGAGGATGTGGAGAAATCAAATCCTTGTCCATTGTTGGTGGGAATGTAATATGGTGCAGCTGCTGTAAAAAACAGTCTGGGCATTCGTCAAAATTTAAACATAAAAACATTAGCAGTTCCACTCCTAGGGGTAGAATTTTCAATTACATAATCAATAGAAATGAAAACATATGTCCATAGAAAAACTTGTATACAAATGTTCATAGCAACATTATTCATAATAGCCAAAAAAGTGGAAATAACTCAAATGTCCACCAACTGATTAATGGATAAATAAAATGTGGTCTGTCCATACAATGGAATGTCATTTGGTGATAAAAAAAAGAATGAAATACTGATACACGCTTGAGTGAGCCATGGAAACACTAGGCTCAGTTAAAGAAGCTGGACACAAAAGGCCACATCTTATATGATTTTATTCATATGAAATGTCCAGAATAGGCAAATCTATAGAGACAGAAAGTAGATCAGCAGTTGGTAGTATGGGAGGATTGGCGGTGACAACTGAGTACAGAATTTCTTTTTTGTGTGATAAAATGTTCTAAAATTGATTGTTGTGAAAACCATGAATATGTTAAAAACCACTGAATTACACATTTTAAATGAGTGAATTATATAGTGTGTGAATTATATCTCAATAAAGCTATTACCAAAAAATAAAAAAATCTATGACCTAATAAACTACATTTTAATTAAGAAAATATTCCGGGACTCTAAATTAAATTTCTTCTTTCTATAGCATATTTAAATTTTATCATCTGTCTTAAATTATAAACATGGTAAAAAATTTCAAACCAATAGCTTTAGATGAAGAAATAAAATCTCAAATTCACTCACCACAGATGAACACCAGCATTTCCAAAGCCAATGCCAGCAAAAGTACTTGCCAAGTGCATGTTGGACCGTGCTTCAAGATCATCAGGATTTCTGACAGCCCTGTGGGTGACATCAATACCTAACAATAACACATCAATATTGGCATTGCCAACCGAATAAAGAGCTGCCTTAGGGAAAGATCTGGAAAATAAGAAATGCTACTCAGTAGGAAGAAAAATTAGGCAAGTTGTTCAAACGACATCTTGTCTTCTAAAGGAAAACTGAAGATAAACATATTTCCTCATCAATGGTTTCAGACGAGGCATAATAAATATGCTGTCAGGTCGTTTATACGATAAAAGTGCCCAGGGAAGCAAAGCACTGACCCTTGGATTGTGAGAGCTGCTAAGCAAAGTACCCTGAGACTCATTCTTCTTCTTCATTTGTCAATGACCTTGAATGCAGCTGTGAATGGACTTAGAATAAACACATACTCAGAATGCACTGGGCCCAGACTGGTTCACTGAAGTGTGTCCCTGTCGCCTGGGGCTACCTGCAGCCTGCCCAGCCATCTTTCTTTCTGTGACACTGCCCTAAATTGGACCCACTGGAGGATTCTTTTGTTATCTATGCAAACTGCACGTAATACTTTAATATTTATTATTGTGGAAATGTGTGTTATTATAGGACAAGCCTTTGCTTGTCCTATATGTCCCCAGGGCCACTTTGGAAAAACAAATTCTCAAAGGCCTCTTTCAGATGCAGTGTGGCCTTCCTGCGTGCACTGCTCTGAAACCCTGCCCTGGGGAGGAAGCCTAAATCTGCCCAGTGAACCACTGCTCACTTGCTTTTTCAGGATTTTGCCTGGAGTAAGTGTTCCTGTTATGAAATGGGTGCTATGGCCTTCCCCCGCTCTCCTCTGCAATGGTTAGGTGTTTGTGTCTCCTTTCCAAAACTCAGTGTTCCATATTTCCTGAATAATAAGATGAAACAGTAGGTGAGAGAGCTTCAGCCTTTCTCTGTCCATGTTAACCCCTCACCTCCCACTTATGCTCTGCCAAGCCTTCTGTTCCTGTCAAACATGCTGGCTGACTGTTATCTGTATTTGCTTCTACCCAGT
The DNA here is from genome assembly GCA_030015415.1 of Cynopterus sphinx. NCBI lineage: Eukaryota > Metazoa > Chordata > Mammalia > Chiroptera > Pteropodidae > Cynopterus > Cynopterus sphinx. Next base: position 45,182,797 of record CM057389.1, on the reverse strand, counting down.
CAAATGCTGCTGTACTCCCTGATGGTCTCTGTGAGCCTGTAATAGTTCTGTGTCCCTTCCTCCTGCTCTACTACAAAAGTGCCCTCTCCAGTACAGCAAGGCCAGAGGAGGCACTGTGCTCACATCCAGGCTCACGTGTGCCATATTCTTTCCCTCCCTGTGTGTAAGTACAGAAGTCTGACTTTGCATGTCTTCATGTCTCAGAAATCAGTATTCATCTTCAAGTATTTCTCTGCTTTCTCAGGAGCCTATTATGGCTATGTCTTTCATAAATCTTTCATGACCTTTTAGGAAGCCTTTATATCTCTTGGGACAGGCAACTCCACACATTTAATTCTTAAGTTTAGCTCATGTGAATGTGCTCACTGGGTCGGTTCCATGCGCCTTTGCACAGGGCCTGGATGGGCACAGCCAGCATCCACCTATGTGGTTCTATTGTCTGTCTTTCATAGCCGAATCCCAAATGACTTCTTCCCTACCCCTAGCTTTGTGTTGGGGTTTTGATGATTAAACCTTCTATCTGCATCTTTTATAAATTAGGGACCCCCTATTTTTTCCCCTCACAGCCTTTGCCTCTTCAGATTGAAGGCTCCATCTTCCCTCTGTCCTCACTTGGTTCCCTCCCCATCCCTTCTGTCCTTCTGGAAACCTGCTGGTGCTTTTCTGTGTCCATTTGACTGACCTTTTGGTGAAGAGACCTGCCTAAGACATCATAGGATCTGGCATACCATAGTTTATATGAGGGTGGAATGTGGTTTTTCCCTTCCGTGTCTGTCCCCTCTGGGTGACATACCTCTTCAGATACTTAGCGACGATCCGCAGTGCGTGGACTGCCCAAATGTCACTGACTGGGTTGCTGCCCTGGTAGGCTGGCCGAAAAATGGGATTTGAAGGGCAGGGGCTCCTCAGGTGGTAGGGAAGGGCAGAGTAAGACTCCAGGGCATGGCTAGCAAGAAATGTTTAAAACACACAGATGGAAACATCGTCTTCCTCCTTCCCTCTTTTCAGATTATAAAATGTCTTAAAAATGCACTCACTCCCCTGCAGATACGCTATGTAGCACCGATAACACAGTGCACCCCACTAGTCAGCCTCTTGCCAACAACACTGAAGCCAAGGGAGCATGCCTATGACTCTGCTGGGCACGTTAGTCAACATCTCAGAGTGACTTCTCTTTTACACCTGGCGCAGAGCCGTGGCAAGGTGAGGATGTGTACAAAGTGCTGATAGGGTGAGCACGGTCCAGCTCAGGGACCGTCAGGGACAGAGGCATCCCTGCTCTGACGACTCCTTTTGCCACGTCCCTAGAAAAGGAGATGATCATACAAGCTGGGGTCACCGTGGAGGACTAATCGATAAACGTATAGCAAGGACTTTCAGCCAGAAAAGAGTGTCTGCAGACCCAGACGCTGAAAAGGCCGCTGTGGGTGGCATCGGTACCTACCAAAGCACGTCGAAGCCGCTGTTGGCGACCACCCGGCCGGGCATGTGCAGCGTGTGCCAAGGGTCCACCAGGCCCAGTGTGGGTTTCAGGGCTCGCGAAGCGATGCCTGCGACAGGGGTGGTCAGTAGAGGCTGTAGGTAGGGACTCCATTGAAAAGCATTAAATAACTTTAGGATAGTGAGTTATCCTAAACAATAAAAAAAATGTGAGATAAGTTTCCTTCTCATGTTGAGAAGTAGCAAAAGGCCATGGAAAGAGATGTGGAGTCAGAAATCCGGTTCATGGGAGCCTAGGGTGAGCAACTCTTCCCAGCCTTGGCAGGAATATTTACACCACAGAAACTGGCAAACACTACAAATCAGGGCGTAATCACTTAATAGATTCCAGACTGCTGGTTTCCTAGCACACCACTGGGTTGGGTCCTTGCTCTGCCACTTACCATGTGTCTTTGGGCAAGTCAGTTAGCCTCTCTGAGTTCTCGAGATCAAACTATAACGTCACAGGGTCTCCATCCCTCACAGAGCTGTTTTAAGGATCACGTGAGATATCATTATGGAAAAGTCTTAATGAACTGTACGGGAGAATTTAAGTATTGGTAACAATTATTATCTTAACAATGTCAAATGACAATGTAACTTAATTTTAAAAGAGGAATTACTACAAATGTGTGGTCGAATGTCAATTTATTCCTCTACAGAGGCCTGGAAGAAGGATGCTGAGCCAGATTCAGGGAGAGGGCCATTTCGACCACCTTAGCTGAGAGTCAGAGAAGGTAGGATAAAAATGACAAAGAAGATGGAAAGCAGAGTGTGGTTATTTGGGATGGGGCTGGAGGGATGCACTGGGAAGCAGCAGGTGGGAACGGACCGGAGTGATGGGGCTGTTTTGTATCTTGATTGTGGTAGTGGTTACACGGGTGTCTATATTTGTCAAAATCCACCAACCCAGGCTCTTAAAATGTATGCATTTTATTATATGATGTTATACCTGAATGAAACAGACTTAAAATATATATATATATATATATATATATATATATATATATATATATTTTTATATATATATAAAAAGATGTCCAAGGAAGGGAATAACCATTTATCATTGACGTACAGTCATTAATCTGGGCAGGAAAATGGCCAGTCAAGATTCCTGGCAATTCAATACACTTTTTAGATGAGTCTCAAAAAGAAGTTTATTAGACTGTTTTATATTTTTAGGCAATAAAATGTTTATTAATATATTCCCTCCCCTTAACTCCATAACTCCTTGATTGTTAAATATTAGGACTAAAGAAAAGGAGGCAGGAGTAAAAGGCATGAGACAGCATTAAAAAAAAAAGAGTTAATGGGCAAAGTTCTTACCAATTTTTACTTTCAAGGGTTCATAGTCAAAAATGGCAACTCCAGTAGTTTCACTCCCAGTTCCTGAAGTAGTTGGGACTTGAACAAAATAATATTAATTTTAATAAAGCATATAAATAAAGGTCAGTGGAGATAATTAGCCTTAGGAAATGAGGAGCAAGGTTAGAGAGGGAAGCTTTGTTGCCCCCATTGCTTGTCTGATGCCTGTATCTCTATCAACATGCATGTATGCTTCACGTGCATGCCTGTGCCTGCATTAACATGCATACATAACAGCATGATGCCTGTGTCGGCATTAACGTGCATGTGTAACATGTAGGGTGCCCGTGTCTGCACTGAATGCATGCATGTGTAACATGCATGTGCATTTTGATGTGCATGTGTGATAGCTGTACCTGTGTTAACACGTGTGTATAATGTCTGCATCTGTGCTAACACACATGCAGTTTTAATATGTATGCATGATGTTTGTTTCTGTAGGAGCAGTGTGGAACTCTGGGAACCTCGGGCTCAGGCAGCTGCAGTGGAGTATTCAAACAGAGGCTGCTCAACATCTCCAGGAAGAAAACTCATATTTGCCTCTCTAAAAGACGTCTTTATTCCCTCTTGGCAGCAAGCATAGTAACGCTTTGCCTTTGCTGGGCTCGTGGTTTTGTAGTTCTGTCAAGTTTCTAAACTTTACTAATCACCCCTCCGTGTGATGCTGACAGTTTCACCAGAGGGTTCCATTTGCCAGACATCAATTATGCTGCTCCCTGCTGACTGCTCATTCACAACAAAGAAGTTCATCTGCCATCAACTCACTCCTGTCCCATCACAAGGCCCATTCACAATGGGGGCAGAAGACAGGGGGAAGAGAGAGGACAAGACTTTAAACTGATATTTTCCAGTTCCTAGTTAGTATATTTTAACAATAAGCTAACAACCATAAAATGAGAGGGAAGAAAAGACAGAAAGATCTCAACATCTGTGCAAAACAGACAAACTATTCTGATCTTGATTTGCATGTCTGTGCCCCGGGGCAGCCAAAGAGCAGATGTTGCCCACAGTAATGTGGCCATGCTGGCCACACGTCCCAGGGCAGAGACAAAGCCTCAGGTCAGCTGAAGAGCCATTATGTGGAAGAAAGGGTTGAGTCAACACCAGAAAAATAATAGCGAATGCTCCCCTTCAACTCCACAGTGGCTGGCAAAATGGGGCAAAACAGAGAGGATAGAGAGGACTAACCTGCAACAGAGGGATCTAATATAAAGCAAATGACGACCTTCTCCCTTCCCTCCCATAGCTTTAATCTGCAGACTTTCCTAACACTAACCCCAATTGTCTCTATCTGTGCAATAATAAAGATCAGAACTTAAACATGAGTGAATTGCTACCTGTTTGGGTCTCCCAACAGAGTACTATACTGACATGAAGAAATCAGAAACCTTTGGAAACACGTGTCCTAAAAATCCTGGCTTGCATCTTTCCTAAAGCCTTTTGACAATTGCAAAATAAAACAAAGGAACAAACAAATAAATAGTGTTTACCTGCAATCAGAGGCTTAAGAGGCACAGAAATGGGCTTTCCCTTCCCAATGGGGGCACTGACATAATCTAGGAAATCAGAGTGAGGGCTGGACGCATACAGGTTAGCGGCTTTACAGGTGTCCATGGTGGAGCCACCACCCACAGCAACATACGCATCAAAAGCTCCCTTTCTGGCAAACTCAATTGCTTCCATGAAGCTTGGAGAAGGGAAAAGAAAAACAATTATGTTATACTTTTCAGAAGTAAATTGCCATGACATTAACAGAGGCCTGGGACAAGTTTAAAGCAAACAGCGATATATCTTAGCTTCCATTTAAAGTAAACAATAATAATAAAAAAATACCTTCTATCAGTTGGTTCTATTCTCACATTATCATAAACCTTGAAGTTGATACCATTTGTCACTAGGGAATCCATAACTATTTGTGTGGGAGGGAGCTGGGAAAGGTTCTTGTCTGTCATCAAACAAACATTTTTAGCGCCCATGTTCTGTAGGTCCTACAATAACAAAAATAATTTATAAGTTAAGTTCGATGGCACTAGAAATGTAATAAACACTTCTGGCAACCTTAACATTGAACATTTTTAAAAACGAACTCAACTGTTGTCAAGGTGTACTTTTTAAAAAGATACATAACCTCTACAGTAGCCTCTAGACATCTTAAATACTTGCCATTCCCACTTCCTTTGTAACCCCTGGTCCGTATCTAATATTTGAAACAGCCATCTGAAAAACAAAAAAGATCTAGGTAATGGGTGTATTAGAGAGTTGGTCATTTCATTTCTAAAAGCCTGAAATAGTTCTTCCTTGTCCATACCTTTCCCCACACACTTCATAAACTCTCAGTAGTTCCCTTAGCTTGAAATGCCTGCCTTCCCTTAGCTGCGTTCACGGCTAAGTTACCTCTCAAATTTCATCTTATTTTCCAATTTAAATGTTTCTGACTCCTCTTATATTTTTCACTCCCTCATTCACTCCACTAACCATTCATGATCCAACCATTCATCTATCCAACTATTCTGGCATGCATGCATGCATCCATCCATCCATCCTCCCACCCACCCAATGCTACTGAGTGCCTGCTATGTTCCAGGCACTGTGCTAGGCTCTGGTTACACAGCTACAAACAAGGGAAACATGGCCTCATAAAGTTGACGGAAGAGAGAAGAGCTGTTATACTGATGAGTGATGAGTCACTTTTGGCCCATAAGACATGTTTTGTCTGATCCATGTTTAAATTTCTCATGTTTGAATTGACTAATAACTCTTAAAAACAAGGATTAAAAAAATCCAGTGTGACTGTCTGTTCTCACTTGGATAACTGGACAACATGGGGCCTGCCCTCCTGTGGGGCAGCAGTCACACGGGGCTGAGTGGAGGCTGTACTCTTCAGATAGGCCTATGCTCAGTAAACTCATCCAGCCTGCTCATGCATGGTTTACTGTCAGGCCCCTGCTGGTATTTAATTTACCACTCCTGAACTAGGAGGAGACAGTATTTAAACAAATAATTATGTAATCACAGAATTAATTGTTCCTACATTCTTGTGCCAAAAGACTTCTTGGACATCTTTTAGGATTGTTATAATTTCAAAACTAAAGAAGACAACATACAACATATATAATAAGTTGGAAAGTTTGTAGAACCAGGAACCTGTCATATTTTAGTGTCTATACAGAAGACAGTATTCTAAATATTACTCATGTTAACAGAAAATTTATATACCATTATCCTAACAAGGTGCTTGGCTAAATAGTCTCTGTTCATAGGTTGAAATTAGGGAACATCAACTAATTACAGATTTCAAATGAGATAATAATGTATTAGCAAAATATCCTAGCCATTTAGAAAAGAAATAATGGATTGATTAAATTTACCTCAAAGGCATAATCTGTTGTTTTCCCAGAAGGTGAAAATCCAGGGGCTAGAAAGGTAAAACTTAGTATCAGAGTAGGCCTCAAAAACAAGGCATTTCGAAATATTGTTATTTGATGGTAAATCAGTATCCCGGCAGTGAACATAAGCATCTCTCTCGAAGCCTTACCTAAAATATATTTTTCAGGTTTTACTGTTGCATATTAAAATTAAACCTGCATTTTAAGACTATGTAATGCTAAGTTGATGCTGTGTGAAAATAAAGTATTTTCTCCACTGAAATTAAAAAATACTTTTGAAAACATAATGTGTAAAAATCTTTTAGGAAAAAATCTTCTAGATTCCAGAGTTATTTTAGAGAACAACTATTAGTAAATTCATTAGCATTCTGCTTATACTTCTTATTGCCACTGTGATCATTTGTTTAGATTTTTTCCACATGGAGGTTACTTAACATAGTAAGATATTTCTATTTTTCAAACTTATACATATAGAAAATTTAGTTTTCTTAGTAAAATTTACTAAAAAATATAAACAAATATTCCTTTGCAAAGCATCCAGTTTTAGTTGTGGCAAAAATGGTTTTTCTGTGGTAGTGGAACAAGAGGGCCCCACTAAATGAATTTTATCCTCATTTTCATCTACTTTTTAAAAATCAGTTCTGGTTAGTCATAAGATTAAATAAAATGTCTACAAAACAATTTTTACTACTTTTTCTTTTTAAAGAAAAAGAGACTATAACCAGATGACAATCTACCTTCAGTTACCTAAGGGCCAGGGTATCCTTAAGGAAAGTTCAAATTTCTTTGATCTCTATTGGCTTTAAAGAAATAATCTATTACTCCCATGATTAAAGTTTGGGAGAAAAATAAATTAGGTCCTGTTAAACAGTGAGGTTATCTTTCCCTAAATTATTAATTTTATTCCACTAAATAGGACAGTCCTGATTCTTTCTTGAAACCGAGTAAGAAACAAAGAAAACCAGCTGAAGACAAAATTCTGCATATGTTCATGAGGGCCTGAAAGGCTGGGGATGCTTCTGCTTGGTAGATGGCCGTTAATGAATGACAGGCCCCTTGGCTTGTCCTCAAGTGTGAGTCACTCCAGTGGCAGGAAAAGACCTCAGCCAGTTTATCAGTTCCACTCCCTAACAGGCTTTTCTATGGGCTTTTACTTAGGACCTGGGACGGGCTGGCCCCCTTCTCTCTACCCCTCTTGCTGCCCTGTTTAGATTTGACCTTTCCTTCTAAGAGGTGAAATCAGTACTTGTGTCAGTGATGCATGTGACATTCTGAGGACATGCTGAAGCTGCAATGAGCTTCCTGCTGCTCTGTGGACAATGGAACTGGTAAGGATTAAGATGTCTGTGGACTCTGAAAACTTGTGTAATTATTTTTAATTATTAAAAAACAGAATGTTATTTTAAAAATTAATACAAATAAGGCTTTTTTTCCCCTTTAGAAACCACCCCTATCTCTAGCCTCTTTCTTTTTTGAGATGTTTCAAAATTTGCAAAAATTTCATCTTGATTAATTGTTTGATGAATTCAGACAATCTGAAAACCCTATCCACACCACCACATTCAGCTTTGGCATATCATTTTGTCTAAAACAGAAAAACATTACAAATAGTACTGAATATATATTTGAGCCAAACATATAATCAGTAGCATACATTCAGCTAACATCAGATAACTGGAACTACACGTTACCAATTTCAAATAAGTGCCAACTGTGGAAAAAACACTGTGGCCAACATAAAAACACAAATTGTATTGTTACCTTGTGAATAAGTATGAGAATGAGTTGGGCACTGGCATCTAGGGAAAAGAAAAAGAAAAGGAAAAAATATAAAGTGAGACTAGAAAAGCAAAAGCTAAGAAGCCTGAATGTAACTCACTTTGCAGTCTAGTCTTAAGATGCTATCAAAGTAATTAATAGGTATTGGCAAACACTGTACATAGAAAAAAACAGAAACTGCCCTGGACAAAGAGTTTACTCAGTCTTTCCCGTGCTTTAGGCTCATTCTTTCATGAATTATTCAAGTAGTACTTAATAAACACCTATGGGGAGCTGGGATTAGCACTCTGGGAATACAAGTAAGTCCAAGGTGGGGTCCCTGGACTTGATAAAATCCAGGGTGTAAAAAAGATGGGGCCCCTGGTCTCAGTAAGGGCCCAGCTCTTATTAGGTCAGGAGCTTTGACCAAACTCACCCACAGGTAAATACTCACATACCTCATCTCCCTCCACCCGACCCCCAACCCACTCCTAGGATCTTTCCTTGTATTTTCCCATTGACTTCAGGTGTTTAACTTCAAACTTCAAACAGGCTTGGCCTGTTCTTCTAAGAAGCCCCTCCTTGGCCTGCTGGCCTCCCTGGGTACCACCTTGAGCCTGCATCTATTCTCCGTCAAGCTTCAAGGACCAGCCACCACTGCCCAGGCTCCTGGTGCTCATCCCCTCCCTGGCTGAATTGCGCTCACACCTGTTCCTTTCTTCTCACCAAAACCCTTACCTCTTCTCAGCTCTCAGTCTACTTCTCTGCTCTTGCTTTCGGTGTCCCTTCCCTGCCCTGGTCACTTTCCAGTTTTTAGACAGTCCCTTCACTGGCTTCCATTGTCCTTCTTGCTATTTGAGCTTCGCAAGAAGGTTTTGTGTTTCTATTTATTGCCCAGAGGACCTTGTCATAGTGGGGTTCCCATAGATATCTGAGTGTATGACCTTCCTTTCTCTATTCAAATTTGGAATGGAAACTTCTAACATCTGAGGGGGAAGGTGGGGAATGGAGAAGGGATGAACTTAGTGGTGGTCATGATCATCAAAACTGAGACTTGGGAAGTCAAAACCAGGCGGGGCTGGATTGGAGAGGTTAATGGGGCCGATGAGGCAGAGTCAGATCTGAACTTCATCCTGATGGTGATGAAGTTCACCACCATGAATCAAGGCTGCCACCTCGTGGGCGCTGCCGAGAAAGCCAAGCGCCAAGGCTTTCCCAGCTGGTCTGATCCAGCTGCAGGCTCCCGCGGGAGAAATGGAAGTAGGCAAGGCCAAGGTGTTCTCCTTTCACAGGTGGACTTTACACCCTCCAAGGACAAAAAAAAAAAAAAAAAGGGAGGCAAAAGGAAGGAAAAAAAAATTAAACTCAAAGCTTTCCAATGCCCAGGACCTTGGGAGCACACGCTTCCTTCCACCCCCACCCTTGTCTTTTTATTTCCCATTTTTCAGGCTTGGAGGCTACCTCAGTTCAGCATTTCTATTCCTTCCTATTTGTGCTTTGAATCTCATCCCTCTTGCGGTCTTAAGACCTCCATCTGTCCTGTATTTCCTAGTCTTCCCTTTCACTTGATCATTGTCATGTCAGATTTAAGAGTTTCATGCTTAAAACGTCCAACCTCTTGCCCTCCCCGACCCCCTTCCCTGCTTGCTCTCTCTCTCTGGCTCTCCCCTCCTGACCTACATTCACTGGCCTCATTTCTTTGTCTTCCACACATTCCTTGGCCCCCTGAAATCTGGCTGCTACCTCCGCAAGTCCCAGCTTTCCTGCTGTACCCTTACTTCTCAGAAACTTCCAATACCTGTTCTCATAGCAGCCAACACTGTGGGCCACTCTCCTTGGGTGGCTGAAACATTCTTCTTGGCTTCTAGACCCCTTGCTCACTTGGGTTTCCTCTAATTATTCTTCCTCTGGCTTCTTTTCCACTCTGCCCATTCCTTAAATGTTGTCTTCTATCCTGGGCACATCTCTCACCCTTTATAGCCAAACACACATCAAGGTCCCAAATATTTCTCTACCCAAATCCATCCACTTCTCTGGGGCCTTCTGCCACTCTCTGGTTCTGCTGTCCTCTCTCATCTGGACTACTAGAGTTCCTAACACGTTTCTCTTAGCTCCACCTTTGCCACACTGTGGTCAGGGGCATATTTCCAATGATGTCCCCTCTTGTTTAAAAGTACTTTGGTGGCTCCTTGTGGCTCTTAGGATGAAGTTCAGATCTGACTCTGCCTCATTGGCCCCACTAACCTCTCCAGCCCAGCCCCTCATTTCCTCCATCTCTGGGGTTGGGCTCTTAAAAAATTAACTTGGTTCTTGCCTTTTCATCAACCACACACACTCTCTCTCCTGCCTCCAGAATTTTGTCCTTGTTATCTCCTCTGCCTGGAACAGACTTCTTCTGGGTAACTAGGTTCTTTCTCATGTTGAGTCAGATGTCACTTCCCTAAGGCCATGGCCCTGGGCTGGCATGCTTTCTCTGTGGCCCACAGGGCATGTGCCTCTTATCAGATTGTGTTGCTGGTGCCCCCTTCCTGTTTCCATCTGCCTGGAGACTCTAAAATTTGTAGTAACGAGGCAAGAGGCACCCTATCTCATAACTTTATGTGCAGTGCTGGCATGGTGCCAGGAACAAAGTAAGCCCTTAATACTGAATGAATATGAGTAAATAAATACGTGTAGGTATTTAAAATCTCCTGACCATCTTCTGTCTTTTCCTGGTGTGCAAGGACACAGCGCCTGGCCTGGGGAAGGGAGAATAGACTGTGGGCTCCCCCACGTTCTTAGGAAGGCCTGAAACAATTGATGGGCTCTTTTGCACTCTTCCTGAGAAGCAGAGGAAACCCCAGGTAGAGCAAGCCCCTCATCCACCCAGCTCCTGGCTCTGGCCCAATCATTTAAGCTTTCACCCTTGTTATCACTGACAAGCTGGCCATGCTCTGAGCAAAGGCCAACCCTTCCCCTGTGCACAAAATCCCAGCCCCGCCCGTCAACTCAAAGACGTCACTACCAATTCTTCCCTCTCTCCTGCATCAACAAAATCCCGCTCCAGATAGATCTAATCCATCAAAATGGAATTGTTACTTTTCCAATTTTATATTAAAAAGCAAACGACAACCTTCTCTTGTCTCTCTTCCCTCTCCTGATGCTGCCCCCACCTCTCTCCTTCCCTGTAGCTGACTGTACCTTCTCTCTCCAATTTCTCTTCTCCCATTCTCTCTTGAACCTCTTTCTAATCAGCCTTTGCCCCATGACTCCACTGACCAGCTTACCAGATCACTGATGCCCTTGTTAATATATCACTCAGTTCTCAGTTCTGACCTTATCTTACCTGACCTGTCAGCAGGTTCACTCCTGTTCATGCTCTCCTTCATGGAAATAAATACTTTCTTCCCTTGGCTTCCAAGACAGCACTCTCTGGTTTTCTTCCTACTGCACTGGCTGCACCTGATCTAGTTCCTTTCGCTCCTGAGTCTGAATGCTAGGTCCTAGAGTTTAGCCTATGGGTGCATCTCTCTTCTTTCCACACTCACTCCCTGAGTGACCTCACCTATTCTCATGGCCTTGTATGCCTTCCTTCTGCGATGATGACTTCCACATTTATCTTTCTGGTTTAGAGCTCTCACCTAAACTCCAGATTCAACTGCCTGCTCAGCATCTCCACTTGAATGTCTATTAGGTGTCTCACAGTTTTCTTGTAAGACTCAACTCCTGGTCTTCCCTCAAAGCCTCCTTCCCACCCCAGTTTTATGGCAACTTCATACTTCCAGTTGTTCAGGCCCAAAAACCTTGAGGTCATCCTTGACTATCCACACCTAGCCCCCAAAGTCTCTGACTTCATCTCTCTCTTGCTCACCCTGCTCTAGTCACCATGTTCTGAAACCATGCCAGGTGTGCCCTACCTGTAGGTACCCTTCCAGAGAGCCACATCATTTGCTCCCTCCCTCCACTGATCCTTCCGCAACAGTTACCTTCTCAGTGAGTGTGATTGGCTAAATAAGCCCCTGAAGATATTCCAATCCTATTCTCTGGAACCTGTGAATGTTGCTTGATAGAGAGGGACTCTGCAGATGTGACTAAATTAAGGATTTTGAGATGGAGAGATGATCCTGGATTATTGGAGATGGGGGTTCATGTAATCACAAGCATTCTTATTAGAGGAAGCTGGAGGGAGATCTGATGCAGGAGTCAATGGACCACTGAAGTAAGATGCTATAGTGCTGGCTGTGAAGACGGAGGAAGGGGCCACAGTCAAGGAATGCAAGGAGTACAGCTCTCGAAGCTGGAAAGGGCAAAATGATGGGCTCTCCCCCAGTGCCTCTCAGGGAGTGTGGTGCTGTTTACGCCTTCATTTGGGCCCAATAAAACTGACTTTAGAATTTCTGAACTCCAGAACTGTTAAGAGAAAAAAAAATGTGTGTTGCTTTAAGCCACCAAGTTCATGGTAATTTGTTATAACAGCAATAGGAAACTAATAGTGAGGTCTTCACTAACCATCTTCTCTAAAATTGTATCCCCTCCTCCAATGTCCAATTTCCTTTTACTGTCTGTCTCTTACATTACTGGCTATCGACATTTAACATACTCTAAACTTAGTTTATTGTCTGCCCCACACACTCAACTGCCAGGGAAGTTAGGCTGTTTTATTCCCTGCTGAACTCCAGGAATGAGAACACTGCAAATCTGCAATGAATGTGAGTCCTTCCTTCCTGGGCTTCCTCCCAACTCTCTGGCCATGCCTCCTATGCTTTAATACTGGCTCCTTTTCCTCCACTCAAAGTGCAGATCATTTGCAAATCCAGATGCCTAAGGAGGCTGGCAGGAGGGGCAAGAGCTGGTTGTCAGAGCAACTGCTATTTGGAGGCACTTCGCCTCCTCCCCAGCACTTTCCCCAGATAAAATGTGGGCCCAATGATGCCATTTCCCAATTTTCCAAGATTTTTATTTGAAATCTCTCACGTTTAAATGCTTACCCTATTTTTAAAAATGAACATGTGCAGAACAAAGAAAGCACCGTTTTTCCCCTCCTGCTATGACAATGCTGCTCCCCGGGACTTCTCAGAGCTTTTCTCATGTTTACAGTTTGCTGAGGCCTTTGCTTCCACACTCATGGTTTCAACTGTCCACTACACACGTGGATGAGTTCTCAGCTTGCTCTTGAGCTCCAGAACAATATATTCAGTTCCCTGCTGGTTGTGTTCATCTGGACATACTGGAGGCATGTCCTACTCAAAATGACCAAGACTGCAGTTGTCACATTCCTCCTGAAGCTAACCCTCCTACAGTCCCAATCTGGGTGAATGTCCCAACTGTTACCCTGAGGCCCCAGTCAGAAACCTCAACTTCTTCTGTCTCACTGACCAGATCCTAAACTCTGCTGATTCTAACCACCTCCTCAGTATTTCTCATTATCCACCCCTTGTAGCAGCTGCCTCTCCTTGGTGCTGGAAGCCATCCCCTTTTAGCTGAAACATTACATTTACCTCTAGTCTTTCTTCTCCACTCTATACTGTCACAGGAATTATGCCATACTCCTTTGTCATACAACAGTTTCAAAAACATGCTCTACATGACACAGATTCCAAGGGAGATGAACGGTGTTGCTTCTAAGAAGAGTTCTATGATGACCAGTTTAGAATGAAGAGGTTAAATACAGCTAACCTCCCCTCTCTACCCCATAGGACTTTGCAGAGCCCTGTGTATGCCAACGTATATCCTGACTCTCCAAGAGGGCTATGCAGCAGAGAGCAGATTCCTGAAACTATTTGGCCATGGAATTCTTTTTTTCATGGGGTATTTCAAGGTATTAGTGTCTCACAGTGAGAGCTATTGCTTCCATACCTTTCCAGGACCCATAGGACACAATTCAAATTCCTTAGCATAGAACTGAGAACAAAGACTGAATAGCCAGAATATCTGGGTTCAAATTATGACTGTGCCATTTGCTTAGCTGTGTAACACTGGACAAATTCTTTCTCTCCATGCCTTCCTTTCTTTATCTGTACTATGAGGATGCAATACCAGTATTGCATAGGGTTGTTGTAAGGATTAGATTACATGTAAAGTGTGCAGGACAGTGCCAGGCACCTGGTAAGTACTCAGTAAGTTCTATTTTCTCAGTCATGGTCTTTAACCATCTGTCTTCTCCACCTTCACCTCCTCCTATGAAGGAAGGTCCAGACTTAAACTACTTTTAGCCCTGGAACTCCATCTCTTGCCTCTGGCGCTGCTCTTCCTTTGCCTGAAATTCCTCTTTAGTCCTCCCCACTTCCCCTTTATACCCATCTGCTTGCTTGAATAGGTCCACATCTTCCCAGGCCCACCAGTGCACTTGCACGGACAACAGGTACTTTACCTGGCGGCTGCTGTGTGACTCGCATTTCTGGAGGAGTCGGACATGCATAACGTGTCAGGGAGAGAAGCTCCTGCTGCTTTCCCACGTCCATCATTCTCTCTATACCTTCTACAAGCTGCATTCTCCATGGGCCCGTTTTGCAAACCCTGTCCCCTCATGTGATATCCTATGAGACTTTGGACTGCTCCGGACTCTCTCGTCTTTGTCCCCCTGCACCTAGAACAGCCTTTGGCACAGAACACGCACCCAATATTAACGTGTCGATTGCGCACATGAATTTGCCTTGGTCACTGCGCCTGGCCCTCCACGGCCTGCCACACCGTGGGAACCTGGCACTGAACTCTCGGGGTCGGTGCTCTTAACCGGAGAACAGGGTAGACACCTGCGTCGCCGCCGGCGCATGGATGCGAGGCTGACGGCCGTGGCCCGCCCCGCGCGCAGCAGCCGCGCACGGCGGGGGTCCCCTCCCGCGTCCCGGACGGCAACCCGCGGAGGAATGTGCGGGGCCCGGCGGCGCCCTCGGGTCCCCCGCCCGCCCGCCGGGCCCCGCACTCACGCTGCTCGCTGCAGTTGCCGCAGCAGGTGCGCGACCCGGGCGCGCGCGACCGCGGCCATGGCTGCTCCGCGTCTCCCCGCGGCCCCGCCCGCCGGCACGGCCCAGGCCGAGGCCAGGCGCGCCCCTCCCCCCGCCCACGCCGCCAGGCCCCGCCCCCGGGCGTCCGTCCGCGGAGGCTCAGGCCCCTGTTCCCACGAGTCAAAACCTCAGCTGACCCCGCCGCGGTCTCAGCATCCACCTTTGAAATTGCCGCAAAGGTAACTGTCGTGGGTATTAAATCTACTTAAACCCCTCTATTTCACACATGGGGAAAGGGGGAAACAAGGGCATTCTGCCCCTGCCAATTCCTTTTTAGAGTGTTATTCTGCCTTATCAATTTTCAGAATCATTGAGACCCTGCATTTAAACTTTTAACAATAACCGAGAACCTTGCAAAAATCTGGAGGGGTCCTTTGTTACAGGATCAGTGTTGTGTCCAACTGCTGAATCGTCTAAAAACAAAAATCTAAACTCAACAAACCCGTCCCACACCACCCCCCATTCCCTCTGATTTTAAAAGATTAAACGCTTAGCTTTTACGAAGTTGTTCAGGATTCCATTAAACGGTTTCATCGGTAGTTAAAACTTCCCATGATTACATTATACTCTGGGAGGGCTCCAAGTGAACAATGTTCAACTTGCTTAAGTTCACCTTTAGAAAGTATCCCAAGACAGTAATCATTGAACATGTGTTTTAAGTAATCTATTATGAAATCTGAATATTTTTTTTCATAGCCATTTCTAAAATTAACTTTATAAAAATAAGCACTGAAAAAATGCCCCATTTTAATTTCCTGCCAATTATCAGATCAGAGTGACTCTCAGCCCCATAAGAACAGTACTCATCCCTGGATTCTAGATCTATGAATCCTTTTCAGGAGACATTTATTTTGACAAAGATGGGTTACTGAAATCAATTTGGGAAAGAGACCAAGAACAGCTATAAACATTTCACCTTCTAAACAAACCAGTTCAGGTCAATGTGACAAGTGAATCAAAAAATACTGTTCCAATTAAGGATTCTGTAGGTTCTGTTCCCTAACAGACCCTATTTGAACCTTTAAAAAAAATTACGGACATTAAGATTTCAGTACCTTCTGGATCAATAAGGATTACCATTATTTAGTTAAGCTCAAATTTATCATGTATAGTAAAATCAATGTTTTCAGTGTTTAAAAGTATGAAATATCTTCTGACACCAGTTGTACTACACTTTCAATATATGATACCAAAAGAAGTATTTAAAAGTGGTCTGCTGAAATCAAGACAATGCAGCTGCTTTGTGTTTTTAGAAATAAATGAACATAATTTTTACCAGGTACAAATTTACTTAAAATGTTAAAAACAACATTAGATACACATAGTTTTGTTAAATAACTTTATAAGTTACTTGTAAGGCCAGTTCTGAAAATGTAATGTATATACCCACTGCCACCCGCTTTGATAAATACCTAAGCTTGTTGTTGCCAAAATTAACCTAGTCTCAAACATGACCATCTCTCCCTCACACCATATCCAAAGTTAAAAAAAAAAAAAAATGGTTGTTTAAAAATGGAACTCAATTCTCAGTTTCCACCATTCTTTCTCTAATTCTTATGTCCTCAAGTACATTCTTTAAATTTCCAAAGTCTTGGTTGTGGGAAAAACATTAACCTGCGGAATCCTACAATAACACAGTATCTTGAAGGGAAGGCAATCCTAACCCTTAAACCTCAAGCTCAAAGGAAGCAAAGGCTACTTTCCTTTGCACCCCCTGCAGGACCTAGAACTTCACATTTAATGTAGTTCTTGGTTTACAGGAGGGTCCGAAGGTGAAATTTACTTCCTTCTCTTTCCTCCTTTGTGTTGACCTCCTTTCCTCTTGCCGCCCAAGCCAGGCGGCCCGGAATTCATCTTGCCTCCCAAGCCCCCTTTCCTCCTCCCTCCCTGGCTGGGCAGACCCCCTTTCTTCTTGCCTCCAGGGCCCTGCCGTCCCCCTGACCCCTGTCGGCCCCCCTTTCTCCTGCCCTTTTGGCTCAATTTCCTCCTCTTGGCAGCCTCCTCCTGTTCTTCCTCCCTCATCTGTTTATTGGTGGCCCTCGTTACATCCAGCTGAGGCTTTTTGCTGCTCATGACTCGCAGCATCTCCAACTGGCTCTTCTTCTCGGCTGCAAAGTCCCCGAAAAGAGGCTGAAACTTCCTCTTCTTGCCGGAGCCCCGGGGCTCCTTCTCCTTGGGCAGGCGCTCCTGGAAGCGCCCCACAGAAGCAGTGGAGACCTTGGCCACCTGCAAGGCGCGGCCCAGCTCCTCCTTACTCTGGTGTCCCGTAGGATGCAAGCCGGCCGCGCTGGGTAGCTGCGTCTTGTGCGCGCGAGCTAAGTTCCGCAGCCGGTTCAGCTCGTTCTTGGCCACCCGTTCCTTCTTGGCCTGAATCCGCTTGGCAAACTGGTCCTCCAAGGGGTCGGCACTGCCGGGCACCTCGATCAGCCATTCTTTGGTGTCGTCGCGGGCGCGCTGGTAGCCCCAGCGGCGCCGCCACTGGCCGCTCACCTCGTCCCACACCAGATTGGTCTTCTTCTTGGGACGGATCCCTTTGAGGCGCGCGAACTGCTGCCAGCGGGTGAGCGGCCGCGGCCGGGGCACCGGCTTCTCGCGCGGCAGGCGGGTGCTGGGCTCCGGCAGCCGCGCCACCAGCGCCTCGTCCACGCGCTCCGTGGGCAGCTGCCACAGCTGGTTGATGAGCAGCTGCGTGTTGTCCCGCGCCAAAGCCCGCAGCGCGGCCTCCGGAGTGGGTCCCTCGCGCCGCAGGCCCGTCGGCGGGTTCCGGTCCAAGGCCAGCAGGTTACCCAGGTCGAATTCCAGCTCCAGCTCCTTGTGCACCGTAATGCTCCGCAGCTTCTCTGCCTCGTCCCGCTCCGCCTTTGCCAGCAGCTCTTCCACGTCCTGGCCCTCCATGGCTCCGGCTCGGCGGCTCACACCACTTCTCCGCCGGCGCCGGTTCAAACGAAAGCAACAGCAGAAACACGTGCACCGCCGGGACCCTCGCCCCGGAAGCGAAAGCTCCACTTCCGGGGCCGCCGGAACCGGCTCTCCATCCGGGCTCCTCCACGACAGGCCGGCAGGGGGCGGCGTTGCAGAGCGGATGGGACTCGTGGCGGCGTCTTTGGCTGGAGGCCCGACGGAGGCGGAGCTGGCGGGAGGAGCCTCGGCTACAAATTCCGGCGCCTGGTGGAGGCTGCGGGTTCCACGAGGCGGCGGCGCAGGTGGGCGGCGCAGGTTCGCGGGGCCGCGGAGTGTGGGCTTTCGGAGCGACCCGGTCACGTGTCAGTGAAAACGCGCTCTCGAGATGTTTCGCTGGTCGGCGCTTTTGGGGACTCTGTTTCACCAGAGCCCCACCTGCTCGTGGCGGTCCTGAGTGTGGACCGAGAAAGACACTTTCCGCAGATACCTGCGAGGCTAAGCGCGGAGGAAGGCTCGAGCGGGGCTGACAGGCCGTGCCGCGTGGGCCCGAGCACGCGCCCACCCCCCGCTGCCTGGACGCTGGTGGCCCCGCGTCCCGGGCCCCATCCTCTCCTGGCTTGTGGCAAAAGAGCGCCGGGCTCTAAGTTAGGGTGCCTGGGTTCCAACCCTGACGACCTGGGTTTTGTTTGGCCTTAAGCTTTAGCTTATTTCAGCCTGTTTTAAAAACTGTAATCTACCTAGGGCTGTTATAAAGATAAATGAGTTAATAGTCCCCCAAAGGAGTTTAGATTAGGGCCTGGAACATGTAAGTGCTCAATAACTGTTAGCTAAATACCAGTTATTTAATCTTCAGAATGGCTTTGGGAGCTAGACTGAAGAAGCAGTCTTACACAGTGACCAAACCCCAGGTTCTTGAGTCAGACCACCTAGAATGAGGTCTAGGATTACTGTATTTACAGGTTGTTTAACCCAAGTCGTCATAAATTAATAAATATGTAACAGTTTCTGGTACATGATAAGTATTCAATAAGTTAGCTGTTATTTGCCATATTCTTCTGATGACAAAGGAGGGCTCAGAGGTAAAATGACTTGTCTAAGGTTATACAACTAGGAAATGTGAGAGCAGGGTGTGGCTCACTCAAGACTATGTACATATTCTCTGTAATGTTCTCCAGGCTCTTGATAATCTAAAAGTGGGAGTTTGTTAGTAATGCAGAATTTCTGGCCTCACCCCAGACATAATAATTCAGAACCCTCATTTTAATAAGATCTGTAAATGGTGGGTATGTACAGTCATGTTTCTGAGGCACTGCTGATTGTGTTGTTTACAGATTTTGTTTTCCTTTAAAGGGTGGTTGGGAGTAGTGAAGAGGCAGATATGCTAGAGAATTAACCTATAGGAACGGACAGAATAGCCATTAGGAAATAGATTTCAGTTGAGTTTCTGCTAGAGAGGGCTTTAGATACAGTTGCATCTGTCACACCTGCCCCATGAGTTTGGCCTCTTTGTGAACTATCTTTCCTTAGCTCTCTGTTTTTGTCCACTCATAAACCATAAAATGAGCACATTTTATACTTCTGGCATTGTGCTAGAATCTTCTTTATCTTTTCTAAAATTTTAGGACTTGCTAGGGTTTTTCTGAAACTTTACCTAATAATCAGTACCAAGTCTTTAATACCAATCATCCCCTGGGCAATTGCCTTATTGGGAAACTGGTTTGAACTTTTAAATTTTGGCGATTTGCTGTGGGAGAGCATTAAGTACCATTGGCAGCTGCTCTGGACTTGGCCTAGCTTTTGATTCATTCATTTAACAAACATTTGAATACTACCACATTACAGACATGAGAGGCAAAGATTATTGAGACCTTATGGAACAGTAAGTTCCATAAGGAAGGTAGGAAGAAGGAAAGGTAAAGAGAAATTTACCATAATGCATGATTGGGCTTTTAATAGGAAGTGCAACTATGTAGGATTTAGCTCCTTTATCAATCTTCTGAGTTAGACTTTAAAAAGCAGATGTCGACAAGTGTTGAATGGTATGAATTCTCACTGGATGAAGTACTATTTGATTTGTATCGTACAAGTTAGGTCTTAATTGAACTCGAATTATTTTATGCTCAATTTTTTTTAGTCCAAGTGGATTCTAATTTCCTTGATGAATGGAGACTGAGGTTTTCCACTTTGCTGAACATAGTGCTAGATACATAATAGGTATTCAATACATGGTTGTTCGAAAGAATAAGTTTATTAAATAGACTTTTATAAATTAAAAAGGATTAATGTTGGCTGTGTTAGATTCAAGGTAAGCAAAACTATAACGATTGGGAATTAGGACATTAAAAAAAAACTTATTGAGGCAAGTGGGTAAGTGGAGGTCTCCAGCTTGCATTTGTATCCTCTTTCTGTTAGGTAAGATTGTTCTGTGCAGTGTCAAGAAAAGGGGAGCCTACCAGGGATGTGCAAATACATGTGAAATTATTTTAACAGTACAGCAAGTGGTTGCACATGTTGTCTTCCTTTGTTGGCTTTTCCCTTTGTCTTTTCTCTGTTGGTTTTCCTTCCTCCTTTTGTCTCATAAGCAGACAGATCTCAAGTTTGGTCTCTAGATCTTCCTTTTTTTCTCTTTATATCTGCTTTCTGTTCCATCTCATCCACTCATGGTACCAGCTGCCATTTTTGTGCATTTGGGTCTTGGAGGTACATTTTAATACTTTCCTTTTCAGAGCTTTAGGCTCAAATCTCCAATTACCTGCGAGGCTTTTCCACCAGACTCTAAATGTGATATGTTTAAGGTCACATAACATCCATCCATTCCTCCCTTCTCCCCAGAGAAATGTTTATAGAAGGCCTTCATGCCCAAGGTACTGTGCTGGGCATTGGAAATACAATGGTTAGTAAAAAATGGCTTAGTTGATGTTATCGTCATTCTAACCTAGTAATTCAGGCTTGAAACTATGTCATCCTTGACTTTTAGCTTTCCACTCCAAATCCACTCAGGTAGGAAGTCCTTTTAAATTTGTCTCCCAACTGTCCTCTTTCCATTCCCACTACCATGACCTTACTCCTTGCTTCTCTAGATCCTCCCTTGCTCCACTCTGCTGCTCTCTGCTCCTGACTTCTAGCTGGGCGCAGCCAGCAAGAGGCAGTGACAAAAGATCTGAGGGTGTGAAGAGAGTGAGGTGAGGATATGTATGCCCCAGCCCTCTGCAGGTTGTGGAGTTTGGCTGGTTCCTCTGAAAGGCCATCCATCACTCCAGTTGGGCAGCTTTCTCCCTGCAGCCACCCTCTCCCAGCTCCTCTAGTTCCTTCAGGCTTGGAGTGGTCATGGCTCTTGCCATTGCAGCACTCTTCTTTTTGAGTTTCCTTAAACTATACCCATATCTTGGAAATATTCCCTTTGTTGATCATTCTTAAATTACCCAGCTGGGCTGCTACCTGTTTCCTGCCAGGAACCCAACTGATATTCAGGGTGCTAGCCTGGGAGCATTTTAATGTTTTTTTTTTTAATGTTTTTGTTTGTTTTGTTTTTTGCCTTGGGTCTCTCTACAGGCCACTCCTAAAGATTTACCTTGCATGGATCTGGACAAGTCACTTTAGTCAAAAACTCCCTTTTCTACCTAACAAAATGTGATTGTTCTTGGTCTTGGATGTTTGTGATCTGGCCCCAAACAATTCTTTTTACTCACATTGCATGATAGTGTTCTTTATGTTTGTTTTTCAAATATTTCTTTCCCATTCCTATTTTCCATCTTAGCTATCTTTATACAACCTTAAGAACATTCCTCAAAAAAGGCAAAAATGAGGTACAGGAAAGAAGCAGCAATAATTATATTTTTGTAGCAACTACTGTGAAGTTTTTTATTCACAAAAGTGAACCTATAGGGAGATTCTTCCCCTTCCCTCCCAAAACCAAGAACAAGAAGGTAATAACTTTTATGTAACTACTTTGGTCAGTAGAACATTTTTGTAAGCAATTTCTTTGTTCGTTTGGTACTGCATTAACTTAGATTTACTTTCAATATTTTCTAATTGCCCCCCCCCCTTTTGGTAGTAGAAATTGTTGGGATATTCAACCATATTTTTTAGCATAGTTATTTTGAGTATTTTTGTCTAGGAAATTCAATGTGCCAGTAATTTGACAAAGTAGCAGAAAAGAGCCCTTACAAACATTCACATAGTACATTTTTACTGATTTACAATTTTAAATTGGAAGTACTGGAAAGGAAAATTTAATTTTGAAAATTTCTTAATTATAGACAAAATCTGTTATTCACATGCTTCAGTTTTAGTCAGAACCTGTACAAAAATGAATTATTTTGTTTTAAAAGAGAACAAAAAAGGTACAGCAGTGAGGTTTTGTGTAGTTAGTGCAGAAGCAGATAAAATATAACTATTAAACATACATCTGTCTAGAAAGTACTTTGGATTTTAGAGTAGTAAAAATGATGGCAGCATTTTGGGATTATCTTAGTTGTTTTGCTCTCTATAACATGTTTTTAAAAAATTAGCAAATGCAATTTTCTTTATTTGCCAAAATTTTATCTTCACTTGTAAGACAAATAAGCACCACTGGCTGATGGGTTTTATTCATAAGACTTTACCACCAAATCCCAAAAGAATGAGATTGGTGTTAGGCTTTAGATTTTACGTCTATAAGGAGTTCAATATCAGAATGAAAGACTGATGTAAAAAGGAAAACTGAAGTACCTAATAACAAAAAGTATAGCTGTATTTATTAAATTATCTTTTTATATTTTAATTGGTAAAAGTAAAATTGCAATGAGTCAGTAATCCTTTTGTGTTTCTCTTAATAAGATGTTAACAGTTTTTATAAATAACTTTATGGTGATTTACTCTGGATTAAGCAACTGAGTCCTGAGTGCCTTTTTCCTCAGGAAAGCAACTTTATTGTCACACAGCCTTCCATTTGTCTTTGTAACCATAGACCATATGTGAGCATATATTAATCCAGTTTTTCTTTTAAATCCTCCACATAAGCAATATCAATAATATATAGGAAATTACTGGTATGTCTTAACTGAGAATTGTTTCTGAACATTATTAACCCATTAGTTTTTAGAACACATCTATGAAAAATATGAAAAGAAATACTAAAAATATAACCCCATATATGGTAAATTCTGTAGCCAACACTTTTCTTTTTCTAGGTGCTTTTGCTTGATAAAGGAAAGAACCTCTTAGAGCAAAGAAGGTATGTCATTGTATCCTTGTCAGCATCCAAGAGTGCACTGCGGTCTTATCTAGCTTTCTGACCAATTGATAATGCAAAGATCTAGTTGTTTGTGACATGTGTACTTTCCTACAAGGCCTAAGTATGTCTTATTATTTAAAATGTATAAATAATGTTCCTGGCATTTTCCAGTATTTATTTCATTTGCCTCATTATTCAAGATGGTATGAATTTTCATTCGGGGAAGCTAACTTCTTATGGTGGGCCCCTAGGGTTCCCTTCTCTGGAAAGCCTGTGGATTTCAGAGGAGGTACAGTTTAGGTCTTGGAGTTTTGAAGAATTTCGATTAGGTGGCCTTTGTGATTCATCTCTGTGATCCTTTTGATAAAAATCTATGCTCTTCAAGTGCTTCAATATTATTTTCTTATATGGTGCTTTCTTTCCTGGTTGATTAAGATTTTGACTAATATATCCCATTTTGCAAACCTGCCCCTCTTCCTGAGTCATTTATTTATCTTATTTCCTGGGCTGGTTGTATAATTCCACATACAAATCTCTCTCTGTGTGCACAAGGAGACTGACTACACAAGTGCTAATCAATTTTTAATACCATGGAGGCTGATTATTGTTTTTTGTAGGTTATTCATGATGAGTTTTTTTTCTTTTCTTACAATTAGACTACTTCAAGAATTGGAAAGTACAGTAGAGAATGAGCAAAGTTTAGTTCATTTTAATATTTGTTAGTTCTGTAAAAAAGTCTTGTAGTGTAGAAGATAAGATATATTTATAAAATATTTATATTTATTATAAATATGTTATATTCTCAATCTTGAGAATGAATGATTGTAGATTGGCTTAGCTGTGTCTTCCCTGACGTACAACTAATAATACTTTTGATTATTACAGTTATAGAGAAGTTTTAAAGAAAGATTTAAATTGGGACATTTTTGTGTTTTTTTAGTTCAATGTTGCATCAGAGGATGCTAGTGTAAGGAAGGTAAAGTAGAATAAAATATAATAACATTGCTGGTATGTTTATTAATTATCATTCTGAGAATGAGTCTTAGTGATTTCTGGCCTGATTACCTAGGGACAGATTCCCCCAAAGGATCATCCCTGCCATTTGAAAAATGAGCTAACATGATTTCTCAATTTTAGAGTTCTGTGAGTCAGAGATAAATTATTTAAACACACTTTGCAAAGAACCCTAGAGGGGCAGTCAGGAGATGGGTTCTGGCCCCCTCTCTGTCATTCTATAGTTGTGTGTAGCTCTGGTGGATCACGTCACCTCTCTATGAGTCAGTTCCTTATCTATGAGGTGAACTTTATTAACCTGATATATTTATTTCTATCTTATTTTATACTTTCTATTTACCTGGTCTTTTCTATACCTATTTTCTCTGCTCTTGCATTTTATTACCTTGAGTTTTCTTTTAGTTTCAGATATGCAATATAATAATTTGATTATTGTATATATCATGAAATGTTTGCCCTAGTAAATCTAGTTAGCATCTTAGTTCATCATAATAGGCTAATTATTGGAAATGTTCCTGTGGAGGAATTTAATTATTTCTAAGTTTTTACTAGAGCAGTTACAGATCCTTTTGAGGCAATTCTGTGAATTATCTCATATAGCTGTTGTAAAAGGAATTGCTAAATAAGACAGTGTTACATAATTTTATGTATAAATATATATAGTTTGAAATAGAGACTGTTAGTTTTAATTGTTTTCATTTTCCTTTAACAGCTATAAAAATAAAGAAATGACAAATGCTGTTTTAACAAAGAATATTCACTTCTCTTTCCTCTTAGAATCTTGTTTAAAGCTGTTTTTTTTATAATATGCAATAAAAGGATTTATTCCTTTGATAATATATTTAATAACAGTTGATTTAGTAGACACTATCAATATATTACAGATCATAATTTCTTCTAAGCAATTGAGAACATTTATTACATTATATTTTTCTCCCTGTTTACAGCTCCCAAATTAGCCATATATAAAAACTGCACATTGCAGCTTTTCTACTAAGCCTCTGTCACATCTCATAATATTTGCAGCTTTGAAAGTGGACACATGATAGGATTTCATAATTTTTTCCCTTTTCTAGTTTGTATAGATATGAGTCAACAAATATTTGGTAAATGCCCAATGCAGCAGAACTCCAAGTGCTATAGAAAGACCACAGGATGCCTGTGTTGCAGGGACTGTTAATATAACTGAAGAGACAAAAATGTCATTATAGGAAGGCATATAAAAAGTGTGGTAGAACTTCCCAGACATTGTAATGTACCCCAGCATAGGTATTTGATCTCTTCCCATCATACCCTAATACTGATCCCAATACTCTTCACAGCCATGTGCTTCCTCCCATGTGTAGAAAAAGTGGGGAAATCATTTTCTCAAAATTTTGGAAATAAGATCTAGTGTATCCCAGGAGGAAACAAGATCTGAATGAAGTGTGATCTAAATTAAGTGGAAGGTAAAAGTTTGAAGGGGTATATCAATATTCATAGTCTTTTCTGATCTGTTTTATAGTAGCCAGTGGGAAGTGAAAAATGATATAACTTAGAAACTTGCTGTCTGCAAGAGTCATGAGCTCATGAGTTTCATTAGAAAAAGTCAGTGTTCTTTATTTGATGTTGCTGCCCCTTCTGGTTTGTGTTCAGCGAGGCAGAGTGACTTCCCCAGGGAACTCCATCCTCTGACTACTTACTGTCTTTGGAATGGGGCATCCATTGTGCTCTCTCCTCCTACCACTACCAGAGGCCATGCTAGAATGGGTGCTGAGAATGGTGCCAGAGCCATCAGAGTTGGCACTTTATGATTGTACTATTTTTCCTACCCCCTGCTGGGTTCTTTCCTTTTTGGGTTACAAACGTCAATTCTGAGCCCAGTTCAGAGATGCTGTGGACCAGCAACTTCAGACTTGGGCTCCCTCATAACGATGTAATCTTGGTCCTTATCTCTAATTTCTTTTCTGGACGCTTGGTCCTTGGACAGTGTTGCTGAATTTGGGTGTAACCTACCAAACAAACTTATTAATTTTTTATATAACAAAATTATAAAATTATAACATGATATCACTTTAGAATTGAGATAAATGAAAGTGACAACTATAATTTAAAATTTAAACCTTTTGTTTAGCAGAACTGAAGTCAGAAATACATAAAATTTTGGAAAACAAAACCTAGAGATATCCAAATTGGGGTTTTATGATTTTAAAATGGCCTAAGTGCTTTTAATGATTCTCTAAGAGAGGAATGTGGCCTTCTCTTCTCCTAGCCATGGTGTATGCTTGGCCACTAATATCAGTGTATTCCAAAAAGGGGAAATTATCTGGCACATGGCAAATGTTGCTTTGCTTGCTGTGTTCAAGGCTCCCATTCAACCAGATATCATGAACGTTGCACAAAAACAATAGACAGCCCTATGCTGTCAATGAATTAGCAGGTCATCAAACCAGTGCCAAGTTGTGGGGTACTGAGAGAGCTGTGGCTCGAATTCCCAGGATTTGAGACAGTGGACTCATCATTCTGGCCAGGGTGCTTTTGGCAATGTTCTGTAGAGGCTATATGTTTGCACCAACCAAAACCTGGTGCCATTGGTACCACAGAGTGAACATAACACAGAAGAGATACGTCATCTGCTCTGCCCTGGCTGCCTTGGCCTTATCAGTACTGGTCATGTCTAGAGGTCATTACATTGAGGAAGTTCCTGAACTTCCTTTGGTAGTCGAAGATAAAGTTGAAAGCTACAAGAGATTAAGGAGGCTGTTTTGCTTCTTAAGAAACTTAAGGCCCAGAATGATATCAAAAAGGTCTCTACCTCTCAGCGAATAAGAACTGGCAAGGACAAAATGAGAAACTGTAGTCATGTCCAGTGCAGGGGACCTTGCATCATCTATAATGAGGACAATGGCATCATCAAAGCCTTCAGAAACATTGCTGGAATTACTCTGCGTAATGTAAGCAAACTGAACATTTTGAAACTTTCTTATAGTGGGCATGTGGGCCATTTATGCATTTGGACTAAAAGTGCTTTCTGCAAGTTAGATGATCCATATGGTACTTAACATAAAGCTGCCTTGCTCAAGAGGAACTACAACCTTCCCAGGCATAAGATGCTCAATACAGCCCTTAGCAGAATCTTGAAAAGCCCAGAAATCCAAAGAGCCCTCCAAGCACCACGCCAGAAGATTCATTACAGAGTCCTAAAGAAGAATCTGCTGAAAAACTGGAGAATCATTTTGAAGCTAAACCCACATGTGAAGGCCATGCACCAGAACACCATTCTTTGCCAGGCCAAGAATCACGAGCTACTGGTGGATAAAGTAGCAGCAGCACTAGAAGCCAAATCAGATGAGAAAGGGGTTCTAGGCAAGAAGCCTGTGATGGGGAAGAAAGGAAAGAAGGCTGTTGGTGTTACAAAGCAGAAGCCCTGGGTGGGAAAAAGAGGCTGTAGCTACCAAGAAATGAGCAGCTGAGAAGAAGCCTGTGGAAAAGAAACCTGTGGCATAAACAAATTAGTTTATTCGGTAAAGTTCAAATCACTTTGGACAGCTAATTTTGAATAAAAACCTGATCGAAGAGACAGTAAGAAACATGAAAAAAAAAAAAAAAGATTCTCTAATACCAGATCATCTGTAGTATACCAAGCTACGTGGCTTTTTCTTTTTGATATGGTAGATTAAAAAAAAAATGTAACTCCAGGATCTTGAATCTATGAGAATGATGCATTTGGGTCAGGAATAGTACCTCCAGTACACAAAAGGACCAGGCAGGAAATGTATGTGACAGCCACCAAACATTCTGAAAAACTATTTGAAGAGGTATTTGGCTTTATGGCTTCCCTGGTCCAGAAATTTTGAAAATATCTAGTTACTATAGGTTAAACTGGGCCTGATAATGATTACTCAAGAAACCTGTTAAGTGTGTTTGTGCAGTCTCCTAGAACTAGCATTTCCCTGAAAGGGTACCTGGGTAATCCTTTTACGTGTCTGCTGTGTTTGTTTCTCTGAGTGACCAATTTTTTTGTAAGGACTTTTAGGTTCATCAGACTATAGTATAATTTTACGTGCTCTTAAACTTCATCAGCATGCAAAAAATAATAAAATAAAAAAAAAATCAAGATTACAAAGAACTGAAAAACTGTCATGGATATACAGTTTTTAAATGTTGACAGGGAATCTATAAGGTTGAGAAACAGCAGCCTCTGTCCTGAAACATGCTCACCCGAACCAAAGTTATAACTCATAGCAAGGGATAGCCATCTTAAAGGTGAATGATCGGGGTTGCTGTAGAGATGATGCGGAAAATGATTCAGAAGATTACTCAGAAATATATTTCCTTGAATACTGATAAATCCCATGTAGCATGTGCCAGTCTGTGGCTATTATAAAATGAATTGGATTATCAGAGATTCTTTTGTCTAATGATAGACTGCACTGATCATGTGTAACCCACACTTCGATGTCAGTATAGGTATGACTGTGGAAACTTCCAAATGACACTGTATGCCACAGTTACACAGACAGGGGGTGAGTTTCAGATTTGAATTATGCTGGAGAGTCACTAAGAGTGCTTATTGCAAAAGTTGGTTTTATTTTGATTCAGGGTATCTGCAGACTATTTTTTGAGACATTGCTTTAAAATGAAAATTTAGAAACCATTAGAGAGGTTTTAATTTGTTTTCTTGATAAATGGTCTTGTTCTTTGGAAGTCACTCCAGTTACAAAATGTTAAGATTCTTTGAAAAAAGGAAAATATGTTTTATCATTGTTCAGGCTCTCCCCCCACTTATTTTCATATGTTCGTAATGATGCCAAAGTTTATACACCTCACCCAGAACTTTTCTGGTGTGTATATCCAACTGTCTGCTGGACATGTCTGCTTGAATGTCTGATAGACTTCGCCCACCTCAAACAGACACACTCAGATCCTCCCTCTGAGCCCGCCCCACCTATAGTTTTCCCTCTTTCAGTTAATGCAACACCATTTTTTCACTAGCCATGGCCAAAAAACTTAGAGTCATCCAAGGAACTTTTTTGTTTGTTTGTCATACCCTGTATCCAATTGGCTGACAAATCTCCTTGCCTCTACATTCAAAGTATATCTAGAATCTGATTATTTTTTCCCACCTCATGTTGCAACTTGGTCTAAGTTTTTAACCATCTCTTACCTGAATTATTGCAGCTCTTTACTGGTTTCTCTGCTTCCAGTCCTGTTCCTTTATAATCTGTTTCAATACAGCAGCCAGAGTGTTCTTCTAAAATTAAAACCACATCCTGTCCTTCTCTAAACCCTGCAGTGGTTCCCCATGTCACTCAGGGTAATAGACAAAGAACTGACACCTGCAAGTTTCAAGATCTACGACCTCATCCTACACCTCTCTCCCACCTGCTCACTTTCTTCTAGGCTCAGTGTCTTCGGTACTATTCCTTGAAGCCATAGGGCCTTGGTACTCTCTGTTCCCTCATCTTACTAGTTGCCTGGAATGCTCTTTCTTGAGATATCCCTTCCCGCCACCTTTAAATCTTTGCTCAAATATTGTCTTCTTCAAGGGCTAACTTTTACTTGTTTATTTAAAACTGTGACCCCTTTCCCTTCTGCTCGTTTTCTCTCCATTGAGTCTCTCAGCCCCCTTTACTCTATTCTCATTTTCCGTAGCACCTTTCCCTGGTAACATACTGGATTAGTTTTTCATTGAATGCTTGATTTATTATTTATTGTTTGTTTTTCTTTCTCCCACACTAGAATGTAATTGCCACAAGGAATCTTTTTCTTTCTTTCTTTCTTTTTTTTTTTTTTTTTTTTTTTTTTTTTTAGAAAAAGTAAGATCTTTGAAAATATATCATTAGAAGGTGGGCCATGCTAAGAAGGCTGCAGGTCTGTGGAATTTGGGAGATGAAAAGGTAAAATGTAGAAGACAGAGTACTCTCTAAGGGAGCAGTATAGGCTTTCAGCAAAGAGAGTGTAAGTGCTGCAAGGAAGCAGTTTTTATCTGTTTTGTTCTGAGGTGTCTCCAGTGCTTAGAAAGGTGTTTGGCACATACCAGGTGCTCAATAAATGTAGCTGAGTAAACTCAGTGACATAGTTAATGGAGTAGTTACTGAAAGTCAAGCACTGTTCTTTCTAAGTTCTGGAAATACAGCTGTGGATAGGACAGCTCAGCCTTCTTGGGGCTGATATTCTTAGTGGGAACTATGGCAAAAGTGCAGAACTGCAGAGTGTCCAGCATTTTGTGTAGAGGACAGCACAGCAGGGCTGATAAACTGGCGAAAGCAATCAGAGATGGAGAACACTTACAAGCAGCCTAAGACAATTTGTATATTTTTCAAACCACACTTAGGGAATCTTTGTAAAGAGGATCAGGAGTCATTTGTTTTCAAATATATTCTAACGTTAATATTTTAAACAGAAAAATATGCAGTGAAAATTAAGTAATTTCCTACCCCAGACCATTAGATACATCCCTAAGCCTATAGACTTCCAATGCTTTCCAGAAGCAACCACTCTTATCAGTTTTTTGTGGAAGAAGGAGACATATAAAACTGGTGAACCATATGAAAACAAGTGCATACTTTTTATTATTAACAGTGAAAAACTTTGATTTGTAGGCATTAAAGGAAGAACAACCACAAATACATCACTTCTAGGAATGCCCATCTTGGTTAAGCCAGGCAGATGTTATTGCCTCCCAAACTTTTTCATGTCTTTTTATAACTATCATTATTTTTTTTTTATTGTGACAAAACATACATAAGAAAATTTGCTATTTTAATTATTTTTAAGAATACAGTTCAGTGACATTAGGTATATCCACACTGTTGTGCAATCATCACCATATCCATTTCCAGGACTTTTTCCTCATCCCAAGTAGAAACACTCTACCTATTAAGTACAGATTCCTTGTTACTTATTCCCCAAATCCCTGTTATCCACCACTTTCTGTCTCTATGAATCTGCCTATTCTAAGTACCTTATATCAGTGAAATCATACAATATTTGTCCTTTTGTGTCTGGCTTATTTCACTTAGCAAACCTCTCCTTTCAAGGTTCATTTATGTTGTAACATGTCAAAATTTCCTCTTTTTAAGGCTGAATAATATTCCATTGTATGGATATAGCACATTTTTCTCATTCACCTATCAATGAACATTTGGATGATTTCTGTCTTTTGGATATTGTGAATAATGTTGCTGTGACCTTTAGTATACAAATATCTGTTTGAGTTCATGCTTTTAATCCTTTTGTATCTTTCATGTCTTTTTATAACATGCTGTGACAAATGGTGGTTGATGCATAGATGCACTAGTGCTTTACATTCCTGGTTAGATTCTAATCCCTTGAGAGTAGAGACTATAATTTGTTTTTACTCACAAATATATTGAGTACCTGCTGAGTACTGGACACTATGTTAGACTTTGGGGACACAGTGTAATAACAAACATGACCTTTATCCTTTTGCTATGAGCATAGGTCTAGTGAGGAACTTTTTTCCCCCATTCATCTTGAATAGTACCTTGCACACTATAAATATTGCACAAATATTTGTTGACTTGGTTGACTTACTGATTTCAAGTACCCTCAGCAGTTCTTGAGAATGTTGTATCAGTGATTTGATAGCAGTAAAAATATTTGGAATAATTGTAAGCTCTCTGAGATCAGGAATCACGCCTTTCTAGTTAAGCGATACCAGCAAATAGGATAGTGTCTAGCACACAGCATGGGCTCAATAGTTTAAAAATGAATGCCGGTGACATAATTTATTCTAATGAACTCTGACAAGTTCTAATGAACTCTGCTCATATATTAGGGATGGAAAAACTGAAGCATTAAAGAAAAGCAGTGACAAAGTCAGAAATAGAACCTGGGTCTCCTGACCTGCAATCTGATACTTTATGCTCTCCATCACACTAGTACGTAAAATTAGAACTGATGTTCCACCTTTCTGCGAAAGATGTGAACTTTAATTAGGTGTAATCATGCACAGTATGGGGAAGATTTAAGGCCTCTAAATTTCCTAAAAATGATAACGAATCAGATTCTAAAATAAGCTTGTTAAATGCTATTCTTAAATAAAAAAAGTAGTAGCATATGATGATGAATTGCTATTTCTGCTGTGAGGGGTGAGGTGTTACTGTGTTGCCTGTTTGGGATGGCCTCACCAAAGCGTGTCTAACTTTACATATCATTTCTTTGCTTATTCAGCTTGACCCCATTCTTGGGGTTTGGAAATGCTATCTAATTCTTGAATGTCAATGAATTACTTAGGCCTTTTGTCTTTTTATTTTAATTTTTAATTAAGTTTATTGGAGTAACTTTGGTTAATACAATTATAAAATTTTCAGGTGTACATTATCATTTGACATCTGTATATTCTATAGTGTGTTTACCACCCAAAGTCCAGTTTCCTTCAGCTACCATATATTTTATCCCCTCAACCCTATATTTAAGCCCTTTTACCCCATCTAACTCACCCCTTTTCTCCTACCCCACTAGCAACCACTAGTCTACAGTCCTCTGGAAACCACTAGCCTATAGTTCATGACCATGAGTCTCTGTTTGTTTGTCCTGCTCATTTGTTGCTTTTAGGTTTATATCCCACATATAAGGGATATCATGTGATTTTCAGCTTTTTCTGTCTGGTTTATTTCACTTAGCATGATTATCTCGAGGTCCATCCATGTTGTCATAAATGGCAGTATTTCATCTCTTCTTATGGCTGAGTCATATCCCATTGTATACATGTACCACAGCTTCTTTATCCAGTCATCTATCATAGGACACTTCAGTTGCTTCCATGTCCTGGCCACTGTGAATAATGCTGGAATGAACATCAGTGTGCAAATATCTTTTTGGATATGGGTTTTCAAGCCTTTGAGGTAAATACCCAGTAGAGGGATTGCTGGATGACATGGTAGATCAATTCTTAATTTTTTGAGAAATATCCATACTGTTTTCCATAGTGGCTGTACCAATTTGCAGTCCCACCAGCAGTGTTTGAGGGTTCCTTTTTTTTCTGCATCCTCTCCAACATTTGTTATCATTTGTCCTGTTGATTATAGCTATTCTAACAAGTATGAGATGGTATCTCATTGTGGTTTTGATTTGCATTTCCCTAATAGCTAGCAATGTTGAGCATCTTTTTATATATTTATTGGTACTTAGGCCTTTTGGATCTTTTTGAGCAACCTGTTTGGAAACATTTAATCCTGTGTTATGTGAATTAAAGTTCAAATCACTGTATTCATTAGGAATTCTGGTTAAATTTTAATGAAGGATTAAATAAGTTTTTAGATTATTTATAGGTCTTAAAGGTAAGCTATTCTAAAAATTTCAGATATTTCAGTTTCAAAAAATTTTCCAGTATTTGAAATGAGTAATTTTTTTTTTTTTTTTATAATAAAACCTGAGAAGAACGCAGCTTGGAAAACCGAGGAAAGCATAGACTAAGTTGCATCCAACTTTTCAGGATCAAGTCCTGAAACTATCATTGCTCCACTGATGGTACAGGGAATGATTGACCTTAATTCATAAGGCAAAACCATTTTTTTTGTATGTGTGTATAAAGAATTTGACATTTTAGGAGTGAATTGAGCAGAAGTTATCTAGAAGAACTTGAAGAGAACAGAATGCTACCAGTGCTGTCCCCAAAGTTGAAAAGGACTTGATACAACTGGAAAGAGAATAAATTTGTTCAGACTTGTTGCCCTTGTTTTGTTGTTGTTGTCTTTTAAATTGAGATAATAATTGACATATAACATTGTGCAAGTTTAAGGTGTGCAACATGTTGATTTGATAATATTTATATATTGCAAAACGATTACCATGGTAGGGTAAGCTAATATCTTTATCATATTACATAATTATTATTTCTTTTTTTTTGTGGTGACAACAATTAGTTTATATTCTTTTAGCAACTCTGAAGTTTATAATACAGTATTGTTGACTATAATCATTACACCAGGCATTAGATCCCCAAGACTTATCAAGTAGTTGTGAATTTGTACCCTTTAACAAGATCTCCCCAATTCCCCCACTCTCCAGCCCCTGGTACCACCATACTCTTCTCTGTTTTTACAAGTTTGGCCTTTTTAGGTTCCACATGTAAGTGATATCATACAGTATTTATTTTTCTTTGACTTATCTCACTTAGCATAATACTCTCAAATTTCATCCATATTCTTGCAAATGGCAGGATTTTTTCTTTCACATGGCTGCTTAATATTTCATTGTATATGTATATAAACACAAAATATTCATTTATCTGTTGATGGATACTTAGGTTGTTTCCAGATCTTGGCTATTGTGACTAATGCTATAAAAAACAGCATTTAGTTCTTCGATATCCTATTGGAGTACCTCCTCGAAAAAAGTGTAAGGAGGAAGCTCCATAACATTGGTCTTACCAATGATTTTTTTGGATATGACACCAAAAGCACAAGCAACAAAAGCAAAAATAAAGAAGTGGCACTACGATGAACTTAAAAGCTTTACACAGCAAAGAAAACCAAATGAAACAAAGTGAAATAAAACCTATGGAATGGGAGAAAATATTTGTGAACCATATGTCAGATACATATTTGTAGCCCTTGTTGCTATGCAGACTTTCTAGATAATGGAATATGTTTTTGCCATTATGACAACAGGAAGTGCTCAGGAGACTTTAGACTTAATATAATTCATTATAACAATTCAGATATCAATTTTGTTGTTGTTTGGGTATTTCCTATTGTACGCTTTTATAGAGTTAGGAGTGTGAAGATAAAATTGGCTGAGTTGTGGCCCATAGCCCTTGGTCCTTCACTACCAACCTTATGTGATTCGGGGGAGATAGGTATGAAAGATGTTATGATAGTCAGGGCTGGGGAAATAACTAGAAGTAATATGGTGAAATCAAAGAATTGACAGTGGATTTTGGTCAAAAGTTGTCTTGGTGACTAACTCAATTTTGATATGTTGATTTCATTGGTGCTGCCCTGTTTGTGTCCCAGAGAATGATGGGGCTCTTCCTCCAGAAGGCTACTTTTTCTCCCTACCCAACCACATGTAGTGATAAAGCAGGAACTGGTGTGGAAGAGGCTTCTTGTCAATGAGCTCTTATGAACCTACTGGCCAACTGTCAGAGCTTATGAGAGGAGAGCTCAGCAGTTCCCATTGTTTTGGTTAGTTACATGTATCTCTCAGAAGAGGGTTTGACCTTCCACAATACAGGTGGAGAGAAGCAGTCCAGATAGGGGGAATTGAGGATAGAGGCAGGAGGAAAATGTGGGAGGACAAAGCTAGGGTCTAGTATTTTCACCAACATCTAAAATAGTGAACAGAAAGCTAATGCCTTGGCATTCATAGCCTCTGAAAATATAAGCAACTTGGCATCTAGCACCTCATTAAATACCTACACCTCACGAAGCAGGCATTATCCTGTATCTCTACAGGGAAGAAAACCAAGATCCACAGAAACTTTGCTAAGATTAAGTGGAAAGAAAGGGCAGAAACCAGAATTCAAACTCAGTGTAGTCTGACTCTAAAACTATTCTGCCATTTTGCATTTCTACAATAAAATATGCCCTTCCTCCAACCATGGATAGCTCCTGAAAAATTCCACATGAGGTCTGACGACTGACTGCTTAAGGTAAATGAATTGGCTGGTTGGAGCCCCAGGTCACTCTTGTGCCCCCCAATAGAGTTTGACAAAAGTGATCACTAGGTATGGATCCTGAATATCTAAATTTTCATTATATAGCAGAAATAGCTGTACAGAAAATTTAGGCTCCTATGGTCCAGCAGAAGATCGTGTTACTGTTAGAAGAGAGAAGATTGCCAGACCTGTTTTTACAGCTTGATATATTTTTATGCAGTTGTCATCAAGTTGTTACTTTAATACCACAGTCAATCATATGTTACATTACAGCAAAACACACCTGACATGCTCATTAAAACAAATACCACATTTGCATAATCACTGTCAATAGAAAGGGAAACACACAGAGGCAGCTGGAAAACTAATGAGGTTAGTTCAAGCATCAGCCACTGTCCTTATGGCACACATATTTCAGAAACTTTCCTGAGACTCCCTTCCCTCCTCCCATCTTCCTACCCTCACTTTCCTTAGATGTCTAGACTAGTATCATCAATTGGAAAATTGTAGAGGATGAAAGGGAACAATCTGATGAAAACTGAAGCTGGCAGTGAGAGAAAGTGACATTACTGGGAAAAAGAAGTAACTCAGAGGAGTATTAGTAAATAGGAATGAGGACAAAGGAAGGGCCTTCAATCAGGGCCATAATCTGATGATGATAAGAGGGTTTTATGTTTTTAAAGAAGGGGACAATTTATTCTGTGTGCTTTTAAGGGCTGAAAGGGGTCCACCAGACCAGGGCCCATCCACAGTGAAATAGGCTGGAAGGTCCAGAGCCTGTAATATGACTGATGCCTAGGGACGGGGGAGTGCAGGGAAGTCTAGGATATGTAGAACACTCTATAATTTCCAAAGTGTCTTCAATAAGTGATCTCATTTGATCATCCTGACCCTACCACAAGATAGTGTTATTACCCTACTCTTTGCAGGTGAGGACAAAATAGTAAGCAAACTAGAGCTCACTTAGGAAGTAACAAAATGGAGACTGGGAACTCAGAACTCCAGACTATAAGACCAAACAGGAACACATTCCATTAGGGATGCAGAGCATTGCCCTGCTTTGGGGGAGGGAGAAGCTCTATTGATAGTAAGCAGAGGCACAGCTATAGAAATAGGGTTTGGGGAGGTCTTGAATCTTTAGAAGGACCTTTGGCAGCCAAGATCCCATAACCAGAAGTTCTTGGTGCAAAGGCAGGGAGAATGGGGAACAAGACAGCTGTCAGTTTGATTAAACACTGTGCTGGGCACTTTTTAACAGTTCAGTGAAGGTGGGATTATGATCTTCATTTAGATGAATAGATTGAGCATTGGGTCAGGGCTTGACCTACTGTGGTTGAGTAGTGGCCTCTGCTACAGCATAAGTGATTCATCCCAGGACCAAGGAGAGTGGTGGAGGTGGGTGTTAAATACCATAACCCCACTGTCTAGCAATGAAACTGACTGCTTTGTAAAACAGGCTGGATGCAGGGTGCACAGTAGAGGGGAATGCTGTGTTGGCGAAGTAGTAGGTGATTACATCACATGAAAGGTCACTTCCAAAATCACAGCATCTATAATTCTATAAATAAAGTGCTGCTGGTCAGATCTTCTTTATCAGTGGGTTCATTGGGCACTACAAGTACCACACCACACCCCTCACCATTCCCCTTCCATCCCCAACCACCCTATGCCTCCTCAGAGGCTTTCTCACTCTGGCCTCAAACAGTTCCCACAATGGCTGCAGATGGATCCTGATCCTTAACATAGTCATCTGCAAAAGGCTGGTAGCCCTACCTTATCAGTCATAGATATTGACTACTCAGCTTTGTGCATGCCAGTACATCCTGAATGGAGACGTCCTCTACCCAGTGTTTCATAGGAACAAGGACCATGCACATCTTGCTCACCACTGAATTACCAGTGCCAGTTCCAGAGCCTTGTCCGTAGTTGAATGACTGAAGAGTGATGAATGAATGAATGAATGAATGAGCACAGTTGCCAAAGAACAATTGGGAGAGGCAGGTGGTGTTACCTGCAGGATCATTTTGTCTTATTCAAGGAGCTAATAAACTAAAATTCAATGTCTCCAAAAAAAACATAATCTCCCATTTGGCCCATACGGTGAACTGGGAGGGAGTGATTGTGTAGTTATCCTTAAGAAAGGCCCCCAGGAGAGTTCCTCTATAGGTGTGAACTAACCTACAGACCTTTTCTTTGTGTTCCATCCAGCACTCAGGATAGCCCCTCAGATACAGAATGTACTCTACAAATTTCTGTGATGGTGACTAGGTGTCAAATTTTTTTCACAGTAAGGCAGTTTCATTTATTTACTGGCTTCCTTACCCAGGCTCTGAGAGGCTGATATAATAAGACTCTAGGATTTGCTGGAATTGTGAATCATGAAGGCTTGTCTTATATTCAGATGAAATATAAATTCTCCACTGAGGAGCACTGTACTTGGGGTGCAGAAATGCCTGGTAGCTTTATTTACAAAGTGGTTTGGGTCTTTAACAGAATTTTGCTCAGAATCTAATATATATAGATATATTTTTTAAACATGATTCAAGTATTCTTTTTGTGATTCCCTTTAACATTTTTTGGGGGATAAATTGTTATACATAAACACAATTTTAAAGACTTAAACTCCATATTCTAATCTTGCTTCTGAGCTTCTTACAGTTTCTCTAAGATCAATGACCTCCAGTTACTAAATTCAGTATTGAACTCTCCCTCCAAGAAAATACTTTTTCTCTTGTCTCCCGCAATAGTATGTTCTGGTTTTCCTCTGTTATGTGGCTTCTCCCTTCCAAGTCTGTTTCACAACTCTTACTTCTATACTCTGAGGTTGAATTGTTGGAGATTCTGAGAGTTTAGCCTCTTCTTTCCTAACTCTGTACTTGACTTCCAAATGCCAGTGACTTTTAAATTTAGATCTCAAGCTCAAATCCCTCCTCTAAGCTCCAGACCTAACTATTCCTTTGACTTCCTCATTTGGATATTTTAAAGCACCTCTAATTTAATTTGTCCATAACTGAACTTGCAAAAATTGAAAAGTTTCTTCTAAACTGCTTTTCTTCCAGTGTTTTCTATTCCAGCCAGTGGCACCATCAACAAACTGTTTGCATGAGCTGTCAACTTCTGAGCCATTATTGATAAGTGCTTCTCCCTACCCTCTGCTATAAAATCCTTTTGATTTTACCTCCTAAATATTTCTCAAATACATTCCCTGTTTTCATCTTCATTGCCATTACTCTAGTCTAAGCATTTACCATCAGTCACCTGACTGCTGAAGTAGTTTACTGACTGGTTTCCATGTCTCTGCTCTGATCTCCAGCCCAAACTCCACAGTGAGCTTTCCAAAATAAATCTCTGACTACATCACCCCCCTGGCTTAAATTCTTCAGTGAAGTATAGCCTACTATTCTTAGGGTAAATATCAGACTCTTTGAAGAAACCTATAAGACATGACTGGCTCCTGCCTACCTGGCCAAACTTCATATTTCCTTGTATGTACTTTACTTCCTTCTCTGTGTTCCAGGTACACTGACCAGAGCTACATGCTCTCCTATTTAGCTCTGTCTTCATAGATTACAGACGAGACAAAAGACTCAAGGATATTATATAGGTTTGCTTAAGATAAAAGGAGGCTTTTATCTTCTAGATCACTGCTCCTTTTACCACACAGCCTGGACCGCTTTAGTTCATGAGAGTTATCCTATTTTAATGTGACCAAGAAAGCCCCACAGAAAAGAATGAAACAGTTTGTGACTGCTTATCCAATTCTAGTAAAACCATTAATTTTACTCAATTAAGCTCTGTTTAAAAATACAAGATATAGTCAGAATCTAGTAAAATGAATAAATGTCTTTCTTTGGATGAAAAGTCTTTACAACATCTTCAGTTCATGAATCATATTTGAAAAAAATGCTCATGTGTTATCCTTGGCTAATGATAGGATGATAATGTGAAAAAAGATTAAAGGTCAAATGTAGCTCTTAGCCAAAAAGAGTCTTTTAGACAGTGTTTCCTGAAACCTTTTGAGCCCTGACATGGTTGATGAACTGAGTGGGTTTGAGCTGTGAATCATCAGAGCCTCCTGTCCAATGATGTTTCCTTGGGTTGCAGCCTGGCTATGTTCAGGTCCCAAGTTATCTGATGTTCTATGTTAAACTTCTTCCAAATGTACTTTGTCACCCTGTTATTGATGAAAGGCCAAAATGACAGTGCTCAATTGTGAGCTTTGGGGACTATAATGGGAAAGTGCTTATTTCATGAATTAATTCTCTTCACTGCCACAGAAACCTGAGTTAATGCTTTCATTCAGTTAGGAAGATATGGGCAGTCTGTAAGAATTTCTTGTGAGAAATGAGGCGATCATTGTCAGAGGTATAATGCATGTCATATTGTGAATAAGCTGTTCTCCGTTTTATGAGTTCATGGTTAGAAATTGAGGAGAAAAGCATTTTCAGGCTCTTTATCCTCTAGGACTTTAAAAAGTTCTAGAATTTTACAAACAAGCATTAGCAATGACCACTCCAAAGTACTTTACAAGTTACCAAAGATTACCATGGCAACCACATTACAGCATGACTAAAAGAAGTGTGTTTAATGATGTTTTTCAGCCCATGTACAAGTTTCCTGTTTATTAAAGAGGAAATGCCAGGGGTTGAGACTCTCATGTTCTTTGTTAAAAAGGAGAATGCCCGTTCTCTGGAGGTGTATGCTCTTAGTAATATGAAGGAAGTGTGTCAAAACGTACACATGCATCTTTACATAAGGACATTAAAAGAAAAATTGTTCAATAGGATATCATTGCTCCTTGCAAGAGTCAGAAAGGCAGTTTTAACTATAGGAATAACTTTGGGATGATCTAGTGGTACCTTCTTTTCTACATATTTTCATGTTCACCTGTATTCTATGCATTGAGTTTCATAGACTCTACTGGGTAATTTTTTTCATTATCTGAAAATGAAATCAAGAACCAAGGTAAAGCCTTGTTACAAATTTTCAGAGGATGTTATATAATTGCTGCCCTGAGATTTCATTTCAAGTTTTATAGACAGTTTTTTGTTTGTCATTTATGTGTATATTCCCAGAAAACTTCTTGTTTCTTTGTAATGTGCTGCAAGTATTTACCACTGAAACACTCTACCATTTGGTGAAGAAAATAGCAACAAAGCTATTTTAAATGGTAGTTTTTTGTTTTATTTTTAAAATTAAAATGCTTATTGCAAGTGTAGGTGTATATCATTTCAACCTGGGTTCATTTATTTATATACTCAAGTGATTTTTCTTCCTTGACTCCATTTGAAATTATCACACCATTATATACTTAGAACTATAAATTCTTATGGTTGGAAAGGTCTTTAAAGGTAACATATATATTTATATATATAAAACTTATACAATTCCACAACAGAACAACAAGCAAATTTATTAAAAAATGGACAGAGGATCAGAACAGATACTTCTCCCAAGAAGACATACAACCTGCCAACAGACATATAAAAATAGGCTCAACTTAACTAGGTATTAGGAAAATACATATCAAAACCACAACAAGATATTACCTCACACCCGTAAGAATGGCTATTATTAACAAGACAAGTAATAAGTGTTGAAGAGGTTGCAGGGAAAAAGGAACCCTCATGCACTGCTGGTGGATTTATAAATTGGTACAGCCACCTTGGAAAACAGTATGAAAGTTCCTCAAAAAATTAAAAATAGAATTAACATATGACCCAAGAATTCCTTTTCTGGGTATCTACCCTCCAAATTTAAAAGCATTTATCCTTAAAGATATATACACCCTGATGTTCCTTGCAGCATTATTCATGGTGTTCAAGACATGGAAATAACCAAAGCGTTCTTCAACAGATTATTAAAGAAGATATAGTGCATATATACAATGGGATATTACTCAGCTATAAGAAAAGATGAAATAGTACCATTTACAACAACATGGATGGATCTTGAGATAATCATACTAAATGAAGTAAATGATATAGAAAAAGTTGAGGGACATATGATATTGCTCATATGTGGGATATAAAACTGAAAGCAACAAACGAACAAGACAGACAAAAGCTCAGACACAGATGACAGTTTAGTGGTTGCTAGAGGGGAAGGGAGGGAGGAGGTTGATAAGGGTAAAGGGGATCAAATATTTGGTGACAGAAAGAGATTTGACTTTGCAATATACGGATGATATATTATTGAATTATACACATGAAACTTATATAATTTTATTAACCACTGTCACCCCAGTACATTTAATTAAAAATCATTAACCTAGTTTGACCCCCCATACCCACCTAGCCTCAATTCTAACACTTCACTGACAGGACCATCACTGTCCTTGGAGACAGCCCACCTCATTACTGGACAGCAATAATAGTTCCAAAGTTCTTTTTTTTTGTTAAACTAAAAATGGGTAATATAAAACTTTCATTTGCTGATCCGTGCTTCACTGGATAAATGAAAGTATAATATGCTGACAGTAGCATATATGAGAGACTTCCAATGAGTTATTTAAGTGCCACAGGCTAGGGGTTAAAGGTTTCTGCAGAATGGGATAAAATTCATATGGAAGGAAATTGAGGTTTGTTTGGGTTCGACATTGAAGGAGGTGATCACCTTGTGTTGTTAGACTTATGGCTTCCTCTCAATCACCTCCAGATGAGGAATATCTTGCATTATTTTGATTTTGTGAGAGGAGAGAAAGGCAATGGCACCGGACAGAGGGCCAGGGTTCAAAGCTGAGATAATCCTGGGACTTGGAAATACAGGATTTTCGTCTTTAGACTTTTGCAACCGTCAAGTGACTGGTAAGTTGATAAGATGTTCCAAGAGACTCCACACAGTAGAGTACAGTGTTGCTATGGAAAATCTAATGAAGTTTTGATGAATCCATTCCTTTGAATATGACTTTGTATGGAACTTTTATCTATCTTTGATGTTCTGAAATTTTAAGCTGTAGTATATAGATTTTTAAAAAATATTTGTTGTACTGTGTACTCTCTTATAGATCTATATTCAATCCTGGATTATCCTTGTATTCTTTGTTGATACTTTCCTCCCCATAGTTTTCTTTTGGGAAAACTTTTATTCATGTAAACTTTCTGGACTGATCCTCTCATTCTTATTTTTTCAGTCTTTGTTTATAATTATTTTGGTCTCATTTTAGTTTTTTTGGAGATTTTCTTCTTTTGACACTTTAACTCAAATTTTTGTTTGGTTATAATTTTAACTTCTAGGACTACTTTCTTATATTTTGATGCTTCCTTTTTTTTTTTTTTTAGAACATCCAGTTTTGCCTTACAAATGTAATGGATTCTTTTATTGTTTTGAAAATGATTGTAGATTTTAAAGGCATCTGTTTCATTTTCCTATTTAACCATTTTCAGCAGTCTCTTTTTCCCTTTTATTTTGGGTTTTCTTTCCTGTTGGAAACTCCTTATGTATTTCTAATCTTTGGCTGTTCGTTCTTACTTAAAAGGGAGGCAGTAAAACGTTGATCAGAAGCTCTGGGTGCTTTTGGAAGCCTTGTCAATTGGTGGGTTTCATTTGGAGAGTGATCTCCAAAT
The DNA here is from genome assembly GCA_030015415.1 of Cynopterus sphinx. Lineage (NCBI taxonomy): Eukaryota > Metazoa > Chordata > Mammalia > Chiroptera > Pteropodidae > Cynopterus > Cynopterus sphinx. Next base: position 45,139,523 of record CM057389.1, on the reverse strand, counting down.
GCTACTGCGTTAAAGTATTTTGGGAGGGGATCTTCAGTTCTCTACAAAAGAATACTTCAGTCTCTTTCTTTTTAGAGGGTGTGTGTGTGTGTGTACACACGCACACATGTGCGTACATGTGTGTTTATAGGTATTCTGGGAGTGGGGTGGGGAAGGGGACTTTCATTATCTGCCTTCCCTCCCATCCTGTTTTTCTCTTTCATACTATTATGTCTGGTGTACTCAATATTAGATCTTCTCTGGCTTAATTTCTTTGGAAAATAATACTATTTTCTTTGGGGGAAAAATAGTCACTGATCTCACTGTACAGTGGTTGTGCAGTGAAGGAGGTACTTAAGGTGACTACCTGTTTTTAGCCTCACTCCCACTCTTGTTTTCAAGTGCTGAGTTTCTCAGGGGTTGTGCATAGCACATGGCTCTTTTCTGGCCATAATTCCTTTCTGCAGGCTGTAAAATTGGAATATTGTACACTATTTTATGACAGTTACTTTTCACTTGATTTCATCTTCCAGAAATATGTTGAAATCTCTTATCTGCTTTTATCTTCTCCCTTTGGATACCATTTTAATTGTTGTTCTGCTCCTTCTCCTCCTCCTCCTCCTCCTCCTCCCCTCCTCCTCCTCCTCCTCCTCCTCCTCCTCCTCCTTCTCCTCCTAATTATGGGTTTGGGGAGGGAACAAAGATAAATGACAAACTTCCATGTCTAACTGGAAGTCTACCAGTCCCTCAATTTTTAGAGGAGAAAAAGGAAACTGGGAGGTTGAGGGACTTCCTTAAGGTTACACATTGTAGTAGAGTGAAGAGTACAGGCTCTTGAGTCAGACAGCTTAATTTTTAGTATGGGATTTGTGTCTTATTACTTACTGGACTATGAGCAACTTATTTACCTACTGTTAAACCTCAGTTTCCTCATCTATAAAATAGGGTTTAATAATAGAACCTACTTCTAGGGTTGTAGTGAGGACTGAATGAACTACTACATATGAAGTATTAAAAGCAATGCCTCACTGAATAATATGTGCTAAATACATATTAGCCATTATTTTTATTACTATTATTATTGTTCATTAGGCCCTGCCTTGCTGAGCTCAAAAACTACCTTCAAGGATGTAGAATTCATAGGACATCATTAGTCCTTTTACTACTGCTAGTATAAGCACTATACATATTAGCCATATTTTTTATTTCAGTGAATTTTCTCTGCTCATTATATGTATAACAGAGCCAGAGTTATTTCCTTTTGTTGAGCCAGTCATAATTAATTCTGGGCTTCCATTTAGTGAATGTGTGGGCATGAATGAATAAAATTATCTTCTTGATGCAACCAAAGTCAGGTTTGATAGAAAAAAACACCATAATTGGCCTGGAAGGACTTGGGGTTAAACTATCCCTAGCTATTAGGTGACTGCACTCAAGCTGGGAGATCTGGCCTGACCTTCTCAGTGTTCCATGGGAGAGAGGGTGTTTTTCTTGTGCAAAAAGGAGAGTTTCCTTCTTCCAGGAAGGACTGAGGGTGTTATTGTATTCCTCAGACTGCAAGCACTAGGGAGCATGCTTTAGCTTTGGAACCTTTAACCACAGGGGTTTAGTTGAGGTCAGAAGAGATCCTGGACACCTGACCGAGAGAGTTTATCCAGTGTTGGTCAAAGATGTTTCCCTTCAGGAGTGAATCCCTGGGTGTTCAATGAAATACTAAAAAACAAACAAATACACACACACACACACACACACACACACACACACACACACACCCCAGCCTGCTAGGGAAAAGAAGTGCCTAGGGGTGGCAAAAGAGGACAAGTGGAATTAGGAAATCAGATAATCACCTAGTGGAAAAGTCAGGTGGGGGTGGGTTGGTTTCTACTTGTTCTGTTTACTTTTGCTCCCACAACCTGGGCTTCATTAACTCCCTGTTAAAGTAACCAGATTGGGTCCAAGATGGAATCACTCACACTAAGCCCCATGTCAGTAAACCAAAAATTTACTATTTTCTGTGCTCAGGACTCCTAGAAAAGGCAGGCCTAGGTCAACTGTTCAGTGCTTATCTGCTCAGCACAAATTACCTGTCTGGGCTCTAAAACTTCTCTTTGCTCCATATAAGGAAAGTAACCCTGCAAAACCCATCAGCAAATGCTCAGTATAACTTCTTTGTTCCTGTTCCCTTCTGCCTATGAAATCTCTTGCCTTGCACAGCCCTCTAGAGCTCCTTTCTATCTGCTGGTTGGATGCTCCCCAGTTCACGAATTACTTGGTAATGCCAATAAGACATTTAAAATTTATTCAGTTGAATTTTTTTCTTTAACATCTCCATAGTAAACAACACAGGAAGAGCCAAAGCAAGGAAGAAAAAGCCCAAAATGCACAATGAGTTTGGAAGAACAAGAAATGACCCTGTGTCATTTATTACTTAAAGAGATTATTATTTTCACATTTTTTTTTGTTGTTGTTTTTGATTTATCTTAATCTCATGGTTTCAGCATGGCTTTGACCATCTCAGCACAGGTCTGATTCTGTATAATTTTTAAGTTGAATATCAAGTTCCCCTTTCCTTCACCAGAACATTTCCCGAAATCAATGATAAAATTCTAACAAGATCAGAACCTGTGTGCCTGGCACATTGTCTGTAGTGCTAGTATTTGATTCTTGACTCTTGAGATAAAGACATGAGGTATTGGCCTGTTTCTCATCAAAGAACCTCTAAGGACATGGACTCATTCTTCCCTAATGGTGAACAAAGCCAGCTGTGGGCTCCTGTCAGTGAGGGAACAGAAATAAGTGCCTTGTTCATACCATTCTAAACCATCACAGTATAAGCAGTACCTACAGTTGTTCCCCTACTTGAATTGTTAGTATAAATATTGGAAATGTGGACTCCAAAAAATTTATGTGTATTAAAGGATAAGTATTATTGAGGATCTCACTGATGTGCTGTGCCTTAAACATGAATCACTGCCGAGCTGACAGTTTCATAGAATTTGGGAGGCCATGTTGGTGCTCCATCTGGGAGTCTGTGACATTGGTAAAACTGTGGGAACTTCAGGGTCTCCACTTACTGTTTTAGCTTTCATTTCTAAATTGAACTATTAATGTATTGCAAGAAAGACGGGGATCGTGGGGGAGAGAGATGTGGTGGTGGTGGGGATATCCCCTGTTGTTTCCTTTGTGAGCAAGCATTTTCCCACAGAAAAGTTATAAGTTTCAAATTACTTAAGTAAGGACAGTAAGTGTATAATCAGCCATTTAAAGTGAATGGAAATCTTAAAATTTGTCAGTGTGCCCACATTTAGCCTACACTTGAAGCAGTGAGTAGTGTAAGATGAACAGAAGAGAAAAGAGTGTATGAGTCAGTGAGTTGGTTATAGAATTAAGAATAACAAATAGGTATATCTCAGGGTATTCAAAATGCAGATGACTATATTTTGGGGCCTGATATTGGGGTAGGTATTAGCCAAGATCTGTTTTCTTTTTCCAGAATTTAAACCAAAACATGGCACAGCTTATGCTTACTAGTTCTAACAAATGTTTGATATAAGCAGAGGCAGAAATGAATAGCTAAATGAGGCTATAGAATGATTTCCAGGTTGTTTTATTTTTGGTCTGGGAAGACAGTAGAGAGTTAAGATAGAAGGCTGTAGAGTCAGATGACTTGGTTCCAATCCTGATGTCACAGGCTAGGGTTTTTGGGTGGTATTTGGTGTGCATGGTATTTATAGAGATTGACTCCTGTGGACAAGAGAGGGAGGAGTAGAGCAGCAATGTAGGTCCAGCCAAACTTCAGCCCACCCTGTGGGGGCCCTGCTTTGTGTTTGACCCATTACAGCTGTCTCTCAGAGATCTCAAAATGCTAGACGTTAAACCTTGATGATAATCAGCGATTGGGTTTGGGCTGCTCTGAGAAGGATGTATTCTGGGTGAGGTGCTCTATATAGCCAAGGAAGACTCTGAAGGAGCTGACAGCTTGAGGCTGTTGCTGATAGCACTACCAGAAGCTGAACAACAAGTTCTTCCTTGAAGGAGTTTTAGGTGACACATTTTCATGTCTGCCACACCTGACTCCCTTTTTAGAAGCTATGTAACCTTGGACATGTTATTTAAAGTCTCAGTGGGTAAATGGGAATAAAAATATTACCTATCTCATAAAATTTTTGTGAGGATTTAGTGAATTATTGTAAAGCCCTTAGTACTGTACCTTGCCCATAGTGAGCATATATGATAAATGTTAGCTATTATTCTATTTAAGTAAACTTTCCTTCCCCTCATGGTATCCCATTTAATGGAGAAGGGTTGTAGTATTTTCAGACTTTGTAAGACACAATTCATGCTCTGGGAAGAAGGTCACGACAGCCCTTTGAAAAAGAAATCATAATTGGGATACTTCATGTTCTCCCCTTGTCTCTCTTGATATTATGTAATTTATACTGCTAGCAGAATGTGCTAATGACCTCTGAGTAATAGAATATTAACAACTCCTAATAAGCTGAACATTTTAGTCAGAGAGCTATTTAGAAGCGATTTTTAAATTACATGATTCTGATATGTGTGCACTCCCCTCATAAAATAATATTTAAGGATTGATAATTAAGGAAATTGATCTTTTACCCTCTTATGATTCATAAATGCTCATTTCTACCGTTTTGTAAGAGTCTCAATGGAATTTTAAGGTTTGTTGGAGTTTTTAAGTTTCTATAGCTTTGATTTTTTTTCAAATTTTCTTTGAAAAGCACTGAATATATCAAATAATGCCCTTTAAATTTTATTCATGACTGAATTTGAAAGGATTATGCTCTTGTCTGAGAAGTGGCAAATTACCAATGATGATGATACATTAAATTATCAACAGGGGAGAACTATTGAAGAAAATGGGTGGGGGATGAAGAGATGGAAAAAAGGAGAATCTGTTAGACATAATGACCAATTACTTTTTTCCATCTATTTGTTCACTTAAAAAATATTAATCTAGCACTCACTGTGTCCTAGGTACGATACTGGGTGCTGGGATGACTAGAACATGAATCCTTCTTTTGAGGAGTTTATGGTCTATTAGGGGTTGTAGTTGAGGGGGTGATGTTGGGAAGATTGCACAATATTCTAAATATAGTAATAAAGATACAAGGTGACATTGAAGTGGGAGGCCTGCATTTAGAGACTGGCCTTTGGAATAGCAAAGAATGAAGTGATGTCAGAGATACTGTGGGTGAAACACAAAGTACTTGACCATCAATTTGCTGAGGAAATAAGACAGAGGACCACTCAACAAGTGTTAGTGTTTCAGACCTGGGTAGTGGGAGGAATAGAATATCCTTCAGGATATCTGAGGAAAATGATAGATTTGGTTTTAGACATGTTAGTTTTAAGTACATTGTAACGTACCTATCAGGCAGGTATGCAGACTTGTGAAAGGAATTCATGGATAAGAAAAGAAAAGAAAACTCAGGTTGGGTTGTTAAAGTTGAAAACAAAGTATACATTTATTAAGTTTAACAGTTTGAGATCAAATGTGACTGCAAATCCCAAAGTAAAAATTTCATATTTAATTCAATTGAATTTTATTCAATTGAAGCAGCTGAAATGAACCACATAATTATATGGTTAAAGCTCCATTTGCTGGCGTGTCTGTATTTGATTTGCTTAATTTTTCCTCTTTTAAAGAGTGCTGAGCTCAAAAGTATTAAGCCTACTAATCTTTTTGAAAATATGAAGTATTGTTTTCTTGTCAAAATTCAACTAATGAGAACTACATGCAGGAAAGAGTGACAAACTGATCTCAATCCCCAGCCCATCCTAATCCTCAGAGCTAATGACTGCTAGCATTTGGTGTGGATCATTTTGGTCTTTTCATTTCAAACGTAAACACAGATCTATATGTTTATGTACATGAGTTCATACCATATATATTGCCTTGCATCTTACTTTTTTGCACAGAATAATATATTGTGGACCTTTTTCCTTGTCAAAACACATATATCTTATTCTTTTTACTCACTGTATAATACATACCTTTGTGTAGATGAATTCTAATTCATTTAACCATTTCTCTATGGCTTCATGTTTACTTCGCTATTTTTCAAATTACAAATCATGTCTGTAAAGATTCTTGCATATACACCTGTATACTTGTTCTAGTAAGGGTCTTGGAAGTGGAATCGCTAGGTCAAAGGGAATCCACATTTTAAATCTTCATGCACTTGACAAAATGCATTCAAAGAGGTTATATCAATTTATGCCCCCCTTTTAAAGGCTCCTTTTTTCCTTCAGTAATTATAGCTGATTTTTTTGAGTTCTTCCTACATATGAAGGAATTTGTATAGATTATTTCATTTAATCCTTAAAAGACTCCTTTGAGGTAGATGATGTTATCTTCATTTTGTGGTATTGGGAACTATGGCTCAGAGAGATTAAACAAATATGATGCCCAAAGTCATTCAGGTAGTGAGCAGTAGAGCCAGTATTTGAAACCAGTTTGATATTGGAAATCATGTGTTTAATTACTATTTCATCCAGCCTTTCCAAAGAACAAAAGACTGCAAATCTGCAGAATACAGGGGCCTCTAGAGTGCTGTGCTTAAGTCTCAGATTTGGTTCTGACCTTCTTGGATGCTAAAAAGAAAGGGAAACAATCAATTACATAGGACTTATTTTAAATACTTATTTTTAATTAGGTTGTAATTTCCCTATGCCTGTAGCTCTCCAGCTACCTTGTCCTGTATTCTGCTTGAGAGAAGCCATGTCAAAGACCCTTTGTTGAATCACATCTCTAAAGACCTAAGTTTCTGAGGGACAAGAGCTCAGGTCAACCCTGTGACTGTCTTCAGCATCTGCTGCCATTGGCACAGTCTGTGTCCATTATTCTGAGGCAACAGGTTATCTGGGCAAGGGGGACAGAGGAGAGGACCGTGCCTGAGACCCTTTGATTCTTCATGTGAGTATTTAAAAACCATTTAAATAGATTTCTTTTTATCCTCTAATTTCCCATTGATGACAGCACTGAAATTACTTGTCTCATTTTTCAAATCAAAGCTTTCTAAAGCAAAATGGCCTGTGTACTGAACAGCTCTTGAAGCTTGATTAATCACAAGGCGGGAGGGGTGGGAAGCCCAATAAATAGTTCAAGAGGCCTTTTGTTTTTTTCTTCAGAAATGATTTCATAAGTACTTTCTTTTAACACACACCTATTGCTTTCTCTCAAGAGACCTTACTGGAGACAGGCAGCTATGCCTTGGGCCCTTACAATGCACCTGCTCTCAGAAGATATAACCTTGAGAAGGCATCTTGAAGTTTGGAGCCATAGCCCACAGTGGGACAGCTCCACTTAACTTTAGGAACTGGAGTGATGTGGATTGAAATCCTGCCTCAGCCATTGTTACCTGTATGACATTGGGCATGTGACTTAACTTCTCTGAGCTTGCTCATCTCTAAAGCCTTGATGTGCCTATAGGGATAATGCCTGTCTCCAAGGGTTGATTTTAGGTGAATGATAATTCTCTGTCTCTTTTTGGCAAAACTTCTATAGTGCAGTGGCTGGGGGTGATCATATGGTGACTTTGTGAAGGTTTGGTAGGTGTTAGGGCTTTGAGGCTGCTCTCCAAGGTTCTTTACATAAGTTGGATAAAACATTGATTACTCATTTCAAAGCTTGGGGTAGGGTGCTGATAGAGATTCTATGGGGCGGAGCATCTAAAGCCTCTGAAGCCTTTTAGTGTATCTACTGCTCGATTACTTTAGCTCCATTAAACTTGGACAAGTTTCTTGACCTCTTTCTTTCAAATTATTTTAGTTGTGAAATGAAGATGATAATAGTCTCTCCTGCATATAGTTGCTATGAGGATTAATGAGAACTTTGTATCACCATTGCCTGCTTTATTTTCTGTTTAGATACCTTTCATGAACTCACTTACTTTAGTTTCCTTGTTTGTCTTCATAAGTGTTCATCTTTCCCAAAGTAAGCTCCATGAAACCGGAGGTTTTGTCTATTGTGCTCACTGTTTTATGGCGTAACACAATTCCTGACACCTAGCAGATATAAATAAATATTTTATTGAATGAATGAATATATAATGCATAGAACAGTGTCTGAAACATAGCAAGCATCTACCTCATAGAATAATATAAGAGATCATATAGTGTACCTGGTACAGTACATAATAGGCCCTCAATAAATGGTAACTGGATTATGTGAGTAAGATTGTCAGACGTTCTCAGATAAAGTGTCCTGGGAAGAAAGCACGAACCATAGTAGTTCTTATCAACTGTGTGTTTGAACTCATCGATTAAAAAAACTTTTTTGGCTTTATCCTTGGGTGAGGGATAAGGAAAAGGGATATAGGGAGAGGCTGAACAAGCAGTGAATGTTAGGAAACAATAGTTATTTTTAAGTGAATTGAGTTTATGCATCCAGAAATTATTTAGTGAGTTCTTAATTACAGTGTTCACACTGTACTGGGCGTGTAGGAAATGAAAAAGAAAGATGCAAATGGCTTCCTGTTTCTTCTGCTGCAAAGGAATATTCATCATGGCAGAGACCACTCTCTTCTTTATTGTTGACTTCTCAACACCCATTCCTGCTCCTTGAGCATAATAGGTCTTCCAAACATATTTTTGAAAAAGTAGGTGAGTTTACAAACTAGTGAGGATGATTAAACAAACTTCTAAAATATATAGCCAAATGTGATAAGTTTGAACTAAGTGGTCTGGTGAGTTGTGGAGGGAATACTTATTCTGTTCAAGGAGGTCACTGAAGACTGATGGTTGAGGAAATGTTTGAGTTGAATATTAAGGATACGTAAGACTCTCCAGGCTAGAGAAAAGGAGTAGTAGGGTCTGAGGAGAATAACGAGTAGTGAGCCTGTTGAATTGGGGCAGAAGATACATGTGATGGGCCTGTACAAGTTAGGGCTAGAAAGGTGAGTCTGGATGTGATCCTGGGGGATCTGTAGTTCCCATTTAAAATATTTAGACAGTTTATCTGACATAGGAAACATCTCCTACCCTCCAGGATCAAATTATCAGTGTTATAGGAAGATAAATTGGCCCTTGTTCTTAGATGGTAGACAGAGGAGATGAAAGAAAAGATGTAAGATTTATCCTAAAGAAACAATCAACAAAATTGATAACTGATAAAAATGGGATGAGTATGAGATAAGGAACCAATACAAATTTGAGTTTGGGTGATTCAGAGAATGGTGATATCATTAATAGAGAGAGAAAATTATGAAAAGAGGATTTGTTTGAGGGGGAAGATGGTGAGTTTGGTTTATAACCTGTTGAGTTTAAGGTCTCAATAGAACATACAGTTTGTGATGAAATTTGGGACTAAAGGCAGGATTAGAGATGTAGTTTTTACTCATTCATTCGAGTATTTATTGATCATCTATGCCAGGCACTGTACCAATTATTGGGAATACAGAGATGAAAAGTATAAACCCTGCCCCTTAGAGTTTCCTTTTTCTATAGCTAGCTTTTTGAGTCAGGATCAAGAGGAAGGCATTCCTTTATTGATACATAGTTTTATATGATCAAGGTCAACAATATAACTTTTATAATATGCATGAATGTTTATATTTTTCAGCTCTGTTATGATTATAGGCTTATATTAGAAGGAGTTTCATCATACATACGTAATTGCTTATAATTTATAATTCAAGGTTCAAGGAAATCCTGATGTGATTATCAGAAGAAAGTTTGAGGAACTGTATGTGTCTTTGACTTTGACTCATAATTGGGTCATCTCATATATGTATCTAACACAGTGAAATGGCACTGGAAAAAGAGCCAAAAATACCAATTTCAGTGTGCTCCAATGAATTTGGAAGGCTTTTGTTTCTCACTGGGTTTAAATTCTGTGGTTAGTTACAGCAAGGGTGTCAATCTGGAATCTTCTTCAAAAGGGAAACAATACCACCTACACTAAGCCTGGAAGAAGCAGCGATGACTATTTAATGAAATTCTTGTTATTATTTTTCTGTTGAGAGAAAATAGGGTATTGCAGTCAAGGTGAGAAAAACTGTAGGGAGAAATCAGGAGGCAGAAATGCAGGGCAAATGGGAAGAAGAGTCTTGAGAAAAGAGGATGTGAGTTTAATTGTAATTGTGCACTTTAACTTCATTATCCTATTTTATTTGCACAACAGCATGCAAGTTTAAACAATAATTACCTTTCCTATTTCACAGAAGAAAATTGAAGCTCAGAGAAGTTAAGTGACTAAGGTTACAGAACTAAAAACTAGAAAGCTGAGGCTTTACCCATAGCTTTGTTATCAAGTCTGGGATTTTTTGCACTGTACTGAACTGGGAGATACTGCATGCTCCATTGCTTTGTCTCACTGCTGCACCTTTGCTTGGGCTTGCAGCTGAGCTTAAATGTCCTTCCCTCTTCATCCAAAGTTCAAACCTTTTTTATCTTCACATGTCACCTTTGCTATGGAACTTTTTTGGACCCTATCAGCTAGCACTCAACAGTTCTTTGTCTTTATCTCTTGAACAGAGGCTCTTTTTCTTGATGGATTGTCTCACAATCTCCTGACATTATAGTAGTTATGTGTGCAGATGTTTGATCTCTACAGATAGATGGTAAACCCTTATGGATCTGAATTACCTTTACTTTCTCACAGTATTTAGCACAATGCTTTGTAGGCATTTAATAAATATATATTGAATGAGTGAGTGAGTCAGTGAGTGAGAGTGAGTGAAGTAAGTGAATGAGACTTCCGGGCCTCTGATTTGAACCAGCTGAATGACTTCTAGGAGTCCTCTTGCCTCTCCAGTTCCGGGCAAGGCTGATGTCAACCTGGGTGTTATGGAGGTTAAATAGCTAGAAGAAAAAAAGAGGGTAAGGTTTGTTTTAGTTATGATGACTATCTGAAGGTCTTAAGAAAATACTTCTAATCCCTTAGCTCATGTACACTGGAATAATTAGCACTCTGGACTGTATACTTGTGTTATCTGGCACAAAGAGAACAAAAATGTATGAAGTCAAGGAGGTTATAGGGAGGTCAGAAAAGATGAAGGATATATCGAGACCATGGTCTTTTCCAATCATTTTTATAGTGGATACACACCATAATAGGCTAATGTCTGAATTATCCATTTTGAAGTCACGTGATGCTGACTGCCTGGTGTACTTGGAGCAAAGGCAAAAAACTCAGTGGCTCCATGGCTCACTTCCAGCATACTGTACTAAAAAAGTTCAGCATAGCAGTGAGAGAGAACTGAAGATTAAGGAGGAGAAAATATATGGAACTACTTCCATATCCCTGGATAAAATCATCTCTGTGCCCAAAAGCTATTACTCACCCTCTCAACCATCAAGGGGAGGAGGCCAGGAGAGCCACTCAACCTTAGTGTCTTCTATAACTGCTTTGAAGGGGAATTAAAAATTATTCAACTTTGAATCTTGGAATGAAGTGATGTGGGTTTAAAGTATGAAAATGTGGTGACTATGCTTTTAAGGAATCCATATACGTGTTGTGCAATACCTGTTCTGGCATTCTCTTTCACTATAGTTTCCTGAAGAACTAACAATTAGCTCCCTTATTGCAATGAATGTAAAAAGTAGAAACCAGGAAATTCAGGGCATTAACACTATTTTGATCAAGTGAATTAAAATCAACAGGACTCTAGAAAAAAAGCGAACCATTTGAAGGCAGGTTTTATTTTGCAGCAAAACGTTCTTGAAAGTGATGTTGTAGACAGATTGCTGTAAATGGTTTAAAATCCAGTAGGGACAATGTTGTACCCGGGGTAATAACAATATCATAAAAGCAATGGTAATACTAAATTTGAATTCTCTACAATAATTGAATATGGAAAAATTGTGGTCCAGATTAGAGCACCTGGAGTGATCAAGTAAGGTTATACATTTAAAAATACTTTATAAAATATAAAATATTACATAAATTCTAGCTATTATTAAACATTGAGATAAGGGTATATTGATTAGAGAGGGTTGTTCCATAAAGTATACACAAAATAGAGCTTTATTATGTTAAACTTTGAACTACAGATAATATGCTAAACATTAAACATCTAATTAGTGACAATTTTTCTTGGTTTTCTAGAATTTCTACGCTTGCTTTTCTTTAAAAAGGGTATAATTTTAAATGATTCCAGTTATTTTTAAAAATTAGAATTGCTCTTAACATATTTCTGATGAGGAAGTTGATAATTTAAAATAATTTGATTAGGGGTACAGCTCAAGTAGCATATGCTTAGATTATTTCGGTACATCTAATGATGCTTCCCCCCTTTTTTTGAAAAGCAAAGGTTTTCCCTGCCTAACACAATAGTGCCTTGTAGAGAATCTTGAACTTTGGGAATTTTGAAATGAGTTTCATTCTGTATGCATTTTTTTATTTTAAAAACTCGCCACTAATTTTGTAAAATGTGGGAAATTTATGCTGAGTTTTTAAGTCTAGCAAGCAAAATTAGATGTTTTTTTAAAGGAGATGTGAGTTAGTTTTTTTTATGCTGAAACATAATGTTTTACCCTCTTTGTCCAAGACTAAACATGGACCATTTCACCTAAAGAATTTGTTAGATTTACCAGTGACTAAAGACAGGATTGGGAGAGACTTTGAGGGAAAGCCTTAGACCATTGGCAAATCTGATTGTAATACATGAGAGCATTAGTTTTAAAAAGGTGAATGTAGAATGTAAAAAAGAGGAAATAGAAAAAGACTTAAAATATAAGAATGCAAAATACAGGCAAAACAGGCTAACTTAAAAGGGACCTGGAAATTCATAGCTTTATTAAAGTTCTTTGCCTCATGCTTACTGAATTTTTCCTACAATTACCTGAATGAAGGATGAGCTCAAAATAAATGAACAGGACATTGTTGCTTTCCCCAGGCAATGTTGTGGCTATATCAGGATATGCGTAGGAGGTTGTAACAAGGCTGCTGGGTGAATTTTAATTTAAAATTTAGAAGTATCATGTTAGTTCTTCATAAACAATAAGAATAACAAAAAGATATTTTCAGGTTTCATTTTGGTACTAAATATTTAAGAAAATTTAAGAGTGCTATATACACAAGAAAGAAATAGAATCATTGAACACCTGTTTGTTTCAAAAAATTAATTGTGGTCAAATTTCATCCTAAAGGATTAATGGAGCTAAATGAAATAAAGTTTAGTTTCAGTTAATCTTCGGGAGCATTGCTTCCATCAGTAAGCAATGATCAGTAAGCAAAGTAAGTATGATTTTTGTGTTTACTTTGATTCTCTTTATCATTGTATTTTTTTTCTGGCCATATCTCTTCACATCTTGGTGAAATCACCTCAATACTTTTTATTGAGGTGATTTTTACAAGTAGTGAAATGAACACATCTTAAGTATATAATTCAATGACTTTTGACAAATGCATACACTTGTATAACTGTCATCCCAATCAAAATAAAGAATATTTTCATCACCTAGAAAGTTCCTTTACTCATCCAGGAAGTCACCTCCCAAAACTTGTTATGATTTCCATCACCACAGATTATTTTGCCTGTGTTTGAACTTCATGTACATGGGATTATTTAGTATGTATTTCTGTGTGTTTGGCTTCTTTTGCTCAACATATTTTTGAGGTTTGTTCAGTTGCTGTGTGTATCAGTAGTCCATTCCTTTAAATTGCTAAGTAGTATTCTATCTTCTGAGTAGTATCCACTTTTCTATTGATCAGCATTTGTATTATTTTGCATTTATTGCCTATTATTAATAATGTTGCTATAAACATTCTTGTACTAGTCTTTTTGTTTATATATGTTTCAAATTTTTTGAGTAAATGCCTAGAAGTGGAATTTCTGTGTCATAGGGCAGGTGTATGTTTAACTTTATAAGAAATTGACAGACAATTGATTTAAAAAATATTTGTATCATTTACAATTCTACCACAATGTAGGATATTTCAGTTGTTTCATATCTTTGTCAATATTTGGCACTGCCATTTTAATTTTAGCCACTCTAGTGGACATGAAATGGTAACTCATCGTAGTTTTAATTGGCATTTCCATAGTGACTAAAGAGATTGAGAACATTTTCATGGCTTATTGATCATTTGTATACACTGTATTTCTCTACTTTCATTCAAGTCTTTTGCTTTTTTATATATTTTTTTTTGCCTTTTTGTTATTAATTTATAAAAAGTTAAAAATGTTCTGAGTATTAGTTCTTTGTTGGACTAATAGTACTTTGTATTGTAAATATTTTTTTCCTTGTGTTTTTATTATTCTATGAGAATTTCTGGATCCTAGGATATAGGTATTTTTAATTTGACTAAGTAATTATAGGTTGCTCTCCAAAATGGCAGTAGTCTGCATTCCTACTAGGAGTGCATATTTCTACAAACATTTTGCATTATTTATCTTACCCCTGGTTATCAATCCACAAGGCTAAAGTAAGAACTCATTGTTCTTTATTTTTAATTTCTCTGATTGCCAGTGAACTGGAAGTCTCTTCTATGCCCATTGACCTTATCAGTTTTCTCTTTTGTAGATTGCCTATTCATGTCCTCCGCCCATTTTTTTCTATTCATTTATCTTATTTGCTAGAGTTATCGTATATTGTATATGTTAACTACTGGTCAGCTTAAGAAACTAAAATACTGTATTTATAATTTATCAGTGTCATCCTGTTGAAAACAATAATTTGAATAATATAATTCTAAAGTTATTATTTATTTTGTGATATCACAATGGTATTTTCTTATGTTTTCTTCTATTAATTTTGTATTTTATATTTCACAAGTTGGCCTGTAATCCATTTGGAGTCTGTCTTTGATTATGGCATTAGGTAGGAATCTACTTTTATTTTTCTCCATGTCATTAGCTATTTTTTCAAATAAGGAGCTAAGTAATTTGTCTTTTCTCAATGATTTGTGGTCCTACCTTTATTATATGTTAGGGTCCTGATTCTGAGTTTTCCTATTTTGTTCCATTGATGTTATTTTTTTCTTGTTCCAGAACCAGATTTTTAAAAAACTTAATATGGCTTTGTAGTGTGTCTTACTATCTAGTAAGCTCTCCTATTTATCTTTCTCTGTTTAGGCTGGCTTATCTATTTTTTGACTTTTAAAATAAGCTTCAGAAGTTCCTTGAAAACAACTTGATTATCAATGATATCTTTATAATTCTAAGTTGTCATATTCTAGTATAGTGAAGTGACTTTACTAGAATTTTAAGGTTTTCTCCATAGAGTGTTCTTGTGCATTCTTGCAGTGAAATACTTGATAGAGTTTTGTTGCTCTGCTGAGTGACTTTAATTTTTTATTATGTTTTCTAGTTGATTATTGCTGGTGTGAGAAATGCTATTGATTTTTATTGATGATTTTATATTTTTACTGTGTTCTTTATTTAGTTCTAATATACTTCTTTACTGTCAGTTGATACACTAGTATTTTCTAGATTGATAATCATAACATCTGCAAGTAATATTTTTGTTTCTTCCCACCACATTTTTATACATCTTATTTCCTTTTCTTTCCTTTTAGAGTTAACTATAATCTCTAAGACCAAGTTAAATTCATGGTGGTACTCTGGGTATAACTTTGTCGATTAAGTATATGTTTGCTAGAGTTTTGGTGTAACCTTTACTAAGTTAAGAAAGTTCTATTTGATTTCCAGTGTTACTAACAATTTTGAATAACCAAAAGTATTGAAGTTATTCAAAATCTTAAATTTTTTTTTATAATTGTGATAAAATATACACGTAGCAAAATTTACCACTTTACCTAATTTTAATGTACTGAGTTCAGTGGCAGTGAGTACATTCATTTATCGGGCAACCATCACTACCATCCATTTCAACAGTAAATATTTTCTACTCAGAGGTTATAGATATATTATTCTATATTTTCCTTGAAAATGTTTTGAGTTTTGCCTTTTACACATGAATTAGTTTTAGATTGATTTTTTTTTGATTTGGTGTGAGATAGGAATTAAATTTTATTATTTCTTATAAGCAGTCATTTTAGCACTATTTATTTAAAAGTTTACCCTTTTCCCCAATAATCCACAGTGCCATCTATCATATATAATTTTTTGGAGGTGTAGAGAGAATGTTTAATTTTTTATTTAATTGTGGTAAAATGCACATAACACAAAATTTACCATCATAACCAGTTTTTCCTTCGTTCCTTTGTTCCTTCCTTCCTTCCTCCCTCCCTCCCTTCCTCCCTCCCTCCCTCCCTCCCTCCCTCCCTCCTTCTTCTCTCTCTCTCTCTCTCTCTCTCTCTCTCTCTCTCTCTCTCTTTCTTTCTTTCTTTCTTTCTATAGAAGAAAAAAAAGCTTTATTAGGAGGGAAAGTAAAACAACAGAATACTTCCAGACGTGGAAGCAGGCCTGAGCAAGAGAAGAATAGCTCAAAAGACTCAACGATTCAAGGGCCTTAACCATTTTTAAATGTACAGTTCAGTACTCTGAGCACATGAGATTATAGAGGAGATTATCTTTTATTGATTTAAGTTTTTATTGGACTATGGTTAGAAAGCTGAGTCTGTAAGATACTGATTACTTAGAATTATTGTCTTATATGACCTATCACATTCAATTTTCATTAATATTCTAAGCATGCAAAAATCACTTTTCTATAAATCTGTGTTTTTCTTTTTTTAAATTTTAGGATCAATTTGGGAGCAGGGAACCAGTAGTCCATGCAAATTAAACATCTTGAAACAGGTTACTTCCATTTTTATACATTTAAGTTTCTATAAAATTAGTAATATGAGATTTTGAACCATTACAAAAAGGTGTTCTTAGTGAAGTCAGCATATAGATTTAGACATTTTTCTGTTGTCATAGAAATAGTGTATTTTGTTTCCTCAATTTTTCTGAAGAGATGGAGTTTTGGAAAGTTTAAAACTAAAAATCTTGAGACAGCTCAGAAATAAGTACAAGATTAAAATTATTGAGCCCATCTTTTGGGAAGGACTTTGCTTCCTTCCCATTTCTTCACTCTGCTTCTCACCTCTCATCACCAGTCATACAGTACAGAAACTTGGCTGTATCTACGTGGCTTCTCTTATTTTAACCTGAAGGACTTGTGAAAATAAAAAAATTGTGAGCACTTACTTTCCAAGGAGGGGATTCTGTAAACTGAGATGCTGTTTGTTCAGCATAACCTAAGATGAATTGAGATATGCAGATCTGGTGATAGAAGAAGCTGGTGACTTGTTTTTCGTAATTGTGGAGGGAGGTCCCAGGATAAGAGGAAAATGCCCTGAGTTAGCTGGACTTTGGAAGGAATGAAATATCAAATGGGGCATATTTGAGTTGAATCCCATAGGGTATTTAATGTATCTCCTTTGTCAGTTTTTCCTATGAAATCTTAAGTAAAATCTACATCAAAGACAATGTAAGATGCAAAGAGGACAAGTAATATTTATTATATCACTGAAACTGTAGGGAAGGAAAAGCTACTCTTCTTATGTTCAGTGACTAGGGAGGTCAATGAATTAAACTGACAAAAGACAGATTAACAGGAGAAAAGACATACAAACATTATTGATATTAATATTTTTATGAGCACAGGGACTTTACAGAAAAGAAGTGAAAAACCAAAGAGGTGGTTAGACCTGGGAACTTATTCACTTTTTTAACGAAGGGCGATAAGCTGGAAACATGACTAGACAAAGGGAAAGGAAATTTTTAGGGGGATAATTGTGGGACGGTGACTAGGAAACATATGGGGGAAACTAATAGTAAATGAGGGTTAATGCAGACTCACCTCAGTGTCATCTCCAGTGTTAAAAGTTGTTCCCTTCTTCTTGGTATTGGACAGGAGGGTACCTTTAAAATGAATATTTCCTTTATGGAAAGGAAATGTATGCCCTGCTTCTAATCAGATAGGAGGAGGACAGAGAGCTCCTCCTGGGTCTGCTGTTTCTCAGTTGCCTTCAGTTCAAAATAATTCTTATGCCAAAGTGGCATATTTTGGAGTGGCGTATTTTGATCCTCTTCGATACATTTTACAATCAATAAGGTTCTGTGTATCTTGCAGATGTTCTCTTGGCAAGAGTTCCTCAAGGTTTTAGATCCTTGCCTTTTTTAAGTTCCAGGCAATCTACTGCTTGAGGCTGTCTGATTACTCTCTCCCCTCCTCACCCACATCAGTCCTCCTAAGGAGCCAGTATTCAGAGCAAAAGAATAAAGTTATCAGAAAGAGATTTCACTAGTCTGGGGAACCTAATTATAAATAAAATCTGTCATTTTAGAAAGTTACCGAATTATCTCAAATGATACCAAAATCGGTTTCTAAAGCAAAGCCATGGTCAATGCCCATTATCCCTCCCTCCCCTCCTCAGCACTTCCGCATTTGACTAGATTTCATCACAGGCTCTGAGTTAGTACCCCACCCCTACCTATCATCTTAGCTCCTAATGAACACTTATAATTGATGCACTGCATGGGAAAAGTTATGGTTCTCTGTGATTTCAAAAGGACTTTTTGAGTCCCTGAACTCTTGAACCAACTTATTATCAGCAAAGGGTGCAAGGAAGGAAAACTGTTCTTTGGCTTGTTAATTTGCAACCCCTAGACCTGT
Source organism: Cynopterus sphinx (assembly GCA_030015415.1). Lineage (NCBI taxonomy): Eukaryota > Metazoa > Chordata > Mammalia > Chiroptera > Pteropodidae > Cynopterus > Cynopterus sphinx. Next base: position 45,121,007 of record CM057389.1, on the reverse strand, counting down.
GCTGCACATGGAAAAAGCCTCCATGAAAGCCTGGGGCTCTAAGAAGGCTTCCCTGTCAGGAGCTGGAGAAACACACTGCTCAGCATGCCAGGGCTGAGCCTTCTTAAGGGAGGCTCCTTGGCCTCCCATGGTGCAGGAAGCAGGCAGAGCCCAACTTGATATATCCCCGCTTCCTCTTGTCCCTAAAACTTGGTTCAGCATTTCTCTATGACATATATCATTTCCCCTACTAGCTGTAAGGGCAGGAGGAAAAGCAATTAATTATTAATCATGAAGCTCCCACTGAGAAAGGTCAAGCTACAGCAGGATTTGACAAAGCAATTTTATTACCACTGGAGTTACAAAAGTAGCTCAACATTTTAGGGCTATATTTGGGCTTATTCTTTTTGAGCCCTAAAAATTCTTATTGGAAGTTACCATCTCAGAGATGGTTAAATACTTTGCTTCCTTTAAATTTTGAAGTTGCTTGAGTTCTAACAATATTTGAGTATGGCAGGCTTTCAGTTTTCTTTGGGAAGGTGCAGCAAAAATGAATTGGAAAATCTAGCTCCGCTTTTACAGAAGAGAAGAGAAAGGGTCTCATTGCCTTTTATTATAACATCTATACTAAAATTTCTTCTTCACTGAAATCTGTGGAAAATCAGGAAAACACTTGACAGAATTAGTTATGTAAATGGATTAAGAATATCTATTGAAATCCTGTTCATTTTATAGGATTAGTACTTCAGAAAATTTGAAGCGAGCAGTTTCTTTTGGTGATTACAGCCCTTCAACATTCTTGCTGAGGCCCGCAGGTTACTGCCTCTGAGTGAGCTGACTGTTCTTCATGCTGCACTTTTCTCTGTGGTTCCTATATATTAATTTACTCAATCAGTCAAGAAATATCTATTGAGTATCTATTATGGACAAAGGATGTAGTAGAGAATAAAGCAGATACATTCTCCTCCTTGTGAAGCATATAACCTACAGGGAAGACAAATACTGAATAATTAGAATTATTTAAACATAAATTGTTGTCATATCATTTTACCTTAAAATCCACGAGTGTGTATATCTAAAAAATAATCTCACATTTTCTTACCTGAGATGTGAATTATATTATCTGTGATACAGGCAGGAGGTGGTTGGATTAGATACAAAGACCAGTCACCTTCCAGTTATATTAGTGGACTCATCTGGGGTAGAAGTTTTAGCAGCATTTTGGTTAAGATTTTTTAAAAATGTTTTTGAGAATTGCTTTGGCTGAGATGGTGGGATGGGAGTAGGGAAGAAGGACGAAAACTAAATATAAAGAACTTTAATTTTACAGCATCAACTCAAATGCCCTGTAAGCAGATGGGCACAAAGAAATACAGAAAGACGAGGAGGAAATCACTGGCAGGTTCAGATAAAATGTTCACTGTAGCCACTTCTACAGCCCGAGGCAGGGAGGAGGAGGGGGCTCAGGCTTCTTCATCTTCTTCATTCCCCTGACATTGTCTTTCATTTATACCCAAACACTCTTCCCTGGTCTCAAAAGGATCCTCCTTCACAAGGGGACTATGAGAAATAACTGGTATTTAAAGAGCCTCTTGAGTGGTATTCAACAACAAAATTCAACTGAGTAAATGTGAAATTTAATTGGCTTATTAAGTGATTCATGAATCTGGCAGCATCCCATCTAGCAACCAGAAGGGGCTCTGAGGGGGTTATACAAAATGGAAGACTTTCATAGGAAGAAGGGTGAGGCATATGGAGTTACTGACAAAAGAGAAGAAAGGACGATTTGGGGGCCGGGACACCTATTCTTTGAGAGAAGAGGAAAATAAGGTTTTGTTTGTTTGTTTGTTTGTTTGTTTGTTTTTATCATGCAGATTGCCTCTTCTTTCTATGACGTGGTGTGTGCATGTGTGTGTGTGGGAGAGGGGAGTAATAGAGAGGGCCCATGTGACAGATTATTGTACCAGTATTTGACCAGAAAATTCTAGACTGATTAAGATTACATTTCTGAGAGACATTGAAACTGCAATTTATATCAGATATTAATCTAAGTTTGGTATCATGAGCTTTTAGAATGAATAATGTCATTTTGGGCCTGTGATATTTTTCTTTTAATGGTTAGACACTCAGGGGTTGCCTCAATAATCATGACTAAACAAATTCTGTCTTGAAACTTCGGAAACCTCCCACCTGGGTTCTCAAAGCCAATATTGAGATGAGCCCAATTATTAAAACATGAATTCTGAAGTCATGTCACCTTGTCAAATGTGGGTTCTACCACTCACTGGCTATGTGACCTTAGGCAAATAATTTAACTGCTCAGTGCCTTCTGGTTTATCCATTTATAAAACAAGAATAGAAGTTGAATCTGTCTCAGGGTTGTTGTGTCTCTGGCACAAAGTGGGGACATTGTAAATGTTTTTAAAATATAAAAAATAGGGAGGAGGAATGAGAGTATGTGGACATTTGGCACCATGTAATTATCAGTTAGAGTTGTTATAGCTATTCATACTTGCCACTGAATAGTTTCCAAGAGACCCAAACTTCCTAAAAGGGTGCAGCCTGTTATATAGAGGAATACAATGTCTGTGAAGGGGGTGCATGAGCACTGACAACTTTTGGGTCAAGATCCACATAATTGGTACAATCTGCAGTGTCATTATATGTGAATAAATGGTAGCAGGTGTAGAGGATAGGACAAGTTTGCAGGGGCCACCACAGGTGGGCTCTCCACAGATGTGAGCTTTGTGTCTACACTCCGACAGACTCTGGGATTGTTTTTGACAGTGGGAAGAACAATCCCACTGCCTAGACTCTTGTCATGCTAAGTCTGAAGGAAAATGCTGACTATTTGTGATAACTCAATTCATTTACCTTGGATAGCACAAATGTCCATAATTAGTCCCCAGTTTTCCAACATGTGGCATCTCTTCTGTTCTTCCTTTTGCTGCCTTGACTTTAACAGTTTCTATACTGAGTAGCTCATACATAAGAAGGTATCAAATCAAATATGTCCATCTTATTAATAGCCCTAGTGAAAGGATTTTAGCCTGGGAAACTACAAGCATTGGATCAGGCAAAGAGTTTGGACTAGCCTTGTGTTATGGGTTGCATTGTGTCCCATTTTCCCTCAATCCTTCCCCCACCTTCCAAAAAAAAAAAAAAAAAAAAAAGATATGTTAGGGTCCTAACCTCCAGACTTCAGAATGTTATCTTATTTGGAGATAGGTGACCAAATTAGAATGTTATTAGAATAGGCCCTCATCTAATATGCCTGGTGTCTTTAAAAAAAAAAAAAAAAAGGGAAATTTGGACACAGTGGTAGGCATACATAGAGGGACTACCATGTAAGGAGATACAAGGAGAAACCAGCCATATATAAGCCAGGTATAGAGGCTTGAATCAGATCCTTCCCTCATAGCCTTCAGAAGGGGCCAATCCTGCTAACATCTTTATCTTGAACTTCTAGAACTATGAGACAGTACATTCCTGTTATGTAAGCCAACCCATTTGTGGTACTTTGTCATGGCAGCCCTAAGAAACTAATACTGGTTTTAAATTCTTGCTTAACTATTTACTGTTCTTGGTACCACTGTTATTTGTGTCTCCCTAGTTTTCTCCAGCTAGGTGCCTAGGTGAGGATAATCAATGGATATGAGTAACAACAATATTTGGCTCCAGCTCTATTAGCAGAATTGCTAGACTTCAGTCTTTTCATCTGTTTCTTTGGTAGTCATTAAAAAAGTCCTTGCTATAACATTTGGTGCTCATTTCACTCTGATCTGTAGTCTGAGCCATTGCTATTGACCTAGTCAGGCTCAATAGCAATGGCTAAGTCCTGTTTAAAAGAAATCTATATTTCTCTATTTTGCCAAACATTTATGAAACTTATTTGACCACAGAACAATTTTGTCATATAACACATGGAACATCCTTTGGGAATTACTACTCACAGTATTTTTGTTCTGCAAATAACTAAAGTAACTTTTTAAGGAGAAATCAAAATTGGATACAAGGTTGGGAGACTAGATAAATATTTCGGGGAAGCCTGTCCTGTACATTGTAGGGTATTTAGCAACATCCCTGACCTCTACACACAAATTATAGTAGCACCTATCTCTCCCCAATGGCAATCTAAATGTGTCATTGGGGAGCAAACTTGGTACTGGTTGACACTTATTTTCCATACTGAAAGTAGCAATATAGAGGAGTGAGCCAGAAGATTGTGAGATTGTGTATGTGTGTGTGTGTGGGGGGGGGGTCAGGGGATAAGACAGAAAAGTAGGAGCCTCTGTGGAGCCATTTGCAAAGATGCAGAAAAGGGACACCAGACAAACCTAGAACCCATTTAGTAAATTCATCTGTTGCCAAAAAATTGGGTATCAAAGTCACATATAAGATGAATAAAATCCTTTTTAAACACATCTTGGGAAAAAATATCAAGCGGACCACCTTGTAATTTATACCCTCAATATAGTGTAATAAAATTCTATTTGAGTCAAACATACAAATGTTTTGGAGTTAATATAATTTTCATAAATTAACAGTCAGGTATTAGACAGAAAACATTAACATTGTGTTTCTTAGACCCAGGAGTGATTTGAAAGTAATATGTAAATGTCAATTTACAATGTTTTTGTGTGTGTCATTTTGTATCATTTTGCAGCAGTTGCACTGATTTTTTTCAGTATACATGTACCATTATTAGAATCTAATGGTATCAGCATTTTACCACTTTAAGTGTGGAAACCTTATTTCTATTTAGGTCCCTTTATCTTTTTCACTTTTAAATATGATTATCTTGAGAATTAGATAGTATTAACATGTTTGTTTTAATTATCAAATATAATTTAGAAGACTCGTGAGGAGAAAGGTCTTATATTTGCCCATATTTCTGCTCTTTCTGTTGTTCTTTCTTCCTTCCCGATGCTATAATTTTCATTCTTTTATCATTTCCTTTCTGTTTAAAGAAGCTGCTTTAGCCATTATTTAAGGGTAAGTCTGCCAGCAACGAATTCTTTTAGATTTCTTTCATCTGAGAATGTCTTTATTCCTGCTGGTTTTGTCAGATAAAAAATTCCACCCAACTGAATTCTGTGAGAAAGGCAAAAATCAGAAGGGGAATGGTACTGGGAATCAAAATAGCAAATCTGTTGTCTTTCTAGTAGACTATGAAATTATTAAGGAAAACACTGTGCAGTGTTAATCTTTGAACATTTAATTCCAGGTCAAGTTCCTGGCACAGTGAGTGTTTGTTGAGTGAGTGGTTCCTGCCTTCAGTTTTGAGGATATAGGGTTTAGTTTATTATAAATAGCATTCATCTTTTAAAAAATGTTTTTATGTTATTTTTTCAGGCTCCTAACCCTTCAAAGATAAAAAAATAAATTGCACAATGGCTTTTGAAATTATCATTAATCAGAACATGTCTTTGAAAGCCTCTAAATCAGTTCCCTTCCATATGGCCTCTTGGGAAAATGATGCTAAAATATAAGGGTCAGTGATAGAAGGGAAACACAGGTCAGGCAGCTAGGATCCCATGGATAAGTGCCCTCTGTTCCACCAAGATTCAGATCGGTGATAAGGAGGAAACTAGAGATTTCTGGATTTAGGACGAGAGGTGTCCAACATGTATTGAATTGATTGGGTTGACAGGTGGCCATAGAGGTAGTGTTGCTTTAATTCTGCCCTATATGCTGAACTTTCTCTAAGGATTTTTTTGAACTTATATTTAGAAATGAGAGGGAGAAAACATCTGACAGTGAAGGAAGTTTACATTTAACTGCTAGTTTATGAACAATTTTTCTAATTCCTCAGTTATTTCAAAATTTCCATTTAGTGGGTATCTATCAAACTTACTACTCCTGCAGGGGCAGACTTGGGTTTGGTTTTATGAATAGTAATGATTTTTTTTGGTAAAGTATACCAAAAGAATGATATGGTTCATAAAATGTAGTTCTATGCCTTAATTATCCTTTTCAGAAATAAACCCTGTTTCCTGAAGCTATAATTCCTATTGTGAACTAGCGAAGTCCTAATACTGTGCAAATGACTGTTATCTTGTGTAGCCACATTAAATCTCATGAAATGCTTTAGAATAGGAGATGGAAGAGAATTAGAAGGAGAAGGAGGAGGAGAGAATAGATGACAGTAACACCTGGTGGGCCTGAACCTTCCATTGCTCCCTAAAGAGAAAGTCTCTAATACCCAGATGTCCATTGGAGCTCTGGGGAGAAAGATGGTGCAGATGACTGAACTTTTTGTTGAAGTGACCCTCTCCATAGATATTTTCTCCAAACCATCCAAATACTCTTTCTAGTGCTGAAGAATGAAGGGCTTGCCTCAGAGCTGCTTTCTCCTTCCCCACTCCTTCCTCATTGGTCAGGACTTATCTGAGTAGCTTGGATTACTGAACTACTTAGTTAATTCAGTAGAAATAATGAATGCTGCAAAGACCTTCCTGACATCTATTTCTTTTTTTTTTTTTCTCTCCCAGAGTAGCAGCATCTTTATTTTCCTTTGGTGTAAGGTGGGGACAAGTGACCAAGAATTCTGCTTACCTATATTTGTCCCATCTGAAATCTCACGGCTGGCTTATAGGAAGAGTCCAAATTCTTTGGCATGGAATACAGATAGAATAGTGAAAGTGGTATTTTGGGACTAATAATTTGGCAGCAGAAAGCGAGGCAGGGAGTAAATTAGCAGCCAAGTAGAATAGTTTGGCAGGATATGAGCCTCAACAAGGAAGGCCTTGTGCCAGAACTATTATTTAGAATTGGTCATAGAATATGCTTACACTGAGAGCCTATTAGGAGCCAAATCTTGTGCTAAGTGCTTTGCATACATTATCTCATTTATGACAAAAGTAATTCCCCTTTTAAGAGCACACATACTTTTCTGCTGTGGTATTGTTCACTGTACATTTATATAAGTGGTATCTATATTGGCCCTGGTAACTATATATTTATTTGTGTGGTTAGTAGTTTTATCATCTGGCTCTGCCTATTAAGTTTCTAACTATGTACCTGGCACCTAGTAGATGCTTGGAAAGTTTGTTGAGTAAATGAGTGACTATGTTTTAGTTAAGACTATTGTGGAACCTAGATTCATGAGAAGAAATCTCATGAATGCAAGAAGGGGCTAAGCAGGGCAACTGGACCGCTAGAGAACTTGGTCCCACACTGGCTCTCAGTTTAAATTCTTGAAAGAGAAATTCTGATTGGTCCCACTTGGGTCAAGTATCCACTCATGATTCAATCAGCTGTGACCAAAAGGGTGGAGTCACATAGTAGGTGTCTGCAGGATTCCTCCCTTGAGAGTGGTAAGGAAGGCAGTTCTCAGAGAAAGAGGGTTTCATATAACAGTTTTCCTGGGCCTGAGAAGGTAACTAAATGGTGTTTACTGTAATACCGGCCTGGAAGGAAGAATGTACATCATGTATAGAGATATTTTAAAAAGATATGTAGTGTGTCATGGTGTCTTTATGCCAGGCTTCAAGTCCCAGACGCAACACTTACTTCCTATGCGATCCTGGGCAGATTACCTAATCTCTTGCTGCTTTAGTGTCCTCATCTGCAAAGTGAGAGTCATGGCAGTATTAACTACTTGATATGAATTTTAAAAGAGATAATGCATATAAAATATTTAATGGTTCATAGCACTGTAAGTACTCAATAGATGTTAACTTAATACCAGTCTTACAATGGAAGATGAGGAAATTCCGTTTAGAATATATATATATTTTTCCTTTAATTGAAACAGAAAAAATCCCATCAGGATTCTTTTAGGGTATTTAATTTCTAGGAGAGAATAGGGCTCAGTGTGATGAAAATTTCAAATTTGGGAGAAATATGATTTCAACACGTCCAATTTTCAATCCTTAGTTTTAGCAGTTTATTAAAACAGCAAAGTAGATTTAACATCAATTTCAACATGGCCCTTAAAAATAACAGTTTTTTCATACTTGCTAGTATCACTGATAGTGAAGACAGAAATTGCATTTTAAAATAATTAATTCTTCACCAAAGCACAACAATGAAGGCCGGGACCCATAGGCTTGGGCTAGTAGAAAAGAGATGAGTTAACCATTTGGCTGTTCAAGACTCCCGACCTAATCACTCTACTAATGTTTTAAGATAAGATAACAATTTTGTAATCTGTAGTTGCTGTAGCAGGCAGAACAGGCAATTAGATATGCTTATGCACCTATTTAAATCAAAGGTCATTGATTTTATTTCTTAACATTCAGTGACACATTATAACCTGAAACATATTAAAAATGTCAACCTGTGCTTCTTAGAACCTAATGAGTTCCTCTTCTAACTACCAGAGGGGTGGTGAGGAGCAGCTTGTAAAGGGGCCCTTCAGAAACTGTGAAATGATTGTACTATGGAATGTGAAGTTTTTTTTTCATTTAATTATGTTTACCTTTTGGTTCCCTGAGGTCTGGGTTCTTGCTTTACATATTTATATTGCTAGCAACCTTCATTTAAGGTCAATTTATATAAGGAAATATATTATGATTATAATTATAAAAACTTCTTTGAGATTCTGGTTACCTTTTGATTCTATTTCCTTTGATTTTCAGGTCGTTTATCATTTAAATGTAGATTAATTTGCAGGTCCAGAGTTAAGATGAAGGGTTCTTCTCCTTCAAAAGCATTTCGCTCTAGATTTCAGAGAACCTTAGCATTGGAAAGCAATTTAGAAATCTGCTGGCCCACACCCTGCGTATTAAAGATGAAAAAACTGGAGGCCAGAAAAGTTACATGATTAGTTCAAGGTTACTCATCTATATAGTGGCAGAGATAGACTCTAGATTAATAGATGAAACTTCTCTTCACTGAATTTCATGAGCAAAAAAGTTATAGTGCCATTACATCCTAATAGAAAAATGGATAACTGTCTGGATTATTTTGTTTTACATTTTGTGGCTTGTATGTTGTTGTTCAGACAGTTCAGCATTTTATATTTGTTTTCCAAGGTGCTTAGTGCTCTCACTAGTGTACTTCTGGATAGAAGATTCTAAGTACTTCTATCAGCTTCATTTTCATACATTAACTTCTATGGCTGAGGTATATGGTTTTTGCTAACTTAATGACTGCTCTGATTCCCATATGCCAAAGGACTCAGGATTACTCATTACACTGGCCAATATAATCTAATTTGGTTACTTCTATTTCATAGATGGTATTAAATATACTGTATTCATTACATTTTTTCTTAATTATAAGATAAAGCCCTTCAACTTATGTATAATACTTAGAAAAAGCTATTGAATTGATGTCAGCTCTTATTGAGGAGGTAATCTTTTAAACATTGGGAAAGGCTAACAGACTTTCCTGTGTGGCCCCGCTCCATTTCATATAACGATTTTACATGGGGAGCATTCTTACTCTTTTTAAAAACATTTAATTTTGTACACACAGAAAATTGTATGAAAACCTATGTACACATTTAAAAGAATATTGTAATAATACCTTTTCTTTTCTTTTCTTTATAGTATTACCACCTATATATATATTCTTCAACAACAAATATTAAAAAAATCTTTATTTTGTTTTATAAAATGGGATTGTACAGTGATCACTCTTTCATTGAAAACTACATTATATGTCATATTTAATTCAACACAGTGAAATTCATTCATATTGTTGCATGTGGTTGCAGTTTGAAAACACTTGTTTTGATTTACTATTCCAATTGTGATATTCTAAAATATATTCTTTTGAGGATAGATATTTAGATTGCTTCCAGTTTTGGGCTAATACACATGATAACATGATATAGCTAATACACGTGATGTATTGCAAACAAACCTGTGTGTGCCTTCTGCTGAACATACACAGAATTTCTACAGGATTTATACCTAGGAGAGAATTGATGGATCGCAGCATATGCTCATCATCAGATTTACTTATAATAATTATTGTAAATGTCACTTTTCCAAAGTACAGTGTATCCCCATTATTTACAAATTCTATATTCGTGACTTCTCTTACTTGATAGAATTTATTTGTAACTCCAAAATTAATAACGGGCTGCTTGCAAACACACAGAGTGGCAAAAAAAAAAAAAAAAAAATTGAGTGACTGATGTGCATAGTCCCAGCAGAGGCTGAATAAGGCAACACTCTGCCTTCTTGTTTCAGCTCTCTTATTATAAACAGATGTCTTTTACATGTCTGTTAGTACCACATTTTTCACATTTGTTTGTTCTTTTTGTTGATCTTACTGTTTAAAATGGCCCCTATGTATAGTACTGAAGTGCTGTCTTGTGTTCCTAATCCTGGGAAGGGTATAATGTACCTTATGGAGAAATGTTAGGTGTTTCCTTCAGGCATGGGTTATAGTGCTGTTGGCCATGAGCCCAATGTTAATGAATCAACCATATATATTAAATAGAGAGTCTTTGAACAGAAACACACATAAAACAGGTTATGTATTGTCTAGTAAAAACGTTGTTACTAGAGACTTGCTTCCCTAGGAGCAGTGATCAATATTTGCTAATTCAATGTATGTGGCAACTTTATAGAACATAAGTACTGTAAATAATGAGAATCACCTGTAGTTGGAAATTCACACTTCTACTGGGAATGTATGAGAATTCCCAATGAACCATATTCTTGAAAACATTTACTGATGTCAGATTTTTAAAAATTTGCTTATTTGGTAGATATGCAATAAGATTCCATATACATGTTTTGTGATAAATTTTCCCAAAATGTGACTTTCCTATTCATTTTTATTAACTGAGTGTAACTTTCTCCTCTCTTTCTCCTCTTCTTCCTCCTCCTCTCCCTCTTCTTCAAGAAGGTCTTGGATCACTTGAGTTTTTTGCATTTCTATATACATTTTAGAAGCTTGCCAATTTCCACAAAGCATTCTTATGGGATCATGATTGGAATTGTGTTGACTCTATAGTTCAATTTGGAGAAAATTATTGTCTTAACAATTTTGACACTTTGTTTTTATTTTTTTTTAAATTAAATTGATTGGGGTAACATTGGTTAATAACTGTAATTTTCAGGAATACTATATTATGATTTGACATCTGTATACTTTGTTGTGCACTCACCACCCAAAGTCTTGTTTCCTTTAGTTACCGTACATTTGACCCCTTTCAGCCACTTGGCCCTCTCCCTACTCCCTTTCCCCTCTGGTTACCACATTCTGTTGTCTTTATCTATGAGTTTGTTTTTGTCTGTTTTGTTAGTTCATCTGTTACTTTTTGTTTTATATTCTACATATAAATGAAATCATTTGGTTTTTGTCCTTTTCTGTTTGATTTATTTCATTTGGCATAATACTTTCAAGATCTATCCATGTTGTCACAATGGCAATATTTCCTCTTTTTATAATTGAGTAATATTCCATTATATATATTGCATCTTCTTTATTTGATCATATGTTAATGGATACTTAGGTTGTTTTCATGTCTTGGCTCTTATCAATGATGCTACAGTGAACATAGGGGTACATATATCTTTACAAATAAGTGGTTTTGTATTTTTGGGGTAAATACACAGAAGAGGAATTGCTGGATCATATTGTAGTTCTATTCTTAATTTTTTGAGGAACCTCCTTACTGTTTATCTCAGTGGCTACACCAATTTATATTCCCACCAACAGTGTACAAGGGCCCCTTTTTCTTCGTCACATCCTCTCCAACATTTTCTGTTTCTTATCTTTTTCATTATAGCTATTCTAACAGGTATGAGGTGATATCTCATTGTGACAGCTCATTTTTAAACAACACAACAACACTGTGGAATTTGGTGTAAGTAACAGCAATGATAAAAAGTAAACATTTCTGTCACTGTGATTTTTTTAATTGAAAACTAGCTCATGTCTACTCTTTTTTCCTAACGTAGGAAACATTCCTACCTTAAATGTACAAACAATATAGAGCCACTTTTTGCCCTCCTGCTCCTTCTGAAAAGAATTGTCTTACTCTTCATTGAATACATTGTCTGCCTAATCAGATACTTAGAGGAGAATTTAAATTTTAAAGCATGTCAACTCACACACACTAAGTGCACAGTAAATTAGAAAAGGAGCTTTTCATGCATTCTTTGGAGATTGTGTTATCCTTTTTTATTTTCAGCTGTTATCTGAAAGTACATATTTATGTTTTGACTTGCTCTATTATTTACATTTTTATCTGTCTACCCACAAGATGTAAATTTCATGAGGAGCTCAGGTTTAATATGAGGACACTTTGTAAACAAATAGTTATATACTATGGGATAAATGATATATGAAAGGGATACTCTGTGTGCTATTGGAATATGGGGAGCCAGCAGCCCTGTCCAGAGTAAAGAGAGAACTTCCCAGAACAGATGACATTTGCCCTGTGTTAGAAAACCCCAAGGATATATTTATAGAGGTCCATTGATGGGTCGAATGGAATGTATATTTCATATTTTGTTAGATGTTGCTAGATTGCTTCATTGTGTTTTGAAGAATGTGTGGGAGTTTATCTGGCAGAGAAAGATGTAACAAGGGATGATATTCCAGGCACAAGGAACAGCAGGAAAAAAGGTACATCATGTGCAAGTGATTGTGTAGTCTTGTGGGATATGTGGTGAGGGATGGCTAGACATAGGACCGTAAAAGAATTTAGGGCTAGGTTCAGAATTAGGTGAGCTGAAGGCAGTGGAAATAACCTATCGAACTTTAAAATGGCAATAGGATATAAAGTAAAGATGAGTAGGGACGTGCATCCATTTCTGTGGATTGTATCTTTTCTCCCTCTATCCCTTCCTCCTCCCTCCCTTTCTTCCTTATTTTCTACATGCTTGCCTTGCTTTTCTGCCTTCACACATGTATTGAGCACTCATTCCTTGCCAGATACTGCTCTGGGTACTGAAGAGAACAAGGCATAATCCTGCTTTCATGGAGCTTGCATTCTAGTGGGAGAGACACACAATAAACAAGTGAAAGAAAGAGGGAGGAAGGAAATCCAGAGGGTACTCAGTGCTATGAGGGAAATAATTAAGTGAAGGAGAGTGTGTGGTAAGAGGGAGGTGGCCCAGATGACTTGGCAGGCAGATGCTGCACAACAACCTCCCGCCAAAGTCCTGCCCAGCCCCTATTTGTTGCAGCTGGCATTGTTCACCTAGCTTGATGGGATTTCTGTCCTCTCTGAACTAAGCTTCCGAATTGTGGTACCTAGCAATTGCTGCCTTCTATTTTCATTTTTCATCTTCCCTGTGCAATTGTGAACTTCTTGGGGACAGGGACTGAATTTTTTTCATGTTCAGATCCCATACTCGAGCTCAGTACCTTGAAGCAAATAACCCTTATCTTTTAAATAAATGCCATTGTGGAAGAACTTAGCCAATTACATTTTTTATTTTTTCTTTTCTTTTGTTTCTCAAGTCATTTGCATGGTCACTGCTGCTGAAGAACACTTTTGCTCCTGCTGAGTGGTTCTATCTGCATCTTCAATCCTTGTGATGACAGCCACACTGTTCCACTCATGATAAGATGAAGGGTGTCTCGGACTGTGTGCCTGACCTCATAATGAGAATGACCAGCAGGCCTGGAGGATTCCTAAGTAATGTGAGCCCTGCTCTCCTGCAAATATCTTTAATGATAAATGTAGAGAAAGGTGGAAGATACGATATATTTCTTTTTTTTGTGTGTGTGGAATATCCCTGTAGGTTTTTAGTGTCTGAACTTAAACTATAAAAGAAAGAAAGCTATTTCTTTGGGCCTTTGCATATCATGAAACAGTTTTACTTTGGAGTGAGATAATGACTCCTTTGGGATCAGAAGGATTACCAGAAATTATGGAGGCACCTCATTTTTGGGTTTAATTGCAGGCAAATTCAATAAGGGTGATTATTAATTTGTGACTAGTTGATTTAAAAGGGAATGGATTATAATTAGAAATATGAGTTAGAGTCATGCTGAATTAAAACTATAAGTCCTCATGGGAGAAGTTAACCTTTTTCCAACATGGCAGAAAAGACTCTGTAGTATCAGATTCTGGAAACATGGAGCGTTAGAGCAGTAAAGAACATCAGTGATCCAGTCTCCTTATCTTATAGATGAGAAAGTGGGAGCCTAAACCATTAAAGGACAACTAAAGATCACACAGCCAGGCAATGATTGAGGCCTGCTTGCTTCTTAGGTCTTTTGACTCATTCACATTCCCCTCTGTTATAGATATATGATAATTAAAGAGCTTGGTGGACTGTAAAATGTTATACACATGTGCACTACTATCATTCTATCATTTCATTGTGCGCCTCTTACCCTAACCTCACTTCCCTAGGCTTTGGCTTACTTGTGCATAAGTAGGTGGGGTTAGTTTATATGCAAGTTCACTTTTATTTCTGAAATTTTATTCTTTCATGGCTTTTTTCTTTTTTGAAGAAAATAGAGGTAGTGGTCAAAAGAACCTTAGAATTCACCAAGAACCTCTTCATTTTTGCCTTTATTAACTCTCCTCCTTCAGTCTCCCTCTTGCCACTTTGTGTCCATCTCATTCTCTGACTCACCAGAAAGTACTGCTCCCTGAACACTTGAGGTTCTCCCATTGTCTAAGGGCATCTGTATATGATGCTGCCCTGCTAACTCCTATTTGTTCTTTAAGGCTCAGTTTAAACATCTTCTCAGGAAGTCTTTCTTGATGTCTTCTTCCCTATCACCCCATGCCTCCTGCTCTCATCGTGTTTATTGCACTGTGTTTTAACTATCTTCTTAGATACCCCTGCCACCCTTTCAAGGCTGTGAGCTCCTCAGCTCTGAATACCAGTGCCTGGAACATAGAAGAGACTCAATAAATGTTTGTTTAATGATAGGTAGAGAAATTGCTGATTGGTTACTCCAAGAGATGACCAGCAGTTTCACACTTATGTCCATGTCTTATCTTTCTGCAGACTTTGACATCTTGGCATTGGCTTGTGCGCACAGCCAGTTTGTGTCTTGGATGGAATGATGAGGGTGTTAAGATTCATTTTCCATGAACCACCTTTAAACATTGCCCCAGTAAAGTCCCTTGGTGCCACTTTGCTGATGGAAGAAGCTCAAGGTGAGTGACTTTTGAGCCTTCATCAATGAGGACAGCATGAAGCTTAGTCGCTTGCCATGTGGCTTCACTGGAGCATGCCACACCATGTTTCAAGGAGGGAGCTCCAGAAAGATATGTTGCAGCCCCTAAGAAGGCTCCTTTGAGTTAAGATCTGGGACAATGTGGTTGTTATGTGCAGTTGCTTTTAAATTTTTCAGTTCTATTATAGAAAATGAATAAATTTGTAAAACATAAATGAAACATTTTAAGATACAAACAAGCAGTAAGTGGATCATGTGTGTGTCAAACAGATGGGAAGAAATAAAAAGACCAAATGATATCTAATATTCATGAGGTCCTGTGTACTAAATATTTGTTATACACTAAACATATATGGGATATAAGATATACTAAATATAAAAAAGGCACAAAGTATTCAGTTTACTAAATGAGCACATAATATTCATAAGGCCCCAATCCATAGCAACCATTCTGGCCTCATGTGTCCTTTGCCCAGGAAACAAAAATAAACCCAGAGCTATTCATTGGCTAACTGGTGAACTATAGCTGTGGCCAGAGGTACACCTCTCCAATGAAGGCAATGTGTGATGGGCCCAGGGATACCCTCCATTCATGGGCCTCCTTGCTCAAATCTTAATTCTGGTCTTTGTATTCATGCTGTTAGTAGGAAAGCTGTGTGTGTGTGTGTGTGTGTGTGTGTGTGTGTGTGTGTGTGTGTGTGTGTGTGAGGGGGGTGGGACAAATGAACTGCTAACCAAGGATTTAAGCAATGAGGTCCTTCTGCACTGTCTGCACCATATCTAAAATGTGTTAACTTATCCTGGACTCTTTTCCCTTCTCTCTCACTGTGTGTTATAAGGGAATTTTTAACAAACCATTCCATGACCTCTTGGTAGTATTTTTGGTATTCTGGTAGCCTGAAATGGTATCATGATAATTTTCCATGGTACAGTGATAGACAGGCAATGGGGACCTCAGCAAGACCCTAAATAATTATACATGAGATCCTTGTGGGCTAATGTAAGCCGGGAGGTACTACGAACAGAAAGACTTCTGCCTGCTGCTGGTGGCAATACTCTGGGACCTGTGCCCCAGGAAGGAGGTTTGTGGTGATGCTCCATCTCTTTGGTCTGTTCTGGTGATTGGGTGAAGACACACAAGGTAAGCTCATCAAATTCTAAAGACATGGTAAATACTGAAAGGTTTTTGTGTTGAAGAGGTGTTTTATCTGTTCTGATTCTATGAGTCAGGCTATGGGAGATGAATTCCATTTTAGGCTAGATAATGAGATGGGAGTGGGAGTGGGAGATGGAGACTGGCTATGGAATATAACAAGGTACAGTTGAGTCCACAGAATTCTGAATGAGTTAAGATGGTACCCAGCCCCATGAGGTGTGTATGGCACAAGGGAGGTAAGAAAACAGACCCAGGGTAAGGAGTACCACAGAGCAGGAGGTGAATGAAACCCAGGGTGTCTTATAGTAGAGGGAACCAGTGGTTTCTTGAAGGAATATGAAAGAAGCTGCTAACCCCCAGCATCCTGGGAACCAAATCTCTTAGTATCTAGGGTCTGCTGTTCATGTGATAAGTGAGCCTGGCTCACTGCATGCTATATATAGGTATGAGGAGTGTGGACACCTCAAGCCTGTTCTAGCAATCACCTGGGTTTCTGCTCTCACACTGATCCCAGTCAGTTCCTATCCCACTTCCTTCAAACTCTTAATCACTGTGACATGGACCTTTGGACCTAGGACTTTGAAACCTGGCTTTATCTAAGGAAATAGTTAAAAAAAGTTTTTGATCTTGACCCACTGTGAGAAATACATTTCACATTGCAGTTCACTATATATACATTAACATATGCATACACATGAAACCAAAATAAGAGTTTCATGAAATTTACCCTCATCACATTTGATGAACTCTAATGCAGTCCATTCCATTTCACTTTAAAAATGCTGGTCACAGCACTAAATTGATATACATTTCACTAATGGATCATGACTTATAGTTGGAAAAAAAATGTTAAAAGATTCAGGCTTGACTTGCTCTTTTTGCTGTCAGGACCCTGTGCTTCTTTATATAGCAGCTCTTTCCCACCTGATCCATGACACAAACCAAATACCTTAATTTCTTCCTCATGGATGGACTAGAGATGAATGAGCTTTACTGGGGAACCCAAAGACTTATGACTCAAATAATTTGTATATATTTCTTCATGTAATTCTCATAGTCATCCTATTTATTTTAATAGGATATATTAATTCTCCTTTCACAAATTAAGAAAATGAGAATCAAGAAAGTTGTGTGATTCATTAAAGGTTACAAATGTATTAAGTGAGATAATTGGGACTTGAACCCAGGACTATTTGACTATAGCTTCAAGGTCCTTCTCTGTACCAACATGATTCCTACTCCCAAATCTCTTCTATTTAGCAAATCTGGAGCTTGAATTCCCTTTCCATTTTCCCTCCTGAATCCCAAACCCTCTCTTTATTATATATGCTACTGTTGAATAACTTGAGAGTAAAGATTTTATGTAGCAATGTTTTTTATTTGCTTATTTGTTTGTTTTGGTCTTGTACATGTATTGGTTGGTGACTGTCAGCCTTGTGGGAAGCAGTATATATAACTTTGACTTATCCTCAGAAGTATTACCTAAGTAACATTTTGACTGATGTAGAAGCTGCCCTTGCAGAACCAGCTGTCTGCTATGTTGTCTCTAATGAAGTATAACAATCTTCCTCCTTAATTAGAAACAGGATGTGTGTATGATTTATACCCCTCAAGCTATGCCTAGCAGGTGACATCTCAGTTGTTAGTATTTGAAATATCTTTTATACAGCCTAAATTTAATGCAACAGAATGTGAATGGCAAAATAGGAGACACACCAGGTTCTGGTGAAAATCCTCATTACTCTATATCTACTTTGTGTGTAAAATAAATGTGCCGATACATGGCATCTAGTGATGTCTAGAATTGTAGGATTTTAAAGCTTTAGTAATCTTGTTTAGAATATGGGATCAATATCTTTGTGCTCAAAGAATATTTTCAAATGAATTGGGATGGTTTAAATGCTAAAAAGGACATGAATCATTCATGAATAAATACAAAAAGATCCTAGAATTATTTTAAGAGAATGGAAGCTTGGTCACTTAAAAAACACAACATTTTTCTCTAATTATAAAATAAAGACACATTTATTGTAGAAAATTTTGAAACAAAAATTGTATAAAGCAGAAGATAATATACCAGAGTTAACTGTTAACATTTTAGATATATTTCTCTTGAATCTTTTTTTCAATATATCTCAAATAATAAACATATGTACTCATATGTTACAGAATTGGTATTAAATGCATTATCATGAAGTATAGTTCCATATCCCTGCTTTAATAAATTTAAATTTTTTAAATTTTATAAAGAACTTTTTTATACTACCATATATTCTTTGGAAATATATATTTTAAAATTTCTTTCTTGAGCATTCTGATTTGTTTTTAAGATATTAAAAGTGTAGTCAAATATTGCTATGTTTTTACATGTAAAATTATGACATCTCTACATATAGGAAAAGTAATATGAGAAGATGGAAAACATTGAAAATATAAACAATTTATGTAAAATCAATTTTAACATTAAGCTTGCCAGCTTGCAATGGCTTGGCTTATGAGCGCTTTTCAGGCACACTTTTTTTTTTGATAGCATAGGTATTTGTTTATTTTACATATATTTGTCTTTATACAGAGTGCTTACTCCAAACCCCTCCTTTCTATCCTCTGATTGGGATGTAACTCATGTTCCTGTGGTGATTAATGTTAGTTGATGGTACTGATCAGTTAAATCAGTGGTGCCAGCTTCAGAAAGAACACCTCTTATTAATGACATTTTTTGACTAATAGATTTTTTTTAAATGTCACCTTTCCATGGTAAGATATTTCAGTAAGACCTAAAATGTTTCAATAAATTATTTAAAAAAAAAAAGATTATTTCATAAAGAAATAAATTTGAAAGGAATGTCCCCTACCTTTTCCTCTATTAGCATCCCCCTCACAACTCAATGAAGCAAAAGCGACAGAAAGTCATCTGGCCTGACTTCGGTCTTGGGTGTTCATGGGCCCCCAGGAGTGCCTGTACTGGTTTCCCTTTAATTGTTCAGCATGAGTGGAACTTTTATTGTTCTGTTTCCACTTACTATTTCTCATAGAGATCTGATTTTATCTGTTAACTGTAAAACCAACTTGTAACACAGCAGCTTTGAATGATGTTGCACAAAGTACAAAGGTGGAGATCATCTTAGGATCATCTCATATTGACAAGTGAATGTGCTGTTCCTTTCAAGGAGCTGTTGAAAATAGGAGATTATTTTTTTTTAATGCATTATATTGTCAATAATTTTTGTTTTAAGTAATTCAGTATAGACATATAAGTATGTGTATATGAATTGCTTGGGGTCCACTCAGATTTGGGCAGTTGGTTACCCTAGGCTGCATGCATGTTTCTAGGGATGGTTAGTTCATATTTAACCAAACAACACACTTTACATACAGCCTCTCACCCCTTCCAGCCATTTTATCTCTGATGAAAAGGGAACTAGACATTTTTTTGATGTTGAAAAGCGTTGTCATTGGGGAAATTAATGGCTTGTTGTTTTGTACAATGGCTTTTAGAAATAGTTTTATTTATATTGCTGAAATTATTGTTGTTTAAGATATATGGATTTTTTGAAATATTTTAGAGATACTCTCCTACTCTGCATGAAAGAGTATAAGAATCTAGGAAGCCCATCTTCCTTCAAATGTGGGGTTGGTGGGTGAGGCTTCAATGTAATATGGTCCTTGGGTTCCTACAATTTTGAAGATTCTGGTCACTTGAGGCTGACTGAGAAGTTAACTGAATTTTGCCTATTTTTCTTGAATAGGTAGATAGATAGATAGATAGATAGATAGATAGATAGATAGATAGATATTGCAAGATATGGTCAGAGCACTTAAGAAGACAGCTTGGGAATTCATCTAGCTAAGAAAACAGGTTGCTTTTGAGCTATCTGGTGATAAATGCTTGTGTATGTGGAAGAATTTTACCAGAGAATTGCTTTATCTATAACCTGACACAAATATAAACATATATTAGTAAGCTGGTGCAAATGTACTTTCACATAACAACATTTATGATATCAAGATTACAGTTGAATGGTCTTTTGAATTATTAAAACAAATTATTCAACAGTGCAAAAAAAAAAATTTCTGTTTGCCTTAAAGAGAAATCCAATTTTCTGATGATAAGAATCAGAATAAATACAGGTTCAATTTAAAATATTACAATAACTAGTAGATATTTATCTGACAGTATAATGGCTAGCTAGTACTTTGTCTTCTCAAAATATCTATGCCGATAGTCTTTCTATTCTTTTAAGTATTCTTCATTAAATAGCTAAGGAAGAAGCACCTCTGTTTCTGGGAAGATGGAATAGACATATTTTTTCCCTATTTTGTCTGCTAAGTACAATCCAAAACCCTGGATAGTATATATAAAACAAGTGTAAGGAGATTCTGAAAGATTGAAAGAAGACGGTAGACTAGCTAAGAACCTCAGGACCCAAGGAACAGCATAATGCCCAGGGTTTTCTTTTTGTCTTAGAAATCCAGACTTGATAAGCTCATAACTTGGAAACTCCAACAAGCATAACCCCCTACCCCTATCCTCCAAAAAAGCCTCCTGTCTCTAGCCTAAGGATCAGGAAAGCTGCAATTTAGTAAGATGTAAAACTTGTAAATAATAACTGCTTTACTACAGCCAAACACCACAGAAAAACTGTGGCTCCCACCTTCACATATACCAGAAATGACTTTCACTCTCACTGTGCTATAACAAGAAAACCCCTCTGCTGAAATTGTGTCAGAGAAGACCTAGGAGAGTTAGGACTTTTATCACCACCCAATTGTAATGAGACTACCTCCCTGTAACCCATGGTGTCAGTAGGGGTATAAGTTCTTTACATATATAATGTAATACCTAGAGCAACTACTAAAAAACTTTAAAAAGAGTTACATTCAAAAGTAATATAGATAAATCTAAATGGAATTCTGAAAATTGTTTAAGTAACCTATAGGACAACAGGAAAAACGAAACAGAGAAATGGAAAACTGAGAAAGCAAACAGAAAATAAAAAAAAATTAAATGGTAGACTTAAGCCACAACTTACCAATGACTACATTAAACGTGAATGGTTTACATGCTCATTGGTAGAAGGTGCTCATGGATAGGAAGAATCAACATTATTAAAATGGCCATACTACCCAAAGCAATCTATAAATTCAATATAATCCTTATCAAAATACTGATGACATTTTTCAGAGAACTAGAACAAATAATCCAAAAATTTATATGGAACCATAAAAGATCTTGAATAGCTGTGGCAATCTTGAGAAAAAAAGAACAAAGTTGGAGGTATCACACTACCTGATATCAAACTATACCACAAGGCTATCGTAATCAAAACAGCACAGTGCTGGCATAAAAAAAGATAAATAGATCAGTGAAACAGAATAGAGATCCCAGAAATAAATCCAAACCTATATAATCATCTAATCTCTGACAAAGTAGGCAAGAATATGCAATGGGGTAAAGACATTCTCTTCAACAAATGGTGTTTAGAAAACTGGACAGATACATGCAAAAAATGAAGCTGGACCACCTTTTTACACCATTGCAAGAATGAACTCAAAATGGATTAAAGACTTAAATGTAAGACCCAAAATCATAAAATCTCTAAAAGAAAGCATAGGCAATAAACTCTCTGATGTTGCTATTAGTGATTTTTTTTCTGATGTATCTCCTAGGGCAAGAGAAACAAAAGAAAAAATAAACAAATGGGAGTACATAAAACTAAAAAGTTTTTGCACAGCAAAAGAAACCATCAACAAAATGAAACAACAGCCTACTGATTGGGAGAAGATATTTGCCTATGATATATCTGATAAGGAGTTAATATTTAAAATTTATATAAAAAAACTGATACAACTCAATAAAACAAACAGAAAAATAATCTTATTAAAAATGGGCAGAAGACCTGATTAAGTATTTCTTCAAAGAGGAAATACAGATGCACAGTAGACATATGAAAAGATGCTTACGATCACTAATCTTCAAACAAATGCAAGTTAAAACCATAATGAGACATCGCCTCACAACTGTCAGAATGGATATCATCAGTAAATCAAAAACCAACAAGTACTGGTGAGAATGTAGAGAAAAGGGAACTTTCGTACACTGTTGATGGGATTGCAAATTGGTACAGCCACTATGGAAAATACTTTAGAAGTTCTTTAACTTAAAATAGAACTACTTTTTGACCCAGCAATTGCACTCTGGATATTAGTCCAAAGAAAATTAAAACACTAATTCATAAAGCCCTATGCACCCCTGTGTTCACTGCAGCACTATTCACAATAGCCAAGATGTGGAAACAACCTGAATGTCCATCAATAGATTATTGGATAAAGAAGTTATGGTACATATATACAATGGAATATTACTCAGCCATAAAAAAATGAAGTCTTACATTTCTAATGATGTAGATAGATCTAGAGGGTATTATGCTGAGTAAAATAAGTCAGACAGAGAAAGATAATTTTACTTATATGAAGAATCTAAGGAACAAAAGGAACAAACTAAATGAAAACAGGCACACAGATACAGAGAACAAACTGATGGTTACCATATGGGGACTGAATGAAAAAGGTGAAGAGATGAAGAAGTACAAATTACTATTTACAAAACAGTCATAGAGACATAGAGTACAGCATAGGGAGTTTAGTCAATATTATTATAATGGCTATGTGTAGTGTCAGATAGCTGCTAGAGTAATTGGGGAAATCACTTCATAAATTATATAAATGTCTAATCATTGTACTGTATATCTGAAACTAATATAAAATTTAAAAATGTGAATGGTTTAAATTTACCAACTATAAGACAGAGATTGGCAGAGTATATTAAAAAAACATTATCCAGCTATATGCTGTCTATAAGAAACTCCCTTCAAATACAACAGTATAAAAAGTTTGAAAGTAAAAAGATGGAAAAACATATTATGCAAACATTAATCAAAATAAATCAGTAGTGGTTGTGTTAATATTATATAAAGTAGACTTTAGTACAAGAAAATTGAGTCAAAAGGGGACATTATAAAATGACAAAAGGTTAATCCTAAAGGTGTATGCACCAAACAATAGAGCTACAAAATATGTGAAGCAAAAGCTGATAGAACTGAAAGGAGATATAGACAAGTTCATAATTATAGTTGGAAGTTTTGGTACTCCTATATCAACACTGACAGAACAACTAAACAGAAAATTAGCAAGGATATAGAAAACTCAACATTATCAGCCAATGAAATCTAATTTACAATTATAGAAAGCTTCACTCAACTACAGCAATATCCACATTCTTTTCAAGTGCCCATGGAATATATACCAAATAGAATAGTTCAGGTTTGTTTTATCTCAGGCCATAAAACACACCTCAAAAAATTTAAGAAAAGGGAATTCATATATATATATATATAGTATGTGCTTTCTGGACACAACAGATTAATCTAGAAGTTACTAACAGGATAAAAGCTAAATCTCCAGGCACTTGGAGACTAAACAGTCCTGTTCTAAGTAATCTGTGGGGGTAAGATTATATTAAAGTAAAAAAATATATATATATTGAACTGAATGAAAATGAATATACAACATATCAAAATTTGTGGACACAGCTAAAGCAGTATTGAAAGGGAAATGTAAAGCACTAAATACTTTCATTAGAAAAGAGGAAAAGTCTCAAATCAATAACCTAACTTCTTTCCTCAACTATCTAGAAAATGAAGGGAAATGTAAGTCCAAAACAAGTTTAAAAGAGGAAATAATAAAGGATGAGAACAGAGAGCAATGAAATTCAAAATAAAAGTAGAGAAAACCAAAGGAACAAAAAGCTTGTTCTTTGAAAATATCAGTAAAATTGACAGATGTCCAGCAAGAGTGACAAAGAAAAAACAAAGAATATGCAAATAACCAATAATAGGAATGAAACGGGGAATATTACTAAAGACCCTGCAGATATCAAAAAGAAAATAATGGAATATTATGAACAACTCTACATACATAAAATTGAAAATTTAGATAAAATGGACTAATTCTTTGGAAAACCCAAACTATCACTGCTCACTCAATATAAAATAGATAATTTGAATATCCCTGTAGCTATTAAGGAATTTAAATTCATAAATTAAAACCTACTGAGTCTCCAGACCCAGAAATTTTCACTAGAGAGTACTAACAAATGTTTAAAGAACACTTACAATTTATTTTATGAAGCCAATGTTACCTTGATACTAAAACCAGACAAAGATAGCACAAAAGAAGAAAAACCAGTATCCACCATGCATGTGGATACAAAAATCTTAAGAAAATATTGGCAATAGAATTTGGCATTTTATCAAAAGAATGATATGGTATGACCAAATAGGGTTTATTCCAGGGATGCAAGGCTAGTTCAATATATGTAAATTATATAATGTAATTCCTATGTTAGACTAAGGAAGAAAAATTACATAATCATATCTATACATACAAAATTTTTTGAAAAAAATTTAACATTTTTGATAAAAAGAAAACTTCTCAGAAAAACAGGTCTAGTAAGGAATTTCCTCAACTCGATAAAGTGATTCTACAAAAATCCTAATGCTAACATCAAACTTAATGGTGAAAGACTGTATGCTTTCCGCCTGAAGATGGGAATAGAGCAAGGATGTCAGCTCTTACCATTCTTATTTAGCATAGTGCTATAACTTCTAGCCGGTGCAATAGAACAATAAAAGGAAATAAAAGACATATATTAGAAATGAAGTAATATATTTGTGCCTATATGCAGATGACACAATTGTTTGTGTAGAAAATCCCAAGTAAGCTACCAGAAAGAACCCCTCCAAAAAAACAAAACAAAACAAAACAAAACAAAAAGCCCCCCAAAACCAGAACTCCTAGAACAATTAAGTAAATCCAGCACAAAAATGAATTATTTTTCTATATACTAGTAACGAACACGTGGACACCAAAAGTTAATATACAATACTATTTACAATTTCTCAAATAAAGAAATGGATGTATATTTAACAAAACTTATATAAGAATTATAGTCTATAAATTACAAAATAGTGAAAAAAATCAAAGATGTAATAAAGAGACATGTTCATGCTTTGGAAGTCTCAAGATAGTAAAGATGTTAATTCTTTACAAATGGAACATGCATGTTTATGCAATATCAGAATCCTAGCAAGATTTTTATACATATTGACAAGATCATTCTAAAATTTATATGGAAAGACAAAGGAACTAGAATAAACAATTTTGAAACAGAAGAATAAAATAGAAGGAATGAGTAATTTCAAGACTAATTATAAAGCAACAGTAATCAAGATTATTTGGTATTCATGGAGTGTTAGAAAACATCAGTCAATGGAATAGAGAACTCAGTAATAGACCTATACAAATATGCCTAACTGTTTTGACCAAGGTACAAAAGCAATTCAATACAGGAAAGATAGCCTTTTTAACAAATGGTCCAGAGACAACAAAATGAATCTCACCTAAACTTTATACCTTATACAAAATATAACTAAAAATGAATTATGGACTTACATATAAAATGCAAAATTATGAAACTTTTAGAAGAAACATAGGAGAAAATATAATTTGGGATCTAGGGCTAGGTAGAGTTTTTCAGCTTGACACCGAAAGCACAATTTCATAAATGGAAACTTGATAAATTGGATTTGATCAACATTTAAAACTTTTGCAAGATCCTGTTAAGAGGATTAAAAGAAAGCTACAGACTAGGAGAAAATATTTTCAAACCATATATCTGACAAAGGACTAGGTATCTGGAATATATAAAGAAGTCTCAAAACTCAACAATAAAAGAACAAATAATCCAACTATTAAATAGTCAAAAGTCATAAAGAGACATTTCACCAAAGAGGATATACATATGGCAAATGAACACATGAAAAGATGTTCAACATCATTACCCACTAGAGAAATGCAAATTTAAGCTAAAAAGAGATCTCACTACACACCTATCAAAATGACTAAATATTTATGTGATAATACTAAATGCCAACTAACAAGGATGTAGAGAAACTAAATCACTGATACATTGCTCATGGGCATGTAAAATGACATAGACTCTCTGGAAAGGCTTTTCAGTTTCTATCTACACAGCTATTAAGTTATTTTTTATAACATCGTAGTTTGTAGCTATAAGAACTTCCACAATTGACTGATCTTCTGATTAACTTGGTGTTTCTAAAAATAGCAGTTACTTTCAGTGAAGTTTAGGTCAAACCCACAAGCCTGGGAGCCATCTTGTCTCATACACCTTTGGGTACCTTTTATTCCCGTGCATTGATTTTAAGACATGCTCTTGCCATTATTTCTAAGTTCTTGGGTGAACATTGTTAAAGCTCTGAAATTTTGGTGACTTTCTTAATATTGATAATTGTTACTATTTCCTCTAGGACATTGACTTTGGTCCCATTTGGGACCCCAAGTAAGTTTTCCCATGACTGACCTCAAGTAATTTTGGGAAAAAGGCAAAGTTGACTCTCAGACTCCTACTTGCTACCACCTCTCCCCATGCTCCAGACATGAAGCCAAAGGGAATGTACGGTTAGGCCATGTCTGCACCTGTTAACATAAAGTATCTCTGAAAGCCACACTGAGTTCTCAGCTCCAGACCCAATGAAGAGAATTCGAGTGACCCTCACTGTTCCATGCTATTAGGCAAATGGAATGTGGCACAGAAAGAACTAAAATTCTTCTGGGGTTGTATTAGAATTACTAAGTCCAGAGAGTCATTTAGGGTCTGCCTGTTTGGCTGAACTTCAAATCTAATAGTGGTTCCTTGCCTGTTAAGTGACTACCCAAAGTGATCCCTCTTTTATGGGACCCACAGTGTCATCTTCATGGGGCAAAATTTCTTGCAATTTAACTACACAAGTCAAACCTATAACATCCAAAGCCCAAAATGATGCTGCCTTGCCCATTAACAGCACATTTCTCTGCTTGATTGCTTTTCAGCTGTGGGGATCTGGGCTCTCACTAATTTGTCTGGCTGTCCTGGTGTCTTAAGGTTTCAGAGTTAGAAGTACTATGCACTAGATTGGAAAGGTCAGCCTTGCCAGAAATAGATTTCATCCTTGTTAACATCTTGGCTTGATTAATCTCTGCCGTTTCTGTCTTTTCTTATAATATTTGTTTACTGGCTCTTGGGTTCACCAATTCTTTTATTTACTGAAATTTGGAAGGTGGAGACAGAAATAATGAAATTTTAAACTTTGAAGTATTTGTATAAGGCTAAATTTTATTTTCTTTTTAGTAGATTATTCTTGATATTTTATTTTATTTTATGGTTCTTCCAATTTACTATGAGTTTGTATGTATTAAGATTGTTTTGTATATAGGCTTTTCAGGCACAAGTAGAACTTTATTAGCCAATTGTATTCAGTATTCAGAATGCACACATAGATTTTCAGTCAGTTTTTGATGATAAAAGCTTCTTAGGATGTGGAGTTGCATAGCTGTTTGTAACAGAAAGTTCTGGTTGGTGAAAAATTAACTTCATTTTGGGGGCAATAAAACATCAATCACAACAAACACTTACAATGCTTATTTATAATACAATCTCATGTAGGAGTCTACACAGACAATAATGAAAAGAAAAACAGAAATGAGAACTTGCCCCTCCTGAGAGTTTACTTTTAATACTCTGCATTCCCTGGCTAGAAATCTCAAATTTTAAATTGTGAGTTTTAAGAAGAGCCTTGCTTTGCATTTCCTGGACAATATATCATGCAGTGATTCACAGAGCTGGGGCGTGCAGGACAGGGACATCAGGTTGCTCTGACTGAGAACAAGACAACATGATGTCACAGAGTCAGTTCTGTATAATGCGTCATCCACACAGTATTACCAAGCAGCTCTTGCCTTTATTCTGAAGCTCAAAAGATGCTGCAAAATGCCGGAGGGAAGAATATGTCTTATGGGATTGTCTACTGCAGACATAAAATAAAAATCAATTTGATCCATTGGAGGTACCTTTATTCCCAGAGGATCCCAATGTACTCAGCTTCTTCCTGCCTGGAGTATTAGTCACACGCCTCTGAAATGTCATCTCCTCTGTGCTAGAAAAGGCAGACCCCTCTGAGGCAGCCCTCCCTGTGACAGGTTTTATTTTGAGTGAGCTATTAAATAGTACTTCTAATTATAATAACAGAGAGAATTGTAGAGAGGCAAAATGTAATTTCCCACATTGGAATTTGATGAAGACACAGTAGTTAAGAATGCTCCATTTTTAGAGGATTGTATGATTTAAAGGAAAAGCCCTCTCTTTATTGCTGAGAACAGTTGAGTTGACAGGAACATGGAGAGAATGAAAGGATCAGAGGAAACAGGTCAGGATAATTGGAGGAAGGGTGGATACAGAAGGTTTAAGCAGATGAAAAAGCTGTTAGGTTATCATTGGTATGAAAATACATGTCTGGTGTTTTAGAAATGTTTGTTAAAATTGAATTGGCCATCAAATGACAAGGTTTCTTTGCTTTGAAGCTTTTGAATGTCTAACATCTTAAAGATGAAGAGTCCTTAAAAGACCATCTTCTCTATCTTCTGCATTTGGGTCAAATTGTTAAAAGCATCTCTGAAAGATGAGAATCCACTCTAATTAAAAAAAATTCCAGGGAAGGGATATCAGAGGACCAAAGGCAACATATTATGTAAGTTTAATTTCTCTCAAGTTTCAACAAAAACTGCACTCTTCTTGTTTTTCTTTTAGGGTAAATGAAAAGTAGCTCTTCGCTCTGTGAAGGCCATTCTCATACTTGAAAGACATTATTAGGAAGCTTTTTTTTTTTTTTTTTGCTAAACTTAATAATTCTATTTCCTTAATAGTTTTTCTAAGTTTCATTTCCCAGTTCTGACCCAGTGAAAGTTAATGAGAGGGTCTGAAACTGAATGGAGAGCACCCCAAGCCCGCCAGAACTTCACTTATTTAAAGCATTTTTACCATTATTATTTTATATTCATGCTGAAGAATCTACAGCGCTCTTCACTGAGGATATGGCAGAGAGCTGAAGAGCTGACAGGGTAGGAAAGAGCCAGTGAAATCTTTGAATTTACCTGTCTGTGTAGCACAAGAACCAGTGAAATGTTGTAGACAAATTATAGGAAATGGAGCACAAAAGCAACTTTAATTTAATTGGGCTTTCAGTTGGTACCTGTCAGTAGTACCTCAGACGTGGTATAATGGGAGACTTGCTGGTGCCAGTTGTTTTGGTCTAGTCACTGGCTATGAGGTTTCAACATGGCTGCTACTGTTCCTCCCAGCCTTAGTTCCAAAGGGCTGTCCTACAGGTACTCTTCCTGGGAGTGATTAGGATCCATTCCTCAGGTGACGGTTGCCATCATTCCACAGGCTCTGGTTTGCAGGGGTAATGTTCAGATGCTGTTGATTTCTTCCTCTGCAATCTGTCTGTGAGCCTCATAAGTGGCACTAGGTGGATGGTGCTAGATGGCTTCAGTTTTATTCTATTATGTGTGAATAACTCCTAAAGGTAACACCACATGTTAATTTGGCTAATTTTTAAACTAATTAAAACAGTAAAGCAATTTGTCTAAATAATATATAGGCGTAACAAATTAAAAACCCAGTACCTAAATATAATAAAATAAAATTTTCACTAACCTTGAACTCACTTCAATTTTTGTTTAAGCTAACTCTGATTCTAAAAAAATATTTAAAAACATTTATTCAACAAGTATGCTTTAGGAATCGTTTGGTACCAAGTACTGTGCTAGGCTTTGGGTTTGCAATCATGAATAAGACCAAGCTTATCCTTATCCACAGAGCGATGATAGTCTGCAGGGATACAGTCTTCTAAGGGGTTGAAGACCTCCTCTGGAATTCAGTTCTTTTGGAATGCATGAGGTGCCTGGGATCAGGCTTTAGTTCCTGAGAGTTTCAGAGTAGTCAGTGTGCTAAAACCCTTGTAAGTAGCAGAGGAGTCAAAATTAAAAATGCACCAGTTGAAGGCAGGCTTTTAAGTTCCTGCTTCTAGTTCTCAGAAGAAAAGCGTTATTTGATCCTTTGTTTCCCTGTGGTAAAGCAGAAGAGAGAAGGGAGTAATGTGGAGTCGTGTTCAAGGTATAAGTAAGTTCCATAGTTTTTTCCCCCAGATGGCAGTTGCCCCTAGTAGGTTCTAAGTCACTTCAGCTTTTTTTCTTCATCAGATCAACAGATTAGTTTCATATAGTGATTATCTTAACTACATCTTCTGATTTCTTATGACCTTTGAGACAGTTTACTTATATTTTCAAATAAGTATTTATTATAAAATATCTTCTTGAAAAATTGTACGTTTATTAAATTTGGAAAACATAGGTATGTGGAAAAAAGAAGAAAATGGTCTATAGTCCTACTACCTCAACATAACCACCATTATATTTTGGTGAACTGTCTGTCAGGCTGTATTTTTCTTTACATAAGTTCTATTTTAAAATGTGAAATCATAACATGTATTATGCACGCTTGAGTTCCCTTTGTCTTTTGATTTAGCATTACATCTTAGCATTTTCCATAGTATAACTTTTTTAGAATGCTTGTTTAATTATATGATAATATCCTATTGAATGGAGTCACATTATTTTATTTAACTATGTTCTTTCATACATAGACTTCCAGTTTTTCACTATTATGAAAATGCTAGGATGAATATTGCTGTGCAGATTATTTTAATCTAAATTTAAGAAGATGCCAGTTTATATCAGATAACTTGAAAAAATAAAGAATAAGGCTTTGAAACAGAACTCTAAAGGTACTAATGCCCCAGAAACTTTCCAAATACCCACTGTAAGCTTGTTTCTGATCCTCTACTCTGCGTTATGAAGATAGGAATCTTGCTGCTTCTGTAGGTCTCTCCTTTCTCCCATCAACTATGTGATTTCCCTCATCCAGCCTTGTCCAAATTGAATGCTTATAAACCAGTTTTTGAATAACGAGACTGTTTTTCTGGATATGGTTCAATCAGCCTGTGTGTTGCTACCTCTAGATGAAGCATTGAATTTGGCAGCTGATAAATTTACCTCGAGCTTTCTAGAAACAGTTTATGTCTGAATTATCTAGTTTAGTTGGCATCAGGGACGTTGTAATTTGGTGACAAATGGGTACATTTTGTTAGGAGAAGGGGTGAGGCTCTCTCCTTGGCAGATGTGTGGAGGAGTGGAGTGAGATGATAAGGAGGATAGTAGGCACAGAAGCTCCAAGAGATGTGGCTTGGAAGTGATGGGGCAGAGTCTGGGAATGAACATTCAGTAATGGCTCACTTGAAATCAGCTTGCAGTATGGCCACAAATGACAGATTTAAACATGTACTTGATTGAATGTCTAGGTGAGGATGAAAATTGGAAAGGAAACCTCATGCAGCATATTATAGCTATTTTGGTTGATGTTTCCTAAGGTGAGCAATCGGAACATTAAGGATTTTATGGACCAATGACATGCTTTTAATATATAATGGCTCATAATTCATATGATATATTGAAATGGAAACTAAGATATACCTGATTGCTTTATATAATCTTGTCATTTGATTGAGGTATATAAGTTTTGAGCTTGAGAGTTTATATAACAACCAAGATCAGTGAGGAAGAGGACGTAAAGCTTCACTGCCATCTCACCTACCTGTGGGCACCCAGGGCTTCTTTGTACTACAGCATGACATGCAAGAGCTGCTCCAGGTGGGGGCAACAAGAACAGTGTGTGTGTGTGTGTGTGTGTGTGTGTGTGTGTGTGTGTGTGTGTGTGTGTGGAGGTGCATGTTATTTGACTATGAGCACCCATGGGCCAGACCCTCCTGGCAGATTCTTAAAACAGGTCATTACTACTGCTCTATGTGCCCAGTATACCAATGGGTGTGACTCTGCAGACCTATGTGCCCACTTGGCTTCAGAGCTTCCTTGAATTATCTGGATTTGGTCAAGGGTGGGTGAGGTTTGCTTGGCCCTATGTAAACTGTCACTATTACCAGTCATACCTTGGAGAAATGTCTTCTTTTACCCATCTGTCTGATTTCTTTGCTCAGGAAGCATTGGGCAACAGTTGGGCATCAAAGAGGCTGATTTGTAAATGCCAGCCCATTTCAACTCTGCTTTTGGGGGGCTGTGCTAAGACCCTAGGGAAGCATGTGCAATGACACCCTGTCTGCCAGGCTACGCATATGGCTTCTTCCCTCACAGCCTCTGCTACAGACAGAGAATTACCCTATTGACCTGATCTCTGATTCTTTGGGAAGCTCTAGGTCCTATTCACTTTTACATGTATAGCTCTCAAGAATAAAAAGGGTTTGAGGAGAAGAGAAGACAGCTATATGTGTGTATAATTGCAATTTTCTTTGCAGTACTCACCTGCTGTAAGGGTTTAACAGCTCAGAGATAATTGGACCACATACAGGTCATGAGAACCCTATAAGAAGAGGCTAGATCACACCACCAGCATGTCCATTACTATTTCTGAGGCATCTTTCTCATCCTGGCTTGGTACATTGGGATGAATTATGCTATTGTTATGTCTCGGTGCTGATGGAATGTAAAGAGTTGAGGGTATTCTTCAAGATGCCAAATACATTTTTTGTCTTAGAGAAGTGTTCAAAGTTGTGCTGTCTACTCAGTTCTGTTTCACTAGGGAGCACTCTACCAGGTCAAAGCACTTTTTATTGAGGGAGAAGAGCCTTTTCTCTAAGCTGACTCTCCTACTTTAGCTGCTTACATGGGTCAAACTCACCAGAATTGACTCAACTCTCCTCTTTATTTAGCATATCCAGTTTCAACCATGTAGTTATCCCAGCCATTCTCACCAGGCCATTCTCATGTGTTACCCTGTAATGGATTCTGTGGATTCCTGAGAAGAAATTATTGATGGGTGGTATTGGATCATGGGCTGATGAGTGTCCATGTTAGGATGGGGAGAGCTTGATTTGAGGAATGGGGTTGAAATGGGTACACGACTGTAATGTCAAGGACCTCAGAGAAAAGTAGTTATTGTTGGTTTTTATAAGGGAGGAGTAGTGATGCCTAGAAGCAGCAGTTGGGAGCAAAAAAAAAAAATATTCACCTGCCTCCCTGGTGTGTGGGAAGCAAGTGAATGAGCAACTTGCATTGAGAGATTTTCAAGGAAAAGAATAACAATAGTTGTTCAATAAATATGTGTTGAGCACATCTGGGTGCTAGGAAAGCAATGTGCCCTTGCATTCATGATCTGGGAAGATAAACATGATACGAAGCCAGCTTTCAATCAAGTAAAGGGGGAATGGTTGGATGGAAGCAGAGCCCCATGGAGTCTGGGGCGGGGGCGGTCCAGTAATTCATCTATGATGGGCAGGATCCAGGGTCAGAAGGAAAGATTTGGAAGGAAGGAGCAGTGAAGATATAGGTGGGGGAACCCAGAAAACCCTTCTCTTGTCTCTGTTACTTCTGTAGCTGCTTCTGCTTCTTTTTATCATGCTGGTTTTCTCTCCTGCTCGGTCCCCTTGGAAGAAAACAGATGTCCTCAAGGACCATGGGTCTTTATATCTCCTTTGCTCAAGGAGCAAGTCCAGACTGAAACTGGACACTCAGCCTTGATTCCAGATTCCCAACTCTGGCCCAACGTAGGTCACCCACATTCAGGAGGTTGCGTTGCAGAGGACAGACATATCTATAATGTATGGCTGGCAAGGGGCATTTTCCAGAGAAGGGAGAATGTTTAGAACTTGGTGATCAGCCTAAAAGATGTCTTATCTGTGCTACTTTTCAGGAGTCTAAGGGTTGGGGAAGTTGTTGGGTGTGAGTCCTGTGTAGAGTTCCTACAGGATAGGTGCTGCAGTTAGGCTCACTGGCGTGTTGTTACTATTCCCCTGAAGTCTCCTTCAGATAACTCCAAAGGCCAAAAAATGCCAAGATATCCTCCAACCTAATCAGTAATAAAGAGGTAGCTTTTACTTCCCTGCTCTAGTATTAAGAATGTACATTAGCTGTCCTTCTCCTGAGCATATCAATGTTAGATAGCAGCATGTTTTTATTCATAAAGAAAATGTAATATATCTTTAATTCAGATGAAAAATGAATATACATCTAAATGACAAAATAACACTTTATTAATTTCTCTCAACCAGCTAAGCTCCTTATCTGTACAATTCTTATCTCGCTGCACAGAAGCCTTCTTTGCTTCTCAGACGTGCTCTTTGGCCATCCAAAGGCGATCTGCCAGAGCTGGTGCAGTTGCTGGTATCCCTGAGTTGTGCGCCTGTATCACTCTTCTCACTTCCAGGTGCTGATGGGAGGATCTCTCTCATTATTGATGATGGCAGGCTTGGCCTTTGGTATCTGATGGATGGAGCCTTGGTCCAGGTTTATGGATTATAGTTTTTATGGGACATGGTCAAAATTCAAAGAAGCTGGGTAGGTCCTTGTCTTGACACTTCCTGCTTGAACAGACCCTGTCAATAAGACTAGAAGGGTCTATTTTTGGAGCAGGTGGAAGAGGCCTCTCAGTGGCAGAGAGAATAAATCAAGCTTTATCCCTTTATTCACTTACTTCAGGCATTTATAAGTTTATGTTTTCAAAACAGAATTGTCTACCCAATGTACAGTACTGATGCAATGATCTAGACCTATTCTCAGGGAACTTTTTGGCTAGTAACAAGCAGTTTCCATCAGCATGAGTGCTTAGATTGGGAGTAGAAAAAAGTATTAGTTGAAAGAAGTATTAAGTAGCTAAGATGGCTCCAGGAGGAGGTGGTAAGTATAAATGCAAAGGATGAACAGGTGCCAACTGGTAAGGAGGGCCTGAAAATATTATTCTAGGTACAGGACAAATACTGTTCTAGCTACGTTGGAGACAATAGAGCAAGGTGTGTTAGAGATATCTAGAGAAGCCCAGGAGCACGGGCCTGGATGTGGCTTGGGGCTGGAGCAGGAGCCACGCTGTGCAGGCCTCATAACCAGCTGAGGGGCTGGGACTTCCTCCCAAAGAGAATGGGAGCTACTGAAAGGCTTTAACTGGTGGAGGGGGATGAAGGCTCCCGTTTCTTAGTGCCTCCAGTTTCTCCTGCGAGGTCAAAATGCATCAATTAAATGTCATGAAGCCAGTTTTGTAAATGTTCCCATGCCCATACTCATTTTATCCATGTGCATGAATGAGAAGTGAATTAAATTGAAGAAAAGTTATGTGTTTGGTCCTGTCTCTGGGGTCAGCTGAGGCCGTTTCTTAGCTTCCTCCCTTCAAATACCCAGTTCCTGCAAACCCTGTGACTGAAGCCATGGACTTCTGTAGGAACCCATGACATATTTTTTGTTTCTGCTTGCCTGCTGGACACTAAGTTACTGTCCCTGTGAGGCATGCCAGAACCTGTGTCATTTCTGCACAGTGTAGGAAGTGTGGACACAGGGACCCAAGTCACAGCTGTTACAGTGAAGCTATGCATGGAACCCCATGGGGCCCAATCTGCTGGAGGCTGACTTGGGTATGGAGAGGTTATTTTCATGTCTTTGGTATTGCTTTATTCTATGCTTCCACTCAGGTGGCCTTTTTACCTCATCCACAGTCTGTGTCAACAACAGCTGGAGACAGCAGCAGGTAGGGAAGAAAGAGTCCAGTTTTGTCAATAAGATCAGTTTATGTGTTCTGTGCTAGAAGTACATGAGGACAAAATTAAGTTTCATTCAATTCAAAGTTTTAATTTTGACTTTGATTCCTGAAGACCTGAATGTGTTGAAGGTGATTTAGCCAAGAATATGGGCCCCAGAATGGAGCCAACCTGGGCTGGAATGCTGGATCTGCCTCCCACAGACCAAGCTGGTGCAGGGCCCCTTGGGCAAGCAGCCCTGCACAGCAATGACAGCACCTGCATTTCACAATTCATTAAGTTGGAGATGAAGGAGCCAAGACAGGAACAATCTTAGGTGTGCCAGTTATTGAAGGACAGCTGTGACCTATGCTTCCAAATAA
This sequence comes from Cynopterus sphinx, assembly GCA_030015415.1. NCBI lineage: Eukaryota > Metazoa > Chordata > Mammalia > Chiroptera > Pteropodidae > Cynopterus > Cynopterus sphinx. The sequence goes on along the minus strand of CM057389.1, from coordinate 45,084,903 downwards.
GTCTTCAACATTATTACCATAGCTAAGGTGGAAGATAGTGATTTTGATTATAGGACTTGCTTTGAGAAGCCCAGTGAGAAGCCCAGTAGACAGAAGCAAAGGGCCTGACTCTGGCTGCTCTACCCACAACAGGGATCAGGGCCAGCTCCAGATGGCCTTTGACATGTAGGAGGGATGAATATGAAGAAGCAGTGGCAGCTAGTCTCAGGATTTCCCCACACTCTGCAAAGGAAGCGCATTGTACATGGTAGCTCCAAGACTGCTGTTCTTATTCCACCTCAAGGATCGTCATCTGGAAAAATGGGTTCACAGGACTCAGAGAAAGTAAGTAAGGAAAGCAACCAGACAAAAATTTTTCTTCATTTTGGCAAGCATTCACCTGCACAGCTTGAAAGATGACATTCAGAACAAAAGTGTGGAGCTCTTGAAGTTTCATCCCATGGGTCCCTGTCTTTGCTGAAGTCTCCAGCTGTTGGGACTAGGCTGGTATGAGACAATTGGACTAAATTTGCCAGCTCATCTAGTTGTCCTTGAGGCTACAGTCTGGACAGAGGTCACTTAAGCCCGCTGACCACATGTTCCCTTGTAATCCTGTGGTGAAGGTAGGTAAAGGGGCCAGCAGCACAGCTTGCAAAATCCATCACCATCTGCATCCATTCATCAGCAAATGTTTGATGTCCACAATGTATCCGGGCCCGGGCTGGAAGGATCTGGGGCTACAGAGATGAAAGTCTTGTTTTATTTTCTCTCAAAGTCATGATCAGATGGGGGACAGAGACAAGTGGACTTTACAGTATAGTGCGATGAGGACTAGGCAGGACCCCAAAGGAGCACAGGGAGAGGGGCACCCAGCCCAGCTTGGGCAGAAGATAGCACCAAGCTAACAGGCAGATGTCTTGGTCGAGTGGCAGCCTTTGGGGAACCCACCTTAGAGATCTGAGCTCATCTGCCAGTCTGAGTCCAACAACTCCTAACCAAATACCCAATTTTTCTGGTCTAATTGATCTACACTTCTCTGCATCACTGTCATTATGAGATGCCAACTGGTATTGGTGGAAGGATCCCTAGGTTTTGAATCTGGAGTCTTCATGTGGGGTCCAACTCTCCCACAGGCGGATCATGCAGGCACCTTCATTCTACTTACTTCCCCCTTGCCTCAGTTTCCTCATATCAGCCCCAGCAACTGTCTTCATAAAATTGGATTGTGTAGGGTTAAATGAGAGGATACAGAAAATGCTTTGACTTCTCTGAAGGAAAAGTACCTCACAGTACATTTTATTATATTATCAATATTGTTAATAATATCTTCCATGCCAGAAAGACTGCTCTATTGTTTTCGACTTTCTGCTGAGAGGTCATGCTCACTATTTCTCTTTATTCATACCTCACCTTTTCTCAAGCCAGCTCTCTTTTAAAACTCACTTTCAGGCCTACATTTTAAAACTAGTTTTCCATTGGTATTTTTCTAATACCTTCTTTTTAAATGACTCTTGAAGCATTTGATATGCTTTTATTGAAGAATACACTCCCTTTCTCTCAGCCTGAGCAGAGAGCCTGGCCTCTCTCCCAACAGCTGCTGGCTACATTCAGGAAGAATACACTCATTTTTCTGTTTCATAACTAGATGAATTATATTATACTCAGCTCAAGACCTGTAAACCATCCATTCATTCACAGTGAGAGGGCAGAACTGGATTCCTTTTTGGAAGACAATCAGAAGGAGAAAGGGAAAAACTTTATTACTATTAATATCAACTAATATTTTCCAGATGCCAAACAGGGCACAAGACTCCATACATCGCAGAGTATCACAGCCTGTCATTATCCAGAAATTCTGGGCCTGAGCAAATAAGGGAGAAACTCATCATGCAGATTCCAATCATCAGTAACCCTTCATATTGGATAGTATGGCTCTCCAACCTGGCTCTGTGTCACTCCCCTATCTGGAAGTACAGAATCTGCAGGAATCTGTATTTTTAAGAAGCTCCCTAGAGAAATTCAGGTGCCTTTTTAAATTTGAGGACTGATGCAGTGCTCCAACAGGCACCATCACAGACAGTGCTGTCAGGGTTCAGAGGAAGTAGATCTCCCTCATTCATCTTCTTTCATGCTCACTCTTATTCATTTGTTCCACAAATATTTTATTGAGGGCGGCTCCAAGCCAGATGCTGTGCCTTGTGCCTAATGCCCTGGTTGACCAACTGATGAGCAAGAAGGATACAGTCCACACTCCCAGGGATTCAGCATCCTCTGCTGTGATGTCACCGAGGCTCAGAGGATGAGAGAAGGCCTGGAGATCTGCAGGAGGATGGCGAGAGTCTCTGTGGCTGGGAGCATGGAGGCTGAAGAAATAGGAGAAAACCCCATGCAACCTCTTCCTCCCGCCTCTTGATTTTTGTCTTTCTGCTATAAATATTTATGGAGACAATACTTTAGGATGTGGCACCACATTGTTCTTGGACAAATGCCATGCACAGGAAATGTTATGCTGAGCCAGTTCCTTCTGTGACATGGGCCTCCTAGTGCAGAGAGGGTGGCATGAGGGTATGGGTGTGCAGTGTGAATTCAGGGCCTGGACACAGGAAGTGCTTGATGAGCTAATGGGACAAGGTCGCCCTTCCCATGGCACAGACATTCTGGTGGGAAGAGGAAACTTCAACAAGTGAAAAATGAAGAAAAAATATGTTCAGGTGGTTACACTGCTATGAAAAGCCAAAAAAATTCAGATTTAGCCTGAAACTGGTGACACTGCCCTTTAAAAAGCCAGCAAGATTTAAGGTAAACTGTTCCTTCACATCACTTTGGAAACACTGCCTAAATCTTATTCCCTGGCCTCCCCTGGGACAAGGCACTAGATACAAGACTCCTCTGTTCCACTCATCTCCTGTCTTAGGAGTTGTCTTAGGTGTCTGTCAAACAGCAGCGGCCTTGTGAGCAAGCACCTCGGACCTTCTTTCAAGCCTCCATCCACTCCTGGTCATTGATATGTCTTCCCGCTCTGGTTGTGCTGTTGTACAAGGTTAGGCTTTTGTGCCTGTTTCTTCACTGCTTCTGGTTTTCCTGGAGACCTGTGTCCAGGACAGCCACCAGCTCATTCACCACCTCTTGGGGCTGGGTGAGGCCGTGTGGTGAACTTGGTTATAGAGGTGCCTCGCTTTCCTGAGTGACTCACGTGGCCCTCAGGGAGGGAAAGAAGAGCGTGTTCTTTCTTGATTTTCCCAGGACATTGAAGTGAATCCCTGTGGGGTGTGTTTATTGGATTATTTATGATGTTCCTGCCTTATTCCAAATATGCTTTAAGATATATAACAAACATATGTAAAATACAGGTTAGAAAAAGCTGAGAAAGGAAGATAAAAAAACAAGAGTAGAGACAACGGCATGGACACGAGGCCAGTTCAAAAGTAATGGCCTTGTGGAGTGCTAGAGGGAAGATAGAGTAATCATGGGGATTGTTTCATAAACTATAGACATGTCTAAGCAATGTACTGTACACTTGAAACTAATAACAAAATACAATTTTTAAAAATACAGACCATAAAATATTTATATTTGCTTATGGGTGGACAACAACTTTGCTTCTCTCATAAGCAACATAAAGGACAGCCTTGCCTCTGCTTGCCATGGGGCTAATATCAGTCTCCATGGCTGACAGATTCATGAGGGACAGAGGTGTGCTGGATCCCAGCCTCTGTCGTGGTAAGGCTCCTCTTCAAACACATGTCTCTCCTGAGAACAATGCAGATGGCATGGGCAGGTGTTCATGGTACAGAGCTTCCAGAGGCTGCAGAATTGAAGGTGAGGTGCATCTCAGTTTTAATTCCACTACTCTGCTTATTATTTGTGTAATGTCAAGCAAATTTTTTTAACTTTTATGAGCCTTAGTTTATGCATCATACAAAGGGCTAAGAAAGCTTACCTTGTGAAGACTGAATGATCTGTGTAGACTCATACAATGTATAGTGTGAGTGTGGCTGTTAGCATTGTCTCCACCAAAATGAGTGTGTTCATTGACGGTTGGCTAATATTTATTGAAAACTGACTACATGAATAGCTATGCCTCCTTAATAGCTATGCCTACCACAACCCTGGAAGACAAGCATTATTACTCTTATTTAAAAAGGAAGGAACTATGTATTTAGAGAAGTTAAGAAACTTGTCCTGAATACTGAGGCTTCATCTACCTTGCTCTTAAGAGGTTAAAAATAAAAAGTATTTCAAGGAGGAACCTCAGTTCTACCCAGGGAGTACTATAATAATATTTAATATAAGAAAAATTGGCAATGCTTATCAGCACTTTTTTTTTGTGTTTGGCATTATGCTTATGCATTTTATGTGAATTATCTTACTTGATCTTTAAAACAACTCTCTGGTATAGGTATTGTCATTGTTTTAACAGTGAAAACATTAGAGCTTAGAGAGGTTACCTTAGCAAGTTAAAGATCCAGAATTCCTGAAATGAGCATAGGAATCTTTGTTCATTTGTTTTTCAACAACTAGTTACTGAATGGCTGCTGTGTCCCAGGCAGTGGACTAGGCCACGAGGATCCCATGATGTACAAAACAGGGTGAATGCCCTCATGGAGCCTGGGAACCTCTTGGGGTAGATGGTCACATCCAACAGGACAGGGCTTAGACTTTGTTCTCTTTTCTCTAAATGTAGAGTTTCTTCTACACTACACTGAGGGGCAGCTCCAGGTTACCACCCAGCCTGCTGGGTTGTAATCTTAGGCCACTCTCATTTTTTTAAAAGCCAGGTGGAATTTCATTATTTTCTGGTCTGGTGTTTGTTTTATTTTTGCTATAGAACTCTTCCTCCAACTTTGACATAGAATAAAGCTGAAACTGTCTGATTGAGGGTGGGGGACGAGTCTCCTCTTCATCCCCAGCATACCTCACCAGACTGAGGAGAACCCACTTTGAATTTACTGGTCCAGATCACTGTACTCGAGGCTTAGGATAGGAAAACAGACAGTGAGGCACTTCATTCAAGAAAATGGTCCAGTCATGAGAAAATTTGTCCTTTTGATTCTCTTTCTTCCTTTGGTTTCACCCTCTTTTACATTATTATTGCTCATATGAAGGTTTACAGGAAAGCTCAATGTTGTTAGTTAAAACCTAGAAAAAGGCTTATTTGGAAGGTAGCTGGAAATAGAAAGCAGACATGGAGATTTTCCATTGGTTCAATTATCTTGATTCTGCCAATCCATTAACCAGAGAGAACCAGAAACTGTTGCAAGGTCGAGGGCATTTTTTCCCCATTTAGTCATTTTTTTCCCCATTATTTTCCCTATTTGTTTTCAGTGTTTTTAGTTTTAAGCCCTCTTATCCTGTAATGTAGCCACCTAAAACCCACATAACTAAAAGGAGAAAAAGCTTATTTTTCCCTTCGCTCTGTAGGCATGAGTAGTTGTCTGTGGGACTGTATATATGCACATATATAGACACGTGTGTGTGTGTGTGTGTATGTATTTGTCAGAAAAAGACTTTTCTCTACCCTCTTGTGTTTTTTTAGAGGCCTTTGAATTAAACTGATAAAATACAAATTATCAAGAGAAAAGACAGATTTTTACTCATGGGAGTATATACATGGGAGTTCACAGAAAAATGTGACTCAAAGGGTGGTTATAATGTGAGGTTTACTTACCATTAGAGTGTGAAGGTTAGAAGAAGTACTGTACTTACAGAAAAAAATGACTTCTAATAGAGGAAGGGAGGGGATCTCAGGGCACTTATGGGAAAATAAATGACTGTTTGAAAAGATATAAATGGGCCCTTAGGAGAATAGGTGGGAGATATGATAGTTTCTTTTTGACAGTGTCTGTCTGGGTGTGGTGGTAAGAGTCAGTCTTCCCCAGTTACTTCTGGGAACCAGATTTATGACCATTGAGTTCTTTTGGGGGGCTCTGCTTTTAGGCAGATAAGGGGATTTCAGAAACTCACATGTCTTCAGCTCATAATAATTTTTATGCTGCAGTGGTCTATTCTGGATCTCTTCATGGCATATGTGCTTCCATGATCCATGCCCACGTCCTATTAGGCACAGAGATAACAATTGGTGAGAAGGCATCTGCAAATGGTGATGTCATTTACAGATTGTTTTTCTTGGTCACAGATAAGCCCACTCTGAGCAGAGGTTGTTCATCTCTGCAAGTATGGAGTTTTCACATGCTTCCATGGGCAGGGGAAAGCTGGAAAATACATACTTTTCGCATTCGTATCACCTTCTTTTGCTCATTCCATAAAGACCTCTTGATTATTTGCCAGATCCCAGAAATGGTACTAACAACTGGGAATATAAGAATGAAAAAAATCTCCACTTTTAAGGAGCTCACAGCCTAGTGGGGAGGTTGTCATGAAACTGATAATTAAACATCATGTGCTAAATACTAGAATAAAGAAGGGCCCACAGGGCTATGGGAACTAATGGAGAGAATTCTCACCTCTGCCAGGGCAGGATAAGGCATGAGAGAAAACTTCACAAGGGAGGTGAGTTTTGAACTGAGTTTGGAAGGATGGATGGGAGATTATCCAGGGTTACAGGAATACTGCGAGCAGAGGGAATGTGTCCAAAGGCCTGGGAGCATACAACATCATGGTGTTCGAGAATTGCTAGTGATGTTACTGGAGTAAAGTGCTAAGGGGAATGCCAATGATAAACCTAGAGGGCTCTCTGGGGCAGGCCAGAAAGGGCCCTGGAGCAGCCCAGCAAGAGAGTGGAGGGCAGGTAGTAGGGGCAGGGCACTGTAGGCAAGGGGCCCAACAGCAGAAGTGGAAATAGAGTTATGAGAATAGTTTAAGATTAATCCTGCAAACAGCCTGCATCCACATAGAGGCACCTTAACTGACTACCTACCTGGCTGGACCACGGCAAAGCTAAAAGTGAAATGGCCCCCACACCAAGTTGGAAAAAGCTGAGCATGCTTGAGAATATATTCTTTGGCTTCTAACTTTGATTATTGTTACAGAATATGCATAGCCAGGAAGGAATTATACATATGTATTTCCCAGTGGCTACTGCTGAGCCAAAGGGAAAAGAACATTTGCATTTCTTAAAGAATTGATTAAGATTCTAAAGCCACACTGGAAAGTTAATAGTAAAAATGCACAGCTTGAAAGACTTTGCTTTTTGGCATGAAGAGTGCAGACCAGATTGACTCTAACTATGACACAGTTTTTAATTAAGTATTTATAATGAGACATTTATAGCCACTCAAGAGGCCTTTTTGGTCCTTTGGGGAGGAGACATGGAGGAGGAGATGTTTGTGATTCTAGCAGAAATTAATATATAAACAGACTTCAAAGTATGTTTAAAAAGAATCAAATAAGGGGAAGCACTTTGTAAAGTGAAACTTGTCACACAAATTAAAACTAAATACAATGGGGGAAAACTTGAGAAATACACATAGGTTAAGTGTTGTTTTTTACCCCAAAGCATTTGCTACTAGAACCAGCATTAAGACTAGTTTCTAGTACCAATTTCAATGTGTGTGTGTGTGTGTGTGTATGTGGAGACTTCCCCACACCAACAGGCAACTTTTGGTCACCAGCAGGATGTCAATTCTGACACTATCCAGAGGTAGAATCATTCCACAGGAGGTTCAGTGAGCCAAGATCACCTTACACTTTAGATGCTAGTCGCAAGCCCAGGTTGTTACCTATCTTCCGATCAACTGGGTAGGTATAAGTCAGAGAGGTCCAGGACCCTCTCCTTGGGTTCAATATATTGGCTAGAACAGGTCACAGAACTCAGGAATACCAGTTCACTCACTAGATTACAGATTTATTACAAAGGGTATTAAAGGGTGTGAATCAACAGCCAGATGAAGAGACACGTACGGCAAAGTCCCAAACAAAGCAGCTTCTGTTCTTGTGGAGCTTGGGACCTAGCAATGTGGCTCTCTGAAAAAGGACCAGTGAACTGTCCTTTTCTGGATTTTATGGAGACTTAATTAGGTAGAAGTGATTGACTCAGTCATTAGCCACTGGTGATCTATCTGTTTAACCTCAAGACCCTCTCCCCTCCCTGGAAATAAGGGAGTGGGACTGAAAGTTCCAATCCTCTAACCACAGCTCTGATGATGTTGACAATCATCTCCACCCTTGGTTGGGGTGTAAATGTCACCTCATTAACATAACAAAAGACACCATTGTTGCTCCCATCATTTAGTAATCTGAGGGGTTTGGGAGCTGTGAGCCTGAAACAAAGGAGAAGACCAAATTTATCTTAAGAATCACAATATCACAAATACTATTAGGAAATTAGATAACACTTTCAAGTTAATTAATTCTCACTGATTTTTATTTAATAAGCATCATGCTAATACCAGAATTTTCCTCAAAGAAATAGAACTGGAAACTGACTGCTATGAAATAGATGAATCTCTGTTTCATATGGAGTCATTAAGCTCAGTGGCTTGATACTGAATCCATAATGACAGGACAGGCCAGTTAGACAAAGCTTTGTTTAAAATCAGACTCAACAATGTTACTAATAACAGGGTTGAAATTTAAAATAGTAACTAAATTTTCTCTCCTTGCATCATACCTCTAAAGCACATCGTTCTAAGCTCCACTACTGCTGTGATTTCTAGATACGTGTCTCTTAAGCTGGGCTGTGTCTCTGAGAGGAGGAGTTGGTGTCTCATATTTGTTCTTTTATTTGCATTTGGCATTTATGTCTATTTAGAAATCTTTGTAGTGTTGGCTCAATTCTTTCCATCTAATATCCAGCTGCGATGAAGACCTGTGGTTAAAACAAAAACAAAGCCATCGTTAAGGGAAGCCACTTTATCTGGGTAGGCTAACTGATGTTTGTAACCACTGCAATGGTGCCTCTTTCAGAAGCAGCAAGAAAACCAGACTGTCTTCCAGAATACTCCCTACACTACATCACCAGAGTGAATTCTCATTTTGTGCAGTCACACAGCACTAATACCCTGGGAAAGTAGTAAATGTCCCACTTGCTACAAGATTGTGCAGACTCTGGCTGTAGTCCTTCCTACCCCTTTTTACCTGCCAGCAACCTGCAGACCTCCGGAGAGCTCTCAAGGGCTTAGAGCATTCTTACTTGTCATAAATTGCACTTTCTTGGCCTCCATTGCAGAAATAGATTAGCATCTGAGAGCCACTGGGAAATGAATACATGTGAGATCATGTGGTATTTGTCTGACTTATTCCCTTAAGTTAATGCCCTAAGGTCTGTCCATGTTGTCACATATGGCAAGATTTCATTCTTTTTTATGACCGAATAATATTCCATTTTAAATGTATATATGTATGTATACACACACACACACACACACACACATATAAGTATATATTTACATTTTCTTTATCCATTCATTGGTAGACACTTAAGTTGCTTCCATGTATTGGCTATTATAAATAATGCTGGTGTGCATATACCTTTTCAAGTTAGTGTTTTCATTTTCTTTGGATAAATACTGAAGAGTAGAATTGCTGGATCTTATTTTTAATTTTTTTGAAGAACTTCCATATTGTTTTCCATAGTGGCTGCACCACTTTACATTCCCACTAACAGTGCATGCACAAGGGTTCTCTTTATTCCACATCCTCCCTAACACTTGTTATGTCTTACCTTTTCTATAATGTCATTCTAACAGGTGTGAAGTGATATTTCATTGTGATTTCAATCTTCATTTCCTTGATAATTAGTGATGTTGAGCACCTTTTCAGGTACCTGTTATTTATCTGTATGTCTTCTTTAGAAAGATATCTATTCAGGTCCTCTGACCATTTTTTATTCAGATTTTTTTCTTTTCTTTTTTTATTGAGTTGTATGAACTTTTTAAAAAATATATATTTTAGAAATTAACCCCATTAGATATATGATTTCAGATACTTTCTGTCATTTGGTAGATTGCCTTTTCATTTTGATGCTAGTTTCTTTACTGTGCAGGAGGTTTTTAATTTGAGGTAGTCCACTTGTTTATTTCTGCTTTGTCACCCTTTGAGTCTGGTGTCAAACAGGGGACCTCTTATTTGGTCATTTTGCTCTGCAATGTTGACAGAAGTGTGAAGAGTTGATATTGTTGCTTTGTTCTTGAGCTTGTTAATTCTTTTCACTTTTCCAACTGTATGTATTCCTGAAGACATTTCTTACCTTCTATTCCTTCCTTTGGGTAAGTGCTTTCAGCTATCATTTTTGATGGCTAACATTCCTACTGCAGACATAATAGAAAGGCTGCTGCATAATTCTGGGATTTCTACTAATACTATAGAACTGAGCTCAAATATTTATGGAGACTTTTCTGATTCCCCACACCATAGAGAGACGCCCTTCTCTATGTTTCCACATAGTTCTCAAAGACCTGCTTTATGGCAGTAATCATATTGCATCATAATATTTATCTCTGTCTTTCCCACTACACTGTGTCCTTTCCCACAACAGTGTGCCTTACTCATTTTTGCCTTCCCAGAACTGTGCTTAGAGACCCCCTAATGCCCATAATGAATATGAGGAAATAGAAGTCAAAGTTTAATAGCTAAACATTTTCACCTTGTATTTGCATCAGAAATGTGTTCCTTTTCTTTCTGATGATACCTTTGTGTGTGAGTGCATGCCCACCTCTACCCCTGAGGATATTTCCTTTCATATACTTCCCTGTTATCTTTACATTGGTGCCTGCATTACAAATTTCTGGATTTTTTGGAAAGGTTCTGTGTAAAGAGAGTATAGATTTCTTTTAGGTGATAGCAAGCTAAAGGGTCCAAATTTGCTAACTGAAATCTAAGGAGAGGTGTTTATCCAAGATTCAATTTTCTTAATTTTTTATTTGTTATGGGATGTCATGTGATACTTATATTTACTTTAAAATGAAGTACACTGAAGTGTGTCCTCTTTAAATAAGATCCAGATTGTATTTAGATACTAAATGACTATGAAGGTAGGACTTTTCACTGATGAACCTACTTATGCTTTTATTCTTTCTCTGTTATTCACTAACAAGGTAGTGAAGATCTATGGAAAAGTTCTCTGTGAATTATTCAGGTAATTTGCATGAAAATACTTTTTCTTCTCAAATGATGTCCTTTTACTTTTATCTCTCTACCTCAAAGAATTTAGAATATGTTTTCTTAAAGATTTTAAATGAAGAGATAGACTTCCTTTTCTAGTTTAAACTCTCTCTACTTCTTCTGGAGAAGGGCTTGATCTTTTCTCGTGGAAATTTTACATTATGTCTTTTTTTTTTCTTCAAACTTAAAGAATGGAGCTGAGAGAAAGAGTTTAGGAAAGTCTAATTAGCTGTATTTCTTCTCAGCTAGAACAATTGTGTGATTTGCATCCTGTGTTTCCATATAACGTTCACTGACCATGTTGGCAACTCTGACAAGATAAAGAACTAAACTAAACTCTCTCATTTTAAATTTAAAAGTAGGCAACCACAGTCATGGTGATAAAATTTAGTTACTTAGGCAAAAAAAGTATTTGTTACATTGGTAATGTGCCTGGAAGATTAACATATTAATTGTTAAATACAATTTTAAAAAAATTAAATACAAAAAAATTATTGAAGTTAAAAATTATATTTTATAGACTCAGAAAAATTTAAAGTTTATTGGGGAAATTATATAATCTAGTTCAAATCTACATTTTGTAGATAACAAAGTGATCATTCAGAAAATTTAAGAGGCAGAACTGGCATGTTCTAAGGCTTTTTATGCTATTGTGTTTCCACTGAAAAGAGATAAAATTTGATTTTTTGAATATTATTGTTTATGAAATTGTTCATTATTATACAAGCTTGTATAACTACATTCATATTCAAGCAATACAAAAGGATATAAGATAAAATATGATAGTACCCCTGAAAGTCCTGCCATCACCCAATGCACATGCACATCTATGCACACACATGCTTTCCTCTATTCACAGTTAATAACATAATTTTCTAGTCACTGCTGTTTTACATACATTTCACTGCTGTTTTACACACGTTGTACATATATACACATATATTAATATAATGGTTATTTATTTATTTTTGCAAAGAGGCATCTGTGACTTGCACTTTTCTAGTTGATCTATCTTAGAGATCTTTGATTCCAGTACAATTGGTCAATTTATTCTTTTTAATAACTGTAGCATTTTATGATGTTGATTATTATAATTTATTTAGCCATCCTTTTATTAATAGATATTTAGTCTTAGGGCTTCCCCCTTCAAGTTATTCCTATTACAAACAGTGTTAAAATAAATATCCTTTAATTCTGATGGGGTTCAAGACATGCTACCCTAAAATATGGTGACTTGGCATATTGAATATTTTAGGCTGAAGAAATTTGAGAAACAGCAGGTGCAGGAAGGACTCTCCAAGCTTCCCATTCTTCCCTGAAGCAGGTCATAGACTCTCATGTGAGAGGTGTCCTCCCCACACCTGGGGAAAAAAGCACCCTTGTCTCTGAAGACAGAAGGATGTCCAGAGGAACACAAATGGCCTTGCTCAATTTCCCCTAGTTTACCATCTTTAGCTTATACCTTTTGTCCTATCACACTTTTCCACGACTTTCCACTCTTCATCAAATCTCCAATAAAATTACTCAGACTTGACCACTTCTTCAAGTCTTCATTTCCTTTTAAAGTCTCCTGTGTTATGTAAAACTTATATTAAATAAATTTATATGCTTTTTCCTTGTTGCTCTGTCATTTGTCAGTCCATTTTATAGGGCCTCAGGCAGAGAATCTAAGACAGATAGAAGAAAGGAATTTTTCCTCCCCATACCTCAAAAGGATAGCTAATAATTCCCAAACTATTTATTGAATATTCTGTTTCACTTCCCTGTTTCTGATATGAAAAGTCACATCTACTGTTAACCAGATTCCAGAGTGTGCTCACGTATGTGTGGAGAAAAAATGTTTTTTCATTTTTCTCCACAGTTACTTATCTGTGAGAGTTTCTTCTTCTTTTTGAGTCAATTTTAATAATTTTCTTTTTCTTAAAAAAATACACATTTTTTTAATTTAGGTTTTCAAATTTGTTTTTACAAATTTTACATATTATTTTCTTATAGTTCTAATGTCTTCCTATATACCTGTTTGTAATTATTTTCTTTCTAATTTTTAATACTTTTATTTATGTCCTGTCTTTTTTTTTTTTTCATCATCATACTGCCAAAGGTTTATTTATTTCAATTTTTTTTTTTTAAAGATCTAACTCTTGGTTTTCTTGGTCATGTTCACTTTCTGTTTTCCATTCCATCAATTTTTCCTACATTGTACTTCTTTATTCCTTTATTTTATTGATAATTATTTTGTTGTATTGTTTATAATTTGTGAATTTGATGATTAGCTAATTTATTTTCTAATGTATGAGTTTTAAAAAATATATATTCTCTATGGTATAAGAAGTGATATTTTATCTATTAGATTTAACTTGTTAATTGTATTATTCAAACGCTTTTCAGTCTTATTTTTGTTTGCATGACTTAAACTCTGAGAAACAGATTGAGTTGTCCTGCTATGATTATAATTTTGCTATATATTTTTTTTTGTTTTCTCAGGTGTGTATAGAGATATTTTAGAGAAAAGTTGGCAGAAGTTGTGATAGGATCCATTAGCCAGATGCTAACATTAAAAACTGTTTAGCAAGGTATTTTCTAATTAAATTTATTGAGGTGCTATTGGTTAATAAAATTATATAGGTTTCAAGTGCACAATTCAATAATACATCATCTGTACATTGCATTGTGTGTACATCACCCAAAATAAAATCTTCCATCACCATTTATTAGACCCCCTTTACCTCTACCTACCCCTTCTCCTCTCTTTCCTGCTGGTACCACTAAACTATTGTCCATTTCTGTGAGTTTTTGTTTCTCTTGTTTGTTGGTTGCTTTCAGTTTTATATCCTACATATTAGTGAAATCATATGGTTCTCAACTTTTTCAGTATGACTGACTTTGCTTAGAATGATAATCTCAATATCCATCCATGTCATCACTGAAAGCAGTATTTTATTTTTTCTTATGGTTGAGTAATATTCCATTATTTATGTGTCCATCTATTGAAGAACACTTTGGTTGGCCACCATGAATAACGTTGCAATGAACTTTGGGTTACATATATTTTTATGGATAAATGTTTTTAAATTTGGGGGACAGAAGAGGGACAGCTGGGTCATATAGTAATTCTATTCTTAAGGTTTTGAGGACCCTCCATACTGTTTTCCTTAATGGGTGTACCAAAACCACAGTAAGATACCACCTTACAACTATTAGAATGGCTGTTATCGATAAGACAAGTGATAACAAGTGTTGGAGAGGGAACCCTCATACACTGTTGGTGGGAATGTAAATTGGCAAGATATTTCTTAATAACTCCACAGTAATTGCTGTTTTACCTAGAAGTGGTTTCTTCCAGATCATGCTAATCCTTTAAGTTTAAATAAATCACAATAATGTCACATTAACATTTCATCTTGTCATTATGAAAAATTTGTGATTATTTTCTTTTTACCTCTACCTAGATTATATATTCTTTGAGAGAGAAACTTTAAAATTTTTTTAAAAAATTAACTAGCTCTAAAGATCCAGAATATTGTACTAAAAACAAAATCTTTTAATTTTTCTCTTTATTTGTCCTTATAATCAGTCCTTAAAGAGCTAAGGACTTCCCTTCCTTCCACCTCCCTTTTCTCCTTCCTTTCTTAAAAAAAAAATTAGGACAGTGTATTGAAAAAAAAAACCAGTTTATTAAAAGATATGATGAAGGATATGGATGAATAGTCAGATTAAGAGAAACAGAGGGCGAGGTCTAGGAGGATCTAGAGCACAGGAGCTTTTGTCCCTGTGGAGTTGGAGTACATCACCGTCCTGGTACAAAGATGTGTACACCAATCTGGAACCTCTCTGAACTCCATACTTTTGGAATTTTATGGAAGCATCCTCATGTAGGCATGATCAGGAGAATGGGGAGGGGGGCTGAAAATTCCAAGCTTCTAATCATAGCTTGGTCTTTCTGGTGACCAGCCCCTATTTGGGAGTCACCCAGGTCACCTCTTTAGAACAAAAGATGCTGCTAGTGTTCTTATCACTTAGGAATTTATAAGGATTTCAGGAGACCTGTGTCAGGGACAAGATCAAAGACCAAATATATATACTATATATTTCTTATTATAAATTGCAATATCACAGGTGTATAATTAGTATCATGAAAGTTTTATTTAATTCAACATCTTGTTAACTATCATTGACTTGGATGCTATTTTTTTAGGCTTTTAGTTTTTATTTTGCTAATTTTTATATTCTGTTATTCCCACTTAAGAATTTCTAATGCAGTTATGTTAGCTCTGATAAAATATATATTCTCATTATTATTTATAGAAAATGAGGAGCAAAAATGTACCATAGTATTTGTTATAAGCATTTCCCAAAATGATATTTTATTGAAGTTACTGAATGACAGACACTCCAATTTTATGGCAGTTCTTATATAAAATTTACCTTGTACTTTTCAAATTAAATTTATATTATTATGTGAATAAAAGGAATAAGCACTATTGAATCAAAACTTAGATGGGATTTAAACTTGAATTTCTTGTTTGCCTGCCCAGATTGCTACTTTCATCAAATTCTCTCCTACTTGAGAATCTATAAACAAGGTAGAACTCAATTCTGAAGGGCAGAAAGGTTATATAATTTTGATATGTCTCATTAAGAAAAAGGATACAAAATTAAAAATATAAAATTAGATATAGAATTAATACCAAGAAATCACAACAAAGTATAGATTTTAAAAGAGCTGATAAAAAGAAATCACAAAATTAAATGCCTGACACATTGCTATAGATTCCGCCCTCACCCCCACCATATTTTTGGCTGTAAATTCCTTACCATCTGTTCCTATGACAACAATTTTTGTAATATTTTCTATAACATGAATGGAAAGATAATTCAGTCTCTTCTTTGTTGTAGTCAATTATAACATGTTGTTATTATTTCTGATAGCTTAGAGAAGTTTCTTTTAGCTTCACAACTTGTTATTGTCATATGTGACTTTTTAGGAGTATTGACAAACATGGGATGCCTCTATCACTTTTTTCTATTATCTGTCACAGATGTGCTTGCTGTTTGTAGGACAGCTTTATGTTTTGCACTGTAAACCCAAGGATTCCATGTAATTATTTTAGGAAAGTTGGATATGTGTGAGATAGGGCAACTGTTCAGAGCATGGGTGTTGGTGTTGATGACACTATGTTTGAATCTAGCACGGCTGCTTACTGGATATTCTCAAGTCTTGGTTATTAAACTGTGTTCTGATAAAGATTAGACTACTAAAATGCTTTCAAGCCAGGTTTTTAAAAAATTTAAATAAACTTCTTATTTTAGAATAGTTTGATTTATAGTTTCAAGCTATTTTCCACATGTATTTTCTCATCTAGTCTTCTTAATATTATGAGATGAGCATTTTGAGAGTTAAAGGGAGATGAGGATTTTACCTAAAGTGGCAGTACATATCAATTATAGGCTCCATGCTGAAGAGACAGCATCAGTGTTAACAGCTTTTGTATAACAAATATTACTAGGAGACAGTAGCAATAGCTGTAAGATCATTATGTAACTAACTAAAACTAAATATCTTTTTTAAAAAATCCCCCTTTTTTTGGGTCAATCTTTTATAGTTGGTTCTATTCTCTTCACTAGTTTAGTAAATTTCCTTGACAATTACTTTCTCTGTCTAGGCTTTATAATCCTTATTAAAGTCCTCACAGGACAACTAACCTCAATTCTCTTAGAATGACTCTCTTTGGACATCAGCAGAGCGCTGAAGGGCTGAGCTGACCTCGTGAACGTTGGCTTTATTAAGTGACTACCGGGAATAAGAAGGTATATTTGCCACTGACCATGATGCATCTATCTTTTAATGCAATGATTTTCTCTAGATAGACCTACCATAACTAATTGGTGAAGGAAAATCAGTTTGAAAGGAGAAAAATATATTTTTAGGAGAAATCATCACAGACGGGGAATGGGGAATATTCTCTGTTACCTAATGTGATATTAAAATGATAAAGAACGAGAGGAAAGAAAAGAATGGGAAAGTTAGAGCCATTTGTTCCAACTCTTAAAAATTTTCTATTATTGAAAAAAAACTAATCAATGTGCTAAGATGGCTTTGCCCTCAGCAGTGTAGCATAGTGGGATGAGCCAAGGCTTTGGAGTAAGACAAAACTTGATTCAAATTCTGGTTGTGCTGCAACTCACTATATGACACTGGGTGAGGTATTACAACTGTTAGAAGCCTTAGTTTTCTCTTCAGTAAAGTGGGGATAATTGCAAGCTTTCAGGATTGTTGTTATAGAAAATATGTGCAGAGTGCCTAGCATACTACCTGGTACATTGCACTAGCGTAACAATACTAGCTATGTTATATTTGCACTGCATTGCATTGGAGGGCTTCTTCCTTCTTGAAGAATAAATTAAAAAGGGACCTATTAGTGCCTGATTATAGTTGCAGAGAACAGACAGGACAAAGAAATCCACTGGATTTTCTGGTAGAATAAGAGGCATGTGGGACTGAGAAGATATAGATATAATAAAAATTGTAGTGAGCTGGTATTTACCTAAAACAATAGTGTGATGGTTAATTTTATGTATCATATTGGCTAGACCATAGTACCTAGATATTCTGTCAGACACTAATCAAGTTATTGCTGTAAAAATATTTTCTAGATGAGATTAACATTCAAATCAACAGATTTTGAATAAAGCAGATTAATGTGGGTGAGCCTCATCCTGTCAGGTGAAGGCCTCAAGAGAAAAATAAAACAGATCCTTAGAGGAAGAGGGAGTACACCTCTACACTGTCTTTGAACTGAAGCTGTGAAATCAACCCTTCCTTCCCCGGGTCTCCAATCAGCCAGACTACCTTGCAGATTGTTGACTTGCAACCTCCACAATCCAGTGAGCCAATTTAAAAAAATTAGTCTCCCTTCCTCCTGAACCCTCCCCTCAACTCTCTTTCCTTTTACTCTCTCTGTAGAACCCTGACTAATACAAATATATTAAATGTTGATTTGTGGGGACAGTGTAAGTTTATGAAAGGGCAACAAATATGGTTGGAGCCCGGCCTCTCTTTGGCTTATTTTTCATCATCTTTTTACCATTATTTCGAAATTCAGGTTTTTAGGGGACAGATACCTACATACCTTTGCTTAGTATTTACTCTCTATGTTATGGATAATCAATGAAAGTCAGAAAAAACAGTAAATATTGGGTAATTTGTAACCATTTGCAAAGTATGTTAGTACACATTATTTAATACTTACAACAACCCTGTGAGATATTAAGAGTATTCCTGTTTCAGAGATGAAAGAATAACATTAAAAAATAATACTGAGTATTTGTTGAGCTCTTCTGGCCTAAGCATGTCACAGAAATAATCTCATGTAAGCCTCGTAGCAGTCCATGGCATGGATGCCCTTACAGTGTGCTTCTCATTTACAGATGAGCCCACTGAGGAACAAATTCAGTTGGTGGCTGGGCTAGAACTTGAACTCTGATCAGCTGATTCCAAAGAAGCCTGTGTTTTTTTTCCTGCCATTGAGAGGTGCCTTTTTCATCTCCCACACCACCCCCAGTGTACAAGACACATCTCAGAGCCCTTTTGTGGCATTAGTTTCTGTGCTAGTGTCATATTTCTGGAACTCACCTAAAAGTCTAGCATTCAATTAAGACAGATATCAAATGACTCCAGGCTGCAGAACCAGTGCCTTGCCCCTCTTGAGTTAAAGATTCTCATTTGCAGCTATTAATATTGAAAGGGATGAGATATATCATTGTATCAGCCATCAATTTTCTCCTGCCTTAGTGGTGGAACTGCAGGACAATTCTGGACACAATTGAAGGCAACTGAGGAAGTAAGGAGAGGAAACAGAGGACTAGAGGATTTAGGAGCCATAGCTTTTTAACCTTCTTCCTAATTTGATACATGAAGAAACTGAGGCAGCTGAGTTAAGTCACCTGCTCAAGGTACTTTAGACTGGAGCAGCTAAAATTTAATGTTCATACAAAATCACTTGGAATCTTGTTAAAGTGTAGGTTCTGATTCTGTAGGACTGGGAGTCTGCATTTTCTAATATACTCTCAGGTGAAGCTGATACTTCTGGTCTAGGGGCTGCACTGAATAGGAAGGGGGAGTGAAGCATTGTGACAAAGGATAGTAGAAGTGAAAGGAGGGAATGAGGTCTTAATAGGTCCTATAACAGGATGTAATGGGACAGGCTGCTCTCTGCAGTGTTCATTAATACTCAGATGCTCTTTAAAAACATTGGTTTATAGATAATGGCATGATTTTAGATGTACTACAGGGGTTAAGAATTTTAACAGGCTTGAACAATTAATTGATTTTTAACATGCTTAAAGTGAAACAGAATCATTATGATGAAGAAAAAAACCTCATTGTACTAATACAGAATGGGGGAGATCCAATTTAATAGCCACTTGTGTGAAAAGATGTAGAGGCTTTACTTGCTTATAAATTTGGTTAAAAATATGATTGGTTGTATTAACAGAAGTATATAGCATGTGAGGAAAGGGACATGAAAGTTTTCTACACAATTCACAAGTCATAACATGCCTAGAGGATGTGTTCAGTTTAGTATGTGTCACATTAAAAGTGATATTAGAAACCTGAAGTGCATCCAGACAAGCAAGTCTGGGAACACCTGGGGATGATACATTTAAGGAATAGTTGAAAAAATTGGGTATTTAACCTAGAGCTAAAATGTCATACAGAATAATGTAAAGCCTGACCCAAATATTTGAAGGGACATCAGTTGTATGACATGAGGTTTATTCTATGTGAACTAGATCAGTTAAAATGGAAACTAGAGAGATTCCAACACAATCTCAGACATTAGTGAAGAGACTGAAGAAGAGGACTAGGCTTAGAGTTGAATTCCAGCTGTGTGACATCAAGTAAATCACTTAGTCACTCTGTCTCAGGCTGTCCATTTTTAAGATAGGGAAAAGGTCTTCCTCCATGGTAATTATAAGGAGTCAAGGAGATAATAGGTGAAAAAACTGTCATTGGAGGTGTGCAAGCCAAGGACAATTAACCTCTTGGGAATTTGGGATAAGAACCTTGCACAAAGGCTTGTTGCCAGACAGAAATCAATGAGCATGATTTATAGGGTCCCTTCCAATTTTAAGAGTCTGTGCAGGCTGGCATCACCACTTTTTCCCTGCCTATTAAAAATGCAGGTGGAAAAAATTGCTTCATTCAATTGTAATACTATTCAGTCCTCTCAAGCCAAGATAAGAGGCAGAAATGAACTTTATTTTGAGCATTTCAATCCCTACTCCCAAATTGAATCATTTTTCTTTGAATTCTAAAGTGGTACCATTTCCATTTTATAAGGATATCAAGGGCATATGTACCTTACAGAGTAACTTCTGATGTGGTAGCTTCCTATGATTTTTTTTTGCACAGCATAGTGGTTAGACATCTATATCATTTACAAAGTGATCTCCCAATAAGTCTAGTACCCACCTGGCACCATACATAGTTATTGTAATAATTTCATTCCCTATGGTATACTTCTTATGTGGTATGAGGTGAGAAGAGCAAAGAAAGAATCAATTGTACAGAATTATTTTTTCCATTGGTCCTGTTATACATCTTAAAATTACTCTATTATTGTCATTTCTTTGTATAGAACCATAAAATGTGAATGTTATATAGAGTGACTAATGCCTCAAGCCATTATTAGTCATTGGCCAGACATCTTGGCCAGACCTAGATTGTCATTAGTGTGGTATTCAGTGCTCATGAAAATACACTGCTTAGTTCTGCTGTAGGAGTGTTGTTGACTGGCAGCCCTAGCTACTGGCCAACAGGAACCTCCACCATTTTGCACCAGGTCACATTTCCTGTGGGTCACTCCCAGCCAATGACTGACCATGGCAAAGGCAGCATTGCAGGTGTGTTCCTGAGAGATTAGGGCTCTTCCAGTGGGTGACTTTGACTTGAGGACTCCCCATCAGCCCAGCTGAACCTTTCTAGGAACTGAGTTGCAGTCCCAGGCTCTCCTTACCCAAATACTTCCCTTTCTCTTCCTTCACAGTTATCAATTAGACCTGCACTGTGGTCTGAAGTTCCTCCCTTCCTCTCCTAATCTCTCTTCTGTATCCTTCACAGGCATTTCCCTCAACAGATCTCTTGCACATTTATCTAACCCATAAAGAACCTAAACTAACACAAGTTATTCCAGGAGTGATCTGAGAGAGCAGGTAGTAAGATGGGGGTGAGAAACATGCTAACTCACAGCCTGGAAGGCAAAGAGGGCACCGTCCTGAGTAATATATGGGGAATGAGTAATCCCTGGCATAGAGTAGAGGCCAGAGGGCTAAACTCTTCACTAGTGGTGAACTGGGGGGAAAAGCCCAGTGAGGGGAACCATCTTGCAGGAGCAATGAGTCAGAATTTGAAAAAGATGGAAGAATGGGAGATGTCTATAAAGGCAGTGAACTTGGCTGATTACTATTTACAGGCATACCTCACTTTATTGCACTTTGATTTATTGCACTTCGTAGATGTAGCATTTTTCACAAATTGAAGGTAAGACTGTCCATTGGCAAAAAGATTACAAGTTGCCGAAGGTTCAGACGATGGTTAGTATTTTTTTTAGCAATAAAGTATTTTAATATTAAGGTATGTACTACAATATAGTATAAAACCAAAATTGTGTGACTTGCTTTATTGCGATATTCACTCTATTGTGGTGGTCTGAAACTGAATCAGCAGTATCTCCAAGATAAGCCTGTAGTTGTACTGATTCCCTTCCAAGAATGAGATGGGGGCCTATTCTGAGAAACCAGCAGTTAAAGGCTAACCACAAGAGTCAGAGGCTTTCTTTGATAGCTTACAAAGAGGCCCTGCTGAGAATCATCTTTAAAGAGAACTTCAGAGCTCAGAGACAAGAATTCTCAGTTGAGGCAGGTCATATTAAGGTAAGGGCACTGGTTGAGGAAACCTGGTACCTTGAAACATGGCAGGAAGACATCTGAATGGATGTCTCTGAGGACTTCCTGCACCCTCAGAATTTCCCTAGTATGACCTAGCACTTCCTCTATGCTGAGAGATACTACAGAGGCCTCATCTCTATAAGACAATAGGAGGTGCTCCCACTTCTTCCCATGACTGCCAGGTGGATAACAGGTTAAATCCCAGCATAACCTGGCTGAACCGTGCTGAGCCTGATAATGGAGGAAAGAGGTTATACATGGAAGGAACCTCAAGAATTAGCTAGAGTCTACCTGCTAGGGGAATAGCCCTGGAACTAGATTTTGCAGGTGTTTGATCAAGGGAGCTGTAATGTATGACTAGATTAATAAGAATTCGTCTTCTTGGGCATACTTCATTGGGACATGGGAAATTAACACCCTGGCAACAATTCTGGGTGTCATGTTTGTGTCGTCTCTTCTGAAATTCATGTGAATCCCCAATGTGATGGTTATTGGGAGGCGAGGCTTTTATAGGAGAGGTAATTAGGGTTAGACAAGGTCAGGAAGGTGGGGCTCTTATGGTGGTATTAGTGCCCATGTAAGAACAGACATGAGATCTCTCTCTGTGACTACATACACTGAGGAAGGCCATGTGAGGACAGAACCTGGAGGAGGGCCCTCGCCAAGAGGCCGAGTGTGCTGGCACTCCAATCTCAAACTTACAGCCTCCAGAACTTTGAAAAATAAATGTTTTCATAAGATATTGCAAGGAAATGCTAAAGGAAGAAATACCAGCAGTTCCAAACAACAAATTTGACTCCCTGGATTAGGCTCCACAGAAAGCTTTGGGTGCCTGGGTGCATGAAGATGCTGGGTGCCACAGAAGAGAGGGGGCACAGAAGTGAGACCAAACTCGATCACTTTATTTTAAGGCTAGTTCCCATTCTGTGTAAATCTTAGTATAAAGTTTTCAAAGGAACATTAAAGGCAACCATGAGGAAGAAAAGTGGTCCTGCCTCTCTAAGCAGTGCTCTCCACACCTAACTCCCCCGGGGAGCACATGCCTTCCACTTAGGGCCCTTTGGAGCCTCACACAAAGGTTGCCGCTCATCAGATCCATGTTGCAATGAGAGCAAGTTCATAAAGCAGAGCAATGAGACTGATGGCCATAGAATTTTCTGAAGAATCCTAAACATTTGATTATCTTTAGCCCATTTTAAATAAGGTTTTTACATGTCCCCATATATAAAAATTTGCTTGAGAACATGAAATAAAGTTCTCTGTGACATTTGCAATGTGGCTGAGACCTCAATTACACTGGGCCCTGCTGTGAGCACCGTCTGGGCTTGTCTGTAGATATAGGGAGTTCCCTCCTTGAGGTGTGGGTGGGGACAAGGGACAGGTGAGGGAAGGAATTAAAATAGGAATTGGACAGACCTTTAGTTATTCTCTATGACAGGTGGCCTTTAAAGTTGTTAAGTCAGAACAGGACTTTGAGTCCCTGCTCTCACCGGGCTGATATGAAGATTAGGCTAAATGTGAGAATATATTTAAAGCACTAAGAAGTGCTTAGCATTTAAATGCTCAAAAATACCTATTGATAGTAAGAACAACATTATCTTTTTCATGTTGCCCTTCCTCCTCCCTGTAACATACTCTCCTTGTCTTCTGTCTACCCAATCTTACCTGTCCTGCTTTCTCTTTGAAGTCTTTCTGACTGAGTTCAGATCACACTAATGCATTCTTTGTTTAATACTTTGGAACTTACATCTCTACCCTCATTGGGCATTTTACCTTGTATTCTGTTCTAGGAACATATCTCACTTGAGGAGGAAAGTAAATCAGCAGAGGTAATGGTTAGAATAAGAAGCTGGAATGACTGGGATTCCATCATTTCTTAGCTATGTGAGCAAAGTACTTGGCTTTTCTAAGTCCCAGTTTTCTTATCCATAAAATGGGGATCTTCAACTTACCTCATAATTTGTCCTGAAGATTTAGAGAGTAATATGCAAAACACCTGGTACATAGAAAATAAATTATATTATTATTTATTATCTTATCCTTCTTTGTATCTGTCAGAGAATCTAGCAGGAAGGATGCAATATTCACTTTATAAATATTTGAACTCGAATTGTGTTTTTGTGATAATTTTAGTTAAAGATTGTTATGAAACTGGTGCTTCCCATACTATCCTGGGCATATAAATCCCTTGGAAAATCTAATTTGGTAAATCTGGAGTGGGGAATTTGAGCATGAGTCTCGGAGCATTCTGATACACCAGTCAGGAAAACAGCTGTAAACTCAAAGGATGCTTTAAATCCTCAACTATTATATAAGGGTATCTGTTTTGTAAAAGGAATAGACTTATACTAGCCTCTTAATAATTGGCTCACATTACTGCCCAGCTACTTTGGGCAAAGTGACCATCAGGATGTGGGAGGTGGGTATTTGTGGATAAGTGGCATTGCCATTTTGCTACCCCTGGGTCAGAGCCATTAGCTACTAGAAGTGGGTACTGCATCTCTAAGTGGGCTCCAGATGTATTTTCTTAATTGAATGAGATCCAAAATGTCAATTCATTTTAAAGCTTCATAATGGGGTAATTAGAAGCCTCAGTACATTTATTGCCCTGAATGGAGGTCCCAGGGTTGTCCCACAACAGTCAAGAGAACCAAGCAAATAATTACAATTATTTTACTGTAACAATTGCCAACCTCAGAGAACTCCAAGGAGAGAATGCCCATGGAGTCAGTGGCGTTGAAAAGGAAAGCACCATTCCAATGTCAGGCATTGTTATCAGTGAAGAGTTTTTGTCTTTTTTGAAGCTGGTACTGTTAGAAAAGAGGTTCTTTTCCATATCATTGGTTTTCTTTTCATTCACCAGTCCACAATGAAATGGTTTTCATGAAGCATGGGCTGGGCTGAGACCAAGATGAAAGTTTAGCAACATTTAACAGGGAAGAAAAAAGAACATTTAGCCCAGGAGAATTTTCCATTGTGTAAGGACAATATTGAAGGGGATTTACAAATGGAAGCATTTGCAGCTTTAATAGCAGACTTAAAATTTAAACTCAGTCTATTTCCAGCCAACAAAGGAGGTATCTATAGAAATATCCAATGTGTCTTAATATTTGGATAGATTGAAAACTAATAGACAACAACACCTGGAATATTTCATAGGGCTTAACCCAACCAGAGTAATTCCAGAAAAGTAGGTATTACTCTATCTTCTCAAGCCTTGAAATCAAACCCAGAAATCCAAGAGGCTGGTTTTTGAATTTTTGGAATAAAAACTGAAAGACCAACCCTCAAAGCAAGGATATGTATATGTGAGTTGTGCATACTACCTCACAGCCTATATACCACTTGACATCAATCCTTATAAAAAAAAATCCTTCATTTCTAAGTCTTAATGTGAATGATGTTATTTGCAATAGATACTATATTATGTTACTTGAAAAATGTGAAGGCCTCCCCCAACCCATTGAACAATGTTGGAGAATAAAAACTCCTCATATCTGCTCACTGTCTTAATTTTATAGGAAGTGTTTTTGAAATATTGATATTGATGTCACACTCTTTAGATGGTTGTGCATGTGAGATTTAGTTGTTACTGAGGGTTCTTATTTGTGATGAGAGAGTCATACAAGTGTGAGTGGAGGTAGAGGCCTGCAAATCGAGATATTACATCATGAGAATTCAAGTTGGGAGCAAGTTCTATGACATGTTGTATTTCCAGACTGGTATGTAAGATCAGGACCCTTAGACAGTGAGTTCACCTTGCTGACTGTCCAGACCTCCATCTCATGGTGGTGTTCATGAAATAAAAGAATTAGATTTGTCTGTGGTTTTAAAAAAGTATTTGAAAAAAAATACCCCAGTATTGCTGATAGAAGTAAAGAGAAAGTTGAGGTCGAGGACAGTTATAATTCTTAACGAGAAAACCAAAGTTTGGGGTGAATCAAGCAGTGGAATGTGAAATTCAGCAGTGACCTGGTTCTGTAAATATAAGCAATTCACCATATATTCTCTACAGAAAGAAGAAAAAAGTATTTTGTAAAATAGTTTCAGCTGGTGTCTCAGCTAGTACAAAAATTGCTCATCAACTGAGAGATAAAATTTTAGTGAAAATTGAAAAGACAATTTGTGGTATGATGATATGCACAAGAAGCCTATGTCTGTACAGAAAACTGATTTGGGTGAAATCCAGAAATTTCCATAGTTAAGATCTTGGAGATTCATGAAAAACTAGATACTTGGGTATCTGAGTACATTTATATCTATTTATCTTTATCTATCTGTCTGTCATCCATCCATCCATCCATCCATCCATCCATCCATCCATCCATCCATCCAGACATTCTTTTTGAAAACCAGGAGTGCTGTGTGTCAGGTATTATGCTAGGACATTCCTAAAACAGGAGGCCTAAGACATTACCATGGAAGAACACTTATTTTAGATTAAGGTACCTTAATCTATGGCCTGGTATAGGATTGGAAAGAACATAACCCTTATGGTTCACTTCCTCTTATTCATTTTCATTCACTCTGCTTTTCTGCATTAAACAATTGGACAAGTGGGCAAATTCACTCAACCTTATCAATCCTTTGGCTTTTCTCTTCCCAATTTTTTTTTCAAATAATCCTTAGTTAATTGGCCCTACAAATTATGTACCACAGAGCAGTTTGTCAACAAGATTTATAGAGCTTATATAGGAATGTAAGGAGGAGTTCTCATTTTGTTTTTTTGTGACTTCCTATGAGTTTCTAGTAATTTGAAAACAGGCATTAAGGATTTTTTTCTTGTTGTTGAATGTGCTTTCTACATGGATGGGAGAACCACCACAGGTGCTGATGGTTAAAGTGGTTTTCAAAGAAGAACCCAGAAGCTGGGACTAACTTTCTATCTTTCAAGGTCTCAGTTGTCTCACCACTCTTTTGCTCACTTTCCTACATAAATACCATAATAACAAACATATCGTGACACAGTTAATAAAGGGTCTTTCTTATATTGACTCATTTATTAATTACAAAGACCCTAGGAGAGAAGTGCTATTACTATCCCCATTTTACTGATGAGGAAAAGGGGCCCAGAGAGATTGTTATTGTTTAACATTGCACAGCTGGTAAACTGTGGAATCTGAATTCCACAAGAATCCAACTTCACTGCCTGTCACACCAGAGTTAATCGAATGAGAGAAATATTTCTCATTTTTCATATTCTCACTCACATTAGTAGGTCACATTAGTATGTGACAAAGAGACTCAAAGAGTTCTACCTCCAAGTAGATATTTTGTTGACTGTCCCTTCCATTTCATACGATTAACTTGTATGGAGAAAAGGCAAATATCATTAAGAGCCTTAGAGCATATCTCAGTGGGAATTAGAAGAATTCTAAAACCATTTCCAAGTATGCTCTGATTATGTTCCTGGCTCCATGTCCATGGACACAATAAAGATAACTGAGGTAGTAAGAGATCCTCAAAAGGAGACATTGTATGTTCTATTAAAAATATATCTTTCTCATTCTGCAACCAGTAAGTAATGAGTTTCTGTCTGGTGAACAGAAGCAAAGAAAGTTCGGCAGTCTCCACATTCCTCACAGATAACAAGTGGTTGCTGGGCATGGTAGAGAGTCTGCGGAAGTCCCAGACTGATGCCAGGCCATTTTTACCCTGACCAGACATCACCAAATGCTTTTCACTCTGCCTCTTTAAAGCAGTAGTAAAATATGTCAGAAATAAAAATTCAAGTTCTCATTTTAGCTCACAAAATGGGTGAGCCAACTCATTGTAACCTTGACCTTTTCTCTTTTCTGTGAAACATTTTTGAAACTATTTTAAGTTGTTGAAGGAGCATTCTACTTGAAGAAAAGGTTAAAATAGTCGTGACTAGGCTGAGGGGACAAAAATCCCAGAGAATGAACTAAGTTTTCGGGGGCTTTCTTGACCTATTTCTGTCAGTTTGGGGAAAAGTGAGACATCCTCACTCTTCAAGTGGTTGGATGCCGATATTCTCCCTGAGTGTGGAATTTGTTTCTCTAAACATCTGCCTAGGTGACCATTTTGAGGACTATGTCAGCCAGGCTGTCCTGAGCAGCAGGAGAGCAGGCAAACATATTCTCTCTGCCTTTTTTCCCCTTTTCCTTTCCTCTGAGACTTCAAAGGTTACATTTTGGTTGAAGGGGAAATACAGTCCAGAAGTGAACTCATCTAGATATGGTCATGACTGTTTTGTCCCAGCTATGCTGGATCTGATCTAATCAAATACTGTAGGGCAATGAGAGTATGTGGTGCATCACTTCGATTCATAGGATAGGGTCACAACTGAATTTCTCATTCCACCTCTCGATTTACCCCAAACTTCTGTTTTCTAGAAGTTTCTTTAACTATTTTTACCCTCAACTTTCTCTCTGCTTCTATCTTCAAGGAAACCCCATTGTTTCCTTTCTCTTTGCTTTATTTTTTTTTTTTTCATTTTCCTAATCATAACAGTTTCATTTGAAATAATTCAACCTTGGGCTGAATGTAAAGAAAAGATATTAATTTACATGTCAAAATCTTTCATTAGTCAGTGCCTTCTATAAGAGACACAGTGGCACAGAGCAGAACTCAGAAAAGTGCAGTAAGTAAGTAAATAAACATTCAGGCCACTGTCCTCCACTGGAATCTAGCTGCATCACATCCATTCTTTCCAAGGACTGCAATAAACTTCTTGACTCTTGGTGTCATCTCCTTAAGTGTGAACCTTGTGATTTACTGAGTGTGCTTTATCATGTGACTCTTAACCTCTTAGTGCCTCAGGGTTCTCATTTATAAAAATGGCCCTAATGATAGGACCTACTTCATTGGACTGTTGGAAGGATTAAATGGGATAATCTATGTGAAATCTTACAGCATTACCTGGCTTATAGAGCCTGCTATTTCTGGCTCAATGTCCATGCTTCCTACAGGACACCCAGTTGAGTTACTCTTTTTGTTGATGGACACTTCTGATACTCAGGACACTTTCAGAGCAGAAATGACTGGTTGGTCCTCTGTGTAGTGTCAACTGAAGCATCTGGCCTCAGGCTACCATTTCTGAAACTCTGATGGCTCCTGCTCTAGGTATTATTATTATGTGACAAAATACTCAATAATTAGAAGTATAAGATAACCATTTTATCATGCTCACATTTTCTGTAGGGCAGGAATTCAGAGTGCAGTGGGATGTCTTTTCTACAATGCCTGAGCCCTCAATGGGGAAAACTTGATTGGCTGAGGGCTGGTATGACCAAGGCTTTGCCACTCACATGTTTGGCACCTGGGCTAGTGTGTTAGTTTCCTAGGGCTGCTGTAACAAAATACTATAAATTGTATTGCTTTAAACAACAGAAGTGTATTTTCTCACAATCTGGAGTCTAGAAGCCTAAAATCAAGAGGGGGTAGGGCCACTGTCCCTCCAAAGCCTGTAGGGAAGAATCCTTCGATTTTCCAGCTTCTGGTAGCTCCCAGGTGTTTCTCAGCTTGTGGCAGAGTAATTTCAGTCTCTGCCTGTGTCTTCACATAGCCATCTTCCTTGTGTGTCTTTGTCACACAGTTTTCTTCTCTCTTTGATAAGTACATGTTATGGGCCTACTCCAATATGACCTGATCTTAACTAATTATATCTGCAATGACTGTTTCCAAATAAGGTCAGTTTCTGAGGTACTGAGGGTTGGACTTCAACATATCTTCGGGGGAAACACAATTCAACCTCATAATGGTTGAGATTACTCAAAGGCTAGCTTAACTTGCACTGTTGACTAAAGCATCTATATGTGGCTTGGACATCTCTCAGCTTTGTGGTTAGATTCTCAGAGGGAACATGCTGAAAGCAAGCATTCCAAGAGAATCAGGTAGGAGCTGCATGGCCATTTATAACCCAGCCCTGAAATCACATAGTGCCACTTCTAATACACTCAGTTGGTTGGACCACTCACAATCCATCCAGATTCTACTTCTTGATGGGAGGAATGTCAAAGAATTTGGGGGCCATGTTTTCTGTTCTGCCTCCACACACACAGCCTGGAAATAATTTTTCTGAATTTGCCCATTTTGATTTCCATATTATAATATAGGACACAAGATCTGCTCTGAATAAATAAAAATGTTATTCTCTTCCATGTTCCCATAAAAATTTTTTGGTGTCATTTTGAAGATGGGATACCAGGCTGAATTAGCATATCTTTATATTTCAGTTTAACAATCCAAATAATTTTAAAGAAGAAAAAAATAGATTAAGAGAAAGTATTTTGGGGAAAACATTTAATTTTTTTAGTTAAAAAATTTTACATGAACTGAAAATAGATGACATGACATGAGCCATTGACTATGTGAAGTCTGTCAAGCAAGATACCATGGTTCCATAGCAGTAAGAAACAAGGCTGTGTCATAAGCTTACTCGTTACTGCTTGATTTTAGAGAACAAATTGCCAAAATATTGTGGAGAGATGATGTGAATGTCAAATCATCCTATTTCTTTCTAATAGATTCTTAAATACACTCAGCATATACTTTCTTATTGAGCTTTCTAAAATGAGGCCTGGAAAGGCAGATTAGATACATGATCATCTGCTATAGGGCCAGATATTGCTAAAAAATATGACTTGCTACATATGTTTACCAAAAACAGTTTCAAGAAGTTTGTAGCAGAACTGTTTGAAATAGCACCCAACTGGAAGCTACCAAAGTTCCCACCAACAGCAGAGTGGATACAGTGTGGTACTCACCGTGGGTTACTGTATTGCGTAGTGATGAGAGTAATCTACGACTCTCCTCAGCAACATGGCTGAGTCTCACAGATGATAGTGAGGGAAGTAACACAGATACAAAAAAGAACATACTGTATGATTTCAGTTTTATAAAGTACAAACCCAGCAGAATTAATCTATGCTGTTTAATCTAAGACCAGATAATAGTTACTCTTGGGGGAAGAGTGACTGGAAGGGATGAGGGGTAGGGCTTCTGTGAGTCTGGTGCTGGTTGCATGGGTGCCTTCAGTTTGTGAGACTCTCTACTTCTGATATGCACACTTTTCTGGATGTATATTTTGCTTTAGTAAAAAAAAAAATTAAAAATAAAATAGCTGCACTCAAATAACCACCAGGCTATGACAGAAGAGTGAGTGCATATTGTAAGAGAGCATAAGAATTTAGAGTGAGACTTACAATGCTCATAACCAAATTGTTTGTTTTCTTGGCCTTTCTGGTGATGTGTTTTAATTCAGCAAGATATTTTCACTTTTATTAGTGTAAAATGGATACTGTCACCGAAATCTCCAAAAAAGGTCATTTAGCTCTGGTCCTTGCTTAAAGGTAGATTCAAAGAATATAGGGGCCTTTGGAGGCAGAAGTTTGCTCACTTGCCACTTTGAAGGGACCCAAGACGGCAGAACAGGAGAACCATTGGCTACATCAGCTGGGGAGGAGAGGGAGTTACAGGGGGACAAAAATGCCTAGTTCAAATATGAACTTTGCTAGATTCCCCATTCACCTCATTTCCCTTTAGATCCAGAGCTCTCTCTAGCTAGAATCTCCCAGGATTTCAGTTTTCATTCCACCTTCCATTCCTCACTTCCGTTACTTATGTCCTACTTCTCCAGGATATTTGTATGGAATTCCATGAAAATGCGTTCTCCTTTGGGTGTCCTCCTTATTTTATTTCCGCTACAGGGGCTATAGCTACCTGTCTAGGGATCTTGGTCTTTTGTGACAAACTACTTTCAGTGGGTTTCCTTGAGGCAAATTTGCTCAAGGGCCTAATAGTCTTTGGGGATGCAGACCAAGCTTCCAGACTCCCTCCAGATCAGGATACATATAGTACACAGCGTGTTTCCCACACAAAGGCAGGGAAGTCATGAGTTCATTGGTTATTTTGTCAAGTTGGCAGCAGCTCACTTAGAGAAGACTGTGTCACTTGTGCTGATTCAAAACAGTGCTTAATAAAAGGAAAAGCAGTTATGGGCCAAAGCCTGAGTTGAGCAATTCCTTGAATGCAGCCATGGAGAATGTTCTTCAAGGTACCACACACACATCACTGGTCAGGAAAGTTTTCCTGGGGTTTGACTGCACTCCACTTCCCCTGTTTAGGTGAGATGAACAGTACATTTAGTTTCAGCTCCCGAGTCCTGAAAACCCCCTTAGCTCTACTCTACTCCTCAGCTGTGTTTGCTCCTCTGTTCTCAGAGAGCAGCATTTTCATTTGGTATAAACTGTGAGGAACCGTCTGAGCAAGCAGATTGGTTACTAATAAGGAAACTGGCACTGGCAGCTTTTCAGGCTCTGATGAGAGAAAAGAGATATCTTCACATCAGAATAGCTTATATCTCAATGTAGCATATCTACTGGTTGAAATTTAGAGAGGGAGAGAAATTTAATTGTCAGGTTGTGGGAGTGTTGTCACAATTAACTTAGATTATGAGAAATACATCTTTTCAACAGCTTAAAGTCCACAGCTCTCATCTTTTCTTCTGGTATGGGCAGCTCAGACAGGATCTAGAAGCCCCAGCCTGTAACTCACAGTTCTGTCACTCAGAGGAAGAAACATGAAGTATTTGACTGTAGTACCAACTATGGAACATTTCTTATTGGTCATATGATTCTATTAGCTTAGCTCATTCCTGTCAGATTAATAGATATATTAGAGCTATTTAGAATTAGAAGGGTCCAGAGAGACAATCTAGTGCCACATTCTCATTATTTTTTTAAAATTAAAAAACAGAGTCAGAATGACTTCTTGCTGGGAGGTACATGTCTCTAGGATGAGGACTATTTAGAAGATAACCAGGAAAGAAAGAAAGTGAGTCAATTTCTCCTCTAATGCCCCTTTTCTCTGCAAACCCAGAATATGAGGCTAGGTCTAAACACCAAAGACATCTGAGGAGCCCACTTCAATCTATAACAGCTCTGGGGGAG
Source organism: Cynopterus sphinx (assembly GCA_030015415.1). Classification (NCBI taxonomy): domain Eukaryota; kingdom Metazoa; phylum Chordata; class Mammalia; order Chiroptera; family Pteropodidae; genus Cynopterus; species Cynopterus sphinx. The sequence continues at coordinate 45,052,000 of CM057389.1, read as the reverse complement.
TTGGCTATGCTCTAAGCCATTCCTGGTATAAGGGTCCCTAAGGGGTATTAGGGAGACTCTGTAGATGGATGCTGTTATGATTTAAACCAAGACATTCAGTTCTTTGTCGGGCCCCCTCACTCTCATCCCAACTCTGTGCCATAATTCCCAAATATTCAAGAGAGTAAAACTGTATTCCTTTCTCCCCAAAGTCCTTCTGACATTAGAAGACCTAAGACAGAGGCAAACCTTTCAGAGACTTTTTGCTGGAGTTTAAATTTATGTCTAGCAGACTTTGGATGTTAGGAGACTGAAGTGTTTACCTAGGTAAATTGCCTTTTTAATGACATTGTTTATCCTCAGAAGACATCCATAGTGAGTCCAAGAGGAGATTCTGCTATCTTCTGCTCTGTAGATACTCAGAGTTTTGCCACATGGGATTTATAGCTAATAATGGTGGAGGTGAAAGAAGTCACAGCCAACACTGTGTACCATGCTCAACATTGCATATCATGGCACAGTTAAGTGACCTGACAATTCTAAGTTTCTGAGCCCATCTCCATGACTAGTGCAGCTGTCAGAACTAGAGGGGCCATCTCTGGGAATCCTAGGGATGTTTAAGAAAGATATGAGATCTCAGACATACAAGTTCTTCTGTTTCCTTATACATATTCTCAATGTATATCTCCTATTCCCTAATTTCTTCAATAAGTATTTCTTCAACACTTATGGAGACTCTTGAAACAAGCTGATAGACTTTTATTAAGCTCCTGCTCTGTGCCAAGCACTTATGCATACATTGTCTTGGTTGCCTTCAAACTGCTATTTGAACCAACTTAGAACCAACACAGCTAAGAGGATAAACTTTAACATCTAAGAAAGCTGGTTTAAAATTAGGCTCTCTCTGTTATGTATAAGCTACAAACAACTGAGAAGTGAATGTAAACCTAAGGTTCCTTCTCTGGGTGGGAATGGAGTGTGTGTGGGATGGGGGAAAGTGGACTATAATGTCTCCATCATAGGATTGTTGGGAGGCATAAATGCCCCTTAGTACAGGGTGGGGCACATGTAAAGTGTACTGAAATGGCAGCTGTTATTATCAAGTATGATGTATTATGATAAGCAAAATAAGAACATAGCTTTATGCATTTTCACTCAATAAAATAAAATATCAGGTAAGCTAAGGAGTTACCAGGATTTAACATCTGATGAGAGCTCAGAGGGATAGACCTTTACAGATCATTCCAACCCTAAGGGTCTTGATTTTATAAGCTCTTTCAGGGGTTGAGTGCTAATTCCAAGCAAGGTCCTTGTGTCATGTTTTTAATTAGGTGGAATATTAATGAACAAATAAATAAAATATAAAGGAGGAAGGAAACCACAGATTGAATGCATTCTTCTTCACTCCTGTGCAAAGCCTCACAGTAAAGGAATTTAAAATGCATGAACCTACAAGAACAAGAGAAGGGGAAGAAGTGATGAGAGAGAAAAACAAAACTTTGAAAGCTGGAAAGCAAACGGAGGGGTGGTGACATGCTTAGTAGATTAAGGACAGTTGAAAGCTGCATGTCTGCAGAGGGCAGAAGCTAATAAGAAGGAATGAGAGAAAGGAAGCCAATTTTGATGTGGAACCTTGGAAAAACTTAGAATAGGAAAACATCTGGAACTGCTGAAGACAAGGGTGCTGAGCAGGGCTGAAGCAGGAGGCTTGGTTGAGAGTCTGCAAAAGGAACACTGGCACTCCAGGTCCCCTCCTTGCCACTTAGCCAGGTGGCTACCCGGGCAAGCCCCACCTCTCCCAGTTTTGCCAGCATCACTTCTGGCCATTTCATAAGAATTTTTCTAATGTTGCTATAGCTTTTTTTTAAAGTCCACTTTACCCTAAGTATGGATACAGAAGCTTCTCTCCATTCTTCATTATTTTCTAACACAACATGAAGTAGTGATGTTCAACTAACTTTATAATGAAGAAAAGGAAAACCTAAAACAAGATACCATATATCACTGTTCCTGGATTCTGTCATTATGTCCCTTTGAACATGGTAGACAGTCTGCTATTGGCTCTCCCTCTCCTCTGGCCCTGTCTCCTGCCACTGGAACAAGAGCCTGTTCTTCTCCATGCATGGAAGTCTTCTTTATCTTGTCATCTCAGACCTATAGTCAAAGGGAAAACCTATTGACAACATAATAGAAAATATAATAGTTGACAATGTAATTGACACATCTTGCCCAATCTGAAAAATAGAATTTGTCATTGTTGGAGTAATGAGCATTCTCCATGTGCAGCATCTAGAGTTGGAGCATTCCTTCCATTCAGGGCTTCTGCAAGCCCAATGCATAGCAGAGTACTTTTCTCTGTGCATATGGCTGAAAAAAACTCACCGAAATGAACCATCAGTAACAAATGGGAAAGGATGTACTCCCGAGAATGTATTCTAAATTCTACCCGAAAAGCAGGTGTTTCTAACAACTCTCTAGAACCAGGTGTTTTTTTTTTTTTTTTCAAACTCAGATATATCAAGATCGAGATACAGTCTCTAAGTAACAAGAGATTTTGGGGCACACCTCTAAAACATTGTTTGGTTTTCCACTACATTTCCTTTCTGTTTTCTTCAGACAATATTGGTTGTTCTCTTATTGGTTTTGTCATTCTTGCATGTTTATATAAACAACAATAAGATTTATAACTATCACAGCTTACTAATGTTTTGTTGTTATTGTTGTTGTTATTGAGACTGTCTATCCTGGTAAGCTGTGAGCTATTTGAAAGCAAAGAGTATTTTATTCATCTTTCTATTCCCAGCACATTGTAGGCACTCAGTAATGCTGCTGCTAAATTGAACTTGCTGTGGTAAAAGAACAAAACACTTCTCCTCAGTCAGCATTTGTTTTCTAGGATACATTCCAATACACTTCCAACTCAAAAATGTGCTTTAAAAGATAGGCAGAATGTGAATTGAACCGAATGTTTTGCAAAAACACCTTGTCTTAAAAGATAGGGGGAAAAAATCAGCCACCTTCCTAAGACAGCTATTCTGTCCCACATCTTGAAGCAATGAAATAACGAGTGCTGTGATTAGAGAGGACCCTCAGAAAATAAATTAAAATCTACCTCTAGTAATGTAGCCATAAGCTAGGAGAAAAAGATGAAAGATCTTGCTATCATTCTGATATTTTTAGAAGTTCTTTTGTGACAGGTCAGATTTTTGAGAATCAGAAAAATGATAAAAATAATCGTGTTATTCCACAAAGGAGGCTCTATATATATCAGGCCGATTTTGAATACTGCTTGAGAATGTTGAGAAAATATTTTTAAGTGTTAGTGAAATGATAGGCTTTGGGGGCAGACCCAGGCTTGTTTTATAAAAGATTTATCTTGGTGGGGTGGGGTGGGTGGGTGACGGAGGATAGAGAGGTTTTAGTGATGCTGGCATCATAAAAAATCAGCAGTGGATGATGTAAGTTTTTATTTCTCAAAATTTACGAAGGGTCCACATGGTAGAATTTCATGAAATATATAGAAAACTGAAAATTGCTTTTGAAGTTATTAGAGGTGCCTGTGATGTCCTTCTGTTCCCCACCAGATAGATTTCAAGGCACCTTTGTTTTTCTCTACTGTCAGACTGCAGGGTTCTGTAGGATTTTGTTTGCAGCTTTCATCTGTAGCTATTGCTGAGCGGCCCTATAGCCATGTGTCTAATGGGGCATGGGGCTCTGGATTTCAGATAGAAATGACTGTTCATTTGGGATGTTTGCTTCCTTAAATACTCAGCCATCTGACTCCCTAATTGTTTAGGATTAGTCATAAATTAAGTAGGACAGAGAAAATGTTATAAATAGTTTATTGTATATCCATTCAAGACATTTAGGCTAAGTTTATACATCCTAGCCACTAAAGGAGAGACCCTATGTATTTATTTGAAACATCTGATTTCTTTCATTTAGAATATATGAGTCTAATATGAACAATGACTCTATAATATTTATATCAGTTGCTCTTCTTACACTTATTTTGGTACTTTTTAAATTCCTTGTTTATCTTAAATCTGAATTTGAGCCTTTAAATGTCTTTTTGAATATTTTTTAAGAACATGAATTAAAAATTTAAGTCCACATATCAAGGAAACTTTATACACTTATTTCTTTGGAGTGGAGAGGTAACCATTATCAACAGAGTTTATTTTATTGAATAGTATAATTTTGGTAAATTAAGTCTTACTGTGGCCAAGGAGATCTGACCATAAAACTGAAATAATGTTAAAATGTTAAGAAACATAGAAGGGCCAAAAGTAAAATGTCCTATATTACCACAGTAAAGAACGGTTGACAATAGGACTTTTAAGTAGCCTATGTCATTTATAGTGTCCCAGGACAGCTCTGGCACCATGCATAAATGACATCAGATGTTGCCTCTTTGGGGTGATTTGAAGAGTTCTGAGTGATTTCCTTCAAAGTGCCACCACATCAGTATACCTGCCACAAGCACACATGTTCCTCCATCTGTCAAGCACTCAGACTTAGACAGCGAAGGCCTCCTGCAGAGTGCAAACATGTTACTGGAAGGGACGATACATCAATGCATAGCATCTGGTGTCATTAGTTACCAAGTTAACTGGCCTGTCTCCTAAGTAGAGGTAGGAGACAAAGGGAGAGGAGGAGGAGAGGCAATGCTGTTCTTGTCCTCATGCAGGGAGTACTACACACCCCATCTCTGGACAGCCAGTGTTGGGGGAGGGGAAAGAAGCACAAAGAAAAAGGAAAAATCAGGTGGGGGGTGGGGCAGGGAGATCACAATGACTTCACAAATTTGCTGTGAGGCTGCAATTTCAAATTCGGCAGAGCCACTTGGAATAAGTAATACTTCAGTGGACATTTACACAAACATTCTCCAGTTTCTCATGGAGTTTCTGCAGGTCAAGGACTTCTTATATTAACATAAAACATTTAGAAACTGCTGTTGTGTGGCACAGCAGGAGTCTGATGCAGGTAACTTGAGTGGCTCAGCTCCCTGGGAAGAAGTTATTAGGAAGTTCTTTCTGCCAGGCTGGAGCACATTCCACCCAGAATCTTCCTGGAGTTCCCCACTACTGATAGCCACTTGTGCTGGATCATGAGAAGGAAATTCAGGAGTATCTTCCTATGGCTTAGGACTTGTAAAAGATGTGAAGAATGAGGGTAGGTCAAAAATAAGGAAAAGTGCTGCAGGTAGGGGTCAAATGATCACTTCCAGTTGTGCCTTTTGGAGGCTGTACACTGCGTTGGTGCCAATTACTTAGGGTGGGTCTTTCCTGGTCCTTTGATGGGCTTTGAAGCCTTGGTGAAGTGTGCTGACAGTCACCAATGTTCGTGAGCCCAAGTGAAGAAGGAGGCCATAGAGTGCCAACCTCTAAATCAGACTCCTAAAGGAGTTAACCTACAACCAAACGGCAGTGTGTTTGTATAAACATCTCACTGGGAGGATTTGCTTTGGGCAGAGAATTTTTCTTGCTTTTATCTTTCTGCCCAAGAAGAGGCATAATATGGTGGGAAAGAAAAGGACTTAGAGTGATAAGGCCATGCATTCAATCTCATTCTATCAATTTAAAGCTTATGTCATTTAGGACAACTAATTTAGTCTCATTTAATCTCATCTCTAAAATGTACATGATTATAATAATTGCTTAATAGAGTTGTTGAGAAGATAAAATAAGGTCAAGAATGAAAATTTGACATTTATCAAAATAATGTTCATGGGATTCCTAGTGGCAAGTACTGGCTTTTGAATAGAGAGTTAGCATTTCTGAAAGGAAAAATTTCAGGTTCCTCCTGAGTAGGCTAAGCTTTGGGAGCACATCCGTTGGATTTTAGATATGAAAAGAGCCTTAGAAATCATCTTGTCCAGTCATCCTACTTTATTTTTTATTTAAAATTTATTTTTAAAAGAGATGCTTACATATAGTTTTAAAATAAAATATAGTGAACAAGTTTTCTACTCCCACTGCACCTCAGAATCCACTCTCTAGAATATCTCGATAAATTCAATTTTAAACGTTATCTTGTATCTAATGTTCTGATATATGTGTATTTACTTTATTATACCTACCATCTCTGTACCCATCCTCTCAATATAGTCTTACCACTGGTTTTAGTTTCTTCATGACATAACTTTGTGACTTCAAAAAATTAACAATTTTATTTCTAAATTTATCATGAGGCTATAATCCTTGACTTCACACTTTGAAAGATGAAGCCATTAGCACCCTTCTCTTCCCTTCACCCTTCTTCACTGCTTCCCACTTTCCAGTTTCTATCATTTGAATTTTTATTCTGTGTTGCTAAAGTTGGTGACATTTTATTTTATAATCAAAATTGTCTCATGCCTTGTTTAAAGGTTGTTTATAAAAGCTTAAAATCAGAAAACTATTTACTTAAGTGTGGTTAACTGGATGTGGTTTACTCTAGCGTCAAGTGAAAGACAGTGATTTTGCTGGCTCTCATGTACAGTATTTTGTTTTTCCAGGAGTTTCTAGTTGAACTTTTTCACTCCATCACAATTTAGCTCTTGTCATTTGCTCATTTCAAAAGTTTTAAATTGTATTAGCTATTCTTCAAGTTTTTTTCCCCCCTCCGGGAACCTTGCATTCTTCTCTGGTGGATTTCTAGATTTGTGTTCATGTTTGTTATTCTTAGACTTGTCTTTGCTTTTCTGGTTTGAATATCTCATTTCCTGGATCCCAAGACTTCTGTTTTGTTTGTTCATTTGTTTTTAAATTTACTTTATAGGTTGAAGCAGATTCTCAAATAATTTCCTAAAAACAAGACTGCCTCTAGGTATGTGAGGCCTCAGACAAATAATTTTTGTAGGGTTCTTTCAACATAAATAATTTTATTTAAAAAGTATTACAAAATTCATGGATCCAGATGGAGTATAGTGTTTCATTGGACCTTATTTAGAATGTTGGATAGAGATGAGATACTTACATATTTAATATTCAGTTAGTGTATGTGAAATTACTTCCCACATCAGACATGGCTTCAGCAGACCTGGGAAAGCATGCCCTCACATCAAAGGAAGCAGGAGAGGACATCACTTAGGGTAACACAAAATAAAGGATGCCTGCTGCCACCTTGTGTTGACCTTGGGTGCTAAAGACCAGAGGCAGCACCATAAAACAAAACCAGGCAAGAGTTGACACATGGACCCACACATGCAGCCCAGGCCAGGAGCACACAGTGTTGTCCCGTGTTCAATGCTTGGTAGTCACTTAAAATCATCATGTCAGTGCCATTCTGGCAGCCCAATCTCACATGAATCTGTGAAAGAAACACAACACTGGGCAGCAGGAGCAATTCTTTTGCCAAGATGCCTTCCTGGAACCAAGGTCAGCTCAGCACTGCAAGAAACCCTGAGGCAGGAGTCCAGAACTTGGGACATTGGGGCAAACTCAATGCAGGGTAGATGGTAGGAGAGCACTGGGAAGAGGAAGAAAGGAACCTGGGGCCCACATAGATCCTGGGGCAGGCTAGGATGCCCCATAAACATGGTTCTGCTGGCCCTACTTAGTCTCAGGCACCGGAGGAGGCCTTAGGAAATTTCAAAGAAGACACATCTGGAGACCAGATCCCATGAAGAACCAAATCTGAGCTGGGTCCATCTTACCCAGCACTGCCAGGAGGGAACTTGGAACTTGAAGAAAGCTAACCTTCAGGGGCAGGATTCTCAAACTGTTACTGCTTGCAAGTGTAAAATGTAATGTTTTTCAATTTATGCATTTCTGAAAATGGCTCTTTCCACACTCATCCTTGATTGTTGGGTTAGTATGGAATTCAAGGGTGACAACCATTTTAACTCAGAACTTTGAAGGCTTTTGCTGCACTGTCTTTTCAGAGCCAGTGTAGCTGATGGTGAGAGGTCTGAAGCTGCTCAGAGTTCTTTGTATTTTTTAGGTATCTTTCAAATTTTTCTTTTTGCTGCTGAAGTTTCTTAGTATTTTCTCTTTATTACTGATGTATTGAACTTTTATAATGCTGGGTCTAGATGTATATACATGTATATGGCTTAGGTAACTCATTGCCTTGGGCACTTAATTGGCATCTTAATCTGTATACTTATGTCCTTTGACTGCTAGAAAATCCTTTGTGATATTCCTTTGATGATTTCTTCCTCTTTGTTTTCCTTTTTGTTACTGTACTTATTAGATGTAGAGCTTTTTCTATTGATCTTCTATATCTTACCTTTTCTCTTATTTTTTTACATCTCTTTGTTCTAAGACTTGGTGGTTTTATTAGACTTTATCTGGAACCTATTTGAATTTCAGAGTCATATTTTTATTTTACAATAATTTTACCTGTTAGTTATTTGTATTTTGTTAATGCAACAACTTTTACTCTTTCTAGGAATATTAGAGAATTTTTAAAGGTTAAATTGTGTTACTAAATTATGTCTCTTTCTTTCAGAGTTACATATTCTTCTTGTTTCTCTTAGTCCCTCTCTTTTGTGTTATAGAGTTCTCTCAAAAGTCCAGTGATCTTTGGCTGCTCTGTCATATTTAAAAACCAGATAATAGGTTAATCTTGAGCTGTGTGTGTGTGTGTGTGTGTGTGTGTGTGTGTGTTTGTGTGTCAGGGGAAGGAGGATGCTTGCAGGTTGGCAGTTCCCACTGCCATTGTCCTTAGAGAGATTTCTTCTCTTTTGAGGAAAAAATCTCCAACAAATTTTTGGATTTTTTTAAGGTAATAAACTGTAGTAAGAGCAAAAGCTTTTGAGAAGAACCTTTTAGCCCAAACTTTTGAATGTCTTCAAAAAAGAAATTAAGCTCCAATACGAGTAAATAACTGTTTTTAAAACTGGGAGGGTTGAGAGTTGATGACTACTTTGCACCATCCTCTATTAAAATGACTATAGATAAAACATTAGTTTCATTCATTCATTCATTCATTCCTTTATTCTTTTAGTTATTTACCCCAACTATCTGGCTGATAACAATCCTTGCAGTGGTTGTGTGTGTGTGTGTGTGTGTGTGTGTGTGTGTGTATGCACGGGTGTATACACGTGTATGCATACCTATGCACACACACACTCAAGTACCTGCCTAGGTCTGTGTGTTGTGTGAGTGATGTCTGTGCATCTCTGTATGGCATGTGAATGCATATACATGTATTGGGTACACTAAATTTGAGCTTGCTCAGAAAAGAATAAACAGAATTTTATCAGAATAGTCTAGAGTACAGTCCTAATACCCAGTGCTTTCTCTAAGAACAATACATACTCATTCAATGTTGCTGATTCTCATCCTTTGCATCCACAGAACACTCTGAGGTCTCTTCTAGCACCTTGATGGATGGTGATTTGACCCTGGTCTCATTTGGGCTATCAGTTCTGGCAGACTGATTCCTGGAGGGCTCCAGCTGCCCATCAAAGTCAGATCTGATGAAGCTTTCAACACACACATGTTTCACATGCTAGAGAGCTGCAGCAATGAGCCTAGACCCTCTAATGCCACTCCCAGTAGAGACTATTAACTCTGACCCCTGGAGCCCATGACTTTGACCAAATGAAGGCACTGAATCCTGGGCTGGGAAGCAGAAAGAATGTTGTGGACTGTGAGACTCCAGGGGGTCCAAATAAGGAAGACAACTGGAGACCAGTCTGCAAAAGAAAGTACAGCCTGGGAAAAAGGAGGAGGGGAAACTTTAGTCATTCTTTTGTTACCATGTGGGCTAATTTGTTTCATTTTTTTTTCAAATATCATAAATTCTATAGTAGAAGAGACTCCTCTATATTCTTTCTCAATATCTCTCACAGGGCCCAGCAGAGCATGTCTGAACAGTGGTTGATTGATATGTCTATCTTATTCTCTGTTTCAATAATACTTATATGGGGATTTTATTCATTTATACATTCAACAAATGTTTATTGAGCACATACTTTGTGCCAACTATGATTTTAACTCTATGTTACAACACTGAATCAAACAGATGAAATCCCTGCTTCTGTAGCTAGACAACAATAAATCTGATAATCAAGAAAGATAGAATGTCAGCACTAACAGGGACAAGTAGAAAGGAGGATTTCAAGTGTGGGGGGAGAATGAGTTAAAATTTTAGACATGGTGGTCAGAGAAGGTCTGTGAAGACTCGAGAGATTTCCTCAGCTAAGAGATGGGAGATGTTTTCCACGTGGATCACTTTGTAGTAGACACAGCACATCACTTACAAAGTGGGTGTTTTGGTTTGGTTGTCTTTTGTGAAACATCTTTCTTCCCTTCTCAGAAGAATCAGTGCTCTCTTGCTTCTGTGTTGGCCAATCCCTTCACCTATCTTCTGGGTTCCATATTTTCCATCTCTTTGAGATGCTTTTACTCATCCATATGGAACTCTTACCTTTCTGCAGGCAGGCTCAGATTGAAACTTAATTTAGGATCTTTTTTCTTAACAAACAATTAAATGCTCTTCCCAAATTTTGCACCTACCTCTTCCTATCACTTTATTCTCTTTTTTTCTCTCTTTTACAGCAAACTTTTTTGAAAAATGGTCCTCATTTACTGTCCTCACTTCTGCTTCTTAACCCATTGCTATATGGCTTTCCTCCAAACCATTAAAATTATACTTGTGAGGGTCACTGTGTAGATTATAATGCCAGTTACTCAGCCTCAAACCACTTTACTAGATTCTGATTTGGGATCCTGGGGCCAGTAGTCCACAGACTCAACTTCTCCTTTATATTTGCTTTCCACTGGTCCTTGCTGAGGGGGCATTAGGGGGAGATTGGCAGCCAGGAGAAGCTCTTTGTTTGCTTGCTGATTTGCTTCTTTCCCTCCAAGGTTGCCTTGTCTGAAATGACCATCCTTCTACTTGCTGACCATTTCTCCTGTTTCTTCCAGTCTCAAATCAGGCATTGCCCACTGTGTGGAGCTCTTCTTGAACCCTTCCTCCTGTCCCTTGTCTGAGTAGACTCCCTTCTTTGTCCCCACACAGCCCTCACCACAGATGATGTTGTTGTTGACATGTCTTCCTTGGTGGGCAGTGAATACCTCAAAGGCAGCAGTGATTTTACTTGTTCAATTTTATCTTCAGCATCTAGTACAAAGGCTAGGATATAGTAGATGTTCAGTAAATATTTGGGGGACTAGTAATAATTATTTCCAGTATTCTCTGGCCAGTTGAGTTCAGTGGTTAGAATCCAAATTGGAGACTTACTCTAGGCATAAGTATATCAGCTATATTGCCCCGCCCCCACCTGAGGGGACCGTCACAGAAACAGAAGTCACCAGTGTCAGGTTGAATTTTTCAGTATTATCTTGGCTGCCTGACAGTTCCTTGAATAATATAAGAAAACTTTGACAAAACAGTGTGACCCACTCTGGGCTTTGAGAATCATACCAAATGATGGGGAAATAAGAAGCAAGAGTACCAACAAAGGCAGCATGCTAATCAGCTCCCTGTGTCATGTTTCATGTGTAAGAAAAAAGAATCATGCAAATGTTTATAATTGTTTGTCTTCATTATGTGAGCTTGTTCCTCACTTCATTATGTACAGAATTTGCAAGTTGCTTTCTGCCTTCTTCCCATTTCAAATAGCTGACTTAAAATTTCAGGAAAGGTACATATTAATTAGTAGGCCTCCATATAGCAAATATTAATTTAGAAACTGGTATGAAGCATAAACACCAACTTATACTGTCTATGATAGAATGAGAAACTGTGCACAAGTTTCAAAGACTGGGAGATTTGGGGTATTCCCACTGAGCCCAGGCATTCTCTTAGGTGGCATGAACATGAACATGGTATTCCTCAAAATCACACCTTGTGGTTAGTGCTAGGGAAGAGACAACCCAGGAGCATGGCGTAAATATGGGGCCTGCTCCCTCACAACCATGTGATGCTGCCCACCCCTCCCCAGGGCTCCTGGAAGGCCTGAGTAGAAAGAGAAGAGGGAGAGAATGGAGGAGCCATTTGGGGATCCCAGCACCCCTTGAGACATCAGCTGAGTTACTTGCCCATTCTAAGCCTCTGCTTCTTCATCTACTCCTAGCAGAGTTCCAGTGAGGATAAGAAATAAGGGATGTAAGTCTTCCGGAGGAAGCATAAACAATGCAAACCATTATAATTTTCTCAACCAAAATGAAGAAAACTGCAAAGTTCCAGAGAGGAAGTTTCAGTGGCTAGTTCCTGGGAACTTATTCAGCCTCTTTCAGGTCCCCTAGAAGATTTCTGATAAAATCCCAGCAGATACAAACATGAGTTAGCATTTTGTGTTTCATCAAAACCCCACAGGCCCAATTTCCATCCATTGCCTTATGTTTACTCTTAGCTTTATTTCTGATTCCTAGTCAAGTATGTACTTGTCCCAAAGAAGGTGCTCAGAGATGACATGATTTTAGGGGACCTGACATTGCTTTAGGGATGTGATTGAGACTTATATAGATGAAAGCCCTGCTTTTAGCCATCCCTTTCTTGGTACTCCCACCTCATTCCAACCAGTCTCACTACCCTGGCCCTGAACTGGGAATGGAGGCCCCAGTGGTACCATGCTCCATGACAGGAACCACCCCCATGATTAGACACAAAAATATATAACATATCTTTTAGAGAAATCCAGATCACCCAGTTTCAAGGAGAAGAGCCTGCTCTTTCTCAATCTCCACCACAAAAAGCCATATGAATAGTTCACCCAGGAAGATGGCTTTTAAGAAAGAACTGAAGGAGCTAAATAAATATATTTATGGATTTTCTAAATTTAGACCAGTGGAGAAACATACTGTTTATAAGTACTTGAAAAGTACAAACATTATAGTAAGAGAAAGCTGAAGGGCTCCAGAAGAAACTGTATCTCAGAATGTCTTGTGAAACAGGATGAACATGGAAGTATCAAGGGAATGAAGTTTGGAAGAGACATGTTGGTCTGGGGCTAGCCTCCTGGGAAGGCATGAAGGCAGTGTGTCTGTGCTGGCTCCACTGCCCACACCCAGCTGGAGGGGTGTCCTCCAAGGATTGATTCAGAGAGACAGATAAGTAAAAAGGGATTTTTAAAATTTATGGTGAATGATTATTTTCTAATGCCTGACTTTAGAGAAGAGGCTCTCAGCCAGGTCGATGCATGTGGCTATCTATCCATGTCGCACTGGGAAGAATTGGACAGGTCCTTAGCAGGCTGTGAGACAGCAGGAAGTGAGGGGCTATTAATCTTGGAATAGAAAAGATAAATATATTTTCTTGCATTTTATTTTTAATTAAGAGTGTTAATTGTTTAACCACTCTTTTAAGATGCGAATTTTTCCTTTGAGTGCAACTACTTTCCATTAAATCAATAAAAGATTAGGTTGAGAATAGAAGTTTCAACACAGAAATAATCTTTAATTGAGCAGACATTTATTAAGTAGAGAGACATCAGCCAAACAGATATATCCCAAGCCAAAGTGATGCTATTCCTAAGTAAAAGAGGAAGCAGACAGGAAAGAACTGAAATGCATGTTACTATGTGAGAGCAGCCAGTCCGAAATGCTACAACTTATATGATTCCAATGATAAGTCATTGTGGAAAAGGTACAACTGTAGAGACAGTAAAAAGATCAGTGGTTGCCAGAGGCTGGGAAGGAGGGAAAAAGAAAGGAATAGGTAGAGCACAGGGTGTTTTTAAGTCTGTGAGAGGGTTCTCTGTGATACTGGCAGGGTAGATACATGACATTATACATTTATCAAAATTAACAGAATGACAGAGTGAATTTTAATGTAAACTATGGACTTTAATTAATAATAATGTATTAACACTGGCTCATAAAGTGTAATAAGTGTACATCCAGTGCAAAATGTTAATAGAATAATAATAATAGGAAGAAACTAAGGGAGACATGGGGTTGGGGGAGAAAAGAGTAAATGGGAATTCTTTGTACTTTCTGCTCTGTCAACTTAATTCTGCTCTTAAGAAATAAAGTCCATTAATTTATTTTTTTTTAAATCAGCTGGATGGCTAAAAACCTCCAAGCTTGGTGATTACACTTATTTTATTTCATTAATAAACATCTGTTAAGCCTAATAAATACTAGGTACAATGCTAGGCTCTGAGGAGCTGAGATTAGATAGAATTACTATCTTCAGCAATAACAAACATCTCATCAGCCCAACAAGAATAATAACTAATGTTAATTGCATACTTCTTATATTCTAGGCCCTAAATTCACTATCTCATTTAATCCCACAATACTAAGAGGAACAAATAAGAAAACTGACATTTATAATGGTTTTACAAATAAGGAAATAAGCTTGGGAAAGTTAAATAGCTTATCCAATCTCACCTAGCTAGGAAGTAAGAGAGTCAAAACAGTACTGGAGTAATTTGACAACTGCCTTACTTGGAAATCTAGTGTGTCGCCACATAAAGGGAGAGCCAGGTAACATTTGCAAATCTGTTTTGAAACGTTTTGTTCTTAGTAAAATCTTTGAGTAAAGATAGTAGAACAAATTCCATTATAAGTAAAAATCAGATACAGTGTTCTGCCTCAAAAAGTTGAATAACCTTTTTTTTTTTACAGAAGCAATCTATCAGGTTATATAATTTTATTTCCCCACTCAAATAAAATCTTTTCATTGTAATTATTGTTGTTGCTGAGAAGATGAAAGTACATTATGCACAAGACATTTATAGCTATTAAGAATTAAAATACAAAGAAAACAAGTTGAAAATGAGGTGGCTCAAATATGTATCTATATTTAACTTTATGTAAATAAAAGCATTAAACTCCATTGCAGGATGATGCCCTTAAATCTTTCCCATTATCCTAGGAACATAGTTGCTCATCTCACTTCTACAATTTACGCAAAAGAGGACAGTGAATGTGGCAAATCAGATGGATCCTTTCTTTCTCACACATAAGTTTTATATAACCATCCTTTCAAGAGTTAGTTCATTGACTCACAGTTATGAGACCACCTTGAGTAGAGGTAGTTTTTTCTTACATCAGATATACATTGTCAATCTCCAACAACCAACAAACACTTATCACATGTAAGCAGTGTACTGGAAGTTACCAGTTACAAAGAAGAGAGAAGTAAGCTCACAAGCTGGAAGGCAGACAAACAGACACATGAAAATTAACTGTACATCTCATAATGGAAGCTAACATCACATTTTCCACAGATGGATGACAGCAGTTTTGGTGATGAACAGAGCTTGCAGCAAGGTTCACAAAAGATATGAGCCCACAAGCAGTAACAACATATTTGAAATTCAAAGCTTCTGAAAGTTGTCACTGTCCACCCCTGCAGCCCTTATCACCTACTGACTCCTAAGTAACTGCATTTCCTTCGTGAAGAATCTAGTGCCACCCATTGCAGTAGTTTTGCGTAGGGCATTTCTGCCTTTTCACACCCAGAAAAGGTTCTCCTTTGCAAGGCAGGTCCACAGACTTCCAATAGGCTGAATTACTGTAGAAACCAACTCCTTACCCTGACCAGGAAGTATGCAAACAAACCTGACCATTTCATAAGTAGCGAGGGAGGGCTCAGCAGCTCCTTGCTATAAATTGACCCTTCCTGGGTTATCCTCAAAAGTGCTAGAAATAGACATCTTCCCATATCCTGAAACCTTTTCTTCAAGGGTGAAAAGTGTCATTTTAGAAGTTTCTCCTAGGAATTGTAAAAAAGGACTCAATAGCTCTAATCATGGTCTTTAATAATGTTGGCAAAGAAAGTATAACTGGAATCCTCATAAGATGCTTTGGCTTATTCTGTTTCTCTACTAGCCCCACAGTAACACACTCTGTGGTCAAATAAATCTGGGAAATGCTGAAGACTGGGGGATTTACACTGTTGAAAAATATTTTAAAATACTAGAAAATTCTGCAGTAAAAAATATTTAATCTTTCTTTAACCCTCATCCCTTTCCCCCCTTTGTAACACCCTGTAACATTCCTAGGAGTACTCTTTCGGAATCTTTCTTTAAAGTCAAAAACTGTTCATGAATATAAATACCTGTGCAGGATGCTTGGTTGATGGATTTCTTTCTTAATGACTAACCATTGTAAGATTAGTTCCTGCAAATTGCCCTTCATGACAGAAAGTTCACACACATCCTCTCACTGCCCTCCATCCATTATTTGGAGCCTAAAACAGAAGAAGATTCAATGTATTATGATGTAAATAGAAAGGTCAATCATGTCTATCAAGACAGGGGCTTGTTAGAGAAGCAGAACCATGCCCCTTTTCTAATGCTCTGAGTCATCTCCCCAGGGTACGTAACTTCCTAACATCTGAAAAAATAAAGAAACAGGTAACAAAGTCCTTGCCATTTTCTGAAGAAAGGCAATAAAGTGCCCAGTGATGATTTCTGGATGCTGAGAGATTTGTTGACTAATGGAGAACTGAGAGGAAGCACTGCCCCCTCAACCTCAGAATAGGAATGTGGCTGCTCACAGGTAGTGTCCTAGATTCCTGGAGTAATCTACAGGAGACCAGGCCATTGTCTTATACAGCTCCTGTCATCAATGGCATATGATGTTCATTCTGTAGAGGTCCAGTGGTAATGACGAAAGACCATAACTCATTTGTCTGCATTCTTGCCCCTCCAATTTACTCTTCACACTGCATTCAGAGAGATCTTTCCAAAATGCATGACTGTTTTCCTCCCATTGCTCTGAGACCTCATTTAAATGATAGTATAAACCCAAAATGATAAAGAGAACAGGGTAAGAACCGTAAGCAGGTGAGAAAGTCTAATAAACTTTTGAAATTAGGAAAGCAGAAAAGATGAAGTTTCTGAGGAAGCAAGGCAGAGGCAGTAGTTGTAAAGGGTCTGCAGAGACGTAGCTGAAGAAAGAGAGCAAGGGAATAGAATGAATACTGAGGAAAAAGGTAAGGAAGCCATTGCAGAAGGCACACAAAGGGCCAGTTTGTTGAGGAAGGAGCCCATCTACAGAATCCAGAAGGGGCACAGGGCTTGGAATCTCCAAGTAACACCAAAGACAGGAATAAGAAAAGGGGAGGATACTTGAAAGTCTGTATATGGAAAAGTCAACCTCTACCAACCTTTCTTATCCCATGAGGTGAATGTCAAGCATTCAAATGTCTACCTGTCAAGCAATAAAACAAATAAGAAAACAAACATTTGCAAAAACTATTGTTAATGGCTGAATTACGTCCCACCAACATTTATATGTTGAAATCTTAACTCCCAGTACTTCAGAATACGACTATATTTGGAAATAGGGCCTTTAAATAGGTAGTTAGAGTGATTAAGGGCCATAATCCAATATGACTGGCATCCTTATAGGAAGAGGAGATTAACACACACACACACACACACACACACACGAGAAAGACCATGTGAAGACACAGGGAGAAGACAGCCATCTGCAAACAAGGAGAAAAGCCTCAGAAAAAAAACAAACCCTGCTAACACCTTGATCTTAGACTTCTAATCTCCAGAGGTGTAAGAAAGTAATTTTTTGTTGTTGGTCAGTCAGGGGTACTTTGTTATAGCAACTTTAACAAATTAATACATATATTTTCTTTAACTGAAATTGAACAGACCCAGGGAAAATTTCTCTGTAATGTATCATTTATGGATATCCCCAAAGTAATGATTGTTTCACCATATAATCACTCGAGAAGTAAGGCTGCTTGGGAACAAGGTCCTTATCTTTCACAAAGAGTTTACAATCAGCTTTGTATTGGCCTAATTCTTAAATATGAGAGTGTAGTTACTCATATACACCTCAAGAGATTTAAATAAAGTGTCCAACAAAATGATAAATAAATTTTTTAAAGACTATGGATGAAATAGATAATTCAGGGAAAGAAAGCATAGAAACTTGCCAGTTAATAGTCTTAAAGAAATTTAAGAAAATATTACTCTATATAGCAAAACTAGAAGTTACGAAAAAAGAATGGAGAAAGAACACAAAGCCTGGAAATTGAATATATGGTTGTAAAATAAACTAATTGAAGAGCTGGAGGGTATTTAAGAGCAGTTTCAGAAAGTAGAACCCAAAATAAAGAGTCCTAAAAAGTGAGAAAATAATAAACATAAAAGGGGAACATCTTATAATAGAAGTCCCAGAAAGACAGAACAGAGAAAATAGAGAAAGTTAACATAGAAATAATGCAAAAGATTTTCCCACACTTGAAGCAGTGGTGGTTTTTATGGATTTGGGTATTTCTTTTACTGCACACATCTGTATCATTATTTTAAGAACCATATCACTCTATACTTTATCAAAAGATCTCTGTTTTATACGGTGAACTAAATGGAAAATCAAATCAATACATCTTAAGTTGGCAATGCATTTAAAAACTTCATGTTATAATAATAAGATTTAGCTGAAAGTTAAATTGCAATGTGCACACATATAGACCTAAAATCAAGTGCCCAGACATCAGCATGCACAAAGGCTCTGTGTGTTCTCATGATTTATATGTGATAAGATTTATCAATATAAATACAGTCTAAGAAAAGATACCTCAGGATTGGTCTGTGAATATGTCACTTTACCTAAGTTCATCTCACTTCAGTTTGTTCATGTGTCTCTGCTGGAAAAGGAAATTCAAATGGTGTTGTTATATTATGGAAATAATATAGACTGGTAGTCAAAAGAATTAGAATTAGCGCTGAATAGTTGAGTGACTTCAAGTAACCTCTCTAGTTCTCATTTAAACCACATGGACATCTTCAAGCCATTTCTAATGTGAACATTCAGTGATATGATGAGATCTAACTTTTAGAAGAATTGTGAGTTGGCGCTGCTCTGCACAGTTCTTGCCCCTCTGGGATCTAGGCCTTTTGTTCCTCATTCTCAGTCAAAGGCACTCTGTTGCTAACCAACTACCTACTCTAGGAAAATATTACGGCAAGGGTTCAACAGTGATGAGGGAGTTATACTAAAACATTTTTTATATGGCCCAATAGGATAAGCCCAAAACATGTTTCTTCTCTGGAAGTGCCTCCCAGGCCTCCCCAGCTAAACCTTTGGTTTTATCCATTTCCTAATTCTTCTTCTGTATCTGTTTACCTGAACTTGCCCTTTCAAATCTACTTCCACCTCCAGATTGACATCCAAGATATCTGCCAATAGAGACAGAGAAGGGTTCTTAAAGGAAAGTATGCAAAAAAGTTGAGATTATTTCCAACTTGGAAAAAGCCCACAAAAGCAAAAATGAAGGATCTGTACTCCCCCTACCAACATGAAACACAGCTTTCCTCTAAAAGCTCAACCATTTTCCATAATCACGATCTTCTATTAACAACTCACATTTTCCCCAGAAGACCCATTTTCCTCTCTGTTCTTTCACATCAAATGTACATTCCACAAAGCAGTTATCTATCTATGAGCTGACTTCTTTAGAAACTGCCAGAATTTCTCTTTCTACCTTCCTTCTGTTTCTAAGAGCAGTTGTGGATTGGTACAGACCCAAAGTAGGAGTTGAAATACACATGACATCATTTGTCATGTTAACTACAAAGGAAACAGCAGAGGTACCAGAAATGAAGAACAGGAAATTTCTGATAAACAGCTCTGATGGTTATCTACAAGCTGAATTGAATCACAGACACCAGGATTTGAAATTGCATTTTGAATTGCAGGATTAGAGGTAACTGCCTCCCACCTATATGATAATGTCAATTTAATTCAAAATTGGAGTGTGGTTTCATAGGCATTTCATTTTGCGGTAGTGCCAGAGAACGTTTATTTATTTCTCAGGCTCCCATGGAACACAATTGAGTTTGGAAAAAGAAATGATCACACACACACACACACACACACACACACACACACACACACACACACAGGTACCCTTAATATATTAGACACTATCATGGTTATTAATTGTATTTGGAAGTAAAATGAATGAAGTTACCTTTTACATGCTCAAGATTCAGCAATAATGAAAACATGCAACTCATTGATTCAGCCCTTTATCAAGCAGGTTAGCCTTTTCTCCAATATAGTACAGGAAATTAGAATGTATGCTTCTCCCTTGAGTTTGCACTGCATAGACTAAGTAAAGATAGTTAAATTCATGCACCTCTCACAGGTCCTTTCTTTCATTTGGGAGTAGAAAAGTCCACAATTATTTCATAATCTGAAAGGAGGGAAAGTGGAGGAACAGTGAGGTCCTGGAGAACTTAAAATCTTTGCTGTACCCCAGACTGACCCTGGTTTGTGCCCCTTCATCATGGGAGTAGCTCCTGTCATCATTTCAAAAAACGTCGGTCTTGCTTCTGCAGACTCATAATTCTATTCTCTGGTCTTGGGAGGAAAAAGCAGATGGAGGCTTAAAGGCTAAGTGTCCTTGCGCTCCTGTCTCTTTGTTCTTCCTTCTTATCCAGGGAAAAAGGTGACAGGACACTTCCTCTCTAGCAAAGGGATATTTTCAGATACTGAGGTGTTGCCCAAGATGACTGGTCAAAGAAGTTAGGAGGGAAGGAGAAGTGGAGGATCCATAGCCATCCCCTGTAACTGGTTGCTGCTTCCCCCACAGGCCTGTGCATTGATAGACCTCCCTTCCGTCACACCTCCCTTCCTCTCCTCTCCCAGTTGCTGTCTCTCTTCTTATGCTCAATTTGGCCCTTCAGAGTAAGAGGTCAGTATGTTTTCACACTTGGGAAATCTCATTCAAGAATTTTTGTCAATGGACAAGTCATAAGGAGCCATTCCATTTTGGGGCTGGTTGACGTCACCAAGGAGGCGATAAATATCTGTTGATATAATTGGATGTGAGATTCAGTGTTGAGATAGCAAAAATTCTGCCCCTGGTTCCCTGTCAGGGCCCTATGATTTATGCAGGAGCAGAGGCAGCACGCAATCGAGCTGTCAAGAGAGCGTCAGCTTATTAGGCAAATGCTGCGTGGTTTCTGAAGAGGGTCGACTCTATAAAACCCCACTGCAGTCTGTGGTGTGGAGAAACTCGGAGCTCAAGTCTGTTGAGAGATTGAAGGGAAAGAGAAGAAAGAAAAAGAGAGGAGAACAGAAGAGAAAACCCCTGAAAAAGCCTCGGAGACGTCCCGGGGGTGAGCAGCACCCGGCTCACCTGCAGAAGAGCCTCTGAAGGTAGGAGCGCCTGGCCCTGGACAGAGACGCTCCTCCACCTTCGCACTGCCGGAGCGGCCACCGCGCGCCGCGGAGCCGCTGCCGCTGCCGCTGCCCCAGTCCGCGTGTGTGTGTGTGCGCGCGTGTGTGTGTTTGTGTGTGCGTGTTTGTGTGTGCGTGTGTGTGTGTGTGCGCGCGCTGAGGATGGGCAAAAGCAAACTTAGACGGCTACTCGTCGTGACCCAAACCGCCAGTGCCTCGTCGCTGACTGCGTAGATCGCGCCCCCATCTCTCCCGACCCCAGAAAGAAGGACCCGGGGGCAGGGATAGATAAACAGGAGGAGGCAGCAGTTCTCAGTTTGGAGGAAAACACCGAAACATCCGGAAAGGGGTGGGGGCGGTGGTAGAGCGGCTGGGATCTGAAACCCGTAGATTAATTTGGGGGTGAGGATAGTTGGAAAGAGGATTCAGGGACCGTCCCTTTGGGGGTCTTGGAAGGAGAAGGGCCATTCCAGCCTGGCAGGGGGCTGGGCTTGGGCGCCAGGCCCCGCAGGCGTCCCTCTTCCTGCGCCCCCTCCTCCAGCTCCAGAAACCCTTGACCCGGGGCTTCAGCACCGCGGACAGCGCCCCCCAAGCCGCCGCCCCCCACCCCGCGCCCCAGCACCCAGAGCCGCGTCTACGGGCGTCCTGCGGGAAGCTTCCCTCTCAGTTGGGCTGAACTCTGACCAACTCTTTCTCTCTCTCTCTCTCTCCTCCTCCCACTCCGACCCTCTGCCCCCGTGCGTGCCGCGGCCAGCGCCCCGCCATGAGACTGCCGCTGCTCGCGCCCGCGGGCGTCCTGCTGCTGGCGCTCCTGCCCGGGCCGCCCTGCGGGGCGCTCCGCGGCCGGGGGCCTGTCCCGGGCGCGCGGCCGGCCCCCCAGCTGCCCCCGCCGCTGGGTCTCCTCCAGCCGCCGCTCCTGCTCCGCGTGGGCGAGGAATACTTCCTCCGCCTGGGCAGTCTCGGCAGGAGCCCCGCCGCACCGCTGCCGCCGGCCTCCGCGCCTCCCTCCCGCGGCGGCGGCGCCCGCGTTTCCCCGGACGAGGCGGCCGCCGACCTCCTCCGCGCGCTGCCGCAGCCGCCGTGGCCGCCCCGGCGCCGGCTCGACAGCCCCGCGGGTCCCGAGCGGCGCGGCGCCGAGAGCGACCCCGGCGGCCGCCAGGAGGCACCGGAGAGGGAGAAGAGATCCGAGGAAGCCCCCATCTCGCTGGATCTCACCTTCCACCTCCTCCGAGAAGTCTTGGAAATGGCCAGGGCCGAGCAGTTAGCGCAGCAAGCTCACAGCAACAGGAAACTGATGGAGATTATTGGGAAATGAAATGGGGCGTTTGGCCAAGAAGATTCTGCATCTAACAGAAAAATCACAAAATAAAATAAAATAATACAGTATTCTATACCGTAGCGTTGCTCTGATACCATGTGTTTATTTTTATATAGCTTTAAACATAGATGTACAGCAAGAGCGCCTATACTCCTTAATCAGCATGCACAAAGTGAATTCACGTGCAGTAACAGCAACAAAATGTTATTTGTATTGCCTACTTTTAGTTTCCATTTCCAGATATGTTTAGTGGTGTTTTAGAGTATAGACCCAGAAGGAAACCTTTTTTTTTTTTTTTTTTTTTGAAGCAGCAGCAGCAGACAGAAGTCACCAAATTGACTTTATTGTGGTCTGAGCCAAAGAGAATGTCCTCATCTTGGGTGGGTGAGACAAAATCTGTAAGCTCTTTGAATCAACGTTTCCTTGCAAATATTTCAGTAATAAAACATCTTTCCACTCCTCAGCCAATTTGATTGTGTAAGAGAATGTTCAATTTATATTTTTAATAAATGCTACAAAGGTAATCATGAGTTTATTTTTCCTCTTCAATGCTGGCAAGGGAAATACTCTCAGCTCCTGGCCTCCTCCAAGCTGACTTCAGCACACACACAAAAATAAAACTCTGCATTTTATTTTCTGCTACAAATACAAACGTATCTGTGGCTTACACAATTCTGCAATTATCTTGGGTTCATAACTCTGTACCTCAGATTACACCTCTGAGATGGAGTAATATAATTTAGGAAGTTTCTTCCAGCTGTAAGTCTTAGTAATTTTGTAAATGGAAGGTTGATTCATAATGGAAATAATTTAACCTTGATTAACTATAAGATGTAAAATAATTGAGGAAGGCTGGGGAAGGAGAGAAGGAAAAGAGAAGAGTTGAGGGAGGGCATTCCTCCAAACTATAGGGCCAAAATGCTGTTTTTTTTTTTTCTATGAGAAAGGCTCATATATTTCCAAGCTATTACTTTGCTACCATCAAATATTTTTTTCTAAGCTATTTTCCAATGCCTATTTCTAATAGGAGGAACGTGATAGTCTCTCCACTTAAAACAAATTTAGTTGCTATAAATGGCTCTTAGGAAAAAAATTTGTAAGAAATATTTTAACTTTTAACAACTTCCCAAATTATGTCTGTCAACTCTAATCACTTTAAATTTTAGAAATATAAACTATCTCTATTTACTTCCAAAATCAAACAGTACATCTAATTAAGTTTTACAATGCATTCACCCTTGGTAGTTTAGTCATAACTTAAAAAATTAAATTGACTGTTTACTGCTTCAAAATTAATTTCGATATATGAAGATGCTTCATCCTTTGGGACCCTTTAAATATCCTTGACTAATGTATTAATCAGATGATATAAAACACTGAATAGATAATTATAAGACTAAGTTGTTAAAAACAGCATTTATTTAAGATTTTATACAGAATAAAGTTTATGTTCTAAAGGAGGCATTGTGGTGGGACAATTAAAGTGTGATTTAAATATATATATATATATATACACACACATAAAGTTTATCATGTGTATGTATATTTAAGTATATGCAGTTCTACAGTTCAGCAGATTGGTGCCTCAATGGATACATGAGAAAATAAACAGTTACTATTGAAAAGTCCTTTTCAATTAAAGTACTAGATATCTATATATTAAAACTAAGATTAGAAAAATGTCACAAGAAATGTCCTAGACCTTCAGCCTCTGGACTATGAAAGTGTCATCAGAGTTAAAGAACATTTCTAAATATACATCCAGTGACATATATATTATGAAAAAGAGGAACCCTTTATGAAACATTTCATACCTTTGGTCAATGATTTACCTTTTGTTCATATATTGATAAATCAGTCATTTCTGAATTAACACTGAATTTCACTGACCATCTGCATTGTTAAAAAGGAAATAATAAAAGCTACTATGATATAATAACATTTTTTTCAACACTTGCCACTTGTTGCTGATGCACACACACACATACCACACCTATACATCCATCATAAAGCTTTCCACGCAAGAAGAGATTTGCATAACATCAAGTTTCTTTCTTCCAATGCTTTTTGCAACTATTTTTTCAAAATATTGTTTTCCCTTAATGTATCAAATAAGTCATTTGAAATTAAAGGTTTTTTTTTTTTTTACAGAAATCCTGTCCAGAGGTCCCTTTAATCATCTGCATAATATTAATTTCATCTAGGTTTCCTGCTGCCTGTGTATATCTTGGCCAGGCAGACAGAGAGGCAGCAGTTGGAATGAACATCATTCTTTCAGGGAGTTCAACCAGGAAAAGGAGAAGATGTGGCGAGCTGGCTCAGAATCAGCTCCATTCCCACTCCCTGAAGCTGCAGCCTGTCCCTGGAGGAGAGGGTCCTCAAATCCAATCTGCAACAGAGAAAATCTGAATCAGAAGAAGAGGCTAGTCATTTTTGGGTTTGTCTACTCACTTTTCTACTGAGGAGACAGGATCATCATCATAATAATTACATAGAACATAATTATTGTTAGGGATGAGAAGCAAGCTTGTTATCTTGGCCATGGTCAAGAGCCATGAAAGTAATTCACACTCATGATCCAAAAAGGGGCAATAGTAATGCATGCAGCAGAGGAAAGTTCTTGGGAAACAGTCAGGCTATCTACCTTTTTGTTTCTAAGTCCACTAGTACATTATTTACTTAGATGCAAGTTGCATTGAAACTAATAGGAATTTGGATTTAGAAAAGTCTGCAAAATAAATAAAATCCTATTTTAAATGACATTACTACATCACATGACGTTATGGGACATAATCTCTTCACTGCTAAAGTAAAAATTACTACTATTTAGGATGTAAATATATACATATAGTATAATTTTTGCAAACATGCAGCCTTAGTTATTACCAAATCATGAGGCCATAAAATCTAATAACATCAATATTTATAAAGCAATATCTATCTTTTATATACATATCTATAGATACCTAACAGATACAAGTTGTAATTTTGAAGTAATTGATCAGTCTAATCTCATAAGTCAAATTTATTTATGTTGTTTGAGTTTTAAAAATGGTAACTTGATGGAATGAAGGACAATCATAAAGTCTTGTTGAAATGCAACTTGATATATAAACTCAAACTTCTTACATTAAAAGGTACTATGACAAACATAGGTCTTCCTAGGGGAACTACCAAAGACAGAATAACATGTTCTGATGACTTCACTGGTAAAATTATCCCACCAGATTAGAACGCCACTGATTTCAAAGCAATGAGGTAGGCACATGCATTCAACTCAGAAGCCCCAGGTGATTTATGATGCTGCTATATGAATGGAAACACTTGGCACAGGTAAAGCAGAACTTTGATAAGTATATAGTTTTGTTGCTACTCGAAATACTTGATGTGAAAAATGAATGCCTGTCCTTTACTTTACCAAACTTGATCCTAAATATATATTTTGGGTGAGTGTTTCAAGTTCAGTAAAATCATCCCAAATCCTTATGGCTTTGAGATATCCCTCCCACAGCCATGTTGCTCTCTAAAAGAAAGACGGACTGTGAAATCATATTCATCATGGTAGAATAAAACTGAAGCATGTTGTTTTCTATGAAGGAAATAGTTGAGACATCAGGTGCAATTGGGCTTTTATAAAAAGGCTGCTATTAGATTCTGTTGGTAATGGGTTAACTACCTCAATGTTCTTGAAGTTGAGGTGGAATAAACATCATTTTTAAAAAAATTTTTACAAGTGTTTATTTGAGCCAAACTGACAACATTGCCAGGAAGCAAGATCTCAAATGCTCAATAAACATCATGTTGACAGAATTCTGTGCCTATTTACGCACATTAAATTGTTCTCTTCCTCACAATAGTCACTTTGCTCTCACAAATCATTAAAAAAAATACCTCAAGTAATCTAGGCATATCATTGATGTGTAAAAGACTTTTTTCTAACCATACTATATGAGTGAACAGTGAATCTGCCTAGATGAACAGACCATGAGGGTCCATTTTGTAGCCTTTTTTCCTTGAAGGCAGTTTGTAATCTTGAAGAAACTATGTGACTACTGTTCTAAAATATCTGAAGAGTGAAACCAGTTGGGTAAGGTATTATCTGCAGAGAGAGAAAGTCTTTGTGAAACTGCTGGTTGCTAACAAACCATTTGGGACTGCTTTTGGAATTTCTATGTATTTTTGTGCTTTTCTGTATTTGAGGTAAAAATCTATCTTTTATTTAAAATGTTTTAGCTGTTAATACTCTACAGCCTTCAAAACTTGGTATTAAACAGTTAGGGTTTGCTGCTTTCATACCCTCATGTTCTCAATCAGTTATTAGATTTTCATTCAAACAATATGGACATTATCTTTCAGAGAAAAGGCAGTGTCAGAGAGGGGCCAAGAGCAGAAGTTATCCTGAGTATCTCTAGGTGATTACACTGTCTCCTTGCTCTTGTTTACGTAAATGTGTACCAACCATCTCAGCAAGGAAATTTTATGCAGAATCTTACCCTGGTTCTGAATCTCAGATCAACTGCTTAGCTATATGACTCAGATAAGTCACTGTACCTCTCAGAGCCTTCGTTTTCTCTTTTGTAGAATAGTGATAAGATCCTATCTCACAAAATTGAAGTGAGGACTGAATAAATAAAATAATACACCTAAACCACTTAGGACATGCCTCACTTATATAAATTGTTTTATAAATGTTCATTCATTTCTGTCTCCTTCCCTCCCTTCCTCCCTTTCCCACTTCCTTCCTTCATTTTTACATTAATGAAGAGGCTCCTCTGCCATGTAGAATGACCTGGGGACTGTTTATGAGGAACTATATACAATAGCAATGACCCCTCAGTAATGAAAGACAATTATACTTGCAATGCTCACCTTTCCAGAATTAAATATCATTCATTAGATTTAGTTCATTTGTCATGTTGTAATCACAGTTATCCATGACCCTGTCTACTGTGTCTTCAAGTGGTTCAACTTTATATATGGCTCTCTCATAAAGGAACAATGAGTTAAAGATTTAGAAACCTCCTTTTTATAAATACAGCCCATTGAATTATAAGCAGACATTTTTCCTATAGCCTTCCCTAAAAGGGATTGTATATATGTAGTCATTTAAATAGTTTTTCAAATGCTGGCTTTCTTCCTTCACAGAAAGTGCTATTTTGAGAGAGTAATGATGTCTCATGAAGCTGAACAAAGGACAGAGATTGGTAAACACTAATCTCCTCTACCTGCTTTTGAGCTTGTCCTGCATTCCATTTTAGTTCAAGGTGTATGAAAAAGGTTAAGAAAGGATTATTAGTCCCATCTCATTTCTAAATTTTACACATTTTCTTTAGGTGACAAACTAAATGAACAAACTTAGAACCATCACTTAGCACTGTGCTCTATCACCATGGGGCTTCAGATAACGTGAGAAATATGAGTTTTAGTCATAAATAAAACCAGAAAATGGAACAGGGAGGTAGCATGTTCCCTCTTTCTCAATTGTGAGACCCAAATTACTCAAGATCCACAAAAGACCAGCAGAAGGGAGTGATATATCTTTGCTTAGAGAAAAGACTGTTTTTCTTGGATGAACTTGACCAGGAATTCGGGTATTCATGAACCAGACTCACCAGAAACACAAAATCTTTTCTTTTAATTTCTTTCTTGTTATTAGCAAATATCCTTTGAGAGGAAAAAATTTATGTCAGATTTTGGCACTAGAGTATCATTTCACTGCACAGAAGAACAGGGTGATAAGAGATGCTTCCACCCAGGGCTGTGTGACATGCAAACATCACCTGGACAAGTTATGTCACCTAGAGCTACTTCTTGTTAATGGGGATTAAGGAGCATATATTCTACCAGAGACTTGTGGACATGTTAGCCACTATGCTGAAGAAGGATGTTAGGGCAATGAGCCATTGAAGAGGATGTTAGGGCAATGAGCGAATTTGTGTTCAGGCCCTCACACTTGGGTCTCCATCCCTCTCGGGTGCTGTGAACACCAGTCACAGATTCAACCTGACAGCAGGATTTGGTTAGCAATGCATATTAAATGCCAACTTTCCTAGGCCAATTCAAAAGAACTCTATAATAAAATCCATTTGCTTTAAAGGAATGTGGATAGGAGGGGTAAGGCTAAGCTTGAAGCTGCTGAATGGGCAACCACTGTGTGTCCACCCTGCACCTGTTAGGCTGGGTCAAAGAATCAAAGCCAGATGCTGGAAACAGGTGTGAGTAGGAATGCCGAGGTCATGTTCAGAATGTTTATTCAGGAAGACTAAACCCAAGTATTGGCCTGCTCCCCTACTAGCATTCCTGAACCTTAGGTCCTTGGATAGCTTAAGCATTATGGATTCCAGATTGGGAAAGAGAGTACAGCCAAGAGCCTGGGCCAGTCATCATGCTTGGGAAGTAACTGAGGCAGTCCTGTGACTCACAGCCAAGGGCCTAAGCCCTGAGAACTCAGACAGGTCTGCTATTGTGGGCATTAATTGCACAGAAAGGCAGACATTTTACATGGTGGTAGAGCAGCCAAGATGTGAGGAATGAGGCATGGAGCTGTGAACCTGTAGCACCCTCTCCATGAATGCTAGAGAAAATAGGAAGAAAATAGGATTCTCTTCCCCACCCTCACCTCCCCCCACTCCCCTAAGAGCTCTGGCAGGAAAACTCTCACTGAAAAGCATTTCTTTCCTTGGGAGGATTATTTATAGCTGTATACACAGAGTGCTGGAGGGATAGGTGAAGGGAGTGGGTTTGGGGGCTTTGTTATTAGGTGCTTCCTATTTGCTAAGGGAAGATCAGAAACAAGAGCAATATCCTCAGCTCTATGAAACAAGAAGAAATTAAACTCACTCACTTTTTCTTAACGCAGAGGAAGATGTATGGTGTAGTCTGTTTGGCTTGTTTCAGACAGGTGTCTAGGAAGTGATGGGATCAGGTGCAGAGCAGGAAGGAGAAGCTAAAATACTGATATCAGAGTCTGGCAAAAACTTAGAGCCAGCTGTCTTCTCAGATATGGACCTGACAACTGTGTGTCTAGTATAGATTGTGTGTGTGTGTGTGTGTGTGTGTGTGTGTGTGTAATCCTTTCTGAAAGGAGTACTTAATTACAAAGAACTGCTCATTAGATCATTAATTCCTCATAGATAAAGGCCTCTTTGCTTTGTGTTAGGCAAACAGGCCAAACAGGTTCTCAAGGGCCCTGGGAGGTGGATAACATTTGTATGCCCAATTTACGAATGAGAAAACTCAGACTCAGAAAGGCCGAAGAACTTGCTCAAAGTAACTCTGGATAAAATGCCAAGAATCGTTGATAGTGACCACAAACCCTAAGAGAAAAGGGGCAGCTAGTGTTGTTGAGCATATGAGACTCTGGGGACAGGGGAGCTCCACCCCGTAGAAGTCAGATAGAGAAGCAAGTTAGTCAATAGCATGGGGGCGCAACTATAGGATAGGAATGCTCTCTCATTTACAGTGTACAACCACATCCCTGCAAGCAGCGGAGGTGGAGAAATGACCTCCCTGCCTGTGAGGCTATGCTAGTGCGTCATGAGTGATCCTTGGGAACCTTTGGTCACACTCCTTTTGCTTCAGTCACATCAGCCTAGGTCAAGTGGGGATGCACTCATTTTTCCTGGATGTGGGCTTGACCTCCACTATACTGCATGCACATACTCCATGGGGAGGACAAAGCATCACTGGGCATCAAGCTCCTCACTGCTCTGTGATATCGAGCAAGTCACTCAACCTCTATGATCCCCCACCATAAAACGGAGAAGTTTAACAAATCCTCCTGGACCAGGTTATTGGGAGGTTTAAATGACAGTACCTCTGTGAAAGACTTTGTAAATGATAAAGCAATGACCACACATTAGTTAGAGCCATTGCTTTGCTTTGTAGGCTGTAGTGGGGAAAAGGTATTTTATGGAAATCACTGAGCTACTTAAATAAAGACAGAAAAAATCCACAGGATGTACAATTCTGGCAAAGGTCTTAGGTTAAATTAGAATAGTAAACAAGGAAGTAAAATAGTAAATCAGGAAGTAAAATTCAACTAGCTATGTCAACAACTTCCCCAGAGGGCTCTCCCCAGTGACTGCGTTACTCTTTTCATGGAATTGTAGAGCTGTAGGCACCGGTTGCCAGGGGAAATGAATTCATTACACTGCTCAGACACAATTTACATTGTATTTCCCTGTAAAATGGATATATCCATTTTAGCTTCCTATTAAAGTGACATTTACAGAGGATGCTATTTGATCTTGAGAAATATAGTCTATGGCTTTAGTATAGATTTTTTTTGCCCTTCTAGAAAAGCTTCCAAATTGAGTTATTAGGATGTCGACTTCTCAGCAAGAAAAATAACAATAACAACAAACAAAAACAAAAACAAAACCCCCCAAAAACATAAAAAGAAAACTGCAGTTGTAGGATGCAAATGAAAAAGCATTAGTAATGTGAATGTAATGGCCTCATTAAAACTTGTTTAAGAAAAACCTTACTCTCTTCTATATTTTTTCCTATATAAAAATGCTTGCATTTCATTATTAATAAAGTTGTTATAATTTCCAGGATTATTAAGTCCTGGACAGTGCTATGCCGTAAATGCAGGCTAGTCCCGACCATTGATCAGTTTTCTCTCTATCTGACCAAGCTGAAATTCTAGCACAGTCAGGGCACCTGGCATATCAGTAATTTGTAAGCTTGAATCTCCTAATTTGTAGAAGACAGCAATTGCTCTCAGTAGGGATTTCTATTTGAAAATAATTTGACACCCTTATTCCCTCAATTAAATTTAGAGAACACGGTTAAATTTTCATTCATTTTCGTTTGTTTTGGAAAATTAAATAGATCATTTCAAAGAACACAGGACCTACAGTCACACTCATGGGAAATTATATTCTTGGTCTCCTGCTGTATTTTTAAAAATGTTCTATAGTACCTTGAGAAATTCATCTTGCTCAGAAAAGCTTTCCAACCATCTAGTCTCAGGCATCTCTCACCTCAGTCTCCGGT
Organism: Cynopterus sphinx; assembly: GCA_030015415.1. NCBI lineage: Eukaryota > Metazoa > Chordata > Mammalia > Chiroptera > Pteropodidae > Cynopterus > Cynopterus sphinx. The sequence continues at coordinate 45,020,656 of CM057389.1, read as the reverse complement.
GGCATCTGGAGTTGATATTGACCCTTGAAATCAGAGTGAATGATTTGGTCTCAAAGGTTATTTGCATGAAAATGATTTTATGTTTTTGCGTGTGTGACACCTTATGGAGACCTAGGACTGCTTCTCAAGGCTGCTTCTCCTTGGAACTTTGGCCTATTGTTCATCCCAGTTTAGGAAAATATGAATATTTGCAAGGGGATCAAATCTTGGGATGACGGGAAATTTGGTAAGATCTCAGGTCTAGGGACATATGTATTAAGTTTCTGAGAGCCTAAAAAATAAACACTGGGCTTCAAGAAAAGAATCTTTGCTAGCTCTCCACTTGTCTTTTTATCTTAAACCATAGGTCTTTCTCTCTTTCCTCTCTTTTCCTCCCTTCTCCTCTCTTCTTCTCTCTCTCCCTCTTTCTCTCCTTCCTTCCTTCTTTCCTTCCTTACTTGAATTTTTTTTCCTCAGGAATTAATTTTATAAACTCAGAAGGCAACATTCACAGAGCCTGGGTTGGAGATTAAGATGGTCATGTTCTAGTTTTCCTTGGTGACATTTTCCACACTGGCTTTGACCTCCACACATCCTTCTATTTGAGAATGAAGAGCTCCCACGTGTGGGTGACCCACATTGTTCCTCAGGTTCTGTCTTTCAGCTCCTAATATGCTAGATAGGGAGAACCTGGGAGGGAAAACCTACACCTTCTTGGGATGGATGCCTTGGACCTTCTCCACCAAGAGGATAAGACCAGTGCTGGAAGTCCCTGTTCCATGATAGGGTGACTTCTGCTGTTCTATGGAAACTGGTTTAGACAGGACAAGGCATAAGTGTGAACTAGGGCATAGGTGTGTCATGAAAGTGCACAGAGGTATTAGCTCATAAGCAATTTACATCAGCCTAAAAATAGGGCCCCATGGACCAGTGACAACCAATCATCTGATTATAAATTTCAGCCTCGTCACTTAAAAGCATCAGGCAACTCAGCCATCCTGGCCCTTGCTATATTTGGTCTTGTGCATGACTGTGGGAGGAAGGGAAGACAGATTTGTTGGATTTAAGCCATGAGGCTTTCCCTATGGCTGGCCATTTGGAATGCCTTAAGGACTGTCAGCACCTTCCTCCTCTAACTTCCTTCCCATCTGCTACCTATCTTTTCTAAGCTACCTTTAAAGGCAGTATATGTGAATGAGGACCCTCTTTTATGTCCATTCAGGCAGGCAGGCACAAAAAAGGAAAAGTAGAAAATAAGTTATCTTTTTTTAACCCTTATCTTGGGGTAGATTCTTCAAGAACTATAATAATGCTAAATGTGAATGCACCTATCAGAATTTCAAAATTCATGAGGCAAAACTGATAGAACTCCAAGAAAAATAGACAAATCCACAATTATAGTCAGATATCTCAAAATTCTTCTCTCAGCAATTGAAAAAACAAGTAAACTGAAAATCAGTAATGATATAGTACACTCAAACAGCATTATAAATTAATTGACCTAATTGACATTTGTAAAACACTCCACCCAACCACAGTAGAAAATACAATGTTTTTAATTGCAGGTGGAACATTCACCAAGTTAGATTATATTTTAGGCCATAAGCAAATCTTAATAAATTTTAAAGGACTGGAATCATATAAAGATTAGTCTCTTTCTATAACAGAATCAAACAGGGGTCTAGAAAATCTCCCAATATCTAGAAATTAAACACCTCTCACCTAAATAACCAGTGGGTCAAAGAAGAAACTACAAAATAAGTTAAAAAATTTTTTTGAATTAAGTGAAAATGAAAATACAACATATCAAATCTTGTGGGATGTAGCTAAACAGTGATTAGAAGAAAATTTATAGCATTAAATGCTATTATTAGAAAAGAAGAAAGATTTCAAATCAATAATGCAGGCTTTAGCTCTTAGAAAACTAGGGGGAAAAAAAGAGAAAATGAAACCCAAGGATGAAAATAATAAAGAGTAAAAATGAATGAAATAGAAAATAGACAAAAAAAAAAAATAGAGAAAACTAATAAAGTCAAAACCAGTAAAGTGGAGGACTTTCATTGTTCTGGAGACTTCTATGAAGCTATAAGAATCAAGACAGTGTGCTATTGGTAGAGGGACAAATATACAGATCAATGGTACAAAATAGAGGGTCCAGAAGTAGACCCACACATATATGGCCAGTTGAATTTCCACAAAGTCATCAAGTTAGTTCACTGAGGGAAATGTTAGCCTTTTAAATAAATAGTGCTGGAACAAATGTCTATAGGAAACCAAACAAACTAAAACCCAAACCTTTATTTTTATCTCACATATACAAAAATTAACTTAAAATGATCTTAGGTCTGTCTAATTTAAGAGATAAAGCCACAAAAATTCTAAAGGAAAACTAGGAGAAAATCTTTGTGATTTTGAGTTAAGTGAAGATTTCTTAAATAGGACACACAAAAAAACACAAATCAAAAAGAAAAAAATGACAAATTGGACTTCATTAAAACAAAAATGTTTGCTATTTAAAATACTGTTAAGAAAATGAAAAGACAAACCACAGATTGGGAGAAAATATTTGCAAAACATGTCTAGTAAAGAAATTTTATCCAAAATATATAAAGAACTTTTACAACTTCCTAAGAAGATAAACAACTTAATAAAAATATAGGAATGGATATTTCATCAAAGTAAATATAAAAATGACTAAGGAGCACATGAAAAGATAGTAAACATCATTAGTCATCTGGAAAATACAAATCAAAACTACAAGAAGACACCATACACATCCATTGGAATGGCAAGTATGTGGAAGTCTCACTCAATACCAAGTTCTGGCCATGATATGAAGTATTTAGAATTCTCTTACATTGCTGGTGGAGACACAAAATTAAACAGCCACTATGGAAAAGTTTAACAGTTTCTTACAAAATTAATCATGAACTTACTATTAAATTCAGCAATTCCACTCCTAGGTATTTACTCAAGAGAATTAAAAACGTACATTCACACAAAGACCTACATGTGAATGTTCATAGAAGCTTTATTTATAGCAGCCAGAACTGCTAACAGTAAGACCATCCATTAAGTGATGAATAGACATATTGTGGTATACTCATACAATGGAATACTACTCAGGAATAAAAGGAAATCAGAGCTACCAATACATTCAACAAAATGGATGAATCTTAAAAGCAATATGCTAGGTGAAAGAAACCAGTTACAAAAGTCTATAGAATGCATTTTGTCATATGCACTTGCTTCTAGAACTGGTAAAATGATAATGACAAGCGAAGCATCAGCTGGGATACAGGGAGGAGATTAATTGCAAAGACACATAAGGGAACTTTTTGGAGTAACAGAAATATTCTACATATTGTGGTAGTGGCTATACAATGCTACATATTTATAAAAAGTTACTGAACTGTGTGTACACTTACAGGTACATTTAAAAAATCACATATCTTTCATCTCTTCATTCTCCTAATGAATGTCCTTTCTCCTAATTTCTAATATTCTGTGACTGCCTCAAATGTGTACTTTCTGTCTTTGCTCTTCTGGACAATGAGCTCTATGAGTACTTTTAGGTGGACTTCAGAGTTGAGTTATCATGGGTTTGATGGAGTTTACTGGCACCTAAATGGGTAATAACAGCTGTGAAAATATTCAGTTAAATGGGTACCTAGGAAGAGATTTGTAAAGCAGTTTGAGAAATGGGGATTTATGTACAAGCTTTGAGGCAAGAAATATATTTTAAGAAATGCTATGGGCTGAGAATCTTTTGTTCTTATTGTTACAGAATGATATATGCCAGTCCTAAATCCATAACCCTTCCAATGAAAACATCCTGAAATAATCGATCAAATCCTTAATACTAGATTCTTCACTCTCTAATGTTGTGGAAATAGATGAATCTTTTTGTTGAGTAGTTGCTTCATTTTCCTAGTGAGAAAATAGGCTCAAAGAAGTTAAATGTCCAGAGTCAGGTGCAAAAGCAACAGAACTGGAACCTAAGTCCTTTCTCCTAATTTCATTGATCTTTTCAGTGCACCAAGCCTTAGCAGAATTTCTGCCAAACTTGTTTGTCTATTTTCATACTTTAAGAAAGAAATGTGTAAAGTAGATATTCTATTCTTAAATCAACAAATAGCTATGATATGGTAAAGCTTTTAGGGTCTTGTACAACTAGAACTTCATGCTCTGGTGAAACAGGAGAGCTGTGGTTTTTTGTAGAGGCAAACCCCGCAAATTTTATTGTCTAAGTCTACATCTCCAAAGCAATGCAATTTTCTCTCTGTGGAGTGTGTGGGGGGGCAGGGCAGGGGTGACAGGGGGGTCGTCTGACCTTAAGGCAGCTGCCATAGTCCAGCTCAAGTATCAGCCAGAGCAGCTGCCAACTTAATCCACCAAATAGGGAGACATTGCTCTAGAAACCCCTGTTCCCTAAACAGCTCACATTAAATGGTTTGGACAAATTCTTCCACCCAAGGCCACTAAACCTCACTGGGAAGGGAGAAAGAGGGACAGTGAAGGGCTTTCATTACTGTTCTCACTTCTGAAAACATCTACTTGCCACTCATATTCCAAATATGAAACCCAGCTGTCCATGGGCCTGGGGATGGGGTGGAGGCAGTCCCCACGTGAACACTTAGGTGTGATTCGGTTGTAAGTAGTACAGAAAGAGGAAAGGCACTGGGTGGAAGCAGACTGGACTGGGAAATGGCCACAGTGAAGCATCCCCAGGAGATGAGTCTAGTGGAGACTGCTTTCCAAGGCCTCTGTCTCACAGAGGCCTTCTCCCCACCTTTTGATTGCCATGCCTTCTGAGGTTGACTAGGACAAGGTATAATTTTTTCAAAAACTTTAAAAATTAACACATGACATGGATCCATTGTCATTTCCAACAAACTCTCTGCATTGACTGAGCATACAGGGGCATGCCCTCTGAAGGTGAAAACATAAGAGGGCAATTTTATAGCTAAAGACCAGTCGTGTATAGAGGCTTTGCACAGTGTGGCCTATGACCTCTTTCATGAGGTTTTCTTGGAGGAATGGGATGTGATCAGGTTCCAAGTGCATCCTGTCGAAGGACAAATGGGAACCAGGGCCTTCTGTGAGATCCAAATTTAATTTGGGGCTGAATTCAAACTTTGTTGAATTTTTTTTTCTTCAAGAATGAGGGTGGGGAAAATAACAACACTCCCCTGAGTGCCTGTCCACTACAGGTGGAGACAGTTGATGTCTGGACTTTGCCATCACTAGCTTCTGACACATAATCTGCCTGAGTGATTAGGTGAAGAGAGAAGGTACGTGATAGAGATTGCATGGCATCAGAAACCACAGGCAGCAAAAGCAAGGGCAGGTTTAGCTGTGTGAATGGCTGTGGGGGGAGCACCTGGAAACAGAATGTTGGCCTCGAAAAGTTTGCATTACCACTGATGGGGGTGGGAGTGAGTTTATGGATGAGCAAGTGAGCCTGAGAGGTTTCTGAGTTTTTAAGGCAACATCATTCTCTGGCATGAGGCTATACAGTAAAGACAGGTCACACCGCCAGTAAATGAGGGAGAACTTTTGTATGACATCCTAAATGTCCAGGGAAAGACTAATGATGGAGTGTGAAATTCCAACAAGCTACCCTTGTATTGGACAAGTATTTCGTGACTTCTGAGGGAGGTGGTGAAGGCAAAATTAGGCCTGCAAAAAATTCAGAGGCCAGGAATCTGATACTCTGTTTCAGTCTTTATCTATCTGCCCGTTTCCCCACTCACGGATCCAAGGTTGGTGCTCCATCCTAATCAGGTTTCCTTCTCTATGTGAAGGAAACCTTTCTCAAACACCAAGAACTACATAAGCAAGGTTCTTTGCAATACTGAATGTCAGTTCACCCTACCCCAGCCTGTCCCCACCTGCCTCATCCCCATTTCACCAGACAGGCATGTAAATGTCAGCATACATGGCATGGGCTCAGTGGATAGCAGACAAGAAGCATGACTCTCCCCCTGCAGCCTCAGAGAAATATTACAAGGATACATGGCAACAAAGTCCAAAACCTGAATTCTCAGAATGTAAGCTGAACTCTTCAGACAATTATTCAGATCCACAATTAGGATGTTCCCAGACAGCATGGAGTTTTCTCTCTCTGTTTGCCCTCTGAGTCCATGGCCAATGCTTCCTCCCACTGCTCTTCAACATAAATAATGCCAGGAGGAGGAGTTATCTACCTGAGCAGATTATGAGGACACTCAGAACATTCTAGGGGCACAGGTTTCTGGCTGACTAGACACTGGGGGCAGGGCCCATTTACACACAGTTACAGACGTGACAGGGACCTATTAAGATCCCATTGCCTTTGCTGAGCAGACAGTTAATGAGGCAAAAAGGAACTCCATGATGGGAATTTCCAGAACTTCCCTGGGTTGTCAATGAGTCAGAAATAGCTGAGGCCTTTCAGCACCAGGCACCCTAAATTGCTTCTGAGCTATAGGCACAGGGAGCTGGGGTTCAGGTCCAGCAAAGTAACTTACTAAAAGTGCATGGGGTTTGAATCTTTAGCTATTATTAAACTGATAATGTTCAAAAGCTGTTAAAGGAGTAAGATGTCAGGCCCTAAACAAACCTCATAACTAATCAAGTAAAAGCTTGACTATGAGAAAGGCAGTATCTCAAAAATAACATGCCATTTGTTGGGTTTGTGACTTTTCTCTGGTTCTAATTCTTTATGGCTGGTAAACAAACATTGATCTCTGGCTCTTTATTCATTCGAATCTCACCTGGCTGCAATCCCCCTGAAGTTGCTATGCAGGGCACCTTTTTCTCAGGGCCCTCCTCTCCCAGGAAAGACACTATAGATAGAGTCTTAGGGTTCAAAGAGAACTGAGAAGTTACCTGGTCTACCTGCCCACCAGTACAAGAATTGACTCTGTATCCCCAATGGGAGTCATTTAGCCACCTCCCATGCCCCTCTGGTGTAAGCAGATGAAAAGCTACTACATAATCTGTACAAACTCTACACATGCCTGAAAGAGTCCTTTGCTGCTCCTCCTTCTATTTAAGAGTAGTGAATTCTCACAGCATTTCGGACGCCTTTTGAAACTGGCCTCTCCTGATGGCCATTCTGGAGGGTCCACGCTAATGGATTACTGAATAATTGCCCACTGAGTCACTGTTCTGAGTCAGGGTCCCCTCCATGCAAGATTAGGTAATGGAGGGGAGGGTGCCTTGAGGTGATTGCATTAGGGAAGCTTGAGGCCACAGTCTTGTCTAGGGACTCGGTTCTTTTAAGGTGGCTGAGTCTCAAGACTGGGGAGACATTCATCTCTGGGCCTACAGAAGAGGAGCATGATGAAAGAAACTACATGAGATGTTAGTCAAGGGAAAAGAAAATGTTTCCTACCCAGCAAAGTAAAAATCAAGCTCTGAATCTGATTCCAGATGTAGTGAAGTATAAGAAAAGCCAAAAGTACTAGGCAGATTGCTAACTCCTGTGAGAAAACAAGAAAAAAGCTTCACTGACATTATCATAAATAATTTTTCCAACATCATTTAGATGGACTTTTCATTTTGATTCAGAGCTGTATTTCATCCTCCTCATAGGGTATTACATTATTCTTTTCAGAAAACAACTCCTCCTCACTTGACTTCCTCTAAAAATGTCAGCATTTTCCTAAATTTCTAGAAGTAATTTAAGTCTACTCTATTTTTTAACCTAAAATCCACTTCAAAAGATTTCCTCAAACCAAACATTTATTTCTGTCATTTTAATCTGTAAAAATAAATGTATGTCACAAAAGCATATTACCTTTAGTTTTCCAAAAATCATTTCCTTTTATTACCTCATGAAATTGAGGTTCACTTGAGTAGACACAATCAAGATAATAAGTATTTTTCTGATTTTTGGAAAAAAAGTTTGTTGTTCATAATCACCTGATGACCCAGGAGCATGGAACTAGAGAGTATTTCTTTGACAGCCCCTTGTCTGGGCAACGCTCAAACCCACACGTTGTTTAAGAATGTTCACAGGTATGGAGCAACCATGAACATTCTTCTTCATGAAGAAATTGTAGAAGATTTCTTCTATGGAATCTTTGAGCCATGCAAACATCTAACCCTGTGTTAGGAAGAAGACATGGACTTCAAACTTTCATTATAAAAAGAAAAGAAAAAAAAAGGAAGTATCCTTTTCAAAAAAAAAAATATATATATATATGTATGATGGAGGAAAACCTGAGCTTTTCTGCTCCCAGGAGCACATGCTTAAAAAGCGCTGGTTTAATCAAGCCAAGACTCTCTTCGTCTAGCTATAGCCGGCACACTTCCAGAATCCAAAGATCACAGGTTACTTTCCAGAGCAGACTTAAAATTCAGTTCAAACGTGCTCCTTGGGGGTTGCTGGGAACCACACAAAAGCAGGAGATTAGTGTTTGAAGCCCAAGGAGGACACAGAAAAGGCTGAGCAATGGCAAGTGGCCTTGTAAAGGGGAACAGGGACACCAGCCAGTCACTTTAGACAAAGCAATTTTCAACTGCATGCCTAAGGGCCAGGCTCTCTAGAAGCCCCTACCCTGGGAAGCCAGGTGTGAGGTCACCACTCATGGGCAGAGTGAAGTCAAATTGTTTTTTCTTTTTGTTTCATATAAGGCTTTAAAAACGAGTCGACACAAAGCTTAAACAACTAGTCAGCATTGGTGCTGAGTTGTTCCTGTGTTTTTTCCCAAGGCCACGGTTTCTCTCTGCCCCTTCCTTCTTGCTGTGATTCTAGCAGGACCCCGGGCAGCACAGGGAAGCATTGGGACACAAGAGCATCAACACTAACCTGAGAAGTAGCTGCAGGTGAACTAGTTTCCTTACCACTCACTGCTGCCCTCTCACTGGCTGCGGCTTCTGCCACTTCTGCCACTTCTGCCACTTCTGCCTTCTGCACATTCGAATCCTCAGAACCTGGAGGCCCTGTGTGCCCCGGACCTTCACTCTCTGGGTTGGGAGGTGGATTGGCGGTAGCTTTCCGGGTTTGGCCTTTATACCAACTAGGGTAAAACAAGGGATCCGCCGTGTCCGTTGCTGCAGGGACTGGCGTTTCAGACTCTGTGGTCTGCTGAGAGCCAGTGGGCACAACCTCCCCCTTAATCAGGACAGATAAGTTCAAAAGTAAGAAAAGAAAAAAGAAGAAAAAAGCAGTAGATTTTAGTTCCTTTCGAGTTTGAGAACTGAGAGCTCTGTGTGTAGTGCCTGATTCAGTGCATGTTTTACTTCATCCTGGCTTCTGCCAGCGCTAAGGGAAGGAAAGCTAACAGTGCCCCCCATCATGGGATCTGCACATGACCCCTCTTCTTTTCTGGGCTTGTCTTTCACTAGATGGTAGCCTGGCCAGGCAGACAGCAGAATCCTAAAATGAAAGTAGCTTATCAAATATCAGATATAGGAGAAAGGTCAAACTATTGACCAAAATTAATTTTTTTACATTATATATGGGCTCTCAAAACCTCTTTTCTAAGACCACAAACTGATCTCACTCTCATTTAGTTACCATACCTTTTTCAATATCAGTGCAATTGGAATACCCAGATTTTCAAGAATCTAGGAATTACAAATAGTATTTTAGCCCTGTTTCCTATGGAGACAGCATAGAATATACTTCCATCTCTGAGCTTCCCTTCTGAGGTTTTGTTTCTATAGGTAATTTCAGTCTACTTTGAAATCAGGTGCAAACCAGGGCTCCTTTGTGATGAGTGATGAGTCTGCATTGCACACAAACTCAACAGGTAGGGACCTGTCTGCTGAAAGTATCATGCAGTCGACACAAAGGCTTGAAAACTGGACAGTAACATCTTAGAACCATAAGGTCAGCCAGTTAGGTATAGCATCTGGGATGAGCTAATTAATTTCCTTAGAAATTTGTAAAACAATTCTATTAACACATAATTTCATCAAATAACAGATACATAGAAAATTAGGCTTCATTTGTTTGCCCTCTGATTAAAAGATATAGTTGTATTTCAGGGTAAGCAAGAGGGACATAAACTAGCATGGCTTCTCTATCTACTTATTTTGTTATCTACAGAAAATGCAAAGTTCTTAAAGTTTAATCAGTTTTATTTCTCACCCCATATCCTATATTTGTATTCAGAGCAGACTCTGTCTCCCTGATAATGGCTTTCTATGAACATGTTATACACACACAATTTCCAGACAAAAATTGCCTCAAATCTGATGGTGTTATTGGTGGAAAAATCATGTTAAACTAAGTCTTGCCAACCAATTAAAACAACATAGGACCTGTTGAATCACCTAGAGGACTTTAACTCCTGACGTTGTGACTGCCTTGAAATCTTTTGTCTTCCACATACAAATGTCTGGCCTATGGTTACGTTTTCCTAAAGGTACAATAAATTGTTTAGGCTGTTTGGCAAGGAGGCACGCTTGCATTTCCCATAGGAAAGAACTCATGAATGGTTGCTTACCTGTGTCTCTGGGGCATCCACAGCAGGTGGCAGGGCTGGAGATGGCTCTGGAAAGGAAACTGGAAGTGGTGCTGGGGCAGCCTGGAGTTCTGAGGCCAGCTGAGAAGGTTCCAAGGCTATCTCCAGACTTTCATCTTCTCCTAATGATGCCATTCGAACTTTTTCTACTTCTTCCTCTTTCACTCCTTCTTCTCCTCCTCCTCCTTCTCTTCCTCCCCCTCCTTCTTCTTCTCCTTCCCCCTCTCCTTCTCCTTCTTCTCCTCCTTCTTGTTCTTCTTCTTCTTCATCTTCTGTTAAGGTAATATATTTTTAAATCTTTACAATTACCATTATAGCCATGCAAACAATTAATGGCCAGTACTTACAGCCCAAGTTAATATCAAGGCTAGGGAAATCCTCTCCAGCGGACACTTGACAGTGGCTCAAGTGTACCCTGCTGGGGCTTTGTGCTTCTAGTTAAATGTGGATATCACAAACATAAAGAGGGGACAAATTATCACCATCCTCCTGGCTCCCCTCCCCGTATGATGTCCTTACCATCACTGTGCACCATCCACCTGACTCCGCCCAGAGCCTGTTACATCTGCAGGTTCACGGGGGGCTGGGATTGTCACTTATTTATCTTTGTCAAATCAAATGGAAATGCAACTCTCTTCTGTATCTCAGAAAAAATAGAAAATCCTTGTCTCGTTTCAATTTCTTACCTCTTTTTTCAGTGAATACTGCAATTATTAATACCATGACTCTTTTCCTAACCCACTGATCTTAATATTCTTTAATGCAATATTAAGGAGAGACAATATTAAGTCATTTTAAAAAAAAATCCATCCTGAAGATTTGCTTCTAAAGTTACATCTGTGGACACTGAAACAACTTCATGGCATTAGTGGTGGTCTAGCTGAGGAGTCTTGTCACCTAGATGTGCTAGGATGGATCATGAAATTTTCGGCCAGCTCCAAGTTTATTTTCCTCTTTTCAATTATTTCATCAGGATAAATCCAGGAGTGGGATTTCTGGGCCAAATGGCAAGGATGTGTTTATAACTCATGGTGTACATCTGGTCACATAGACCCAGTTTTATTTCCAGGTTGTGACTTATTCTGTGACTTGTTACTATTCTTACCTGCTAAAGTTTGATTAAGTGGATGTACTAAAATATCTCTCCAAATGTCTTCTCTATTTTTATCTCATCCTTAACCTTGTACCTGATGACATTTTACATCATTGGGGCTAACACCTTGTGTAGAGTTGAAAGGGAGATATCATCATCACCATCAATTATTATTTGACTACCCAGAGTCAAATGCCCAATAATGGCATTATAATAGTCTTATGATATGCAAAGCTAAATAAATACTGTCAATAAACTGTATGACTTTGTAATGAAACAGAGCTTCACATTAGATTATTATCCTTGCAAACTTGTCTCCATGCATTCTGGAAGTGATTCTGAATCCCCTTTTCCTCCCACAGGGCTCTTCTGCAGCTTTTATACACCTGCAATTTTGGTCCAATGGTCACAAGAATAACAAACCTCTGTAAAAATCAATTTCACGTATTATTTTTTCTTCTCTATTGAGGTTGACTGTGAAGTGGTTCATGTGCTCATAACCATGCTCTATTTTCTCCATCTGAAATGCCTTCGATGCTTCAGAAATTCTGCAACAAAGACAGGTTGCCACTGTTTGTAGTTTGATAGCCTTGGGTAAAAATGAAAAGCATGCATTTTTCCATAAAATGAAAATTACTTACTTTTGTAACAGGGTTTTGGCATTCTGTGAAAACAAACAAAAGACAGACCTACTTAAATTCGTTTTATCAAAGACGGTGTTGAGACTTAATTTTTTCCTTTGCTGACTCTGAAAAACTCACAGCCTTATTTCTAAATGCCCTAAATAACTGCTCCTTTATATCAGAACTCTCTTATATTTAAGCAATGTCATGGTCCCTTAAATGTATGTTCACGAAATTGTTTAAACAAATGGAGACATAAGCACACAATGGGCTTATGTTTTAGTCGGGAAAATAGATCAAAATTAAATGCATAAAATAACAAAAATGTGATGACAACTACTCTTCCAGCACCCACCTTCTTGGTTAGTATCCTCTGGTGCCCAAAGGAGGCTTACCTGCAGAAACACTGCCATTTCTGGCTCATCCATGAACTGGATTCCTGACTCAACCAGCTTTGATACGTTCTCCAAATGGTTAGAATACTTTTTGATCAGAGCACGGACATGTTCCAGTTTCTCTCCTTGGGTTCGGGTAATGACTTGGGTCATCTCATTCTTCCTCTCCTCCAGGATGCCATACAGGTAATCAAACTTCTCACAAAGTTCCTGTTTCTGTTTTTTGCAGCATTCCTGTTAGTTGGGTTAGCTAATGTTAGAAAGTGTTTGAAAGAATGTCTATTTGGAGAAATCACCTGGACATTTTGAGAGACAAGAAAATTGACTTAAATAGGATATTTTTTTTTCCTTTAATCTGTATAGATACCCACTGTGTTGATGCTTTGAAAATCCCACTTACATCAAATTTGATACTCATAAAATCCAAAATTAATCAAATTGACTAAATGAATTAATGATTTTTAATCTTCTTTATAAATGGAGAATTTCATGTAAATTAGGACAGATTTTGTTTTGTATGTTGGTTATATAGCATGCAAGTTTATATTTTCCTGTGTGTGTGTGTGTGTAAGGAAAAAACTATGGTGCTTCCTGGATTTTACACTTCAGTCTCTATACTGCTGCTGTTCCAGTTTCAGACCTCCTATGCAGATTCTAATACTTCCAATGGCTTCTGCATCTGGGACACCCACTTCAAGCCAACTCACACACTGCTGCCAAATTCATTTTCCTAGAGTACATTTTCCTGGGGTACAGTGCTTTTTCTCTCTTATGGACTCTCTATTGCCCAAAGAATAACATTTAAACTTTATAACTGTCTTTCAAACCCCTCCATGACCTGGCCCCAGCTTTCTTTCATAATAATCTACTTTTCTCCACCCTGTATCCAGCAAAAATGAACCAACCACTTACTTTCTTTGCCTATGCTCTCCCTCTTTTCAGAATGTTCTTCCCCAATTCACAGTTGCAAATACTAAGCAATCTTAAAGACATGTTGAAATACCACTTCTTCTATTAAGCTTTCCTTGATCACTGTGGCTGAATGTCATCTTTTAATCTTCTGAAATTCCATAATAGTTACCATTTATGGCATATACCTGTATACACCAGTTGCTCTATCCAGTACTGTCTATGAGAGGGAAATACAGAATCTGGTATTTGATTCCTGGAGACAGGCTGTGTGGAAAGTTGGGATTATCTATTTGTACCATGTGACTAACATCTCTAGTACCATCCAGCTCCCTTTACTGTGAGTTCATGTTTAAATCATAATTAACTTTCCAGTTGGCCTGGTCATTGGCCTTTTTGTTTTTCAAGCTCCAGTAAGCTTGCTATGTGTATATGCCTGTCTCCTTGACCCAATCATCTCTGGATCCAGGACCTTTATAGCTGAGAGCAGGTTTTGAGCCATGATGATCCAACCTTGCTCTCCTGCCTGATGGGCACTTTGTGAATCCAACCAAGTTACCTGTGATATCTCTGACCTTGTATGACCCTTATTACCTGTTCTTTCATTTTAGTAAACATTGGTCTCTTTGATATCATGTATTACTTTCTTCCTTTACATGAGTTTCTTAAATATCTAACTATAGTCTCCCTGAGGTTAGAGTCTGGGTCTTCCTAGGACACATACTACCTTGGATAGCAGATGTTCAATAAATATCTGTTGAATAGATTTTTTTAAATGAAATTTCATTTTCCCCAAATATCTCTACTGTTCTCAGACTAAGGAGGAAAAAGGATGACTTAAAACAAATTGTTGATTATGAAGATACCTTTCAAATGTGCAAGAAATGCATCCCTCATTCCACTGTGTCCCTTGGAACACAGTTCTCCTCACATTTCTAACCAGTTACAGTATGTTAAGGAGATTCTATGGTGCAAAACATTTTAATGAGTACCAGTATTGCTATCATCCACCCATCCATTCATTCATTTAACAAATAATTTTTAAGCATATCATTTTTATCAAGCACTGTGCAAGATTCTGGGAACCTAACAAGAATTCAACTTAGTTCATATTCTCGAGGAGCTCACAGTTCACTGAATGAGAAAGACTGTAGGCCAATAATGTAATACAACCTAGTAGGCTGAAAAAATGAAATATAGTAGAGATTTATACCAGGTTTTATAGAAGCATAGAAGTGGTGCTTTAATCCAGCTCTTTCTGTGGGTGAGGACCATTTGAGGAAGATGGGCTTAAGGGTGGTGACGTTAGCTCAGGAAAAGCTTCTTAGAGAAAGTGGTTTCTCGAGTTTGACCATAAAGGATAAGCAGGAGCAGAGGAGGTGCAGGGAGAGGATGAAAATGTGTGGAGTCTCAGCAGTTGTCAAAGTAATAGGACAAGGGCCCACACAATATGTCGACATGGAAATTGCTAAGCTTGCCAAATTCCCATCCATTTCCAGCCCTTTGGCTTGAGATTTAGACTATTATTAGGCTTAAGAACTGAAGCCTGTTCGCAACTCTCCAATCAAACTTTCCTTCACTATATTACTTTCTATTCTTAGCTTACAGGCAACCATGTGCCCACTGCATTCCTGAAATATGCCTTCAATGTTCAGATGCTCTACCATTTACTGTGAACATATGATGGTTTCTAGCTTATTTTTCTAAATTGAATTGTGCACACGAAACATTTATAGTAATGGGTATTAAGATATGGAACTGCCCTATGTCATTATACTTTACAGTTTAGGAAATGCTACCCCATGCAGAGTATATGCTTAATTATTATTTTTGTATGACTACATACTGTGTAAAGCACTTATTATTTTACTTGGCACATAGTAATCACTATTTGAGTGTTTATTAAGTTTAGATACAATTTTCTTTAATTTGAATTATTCAGTTGTGGAATATTGAAGCTACATGGACCGTCAGAAGTAACCTGCTTCAAACCAATCATTTCACTGATGTAAACACTAAAGTTCAGCCGAGTTAAGTCACTTTCTCAAGCTGTTCTGCCATTTACTCTTGGTGCCTGGACTAAACCTAAAGTCTTTGAATTTCTCGGTCATTGCTACTCCCACCATACCCAGCTGTGACATACTTTAATTTGGAAAAAAAAATGTATTAAACTGCTCATTAATTGAATATATGCATTTTAATAAATCTATTATGTCACAAGTAGGCCCTTAAAGATAAGAAACCTCAAACTGTTTCAGAATTATATTCATTAATTCATTTCTTCAACAGAATTCACTAAGTGCTTATTATGTATCAGGCATGGTAATATCTAAAAATCTCCCATAATTTTCTAGTGTTCAGCAGAATAGTAGGAAAAAGATAGATTTTCTGATATTTAAAAAAACCCAGCTTTTTTTTCTCTTGCTTAATGTACCTTCAATATAATTCTATGCAAAATATTGTGGGAGACAGATTTGTTCCTGAAATATGAAAAATATATGTTCTTCCTTAGAATTATGAAATTGGTACTTACAAATTTTAGAAACTAACTTAAAATCTTTAGGTTAATGTAATTCACATTCAAATGAGAAATACTCCATAAAATTGAACTCTTTTATTTCTCCATACTCTCTGAAGTAGAAGCAACACATGAGAGACTAACGTGGGTACCTTCAATCTTTCTTGGGTACAAGGCCTTCAACATTCTATGAAAGTCGGTAAACTATAAGTACCTCAGTTTAACAACTTGCTCTCCAGGGTAATTAGGAAACAAGTATATGCTATGAAAAGAAAAAATGCTCTCAGAAGCCACCTTGTTATGGATAATGATTACTCAGAATTTCAGTACCTATTGTGCCTTTGTAAACATGGAACTGAAATTCTTTCAACAGCAACTGTCTAGTAAATTAAAAAATGGAATGGGAAAAATGTGGACTTCTACATTATCAAAATGTAGGTAGACAGCACACTTTAAGAGATGATTTTTATCTGCCAAAATATGAAAGCAACCACGTTTATTCCTTCTCCACAAAAACTTCCTCACCTCAAAAATTTCTCCTTGCTTTTAATTTAACTCTTCACTTGTTTGAATAAAAAAGCATGTATCTTTAAGCCCAATTTCAACCTGTATGCTTCCCCCTCCTCCCATTCTCTGGATAGTAGTAAATCAAAATACATACTTTTTGAACTTACAAGTTTATTTTTTCTAATATTCTCCATATTCTTCCTTTTGATGTCTGTGGTTCCTGTGTCATGTGTGTGCACATGGACATACACACATGTGCCTGTGTAAGCATGTTAGCAACTGAAGTAACTTCCATCATAAATGTGTTGACCTCCGAGCATATTCTGATGCAGAGCCTCTGACTCTGGAGGTCCAAGGCTGACCTCCTAGGTCTGCCAGGACCATTACATTTATTGGCTTCTTAGGAGAACCAAATAAAAGTTGTCTGCATTACTTTACTGAAAATAAAACCCATCCTACCTCTAGAGACAGCCCCATATAGATATAGTATACCAAAAAGGTGTGCTTTTATAAAAGGAAGACTATTGGAATAAAATGGTAAAATGAAGACAGGCAGAATATTTGTTTCTAACCAATACTATACGATCTGGACGAAAAGAAAGGATCAAGTAGTCATTTGTTTCCTTGGAAGTGAGTAGATGACCACTAATGTTTATCTAAAAACCACTGTTTAGCTGTAGCCTTCATACAAATGTTAAAATTCACTAGCTCTTATATCTTAGTGGCAACAACATAAACTATACAACTACAAAGAGAAACTTTTCATGGGAAAAAATCAACAATAGATGATACTACACTAAAAGAGTAGACAGCCTGCCAAGCATTGTCATACTATCATTTTTCATGGCTAGATTTTACAGTGGCTCCATTTCCCCCCAGGTGCTTATAATTGTCTGAAATGATATTGTTATTCATTTGTTTTATTATGTCTCTCCTTTACCAGAATGAAACCTTCCTGAGAAGCAGGAACTTTTTCTGTTTAATTCATCACTACACTCCCACATTATGTGTGCAGAATATGGCACATAACGTTCACACGAGGAATGTGGTTTGAATGATCGAATGAATTAATTAAATATGAATTGTATCTAAGAAAAGTCAGCCCTCACTCAAAAGTTTCTATTGTGTTGTGTTCCAAAGAAATAGATATTTAACTGGATACTCCAAGCCTCTGCTTCATTCAGTGCTCAAAAGAAAACAGCAAGAAACAGCTGTGCAACTTTAGGGAAGCCATTTAACCTGAAGACTGGATGGTTGCTAGGGTCCCTCCTGACTCAACAGCTTCCAGACCTGATGACTCCAGGTAAATGTGGACATCATTCAGAGTCTTCAAGCTGTGAAATGCCTCTGTATGTATAAAATGCCTCTTTCAATTCCTGGCAGGCTTCAGAGTGGTAATTTACAGCACTGAGACCTAAACTACATGTCCTAGCCCTGCAATGTCAGTCCCAGCTTGGCAATGTGCCATAGCCGTGACAGGAAAAACCTGAGACAATTGTGACCCCTGCTTTTACCATGTAAGGAGTATGACTTTGGGACCAAAATAGAGTTGAAGATAAGCTCTTAGCCCCACCACTTGTCAGTGAGCAACTGGCTCTACCCGGCTCATCCATATCTCTCCCACATTCCTCCATTGGAGACACACTTGTTTGCAATGGTAGCTCTGGGTCTGGAAGTGCCCACTCTGCTTCATTTGAAATACAGTCCTTCCAAATTCCCTTCATTAAGCCTAATAGGGTTTTTTTTTTTCCCTGCGCCCCCACCCCTGCCAAAAGGGAAAAAAGTAGACAGAAATTAATAATACTAAAGAACGAATTACATTAAGGTAGGAAGATTCTCCCTAGGAAATCAAGCCCACTCCTTCACTCAGAAAGGCCCCTTACAAGCACTTGGACGAAGTCCCAGGATGCAGACATGGATGAGAACCAGGGTCTCTGCCAGACTGCACTAGGGAAGGGGCAGACGAGTGAGAGGAACACTGTAGCTCTGTGCATGTAGGCTGGAGTTCAGCCCCTGTCCTGCCAGCTGTGTGGCACTGTCATGCTCAGCGGAACGGCTCTTTTCAGTGGCCTTGGACCTTGGGACACCCACACTTAGGCTTTTTTCCACCACATCGTGTTGTCATCCTCTTCATGTTAGAAAAATAGTTGTCGTAATTTTGGGGAACTCTAATGCTCACTCCTGAGATTCTTGGCATGGGGGATTTTCTGGGCTAGTCTAGGTTCATTCTGACTGGAGCCCCACAGTGAAAGCCGCAAGACCATGGCAAGCTGAGCAGCTGTTTAATAGGCTCCTGTTTTCAGTGGATAGTCTGCATGTTTCCCAGAGGAGGTTCAGCCTCCCTTGGTTGCCAATATTTCAAGTTACCACAAAGCCTTAGATAAAGATAAAGCTAATATCTACTTGCATCCATTTTTGGTTTTTCCCTCTGCAGGGAGTTGCTTCACTCTACCATCATAATGGACTGAGACCATGACAGGCTTATTCTGACACCATTCAAAAGATGCTCCAGATGATCCGATGGTTTAAATGAATATTAGCATCATTAGAATTAGTGTGCTCTTTCCAAGATGACTCTGAAGATGATAGAAGGTGACATTTATTGAGCCCCCGGAATGTTCCCCTCACCCCAGCTTAGTCATCATTACAATACTGTGAAGAAGGTATTATCTTCATTGTATCAAGGAAGTTAAGGGACAGAGAGCCGAAGTAACTTGCCCAAGGTCATATAATTAAGAGTCAGACCTAAAATCCAACTCTGAAATCTCTTCTTTTAAACACATATTATATTACCTTAAGAATATTGCCTTAAAAAGTCAGGCATGCTCATTAAAATCGTTCTTACTATATCCATACTTTGTAATTGCATGGTCAATGTCTCAAAGCTTTTTGGATAAAATTACTGTTTTGGAAATGCAGTGGATTTGTTCTCATTGCAAAATCATTGGAGAGTTTTATTAAAGTTGTCATCTTTCAGATATTGGAAATGCTCAAGATCAAATATTTATTATTCAGTTTGTAGCTCTTTCCCCTAGATAGGCATCCAAACAAAACAGGATTATTTCTAGCCTGCCTGCCTGCCTGCCTTGGGAAGGCCAGTATTAATAGCCTGCTTTCTTGGGCTCCAATGACATAGGATAAGTGCCACTTGTAAAGTCTATGAGAAAGAGGTTACATTTTTTAGGGATGAAGAATGGAAGTCAAGCATATTTTTCTGGAAGCAGAGAGCTCCCACGCCCACTGGCAGCCCCTCCTCGGTCCCAGTCCATCCCAGAACATCTCTAGTCATGGAAAGGCAAGTGTAGCCAGACCATGCTGGGCTTGTCTGGAATAGCCCAGAAGGCTCTCCGACACCCTGCAGTCCAGAGCCCCAGGACTGTCTCCCACTGAGCCACATTAAGCTAGGAGGACTAAAAGGACTGAAGGCTCTGTCACCTACTATCAGTCCACAGCAACGAGGGAAATAGCCACTTCCCCTTCAGACACGGTTTGGGCTGCCCTTTTGTGACCACAGTTGTTTTCAAAGCTACTCTCGTCATCACTGTAAACCCACATCAATGGCCTACATTATTTTCAAAAGCTAACACGGAGTTCACAGTGTGATTTCCCCTCAGCTCAGAGGCTCTCCAGGGCCATTGCTGGGCCAGGTGCCTGTCCAAGCCAGCTCCACAAGACATTGCGTGATTAGGGACAAAATTAGACATGTGCTGGCAGCAGGCACTACTACCAAAGGGCAGGTGTCAGGGCCCCAGTGGGAGAAGCAAGGTAATTAGGGAAGGATAGAGCCCACCCCAGGGGCTACTCCATTTCCCCCTCTTGGGGGTTCCTCACCAATCAGAAGGCAGAATTCTTTACCAACTCCCCACACCCTGGTTGGCAGCCACCAGAGGCTTCTCAGAAAATGTTTCCAGGCAGGTGGCGAGATGAACCAGAAAGGAAAACAGCAACCCCAGGCACAAAAGGGACAGAGTTGCTCTATGACCCTGACTCCAGGTACAGAATTCACCTGGTTGGCAAGGTAGAACCATTCCACTCCAAGCCCAGGGCTCAGTGTGCTTCAGTATATACTGCCTTGTAGGCTAGCACAAAGTGAGACTCTGGTGTTCTGCCCACTGATAAGGCCCTGGCTCTACAAGAGACCACCTTTGTGATTCTAAGTGCACACAGTGTGGCTATTTGTGGCATCCTGTCTTCAGGGCCTCTTCAAAGGATATTGGCATCAAGTAGGAATCATAAAGTCAAAGACTTTATGGGGTTTTGAGCCAATCCCTACATTTCCTGATGAGTTACCTAAACCGATCTGAGAGAACTGTGCTTATTGGAGACATATTCATTCATTCATTCATTCATCTATTCATTCACTCATTATTAAATTTATTGATTATTAAAAACATCATGCTAGCTTTGAAAAATGTGAAATACAGGAATATATAAGGAAGACATAGAAAATCACCTGTAGTTCCACTATTCACTGCTTTTAACCTTTTGATTTCTGGAGTTTTTCTCACCCTATGAATGTGTATGAGATTATTTCAATGTAAACATTTCATACTGTTTTGTATACTGTGTTTTCATCTTATTTTCTTAAGGTAAAAATCCCCAAAATTAAATAAACAGGTAAAAGAGACGGACACTTTTTAAGACTTCTTCCAAGTTGCAGTTTCACCTTGAAACTTTGCAGGTGACAATTACAAACCTTCCCCTAGTAACCCGTGAAAGTACTTACAAAAGTGTGTCATGTTTGACGAATATTCTCATCAGTAATAATAGGGGTCGTAATCCTGCTCATCGCTGCCAGGAAGTTCTTCCTGATATCTGTGCTAAATCCCTTCTGCTGACTTAATTTGAAGTCTGCTCCTTCTGCTCTTATTCTCAGCAGAAGAAAAACAGCTGCTTTCCATAGCACCCCTGACTGGCCTCTGGGAACAAAACCAGTTGTCAAATCCCTCCTTACCCTCTCAGTGTCCTCTGATGCTGGCTAAATGGAGCTGAGTTGTCTGCACTTGCTCAGGGCCAACTGTGACTCAACAGGACTCTTCTTTGGAATATGTCCCCCGGCCCAGTCCATTCTCCCAACAGAAGTCTGTGATGAAGGCCAAACCAGAGGCGAGTATAGAGAACACCTCACTGGCCCATAGGCAGCACACCCCTATTTATACACTAGAGACCCAATGTGGTAACTCTCTGGAGTGTTGATTCGTGACTTCATGAGTACGTTAAATTTGGCCTTTACTGAAAATAAGTAAAAAGCTTACATTGTCCATTTTGGAATCTCTTTGGGCTTTTCACCAAGAGAAAATTTTTCTTCTGTAAAAGGATTACAGATTTATCATAGACCTTTTCAGGGATATGAGCATGGAGAAGAGAGGAGATTGACTTTAATGACATGTAAATCTAAAATAAGATGATTATGACCAATGTTTTAAAGTCATCATCTAGGAACTGGCCGGGGCTTTTGACAGAATATGCCTTTCTAATGATAAAATAATAAGAACAGGGTAATTATGGGGCACTCACCATATGCCGGTCACTGTGCTAAGGATTTTGCTTATGCTTATCTAATTCCTCACAGTAACTATAAAGTGGATACTATGATTGCCCCATTTTTATGGAGGAGAAAACTGAAACATTGAATGTACATGTGAATTAATCTTAAAAACATAATGTTTAGTTTTAAAAAAGTAAGCAGAGTGAGAAATACAATATCATTTATAAAATTAGAAGACATGCATATGAAACAATACACATTTTATAAGAATATAAGTAAAACAGAACATCAAACATGTTAGAGTGGTTATTGACAGAGGAGAGAACAGGAGTGGTAAATGGTGATAAAAAGAAATAAATAGATAATAAGAGGGGCCTTGCCCACAGATATGAAGACAATAAGACATGAACTGAGTGGTACAGTGCCTCAACTCTCTGCACCTGAGGTCCAATTGAAAAACAAATTAGGGCATGATAAGTAGCTCCGACATACAGAGCCAGAGACCCAGTGTTTTGCCTGCCCCCCCTGCAACATGATTTAACTAGTCTGTGAATCTTCAAGTCTTGAAAAGATATTTGCCACAAAATTAAAGCTTTTTAGGCTTCAGCATTTTGCCTTCAGCAATTATACAGTTTATATTTGATCTTGAGAAAAAGTGGATTTACAGCAATGCTTATGCCAAACCTAAGTGTGAGCTAAATAGCCAGCCATTCATCCATTTATTCATCAAGTTTTCATTGAGTATTTATTGTATGCCAGGTTCTGGGCCAGGAAGAAGGCGAAAAGAGTTTGACCAGCCAGAACTCTGGCCTCCATGAGCTCCCAGATGCGGAACCAGTCTGTAACCACAGTCAGGCATATCTTTCCCCTCCTACCTGCCCTTAGCAGCCCCACAGTTAGAGTGCAGGTGTGTAGCTCAAACCTGCATATGAATTCCTAAAGTACTAACTAGCATTTCTTGACTGTTGGGATTTCCACAAAGAAACTGTGCTATAATAGGGAACAGACTCATTTTTTGTTTCTGGGAATTATTTTTCTTATAGCTAATCTTTCAAAATGGGTTGACCAAGAAAAAAAATAACATAGGTAACAAAACCCTAGTAAATGTGGTAAAATCTGCCTTGACTCATGTGGTAACTTGTCTTTCTGTGCCAGGAGATGACTATTTTAGACACATATCAGGAAGGAGGTCATTCTATAAGGAGAGTTTGAAATGTTGGAAATGGGGATTTCCAGTGTGGAGCCGAGGAAGCCACAACCTCCAGGAGCTCTGGCTTAGCTTACACTGCCATGGAACCTGGACTTACCTCGATAGTTCTACAGGTGTCCTCCAACTGGCTGATCACTCCCTGCACTCGATCATTACTTCCCACAAGGCCAGCAATGCCATCGCTGAGCTCAGACTAATGAAGGGAAAAGAGGGGCATGAGATTTCTCTAGTCAGCACTGCCTGTGGATTAGTCATGGTATTGTCGCTACAGGTTCTCAATCTGGCGGTTTTGGAACCCTAAGGAGTAACAGTGAGGCTTGGGAGGCCCATGCAATGCCTAATTTTGAAAATAAAATTTGGTATTGATGTCAATAGAAATGTATTTGTGTGAGAAGTTGCACGATAAAGAAGTTTTATTAAATTCTTACAGAGACTGTGACTTTGCTGAAAACATTAAGAATGCTGAATTATAGACAAGAGATAGAGAATAACATATTCAGCTAAAGAATTCTAAGTATTGTTTGTAAATTGAATGGAGTCCAATATGTGACACAGGGACCCAAAATGAATTTTTTTTTCCTGGTGCAGCTGAGGATCTGTTTTACTAGGGAAATGTATATGGTAGTAAATACTCATTCATTTATTCACTTATTCAAGACATACTTATTATGCACTTTTTATGTGCTAGGTATACACGTACATACTAGATTAAGGCACTATGAACTTGAAACTATAATATTCAACTGATTCAAGGGAGAAAATTTCAACTTGAAATGTCTCTCAGACTCTTTTGACCGGAGGAGAGTCCACTGTTTGTACTTACCCCTTCACAAACTTGGCCTAAGGAGCACCAGGGCCACTGAATGAGCATTAAGAGACACCTCCGCCTCTAACGTCTCGTGATGTTGGGCAAACAGTATTGTCTAATTTTCTCACTTATTAAGTGAGAAGATTGGACCATACAGTGGTTGTAAAACATTTTAAAGCTGTAGAACCCTTTTTTCAAATGGAAACTATTACAGAATCCCAGTAGATAAAAGTGAAGCTGCTTTGGCCAAACAGCAGCCGGACGGAAGTCCTGCAGTCTGCCCTCTGTCCATCGCAGGCCTCTGAGGGAAGCAGTGTGAAACTCATACTCTTCAGTTCTAACACACTATGACTTGTGTGTGGGGGGGGAGGGGAAGGAAAAGGGGGAATAAGTCATAAGTGGATTGAAAAATAAATGTTATAGATGTCTTACATATCCTGCTTCTTTAGCAGTCAGTACTTACTGGTGGCAACTGGCGTTGCCCAAAAGTTTGGCTTCCAAATTTGATTCCAACTCTGATCCTCAGTAAAACACTGACCAAATGTGGAATCTATGACTCTAACAGAAAGAATCTGAGATGTGGAGCTGCTCAAATTCTAGGTGCCTAGGGTGGCTGCATTATTTGAGCTCAAGACTCCATATTTATTTGCATCAAATGGGTAAGTTCCTACTTGCCCATGGGTGAAACCATATGGGCAGGTTGGGGATAAGCTGCGGGGGATGCTGCATTTGGTTAGAATGAGAGGACTGAGGCCAAAGCCTGGGGTGGGGGCACTCAGAGGAAACCTTTCTGCAACTGGCCCAGGGCAGAAGGCCAAGAGGCTGGTTTCACCTGGCCTTTGAGGGAAGGCACAAGGCAATATTTTAAAGTTGTTCTTTAAGGAAATGCCATTCCTGGGTGGGTGGGGTGAGGCAAAGGCAACCTTTTGCTGGTGAATGAAGAAAAATATTCTGTGACTGGAGAAAAAAAATTATCCTTTTCTTATCTGAACTTGAAATAATGCTCCAGCAGCCCAAGTTCTGACCGAGTCCCATAACATTTCTCATCTTCAGCAACCCTCCAAAGAGCATAGAAACAGCGATCCTCTTCCTCCAAACCCTTTCTGACCCTCCACATCTCTTCCCTCTCTGATCTTCCCCACCACCTTCCAAAGGATCAAGTGGTGCGCATAGCATCCTTT
This sequence comes from Cynopterus sphinx, assembly GCA_030015415.1. NCBI lineage: Eukaryota > Metazoa > Chordata > Mammalia > Chiroptera > Pteropodidae > Cynopterus > Cynopterus sphinx. Next base: position 44,995,482 of record CM057389.1, on the reverse strand, counting down.
CCCGCCCTACCCTCCACATCAGTCCAGTCTCCTGGCCTTGTGGCCACACAGGGGTGGGAGGGACTCTGTTACCTTCTGCCTCTGGAACACGTGAGTGAGAGGAGCCACCTGGCAGTCCTTGTGTGCCCCGAAGATCTTGCACAGAGAGCAGGTGGGCACCTCACAGTTCAGACAGTAGATGTTGATGTGCTCCTCTTCATGCTCCTCGCACCTGGGCTGGTCGGACTTCTTTTCTGGTCTGGTAGGAGGCAGCAGACAGATGTGTCAGCTCCCATAGGGCCAGAAATGGTAGACCCCAGCTAGCCCCTATGCGCCCCAGCAGCCCTGTTCCAGAGGACTCTCTGTGCCCTCCAAATTCAGTTTCCCTATGCGTGGAGCAGTAATGTGCTGACAACCCTTTCACAATCAGCCTGAGGACAGGTGGGGATGTGAAGACTGATCTGTAGCATTTGCCAACTTCCATGATAAGAGTATTCTCGGGATAACGATTTAAAGTGATTGAAAGTTTAAAAACTGGTTAGTACAATTCCTGAGAGTTACCACTGGGCTCTTGGAATAGGAGCGTGCTCTAGCACTGTCTCCACAGCCCACTAGTTTCTCAAGAGACCTCCTGCCGTTAACACAGAAAATTAAATGTAAATAACTTCCTGAGGACTTGGCAGTGGTTAAGAGTGGGTAGTATGGGCTCAGTGATTGTGAAGAATTATACTGAATAAGCAGTAAGAAAAATGCAAAATGCTGTTTTAAGACTTGGTGGTGCCTTGAAAGTGCAAATCTCACAGATAATTCTCAAGTTTTAGTTTTCCCAACAGGTCAGCACAACCAAAATTTTCAGAACTGCAACAGGTAATAATGGAGTATTGGGTTTATATGTGCCGATGAGATGATAAGTAAGCAATGAAAAATTGAAACCATAAGAGAGGAGGTGACAAGTCATTGCTATTTAAGGATGGGATCACCCATAGCAGCTCGAGTTCACAGCACATGGTAGCACCCTGTATATTCTCCTAATCATCAGCATGACTTAGGTGTTAGGATCAAGATCACAGCTTAGTTAAAGTGTAGTGCATTTGGCTCCTTCTGGAGAACATGGTGGGAGGTGTGGGCGTATACTACTTCTACAGAAATCTGGAATTTTTATATATATTCTATTTAAAGACTAAGGCTGTTAATAGTTTTCAGAAGTATTTGAAAAAATTTAAATACAAATCCAAAACCTTTCTTCATATCCCCAAGCACATGATTATTTAGAAGCATCTCAGATTGGAACTGAATTTTTTTTAGTTGTTATCAAGATCTACTTCTTAAAAACTGCAAGTTTTTATGGGCCATGAAATCAACTTAGGGGGTCCTGATCAGCATTGTTAAAATAAAATAGAGCAGTCAATTCTGTGAACTACACATAGTAAGGATAAGTACTGATATGTGAAACATGTGTTTCAGGTGTACACAAGTATATATGTGTATACATATATGAGAGTATGCACGTGTATATGTGTGTATGTACATATCAATGCAGGCCTGAAACAAAGTATATATTGTATATATATCTATATCCATCCATATATGTATTGGTCACTAGATGACAATGCAATATTTCCTATTGTGAGATATGAATAAAAAAGTTTGAAGACCATTGATATTGATGTATGGTATTATGTAGCTGCAGCCCAAAACTCAAGAGAAAGGCAGAGAATACGCTGGTTTACATCTCTAAGTCTCTAGGTAGAAGTCAAGTGCTTGAGACTAGGAGGAGCATTGCATCCCATAAAGAAATTGTATGGACTGTCTGCTCCAAAACTTCCCAATCTGATTTTAGTAAAAGGAAATTTTGCCTCGTCTTGTAGAAATACGTTTTCCATGAAATCGGTGAGCTTCTGACTTGATTTCTGCCATATACCCAGAAGCTAACTGAGGAAAATAAATTCTCCAATGAAGAAAATTACCCCCCATTCAGGTCTGTCTCTTTCCTCCACTGGAATCTGAGCTCTACATGGGCAGCAGCCATGGTCTGTCCTATTTTTTTCCTGACTCTCTAATACCCAGAACAATGTCTTGCATGGAGTGAGTGCTCAGTAAATGTTTGTTGAATGAATGAGTGAGAATGGAAAGAGAATTTGCCAGATTAGTGGAAACTACTGCCTGTGCTCCATCAGCAAGCTGCTCATCCAGGGGAGGCACATGAAACAAGGCCCGGGGTCACCTAGCGCTCAGGAGTGGCAAAGGAAGAGACCAGACAATGGCCTGAAGCCCCCATTTATAAAGGAAAGCCCTCTGGGGGTTGCCTAGAGATTAGGAGCAGCGATGGGGTCTTTGCTGTGTCAGAGGCTTCTCCAGCTCTAAAATCTTCCCTCTCTTGTACTTTCACCTTGTAGTATGTGTCCAGCGAGTGTTTGAAGCACATTTACTGGAAAATGGGACCAGCGATTGTGGCTCATGTCTCCTCAGGGCAGCCCACATCCCTTGTGCTGTTCTGATATCAACAGCTCTGACTACAATGTCATAGAACTCAGTATATTCAGTACATGCAAACACATAAAGCTCTATGTTAGGTTTTTGATTGTGATCATTTATTTTTTCATAATGCGATACACAGACTGAGAATTACTTCCCATATTCCTTATTAGGCTTTTCTTGTTTAGGTGGCAATACAGGCCCAGAAGGATCCCCACCTATAAACCTTGACACAACTTACATAATAGACTTGGGACAAACATGAAGTGTGGAATAAAGGTGCAAATGCCCCTTAATGAGATGAGGGTGGACAAGCTCACAGTTGTGATTCGGGGCTCCCTGCCAAATGTTGGCAGTGGCCCTAGCCATTCAGTGCAGGCTAGACTCAAGGAGTCCATAGGCTGCTCTCCCTGTCACTTTAGAGTCAAACTGAACTTAAAGCTTAATTCTGGTTCAGCTTCTCCATATGGTGGCCATGTAGCCTTAGGCAAGTTACTTAACCTCTTTCGGGCTCAGCTTTTACCCAAATCTAAAAACTGAGCCAAGGATCTTCTAATTAAATATGGCAGAACATAAATAAACACATGCATGTATTTATTTGTTTCCTGTCAAAATCCCACTAAGAGGGCTTATAGTATTTGAATGTTTAAAGCATTCATATGAATTATTTTGAGTAAAATATTAAAAACATTTAATAAGGTAATAATAATAGTCACAACCTCACAGGATTGTCATGAGAATTCAAGAATTACACATGATTCATGTGTAAACCACCCTGAGCAGTGGTTGACACCTGCTCAGCACATACTACTTTTATCATCCATATTTTAAAGTTAATTATTATATTCACTATTGATATCAGCAAAATTAGGTCCTTCTCTTATCATTTTCCCCAAACTTTGGCTAGTTCAGCCCCACGCAGAATTCTATGTAACACCAAGTTTTGTCAAGACTTATGATGTCCAGCCTTTCTGTAGGAGGTCCAAGTTGACCAGCTCTTCCCCTTTCTGCCACCAACCCCAATGACTGTGGATTGGAGCTGGATTCATCTCACTCTGTATATCCCAGGTTATTCCAGGGTTACTTAATGTACACTGAGGCTCAGAGTTCTGGGCTGGAAAGGTTGCCAGCCTCCAGAGAGCAACTGGGTTTATGCCCAGACATGTGCCCAAGCCCTCTATGCAACCTGGGCTTTTGTTACCAAGTAAAAATGTCCCAAAGGTAAGCGCTATGTTCAAGAAATGACAGCATAAGAAGAATATGATAATCAGAAAAACACCACGAGTTGCACTTGGCTGTGAGCGACATTGTTGGTAATCTGATTCATTGCTTTTATACATTTTGCTCGCCTGGGCACTATTTTTTGGTAGATGTACTACACAGTAAGGAGGTGTCTTGTGGTTTTACTAATGTTACAGTTTTTAACATTTTCTCCTCTTTCGATTTCATAATAATTATTGTTAGCATTTCATATGTTTCAAGCTCTCACTGTGGCAAGTAGCAAAATAGAAAATTATTTCAATAACTGGAGCATGCAAGATTTGTGGTGTTGCTTAATCAACCGGCACTTATAGAGCAACCATTCTGTGCAAGGCTCTGTGCTAGGCACTGAATCAGTGGTTGGTTATAAACAGGATGTTTAATTTTTTAAGAGACAGTGTACATCTGCATTTTAATGTAATGAAATACAATGAAATCAGGTCTGTGAAGCAACAGCAAAAATAGTACTTTTCTTCTTCTCAAGACTTTGGAAGCAAGGGCCAGCCAACTCCATCTGTCTGCAATGTCATCAGCAATATTTCTTTTTCCCTAGTTCCACTTGGCACTAATTTAGTTTTGAATGTTAAGCGGAAACTAATAGTTGTAGTAATTATAATAGTTATATGTTAGATTTATAGGACAACTTTTCTTCTGAGAGTGCAAGGCTCTTAGAGTCCTGCAGATGTCCCTTAAATGCATGCCTCCTAATGAGAATCACAATGAGGTCATTTTTAGATGGTCTTATTATTGTCATCAAGTTTTGTGGACCCAACGGACCTGAGTATGACTGAAAAAAAGGGCTTTTCACACCATACCTTCTAGGAGTGAATTCCCGCAGTGTCGTCTCCAGGAAAGGAACTCTATAGCCAATGTGATTTGATGACTAAGAAGCCCCCCTCTTTTTTTTAAGGATTGGATGTATATACTGTATATCAATCAATCTACAGGTGAAGAGTATGTAGTAGATACAAACTGGAGAACAGGGAAACATAACCTGAACTCCATCTTTTTTTCTTCCCATGTCACTAAACTTTAAGTTGCTAAAGGCCAGGACTATGCTTTGCTTTGCAGCATTCAGAGTCAATACTGTTAGACAATTTTGTTTTTATGGTTATCGCCTAGATAATTTTAAGATAAGACTGTCTGAACTAGGGATGGGCTATTTAGAAGACGCCAGTTCTGTTAATTTTCTATTGAATTTTATACTATATTTTTCTGCTAAGTAGAATCTAGAGCTATAAAGAATACAGTCTGTATCTCTGTATGTAATACAAGGCTTGAATGAGGACAGCATTATGTCTCTTTCAGTACCACCATCTGGACTGGATTAGTATTGAGTTACTTCATTCTTAAATTGATACAAAAGCATGGGCACCAGCTCCCTTCTCTTCTCCCATGAGCAACTCTCCCATAGGGAAGGACTGACTTGGAAAAACATTTTCCTATAAAACAATTAGCCTGTGATTGACAAACAAGCATTCAGTGTAGCAACCCACTAAAACAAAGAGATAAACAAAACAAGCTTCATATGGGTTTGATACACGGAAGAACCATACCTGGTGGACTCTTGCTTGTAGATGTCAATGATATTTTCCACCAGCAGGTTCCTCTGAAGTCCGTATATCCCATGTCTATCCAAAACCACTTCGTGCCTACAGGAAGGGCAACGGAATCGGCCCCCTGATGCCACGGTGGTGCCTCCCCTTGTGGGCAAGTACGGGTTAGAGGCCTGTTCTTGCCAAGCAAGAAGAGAAGAGTTGAGTAATGTCACAGGTAGCCTTTCTGAGACTTCTTTTTGCTCTCTGTTACCACAAACAACATCAACTTCTACTTTAAGCTTGCCATGAGATAATCCCTCAGGGCCTATCAGCAAGTGGTCCTGAGACACCAGGCCAGCACTTATCAACAGTCAACTGCAGTGAACCATTTTCAGCATGCGGTGTTTTCCTCTACAGTGTTTTCATAACCAAAAGTTCCAGCTAGAAACTCCAACATTAATGTCTTGGGCAGTAATTCATTTATAATTCTGAAACAGATTCCATTTTAACAAATACGATTCTTAGTACTGAAATAAAATCAGATTTGGGAATAAGGAGGAGGCTGACAGTAAAGCACAAAGCAGCAAATCATTAATTTTTGTTTTTCTTGAAAATGAATGTAGCCTTTTAAAGTTTTCTAAAGGAATTCTCCTCAAAATTAAGTGCTTGATTCAGAGGACAGACTCTTTTCCACCCCTTCCATCCCAAACAAACCTACCTGGAAAATGTCACTGGCACATTTCCTACACAGGTTGTGCTGACACGGGAGAATGACCACGGGCTTCGTGAACATCTCTAAGCAGATGGGACAGATGAGTTGTTTCTCCAGGTTATCCATGGTCTGCTGCTCTTTGGAAAAAGACTTGTAATTCAAAGATGCGCTCATCTCCTGGCCGTCCCCGCGAGCACTACCAGGGAAAGGGGCGCCCCGAGTGGCTTCCGCAGGTGCTTCCTAGAAACGATCCTGAGGACAGTGTGATCCAGTGCCCTTCACGTTTCTTTTGGTGGAGGACATTGTTTCAGGCCCAGGTTCAGAGTGGGAGCCGCAGCTGTTTTTAGCAGCCTGGGGGTCACGTGACAGTGGGCTTTCTTGTCCATATAAGCCAGTGACAGGAAGATGGATTCTGACAGGTGACAGTGAGCAGAAGCCAACATTCCTGCCTCAGGGAGTGAAGAGAGTAGGTGGGAAGGAGGATTGCAAACCCCATTTAGACGGGGTTGTGAGAAGGAGGTGGAAGCTGACAGTTGTCAACAACAAATGCGAATGTGCAAGCCACCAAGTCACCGAGCCCCGCCCTCTGCAGCGCTCAGTAAAAATGAGGTGCCTGCCAGGTTTCCCTAGGACGGGGAGAACGCAGCCCAAGGGCCTGACTGTATAATGCTTGCAGTTTCTGTCCGGAGAGTTTAGGAAGTGAGTCACCTCAAGTAGCATGATCACATCATCTTGGGTGAAAACAAACAAAACATGTCTAGAAAATCATTATCCTGGCTTCACAAGGCAATCATCTAAAAAGACTTGCTTAATGTTAAATATTCCACCTTTTCAAAGGTTGTGATATGGGAAAAATTTCAACTTAAAAACAGATTTCAAATATTTTCACTGTAAAAATGTTCACAAAATAAAAAAATTCCAAACACTAGTTAATAATTCAATTTTTTAAAAGCTGTGTCATAAAACTCTAGTGTGCTCTTTCTCTTTTACATTCCCTAACCCTCCTTTGTTCTTTCCCCCCACTCCCACCTCTAAACACCCCCAAAACACAAAGAAAATCAGACAGACTTTTAAAGGTTAAATTTAGTAGTTTGCAAGAACCATCAATAATAAGATAGTAACTGGCATGTGGGGTAGCAGATCCATTATTTCATTTTGACATATAACGGGAGGCAGATGTCAGTGCCATTGCTAACTGAAGTGAAAGTGGAGTCCTGCTTCCATAGCCTGTTTTTCATCTGGTCTGAAATACCTACCCCCTTCGCATTTACCTTGCCCTCCAAGCTCATTTTCTAAAGGATCATTTCCTTGGTCATTTCTGTCTTGATCTGCTCTTAAGTCACAAAGATCACTTATGGTCTTTACCAGGAATTTGTAAAACAACTGTTTCACCAATATGTATTTTATTTAAAAACTTAAAATCAGATTGAAAATGAAAAAGAAATACATGTCTGTTTTTTATGTTATGAATTTGCAGCTTCATTTCTCCTCAATTTTAAAAACCTCAAAACAATGAACACACTTTGTTAACATATCCCGGGTGTGCTCTTAATTACCGGTAAAGAGAAGGGCGCTGTGACTGGTTATGTGTGGACTTAGTGCTGTGTGCACTGAGAGCTTATTGAGAATCGAAAAAGCTCCATTAACTAATAATAAGTTATATATATTCATAAACATCTCAGGGATCTTCGGAGAATTTTGATATTCCTTTCAATATCTATTTAGCAACTACGGTGAAGAAGGGAATTGATGAAATCCTTTTACTGTGTTAATTCAGTTCAGCCAGGCAGCCTGGGCAGTTAATTGTGTTTATTATTTCATGGGCCATGGAGATCTGAGCACAATATTTATAATTAGAAAGTTTCTACTGTAAAGGACCTTGCAACCTAAAGAAAAATAGTTTAATAATACGCATTGTAGCAGAGCCTGTCTTTATAATAAGAATTCATTCAAAAAACATTCATGAAATGTTCATCCTATGTTTCCATTGTGCTCGACTCTAGGGACTGAAAGACAAACTAGACACAGGTCATCGTCCTTAAGGAGCTCAGTCTAACAGTGGAGATGAGACATGCATGTACAGCACCACAGTACAAAGCATCATGTGATAAAGAGCTACAGAATTTTAAAGCTGGAGGGGTTAGGAGTGCTTCATGGGTGCGGTAGCATTTGAATTGCTCTACTGAGGAATTTAAGCAGATGGATGTATAGTTAGGTGGGACATCAATGGGGCTTCCCAGGGAAGGCAGCAGTGAGCCCAGGAGTGCTGGATATGCTCCAAGTTTAGGGCTGGAGCGCAGAGCATACTGTCGGCTCACTGGCAGGCTGTGCATACTGGGCTCAAGAGTTTTTAACAGTCAATAAATTAGGCAACAGGAAGTCGTTATAAGTTACTCACAGGGAAGTTTTTATGGGAGTTTGCATTGGTTAGATTAATCTCTCAATGATGGTTGGAACAGATTAGAGTGACAGTGATCTGCCTACGACCAGATAGGAGGTTGTTGCCAGTAGCCTCGGTGAGAGGTCACGGCGACTTGGCACGGAGGGGTGGCTGTGGGGAAGGAAATGAAGAAATGGACTCTGGGGCAGCTTTGGAAGCAGAATCCACAGAGGTGACTCAGATGCCCTGAGTCTGAGCGACCAGCGACGATGGCGTGAGAGGCTGCATTGTGAGTCAGCAGACGGGACGATTCAGCTTTATGTCCACCTTGCTCTGTGATCTTGGGAAAGTGACCTCATCTAGCTGGATTTCAGTTCTTTTATCTGTAAGTGAGTGGAGTTCATAACCTAACTTAGCAGAATTTGTAGAGGAAAAACCCTTTGAAACAGTATTAATTTTGACGTTGAGAATCTCCAATTTGATCATTTAATAGAGTTGACCCCTATCTTCTCTTTTCTTTTTCCTTCTGCTCCTTCTTGCTTTCTGCCTTTCTTAGAATTGCCCCTGGAGGCTACATAGGAAACTAACAAGAATCCCATTGGAATAAGAGCCAAGCTGATGAGTAATAATCACCTTCCCCTCCTCGCCCTCTTTTCTCCATTCCTTGCCCCTCCACACTCTCTGAGACCAGCAATGTTGGTATGTGAGTGGCAGTGGGACATGGGAGTAGCACACTGCTCTAGGGCAGAACCAGAAAATTCTAGTCTGCTCCCAAATCATTCACAGGGTGTGAGAGATAGGGAGAATTCTGGAGCTGAATCAGAATAGAAGTCACCTTCAAGTTGCTGTGCTTTGGAGTGGACCTGGGCCTCCACAGAGACATGAAAACCAGTGTAGTCTCCTAAGGATATCGTGGACTGTATAGGAATGGTACAGGACTTTCTCCCCTTCTCCTACCCCCACCCCACCTTACACTAGGACAGGGGCTTGAAACCAATCAGGGGCAATTACACAGGGAGCTGCCTTAACTGGAAACTCTGATTACGCCTCATTTCTGAGTCCCACCTGACTGAGGCAGGAGTACGTTTAGACACATTGAGAAGCTGACGTAAAACCACTGCTGCTCTCATCTCCTCCAGCAGTTTCCCAACCCCCCAGATAAGTCAGAGGAAGAAAGATGAGTCCCTAGGAACCAGAATATTGCCCAACAGTGGACTTGGCACTAAGAGATGACAACAGAAAGAAAAGACATTCGACCTCTTTCAACCTCTAGCTACTCGGCAAAATGTACCTAGATATCAGGGGCCAGGGCATGGGGTGAAATGTAGAAAGCAGTGTGTTCTTCATCTCAGGAAGGGAAAAAAGGGGGTTCTAGTATATGTACTTTAAGTGCTATGCCAACAAAACATAATAAGTACCTACTGAGTACAGATTGCTTCTTAGAGTCAGTATCGATAATAGGCATTAATATCTCTCTTGAGCTGTGACTCAAGCAAAGGTACGTAGTTGCCCAGACATATGGCTGCTAGTTGTGAAGCAGATTAAGAGACACATCTTTTGACTACAGAGCACATGACCTCATCCATAAAACCACACCACACCTATGCTCTACGGCACACTGCCCATTAGAATTTCTGCAGTGATGTAAATGATTTGTATTGGTGCTGTCCAGCCTCGAGCCACAGGTAGTTACTGAGTACTTGAATTGTGTATGATGTGACTCAGGATTTGAATTTTGAATTTTATTTATTTTAAACTTCTGTTTAAATAACCGTATGTGGCTAGTGGTGGTTACCATATTGGACAATCAACCTTAGAACATCAGATATAAAAAAATCTTGGGGAAAATTTGGAATGTACATAAAGGATTCTCTGGGAGGAACTGGGTCCCCTCTTTTGGTGGATTTTGTAATTCCTGGTTAAGGTGATGTGAAACTCCTCTAACCCCGAAGAGTTATGAGCAACATCAACTCTTCATCCCAACTTGCACACCAAGACAGAGCATTCTGAGAACAGGAGGCATTGAAAAAGTCCCAGGGAATCAGTGTCAGTAATGCTACCCTTCCTGAGGTTTCGAGAATGTCCTCAGAATTTCATTAACCATGTAGTCTTTGTCTCTTTCACATGGATAGTTACAAGTCCAGGTACCTGAAAATAATCCAGGCTTAGCTTAGAGAACTAGTCACTCGTCAAACAAAATAGAGTATTTATGGTCAGATGGAGGGTAGATCTAAAGGGAAATAAAAAAATAGATACAGTCTGAAGCAAAGCAGTACAGCAGAGAGAGTGCAGTCCTAGTGTCCAAGGAAATAAGAAGAATCTTCTTACAATAAGGGCTCATGACACCTCCAAAATACTTAACAATTTCCTTTTGTCTACATTGTAAAACTTTTCAGTTTAGCTCTCTATGTGTCAATAAGCAGTTTGGATATGTGATTTTTACATTTTTAATAAAAAAAATTATAAAATCTAAAATCAAAGAGAAATGAACTACTTGAAAAGTACATAACAGAAGCCAACACCACGGCATTTCTTTCATTAGATAGCAAACTTCTGGCTGAAAGCTTTTTTTTTTTTTCATTTTGATAATTACTCCTTTTCCAAATATGTCATTTGTAAATTTTACTTTATCATAAATATCTCTAAGAAAATGTTAATAAACATATTGTACTTTCCTCTGAACACTGCTTGTCATAATTTATGTGCCAGAAATAAACAATGAGAGTCCCAACAAGTAGCAGATACTTTAGCTAAGGCCTCTGATGGCCATGTCTGAGCTCCTTACCTTGTCTCCACCCTCACACACAATCCCCTCTACCTCCCCTCCACCCAAGCCTTCTAATTGATTTCTCCAAATTCACTTTTGTCTTCTGTGATCTATTTCTCATGTGTCACCTCTTCTTTAAATTCCATTAATGGACATATGATCCCTAAGATAAAGACTTTCTTGGTATAATCCCTCAGGCCTGACATGATCTGGCCCCTCCCTATCTGACTTAACTATACAATAGAAATAAGATGTGAGTGACATATATGAGCCATACATATGATTTTAAATTTCTAGTAGCCACACTGAAAATCAAAATCAAATAGAAGCAATTTTATTAATATACTTTATTTAGCCTCCAAACATATAAACTATTATCATTTCGACATGTAATCAGATATTTTTAAAAATGAGATATCTGTAAATAGAGATAGTCTGACTATTTCTTTTGCAGTCTGGAGGTCCTCTACTTTCTCTTCCTTGCTTTACTGACTAGAAACCCCTGGATGTCCTTGCCTTGTTCCTGATCTTAAGAGGAAAGTGTTCATACTATGACATATAATGTTAGCTGTGTGTTTTTCACTGATGCGCTTTATCATTTTGAAGAAGTTCCCTTCCTTTTCAAGTTTGTTGACAGTTTTAAAAATCAGTAATGTTGAATTTCATTGAATACTTTTCTGCATCTACTGAAGTGATCATGTGGTTTTTCTTTTTCAGTCTGTTTATTATGATAAATTAACATTGGCTTTTGAATGTTGAACCAGTTTTATATTCTTGCAATAAATCCTACTTGGTCATGATGTATTTTCTTTTTTATATATTATTGGATTATGTTGGCTAAAATTTTGCTTAAAATTTTTGCATCTTTGTTCATGAAGGATATCAGTCTGCAGTTTTCTTGTAATGTCTTTCTCTGATTTGGGGATCAGGGTAATGTTGGCCTTACAGAGTAGGCTGGACAGTACTTCCTCTTCTTTAATTTTCTGGAGATTTGTTTATAATTGATATTATTTCTTATTAGGTAGACTTCACCTCTGAAGCCAGCTGGGCCTGGTGTTTATGAGAGAAATAAATTTTAATATGTATAAAATAACTGAGATTATGCTTGGCTTGTAGGAAGGGTTGAATAAATGGGTTGAATTAATTTTTAAAATTCACCAATATTTTCGATTAAAAATAATAAATGTTTGTTGCAGAAAACTTAGAAAATATTTTAATATCTTAAGAATATATCACAGTAATCCTACTACCCAAAGATCACTTCTATTAACATTATTAAATTTCTCCAGTTTTTTTCTACAGGTAATTTATGGTAGTTTATGTCGTTATTGTTTATATGGCTCTGTGTACTTACTTTATGTAATTAGCTTTTGATTATTAACATTCCCCATGTCAATAGTAGTTTTTGATTAAGGTAATTTCAATGGCTTATATGTATTCCATTATATGGTCACACCATAATTTACTTAACCATCATTTTGTATTTTGAGAATTTCTCTGCTTTCCCTGCATAGTATACCCAAGCACCTATTTTTTGTACTTCCATATATATTTATGTGAACACACATAGAAACCCTCAGAATATTCCCTCCAGGCCTTCCATCTTTGGTGTGCTGATAACATACACTGATAATACCTAATGTTTATTGTGTGTTTATTGTGTGCCAGGCACTGTAATTTCATGCTATATCTTAATTAAACATAGATACCATTATTATAATCGCTATTTTACAAATGAGGAAATGAAAACACCAACATGTCAAGCAGCTTGCTGAAGATCACCCAGCTAAGGAATGGCAAAACCAAGAAAGGCCCGTCAAGTTCCACAGACCCCTTGATTAACCACTATGCAGAAGTGTCTCAGGGTTTATACCTTTAGACTTTTCACATCTGAGTTGCTGATTCTGAGATTTTGTTTGAGTTCTTGCCCAACTCACCTGCCCCAAATGTGTTCTCCAACTGGATTTGGGGCGCATTCCTTCCCTTTTTTTTAACTTACTACCCATTTCTTGCTCTTTTAAGCCATTTATTATAGTTTGACTGCCAGCTCCTCCTGTCAGTGGGCTAGAACACCCATAATCCAAACTGGAAATTGGGATATATCATCTGATAAAAGGATTTTTTCGTGCTTTGTAAATTTGCTTTCACAAAAAAATGATGAGGCTATATTTTAAGTGACTCACTATACATTCAATTAAAAGACTTTTTTGAAAGAATAAAATGAGATTAAAAATGATACTGCCCCCCAAATGAAAGATATACCCATAAAACACAATGTGTTGTACACATTGGTAACGAAATGTACAGATTCCCTAGAACCGTAATATGGACATGGGATAAAAGAATGATCGATCATTTATTAATTGTAATCTTCAAAAAAGATCATACCTCTGCTTTTGTCTAGAAGCTTTATATTTTGTGTTTGGAAAGCCGTGTGGTTTCAACAAACAAAACAGAAAGTTTTTTTTGTGGCCGTATTCTAGAAAATCAGTATTGGACGAAAATATTGCCGGAAAAGCCTCATACGTGTTCCGCTCAGTTTCTGAATCTTTCAGTGTGTGCGTTTGTTCTTGTCTTGTCGTTGCTTAAGGAGATAGACTGACCACACTCAGGGCAGCCCTGGAGAGAGCTCTCCCCCGATTGACTGCCTGGTTCTCTGGTCTCCCGTTAGCCCTCCGCAGTGACCTCCCAGGAGGAACTCGGCACGAGAACCGCCCCCGTCAGCACGCCCCGGGGTTCCCCGACCCCGTCCACCGCGGCGCCCCCTGACCCCGTCCACCGCGGCGCCCCCTGACCCCGTCCACCGCGGCGCCCCCCGACCCCGTCCACCGCGGCGCCGGCCCGCGCGGCAGGCGGGCGGGCAGGGGCGCGGTCCTCGCCTCCCGGGCTCCGGTGTGCACCGGCCAGCGTCCTTCCCCAGGTTCTGTTCTCACTGTAGCTGTTTCCCCATCCGTCAGCCACTCCGTGGGCAGCTTCGTCCCGGGTGGATCCCAGGACACGCGTCTACCAGTCAGAACTCACAAAGAAGTCAGAATGTCCACACGTGGCCGCAGTCGGTCGCCATGTCTGGAGAGAAAATGACTCCGTCTCGTGAACTTGGCCAAGTGAGTCCAAACTTTTAAAAGACGCAGGATAAGCTGCCGGCACCCCTAACGCCTTCTCTGGACGTTTTACAGACCCGTAACTTCAGATTCGCCACGCCCCTCACCTATGGGAAGGCTTTCCTCGAGCTCCACTCGCAGTTTGGTGAGAATGGGGGAAAACAAAACAAAAAACAACAACAACAACAAAACAATGAAATGGAAAAAGAAAAAAGGAAAACTGGAGGATGCGGGCATCGATCCCGCTACCTCTCGCATGCTAAGCGAGCGCTCTACCATTTGAGCTAATCCCCCACTCCTGGCGGCCGTGGCTTGTGGCTTCCCCTAGAGAGAGGTCAGGGCATTTAGGGGCAACAACACTGCCGGCCGCAGTCCCGACCTTCCTCATAACTAACGCTGAGACGCCAAAAAGAACCTCTCCTTCGAGCCGGAGTCGAACCAGCGACCTAAGGATCACCACTACCCCAACCCTACAGTCCTCCGCTCTACCAGCTGAGCTATCGAAGGGAGTGCAGGCCGTCCTCTCGGCTCTTCCTAAGTTTTACTCGTTTCTTGGCTCCCGCGCTTTCGACGGCGCTTCTTCCAGGGCCTCAGGCCACCTCAGCACAGCCTCCGCGTCACGGGCCTCCCGGCCCTCCGGGCGGCCGGCGCGAGCGCTGTGCTGGCTGGCGTGGCCGGGGCTCTGAGGAGAAAGTCCGGGCCCGGGCAGCGGGCGGCCCGACTCAGGGGCGGGGGAGACGCCAAAGACCACCCAGGAACGGGCCGCAGCAGCCGCGGCCCGGCGCCGCCGCCCGCCTGGGCGATCCGCAGAGACTTCCCGCAGCGGCGGCGCCGGGGGCCAACGCTGAAGCGACCGGAATCAGAGCGCCCGGGGAAGAAAAAAGGGCGCTCGTCTCCTTCGAGCCGGACTCGAACCAGCGACCTAAGGATGACCCGCTGGGGCGTCAGCTACAGTCCTCCGCTCTACCAGCTGAGCTATCGAAGGGACGGGGAGCGGTGTCAGCCCTCCGAGATTCGGCGCAGATAAACCCGCGCGCCCAACTTTTAGCCCGAGCCTCGCCGAGGCGCGCGGGCCCCGGGCGCGGGGCGGGGCGTACGTGCCCGCGCTGTTTGACGCACGCGCAGGAGGACGACCGGGCTCCGACGCGCGGGAGCGCCTGACCCGCGGAAGGGCCCCGGACTCGTGCGCCGAGACCTGTGGCGCCGCCTGGGGCTCCGACGCCGCGTCCGCGTGCGCGTCTCACGTTCCCCCTCCTGCGGAGCGCTGGGGCTGACGCGTCTGGCCACGCCACCCAGTGTCTGCACACGCCTTACCGGTCTTCTTGCGAGGGGCCAGTGGCGCAATGGATAACGCGTCTGACTACGGATCAGAAGATTGTAGGTTCGACTCCTGCCTGGCTCGACCTTTTTGTGACCCGGAGGTTTCCCCGAGCCGCGGAGGCCTGACTGTTCCCCAAGTCCTCCGAACCCCGAGAGCCCGGAGGAACGCGCTCCGGCCATCCGAGCCCGCGGAGCCGCCGCGCGGCCTTCGCCAGGCGCTCGCCGTCGAACCTTCGAGAAGCCGAGAGGCCCCGCGAGCAGGCAGGGGGCGCCCAGGGGCGCAGCCGGGGCCCGAGGCGCGCTTTTCCAGGCTCCAGGTAGGAAGCCGGGGCCGCGGCCGCAGAGCGAGGCGCGGCGCGGTTCGCGGCGCGAAGACTCTTCGTCCGCTGACGTGGGAGCTGCCCTCCGGGGTCTCCTCGTCGACAGGGTTCCAGCTCACCGAGTCTGTATTTTGAAAGTACATTGACCTTATTTTATTTTTTATTTTTTTTGTAGAGAGGTTAGAGTTATTTCTTAACTTTCCCTCTCCCTCCTTCCCCCCGGCCCCCGCCTCCACCTCCAAGCGAGGGAACAATTCCTAGAAGTGGGAGCTTTGGTAAAATTGTGAAGTTCGGGAAGGAGGAAGAAAACTGTGAAGATAGGGTAAAGCGCTGATTTTTCAGTGGAAAAGCGGCTTCCCTAAGGCTACGCAAATATGGTTAAAGGAAGCTAAAAATGTGAGGTGGGGTGGAGAGACAAGCACAGACTCTTAGAACAAAGTGATGGTGGGTTTAGTTTCTGCTTCCCAATGAATATTTTTCCGTTTTTTCCGTGTAACAAGCTGATATATCTTTAACGTAATACAGTATTTCTGAGCATTAAAATAATATTACCGCATGGGAAGTTAGGGAGATTTGTTGTACCCCTCCTGTCAAGTTTATGAACAGAACCTTGTAAAATTAGGCCAAGAGGAAAGAGCCTCCACAGTGTCCATACCTTTTACAAGGGCGGCAAGTAAGGTGTTTACTATCTGCGGAGGTCACTGTCATGGGCCACCGTTGCACTGGGGGCAGAAACTCTGATCCTTCGGTGTAGCCCCTTCTTGATGTACCCTCCTCCCTGACAGCCAGACAGACCAGAGTAAACACATTCCAAGAGGGCCAAGATGATGCAAGACTTCTTCTTACTTGTGACAGAAATTCACACAGAGCTAGTATAGGCAAGGGAGACATTTATTCTAAATATACGGGGTGTCCCAGGGAAACCAAAGATGAAATGTAACTGGACCTTCTTGTGGTTTTTTTTCCTCAGTGCTCTCATCTCTTCTTTATGCTTCTCTATTGCACACAGTTGAAAACATGGTGCTGCCCCCCTCCCCACCTAAAAGTTCCTGTACTTTTTCCCTCACAACATATTGCTGTAGATTGAGTATTTGTGTCCCCTCAAATTCATGTGTTAAAAACCTAATACCCAACTGATGGTATTAGGAGGTTGGGGGTCTGTGGGAGGTGACTAGATCATGAGGGCTTGAGCCTTTAACAGGGTTAGTGCCATTATAAAAGAGGCTCCGGAGAGATTCCCTCCTCTCTTCCGCTATCTGAGGACACAGTGAGAAGTTCGGAAGTCTGCAGTGGGGAAGAGCATCTTCACCAGGACCTGACCATGCTGGCGCTCTGATGGTTGACTTCAGCCTCCAGAACTATGAGAAATAAATTTACATTGTTTAAAGCTACTCAGTTTGTGGTATCTATTATTCTTACAGCCACCCAAACAGACTAAAACATCTATCAGCCATAGACTCACTTCTCTTTTTCAGTCCTCACTGCAAAACTCTTCATTGTTTTGACCTCAATTAGATGCTCACCCCTGTGTCCAGGAGTCAGGATTACATGCGGCCATCAGGGCTGGCTCAGCCCTAGACTTAGGGCTGGGCATATATGATTGCATCCCCTCCATAGGCTCCTAGTGAAAAGATAAAGAAATACAAAAGAGGAAAGTCTATTGCAGCATGAAAACAACAGATGGTACAATCAGCAAACCTAAGATTTTAATTTCTGGGATGTGGAAAGCAAATGAGAGTATGGACACATAGCCCGGAATGGAGAAAATCACAGCACAGAATACACATTGTAGAAACTAGGAGAGAAAGAACCATTCGCCCCATGGAGCTCCTAAGAGACTCCAGACACAGGCAGTAGCACAAAGGTCAGAGGCCCACAATATTCTGAGCTCTGAATGAAGCGTTTGTCAGCTGGAGCTGCCTGGAGAACTGCTTCAGCAGAGTCAGTTAACCTGGGGAGAGCCCACTGGTAGAGTATAGGAATAGGAAGAGAAACAGTGTAGAGCCTAATTATAACAGACATGGAGAGAAAGAAAGGCCACCTCACCCCATTCTCAGAGTCCCCCTTTGAGTTGGCAGTTTGAGGCAGTATGGCTATTTTTTCTCATGCACCATCAATGGAAAAGCCTACTTGTCTCCAGGACTCAGACATTTTACAGATAAAAATCAATGTAGTCCTTTATTCATGAATATAAACAAATGTCTACCAGGCATTGAAGAGGAAATAGTAACAACTTTAAAAAAGAAAGGTGGAGGTGGACAAACAATAACTGACCCAAGAGGAAGCAAAGATAATGCAAGGAATAGTACAGAACTGTCTTTTTAAATGTTAACTGATATCCTCAAGGACATCTAAGAGGATAGTACAGAAATAAAAGCCAGAATAAGGTGCTATTAAAAGGAGCAACAGGAGAATAGTTGAGTTCTTGAAAATTAAAAGTGATTGCTGAGGTGAAAATGGATTGGTCATGGCTAAAGATCAAATTTGGAGTTACAGTAGATAGAATGGAAAATATCTCCCAGGACACCAGAATGTAGAGAACAGAAAATATAAAAGTAAAATCATGAAGGATAGACCCAGAATACACAATGGCTGTCTAGTCAGAGTTCCAGAAAAAGACAATGAAGAGAAAGGAATGGAAGAATGACATGAGTCATTAGATCAAAAGGACCATCCAAGCAGGAAGAATGAAAAACAATTCTGGCCACACCCTAGTGAAAGTTTAAAGCATTGAGGATAAAGATGAAACTAAATGCTTTCAGAGATAGGGACAAAACAAAAAAAAAAAAATGGGCTAGCAACAAAGGAGGAGAATCAGATTATGATCAGACATCTCATCAGCAATACTGGATACTAGAAGACAATAGAACAAGATCTTCAAAGTCTGCAGAAATAATTCTGAACCTAGAATTATATAACAAAAGTAGCAACTCCCTAGGAGGACAAATAAATAATTCATACTTGCAAAGTCTTATTAAAAGTTTAAATCCCATGATTACTTTCTGAAACAAATACAAAATAAACATTACTTGAAGATGTTATACTGATTGAGTTCTCCAGGAAACAGAAGCTGACACACAACTAGAGTACAAAGTTTTACTGAGGAGTAACATCTGTGAATGGAAAAGGGAAGGACGCACGATTGGTAAAGGTAGCTATTAGGCAATGGCGCAGACCTGACAGCCTCTGCCTGTCCCTTTGGTAGCTGCAGAGCAAATATTTCCCTTTAAAGGAGGCCTGAGTTGGGCAGAAGTGGCTAAGCCCTGGTTCAACCACCTTGTTCAGTCATTGGCTAGAGGCTGATAACCTCAGACCCTGAAGGAGTTAACGCTGTGAAGCCCTCAGTTAACCATCCTCCTTGCACCTGAGCACTGAGTCCTTTCTTGAAAGGAAATCTAGCAGCAAATCTCTATGGCTGACACAGATGTACTTCAAAACAAAATAAGAATCCAAGAAAGAAGTACACAACATTTAAGAAAAAAGGGTACAAACCAAGGAACTTAGAATATATTCTAGGCTGACAGTGATGCAGCAAGAAAGCAATCAGAACAAACTAGGAAAAACAAACCAGAGCCCATAGAGCCCTTAAGGCTCTAAGATGATTTTTCAAGAAAAAAAGTGGATTCTTTTACAATGGTAATGTGATTATGGACCAGGAAGACTTTAGAGATATGATAAAGGCATGTCACTTTTCTCAAAAACAAGCCAAAAATAATTGAGAATTCCTACAAAGAAACAAACCAAAGAGCTTTATAAAGAACTCATGGTCCAAAAATAAAGCAAACAAATCTGGCACAATTTCAAGAAATTGATGACATGTAATATGGGTTAACCTGTGTCCTCCTGCCCTAAATTCTAATATTGGAGCCCTAACCCCTGGTGACCTATAATGTCACTGTATTTGGAGATAGGGCCTTTAAAGAGGTAATTAAATTAAAATGGTGTCATAAGGGTGGGCCCTCATCCACTATGACTAGTGTCCATTTTGGACAGGATGAGATAGCAAACACATGCACATATAGAGACACAACCATGTAAACACAAGAAGGTGGCCACCTGCAAGCCAAGGAGAGAGGCTTCAGAAGAAATCAAACCCGCTGACACCTTGATCTTTGAATTCTAGTTTTCACAACTGTGAGAAATACATTTCTGTTGTTTAAGCCACCCAGTCTGTGGTATTTTGTGATGGTAGGCCTAGTAAACTAATAAGGGGATGGTGAGGAAAGAGGAATTTTCTTTCTTTCCTTCATTCTTTGTTATTGTTCATGTTTTTATCTATACAAATTATAGTGTGGCAGACAGTCCCATAATTGTATCATCTAATAAAAATTGATTCAAAATGAAGGAACTGATACCCAAAGGTGTGAGATGTCTTACCTTCAATAACAGAGTTGCACAATGGCAGATGAGATCTTAGATGTCCTGAATCACAAGCCAGGACTCCCCGCTTGGCATTAGTCTGCCTGTCCTCTATTGGACACTTGAATTACAGAGACTGGACTTCTTGACTGCTTCCTGAAAGGAAGGAGGTTGAAAGGTGGCTTCCGATGTCAGGCTAGGTCAGATATGACCAGGACATTCTGGGAGTAGCAAAGTGTCCTATTTAGTATAGGGAACTCTCTTCTTAACTCTAGAACCCAAAGATGAAATCTCTAAAATTTGTTATCAATGGTCCTCCACAAAAGTTATGTCCAAATACTCTGAGACCTAAAGAAAAAAGCCATTGTCCAACTTGAAAAATACCTTACACATATGCACATGAGAGAACTTCCGAGTTTTTCTTTTGAGGTGCCTATTCTACAGATAAGGAAGCTCTACCAAAAAAGGTTAAATTTCTTCATGATGACCCTACAGATTGGGTGAGTGCAGCTCAACTCAGGGTTACTGATTCCTTATTCATGGCTTTCTGTAAATATGGACTGTCTCCAAGAAGGCTGTTTGTGAGAAACCACAGAGATAATGTTTCCAAGATCAGAAAGAAAGTTATTCTGAAGAACTCCATGGGAGGTACAGTTGATTCCTGTTATTTGCAGTAGTTGAGTTCTATAAAGTCATCACAAATACTGATTTAGTGAATACTAGAGGAAACATAGGGTTGAGCCTCTGTTCACAAAATTTTCATTAAGTCATCAATACATAACTTTGTTTTATGTGTTTCTGTTTAGACACCTTATTTAATATATATAATTGATTCATTAACATTGAACTCACAGCCAACAGTACTATTATCCATGCCTGAAAGAAGCTTATCCAACATACATATTTTCTCTGGAAGGTACGTTATAACCTCTTGCACTTAGGAACACTAGACATCACTTCAGCACTATCTTTTAAACATTTTAAATGGTGAAATCACCAACAAAAAGTACAAAAATGCAAAAAATGTGGCACTTTACAAAAGAGCTGAAACAAGACAGAACATTGCTTTGTTCATTCTCATCTGTGAAACTCAAATTTCTTGACGTTCTGTGTATGCCTGTGAAAGACCACGAAATAAGTTTTAGCAAGTAGGCAAATTTACAAATATAGAATCTGTGAATATTTAAGAGTGACTTATTAAGCCAAACTAAATCCTGAATTATATGCCAAATCACTCCATCAAAAGATCATAATGAAACCAACCCCCAGCGCCCCACATCTATTAAGGAGCGTAGCAGGAGCCATCTGTGCTACAGGGAGATGGCAAGACCAACCCATCCAATTCCCGGGGCTCTATAAACCCCGGCAAGCTCACCTCCAGTATTTCATACTCAAAGAAAGTGGGACTGTCATCTTGTTCATACAGTGTCTTTCCCGTGTGCGATTTGGAGACATTGCACAGAGGTTTTCTTCAGAGATTCATATTTATTCCTTTAACAAACTTGGGTTTGTAGACCTATACTATTCACTTATAGTGAAGGAGGGACAAATTAGAATACACTGAATGTAAACACTATTTTGACATTAAATAAGTAGCTGTATCTGACTTTACATTAAAAAAAAAGCTGTATCTAATGTGTCTTAGGGTGCAAGGTAGTGAGTAATTAAGCAGACAGACCCTGAGTAATTAAGCAGCTAGATTCCCTGAGTCTAAATGCTGGTTCTTCTCTTACTAACAGCACGAGTTAATTAATGGCTCCAATTTTCACACTTCTGAAATAGGAAATAATAGTACCTACCTCATAGGGTTGCTGTGAGCATTAAATGAATTAATCTGTAGTACGCACTTCAAATAGTGCCTGGCACTATTTGAAAACTATATTAAAAAGTTTCCCTAGCACTATCTACACATCCTGGAAAATTATGGTAGGTCTTTTAACAGAATTTTTAAAGTCACAATTGTTTACTAACAACTACTCTAGAATCACTTAAAAAAAATTTTTTTTAATCCAACGTTTCACTCACTTGATTAACGTTGCAGTTATTGGTCAGACAAGAGAAAGTGGCAGATATAGCTACTAAGGCCACACTGGCTTCCCAAGTCAGGAGGTGCTGCAAAGAACTGAAAGAGGAGGAAAAGGAGGAGGGGGAAGGGGAGAGGAAGGGGAGGTAGAGATGGCTTTTGGAAATTTTGAGTCTTTAAAGGTTTGCTTTTGAGAAAATCACTGGAAATTAGGTAAGGGCAACTCCCTAGAGGAAACTTTTTTAGCTGCAAAGGACTGTTGAAGAGAAAGGTAGACAATAATAGGAGTGATAGGAGCGGGTATTCTTTTGAAAATAAGAGAACTAGGAAGGAGTTAGGCAGGGATGTGGAGATGGTTCGTTTTTAAGAGGTGCACATGTAGTTGGAAATAAAAGAAGAAACAGTACAGTGCAGCTGTTAACATTGTGGACTCCAGAACCATCCTGCTCTACCCTTCACTAGCTGGATGATCTTGGCTAAGTTACTTAACCTTTCTTTGTTTCAGTTTCTTAGCTTGAAAAATGGGGAATAATAACAATGCTGATAGTATTGGTTCTTCCATAGGTTGTTGTATTAAGTGAATATATAAATGTAAAATAGATAGAGCTACTATAAATCTCTTAGGGCAGTGTCAGCTATGAAGCACTATGACTATTGTCATTATTGTTCAAAAGATTTATTTTTAGTTTATGAAAAAATTAATCATCTTTTTGAAATACAAATGCACCTCTGATCGTAAAAGGCATTACGTCTTACTTCCTTTAGTTTGGGGAAGGGATGTGCTGAGAAGAGGTAAGAAAGAGAACTAAGAAAAGCAGAAGATAAATAGGACAGTCAATCATTTTTTCACTCTATGAAGACTTTATCCTCTTACTCAGACTAACATCTTTTAGGTGAAACTTGAGGCTAAAAGTGATTTCCTAGTACACTATATAGTGTGTTTAACAGTAAATTTCATGCTAAATACAACAAAGAAATTTCAAAATGAAGGCATTTGATATAAAACTGTTATGCTAATAAGTTAATAGATAGACAATATTTTTCATTGCCTGATAGCTTTTATTTGTTAACCTTTAAACCTAGGTTAGCTTTAAATTATTGCTTTCTGCAATTATAATAAATAATCCTGGAAAATGCCAATTTAGTAAATAGTTAATATATATGTTTTCAAATAGATTATTCCAAAAATTTTTAATAAAATTTCTAAAATGAAATTTCCAAAATGAAAATCTGCACTAAAAGATTTCTCCCAATTATTTTTCATCAGGAAAGAAAGTGACCTTCTCACATCTGGGAGGAGATGAATTTGGGCATCTCAAGAGTGGAGATATTTGGGTACAAGAGCAGATTACTCACTAGGTAAGAATCTCTTCTTCCTAGTCCTGAGAACAGGGATGTGTCTGGGGGGCTCTCGGGCATTGGAGAAGCTGATAACTGGATTTTAAGCCATTAGAAAGCTCAATTGCAGCCCAGTGGTGAGCAGAATGTGTTAACAACTGCCCTGTAACTGCTGATTTGATTTTAGGAATTTAGTTTTGCTTCTAGGGGACAGAGATGGAACAGCATGAAACTCTAAAAAGTTGTATCACACTTACCCATTCAGTTGGTGCTGAGCATGTTTAAGTCTCCTTTTGGAGAAAGGCTTTTCTGAGAAATGGCATATATATGTGAGAATTAATTAATAATAGGCATTTTTTCATTTCTTTTGTTTTTAGCACTGTGCAAAATACAGATGTAAAGTCCTACTCTAAGATACAGTTCTGGAAATCACTGCTAATTTGTGCAATCAACAATTTAGAAATAGATTTGTCTTATAGAAACTGGGTATATGTGACTTAATCTAAATTTCTGGCCCTTTATAGTCTAGAACTGTTCAGGAATAATATGAAGACGAATGTAACTTAGGTGCTTAGAAGAGCTGCAGGCTGAAAAAATGTGTGGGGGGGGGAAGGAGAACTCATGTGTCTTAAATAAGTTTTCTGTGCTTGGAGAAGGACGGGTGCCCACAAAACGGATATTTGTCTTTATATCAATGAGAAGTAAGGGAGAGCAGACTGCTGAAATTTTTTAAAAAGATAACTTCGTAAGTGGGTCAGAGGCTTGATTGGGTGCCAAGCTAACATATTAATTTTGTGTTAATTTAATTCACAGCTTCCCTAAAAATAGGGATTCTAGCAGCTTTTGTGTTTCTAGCAGTAGGGATTTCTCTATTCTATGACACAGGTTAATTTACTCATTTAACAAATATTCCTTGACTGTCAGGCACTGGTTTAAGGTCTAAGGATTCAGCAGGACACAAATAAAAAATCTTTTCCCTTGTGGTGTGGGAGGCAGAGAGTAATCAAGATAAAAAGTATATTAGTGAAAGGTACTAAGAAGAAAAACAGAATGGCAAGGGTGTGGTGGGGATGTTACATTTTCAGGTAGGGTGGTCTGGGAAAGTGTATGGAGAAATGACACTTGTGAACAAAATCTAGGGGCAGTCTCTTGATGCTCTAAGCACATTCTATGTTCTAAATTAATCTAACTCTGACTCAGAGCTGCAGTTTAACAGAGTAGCAAGAAATTTATCTCAGCCAGGGTTTAAGAATCACTCCCTAGGGTTGTGAGGGGTCTGCAGGGGTTTATGTCTTTGTCCTGCGAGTTTCAGGCCTGTAATCTTCCTCCGGCCTGGTTGCTCCTGAGGTCTCATGTCCAAGCATGAGCGGTTCTTTTGAGGGACCAGATGCGGGCACAGGAATCTTTCATTATTGCTACAAAGTGGCCATGACTTCATTTTGTCACCTAGGCATCCGAGTGTTATTTTGTCATAGGAGCTCTTCTTTGTAGGGATGCAAGTCTGGGAACTCCCCAGCAAACTCGAAAACCAATCTTTAGTCTAGAGACCATTCATCATGGGGGTACTTCTCTTCCTCAAGTTTCCATAAGCACTTTTCTAATGGCCCTCCTAAGAGCTCAAGCTCCCAAACAAAAGCCCGGCTGGTTGTCTCCCAGGTATCTAACTACCTTTGTTTTTAACCTCCAAGACTATAGTAGCCAGACAGTGACTTTTTTAAGGTGAAGCTTGGTAGAAGAGCCCTCATTCCTCTGTGTCTCCTAAAGCAGTAAGGACAAAACAAAATTAATGTCTCAATAAATTACCTTTCTGTACATTCAAATAATCAATGTGGTCACTATAAATTATTTCTATTTGTCAATATACTCAGAGAATTGTTCGAAAAATACTTTGTTCTCTAACTGTTAGCATTGTGGTTATTCGTGCTTGAAGTTAGGGGTGGGGGAGACATTTCTTTAAGAGTATTCTGTTACCCAGATTATTTGTAATATCTCCCTCCGCCACCAGTTGGAGTAGATTCACAATGGTTCAGTTTATCTGTGAGACCAGTAAATGTTAAGGTAGAGAGCTGACAGTGTGAGCTGAGAGGTTAGGAGAATGAAACAGAGAAATGAGGGTCAAATGGAAAAAAGGTGGAGGTGGGAGAAGGGAGGAGGAGAGCGAAGGAATTGGAGTACTGAGAAATAGAGAAGAGAAGGGACAAAGGAGAAAAATGAAGCAAAAAGGACTCAGGATGAGAGCATGAATAAACAGAAATACAGAATAAAGACAATGAAGAAACAAGTGAGGAGCACAGATCTAGTGTTAAACTCATACAGTTCTGGAGGTCAGAAGTTTGACACTGATGTCAGGGTGTTTGCAGGGCTCTGTTGCAAGGCCGAGAGGATAATTCACTTCCTTATGTTTTTCAGATTTTAGGGGCTGCCTGCATATCTTGACTCATGACCCCTTTTCTCTCCTCTCTAAGCCATATCTATGACCATTCATCTTTCTGACCATTCTTCTGTGGTCACATCTTTCTCTCTTCATAGGTAGGAAAGGTTCTCCATTTTTAAGGACCCATGTAATTAGATTGGATAATCCAGTTGGATAATCCAGGATAATCTCCCCTTCTCAACGTCCGTAATAATCACATTCACAGTCTCTTTTGCCATGAGAGGTGATATATTCATAGGTTCTGGGCATTAGGATATAAGCATCTTAGGGGTCCATTATTGTGCCTACCACAGAGGTCATGTAGCCTTATTTGAAACCTTTTCTATAGGTCAGAAGATCAGGCAGTGCATTACTAGGTAAGTGTATTTCCAGGCTAGGCCATGTCAAGCGTGTTTTAGTGTACATACCATTTGAAATGTAGAAATAGAATGTCATTTATTTTCAAAAAATTAAGATATGTGTTTTTTGATAAAAATGCATATTATTAAAATTATGTTCTAATGTAAGAAAGCAAAATAAAATAAAATAAAATAAAAAAATAAAATGAAATAAAAGGATGACCTATGACACTTTCTATGAAATCTCCTACTCTGGTAGCCTGGAGGCCAGGATTGGGTTGTAGGCCACTGAAGTGGCTGGTCCATTTAACCCTGCATGCATCAGGGCCATGCAACCATGCTGAAGATCGTGGTCACTGTGTTCCATCTTTCTTTGATGCTTCTCTGATCAGGTGCTTGTGGATTCAGAATAACTGCAGGTGATTCCAGATGGCAGCTCCTGTTGACCCCCACAAAATGCTTAAATGGCCCCTCCTCTGATGAAGAATCTATCCTTGTTTCTGTGTAGCTAAGGGGCATCCTGTGGAATTCATTCCCTCATTGTTAGGCATTCATGTGCTTACATTTGCCACACATCATTGTAACTGGGACTAGCTCTTTGGGAGAAATATCAGCCAGAACCCCTTTGGGAATTTAACTCCACCATCTGATTCTGATTCATCCCCTATCCTCATCTTATACCAGCTTTCTGGGCAAGCGGGGACTGGAATGAAAAAAAAAAAAAATTGAGAGAGAGGAAAATGAGATCTGTGGGAGAAAGAGAAGACGTGCTTTGTGTTGTACAGGTTGCTATTCAAAAATAGGCCTGATTTTTGCTTAGAGTACTTAGGAAGGAAATGTAGTGGTTTCAGTTATCCACAGGGGCTATTTATCTTATTGCTCCTTTCAAATGCAAAGTAGCATTTGTTTGTTGAATACAGTTCTGAGCTTTTGCTGGTCACTAGAGCTGTTATTATTGGATATCTTTATGGGTCTTGTTGGGTGAGAGTTTATATACATAAGAAATCACATTACGTTTGTCCACATATATACATTGATGTAAGACCACCTTATATTTGTTAAGCACTTGATTTTTCAGAGTTCATTTACCTTGACTATTTCATTTGGTCTTACAGCAACTTGGAAGGTGACAGAGCAAATATGAAAACAGAGTCATAGGGAGATTAGCCATATTACTCTCATTTCATTTGGTCGAATTGCTAGTTAGTGAAAACTTAGATTAGAACCAGGTTTCTTAACTTTCAAATCATGGTTCTTTCTATTTGATTATGTTAATTAAAAAAAAATTCCAGTAACTCAAGAGTTAGAACAGAGTTTTAATGATGTCAGAACTTTCAGCTATCACACCATTTTCACAATGTATATTTAACCCCAATTAATTGTAATTTGGTGATAGGAATAAGAAACAAAAAAAATGAACTTTATAATATTATATAAAAACATAACAGGACCTTGAAAAGTTCAATGTTACATAAAGATCTAAAAAGAACTAGAAAAACAAATATTTTTGCTGCTGTGCTATTTTAGAAGTAGCACATGGTTTCCATCACATAATGAAATAGGGATCAAACAAGTAAAAGTAGAGATGATCTCTAAGCTTAAATGTTCAACATAAATACAGAGCTGAGGATTTTCTAATTAATGTAATTAATCCCACCAAAAATGGCATAAGTGACATGACTTTAAATTTAAATTTAGGCTATAGAATTTAGAATTCTACTCTTTACCTCATATGCTTTTTCCCCTTAGTCTGGCTAATCTAGGGTAGTTTTACACAATTTATTTTTATTTAAAAATGGTCCACACATTGTTTGTGGCTGTGTTGGGCTCAGAATAGTTTTTTGGATCATTTATAACATTTACCTGGGTTAATGTTTTGTTTTTGTTGCCAATTGAAAAGTACACACAATACCCATTTATTCCTGTTTTTACTTGTCAATGTTTAGTAAATGACAATTTTTAATCTTTCAAAAATATATTTTTAAATACTGTGGCCCATTTCTTTTGTGTAATAATTTCCTCTTATCTCTTGAAATATTTCTGTAGCCATATTGAATATTGACAGGAAAAATCTCAACACATATGAAAAATTCCTCCTAAATTCTCAAGTATATTTTGCTGAAGATATTTATGGCAGACATGAATATTACATTTAGCTAAATAGATGAAAAGTGGCCTCTGTTTTGGAATGCTATTTTAGCCTGTAAGGAATGAGATCTGGCTCACATAAAAGACAAGCTCAAAAAGCCTGTCTAGTGCCACTGTCTTACCTTATGCAAGGAGCATAAAACGACTCTTCAGGCCTTTATTCATTGAAATGGAATGTGTTTCATTAGGAATTCTACTCAAAGAGTAAGTCTGCATACTAAAGAAATTATGTAGGAATTATCTTTTCCTAACCTAAAAATAAAATACAAATGTGAGAAAGTTCACAGCATTTCATGCTCCACACCCTCCCCTTATGACCACCTGGAGACACGGCAGAAGTGAGAGGAGGTACTGTGGACCCTCAATGAGCTCAATATTAAGAGTCTGTGCAATAGCTCCGAGGTCCTTCTCTGATTAGCTGTGTTTTCTCATTTGCATTTGTAGGCTGGAGAACAACAGGAAATTCCACATCTAAAAATAAAAAAGAGCAAAGTGATAAACACTCTCATCATGTTGTGTTTCCTTTAATGGGGCAAGTGGTGGATATTTTTTGCTGAAATGATGATTGGCAAATTAATTCAGTTTATAAGATACTACCCTTTAAAGGACTTCAGAAGGGAGGAGACACTGTCTTTATTCTTCATTTAAGGTCTCTCAGTTATAGAATTATAAAACCAAAGCACTGAACTCAGCTTTTACTTTGAGGCAATTGCTGGACTTGGTGAACTCGAGCTTTAGTTTTTACCATCTTATGGGACAGGCCCACTACGTATATCATGTAGATGATAGTATATATCTATATAAAAAAATACCCCCTGAAGTTATGCAGCACACAATTGCATATATGGTCCTGACTGGGAGAGAGTTTAAAATCCAGAGCTTGCTTAAGTGAAGAGTCTAATAGAAAGCTCCGCACATAAAGCTAGTACCCCAAATGGTTATGTGCTTTTGAAATTATCATACCTCTAAATCTGCAAGGTAAGTTGTTATCCTTGAGTTTTGGTGCTGAGGTGAAAGAGGAAAAAGCTCCCCTAAAATTTTTAATGGCAAGCCAATAAGCACACAGATTGCCAGACCAAACAATACCTGTTTGTTCTAAAAAAGCTCAAGCTGATAATCTAGTTCAATATGGTCCAGTGCAAGATGGGTTCCTAAGCACCTAGCATAACTGAATGGCCCCATCAAAGCAGGCCTCAAAAACTCACTAAAAACTTCAAGAGAAATGAACTTATAGTAAATATAGATAAAAGAGATAGGAGATGATGAGATGAGATGAGATGAGATGAGATGAGATGAGATGAGAGAAAGAGAGATGGAAATTGAGAAGGAAAGATTACACATAGAAACAATGTATACTGAGTGAAAGCCAATAGAAACAATAGAAGGCCAAATCAGACCCAGAAAGACTTCAAATCCTACACTTACCAGACACAGAAATTTAAAAAATTTTGATGTTTTTTACATGATCGAATGAATTTTGAAGTTAATAAAAAAGAATAGCTAGAGAGTAAAACATCTGAAATTTTAAAAACTCAATGAATGTGTCTAACAGCCAAAAAGAGAATGTTAAGTGAATGACAGATTTGAGATTAATCATGATGTAACACAGAGAAACAAAGAAGTAAAATATAAAAGAAGTTAAAAGACATGAAGAATAGATTGATAAGATCTAATTTATATCTAATAAGAGTTTCATAAAGAAATGTAAAATATAGGCAATTTTTGAAGATTTAATGGCTGAGAATTTCCTAAAATTGATGAAAGACACCAATCCACAAATTTAAGAACAGGCCAGGATAAATTGAAAAGAAACTCGTATTTAAAACATCTGCTCGGATGCTGAAGATGCACTGGCAGTTAGTATAGCAGCAGAGCTTGCTTGGGCATAAGATGTAATATGGAGAGCATCAGAAACATAGCAGAGTGAGGGATGTCTCTGGTGGATCTCTCCCCTTGAAATAACAGTAAGTTGAAATAACACCCAACCTGCACACAAGCACGTCTAAGTGAGTGATCTGCATGTAAGAGCTTCCAGAGGTCAGAACCACTGGAGTCTTGTGGGTAGAATGGGAGGAACAAAGACGCTGCCTCATGCAGCTAGGAGCTCTTTGTGGGAGGAGGGGAAGGGGAGAAATTATGGCTGCTTCTTGGAACAGTCCTGCCTAAGGAATCAGTTTCATGCAGTGGAACCCAGAGATCAGGGCAGAAAGCAGAGCAGGAACTAAGTGCAGAGGGTTAATAGCTGTTTCTTAGCAGCCATGGATGTGAAGCAGGAGGCTGAGACACTGAGTTTAGCAGCAAACCCCACTCACCAACCTAGAGCATGCCTTCCCTCCACCCCATATCCTCCCACACCTAGCACTGAGGAGCCCAAGGGAAATTTGAGCAAATAGTACTGAAACAAAAATCCAATGGCAGTACCACTGATGGTCTTGGACCGAGGGTAGTGATTATGACTTGCATATTTAATCTATCAGAGAGAAAAAAGGCATTATTAGCCTCAAAGCAGAGATCCAAGAGGCTTGACCGCCACCTACTGGAAATCAAAAGAAAACCACTTTCTTATCAACAGGTTATAGCGAGACCTCTATATAATGTCTTTCTGGAAAAAAAGAAAAAGCAGAATACATTGTCATTAATGCCCAGATGGAGAAATAGTCCAGGAAACACTATGAATAACCAGGGTAACAAGGCAGCTCAGAAAGAAAGAGAAAAATCTCCAGAAAATAAGCTTAAAGACATAGAAATGTGAAGTTTAAATGATAGAGAATTCAGGATTACATTTGTGAAAAAAAATCTCAATAAGATGCAAAATAATTCAGATCAACAGTTCCAAGAACTTAGAAAAATGGACCAGCAAAATGAGTTGTTTAGCAATGAGATTAGAACCCTAAAAAAGAACCAAATAAAACTGGAGATGAAGAACATGCTAAAAGAGATGAAATAGAAAGTGAAATAGCAAGCTTAGGAATAGAGCTGACCAGATAGAGGAAAGAATCAGTGATATCAAAGACAGAAATATAGAAATAATTCAGAAGGAATGAGAGACCAAAGAGTGAAAAATAATGAAAGAGAAATACAAGAACTAGCTGATACCATCAGGAGAGACAACATAATAATAATGGGCATATCAGAAGGAGAAGAGAGGGAGAAAGGATCAGAAAGCATATTCAGACAAATAGTTGACGAGAATTTCACAAATCTGAGGAATGAGCTAGAGCTTTGAATTCAAGGAGCTAACAAAACACCCCCCAAAACCTTCTCCAAGATATATTACATTAAAATGATCATCAACAAGGCAAAGAGACACCATCTGAATGGGAAAATGTATTTGTAAACAATGCCTCCAATAAGAACCTAATATCCAAAATACACAAAGAACTCATACAACTCAATAACAGAAAAGCAAACAAAGTATCTGAGGCAAAAACTGACAGAACTTTCAGAGAAGTAGAAAATCCATCATCATGGTGGAATATTTGAATACTTCTCTTAGTAACTGACTGATGAAGCAAGCAAAAAAAAATCTTTAAGGCTATAAACAGTTTGAAAAGTGTGATGTTGTGGACTGAATTATGTCTGTCCCTTCCAAAAAAAAATCATATTTTGAAGTTATAATCCATAGTACACCAGAATGTGACCATATTTAGAGAGAGTATCATTAAAGAGGTAATTAAGTTAAAATGAGGTCCTCTAGGAGGGTCTTACTCCAATATGACTGGTGTCCTTATACGGAGAGGATATTAGGACACAGGCACATACACAGGAAAGGCCATGTGAAGACATGAGGAGAAAATGGTCATCTATGTGCCAAGAAGTGAGGCCTCAGAGGAAACCAACCCTGAGACAATGATGAGATGTTCTCACAGAAGAATATTATACAATAGTGAAATTGAAAGAAAGTCATATGTGAATAAATAAATCTCAGAAATGTCATGACGAGTGAAAAAAAGCAAGTAGAAGGATAATGACTGCATATAAGTTCATTCATTGAAGTTCAAAAATGTGCAAAAACCAAGCAATATATTGATTATGAATATAAATATATATAATTATAATACTAAAAAGAATAGTAAGAAAATGATTACATTATAATAGCTGAGACATGGATAGAAACAAACTATTGATCGATTAATAAATAATAAAAATGTGATATATATACACAATGAAATATTGTTCAGCCATAAAGAATAAGGAAATCCTGCCATCTGCAGCAATATAGATGGATCCTGAGTACATTATGCTAAGTGAAATAAGACAGACATAGAAAAGTAAATACTATATGGTCTCACTTAAATGTGGATCTAAAGGCAAAACAAAACCCAATCTCATAGAAAAAGTTATCAGATTCATGGTTACTAAAGGAAGGGGGAGGCAAAAGGTGAAATTGGATAAAAGGCGGCTGAAAGGTACCAACTCCCAGTTACAAGGTATGTAAGTGCTGGGGTTGTAATGTTCGACATGACATCTAGTTAACACTGCTGTGTGTTGAAAGTTGCTAGGAGCGTAAATCATAAAAGTTCTCATCACAAGGGAAACGTTTTTCCTTTTTTTTTTCTTTTTTTGGTATCTATAGAAGTGATGGGTGTTAACTAAACTTATAGTGGTAATTCTTTCCCAAGTACGTAAGTCAAGTCATTACGCTGTACACCTTCAAGTTCTAGAGCGCTGTATGTGAATTAAGTATCTCAATCAAACTTAAAGAAAACAAAGAGAATGGTTATACGTGATTTAAGACAATTACCTCTGAAAAGAGCAAAGCTAATGAACTTAAAAGGTAATGGCAATATTCTTTTTCTGAAAGGTAGAAAGTCAGGTTATAACCTTTGTATGTGTTTAATGTTTAATAAAAACAGTAACAGATAAAGTAGTTAGGTAATTTAACCCCCAAAACCTCAACCACAGACTAATATAATTGGGGTTTAAAATGGGCTGTCTGACTCCAAAGCCCTAGTAGTGTACTGCTCTCAAGCTAGCTGGCTGGCATAAAAGGCTAATAATAGTCTACTTCCCCATTTCTCCATGCTTTGTGAATACCGATGTTTGCTTTAGGCCTATGGTACCCTTCACTCCCTGCCACCAGTGAATTTACAGGGAACAAAGAACCAACCTTCTTTTCTGAAGGAAGGGTGTTTAGTTTCTCAAGTCAATTCTTGGTCTGCCCGTCTCCCCTACTATATACATTTTTAAATTGCACTCAGAGTCACATAACATAAAATTAACCATTTTAAAGTGAACAATTTGGTAGCATTTAGTACAGTGTCCTAAATGTATAATTTACTATCTCTAACTAGTTGCAAAACATTTCCGCAAAAACGAAAACCAGTACCCATTAAGCCATGGCACCCTGTCCTCTTCCCCTAGGCCCTGTCTCTCTGGTTTTACCTATCCTGGACATTTCATATAAATGGAATCATACAATACTTGTCCATTTGTGTCTGCCCTTTTTCACTTAGCACAATGTTTTTAGGTTCATCCACATTGCAGCATGTATCAGCACTTCATTCTTTTTTTGTGGCTTAGTATTTCACCTGTCCTCTACTTTTTTGCACTTTTCTCTTCAGAACCTCCTGGGTTCCTCTCAACTCCTTTATCCCTCTTCCCAGTTAAATCCTACAGCTCTTACCATTCTCTAGAAAACTGTTCGGGATTCTAGCTGTTTTCCACCCATCACATTTCACTTTGATGGTATGAGTCTTTGAGCATATTTCTGTTTGGGATTATTTGCAAATATGGTCTCTGCACAACTTCTGCTTCATTCAATACCTTGTTAAAACTATTCAGTAGAACAGCCCAGTGTGACTCTACCTGACTTGCCTAACATCTGGGGCACCATTTACCATCTTATCCATAGGATATAGCGAGATAGTGTGCTGAATGTTTTGCTAGTATCAAAATCCATCCCTTCTAGAGTTCTCTATTCCTTTAACTTCCTACCTCTTCACTCTTCTTTATTCCTTAAGTCTTCGGTTTTAAATGTCACTCCTTCAGGGAAGCTGTCCTCACCTGCATCAGGGCAGCTGATGTGATGTGTTATATTTAAAATAAACTCATTTATCCCCTTAATGCTCACTGTCACAACCCCTGTGCTTCTCCTTTGGCACACTTATTATTACTTGTGAATTAACTAAATATTTCTGTGATTATTTGTTTAATATTTGTCTCCCAATCTCTGGACCATAAGATCCAAGACAACAGGCGCCACGTATTTCTTTTCTCTAGCCTCTAACGTAGTGTCAGGCAAATATTAAGCACTCAGTTAATGTTTACTGTTGAAAGACTATCTTGATAAATCAGTCCAGTAAATTTGCTCACTGAACCTTGACAACAAAAATGGAAGAAACTTTGGGTCCATTTTGAGCTGCTTCTGGGGAAGTCTAAGCTGACTCACTCATCTTGCTCCCCTGGCCCAGGTCCTTGATGATGCTTACTTGATGTTTTCATATAAAACAGCAGCAAAGGGCTTTGAACTAGTTGCAACAATGATTTTCCATGAATTTTTTAGAAAGTGATTCCTTTTGATTGGGGAAAGAGGGGGAAGGGGATTGAGTGAGGGTTAGTGAAAAGGAGGATGAATTTAATCTTTTCCTTGGTGCCTTTTTCCTGGACAGTAAAGTGTGATGAATGCCTCACAGCAAATGGAGTAAATGTCTCAATATCTTGGCTGAAAGAATCTAATTACAAGACATATGGCCTTTTCAGCTCAGTGGCTGTGAATTTATTTGGGTTTCATCCAGGTAAGGAGCAGGAACAGTTAAGCAATCAACAGATTTTTTCTATGCACTGAATCTCACATTTTTAGATGCAAGGTCAACACTATAAAGTCTCCTTTAAATAATTTATTCTCTCTTTTTAAAAAATGAGGAAATCATAACTCCACAAAAAAGCTTTAGGGTTTAACTAGGAGTTTTCAATAAACCACTGCCTTCAGCTTTTAA
The DNA here is from genome assembly GCA_030015415.1 of Cynopterus sphinx. Classification (NCBI taxonomy): domain Eukaryota; kingdom Metazoa; phylum Chordata; class Mammalia; order Chiroptera; family Pteropodidae; genus Cynopterus; species Cynopterus sphinx. The sequence goes on along the minus strand of CM057389.1, from coordinate 44,960,052 downwards.
AAAAATGGAATTTATCTCTTGTATTTTTGGTTTGCTTTGTCAGAGTGTTCAGAGGTAACTAATTCCCATTTATGATTTTGCCTCTGTTCTCTCTTTCTCTCTCTCTCTCTCTTTCCCTCTCTCTCTCCATACATACATACATCATACATACATACATACATACTTATCAAATTATACCTGAAAATTATATAATTAATATTAACCAATGTTACCCCCAAATAAACTTAATACATAAAAAGAAACAAAAGGGGGAAATTTCAAAATGGTGGCATCTTCAAAATCACTGGAAACTATAGAATTTGTAAAGTGATTCCCATCTGTTTCTCAAAATAAAAATGTACTCTTAATGGAATCCTAGGAACATGGAGGAATTCTATTATTCTTATAAATTAATCAGGAACAAATCTAAGAGAGATTGCCCATCCCTCCGTTCTTGTCTTGGAAACTTGAAAGATAAAGATAATTGATATCAAGTTACTTCCTTTATGTTCAAATGTTCACAAATTAGAAGTTCCACTTTGTGAAATGTGATGTGTTATATTTAAAATAAACTCATTTATACCCTATACCCCTCTGTTAGCTGAAGGCCATAATAAAATCAGAATTCTACTAACCAAGAGAATTTTATAGACCATCCTGAGATACAATCCCATTCCCTGGGACTCGTGTGTGTGTGTGTGTGTGTGTGTGTGTGTGTGTGTGTGTGTGTGTGTGTTTTAAAGAGAATCACCCAAATTATATACGTTTCAGGTCCTACAAAACCTGGCTCAACTCTGCATAGGAGCTTTTAAATATTTAGGAATAAGATAAAGCTTTTCCTTTTGGTAAAGAATTCACAGTAACACAGTCAAATAGGATCATGATTTACTGAGTCTAGATGCTGACCTCTACAATGGAATTGGTAGCTCTGGCGGGTCAAAACGGAGAACAGCGAGAGGCACACAGATTTATTATCAGTCACTCTGCAGGAGGGAAACCTGGGTGGAATTTGGCACTTAAGATGAATTTCTGTTCCAGAAGAGAAATTGTCTGCTAGGAAGGTCTGCTGAAATGACCTGGTGGAGCTTTTTCTAATTTAAAAGAAGAAAGGCTTTGAGGCTTTTCAGAGGAGTGTGAAACACTAGATTTGGGATATCTAGGTTCAGTTTACCTAGTTTTGGTTTCCGCACTATAAAGGGCAAGTTAAGACAAGGTTGCCACAGTGGATGACCATGACAATACTCTCCTATCTCACTGTCACTATCCTCTTTCAGTGACTGAGTACTGGACAGGATTGATGGATGTCATGGGGAAGCCTACAGACAACAGGGCCAGAGACCCCTGACATGTTCTTATAATGGTTTATTTATAAACCATTGCATTGATACACTGGGCTTATCATTTAGCAAGTAATGCCAAGGTGACTGGTCCTCCCTTGAAGAGGAATTTACATGTATGTGTCTCTTTTTAACCCACTTATGAGTAACTGTTTCCTTGTTTTTTTGTTTTGTTTTGTTTTTATATTTATGCCCCTATTGAAAGATCTGTTTTTTTATATCCCAGATAAAGCAAAAGAAACTTGTAATTGTATTTCACTGTGGACCTACAATCCTGTTCCAGAGGCAGTGATAGAAAAGTATAAGATTGACCCCCTTGTTTGCTGAACTGGCCATCCAGTGGTCCCCATAGGAGGGGGTCACAGGTTACAGGAAAATCCCTTCTGACCTCTCTCACTCCCCAATCCTAAAAGGGCCTGAGACTAAGTACAATTCACATGACTGGAGACTCCTCCTTTTAAGCTGGAGTCAGGGTGGATAATAACTGGATCTTACTTAGCATCGTGTTTGAGAGAGAACAAAAGGTATATAGAAGCTTGGAAGCAGTCTCTGCTGCTTGATGTCATGGAATTTCTGTTTCATTGTCATCCAGAGAATCGGAGTGTGGTGTAGTCCAGAGAAGTGCACCATTCCTAATTTCAGCAGTTCTGAAAACACTGGGCCAAGGTCTGTCAAGTACTTCTCTCATTTGGCTGTCCAGGGTTCTCTGTGATTTAGTGATAAAGTCTGTAAGACAGAATCGTGGTGCATTCTCCAGGAGAAAGTGACAGTAGGATTATGGATGCAAGACAAAGATGACAGTGGCAAGTTTGACTCCAGCTCATTTAAACAAAGGCATTTTCTAGAGAACATGAAGTATTCCTAGTATTGTGAATTCTCTTGAAATTTTACAATTTGTTATATGTTTTTCTTAATCATTTCTGGGCAGAATGAACTTGAAGAATCAAGTAATATATCACGGCCATACTTACACATAGATAGACAGACATGTGGGGTAGTTTAGCAAAACAAATCTCCTATTTACATAGGACAATATTCTTGATGCAGGTTTGAGGCTGGTTCTGAATGTGTAAATTCAGAAAGAAACTATATTTCCAGGGAAGGAAGATTGTGCTCCCCCACCCCCAGTTCTACTCCAAACTCAATATCAAATAATCAAAAGGGATAAAAGTGAAAGATGGCTGACTTTTCTTGATATCCATTCCCTTCTACCTGAATAGTGATTCTAAAGTAACAGGCTGAAATGCTTTTCCTGAGAGAAATTTCCACCTTGGTTCTCCTACCCTTGGGCACTCCCACCCAAACCTCTTGGAACCCAGAGCTCACTCTCTTGTAATGAGACCATAAATTATACTAGCTTTGCTTTGTGATCAGCATATTTCATGATTTCTTTCAAATGGTGCCAGGTTCTTCTTTTCTCTGTGATTGGTAAACGGATTCCCCCTATTTAGTTGTTGGATCTCTCTCACTTTAGTGATAATCATCACCATGGGACTTGGTGCTTGGCCAGCCTATGAAACAATACCCACTCCTTCTGCTCCCATCTTATTCCACCTTTTTCCATGTCAGTCTTGATCTGCTCCTCGAGATCCTCTGGGGACATGTAGAAGTCCTCTTCTGGCACGGATGATTTGGGCCGGCAGCGTCCACAGCAGCAGTTGCAACAGCAGCACAGACAGCAGCAAAAATAGCAGCCAGTCAAGAGGCCAATGATGACAAACAGGGTCTAGGGGAAACAGGCAAAACAAAACAAAACAGGGATGAGGGGTGGTGGGGTGTGGGAGAACCCCAGAAATCAAGTGTGCACCCATGTACCTCCAGAGACCTGAAGACATCGCAGTTCACCCTGTAGACCACATATTCATCCTCATCCTTATTCCATGCAAGAACTCTTTAGTTTCCTTGGAAACAAATTCCTCACAGAGTTTTGCCTAACAAGTTAAACCCAGAGGAAATGACTTGTAGCCAAAGTAATGACATATGACATATTCTTCTTTATTCATAAGCTATGGTGATCATTATTAAGAGTAAAGCAAACAAAATCAACCAACCAAGCAAGCAACCAACAAAACCTCTAACCAAGGGAACTGAATCATTCTCACTAAAAGAGCTGTTGATAGCCCTCTTCCCCCACCCACATTCGTTAGTCACCATGTGCTGTGGAGTCTCTCCTCTCAAGATCTCTTGCACCCTCCCTCTCATCTCTATCCTGGCTGGTAAGACTTTTGAACAGATCTCATTATCTCAGCTCTAGACATTTTAGTAGCCTCCTTTCTGGTCTCCTTGCCTTCACTCTTGTCTCCTAATCCACCTAATCCACCCTGCACACTGCTACTCAGACTTAACTAAATTACCTGTTCTCTTGAACCCACAGAGTGACTCTCTAGCCTCTTAGATAAGGCTAGAGATCCTTATTATGGTCATTTGGCCTCTGCCAATGCCCCGACCCCCCCACAAACCAACCGGCCCTGTTCTTGCCATAGCTGCCATAGCTTTTCTCTCCCTGAGGATTTACCTGCCTAGATGTCTCCCTCCTATTCTCCAGTCACCTAACAGATACCCACACCGTGTTTGATATTCATCTCAAGGATCCTCTCCTTGAGATCTTTTCTAACCCTCTCCCCAGAACATTCACTCCCTCCTTGGTGCCTCAATTGTACTCCACACAAACTTCTACCATGGTGCTTTTAGTGTGGATACTTTAGGACGTTGATTGGTGTATAGGCCTAATAATTCTTCAAGTCTAGAGCTATATGTTAGTCGTTCTGCTACCTAAGGATTTAGTGCCTGGCATGTGGTAGACACTTAATACATGCCTACTGAATTAATGAATGTATAAAGTAATAGATAAACAAATGATTTGTTTCTCCTAGTGAACAGCACCAGAATTTCCCCACAAGCATGTAAAAGGTTTGCTCACAGTTTGCCATAGCTGAAAATTAAAAGAAACTCTCCCAGTCCCCCCAATTTGAAGTTAAAATAAGCCAAGTTTTATTAATTTGAGAAAAATGAATTTATTTCATTAAAAATATATATTTGAAATAGAAAGTTGTTAATACGTCTTTGAATCAGAATGTAGATTTTACTTTAAAAAGGAAGCAAACGGAATAAGGATCACTGTGTCTACAGTTCTTTAGTAACTTAATGTGGAATCTCTAACGTTGATGAACCTCACCTGCCACGTTCCACTTGCCCAGGACTCACTCTATCCAACTCTGGCTCCAGTTGTGGGGTAGAGCCTATGGGTGGCTTGGAGTAAGAGTTACTCAAACCCTCACACCTATACTCTTTTTTGCTGTGGATACTATATATTTTCATAGACTTAAGTAAATTACTCCGAAAACAGAACTGCAATGCCCTCCTCTTTACCGACTGCCTCTGAATCTTCCTGTGTAATATTCTTGTGCCATTGCCCCAACAAGTTCCTCTTTTCATTTGGTACTTTTTTGTTTTTTCTATACAGTTCCCATATTTTCTCGTCTCTGAAAATTTCCTTTAGTTCATATACTATTTTGTTCTTTAGTTATTCCAACTAGATTGTTTATCTGTTGCAGAAATAACCTTACCTTATTCCTTTTGATGCTTAGCACACCCCTAGGCACAAGAGAGTGTCCAATATTTTTAAATACATATTTTCAGTAGTATACAAATTCATTCATACAATATATACTTAATTCATGATCACTATGTGCTACGCCACTGTAATGGGTACTGTGAGTTAGGCTTTGGCACAAGCAGAAGGGGAAGTTAAATGTTTTTTTGTAGCCTTATTTTTAAGGAGCCACATCAGGAATTATTTTATATATCCCTTATACTACTGGACCGTTTTTGCTTACCTATGAATTTTTATCAATTTTGTCAACTTCCTGGATAAGGAAACCTGTTCTCATTTTTATGCAGGCAGGCCCCAATATGCAATCAGGTGCCAGCATGTAAATAATCTAGAACTCTAGATGTATCTCTCTATGGAAAGAATGTCATGTCTGGAGGTTAGGTTTCCAGGCAAGCCCACAAAAACCCAGAACATTCAATTTATCATGCATTATAAATGACATTGTCAATATGTACACTCTTATTCCAAGTTTCAAATCTGCTTAGTAGGAACTTGTCTCCCTCCCAAGTCCTCACACTAGAGAAAGGGGTTTCAGTGGGAATCTTGGTTGTCCCCAAGAAAAGGAATTTTGGGACTGCAGAAGGCTTATGTACAATAACATATCCTTTCTCTTCCTCCATATATAAAACTCTTGAATTTACCAAGATTTATTTTAGTGGAAGAAAATAGCAATTAGAATACTACAGAACATGAAACCTGCGTTTTTGGAGATCTGCAGCTTTTTAAATTATTAATTACAACTCATGTGAATATGAGTTCATATGATTTCACAAAATGTGTGAACTGTGAACTGCTCACATGCATGTGAACTGTCCAAAAAATATACTGATGGATTATGTGTGTGGTTCGTATGTAAATATATTTTCATTAGATGATAAGGATATTAAAACTCATAAAGTCACCACCAAAATACATATACTAAGGATTCCTAGAAAACCACACAATATTTACTGTCAAAAGTCAATTCTGATCGCACTACGTTGCCTTTTTCTTGACCAGGTATCTCCTCTCCTCTCTCTCTCTCTCTCTCTCTCTCTCTCTCTCTTTCCCCCCCTCTCTCCAACTGTCTGTCCTCCACTACTTAATTTTCAGCTTTCCACCCTCATTTCCTTCTCTGCTACCTCATAGCAAGCTCCATGTAAGCCTGTGACATAATGACCACGCATTCTCCTAAGTACTCTGTTTGCTGATGTAGCCTATGCTATAAATAGTAAAGTACATGGCTAAATTTGTCCTGTAATAATTTATTAAACAGTCATCACACTAATAAATTATTTTTGGTTTTGAGCAATGAGTCAGTTCTTAATTAGTCACCATAGGGTGAGAGAGGGCAGTCAGAATTAACCTGAAGCTTCAAATTCAAATATAATTAATGTCTGGAAATATTAAGCCATGCTGTATTTTATAATTATTTAATGAACTGAAGCAAAAAGGATCCTCAAATAACCTTTCAAATAACAGGTCAAAGTGATATTTCCTTTTATTTACAAGAGTTTAATAATATAGTAAAGTTAGGTTTTTCTTTGATATCAAGTCTAAAAGAATGACTGATACCATTATCTAACAGGAAATTATTTTTGAAGGAAAAAAATATGATTCACCTTTGCCCACCAGCTCGACAGCATAAAGTAGGTATTAACATTTTCATCTCCAAATTGTTCAGCCACATAAAGTCCCAGCGATCCATACTTGTCATAGATACTTCTCTTTGACAGGTCAGTAAGTATTGTGTGGGCATTGTTGATTTCTTTAAACTTTTCAGCAGCAGCTGGATCATCTGGATTCTTGTCGGGATGGTGTTTCAGGGCCAATTTTCTTTTTAAAAAAATGAGGAAGAGTTATTTGACAAGAATTACAATAGCATTTTCGAAGGGCACTATTTTTCTGTACATCCTTTATACATGAATAAACTGTGCAATGATTAGTTTCATGCTAATATTGATTTAACTAAGTTTTTATTAAATGTTGTCTCTGTTTCTAATGTACGGGCACAATAGTATTGTTTTTCTCCTCACATCCTCAAAGGAATTCTCAACTGTATAGTTATTGAGCCTGGACATTTTGCTGCTGGCATATAATGTGAGATTTATTTTTACCTGGAAGCTGATCAATACCCCACCTCAACATGCAACATGCATGGAACTCTAAGAGTTCTAGAAACAGGACCAGTTTGCACCAAAATTCTATTAGAATTGGACGAATTTTCCAGAATTAACAAAACTTCATGCCACATATTCTAAAAGTTAAACTCAATTTTCAAAAAAAAATTTTTTTAATTTATACTTCCTTGAATAGATATTACAACCCTTTCACAAATCTGCCACAAATTTTAACTCCCTTTGTTTTTCTGAACAAATACTGTGACTTCTCTTGCATTCATAATGTACATTTTACCACTTTCAAATAAGTCTTTACACTTCAAATAATTTGTAGAAATTTACTTGTGAGTACAAGGCCCTCTCTCTTCTGTGGATAGTAAAACAGTTCCTGAAGGGTGCAGGTATGTATTGTGTTGCACTGTGTGTGTGTGTGTGTGTGTGTGTGTGTGTGTGTGTGTGTAGGGTTTATTTAGGGGTATTTTTATTCTTCAGTAAAACCTATAAAATGGATGTAAGAACTGGGTTATAATAGTAGGGTTCTGGCTGGTGGCTCACTACACTCAAATTTAAGTAATGATTAAAGCCGTGTTCAAAATTTAGTCTGTAGTAGTATTTCCACTACAAAGTCAATTAATTTTATGACTCTTTATAAAGACTTATTCTCCCTACTGTGCCTATCATAGGTATATGTAGGAATACATCTTAAACTTTTATCGGTTTAGATTAAGTTGTTTTATTTTAATACAATAATAAAAGCCATAAGTAGAACAGAAAAGTAGAGTATATCTGATAAATCAATCTATACAATAAATTGGAAAGTGTCACACCCATTTCAGAAATTAAAGTATTGCTGGTTCAGAAATAGTTAATGATTAAGCCACTCAGGATCAAGATGCTTAAAAAGTACCAATTTATTTAAAAGTATAAATCATGGTGTATAATCCATTCTAACGAAAGAATTTTTTTAAATGATCATTCTTTTAAAATTTGTTTAACCAAAAGATTTTTCATCTTTCATTTTGAGAGATATTTAGGGTATCTATAAATTCTTATAGATTCAATCAATGAGACATTTTTTACATGCAGAATTTATGATTAACTCTTTTGCTAATAGTTCAAAATGCCTATTTTGTCATTTTTTAAAGCTTTTTAATGTTTCCCATATTCCAGCAGTATTGTAAGGATATTTTAAGTATCAATTCATTAATCTTTACCACAGCTCTATGAGATAGGTATTATAATGATTCCATTTTACAAATGAGGAATTTAGCCACCAACAAGTTAAGTAACTTGCCCAATGTCACACAACTAATAATTGGAGCCAGGCTTTGAACACAGGCAATCTGACCCTAAGCACATGCTCTTAACCACCACTCTGCTGCCTCTTATATATTTTTTAAATTAAAAAATTTAAGGCATACAGAATGTTAGTAGGCCACTGTAATGACTTTGACTTTGGGTCTAGGTGATATGGAAAGCCATTAGAGTGTTTTGAGAAGAGTGATATGATCTGACTTTAGTTTTAGGAAGATCATTCAGTCTTGGAGAAGACAAAGGCAAAAGCAGGGAGACACTTTTAGGAGAAGTTTATAGTGATTCAGACCAGTGTGGTAGTAGTGCAGGATCTAGGGAGAGGTGGTTGGATTCTGGATATATTTTGAGGGCTAGCTGGATTGGATGTGAGATGTGAAAGAAAAAAGAATCAGGGATGGCATCAAAGTTTTGACCTGAGCAATGGGAAATCTGGAGTTACTATCTAATGAGTTGGCAAGAGATTTTCTTTTTGTAGAAGGAAATGGTTTGCTAAGGTTTAGAGTTCCATTTTGGACACCTTTGAGATGCCTATTAGAATTCCAAGTGGAGATGGAGGAAGAGGAACCTATGAGCCTGGAGTTCAGGTGAGGGACATGTACTTTTGGGAGTTCTCAGCAGGTAGATAGTATTTAGAGGTATGGAACTGGAAAAGATTCTCAAAAAAGTGAGTCCAAGAGAAGTCCAAAGTCTGAGCAAAATAGATGAAAAAAAGAAAAATGAATGATGTAGAAGGAAAAATCTGGGAAATATGGGGTCTTAGGATTCCAGTGAACAAAGTATTTCAAGTATTTCAATAACATGTCATTGACGTGTTATGTATGATGAGGACTAAGAACTGATTACTGGTGACCTTGACACATGTGCATGTGCACACACACACGCACACATACAAATGCATACATGCACATATACACTCACCACCGACAACTGTATATATGTGTTAATATAGGGGAAATTTAATCAGAAAAATAAAAAAAAAGAAAGAAGAAAATGGAAGGTTATAACCACAATTAACTGTGCTTATAGATGCACATTGGGGTCATGAGTGATTCTGTTTTTGCTTGTTGCAGAAAATATACATGGTATTTGTGGTTTCCTTCCCAAGCGTTTTTAAACTCTGGTTACAAATTTTGTGCCTTTTAATAGAGGGAAGTTTAGAGTTTGTTCCTGAAATGACCCACTACAGACTGGAGGTAGAGAAAGAAAGAAAGAAGTCCTCAAACTTTATTGATACAACAGTCATCATCAAAGAGCTTTCAGTGGCTTCTTTAAGCACATTTCTTTTAATTATTCAATATTCCAGGATTTCTCATTCTGTACCCTGGAATACAATTGCAGCTTTTCCCCTTCTAGTTCCAGAGTTCTTGTCCAGGGCCAACCAAATGCAAGGGCTGTTATTTCTGCCTTGAAAAAATGAAATGCCTGGAGAATGGCTCTTTACATATACTACTTTGTTTCTAGTGTTCAGTTGTAGACTGAGGCAAACTGCCCAAGACAGCCAGAGAAGCCTGGTTTCCTGGCACATTTTAAACTGCTTGGATCTTTGTCAGGCTCACAAGGGCAGATGCACTCAACCATTTATCACATTCCTCTAACAATGGAGTTGGCAAATTCAGAGGGCTGGATTTGTAAGAAGTCCAATTCCTAGTCGTCAGCTGCATTTTGACTCCTCTTGGCAGATACTCTTGGCTCTGAGGAATCCTTTGGAAGTATGGCTAGCAGAGGCAGCTGCCAAAATTACACAACTGCTCGAGGAGGTAGTTGATCAATGACTCACCGTCTTAGGAACCATACGTAGCATAAGAAAACATGTGTGGGATTTAGGGTGAAAGAAAGTGCTTGGAATACATTAAATGTACTTTTACTCACCTATTTACTTTAAAGATATTTCATATAATTTCTCTTTTTATACTTAAAAGTGACATAATATTCAACCAGAATGTGGGCCTTTAATTCTAAATCTTTCTATATACTTAGTCACCTCTTAACCTGGTATGGCTACAACTAATATCAGAAATAGCAACAATGCCTAATTTCCACTTCAAAATCCAATGACAGCTGTCAACTGAAATGCATAGTGAATTCAGTGAGTGGCAGAGAAGATAAACCTCAGGCCCCTAAGGTCTACCTATTTTGAGGCAGCAGGATAATTCTAAGAATTATAATGTTCTGCCTAGTTCTCTTTCCTGTACCACCTAACACTCAGATGAGATCCACCTACTATTCTCTACCAGTTTCTGAATCACCTAACTCCTGATTCTCCATGTTGCCCCAGCTCTAGACCCAATCTATTTCCATGGGGTTCAAATGTCAGAGGAGACCCTCTTTTTGTGGGAAGGCTGGTCTCTGAGCCTTAGGAAACTAAATTCCACCATGGCATGGCTATGCGTGTAGCTGCTTTTCTCCACTTTACACATATTAAACTTTCTCCAGTTACCTTTAGATACTTCCTATTTCAAATATTTTGTTAACTGCTGTGTGACTTTCTGCTAAAATATCTCAGCCATAAAATTTATTAACCCTCCATTGTCCTAGAAGAAAACCACCTGCTGTCTAAGACAAAAGATAAGAGAGAGGGTGAGGCATTGATATCTTCCTATATCCTAGAACCTCTAAAACCACCCTCATGGGAGGGCCGGCATTTATTGCAAAGTAGCAAAAGAAAGCAAAATCTGAGCTCATGTTAGATGTAGCCTATTCTTTCTAGAAAAAAAAGTGGCTATGATGGGAAGGAGACTGATGGTAGGTAGGAAAATAAACCGCTATAAACTAGAGTTTGCAGGTGAAACAAACACTATATTATATAGTAGTAACCCTAGATGTATGGCAAGTACTACAACTATGGAACCTGATAGTTTGTCATAACACTGGAGGTTCAGTTGGATTCCTGGGCTCTTTTGGACTCAGGCAACACTAAAGTGAAAATATAAGAAACCAATATTGAGCTCCAATGCACAGCTCCCTGACATTTGGTATTAAAAGGCATTTTAATGTTTGACAGTCTGGTACTTTATTATATATCCCTGTGTGGTTTGATTTTGGATTTCTAATTTTGGATAACCTCTAAGTGCATGTTAGTCTTTCATCAGCGTTTAGGTTTATGTTTAGAATTAATTTTAAAAAATACATATTTTAAAATACATAATTTTAAAAAATACATATTTTGTATATGAATCCTTTGTCAGTTATATGTATTGCATATATATTCTCCATTTCTGGGGGCATTTTTGTTTGTTGTTAGTTTCTTTATGGAATCTTTAAACAAACAGAAATGCTTAATTTTAATTTAGTTGAATTAATCTTTTTCTGAATTCAGGAAGATATTGTCCTATAAACTCAAAAATTCTAAAATCTTTATAGATTTATCTTTCACATGAAAGTCAATGATCCATTTGTAGCTGATTTTTTAATGTGTTTGAAGGTAGGCATCCACTTTCATTTTTAAAAATGGATATCTAACTGTCCTACCACCATTTATTTTAACTTTAAAAATTTTTTCCTGTATTTCTAGGCTCTCTGTTCTGCTCCATTGTCTATTTGGCTATTTTCTGGGCCAATAACAGCCAATAACCTTTTCATATCATATTTAAGATGTCTTAGTATGTTAAAGAGGGAAGTTTTTCTATATTATTGTTCTTTAAGAGTTAAATGGCTGGCTATTCTGGCCCACTGCATTTCAACCAGAATGTGGGCCTTTAATTTTTTAGAATTATTTTGTCAGTTCACACACACACACACACACACACACACACACACACACACACACACACCATTGAGATTTTTATTGCAATTGCATTGACTCTGTAGATTAATTTGGAGATTGACATATATATGTACAATATATCCACTTATGTATAAATTCTATTTATAACATTTAAAAGGTCCTACATATATTCTAATGGATTTATTCTTAGGGACTTAATTTTTTTGGTGTGGTTTTAACATTAAATTTTTAACTCATTACATATATGAAAGATTTTTATATACTGATTCTTTTTAGCTTACAAACTTCCTAAGCTTATTAAAATATAGGTTCTTGTATATTTTCTCCATATGCAAATCATACAATCTGCAAATAGTGATTGTTTTTCTTTCTTTCCAATTTTTTATGTCATTTACATTTTTACTTATTTTATTGTTCTAAGACCTCTAGTAAGATAACAAATAAGAATTACTATAGCAGGCATCCTTCCTTCCTCTTTTACAAATTATAGTGAATGGATCTTGACTTTTTACCAAACGCTTTTTCTGCATCTGTTGAGAAGATACGTTTTTTTTAAATCTGATAATGTAATTGATTTTCTAATGTCAAGTGAACCTTGTGTTCTAGAATAAACCCAGCTTGATCATTTTGTATTATTTTTTATTTATTGCTATACTTTATTTTTTAATATGTGTATTGAAGTCTATAAATTTCCTTCTAAATGCCACTTTAACTGCATTCCACAAGTTTTATTATGAAATAGTCAGTTCTATATATTTTCTAATTCTAATTTTGATTTCTTTTACCCATGAATTATATTAAACTGTACCACCCAATTTTTAAGCTTATTAGAATTTTCTCATTATCTTTTGTTTCTGCTCTCTAGCTTTATTGCACTGCAGCAAGAGAACATTTTCTACATGATTTAAATCCTTCAAAATTTGAGACTTGCTTTATGTCTCCTTGTATGTTCAATTTTTATAAATGTTTCATGTATACTTTAAAGAGTATGTGTTCTGTATCTGTTGGGTGCTCTGTTCTTATATAAGAGCATTAAATTTTGTTTGCTAATTTTTGTTTAAATCTTTTATATTCTTAGCCATTTTACTGATCTGTCAAGCAAAGTGTATTAAAATCTCCCACTAGGACTATAAATTTGCATATTTCTCATCATAGTTGTCACTTTTTGCTTTGTATATTTTAGACCATGTTCTTTAAAAGCATACAAATTCTCAACTGTTATATATTTCTGGTGAACCAAACTTTTATCATTATGAAATATACCTCTCTATCTCTACGAATAGTTTTTGTCTTTGATTTGATATTAATAAAATTACATCAGCCTTCTTTGGGTGGACATCCACATAGCATATATTTTTCTCTCTTATTTTCAAATTTTCTGTATCCTTATATATTAGATCTTTCTTTTGTAAACACCACATAGTTTTGATTTGTTTAATTCATAACAACAATCTTTTTCTTTTAATTCAAACATTTAGTCAATGTTTATTTCCAATATAATTATTGCCATCTTTCAGGTTAAATCTACTACTTCATTATGATTTTTGTCCCATCTAAAATATATTTTTTCTCCTCTCCTATTTTGCTTTCTTTTCAATTGCTTTTTTTCATTATTTTACTTTATCCCTCTGTTGCTTTGGAAATTACACATTCTTTTATTATTCTTCTTGGTGTCTTCCTAGAGGTTACATAATTCTTGACTTATCAAAGTCTAATGTTGATGTATTTTTGTCTTCTTCCAAGACAATATAACAATTTTAGAACACTCACACCATTATCTCCTCCCAGCGTAAATGTTGTTGGAAGCATGTACTTTAATTCTCTAAGTCTTTTAGGCCCTCAAGAATTGTTATTAATACAATTAGTATTTAATGATGTTTTATACAATTAATATTTGTGTACATTTATTAACATATTTTGCTATTTTGATACCATTAGTTATTTCTTGCATCCCTTATCATCCATCTAGGATCATTTTCCTTCTACCTGTGAACACATTTTAGTATTTCTGTTAATTCAGGTCTGCCAATGATTAATTCTTAGAGTTTTTGTTTAGCTTTAAAAAAATCTTTATTTATCTTTATTTTTGAAGGGTAGTTTTCCTGGATATAGAATTGTAGGTTGTCAATTATTGTATTTCATCACACTGAAGATTTCAGTCCATTGTCTTCTGGCTTTCATTATCTGTGTTAAAAATTTACTTTAAATCCAATTGTTGTTCTTTGAAGGTAGTCTGTATTTTTTCTCTGGCTGCCAAAAAGCCTTTATATCATTGGTTTTCAGCAGTTTTTCTGTGATATGCTTGGATACAGATTTGTTTTTATTCTGCTTGGCTTTTGTTGGGTTTCTGGGATATAGAGATTGATATTATTCATGAACCTGGAAAATTTACTTACATTATGTTTTCAAATAGTTTTCCTTTTATTCTTTTCTACTCTCCTTTTCAGACTCCAGTTGCATTTATCTTAGACCTTGATGATGGATCCTCTATTTATTTTATTATCTTGCATTGTTTTCTCTTCTTTTGTAATTCTTTCTGTCTATTTTCCTCTGGCCTACCTTCTAGTCAGCTCTAACCTGTTAAACCCCTATCTTTGAGTCCTTGAGTTTGTTGTATTTTTTAGTTGTGAAATTTATCTGTTTATTTTAAAAATCTGAAAGGTTCCTTTTCATAATTTTTAGTTCGATGTGCAAATTCTTAATCTTGTAATTCTTGCTCATGATAGATTTAAAAAAATCTGTATCTGATCATTTTAATACCTGAGGTTCCTACAGTTCTGTTTCTATTTTCTCATTTTACTGACTTATTTTGTCTTTATTTATACACTTGATGATTTTTTGTTCCAGATATTATATTTTTAAAACTTTCAATGAAATATTAAAGAACTAAGAAGATGTTATACCAGAGAGCATTTTCATTTTTTATTTTCAGATGTCTGGAGGCACTTGCAAAATTGAGGTCATCTTAATTCAAGATTAGGGATTAGGGATTGAGATTTTCTTGGTCACCCACATGGACCAAAATTCATACAAGACTGGAGTTTCCATTAGCTTTTTATGTGTAACGAGATACAGTAATATTTAGTAGCTTAAAACAACAAGCACTTTATTTATTTGCCTACACTGCTGTAATTGAGTAGGGGCAATTTTTCTCACTCTATCCAGCTTTGGCTGGGACTGCTCAATTGGAACTGAAGAATCTACTTCTAACAGGACTTCCCTTATCTGCTGGTAAGCAGGTACTGGCTGTGGCTAGGAGCTGAGCTAGGGTTTTTCCTCAAAACATGATGGTCTCAGGTAGTCATATTTCTTCCATGGTGGCTAGTTTAAACCAGATTGCAAAAGTAGAAGCTGCTAAACATTTTAAGATTTAGGTAAATCATCACTTTTGTCACATTCAAGTGGTTAAATCAGGTCAGAGAACCAGCCAGATTCAAGAGGACTATACAAGGATGGGAATACCAGGCGACATGGCTTGTAGAGGACCACTAAAGAATTATCAACCATAGATGCTTTACTTCCATTTGCCCTTTCTCCTGAGATGCAGATCTTGGAGTCTAAATAGAATTGCAGGACTCCCATTCTTGTTGGGTCAGGGTCCAAAATTTTCCCTCATCTTTGTAGAAACTGCTCAGCCTCTCAGCCTCTCTTCTCCCATATATCATGACCTTATTAGAGTAATTTTTTACTTTCAAAATGCTTTTAAGATGTATATTTTAAAATATAACTTTCCTTTTAGTTTTTCTGGTTGTTCTCAGCAGAAGGAAGAACTGGTGTAAATTACCTAGCTTGTGATAATCAGAAACCCCTGATTTAGAAACTCCTAGCTATCCACAAAAGGCTTGACACCACTGTTACATAAATGAGCCAAAGATTGCCTCTGTGTTGACTCCTATAATGTTTGTTTCTTTACTACAAGCTGAGACCCATTAGCTCAGAAGCCTGCTGGAGCCCAATTCAAATTTTTTATACATTCAATTATTTTTAAAATAACCCAAACAAGCAGATTATTAGCTATTTCAAGCCTGCTTTACATACCTGTAAGACCTCACCGCACATCTGCTGGAGACTCCAGGTTGCCATGCCCTGGAGTCTCTGACTCAGATACTCCTTACTATGCACCCAGATAATAAGCCCCCTTTCCAACCTCCCCTTCCTCTGAAATTTTCTTTGCGCTTCTCCCCTTCAAAGGTGGCCCCATGCCATAAGTCTTTGTATGGCCTTAAGCTATGAGAGACTTTCCCTCTCATGAAATCCAGTGTTAAAACACTGCCCAATAAAGCTTGTTGTGTGCTACTGGCTCTCTTGGGCATATATTTTTCCTTAATTACCCCTCAGGTCTCTCAAACCCCCACAAGCATTTCGTGTATTTGTACACAGTACAGTTACACTCTGCACAGAAGCTTTAATATAGTATGCTGCTAGCAAAAGCCAGAATTAGTGTTAGTGGGGCTCAGAGAAGCAGGAACCCCAGGCCAGGATTTGTATAGAGTGAAGGGTCAGAATAGCAAGGTTAGGGGACCATTTGGCTTCAAATTGCAAATAATGTACTACCTCTGCTTTAAAATCATTTGACCACAAAGGCTCCATCAAGGCCCTCTAAAGGCTACATTATACAGTCCCATGGTTTCCTTACCTTTACAGTTGGAATATCTGAGCAGGTCACCCCAGAAATTTTTACGGTATTTTCTGGGATTCAAAACAGGTTGCACGAGATAGCAATAGGAACCACGAACGATCTGTTTCAGAAAACTGGACTGTATCCTTGAGTAGCGCCGCACTGAGAATCAAGTGCTGGCCTCTAGCGGTAGTCGAGACAAGCGGTGCCACCGTACTTCAGCTGTTCCTTGGCAAATCTTCCCAGATGTTTACTGGAATGTGTAATAACTTGACTTTATGGGGTATTATGCCAGAGTGTGTTTTTAATATTAGAATTAAAAAAAAACTTAAACTTTTGAAAAGTTCAAATATCAATTGATAGAACTTTGTTTTAGATAGCTTTTCTGGTCTCTACAATTCTTCTCAATGAATAATTTAAGAGCCAAGCTCTTTACCCTCCCCTAATAAAGTAGAATAGACGGGACTATATGTGCAAACACAGGAGATAGAATGTGTCCAATATTTGAAGTATTTGTCTACAGCAATTATAAAGATACTACTTTAGGGAATGAGGACCTGAAGTTCTGACACCAGTAGGCAACAGACAGTCTTCAGCAGGCCACTAATATCTTTAAGCGATATATTTTAATCTTTTTCCTCCCCAGACCACAACTCACCCAAAATACGAGAGCTGCATATGATTCAAGATCTCTATATCTGGCTCAGGATCCCAACAAAAGTTTTTGGGCCTCTAAACTTATTACTTTTGTCGGAGAGGTGGAGGGTGGGGTGGATTTTACATTCCTTTTTTTTTTTTTTTTTTTAAGCCAGCAATCTCTATTGAACTCTGAACATCAAGGGAGAACAAGACTGAAAAGGAGAAGAAATGGCTGTACAAACCTCTCCTATTTCCAGTAGCTGTCAACACTGGTTCAAGTTAAAGCCCTCAGCGAGCTCTTGCTCTGATGAGTTCCCTGAGGTTTAGGGATGCTGAGCCCTTTTTATATACCACCTGTATGTCTTCTTTGGAAAAATGTCTATTCGGATCCTCTTTTTAATCAGATTTTTTTTTTTTTTTGCTATTGAGTTGTATGAGTTCTTTATATATTTTGGATGTTAAACCCTTATCAGATACATGGTTTGCAAATATTTTCTCCCGTTCAGTAGGTTGCCTTTTCATTTTGCTAATGGTTTCTTTTGCTATGCAGAATCTTTTTAGTCCAACTTATTTATTTATTTTGCTTTAGTTGCCTTTGTTTTTGGTGACAAATTCAAAAAATTATTCCCAAGACCAGTGTCAAGGAGCCTACCACCTATGTTTTCTTCTTGGAGTTTTATGATATCAGGTCTTACATTCAAGTCTTTAATCCATTTTGAATTGATTTTTGTGTGTAGAGTAAGATGGGGATCCAGTTTCATGCTTTTGTATGTGGCTGTCCAGTTTTCCCAATACTATTTACTAAAGAAACTGTCCTTTCTCCATTATATATTCCTGGCTCCTTTGTCATAAATTAATCGGTCATATAGCATGTATTTATTTCTGGGCTCTCTATTCTGTTCCATTGATCTATATGTCTGTTTTTTTTTTTTTCTCTGCCAGTACCATACTGCTTTGATTGCTATAGCTTTGTAATAAGGTTTGAAATCAGAAAGTGTATTGCCTCCAGCTTTGTTGTTATTTTTCAAAATTGCTTTGGCTCTTTGGGGTCTTTTGTGGTTTCATATCTATTTTAGGATTCTTTGTTCTATTTCTGTGAAAAATGCTATTGGAATTTTAATAGAAATTGCATTGAATCTGTAGATTGCTTTGGGTAATACAGACATTTCAACAATATTAATTCTTTCAGTGAGCATGGAATATCTTTCCATTTTTTTGTGTCTTCTTCAGTTTCTTTCAACAATGTCTTGTAGTTGGCTTTTAGATTCTGAAAAGGATTATTCTGACAACTTATTCTGATTTTTTGTTGCTTTTATGGAGAAGCAGACTTTTTAGAGTCCCTTATTCCACCATTGTCACTGACATCATTACCTATTAATAATTTTAATATCTATATCAATTTCAGTAAAATATGTTAAAGATTATAGAAAACACATCCCTTTAAAAATATACTTCTATTATTTATGCTTTTATTTTCAGAATACTGATAGACATAAAGCAGACTAAAGGAACATTTTGGTACCCAAAAGAGGTAATAGTTTTCACTGAAGTCAGTGTTGTACCTTTATATTTTTGCTTTTAAATTTATGTTCACATATTTTCTTTTAATTACTGTATTAGATTATTTGGTTTGACACCCATTGCTAAAGGAAGCATTACTTTTTCTCACTGACTTATTCATTTATGCTTTCATACATGCATTTATTTACCAATTATTTATTAAGCACCTAGTTCATCAGGCATAGCTATAGGTGCAAGGTATTTGGCAGGTAACATATGCTGAATTATAACATATTTTATTTTACCAACAAATGACTTAAGAAGCAATTGGACTTAACAGTAGTGCCATAAAGAGGTACATTACATTACCTTAGGACCTGTAAGGCCTCCCTTTCAGATCTTACTATTTTAACCATCAGATGTGTAATATGGACTTTGCTAGTAAATACCAAAAGCTGCTTCTATCCCAGTGCAAAGATAGATGTCTTACTACCTGGTTTGTGCAGTCATTCCCTGGGTGTGCTGATCCAACACTGTCTGAAAGTTAAAGCTTTGTGCTTATTCTGGATCCCCTTTCCACATCTATATTTAAATCCCAACCTAGGATTAAGAACCCTGAATTTCATCCCCGGCCTTCCTTCTCAGACATTGACCTTTTGTTCTATCCTCCAGTATAGCCCATTGCTCAGATTCAGGCCTTCAAACCTTTTGTATTCATGGTAGTTCTAAAATCAGAGATATGATGGTTAAGAGCAGTGGGTTCTGGAACAAGGTAACCCAAGTGCTAGTATTAACTCCAGTACTTACTGCTGTGAGACTTTAGATAGCTACTTAACCTATCTAAAGCTACTTAACCTATCTATCTACTTAACCTTTCTAAGCCTATTTCCTCAAGTGTAAACTCAAGATAATAATAGTAACTACACATAACAGAAATATGAGAATTAAATAGAATAATAAACACAAATCTCTGAGCATAGCACTTGGCACATAGTGAGCATTCCATTTATGTTGGAATAGGGCTTGCCCATCTGGCTTTTCTTTGATTACCTTTGATATAAACTGGAAAAATTTGCACTGAAATTAAGACCACATTCATTTTCTTGGGGAATACTTCTCTAATCCCTACTCCAGGTCAGCTGTCTTTGTTATATATTCTCGTGGAACCATGCTTTTTCCTCCAGGGCACTATTCTCATCAGTACTTATACACTCATTTTTGTCATTATTTGTCTCTTTCACTAGACCTCATGTTAATGAGATCAGTAACCATGGTTTGCTTATAATTGTATCCCCAGAACATAGCATAGTGTCTGGGACAGGAATGAACAATGGAATGAAGCATTCACTTTCATTTAAATGATTAATATGAATCCTATGCTTAAGTTAATCTATTTCACTCGCCAGTCTCCCTTGTTTGGCTTGTCTTTCAGTATGTATCTTTTAAACCTTACAAAATCTGACTCTTTATAATGTAAGCTCTTGAAATGGTACAAACTACGTATTTACATATAGATACAGATAGTTATGAGGCATCGCTCACAGTATAAGTATCCAATACTAAATAGGTATTGAGTGAACGAGTGAGTTAAGAAAAAAGTCATTGATCAGAATGATTCTAGTGTCTCACTCAGAACAACTGAAGTTGAAGTTACGTTGAATAAAAGGATCAAGTGAAAGATTTACCATAGAGAAGGGAGGTTATTCAGCTGACCTAGAAAATAGCTTTGACATAGCCTCATATACTCTCCTTTTTAGTGGAAGGTTTTAGAATTCAGGAAACAAATTAGTGCTTGATAGAGATTAATTTCAATTTATCTTGTGAGCTTGAATCATCACTTTGCCTTGTAAATATTTACAATTCTTCTATTAGCTATGAATTCCCCTGACATTTACACTTTATTCATCAGCAGCCTCTGTTATGACCTGTAATTGCTAATAATCATGGGTAAAAGCAGCACAGATTGGGGTTGCCACAGATCACTATGGAAATGACACTCCTTCTTGCTCCTTGTGAAAACAGCGTTTGACTCACTTTGGTCTACTCTGAGACAACTCACCTCTTCAGTTATGGAAGACAATTTCCAGAAAGTTTTATGTGAAATTGAATGAAATAGAAGAATCAGTTGAACCCCTGGATATCTGGTACCTTGTCAACAAGGAGAAATTAAGTTCACCCATGAAGTACAAAGACGCAAGTGCTGATGTATAAAACTAGTTCATTCTGATTTTGTGGTTCTCTGAGATGCAAAGAAAGAGCTAGGTCTTTGTGTGATTTCCTATTCAGCAAGTAGGCTGACATTTTGTTAGTTTCTTACACCAAGAATACCAGGGAACACAAAACTAGTCTCAACAAATTTAAGAAGATTGAAATTACACCAAGCATATTCTTCAACCACAGTGTTTTAAAATTGGAAATTAACTGTAAAAAGAAACCAGAGAAACAAAACAAAACAAAACAAAACAAAACAAAACAAAACAAAAAACAAATATGTGGAGATTAAGAACACCAGGGAAATCAGTCAGCCTCCCTTTCATGCATCTTCATCTTGTTTTTATCTAATTTCGAAAATATACATGTCAATGTAAACAAAAACTAACAAGTTATATATGAGATGTTGAATACTCAAGACTCACATTCTCTAAATTGCATAACAGTCTCTTGCATTTTCTGCAGAGTTTTCCCTTCCTTTTTCCCTAACAACTTGAAGGTCCCACAGCCATACAAAATGCACCTGATCCCAAACTGAAACTATGGTCTTTCCTTGGTGATCTACCCCTCTCTATTTACGGGGTCAGTAAATGACTCCCTGTTTAGCTAGGTGTCCAGACATTTGAGAATGATCTGAAGAAACTGAGACTATAATCAAGGAGAAAACCCAGAGGTAAAATCTACTTGCTGACCAATTCATTCTTGTTTTTGGTAAAGATTAGCATGGTGCGAGGGTTGAAAGTGCAATGGAAGACACAGCACAGTGCCCACCCTCGGAGAACTGATAGGGAGAGAGAGAATAGAAAAGGGAATTAGAACGTATGAGGATGTCATGCTCTGAGGGGATAGCACAAGGGGCCATGAAGCATACAGATGGCCTCAAAAAAGGCCCCCTACAGGCCCCCTTCCCCCCAAACCAACCTAAATGGCTCTTTGTAATCATTCCAAGTATGACGTTGGGGTCTCTCTCTGTCTCTCTGTCTCTCTGATTCTACCTTTTTGCTTATATGCCCCTAAAATTTTGAGAGATCATTCTATTCACATTCTAAAATTAGTGACTAAATTTTTTATCAGAGTAAACAGATGAAAAGGGTATGCATTTTTAGCATAGTACAGACATTGGCATGTTAAAATAAAAGTCTGACATTCTTTTAAATGTATGCAATAGAATTAAATGTCACAAAATCTAAATACCCTCCATATACATACATTCATTTGCATGTTCTCTCCTCTCTCTCTCTCTCTCTCTCTCTCTCTCTCTCTCTCTCTCTCTCACACACACACACACACACACACACACACCACTCCTTGGAGTGTGTCCTTGAGCTTATGCCCTGACTAGTTGAAAGAATACTGTTCTATAGGTCTATTTCTATGATTTCTTATGTATTCTTTGTGGCAACCAGTGCCCACGTGCTAGACCATAAACATTTTACATGTATCATCTCGTTTAACCCTCAGCAACCCCCTGAGGTCAGTGTCATTGTCTGCATTTTACTTATGAAGAAAATGAGGCTAAGAGAGAAAGGGGTTGAATCCAGGTTTTTCTGACTTCATACCCTGTGATTTTAATTGCTACTTTATACTTAGAATTCACTGCCAGCCAGGGATTTTAGTGTTAAAATCAAAGTAGAACACCTCAAAAAGAATGTGCAACTTCTAGCACCACTCCTGCTTTGCTTTTCTCCACAACACTTATAATATCTGAACTACTTTATGTTTTACTTATTATTAAAGCTTCCCCACTCCCCCAGCCCAGAATGTAGGCCTCAAGAGTGCAAGGATTTTGTCTGTTTACCCAACAAAGATGCTCAATAAATATTTGTTAACTAATGTATAGAAGTTGCTGACAGAAAGCCATTAAGATTGTGAGAAACTCTAGACATTCTAGTGGCTGCTAAGTGCTCTAATCAGCCTTCATGACTTCTACCATAATTACACACAAGTATGAGGTATAGTTTAACAATCTACTGAGTTTGGAGTGAAGAATTTTTATGTGCCAGTCAATTTCAAGAAAAGAGGGATCTAATCACATGCCTTAAGGGATTACTGAGCAGCAGGATAATGTCCAACTATCTACCTTGCTTGAGTTACTAAGAAGAATACAGAACAGGTCGCCTTTGTTTTAGGGCTATGCTAGGGATGCATCTTTGAGCCATCACAGCCTACTGTTCGTGGCTGGGAGTTTGAGCACATCAGAGTATGCTTGGAAGCCTGAAGGCAGCCTCCCAGAAGTCCCTCAAGCCTGAAGAGCCTTTGAGAAAGTAATCTAAGTCATGTACCTCCTGGGGCAGGCACAGCTGGGTAAATCTGATGAATCTGGGGCAGCTTGACAGAGCCTATCTGAGGGTGGGATAGGAACTGCAGAATCTTCTTGAAAAGGATGCTGTCTTTGGGATGAAAGAGCCAGCTGTGTTGAGCTTGACGCAAGAGCAAAGCTTTTTTCTGTCAGAGAGGTTGGAGATTCTAAGTATAGTCTCATTACTGCTAGTCTTTGACTAACCAAGCATGAGTTTGGGTCCTATAGAAAGAATTTACAAGAAAAGAAAGATAGAAGGAGCTCTTCTACCAAACTTTGGCACTCACTGGGAATTCTAACAAAGGGTATCACAAAAAGAAGGGTGGGGGCATTTTCTACATCTAGTCTTCCACCCCCAGTGGGCAGCACGGCAGGTACTGGTGACTCCCTCAAGTCTCCAGGTAAATAGCAGAGGTGGCTCCTTGGCCTGGAGAAATAATGAGAAAACTTTGAAACCAACTTTTAGCAAGGACTACCTGCTATGCCTGCCAGTCTGCCAGAATAGCAGCAGAGCAGCCATGCCCAGCTGAGAACCAGTGGAGATGCAGCAGCAGAGCTTGGCTTTCCCAGAGTTGTGCCTAGCAGTGACCATGGACACGCCCACTGAGTGAATGGAAAGAAGATATCATCAACAGGGTGGTAACTTGGTTTGGTGAAACAACACTGCTATGGGGGCTTGAAATGGCTCCTGGATTCTGGAGTCTCTTTCAAGGGATACTCCTAGAAGGACTTGGGTGGTAAAGACTTGGCAAGGAACTCAAGTTCCTCAGTCACCCCAATACCAGGGGGTTAAGTAGAGAACAATATTTGAATTTCTTAGTTCAACAGCCAACTCTCTCCCCAGTTGTCCCACCATTCACTAGCATCTGTCTCCCCTCCTTCACCAGCTTCCTAACTCAAATTCCTTTTGGCTCAGAGAGACTACTTAAATTGGGGGTGAGGGGAAAACAGTTTAAAGTTACAGCAAATATGTGTAAGATGGGTAGCCGCTTGGCCATTACAGGTGTATTTGATTAACTCAAATGAGTCCCCTTCAGACAGCATGAAAAGGGGGAGTAAAGACTTTTAGGTAGTGGGAGAATAGGGGAAAATATTTGCTTATCTCATGCAAACACTGTTAGGACTCAGTGACATGACCCAGCAATGAGAAAATTGGATTAAATGAGCCTCAGACTTCAAGCTCCTTGGTATGTTTATGTTCTGCAATATCAAAGGCAGATTTATTCCATAATGAAGGCCGTGGATTAGAGTCATACCATGAGTCTCACCCTATGATATGGCACTTTTGACATAGAACAAAAACTCACTTCGTGCTAGATAAATGTTTTTTGAACAGTAGCAGCAAATGGCAGGATAATTTTAGACTTTTAAGGATGACGAGGATATCTGTTCATTCATAACAGTACGTGATATTTTCGTTGTGCTTTTCCACAAAGGGCTTCACATGCTGAAAAAAAAATGGTCTCATTTCTCTTTACAAAATCTCAGTGACAAGAGCTTCCGTTCATGATGGATTGACACAACAGAAGCCTTCCTATTGTCTTTCTTCCCAGCTGTCCTTTGAGGTAGCTAGAGACTCAATTTATCAACTGACTAATGAAGTATGGTTATACTATTGTAGGAAAACTGATGATGTAGGAAAGAAGATGCTTTATTCACAGGAAGACTTTATGATAAAGATTTATAGATGTAGAAAGGGGCTGAGGTAGGTCTGTGAGGCTGTGATTTATAGTAATTCTTTAAAGGAATAAGGAACTAGAGATACTGTTAGTGTCCTTCCCAACCATCTATCCCCTTCCCATAGAGTTGGATCCTGTGACCCTTGGTAACTAAGGTATTGGGGCTTGGAGCATATGACCCAGCTGGGTTGGTTAGAGTCTTGCTCCAGAAACTGGGAACTGAGGCACAGCAAAACTGAAAAGAGGACAGGAACCAAGGTTATTTCCATCTTTTCACTACTAGGTACCTTTCTGGGACCATAGGGTTTTCCTGAGAAGCTATAAGTTGGTTCAACAAGGCAGACTAAATGAAAAACAACCTAAATATTTATCAACAGGGAACTGACAAAGCATAGGCCATCTATGTCATGGATTACTATGCTACAATGTGAAAAGAATGGAACTTTTTATGAAATGATTATTCCCAAGAATGATCTCCAAGATATATATAGTCTTAAGAGAAGAATACAAACTACAGGATAAGAGTGATAGTTCATCACCATTTGTATAATAAGAAAGGAAAAATATAACATATACTTAGACCATTTACATTTAATATAATTATGTTAGAGCTTAAGTCTATCATTTTATTGTTTGTTTTCTATATTCTCAACTTCTCACTCCTCCATTTCCCCTTTCTTGCCTTCTTGCGGGTTATTTGAACATTTTTAAGGATTCCATCTTGATTTACTTGTAGTGTTTTGGTGTGTAGTGCTTTGTATAGTCTCTAAGTGGTTGGATGTGTGTGTGCGCACACACACACACATAATGTATCAGTCTACTGATATCAGCGTTTTGCCAATTTGAGTGAAGTGCAGAAACATGACTCCTATTTAGGTTCCATTATCTCCCCACTTTTAAATATTAATTGTCTTGAGTATCAGATGATGTTATGATTTTTATACCAGTCATCATGTAATTTGGAAAACTCATGAAAATAATCTATTGTATTAATTTACCCATATTTCTGCATTCTTCATTTTTCTTTCTCCCTTCCTGATGATCCAAGATTCCTTTCCTTATCATTTTCTTTCTTTAGAAGAACATCTTTTAATGAAGAGTAGGTCTGCTAATGATTAATTCTTTTGGTTTTCCCTTGTCTGAGCATGTCTTTGTTTCCTCTTAATTCCTGAAATGTTGTTTCACCAGGTAGAGAATTCACAGTTGATGGTTCTTTTTTTTTTAGCACCTGAAAAATGTTGTCTTAGTTCTTTCTGGTCTCTATTGTTTCAGATGAAAAATCTGTTGTCATTTGAATTGTTGTTCTTGTACAGATAATGTGTTGTTTCTCCATCTACTTTCAGGGTATTTTCTTTGTCTTTAGTTTTCAGAAGTTTAATTGTGGTGTATCTTGGCATGGATTTCTTTAGATTTATCCTATTATTCATTCAGCTTCTTGATCTGTAGGTTTATAGATTTTTCTCAATTTGGGGAATGTTTAATCATTATTTATTTGAATGTTCTTTTCATCCCACTCTCTCCTTCACTTCTAGGACTCCAATGCTATAAATATTAGATCCTTTGTTATAGTCTCACAGGTTCCTGGCTCTGTTTTTGGTTTATTTTCTCTTTGTTGTTCTAAGTAAATTCCATTGATCTGTCCTCAACCTCACTGATTCTATCCTCAGTCATCTGTACTCTACTACAGAGCTTACGCAGTTAGTTGTAGTATTTGTTATTTTAAATTCTATAATTTCTATTTGACTCATTTTTATAACTTTATTTCTTCGATGAAATTTTTATTTTTTTATTTGTTTCAAAGAAATTTGTAATTGCTTGTTGAATCTTTTATATGATAGTTATTTTAAAATACCAGATAAATTCAATATCTGGTTCATCTCAGTGTGGGAGTCAGGTGATTGATTATCTTACTCATACAAGTTGTGATTTTATTTGTTCTTTGTACAAGGAATGACTTTTATGGGGACATTCTAGCTGTTGTGTTAGGAGACTCTTGGTCCTATTTATATATATATATATATATATATATATATATATATATATATATATATATATAATTTTAACAGGCAGCCACTTTGGGTTTAACATGCAGCTTTTAGCTTACTTTTGTCTCTGTGGTTCCACGGACAATCTAATTTTCAGAGCCTCTGTGGTGCTGTTTTGATCAGGTTGGTCTCCTGCCACTGGCATTTTTGGTACTAGCTAAAGAAGTGAGGGGAGCATCTTTGGGCTGGGTTGTCTGGTGCTTTTAGGTATGGGAAGGGAATCTCCAGGCTGCAGACACGAAAAACACTTCCTGGGCTGGGTGTTTGTTGTGGCAGAATCCACCTTGTTAATATCTGCTGTCAAGTAGGTAGGGTCCCTGGGAGAGAGAGGGAGGTCTCAGGGTGGTAGGAAAGTCCTCTGGCTCGCTCCTGTTCAGTTGGTCCCCTTTCCTGTTTCTACTGGGCTTGTCTAGAGTTGTTAGCAGGACTCCAGTTCAGTATGGAGAAAGAATAAGACTACCTGCGTACCTTCCATTGCTAGAGTGGGTATCAGAAAAGGCTAGAGTGGATTATCTTCTCTTGGGTGGGGAGTCATAAGATGCCCAGCCACCGTGTTGTTCCCTTGGTCCTGTGGTACCTAACCAATTCATCTCCTCTTTCTCCCTTTCAGGGTTCTCTTTCAGTTGTCTCTTATGTTATTCTAAGGCTTTTAGTCATAATTAGCAGGGAAGACCAGAATGTCTGTATATATGCCTATGCAGGTATAAGATCTCTCTAGAGAGGTATGCAAGGAACTGCTTTCCCTGAGGAGGAAACCTAAGGAATATGAGGTAGGAGAGAGACTTTTTTGTATACCGTTTGTATGATCTTATTTTAATCAGGTGAATATATTATCTATTCAAAAATAAAAATAAAATATAAAAGAAGAAAAAAAGTCTTCTATCTCAGCCTTGTTTTCAAGAGCACAACCAAGGATTACAAC
This sequence comes from Cynopterus sphinx, assembly GCA_030015415.1. Classification (NCBI taxonomy): domain Eukaryota; kingdom Metazoa; phylum Chordata; class Mammalia; order Chiroptera; family Pteropodidae; genus Cynopterus; species Cynopterus sphinx. The sequence continues at coordinate 44,932,073 of CM057389.1, read as the reverse complement.
AGAGGTCAAGCAGCGTATGGATTCAACAGTTGGTAATTTTATTAAATTTCACTGACTTTTAATTTCACTATATTTTGACTGCTTTGATCCAGATCTCTGAATATAAGAATAATATTCTCAGTGGATTTTCAGCCTGCTCATACACTTTGAATAACTTGCAGAATACAAATGTGTAATTTAGATAGAAATAGACGCTTTTGGCAGCATACTAGTACCCTAATCAGTGGAAAAAAATAATATTTGTTTGACATTAAAACAAAATTAATAGCAAGATGCTGATTACATGAAAAGACTTTAGGTTGTAATTATTAAACTTGCAAACAACTCAGCATAATTAGTGTCTTAATTAGGATATGACCTGAAATTTTAGATTAAAAAATTAATAAAGGCAATTAAAAGTCACATTTGTAAAGTGGGTTTTAAAACTTACAAGATAGTTAGATTTCACTTCTTTCTCATTTTGGGGAGCATCTTTGTAGGTATTAAGTTTACAGTGCAAGTACTTTGATTCCTAACCCTCACCCCCAGCACAATGCCTCAGCCTGAAGCCTTAAGAGTCAAATTTAGTGACCCTCAATCAAAAACATCCACCTACAGGAGGCTGAGGAGCTCCCAGGCACACTTGTAAGTTTCTAAGGCACAATAAAATAGCAAAGACTCTTTGTCTCCCCATTGCCATAAGTGGAATATAAACTAGATAGTACATATTGATTCTGATCAAACTCTACCATTTTCACATAACTATTTGGGTCCAAATGGAAGTTTTCACCACTGTCATTTATTCTCTAACATATGTTTCTTGAATGCATTTTGGGTCCCAGGGTTTACCACATGGTAAAATTTCTAATCCAAAGCTAAAGAATTTTTTATCAGTAGATAAAAATGAATAATTTAATGAATTTTGGTGGGCTAGTGATTTAGGAAAAAAATAAATCTGGATTCCTAACTTTATTCCTCATGTCAAAATAAACTTCATTGGGATCAAAGATTTAATATAAAAAATGTAAAATCATAAAGGTACTAGAAGATATGGGTTAATATTTTTTATAATATCATTATCAGAAGAGGCTTTTTAACCATGACAGATGAGTAGAAGTAAAAGATAGAGAATGTAGATGAATCCAATTTTATTTTAAAATGTCTTACCTAGACAGAAAAAAAAAAACCTAGAAGGAAAAATATTAATAATAATTATCACTAGAGATAGAATTATGGATAAATGTTATTGTTTTCGTTTTTAGTAATTTACAATTTTTCTATAAAAAGTAAATTATTTTTGTACTCAGTCTTATTTTAAAAAATTCTTTGGAGTTCTAAAAAAAAATATTTCAGTTTTTCCCCCAAATAGCTAACTTGATGAAAGATCAAAATCAAAGACTTAAAAAGTATAGCATACAATATCCTCTCCCTCTTTCCCCTGCCTCTCTCTCTCACTGTAGGCTGCACTTTCCTAAGGCCCAGCGTCACAAGACAGTTCTTTCATAAAACTGGTGCCTCTCTATCCTTAAAGGCCTATGTTACAGAACAGGGAACATGAATTCCAAAACTCTGACTTCCTGGTCTTACCAGAACACTTACATCTTTAGTTAGAGGCACTTGCCAGTCACAAAATAACTATCACTACTACCATAGGAAATGTTATGATTGAACTTCCTCTGTACCTGTAGGTTCTCTTGATTTCTTCATTTGATGCTCCCTTATGCAGACCAAGAATTTCATATAGAGCTTCTCCAGATGTTGACATTGTCCGCTGTTTTTGGTTAGGTATGTTATGTGCCATTTTCTTAGGCTGCAAAACCAAAGGGGGTAAATAGCCATGAAGGTTATGCATACTGGATCCCACTCTCTAAAGAAGAAGGTAGTTCATTTCTGACCTTTGTAAAATGACAACCTGAAGTACATTTTTGTGCTAGTTGCAAAAGTAGTGGATAAAAGACTTAGGGCTGCCCAACGTAGAGCTTCTAGTCAGGGTATAAAAGGCTACAGGCAGCCATGCAAATGCATATGGCTTTGTACAAATGATTAAATGGAAGCAAGTTGTTATCTAAATACTCAACTAATTCAGAATTGTTGAGAAACATCCCTCACAGGTCAGGCTTATGTAGATTTCTTTTCGCCAGAAATAATAATAACTACTTTTTTTTTTTGTTTTCCAAAGTTAGCCAGCAATGGAAATAATCATCCACCTCATCTTTACTCAATTGGCCTCATCTTATTAGAGCAAGAGTTTTAAAAAAATAAAAACAAAGCAACTTTTTGTAAGTCTCAAGGAAAAAAACACCCTGATTTCATCTGGGAGCCAGTTTAAAACTTCTCTGTTGCTGTGTGATGCCAGAGGCTCCCACAGTGCTCATAGGTTGGAATATTGGCCTTTCTATGATCTTTCTCTCTCATTTTGGAGACAAAAATGTGCCTAAACACATGTAGTTGTTCCAAGAATTAAATGAATTAATATATTAAAACAAAAACAGACACCTCTGTTCATGGCAACATTATTCATAAAAGACCAAAGGGATTGGAAACAACCCAAATGTCCATCAACAGAATGAAAATGTGGTATGTGCATAGAATAAAATGTAATATTTTTCAGCCGTTAAGAGGATGGAATTCTGACACAAAAGGACAGATATTATATGATTCCTCTTATATGAGGTACCTTGAGTAGGCAAAATAACAGAGACAGAAGATAGTGGAATGGAGGTTACCAGGGCATGGGGTGGGGTAGGGGGAACAAGGCGTTATTGTTTAATAGGTCCAGAGTTTCTGTTTGGGATGATGAAAAAGTTTTAGAAATAGATATTGGTGATGGTTACTGAATTATACACTTAAAAAAAAAAGTTAAAATGGTAAATTTTATGTTATATTTATCACAAAACCAAAACAAGAAAAAAAAACATAAAAACTACTTAGATTGCCAGCTCCTCCATCAGCGGTTCCTTAAAAATCATCATCCAGCTCTTAGCTCTGGGCCCTGTGTAAGAGGGCTCGGGAGATGGTGTTAGGGCTGTGGAAACTTCCATGTTCAACGTAAGGACTCTACAATGACAGTGGTGGCAGCAGCAAAGCCCAATAGGCACGTCCCAGTGTCAGGTGGCTCGGTTGGAGCCAGCTTCCCAGCTCTGCTCCCACCAGGCTAAGGACCAAACCAATACAGTAAAGAGCAGACCCACCAAATGATGTCTGGTGGATCAGGATGATCTTAACATATACAGTGAGTGCTTGTAGCCTTAAGGAATTCAATTAAGAAGAACAATGTGAAGACCTTCAAACTGTTTTTATAAGCTTTTAGCTTCTTTAGGGGAGAAAAGAAAGCCAGTACTGAAGAAAGTCAGACCCCAGGCAAAAGTCCTACAGCCTTGAAGATGCTGAGGATGAAACTGGCCTATCTGAGGGTATGACTGTGGCATGGCTCCATTGTACTCTACTCAGTCAGCCTTCCACGTATGTGGGGCCCCTGGAGGCCAAAGGAGCCCTAGTCCCAAATCCCTGATTCTCATATGGGCAAGAGGAGAGAAAATCCTGATTTTTTTGACACAAAGCAAAATCTAACAGACGTCCACACTGACTGATAGCCCTCTCAGTAAATTGTAGCACTTATTTTCATTACTGTTCTATCTTACCTTTCTCACCTACCCATCACAATTTCCCTACAGAGTAAGCAATTCAAGGCTTAGGACTGTGTCACTCATCCCCGTGTTCCAGTCCTGCATCCTGGCCCTGTCTTGAAACCACAGCCCAACCGACTATTCACAACTGAAGGCAAAATTGCCTGAGTAACTGACATCTTCTACTTTCTTTCCAGTCCCCTCTCTCCTGGTGCCACCACATACACATAGGCTCAGGAAACTGATGCTCCATCCCACACACTCACCTAATAGTTCCCAGTAATGAAGGCAATCAACCAACTTCTCACAAATCATCATACTGTATGCCAAGAATGAATGGGATTTGAAAAGTAAGGATTTTCCTGTGGTTGGTGCAAAAGGAACAGGGACATAGTCACCATGCTTCTCTCTCTGAGATTTTAAGGTCTTGCTTGATAGCAAGATCCCCAGAGTCACTAAGAATATATCAGCATAAGTATTCAGATTCTAAGACTGTAAAATATGGAATTAGAAGTCATCTATGCCAAATTAACAAATGCCTTCTAGGGCATTCTGGCCAGAGATCATTGTTTTTCCTGAGGCCTGCCTACATCTCAGCTGAGTAGACCAGGAGTGGGTAGCTGACCCAAAACAGACCACTCAGATCCCTTTCCTAGGATATTTTTTCTGATATTCAACAATCTCACAGATGGTAAAACCTGTAAAAAATGTAAAATTTGGGTATTATCAGCTGGCTCAAAATGAGAGAGATTGAAACTGCAGTATAGAGCCACAATGGGGGTCCAGTCCCCTGGTCCCTTGGAACTCTTCCCCTCCCACAGTTTGTCAATTAACCTTTCCTTGGATTGAGCCAGTAAAATTTCTCCCCATACACAAACAGCATATATTATCTAGATTTTGGTGACTGTCAACCAAGACTCCTCAGTATCATGTGCTCTCTCAGTTAAACACCAGTAGTGGTTTGATGGACACCTCTGAGCCAGGCTAATAACCCATTATGAGTTTTTCTCAAATAACTGCACCTACTCTTCCTCTAGATTGAATGTGGCTTCCAGGTAGTTGGCAATGAATACTACAGGAAGATAACAATGATATACTAAGAGAGTCAAACCAAACAAATTCAGATATGTTGCATACACATTACTAGTATGGATAAAAGGAGCAGTGATAAATCTGGGTCAGGATGCTTTCATAAAGAAAGCCTAAAGATAACTTATTCAAAAGAAAAGTAAGAAGAAATAAAAGTATGGCAAATAGTTATTTTTTCTTTATATATTTTTCTATATGTTCAGCATTCAAAAGAAACAGCTTCAATTTAAGGGGAAAATGTAGTCCCTCTTCATCATTTGTCTTATGAAATAAGACATGTCATGGTTCCTATAAATCAACAGATAATCTTAAACTCAATTGTAACAAGGCACAGACATGCACAATTTCCACTATTGTGAGCATTGCGCTCTGGAACCAGCTTTGATTATTTCTTGAGTCTTGCTGTCACTAATCCAGGAAAAATATTTGCTGGTTACTGAAGATAATCAGCTAAACAGATTATAACACCCATAGTAGACAATTCAATTATTTATTCAAAGTATTTAATCAAATACCTGCAATGCTGTCCAGGTCTTTAGGGAGATTGCCGATTAACATGGGATACAAAACTGAAAGCCAGTAATGAAACTCGTGTTCAGGGGTTAAATGAGTATTGAGAATAGAAGTCAAACAGAACAAGAAGGAATCTTCTGGTGGACAAGAATTCAGCTTTGTGCCACCACAGACCTAGGGTTGTGCCTGGCACATGCTAGGTATGTGACAAATGTCTATTGGGTAACTAAATGAAAAACAAGTAGTTAACCTGAGTGGGGATGTTAGGGAGAACTTTACAGAAAAGATGATATCTGAGCTGATAATAATACTACCACTTATTTCTGTAGAACTTGACTACATTTTTCTATTACGGCCCTTATACCTAAGCCTAACGTTGGGTCTGCATGGACTTGTAACTCTAGCCAGTAACTCTCTTGATCCTCTGTTTGCATGTATCAACAACAAAAAGACTTCTGGGTTTGGGGACTGAAAGAGAAGGGAAGACATTTTGACAGTTTTGGACATTTTTTTTTTCAAAGCTACCTCTTTCAAAGTTATCTCAGGTCTGGGACAAGAGAGATGGGGTCAGTTGGTGACTACTCCTAACCCCTTCCCGAATAGTACTTGAAACAGTCTGGAGTTCATCCTTCCCTATCCATGGCCATCTGTCTGCACACTCCTCTCCTAGTGGAAAAAAGAAAGGCAAATTCCATCTCTCATACGTAGAAATTCACAGCCAAGGAGAAATGATAACTGTCTATTCCTTTGGTTTATGTACTTTTTCAAATCATTTCTGCAATTATAAATCTAATCTCACTGTAATCCGTACCTCCTAAGTGAAATCTGGTAGCTGACTTGGTTAATGGTGTGGATTGAACAGTAGTCAGAATGGGTTGTTATAGTCTGGAAATTGCTTACCATCTGTTTCATCTTCTTTGCCCTATTCCCCAAAGATTTTCTTTCAGACAGATGTCTTCTAATTAAGGTATCAAAAAAAAACCCATTTATATCAATATTAGAACACAAGTTAGAGGACTTGGTCAATGTGGTTAGTAGCTGGCTGACTCTACAAACTGAAACATAAATGAACAAAAAGATGGCAAGGTTGCTTTCTGTGCATCAAGCAGCAACAACCTGCTACCTTTTCTGTTTCCTTGCTGAGCTAGAAACCAGACTCTTCATAAATTATGGATGTGGACAACATTTAGTTTCAAATTCAATAGAGCAATACATTGAAACCTTAGTTGTTTCGATGTGTGAAAATGAAGATATTATGCCCTGAGAATACACTAACTATAGAGTAATAATAAAAACATCCCCTAAAAACTCTCCTTAAATAACCTTTAAGTAATGATGTCATACCCTTACTTAATTCCTTATATAAAATATAATTTTCATGAATCCTTTTTCTATAATCTTTTGAATTCTAATATTCCTACATAAAATTCAGGTCTTTATTATTTATTCATACTCCCTCATCTATAAGCTATCCAATGGAGAAAAAAAATGTTGTCATGCAAAGTTATTAAGTAATTTAATTTTGATTCCAGTACATGATACTTAATCTTCTGAATTTAAATTACTTTCTAGCTGCATTACAAGCCATTAATATCATAATTTCTTAAAGCACTAATCACTGTACAGTCACTACCAAGCCACATACAGCTCACCTATCCCTTGATAACAGGTATAATTGAAAGAAGGTTCAGCACTCGCATAATGATGGGTATCATATTCAAAATACACATATTTTACACTTGAAATCTATTTGATTTTATTAACAAATGTCACCCCAAATTTAATAACAATGGAGAGAAAAAATAAACATATTTTAAAGGTTCTAATTCCAGGAGTCCTACAAATACTGTTCTAAAATTTTTATATTGACATGAAATGTTCCTTTCAAACCAAAAGAAGCTTCATCTATGTTTATTATGTGAATTCTAAAAAATGGAAAAATCCAAACTATGCCTTTCTTGGAAGAGCCCCTCCATGGCTGAGAAAAGAAGTATTGACAGGGGAGATTAGATCATTAAACACTTTTGATGGCTGGGATTGGGGAAACCAACATGCTTTACCATTTTGTTATTCTGTAATTCCTCCATAGGGGTCTATTTATTGAAGCAAAATCTCCTTATATTGTATCTTAACCCTTTTCCCATTTAGAAAAAAAGTACAGCTTGCTGCCAGCATGAAAGCCAAACACACATCTAAAATGCTAATTCTGTGTTTTAAAGTAATAATTCTTCCTAGCATGATTACTTATTTGCTATTGAAAAAATTATTATCTCTTAATTGCACTGATACTTATATAAACAGCAACCTGAAGACAGGAAACTCAGAAATGTTACACATAACTCACAGTACCTGTTCCTATAACTCCAATTCAGTATTCTCAGTCAGGAACAACTTGCCATTTTCCACTGGTCTGGAAACAGATGTGCAAAGAATAAAGGAAGTCAACAACGAAAGGAGCTGTTCTATACCTGTTCCACTCTTTCAAAGCAAATGGCTGCTCCTTTCCATCATTCCCGTAGGGAGTTAAGCAGGTCAATGGAGTCAAGTTACTTTTCATTTGTTACTCTATCAGCCAATTGGTTATCCCTCTGGAAAATATAACAAAGAGAGAATAAAACATGCATGAATGTAAAGGTTACTCTGCAAGGCATCCAGTGATACCAAAATACACGCTACATCTAATTCGCTCATCAGTCAACAGGTGCTTGGCTCACATGGAACTGCCCCCAGGTTTCCACCACAACTTTCAATTAAGAAAATATGCTAATCTCTTGACATGCAAAGTGAATTCTTTTAATTTTTTTATTGAGGTATTATTGACAAAACATATTAGTTTCAGATGTACAACATAATGATTGATACCTGTATATATATTGCTAAATGATCACCACAATAAATCTAGTTAACATCCATCACCACAGTTTCAAAATTATTTTTCTTGTGATGAAGACTTTTAAGCTCTACTCTCTTAACAACTTTCAAATATGCAATATACTATTATTAACTGTAGTCAGCATGCTGTACTTCACATCCTTATAACTTATTTACAACTGGAAATTTATAACTTTTGACCTCCTTCACCTCCTTCACCCATTTCTCCTACCCCACAGCCCCCATCTCTGGCAACCATCAATCTGATCTCTGTATCTATGTTTTTTGTTGTTGTTGTTTTACTATTATTCTACATATAAAAGAGATTATATAGTTTTTGTCTTTCTCTGATATCACTTAGCATAATGCCCTCAAGGCCCATTCATGTTGTTATAAATGGCAATATTTCCTTCTTTTTATGGCTGAATAATATATTATATATATGTGTATATATATATATGCGCACACACACACACACACACACACACACACACACACACACACACACACACACATATATATATCTCACACATTTTTTTTATCTGTTCATCCATTGACAGACACTTAGGTTGTTCCCATATCTTGGCTATTATAAATAATGCTGCAGTGAACATAAGGGTGAATATATTTTTTTGAATTAGTGTTTTTGTTTTCTTTGGATAAATACCCAGAGGTGGAATTGCTGGATCATATGGTAGTTCTATTCTTAGTTTTTTGAGGAACCTTCTTACTGTTTTCCATAGTGGCTGCACCAATTTGCATTCTCACCAACAATGCACAAAGGGTTCTATTTTCTGTACATCCTCACCAACACTTGTTATTTCTTATCTTCTCAATAACAACCATCCTCATAGGTGTGAGGTGATATCTCGTTGTGGTTTTGATTTGCATTTTCCTGATGATTAATGATGTTGAGCACCTTTTCATGTACCTTTTGGCTATCTGTGTATCTTCTTTGAAAGAAAAATGTTCATTCAGGTTCTCTGCACATGTTTTAATCAACTGTTGTTGTTTTCCTATTGACTTGTCTGAGTTCTTATATTTTGAATATTAACACCATATATATACATATATGATTTGCAAATATTTCCTTGCCTTTTCGGTTTTTTTGATGGTTCCTTTTCTGTGCAGAATCCTTTTAATTTGATGTAGTCCTACTTCTTTATTTCTGCTTTAGTTGCCTTTGCTTTTGGTGTCAAATCCAAAACATCACAAAGTCCAATATTAAGAAGCTTACCGCATTTGTTTTCTTCTAGGAATTTTATGGTTTCAAGTCTTACATTCAAGTTTTAATCCATTTTGAGTTGATTTTTGTTTTCAGTCTAAAATAGGAGTCCAGTTTCATTCTTTTGCATTGGCTGTCCAGTTTTCCCAGCATCATTTATTGAAGTGATTGTCCTTTCCTCATTGTATATTCCTGGTCCCTTTGTCATAAATTAGCTTTAATTCTGGGTTCTCTGTTCTGTTTCATTGATCTGTGTGTCTGTTTTTAATGCTGTTTTGATGACCATAGCTTTGTAATATAGTTTGAAACCAGGGAGCATGATTCTTCCTGTTTTGTTGCTCTTTCTCAACATTGCTTTAGTTATTCAAGATCAAAGTGGGTTCTTTTAAATTTTATTAATTTTTTCAGGTCTAAAGCTAGTACTGATCAATTGCTTTAAAATCACTGGAAAGGCAGTGTAACAATTGATAAGAGGAAACAGTAATTGCTCATTACATAATTCAACTAGTTTTATATCTGAACATTTTACCCTAATCTAAGTCGAGAGGGACTGACTGAGCCACAGTGGTGACCGAAGTGATTTTAAGAATTAAGGGATATATTGTTAAAACAATGCCCAAACTTTCATATACAATAAAAAGTCAAGGTCACATGAGAGAATAGTTTCTGTGGTTTCCAGTAAGATCCTACAGACTGAAAAAGCCGTAAACCAAATGAGACAGGTGTTACTCTGAATCTGATACAATGAGGTATGACTCATGAGGCTGAAAGCAGAGTTTAAGTGTGGTGCTTAGCATGACTGGTAGCAAAAGCCTAGGCCTTTTGTGTGAATGTTTTAGAGGACTATAGTCTCTAGATGACATTGAGATTTTTTTTAATATAAAGGAATAAAAGTCTATTTCTCTTAAACGCTGACTTTAGTCACAGGTTAGGAAGAGCCCGTGCAGAGAAATAGAAGGAAAGGGGAAACTAAAGACATTTAGGACTAAATACTCAAGTTCCAGCATCACTTCAGCTTAAGGACAATGTCCTTTGATGAAATGAAAAAGAGTTGCTATATTAATATGGTGAAATTATGGGTGACTTTTAAAAAAAATACAATTCATGTTTAAAATTCAATTTAATAAATACATTTGGTAAATTTTATTATTTTTGCACAATAACCGCTCTCTTTAAATCATGCCTTTTTATTTTTTAAATATTGAACCAACCATGAGTTTTTCAATTTTTGAAGTATTGCAGAACTCTTAGGTGAAGTGGAACTGTAGCAATGTTTCAAAAAGAAAAGTTTCTTATTCATCTAGTCATTCAACAGTTAGTCACCTACTAGAGCCAGGTACTGGGCTAAATGCTAGAAATATATTGGTAAACAAAACCAAACACAGACTCGGGTTTGTGCGTCACAGAGTTATAGCCTACCAAGAGAGACAGATATTAATCAAATTATTGCTCATATAAGTATAAAAGTGAGACTTTGAAGAGCTGCTCCAAGATCATGTAAGTCAATGGAATAGAGAGGGATCAGAGAAAGCTTCCCTGAACAAAATAACCAACCAGAGATCTGGAAAGAACTGGACAAAGGAGTTGCTGGTAAAAGAACTATTCTAGGCAGGTAAAAGAGCATGTTCAATGGCCCTTGTCGCTTAAATTAGGGGGGGAAAGAGATATGCTGACATGTGCTCTCCTACACATAGGATGTCAAAAATGCCTATGCATAGATGGCTTCTAAATATACATGTCCTCTAAGTATGTAGCCAGAGAGATTAATGGGATCATATTCCACTAAAAAGGTGATGCTTCCTAGAAGTAAGCTTTAATGATGTTTGTAAAAGGAAATAACTCATGGTAAGCACATAAATTATTCCCTGATACAAAATGCGCTAAATGTATTATGAAATCATTTTCAGTTAAATCATTTATGTTTGAAAAGGATAACTTAGAAGATATTCCAAGATTAAAACAAACTGGTTTTTCTGTGAGGTAGAAAATTGGAGAATGATGTGTGTGTGTATGTGTGGGGTGGGGGGTGGTGGTGGTTACATGCCAATTTTCCCTGGGTATTACATTTATGGAGTCTTCATTATTCCCTTAGGTGCTCCTAAAGACCTCTTATATACCTCCCTCAGTCACTGCAGAGGGTCAAGGTTATTGTAAGAAATGACTGCAGCAGGTACTAGATAAATTTGAACATTCAACCAAAATAATCTAAAAATTATAAACATTAGGGTACATATTCTTTAATGGAAACTTCATATCTCAGCAAGTACAAATATTACTCATTATGAACATGTGATGGGCAAGGACACATGCCCCAACAAATAAACCCTAAACAGTCCAACACAATGAGCAGACGTTATTATTACTATCGCTGTTATTGTTTTTATTCCCCCTCTACATTGTTTATATTAGTATTATTACAATATATGGAATTGAGGCCATCACCTTGTAAATTTCAAAGGGAAGAGTTCTCTGGGCAAGCTTCATTCTATTAAGTGAATTTAGAAAGGAAAAGGATTTGTGATTGCTTTGATTGTAAAATGAAAGGTTGTTGGCTACCACTTCAGCAGCTTCTCAAAAGTAACTACAGAACAATTCTCCCAATTCTTTTGTAAAATCAAGTGTTTATATTTCAGAAGAGCAAATTGGTTAATTGCTATTATGTTTCATAATTTTCCAAAATTAAAAAATGTCCCTTTTAATGAAAGTTACAAAGGGAATGGAATTTTAATGTGCTTAAACCTAGAACTATGAAGAAAGCAAAGAATTATAGAAAGCTAAGGGGGAAGTACTAGGTGGGAAGAGCTCTTTTTAGAGTCACTTGGAAAGATTTTAACAATTCTGTTGCCTGGCCCCACCTAATTTATCTCAAAGCAAAGGGGTTATCCCAAACCAAAAAAGTATTGCAGAGTGGGGCCAGGCTCAGGCATTTTTAGGGTTCTGGATGGTTCTAGAAAGCTTCCCAGGTTGAAAGCCACTGTTGACCACTTCCCTGTCTCACTAGATCTGAGAAGCAGAGAGCTCCTCAGCTAGTTAACATGGAAAACTCCTGCCAAGCATGCAGCTCTCTGAAGGAATTTTCCATTGCCTGGGTTTCCTAAGAAAACATTTACTGAATATAATGATGTCCATGTGATTAAATACAAAGTAAAATTTGGCTTCACATAGTTTAACTGAAGAAGGAATATCCAAAAACAACATGCCTATTTCTTAGACTTTAGGCAAGTCACTGTAAGCTTGTGACTTCTCTGTCAAACAGTCATAAAATAGGAACCCTTTTTTATTTGTCAGACCTTTTGTCAGATGTCTAGTACAGTGTGCAAAGAACGATACTAGGAACTTTTATAAACACAGGTCTAAGGAGTGCTCTCTAGGGTTGGGGTTTGAGGAGTTGTAATTACTCTCTCTGTGCACAGAGAGCTGGAACAGAGTATACTAGAAATGCTTTAAGAACTGAAGGTGCAATTCAGTTCATCAGTAATGGTATACAGCGAATGGTAATTCACCAGAGAATTATATAGTGCAAGGCAGTATAGTGGGGGTTGTGAGGGATTCTGAGATGGCGATGATGGTGATGATAACTAATATGTTAACTAGATTATCTCACTGTAATTAAATGAATTGCCCAAGCTCACCAGCCAGTAAGCAGAGAACCCAGGCTTTGAAACCAGGCTGGTTGATTCCATAACCCAGGCTCTCACTAGAGAGCTTTGCTTCAGTCGACAGGGTAATTCCAGGGAGCTGCTGCATGCTATATTCCCTTGCTTATCAATCTGCCAGGTGGTATATACATTAAAGCTCAAGTTAAAAAATGGAGTAATGGCTTTTAGGAAGGAACTACCAGTAAAGGACTACATTCATTGATGAGGTCCAACATGAAGTTTAGTGTCAAGGACAATGTTTACTTCGTTAAGTAAAGCTCTGCATCTGAGGCCTGTGTTCCTGAAAAAAATATTTAGAGTCTTGTCCCCAGCTAGGAAACATATGTATTTCACAGGTGTGAAATTTAAACATCCCGTTTCTTCCTCATAGTAAGCAATGCTGTAATAAACCAAGGAGGCTTCAGGTCCAACAGAAATGTTTACTTGACAAACTGTCTACAAACAGAACCTCATCCTTGATCTTGCCAATAGTTGTTCCCTTTTCATATTAGCCCAAGATATCTGTTGATTACCTCAAAAAGATAGAAGACAAAAACAAAAACAAAAGTTTTGCTCAAGGCTAGAGTCCTTTACGATAGGTTTCAAATACAGACAGTGACTGTTTTATAAAACAACAGAGTGCACAGAAACCAAAATAGTTTTCATTTCTATTTGTTTGGCTTTTAAGTGGTAGTGGGACTGAACTAAAAAATATATCTTTATCTTAACTCTAAGTCCCCTTTCAAATGAAGCTTTACCCAGACCAGGTAACGTATTTGAAAGAAAAAGAAATGCTAAGGGTTCCCTCTAGAGATTAATAACTGTATTTACATCACACTTGGTAATTTCCTAAATGTTTTCATGTGTCATGTACATTGTTTGATCCTCAGTGCCCATTCTGAGAAAGAGATAACTGGCTAAGTGTGGTCATGTGACTTCTCCAAAGCATGAAAACTAGATAATGAGGGGCAAAAAGCTGGAACTGGAGTCCAATTTAAGTGCCTTGCTTCCAAAATCTGTTCTTTTACATCTTTGTTAAATAACAAGGCTGAATTGAGCAGAATTGTAAACAACAAAGAGAATCCTTTCTTGTTAGTGTACTGGCTAGACAGCCACTGCAGTGGTCACAGGCGTAGGCAACAGGGCAGTCCACTGTCTGACTTATGGGCCCACCACCCAAGCAAATCATGGCTCTGCACTAATTTTAGTGTCCCTAGTGGATCTTCTCAGAGGTACATTCCACCTTGTCAGGAAAATGACAATGACCTGCGCCCTCTATTATAGATATGCATTCTCCCTCATTTTGTCAGCTTTCACTTGCAGATGAACACCTGGGGCCTGGTAAGTTGCAATCAACCTATTAGCAGAGCTTTTGTTCCACAAGGCCTTTGTATATTTTGTATCATAAGTGGTGCTTTGCCATTGTCCACATGCTGTCACTAAGAACAATCTCACTCTCTGCTGAGTGTCATTGGAAGGTTTCCAGAACCGAATGGCTAAAGCTGAGCTGCCATTCCCATGGGGTGAAGGTAGACAGGCCCCTTTCCGGATGAGTCATGTAATCAGGTGCAGATTCTTCTATAACTGCACACACACATCCATGGGTTCCAGATGTGCAAGATTAGACGGCTCTGATGCTGGTGGTGATACTTTCTGATGCCCACAGGCCTCAGAGCTCCAAAGCCAAGCTCCCTCTTCCACCCTCATCCCCCTTCCCCTGCCCTGATGTCAGCCCAGCCTTCCCTTCCCCGGGCCCTCACCACCACTGTCAAGGCATTCCCAACTGCTCTACTCCTGCTCCTTCCAGACTCTTCAGTGAGCCGTACAGAGTTCTCCATATTGCTCCAGAAACCATGAACATTCTGCCAGACTGTCCTCACTATCAGAGGGTGTTGGTGGGAGCTGGTCCAAGACCACAGACATAAGGGCCACACCTTACCTCCAGATACCGAGTAGAACAATCTCATGGAACCAGTTTAAAATGACTGCACCTGGAAGTAACAATCTGGGCCCCTACACAAGCTAGCCTTTACCTGGGACACAATCCACACCTTTTCATAGTGCTGCCCAGAGCTAGAAAGTCTCAGGATGCGGCGGGGGAGGCGGCAGGAGTGACAAGTGCTTCTCCACCAAGGAAGCTGCAGCCTTGCCTAGCACCCTTCTGTGGGTCTCCCAGCCCCAGGCCCCAGGGCCTGGACAACTAGCACGTGGTCTCAAGAGCCTTTTCAGTAACTTCCTTAGAGGCCAGAATAAAATACATAGTCAAATGAACAAATATTCAATTCAGCATTTGTTCACAAATTTAAAAATATGTAATTGGTTCCCAAGATTTCAGTCCTAAAGCAACTTAGACTGGCTATTCAGTGTGACTGTATTGCCCTCTAGTGTTCGTAAGGAAATGAACTGTAAACAGGAGTTTCAACTTCAAAATATTCCTCACCCCAAATCACCCTCAACTTTCAGTATCCCTGACGCCTCTCTCTCTCAGCCACCTGAGATTCCGAGGATTGCCAAGAAAAACACTCCTGGAAACATTAGGGTGGAGCAAGTCATGCCTAGAGGGGACCCCACCCTTTCATTGCATTCTTCTGAAGCTGAAGTTTTGCAATACTGTGAGTAGCTAGTCAGTCGGGGGATTTAAATTATAACCTTACAAAAATCTGTCTTGAAGTTTCTGTCTGAAGGAGAAATGTTGGGGCAATTGTTGATCTTCCGAGGTCTCAGACCCCTGTGCTCATTGGTTAGGCAGAACAGAAGCCCCGAGAGGTCTTGGCAGCAAATTCACAACCGTGAATAAATGCCCTCCAGTTGCTGGTGGGGGTGCAAAGGCCAAGAGACATTTCTTCTCTCTGGGCTCATTGCAGAGGTCTCAAAATGATAGGTCTTGGTCAGGTTTTCCTTGGCCACCAGGGTGGGGTAAGTGTTTTATTTAAAGGCAGACACACGTCGCAGTCTGAAATGGTTCCCCTGGCATCACACTCAGCAACTTTGACCCATGTGGCAGCTGAGTTTACCACCTCTGGTTACCACCTAGAAGAGGAGGCAACATGTCTGCACTTAAAAGCATGACCCACAATACAAGGCAGCTAACCAGAAGGACCAGATGATGGTACGGAAAACCATGCTGGAGGAGGTAGGCTGGAATGGAAGGTTCTCCTGAGAGCCAGAGTGCAGGGAACAGGGACCTTCCCTTTGAGGTTCACACTGAGGAACTTCCACTTGCCTCATGCCAAACTTGATGGCAGCCTGACAGGTGTATCAGTTTCCTGGCGCTGCTGTAACAAGGTAGCACACACCAGGGGACATAAAGAAAAAACCAGAAGTGTATTCTCTCACAGTCCTGGAGGTTGGAGTCTGAAATCAAGGCACTGGGGCAGGGTTGGCTGCTTCTGGCCACTCGGCGGGACAGTGTGCTTCACAACTTCGGTGTTGCTGGCAATCCTTGTTGTACCTCAGTGTCTGCCTCTATCACCATAGCGTTCATTCTCTTCTGTGTCCGCGTCTGCATATGGTGTTCTCTTCTTTCTGTGCGTCTGCCTCTGTGTCTCCTCTTCTTACAAAGACACCGTTCATATTGGATTAAGGACCTACCCTACTCCTGTACAACCTCACCTTAACTTAGGTCTTAATTACATCTGCAAAAACCCCATTTCCAAATGAGGTCATATGCACAGGCACCAGCAGTTAGGACACACTTTTTTTAGTGACACAGTTAGACCTACAACAACATGACTGGAAAGTGGGCAGACTTGGAGGCTATATTTAGGCCTGTTCAGTGGCATGCTGTGAAATGTTTAACAACCAGATTTCCAAGGGAATAAAAGCCCTAGTTTATAGTGTTTTCAGATTTTCATGGTATAACTATTTCCTACCAGGTCTATTTTAAGCTACTAACAAGAAACTTAGCTTGCAAAATTCCAGAAAATTTAACAGCGTGTAGCCATCATATACTGGTACTAATTGGCTCCAACATTCCATCGGGCTTACTATGTTAAAAAATGTCAATAGCTAAAAGGAGTTATCCATTATAATTTTTTATATATTTAAATATAGATGCCAAGGGGCCCCGACAACTTTTGATTATCTATATGTAAAAACAATCTATTTGTAGATAGTTCATATCAAATTTTAAACCTGAGCATGCCTCCAGACCATTCTGTTTTCTCAGTCTTCCTCTCAGCCTTTCCAGACACTGTCCTCCGCCCCACCTTTGAAGGCTCTACTACCCACAGGTTTCTTCTCTTCCTTATGGCCATCCCCAGGTCTGACAACTTACCCATATTCTCTCTGGGCCCTAGCACTCAGCTCTCACTCTCTTTACCTTGAGTCTTGTTACTGACCTGGGCCCTTCAGCTCCCATT
Source organism: Cynopterus sphinx (assembly GCA_030015415.1). NCBI lineage: Eukaryota > Metazoa > Chordata > Mammalia > Chiroptera > Pteropodidae > Cynopterus > Cynopterus sphinx. Next base: position 44,914,771 of record CM057389.1, on the reverse strand, counting down.
TACTCCTTTCAGCCAGCACCCCCTCCATCATAGCTCGTTGCCCTATTTGGATGCCTAGAAGTCCTCCAGCTCTTAAACTTTTAACTCCAGCAGCCTTGTACTTTGCCCACCGTTGCCTACCTAGCCAGCCAACTCTCATGTATATGTGACACATGTCACTAACACTTCCCAGCTCCCAAAATTCATGAGCTATGTTCCCTTCTTCAAACTTTTCCCTGTTCAGCTTAGACTCCGGTGTCACTATTATAACTATTTCTTTGTCAGTACCCCTAATTCCTTCTGCCACCCCAGTCAACATTCACTTGTATATCCACTGGTGAGACAAGTCCCATGGTCTCCAGTCCCAGCCGCAACCCTGCTTTGCACCCTCTGTGTGTCCCAGGGAGACCCTGGTCATTTTACCGCTCTCTACCACTCTCCTCCAGTCTCATGCCTCACTTCCATCAAAAGACATTATATCATACATCACAGAGAAAAATATAGAGTATTGTTTGCAATGTATTTTTACATAGGTTCGTCTGACCTACACAACAATTGGGACAGGTAGACAGAGAAAATGTTATTATTCCCATTTTACAAATCAAAACACTGAGGCTCGAAGAAGTTTTATGTCAACATCAGACAGAGTCTGGGTAGGAACACAGACCTCCCGATTCCAAGAATCTCAGGTCAAGCAGTGAAGTGGATGATTTGTCCAAGGGCACCAGCGAGTCACCGGCAGCCAGGAGAGCACCTGTGTCTCTAGGTACCTTCCGGATTCTTTTTCCACCTCTAGAGTGTGCTGCCTTCTCAACAATGGCTCTACTGCTTTCAAAGCATCTTAAGTTTATTTACCATTTACATTTAAAAAAATTTTTAAGTAGAATGATCTTAAAAACATTAAGAAGTTTTATTTTCCCTTCTTTTGAAATTTACCACCAATGATTGTTTCCATGTGTAAGTGTTTATCTGATACAGTTTATCTGATATCTTGGCTGAAAAAAACCTGCTTGCCCCAGCTCCTGTCACCTGGTCCATAGGCTCTGGAGACAACACCAGAGATGGAGGGAGCCAGACCATGGGTCTGACCTAGAAACATAATCCCACATAGCCCAAATGTGTGCCTGTCGGCCTACAAGATGCCATGATGAATCTACTGGGTAGACCACACAGACTTACAGACGAGCTGATTTTCTGTAAACACATGATACAAGCCAAAGCCACTTCCGTTGGCAATGGGGGCCATAGTGAGTCACTGACTGCAATTCCAGACTGATAGGAATCTCAGTCCTCTCCTAGACCTTTTGATGAAGCATGCAGAGCAAAGGGAATCTGCTTCTACTAGTCAAAAAAGACCTATCTCAGTTCCTCTACCAATACTTTGCTTTGTTTGTGCTGCACCTGCATCATCATACATCACTGTACATGCGGCAGACATGTGACAGAGGTGCTGACCTCCCTTGTCATCTAGTGCAATCCACCCCTCAAACACTGCCTTGGAGGGGTATACTGCTCTCGGGCCTGCCTCTACTGGGCTGTACTGAAGGCTGCCCCATGCCCACTGCATCAGAACCAGTACCTGTGGGGTACGCCAAGAGCACTAGGCCAGGAGACAGAGGACTTGGCTTCTAACCATGAACTTGGATAAAGCCTATGCTCTCCTGAGTCTTGGATTCCTTCTCTTTAAGAAAGAGTTTTACTGTGGCCAAAGCTAACTTGGCAGCACTGGGAGGACTGCTTCTGTTGTCATGACCAGGAGACTCCAGGGGAGCACCCCAAGAAGTGCTGTGGGGAGAGGAGCAGAGAAGTCTCCTTTAGAAAAGAGTGGCCTAGGGGTTTACAGTAAGTTTGCCACTGGACGTTTCCTGAAAGTGCTAGTGGAGACGAAAAGCGAGGAGCAGAAACATGTCAGGCATGAAGAACAAACCAGAGCAGGGAAAGAAAGCCCAGGCCTGTTCCGTGGGTGAATCAGCAGACATCACATACCTGCAGTTATTGATTCATGCATGTTTTAAGCTGGATTTGTGGGGAGATTTTGGGGAGGGGTAGAACAGGATTGGACTAGCCCACAGGGACATTTAAGGCGATGTAGGGTGTTCTTGGAGCCTCTGAAGACAGTTGGTTGAGAGGGATGTCTCACAGTCCCCGCCCTTCGCAGCCCATGGTGACTCTGTCCTCTTCTCCCTCCCATGACAAAGTGGGGTGGTGGGAAGAAGATAGGGTCATTGTGAACATTAAATGAAGTAGATCTACATAACCTGATATAAAAGAACAGATACTACTATTATTCTGTGGATTACCCCCAAGGCAAGGGAAGCAGAGCCCTCCGAGGAACTACAAGCTGCACTCAACTCTGACAAGCTCAGACATGTGAGGACAGAAACGAGACCCCTCTCACTGCTGCCCTTGAGCTTTGACCAGCAGCTGATACCATCAGAACTGTCCCATGCCCAGGGTGGGGAGCTTAAGGAACTGTGGAGAAGGCAGCACCGATCTTGGGAGGCAGGGACCACACAGGTTAACGGTGCCAGACGAAGTCATTTAGGCCCAGATTAGAATCCTGGCTCTGCCATCTATTAGCTGTGACTCCTTAGACAAATTACTTCAACTCTCTGAACTCAGTTTCCTCATCTCTAAAATAAATATCTATTGAGCAAATGGGAAGAAGAATACTTTTCACATGAGTCTTTGCAGCAGTTAAATGAGAATTACTACACCTGTTGGAGACATAGTAGTTATGATTAATTTTATATGTCAAATGGACTGGCAAATTTTCGGTCAAAAATTATTCTGGATGTGTCTGTGAGGGTGTTTTTTGATGAGATTAAAACTCAAATCAGTAGACCAAGTAAAGGATATTGCCCTCCCTAAGTGGGTGGGCCCCACTCAGCCAATTGAGGGTCTGAATAAAACAAAAATGACCTTCCTACAAGTACAGCCATGTGCTGCTTAACAACAGAGATATATTCTAGGAAGTGCATCGTTAGGTGAATCCCTCACTGGGTGAACATTGTAGAGTGTACTTACTGAAACTATACCTCCTCCAGACATGAGAGAGGAGGGCACGGTGGCAGGGGAAGAAAGAGCAAGTCTGCCTTGGCTGGTCAGGCTGGAGACGTGCTGCTTCCTAATGACACGAGGGGCCTTAAAATGATTCATAAGGAAAGGAAACATGCAGTCAGAAGAAACTATATGTTCCATGACTTTGTTCCAAGTGAGAAAAAGGACACAGGGCTCTAGGGAATATTTTATCTCTTTTTGTACAGGCCATGACTTTGAGAAAGAAAAATGAAGGAAGCAGATAGCTAGCTCAAGATGGTGTCAAAGGTGATGATCTTGGCTACCAGACACTAGACACCTGCAAGGAATGCCACGAAGCCTTTGAGAGCTATCAATGACCTGGCAAGCGGGAGGTTTGTCTCCTAATCAAGGCTTTCAACTAGAATCTGAGTTGGGGAGGGAAAAGGGGCCCAGTTATAATTTATACTATGAAAGGCAAGAGAATAAAATGCCCAATAATTCTTAGAAAAAGATAGTAGGAAAACTATCAGGCACAGATGTCTTTTTGCCATGGTTTATAGGACACCTGGATACTCTGGGACTTTAACAAATGAGTGAGATCCAGGCCCCATGTCAACTGAAGTGTCCTCTAAAAGCAAAGTGTCTGAGGAGCTCTTGATCAGATTTGTTGAAAATTTCACCTCTGAGAAGTAAGAAAAATCACTGTTACTCTGAGCTTAGTTCTCACTCACAAAGAACTAGTCACGGATTGGCAGTGGGGCTGTGACATTTTAGAGTTTATAACACCCTTGGTGTGGCTGGATAAGTATAGGACTTTCAAAACGCATTTCACAAATTTAGAGAAAAGATTGATTTCTTGCTTAAGGAGTATGAGTCGGATAAGCCAAATTGACACTAGTATCATCACAGATGGCTCCAGGTGGGAGAAAAGTGGTAGGATGTGCTAAATTCGTGTGGCTGCAGAGGGAGTTCTCTTACTTCTAAATTGAAGAGATACGTGTGAAAAAGTGGAAGGAGAAAGTGACCCAGGGAAAAACTGAGTGGTTTAAAGGAGCAAGCACATCAGAAGTTGAGGATAGTGGGCAAGAATAAGGACAGGCAAAGAGTACTTTAAAACCACGTTTGACTTAAGTATTCATCATTAGGGGGCTTGTGAAATAACTGTATATCCATTGTAGACATCAAAAAGAATAAAGTATGTCTACGTGACCTGATATAAAAATTGTACAACAAAACAGTTTCACAGTTAAAAAATAGCAAGGCATTAAAGAGTATATATAGTAATATACAAAAGAAAGTGGATTGATATGTGTATACACACATACACAGAGAGAACGTATGTGCATAATACATGTTTACACATTTGTGTGCACGTGGAACATTTCTGAAGATCATGTAAAATTTGTTAAGTTCCATGGAGGAAAAGGACCAGGGACTGGGGTGGGAGGGATAATTGTTTTTTATAGCATGACATTTTATACTGTTTTCTTTACTATGTGCACATATAACTTTTCAATTAAAATACTTTTTTGTTGTTGTTGTCATTAAACTATGTTTAGGCTAAGATCACCAGTGCTGAGAAGGGCCCACTGCTTTGAGCGTCTTTGCCCTGTCAGCTTTTAACACCCATTTCAGTGGCACTGCCTTGTAGTCCTGCAAACCATTTTTTCTTTTCAGGCCATCCTCCACACCAAGGGTCCCCATCCTCCAGGCCACGGGCTAGCACCTGACTGTGGCCTGTCAGGAACTGGGCCGCACTGCAGGAGGCAAGCTGTGTGCCAGCAAAGCTTCATCTGTATTTGCAGCCACTCCCCAGCGCCAGCATCACCGCCTCAGCTCCACTTCAGATCATCAGGCATTAGATTCTCAAAGGTTGGGGACCACTGTTCCACACCACTTCATTTTCTCTTTCAAAAATTAGATTTACTTGAGCCAAGAAATCCTTGTTGCCTCCTGTTTCCTACAGGTCAAAGTCCAGTCTCCTTGGTGGGGCATTGGCAGGAGGTGAAACTGCACCTAGTACAGTGTCATTTCTGGGCCATTTCTGGACCCAGCCAGAAATCTGGCTGTCTGTCTTCATTTCTTCTCTGCTTGATTCGTGCCTGTTCACTCAGCCAGGCCGAATCAATTCTCCTCTCGAAGGTCTCTAAAATTCACTGCCTGCCTGCCTTCCCACTGTCACCACTTTAGACCAAGTTCTTCACTTCCTTGGTTTACCCTGCCGGCCTCCTAACTGATGGTCCTTTCCCTGGTCTTCCTCCACTTCCATCTGTTCTCCATACATTACATTCTCTTAAAATGCAAATAGTTTCCTATCACTCTCCTGCTTATAACCCTTTAAAGCTGCCCACTGATCTTAAACTAAGATTGCATCTCCTGAGCACAGGGCCAGCCTCTGCTTCTTTCTCTAGTGCCATCTCTTCCCAATTCCTTCCTCTCCAGTCAGACTCAGGTTCCACCAACTCCTGTACACTGTTCAGTTCCTTCAACACATCGTTCTCTCTTTTCTCTGAATCTTTGCACATGTTATTCTCTGTCTTAAAACGTCCTTCTACTTCCTTTTCCCTTGCTCAATCCTTCAGCATAAAGGGTCATAAATAATAAGAATGTCATGAGAAAATCACAAATAATGGAGGAAGAAAGCAGTTTCCCCGTTGAGAAGGAAATATGCAGGGGTTCAACTGTCAGAACAGAACTGTGTGAGGAAAACTACAGAGGCAATTAAGTGCTGGGCAGGCTGGAGAGCGGGAAGCAGAGGAGATCTGGTACTTAAGCATGGGGAGGGCTGGAGGAACCAGTGGCCGAGAGGAGAGGAGTGGCCAAGAGAAGCTAGAGAAGGTGAAAGAACTTGAAAGCCAAAATAAGGAGTTTAGTCCTCGTTTTTCAGAGTAGAAACACTTGAACTGTTTTTAAACTGGCAAGTGACAATCTCTAGTCTTTATTTTAGAAAGATTTGACCAACAGAGTACAAAGGAATGAAGTTGGGGAGATGGGTGACCTTTTGGATAGAGGGCGAGAGCCTGGCCTTGGGCAGCAGCAGGCAGAACTGGCAGGAAGCAATGGATTCGGAAGAGATATGGAGCTATAACCTCCTGGGCTTGATGACCAAATGCAGAGGAGACACCCAGGATTCAGAGAGGACTCAACAATTGTAGCCAGAATAACTGGGAATGTGCTGAGGTCATTGGCTGAGATGGGAATCATAAAAGGGGAGCAGGTTTGGAGGAAGATAATGAATTGGGTGTGCAACATATCGACTTTAGGGTGGAAGGTCAGGAAGCTCATGTCCATAATTAAAATCAGACAAGCAACCCTGGTGACAGAATGTGGGCCTTTCACGAAACCACCTGTTGGAGTGGGCTGCATCCTTCCTGGTGCAGCATGTTTCCATGACTCCTGTTTTCCATATCCCGACCAAGTCATGTGAATTATTTGCCTTGCATTCAAAAAAGGAGTTGTAGTAAAGCGCAGTGAGAGTGGAGATAAGGTCTATGAGTGGGAGACCTACTGTGCCAGGGCCGAAATTTGCACTAGACAATTGCTTTTTTCCCCAAGCTGGTGTCAGTCAGTATTGTTTCTCTTTCTTCAAGATTCGTCTCATGTCCCAATTCTGCCAATGATGAGCAACCCGAACCTCTGCTCTGTACTGAGTCCCAGGGATACTTAAAATCCACAGGACAAACAGTTTTCAGATAGTTATGCAGTTTTTTCTTTGCTTTTGAGCTCTTCACAAGTGTAGACCTTGTCTTCCTAACTAACTTCTTAATTCTTAAAGAGCCCGATTTATACCAAACATTTCATTTTGGTATTGCCACAGTGCCTGGTACAGTTTTCAAAAATACAAATTGGACAGAAACCAACACCAAATTCACTTGGGGGAGACAAGAGAAAGGACAATAACCTCTCGAAAGGACAGAGTACAAGGGGGAATCCGTTGGTTAGAGGAGTGAGACAGTATCAGTTCTAACATATAGAGGGGCATGTTCTAACATAAAAGGAATACTTTACCCCTATTCTAGTAATAATGACTTTGCATTTTAAATATGCTCAAAAAGAGGAGGAGAGTACTGGTATTCTAATTGTTAAGCAAGTTGTCTTCTCAGCTGGCTTAAAGTCTAGTTTCCTGGGACCACCTTTCATTTATAAGCAACATTGGTAAAATAAAATAAAGAACTCATCATTTATAGTTAATTATACTCAGTTGTACTAAACAGTGCTTAAATGGCAACACTAAGTCTTTCATTTTCTTTTAGTTCTCCCTTTTAGTTAGAGGTCCACTTTTGTGGCCAATGTGATGTTTGGGTAACTTAAAAGAACTTAAAAGAAGGGTATTTATGACTCAGCTCTTGGCATAATTCCCTGGGTAGAAGAAGAGGTGGGACAACCCTGAGTATTGCCAGTGGCTAGAGTGTGTGCTTGACATGATGTCTGTGGAGGAGGTGGGACAAAGAGGTCAGAAGCTGGTTTTATGTTTTCATTTGACAAGTACCAGTAGGCCTGTGATCACAGAGATCTCTCCAGCTGCCCTGCCACCAGTTCCTGGCACTCTACCATCAACAAAACTACTTAATATGGACCCCCCGCCCCCACATTAAGATCACCCTTCACTCTGTACGGGGACACTGGAATAATGTGAACTACAACCCACAGCTTTCAAAAGAGGGTCCAATTAGGAGTAGGAAAGGCAGTGGCTCAGAAGCTGATCTGAGTCTACTCTCAGGAAAGCATGAAGTGTGCCTCTGGAGGTTAGCAAAGACAGGGGAAAGGGACTGGAGTGTGTGCTTCACAGTCCTGCCAAGGGCTCAATTCCCACTCTTTTCAGTGCATATCTCTCTCCTTCTGAGGTTCCCCCAGCATAGAGTAAACAGCAGAAGGGCTCCTTCAAGACTTGGGAGCATGTTGGCTTTGGGTCACATTCCTTTCCAGGCTTCACAGGCCTAGGGTTACAAAGGCCTCATTGCACAATTCTTAGGAGACTGAGCATGGGGGCCTGGGCTGGGATGAAGGAGAGTGTCCTGCATATGTCAGAGATCCAGGTGTGGCCAGATGCCAAGACACCCCAGGTGGTGGCAGCAAGTCTCAGGATCTCTAGCAAGGCAGCTTTCTTTTACTTTTTTTCTTTTAAGCTGTTAAATAACACCTGTCAGGATACATCTTATTGGGTAATTTGACAGCAAACATTTCAAAAGTTCAATTGCATACCTGTGTTTCAGTTTACTGGAGAGATTTGAGAATCCACAACCCACAAGGAAGAATTTGAAACTAAAGCTCCTTTTATCCCTCCATTTTTCACAATCAGCTTTCTGCTGCAGTTTTATACTGTAGTATGTACAAAATTACTCAATATATGACACAGCTTTTGAAATTAATATGAAAGCTGCTGAAAGATACTGCCACAGCCCTGTTTAAACCCTATACCATGATGGAATGAATGTTTTTCTCCTGTTGGTAATCATTGCATAATTCTTTTATTAAAGATAATTGGTGTGAAAAAGCAGAAACATATGGAAGATCCTTACAAGATATATACTTTTCAGTTAGTTAAAAAATAATCTAGTGACCTAAAAACTATTCATCAGAAATTTGGAGCTTATGGCTATGAAAATAAGGTCTATACTTATATTCAACAATCTTAATTTCATTTCTTTTTCTTTCAGATTTTTAGACTTTAGATTAATATTAACATATTTTCAATGAATTCAATCAGAAAAAGCTCTGAATATCTGTATCCACAGAGTGCTTGGGCTCAAAGTTATGGATTAATTGGACATGCAAGACACATAGAACAGACCCTGGCAGACGTAAGGCAGCTCCTAATTATCAAGATAATTTCAAATAAAATATTAATTTATGGGATAAGCCAAGAAATCTCATATAGGAGACAAATTAGGTAATAAGGATAGGTCATTTACCATGAATGGTGTAATAGCCCCACACCTTCCAGACAAAGTGTTTACATTTACAGGGCACACATATACATATCTCAGATTATATATACGTGTACACATAATCGAAGTGTTCTATCTAAACTGGAAAAGACAAGACCAGAGGAAGTCTGTATATTTATTATAAAGCAAAAGTTTGTTAATTATATAAGTGCTTCTCCCCACCCCCACAATGGACTACTATTTAAGCCTCAAGTCATAGTAAAACTGTTTCTCTGGATTTATTTTCATTGTTATCTCTGCCTTTTGGATAGGTTCTTGAGTGCTTTTCTTGACCAAAGTTTTGTTTTCAGAGCTGTGAAGGCTAGGAGTGCTTTGGTGAATAGTATTGCCTATTCACCAAAATTCACAGAGTATCTGAATTTACCAATAACCCTACCAAGGTGACAAAGTGAGATTTCCTCATTTTAGAATATTCTAACTTAGAAATTAAAACAGCACAAATGAACAAATAACTTAATTCAACATGAATTAGGGGCAGGGAGTATTAGGCCACTAGGCTAAGAGTGAGAAGACTTGAGCCAGTAGTTCCCAAGCTAGCACTACCTAGCCTAGTGACCTGTCAACACACGAAACTCTGTGTGCTGGTTCCTCTTCTGGAAATGAGGACAATAGAATATGGTCTGTTAGTTCCCCTCCAACTCTAAACTCCTGAGGTATGTGACTAACATGATAGTCAGGGAACATTATAGTCAATAAATGTAAATGTAGATGAGTTAGGACATTTTGTGTTTTATTATTGTAGGGTAAACTTAAACTTACTTTTCAAAGACTATCAAATAAAAAAAGTTTAAAAGTTGGACCAACGAAGCTTTAATTTTAAGGATGTAAGAGGTTGGATCATAATCTAATTATGATTATCATAGAGGTTTTTCTAGGTAGAAGTTGAATATGTGCTAGAGTTAATGTGCAAGTACATTTTGTTTTCATCCGGACCTCTGGGTTTATTTACGTGCTTTGAGTTATTACTAATTTTATAGTTTGCGAGTATTGGCCTTACTCCTGAGATATTTTTATTCCTGATGTGCTAGGGGCCAAACAAGGCTAAAACTATGTCACATGGCTAGAGACTGGGTCTCCCCTTCACTGTCTGTTGCTGCTGGGGTCCCTGTGGGTAACTGATCCACCTGCCAGAGCACTGGACTGCTGTTTCCACTGAGGGAACGTGGCAACAAACTCGGATCTTGCAAGCGAATCTCAGTGTGCTGCCTGACAGTCCTGTACTGGGCTCTGGGGTCCCAGCATGCTGAGACCAAAGAGAGGCCAGTGGGGATGAGTCAGGGCCTGGCGTCCACCCCATACTCCGCCCTTCTGGTAAACAGAATGGCTATTTGCCTCACTTGGAGCCTCTTAGAGCCCCAGGACTCCAGGAAGAAACAAATACTTTAGAAACCAAAACCCCAAGGCAAGGTAAAGAAAACAGAACTGTCCACATCCCCAGTGAGGATTTCACTGGCGTGAGTTCCACAGAAGAGGAGGAGCTGGAGGTGGTTCCAGCAGAACTGTTTTCCTTATTTCTCAGCCATAAGGTCCTTGTCTTTCACTGTTTATAGGGGGTGGCCTTTTGCCTTTTAAGCCTTGATATTTCAAAACCAGATTTTAGAATCAGTCTGGGTTGCCAACCCATAATAAATTTTGTTTCCCCCTTTTATTACTTTTGTTTACTTTCAGTTAACTTATTTTTTAATTTAGTCTTCTTTATCATTATGAGGAGAAGTTATTAAAAGAAAAACATGTAGATAAAAGAATAAACATCACCAGGCAGCAAATACAGACTACTTTAGAAAGTGATTTGTGCACTGATCTCCCGAAGTACCTGTGCCTTTTACACTTTCCTAGTAACTGGGGAGAGGACAATGAGGGGCTAACAGTCTTGGAAATGTCCCTGTGTTCTGGCTTCATGACCAAAAGTCTGGCTATTGAGAGGATGTGCCCCACCTCTGTTCCTGGTGGGACTGCCTTTGACCTTTGGTCTGCTTATTTGGAACCTTTACATTACCCTAAAGTATCTGGTGCATAGTCTCTGTGCTTACCCTGTTATTGCTAAGCCTGGAGACACACTCATTTTGTGGTGCTCTCCTCCTGGTCCTTTAGACACCAGCTGTTTCTGTTCTGAGCTTAGCAAATGGCACATACCTGAGCTGGAGGCATGGCTGGCTGATTCCTTCTATTAGTCAGGTAGTGTTCCCACTTCTATTATATCAATAGCTGAAACTCTTGTTACCTTCTTTTCTGTAGCCAGGTTGAGCCTGGGCTGGATATTGTGATGTCACAGAGTAGAATCCTTGCTCTTCCCTAAGGCCTAGCTGAGGCCCTCTGGCTGAAGCCCTTCCTCTCCTGTTTGTGGTGGGAAGTTGGAAAGGCCCACCTCCTGTTTTCTAAACTGACCCACAGAACTATAGAATCTTATTATGTGAAAAGACTGTTTCTAGGCTGACTCCCTTATGTTATAGATGAGGAAATTGAGGCCCCAGCTGGTTAAGTGGCTGAGCTAAATAGAAAACCAATGTGCCCTCAGCATTAGAGCCCTTCTTGAACATAGTACCTTCATACTGGGCTCTACTCTCTGGATTTGATCAACATCACAGTTTTCTGGTAGGCAGCTTATGAAATGGTTTTTACCTGAATCCACTCATATCAAGAAACCATTTGGATAATATTCATTACTGGAAGAGAACAGTCTCAGTGAAGATCATTAGTTTTCAAATAATCTGTAGATGCAGGGAATAGCTAACTCTGGTCCTAGCCCTAACACAGAAATCCTGAGCTACCAGAGCAATTCTAGATTAACAAGTAATGTGACTTCTGAGTAACCAATGTTATCAATGAGATTTCACAGCAAGGAACAAATCTTGAAAGCCCAGGATTAATGTTGACTGCAATGCTATATCAGGTTCTAGTGTCTATTGAGGAGGGAAGGGGAAGGAATGACCAGTGAAGAAAAATTCTCACTAGAATTTAGTTCTTTATTCTTTCATATCCTTCACTTCTTCCAGACACCGTACCCATATGGTATTAAAAAATCATCTGCATTGCATGAGATGATTTGAATGTGTCAAGCCAGGGCATTACGCTTTTGGAATCTCTCAAGAGAACACATATTGCACTTTTATAATGCCAACAGCTAACATTTGATATTGTGCTTTAGCATTTATAAGCCATATTTACATATATCATTTTATTTAAACATCACAGCTCAGTGAAATAAACTGTTATTTTTAGTACAATTTTATGTGTAAGAAAATTATAGCTTAGCGAGGTTGTGACTTGCACATGATCACAAAGCTAATTAAGTGGAAAGGGTAACATTAACTGCAAACCAGACCTTCCGACCCAGCATTTTCCCCACCACAGGGCTGGACCAGGATGGGAGGAATCATTATTTGGTCCCCGAAAACACTTGAAAGCAATTGCATTAAGCAACCCTTTGAGTAGTGGACAAGAAATTATTCCCATGGGTCATAAATACTGCTTTACTGACCTCCTAAATGTCATCATAAAAATTTAGAGAAGTGGTTAATGAACACTAATTTCAAACTTTAAAATAATATAATCATTTCCCTTTCACTCGACAATTCTGCATCTGTGAATTCTAATGGAATCATCTTGGACATGAACAATATTTAGCTATGAGAGGTTCTTTGAAGCATTGCTTATAACAGAAAATAAGTCAAAAGCTCAACACGAGAAGAGCTGTTTAACTCAAGAAAATAATGTTCTAGAGAAGGTTTTCCCAAGTTTTAACCATTTGTGTGCCATCTTTGGAATATTTCTATCTGTACTAATAACTCCTTTAAATTAATTTGTACATTTATTAAAATAAGAGAATTTAAGGTAATTTTTGCACTACATAAGTGGAAATACAGTATAATTACCTTAAGAGTCAGATAACAATAAAAACAAATATAAAGACAACAAAGTAATACTATTAATGCTTTGATTTAGTGCTGATACCTATCAAAAAAACAGGACTGATTTAATCAAATCACAATACCCTCAGAAACTTCACTTTACTGCATTAAAAATTTCTTTTTTTCACCTTGGCTATGCAGCAGTCTCAATAAAGAAAAGCAGTGCGTGTGTCTGATTACAAAACCAGTTCTGTGTGATTATACGTACCTTGTATACCAAATAATTGTTGACTTCTAAAGGCAACCCTTTGATTTCTTCAGGAAAGAGCATAGCTGTCGTAAGGACAGTTACTGTAGGAGAATCTATACTAACCCTCTGTGCAATCTCCACCAATGGTTCTCAGGAGCTCTGTGCTACCTAGGAAGCATTTAGAAATTTGAGGGTGTTTTTGGTTATTGCAATAACTGGGGGTTGAAAGTACTAATTGCTTCGTTGGACAGGGGCCAGAGATGATAGACAGCCTGCGATGTCAGGCACGTTCCCATGTGACCAGGAATTGATTTGTAATTCCAAGTGACTTTAAATGTCTTACATAAAATCCAAGTCGGTGAAAAACCTACTGAGCTAGACCTAAATATTATTCATAATTCATAATTACCTAAGCCAGACATATATCTATTTAACATGTAAATGCAAAATTTTTGCACAGCTTTAATAAATGCCAATTTTTCCAGAAATGTGGCTGCTTTGTATATCAGGGAAAACCATACTTATTTTGTTCAGAACTTTACCAAATTTTTTTACATTTTTGGAAAATTGACATCACCAATGGTCATGCTGCTGGTGGTATTTGAGTCACATGACACTCACCTGTATGTTGTCTGCACTTGCAGCTTCATATGCTCAGCAAATCTCCACTTATGCCCTCCATAGAAGTTAAACTCAAACATTTAACTCATCAAAATGTATATTCTTTTATACAAAATATGTTCTTTTGTTTCTCCTGTGTATCCAGGGTAGGGTATTATATTGCTTTTTATTAAATTATGCATATAGATATGCTGTCTATCGCTATTATTTCAATATTGGACAAGGGGAGCTTAAACTTCATCATTAAAAAGGGAACATTGAGTCTAAGAGGGTTGAGCACCACTCATCAATTCCAAGTTATATGAGACATTCGCAGGCAGGACTGAGGATCTCACTGCAATTCACATATTTTTATGAAGTGGATTAGACTTATTATAAGCAACAGTATCTATAAAATTACAGGTTCAATGTGCTAATTATTTTTTTCAATTACTCACAAAAAAATGTAGCCATTAAAAATGTTTAAAATGTGTTCATGTAACACCAAAAAATCATCTTTACCCATAAATGGTGGCACATATTACATATCATGTTTTAGGAAAGACAATTTTTTTAATTTTAATAATACAAAAGAACAACCACTAGATATTAGTAAGCAAAAAAGATAAGCTGCAAAAAAGTATGTACTCTTTTTAATAAATACTGCATATTGGGAAAAATTTGAAGGATCTCTAAAATACTAGCAGTGGTTACATCAAAATGGGAGGCTACATCAGAAGTGTGATTCTCTCCTTTTGCTTACCTGACTTTTCTAAAAGTTTTAGAATAGACATGTATTGTTCTTAAATTGAGGAAAAAAAATGGCTGTTTAAAATATATATACTTAGGATATAAAATTGGAAGGAAATATGGGATATTTATATTTATGTATACATCTCCATAGTGCTTGACATCTTTACTAAGCATTTTTATTTTTGCTATTAAAAAATCTAATAAAGTAGAAAAAAACCCAAAAATGTGGAAAGGAATATACTCACAAATACAATAAATGACTATTAAATGACTAGTCTTCCTCAGTTGAACCAGAAATACTGTAATAATAGATTTGTATATCATAACTAGCTAAATAGCATATATGAGGCCACTAAACAGCATGCATCTTTCTTTTTATTTATTTTATATCCAATAATATTCATTACCATATTTCTCTTACCACACAGAATAGAAAGACCTATAGAGCAAACAGAGATAGTCATTAAAAGAAACAAAATGAACCAACAATTTTCCTACTTTCATTAATATTTTTAGTAGTGTCCATGGATTAAATAATTCCCAAAACTTCCTCTAAAGGTCACTTTGCTTAGAACAGAGTAGTCTTATGGCAGGATATGCAAGGATGGAGCTCTCTTTTCCCAAAGTGATCTTTCTCCAGCTATCATCTCATGAAAAACAAAACCAAACAAAACAAAAAACAAAACCCCTAGATCCTCCCTTGTGTTTTATCTTGGCTGAGTATGTACTTCAATCTTTACAGTCTGCTGATGTATGGATTACATCACTTCTCCTTTAGCACAGATTACTGGAATGAAACGCGTCCTACACCTTATAGCTAGAGCCCACAGAGGTTTCTGGTCACTCTGGCACCGGCATTCTTCAGGATATATGAAAGCTGTAGATATTTGTAAGTCAGAGTTCAAAAGTTTCTGCTGTTTTAGTGTGCGTGTGTTGAGAGGGAATGCTGTAGGAAAAGAAATATTAATTTCTTCAACATTTAAAGCCAAAATTTCTTAAATTATGGTCTGCAGACTACCTACAGCAGAAACACCCACTTTACCTTTAAAAAAAGTTAATGTAGATACCACTGAACCACTTGGGAGGCCCTCCAGGGGATTTTGCTGCAAGGAAAGGTCTGAGAACAATTGCTGTTGGCCAGAGGTTCCCAAACTTTAGAACAGACCATCAGAGTGTCTGGAAGGCTTGTGAAAACACAGATGGTTGGCCCCACCCTCAAGTTTCTGGTTCTGGAGGCCTCCAGGAGGAGCCCAAGGCTTTATACTTTTAACACATATCCAGATGATGACAGTTGATATTCGGAACACACTTTGAGAACCCCTGCACCCAGCCCTAGAAACTAGGGAGATTCAAAAGGCATTTTCAAAGCCCTAGAAAAAATATAGTTGGAGGTCCTGAGTCTTCACCTGTTAGAGAGTCAGAGAAGAATTTGCATATCGAGAAATTTTACCTTTACTTTGTTTTTTAATTTTCCTTAATTAGAATTTTTCCACAGATAATTTTTATTTTCCCACTAAAATACTTGTAGACTATGTTCATTCATTCAGGATTCTCCAAGTTAAACAGAATCACTTCTTTATTTTGTACCTTTTATATGAAGAATGTTGATGGAATGAACACAATTGGTGTCTGACTTTTCAGATGCCTGTATTAATTTGATTTCAATGACCCATTGAACGTCAGTGTTGGTTAGCATAACAACAGTTGCCAGAAGCTAAAACCACAAAATAGGTAAGGGATATGAACAAACTATGTGCTAGAGATTTTAATTAAGCCTTAGTGATGCTGAAGCTAGGCTCTCCTTTAAAGGATATTATGAGAATTTGACATAATCCTGAAAAAGTAAATCTAAATCCGGACCTTTTTCCAAGCCAAACTACTTATGCTACATAGAATGTAAGCATGCCTGGAGAATCAGAAAGATAGATATTGCTAATGTTTGTTTCCATGAGACCTATTTCATATACTCATAAAACCATATTTTTTCAAAACAAAGGTAGTGCTGTATACTCCAGCATAATTCATTTGTAAGTAGTGCTAATAACATTAGTAAAAGGAAATGCCAGCAGTAAGAGGCAATAAAACATTTCCAGCCCAATGAAAGTAGTTTGAATTGAATGCTTTAAAATTATTGGCTATGAAAGGTTAAAATAATAAGTGATCACAAATCCAAAAAATACAATGCTCAAATCATTAGTGGAGACCTTTTATGCTGTATCATAATTAAAGTTCTAGGGACTTCTCATTTTAGACCCTGTAGGGCAGCCTTTGGTATGTGGCTTCTCTCTGAAGAATGGAAAGTTATATATAGGACCAATAAAACAAACATTTTAGGAAATAAAAATGTCTATTTGGCTTTGTAATAATATATCTGTGTAATTCCCTTTGGACGTGACTGCCTGGACTTTTAGAAATGCTCTAAACTGGACATAGGACACACTGTGAAGATCCCAAAGCCTGGAGCTCATATTCATCTAACTTTCCCACCAAGCTACCTTGTCAGAAAATTTTTTATTTCTTACACCCATGACAGAGGCAGACACAATCATGTCTCAGGAATAAGGAAGGGAGCATATCATTTATTAAACTTGGTTATTAGCCACTTGACATACATTACATCGATCCTCATGACTCTCTTGTGAGGTTGGTGTCTCGGTAAGGCTGCTTTACTTATAAGGACATAGTTAAGGGAAGTAAAATTTGCCTTGAGCTCTATGGTAGTGAGTGATGGAGACAAGATTGAACCTGATAAATGCCTGACTCTAGAGATTGTGCTCTCTCTACCCCCAGACTGAATCATCCTGGAATGAGCTACATCACTTACACCTTCCCCTACATCAGAGAAGGGAATACGTCTGGGCTTAAAAACTGGGCTAGAGTTTCTGAAAGGAGTACAAATAAACAAGAGACAGTGAAGAGTTTGAACAAGGACCTTGGGCATCAACTCTTTCAGTTAATAAGAACATGGAAGCAAGAGTTGCTTCGAATAATCCAAAGTAAGTGGTTATATACCTGTACTTTATTTTTTGCAAAGAAACTACTCCAAGTTCAGTTAAAATTTTGGAACTGAACTATTTCTACTTCATATGAGATTTTATACATTAGTATTAAATGCACTAGAGAAATAATTATTTGGCAAAAACATGAAGTCAGTTTACATCTTTGCCTACTTTTTTTTGTCAAGTTGAAATTATCACTTCACAGTTCATTCACTTATAAATGTTAATTGCAAACCTACCATGTCCAAGGCTCTATGCTAGGTGCCATAGGGGAAGACTTGAACAAAGACATTAGTCCGAAGACTTAGAGCCTAATCACATGTAAGTTAAATGCCAAAACTAACAAACAACAACAACAACAAAACTCTACCAGAAGGTAGTGTATAAGTATTATAAAAGAATTATCAAAGTGGCATGAGATATTAAAGGAGAGAGAACTGACATCTAAATGTGGCAGACAGGGAAAGCTTCAAGGAGTGGAAAGCATATGAAATGAGTAAAATGATGGGTGTGTTTCTGACAAGTGAAGTTGAGAGTGAGAGGTGAGAAGGAATTCTGGGTATTGCTGGGTTAGAGTTTATGAACAATAAATCTAATCAATTTAAGGAACTCGTTTCTTTAACTGTCTCCTTTAGCTAATTTCTACCACAGTCTCTCTTCTCAGCATAAAAACATTCTCAGATCTCTTCTATTTATAAAAACACAAAACCTCCCTGAAACCCAGACCTTTCTCCCAACCTGACTACTTTCAGTTCTCCTTTTCTCCTTTTCCAAGCCAAGCTAAAGGAAAGAGTAATCTGCTACATTTTCTTTCAAGCCATAATGCCCATCTCCAAAGCTAGACAAGGAGGATGCAAAAGTACACAGGTTTGATAGTGCTTTATGTTAAATGACTCCCTTCGAGACATCATGCTCATACTCTCCTAGGACTTTGTTCAAGCCACAGCTAGTAGACATGTCTCTGCCTCAAAGACAATGTTTATATATCTTCATGTGATTTTTTTCCCATTCTAATGCCATTGCCAGGACATCTGGAAATGAAGTATGTACGGTTCCGATTAAGATGGACCTGAACTCCTAGTTACCCACCAAGCTGTGCTTCTGGCTTACCTCTGATTGGGAATCACAAAGATGTTTCCTTGAAACCATTGAACTCACAGCTTTTTATTTCTACTAAGCTATCTCTGATTATCTTCCCCTTCACTTTGAAATGATTCCCTTCTGAATGCATCCTCTGCTTAATACTCAGGTGGCATTCAAAATCTATAGGAGCTCACCTCTACAGTGACAGTCTTTTCTCTGTGTAGTTTGAGTTGAACACTACCCAAGTTTATTTCCGTAACTACTTCTTGATCCTAAGATTGCATTGGTAGGAGACAGCCAGGATGAGCATGTAGTCAGATATATAAATGTCAAATCACTATGTTGTACACCTGAAACTAATATAATATTAATATGCCAATTATACTATAATTCAAAAAATGAAGGAAAGATTACCATGTAAACCAAGACATCGATTGAGCATATGTTCTAATTTAAGAGATGTTTAAATGTGGAAAACAGGGCTGCTTTTTGGACTATATGAAATACAGTATTTTTTGACTACTTACTATGCAAGACACAGTGCTAAGATATAAAGAGATACAGAGATGGTCATATATGGTATCTGCCCAAAGGAACTTCCCTGCTGAGTAGGGAGACAGAAGTCACACACAATGCAAATGCAAACCAAGTGTTCCAGCAGAGTTGTTAAGACTACCATTTCTGGAAGTTTAATTCTGAGTTCAAATCCTTGCCCAGTTTTCTCATCGATAAAGGGAAATAATGATGCCTATTTTGCAGGAGTACTGCAAAGAAGAAATGAGATGGTAAATGTAGAGTTTAGCATGATCGAAGCACACTAGAAATTCTCGGTGACATCAGTGTGAGTTTGACTATTAGATCTATGGATTTAAGAGGGAAGAGATCACATATGCTTGGGAGACTCAAGAAAGATTTCATTCTGTAGGTGGTCTTTATGAAAAGCCTTGAATGATATTTCTTTAGGGCAAGGTGGAAGAGCTTTATCTCTCTACAGTCCTGGCATAGGAACCCTGAGCCTGCCAGTATGACCATCTTAAAGGTGCCGAGCAGGGGTGAAACGTTGTACATGTTAAAATTTATGATACTTAATCAGGATTGTACCTGGTCGATTCATTTATTCAACAAATTCCTATTTATACCTTTGATTTGAAACAGGCAATACTTGTTGAGGTGCTATAACATTCATAATAGTCAAAAAAGCAAGCAAATGATATTCTGAATAAGTGTTTTTATAAAATAATTTCAAAAGAGCATACTTATTATTAATGACGGGCAGGGTATTATGTACTTCTTGGCTTGTCATCCTGTCTATGGAGTACATATTGTAAAGGAACAAAAGCAGGTAATTATATTTTACATGAATGTCAAGTTGAGTGTTCCTTCCTTATAGTTTTGTAAAGTAGAATTGTGGCAAGATTGTCCCTTGTTAATGCCAGGAAAAATTAAAAATAAATCTTTTTTGAAAATGTCTTTTAGATAAACAAGTAAAACCTGTTAAAGTGGTTTGCAGTCATTGAACATAGGTCACTTCCTATCAAAACAAACTCAGTAGATAAGTCTGAATTATTTGGTTATGTTGGTATTTTATTTTATCAAGTCTTGTTTGGCGTGAAATTAAATATATAAAGTTTGTATCAGAGCAAAATAAATATCAGTATTATTATTAGTTAAGCCATTGTTGGCAGACTCAAATAATTTTGCTATAAAAGTTTTAACTTTACCTATGTTGATCTTAAGGTGCAAACTTATGGCTCAAAAATGAACAAGTGATTTTTTTTTAATCTTGTCCTATAAATATAGAAGCAATTTTTGTATCAGATATCCATTTTAATAATTTCCTTCAAGATATTTATCTGAAAAAACATAATTGAGATCATATCATTAAGATTTATATATTCTACATAAAAATGATCTAAGAAGTTCTAATATTCATTAGCATTCTATATCTCAGTCTCATTCCCAAGGGGTTTATTATAGGACTTTGTTTGAGACTATAATTATCGTCTAGGTTTTAGTTGTATCACTAACAATTAAAATTTGATATAAAATTCTGGACTCTAGTCATCTGGAACATTTCTAGTATCTCTTGTGGGTGTGATATTTGGAGTACTCCAAACTGGTTTTAGAGATAGAGCTTATCATTATCTGGAGAGGCCCTACAACTTTCTCCTTTTCCCACTCCCTCATCTTTATTAAGCTGAAATCTCATCTAGAGCCATTCCTCAGTTCCTTGGGGACCTGTGTCAGGTGTATTAATCAGCTTTTGCTGTGTGTACCAAAAATTCTCAGTGGTTCGTAATAACAAAACATTTACATCTTGCCTGTAAGTTGATGGATGGCTGTGGCAGCCCTGTTCTTAGCTGTGGGTCAGGTTCAGCTATGTTCCATGAGTCTTTCACTCTGAGACGTAGGTTGAAAGAACAGTGGCTTGTAGGCCAAACTTTTCTTAATGTAGAGTGTGGGGACACGAAAGACTGAGAAGTCAAGTCAAATAGTGCCAGCACATTCAAAGCTTCTGCTCGCATTCGTTAGCCAAAGTAACTCATATGGCCAGCCCCAACAGCAATGGAGAGGGCAGGACACTCTCCAACTAGGTGAGGAAAGGAAGACAGAGTATTTGCCGAATGGTACCCCCACTCAACATACCATAATAGATCAGAGACAAGATAATAAAAATAAACAGCACATTGCAGAAGGGGAGGAAGTCCCTGGTCTGCAGCAATTCTGAAATCTTCCTGGGCAAGTATTGTCAAGTCCCCAAGCTGGAGGTAGGGAACATTCCTTGATTTGACTCCAGTTCCTTTCCTTAGGAATAGCTTTCCTCACCACTGTAGTCGTGGTTCTTGGATCCACCTTCCGAGAGATAATTTTCCATGATCCCTCTTGGCCACATCCAAAGGAGAATATGCTCTCCCTGGAAGCTGAGCAGCTTCTTTGTCCCACTATCTGCCTGCAGAATATCGGGGACCCTAAGGTTTTCTTTTTTAATAAAATTTTAATTGAGAATACTTTTACATTTTCACAAAAGTTGCTAAGATAGTACAGAGTTTTCCCATATACCCAATATCTAGTTTCTCCTATTATTAACATCTTATATTAGTTTGGTACATTTGTCACAAGTTATGAGCTAATACCGATACATTATTATTATCTTAAGATCTTTTTTATGGCTCAAAGAGTCACAATCTCATTTAGAAAAAAAAAAAGTCATGGCCTCTTTTAATCCAGACCAGGGTGCTTTGGAATTTATTTTTCTCTCAAAAACTATTTAAAATTTTTTTATGTGATTCAATTAGCTATGTGAGATGAGAGCTATATCCACAATAATTTTCAAGTCATGCCTCCCTCTCTTTAAACTTAATTACAAATAGTTTGGGCTTATCAGTCTTTGTGGAACCTAAGTCCTTCTCTTTTTCCTTTGAGCTATTTTGTCCAGATTAAAAAATGTACTGGGTGCCACCTTAATCTATCCAAAGGTTTACAAAAGAGTATGATGGTGATTTTTATTTGATCCATGAGACTGGATCTTATTTAGCATCTTAACCAGCCTTTGTAGCCTTAAGCATTTCTCAAAAATTTTTTTTTCTATTTGAAAATGAGAAACAGTTCTATTTTTCAAATTTGCAAGTCCTAGAATTTCTGTAGTCACTCTTTATTCTTTCATCTCTGCTTGCAAACAGGCCAATCTTTTGTAGAGTTGTGGGGGACGGGAGGTTGGGGGATCTCCATTTAGGCCAATTCTTTCTTGAAAGACCTTAACAACTTATGCTGTTAATAGTCTGTGTTGAAATATCTTCACCAAAATCACATGTTCATAGGTATATTTTTTGTCTTCAAGTTATCGCAGGTGACAGTTTTATCAAATATTTGCTGTTAGGTCACATGGATCATAATTTTTCCAGTCTCCAACACCTTTTTGTTGCCCGGTGTTTAGTTTCAAGACCAAGGACACATATTTTAAGTTTTTATCATAGCAGCACCACATTTTTAGGAATGAATTATTTCTATATTAGTCAGCTTTTATTACAATAATGCTGTGTAATAAACAACTTCCAGATCTCTGTGACTCATGAAACAAAGACATCTTGCTCATGGGTCTGAGGTTGCCTGCTCCAGCCTGCAGGTGGTTCAGATTTGCTTCTCTGCTCTCATTCAGCACCCAGGGCGCTTTTCATGGCAGAGGGCAGCAATGCAAAAGGCCAAGCCAAATCACACAAGCACGTTTTAAGCTCCTGCTCACATTTTATTGACCAAAGCTTGTCACACAATCAGACCTACTCAGCGGAGGAAGGAAAGAGCATGACAACAATACAATCTACCTCACCAGGCAAAGGTCCGGCTTTCATTATTTGTCATTCAGGTGGTTACTAAAATGGAGGGGAGCAGAAAAGGGAGGGATGTAAATATATTTAGGGAAAACATTTATTTTAATCTGCTGCTACCGAAAATTCTAATCCTTTCTTTCATCTCCCTTAAATAGCTCCTTTCCATAAAAGACCAGCTGGGAACACACTGTCAATACTTAATTTCTGAGGGAAGTGCAGACTTTTGAGCATCACTCCTGGATGCTCCTCAGCACTCCCCAAGGGCTGCTGTCTTATTTTTCGCCAGCTCTGTTCAGCTTCAAATGAAGCAGAGATTCCTCTTTCTGGCCCTGCTATCTCCGCAGTAGATAAGAGTTCTCTTTTACTAGTTCTTTCTAAGGGGAAGATCCTTTTGCCTTTTAAGGAACCTGATACGTCTTCACGTTCTTTTCTGACCTTGGACAGAGAGGGGAACTGAAGGCAGAGTTGCTCCGGCATGGTCCTGACCGTTGCATCTCATTCGTCACTGTCAAAGCCAAAGGTCCTAGCATCCTAGATGTACCTTCGCAGCCGCTCCTCCTGGGGTATCAGACAACAGGTCCTAGACACACTTCCAATTCCTACATTTTTCTTGGTTTCTCCTTTCCTCCTCCCCACTGACTCCAGTTCATTCAGTCCGTCATCTCTAGCTTGGCTTCCTGCACCAACTGCCAAGCATGGCTCTACCTACAGCTTGCCCACTCTAAACCATTCTCTCCATTCTGAGTGATCTAGAGTGATCTTTCTAGGGTGAAAATTTGATCTCGTGGCTCTCTTAAATCTTTCAATGTTTTTTATTTTGCCTTTAGCAACTAAAAGGTGGTTTTCCATGCATGTCCTTTTTTGCTCCAAAATATTCAGCTTTAGTAAAGGGTCAAGCTTCCCTTACCCTTTCAGACTTCCACACCTCCAGGTCCCCGAACACAAGTGAAATGGCCATGGCCATCCTGCTGGACAGGACTACTAGGCAGCAGAGTCCCAAAAGCCTAGCCCCACAAGCTTGCCCCCACCCCCAGCTGACATCTCCCACACCACCCCTGACCTCCCTAAAGGGGGACATGGCCGCTGACAAAAATGTAATCAAACGGCCAGACACATGACATTAGCTCTACAAATTGTGGAACTTAAGTCCTGCACCCACTTAGTCCTGTCTTTGTGGGATTAGGAAGTAAAAAAAAAAAAAAAAAAAAAAAAAGAGCTGCAGGAAAGTCAGTGGAGAAGGGGAAAATAAATTTAACACAGGAAATTTAAAATAATTCTCTTCTCTCAGGTTTCAGAAACTGTAAGAAAATAATTCCTGTCTGAGGTAGGAGTGGATGACCTCATCAGGTACCTCCTTAAGATCCTCTGGCAACGGTCCTGGGAGGTGGAACCCTTCAGCACTCCTCCCATTCCTCATCATTCCTCATGTTGTATGGGCGGAGCTGCAGGGACCCCGGCATGGTCACAAAGTTAGTGGCGCTGCCAGGAATACCATAAAAAGTCCTGTGGATTCATGAACAGATCCCTCTTTCCTGGACAAAATCGCTGCTCTCTTTTGAAATGATTTTAATCAAGGTTTTTGTTGTTGTTGTTGTTGTTGTTGTTGTTGTTGTTTTCAAGTAGCAAACACCTCAAATTTACTCAAGCAAAACAGTGTGGTTATTGTAAGATTCTGGGCTAAAACTCAAGGACAAGAAAGTAGGCCTTATGAGTAACTGAAATGAGGAATTGGCTACTATACTAAAAATTGAAGCCAGACCTGAGCAGTATGTGTTAGCATCAATGTTTTCATATAATTATTAATTCTATTTGCCCAGGAGACCAGATGCTGGACTTGTCAAATACCAGCTGTTTTTACCTTCTCTTTCTCCCTGAAACTGACCCTCCTACCACTTTCTATGCAGGAAGCCAGCATGTAATTTTTCCTGCGCATGGCAGCCGCTGGAGGAATCAGATGAGGGCATATGATCCAATGGTAGCTTACCCTTTGCTGGCCAGAAACCCATGAGGTGTATTAGCGCAAAGATGTCACCCCAATAGTATCAATGGTAGTTAGCCAAGCCAGTTATTTTGGATTTGGAAATATGGAAAGATTGGGCAGTGAGTAATAAAGGTAAATAGTACTAATTTACAGAGAGACACAGATGCCAGAGCTAAGAGCCCATGCTGGCTCACATTGCTGGAGACAGTCATTGGCTTCTACAAGTGTCTTTCCCAGTTCCAGTTTATAGGTACTTGTATTAGTTTTCTGGGGGCTCCTATAACAATGTACTGCAAACTATGTGGCTTAAACAACAGAAATTTGTTTTCTCACAATTCTGGGGGCTAGAAGTCTGATATCAAGGTGTTGGCAGGGTTGGTTTCTCCTTGGCTCATAGATGGCCATCTCTCCCTTTGTCCTCATAGTGTCTTCCCTTTGTGCGAGTCTGTGTCCTAACCTCCTCTTTCTATAAGGATACTAGTCAGATTGGATTAGGCCCCATGCTAATAACCTCATTTTAATTGTCTTTTTAAAGACCCTGTCTCCAAATACAATCACATTTGAGGTATTGGGGGTTACTCTCTTTTTTTTTTTTTTAAGTGACTTGTGTGAGTCTATGCAATCAAAAGAGCCTAACAAACTGTTTCAGGGACTCTCTGTTGTAAGTGGCAGAATACCTAATTCAAATAGCCTTTAGGAAAAAAGGGAATTTGTTGGTTTGAGTAACTGAAAAGTCAGGAGTATCACTATTTTTAGACACATCAGGGTCCAGAACTCAAATAAGGTCATTTTATCTGTCAGGGTCTTGGCAGAAAATATAACTGTTTTTGTTTGTTTGTTTTTGTTTGTTTGTTTTTTACAAAAGGACTACTTACAATGATGAGGGCAGAGTTTAGGAAGATTAGAAGGCATATTGAAGTAACAGCAGATAATTGTGGGACATTGTCATTATCTCTAGACAATAAGGAGCAAAGCAAGAGTGGAGCTATAACCTTTAGTAGACAATCAGCCTGAGGAGACCCAACAGCAAGGGACTGGAAAATAAATTATATAATGTGACTGATCACATTAGCTAGAACTCCCACCTGGAAGCCAGAAGGGACGATTTGTTGATAGAGTCCATTTAGACAGCTAGCAACGAGTAGAGAGAAGATCTGGGGGCAAGAGGAAAATACCTGAACCACCATAAAGATTTGGTCTTACTCGCTGCCTGTGTTGGGGCCTTTCTAAGCAGAGTCTCAGCTCATCACTCTTACAGCTTCTCTTAGCTAGGTTTTTCCAACAAAAACTCAGAATTTAGTCTTGTTGGCCTGGCTTATATCACCACACCATCTCTGAATTAATCACTGTGGCCAAAGGACAGCTGAGGAAGTCATGATCACCTGAATACCCTTGGAGCTAGGAGGGTGGGGCTAGTTCCATAGAAACAGATAGTGTAGAGTTGGGAACAGTGGCTCCCCAAAGGGAAATTCAGAGGTAGAGTGGTTACATTGAGGCTGGATGGGCGGAAACAGCACATGTGCAGTACATTACCCAGACTATTCAGAGTCCAGTCTTTGGTAAATATGTAATGGCTGATTGCATTGATTTAGTGCAATATGTTTTGAGAATTATTCATGACACATATTTGGATCTCAATAAACAGTTGCAAAAATTTTTTGGAATATAAATGTTAATAATCCATGAACAGAATTATTTTACAATTGACTAAGATGTTTCTGAATCTAGAGGACATTTTCCCACTTCCAGTCTTTATAGTGATCCTTATAGATGTTGACTTATCATTATTAACTTCTTATTTGTAGAAATCTATATTTACACCCTAAACACTGCTCCTTTCAGTGTACTGAATTATTTTGTAAACCCTGTTTATTTGCTTTCATTAGACCACAGTCTTGAGAATTTCTGGCTTGTTTACACACATCACCGAGTGTTTTTTTAAGACTCATTTAGAAAAAGATCATTATGAAAGAGGTAATAAACTAAAGTAAGATTAGCGAACAATTTAAATTTAACTGTTAATAAGGCTTCTTTGTTTCGGCCTGTTACAGATGACTATCGATGTTGCTAAGAGCTGTTTACTAAACTGATAGAAATGAATATTATCTTTAAAAAGTCAAGCTGCCTTTATCTGATTTCAAAGGTGAGCTTGTAAAATTAATGCTTCTGATGTTTGCTCGCCATTCAAGCATAACTTTTCTTCTACCCACACCCACTGGTTTTTCTGTTCAGCTCCAGCAAGTTTTTGGCAGTAGCTCTGTCGATGGCGCTTTGATCAAGAAGTCCTGCCAGTAAGTCTTAAGCAACATTTTGCAGGGAGTGGGGGTCAGATTGGGCTGACATTGAAAATCAAAGAATTTCCAAAGTATAAGAATCACCATTTTTAAGGTTTTAATGTCATTGAAAGTTTCAAATAGAGAAACTTCCCCTTTATGTCTCCCATGTTCTGGAGAGAGATGATTTCTTTGATTTATTTTGTAAATATTTATGCAATGGACAAGAGAAGCAGGGACACCCCCCCACACACACCTTAATGAGACTTAAGCTCCTGTGAGAGGTTCCCAGATACATGGATGCTGGAGATTGTCATGGTGTCTGCGGGCATGCATGTGTAAACGCATGCAGTGTAGTGCACCTGCTGCCCATTCGTCCTTGCACAGAACATGCCAGGGAGAATAGGAGAGAAAGCCTGGAATTATGAAGCATCTACTTTTCTGTTATCAACACCAGCAAAGGCAAGCAGCCATGTAATTAGCTCCCCAAATCTCACCCATTCAATTTTGGAATATATGACACACAGCAAGAGTAGAAGATTCAGCTTCATTCTCATCTCTTACATAGACATCTCATCTGTGTAAACCCTGCCTCTTCAATCAAGCCTTTCTGATTGTTCCAGTGCAGAATATTCCTATTGTCCCCTTTTGGTCAGCTTCTGTAGTACTTAGACTTAAATATATTCTCCTTCATAGTAGTATCTGATTTTTAGATGCCTTCCTATATTCCTTGAGGGTAGGAACCAGATTTAATGCTTCCTTTTATATCCCCCATGGCCTGTATTTTGGGGTAGAGCAGAAGCTCTATAACTACTGAGAAAAATAACAGGAATGCTTTGCTCAGGTTAATATTAAACTTATTTTGCATTCTCAGGCCATAAACCACTCAGTCATTATAGGACCATTTGTGTAGAGACAGCCTTGAATGTACCAGTAATGAAATAGATCTTATCTGGTGGCTGGAGAAAGTAGAGCAGGCGAAATGAAAATCTAATAAATTGGGTCAAAACTGACCCAGAGAACATCAGAACTGGAAGGGTTTATACAAACATCATTTGGTGCACAGCCTCTTAATTTTGTATAAACCAGGGCATTTAGGGTTTATGACTTAACCAGGGTCACTTTGACCTTATGATAAAGCCTAAAACAATAATTACTGTTCTTGACCAAGTTGTTGAGTAAAGAGTCAGGTTGGGAGTCAACTAGATGTAGACTCAACTTTGTGTTTACCAAGTCATCATAAACCATTTTTCAAACCCTCTTTATTGTTCCTGGCAATGTGTCAGGTTCTTTCCATTTGGTAATACACTACTTCATTTAATCTTCACAACCCTTCTGATCTGGGAAACAGAATAAGTTGGAGACATATATTAAGAGATGCATCGCTATTTATTGTGGGGGCTTACTAGCAAAGACCAAAATCTGCAGGGAAGGGTAGGCTGGGATTCAGAACACAGAGTAAAGCTGCCATCCACAGGTAGAACTACTTCTTCAGGGAAGCCTCAGCCTTACTTTTAAGCCCTTTCAACTGGCCTACCCAAACTATCCAGTCCACTCACCTAAAGTCTACTGATTATAGACTGTCGTCACATCTGCAAAACACCTTCACAGCAACACCTAAAATAGTATCTGATTAAATAATTGGAGAACCATAGTCTAGACACACAGTAAACTGACCATCCCAGGTACTGTTATGCTTAACTAGTTCCCCACGTCACAGGGCTGCAAAGCCAGGACCCCAGGTCCATGGTGCCTGTCTCCATGGTCTGTATCTGAGTCACGCAGTGTGTAGTCTCTGTGTGCAAACTTGAGTGAGTTCTCATACAGCTCTGAGCCCCAGATTCTTTCCCTTTTGAAATATAGAAAATCACTCTGTGGCACATGGATGATATGTGAATTAAATGAGAAAAAGTGAGTTATTAGCACCTAAGAAGAGCCAACAAATGTTAGTTTCCTTTCCTTTCCCTTTGCGGTAGGTACATCACAATCATAACCACAATCACACACATGTGAATTGCGCTCCCAGTTCATACCAAAATTAATAGCACAGGATGGGTCCTGGCTCAGGTATGGTTTCTTTCTGAAACATTACATAAATATTGAAATTTCAAGAAGTAGCAGAGCTGTAACTTTGTTAATCCTTGGGTATTCTTTCTGATTCACCCCATTTCCCTTTTCTACTTCGACTCTTGTCTCCTGGAAGATTGGTTTACTTTCTTAGCCAAGTAAAAGAGGACAAATTGGCTGATTCTGGCTCTTACTTTTTTAAATTTACTTTTCCCTCATCAGAATTCAGATCTTTTTTAATAAGAAAGAAATGTTTCTGCCTTCATGTAATAAATGTACGAAATGATCTTGTGTGTTGACACTTTGTGAGCATGTTCCCAAATGTCACTTCCTACTACTTCCAGGAATATTGAAGGTTGTCTGCAAGGACAAGAGGATTTGATCTGTAGGAATTTTTTGTCTTCCTTATCTTGGGTAAGGCAAAAATGGAGTTGATTACCCTGCTGTGTTCTTGAGATAAGGGCAATCACAACCAATAACCAAGTGGTACCACCTGATATTTTTCAGTTTATCTTTTATGCCCATACCAGAAACCAACAATTTTAGAAGATCTTCATGACTGTGGCATTAACTTCAAG
Organism: Cynopterus sphinx; assembly: GCA_030015415.1. Classification (NCBI taxonomy): domain Eukaryota; kingdom Metazoa; phylum Chordata; class Mammalia; order Chiroptera; family Pteropodidae; genus Cynopterus; species Cynopterus sphinx. The sequence continues at coordinate 44,885,066 of CM057389.1, read as the reverse complement.
TGAAAACATTTCTTCTCGTTAGAAAGTCATAACTGCATGTTTTTCGGTTCTACCAACCTGGACTTCCTAATTGGGAGGTAGATATTTATTGAATGCCTCACCTGCCTCAGCCTTCCATCCCTGAATTCATCTCATGATAGGATCTCTTTATCTCATCTAGGTGTAGCTGGGGGGAAAATATACTATGAGTCTCAAATATACTAGGTGTCTTCAACATGTGGTCACCTGAGCCCTTTGTGCCATTTATTTTATTACCCTACCCCATTCTCTGCCATCACTATTCCAAAGATCTTCCTATGTACCCCTACTCAATTTCCATCTCTCTACCATAATCTCAGTGGATGACCTTGCTAACTCCCTTGCAGAGAACTTCAAGGCTAGCCGACAGAAACTCCCACAACTTCCTGATTGACCACCTCCTGCTTTCCTACTAAAACCTTCCTGTATCAGCCATGTTCCTCACTTCCTTCCCCTCTCAGAAGAAAAGATATTCTTTCTCTTATTGTAGGCAAGTCCCTCCACTTATCCTCCTCTGCCCAAAAATTCTCCATTATTTCCTTTCTTGAATTTTAGACTTTTTTCTAAAGGATTCTATCCAACAGCCTTTAAAGAGGTACAAGTGTTGCTTAGAAAAAAGGAAGGAAAGAAGGGAGTAAGGGAGGGAGGGAGGGAGAGAAGAAATAGGGAAGGAGGGAGGGAGGAAAAGAAAGGAAGGGAAGGGAAGGGAAGGGAAGGGAAGGGAAGGGAAGGGAAGGGAAGGGAAGGGACGGGAAGGGAAGGGAAGAGAAGGGAAGGGAAGGAGGGACAGACCCCTCTAGCAGTTATTCTGTCTCCTCTCCTCAGACAGGCTTCTCAGGACAGTAGTTCTCATGTCTTCAGTTTCTCAGCTTTCACTCTCTGTGAACGCAGTGCCATTTGCCTTTTGCTCCCACCATTAAATATGCTTTTGCTAAATTTGCAGTAATCTCCCAATTACCAAATCCAATGGATACTTTTCGTTTCTTATCAAACTTGATGATTACAGGCATTTGACACTATCTTCTTGAAAAAATGCCTCCTGATTTCCAGGACACCCACATACACCTGGTTCTCTTTCACCTCCTGACAGGTTCTTGTCAGCATCCTTCATTGACTTTCTCCTGTGACCTGCTTTCTTAGCCTCTGTCTTCACTCCTGTTCTCTTCTTACTTTGTGCTTTCTTCCAATAATGTCCAGGCCTTACCAGGATTTTAATGGCTCCTTTCTCCCTGTGTCAGACATCACTAGAACCTACATAAGTTGCTACAGCAGTTCCCTGAAGCCCAGGGGACATCTCTAGGCAACACCTTTTACTCACTGCTTAGAACACTTTTCTCTTGTTTTATTTCCCTCCTATCCCTGGAACGAAGATCCATACTTTCTGAGAACCCTCTTTGCATGCATGATTTATTTGGATGATCGGCCAGGCTTTTGAATCTACTGTAACAAGAACAAAATTATTAATGCATGAATCTTTCCAACCTTTCCCATCCTCTGGGCCTCTAAAAGGATTCTGAATTTGCAGGTTTCATTTCTTCTCTTCCTTTACCCTTTAGAGAAACCTCTTCCTGCCTTACCAGACACATCTTTGGAGGCTTTATAATGTAGAATAAGGAGGAAGTGGGAGGGAGATAGGGCAGGAGATGGTGAGGCTAGGAGTGCAGGGAGGCTTTTCAGGACATGAAGGGTTAGAGGAGCAATTTGTGATGAGAGAGAAATAAATGAGAAAGAAGATGTCTTAAGAAGTATTTTAATCATCTATGTGTTCATTCAAAATGGTAAAACAAAGCAAACAAATAAAATAAATAATTTTGGTAGTATTTTTCGGTTTATGGCAGGCTTTTTTGGATGACAATTCTGCTTTAAGGATAGACCACGGGGTTTCCCAAGCATACCACTCTTTTCCCCAAGACTCCAGATGGAACCACCATGGATTCCCCCTTGAATACCACCCTGGCAACAGAGGCTTCCCCTTTTGCCTCTAGGCCAGCCTGAGTAGAAGGAAAGATCCAAGCGCTCATCTGGTCTCATGTATGAGGCTCTGGGTTCTGAACCAGAATCTCCAGGTCAGTTCTCCCTCCTGAGCTCCAGACCTGTCTGTTGAACTGCTTGCAAAACACTTCATCTAGATGTTTCACAGAACACTCACATTGAACATGTCCCAAACTTATCTCTTTGTCTTTATCATCCCTTTTTCTTAATGTTCTTTCTCTTATATTTCTCACTAAACATAAGTTTCTCTTATGTTTCTATATCAGCCTCAGCTGAGTCACTTAATATGGAAGCCCAGTTGTCATCCTTCCCTTTGCTAAGCCTTCTTATCCAGATGGTCACCAATTCTTCCCTACTTCTTAAATATATCGACATGCTGATCCACTGACATTTCCTGAATTCTTGAAGTATCTAATTTTCATGTCATGCCATTGAGCATTCTGTTGTCTTTTATGTCTTTCCATTCCCCACCTCTGCTTGTCTATTAAACATTAAATGGCATTTAAACTTCATCTCTTCTTAGAAGGCTTCCTCAATTGGCCCAAGTGGACCTGATTACTTTCTCCTTTGTACTACCTTGAGCTTACCAGTATCAAGGCATTTATCACAATGTACTGCAATTATTTAATTTATTCAACTGTCTCTGCTCCTAGACAATGAAATCCTCGAGGGAAATCATTGTATTTTATTGTTGAATCTCTAGCACCCAGCATGGTGTCTAGTTTCTAGTAATTGCTCAGTAAATAAGCATTTATTAATTACTTGAATGAATGAACAATAAAATTGTTCCAAATAAAAGATAGGAAATCCAAAAAAAAGACAGGAAAGATGGGCTTCACAAAATTAAGTAATTTCCTCCAAGTTACATAGCTGCTAAGTGAGGGAGGAGGGTGTGAACCTGGTCTGTTTCTACAAAGCCCATATCTTTTTGCACAACAGTCACACCACTTCTTAGCTGGTCAAAGTTCTTCTTACACTTTAGAAGATTATGTATAAACTTTGCTGATAGTGATAATGTTACATCTCCTTATGTTGACATTTTTAGGGCATTTTCTTGGAGGTGTCTAAGGGTATGCAAGAAGCATTTCAACTGTTTTGTTCTCATTGCATATTTTTATGCTCATAATTGAAGTTTCTCAGAAAACTTAAGCTCTTTTAGTTTTTTTTTTAATTAAAAATTATTGGGGTGACATTGATTACCAAAATTAAAAATTTAAGCTTTTAAAGCCTTTTCTTCTACATTTATTTGATAAATCCTAGGAGGTGATATTGTTGGAAAGGTCAGAATTGGAATCCCTCAGCTCTCTACCTGCTGTCACTCATGGAAGGCCAGCCATCATTGCCAAGGGCACCCTGAAGCAAATGTAGGTGGAAGAGTTTATTTTAAAGAAAATTTAAGGGACACAGTAGAGCTGTATTTGGGGGTGTTTTGTGTTCTATAAACCCTTACTACACTCAGCAAGGACCTCCCTGTGGATTCCTCAGAAGTCAAGTGAGCAGCCACTGATGCCCAGTGAATCTTCTTTTGAATCCACTTATGAATCTCTATCCTACTCATATTCTGTAATTGCTGCCTGTGGCAGTGTGACATGTGATGTCTGGACATAGTATCTCAGGAAAGAAAAAAGAAACGTTTGGCAGTCTACACTCTTTGTGGGAGAAAAAACAGTTGGTTCTCCTTTGTTAGATGGTAGAGAATATGTAAATCAAATCAATGATGGTTGTTCCTTTTCTTTTTTTTTCCCTTACTCTTTCAGAATTTCTCTTTTATTTCATCTTACAAGAATGTGTCATAATATATGGTCATTTTTAGTCATTTAAAAAATTGTACCACTTTCCTAAGTAGTTCAGGGCACTTACATTCTCTATAAGCAAAACACAGAGATGTGGCAGTGACCATGGATCAGAGTCATTGAATTTTAAAATAAGCAAGGAACTTATGACTCCTTAAAGAACTTTTATTGCCAAATAGGCATTAATCTTTCCAACATCCAAGGAGACAGGTGAAGGTGTACACTTTGTCAACACCATTTAAATGAACTATTTGGAGAGAGTAGTCCGCAGCTCACTTTCAGATGGAGTATTGAGGGAGGAAAGTAATGGAGATTCTTACTAATTTGTTCCACCAACATTTGCTAAACACTTTCTAAGCATCAGGTACTACACTATGTGTTAAGGAAACAGAATAAAAAGGCAAATCTGGCTTCCTCTCTTAAGACGCTTACAGAATAGCTGGCCAGTCATAGCAGTTATGTATTGAATGACGAGGGCACTGAGGCCATGGGAACACTCTCAGGGGCACCTTGTAGGATAGGGATGAAGGAAGACTGCCCAGAGGTGGCACCTAGGCTGGGTCTTGAGGATAAATAGGAGATAAGCCAAGAAGAGTATTAAAGAGTTTCTTCCTCTGCCTTTAATAAACAAAGGAGAGAAGACAGGCTCATTCAGGAGACAGGGAATGAGCCCCTTCCCTGGAAGCATTTACCCAGAAACCTCTTGCTCCCAACTGGGAACAGGCTTCCTAAGAATCCAGACAGGACAGGTCTTTACTCTCCATTGAGGACAACATCATCAGCAGTTCAATAGCAGTGTTGCCCCAAGCTAGGGAGAAACTACCCACATTACATAGCTGTGCGATTGTGTACCCACTGGGCAGGGACCAAGTACACAGTTTCTCCCAGCCAGTTGCTTCTGAAAATTGCTTGGTAAATCTTCATATAGTGTTGACTTTTCTGAACTATTGCTTAATAGTAATTGATTGATGCTCAATAAATATTTACAAATAACAGTTACAATTAAGCTCCATGGTGAGGAAAAAACAAAGGAAAGAGAAATGGAGCAGAGAGGAAAAGTGAAAGTTTAGGAAGAATGAAAAAAGTAATCATTGATGTTAGCTTATTGAGTACTTAAATCATCACAAATCTTGAGCTTAGCACTTATGTCTATTATTTCATTTAATATTTACAAAACCTATGACATACATTATTATTATCTCTGTTTAACAGATGAGGAGACTGAGGCTGAGGCTCAGAGAAGTTGAGTGACTTTCCTAAGGCCAGGGTAATGGTTCCGACTACAGACAAGGGTTCTTATTCATTATATCTAACTGCTGATAAAAGAGGGAGATGCCTCGGGTAGAAGCTTTAGTAACAGTTCTTACCTGAGAAAGAACAGCAAGAGATTTTGTCCTATGTTTCAATAACTAAAGAATGAAGTTTAAATCTTGCTTGGGTAGCCTAAAAAAAACCTGTGGACCTAGCCACTGTTAGATGATCCACACAATTTCTCTGGATATTCTGGACCACTACTGCCACCTGTCCTGTCCTGCCCTGCCCGCTTCCCCACCTTAATTATTCTGATCTTTGAATATAATCCTTTATATTTATTTTAATCATCAACTTCCCATGAACAGCAAATGCACATATACTTTTGGGGTGCTTCAGCTTAATCAGAAAACCAAAGATTAGGATCTAGTGTCTAATATATGATGTCATGACAAATGCCCACATTTGATGTCTGCTTTCCCATGCTGTTGGTTTGGGATTTCCCATTAGATATGTGAAAATTTATTTTTAATAGAATTATTCATGAATGAGTTGTGGGTGCTTTAAAAACACTAGTTCATCAATGTGCTTTGACTATCAGATTGCCACAAGTCCACTAGAAGGTCCATTTAAAGATTAAATTTTAATGTGTTTGAAGATCTCTGCTTTTGCTATACCTGACCTAGTCGTGTACATTTATGATTCATTTTATGCATCTAGGAGGCAGATGTTCTTTCTGTTTTATTTAACCTGCAGATAAAATGTTGTTGAATAATCAGTAACATTTTTTAGATTAAGTTAATGAGGATCAAAATGGTAAATGAAAATAAGGAAAATGTACCCCCAGGTCATAATGTTTATAAACATAAACTTAGCCTGTAGTTTAATGCAATAAGATTAAATACAATAGGCTACTTTTTTTCATAATTTCTTGTGTGGGCCAACAATAATGGCTACTAAGTTGAATGAAAATACTGATTAAAAATGTCATTTTAAGCATCAGATTTAAAAGTGCATATTTAAGTTACTACCATCAATCATTCATTCATTAAAATAGTTACTGAGCCCCTGCCTTAAACCAGGCACCATTCCAGGGAGTAAAGATGTAGTAATGAAGAAAACAAAAGTGTTCCCTCGTGGAGTTTACAAATCTAGTGGAAGGAGACAGAAATGGACCCACAAATACACGATGTGTCCAGTGGGGAGAAAATTAAGCGTAGCAGAAGATTAAGAGAGTAATGAGGTGGTGTTCTTTTAGATGGGGAATTAGGGAAAGGCCTTCATGCTGTGGTGACATTTCAACAGAGACATGGAGAAAGTGAATATTGAGTCATGCAGGAAACTGAGAGGAGAACGTTCCAGAACACTGGAACCAGGTAGTAACTGAGGGAAGAATATTCCGGGCAAAGGGTAATAGCAAATGCGAAGGCCCTGCAGTAAGAGGCATTGAGGAGGCCAGTGGAGAGATACTTAGGATTTAAAGCTCAATTGACTATGCATATATAAACTTACTCATTTTTCATTTTCTAATAAACTGGCTAAGTAGAAACATCTTTTTGTTTCGATTCTCGTTAAAAGTTTGTTTCGTACTTGGGGTAAATAATACATTATCAACTTATTTTGATTTTTTTTGTTCTTTTGTTTATGTCTACTGTATCAGGCACGTGTGGGCGCAGTTAGACAAGTAACAGTGAACATCCCAGACATATTTTAACCTTGACGAAGTGTGCACAGTTGAAGAACTTGCATTCCTTGAGATGTTCATTTTCATGATATGAAATGAGTAGACTTAGGGGCCAGGATTAGGACTCTAACTAGGAAGAAGGGTGAGGGCATACAGAGAGGGAAGGCAAAGGCCAGGAGGTAGAGAAGATCAGGAAGGTCTTGCAGGGAGACGAGCTCAGACTCTGAGGAGAAGAAGAAGAGTGAGGCAAGGAATCCTGGGCCATGGAAACAGAGACTCCCAGGCAAAGGCACAGGAAGGCAGGAATCCTAGCCAAACGTCTCAGTCAGCTAGGAGAGACCTGTGTAAAAGACAGCAGGCGCCCATAGCAAGAAAGGAGCGAAACAGCCTCTCTCTGCCAGTAGAACTCTAGGTTTGACATGGAGCATTTCCAGGCATTTTTGTCAAGGCCCAAAGGACAAGATCTCAATTTTTCTGTTGAGCCCAGGCCATGAGTTGAAAGGGTAGAGGCAGGAGTTTGACTGCATGGTTCACAACAGTTTGAGTTAACACATATTCGTTGAGTCTCATTGTCCACATCCTGACTATCTGAACTGGACTCAACTGCTTTCTAGCACAGTGTCCTCTGGGTCCCCGTAAATCTCCTAGCCAGCCATTGTCAGTTGTGGCTCATGTCTGCGCCCTCTCTCCCAGCCATCTCTCTTCCCCGATGCCCCTGACTAGTAAGAATTATCATTGTAGAAAATGCCAGAGCACAAAACAATAGTGGTTTTACTAAATCTCTGATATCAACTGGACTTTTTTTACATGTCTGCTTCTTCTAGAAGAAAATCCAGAAAACTTTCATTTTAATTCACATGTGAATGATCAAGATTTTTTGTTGTTATTATTTGTTCTTTGGGATCATCTTTCTATTGCCTTATATTTTTAAAATAGGCACACTCACTCTTCCCCATATACAGATACATACATATTACATCTTTCACATAAATAGTACATCATGTAACTCCATGTATGATTATGCCTTATATACATTCATAACCATTCTTATCTATTAAATGAAGATAGCATTCAAAATATAAATTAAAGTAGAATGTGCCTACTAAACTCTGGGCTTTATATAATAGAATGTAAAAGAAATCTGATAGCTGACATTCATAAAATTAGATGTTCAAGTCCTACTGCATGGTTCTTCATTGCCATGGCAACCTAGTGTATAGATAAACTCTGAAAAGATAGAAAGAAGGTCAGATATTCACACTGACTTAACAAAACTATCTTATTATAAGGGCAATTTCATTTACCTTATTCTGTCCCCTTCAAAAAAAGTTTTAAAGAAAATTTTCATTTTCTTGGTTCAGAAGTTTTTCTTATTAATAATTTTTTTTCTAAGAAAAAACATAATCCTACTCTATATAGAAAATTTGATGGACACATTTATTCTTTTTTCCTCTTAAAATCAAATCCTCTAAACCTCATGCTGAATGACTGCACGCAATGGAGATCACCCTATCTCAACTCAAGTTTCAGACAGCATCGGCTCTGTAATAAAGGGCATGCTCGGACCAAAATAGGCCTTGCAAAGAAAGCATTCTAAAATGTCTGTCCTGCTTTTGTCAGTTCTGGCACAGCATCTTGACTGTATTGGTTCCCATCTACCTGAATCAGTTTTTATCTATAACAATTTAGATAGAGAGATTCTTTAACTGAAGGACCTGACAAAGGATCTGTTGGAATGACAGCACCCTTTAGAAAGAGAACTACACCTGAAGGTTACTAAATAAGTATCTTATAGATAAACAAACAGACAATTCTGAATACTCTCTAGTTCTTTCTCACTCAGAAATTGGTGACAGCACTTCTTAGTGTGGTTGTGAGAATTGTCTCAAGTGTTTACACAGCCTAGATCTTCTTCTCGCAAGTTTTGAGATATATTTCCTACTTGCCGTGGAATGTCCACTTCTGGATGTTTCATCCTACTTTCCAGGTAACATCCACTTTATCTTGGGGTCGGAGATCATTATTACTAATCTCAAAAAGTCTTCAGGCTTCAATTGTACCAAGTGCAGACTACATACAGAATTATTTTCCAGTCTGTGAACTCTTCCCTAGGAAGCACCATCACACACCCTGTGCCTATAATACATCCTACTGAGCAGCACCAGAGGTGGCTTTATTTTTAATGTCCAGTGTCTTGTAGGCTATGTGTTATCTTCTTATCATTTGTTTCCATTGCATCCTGCTGCCTCTGCCTCTAAAAAGTCCTGACCATTAATACTTTATTATCTCTTCCATAATCATACTTTTTATCCCATACCACTGCCACCATTCCAGTTCATGTCCTGTCACTTCATGGAGAAATCACTGCAATGGTCTCCTCAGCCCTCCTTCAGGCTTGCCCTTCTTTAGTACATTTTATTCTCTGGCCAGATTAGTGGTGCTTAAGCACTGTTTTAATCATGTCACTCTTCTACTCAGGAATTTCTGGTGGGTCTCCATTGCTAACAGGACAAATACCAAACTCCTTAATTTGGCTGGTAGGGTCGTGGTGCCATGCTATCTTACTAATCTCTTCTTTTAATTTTCACCTATCCTCAGCACCAGTGAGATATTATCTACTTGCCCTTCTTCCAACAGACCTAGTACATTCCACCTTGTCATCTATGCCCAAGCCCTTCTTTTACCTAGTTGGTTAACCCAGCTGTCATTTCTAACTACTTTATCCTCTTCCACCTTCTACTATAGAAGCTAGAAATGCTAAATGTCCTCTTTCCTAACTTCCCTTGCAACTTGGGTCAATCATGTGTCACAGTTAAACACTTTGAATGTCATCACGTCTGTTGTACTGCTATTCTGTTTTATTTCTAGAAAAATTAGAGTAATTAGTATAGAAATGTGGATTCAATAAAATGTCATTATGGGGGTTTAGAGCCAAAAGAAGAATAGTGTTAGTTTCTAGTTTACTTGGCTAAATCAAAAGTTTTCATCTGAAAAACATAGCACCTATTCTTGTGAAGTTAAATATTTCCTTGTTTGATTGTTGAAAATGTTTAGAATTCTTCCATCTCTCCCTCCTTCCCTCCCTTATGTCCTTCTTCCTTCCTTCCTTCCTTCCTTCCTTCCTTCCTTCCTTCCTTCCTTCCTTCCTTCCTTCCTTCCTTCCTATTTTCATTTCTCCTTCAGTTTGATGGAGAAAAGAGGAGGGAGGTGTGATTACCTGTCTGATATCCTCCAAGTAACGGAAAGGTTTAAGTCCTGTCCTGATAAATTTTGGTGACTTTACTTAATGACTAGAAGCCACATTTTATTTAATTGATTAGTATGGGCCAACACCGATGTGCTATTAACTAGTAGACATAAAACTCGAGACTTCTTTTTGACTTGTATTTTAGCAGGTATCATTATAGATATGTTAAGGTTTGGGGTTCCCCCCCCTAGAATGTGCTTAGGGGATTACCAAGTCAAATCGTCCAACCCACAAGTTGTTGAACTTTAGTACACAAAGTAGTAGCTATAGAAACTGAAAGGGTCACTTAGAAAGGCTATGTACCCTTAAAGACACCTGTGGTTAACACCAAAAGGAAAGAAGGGAAACCCACTGACCCTCAACACTATGAACAGTTTTACTTCTGGTTCCTAACCATCAAGTGTAAACCAGTGTCACAGCAAAATGTCTCTGAACAAAAGTTATAATGTAGCAACAGCTGCAGCGGTCAGATCAAACACTCCCTTTGGACAGGCAGATGACGTGTGATACCTTTGCACATTTGACTAATTTGGTGTAATAATCAATACTTTTCTAAATGTTCTTTAAAAATAGCATTCTTTAAAAATAGCATTCTCTGAAAGATTTCAACCCTGGCATTTATGAGGCACGTTGTAAAGAAGAAAGCAGAAGAAGAAAAGAGCAGCTGGAGGAATGTAAAGTGGAAGAGAAAGGCACAAAACGGGTCAAATGCCCATTCCTTCCCACTGGTCCGATTCTTCCAACAACTCGAACATACACAGGCCCTCTGCCAAACCCAAGTGTATGTGGGGCTCTGGCATGGGGGCGTGGGGTGTGCTCAGAAGGCGTGACCCCTTCCCTTTAGGTGGGGGAGGCTGACACAGATAAAGAGGCCTGCCTTGGTGAATGTATAACTCGCTCTCTGATAGTAACAGAACAGGGGGCAGATGGGGGCAAGGACAGTCTGATGGAGATGGTGAGATCTGAGCAGGGTCTTGAATGATGAGTAGCGTCATGACAGATGGAGAAGGAGTCAGCCAGACGTGGCAGCGTGGGTCATTCCCGAGGAATGGCAAAGGAACTAGCACTCTTGGACCACAATGTGCATGGGAGCAATGACGATCGAAGGGGAAGGCCAGTCATGGGTTAGACGCAGGCTGAGAATGTCACCTTTTTTGTCTGCCTGGAAATTAGTCAGTAAGGTATCTGCCACAGCAGTGGAAAGGAGAATAACATGAGCAAAGGTCACAGCTTCTGCGTAAAGCCAGCTCTGTCCTTTCTCCTCCGTCTCAACCTGAGCCCCTCTCGTGGCAAATAGTACAGAATGCCCCTTCACCTCCTTGATCTCTCTATCTTCATCTCTGCTTTTCTCTTTTTCTGCCCAGGACCCTTGCCTTTTTCTGCAGTTGATACCCTTTCCTGGTGAGCTCTTCCTCCTCCTACTCCACACACATGGATCTCATGGGGTCCACCAGTCCCAGCACCCCAAAGCCCTGGGCACAGCCAGTTTGTTAGAAGTCAGTGTGGTATGAGACTCAAACCAGTCCTGAAATTTGTCACACTGGATGTAGGCAAAGAGATTTAGTCTCTCTTTGGCATTGAAAGTAAAAGGTAGAAGCTGCTCATAGATGAAACTGGTTTAAAAGAATAAAATTGAAATAGAGAAGAAGCGGAGATGGGAATCCAAGATGGCAATGCTTAAGTCCCCAGTTAAGTGTTCCTGAGGTTCAAACGAACTCGTGTACTTTCCACTGAGATTTCCAATAAATTTCCTTTTTTGTTTCAGTTAGGATAGGGTTTGTCACTTGTAACCACAAAGTTCTTAACTAAATAAAAGATGTCTGTGCTGGTTATTTCCCATGTGATGGGAAGTCCCTCTGTCCCTGTGCCCACCCTGCTGTGTGCCCCAAACACTGACTGTGTAGATTGCATCCATGTGCTCCTTTGCTGTCCTGCTTCTGGTTGGGTCTGGCCAGTGGGAGTTACTAACAGAAGTTGGAGGGAGGAGAGTGAAGCTGGGTATTTGTTTCTCTGGCTTGGTTCTAGCCAGGCCCCTGCAATTTGCCTGCAAGCCTCTCTGGAATGTGCAGCTCCTGTCAGGGCCCTCTCCCAGTAGCTCTCCCAGCTTCGGGAATTGCTCCCTGCCTCATCCCTTCCACAAAAGTGTAGCAATGGCTTCCTGTTCTGACTAGCCTAAAGTAAGCCACATCCTTATTACTTTCTCTAAATCCTGCCCACCACAACTTTGCAAGGAGTCTTTTTCCTAAAATCACTTCAATTACTTGGAGAGTCTTTTTTCCCGGGATCTGACTGCTCCTACAAGCCTCCAGGTGACTGGTGGGATTGTGAATCTTTCTTAAGTCAGGACTCTTGAGGTCTAAATCATAAATGAACCACTAAATATCCTGGATTATTCAGTTTTGAAAAGGTAGTTCTTGATCTACCATTATCAACTGACTTTAGCCTATAGGAGGCCTGCTTTAGCCCAGGGTCAGCAAATCCAGGCCGAGGCTCATGCATTTCCCTTTTCCATACCCTCTATGGGTTCACTAGTGAGAGTCCATCAATCACACTCTGTCCGCTGGGCCCAGCCAGGCACAGCATCACAATCTTTTTCAACCTAGCCCAGCTCTCAGTAGTCAGTACCAGTCCACCAAGGGCCTTTCCATCATTAACCCCAAAACAGAACCAGTCTATCAGCCCTGCACTTTGTTCTGACATCTACCCTGCCCAGGACATGTCCTTACAACATAGGGACAGCCAAGAATCCCAATGCCATACTTCCAACTAGAATCCTGAAGCTAGAGCTGCGGCAAGGATCATTTGCCATACGAGGGTCCAATCTTATTTTTCAAGGCCTAACTTCCCCACTACCAGTAGTTGGCTTTTATTATGTTATTAATAGTAATATTTATAATTTTTATTTTTAAAATACTCCCTTGTACAAAATCGAACTCAGTCTGGCATTCTCTTTAGCTCATACATGATTTTCAAAATCATTCTCAAACTTCTGCCCAAAAACTTGAATTAAAGAGGAGAGAATTCTTCTTTGATGTCTTTAGTGAAGAGAATGGGAAAAACTATTCAATTTTGCTTTCCCTAAGACTAGACTTTGGAGTGCTTAATTAACAGATCTTATGGAGAATCCAGTAAAGATGAAAAGACAATCTGAGAGTGTTTGCTTTTTAGAGGACAAAATGATGAAATGCCTTTGTAAATCCACTTATTATTTATTGAGAACTTTATATCACAGAAAATAAGACATTTTGATGATTGATACCAGTCTTCAAAAAAAACCCTATGTCTTTTTTTTTTTATGAGTCATTCTTTAAGGAGGACAAATCTCAGATCTGTCATAAAGGATCTTTTTCCCCTTAAGAATGGGTGGCAACCTGAGTAGCACACATGCAACCTGGCTCGTGGCCTACCTTCCACACTGTAGATAGTGTCTGGCTAATTTCTCCTAGAGTACAAGGAGAGAGAGAGAGGGAGAGAAAGCAAGAAAGGAGAAGAGAAGGAGGGAGAGGAGGGAAGGAGATAAGAAGAGAGAAAAGGAAGAAAGAAATCACCTCTTTCAATCTTATTAGCAAAGCTCTTTGTGATGTGTTTGAACCCATACCTGGAAGGTGTAGATTAAACTAGAAGATATTAAGTGTACCCAATAGCTTCCAGTTCATGCTATCTTGATTCTCCCTTGATTCTTTCTGAATGGATGGATTCTTACCAGTAGAACATTGTACAGCTCTGCACTTTCCTTTGATATAATCTCCTGCGGTCATGAGAGTAACCCAGAGTAACCACTGCTGCCTTGTTTGCACTCGGCTTAGGGGCTAGGTGGAGGAAATTGGACACAATAATTAATTTAGATTCAATGTCCAAGGGTACGTCAAGAAACCTGAACTTGAATCTCAGGTTGCAAAAACACAATTCAAAGAGAACAAGATATTCCTTCTCCCCTGGCATATTGCTGATAGAATTAGAAAGCTAAATGGAAGAGTTCCCCCCACTGCTATGTTACATTAACTATAAAAATCAACTACTCTAAGAAGCAGCAGACTACAAGTAAAATGATACCACCAATGTACTTCCTTGATTTAAAATATTGCCAGCACGAATCCAATCTGAACATGTCTTTGAAAAACAAACAAAAAAAAATGATCCCACTTCTACTGATTGCTCCTACATCAAAAACATACTGTATGGTGGGACTGCTGATTTCTTTTATTTCCAATAGCAATTTTATAATGGAAAAATACCATGACCTTAACCTTATGAAGAGTTGGAAAACACAGACACACTTTATATTGAGCAAAAACAAAACTATTTAACTACCAGGCGTATTTCCTGGCCAGTGAGAATTTGATGTTTAAAGCTTTGTGAAGTATTACAGCAGCAATGACTAAATGGAAAGTCTCTTTGGACAAGTTGGTACATGACCTCAGTCTTGTTCGGAGTTGTCCTCAGCTCCTGTAGGACACTGGCTTCTTGCAGTGATCTACGATCCAGTTATGCTTCCCAGGGTGCAGTCACCAGTGTCTGTATGATTGTTTCATGGACTTTGGGTGGTGTTTATTTAAACAGTTGCATTGGAAAATTTTCCCATTTGACTACAAGCACCAGAAACATCATCTGTCCTCTCTTTTTTAAATTATAAAGGCAATATATGTTCGTTTTTAATTTGGCAACACAGAGGAACAAATTTTTAAAGACTCTTTTATCACCTCATCTCTTCTCACATTCACTGTTAATATCCTAATTATAATCTCACCATCTATTTGTATGCACAGCTTCTTATGTGACAAAGTTAGATAATTAAAAGGGTATACAATTCTGTATCCTACTTAAAAAAACATTGTATCATCACACTTGTGCATTTTTAGTTACTTTACTGACTACATAGTGTTATGTAAAGTACTGGCACCATAGCTTACTTAGCCGTTAGCTTTTTAGTTTGCCTTTCCACTCCAACACACTTTTTTCTGCTATTATGAACAACTTTGTAAAGATCATCTTTGTGCAGAAAGAAGAGAGAATTTTAAAATATAATGAGTCAAGAAAGTATTAATATTTATAGCTCTTGAGTCAGCGTGACAAATTACTTTCTAAAGGGTTCTGCGATTTTATACAGGCACTGGTTAAGTGCAGAGTGTCCAGTTAGTTTGCCACACCCTTCATGCTGTTGGATTTTGTGACATTATTAATGACTTCTCTAATCTAATAGATGGTTATGATACTTCCCAGTTATAATTTTCATTTCTTTGACAACTAACAAAGTTATTTTTTCCCATAATTTGGTTTACCATTTGTATTTCTTCTCTTACAAACTGTGTGTGTGTGTGTGCACGTACGCATGTGTGTGCTCTTTCCCACATATCTATCAGTGTCTTAGTGTTTTTCTAATGGATTTGTGAGAGCTCTTACTATTGAATACTTTGGTCTCCTATTTGCTATTTGTTTTACTTGTAAACTCATATGCACAGAATCTTAAATTTCACTGTAATCAAATCTGTGTATTTTTCCCTTATTGACTTCTGTTGTTTCTAAACTTAGGAAACTCTTCTACATGCATAAAATGGACAAATTCAGTTTCATTTTCGCCTAGATTTTCTCTTTAACCCTTTAAGTTATCTGGAATTAGTGTTTTATAATGATATATCATTGTAAACTGTTTTCTCAACAGCTAGGCAATAATCTCATTCACTCGCTGCTGAATGTAATGATGTAAACTATAGATGTAATTCTTACATTGAGGGTCAATCTGTTCGGTTTTACTGAGCTATCTGTTTAAGACTTAACAGCTGAAATGACTGTAGCTTTATGATATACAGGCACAACCCATGTGCCTCCACAGATAACGTTCTTTTTCATTAGAGTGCCTCTTGGATTATACTACACAAACTTCTTTGACCACACTTACTTTTCAGTACAATAATTTTTCACCACTGCATACATGGGGAAATTTATATTTCTCCCTAAAAATCAATATGACATGTTTAACAAGACTGTAAATAAAATAAGTCTTGAGCTACTAAAGAAAAATAAAAACAAATAATAAGTCTTGAGTCATATAATGTATATCATAATCATATCAGTATTGTAATGTGAACATCATTTTGAAAAGCACACTAAGTGAAGGCAAAGGGGATTATATCTGGAATGTTACAAAGCAAAAGTTTGTTAATAACTATATTAATTATCTAGTGATCAGAAGGTGATGTTGTTAAAAAATTATAATTAACATGGTGTTTCTGATACATATGCACTTTACTATGCTTTATTTCTTTGTTAGGGAAATTAGTTGAGTGTTTTGGGTTGATTTACTAAACGTACAGTTTTTACCGTTTAAAATAATGGTCAGTAGGTTACCAGTCAGCACTTTTGGACAGTAAGTCTGATTATCAAGAACAAATTATTGACTTAAGTGGGAGCTACCTTTTCTCTATTATTTATGAGACAAAAGTACCCTATCATCAATATTCTTTTCTATAATATTTCTTTTCTTTTTTAACTTTTAAAAAAATGAACCATTGAGAGTAAGTTGCTTACACAATGCACCAAAACATCCAAGTACTTTATGACATAATTCTATACACAAAGAGATTTCCTACATAATGGCAACACAATCAAAACTGGTAAATTAACACCAATGAATGCACTACTACTGTCTAATCCATAGACTCCACCTAAATTTTGTTCATTGTCCCCAAAATACTCTTTATAGTAAAAGGATACAGTTCAAAATCATGCTGCATTTTGTTGTCATGTCTCTTTAGTCCTCTTCAAATTGAGATAGTTTTTCTGTTTCCTTATCTTTCAAAACTTGACACTTTTGAAGAATGTCCCTTAATTTGGAGTTGCCTAACATTTCTTAAAATTGGATTTAGTTTATGAATTTTAGTCAGAAATATCACAGTATTGCTGTATTCTCATTGCATCTTGCCACAGAGAAATACTAAAAGTTAGTTTATTTTTTTCATCCTAAATTTATAAAGAAACAAAAGTAAACAAGTTACCTAAAACTGGAAAGAACATCCAAATTTCTTTTTTTTTTTGTTATTGGTTGGCTTTAAATCAAACGGAAGGCTGTTGTACCGGTTAGCTATTGCTGTTTACAAACCATTTCAAAACTTACAACTTAAAACAACAACCATTTTTTAGTTCATGATTCTTTGAGTTGGCGATTTAGACTGGGTCCAACTGGGTGGGTTCTTCTCATCTGGGCTGGGCTCAAATGATCTCAGCTGGGCTTGCTCATAAGTCTGTGGTCAGCTGGGGGGTCAACCAAGAGGTCAGCTGGGGTGACTCATTTCTTCAGGCTCCAAAGTTTCCAAGAAAAAGAGCAGAAGCACACAAGCCTCTTGAGGTCCAGGCTCAGAACTGAGACATTACCTCTTCTGTCAAATCTATTGGCCAGAAATCATAAGGTCAAACAGACTCAAATTTTGAATAACTAACAATTTTTATGAATGAAAAGAACAAGTGCTTTTGATTAAATAGTGAATTCAAAGTAGAAGTTGTTCTGGTTACCTATGGCCGCATGTTAAACTACCCCAAACTCAGTGACTTAAAACTACTAGTTTATTTTGCTCATTATTTTTATACATTATAAATTTTGGAAGATTTTGTTTCTTGTCCATGAGGCCTCAGCTGTAGTGACATGGAGTGGATGACCTACTTCTAAGATGACTTGTCCATTCATATGTAGTACATCAGTTCTCTTTGGCCTCTCTCTCCCCACACATAATATTTCATTTTCCAGGCTCTCCCCATGTGGTTGGGCTTCTCACAGCATGGTGATATCAGGACAGTCATACTTCTCAAGTAGAGGCCAGCTTCCAAGAAACAGGAAGTGAAAGTTGCCAGTCTCCTAAAACTTGGATTCAGAATGGCTGTGACTTCACTTTGGCCATATTCAATTGATCAAAAGAGTTGCAGAATCCAATCAGTCTCAAGGAGAAGGACACAAAGTCCCCATTTATCAATGGGAAGAATTTCAAAGAATTAGTGGCCATCTTCAAACTGCAACAGTCTGCCCTGTGGTCACAACTATTTATATTCTTTCTACATGCAAAATATGCTAACCTTCTCTGACAGCCCCTCAAAGGATCACTTTATTATATTAGGCTTATGCTTAAGGTTGCCGATCTCAGGGCCAGGTGTGGATAAGTCTCGTTGGGTGTGGTTCCTCAGGTATGTGTCCTCTCAATCTGAAGTCCTTTTATGAAAAAATTAGTTATTTGCATGTGTGTGCACATGCACGCACGTGTATACACACACACATTGCTGAGGCAGGGATTTGGTAGCAAATCCTTTCAAAAAGGGGGAAAATGGGGAGCACAGTGTTGCCAGCTTCTTGATTAAGCCCTGGTCCTGCACCCTTGGTATGATTCTCCGGGCCCATGGTTCTAACCTTTGGGCCCTTGGTTCTGACCCAGTCATTCTTCATTTTCCATAAGAAGTAGCCTGTGTTTCCCACTGAGAAGTTTCTCAGCCTAAATCCTTCCTGTATTAGTTTAGGGGTCCACAGCCTTCTTTTAAACTTGATATTGACTCTGACCTTGTGGGTCCAAGGTGGTGTAATTCCTTTAAAAAATCATGAGATTCCTGTGTATCAAAGTATAACTTATTCTGTTAGATAAGAATCATGCCTATAAATCTTTTTGAGCTAGGTGCCTCTCTGCCATTTGCCCTCTGCAAATCTGCTTAAGAATGAGACAATATCTTTAAGATTATTAGAATTTCTGTTGTTTAATGGAGGAGGACTATAAGGCATGCTCTTAAAATCTTTTGTCTAGCTGATAGGATCCACGGGGCATCAACTTAAATGTTTCTGAGATTTTATCAAAGGGATTGATGCTTTGACTTCATGTTTACCCTGAATCTTTGTTTTACTGTCCTAGTTTGTGAGCTTTACCTATAGACTATTTCTTGATTTAAAGGTATTTTCTTAGCTGAAAAACTGATGAGAAAAAGTTTTATTTTTGAAGTCAGCAAGTCCTGGGTCCTGTATATTTCCTCTAAATTTTGCTAAAAATTTTGAATAACTTCTTTAACTCATTTCTCCTTGCCTATACTTTATCATATGCAGATATAAGAACTAGTTGGCACTTTTAACATTCTGTCTGGGAGTCTACTTACTGCGATCCTCTATTTTCTTAGATCCATTTTGTATTTTTCAAAATATGTCAGGTGATAAGTGTTAAACCTTCTAGAAGTACACCATGTTGGTTGTTCTCCTGCCAAGCCTGAGTAATAACCTCCTGTCCTTCCAGCCTCCATTAACATTCTCTTTGAAGCCTTTTCAGTCAGTCTCTGCCCACTTTCCAACCTCAAAATCAGTGCCACATATTTTAGGTTTCTCTAATGGCTGCACCTGTAGATGTCCCTGCTATTATTCCTGCATAGAAAACTACCACAAAATAAAGTATCCCAAACAACTGTTTAATTTGCTGAAAATTTGGAGGTTAGAAAATTTAGGATGATCTCAGCTGGGCAACTTGTGTCTGATCCATTTATTGTCAGCTGAGGTCACAGGGGCTGGGTGTCTACTTGAAGGTGTCTCATATGTATCACTCATATGTCCAGCCTCTCAGTGCTCCTTGGTCTCTCTCTTGCTCCATATGGTGTCCCATCCTCCACTTCCTATTCTCATAGCTTTGGCTTCTCACAACATGGTGCCTTATGGATAGTTATGCTCCTTTGTGAAGGCTGGATTCCAATAGTGAGTGGTCCACATGACCGGAAGTAGAAGCTGTCAGTCTCTTAAGGCCTGGGCCCAAGTGGAAGTCCAAGTGGAGGGAACACAGACTAACCCTGCTAACCCTGCTTCCTGGAAAGGATTCCCTCTTTCATTCTTCTCTGTGGTCACTGGCTCTGCCTGCCAGAAATGTTTATTCGAGAAACAGTTGTTGAATATCTACCAAAGCCCTAGGAACAAGCTACACATAAATAAATCATTTTAATGTGAAGTGATAAGTTTAACAATAGATAAGCAAAGTCTTGGGTTGAGTCGAAGAAGAACATTTAATCATCCTGACAGTCAGCACTGACTTCTTAGAGATAGCACTTGAATTAAGTTTTAAACAATAATTAAGTGTTGGCCAGGCAAAAAGGAAGGAGGGGATTCCAGGAAAGCTGAATTAAGAGAAGCATCATGGTAGGAGCAAGAAACTCAGAATACTTTGGTGTTTCTGAAACACAAAACATAACAAAGTGAGGGGTAAGAAATGAGTATGCAAAAGAAAACATGAGTTATACCATGAAGAACCTTAGATACTATGTTAAAGGAACTTAAATTGTATTTTAAAGGGAGTGAGAAGTCACTGAAGTATTTCTGTGGGGAGTAGCACAGTCTGATTTACATTTATGAAGATAAGTCTAGTTGATGTGTGAAGGACAGATATTGCAGGTCCCAGTGATGACCCATACCAGGTGTGCTTTATCTTACTGTAACTCACATGGCACCATGGCCCCAGTGAGAGCAGTATCTGTAGAGGGTTATGTTCTGGGAATCGGCCCAGTAACCAGTGTACCTAAATTCCCAACTATATTCCTTAAATAATTCCAGAAAGAATTGAATTGCTTATCCATAAATTCTCATTCCCTTTGTTCTCAATATTTCTCCCATCCCTCAGCTGTTTCAACCTTGTCTCTTCATATTTTAATATTATCTTTCCTCTAAAATTTGGGAAAGTATGATGACACAGAGCAGTCACTTAGAATTCTGAAATCCTCCTGTGTAAGTATTATAAGGGACCCATACTCAGGGGCAAAGAATGTACTTGGATTCTCTCTTCAATATCTTCCTTGACTATATCTGAACTGAGCACTGGAGAATGTGCCTTCCTGGAGACTGAACTCCCACCCATGGAAGGGTGGGCATCCAAGCATCTTTTAAGTCTTGAAAATTTGACTCATGGTTTTTTAAAGTGTAAATCGTATGTATGTATGGATGTATGTATGTATGTATGTATGTATGTATGTATGTATGTGTGTGTGTAGCCAAGGCCTGTGTTATCTAGCATGGTAGTCAAAATCCACATCTCACATTTGAGTCCTTCAAATGTGGCTTGTGTAAATTGCAATGTAAGTATAAAATGCACATCAGATTTCAAAGACTTAATGTGAAAATAAGGAATGTAAACTATCTTGTGAATAATTTTTAATCTTGATTACCTGTGGAAATATTTTTGTTATATTGAGTTAAATGAAATTTATTAAAATTAATTTTAACTTTTTTAAACTTTTTAAAATGCGACTACTAAAAATTTAAACTTACTTATATGGCTTACGTTACCTTTCTATTGGATGGCGCTGGCCTTGGCAGAAAAAAAGGAAATGTACCAAAGTGCACACTGGTCCTCAGAGTTTCCACCCAGAGGTAACACATGTAACTTCTGCTCA
This sequence comes from Cynopterus sphinx, assembly GCA_030015415.1. Taxonomy (NCBI): domain Eukaryota; kingdom Metazoa; phylum Chordata; class Mammalia; order Chiroptera; family Pteropodidae; genus Cynopterus; species Cynopterus sphinx. The sequence continues at coordinate 44,863,699 of CM057389.1, read as the reverse complement.
TATTTTCCTGTTCCAAAAAAGTCCCAGGGCTGTGCCTAACTTTTTTAGGGGAAAGAACATGTAATTGGACCATATGCACTCAAGAGACTCAGAACAATTTAGTCTATAGCACTAAAGACAACCATACACCCTTTTCTTAAACAATTTCGTTAATGCCACATATGAGACAAACTCAATATTGAATGCCATTGAAGGCTGGAACCCCATCAGTTTATCATTCCCAGCCCTTGCCTTACTCTTGCACATGCTGGCTGAATGAAGATTTTCCAAGAAGCTCTGAATCAGGAACTGATGTGAAGCAGACATTCCTAGAGCAGAAAAAAGAAACGCTTTAAAGAATCAGAGGCAGCCCTGCTTAAAAGCAGTGATACACATCAATACAGACCACCAAGGAAGAGATGCAAGAGGCAGAACATTTTGGTGAGGAGCAATCAGAGATGGAGTAGTTATTGTTGAGTCCAAATGTCACAAAATACATAAGTAAGGATGCAGAGCCACGGTGTGCAGGAATTTAAAGCAGTCATGAATCGAAAAGCTGTCTGCATGTGCACATCATGTGTCATCAGAGGAACCATGGTGGGGAAAGGAGGTGGCTCAGCATACAGATAGGCAGGAAGCTGGAGCTGGGAGAGTGAAGAACTTCAGCAGTTGTGGGTTTGGGCTGCACCACAGGTCTGCAGTCTGATAGGGAATTAGAGGTGAGATGCCCGTACAAATCAAGCACCAGGGCAAAATTGTGAATCAGACCACCAGTCTGAGCAGCACAACAATGACTGGTCATGGAAACTAATGGGGTAGGAACCAGCTAGGAAGGTAAGAAGCAGGCAGCCTCAAACTGTAGAGAAGGGCCAAGAAAGCAGCCTGGCACTACACCGGAAGGAAAGAGGCAGAGCAGAATGAACAGAAGCAGAGGTATAAAACACCGAAAGGAAACCTCAGTGCTGTGGGTAACGTACAGCCCCAACCAGGGCACTTCCTGTGTGCTACTTTCTGGTTCAGGAATTAGTTCCTGGCTTAGTCTGGAGGCTATTGGTAGGAGAAGGTAAGAGGGTGAATCTACCAGAAGTAATTAGTACCACAGAGATATAAGAGAAGATCCTGACCATTTTACATAAAAAGAGCAGATAATTACACAATGGGGTCTTTGAAGCTCACATACCACACAGAAAGATAGGTAGGTGATGTCTTTACAGGTGCATGTTGGCCCATGACCCATTTTCAGTGGAGCATATGCTCAGCCAGAAGTGATCATGGTTGGCCCAGAGCCAGTCACATGGTCTTGTTTCATCCTTCCGTGTAAGCTGTGCTACGTACGCACTGATACACTGACTGCCAGGGCAGAACAGAGCGGTCTGGAAGTGTGTTTCACCCCAAGGCTAGCAGTGGTGCAGCAAATTTTCCCCCAAGACCTGGCCAGCAGGGCAGTCTCCTTTCTGAGAGCTCGTGTTGTTTTGTTTGTTGGCTTAGTTGCTTGGCTGGGTGGTGATGGTAGTGTTGTTTGGGGTGTCTTCCTTCCTTTCTTTTCTCTTAGCGTGAAGATCATTTGTCCACTTGTCTGCCTTGAGAGTTGGGAGAGGAAACTGATCTGAAAGAAGACAGAAACGTGGGGACAGGTTTAAGGACTAGGCATTCTGAGAAGATGGCCAGAGTTGGCTCACTTATTTAGAGGCCGTTAGGCTCCTTAATGAGAGCACTGGATCTTGCTTATAAAAGAAACCTAAAGAAGGAAGGACTAAGATTGCGGAAAAGACTTGAGGGGAGGGAGTGGGGCTCAGGGCCCTCTGCACAAGTTTTTTCCTATAACACATTCTCCTTGCGACCTCATCCACTCCCACAGCTTTAAATGCCATCCATATGCAGACAACTCCCAAATCTCTGCCTCCAGATCAGACTCCACCTCTTCTGGGTGCCAGGTGCCTAGTCTAGCTTCCCACCAGATGTCCTCATTTGTCTGTCTCGCAGACAATTGAAACTTAATTCCAAAATTTGAACAGATTCCCACTCACCCTCACAAAAACATTCTCCCCTCAGGCTTCCCCATATTAGTTAATGCCACCACAATGGACCAGTCCATCAAGTGAGACCTCTAAAAGTCAGATTTGCTTCCTCTTTTTTTCACTTCTCACACTGAATCCAGCAGGAAGTCCTGTTGACTCAACTACCAAGTGGTTGGGGAAACCCTTCATTCCTCCCCAAGGCCACTGCACTCAGCAGCAGCGTCCTTACAGGTTTCCTTGCTTTCTCTTCTGTCTCTTACAACCCATTTTCCACACACTTTGAAGTAAGAATGACCTTGAAATTGCAATTATTTTATTCTCCCACTTTAGTGGCTTCATTCTTCACATAAAATTGCATCCAAGCTCTCTAAGGCCCTCCACCTTGCTACTGACGTTGCCTCAATTCTCATCTTGTACCATTCTCCCCCACCCTTACTCACAACCCATTAGCTGAACTTTTTGCCATTTCTAAACATACCTACCTCAGGGAGTTTTCATCCACTCTTCTTTCTAACTGTAATGCTCTCCCTTTCTTCAACTGCTTTCATGATCACTGCCTTTTCATTCTTTTTGTCCTATTTCTTGTCACCTCTTCCAAAAGGCCTTCCCTGAATAGTCACCCTCCCCTACTTTCTGTCTCCGCCTCTGGCTCATTTTGTTCAAAGTACATTTCACACATTATAGTAATGTTTTAATTCAGTGTTTCGTTGCTTAAACCACTAGCACCTTGCCTGTGCCTTGCATATATGTTTTGCAGTTATTGTTCGATCCATGTATCTTACACTTGAATTCTACTGTCATAGTTGCCTGAAAGTCAACTGGTTGCCTGGAGTTCATCTGTCCAGTAGACTGAGGGTATGGCTGCTGCAAGGGTCACCAAGCAAATGTCTAGAAATTGTGCTGACAAAAGGGATTAATGTGTCAGAGAAAACTGCCCATCACATGAATGAGAATATTTTTTAGTGTGTGCTTCGAGACCTCACCCATCAGCCATTCACTCATCATGTGAGCAGGAGAAATCCATTGCATATGCTTTAGACCTTGCCTGATACACATCTGATCACTACATGAGGATGCTCCCCTGAAAACACAACAGGATGTGCATAAACTCTGGAGGTCTAAGTCATTAGACTTCTCCAGTGTCCAGGTCCCATGCATCACACTGGAACAGAATCAAGAAGACTTGCCTTCTTAGAGGGGCACCGTAAAGGAAGGAGGAGGGTCTAAAGTGTCAAGTGAGGTTGAAGGGCAATGTGAAACAGGGTACCACAGTGTAGAAGTAAAATCCTATTGGGAGAGGCATAATCAATCAATAGTTAGACAGGAACATAAGTCAAGTAGAAATTATAAACAGAAGCCAAACTGGGAAACACAGAGTGGTCGTGCTGGAAGTTTCCTCCTAGAGTTGGCCCTCTTCCTCAGGGCAAGAGACCTGCTTTTGTCTCTCCAGTCTGGTGAGTGCTGGAAATTCCACCTGCTCTACTTAAGGACTGTGTGCCTGACTGGCCATAAAAATTCCCCTGCAGTTTTAAGAATTTAAGAAGTTGTATCAAATTGCTAGCAAAGCAATCAAACAGAAACGCGGGTCAGGAGGGAAAGGGAAGAGGCAAGATGAGACAAGACTCAGTGTACTGTGGAATGGCTACTTGAGTACAGGTGTGGAGTATCTGCCCTCAGGGCCAGTAACTCAATCCCTGTCTCTAATGATTAGTTTAAGCTCATTCCACAACTCTGTAGTGGAAAGATACAGAGATCGTAAGGTTCTAGGAAGCTCTGCTGTTATATCACATCAGGCACCCCAGGTTTTTATAGCAATGCTCAGGAGGTTGGGATTTATAGAGAAAGAGAGCCATATCAGTTTGTCCACTTTCATTTGAAGGTACAGAGAGGCAAAAATACAATTTTATTCACTCAGAAGACTGAAAATTTTGAGGGTAGAAAACTTCAGGCATGAATGAATTTAGTAGCTCAAACCTCCTCATTAAAAGCCAGCCTCTTTCTCCTGTGGGTCTGGCTTCATTCTCAGGCTCCAGGCTCACTTCCTTTCCCTTTCTAAGAGGAGCAACAGCTTTAATTTTCCAGCAATTCTAAAAAACAACTCAGGATTGGCTCTATTTGGACTGAATTACTCACATGCCTCACTCCAAACCAATCACTATGACTAGGAGTACAGAATACACTGGTTGGCCAAATGGTGTAGAAAGTTAGTTTAGCTCCACCTGGACCACATGGGCTAAGGGTAAGAGAAGAGTAATTTCCCAAAGAAAAATAAAAATTTTGCTAACTGTAGTCATAAGGCGGAATAGGGGCTGGAAAAGCCAACACAAGATCACAGTGGGACCAAGATGAACCAGGACGGATGTGAGTACATAGAGCTAAAGTAGAGATATAATCAAGAGAGTCATGGTACTGAGCTGAGTGAAACTGGAATGTGAATTAAATGAAAGGGGAAGGCCCATGGTCTAATAAGCAGAAGAAGTGGTAACTGGGATTATTAAGGGCATAGATCTATGATCAAGGATTAGCCCAGGTTTCCTAGAAAACAGAGCCTAAGGCAATGCTTGCTTACTGATGATGGTTCATTAGAAGGTATGATCCCAGGGCAGCAAAAGTGAGACTAGAAGCAAACACAAGACAGTTTCCCTCCTTCATGAAGAGACACAGAGGACCTCTTCTACAAAGGGACCACATCCTTATACTGTACTAGAACAAGTTACCTCAGGGCAATCCATTATAGAGAGGGACAGAGAAGAAATTCATCTGCCATCACCATTGACCCGTGTACCCCCACAGAGTTAATACCCCCAAACTTGTGATGTTGCCTGGACTATTTGATATTTGAAGCCAGATTTATCTAACCTACAGCATGGTGTTTTATCCAAGTGCATGTGAGGAAGTAGTGGGAGGTGCCAAAAACAGGCGTTGGACTCAAGCAGTAGTACAGTATAGAACTGAATAAGATTCAGGGAGCAGCTGATTGCCGCAGGAACAGCTGAGGAGAGGAAAGTGGCCAAGGGCCCAGGAGCTGGGTGAGGCCAAGAGAATCCGAAGTGGCACATGGAGTATATTCAATACAGAGTGTATGTTTTCAGTTAACAGCTACCGACTATCCCAGTGCTTGGCACATTGTAGGTCCTCAATAAATGTGGATAAATGAGTAAGTGAATATGTACGAGGCATTATGGTAGGTGCTTGGGATATACAGCAAGTAAAGCACATGGATTTCAGGCAGATAAATTCACCAAAAAAGGTCAGGGGTCAGTTAGTTCACTAGGGTGGTGCTCAGTATGCTGAGGGCAGGCTGGACTTTTTTAAGATGCCACCATGACTTGAGTTTCATGCGGTAGTCACTGAAACATTTCCATACAATGAAATTTGGGGGATCTTCTGAGGATCACTACATTGTATAAATATTTTTTATTGTCTGTTTATTATATCATATAAAAAAAAAAAAACTTCCTAACTGCGTAGAGGCTGCCCCTCCCTAGGCTAGCCGATTCTTAGATATAGCAAAGGGCCCTGCCAGGAGCATGCGCTTGATATGCAGACTGAGCAGACCTCATCTATCTGCCTGTGCACCCAGGAGGCAATATTCCTCTACTTTACTCATCCCAGGACGAGGTACCGGTCAAATAGGGACCATCCCTGACACCCCAAACCCCACAAAAATATTCAGAGTAGCCAATCCTAAACAAAATACCCTGCTCTGCCTTGCCTCTTTGCCTCCTGACCACCTTCGTGTTTTTTCACATGGCCCATGGCATGCCTCTTGCCTCTAGGACCAGTGAGTATAATAAACTTTCTTTTTCCTGAGCCTTTCCTGTATCTCCTCTTGTGGAGACACCTGACCATCTCAGAAAAGGATATAAAACAAACACCAAACTATGTGCAAGGCTATGTAATGAAATATCTATAAAATATTATATATGTATATATCTGTGGATATAGCTATATAATATATAGATCTGACTCTGCAGACAGCAGATCACTCATAATTTTTGAGATACAATTATTAAAATATTTAATTACAACCACTCACTCCTATAATAATTATAACTAACAATCATATAGCACTTACATGTCTCAAACCCTGTTCTGAGTGCTTTGCCAACGTTACCTTAATTAATCCTCACAGCAGTTCTATCAGATAGTACACAGCCCAGCAAGAGATCTTAGACTCAACCAAATGCTCAGGCTCACCAAGTGACTACAGGCCACCAGCCTATTCAGGAAGATACAAGAGAGGAACCACAGCTCCCCAGCAGGGGACATTGCTCCTTAATGGCAATTCCTGAAGCAGTCCAACACCTCAAGGGCAGGAAACAAGACCCACAAGACACACATTCTAAGGGTTTCGACACGTGTCATGTCACATATCCACCATTGCAGTATCATGCAGGATAGTTTCACCGACTTAAAAATCCCATGTGATCCACCTATTTATCATCCTTTCTTCCCCCAAACCCTTGGCAACCACTTATCTTTTTACTCTCTCCATAGTTTTGCCTTTGCTGGAATGTCATATAGTTGCAATCAGACAGCATATAGCCTTTTCAGACTGACTTCTTTCACTTAGCGATGTGAAAAGTAAGTGGAGCCATTTTAAAATGGAGTCAAGGCAGTCTTCCAGAGGAACCGCCTTGCACGTCTTGCTCTGTGAACCTTTGGAATGTTTGAACTGAGCAAAATCACCTTCGGACAGGGCCAGAGCAGGATTGTCTTCCAAACAGCTGTTTGTAAAGCTAACAGGAAAGCATATCTCCTAACTATGGGACTGAAATTAAGGACATTCTTTACAATTAACACCACTAGAAATTTTTTCTTTCTATTCTTATAATTAGATCCCTTTCTCATAAAATCCCCTTGCCTTCACCTCGTGGTATGAACACTATTTGGGTTTCTGCCTGAACCAGTGCTTCCCAAATACCTCTTCTTTGTGATCTCAAGTAAACACTTGTTGCCACTCACTTTGACCTCTTTTAGGTTAACGACAATATGCCTTTAACATTTGTCCGTGTGTCTTCCTGGTTTGATAGCTCATTTCTTTTTATTGCTGAATAATATTCCATAGTATGGACATCCATAATTTATCCATGCACCTATTGAAGGACACCTTGTTTGCTTCCAAGTTTTGGCATCTACAGATAAAGCTGCTTATAAACATTTGTAAAGTTGTTTTTGTTTGTTTTTTTGTGTGGACATATGTTTTCAACTCATTTGTGTAAACACCAAGGAGCACAATTGCTGGATCATATGTTAATATCTTCTTATAGGTATAGCTACAAAGATCTTGAAAGGTACAAGCCTAGTTATGAGGGTCGCCATACTCAGGGAAGTCCAAGCATGGTGTCTCCATCAAGTACATATAGTTCTGTTTTAATTCCTCTCAGTCCAGATGGAATTTACCACTCAAGGCTCTTTTTTTTCCCCCATAAACAACAGTGTGTAGTAAGATAGTTGATATTTCTACATTTTCCAGGTTACCATGAGAACAGAGCTGGATAGACAACCAATTTAAGTGTCACAGAGGAATAATAGGTTTAGTTAAACCCTTTGCTCACAGATAGGTACTTTCATTTCCCTCATTTTTCAGATGAAGGCACTGAGACACAGAAGGTCAAGTAACTTACCCAAGATCCCATAGCTAGTGAAAAGTAGAATGAAGAATCAGACTCGGGCATCTGGCTCCAGAGTCTATGCTTATAAATGCTATATTCTATTCCTCAAACATTATTTGCTTTTCTTATAAATGGAGGTAGTATTTATGTAAATAAGTCATGGGTTAATGGCTCTAGAAGACTGCTTATAAGGCTGTGACCACTAAACTTGCTGTATGATGATTTTATCTAAAGGCCTCTATTTCTGTACTTTGGGGGAAATTTTTTTAAAGCCTCTAATTTCCAGAAGGTGGGGAAGTCCCCAGGGTTTCTGGGGATTCTCACTAACTCAAGGCCTCCAGATCTCTGACTCAGGCCCCTGTACCCGAGCTTATGTATCTATTTTACTTCCCACAAAAACTACAATGCAGAACTTTGCCACTTTACAGGTTTTCATAAGAAATCCAGTCACCTCAAGCTTTATGTGATTTTGTGAAATTTCCTGAATGTGCATAAGGTAGAGACCAGTCACATTATTTTATAGTATTCCACCCAAACATGGCGTTTGCCCATGTCCTTTGTTCTCCTTTTTCTCCCTCTCCCTTCTCCCTCTGATCAACCCCTATGGCAATTTTTTTTCCTTTCATCTCTCTTCCATCCTCAGAAGTCTTCAAACCTTTTAACACCTATTCCCTAAGGGGAAGTTTCCACTCTTTACAGGCTTCTCAAGGCTTTTTCCATAAGAAAGAGGAGTCTCCCTCAAGAGGAACACATGTACCATTTGTTGTACAATATATATATATTTTTTTATCTCACTGTACCATGATAGTTAGCTGATGAGCAGCCCATTCTAATAGGCCTTCAGTAACTGTGTTTGATAACAGTGAGAAAATGACCAAAACATTACCAGAAATGTATCACTAAAGATCTTTGTTTAGTATATTATGTTTTATAGCCAACCAAACTGTAAGCTCTACAACCCAAGAATCATTTTACCCTGTTCTACTCTGTGTCATCAAATGTCCATTAGTTTTGACTTAAAAGGATCTTCATTTACAATTTTAGCCAAAGCTATGGTTGGCATGTTAACAATAGATTGAAACATTTCACCTTTCATTCATAATCTCATTCTTGTACTGTTTTCAGATTTGCCATGTGATGTAATTTAGGTCTGAGCTATCAATATTCTGTGACATCTTGTATTTACTAGTTTTCAGTTCATTTCAACTCTACAAATATTTCAAATGCCTATTATTTGCAAAGCACCATGTCAGATGATGGGAGAGGTACCAAGATGAGTAAGACTCTGTCACTAACCTAGAGAAAGCCTAGTAGGTCAGATAAGACATGAACCCAATAATGGTCACATAAGGTAGAACATAACTGCCATGAGAAAGAGAAAGTCACAGATATTTTGTTATGGGATGTTAAGAGGAAAGATTGATCACATCCAGTTGGGAGGATTAGGAGATGGCTTTAGAGGAAGTCTTTGAAGACCAAGTAGGATTTTGAGAGGTCAGGATGAGGGGAGAGTATTCAAGACAGGATGCCCAAGGAAAGCAAGTGTCTGGAAGTGAGAAAGAAGCAAATGCTCTTGTTTGGCAGGAGCGCAGGATGCTGAGAGAGTACTTAGGGTGACAAAGTTAGAAAGGGAGGGCATGTTTGATGAAGTTGAAAACCTGCCTTAAAGTAGTAAAAAAAAAAAATAGTTGAGCCTGGAAAACCTTCCAGTCTTGAAATTATAAGCAGTTTTACTCTCTGGAGTAGAAACTGGAATTTACCTTTGGAGCCAAACTGCTAAATCAGTTTTTGCAACCATCACTTCAATGGGCTTTTTAATTGTATGGGTAAAAAGGCAAGTAAGTACTCACTGTTTTTCTTAAAGAAGGCCAAAATGCAGTGAAGTAAACCAAATGCAAGTGCTTCAAACAGCGTATTTAGTAATGTAAATTGAGTGTATCTTAAACTCAGTTATGCTCCTTCAGAGTTATAATTTTTTCTTCAGTCTAGGTTTAGAATTTTTTATATCTAAAAATTGCTGGTTGTTCTTGGGAGATGTGTTGATGGGTTCTCGTGGAACCCATTGTGGAAGCGTTTTTTCACATGTGATCAGAAATGAAGACTGGTGCAATAAGGGTGTGAGGCCCATTCTGCTCTTTCCCACATGCTGAGGAAAAGGCTGTTAAGGAATTGTATTTGACTCAAGGTAGGGCTTCCAGGCTGGCTCACATGTAATGTTACGTAGGACTAAACAGCCTAACTTTAGTAAATGTGGTCTGGGAGGATTGGACCTACTGAGCGATGGAGGGCCTGATACTTAAAAGTGATGGTAAGGGAAAGGATGTCTTTAGTATTACACCTCCTGAGAAGACAGTCCTCCTAAATCAGGAAATGAGGGCATTGAGAACAATGGGCACCCTGCTGGGTCTGGACTCCCTATGTAACTGGAACAAAAAGGGTTCGTTTGCCTGTGTGCAAGTGGAAGGATAAGACAGGTTTGCAGCAAAGACAGTAAGGATTTATTTCAGAGAGTTGCATGTCCTGGAGACATAGGCGAGCTAATGCTCTGAAAAACCTGGCTCCTGGGTGTCTCGGAAGTACAGGTTATATAGGGAAAATCAGTCGTCATGGAAACTAAGGGAGTAGGGGTCATTGATCATTGTGTCCTTCTGGAATCAGCCTGGCGCCATCTGGTCTGGTCTCCTGACCTGGCTTTGTGGCCAGTGGGGTTGTTGTTCTGCCTTGATGGGCCTGGGGCTGAAACACATGTAAAACTAAGATGTTATCCTTAGTGCAACCGAAACTTACTGTCCCCATGACTGTAGACCTGAGTGTCTATAAATCTTATATCCTAAGGCTTAACAATTAAAAGAGTGGGCGTGCAGGGAGAGAGGATGGGAAAAGTAAATCACAGTGCCACTCTATGGGCAAAACCATCTTGAATCAGAAAAAAACTATATTAAAGAAATGAAATGGAGTTTGTGTGCAGTTATACCTACAATGGACTTTACAGAAGCATTTGTGGTTGAGAGAGCCAACCCATATGGAGGCAGGAAACACTTATTTCAAAACTCTGAGGTCATGTCTTAACCTGTGGGCTCTAAGAATAGCAACTTTTAGTAGCAGTTTGACGTTATTCTCTGTGTAATGCTTGTGTTACCTTCAAGCATTGAATGAAGTTTTGTTAAAAAGTTGCAGCCTGGCCTCTGGTATGCTGTGAGGAGTTAAGGAGCACCCATCCAGGATTTGGAGTGAGAGGTATTTTCTCTGAGTACTGAGAGGATTTAAACAGTGGACATCAGCAGAGGAAACAACTGGGACTTCTATTCAAGTACAGGAGCAGCGGTGGCAGCCACGTGGAGGGCAGTGCAGGCAGGCAGCCACGTGGAGGGCAGAGAAGGCAGCCAGCCAGATCACACATGAGGCAGTTCCCTGGGGAACGATGAAAAATAACCTTGAGAAATAATGAGAAAAACCCAACTGAAGGACATTCCACAACAACTACACTGCACTCAAGAATGAATTTCAAGAAAGCACAGAGAGGCTGAGAATCCATTCTAGAGTAAAAGAGACAAGAGATATGACAAACAAATGAAATGTGTGATCTTAAATTGACTCCTAGATCAAAGAAATAAATGCCAGAAAGGACATTTAATTATTGGGATAATTGGTGAAATCTGAATATGGATTTTGTTGGATAATAGTAATATATTATTATCAAATTTCCTCAATTTAATTATCAAATTGTGGTTATTTTAGAAAATGTTCTTGTTCTTAGGAAGTATTTAGATATTTAGGAGACATGATCAAGTATTTAGAAATGAAAAGTCATGATGCCTGCAATTTATTCTCAACTGGTTTAACCAAAGATTAATAGTAATAATGATATGTGTGTGTGTGTTTAGAAAAAGGAGAGAGAGAATAAGCAAAGGTGACACTAAAGAGCAGTGATTTATGAATAAGGACTCACGCCTAATAATTTATTATCAAAAGTATAACTTAAAAGTATCAAATAGTACATCTTGTAAGGCCTGGGACATACAGGTGACTTTATTTGGTAATCATATTTTGTAAGGCCGGAGATATATATACACCATATTTTTATCATAGTTAATACTACATTCACAAGCACTTTGATGAGCATGCATACCATGTAATAATGTGTCCCTTTCTCTAGATCCTATACTAGTGATTTAGAGATAGAGCCTTCTAATTGCTTTGTTTTATATTATGATATAGAACAGGTGTGCTGATTGACATGCGTGGTTTACATGCTATCCAGAAAACATATTGTCTTAACTTGTTTTTGCTTCTTTAACATCTAGTAATGTTCTAGTAATGGTGGTTAATGAACAAACTAAATGAATCAGTTATGTTAATACCACTTATAGGAGGCAACGAACTTCTACTACTCGATGAGATATACAGCATGGACAAAAAGGAGATTTAAAATTGGACAAACCTTCCACAGGAGATCAGTGGATAGACCCATCTATAAATTTGTCTTTCCACTTGTGTGCCATAGTGATGCAGGACAGGGCAAATTCCCCTGAGTTCAGGCGAGCTTAAGCCCTGTACCAAGGGAGGGTTCTTGGCTGAGTGCACGAAGGAATTCAAACGCACATCAGAGTTAGAGTCAAAAGGAAAGTTTATCAGAGAAGGAGTAAGGCTCCATAGACAGAGCATGTTCTCCTCTCAGAAGAATAGAGAGCCTAAGAGAGACTCAGTGGGACAGAGACAACAGAGGGAGAGAGAGACAGAGGCAGTGAGAGGGACAGGTGAAAAGACACTAAGAGGGACCCCAAGTGTTCAGGGAATTCAGTTTATATATCATTCTTTAGTTTCTGTGAACTACCCATTTTCCTTTGATGATATGGACATATGGTGTGCAAGGATGAGAGTACATAGAGTGAAAAGGTAAGACTATGCAGCGTGAAAGGCATGCTGGCATGGCAGCTCCCAGCCTGTGATCCATAGGTTCCCCCAAGGTTTTAGCCATAGAGAATGAATGATTTCGAATTGTATAGGGTGTGACTTAAAGACTCAGTTTTCCTGTTTTCTCTTCACCATACAGGTAGATGGTTTGTGAGTGATCCAAGCAGAAATCTTCCTTTGTTCCACAGGTTTCCTCATTGTCTGGCTATAGGACTGATCAGCATTTTGCAGTATCTGAATATAGCTTGATTTGATTTTTAGTTTTCTACATTAGGAGTATCCTCTTTAACCCAGGTTCACACATGCTTTAACCTGGTTCCTCTGTGATTTGGACATGTTGCTTCCTTATTCCTTCTTAGTTAGGAATCTCAGCAAATGGCTCTCCTTCTGAATTCAGCCTTATTTCTGGCCTTTGCTAAGTCCGTCTGTTTGATGCCTTCAACCCTTGACTAGGTGAAGATCTTGATTTCTGCCATTTATTTCCTCCCCTGGGAATTAATAAGTTGGGGACCACATTGACTTGAATGTCAAGCCCATTCCAAATTATTGACCAAATGTAGAATTCTTGGCTGGGAAGAGATAACTGCCAAACCATACTGGCTGAGACTGTATTCCAGTGTTATGTGTTTGCATTGTAGGCAGAATAAGCAAAGATGCAAGAATTGGTAGGTCTTAGTCAAAACCAAAATAGAATACCTGTTCATTTGAAAGATTAAAAACATTATTTTTCTTTTTCCCTCATTTACGAGGTTGCCGTGTACATATATATACATAATTCAGAATTCTTAAAATACTAGAGTACATTTATTAACTTATTCTTTCAGTGTTCTGATGTTATTAAAATATATTTTAAATGCAATTTCATGAATAAGTAAAAGAATGAGACTTTAGGCCTAGAAGTGTTCAGTTTATGAAATGGCTGTCCATTTCATAAAGAATAAGATTAAGGGAGATAAGAGTAGTAAGTTCATATTTGGCAGTTAGTAAAAAGTAATGGATATAAATGAAAAGGAAACTATTAATTTTCCATTTTGCTTTTGTTCTCTGCTCAGGTAATGATCATCATACTAGAAAAGGTAAACCAAAGGCTCTCTTTAAGCCCTGAATAAGATAATGTTATGAGAACCCCAGACTGCCAGAAACAGAGAATACCACTGTCCATATTCACCGAGGGCAAGAGGTAGGAAATGGATAAGGGAAGAGGGTTTCTTAACTTTCAAATGTAGGAAGATGGTGGATAATAGAAAGATGTTTTTATTGCATTTATTCGACGACACTTTATTGAAAACATTCTTATATAACAAGTACTATGCTAAGCACGGAGGGTAAAAAGAAATAAGACGTGGTTCCTAGAGAATGGGGATAACTTAATATGTAATATAAGAAACATTTGGAAAATGCAATGATGTTGATTTGCACAGGATATCATCAAGTGACCAGAGCTGTAGTTCTGAGTGTGAGCTTACAAACTAGACAGACTTGAGGTTGATATGGCTGTCTCATCTAAGCCACTTGTGTCTGGAAAAGCGATTAAACCACCTGGACCTCATTTTCCATCTGGAAGTGAAATCTACCTCAGAGGCTTATTGTAGAAATTAAATGAAATAATGTAAGTAAAGAATTTATTAATACAATGCCTGGAACAGAGTAGACACTCAATAAGATGGTAATTATTGGGGTTATTATTACATTTATAAACTATGTATTTCTAGTGTCAGTCTGGGGCAAAGTTTGAAAACTGTCAAATAATGTTTCTCCTAAAAAAGAAAGATGTGACCACTGGGTCATATAGTAATGGGTTCACTAACAACTCAGTTACAATTAACTGGATTTCTTTTTTGACATAGTTATCACCACACTTAATTACTGACAAGTAAGATAAAAAGAGGTAAATAGACATAGTGTTAATGAGTTTCAGCAAGGTGCCCAGCAAAGTCTCCCATGCCACTCCATTAGGTGTTTGGGGGAACTAGGTAGGCCAGGTAGTTGGGTGTCCATGTGGTTGATGGCTTTACCAAAGGGTGATGTAAACCTGAATGAGGTGGGTATGGAGCCATTGTTCTGCTCTTCTCATTCAAAACTTTTATGAACAAATTAGAGAAGCCCTTCGATGATAGTCTCATAAAAAATGACTTCTTATTAGAAAAGATCAATAATATGTTTCATGATGGAGTCAAGACCCAAAATGAGATCTCTTCACAGACCAGAAAAACAGGTCTAGGCTCTTTGAATTTTTTTTCTGTGTGTAATCTTCAAAATAGTTGTGATCGTTGCTGACTACATGGTCTGAATTCACAAAGAAAGCAGCAGAGCCTGAGTGCTCTGCTCCAAACTAAAAACACAGACAATGCCAAACTACCCATCGAACAATATACCAAAGATGTGTTTCTTCTGTAGAATGAGAGCAATGGATTACTGCAAGTCATACAGTATGTCACTATGTTATGCTAAATATGCATATGATATAATAGGAATTCAAGTCAGTTTCTTAATGTCCCAGTTTTATCATTTTGGTAAATAGCTGAAACTTTCAGTGACAAAATATAAGCTTTCTGTCTGAATTTTCTGATGAGCTTCCAAATTATTCATAGATTTTGGGCTCAAGATTAAAATAAATGTATTTCCCCTAAAATAAATTGATTACTCAGACTTTCCCTTTAGTGTTTAATAAAACTGACATTGATATTTACATAGCACAACATTATGCATTAAACAATTTATTTGGCTTCTGTTTTTGTAGAGCCTTATAGGAGTCAAAAATATATGTTATCTCATGGGAGAATATAGCATGAACTTAAGTAGGACAGATGCTTGTTACAATCTTCCTCCTTCTTGGAACCTCAATAACAGCTTTTCCTTACATGAAAAAGCCAAGTGGATCTGTACAGTAATCTATGTGTTAACAATCAATGGGAGCATGCTTCTAGAATACCCTCGTTGCACAGGGGTTAACTTTGTAAAGGAGGCAGGGACCCAGTGCCTCACAGTTCAGGGCCAGTGGTGATCAGGTTTGATGTGCTCACACGAAACCTGTCCTGGGTGGAATAGTGTGCCCCCCAAGTTCTCAGAATGTGACTTTATCTGGAAAAAAGCATCTTTACAGATATAATTAGTTAAGACGAGGTCATATTAAAGGGTGGGCTCTAAATCCAGTCTAAATAATGTCCTTATAAGGAGAAAGGAGACCCAGAGGAAAGATGATCTGAAGACACATACACAAGTAGAATGCCATGTGATGACAGACAGAGATAGGAGTGATTCATCTACAAGCCAAGGAATGCCAAGGACTGCTGGTTATACCAGAAGCCAGGCATGGAGCAGGTTCTCCTCTACAGCCCTAGAGAGAGCAAGGCCCTGCCATAGTCCTAATCTTAGACGTTTAGCCTCCAGAACTGCAAGAGAATAACTTTCTATTGTCTTAAACCATCTAGTTTGTGATATTTTTATGGCAGCCCTAGGAAACTAATACAAAATCTGAGGTGACTATAGAGAAGGAATGTATTTTAGAGATTTGTAAAAAATGCAAATTTAGGGTACTTCAAGGTTTTCAGAGAGTTCTGATGAGGCTTCCAGAAAGTCATTTAGAGCCTCCTTATTTGACTGCCTTTGGCCAGGCTTGCCCTGCCACCGTCTGTTCTCCGTTTGGTGGCCAAGGCGATCTTTCTAAAGCCTAAACCTCATCCCTGCATCCCTCTACATGAAACACACTGATTGTTTCTCCCATTGCCCTCAGAATAAATCTCCAGTTTCCCAGTGTAAGGTCCTCATGTCCCAGCTTACCTCTCCTTCACCCTGTGACTTCTCGAGCCATCCTACTTTTCTAGGTACTCCTGCTCTTTTTCCCATCTGGCCTTTGGGCCTTTATTTCTTCTACTGGGAGCACTCTTCCTCCTCCCCTTCCCCTGGTGCCCCTCAATACTCCTTCTTGGACATTTCTTCCTAGGTGACCTTCCCTGCCCCTCCTAAGTGCTCCTTGTGCTCTCTGTGTTTGCCCAACATTACTCACCCCTCTGTGTTGCATTTACTTATTTGTGTAGCAAACAGGAATTTTACTCCTCACTACTCAGGTGCAAGAAATGTCACATTCCATTATTTCTAAAATTAAAACTAAATATGCTCCTCATTCTTATCCTCTTGAATCATAAGAATTCAATCTTTGGACTTCCTCCCTTTCCCACACTCTTCTTGTGAGATGACCCAAGAAATCTGAATTCATACGACATGAGAATACTGGTTCTCCAGCTGCATTATGCTACAGTTGCATGTTGACCTTTTGGGTACTTTATGTGGTAGATTCAGGACCGCTCCCAAGCCCAGCAATCTTCTCCTGCAGGAGGTCACAGAACCCTCACAGCCACTCAGCCTCAGCATAGACTGGCCTCACAGTATAGATTGACTCCCCACTAAAGCAGAAATTCACCTCACCTTCTGTAACCCACTCCACCACATGCAGCAACCCCCAAACTCCTTACTTTCATTTACATCTAGGGAAGCCTGCTCTCCCCCTCTGCCATATATGCATATATGAGCTAGTACGTGCACACGAGTGCACACAAGCACACACACAGACGTACACACACCCACACAGAGCTAGGCATTTCTATCTTTCCCACTGCTCTGAGGCAAACCAGGATATCTCTCCTTGATCTTCTAGAAGCAGAAAAAGTACATGCTGACCTGTGGGTACTGGTTCTCTGGCAAGCTCAGGGGTCACCCTTATTTGCCATGTGGGGTAGGATGGATAAAAAGTGACTGAGTTTTATGAGTACATGTAGGGCTCTCCATGTAGGTGGAAAAGGAAAAAGATATTGATTCTCATTACTCTTCACTCTCTAATGCAGCAAAATGAAAGCAATAAAAAACAAGATACCAGTTAATTTTTCAAAAGCACTGTACCTATTAACACAATTTTCTTTCCCACTAAGTGTAGAAGTTTCTTGAGGAAAGGGAGAATGCCATGTTCTCCATAACACTGTACTTGCTGTATAGTAGGTATTTGAACCATTACACTGTACTGGTAGATAGCAAACCATCTTTAGAAAATGGACAAATTTGCTAATAGTTTAATAGCATAGAATAGAGGAAGGGTAAAAAGCATAGAATCAGGCAAATCTATATTCAGACACATGACCTGTTATTGATAAGTTTGTGACTTTGGTATAACTTAGAGTATTTGATGACCAGAGCAGATCATTATTTTTAACATTCTCTACTTTATACAACAGTTATTTTCAGCAATACTTACATAATGATTGGTAAATGATCATTATTTTCTTAATTCTTTAATTTTAAAATGATAACAGTTTTTAAAGTAAATTTCAAAGCTAAAGATATTCAAATTCAGCCAAATAGTTAACAAATGAACTAAAATTTGTGTTTACTAAACAAAAAGATTACATCTCACAGTTGACCATTTTATTCCTTTAAATTTTAAAGAAAAACCAAAACTCCAAGTTTGTCACATAGAATGGAAGCATTAGAGTGACTCAAGTTCTTTGTCTTTACAATCATGTACTATCATTGTTTATTTTAAATTTAATATTTAAAAACAGGAATAGGTAGTACCACAGGGGTTCAGAATCTGAACTGTACTCAAATCAAGCTCAAACAATTTCAAACCATCTCAAATTTATTCTTTAAACAGGGCAGACTCTATAACTCTTGTTCTCAGAATTAACTTTCAATGTTTATTAAAGGAAAAGTAATTCTTAAAATGTGCTCATTTTGAGGCATACACTATCTTTTAAAATTCAGTAATACCCACGATTGTTTAAAACTTGAACCAACAAAAGATTTTTTGGGCAAAGGCTATTTTATCATTGAGATTATTTAGAATTGCTGGTACCTAGTGATTTAAATACACTCACATGTATTCTCACAGGAGCATATTCGTAGTAGTCATAAAGTAAAACCAACACGAGTGTCCATCGACAGAGGAATATATGAACAAAATGTGGGATAGACATACAATGGAATATTGTTCAGTCTTTTAGAAAGGAAGAAAATTCTGACATTTGCTAGAACATGCATAAACAGTGAAGATATTATGCAAAATGAAATAAGCCAGTCACAAGAGGACATTGTCTGATTCCATTATTATGACGTACTTAGAGTAGTCAAATTCGTTAAGACACAAAATAGAACAGTGGTTGCCAAGGACGAGGGGAAGGGAAATGAGGAGTTATTGTTCAGTGGGTCAAGTTCTCAGTTTTGCAAGATGAGAGGAGTTCTGGAGCTGGGTGGCAGTGATGGTTGCCTAACAACGTGAATGTACTTAATGTGGCTGCGCTGTACGCCTAAAAGTGGTTAAAATGGTAAATTTGTTTTGTATAGTTTACAAAAAAAAATTTAAGTGCTAAAGGAAAATCAAATGAGGTAGTCTAACTTTTATTCAGTTTTATTATTATATTTAAATTCTCTGCAGACAATGCACTTTCTTATCGCCTGAACTCAGGACAAATGGCACCCACACTCAGCCCTCATGTTCTCCGGGACTTCAGGCAAGTTATTTAACTTTTTGGAGTCTCAGTTTTCTTACTTATAAGATGAATATAATTTCTTCAAGGAGTTGTTGAAAGAATTAAATAACTGCCGTTGGCACATAGTAAGCGTTTAGCAGGGCTATTGTTATATTCATATTTAAATTATTTCTTCAAGGAGTTGTTGAAAGAATTAAATAACTCTTGGCCCATAAAAAATGCTTAGTAGTTCTATTGTTATATTCATATTTAAATGATTTTTAGGTTCCATGATATTAAGTCAGGGAAGTGATAGAAATAACATTGGTAGAACTAGAAACTGGCAATATGATAAATGGGTCCTTTTTTAGGAGCGAATTCTGACGACGTGTAACAAAGTACATGTGCGGTTTTGACCTACATTTCACTAGTTCCAGTGAGGGTCTAAGCCCATCCCACTACCTCTACTGCCCACCAGCCCCAATCAAGCATTCTGCCCATCCTTGACATTAATAGAATTTAGCCTAGCAGATTTAGAGTGCTCCCTTTGGCTAAACAGCACCTAAATGGTAAACGGAGGCACCACCCTCAGCAACATCATCAGCATCTTCTTCATCTGCTTACAGCTCCCTTGGCAAAAGTTGGAAAATTAGAAGAGAACATGGAGTGATATCAACAATCTTTAGCTACCATTAGGGCTTCCTCTCTTGTAAAGTTAAATTATAATGATAATTTTTAAGAATACTTTTCTCTATAGAATTTATTAACGCT
The DNA here is from genome assembly GCA_030015415.1 of Cynopterus sphinx. NCBI lineage: Eukaryota > Metazoa > Chordata > Mammalia > Chiroptera > Pteropodidae > Cynopterus > Cynopterus sphinx. The sequence goes on along the minus strand of CM057389.1, from coordinate 44,843,941 downwards.
CAGAGGCAGCTTCTGCTTCTGCAACATGAAGGAAGTTGTATTCGTTCCTGCAGAAACAGGATATCATTGACCACATCTGACATGACTACACAGGGAGGAAACGCAGTGCCTTTGCTAAGAGTATGAGACCGGCTGCTGTTACAAGAGTTAAAAAACAAAAGCCAGTGTAATGCACAGAGCACATGCCACCCAAAATAATTACTGCAGTGTTTTCAGTTCCAAAGTTAAGGACTAGAAACTTAATATGCTTTTGATTATGTTGTTTTTATTAATTATGGAAAACAAATTTTTTCCCATCCCAGCATAATAGGCAAGCTGTTTCAAATATAAGTTTTATTATAAATAACAACTACTAATGAGGATTCTAAGATCCAATAGCAATAATGTCACCAGACTTATTTTTATAAAGAGTATATTTAAAAAAATACTGAGTCCTATTTTTTAAAGGAAGTGAAGACAAGTGATATAAAGAAAATTATTTTCAGGGTCTTATTTGATACACCACAAATAAGTATCCACAGCAAATCTAGACAGAAGTTTTTAAATTGAAGGACATTTTAAAAGGCTGCCATTTGAATGACAAGATGAGCTTTTCAGTATTACCACTATCCACTGTCAGAAACCACCACCCCTACTATTACCACCACATCTTTTTTCCTGAATCCTGGCCTAGGTGTAGAAGCATGTGCTTTAGAGTATATAACACAAGTTTGGAGAAGAAACAGAAATAACATAACCTTAATTGGGCATAGGATACTTACTAATAAAGAAGGAAAGGAGAAAGGGAGGTAGCGAGGGAAAAAGGAAAGAAGGAAAGATGGAAGGAAAGCAGGAAGGAAGAATAAAGGGAAAGAGAGGGAGAGAACTAAAAAGTCCTTTCAATCCTTGATATTCAAATTGTGGTCCAAGAACTGCGGGTCAGCATCACCTGAGGACTTGACAGAAATGCAGACTCTCAGCTCTACCCTACCCCCCAGACTTATGGAATCAGAATCTGCATTGTCATAGGTCCTCCAGATGGCTTGTAGTACATTAGAGTGAGAAGCACTGTGTTCCAGAACCATGCCAAGGCCAGACGGTGGCAGAGCCATCCTCTCCTTCGCACTCAGTACTGGTGCCCCAGCTAGAGAAAGCAGAGACAGCCCCGGCTGGATGCCAGATCAGGAGGCAGAGAGGTTACCAGAGCCAAGAGAGGGCACAGGCATAGCCACAAAGCCCAGGATAGATGACATGTGCGGCCACATGGAAGGCACACTAGGCGGCATAGGCCAGGAAACTGAGGCCTGTGCCCAGGGATGTGGCTGGAAACCAATCCCAAATCCCTGCTACTCTGAGGACTCTGTATGGTTAGAAATCACCTCTGGAAGCCAAAGGGCCAAATGATACATTCCCTGTGTGTCTGCCTGGCCATCAGGGAAGTCATTTTGTTGTGAATTCTGTCCCTCTCCCACAGTAGAGCTTTGGAACTGAGATTAATCTTTAAAGTGTTAGGTAAATTTTTTTAAAATTAAAATACAGCCAGTTGACGAAGCTTTTCTATAGTAATAGGGATTTTAGGAAGGAGTGCATTAGAGGACTCTTGACTGCTTGAGAGGCAGATTGTCACAGAGGAATATGTGACTCAACATCAAAGATGGAGATACTGCCATCTACTCTGAGGGACATGTCTACCAACAAACCTCAACTCAGAAAAACCCATAAGTGAATGCTTTCTGTAATAGCCTCATATAGGGGAGATGCCAATGAGAACAAACAAGTAAGTTCTCCCTCCTGACAAAACAGGATGTTATTCTACTGATAATCAATTTGGACACGTATAAAGAGAAATGCCTTATAGAGGTCAGTGAATTGAATGGCACTTCAGCAAATTAATTCTCAGTCCAGCATTTTTGACATTGCCAAGATAAATAAACTGAAGTTTGTTGGACAAGGAAGGATGTTGGTACAACCTAAAACTATTTGTTCTGCGGAAAATAAAAAACCTTCTCTTTGTTGGAGAGGCTTGGAGCCTCTTGCCAGGAAAACATGGGCCCAACACTGTGTGGTCAAGAATCTTCTAAACGGTGTGAGTTCAGCTCCATTATTAGAGTAATCAAACCTGCTGAATGGGACATCCTTTATTTACCAGGCCAGCATTCTCTTCACAGTACAGTTAGGAAGAAATGATTTTAAGTAAGAATGTTATGTAAGGGATAGAATGGCAGGACCTTAAAGATCCCTTCCAATAACCAGAGTACCCCTGAGTGTTTGGAACCTGCTGGCCCCTTGTGTTTGGCATTAAAAAGCTTTCTGTCCTTGTCTAGACAAGTGTTATAGGCTGTGTAAACAGTGAATTGCTACATAAAGCCTCTATTCAGCCAGAATAAAACTGTGTCACTGTGTAGTCTTTTGAGATCCAAGAGGGGCCTTTGTGCAAAGAAAGAACTATTTACAGCAACTACTTGGGTTCTAAATTAATATTTAACTATTAACATTACACAATTTAAAACCTAATTTCCTTTCTTTTTTAAGTGCAATTTACAAGTCCTGCTATTCTAGTTAATATTCTAATAAAATATGAATCATTTTTACTTAGAGTTTTATTAATAGTAGATTACCTCAAGCTAAACAAGCTAAATTTTTCTAATCATTACTCCCATTTATAAACTTAGCTAATTCCCCAAGTTAGTCACTTCCTTATATATTTTAACTATATTTGCAAATTTTACATATTTGCTGCTCTGTTTTAAGACTTCAAATGCTTGACAGGGCAAACTAAACAATCCTCACAAGTAAAAAATTCCATAAGCTAATAAGTGTAATATATATTAGATATATTTAATATACATATGTACATATACACATACATATAATCTCGTTATCCTAAAAATGTAAGAACTATTCATAAAATTAGCCAAATCCTTAATGCCTATCAATTTAAAACTGTAAGTCTGAAATCAATAATGCAAGTAAAGCTGAGAGTACGTGGGCAATCTGTCAGATTCTCTTAAGCATTACAGTTTAATAGATCACCCCAATGATTATTTATTGGTATTCTTTACACATTAAAGTTTAAAGTATTATTTGGGAGTTGGTTACTTTTATTATATCAAATTTGATTCTAAACTCCATATGGTAGGGAAAACATTTAGCTGGGGACGAGTGGGGTGTAATGTCTCCGTCTGGTCGAGACGAGTGTGCTAACCGTGGGCCCCCGACACTGTTGCTCACCAACCAGAGACTACAGGTGGGAGCACAGCCCTGCAGATGCCTGCTTACAGGGAAGAGCTGCGACAAGGAAATGCTAATAATTGTTCCCTGGGTTTGTATTAGACTTTTTTTTTTATGATTGTAGCTTGATTTTGAAGATAAACTACAAATCACCGTCCGCCCTCCCCTTGTTAACCCCAGCTGAATTAAACCAATTCCTTTAATGCTTGATTAAGTCTTCATTCTTTTTAGACCTTTCTCAGACAACAGTTCTCTAGCCCTATAAATGTCATCTCTTAGATCATGAATTCTTCTCAATCCACTGCCTGGCTCTGTGGCTACAAATCTAAAAGTCATACTCATGGAAATATGTTACATTAACCACTAGTGTACTCTAAATAGAATCACTAAATACCTGCAAGCAGATTATTAGAAAAGTTAAGAGAATTGACCTACACTATTTCCTAGCTATATTGACCTTGGGCTGTGTCACACAATTAATTGATGAATGTGTATGTGTGTGTGTGTGTGTCTTCGTGTGCAAAATCCCCTCTACATCATGATATACAAAATTGGAACTATACTGAAAATATTTTTAAATTGTACTTTTATCAATTGTTATGTCATGACTGTTTTCTCATGTCATTAAACATTCTTCAAGAATGTAATGATGGCTGGGATTTCCACTTCTGGAATGGAGAAAGAATTTACTCTATGGACCAACTCCCCAGCAAAACAACTATATCTTGTGAAAAGTTCAAAACAAACAACCATTTAAGGTCTTTGGAAATTGGCCTAAGTGCATACATGCAGCAAATGTAGAAACACTTATTCAAGAAAATCTAAATATCAATAAAAAACCAGCAAATCTGTAGCACTATAATCATGACCCATTTCCTCCTGCTCTTTCCCTACCCCTAACTCAGTGAGATGGAAGTTCTGATCCAGGTGGGTATGGCCAAAAAGATGGGGCTGCCCCTTTCCCCAGCTCCAGTCAAGGGATCGGGTATCCCCCTGAAAGAGGAAAGCGCACAGCGTTTCTCACCCTCCTGGTTCCAAGTCGCAGAGGCTAAATCCCTGGTAAGTGTGACCAAGAGGGCGGAGGTTTGCTTCCACTCCTGAGCAGGAGGCAGGCAGTCCTTAAGAAAAGAACCTCTGATGTACTGCCCAAAGGATCTGACTTTATTTGAAACAGAGAGTGGAGAAATTCAAGCCTAAGGGTACTCTTGAAAACAATAGAGAATTTGATGGTGAACAATTAACAGAAAGCTTGTACCTGATGGAAGCAAGAAGTTAAATTTGGCCAACTTACCAGAGAAAACCAGAGGAAACAGCTATAAACTCAAAGGTTTGAGAGAGAGAGGAAAAAAAAAAAAAAAACCTCAAAAATTGGTCTAAAATCTACCCCTGCAAAGGAACTTGAATTTAATTGGGTCAGACTATGGAGCAAATTTATGCCAAGACACTGCTAACCACAATAAGGCAGTCAGCAATTAATAGAACCTAACAGCTGGGTATGACACCAACAGAGGCAGATGGTGCACAAAGACCAAGGGAAGAGACTGTCAGGGTGTGCCCTTCTAAACCCAGGGTGACTGTGCACATGCTCAGGAATATGCCCTCCGAGGGGCAGTATCACAGGCCTTACACTGTGGGGAAACAGACTTGATTAATATAGACCCACCAAGTTACTAAACAGCAAATAACAAAAACAAGTGAGGGGTGAGGGACAACACTATCCAGTGTTGATACAATATATTACCTGAAATCTACAGTTTTGAACAAAACAATTATGAGACATGCAAAAAAAAAAAAATGACCTGGAAAGTATTACCTGTACGTTAGAAAAAGAAAAAACAGGTACAGAAACTGCTTATGAGAATACTCAGACGTCAGATTAAACAGATAAAGGCTACAAAGCATCAATTATGAATATATTCAAAGAACTAAAGGAAGCCTTGCTTAAAGAAATAAAGGGAGATAGGATGATAACATTTCATCAGAGAGAAAGAAATTATAAAAAGGAACCAAATCAAAATTGTGGAATTGAAAAAAACAATCATTGAAATGAAGCACTCACTGGAGGGGCTCAATTGTATATTTGAACTGGCAGAAGTTAGAATCAGCAGATTTGAAGATATATCAGTACAGATCATATAATCCAAAGATCAGAAAAAAGAAAATGAAGCAAAACAAAGTCTCAAAAATGTGGGATACAAGTAAGCATGCCAACATATGTGTAATGAGAGTGTCAGAAGAAAAGGAGAGAAAAGAGCAGAAACAATACTCAAAGAAACAATGACTGAAAACTTCCTAAAGTTGATGAAAATATTAATCTACATATCCAAAGAAGTTCAAGGAACACCAAGTACAATAAACAAAGAGAAACTCACATTTAGAAATATCATAGCAAAAATGAATTATACACTTTAAATGGGTGAATGTTATGGTATGTGAAATATATCTTAATAAAGCAATAATTTACAATGACTACAAAATAATCTTATATGGATATGATAATCTATAATAAATATAACTATTACTCTTTTGAACAGTTATGTTGTTTTTAATTTTAAATATAAATAATGTTATAATCATCCTTATACATAAATTGCATCATCTCTGATATTTCCTCAGGATAAATATTTGCATAGATAAAAATCTGAAAAGGAAATATTTTAGAATATTAACAGTTCTTATCTATGAGTGCAAGAATTATGGGTGACTTTTAGTCTACTTTTCTCCATTTTCTATATTGTATTTTACAATTAGAAGAAAATTAAAATGATAGCCTTTCAATTATTTACACTTACATAAACTTAGAAAGAATTAAGTAGTTTAATATAATATATACCTACAAATAAATGATACTGCTAAGAAATGTTTAGATCTTCCTTATTGATAGGAGTAAGCAATCTGCCTTACTCTAGAGACCATTCAATGATACAGAAGTTGCAAATAAAAAAAAGAATCCATGATGACTAAATTCTGCTATTTACTAGCACTATGCTTTTGAACAACTGATAAAAGGGCCCATATCTAGCAACACTCTTTTATTTCAGTGATTTGTAACTGAGATGTGGAAAGAATAATAGGAAACAAAGATGTATATAAGCCATTTCAAATGATGCATGGTTAGATTATATATTGCTTGAAGTCTTGGACTATACCTGCCTCTTCTTTGTATCGCTCATAGGATTTGGAAGGTACTCAATCATAGTCGTTGATATTTTTCAAGTGCTTAATAGCACATAGGCTCAAAATCTTCTACCAATGTAAGACTATACTGCACTTTCATGAAAAAAAATTATAATATCAAAATTCACTATAACTATATTATATAAACATATCCATATTCATTAATTATTTAATGATCCCATCACATGTTAGTCTCTGATAACAAAATGAGAAATTGCCTCACATTCCAGGCAGCACTTTATCAGCATATAAACACTCCTGCAAAAAATCTCTAGATTTTTGTTTGGACTTCTGATCCTTCCAGAGGCAATCAGGAGAGGTAGGTGTGGTCAGGGAGCCATTTGCAGAAAGATCAATTGCTCTGGGAAAGGCCATACCAACTCAGGGTGGGGGGATAGTTGGAATAGCAGTAATATTAGAGAAATGGTTTAGGCCAAGCCAGCTGCTCTGGAGACAACTCTAAGCCCTAGGACTTAAGAAACATCCTAGAAAGAGAAGCACTGAGGTCTTTTCATTTGGTGGATGGGAGCTATTAAGTAAAAGGACTTAAGAGATTAACTGTTTGAACTTGCTTAGGATCCATAGGCTGGTGAGTTCTAAAAGTGTGATCAATATGATCAATTCTAAACCCCTTGGCCCGTCATACAAAACTCTTTAACAAACTGGCTCTCAACTTCCTTCCCAGTCCTGTCTCCCAGCACTCATCAACCTTGGTAGTGACATTTCTTACCAAGGTGCAGTTTAATGTGGTCATAAGAGTACACTCTGGGGCTGCACTGCCCGAGTCTGAATCCCCGCTCTGTCACTTCCTACCTGAGGGACCTTGGGTAAGTTGTTAACCCTTTTTTTATGCCTGTTTTCTCATATATGTAATGAGAAACATGAGAATCACTGTATCTTCCTTACAAGAGTAACATGAGAATTAGATGAGTTTACTAGTTAAACACCAACAACAGCCATTAGTATTCTTCCTAACAGTCCTTTCACATCTCCACACTTTTTAAACTTTTAGTTTGTTCTGTCTAGAATTATTTCACCTTGCTTCCTAACCTCTATTTCCCTTCTGCCAGCTGAATGTCAGACTTTAAATTTAAATCAAAGACTCACCTCTTCCAAATCCTCCTTTATTCTACCAAAGTATTCATTTATTCATTATTTTTGCCCTCTTTGCATAAAAAAGAATAACTATGGTACAATGTGATGAAGGCATGACTGCTCTGAAGAGAGAGGCTCGAATAGCTTCTATCAGCATATTGCAAAGGAGCACACACTATGCATAATTCTGAACTTGAAGCAAGTAAAGATGGAGAGAATAAGAGTTTTCTGCAATTTGGCATAAAAGACCTGATTGCTTCCTTCTTAAAGACATTTCCAACGCCTTCTTCTCACATGGAGAACATTCATCTTTGAATGTAGGAAACATCTGTAACCCCAAACCACATTATGCTAACCGGAAATCAGATGGAGGAATAATAAATGACTTAGCAGAACACAAAGAGGTCAAATCTCAGTGCCTGCAGAGGTAATACTGGCCAGAGTATGCCAATTTCATTCCAGTATGGCTCAGAAAGTGAAGACACCGGCACCTTGAAAAGAGTGCGTAAATGTTAATAAGAAGAGATTATTGGAAAGTCTGTAAAAGAAAAATTTGTGTCCTCATTCCCACGTCTTTCATCTTGGTGACCATCCTTCTAGAGAAGTTCAAACCAGAGAGGATATTATCAAAGAGAATGGTGAGGTGAAGTGCAAAGGTGAAAACAGAATCTTAAGCAAAAGTCTGCATATTAGAGCTCAAGAGCCCTGCCAGCTCCTCTTCTCTGCCCACTCTAAACATGAGCATCCAGGTTTATACCTTCCAGTGGGGGCCTGGAAGAGTCTTCCCTGGAGAAAGTGACCACACACACCAGAGAAAAGTCCATTAGCTATTGACATATGGGGTGTGTAATGAGAAAGCAAGCTGGTAACACCCATACACAAGGGTTTCTTAACTTAAGCACTGTTGACATTTTGGACTGGCTAATTCTTTGTTGGGGGTGGGGGAGATCAGGGAAAGAGGGCTGTCTTCCTGGTCTGCAGATGGCCATCTTCTTGCTGTTTCCTCATGGGGAGGAGAACCCAGAGAGAGAAAGTGAGCTCTCTCCAGTCTCTTCTTACAAGAGCACTAATCCCATCATGAGGGCTCCACCCACATGACCTAATTGCCTCCCAAAGGCCTCATTTTTAAATAATATCACACTGGAGATCAGTGTTTCAAAATATGAATTTTGGAGGGACATATTCAGTTGATAGCACCTGACCTCTCTTTTTGATCCTAACAGCTGATAGGCTTACTAAACATAAGCAGTCCCAGCAGCAGCTGCTCCACTGACAGACAGATGAAGCAATTTGACACACATATATACGAAAATGAGGTTTCATCCCTACACCACACACAAATGACTTTCAGATCAATTAAAGGAATATACAGAGTAACTTTATAATCCTGAGATGAGAGGAATTCTTGAATAAGGTGAAAAAATATATGCTTTTTTTTTTTGTCATGTACCATCTAAATTTTATCTGCTAGGCATTATTGGCAAAATATCTAAGGTTATGACATTTTTAAGGGCCTCTGATATATTTCAGACATGAAAAGAAAAATAATACTGCCTCCAAAATTTTAAAACATTTAATTAAAGGTTTACAAAATCTAATATGTTGGACAACTCTAACTTCTGTTAATGATCATATAACTTTATATATATATATAATGTCATAAGAACAAAAATAATAATTCATACCTAACAAAACTGGAAAACTCTAAAACTTATTGCAATTTTTTAAAGCTCCAAGAGAGTATACTTTGGGTGGGACATGGGAGCAGTTTAATAAGGTTGATTACACGCCAGGAAGAAGTTGGATCTTGGTTTGGCTCTGAGCAGCTCTGGTTACCCCACTGTTATCTACTGCCCAGAGTCGGCTCCATTCGGCCCACTGTGTTCTCCTCTGAGGATGTTACTTGTCAGTGGTATACATCAGAAATACAAAACAGCTCTTTAGAATGTGAAACTGTTTTCTGGCTCTGCACTTAATTTTTATTTTCCAGAGTTACATACTTCTTTCTCCCTTAAAGTAAACCTTCTAGAAATTGCCCCATACTATGCAGTTTGAAGCATAATGCATGCACAGAGAAAAACAGCCCAAATAAAACCAGCTTCATTTTCTCTATTCTGATGCTATTTCCCCCTAATAACCTCCTAGGGAAGCATTATCTGCTTTTTTAACATTCTTCTGCCAATTACCTTCATGATTCTACATACCAGCAATTCACCAGGTTCTGTAACTGACAGTACCAATTATTTATAATTATAACTTTTAATACTCACATTTACATTTACATCAACTCCCTATTCATTTTCTAGTGAGAAAAAAGAGGACAAATGAAAAAGAACTAGTTTCTCTTATGATTCTTCCCTATAAGTAAGTACAGGAACAGCAGATAATAGATATTTTAAATCCTTTTATATTTAGACTCATATCTAAGCAGTTATCTAAGTATTGGGGGCCTATGATATGAAAATGAAGATCCTTCTATCCATGCATCTATTATTACCTTTCTTACTTTCAATTGCAATGAACTTTTCCCACACTCATCTCTTGAGTTTCTTGAGTTATTTATCCCCATATTCCTAGAAATAGCATGTTGTTAACTCCTAGTAGATACTTAATGCATGTTTCTCAAATAACTAATTTGTACCATCCAGTGAATTGATATAGAAATTATAAAACTATATGATAATTGTCTTCAAATAATAAACTGCTATTTACAGTGCATTTCAAGGCTACTCCAGTCCTCTCCAGTAATTCTCTTTTCTGCATACTGCATCATAGTTTTTTATTTCTATTGGATTATCTCCATCATTATACTGACACACTGTAGTTTCCTCTTATCTTAAAAAAGTTATCTTGATTTCTTTTCTTTCTCCAACCATTGCCCCAAGTCTCTGTTCCCCTTTATAGAGAATCCTTCTAAGTGTTTCTGTATTGCTATTTCCAACCACAGTAGTGAAATGGGCAGGGATTGAATGGGTTGGCTGGTTAATCATGTCTTACAAGCTGAAAAAATGGAAAATCAGAAGCCAAGGAGGTCTGGGGAGGATGCATGTGAATGGATTTCTGGGAGTGGGCTCAAAGAGTCTGTTTTGCTTTAGTAGCTACCAGAAAATACCCACCTCAGAGGAAAAATTCAACAACCAGGTGGCCTGAAAACTCTTCATAGTTGACTCAGTGTGCTCACATACAGCATAGCTATGGTGGCGGGGTTGAAGTTTACACATGGGCTCAACATCACAGATTCTCTCTCACCATGGCTGACCTAACTGTTGCCACTGCTGAAACCAACCTGGGAAGCAAGAGAGGCCAAAGCTATGTTCTCAATATAGTACCCCTGGAGAAGAACAGCCAGTCTCTTGGATAAATTGATTATTTGGGGTCCTTTCTATCCTGGAGGGACACTAACTAGACTTTGTCACTTACTTTGGATAATTACTTTGCCTGAAGAAATTTTGACAGCACCATTCTCAAAGTGCTTATAAAATGTACTTTACCCACATGGAACCATGTGGAACACTACATTTGGATCACTGAAGTCCCAGAATTATAGGAAAGGGAGAGCAAGACTGAAAAAGTAATTGAAAGAATAAACACTGAAAACATCCCCAAAAGTTTGGGGGAAATATAAACCTATAGATTCAGGAAGCTGAAAAAAACCCAAGTGGGATAAGAGCAAAAATATTCACATCATAATTAATTTTCTGAAAAGTCAAGACAAAAAATCTTGACAGCAGCCAAAGAGAAATAATACAATACTTATAAGAGAACACCAATTCGAATAAGAGATTTCTTATCTGAAACCATGGAGGTCAGAAGGAAGTGACATGTTTTACTAACAACTGTTGATAGAAAAGAATGGTCAGCCATGAATTTTTTATCTGTCAGAAATTTCCTTCAGGAATGAAAGGGAAATTAAGACGTTCTCAGACAAAAGAAAACTAAAGACTTTGTTTGCTAAAAATCCTACCCTTAATAGCTAAAAAAAGTTCTCCAAAAACTAAAGAAACGATAGTACAGGAAGGTTTGGAATTTCAGGATGGAATGAAAAAACATCAGAAGGGATACAAATAGAGGAAAATATATTAGATTATCCCTATAAGTTTATTTTTAAATTTACTCTGTTAAGGTGTACATTTCAGTGGTTCTTTGGTATATCTACAAAATTTTATAAACATCACCACTATCTAAATCCAGATCATTTTTATTACCCCAAAAGAAACCCCATATGCATTAGTGATCACTCTTCCACACGCCCACCCTTCAGCTACTGGCAACCACTAATCTTTCTTTCTCTGTGGATTTGCCTATTCCAGACATTTCATGTAAGTGAAATAATATGATACATATCCTTTTGTCAATAACTTCTTTCATGGACCTTGTTTTCAAGGTTCATCCATATTGTAGCATGTATCGGTACTTCTTTCCTTATTATGGTTAAATAAGATTCTGTTGTATTGATATACCACACTTATGTATCCATTCATCCATTGATGGATATTTGGGTTATTTCCAGTTTTCAACCTTTATGAATAATTCTGCTTGGAACATTCATGTACAAGTTTTTGTGTGGGCACATGTTTTCAATTCTCTTGGGTATAATACCTAGGAATTGAATTGTTAGGTTATATAGTGACTCTATATTTAATCATTTGAGGAATTGCCCAGCTATTTTCCAGTGGCTGGACTATTATACATTTCTACCAGCAATGTACCAGAGTTCTAATTTTTTCACATCCTTGACAACTCTTGTTATCATCTGACTTTTCGATTATAGCCATCCTAGTGGTTTTGATTTGCATTTCCCTGATATTAATGATGTTGCACATCTTCACCTGCACTTGTTGGCCATTTGTATATCTTCTTTGGAAAAATGCTATTTTTTGTATGTGGTGTAAGATAAGGGTCCCACTTCATTCTTTGCAGATAGATATATAGTTGTCCCAGCACCATTTGTTGAAAAGCCTATTTTCGTCCCACTGAATTTTTTTGATACCCTTGTTGAAAATCAATTAACCATTAACGTTTTTATTTCTGGACTTTCAACCTATTCCATTGTTATCCTTATGCCTCATGTGTTTCTTAAACCATTTTAATGTTGGAAGCAAAAATTATAACACTGTCTGATGTGGTGCTCAATGTATTGCAACTATATTTTAAAAGAGGAGATAAAAAGGCCTAAATAGAAGTTTTCTGAATTTCATTCAAAGTGGAACAACACTGAGATCAGTAGATTGTGATAAATTACATGTGTATATTGTCATATCTAGAGCAGCTACTAAGAAAAATATATAAAGGAACCTAAATGTAATGGCTTCAAACTATCAGCATATACAAAACAAAGCTCTCCCACCCAGTTATGCCATCACCACCCCAAGAAAGGGGCTGGCTGATGGGCTAGAACAACCTGAGTGGACACAATGGGTTTGGAACAAATGCTTACATGCTTTATCACAGCTGCTCTGCAGGGAGCCAAAAGACAGGGAAAATAGTACATGTGTGAGAGAGCTCCAAGGACCCAAGCCAAAGGCACATGTCTAGAGTAGTGGCCGCAGGAAGGAAGGCCTCAGAGGAGAAACAGTCCAGGACTCAGAGAACTGGGAATACAGAATGCAGAATTGAAGCTTGAAACAGGCAAACATCAGTAGGACTACCAAGGCAGAGTGAGGGATTTCATGGCACAGTTGAACAAGTGGCATGTCCAGATAGCACGTTATATGACATGCACAGACACTTTTAAAAGGCCGACGATACCATATAAACTTGCAGACGAGTGCATTATGACCCAGAGTTTTTCCAAATAATAAAAAACTACTAACGTTGAGCACTTCCTATTTTCCAGGCAATAGTAATATATATGCATTATCTCACAATTTTCACAGTAGCTCTATTTTATTAGTTTTCTATTGCTGCTATAGCAAGTTGACATAACCTTGCTGGCTTACAACAGATATTTATTATCTTACAGTTTTGTAGATCAGAAATCTGACATGGGTCTCCCTGGAATAAACTTAAGGCATTCATAGGCTGTGTTCCTTCCTGTATACTCTTGGTAGGATCTGTTCCTTTGCCTTCCCACCTTTTGGAGGCTGATTATATTCCTTGGCTGTGGACCCCTTTATCTTTAAAGCTAGCAAAGACAGTTCAAGTCCTTCTCACTTCATATTGCTCCGACCTCTTCTGCCTCATTCTTTCACTTTTAAGGACCCTAGTGCTTACAGTGGGTCCACCCAGGAAGTCCAGAATAACTCCCCATTTTAAGGTCACCTGATTAGCAACGTTAATTCCATCTGCAACATTAATCCCCCATTACCATGTAGGATAACGTATTCATAGGTTCCAAGCGTTAGGGTACAGACACATTCAAGGGCTATTATTCTGCCTACCACACCTATGAAATGTGTCCTATAATCCACAAGTTAATATCTGAAGCAGTGGTTTCCACCTAGGGGTGATTTACTCCAGTCAAACGTGCAACGTCTGGAAACATTTTTGATTGTCACAACTAGGGGGAAAATGGTACTGACATTTAGTGGGATGAGACACGAAACATCCTACAATACACAAGACATTTCCCCACAATAAAGAATTAGCAAAACGGCTGTAGTGCCACTGTTGAGAAACACTGTCTAAAGAAACAAACTTGGAGAAGATAAGTACCATGTCCACTGTCACAGCTAATAAGCTTCAGAGACAAGTTCTGAATCCAGGTCCACCTGTCTTTGGATCAGAGACCTTCTTTGATTTTGCCACATATAGCACTTTACCATGAACTGTCCTATGACGAGCAAAACTGAATGTCCCCCTCCATGGATGTATTCACTACATAACAAAATGAAGACTTCTTTAGTCTCTTCATTCTGAAGTGCAAATGTCTACCTCCAAGGGCTTTGGTGATTTGGACAAAACAATCTTGTTCAGTAGTCGAAGCAGGTATAATTGTTTCATGGAAGCTCTCACTAAATAGAATTCATTCAGGCCTAAAAGTAATTTTTTAAAAATGTGTAGAGGAGCATGCTTTTTCAGAGCTACAAGTAGGAAAGGAATTTATCCTGGAAGATAAAATGTCACATCAGTCTTCTGCTTCTATTTACCCATCTCCCTTGTTACCGTTGCTCCAATTACCGGATGTCAGTTGCTGACAATATTCAGAAATATGTGTTACCTATGAGGATGGGTAAATACCAGAGTGTGCATTCTAAGTGTAATAAGTGTGAAACTTGGTCTGTCTTAGTTCATTCACATGTATGAAAGCAACACATGATATTTATCATCCAACATGTGAAAATATTGTTTTAGCATAATACAACAAAAAGTAGATTATCCATTCACAGATTTTCCTGATGATAGCATAGTTTACTGTTTTCAATAATCACATCATTTACAACCCATTGCATCTGAACACGAACATTGCATAAACCATCACAGTAAATAAACACTGAAAATAATTATAGCAGCGTTCTTATTTTCTATAGTCACATGTTCCCTGAAGCACCAAGAATTCATTTGAACATAATTATGGCATCTCAGATGTACTACAAATATCATCATGAATTTAAAAGACTTTAATTAGAGAACACCTTTAGCTTTCATTGGAAAAACAATTGCATTGTAACACCAGTAACAGCAATGCACATAATTACGTATTTGTGTAAAAGGTTTACTTGGTCTAAATTATTTCTTGGTTTGAATCTATTTTACTGCCTTATTGAGTTTCAAATTCAGACTATCACAGTGCCACTAAAAAAGAAAACAATGTCCGCTAAATGCAACATGATATTTATGTGTCAGGAAGTTGCATATCTTTTTGAAGTGGTCACTTATGATTCAAGGTTCCGTAGAAATCAGTCACACTGCTGCCTCCTCTGAGTTTCACTGATTAGAAAATTAATGCATTTTCCAAGAAGCCCCAAGAAGCTAGTGACTTACTCAAAGTCATCCAGCTCCTGAAATCATAACTAAGACCAAATCTCAAGTCTCCCATTTCTGAAATACTTTACCATTTCTGAGATCCTTAAGATGAGAAACATCTCATTCCTGTTCTGCCCTGAGGGGTTTCCACAGTCTGACACAGAGTAAGGTGTCTGCTGACTCGAATTCTCAGTCTAATACTCCACTTATCATGCTCTTGCAAATGTCTTCTTTTGTTTTTAAAGCTGATATTCAACTAAATTCCCAGTCTATCTGATCTCTCCCCCACAACCTCTGGACTGGCTCATAAATGAGGAACTAAAAGGAATTTACTGGCCTCCTGGATGCTGTTGCAGTTCTGTGGTTGATGTCCATTCTGATTTTCATGTGTCTTTGCCATAGGCTGTGAACATCACCCTGGCTTATATCTAATAAATTTTAAACCTGATTTTGAGTAAGTTACCTAAACTTTAATCTTAAAATGAGGGTATGAATAATGATGGTTCTATTCATAGGGTTGTGGGGATTATATGAAATCATTTGCATAATGTTCTTAATACAGTTCTTGGAATATAATAAACTCTTAATAAATGCTAGCTATTATTTTTTTTCCTAGTGAAAATTGCTTGCTTAAAATGAAGGAAGCCAGTGCATAGCTATTTAAGATGCTCAAAATGCCCAGGTTCAATACACTTAAAATCTAAAATGATTTTTTAGGTAATTAGAAAAAGAATAATTATAACCATAGCACTTACACCTGGGTAGAACCTTTATCAAATACTTAAACATGTTTACAAAGTGCTTTTACACACATTATTGAATTTATACTGTCAACTAAAAAATAGTGGCTAGTCTTAGAGCTTCTGTGATAAAGATAGCCTTATCTTAGTCATAAAGGAGTTACATATGATTTTAATTTGAGGAACAGCAAAGAAAGCTTAATGAACAATATATTTCTCCAACCCAGATGCCACAGTGTCCAAATTCCATTACCGTAGTAAAGATAATAGCTTTATTTTGCCAGCTCTTCCTGTAAAATTTGATTGCTTCTCTAACTGCTGATAGCTCAGGCTAAAGGCATGCAATGTTTTTTTAAAAGATATGTACATATAATATCTACAACTCCAAAGGAATTGGAACTTCTTAATATAAAACAGGACAACGAGGAATAAAAACAGAGCAGAAAACATTTAAAAAGAGCAGAGAAATAGAGAATACCAGACTTCAAAGAGCGAAAGGTGGGTCCTGAATTTATTTTAATATCTTGGCAACTATGACAGCAGTTAAAAACATCTTGCATAACATGGTCTATATTTTCTTACAGAAAAAAAAGCAAACGTTTGTCTGCAAATACATACTTTTTCCTGGGAAAAAGTAGTATCAGAAACATTGCCAAACTTTTCTGGTGTGGGTGTGAATCTCTTAGGATTGACTCACTGTCTTGTGGGCAAGATGTCAGGTGAGGAATTTAGAGCCTTCCCATCTAGTTAGGATTCCTGTCAGTCAAGAAGTCTGCCTGCCTCCCAGTTTACTTAGGCCATTCTTCTGCATGCCATATAAACCATGAGGATGGCCAAAGTTAGGCTCAGCTATTAAAAGACAATGTATTGCAATTAATTTAATATGTGTAGATTTATTATTTATCATCATTATCATTAAAATATAAGAAAATTTTCAAGTAATCAGAGTATGGATAATGAAAATAGCAAGACCATGTACATAAAACTTTGCAGCATACAAAAAATTTTTTACAGACATTATCGGAATCCATTGATTAATTCAACAAATATTTATTGGACATTTATTATGTGCTAGGTATGTGTGCTCAGAGGGATTAGTATAAAATATAGCATGAAATACAGTATTTCATAGCAGTATAAAATATTGTCTTCACAGACTCACAGTTTAGTGGGGGAAGTTAAACTTTTAAGAAATAAATAACCAAATAATTATTAAATTACATTTATGATAAATGCCATAATGGATAAATACAGGTGATTATGAGAGTGTCCCACAGGAGAGGCTGACCTAGAACAGGAGGTTAGGGAAAGTTTCTCTGAGGAAGTAAAATGAAGGTTGAGACTCAAAGAATAAGTGAACAAATGTTAGCCAAGTAAAGAAGAGAGTGGCCATTAGAAGCCAAGGAAATAGCCTGTGCAAAAGACCAGAGTTCGAAAGGGGCACGGCCTGTTCTAGGAAGTGATAAGAGAAGGCCAGCGTGGCTAGCATCCAGAGCCAAGGGACAAGTCACACAAGATAAGAGAGAACAGGTGGGGAGAGCAAGGGGCACATCATGCTGAGCCTTGAAGACTACAGTCTTTTAAGGATTTAATCATAGGACCTCATAAATTAACATGTCTTGGTGAATAGTTCAGGCAACACCAGACATAATGTATGGGTGGGTTCTACTAGTTTCATTTAGTCACATTAAGGGAAGTTGAATGCCCCAGATATTAACCCAGCTGGCTTCCAACTACAACAGCCAACAACTGTAAAAGAGTCACCTTGAATCTCAAAGTATCTAAATGACTTTAAGGAGTAGACTGTCAGGATAGTGGCAGTTAAAAATCAGGCTTTCTCACCTTAATTCTAATTCTGACTCACTGCTTTATGACTGTGGGCAAATCTTTAGATACTCTGAGCTTCAGCTTTTTTATTTACAGAATGGAGATAAGTTTTGCCTCACCTGGTTATTGTGAAGATTAACAAAGAAAAGCACTTTGCAACTATACAACAAATGCTCATTGTTGGTAGTTTTATGATTCTGAGTCATGTGATGTTTTCCTTATTGAAATTCTTAAGTAATATTTCATTCTAAAAAGTTTTAGAATGCCCTCTTTCGGATGCTTAAAAGATGGCTTGGTGTAATAGAAAAAGCTTTGGAGTTGGAAACACTTGAAGTCAAATGTCAATCTTGGTATTTCCTAGTTGGGTGACAGTGGGACCACTGAACCTCAGCTTTTTCATCTGCTAATTGGGGACAATATATTATACCGCTATTGTTTTTTAAGTATTAAGTGATATATAACATTGGTGAGACTCAAACTATAGTGTTGATTACGTAACGGGTCAGCAGTAAATTTTCCCTACTTTTAGCTCTTTTTTCAAGGAGGAAAACAATTCTGTGTTGCAGGTAAGAAAGTTGTGTAGGCCAGTGCCTCATAGATTTTGAACGTGTGGAGGAAACCCTTGGGGATTTGTTTTAAAACAGATTTAGTTTCCAGTTAGGTCTGGAATAATACCCCAAGATGAAGCATTTCTGAAAAGCTCCCTGTTGATACTATCCATCCCAGCTGGTCAATAGACCACACTTTAAGTAGCAAGTGTGTAGATAATCTGGCTAGTTAACAAATGTCATTAGCCTACTATCTATATCAGAATAAGAGTTAGCTAATATTGGGATATATCTTAGTAGGCCTCCAGGCTTCCTAGAAGAAGGACAGAAAATCTAGGGCTTCTTATTGTTTGGTTTCGTTTATATTTCTTGACCCAGAAAAGGAACATATTAAAGGAATGCTATAGAAAAATCTAGTAAGAATCATTCTCAATATAGACGTTTGATGATCACTAATTCGAGTCTCTTAAGAAGGTTAAAAAAATCTAAAGATGAAGAACAGAAGAGCAAAAATATGGCTATTATGAGGAAAAGCAAAGTTTCTCTTGCTTTTCAACTAAAATGCTGATTATGAAGCCAAGAAATCACTCTCAATGTGGCCCCCCAAAAATCAAAACTCCTCTTTTTAAATTGTAGTGAAAAATATACATAACCTAAAATTTACCATTTTAACCATTTTAAGTATACAATTCACTGGCATTGAGTACATTCATATTGTTGTGCAACCATCACCACTATCCATCTACAGAGTTTTTTCATCATCCCAAACAGAAATTCTGTGCCCATTAAATAACAACTCCCTCTGTCCCCGCTCTCAGCCTCTGGTAACCACTATCCTATTTTCTGACTTCATGAATTTGAACTTGTCTAGGTTTTTAATATGAGTGGAATCATACTATATTTGTCCTTTTTTGTCTGGCTTATTTCACCTAGCATAATGTCTTCAAGGTTCATTTGTGTTGTGGCATATATCAAAATTTCATTCCTTTTTAAAACTGAACAACATTCCATTGTATGCATATACCACGTTATGTGTATTCCATTCACCCATTGATAGACTGGGTTGTTCCTACCTTTTGGCTATTGTGAATAATGCTGCTGTAAGCATTGATGTACAAAAATATCTTTTGGAGTACCTGCTTTAAGTTCTAATGGTTATATACCCGGAGTGAAATTACTGGGTCACATAATTCTGTTTAGTTTTTTTGTTTGTTTTAGAGGAATCACCTTCTTCACATCCACTACACCATTTTACATTCCCACCAGGAATGCCAGTCTCTTCTGAAAAGAAGAAACAATCATGTTTTTTCAATAAGGATTCATTTTTTAAAAGACAGGATGGAATTTCAATTCCCTCCTGAGATGGACTATCTTTTGGAGCCTCTGATCAAATATTTAAGCTGGTTTTACTGAGTTATGAAGTACCACCATTTCCCCCAAAAAACCTGATTTTGTTTTTGCTGTTTCTGGTTCTTTGAAGAAACTCCTTTAGACAAAGAAGATATTAGTGTGCGATAGTGAAAAGAACAAGGAATTTGAATGGTATATCAGAAAAAAAAAACAGAGATTTTGGGTTATAAGATCTGGTGCTAGTCCTGACTGCTTGGTATTAGTTATGTGACATCAGATGAGTCACTAAACCACTCCAAGTCAGTTTCCTCACGTGTAAACTAGAAACAATAGAAATCCCTTCTCCACTGATGTAGATGCCAAATGAGATAAGGAATGTCTTTAATTTCCTTAGAGGAAACAGAGAACCCCAAGGCAACACCTCCCAACCACCACCACCACCACCACCACCACCACCACCACCACCACACACACACACACACACACACACACACACACACACACACAGAGTAACGTTCAATAGAGCAACTTCACTTTTATTATTTTTATGTATTATGTTTCCCTTAAGATTTGTTTGAAGAACAGCTCTATGGCTAACAGAAATTGAAAACTGGTGAAATCTGTGGGCCTTGCTTGTCTCATTTTTTTCTCTTTAAGTATTTTCAACACTTTTTTTTTTGCTCCCTCTTGGCCATTGTCATCTATGTATGTCTCTCTAATGGAGAAAGTGAAACAAGGCAACTGTTCTTTAAACCCTTCCTGCTCCTCCCAGATAATTTACTATTTTTCTACTTTCTTTCATTGCTAAATTCCAATAAGGAGTGACCCGACTCTCTACTTCTATTTTCTTTCCACTGCTCTCCTTTTAGTCCCGTATTATTTGAATTTTGGCCCAAGGACCCCATTGCAATTATGCACTTAAAATCAACTTCTCACTAAACTCAGTTCTCATTCTCTCAGCAACTTTGGAAATGGTTTTACACCCACCCCACCCCCACATTTCTGCCTCAAAACCTCTTTCTTCTCGGTGTTCAGAGAAGTGATAGGATTTGGCATACAGCCCTCCTTCTTAGGCAGTAGCTTTTTGACTCCTCCTGTCCCAGGACAGTGGTGGGTTCCCAAGTATCAGTTCTCTGCTATCTGTTCCTTTCCTCTCTAGCCCTTTTCCAGAAATCTTGTCCAGCTTCCCATGATCAGCTGTCACATTATGAAGATTCAGTGTGTAACTGTGACCGCTCCTGGGCTCCAGTCCCCTGGCTTCAACTGCCAGCTGGGCATTTCATTTCAGATGTCTGGCGATTTGTGATATTCAGAATTGAAATCATTAATCTAGTTCTAAAATGCCTCCTTCTCCAGACTTTCTGTGTATGTTGCAGCATCGGCAAGCTCACTGTGCTGGGTTACCTTCATACTCGTCTAATCCCTTGTCCTCATCACTGTACTCCTATATCACAAGCTGCTATTGATTCTTTCACCTCAGTGCCTCTGAAATCTCTTCTTCCTTCACTTATTCCTCTAACATTCTAATCTAGGCCCGTCAACAGCACTATTGCAGTACACTTATGCAAAGACTTATCTTCGGTGTGTCTTCCTTCAGCTTTTCTGTGCGCCATTTCTTTATTTTTGTCAGTTTCCTATGAGAAACCTTTAATTCCTCCCTTTTACCTCTAAAATACAATTCAGACTCCTTAATCTGGCATGCTGAGTCTTCTACCATCTGACTTTAACGTACTATTCCAGGCTTATTTTCTAAGTCCTCTTTACTTTAAGTTGTAACTTACGTGGGTCAAATAAACTGACTCAATCTTTTGTCCCAGTTCTAAGAAGTGAGAGTTCCAAGATGAGAAAGTATTATAAGTCTATTTTGAATCAAAGTCTTAACTCTGGTCCACCACCTCTAGGAGTCATGGTTGTGCTGAGATTTGCCTTTTCTGAGTATAAATAGAGGAGTTTCTTGCACAGGAAGTAAAGGCAAGGAGAAAATTATTTCTGGTGTTAGGAAAATGCTAAGTCAGTGCCAGCACCGAGAAAAGGGTGATAACGAGGCTTCAGCCTTCTTTCCCCAACCCATCCTAATTAACCTCTTTCTTTAAAGTACATGGACACATTCCAAGTTTCCTCAATCTTATGCAAATGTAGTCTCAGGTCTCCCACTCTTCTCCCTTCTAGAGAGTCTGCAGCCCATAAGCCCACACCCCACCCCACCACCTCCTGGTCTTCTGAGATATCTTTGAGCAGTGCTAAAGGTCTATACAGGATGGTATATTTGTTGGATATTTTCTGTGGCCCAAATGACAACTGATTGAAGTTTATTTGTATATTTGTTAATAAGGCTACAAGATGTGATAATTGTACTTAAAAATATTGGAAAATGAAATTTGATACCTCATACATACAAGATTGGTCCAATATTTTCCTTTCTTGATTCTCTTATCAATAGGATGAATAACAGATGCTACTGTGTATACAAAGCCAGAAAGACAGTCATTATGACAACTATTAACTCACTTTTTTTTCTCTTTACCAAGATATTTGGATTCTATATTGTCATAACTAAAAGTTGACATTTGTCATGGAATAAATGTTAAACTTTAGCATAAATATGAAGAACCATTATAAGAGAATGGGGAAAATGTAGTGGATGAAATAAGCAGTTAATAACTTGATATCAAAATGAAGAAAATTAAAAAAAGAACATAGAAGTGTCTTCACACTATGTAAGAGATAGAAATTCAATAATTTAAAGAGATGTTGGAGAGTACTAAGTTATACTTTCATATTATTTTTAGTTGGATAGACTTCACATTCAATAACAATCTCCCATTTACAGTTTGCCGTTCAGTGGCTTTTGGTATATTTACAGAGTTGTGCAACCATTACCAGAATCTTTTTTTTTTTTAACATATGGCCTGCTTCACAAATTTGCATGTCATCCTGCACAGGGACCATGCTAATCTTCTCTGTATCATTCCAAGTTTTAGTACATGTCTTGTTACAGGAAGTACTGCCATAATTTTTTTATAAAACATTTTTGGGGCTTAAAAAAGGCCTGAAAACCTAGCTTCTGGCAACTATTAATCTGCTGTCTATGATTTGCCTATTCTGGACATTTGACATACATGGAATCATAAGATACATGGTCTTTTGTGACTTCTTTCATTTAGTATAATGTTTTCAAGGCTCATCCATGTGTAGCATGTAGCACTACCTCTTTTTATGGCTGAACGATACTCCATATGCCATATTCTGTTCATCCATTCATCAGCCGATGGACGTTTGGGTTGTTTCTACTTCTTGGCAATAATGATGTTGCTACAAACACTTGTTTTGGTGTGGACATGTCTTTATTTCTCATATATATGTGTGTGTGTAATTGTAGAATTGCTGGGTCATATTCTAATAATATATTAAACTATTTCCAATATATATTAAATAATATAAACTATGTTTAATATTTTTAGGAATCGCCACTTTTCCAAAATGACTGTACCATTTTACATTCCCATCAGCAATGTACTAGGGTTCCAATTTCTCTACATCCTTGTCAACATTTATTGTTGTCTATCTTTTTTATTTTAACTGGTGTGAAGTAATATTGCATTGTGGTTTTGAATTATTCTTATTTTTAGCAAGAGATAAATGAAGCCTTGAGTCCCATGCTTTGTGTCCCAGCTAATCATGGGCAAAATCTGATCTACAGACTGTGTTGTCTTCGAGAAAGATATGAAAAATACCTGTTACTCTTGGTTACTAGAAGGTAGAATTAGGAAAGGCAGCAGGGAAAAGCTATTAACTTTTTAAAAATATTCACCTGTTGTTAAAATAAGCATTGTATGTATATGTATTGCTTTAATAACTAAAGAAAAATTTCAAAAAACAAATTAAGAAAGTCCATGTCTTCTGATTTCTAGTTCTTAAGCCTTTGGGGGTTTGGGTTAAAGTCTTTTTGTGCAGAAGGATTACATATATACATATATGAATATATAATATTGATATTAGATAACACATTTATAATATTATACACATATGAAAACTTAATATAATAGATTAAACTTAACCAAATAGAATCTGAGTGTTCTGTGGAAAGAGTTACACAATGGCTAATGATTGCTGGAATGCTTGGATAAATGTGTTACACTATCAGTGATTTCAGATTACTGAACATTATTCTGGAAGAAATTTTTTTTGTGTGTGTGATTAAAATAGAAGAGAGATATGGTGAGTCATATTCTTCTTGCAACCCTTGAACACAGTTTAATAAACAGAAAAGGCTTGTGACTTGATAAGCTCAGGTAAGCACCAGCTTGTACCATTTGGCAGCTTTGCTGCCAAGCTTCTGGGGACTGATTTTTCTGATCTGCGATACTTAATCTACAGAAAATCACTCATACTGGTTTAGCAGGTCACAAACCTCTATTGTCAGTTTTCCAACTAAAGAATACAATAAATTAATTTCAAATAGTTCAAGTAATTTCAAATGACAATAAAGCCAATATGTGACTTAAATATAGTTCCTCAAGAGGATACGATTTATGAAATATTTACAAAGTGAAGCCCAATGGATCTCAAAACCTTTTGATATAATATTTTTATATATTTATGTTGCATCATGATATGCAGAAAACATGAGATACAATATGCTTCCCATAATTTGATTTTTAAAGTATTGTTTTATGCTCCTTTACAGTCTGAGCAAAACTGCATAGTAGTTTTTCAGCAAAGCTTAAGTAAAAGAGGAAAGAGAAGCAGACAGAGCAAGACCTTGACAGTCTCTCAATCTAGTTATTAACAATAATTGGCTATACACTGCCTGTAAGATTTATATTGGAGAATGAAAACCTGAAAATAAACACTTAAAAAAAAGGGTCTAACTCAAGAATGAAAAAACAAAAATTCAAGGAGTGGTGGAAGAGAGTTTCTTTGTGCTTTTCCTGCAATACCATTCCACTTCTTTAGGCAAGTCAGTCAATAGGAAACCAACAAGAGTGCATAGCACTTTATGAGGCTCTGGGTATGTGTTTGTGATGGATATGATCAGAAACTACCCCATCTCAGAAGAAAAACAAAGAATGCAAATTCCAAAGACAAGAATCTACTGCAAACAGTGTGCCTTTGCTTGCCCCAGAGCTTCAGACC
The DNA here is from genome assembly GCA_030015415.1 of Cynopterus sphinx. NCBI lineage: Eukaryota > Metazoa > Chordata > Mammalia > Chiroptera > Pteropodidae > Cynopterus > Cynopterus sphinx. The sequence continues at coordinate 44,818,953 of CM057389.1, read as the reverse complement.
TTTGGAATGAGGAGTAAGAATTAACTAATCATCACAACAAGGATTTATAGAGGCAACACCAAGAAAACTGGTTCTAGAACTGTAATAATCTGTAGCTTGACATGTCCCTGACACTAGTTACATTTTCTAAGGAGCTGAATTTGTAAATAAATACACTTAAGATGAAAAGTAGGCTCTCTTGGACAGAACCCTAGATAAGTAGGTAGGGAAGATAATTCAATTCAATAATACACTGAGTATCTTACTATATATGTTTTGGGATAGTGTAGTTTAGAGAAAATTCCTCTAAAATAAATGGAAGAATCCATTTAAAAAATTTAGGTGGTAAAACCCTAGAAACTAGGCTTTAAAAATGTTTAACATTAATATTTCTCCAATGCTAAACAACTAATAAGATATTTTGGAATGAGAGAGAGTAAGTGGAGCTAAATAAATGAAGTAAAAATTTAAATATATAACCAAGTCACACACTTTCTTCTAGGTAATCTCAATTAAACCTGTGTTCATTAACATTAGAAAATATGTTATTGCCTTTTTCTAAGACATGCTGCTTCTTGCCTGGCTTATGGTACCTTGCCTTTTTATCTTTTCTTACTAACTTTGTTTCTTATTTGATCAATTCATTGTGTCAGATGCCAGGGATCAGATTAACAGCTCATGTCATCTCATTTAGAGGCAGACCCAGGTTTTGTACAGACAGAAGTTTACATAATGTGGGGACCCTCTCTGAAGTAAAGTATACAAAATTACAAATGAAAAATTAGGTTAAAAATTAAAATGGTAATAGAAATCACAGTAAGTTTAAAAATTTTTAAATGCTGAGAAATACCATAAATAACACAAACTCCAGAAAAATCACATATTTTTATTAACTGCCTGACATTATAATACTTTCATCTAGATTATTTTTAATACTTTTTAGTGCTTCTTTATATTACAGCTATTTTGTAAGATTGTCTTCTGTAAAGAGAATAGAGAAGTAATTCAGTCTTTCCTTTATTATAGTTGATCAAAATTTATTTTAGATATTGAGGTTTAGGATGCATAAATCATTCCAACCTCATATACAGATGTATTTGCTTTTTTTAGTACTGCTACAGGTTTGTGCCCTAAAATCAAAATAATTTTGATCAATTGTATTTTACACAATTTCCATCACAAAGGAGTGACATATATGGCATCTTGATTGTAGATGTTGCATATCATATATATTCCAGTTGGAAAGTTGTGGTTATGCTTAGGCTTCAATGCAAACTGAATCCTCTGCTTTCTACATCTAATGACCAGAAAAATTTTCCATAGACTAGCTTAGGACACTTCAGACATATTTCTCCACCACTTGCCTACACAGTTCTGTAAGCGGTGTGATAGGGCCCATTCATGTTGTATAAACCTTAGCTTTGCACCTTTGTGTCATGACTCAAGGTGGGTTAGCATAGTGGGAGGTAGAAGTATTCCCGGAGCTATTCCTTCCCCAGAACACCTAGCTATAATTTAATTAATCACAGAAATGACTGCAAACCATATAAATATATTTTATGAGACCTAAACTAAATATATCACCAATTGTACTTCCACTTACCAGGATCCTATGTTACCCACAACAACCCCAAACATACCTAACACAAAGGCAAGTGCTACAGAAAGGAAATCAAAGGGAGAAGAAAGTACTGTTGACAGTGGGTAGCTGAAATATCTTTATTTTGTAAATTTTGCAAAAATATATGACATGTGAAAACATTGCTAAAACCTTTCGCAAAGTCTTGAAAAGACCTGTGCAAAAATGGGAACCTAGAGCTTCATTATCCCCAGCTTCAGTCAATCTGCTCCTGATCTCATCTTCCTTCAGTTATCAAATGCTCGTTCTGTGAGCAACACAGGCTGAAGCACAGACATCCCAATTCAGAAATGAAGCATGTGATTTAAAAGTATTTAGTCTGCTTCTCCAGAAGAAAAAACTTTTACTTTCTTCTATAGTGAATAAACTTTACAGTTGAAACCATATTCCTTTAAGTCTTCAAGAATCTTTAATAGAATTGTCTGGGGAAAATAAAGGGAAATGACCTGGTTGAGAAATCAAGGAACAAATACCATGGAAATGAAACCTAGGTTTAATCAGTGAGAATGTTCTGAGTGCCAGCGTGGCCAGCCCACCTTGAATGCTAGCCCAGGGCTGTTATCACAGGTGTGTGGCAGAAAAGGCAGGAGGTGTGGCCTGGAAGAAAAGAGGCTCCAACAGGGGAAATAGAAAACATTAAAGATGAAATGTGCAATCTCAAAAGTTTATGCCTCAGACAGAGCTTACCAGGTACCCTAAAAAAATTCTATATGTAGACTCTGAGGCCAGCCCAGCAGGTTGGATTTTAACAAACAGAAGGAAAACAGGCAGTATTAGAAGACTGCACATAAAATGTATCCTTTCAAATTAGATCAAGATTTATTTGCATCTGAAGGTAGAAGTGATGAGATGACTTCTTAAGTCATTCATCTTCATCAATCTATGACATAATATGAGAGAAGAAAGAAAATTTATTCTCAAAGAAAGATGAATGGCATATGGTGCAGATTTGAGGACTATTCTTTTAATATAAATCTCTATAAATCATATAAGCTATTTAAAGCATTTTAATATTTAAGATGTTATAATTTTCCCACTGGAGAAAACAAAAGAAGCAGTGAGGGAATTATAAATGTGCTTTAAAAAACCATAGAAAAATCAGCAAAACATTATTTTCTAATATGTTTTCTTTAGGTTCTTCTCAAGTAATTTTTTGATTTTAATTTATGTAGGAACATAACAGAATTTTGAAAATATGTTTAAGTAATATGTAGAATCTGAATTCATAACAGACAATTAAATTAGGAAACCCAATACTTCTTCTTTAGCAGTCTCTAGATAAAAATGACAACTTTAAAGATCATTAAAATACAAAATTAGAAAAATCATGGAAGTTCAACTATACCTAATACTTTCTCTCCTAGGAGATTTGATCTCCTGTCAAGTTAAACTTTCCTTTTCTTTTTATTTCTCCATTGTATGTGTGATGCTCTGGATAATTTTCTCATGTTTTTTGTCCTGGTGGTGTTACATCTTCCATGGCAACACTTGGCCAGTCTGTTGTATATAAGCTAAGCAAGTCTTGGTTACTTTAAAAAAAATTTCTTAAAATGTCAGATATTTTACCTATTTATTTTCCCACAAATTGAATAAAATATTGGGAGCAGGATACTTTAAAACATGAGCATAAAATGAAATTGAGGTCAAACTAGGAAGAAGATACTTGATTTTAGTAATCAGTCCAAGATTACGTAATGACAATCCACTTCTTTCCAGCCCTTCACACTTGATGTTTATGAACACAGACTTAGTTAAAAGTCACCTATGGAGGTAAATGGCAACAATGACTTTTTAAAAAAGAGCTTTCTAATAACGTCATCATTTCAAGAAAAAGGATCTGAAATTTCAACTACATAAAAATATTTACTTATCAATGGGATAGGAAAGTAACATGTATAAATAAAAATTAGTGCTTCAAGGGTAAGAGACCAATTTAAAAAAAAAGTTTTTAATCTTGTTCTCTCAGTATCTCAATAACAATGATTCGAAAATGGGTGTATCAGCCCAAATGTACACCCACAGCAACCACAGGCCAGGCCTTTTGGCCCACCATGCTGAAAGCCAGCCTCACTAAACAGTATGCTTACAATGAACCATGGTCCCACCACAATGGAAGGGTGCATGCAGCCCACACAGGGAACACTTCTGGAGCACTTGGCTCCAGTGGCCAAAGGGGATTGTGCTGTTGGGCAATTTCCTCAAGACTAGAAGATGTAGCTGATCTCCCTAATACATAGAAACAAACAGAGAATTAGACAAAGGAAGATGTTTCAAATGAAAAGACAAAATAAAACCTCAAATAAATAAATAAATAAATGAAATGGAGATAGGCAATATACCCAATAAAGAATTAAAAGTAATGGTCATAAAGATGCTCATTGAACTCAGGAGAAGAACAGATAAACATGATGAAAATTTTAACAAAGAAATAGAAAATATGAGAAAGTATCAATCACAGTTGAAGAATACAGTAACCAAAATGAAAAAATACACTTAGATGGAATCAACAACAGACTAGATGATACAGGAGAATGGGTCAGCAATTTGGAAGCTAGAAAAGGTACAGTCACTCAAGCTGAACAGCAAAAAGGAAAAAGAGTTTTAAAAAATGAGGATAGTTAAGCAATCTCTAGAACAACGTCATGTGTACTAAATTCTCATTATAAGTGTCCCAGAGGAGGAAGAGGAAAATAAAAGGCAGAAAATGTATTGGAAGAAATAATAGCTGAAAACTTTTCTAACCTGCCAGAGAAAGGAGACATCAAGGTCCAGGAAGCACAGAGTCCCAAACAAGATGGACTCAAGAAGTCCCACACCAAGAAACAATTAAATTGTCAAAAAATAAATCTAAAGAGAGCATTAAGTGAAAAGCAACTAGTTACTTACAAAGAAACCCCCATCAGACCATAAGCCATTTTTTTTTTTTTTGCAGAAACTTTGCAGGGAACTTCCAATGTATAATTTTTCTTAAAAACCCTTCTGCCAAAAAATATTTTAACTGACCAAAATAGGAATGAAATCAGGTAAAACTCATGAAATCAAAAAAGTACATTCTAGAGGAAGAGAACAGAAACAATACCATTTCTCACCAGAAACAAAACAAAATTAATTTTGAAAGAAACTTTATGTTCAAGGCCTCCAAAACATGGTTCTGGAAAATTAGCAATTGGAATAAATTTCCAAGGGCAGAGAGATTACTTTTGAGAATTTTGCTGTCTCATTTCTAGAAGATTCCATTCTGAAAGACAGTGTCTAAAGTATACCATTCTTTATTGCTTTACTGAAATTTAGAGTTAAAGGCAGTCTGATGAAAACAGATGCCACGAACTACCATTATAATCTTAATGACTGTTATCAGCAATGCTGCAGCTCTCTTGAAGCAAAAACAAAGCCATTTGGTTTGTAATGTAGGTTTATGACTATCTTCTGGTCAGAATCAGACAGTGCAAGGGCAAAATATGGTAGCTAGACATGTGTTTCTAAGTAGCCTAAAAAGATGGCCAATAGTGTTAGAGTCTCTTATGCCCAATTTAAATTATGTTAGAGAAAATAGTCCTGTGTGGTCTTGAGCAATTCACTGAACCTGTTTGAGGCTTGTTTTCTCATCTGTAAAATGCGAATAAAAATGCCTACCTCCTTGGGTGGTTGTGAGAAATAAATGAGATAATGTTTACAAAGCACTTAACGAAGTACCCAGCACATAGAAATGACTTCAATAAACAGGTAGCTATATTTTGTGAATAATCAAACTTGACCTAGCCTGCCTTCCAGAAGTTGTTCTCTGAGAATAGTTTTTGAGCAGATGACTGCTTTAAGTCCAAAAGGGAATTCAAGAGAGCAGACCCGGAATATTGCTGAGAAAGCATAAGATCTTCTACAAGACTATAAGTTCCATGAAGGAATATATATAATATCAAATTTTACAGAAAACATTAGAAATTTTTAAAATCTGAAAATTTTAAAGTGGTACACAGTAGCTTAAATAAGAAACTTTAAATCAAGGTAGATGTGGTAATTAGAAAGGCACTCTCTCTACTAGAAGTGCAAGTCACTTTTTCTAGGAGCTACAGTGGATACAAAAATGAACCAGACATGAATTCTGCTTTCATTGGGACTTACAGTCTTGTGGAAGGGTTAAGACATAGCCACTGGACATGTTAGTGGATACTTATTGCTTTATTTTGCTGCCCAGTATCTGAAACCCCTTATAAGGAATCTCTCATTATATGAGTATTTGGGAAAGGTAGAGTCTTACCACCTCCTATGAAAGTCAAGGAGTTGGGTATCCTGTGTTTTCAAACCCTCTGGGCATATAACCTAGGATTGGCCAAATGTATGTGCCCACCCATGACTCTGAATCCTGAGCAGGTGTTAAATGATGAAGGATGGTGAGAAGAGAGTCTTTTGGTTCCTAGATCCAGCAGCAGCAGGGTATGGTGACAATAAAGGTGGTGACATTCATGATACATGCTTCTGTCTAGCTTACAGATTATCCTGCCTGATGTTCAGCCTCCCATCTATCCTGGAAGTCTCCACTACATCATTCAATAAATTGTTTTGTTGTTATTCTTGTTCTTTTTCTTAAAAATAATCTATATTGTCTACCATTGTTTGCAACCAAGAATCCTGACTGGTTTAGAAATCTGAAATCTGAAATTGCCCTTCTGGAAAATTTCATGGAGGGTAGAGAAATTTAGTCGTACCTTGAAGAATAGTGTAAATATTGGCAACGTGGTACAAGAACATTTCAAAATAAAAGAATACATGAATGAGCAAAGGCATTTGGTGGGAAATTTACTCATTTGTTCTTTTGATATATATTTCTCAATACTGTAGAAACAGTGAACAAGGTAAGGTAGTAGCTGGAGGTTGGGAGGAAGGGAAATTACAATGTGAGGAGAAAGGGCTGAAATTACAATAATATTACAGAAATGAAATTGGCAAGACTAGTAATGACTGGATGTGGACAGTGAGGATACGCAAGTGGTTTGTACCCAACTGACTAGGAAGGTGGTCATTAACATAAGAACAGAGGAAGAAACTTGGGCAGGGAAGATGACCATTTGTATTGTAGACTTGGTGAGTTTGTGGATTCGAGGGGCACTTGGCACAGATATCTAGCAGGCAGTCAGAAATGAGGGACTAAAGTTGAGAGAACCATAGACAGAAGATTAGAATAGAGACATTGGAGTCATAGAGGTAAGAGACTGTGAAGCAGTGACATGGTTCTGGTGGAGGAAAACGTGTGTATCTGTGTGTGTGGATGTAGATGGGACTAGAGAAGGGGGTCCAGCAGAGATCTTTGAAGAACATCTATTTTTAGGGTTCCAGAGAAATCATATATGTACATAAATAAATATAGTGCCGTGCAGAAAGGGAAGTGCCTTAAGAAAAGTACCGATGGTGTTACAGGACTTCATAAGAGAGAGGTTGCTTTCAGCTGAGGAGCTCGGAAAAGGCTTCATTGAGGATGGACCTTTAAACTGGGCCATGTGATGTGTGGGATTTGGACTCGGGCAGCCTGGGTGCTGGATAAGAAGGAGTGGGTGTTCAATTTAGAGGGAATAGCCTGAGCAAAGACAAGGAGACAAAAGGGCAAAACACTTGTGGGAATAGAAGGTAAAGGTCCAGAGTAAGGGCTTCGTGGATATGAGTAACTGACAACTGTGGTGTTATGTGAGTTGTGCAAAGCCAGAGCATTCTCTCCCCCTCACTGCCATTTCTGGGCACATATTTTCCAGAATTATTGGTATGTTTTTTCACTGATAACATTTACTCATGCATGTGCAAATATTTTTGCTTCTACCCCTTTATGAACTTCTATCATTGCTGTATTTATTATGTCTTGAACAGTGTTTGTGATTTCACTTAAGCATAATGGAGTGGTAACACCTGTGAATCATGTGGCAGATGAAACTCTCTACAGATTAAGAAAAATATTTTTTCCAATTATCTCTTTCATGTGACTAAACTTTGTCTAAAGTAAAAGGAACTTGTTTCTTGTGACTTTGTTCCAGATTTTTTCAGACATTTGGGTGGTTTTTTGTTTGTTTTGGGGGGCTTTTTTTTTTGTAAAGCAATTCTTTGAGTTAAATCTTTTATTAATACTTTTGTTTGCTTTGCAGCTTATCTGTTCCTTTGTCTTCTCATGTGTGTACGGTTTTATCTGTGGTGCTGACTTGTAGGCTGTATGATTTATCTTAATTGCCAGCAGGTACATTGCAATTACAGGATTTTGCCTGCTGGGGTTTGATAGATTGCACAAACCAAGAAAACGTACACAAGAGCTAAGCTGTCAAGACATTTTGTTGCCAACAAAGTATTTAGGCTCTACTGAGAACAGTCATGTCACCTACCGTAGGCCTGATCTGAATTTAAAAATTAACATGGAAAGTATTAAGGAAAATGATGACAAGTGTACAAACTTCAACTTGGCAAGGGACTCCATTTTTCTCAGAGAGATGAGAATATCTGAAATGAAAAGAGAAAGCAACATAGTCTATCTGGAGCTTTTTCAAGGTTTTCCAGAGAACAGAATTAAAAGTCACATACTAGGAACTCTAATCAGCCATATCACAGGCTGTGGTACCTGTGGTGAAGGAGGCCATAGTCATACTCTATCGAGCCCATTTGGGGGAAGACTGTTACTGGGAGCATTGAAGGGGTGCCTTCAGAGCAAGAGTGATGACCTGCCTCCACAGGGGTTTTATTCTAGAGCTCAGAGAGTTTGGCTAAAGCAGTGAACTCTCATAGCACAAGCTTTGTTCTGTTCTATTATGGTAAAATATACTAACATAAAAATTTACCATTTTAACAGTTTTCAAGTGTACAATCCAGTGGCATTAAATACAACCACGGTATTGTGCCAACATCACCACTATGTATTTCTAGAACATTTTTGTCATTATCAAATAGAAACTCTATACCCATTTAATAATAACTTCTCATTCCTCCATTCTCCTTTCTATCTCTATGAATTTATTCTAGGTACTTCATATAAGTGAGATCATACAATGTTTGCCCTTTTGTGTCTGGCTTATTTCACTTAGCATAACGTCATCATAATTTATCTACATTGTAGCATGTATCAGGATTTCCTTTCTTTTTGAAGCTGAATAAATTCTGTTGTATCTATGTACCAGGTTTTGTGTATTCATTCACCCATCAATGGACATTTAGGTCATTTCTGCTTTTTGTCTATTGTGAATAATGCTGCCATAAACCGGGAAGTACAAGCATCTATTTGAGTTCCTCTTTCAGTTATTTTGTGTATATAGCCTGGGGTGAAACTGCTGGATCCTATGGTAATCCTTCTATGTTTAATTTTTTGAGGAACCATCAAAGTGTTTTCCACATCGGCTGTACCATTTTACATTCCCACCAACAGTGTACAAAGGTTCCAATATCTCCACATCCTCACCAACACTTACTATTTTCTGTTTCTTTGACACTAGCCATCCTAATGGGTGTGAAGGGGTATCTTGTTGTAGTTTGATTTGCGTTACCCTAATGACTAAGGATGTTGAGCATCTTTTCATGTGCTTATTGGCCACTTGTTATATCTTCACTGGAGAAATGGCTATTCAAGTATTTTGCCCATTTTTCTACTGGGAGCATTTTTAAAAGCTTCAACCTTGAATACTTAATATTTTATTTTCTAAAGTCAGTATTACTAATTATATTAATTTATTCCCAAATGAACAAATTTCATATTAAACTTAACTGAATTTTGATCACTGATTCCTTACACTCTAAGAATTTAAACTTTTACTACTTATTAGACATTTTGAGGTTTCTAAATATTATAAGTAGATTTTAGTTGCATTTAAAAAATTGATTTGAAACTGCTTATATATATATCTTATTTTGCTTCTTTGTAAAATTTTAATTATATGTAAGTTGTTTACCTAAAAAACCTGAGATTGTTCAATAATAATTTCATTATTTCTCAACTTTAAAATGATTTAAAATTTTTGAGCTGTAAATACAGTGTTCAAATGGATATTAACTGGTTTATTCAGTAACTCCTACCAGTGTCTAATCTAAGAAAATTCAGGGCATGTGGAAGAATCCATTTACTATTGTGATTTTTAACCTGAATGGGGGATGATGCTTATAGGATTCTATGGTCACCTATAAATTTGTTCCATATAACTTTACATAGTGCCATCTCCAAAGGTGCTTGAAGGCACCACCATCTCTCTTTCAGGCTATTTAAAAGCTTTTTAACTGATCTTCTTGCTGCTACTCTTCATCTAGAGACCACTGTCTACCCAGAGCAGCCAGAGAGATACAAATCCAATATCATTCCTCTGATTAAACAACAACAACAAAATCATTCCAATGGCTTCCCATCACACTTAGAAAAAAACCCAAGTCCTTAACTAGGCCTACAGGGAGGGACCTGCATTGATCTGTTCTCACATCAATCTGCTTCTCAATCACTAAGTTCCCTGTACATCTACCTCCTTCATGCACTGGGCATTTGTACTGGTTCCCTCTATCAAGAAAGTTCTTCCCTACTCTCCTCCCAACCCCACATCCTACCTAGCTTACTTTCTTACTTCAGTCAGGACTTTGCTCAAATGTCATCTTCTCAAAGATGCCTTCTGGGACCTCTATATACTACTTTCTAATATTTTCCTATTTTATTTTTCTCCACAGCATCTAACACTCACTCATGTTACATTATGTATATGTTTGTTACTATTCCCCTACATTAGAATTTTCACTTCATTAAGGCAAGGACCTTTCTCTGTCTTATTTTATTTCCAGTGACTAGAGAGTGCTTAACATGTAGTAGTCACTTAACAAATATTTAATGAATAAACAAATAAATGAAAAATTGGAATTGAAAAAAATTTAAAGGAAACCCCCCCCCCCGCCTACATGATAATTGTGATAAAAGCCCTGTGTATTTGTTTCCTATGGCTGTGTTACAAGTTTTCACAAACTGGGTGGCTAATGGCAAATTTTGTTATGCTATGTAAACTAGGTAGCTTATAACAAGAGAAATTTATTCTCTCATAGTTCTGGAGCCAAGAAGTCCTAAATCAAGGTGTCTGTAGGGTTGGTTCTTTCTGAGTGCTCTGAGGGAGAATTCAGGTCTGTCTCCTAGTTTCTGGTGACAGCTAGGTATCCTTTGTGTTCCTTGGCTTATAGATTCATCTATCCAATTTCTGCCCCATTTTCACATGGCCTTCTCCCGCTGTCTGTGCCTTTATGTGGCTGTCTTATTATAAAGACACCAGTCATAACAGATTAGGGGCCCATCTTGATTCAGTATGACCTCATATTAATTTAACTAACTATATCTGTGATGATCCTACTTCCAAATTAGGTCACAATCTGGGGTACTAGGGGTTAGGATCTCAATGTGTCTTTCTTTTGGGGTGAGGGGAATGGGGAGAAGCAGATACAATCCAACCCATAACACCCTGTAATTAGCTGCTCTAAGATTTTAAATATCTCAATATACTTGAACTGTTTTTAAGAAGATATTGGATCCTAAAACAAAGCACTGAAATCAAAAATATAGGAAATGAAACTAATACAGGTGCTTCCTTTAAATATGTTATTTCATATAAAAATTGTAATTAATGCATCATCAAGAATGCCCTTCAGATGAATGTGGTGCCAGAGTTTTTATGGCTAGCCACTTTGACAGACGTTATTGTGGCAAATGTCTTACTGCTTCAACAAACTGGAAGACGAGTATTTGTATATGGGTCAATAAAAGACATGAACTGAAAAAAGAAAGATAGTTAACAAGTTCAGATACTTGATAGTTGGAAAAAAATGTTTAGTAATCCGTTTTCAGGTCCACTCTAAACGATTTTGCTGTTCTGAGTATTACTCATTCAACATTTTACACTGTTATTGTGCGGGGGCCCTTCTTTATGACTGTTCTTCAGAGGTAGCAAGAGAGAACAGTATTTTTAAAACAGAAAGTAAACCTCAGACAGGCATACACTTAAATATTTATAACTAGAGATCAAAATTTGTTTCATGTTTGCCAGTCCTCCCACATCTCTTAATTGAACAGATGGTTTTTATATTGTGCCCTTAAAAAAAAAAAAAAGAAAAGAAAAAAAAACCCCACTAACTTGATTAGTTTTTCTTGATTTTTTTTTTTTTTTTTTACCTCAAGTGTCTTCAGTTAAGATACACAGAAACTGAGAAACATGATTGTATCAGAGTCTTTGGGCTGCTGTAACAAAGTACTATAAACTGGGTGGCTTAAAACAACAGAAACTTATTTTCTCACAGTTCTGAAGTTTTGGAGTTCAAAATCAAGGTGCTGGCAATGCCATGCTCCCTCTGAAGTCTCTAGAAAATAATATTTTTCATGCCGCTCTCCTAGCTTTTGGTGGTTTTTAACAATCTTTGGTGTTCCTTGGCTTGTAGACATAGCACTTCGATCTCAGTCTTTGTTTCCACATGGCTTTCTTCTTGTTTGCTGGCCTCCAAATCTCTCTCTTCTTATAAAGACACCTGTTGTTGGATCTAAGGACCACCCTAATCCAGTGTGACCTTGTCTTAACTTGATTACATGTGCAAAGACTCTATTTCCAAATCAGGTCAAAGGTACCAAGAGATCAGACTTCAGTATATCTTTTGGGAAACATATTCAACCCACTGCAATTATTTTAATGAGAAAAATAATATATGTAAATAGTTTTTAGATTTCAAAAGTTCTGTTATAATAAATCTAGCAGCCTCTCATTGCATCTTAGCGCTCTACCAATTCTGTTCTGCTGAGACAAGAATGTTGACTGTTTTTAGTTGTTCTTTATAATATTTAACTTCATATAATTAACTCTCACCTCAATTTTAGATATCACTTATTAATATTCTGCTGTGGAAGATGAAATTTTCACTTTCTAATACTACCCAACAAACACACTTTTCATACTCTTCCACCTCTCGGTATAGTTAGTTGTAACACCATACTTTTGTTAAATCAATATTCAGAGCTCATATTATTGTGACTATGCAACTATTTATAGACTAGCCATTTGATATATGATGATTACATTTATTTTCTTTTACAACATTTTTTCCTGAGTGTTAAAAATTGAATCTTTTTTTTTAGCTTAAAATTCTATATAGTAATAATAAATTTTTTCCCAAACTTTGCTAGAGCTTCTGTCACTATGTTCAGCTTCTTCAGACCATCTCAGCGTCATTCTCACCTTGTAAACTCCATAATTCTGCTCCCACATTGCTTGGTTTCTTTCTAGGTCTTCTTTGTGGCCATGACTTGGGAACTATCATTCTGGGAGCTCCCTTTTCCTCTCTCCTGTATTGGAGCTCTCATTGTCTGGGTCTCAATATTTACCTTTTTTGGTTTGCTCCCTCCTTTTGCTAGAGCACACCCTCTAATAATCATTTCCTGAGAAAAGGAACAAGCTAAATACTTGATTTCTTCAATTTATGGAAAATATCTTTATTCTACTGTCACACTAAATAGATATATAGCCAGGTATACAGATTCCTAGATGGAAAATCAAATTCCTTCACAATTTTGAAGGCTTTGTATCATTTTCCCCTGGTTCTAGGTGTTTCACTGTAAACATCTTTGCTGCAACATTTTCACAGCACATCTAATTGGGCATAAGGCAATTTTGCCATGAAAGATAAAATAACTGACAGTTTGGTTTACATCTGGCATACTTAATGTATTTAAGCTAATTGTCAGTTTGGTTTTACTTCTCCATTCTCACAGTACTGTCATCTTTATGTTATATAAATCTTAGCCCTCATAATGGTTTATACATGAGGAATAGACATGGTGGTCTTAAAATAGTGGATGAGAACACCACATATAAAGCCAGATTGCAAAGGTACACATAAAACCAGATTGCACATGATACTAAAAAATGATAACATGTTTACTAATCCTTCAGTTAGCATACTCATCTCTCCCATCCATCAAAACCAAAAGGTCACTGCACTGTAACAAATACAAGAGAGGCAGCTACTGATTTATAACAGTCATCAAGAATGTTAATTATTGATTCTTCAGTTGGAAACTATGATCTGTCTTAATTAAAGAAGAAATTGTAGGAAAAAAGAAAAAAGTTCTGAGTGAAATGAGAGAATCGAGCAAAAAAAAAAAGCTATAATACTATGAATGAAAGACCTCCAAGACAATGCAGTTTCATTTTTCACAAGTCTTTTAAATTTTATTAATGTTTTATGTTTCATTATGTCCTTTTTAATATTCTTGTTTTATTTTTTGTTATTTTATCTTTGATGGTGAAATTACCTGATGGCCAATTAGTTATGTAGCAACAATGCTGTGGCAAAGATGTCTATAGCAAACACGCTTACAGCAAAAATACTGGACATGTGTCTACTAGCTCCTAATTTGTTGTTGAGACAGTTTTTACCATTCTTATCCATGGTCCTTTGTAAGTGATATGTTTTTATTTTCACTTTCTGAAAGATTTTAAGTTCTTATTTTTGTCTCCATTCTACTGAAATTTTATGATATGGCTTGGTGAACGTCTTTTCTCTATCCATTATTCTAGGACAAAATTGGCTATCTCCATCTGGTAATGTGTGCCCTTCAGTTCTGTTGAATTTTCTTGAATGATTTCTTTCCTACAATTTTCTCAACTCTTTGTTTTTGAAACCATCCTTATTTGGATGTTAAACTCCCTGGCTGGAATTCCAATTTTAATCTTTTCTCACTTATCTGTATTTTCAATTTTTTTCCTTTTGCCTTTGAGTATCTTCAACTGTATTTTATAATCCACCCATTAAATATTTAAAATTAGCTATCATATTTTTAATTTTAAAGAATTATTTTATTTATTCTTTTTTATATTATCCCATTCTTATATAACTTCTCATCTCTCTAAGGATATTACTATTTTTTTGGAGAGGGGGTTCTGTGTATTGTTTATCTGTTTGTGTCTATTGTCTCTCATGTGGGATTTATTCAGATTCTGGTAATGCTTGATTGTTTATTCATATTTGTGAGTTCCATGTACACGGGTAGGACTTACCTTGGAATTATATGTGGACCCATTTATTTGACTAGAGGACTCCAAACTGATATGACTCCATCTGTAAAACTTTTTGCTTGGACAGGTCCACTTTTCTAAAAGTGGAATCTTTTAGCCTCTTGCCTCAAGAATATAAACTTGGCTATCAACAAGCTGTCAGATTCACATTGATCCCACCCTTAGCTCCGCCTGGTGACCCCAAGCCAGAGGCTATTTGGTTTAGCCTATCCAATCTTCTGCCAAGGTGGAGGGGAGCAAGTTACCTGTCTGCACAAGACTGGGGAGGAAATCCGAGGTTCTAACCACTTGTTTTAAAAAAACTTCAATTATTATTATTATTTTTTAGCCCACTTGCATCTTTGCATTCCAAAACAGTTGGGGCCTCTAATTTCTGAGATTACTCTGGATCTTTGAAACAGGAATTGACAAGAGGTAGTCCTCCTGATTTGTAAGCTTAGGTTTTAGCTTTCTGTCTGCTAAGTCATGTATAACTTATACATCCACGCTCAGGTTCTAAAAGATAAACTTGTCAGTTTTCATTTCCTCTTCTTTTCTCTTTAGCCTTCCGGGTTTATGCCTTAATTTCTTCTTTCAATGTCATTTAGTACAGTTGGGGAAGAAAGGTTGATGAATGCATGTTATGTAATCTGCTGTGTTTAGCCAGAACTCCTCTGACTG
This sequence comes from Cynopterus sphinx, assembly GCA_030015415.1. Taxonomy (NCBI): domain Eukaryota; kingdom Metazoa; phylum Chordata; class Mammalia; order Chiroptera; family Pteropodidae; genus Cynopterus; species Cynopterus sphinx. The sequence goes on along the minus strand of CM057389.1, from coordinate 44,803,641 downwards.
ATTATTCATTAGTGCATCACCATGGAAGGTGCTTGTCAATTAATGTTGAGTTACAAAATAATCTAGAGCAACCAACCCTCAGGTGAAATTTTCCATCAATTGCCCTTTACTTAATCAAACATTCATCATTGCATTGTAAACATTTTTACTGTTTGTGTATTTACCAAATTTTTTTTATAAATAATATGTTTATCTTAGAAAATTCAGCAAATAAAACATATTTATCTTAAAAAGTTTGGCAAATTACTTTAAAAGAAAAGGAAAAATTATAATCCCACCACTTATAACATTTTGGAGCTATAACTTGGGGACTATTTGGGGGTAATATATAGAGCTTACTTTATAAGCTTTATGAAGTAAAGAAACTGCATTAAAAATCTGAAATCTTCCACAGAAGAAAATTCTTGGCCCAGAGAGTCTCACTGGTGAATCCTATCAGACATTTATGGAAGAAATAATAACACTTGTATGCAAACTCTCTCATAAAATAGACATTAAGAATTATCTCCCAGCTCATTTTATGAAACCAGTATGTATTACCCTAACACCAAAGCCAAACAAAGAAAGTACGATAAAGAAAACTATAAGCCAGAGTGAGCAGAGCAGATCTTATATTCAACATTTTAAACTACCTGGAGCTGCCTGAAGGACTGATCTTTTTTGTCTAACTTGGATCTCAAGCAGGAAGAAACAATGAATGCTGCTCAGGACACTTGAAAGGAGACTGACCCACAGACACCTGGGGTAAGAGATTATGAGTGGGGCCCCAAAGAGAGACACCTTGGAATACTAAGACATTTAAAAGCAGCTGTGTACACAGGGAAATCAAAACAGCCATATATGGGCCCAGGCAAGATGTCAGCTCAGTAAATACCTAAAAAGATCTTAAGATTTCTCCTTGGGCTGACCCCAAAGCTTGGAATCTAAGCTCAGCTAATTAATGAAGCACTTTGCTGGCACAGGGCCAGTCCACAAAGACTGGGAAAGGTGGCTGTTTTTTCAAATGCACAATGTTTGACAACAATAACAACAAAATGACAAGGTATATGAAGAAATAGGAAAACACAACACATTCAAAGTAAGAAAATGAAGTGGCAGAAATCAGCCCAAAGAAACATACGTATCACACTTAATAGACAGACTTAAAAATAAAACAGTCTTAAATAGCTTACTATTTTAATATGAATATATGAATATATAATATTAATGCTTTAGTCAACTTAATGGTATTCCACACAGCATTATTTTTAAATGAGAAACACATTTTATGGAAAATAAAGGCAGCAATGGGTTCATGCTCATGGGATTCATTGGTCTTATTATGTTGCCTATTACCCTGGAGTAGGTCTGATTGGATGATTAAATGACCTTTCTCTTTTCATTGTGATAAAAATTTACTATTTTAACCATTTAAAAGTGTAGAATTTAGTGGCATTAAGTACATTCACAGTGTTGTGTAATCATCACTATCGAGTTCCAGAACATTTTCATCACTCCAAAAGGAAACCCCCATACCCATTAAGCAGTCACTCTGTATTCTTTCCTCTCTCCAGCCCCTGTCAACTACTAATTGGCTTTCTGTCTCTATGGTTTGTCTAGTCTAGATATTTCATAAAAATGAAATCATACAAGATATAGCCTTCTGTATCTGGCTTTTTTCACTTAGCTGATTTTCAAGGTTCATCCATGTTGCAACATTGGAAAGACCTTTTGAAGACTCAGTAATTGCTCTACCTGAGTGACAACACCTTGTGGGGCTAGGATAATATTCCCTAGGTTTTGGCATATGTTCTAAATCTAAATATAGATCCATGGTCCAGGAATCAAGTGGTAGAACCAGGTAGATCCTCTCACTTTTATACCTAATGAGTCACATGCAGAATTTTGCTTTCATTCCTTCAAATTTGGGCTCTTCTGGTCCAGAGATCTTAGTTCCCAGAAATCTTTCACCTAGGTACATAGCAAGAGCTCAATTTAACTGGAGTTGAGACTGCCACTTGACCATTTGGGGATCCTCATGCTATTTAACCAAAATGCAAAGAAAGAGGCTACTGTACTGCCTGGAATGATGGATCTTGACTATTAAGGAGATTTTGAATTGCTGCTACACAATTGGAGAAAGGAGGAGTATGCCTAGAATGCAGGAGAAAATTTAGAGGTGCCTCTTAGTACTTAGTACTTGCATATTCTGTGATATGAGTTAATGGAAAAATACAACACAATAGAAATAGAACCTTTAATGGCCCAGATTCTTCAGAAATGAAGGTTTGGGTTGCCCCTCAAGGCAAGAAACCATTATCATCTGAGATTCTTGCCGAAGGCATAGGAGTTATGAAACAGGTAATGGAAGAAAAAGAAAGTAGTTATAAATAGTAATTATGATCATGTTACCAGTTGCAGATACAAGAACTAAGTTTTAATTTTTCCCTCATTGTAGTATATTTTTGCACATATATTGAGCAAATATTCTTCTCTTTCCCCTAAGATGTGTTAATAGTGGATAACCTTATATCTTAGTATTTAAGTTATAGACTATCAAAGGGATACAGTGATTCATCAAGAAGAATGAGCATTGCTTAAAGATTCTTGTCTTTTGGGAGGGAAAGAGCTGTTCTGGGTTGTATGAGATAGTTGCATTATATGCACTAAGCATGATTTTGCTGTGGTCTTTATCTGAAAATTAAACACAATTAAAAGCACCCAGACAAGAGCTGGACCAGGGTGGTTTATACCTGCAATACAGCTGAGCTGGAACTACATTTACCAGAATTCTCTTCCTTTTATAATTTTGGTTTTTGTTGGCCACAATAGAAATTTGTAAAAGATTTAAGGAGTGTAAGTGAAGCACCAACCATTACACCTGGAAGGTCCATGCAGCGCCTCAGGCACCACTGCAATTTTGACCATGATCTGCTGACTCACTTCTTTGGCACGGGGGAGCAATCAGGCCTGCAGCTCCTTCAGCTTCCATGTCTTGGATGAGATATATGTGCAGCAAATCAACCTACCTCTCTCTTGGTGGATAGATGATGAATGAAATTCTGGTCTTGAGATAGCTCATGGTGTGGTAGAAATACACGGCTCTGAAATCACACGGAATTCAGTGGCGCACGTGATTTGTGGTCTTGGAGCCTGACTCCCCATCTGTAGAATTGGGAGTACATGTTTACTTGTGTGACTATTATGTAGGGCTGAGTTAAACATTGTATGTAAAATACCTATGGGCTCACACTGGGTGCATAGTAAACATTAGCTCCCCACTCTGCTGAAGAGAGATGCATTGTTTAGCTAGTACCTTAAGTCTTATTAAATCATTTAACCGAACTGAGTCTCTTAAATATTATTAAATGTGGTGTATTATTTGGCATATACTGTTTTATATCACACCAATACCACCTTCTGGGTGGTTGGTTGTACACAAAATTTATTATTTGCAGTTGGTTCTGCCACTTATCTGTTTAAGATCTAGTGCATGTCATGTTTCCCTGAGCCTAGTTTCAATTTAAACACTATTACCTCATGGGGTTTTGTCAAAAGTAAAAAGGAGAAAGTGCTCCATTTAATCCTAAGCATACAGTAAGTGCTCAATACATCTGCTATATGTTGAGGGAGGTCACATGGGTTTCAAAGACGGGTTGGGCCAGTTGTTGCACTAAAGGGGAGTTTACCATACAATGAAGAAAAAAAATCTATGAAACCGCTGGAGAAGTTATATTTCTTTTAATAGTAGAAAACAGTCAAGTCTAAAAATACCAACGGAGGAGAAAGTTTTGATATAAAAAAAAAAAAAACGAGATGCCATGGAAAGATAAAAGGTCTTGCAGACTTTCGTTGATTTATGGGATCATGAGCCTTTGATACCGGCTCTGATCAGTAATGGCTATGCAGTACTTTCCACCTGGCCAGGGGCGAGTCATAATAAGTAAGTGGGAAAGTGGGTGCCCTAAGAAGTCAAATTAACAGTTTTGCCAGCGGGGGAGAACTTGTTCCGACTGACGTCCTAGAGGCTGGAATGCATTTGGTACAACGAGTTGCAGCTGAAAAGCTTTCCGTTTAAGGAGAATGGTGACAAAATGAATCGGCACATTCCACATCCAGTTTACTAGGTCAAAAGCTCTCTTCACGTTCTCCCGCTCTCTAAAAACCAAAGCCAGCAAACAAAAAACACTTTCTGTAAGGGGGCAGTCTCCTTTTTTCCCCCTTTGTCTCCTCAAGATCTTTTCTTTCTCATTTTTTTCCAGGGCACGCTCGCACTTTTTCTTCCCCGGTGTCGGGTGTTTTCCCTCCACCTCTTCGCCCCCTCCTCACTCCCGCATTCCCGGCTCCCCGATCCTCCGCCCGGCGCGGGGCCTGCCCGGGGCCCGCACCTGCTCGGGGCGGGCGTGGGCGGGGGGCGCCCCAGCGGGTCCCGCGGAGGGCCTGACAGTGACGTCGGCGGGAGGACGCGGCCCGCTGACGTCACTGCCGCAGCGGGGTCCCGCGCGGAGCCCCGGAATGGGAATCCGAGGAAGGACACGCGGCGGGGACCCCGCGATTCGCGCCGAGCGCGGTAGCCGCGCGGCGTGCGGGGGGTGTCCGGGGCCAGCATCGCGCCGCCCGCGACCTCCCCGCCCCCCACGCTCCACGCCCCCCGCGCGCTCGCACCCGAGTTCAGCGCTAAGTGGGATTCCCCCGCCCGCCCCGGCACGGCGGGGCGTCGCGCGCGCGCGCCGTGGGCGGGGGGGCAGCCGGGGGAGCGCCCCGGGACGGCGCTGGGGAGGCGGAGGGCGGCGCGGGGCGAGCGGGGCAGGATGCGGAACCGGGGGGCGGCGGCGGCCCCGCGGGGCGGCGAGCCCGGCTCCCCGGGCGGGCGGCGGCGGCGGCGGCGCGGGGCGCGCGGCGCGGCGTCGTGACGTCACGCAGGCGGCGGCCGTGGTTGGCGCGGCGTCGGCGGCTGCGAAGTGTGAATTGCGCCCGGCGCGCGCGGCCGGCCGAGGGGAGCCGGGCTCCGCGCGGGGGCAGCGCAGGGGCAGGCAGCGGCCGGGCCGGACGGCGGCCGGAGCGGGAGCGGGTCCCGCCGCGCGCCCCCGCCGTCTCCTCCCGCAGCGCGCCTCCGCTCCGCTCCGCCGTCGCCCCGCTCCGCTCCTCCGGGCGCGGGGCCGCGCGGCGCAGGGCTTCTCCCCCGGGCTCGGCCCGTGCGGCCGCCGCGGGCGCCCCGGCGCCGGGGCGTGTTCGATGGAAGTGTGCTGCCAGCTGCCGGTGCTGCCGCTGGACAGGCCGGTGCCCCAGCACGTCCTCAGCCGCCGCGGGGCCATCAGCTTCAGCTCCAGCTCCGCGCTCTTCGGCTGCCCCAGTCCCCGGCAGCTCTCTCAGGTCAGCCGCCGCCGCCGCCGCCAGGGGCCCGCACCCGGGAGCGGCTTCCCCTTTGTTTCCCTCTTCCCGCCCGCCTTCAGCTCCGCGGCACCCTAGTTCCCCGCCGTCCACCCAGACCAGCGCTGCCCATTGTTTGGGGCTTGGGAGGCTGGCCCTTCCATCTGACGGGCTTTTTCCTTTGTATCCTCGGGGCTGCCTGCTTCTCTGACCCCGGCCTCCACGCGGGTGGGGTCCCGGAGCCCTCCAGACCCTCCCCAGTCCCCCTCGCCCCGTGCTTAGCGGCTTAACCCTCAGTCACGACTTTGTCGCCCTCCTTTTCTCAGCGTTTCGGTCTGGGAGTTGGGCCTCTCTTCCTTAATTGTGGCCCTGACACACCTGTGCCCCCACCACACACCTGTGTCAGGTTCGCGCCTCGCCTCCCCCAGCTCCCGCGCACCCCGTGGTGCTCAGGGGGTCCTGCGGTTCTCCCAACAGCAGGCCGATGCCCTTGTTAGCTGTTGTGCCGATTCCTTCGACTCTGTGGCTGGACCCTAAGCGATATCCGAGAAAAAGTGTCGAGAGAGCTTCCCTGAAGGTTCGGTTTCTGCAGATTTGATAGCCAGGAATCAGTTTTGTTTTTACTTTGATAAGAAGATTTCAGAAGAGAAACTACTGATGAGTACTCAGGAAGACTTTGTTTCGAATGGTCTAATACCAGTTAGTTGCTCCTGAGAATTTCGTTTTTTTTCTGTGGTGATGGTGTTGGCTCACTTCTTGGTTCTTGCTGTTTTTAGTTGCGAGATTTAAAATAGGCAAAACTAATTGTGTTTACATTTGAACTGAGTGCCGTCCATTTCTGCTGCCAGAATGTTACATGTTCATGATCACTTTTTAATTCAAATATATTTTTTCTATAATAATGTCTTACGGGAGTATATTTCCTCTGTATTGTAAATGTCTTGAGCTGTGTCTGTTTTGCTGTTTTTTAAAACAGTGGAGCACCTGGTAGAGATTTTGCTTTTAACAGGTGTGTCCAGTAAATATTTTGTCATTTGCTTCTTTCCCTAAATTGCTTGTCGAGAGTAAGAGCCTATAGTTGGGTTTCTTTCTCTCTGAACTGTTTTTATTTAAAATCAGACATCTTTCAACAACAGAAATGGAAATAAACTCACAGATACAGAGAATATTTTGAGGGCTACTAGTTGGGAGGGGGTTTGGGTGACGATGGGAAAAAGGCAAAGGGATTAAGAAGTACAAACGGATAGTTACAAAATAGACATGGAGTTATAAAGTATAGCATAAGGAAAATAGTTATTGTAATAAATATATAAGGGGAAGAGGGGTACTAGATTTAGTGGGGGGATCAGTTTGTGAGTTATATAGATCGCTAATCCCTATATTGTTCAACTGAAACTAATATATTACTGTATGTCAACTATAATTGAAAAAAACTCATTGAATTGTACAATGTAAATACGAGCAACTAATTGCCTATTATATTTCAATAAAGCTGGAAAAAAATCAGACTTTCACAGGAAGTGGTTGTCTACTAATGAGGTCAGAGCCAACTTGTAAAAATTAGTGAGATAATTTTTAATAGCGCTACATTGTTTGAAAGTTGGGTCCAGGATCTGCCCTTACAGTAGTGTGTAAAGCATTTTTAGGTTGCAGAATGAATTTTGAAGAGAGGTGAATTCATTGCTGGAAAAGGTTTTTAATGGTAGTAATTGAAGGTTTTTAATGGCAGCAACTTTTTTCACTTGTAAATATTACTTTCTTAGATAAGTGGGCACATGACTAGTACCCCCTTCCATTTCAGTCTAAATAATAAAGGCAGTCATTAATCAATTATCAGAGCTAAAATACACAGTTACTTAGGCTCCCTGAGGAGAAAGTGAATGAAAAGGGAGATTCCAAGAGAATTGAAACAAGTAAAGCTGATTCGAGGCGTTTTACCTGATGTCTTAATTAATCCACAGAGACCAGTTTAAGTCACACTCCTTGACTTGTTTCTTGGCCTTAGTTTTTAATGGGTAATGGAATTTAAAACATATGATTGTGGCAGATAATATTGTAGAGCCAAACCATATTTTACTGTCTTAAAAATTTTTTTAATTTTCTGTGCCCCGAAGTGAGGTATATTGGAACTTCTGAAAATTTGGACAGAAATTTTTCTGAATTAACACTTTTTTCTAATCAATGTTGCCGAACATTAAAATGAAGGAAAACGTACCATGATGCTGAAATGGGTATGTTTATCATCACCAGGACTGTATTATTTAATACTAAAGCGTATATTGATAGTGATTTCTTTAGGGCTAGATGAGACTTTGCAATAGGGAAAAAAGGTTATTCTGAACTCTATAAAATAAGTATTTGGTTAAATCAGAAGCTTTCTTTACCTTTGATTCTTCAGTTCCTAAGTCTAAAGCTACAGAAAGTGTAAAAAGTTTAGGTGGCTTCATAGTTTTACTTAAAAGGCTTAAAAAAAACACACAAACCTTTTTGTGATTTTTAGGTACTAAGTAGGTTTTTTTTGTATTAGATATTTTGTATTTTAAAATGTTCAAAACTAGCAATCTTTTTAGTTCTTTATTTTCACCCAGCTCACAGTATACTTAAATATTTGTTGAATGAGTGAATGGGTAATGAAGTTATCTGTGACAGAGCATCAATTTCAAGTATGAAAACAATGTAAGGACTTTAATCAAGATATAGTAGTAACTCATTTATCCAAAACTTGGTTTGGAACTTGTAACTATAGGCTGTACCAGATTCAGGAAACAGGAGACGGAGCAACCAAAATAGAATTGGAGATCCTCTCAAATCCCATGTTTTAGGCAAAAATCTGACAAACTTGTTTTCCAAGTAGCAGTAAATTTGAAGGGGGATGGGAGACTGCTAGAGTCAGGTTCACACTGATAACAGCAAAAGTTGAGAGCTGACACACCGAAGGCCAGGGATCAGAAGAAGAACTCTTCAAAGCCAGCAACTTTTACAAAAGCAGCCTGGGGACAGATAGTTTAGGGGCGTGAGCATTGTACAACACAATAATTATAAGTCAAAATAATGTAAATAGATCCTATTTTTTTTTTAATTTAAAGATTTGTACTGTTAAAAATCTCCGTATCAGTTTAAGTGTTGATGATTAAATGGACAAGTGTTGAGTTATCTGGAAAATTCATTTCTGTGGAACACCAACTCTCCCAAGGGTGCCAAGTAAATGAGTCATTAACTTTTTGTTTTAAACAAGGTCATGTTCTACATTCTCAAATGGCTAATAGGGGTTTTAAAAAACTTTTTGGAAAATAAGGATAATAAAAGAAGCTTGGTTTTGCCATTTGGGGTTCCGTATTGTTGATAGGTGGGTTTAAACATTTTATCTTTCAAGGTAAAGTTCTTTGGAAAATATATTGTAAGAGCAGAAATTGTCTTGTTCACCACTGTCTGTCCACAGTGCTTTGCATAGGTAGGTGCTTAGTATGTGGAAGTTGAGTTAGTGTATTGATGATAAACCAGAGCGCTGCACCTGGGGTGTTATTTCAGTCAAATTTTTCTCTGGAAACAAGTCTTATTTGAGTTAGAAATTTGAGGTTTAATTTTTAAATTAATCTGTGATATGTGTTGTAATTGAACAAAATATTGGGATGTACATATAAACCTACGCTTTTAATAGCATTATCTAAATTTGACTTCTAGTTTAGCATCTTTGTCTTTTTTTTAAATAGACTTTTTAAAAGAGAAGTTTTAAGTTCACAGCACAATTGAATGGAAGGTACAGAGATTTTTAACATACCCCCTGAGCCCACACATGCATAGCTTTCCGCTTTATCAACATCCCTCACCAGAGTGGTGGCACATTTGTTACAATTACTGAACCTACATTGACACGTTGTTACTGCCCAGAGTCCACAGTTGACATTAGGGTTCACTCTTGGTGTCTTTTTTTTTTTCTTAATACAGATATTATTCCACAAATACTGAACACTTTCTCTGAATGAGGGTCCTTGTAATCGGTACTGAGAGATGTAAAGAATTGTTTTGTTTTGTTTTTTAAATCATTTGTGAACCTGCCAATATAAGTTTTTCTTTGATGCATTACCTTTCTTACACAAAAACATTTTCAGCTGTAGTCATTTCGTTGGATAAAAGTTGGTTCCTCTTTCAAGAAGCTTACAGGATCCTGGTGGGAAAAATGCTATGATTATATGTGATATAATTTTTTACTGGAGTTATCAAGGTGTACTATATGAAGGTATCCCTTAATTTCCTGGGTAAATTAGGGGAAGCTTCATGTCCTAGTTGAGGCTTAGGCCAAGGCCTGAAGGTTAAGTAGGTGTTTCTAGGTAAATGGGTACATGTAGAGGGGTGGGGAGAGGGTGGTTTAGGTAGTTATTTAGGTGAGCACTATTCAACAGAACTTTTGTGATGATAAAAGTATTCATTGCAGTATCCAATATAATAGTCACTAGCCATGTATAGCTAGCTGAGCACTTGAAATGTGGCTGGTTTGAGGAACTGAATTTTAAATTCCTTTTTATTTAAATAGCTACACATGAGTAGTGTCTATTGGCAGAGCAGATCATTAGTCATCATCTGTAGTGGTGTAATGTTGAATATTTGATCTCTGAATGTTGAATATTTGAGTTACTTTTGGGTTCTTGCTGTTGTATGGAAAACTTTATACCTTCATGCATGTTTGACAAAGTTTAGAATGGAATCACTAAGTTGGGTCAAGAGATAATATTTTCTGGCTTTCTAGAACACTGTCCTTTTACACTACCAAGATAAATGGTTATATCTCTTTTATTTCCAATCATATGTTATTATAATGCTATATGACTAACATACATTATTTTATAAATATTTTACAAACACTTTACTACTTTAGTAGGTACACCGGGGTACACTGAGTTAGGTTTAATTATGCAATAAGCAGGCCTGCACACTTTCTGAAGTGTTCTTGTGCATTTGCATTTCCTCTTTTGTGAAATTTCATGTGCACATCCTGTGCACGTTTTAAGGGCTCATATATCTGATAACAGTTTGTAAATATGCATCACTCTGAATTGCTGTTACCATAGTAGTTACCTCTTCAGAAATCTACATGCCAAAGCCAGCACAGAGGATACTGTAAACCGGCTGGTGGGGACACTCTGGGAAGTGGTAGGATACACCCCCCCGGGGAGTGCTTGTTCTATGGCCTTCCTCCCTGTGCCCCTACCTCCCGCCCGCAAATACTTGTTTTTGTTGAGATGTTGATTTCATTTTTCTGTTTTCAGAAGTGCTTCATACTTTGATTTAAACCTAATACTAGCGTGTTTTGGCTTTTACTTCTGATATAGTTATACTATAAATATATACTATATATTGTGGGATGTAATTTGCCCTGATTTTGCTGCTTTTTTGTTTTGCCTAAGGTTCTATCAGTTGTACATATTGTCCACTCAGGAATTCTTTTTCAAATGCAAATATTCTGCAAGAGGTAAAATATTAAGCCCTTCACAGGATTTAGGAAGATTAGGGAGCTTACCTTGGGTGGCTAGAGGAAGAGAAGAGGTACCATCCATTTTCTTTGAGGCAATTTGGTAAGACTTCTGCTAATATATTAGTGCAATTTTAGAGAATCGACTCCTTTTCTGAACATGGATATAGTGACAAGCTTAGGAAGAGAGGAGCTGAAGAAAGGAGAAGTGGACAGTTTAGATTAATTCCGATTTTTGCCTAGGATTATTAATAGTCACTTAGTTGGACTAAAGACACCTAGGGAATTTAGGTGATAACCTCACACAGCATGCAGATATTCTTGAGGAATCTAATTATTATTATTTTTTTTGTACTAAAGACTCTGTGTGTATCACATTTGTGTTTGTATAAAATCTCATTTTAGAAACTTTTTTATTCTGGCTACAAATTGCTCAGATTTTATGATTCATTTGAATTGTGAGAAAATTGAGTGATTATTCTCTTCTAAATTTAAATGGCCTGTTCTTGCCTGAAAGTAACAGATTTTATTGATTTTTATCTCGTTATCAAATGTACCTTTCAAAAGGTTATTAACAAATAATTGCTACTTTTGCATGTTTGCGTTCAGGTGTAAGTGTTCATATGATCCGTACGTGAGGAAAGGAACAAAAACTCCATTTGTAGATGTGCTGTCTAAACTTTCAGGGCTTCTCTTTGGTTGCTGGCAGGTACCGCTTCCTAAGGAGCCTGTGCCTCTGATCTTATGGTTGACATCAGAAGTGTTTCTTGCTCATAGTTTTAAGTAGGAATTTTGAATGACTGCTCCATGCCTCCACCTGCTGGTAGGGATGGTTCTTTGTTTTCTAAAGATGATGACTAGAGGGAGAAGGAGCAGATGAAGAGAGGACAGGGCCGAATTTGGGGGGAAATAACTTGTTAATTGATAACCAAGTTTCTGCAGAGCCTACTCTATTCAGAATTTTGAGTAGACCATACTCTAGCTCAGGACCAGGTGAAGTGCTTGGAGAATGGTGGTTAATAAAGATGGAGTAGACTGTAAGTGATATTACTCCCATTTTTACTGAGTAAACTGAGCTTAGACATTAAATCACTTGCCGGGGCATCATGAGAACTAGAAAGGCCTGTCATGTTTCACAGCCTCCCTTTAAAACTGCCTCTTCGATGAAGGTGAGTGGAATATAGTGAGACTTTTAGCTTTATGGATTATAGATCTTATTGGCTTATGGATCTGGGTAAAAAATACAAATTTTATGATATGACATGATTATTTGAAGTGATAAACTTCACTCTGGTCTTTTCAAATTATATGTAGAGTTTTTTGTTCTAGATACTCTGTTCTAGGAGGATATGACTAGCTAAATCACACTCTGAAGATAGTGACCAGGGTGGTGAGGTGATTTCAGTCACATTGTTTGTGACTGAAGAAATTGGAGACAGTCTCAGTCTGGAGAGAAGAGGACTCAGGATTTGAGCCAGGAGAGGTGGGAATGGAGGCGAGGGAGTGATTGGTGAGAGATGACAGCACTGCCGTCTTCTAGTATATGAAGGACTACTGTGTGAGTGAGAGAAATGAGAAGATTAATTTAGATTTTGATTGGTTGCATGTTCTCAATTACTATACTCTGTTTCTACTTTGTGAGAGCAGTTGCCAACATACAGAAGAAATACAAACTTAAAGTTGTCACTTATCCGAGGTAACACAAATAGGTAGTGGAAATTAAGCTCTGGCTCATTGTCACCTTAAGCCCGTGCATTTCTTCTACTTTTGCCACATGGGAGAAGGTTACCCCAGATGGTAGAATGAGGACCAATAGTTAGAAATAGTAGGGAAATAAGAAAGGGAGAACTTGTGTTTAACCACAGTAGTAATCAAAGAAATGCATATTAAAAAGAATGATACTCGTTTTTGCTAAGACATATGTGCATAGAATTTTTGACAACAATTTGAAACATTGGAAATGGATATTTATATTCAGTGCTCATCAGTGAAGGATTGGTTAAAATGTAGTGTTTTTAAAAAATTAAAAATTATTTTCCACTACAATTGATATTCAATATTACATTAGTTTCAGGTGTACAGCATAATAGACATGTATATAACTCAAAAAATTATCTCCTCTATAAGTCTAGCATGCACCTGACATAAAATATGTTGTCTTAATTGATTCAGCGTAAAACTCTGTATCCCATAAAATAATGCCGTATATCTGTATTTGTCTTGGAAAAGTTCACATAACAATATGAATGCGAAAAATACTCGCAGCAAAGTGGCATGTTAATGTAACTTTCTACATAACCTCTCTGAATAAAAGCACAGAGGATTTTGTATACACCAGTATATCAATACAAGTCCGGAAGTTTGCTCAGCAAAATGTCAATAGTGCTTTTTACACGACTTCCTCTACAGAAGAGGAGAGCTATTAAGGTCAGACCTTTGTTAGGTCTCCTGGACTCCAGTCGCATCCTCTTAGTGACTTAAGGGGTTCTAAGAACCTGTGAGAGCTCTATTTTATTGTGTGCTAGGAAACTTCCCTTTCATGCAGAACACTTTCATATGTTAATTTAAGCTAGTCTTATTTTAATTGTTATTGTACAGTCGACCCCTTTCACTTACCATTCTGGAAATTCTTACTTGGAAGCCTTAGGTAAGTGAACCTCCTCAAAAATTTGAAACATTTGGCACAAAATAGATAAAACCAGTGCAGTCCATGAGATCACTTGAGTCTTTTGTAGCTGCCAAGGGAACTGTTTACCCAGTCAGGTTTTTTGAGTAAATAGAATTTGATGCCTGAAATGAACCATCTGTAAGACACTTCAAGAGGATGTTAGTACTGACTTTCACCTAATCATTGTCTATAATTTTTTTCAAAAGAAATGATTTATTTGAAAGAAATCTTATCATTGGGTCGTGGTAATTTTTACTTTCTTTGTACTTTTATGATTTTGTTTTGAAAAAATATTTTTGTAAGCATTGAGTCTGAGATATATTGGTGATTTGCCTTGGACAAGTCGCTTAATTCCTTCTGGTCTGTTTCTATAACTGTAAATGGAGTCAGCCATACCTGGTAAAAGTATTACAGGATTGGTGTGAGGCTCAGATGATGTATGTGAACATATTAGGTAATCAGAGAAATCAGTAAAGCTATTTAAAAAAAACTAACCAAAAAAAAACTTATGTTTGTTAGAATGTCCTTTAAGTAAACATAAAATTATGAAGAAACTGAGCTCTAGTTAGCTAATAGTTTAATAAGTGTAAGTAGATAGCCCAGAAGTGGGTTATTCACTGGCACATAGTAGGTATCCAAAGTGATTTATTTAAACGGAAATGTAATGTTTTGATGTTTGGAGGAATACAGTGCATTTTTAATGGAAAAATGGAGTGAGTTTGGTGGTGGATAGTTTACAAAAAATATTTCGCCTATTTCAGAGCTAAGGGTTCTACTATAATTTACTCACATACCTGAGGGTTGCTAATTAGCATAACGTATTTATAAAAGGTAAAAAGTCCTCAAGAAAATTTATGAGCCAGAATCAGAACATTAAAGTTAGAAGAGACTGTAGAATTCAGGCTCTTCAGCATGTAGATGAGTCAAATGAAACCAAGGAGGCTAAAGGACACACAGAGGCAGTACAGAAATCCCTTCTGTTAAGCATCCTGATTTTCGCTACTTGGTTTTGCTTGAGTTTCTGGAATGAAAAGATTACCACTTTATAATTCATTCTGTTGTGGTGGTAAATGGTGCAGTGGGTTGAATAGTATCCTCTGCTCAGAACCTCAGAATTTGACCTTATGTGGAAAAAAGATCTTTGCAGAAGTCAGGATACGGTCATGTTGGAATTACGGCAGGACGTGAATCCAGTGACTGATGACTTTGTCAGGAGAGGACACACAGAGATTCAGACTCACACGGGGAAGAAGGCCATGAGAAGATGGAGCAGGGATTGGAGTGCGGCAGCTACATAAGCCAAGAACACGTAAGGAGTGCTGGGATCCACCGGAAGCTGCCAGCAGGCAGGGAAAGGGTTCTCCCCTAAAGCTTTCAGAGGGAGCATGGTCCTGCCAACACCTTGATTTTTGGACTTCTGGCCTCAAGAACAGAATATAATTCTGTTTTAAGCCACCCAGTTTGTGGTACTTTGTTACAGCAGCCCTAGGAAATGTATGGTTTTGATTTGTTCCTTCTTTCAATCAACAGACATTTACCGAACACTTTTTATGTGTCATGCACTCTGCTAGGTATATAAAAAATAAATAAGACATGTTTCCTGCCTTCATTCTTTAAGTTACTGATGTAAATACATCAGTTGCCATACATTTGATGCATGTTTTCATTAGGGTAGTGTATGAAGTACAGTGGTGGTAAGTGGAGCTGGGAGAACCAGGGAAAGTTTTATTTACAGAGACCTTTGTGCTTGGTTTCAAAGAGCTGAAATCAACCTCTGTGGGAATGCTAATTGATTCTGCTACTACTAGTCCTGTTATTCCTACCTAGTTCAAGGTATGTTTAGCCTGCTGCAGTAGCATCCTGTCAGTAGAATTCGCTCTGCACAGATCCATCGAAGTACATTTTAAAATGCGGTCAGCTTATGCCACTTTGCTGAAAACAATAAGGTTCTTATCACAGTGAAAATAAAATCCAAACTCCTTTACATGATATGGCCCCATATAATGTGATCCCTGCTAACTTTTCAATCTCATCCCCTTTCACAGATGGTCTTGCTGTCTGTGAACTTGCCAGGTTTGGGCCCATCTTTGACTTTTCACTTACTTTTCCGTCAAGCTCAAGATCATCCCATGGCTCCTTGTTCTTCAAGTTTCAGCACACTCTTTGCAGAGGAACCTTCCTTGACTATACTGTTTACCTTGTTTTGTTTGTGTCATGCACCACTAACTTGATTTGTTTGTTCCTGCCTTTCTTTCACCCCCGCCTTACTCCCCAGCCCTGCCACCATAGAATGTGTGGTCAGGAAGCAGGATCTTGTCACCTTCCTTGCTGCCCTGTCCCTCCAGTACAACAATACCTGAGAGGTGTTCCATACAGGAGAATGAAAAAAACTTAACTCTTTTAGTCTCATGCTTATCACATCATATCATAAGTCACCATAGTTCTTTTTGGGGTAAATCTCAGATTGTATTAAAATTTCATTTTATAGTCTCACCCACTGTCTACCCCCAAATTTCACCATCCTTATACTCTTTCTGAGCTGCCCAATATGCTTTTAGAGCTATCTTAATCTCTACATTTATGTAATCTTATTTAAGAATGCAATGAAAGCATTCTTAACAAAAGTTTCCCAAAGTAATACAGCTGTAAGAGGTGTTTATAAGATTTGAATTTAGATGTCTGACTAGAGCTCCTCTCTGCTGTGCTGGTGTGGGGGGCTGACGTTTTGGTGAGTGGGAGGTAAAAATCCAGAATTAGAATAGGAACCCTGTCCATTTGGAATCAAAATAGCAAACACTTATGTGTTTCTATAAAAAGAACTGGAGGTATTAAAAGGAATTCTAAAAAGTAAGTTGAATTTTTTTAGGCTAATGTTAATATATGCTTGTTATAAAATATATGTAATGTATAAAAAAGATAAAGATAAAAAGCATAAGCAGCATCTACCCACCCAGAGAAACTCACTTTAACATATTAAAACATTTGCACCCAGTATTTTTTTATGCAGAAACAATATTATATCATTTTCATTCATAAATCTTTCTCTAAATTTGGAAGTCATTTTCTAATGAGTGCTTTTTCATACCTTGATAATATTTTTAGTTTCTGTTTCTTGGATTTTGTTGTTTTTAAACTTGGAATATATATTATTAATTACCTAATGTCTACTATGACTTATCTATATCCACTGCCTGTTTTTCTGTTGGCAATTTAGTATATTTAAAATCAATTTTTGAATTATTTCATATTTATAGTGAACATTTTGTCAAATTTGTGGCAAACTTCCAATATTTTGACTTTTTTTAATGATGTTCTATCTATATTATTAAACCTTTATCTAGCAAGTATTAGTCTCTTTGATGTAACCATGGGAATAAGTTTCTTATTAATGGAAATTTTCATTATTATTTCACATGTAAAATTCTTAAACATATAGTTTTGATAAAAATCTTTTTCATTTTAATGTTATGTGGAATGATTGTTAATAAATTATTGCTAATTATATGTTTAATATATGGTAATAAGAATGTAACAGGATAAATATTCTAGAACCTCAAATATGGAATTGGAGAAAAGCATTTTTGTGGCTGGAAAAGTTTATTGAAAATGAATGACTTGAGAACTGAATACTACTGAAGCACTGTCACCTAAAGCAAATATTTTTAATTTTGTAATAATACCTCATTTTACAGTAAGAGAAATGGAAAATAGGACATATGTTAGTTTTTTCTAAAATCTTTACATTTTTAAAGAGAATTCATCTTAAAAACATTTAAATTATTTTTTTAGTGTCTTATTTATATAAATGAGAATAATTTGAGGGTAACACCAATTTGTAGAACAAACATTTTTTTGTTTGTTTGTTTTACAATGAAAATACTCTAAATTCATTTTTAGGAAGCCTTTCTGGAAGTAACTTCCAGGGATTTTTGTGGTTGGCCTCAGCTCTTTTCTATTCGAGGTGTAGTTTTAATAACTTTCTCAAGGCTTTCCACCACTTTTATTTCCCCGTCGGCAGTGTTTTTAAAAATTTATTTTCCTTTTAAATGTTAGGACATCTTAGAGCAGGGTTCAAGTGAGCTATGCAAGAAAAACCATTGAAGATGGAAAAATAAAATTTTAGAATTTTTATTTATATTTTTTACCTTATTGTTTTAGAACTTAATTTGATCTTTTTGCATTGTGTTCATAAAGTATGTGTATATACAGTAAGTCCACACTTGTCGATAGGTTCTTGGAACTTTGGTGAAACAGTATATAATGAAACCAGTTTTACCATAGGCGAATTGATGTAAAAAGTTAAGTTTCTATGCCATCTTGTTATTATAATGAAATGATGTTTTTTGAGGACCTGCTGTAATTTATTAGTCAATACAAGTTTGCAGACCACTACCTCAGAGAATCTGTTGATTGGTATGAATTCTTTCATACACACAAAAGCCACATAGAAACGTACAGAACATTTGAAAGGTTTCTTGGAGTTCATCATACTTTAGAATACCTGGAATCTCAGGTAACCACAGCCTTCCTTAGCCACAGCCTTTTCTCTGTTGATTTATTTAACTGATTTTAGTCCTTAAGGTTACAGCCCAGAATTATTAACTCAGAACAGCTCACCTTGAACACTGATCTATGCTGACTTCAGTTCGATTGGACTATGAACTTTTTAAAAGTGGACACTTTATTTAGCTCTCTTCAGCCCAGTACTTCATCCAAAGTAGTAAATGTAATAAAGTACGTCAGACCTTTATGAAGTCCTATCAGTGACCCAGTCCTCCTGAGTCCAGCTTCCTGCCTCTTGTTCCTCTTTCCACAGTGCCACCTCATACTCTGCATGGCATCCAGTCATTTCTCTCTTAAGGTTCTTAAGCCAGCCATCTCAACATGGACACTGTCAGTTCTTTGATGACTAAAGGATTTCTGGAGAGCCTCTTGAAAAGTGGTTTTAGTATTCAGACCCCTCATAGGAAGCTGGAAGATGACATGGTCAGATTGAGGGACATGTTACTAACCCTTAAGGACTTTAACAGGTCTCTGAATTTCTTCTGGGGCCTTGGTTGTCGTCGTAAGTTAGACCTCTATTGTTTAGTAACCAGATGACTACAGACAGCCCTTATCTTCATACCTGGTGGGACATATTCCTAGGTTAGCACACACACCTTGTTGGTAATTAATATATTTTATTTAACCAACTACATCTGAAATATTAATTTAACATATAGTCAGTATTAAAAAGATGTATATATTTATTTCGGAGAGCAAATCTCAGTTCTGATCAGCACCATTTCAAGCACTCTGTAGCCATAGTGGCTAGGGATTCTCTTATTGGACAGTGTAGCTTTAGAAATAATGGTATTTTATGGTACATCTTGTTGGAGTAAGGGCCACCTCTTTTTAAAAATGTAGACAAAATTCGTAGTTATATTTTGTGGGTTCTGTACATTTCCTCTATCCAACTCTTTAATCTTTAAAAGGCTTGGAAATACCAAGGTATTTTATAAATTAGCTGCATTTTTAAAGAGGTTGTTTAGTTTCAGATATGAGAGGACAGCAAAGTTTTTAGCACCTCTATTTTTCTTTCTTTGAGTTGGGTTGTTTTAGTTTGTTTTTTTTTGGGAGGGGGGGAGGGAGAACTTTAATGGTAAAAGCTATATGTTTTTCATTGTCGGGCCAGAAAAGGCATAAAGCTTCTTGTTGGGTCAGGTTTTTCACTGTTTACAAAGTGAAAAATGGTTTCAAATCATATTTAATTTAACAGTTTCAACTTTTAAAATTATCAAAGTAATATAAACAGTGTTATCGAAAGTTTGAAAAGGAATAACTTCCTAATCCCACCATCATAACATTATTTTTATGTATTTGCCATGTTTATATTCATATTTTAAGGTAGTTATGATGGGCACATTTAATTTTGTAGCTTTTTGGAATGTATTAGTTTTTAAAAATTGGATTTATAATATTAGTAATAACATTTTGTTTGTTGTTATACAATAGCCTAGAAATATGTACCTGCTGGTGAAGTGATTCCAAGCCACAAAGTAATACAGGGATCCGATCCATGGGTCATGGTTGTCTGTTAGTTGCTGTCAGTCCACACTTCAGCTGATGGGAAGAAGAAAGAAGTTCAGGGAAGTTTTCCATTGAGGGGGTGACAGGAAGTTGTGGCATCTCTTCCACTCAAATTGCATTGGTGAGACCTTAGTCACATGGCTCCAACCGGCTGTTCAGAAGAAATAACATTGTAGGAACATACTATATACAGCTTTCTTCATATTTGGATTTTTCTCTTAGGATGGTTTTTATAGAACTAGGATTAATGGTCCAAACAGTATGAACATGTGAACAGAATTTTTATTTCTACGTTACTTTTCTAAAGAAGCCATTTCAGTACTTCGAAGATTGACTAAAGGCTAATTGTATAAAACTGAAAAGTTTTATACTGTTGAACTTGGAGTAAGAAAAATGGGAATCTTTGTCATTCTAACTTGGGGCTACCCACATTTCACCCCACTCTGCCCCCAGCAAGATTGGCATGACGATTCTGCGAGCCAGAAGCAGGCCATAAAGACCTCACCATGAAGAGTTCTCAGCTCTTTTGATCATGGGTGCTGCCCAGTGGTGTTGTCTGTAGATGTGAATTTTCAGAGATGCAAGGGGGGCGGGGGGGACCAGTGGCTCAGTTCAGATAGCCTGGGTTTGCAGTACTGTTTGGGTCAAATATTCCTGGATGAGGCTACACATAGCACAGGAAAGATCTGAGAAGCCTCAAGGTATTC
Organism: Cynopterus sphinx; assembly: GCA_030015415.1. Taxonomy (NCBI): domain Eukaryota; kingdom Metazoa; phylum Chordata; class Mammalia; order Chiroptera; family Pteropodidae; genus Cynopterus; species Cynopterus sphinx. Next base: position 44,783,381 of record CM057389.1, on the reverse strand, counting down.
AAAATTTTGACTAACCCTGAAGTCGTGTGTGTGAACCTAGAAGATTTGAAAGAACTCTATAGAAAGATAAATCTGAGGCAAACTTGAAAACAGACAACTTCAAATAAGCTCCCCTGCCCACACATTAGTGGAGGTAGGAGTCTTGCTAGTTTAAGGTATTTGAGCATAACCTCTGCCCTGTCACAAGTTGATCACTAATTTATGCAAAAAGATAACAAAATATTTAAAACAAAACTGAGCAGAGAGAACAGTGATCTCATACTATAAGGAAACAGATATATATTTAGCCCAGGCATGATATTAAGCAAAAGGAGTAAACAAAACACAACCAGTTTTTAAGGGGAAAAGAATCAGAATCCAGAGGTGCCACAATGTAGTATATAAAACCTCTAGATTTAGCAACAACAACAAATTATAGGCCATGTAAGAAATTAGGAAAGTGTGGCTTATGTGCAGGGGGAAAAAGCACTCAAAAAAATTTTCTGTCCCCAAATGTTAGATTTAGTAAAGACTTCAAATCAGCTATTATAAATATGTTAAAAGAACTAAAGGAAACTAATTAAAGTATAACAATAGTAAATCAACAAATAGAGATTCTCAAGGATATAGAAATTATTAAAATCAGTAAAAACCAACAAAACAAATCCTTGGTATGATGCCATGAGAGATACTTCCGCTTTGTAGTAGTGTTTTCCAAGACATTACCTGAGTTTGATAATGAGAAAATGACAAAGTGTGATTTGGGATCTTTCTACAAGAGCATCTGACCAGCATTCTTGAAAACTATCAAGATAATGAAAAACAAGAAAAAACATATCACAGATCAGAGGACACCGAGGAGACATAACTAAATGCAATATGGTATCCTGTATTAGATCCTGGAACAGAAAAAGAACTGGTGAAATTAAAATAAAGTCATAAGTTTATAGTTTTTGTTTTTGCCAGTGCTAATTTCTTTTGACAAAGGTACCATGATTATGTAAGATACTAACAATAGGAGAAACTGGATGAAGCATATACAGTAAGTGGTCTGTACTGGTTTTTTTTTTTTTCTTTTTTGCAACTTTCCTATAAGTAAATTTAAATTCCAAAGAAAAAGTTTTTAAAAATATAAAAAATGGAAATTCTAGACTTGAAGAATATAATGGCTGAAATGAAAAATTCAGCAGTTTTGAGATGCCAGTGAAGAGTCACTGCATTTAAAGACAGACCAATAGCTGGGATTGAATCTGAAAAACAGAAAAAATGATTGAAGAAAAATGAACAGAGCCTCAGACTTGTGGAAAACATCTAGCATACACATATGTGTAGCAGGAGTCCCAGAAGGAGAGGGAGAAAAAGGTACAGAAAATAGCCTTTTGAAAAACTTCCCAAATTTGATGAAAAACTACATATCCAGAAGCTCAGTGAACCTCAGGATAAATACAAAGAAACCAATGCCTAGATGTAGCCTAGTCAGTCTGTTGAAAGACCAGAGAAAACCTTAACTCTTTAAAACAAGAGAAACATAACTGCTTAAAAACAGGGTTGTATCACAATGATTACTGGCTACATTTTCATCACAAACACAGAGACCAGAAGGAAGTGGGCTGACATATCCAGAGTGCTGGAAGAAAAAACTTGAATAATTCTTTATTTAGCAAAACTATAATTCAGAAGTTAAGGTGAAATACATTCCTATGCAGACTGAGAAATTTTGTAGCAAACAGACCTGCCTCATAAGAAATACTAAAAGAAGTTCTTAAGGTTGTCGGGAAATGACACCATATGGTAACTCACATTTATAGGAAGAAATGAAGACATTGGAAATGTAAATATGTAGGTTCATATAAAAACTGTAAATATATTTTTTCTCATTTTTAACTTCAAAAAAGCGTTGAGTTCTAGAAACAAATTTAATATCTGTAGCATTTCATTCCCTCTCCACCCTCACCATGCTACATGGTTTATTCATCCTAGTTGGAAACAAATTGTTTCCAGTCATTTGCCTTTTGGTCTGTAGAATCTCAAAATTTTTGATTTTAGACTCCTTTCCACTCCAAAAACTGATTGATGACTCCAAAGAGCTTTTGCTTATGTGGGTTTTATGTACTGAGATTTTTTTTATTTTTGTATTAGAAAATAAAGCTGAGAAATTTGAATACTATTTATTTTAAAGTAATAATACTAAGTGTACGTTAACAAATAACTTTTTTCATGAAAAAGTAAGTATATTTTCCAAAACAAAAAGTTAGCAAGGAGAGTGGCATTGATTTACACTCTCATTATTGGTTTTCAGTTCTTGTTAATGTCTGGCTTAGAAGACAGCAGGATTTCATAAGGCTTCCCCATTGAGCTTGCTGTGATATGTTGTCTTGACTGAAATATGTGAAGAAAATCTGACACCACTCAGATTTAGTTAGAAAAAAGAGGTGTATTTTGTAGCCTTTCTTTATAATTGCGAATATTTTTCTTTGATATGATGCCAAAACTCAAGAAGTGGTAATTTCATAAAAGTTAGTTGCAAAGTGAAATCTGGAACATATCAATGAATTTTTAAATTTGGTGTTAACATTAAGCGATGTACTTTGTTATATTAAAACTCATTGCTTCCCTTCATCTCTAAGGGATAAACAAGTTTTCTGTCTGAAGTAATTACATTTGGAAAAAAACTGTTAGGGTAATTGAATGTTACATAAGAATGGCTTTTGAAATGGCTTTCAATTAATTAGTATATGAGATTTCTAAATTTAATGCCTTTTGTAAATTAGGGCTTAGTTTAAACTCCTGGAAGCTAGAATCACCAATTATCTATCATTATCGTGTACTTAATTTAAAACTTAGTTGTCATCATCATCATAGTTGTAAAAGTCATACCTCCTTGCTTTAAAATTAAGTAATTCAGTCGAATCTAAAATACAAATTAAAAGAAATCTTGTCTTAGCAATTCCTCATAATAAGCAATGTTATAGTGTCTTGAATGCTTTCTCTGAAAATTTTTCACATATATCTTGATATGTTTTATGTATAAACATACTATTTTATATTTTTAAGCAAATATATAGTATCATAGTATACATATTCCATAAATATGTACACTTTGAACATCTTTGTGTCAGTATAGTAGACATACCATTCTCTTAATTCTCTGTTACTAGATTGGTTATCAGAAGAAAAAAGTAATAAAGCACCTTTTTTAAAATTAGTTCCCACTCAAATATTGCTCCTAGTAAGAGATCGGAGAGTTGGAGGAAAGAGAGGTTAGGGTGTATTTTCTAGCCTCTTGCCCTGTAGGGTTATATTTGTTTACCCAATGCCACACCTCATGCCAGGTGGTTCTTGAGTCGATAGTAACAGTGGTAAAGGCTTCCTGCTGTTTCTAGCCACTGAGAGCTCCACCCTGTTCAGACCTTAGAAAATAGTTCCTTGGTGGATTTCTCTTCAGTCACTCCTTTGAGCATGCATCAATTTCCTGCTGGGAATCAGATAGGTCAAGTTTCTCTCATCCTAATACTGAGTCTATTCCAGCCTTTGAGATCCCTCAATAGAGATTAAAATTTTCTTTATAGAAACATTTATTGTTTTTGTTCTGCCCAGGTTTACTTTAATTCTGTTGCATTTATAAGTGGGTTTTTTTTTCTCTTTATGTTCTCTAACTGTTCATGTGTAGCAAACTGTTTTTGTATGTTAATTTTTGTAATGAGCTGCATACTGAATTATACTTGTTTTAATAGTTTTTCAGTACTCTTGTTTATTTCATAATTGCCTGCAAATACATCACTTGCAAATAATTTTGCCTCTTTTTATCTTCATTTCATTAGGAGTATTTAGGAATAGTTGTTTATTCAAATGCATTTTGGGGCACCTATTAAGATGATTAGTTTTTCACCTTTGATCTAATTTGGTAAGTTATCTTAGTAAATATTCTAATATTAACTTTTATATTTCTAGATTGATTCTTACCTGGTTAAGATATATTGATTCGTTTAATGAGTCTATTTGCTAATATTTTGTTTAAGACTTTTGAAGCATAATTCTTTACTGAAAACGATCTATAGCTTTCTCTTCTGCATCCAGTGTCATGTTGTGGTAATAGTACTCTGTTCATATCATCCTTGATTATTCGAGGCAAGTTAAAAATAGTAAAGCAGAAAAGAGATTTCTTTTTTAATACAAAGATTTTTAAAGCAGTGAGGAAGTTAACTTGTTACCAGGGAAATTGGCATCATATATTGCTGGTTCTAAGGCTGTGTTTTATATCAAAGTGGAACAAAGTACAGTTGTTACAAGACTTGAGCTGTGTATGTAATATATGAAGTGGTGACATGTAATACCATCTTTTGCTTGATAATCCTTTCATCTACTTTATCTCATCCAATGAAGAGAAAGGGGGAGGTATTAGCCCCATTTAACAAATGAGAAGGTTTAGGTTCAGAGAGGTTGCTCCTTGCCAGAGGTCATATGGCTAATAAAGTTTACCGCTAGACCTATTAACCAAATATATCTCTGACTCATGGTCAGTGGTCTTTTGCTTCATTATCTTTAGCAATCGAGTTAATGCAATTTCATGAATCAGATCACATGTATGTTTCAAAATAGAGATCTTGGCTCATTTTTTTTTCAAAGTGATCATGTGTGAAGGATTCAGCACTTATGTAATTCACTTAATGCCTACATCTTCTTGAGGTAGTCCGAGAGCAGGATTGTAACTTCTGTGCTATGGAAAGCAGTACAGCTTAAAAAGTGGGGCTACCTTTCTATCTACAAAGCGTTGGTAGACTCTCCCTAGAGACAAAGGAAGAAAAATAGTGTTTTGTGCTCATGAACAAAAAAATGCTAAATTTCTTCCTTTTAAAAGCATGAATTGTATTTTTATTTATTACTAAGGTAATAGATTGTCATATGAAAAATTTGAGAAAAATAGGCAAAAATATAAGAGATAACTTAGAGATAACAATATGAACATACTAGCATTCAGTTCAACAGTCCTAGTATCTGTCTAAATACATTCTTTTTCTTACTGTGCCTAATGTTTTTATATTTTGTAAAAATTTCTAATTGTATTTTTCATGTTATGAAACATTCTGTAGCAATATTTCAGATATCTGAGACTTTTCTATGTACTCTTTAGAAACACAAATATATGCAGTATTATAGTGGTAAAAATTTCACATCACTAATTTATAACTTTAATTTGGGAATAAAATGTTGGTTTGAGGAACAGAAAATTTTTATTTAGGGTTATATCCAGTGATATGCTGGCAGCTGCATATCGCACCTGGGTCTCTGGAGGAAAAATAGCTTTAATTTGTGATGTTTGCCAATTTCTGTAGTGCGTGCACTCTTACCATGGTTAATTTGAAGCTATCGATGCAAATATTGCTGAATGAGTTGTTGGGAAGAGTTGGCTGCCTTGAGCAGGCTCCAGCCTACCACTGGTTATAAAATGTTTTTAGTTGCAGGTAGGAAAAAACTTAAACTGATTTCTTTAAAAAGAGACTTCCAAGAAAACAGAAAGTTGAATGACTCCTGTTTTGGTTAATTCAGCAGCTCCGTGTCATCTTCATTGACCCCCTTTTTATTCTTTCTGTTATGCTACCTTCAATATGTTAGAGATGTCCTCACACTGGCTTCCATGATGATCGCAAAGTAACTTCCTTCTTTCCTTCCTTCCTTCCTTCCTTCCTTCCTTCCTTCCTTCCTTCCTTCCTTCCTTCTTCCCTTCCTCCCTCCCTCCCTTCCTCCCTCCCTCCCTTCCTTCCTTCCTTCTTTTTTTGCAAAGTGACTTTAATAGTTCTATGTGTCCAGACATGACAACTTCCAGAGAAAGAGAAGGGCTGTCTTTCCTTTTATAGCATTGTAAGTGCAAAGAAACCCATCTCATGGGCCTCTCCCAGCAGAATTCACATGATGCCTGATTGTTTCACATGGTTGTTCCTAACCCAGTCTCTGGAAAGACAGATGGAACTGTTGTTAATGATTGGTTTGGACCAGTCATAGCCCACTTTTCAGGTCTGAAGTTGCAACCACATTCTCCCGAAGCAGACGTTTGCCCAGACACCTAAACAAAATTTTGCTTTTTTTTTTTAGGATGGACAGGAGGGTTGGATGTTGATTATCATTATACAACCAGCAATGTCTACTGCACAGGGGTTGTGGAAGGCATTTCTAATTTTATTATTAGCTTCAATATTTAATTTATTTTTCTCTTTGAACATGCAGTAAACTTTGTCATTCATCCAGAAAACCGCAAACATTAACAATATTATTAACTCATTCTTTGAGGCCAGTATTGCCCTGATATTGTTGCAGAAAAGTTGTAAAAATCAGACAAGTGAGAAACCAAGCAGCACTTGGAGAGTTTGAGAACTCAGGTTTATTACCTGGGCGGTCCCAGAGGCACTAGCTCTCTGAAGATCTGGGCCTGGAGCTCAGTTGCAACATTGCTTATTTAGAATTTATTTGGCATGGGCTGATTGGTTAATTTGTCCTCAGACAGTTACAAAGTCCTGGGAGTTGCTATGATTGCAGATAGTTACAAAGAGCTACAAAGAGCTACAAAGTACGGGAGTTGCTGGATGTATAGGCAGTTACATTTGACATTTGTTGCTTAGAGCAAGTCAAAGGGAGGGTGAGTTTTTAGTTACTTTTGAGTATGTTCTATGCAGCAAACAGAACAAAGCTGAATAGCTTTTTGAGTGCAAATTCCTCTTCAATACATGTTACAACTTGGATGAATCTTAAAAACATGCTAAGTGAAATAAACCAAACACAGAAGGGCACACTGTGTGTGATTCCACTTGTATGAAGTCTCCAGACAGTGATTTCTGGAAGGATGAAAGGCAGATTGGTGATTACTTGGGGCAGGAGGGGACGGAGAGTGGGGGGTGATTTCTACAGTGTTTCCTTTGGGGTGATGAAAATATAAAATTAACAGTGATGGTCATACATATCTGTGAATATGTTAAAAACCATTACATTGTTATTTTAATGGATAAATTATATGGCTTACAAACTGTATTTTAAGAAAGCTGTTTTAAAAATGTCTATAAGCCTTCCCTTACAGTTTCAGAATACTTTTAAAATAGTAATTGAGATGTTTGAAAGAAAAATAGCTGAAAATGTTTATCACCGGTATATCTAAAATGCTGCCCATCTTGTCATATATGTAAAAGTAAAGTATTGCCAAAGTTACACTAAGCATTAAAATTATAATATCCTAACAGTCTTACATGTTTCTCTGTTAGTATAAAACGCCTTTGTTTTAATGAAAATATATGCTGCACAGGTGCATCTGAGCTTTACCTTGCATTAGTTTATGGAGTTCAATTTCTTTAGGAAAGCCCAAGGAATCACTCACAGGCCCAAATGAAAAAAACAGAAGGTCAATTCAGAGGCCAAACTTTGCTGATCAATAACAGGTATATAAAACATCCAGCTACATACACATAGAGGTGCCAGAGGGCAGCCTACTTTAAGATTTGAGTAAAAATGTATTAGTCTAGCAGCAGTTAAATATTTTGGAAGGAATGCCCAAAAAGTTAAATTTTTTGAATGTTTGACAGTGTTCACTTTTTGGAGAAATGGTTCACATACCATAAAAGTTGCCCTCTTTTAAATGTACAGTGTATTTTTTAGTATGTTCACAAAGTTCATTATTGAACACCTTCACTCCTATCTAATTTCAGAACACTTTCATCACCCAGAAAAGAAACTCTTCCTGTTAGAAGACACTTTCCACTCCCCTCTCTCTAGCCCCTGCAACTAGTAACTACTATTGTCTCTAAGTGTTTACATACAGAATATGTGCAAGTGCTTTTACTGCAAATTTTAAATAGTTTAAAGGATCTAAGAATTATAATTAGTGTGAAAACAGTTTGAACATTTATATTCTACAGCATTCACTTTTAATGATTGTGGGTATTACATATTTCTATTTTTATAACTAGCCCCTTATGATAATTTCCTTAAGATTAATTCCCAGAAGTGGTATGGTTAGTTAAAATGTTTAAACCTTTTGTTAAACATTGCCAAATTATGTTCCAGAAAGCTTTTATCAGTTTACATTCAAATATATATTTCTGATATAAATATTAATATCAAGGGGCCCTAAAATGAAATTGGAAGGTCATTAGGAAAGTCAGACTTATACAAATCCCCAGTCAGATGAGGTTTGGCCTTTTGGACTTCCATGCTTGCGGTGGAAGCACATGCTGGCACTTGCACTGCTCGCCACCCGCCCAGTCCCATGCCTGCGTGTACCTGGACTTGACCAGCCTTTTGGACTAGTCATCACACACTTGTTATGTAGCCAATAGATAAGTTTATTTTTTTCATGCCAGCTTGTGGTTTTTAACTTTCTAAGCTCCAGCTTGCTTTGTTTTCCCGGAGCACATTTCAGGTCTTTCCCTGAGTCTGTCTTCCCGATTTGAATCTTTTGTTACCCCAATAAACTTTTATAGCCTTAATTTCTGTTGGTTGACGTGAGTAAGACTCATATGTTATAAAGTATAATCAATAAAAATCTTAATATACAGGATGATATCTCCTTCCCTGTTAAATGTTTACTTGTCTAATTTTCAAAATTGTTTTCTGTCCAACACTTTAGAAACATTTCAGTGAACCAGAATCACAATTTCAAGATCAGCTCTACTTGAAACATCACCTCCAATTAGCAAAGCCACTGGTTCCAATTCGTATTCCAGGTTCTAAACAAGATTCTCTTTAAATATATCTCATCAGTTGTAAACGGCTTGTACTTTATCTAACTGGTTCTTAATTGTCCTTAATTACCTATCAAATTATCTATTTTAGTATGGTTTTTCTTAAGCTTCTTCTGTAAATCTTGAGATAAGTCATTCTGATTGCCAAAATGCCTGAGTTTTCTTTTTTCTTTATACACCACATGTTGTATAAAGTGGTAGGGAATTTATTTCAGATTGAGGAAATGGTTGGGTCCAGGTGTGGCAGTGATAATGTCCAGGAAATTGTGAATAAAGGGTTTGGTTGGAATTAGGGTACATATAGGGTAAAAAATGAGACGATAGGGTAAATCTGTACCATAAAAGACAAATATTAAGTGGTTTTCTATATTTTCTTGGTAATAAAAAAATATGCTGTAGATAGAATGATGTTTGATATATATGAGGAGGATGTGTGTACGTCTGCACTTCGATTAAGGTTAAATATTTTGTTCTCTTGGTGTGTGCTTTTAACCTTGACCATACAGTTTTATTTCTTACATCAATTTATCATATAACCCCTTCTCCCAGTTTTTTCAACTTTTTAAAAGAGGTATGACAGTGTACAGAATGGGACAAAACTTCTAGAAGTGTTTGTGTCGGGTAAGGAACGGGTGTGTGCATGTGCATACACCTCACTTTATCATCCTCTGGACAGTGGTTCTCGATAATGGCAGATCCTAGGAGAATCTGGGATTTTGGCAAGGGATTCATGAATCCACACGTATTTGAAATAGTAAACTTAAAAAAGTAAATATCATAGGTATATACTAGTGCTTTTCAAATATAAGTACTGTTGTGATTAATGAATAAAATTCATTTAAACACAGCTACTGCTACTGAACTCAATGTTACTTTGTGTTTTCTCAATCAGTAGATATATTCTGTATTCATTTATAAGAAGGTAAGGGGATGGCACAAAAAGATACAAGAGAGGCTCAGGAAAACAAATTATTATGCTTATAGGACCTAGAGACAGGCAGCATGGTGAAATGTTGCAGAAAAGTTGCAAAAATCAGACTGGGGAGAAACCAAGCAGCACTTGGAGCGTTGGAGAACTCAGGTTTATTACCCTGGTGGTCCCATAGGAGCTAGAGTTCTGCTGATCAGGGTCTGGAGCTCAACTGTTGCAACATTGCTTATGTAGAACTTTTCGGCATGAGTTGATGCTGTAATTTGTCCTCAGATGGTTACAAAGTGTAGGAGTTGCTATGGTTGCAGGCAGTTACAAAGAATTACAAAATGCAGGAGTTGGTAGGGGATACAGGTAGTTACATTTGTTTCTTAGAAAAAGCAAAAGGGAAGGTGAGTCCTTAGTTAATTTTGAGTAGGTCCTACGCAGCAAGCATATCTACAGAAGCAGGACAAAGAACTAATTAGTCTTTTGAGTGAAAATTTCTCCAACACCACACAGGGCCACATTGGGAAACCAGTGTGGTCAGGAGACAGAACACAAGAGCCGAGGTCAAGTTGTAGGCCACAGCTGTGGCTGTGCCTGGAGTTTCCAGATCAAACAATTTAGGACTGGCTAATTTGAATAATTTGGGATAGAGGAGTGGTCCTTAGTTGCCTGGTACCTGGCCCTGGGAAGATTAAGGCCTCTTGGGGTGCAAGGGTCTGATAAGAGGTCTGGCCCGCAGATCTATAGTTTGGGTATGAAAGGCATGCTCTTGGCTGGGCCCTTTGCCTTCTCTCAGGATTGGCTAGCCCAGGGAGGGGGAGGTTTTCCACAGCCAGAAAGGTTTTATTTTTTTAAGGTCAAAACATCATACAGATAATAGTAGTTTTAAAATGCACACACACGTGTGCAAAATACAGGATGCTAGAAGAATGGCTATTATATGGGAGCATGCAAACTTTTTGACACTTAAGAAAATTAAACATCACCTGTGCCAGCCATGTCAGGTTTCCTAAAAGAGTAAAGTTGTGATTTAGTCTCCGAACTACTTGGGCAAATTTCTGACTGGTTTAACATTGTAAAATGCAGGCTTGTTATTGATGGTAGAGGACTGAAGGCAGACTATTCATTGGGTAACAGCTGAACATTTGAAAAGAGGGAACTTATGGTCAAACTTTAATGAGTAATGGGTTATTCATTGTTTTTAACTGCATGACTGTTTTGTATTATAACTTAGAGAAACTGGCAATTTAAATAGCTAGGTTTATTAATGTCAGCTCTATAGAAAGAAGAAAGTCATTTTAAAGAATTGGGATCGAGTCTTTGGTATATGTCTAGATATATCATCAAAGCACTGGTTAACGGATGGCAGGTGATTTTTAAAGGTTTGTAAGTTTTAGTTAATGACTCTTCGTTTGGATTGTGTCTGAGAATTGGGTAAAAACACTTAGTGACATTCCTGGATTGTGTTGTGCATACCGTAACTATCTGTTTTAATCCTTACTACAGCTTTGTGTTCACATACTTTCTCAGTAACTAGGTGGAGGACTGAGGCTTTTAGAATGTAACAAGAATCAAGATTCGTGGTTAGGGTCATGATTACATGATCCAAAACCTGTGCTTCCCCGGTCCAATTTTAAAAGGATATGTGTTTAAGGAATTTCAAATTTAAGAGAATTCCAAACTTTAAGGAAAATTAGATGGAAATATTTTTACTATCTATTATCTTGTGCTAAAATACACCTAACATAAAATTTACCATTTTAACCATGTTTAAATGTTCAGTTCAGTGGCATTTAAGCACATTTACAATATTGTGCAACCATCACCACTATCCATTTCCCAAACTTTTTCTTATGCCTCACAGTAACTGTGTACTTATTTTCCCGTAGACCTTGGTAACCTCTATTCTAATTTCTGTCTCTATGAAGAAAATATTTTTTTAGTGATAGTTTTATTGATGTTAGATATAAATTAAATTTTAAATTTATAGAGTGTTCATTATAAGTGCATTTCTTTTGAACAAGAAGTACCATGTACTTGAATGCAAATTATTATTTTTGCCTTTTTAATTCTTTGTTCTTTTTAAACAAAGCATTATAATTATATATGCTAAATACATGTTCTCATTTTATTAAATATAAACAAATGGTGTTAATTTAAGAGAAAATAGTTCTTTCTGAACCTTACTAAACTGCTTTTTATATACATTGTTTTAGTTAGAGTATCTTAAAAGTAGCATTAGTCTTAATTGCCTTTGCTATTAACTTCATCAAAATGGTAGCAAATTCAAAATGACACCCTTTTTGCCTGCATACATTGCCTGACACCCTGCATACATTTGTATCATGTTCTTCTACCTGATGGTTGTCAAATTGCACATGATTTGATAAAGTCTATTTTTTTTTAATGAGCATAGAATGTCATTATTATTGCTCATTGTATTCCTTTAGTCACACTTAGTGGGAGAGGCTCTACACACTTTGGCCAGACCCTGGGCTGTGGTCTTTTTTCCATAAAACCGTGAGACTGAAAAACCCAGAGCTCAGGTTCACCCTCTTTACTTTGACCTTGAAGTGAAAGCTAGCTTCAGTAAACTTCTTACCTTTGTGCATTCCTGCCTTTATTTAGTTTTTGCCTGAGTGTTCCTTATTTTCTTAACAGTTTGTGGAGTCATTTCAGTTGATATTTTAAATATTTTTCCAGCATTTTCAGTTGTTTTCAGTGGTAATGTCAGTTCTCTAAACTAATCCACTGTTGGAAATGGAGTGATCTCAGAGACTTTACTGACAAATTTGTTCATGCCACCTAGTAAATAATAGTAATAGGAATACAGGCTTCGTTTTGGTTAGCTATAATTTATTCTTGTCTTCTTCTAGGTCTGTTACAGAACTGGATCAAAGAAAGTTTAATGCTATCTGCTATATCTTACTTTCATCTTCTGAAGTAACTTAGATTGGGGGGAGGGATTGAACCAAAACTTCATTCTTTAGTCTAGGTCTGGAATGAACTTTAAAGTATAAAATGGGATTCATTTTGAGGTTTATTGAGCAATACCCCCTCCCTTTTTTTACTACTTGCTTTCTGCTGTATTCAAAGCTGTTTCTTACTAGCTTTAAAATTACTGAGGTGTAAAGGGAAAGGAATGTTATTTGTATTATATGTATGTAAGAAAAAAAACAGTGTGGGCGGTGTGCTATTTAGATTGAATAGCTACAATTTGTGAGTGTGGCCTTTTGCTCCCCAGTCCTTTCCTGTGTGTGAGCCTAAAGATTTTAGTTATAACCTTCTTTACTCTCTTTCAGTAGTCTTACTCAACATATGGTTTTGCTTAGTAGAGGGTTACTCCCAAATCCCTCTCTCCAGCCCACATATCTTTCCAGACCTTGAGATGCACAAACCCAGCTACCAAATGATCACTTCTACTTAGTTATCCCGGAGCACTGAAGCGCTGAAGAAAACCATCTCTTGAATCTCATTACCTTTCTCTATTCTCATGACCACTACCTTAATCTAGGTCATCATCTAATTCTGGATTAAGACAGCCGCTGCTGATTAGTTTTGTCTGTTCTAGAACTTCATGTAAATGAAATCATACAGAATGTACTCTTTTTTTCCTATTTTTTTCATTTACACACTGTTTTTTGAGATCTGTCCATGTTCTTGTGTGTATCAGTAGTTTCATTGCTGAGTAGTATTCCATTGTATGGATGTATCATAATTTATCAGTTGATGCTGTTGTTACCAGCTTTGATTAAGAATAAAGTTACTACAAACACGTTTTGGGACATACGTCAGTTTTGGGACATATGTTTTATTTGCAGAGTTCTGATTGCTATATATCCTTGCCAACACTAGATGTCGTCAGTCTTAAATTTTAGCCATTCTTGGTGTGTAGTAGTATCTTGTTGCCGAGCATCTTTTCATGTGTATTAGCTATTTGTATATCTTTTGTTGTGACTGGTCTGTTCAGATCTTTGGTCTGTATTTTTAATTGAATTATTTGTTATACATTTTTAATATATGTATAATCTGGATACAAGTCCTTTGATAGATTTATGTGTTGCAAATATTTTCTTTGAGTCTGTGGTTTCTTTTTCATATCTTAACACCGTCTTTGGAAGAGCAGAAGTTTTGTATTATGATGAAGTCCAGTTAACATATTTTTTATGATTAGTGTTTTCGTATTTAGAAATCTTTAACCCAAGACCATGAATATATTCTCATACTTTTCTTAGAAATTGTATTATTTTAGCCTTTATGTTTAGATATATGATCTGTATTAATTTTTTTGTACAGTATGAGGTTGCATATTGAAGTTAATTGTTTTTCATGTTAATATAGTTTTTCCAGTGCCATTTATTATAAGACTACACATTCCCTTGAATTACTTTGACAACTTTGTCAAACATCAATTGACCACAAAGTTGTGGTCTATTTCTGAACTCTCCATTGAGTTCTGTTGAGTTATCTCTGCATTTATGTAAATACTGCACTACCTGGATTACTATAGCTTCAGAATTAGTTTTGAAATCATGTAGTATCTTTCCATCTTGTTCTTCACTCCCCCCAAAATAATTCTTTTTTGGCTATTCCAGGTGTTTTGTGTTTCTATATAAATTTAGAATTAGCTTGTCAGTTTCTACCAAAAAGCATTCTAGAATTTTAATTGTAATTACATTGAATTTATAGATTAATGTGGGGGGGATGACATCTTAACAGTATTTAACTTCCCAATCAATAAATGTGTAAGTGTCCCAGGGCTGCCAAGACAAAGTTTTGCAAACTGGGTGGCTTAAAGCAGCGGAAATTAAGGTTTCACCAGGGCCATGCACTCTGAAAGCTCTAGGGAAAGAGTCCTTCCTGGTTTCTTCCAGCTTTGGGTGGTTGCTGGCCATCCTTGGCATTCCTTTGGATGTGTTATTCCAATCTCTCCCTTCATCCTCGTGGCCTTTCCCCTGTGGTAGTGTGTTGGTGTCCAAATTTCCCTCTTATAAGAACACTAGTTATGTTGGATTTAAAGCTCACTCTAACCCTAAACCCTCATCAATGCCCTGCAAAGAATGTTTCCAAATGAAGTCGCATTATCAGGTACCTGGGGTTAAGACTTTGACATATCTTTAGGAGGGACACAATTCAGTTCCCTAACAGCTTGCTATATTTCTCCATTTATTAGGTTTTTAATTTCTCTAAAAATTTTTATAGTTTTTATTGTTCAGATCTTGCACATATTTTAAAAAATTTTTCCCTAAGTATTTCATGTTCATGGATGCTATTTGAAATAGTATTTTTAAAATTTTATTTTCAGCCTTTTTTTACTAGCATATAGAAGGACGAATAATCTTTTTTTAAAATTAAGTTTATTGGAGTAACTTTGGTTAATACAATTACATAATTTTCAGGTATACATGATAATTTGACATCTTCATATTCTTTTGCATGTTTATCACCTTTCAAAGTCCAATTTTCTTTACCTACCATATATTTCATTCCTTTTACCCACTTCACCCTCTCCCTACCCCCTATATTTGACCTCCTTTAGCTTGTCTACCTACCCCGTCCTCCCTGAACCCCACCCTCTGGTAACCACTAGTCTATAGGCCATGTATCCTCATTCATTTGTCCTGCTCATTTGTTGCTTTTAGGTTTATATCCCACATATAAGTGATATCATGTGATTTTCAACTTTTTCTGTCTGACTTCTTTCACTTAGCATGATTATCTCAAGGTCCATCCATGTTGCCACAAATGGCAGTATTTCATCTCTTCTTATGCCTGAGTATTATTCCGTTGTATATATTTACTGCAGCTTCTTTATCTAATCATCTATGATAGGACACTTTGGTTGCTTCCTTGTCCTGACCACTGTGAATAATACTGCTATGAACATCAGTGTGCAAATATCTCTTTGGATATGGGTTTTCAAGTATTTGAGGTAAATACCCAGTAGAGGGATTGCTGGATCATATCGTAGATCAGTTTTTAGTTTTTTGAGGAACCTCCATACCGTTTTCCATAGTGGCTGCACCAATTTGCAGTCCCACCAGCAGTGTATGAGGGTTCCTAGTTCTCTGCATCGTCTCCAACACTTGTTACTACTTGTCCTGTTGACTATAGCTATTCTAACTGGTGTGAGACGGTATCTCACTGTGGTTTTGATTTGCATTTCCCTAATAGCTAGCGATGTTGAGCGTCTTTTCATATCTTTGTTAGCCATTTGTATGTCTTCTAGGGAAAAGTTTCTCTTAAGGTCCTCTGCCCATTTTTGATTGAATCATTTGTTTTTTGTTGTTATTGAGTCGTATGAGTTTTGGGTATATTTTGGATATTAGGCTCTTGTCAGATGTGTTGCTTACAAATATATTTTTTCCATTTCGATGTTTCTCTCTTTACCTTGTTGACGATTTCTTTTTTTGAACAGAGCTTTTTAGTTTGATGTAGTCCCATTCATTTATTTTAGCTTTTCCTTCCCTTACTTTTGAGGTCAAAGTCATAAAATCTTCTTTAAGTCTAAGGTCCTTGAGTTTAGTCCCTATGTTTTCTTCTATGCATTTTATTGCTTCAGGTGTTATATTCAGGTCCTTAAT
Organism: Cynopterus sphinx; assembly: GCA_030015415.1. Classification (NCBI taxonomy): domain Eukaryota; kingdom Metazoa; phylum Chordata; class Mammalia; order Chiroptera; family Pteropodidae; genus Cynopterus; species Cynopterus sphinx. The sequence continues at coordinate 44,767,176 of CM057389.1, read as the reverse complement.
CCATTTCGAGTTAATTTTGGTATGTGGTGATAGACAACAGTCTACTTTTATTCTTTTGCAGGTGGCTTTCCAGTTTTCCCAGCACCCTTTATTGAAGAGGCTTTCCTTTCTCCACTGGCTTTTTTGCTGAAAATTATTTGTATAAATATGGGTTTACTTCTGGACTTTTGATTCTGTTTCACTGGTCACTGTGTCTGGATTTATTTATTTATTTACTTATTTACTCATTTATTTATTTATTTATTTATTTATTTATTTATTTATTTATTTATTTTTTGCCAATACCATGCCGTTTTGATTACTGTCGCTTTATAATATAATTTGAAGTAGGACAGAGTGATGCCTCCAGGCTCATTCTTTTTTCTCAGGTTGGCTTTGGCAATTCAGGGTCTTTTGTTCTTTCATAAAAATGTGCTGTTTTATTCTGTTTCTTTAAAAAAAATGCTGATGGGATTTCAGTGGCGATTGCATTAAATCCGTATATGCTTTAGGTAATATGGTCATTTTAACTATGTTGATTCTTCCATCCAAGAACACGGAATATCTTTCCCTTTCTTTGTATCTTTTTCAGTTTCTTTAATAGGGTCTTGTGGTTTTCATTATATAGGTCCTTCATTTGTTTCATTAAAGTTATTCCTAGATATTTTATTCTTTTTGTTGCAATTGCAAAAAGAATTATTTTTTCCACTTCTTTTTATGACACTTCATAGAGTATAGGAAAGCTGTGGATTTTTGAACATCGATTTTGTATCCAGATACTTTCCTTTATTTGCTTATTGTTTCTAATAGTGGTATTGTGGAGACTTTAGGGTTTTCTATATAGAGAATCATGTCATCCACAAATTATGACAGTTTGACATATTCATTTCCTATTTGGATGCCTTTTATATCTTTCTCTTGTCTGATTGCACTCACTAGGACCTCCAATGTTGTACTGAATGACAGTGGCAAAAGTGGACATCTTCGCCTTGTTCCTGATCTTAGGTTTTTAGTTTTTCATCAGTAAGTGTAATGTTGGCTGAGGGTTTGTCATATATGGCCTTTATTATATTAAGGTACTTCCCTTTTATACCGATTTGGTTAAGTGTTTTGATCATAAATAGATGCTGTATCTTATTGAAGGCTTTTCCTGCATCTATGGATATGATCATGTGATTCTTGTTTTTTAATTTGTTTATGTGGTGTATCAATCACATTAATTAATTTGTGTATGTTGAAGCATCCCTGCCTTGTTCATGATCTTAGGGCAAAAGCATTTAGTTTTTTATTAAGTATGCTGATGGCTGTAGGTTTTTCACAGACAACCTTTACTCTTTCACAGAACCCTTCACAAGGAAGTTTCTTTGTATTCCTAGTTTAGCAAGAGTGTTTATCATAAGTGGATATTGAATTTTGTTAAATGTTTTCTGTCAATTGAAATGATTATATGGTTTAAAAATTTGTTAATATATTAACTTACCCTTTTTTTTATTTTAAGACATTAAACCAATTTTGGATTTTAGGGATAATCTCCAGCTAGTTGTAATGTACTTCCTTTTTATATATTTTGGATTTGATTTAATATTTTAATTATCTTTGTAAAAGTGTTTATGAGAGATTTGGTCTGTGGTTTCCTTTTCTTGTAATGTCTTTGTCTAGTTTTGGTATCAGTTGGTTTTCTTTGTTTTTCTCCTGTTTGGGGTTTATTGAGCTTCTTCAACATCTGGATTCATACTTGTTATCAGATTTGGAAAATGTTTATGTAATATCTGTAGAGCTCTTCTTTTGTAGTATTCTGTCTGCTGTTAAGCCCAACTGGGAATTTTTCATTTTAGATATTTTTCAGTTTTAAGGTGGGCACAAATGTCTCTCAGTTCCCCTGCAGTTCTACAGTTCTTTCCCTGGTAGTTGTTTGCTCTCTGGCCTCATGGAATCACCCTATACATGTCTAGTTTAGTATCTAGCCAAAGACTCAGGGGACCCACTTGCAGACTTTTGGAGTCCGTTATCTTCCAGCTTATTGACTGACTCTCTGGTAAATCAGCCCTGCAAATTCCAAGTGCCTCAGCCTGCCTGAACTCCAGTCTCTGTGTCCTCAACTGTTATGCTCTTCAGTTGTGCTGTTAACTCTGCTCTGCTTCCAGGTTTGGTAACTGGGCAATTACAGGACTCACTCTTTTTTTCTTTCCTTCTCTCAGAATCAGTGTGCGATACTACTTTTTGTCTGACATCCAAAAGCAGTGTTTCACATTTTTCATATAGAAAGCCTAGCTCTCTAATTGTTCGTGAGGGGAGGCCTTTTCTAGTACCATTTACCCCCATCATTTAATGAACTTGGTTTATATTTTTAGTTGGCCATGATTTTGCTTATCTCTGATATTTATACTTACTGCTTTTTCTGCTTGGAGCTCTTTTTCTTGCCTCATGTATGACAAACTTTTACACGTCATTTTAGAGTCAAATTGTATGTTACTTTTTCCCAGTAGACTTCCTTGATACTACCAAACCCTGGGTTAGGTGTCATATTTAGTTTTCAATAGCATCTTACATTTGCTTGTAATTGAAATTTCTTGGTATTGTGATTGTTTTGTAGCCCCCACAAAAATCTGAGCTGTATGAGGACAAGGACTATGTCTCATTTACATTATATCCCTCATATCTAATACGCTGGAGCTCTTAAAACCCCTTTGTCTCTCTCTCTCCTGGAATACTGTATGTGGAGATGAAACAGTACTATTCAATTCATTGTGCCTCAAATACACTTCAGAATTGTTTTGTGCTCTATTCTGGTTTGGAGAAGGGAGCAGTTTATTGACACTTGCCATCCTTATTCAGAAGTTTTCTTTTTGAATGTGTTCAATCTCTGTAGATTTTAGTATTGTTCTTATTTAGTATCTATTATGAATATTTTGATGTAGTTTTAGTCCACAATTAGTGGTCTATTCATAATACGATTTTTAGAGATGACATTTTTTCCTTACATACAAATAGGTCTCATTTTAAAAGTACCTTTTCAGACAACTCCCAGTAACCACTTAATTGTTCTAGAAGATTTGAGGAAGTCAGTATAGCTAGGTCTGTGGAGTGTGCTGATGGAGGCATTCCCTATAAAAAAGGCTTTAATAATCATGACTTTCTTAGAAAGGCTTCTTTGAAATTAAGTTGAGTCAATTATGGTATTTGGGATTCTTAGAATTGATGGAGACCTTGAAGGTCATTTGTTCCAGTCTACCACACAACCTCTTAGAGTCTCATTTGTGACGACTCCTGTCAATTTACATGGTTTTAGTTTGTAGGAAGTTCTTAGAAAATAATATTGAGTCAAATTCTATTTTCCACAAACTTCTACCTTTTGGTCCTACTTCTGGCTTCTGTAATTTCACAGAAGAAAGCTAAAATCCTTAGGTTATTTTATAGCAGTTTAGCACCTATTCTATTCCTCTTTTAATATTTACTTTTAAAAATGTTATGTATGTATACATCTTCCAGTTATAATATTCAGAACAGAACTCAATCTGATCAATGTTACCTGTATTGAGAATGGTGGAGCATTCTTGATTTGGATACTGCTCTAATTTTCAGTGCCTCTTAAGCTCATCTCTACTTGTTGTCTCATACAGACATAGAGTTTAAGGATTCTGGCCTTTTTTCTGTCTTTTTTTTTTTTAAAGGAAACTTTTAAAACTCATGTCTGTTTTATATGTGTTTAATTTATCTTGTGTCAAAATACAGACTTTTTAAAAAAGTTATTTTGTAATTGAGCATGCTTTTATGTTTTATATGCAAATTTGGCATGTGTGTGTCAGATCTGCACCCTGGTAAATGAATTGTGGAACAAGACCAAGGTCAAGTGCAGAGTTCTGAGTTACCTCTAGAATTGTTGCATTAGTTTGATATCAAGGACTTAATTTCTAGGTATGTTTGTTCAATCAGCTTGGGAGTCTGTCTAACTGTAGGCTGAGGCTCATATTTCTTAGTTTGTTCACAGTGATGTCACCAGAGACTATGTACAACCTTACTAAAATGAAGGCATCTTGTGTCTGTGACGGTCTCCTGGTCCAGCATACCCGGAGCCTTACCGTTTTCATTACATACATCACACGCCCTTTTCTAAGTCCAGACTCTACAGTTGTGGAATCTATGTCATGGTTTTTTTCCTTCTGGAAATTGTGACCATTTTCACTTTTCATAATTTTAAAAACATTATAGACAGTGGCTTGATAAGCAGATCTCAAGTTTATTTTAATATATCCAGTTGTAGTTATCTGGATCAGAAGACTTGAATCTTTGTGAAATGTCAAGGCATTTTTATTTCTTCATACTAGGACTAATCACATGTCCATTGCCAACACTGGGATACTATATAACAGAAAACTTAATTCAGAACTCTAAGTCAATGAGACATAAAGGTCTTAAATCATAAAACTCCCATGTTACAATAGTTTTAAAATAATTTTTGTTACCAAAGCTTAATGTTTTGTCAATTTTATATATCTTTTGAAATTCATAACATTTGAAAAATAAAATGCTCTGTTATGTGATTTTTAGTAAGAGAACAAAAAAGCTATCCTGATTATTTGTTATTAAAATTGGTGGAATCCAAAACAATAAAAGCACAGGTGAAGGGTTTTGACTTTAGTGTTCACATTTTTCTATTATAAATTTGGTTATAGATTTATACATGCTGTATTTGTATTAAGAACTCTAGGATAATTTCCATCAACAAGAGTCCAAAATTATAGACACTGATGTCAATGCAGATGAGGTTAGCTTAATTTGGTCAAGAGAGGGACATGCCAAGTCTCTCTATGGATAACTAAAGGCAATTGCTAAGATTGACAGGTATCCTGTGGGTGGCAGAAAGCCCCAGGGATAAAATTTGCACTTAAGTTAATTCTGTAAGACACACTAATCAAAGTCATACCTTTTCTTTATGTTGATCATACAAACTCCTAAAATAGATCTGCTTTTAATACATTAATTTTTTAGGTATTAGTAAGCCCCAGAAAGGTAAAAGATTTGTATTTTATTTTTACAGTATCAGATTCTATTTTTGGAAATTTAGCTGTATCCTGTGTATTAATTTTTCTAGTGTAGTCAGTTGGCTTTTTGTTGCCCTGCTATATTTCACTAAGGCTTTGAGAAGTGAGAACAATTAATATAAAAGAATACATTTGTTATTGGTGTAAAAGAGGCAACTATTTCTTTACGGAATAATAAATTACATGATTTTATCTGGAAAGATTAATTATTAAGAGAATTTTCTAAGTAATAAACAATATTGTTGAGTGTTTATAATAATTGGGTCACAGCTTTTGACTTTATTTCATCTTACAGAAATTTTTTTATTAAGAGAAGCGTTGTAACTTATCAAGATAAATTATATCTCAAAAGAAGTTTTAAAGCCATTAAGTTCATGCCATTAAGGAAATTAAGTACTATTTTAAGAAAAAGACTATATTGCCTGAGATTTTTTTCAAGATTCGAGTGATGTAAACGTGTCAATAGCAATGAAGGATCTCTGATTTTAGGCGTAAACTCAGTAGCTATTTCCATTTAGGAAATTTTCTGATCTGGGAGGATGGTGTCTTGATTATCACTGTATTTCAGTGTCAGACATATAGTAGAAATTTAAGAAGAGGATGCTTGGGGAACCATTTTTAGAGAGCCAACCTATTTGCTAGTGTGAAAAATGAAAGCCAAGACCCAGCCTCAACTAGGACTCAGAAGAGCTTTCTCAGGGTACTGGGCAAGCACAGAGCAAGTTCCCCTCACTGACCATTGGAATTACAATTAAGCCAAGAGCTTGGGTGGAGCTCAAGTGGTTAGGTCATTATCATTCTTAAGTCTTCAAAACTTAATTCTGATTCAGCTACTATTTATTGAGATCCTCCTAGGAACTTTTTTTTTTTTTTTTATAGATGCTATTTAACTCCTGTGAAGGGGAGGAAAATTAGGTCCAGAGAGGTGGTGACTTGTCCAGTGTCACTCACCTCTTGGCAGTAAAGCTGGGAAATAAACCAGGGCTCTTGACTGTAAACCCAGTTGAGTTTTGGGATGGTGGAAATAATCTCAACAGAAAATCATTTAAACGAGAAAACTATTAGGACTGCTTTCTTACGGTCCTTTTTTTCCCTGTGTCTCAATTCTGATTCTTTCCCTCTTCTGCTGTTCTGTCCTCTTTTAGACTACAAGAAAGTACAGATTCTTGAGTTTGCCATTAACGAAAAAGCTATTTATAAAAATGTTTAAATACTGTACCCAAAATAGCAACATTGTATTTGCTTCTCAAAACTTGATGTTTAAAGCAGCTGATTAGAAGAGAACTCTGAGGATGAGAAGTATTCTTGGACTAAGCCTTGTGGTATAGTGAGCTAATTTGGAGTGTGCAACCCAGGCTAGAGTAACGGATGATGACCTCCATGGCCCCTTACAGGTGATCACCAGCATTTCTCCTGAGAGGGGGTTGGTACACATGCACTCTGTTGCTCTACAGATTCCTGCACTTCCTTTGAATTTGGTATTGTGGCCTTAAATAGACAATGTATAAGGTGTAGTGAGCAATTTATAGCCGTGTGTTATGAATGGCTTCAATTTAGGAAAATTTTTATTTAGACCTGTAAACTTTATTTGAGCTTCATTTTGACATGTCTAGAATTAACGTTTAAACACTTTTAAAAAGGTACTGAGGATTAAATAATGGAAGTAGCATTACATTTGAACTGTTGGGGCTATTTTTAAATATTTTAGAACCGTCATTTGTTTACTGTTGGTATGCAGATGACTTTGCTTGTCGTGAACTTCAGTCAGTGACACAGTCCTGTCATATCCTGAGTATTTCTCCAGCTAGTTCTCTTCTCTTCATTCCACCACCCAGTCCAGGCCATGCTTGCCTCTCTCCTGGACCTCTACAGGGAACTCCTAACTGCCCCTGCCCCACCTACCCACACATGACCAACAGCTGCTGTAGTCTTCAGCAGGATGGGGTGAGCTGCAGGAAGAAGACAGTTGCCTTCACAGGCCCTCTGATCTGGCTTTCCACGTTCCTGCGTTCCACACTCCCTTGCTCTCTTCCAGTTTCTTCTACTTACTGTGCTTCATTTTGTCTGCTCCTTGGCCGTCATGTTTTGTCCCTTCATTTCAGCACAGGGACATTTCAAGGACTCCGGGAAGAAGTCCTTCACCTCTTAACTAAGTCAGAACCAGGGTTTGTTGGCAGTTTCTCAGTTTTTTTGTTGATAATATCTCAGCTTCATTGCACTTGGTACAGTTGCAATTTTACATTTATATGCAGACTTTGATCATGTAAACTGACTAAGCTATAAGTTTCACAAGGGCAGGAGCTATGTCTGTTTTTATTCAAGGGTTGTGCCCCTGGCACCTGCATCTGGCTGAGGGCCTGGTATGTAATAGTAGCTTAATAACTGTTGACAACTCAAAAGTTTCATGAAAGGCTTTTTCCTCAGCATCATGAGGGTGGATGAATGTAGGCCCACTTTGCTATTACAGAGCTCACTATAGCCAGGAGAACAAGACACATACCCAGAATATTGTAATATAAGCTAGATTGCAGTTAGGCCTTGGAATAATATACTTTTAATTGCTCAAAAAGGCAGTTTGGACTTTGTCAATAAATTAAAAACTAATTATAATGTTAAATAGCACAGACAGTTTTTATGAAAGCCTCTCACATTCCTGTGCAATCCTAGCTATAGAGGAAATTAAAAGTGAACAAATTCAGTATTAAAAGCTGAAAAGATAAAATAATATTCTTAATTATTAAGAATTAATATTCTTAAATTCCAGGACATTTTGTCTGCATGAAAGAAAGGACATTTTGGTACTGCCAAACATTCTGTGAAAGTTGTTTCAGAGCCCTCTGTTAGTATGAAAATTGTGGAAGTGTCTGGGGCTAGCTTGAGACCACTTTCTGTCTGTGTTTGTGAGGCTGTCAGGTCAGCCGTCCCCAGGCTTCTCCTTGTGCTTCCAGTGTCGCTGACGCCGTTCTGCCCCAGCCCTGGATCGTGGCATGAAGCATGCGCTGGGTAGGAGTTGGCCGGCAGCACGTCCCTGGAGGAGTCAGGTGATTGCTGTTTGAGGGCAGCTGCTCGAGGTTCAAGGCAGGCAGTGTCCCCTTGCTTTTGCCTCCGGGCAGCTGGTTAGTGTCAGACTCCTGACAAGTCCTCCTTACTTGTTGCTAGCTGGGTGAGGAGGGGGATTATGCCGTGAGCTTTTGAGTGATCCAATGGGAATTACATTGATCTGGTGTCTGGCCTTGGTTCTTATCAAGTGGATCGCCTCTAAGGTAGGCCCTTTATTTTTAGGATTGTGACATTAATCATTAGTTTGTGTACTTGGAATGAAATTGCTAGTCAGTTTTGCTTCTGTTTTTATTTCTCTGGTTAAAAAAGGTCTGAGTTTTACCTGTCAACTGAAAAGCTTAAAATTACTGTGTGTAATGTTTCTTCTTCCACTTTATTCCTCCCCAAGGGCTTTTTATGGTATCAGCCTTCGGTATCCAAGTAGCTCTCCTCAGTATCATTCCTTTAAAGAAGTTTTTATGATTGAAACAGTTTAGCTTTTGAGATTATGAAATTATTAAACAATTTAGATTTTTAGTGTACATATTTTAAACATTCTTTTGGAGATAAAGAATTTACTAATGCTTATTAATTTAAAGTATAGTTGTTGAGGATTTCCAAACAATTACATAAGTGTATAAACTTTTTAGGAACCAAATACTACCAATCTGTCATGATCTCTTAAGGCCTTACTTCTAAAATGTATGCTATATGTATGTGTGTGTGTGTGTGTGTGTGTATAACTTGTTATTATATATCTATTGTTTTCTAATTTGAATTCTAAATACCAGGCTTGAGAAATGCTTGATAGAATGCTAGCCATTTGCTCTCTGGATGAGGGTGTAAAGTAGGAAATATTTTAGATTATTTAAAATTATTTTTCTATACTCACATTAGAATGATTTTATCTTCCACCAAGCAGCTTTTTTCTTCTTATATTAATAAACTGAAGAATATTAACTTAATATTTATAAGGCATCACTGTTTACTAAGCAACACAAAAGCTTTTATAAAGTTAAGTTTCTTTTTTAAACAAGGCTTTAATTCTTCTGTAATTTTTCTACATTACAGATAATGTGTAAATGATCTGTAACGTGAAAAATTACTGCGAAATTCTCTTACTTGAAGCAGTTCTTTTTTTCTAGTGATATCACTGAAAAATTCTTAAAGAAAAACAATATACTCAGTTTTTTAAAATCTTTGTGTTTTGTAAGTGAACTAATTTTTTACTGACAGTTATTTGCTCATTGTTTTTCAAGGATTAGCCTGCCAAGTTATTGAATGAAGGTCAAGTTAATAATAATGCATTGGTTGAATTGTGGATATTTTCAGAGACATTACGTTTTTTATAACCACGAAAAAAATTTAAGTTTTTAACCAAAAAGAATGCTAATATTTTATCTTTTTTTTTTTTTAAAGTGTATGTTTGTGTAGGGAATAAGAACGGGAAGGATACTATTTAGTGGACCAATGCAGTCTTTGAATGGGCACTCAGACATGAGCCTGTGTAAGATGAATATACTCTGAAAAAAACTCATTTTACTGTGTCAGAGAAAACTGCATTCAGCACTTTGACTAGGTTTCATCTTTTTGTAGTATGTTGATTTTTTTTTTGGTGATGATACCAAAAAAAATGATTTAGTGCTTCTCTGTCTAAGTCCTTTGACCACCAGTGTACTATCAGCAAAATGGGACCAATAAAACCTACCTTGCAGAGGCCTTGTGTGGGGTGAGAGTTTGTGTGAAAGCGCTTGGAACATTTTCTGGTACAGAGTAGGAAGGAGCTCAGTAAGTCAGTTAATATATATTATTACTTTATCGTGTAAGAAATGCACATACTTCTTCTGCACAATAGATCATTTTCGTGGAAACTTGAACAAGATAAAAAAAATAGCACTTAAAATATTTTTGCTCAATTTGAAAACAAGTCTGTGTTTAAAAGTTATGTATTAACTAATCTCAGGAACAGCTTTTACTTGTGCTTTTGGTCATTTACCTTGTAAGTCAAGTCTTACGGAAGAATGATTCACCCTTATTCAAGGTGAGTGTCTTACTGGGACATTCATAACTCCTGTTAGTGGCAGTAGATCTTTTGGAACCTTAAAGTTTAACTTGTTTGTGCTGCCCCTGTCAGTTTCTGATTAGCTCAGCCTCACCCATGTTTTGACCTATAGGGTTGCTTTACAAGCTGTTCCCAGGATGGCTAAATTAGAAAAGTCACGAGTAGGAACTTCTCGCTTACTTCTGTTCACTGGTGAGGTGAAGTGGGAAGGTGAGTGATAGCTCACAGTGTTTTATGAATGACAGTGTGACACGGAATTTTGAATAAATGTTTCACAATTTTTATTAAAAGTAGAGTTTTACTAATATATGGCTTTTAAAACAATTAACTTTAAAAATATGTATGTCAGGTCTGTGCTGCAGTGTTGGTATATAAAGCACATATTATTTATTAAAAGAACATTCTAACATGGAAATCAAATTTTTGTTATAATTCATAATTTACAGCATGTTTTTCCAAAATGAGTTACTTTAGATTATTCTACCTAGATTGTTTAAATGAGGGAATTTAATAATATTCCTTTTAATCTTGGTCCATGAGGTGATGAATGAATTATCACTCAGGGTATGTTCATTGATGGTTTCAGACACATTTTAAGTCCATTCTTAAAAATGTTTTTTGTTTTGTTTGAAATCATGAGTTTTGTGGTTTAGTATAGTGTTTAAGCCAAGTATTTATAGACCAGAATTACTTAAATTAGTAGTGAATAGAATAACTTGAATATTTTTCACATCTCTTATAATTGATTAATATTTATTTAAATTTAACTTCGCCCCTTTTGCCAAGTTTTTATTATGATTAACTAATACAGACCCTACCATTTTAACATCGAAATTCGTACCTCTATAAATAAGTCGAAAGCGATTATCTTAAAATAAATTTAGTATGTCATAGTTGTAATCTAGATAATGTTCATTACTCAATTTTGACTTATCTTATTTAACAGAGTCAATGCTAGTCTCAGTCTTTAATATGTGAAGTAATAAATGAGATTTTACCTTTCTAATTAATGACTGTTTTAGTAAATATCCTTCCTTTACTAAATATTTAGAGTCTACTAAATAACAGCTACTGTTTTGTGGACCAGGGATACAATGAAGAATAGATAATTTCTGCCCTTATGGGGCTTTTATTTTAGAACAAGCAAAGTGACATCGGCTCCATAATCTCAAAATGTGAAGGCAAAGAGCTGTGGAAGAGGGTGACTTTCAGGTGACTTCAGTTTTGGTAGTTGGAGAACGTCTCTCTGAAGAGATGACACTTCATCTAGAGCCTGAGAGATCAGAATGGAACAGCGATGCAATGATAGTGGACCAGGCAATGTCAAGTGTAAAGGCTAAACATTCAATGAGGTTGAAGGAGAGAATGGCCAGCGTGGTTGGGTCGTAGAGGTGAGGAGGTGAGAGGTCTGCAGATCATGGAGGCCTTTGGAATTCAGAGCTTGGCATTTGGACTTGATTCCAAGTGTAATGGGGAGCCATTGGAGGATTTTTAGCAGTAGTTAAAATGTTCACTCTTGCTTCTATGTGAAGAGTGGACTGCTATACCCAGAGGTGCATCAGGAAAACCAGTCAGCAGCTCATGGCAGGAGTCCAGGTGACTGTTGCCTGAGACAAAATGCAGAAGTGAAGATAGAGGAAAAGCGATGGATGTGAAGGTAGAGTTGGCCAAACTTGCTGAGGGGTTTTAGCTTTGATAAAATTTTTTTTTGTTTTAATAATTATATTTTAAATTTGCAATATCTTTTTTTTAATAAAAGCTTTATTGAGATATAATTCACATACCATAGAATTTACCTATCTAGTGCACAATTGAATGAAATTGAGTATTTTCAGAGTTGTGCAGTTATTGGCACTTCATTCCTTTTTATTTCTGAATGTTACACCATTGTATGGCTGTACCATATTTTATCTATTCATTAGTTGATGGACATTTGGGTTATTTCCAGTTTTAGGCTATTATGAATTATGTTGCAAGATACATTTTTGTATCTGTTTGTTTTTAAACACAGAATTATTTTAAAATATGCTCTCTTTCAGTGGTACCTATTTTTTAAAATAATTCAATGTCTTCTCAATCCTCTTTGAGTACACTAATTACTTTTTTTTCTACTTTCTAGCCCTGAGCCATTTGATTTTTTGTTTTGTTTGTTTCTAGCTAATGGGTTTCTTCAGTGGGATGATTCTTGTTTATCTGCTTATTTGTTTATGTTTATAGGAAGGGAATGGTAAAGCAGTCGAACCATATCTCTTCTTCAGTTCTGTTTACCTCTGCAGAAGGTCTGTGCCCAAGGGGGCTTATCTGACATATTTCAATATTAAATTTGTACCTATTCTGTATCTAATTTTGTGGTAAAACTCAACCATACTGTATTTTTATAATTATTTGACTTCTTCACAACTGTAGCTTTTAAGAGCAGATGCTGTACCTAATTCCTTTTTGTATATCTAACTTTTCTTGCATTGTACTTCACATATCATAAATAACAAATACATGTTTGTTGAATTTGATATCATATTTCATTTTTATGTGTTAAAATGTGTGTATTTTTTTTCTAGAGGCGTGGAGCTATTTCCTATGACAGTTCCGATCAGACTGCATTGTACATTCGTATGCTAGGTAAGCATTTTTTTTGTACCAGTATCAGTTAATTTTGTTATTTACTGTTATTTGAAATTGAGAAATCTTTCGTTTTTTATCACTTTTTTTCAGCAGAAATAATCTATTACTTTGAAGTTTAGAGACTGAAAACCAGTATTGAATCTGTTGTGAATAGAGACCATTTTAGAGTTAGAGGTAATTGAGAAATCTCTGACTTAATAACTAGGACTCTGTCACTAGTGCCCAGCTTTAAATTGCATCCTGAGTAATCATTCTTCATAACAAGAGTCTTAGATTTGTAGTGCTGTTAAATATTAAACAAATGCCCATGCTAACAGATATAAAGATGAGGCTATGAAATGGGTGATCAGGTAGTCTTGTCACTGGATATGTTTTGTTCTCAGCTGGCTTGTGAGGAAGACCATTTGTTTTCTTCTAATCTCAGTTCTTAAGTTTTTAATATATTATTCAGTCCACAAGGTAAAGTGGATTTAGATGTGTGTATATGTATAACTTCCTCCTTACCTTTGCCATATTTTTCTCTCTCTGCATACTACTTGATCCCTTGTACTTTATTTCATACTATTCAAAAAGATTCCAATAGTCAAATTTTCTCACCTCTTCTTAGAGATATCTTTCATGACTACTCTCATCCTCAGAATTCCTCCCTCAATTCTATGATATTGTGCCATTCTAATCCTTTACCTACTTCTAGATTTTGTTTTGTTTTTTATGCCTCTTTCCCTAATTTCTTTTCATACTCTTAAGCCTACGTTGTCCAGTATGCTGTTCTTGTTCTTCTTCCTTTCTTCCCCTCTTTAACTTACCTTGTGTATCTTACCTGTTTCAATTTCATTCTACTCTAGTATACATTTTCCCCCACAAATGTTCAGCTCTTACCTCTTTTCTGTCTCCAACTCTCTCTGTAAACACATTCTCCTTAAAACAGAGCTTTAGACTCATATTTGTTTAACTCTGTAGGACATCTTCATATGGTGTATTATAGGCACTTCACATTCAAACATGTCTGTTAAACAAAAGATTTGTGTTCTCAAGGCTGTCCATTTTGTGGTCTTGCCACCCCAGAAAATATAACTCCATTCTTCTGGTTGTCGGGTTGGGAACCTTGGGGTCATTCTTGGCCTGTATTTCTTACATACTCAATATCTACTTCAGCAGCAGATCTTCTTGATGGATACCTTCAAAATATATTCAGAATTCTACCACCCCAGTTCTGTTATCATCCTATCTAAGCCATAGTTATTATTTTTTTATTGTTAACTATAGTCACATTATTGCACACTAGAGGGCCAGGCTTAGCTGCCATAACTTTGTAGTCCTTGACCAACATCTCCCCACATCCCCCTCCCCACAAGCCATAGCTGTTGCCTCATGTATTGCACTTGCTCTTCAACTGGTCTCCTTGTGTCTATGTATGTGCCTCTACTCAGTTCTAGACTACCCATTCCAGTGAACCATTCCAGATATAAGTCAAACCACTCACTCCTCTGTCAGAATTCTCTAATGGTTTTCTATCATAGAATAGCAGTCAGAGCTATAGTGGCCCATGAAGGTTCAGCATGACCTGCACCTCCTACTTCTCTGACTTCACCTCTCCTTACTCTAGCCATGCTGTCCTCTTTGCTTGACCTTTAATATGTCAAGCATGCTCCCATCTAAGGGTATTCATATTTTCAAGGCATAAAAATGCCTTGAAACCTCTTCTCCAGATAGGCATATGGCTAATGGCCTCAGTTCTTTCCGTCTCTGCTCAAATCTCAAATGCCTCCTCTGTGAAGCCTTCTCTGACCAGTAATTAACCACTCCTCCCCTGTTCCCCTTACCTTGCTTTTGTTTTCTCCATGTTACTTGTTGCCATCTTCCATAGAATGAAATTATTTATTCGTTACTTGTCACCGTGAAAGGATAAACTTCATGAAGACAGGGACTTTATATATTTTGCTCACTGCCGTATTTCTTGTGCCTGATATGTAGTTGGGTGCTCAGTAAACATTTATTGCTGAGTGAGGAATCACCACGTGAGAGTAGTGATTAGTCATTGTGGGAAGGGCTCATGGTAGATGACATGAGCCTCAAAAGAAATTGTGGCCTTACTTAGAGAAACGAAGAGTAAGCGGGAAAGCCTTCGCGTCAAGTAGAATTGCAGGGATAGGGACCAAAGACTGAAAGGTCACAAACTCAGAGGCTGTGGAAATACAGTGGGAAAGGTATCATCTTTGGAGCCACAGACATAGGTTTAAATCTTGAGTTCCCTTTTACACTAGTTTTGTGGCATACCTGCTACTTCCCAAAAATCTCAGTTCTGCATCTGTAAAATGGGATAAAGTTTCAGAGTTGGTTAGTGAATTAAAATAATGCCTATGAGACACGAAAAAGAGTGCCTGGTATGTGGCTTTCAGTGGTGCTGTATAGAGAAGGAGATTCAAGTGTCATACAGATACATGTGGAAACCTTACTGAGCTTAGAAAGGCCAGAGTTTAAGAACCAGCTAAAGGCCTTGGGAATACCCACTGTCAGAAAAAGGGAAGACAGATCAGAGTAGATATTTAAGGCAGAATCTTTAACATTTTATTTTTCTGTACATTTAAAAAATTGTAAGCTGCTCGAGACTAGGTAATGTATTTTCTATTTTTTCATATCCTGTATTGTAGTTCCATAGACTAGACACTTCATAAATATTTGCTTGTTGCTGTGGCTTTTTCAAGTTTTACACTGAGAATTTTTTAACTCCATGTGAGTAATAAGATATTAGGTTGAATTATAATATACTTGAGTCATCTTTCAGAAGGCTAACTTTAAAATATGGATTATAATCATTATTTGGGAGTAGATTTTTAAAAGATGCACTCAATCTAGCCTTATAGATCAGTACTGAAAATTTATAAACCCTTCAAATAAA
This sequence comes from Cynopterus sphinx, assembly GCA_030015415.1. Classification (NCBI taxonomy): domain Eukaryota; kingdom Metazoa; phylum Chordata; class Mammalia; order Chiroptera; family Pteropodidae; genus Cynopterus; species Cynopterus sphinx. The sequence goes on along the minus strand of CM057389.1, from coordinate 44,751,533 downwards.
TCACCTCTGAACTACTTGTTCCATATAAATTATTAGTGGGCCATTACTTATGACTGTGATACCAAATAGACCTTTGTTGCATTTGGGAGCTTCTTCCCAAATGGCAGCCTTCTAAACTTACATTTTGTCCTTCATTCTGTCTAGGAGATGTCCGTGTAAGGAGTCGAGCAGGATTTGAATCAGAGAGGAGAGGTTCTCATCCATATATTGATTTTCGTATTTTTCACGGTAAGTATTGCCAGACATAATGTTTCTCTCTCAGACTTTGAATAAATCTCAAATTTTCATGAAATTACATAATTTACCAAAGAAAAAATATAAGAAAACTATATTATGTTTTGAACATTTTAAAATCATTAGATCATGATAAATAGTTTATTTCTAGGTAATGTTAGGAAAATATTTAGAGGCCGAAATATGAAAACTGATACAGTTTTTCTTCTATTTAATTTAAATGTGAAATTGCTTTGGTTCATTTTCTTTCTTTTTAAAGTGTGTGTGTGTGTGTGTGTGTGTGTGTGTGTGTGTGTGTGTAACTTTTTTTCCTCCAAATGTTTCTGTCTTCATTGCTCCAAGCATTTTTGTGCAAATGACATTTTCTAAAGGTTTTGCATGATTAAAAAGGTGTATCTTTTGGTCTATTTGAAAATTTATATCACCTTTAAAGATGTTTTGTAGAGTGCATATTTAAATAAATAAACATACATTATGTGGGTCTGGCCCATAATGGAGAAAAGAGAAGAAACAGAACTTCTAAAACCCTTAAGTATTAAACACATTAAATTTGTTTTTGGAGAAGTTCCACTTTGATAAAGTTAGATAGATTATTTGGATTGACACTCCCAATAAAAATGAATTAGGCAAAATATGAAAGACATGTATTTTTGAGTATTATCAGAATGCTATAAGGGCAGAGAGACGAGTCTGGCATTTCAGGCTACTTTTCTCCTTAGTAGCATCTGTTGATTCTGGGGACTGTGGATGAGAAGCTGAGCAGAGATTTTGATGGACACTTAAGGCCAGAAAAACAAAAACAGGTATATATGGATCACCAAGGTCTGGGGATTGGTCCTGGTAAACCTTTGAAGCTTAAGTTGAAACCTCATGGTGCTATACCTTACAAATAAATCCCAGCTTCAAAACATGTCAGTCATTGATTATATTAAGGTGATCTGTAACTTTGGTGCCTCTTAGCCACCAGCTAGAGGTAAATATTAATCCCTTTTGGAGGACTGTGACATTACCCTAAGTGTCAAATTGCCACTGAATTTTTCATATGCAAGTATTGAATTAAAAACAACAAGGCATAAAGAGACAAGATGTGACCAAAAATGAAGAGGAAACAACAGACAGTAGAAATATCCACAAGGGATCCTAAAAATGGAGTTTTTAAAGCTGAAAAATACCATGCCTTAATCTTATTGTAGATGGTTTTAACTGTAGATAAGACTGAAATGAAGAGACAGTGAATTGGAATATAGGTCAAAAGAAAATATTTAGAATGAAGCACAAGGAGGTACAAAGGTAGGAAATACAGAAGAGCCATGGGATGTGTTCCAGTTATGTATTGCTTTGTACCTGTCTAAAATCACGAAGAGTCTGGGATTTTACCTTGTAAGCTAACAGATAATTTAACCTGCTACTGCTTCGTGGAAGCTGGCAGAAGACACAAGAGTCCTGTGTCAGAGACAAAGGACCTTGATAGTCATGGACCAGCAAGCACCATGTATTATGTTAGTATGTCTAGCACCCCCATGTTTTATAGTGGCTACACAGGTTAACTTGAATATTCTGCAAACAATGAGTTTGCATCACATCTAAGGAACAATGAGCCTGGGGAATTTACCCCTTTTATAGTAAGACTGTTCTGTGTCCCAGGAAAAGATGTTACTTAATCCCTCAAGGTAGCTAGCTACACACACAGCCCTGGGAAGTGGCCTAGGTGAAGATTCATCAGGGCTTGACATTCTTGGCACATCCAGCAAGAGTTTGTACGTGGACACTCAGGGCCTCTGTGGATGGTTACCTCCCCCAGTAGTAACAGATGACCCAAGAACTTAATGGGTATAAAATAGCAACTTTTTATAATGATCATGATTCTTAGGGTTAGTAATTTTCAGTCTGCCTTAGATTTGTCTGTGCTCCACAATGTCTTGATCCTCAGCTGGGGTAGTTCAAACAGCTCAAGATGTCTGGGATGGTTCCATTAGGTCCACATGTCTGAGGCCTTGGTCTTCTCTACATGTTGTCTGTCGGGGCCGGAACACCTAGGATGGCTTCTGTGCTCGTATCTGGTGCCAGGCGTAGGATGGCAGTAATTTCCAGGGCTGGCCAGAAATCCTCTCTTTTCATAAACGGCAGTCTCAGGATAGTTGGTCTTGGCAGTTGCCTTACCCTAGACCAAGCATTCCAAGGGAGAAGTGTGGGTTCTTCTGGTCTTTGATGTTCTGGGCACTGGTACAACATCCCGTGTTTATGTTCTGACCCCCTGTATCACACAGCTAACTCAGATTCATGCAGAGAGGACACAGACCCCACTCGTCAAAGGAAGAAAGGTTTTAAAAAGTTTTAATCTTCTGTCTTTAATCTGGTACAAAATGTGTTGGTTGAAAGGTGATAAAGGTTCCAGGAGAGGAGAGGGAGAATATAGCAAAAGCAATCTTTGAAAAGATAATGACTGAGAAATCTCTAAAGCTTGATAAAGGACATTAAGATACAGAGTCAAGACTCATTATGAACCTCACATACAGAAACAGTAAAAGAAAACCACACCTAGATGTATCATAAAATAACTTAAAACCAAAATCAAAGAGAAAATATTTTAAAAGCCTTGAGAGAAAAAGAAAATTATTACCCTCAAAGCAGTGACTGTGAGATTGCCAGAAACACAGTTGCTTCATTTTCAACCGAAACCAAGAAGCTGAATGACAAAGAAAGGAAAGAGAGCTTCAGAGTGATGGTGGGGGAAAAAAAAAACTGTCAAACTAAAGTTTCATCTACAAACTCTTGTGGAGAATAAGATTAAAAAAAGAACAACTTATGTAATAAGGCCAACATAATCTTGATCTAAAACATGACAAGGATATGACAAGAATAGAAAATTACGGCCAATATCACTCATGAATATAGATGAAACATTTAAATAACATGATCATGATATCAAATTAAGTTATCAAATTAAGTCTCCAATTTATAAGAAGAGTTTTATATTTTGACTCAATTTGTATTTTTCCAGAAATGTAAGGTTGGTTTAACATTCAAAAATCAATCATCATAATTCGCTACATTTACTAAAAGAGAAAAGTCATGGATAGACCTATACCACATAAGCATTTGATAAAATTCAGTATTTATTCCTTGTTAGAATTTTGAGCAAACTGGGAATACAGAAAAACGGATTTCATCTGAAAAAGGGAAACTTAAATTTCTGCATTCACTCAACTTTAGAGACAACCAAGAGATGCCTGAGTTTAGTTTCCTCCTCCTGAGTAAGTGGGCTGGGTTAGGAGCTCCAAATACTTTTTTTCCTCCAGATACTTTTCTCTGTTCATTTGGCCATCAACCTGGCCTCAAAATTTTGATCTTAATCAGATTTGATGAGACGAACTCCATATTGACTTTTTGTCAAATTCATCCTGTTTGCTCTAAATTTATATATGTCTCTGATGGGGAGCGAGCAGCCAGGGTCGTTTCTACAGAGACAGGAGCAGAAGGAGGGTAGGCAGAGGGGTAGGGGGCAGGTGGGGACTCCAGGGCTGCACCTGGGATGCCCCACCTGGGTTGGCGGCATTACCCATTTTAAATAGCGTCTGCTGACTTGTTTCCTCGGTCTCAGTCCTAACCTTGGCGGTGCCTGGTGCTCCCGTCCTCTACCTGGGTTTCTTCCAAATGACCTCTTCAAGGATTCCTCAGTAAGTGTGCAAGCCTTCCTGATGAAGAAGGTCCGTTTCGACCTTACAGATGTCAGGGCCAGTGGGAGAGAAGGATGGGGGTGGGAGGCGGGAATAATAATAAATTTATAGGTCCCTAAATTTAATAAGTATTTCATTTGCTTACACATTATTTTGAGCTTATAATAAATACTAATATCTTTAAAGGAATTATTATAATTATACTCCATGTGTATATTTAGAAAATCTGATGTGTTCTTTTGAAAGATTCTGTTATGATTATTAAATAGTAATGGAAAGTGCCACCCTGACAGTTACTACTATTCATGGAATTCACCAAAGCGTATTGACGTCACTTAGACTGGAAGGCATTGCAGTCTCTGCCGACGTTGGACAATACAAGGGATATGTTATTTCTTTACAGTTTTTTCCATTTTACACAAATGCATTTTTTTTTTCATTTTCTCTTACTCTTGGAACATGATAATGTGCCATTCCAATGTAAATCTGTTTTGCTCATTATCTTGAGCTTTTTATTCATTTTAGCACTTTATTCCACCCCATGCTAGGGCAGCAAGTAAACCTTTCAGGATATTTAAATTGTAGCCTAAAAGCTCTCAGCCTAAGGTTTTGGTCTTACTCATTTTTTTTTTTTTGTTTTGTTTTGTTCCTGGTCTCTAGCAGCCTCTGGCTTATAATAAAGATTTAATATATTATTTGTGCATCAAATTGACCAAAACTGTATATCTTCTCTCAGTTAGATTTTATAGGATCTCATGTTCTCCAAGTATAATCTGTATTAACTGTTAACCAAATTCAGGCTGGTTGCTGCCTTTCTGTTAAGTGTCTCATGTTGTTTTATTATAATGTTCTTCTATGAAAACATACAAAACTCTCCTAAATTTTCCCGTAGAGCCTTATGTGTATTTGATTATGGGTTGTTTTCTGTCTTCCTAACAGGGCTGTTAGATACTTGTTTCATGTTTAGTTATATGATCAGAAAGAACATCTGTTTATATGTGTATTTTGGACTTAAAAGCTATGTCATGCTGATTTTATTGTCTTAGATTATCTCAGTGTTTAGTATATAGTAACTACCCCACAAGGGTAGATGCTGTTATGATCAGAAGCTTTTATTGCTTCTCACTTTTAGCATAAAACTTTTGGTTGGCATTTCCCTTGGCCATGATTTTTTTGTTGTTATAGTGTTTTTCTTATTTTTTGTACTGCACTGCATTGGAAAGTCATTGCTTTCCTATTTACAAGAGTATTTTTTTCAACCATTATTTTTTACTCTGCTAAAGTGGTTGTCCATCATTTTGTAATATAGTCTCTCCTTCAAACATGAGCCATACCAGCCTCTACTTTAGAGCTATGGTCTTGTGGAGTAAAGTCAGATTTTGTCTGGAGTTCTTATTTAATTTAGTTTTTCTCCCAGTCATTCGTCTTGAACCTGATTATTTTGAAAACAATATTTCTGTACTAGTTGGTGGAGGTACCACAGGAAGCAACAACCTCATGTCTTTTTTCCATCTTTTTCATCACAAATGTTTCTACCTCCTTTCTGTAACAATCCCCTTGCCAAGCAGTGCTTATAGAGATGAGCACTGCTGTATTGAATTAGGAAACAGCATTCTGCCTATGTGTGTATTTTTAAAAATTTACTTAGTTTCCAGGTAATTGTGAAATGCCTGCATTTGAAAACAACTGATTTTTGTTTCTTTGTTCCAAATTGAAGTAATAGAATATTCCTATCTCCTGGATAACTTCATAGCATAAATTAGGGAACCAATGTGGATTGGACCTTAATCATAATGTAGTCTAATGGTAGTTTAATTCTACTCATGCTTTGGAAAATTGGGGATTTTGGAGTTTTAACATTAGGCTTGATTTTGTATGTTACCCGTTAAGGCCTGTGTCCTTTTTTTCCTTCTTAGCATACTAATAAAGGAATTAAGAATGTAATGTATAAGGAGCTATGTTCTAGTCCTGACTTTAAGCATAAGAGGGACCCAACGTAACACATAACCCATCTCTGAAGGGTGGGAAAATGCATAATCCATAATAATAAGACTAGTTTTTAACAAGAATTTTATACTGACTATTTTATCAAATCATGTAAGGGTAAACATTAAATTTTGAAAACTAAGGCTATAAAAATTCGGTAAGGGAAAGAGTACTGGTTATATAGTTGTCATGTTCACATTGATCTAATTTGAGATTGTGAGTAACTCAGTTCTTTGAATGGTAGTCAATCTTGGACTGTTTATTCATTTTAAAGTAATGAAATTGTATACATGTTTTGAAATCTTTTAAATGTGTGTACTTTTGTCTGACATTCAGTATTTTATGTTAGTTTCAGGTGTACAGCATAGTGGTTAGACATTTACATAATTTCCAGTGATCTCCCTGATTAATCTAGTACTCACCTGGTAGTATAATTATGACAACACTATTGACTGTATCCCCTCTGCTGTATTTCACATCCCAGTGACTATTTTGTAACTACCAATTTGTACTTCTTAATCCCTCCACATTTTTCACCTAGCCTCCCAACACTCCTCCCATTAGGCAGTCACCAGTTCTCTGTACTTATGAGTCTGCTTTTGTTTTGTTAGTTTATTCTGTTCTTTAGATTTCATATATAAGTGAAATCATATGGTATGTCTTTCTCTGACTTGTTTCACTTAGCATAATACCCTCTAGATCCATCCATCTCGTTGCAAATGGTAAGATTTCTTTCTTTCTGTCTTCCTTCCTTCCTTCCTTCCTTCCTTCCTTCCTTCCTTCCTTCCTTCCTTCCTTCCTTCCTTCCTTCCTTTCTCTTTCTTTTTAGTGGTTGACTACATTTCATTGTGTGTATTACCACAATGTCTTTTTCCAGTCATCTATTGATGGGCACTTAGGTGGCTTCCATATCTTGGTTATTGTAAATGGCACTGCAATGAAAATAGGGATGCACATATCTTTTCAAATTAGTGTTGTGTTTTTCTTTGGATAAATACCCAGAAGTGCCATTCCTGAGTCAAAAGGTATACACATATGCATTTTTAATTTTTTGAGAAACTTCCTTTTGTTTTCCGTAGTTGCTATACCAATTTGTAATCCCACCAACAGTGCATGATGGTTCCCTTTTCTCCACATCCTCGCCAACACTTGTTGTATTTTGATTTATCGATGATAGCCATTCTGACAGGTGTGAGGTGATATCTCATTGTGGTTTTAATTTGCATTTCTCTGATGATGATGATAAAGGCCATATAAGACAAATCGACAAGTAGTAGCATTTGTTTCTATAGTATGTAAAAGTTTTCAGTGGTCTTCAGGATAAAGTTATGCTGTCTTGAAGAATAAATCTGGTTTTGTTAAATAGTGTGAAGTCATGTGTTTAAAACTATTTGAACCTAAAACTAATATGTCAATTATACCTCAATAAGAAAACATTTAAGATTTGTAATAACTTTAGCATTAATGTTTTATTTTTTGCTCAAAAAGACATATTGTATGTATTATCTCATTTAATTTTTACAACAGCCCTTTGAGGCTTATTTTATAGTGAGGAACTTGAGCATCAGAGATTCATAATGTCACAGGACTAGTAAAAATGACAGAGCAGGGAATTCAAACTCAGGTATATGATTCCAAAGCCCGTTTTGCTGTACTGCCTCTTCGTGTTAGCTTGGGCTATTCTACGAAAGCACATTGCCTTAAGCACTTTGCTCACCCTCCCATGCATGCTAAATGTGAAAACTCTTCCAAGAAATCTTGCCTCATAGATGTAGATAAATGTACCTATTAACAGTAGGCTTTCAGATATGGCTCCTGATTTTCTGTTTGTTTTGTTTTGTTTTGTTTTGTTTTAGGAAAATTAAAGAGGAGGTTAGGATATAGAATGTCTTCAAATTTTTTTATTCAATTATTCAATATGGCCTTGTCCTAAAGCCTTACAGCACTGAATTTAAAAAAATTTATTTTAAACAATCTCCAAGGGGTAATTCATGATTATGTGCATCTAAGTGGTTATGGTTTTAAGGTGGCAGATACAGTGACAAAGGGCTCCCTCTTGTGGACCATTAAAGCAAATAGTGGTCCAAGTCTCATGATCCGAAGGCTTTTCTGTTAAAAACATCTTTTGTCTAATAAGTAGGTATTTTGGTGTGGCATTTGGATGAGAAGAGAGTCTGGGAGAGTTGGGAGGAATACTGCTCAAGATGTTGATTCTCCAGCCCTTTTGTTTCCTTTGCCTTTATTTCATGTTCACTTTCTGGTATGAGGGAAAAGCAAGAGAAAAACCTTGCTTCTAAATTTGCCTACTATCCACATTTTATTTTTTGGCTCAGAGAAGCCAGAGAATGGCTGGTTGGAAGTAATTCCCATGCTCATTAACATGGCTCATTGAGCTTTGGTGGCAGCTGATTAGTTTGTTCATGGTCACATAGTGAGGTAATGTGATCTTTTAGAAGAGAACCAGCAGAGCCAACGGCTCTTTCATAGTAGGCTGATTAATTCACTGAGCCCTGCTGGCTTTCTAAGCTGTATTGGAATGTAGGTAACCACGTAAACTAGAACAAGCCTGAGTCTTAAACAGTCCCAGCCTGGCAGGATCTGGACTTTAATAAAGACAATTTTGGTCTATTGTGTATTATGCTCAAATAAATAATGGCATGTATCATGTTACAGAATGAGCTCATGAGAAAGTATCAATAATGGAGTTAGAATATGTAATGTGGTCAGAGGGTGAGATTTCTAGTAATCAGATGAAAGTACTAGTTCAGTTCTCATAGTCATCATTTTCTGTTCTAGTTCCCTCTTATATGTTCCTAATTACTCAGCTTCATATACTTCTCTCTTTAGTAGCCTCTGCTTGCTTGCTTCAATGTAAGAATTTCTAATCATTATAGGGAGAGAGAGTGAGAGTAAGAATGTGTGAGTGTGGTACAGAGGAAAAGTGGAACCCAAAGAAACTAAAAATTTCTTAAATGATCTCATGCTTCATTCTTGATTTATAGTTACTGATTCTCTAGCTAACATTTTTGGAGCTACTCTAGGACAGCACTGGAAAGCTCTCTAATTTTCTTTCAGAAAACTTATTGTCTAAAACTTGTTTGACTTTATGTTTCAGAAGCCATTGAAATGTGCTATGTGCTTAATCTACTTCTGAGGGTTTATTCCAAGGGAATCAATTAGGATGTGCTCAAAGATTTAGTTATAAGAATGTTTATTACAGAATTGTTAGAAATATAAAGATTAATAATAGCCTAAGAGAAGAAAGATTAATTATGATGATTTCATACCTTAGAATAATATATAATGAGTCAAAAAGATAGCACATATGAGTATTGACTTGAAAAGGTGTTCATGAATTTTTAAGTAAAAAAATACTATGAAATGTGTTCAGTAAAAGAAACTACGTATACATGCATATAGAAATAATTCATAAAAAAATCTAGAGTGCCAGGCTGTTATCAATGGTTGTTTCTGGATAGACAAGCCCTCCCAAACAACTTCTTCCCTTTCTCAAACCTAGGTTGAGCAGAACAGAAGGCTTAGGGCAATTACTCCCAGAAGGGACCAGAAAAGGGATGGATATCACACAGAATGACAGAATAGGAAGCTCTAGGTGTTGGTCTCTCCACCAAAACAACCGTTAAATGGTGGGAGTGAGGGAAGAACAGAATCAACCATTTCAGGACTGAATCCTGATTGTTTATGACAATCAAGAGTGCTTGATGCAGGAACAGCTGCTGTTCTTTGGCAATTGGTTGGTGTTTGTGAACTGGTGATCACCCCTATTCCTCAGTCCTTCTGTCTATGGGGAATAGTTCCTCATGTTTCCGGAGCGGCTTGCTGAAGCCAGGGTTAGGCAGTGGGGACCTTGTCTTCGAAGAATATGAAGTTGCATATTTAAGTCAGTCTGACAGCTCCCTGAGGTATAGGTACAGGCATTTGCCTTGGTTTGGGCCCTTTTGACTGCAGAGTTTTACCCAAAGCATGTATTGAAAGATTTAAAGAACTAGTACTTTTTTCTCACCTACTCCTCCCTGCCTTTTGGAGCCAGATATTTAAGGAAATCTGTGTCCAGTCACTGGCTGACTGCAGAAATAATGGAAGAGGAACTTTAGTGACCACACAAAGACAAAAATAATTTGGAAAAGTCAATACAGATGGCTCCAGCGCACAGTAAACAAAAACAAACAGCCCTGGAGGAGTGAGAGATTATATTTCCAGTATAATCCTCAGAATGTCCCGTTCTCAATTAAAATAACTTAAAAACATACAAAGAAATAAGAAAGTGTGGCCAGCTGTCTTAGATGCTCAATGAACTAAAGCAAACCATGGACAAAGAACTAAAGGAAATTAGGAAAATGTTGTATAAACAAAATTAGAATCCCAATAGGTAGAAATTATAAAAAGGAACTAAATAAATTCTGAAGCTGAAAAGTACAACTGAAATGAAAAAAACTGAGGGATTCAATAGCAGATTTTAGCAGGAAGAAAAAAGGATTAGCAGACTTAAAGATAAGATTATTGAAATTATCCAGACTGAGAAGCGGAAAAAAATAGTGAGAAATGAACAGAGCCCTGGAAACCTGGAAACCAGTGGGGGATCACTCTGTGTACCGGTATATGAATCTCAGGATTCACAGCATAAGGAAGAAGAGAGAAAGGGGCAGAAAAGATATATGAAGAAATAATGGTGGGAAATTTCCCAAATCTGATAAAGATGTGAATATACACATTCAAGAAGCTCAGTGAACACTGAGATATATTTACAGTTTTGAACCCCAAAGACAAAGAATTTTAAAATCTGCAAGAGAGAAGCAACTTTTAACAAAGAAGGGATCCTCAGTAAGGTTAACAGCTGATATTTTGGAGGCCGCATGGGGGTGGGGATGATGTATTTCAAATCCTGAAAGGCTGGGAGGTAAGGGGAAGCCTGTCAACCAAAAATTCTATACCTGGCAAAAGTATCCTTCAGGAATGAAGAAGAGATTAACACATTTCTAGACAAACAAAACCTGAGGGATTTCACTACCCGTAGATCTGACCTATAAGAAATACTAAAGGGAGTCCTTGAGGAGAGAATGAAAGGAACCTAGAGAGTGACTTAAAGCCATAAGAAGAACACTGATTAAGATAACTACCTAGGTAAATGTGAAAGCCAGTATTACTTTATCTTTGGTTTGTAAATACTCTTTTATAAATCTGTGTTAATGGTCACACATATATAAAGATGGAATTTGTGACAATAACAATATTAAGAGGAAGAGATGGAGATTGTAGAAGGAGATTGTACATTACTGACATTGTCGATATTCACACTGGGGTATTAAAGGTTTCAGATGTTAATCATAATCTCCAAAATAACAACTAAGAAAATAACTAAAAAATATATAGAAAAGGAAAGGAGGGAATCAAAGTGGCACACTACAGAAGTCAACTAGATGCAAAAAAGGGCAATAATGGAGGAATTAATGAACCCAAAACAAAAAACACGAAGAGCACATGGAAGAAATCCTTTATTAGTAGTCACATTAAATATAAATAGTTTACATTCAATTTAAAGGCAGAGACTGGAAATTGGGTTAAAAAGATAATTCATCTATATGTTGTGTAGAAGGAACTCACTTAAGATATAAGGAGGTTGGAAGTAAAAGGATGGGAATGACATGCAAATAATAACCATAAGAGGCCTGGGTGGCTGTATTATTGTCAGAAAAAGTAGTCTTTAAGTCAGAAAAGGTTACAAGAGACAAGGATATTGTACATTGATAAATGCTCAGTCCAGCAAGAAAATATAAATTATAAACATGCATATATTTAACCACAAACTCCAAAATATATGAAGCACAGATTGACAGAATGGAAGGAAGAAAAAGACAGTTCTATAATCAGGAGATTTTATGTATTTTCAATAATGAATAGAACAACCAGACAGAATCAGTATAGAGGTAGGACTTGAACAACACTATAATCCAGTTCAGGCACACGTGGAATACTCCACACAACAGCAGAATGGACGTGAAACTTTCTCCACTGTATGCTATATGTTAAGCCACAAAAGAGATCTTAACTATTTTTTTTTCTTTGGTAAAAGGGACTCACCCTGAAGTACAAAGTTAAGTATTTTACTTGCCACATTTGGCCTGTGATATGGGCTGAGGAGAGGGGCAGGTGCCGCCTCCCTGGACCTAGTTTAGAGAAATAGCAGAGGCATGCTTGTAAGAGCAGCCTGTCTCTGGTAGAGAAAGAGAGAGCCATTTGGGGGAGTGAAGCTCCTCTGACCTCTCCTAAGACCTCACTTCCATCCCCATTAGCAACTTGATATTAAAGAGTTAGTCCAGGAAAATTCAGCCCATTCAGTAAAACAGAGAAACTGGCACATCAGATGATTAGATTAAGCAAAAAAAAAAAAAAAACGGTAGAAGAGAGTAGGAGAACTTAACAGCGATTGAGGAGCTCTGCACGGAAAAGTGTTGTCATTGAACTCATGAAAATTGACCACACCTTCTGCTGCTCACTTAGACTAAACGAAGCAATACTTTATTGTAAAGCATAAATTCAAGAACTCAGGGAAATAATAAGACAACAAAACGTACATTCAGAATCAGAACATAGTAGGAGCAAAAGTTTAAATATATTTCAGAAATGAGGACATTTGGTAGGAATGCAAGATAGAATATGCACTTAACAGGGTCTGAGCATAGTGAATAGAAATGAGAAAAGCAAACAAAAAAATGGTTAAAATTTGGACAGAAAGTAAGATATTAGCAGACAGGAAAAGGTGTGTCAACATAATAGAATCTCTGAATAAGAAAGCTAAAATAGTGGCTCAGAATAAACATTTAGAAATAATTCAAGAAAAATTTTCAGAAATAATAGAAGATTTAAATTTACATGTTGAAAAAGCATACCACATACCAGGTGATAATGGCCCAGAATGGTTAACATGAGGTCTATCCTAGGAAAGTCCTTGGACTTTAAAGATAAAAAGATGCTCTGTGAGTGGTCATGCCGAAAGATCAAGTCACTTAAAAAGGGAAATAATGGGTTTGCCTCAGATTTGGCAAATCTTAGTACAAGAAGACAACTAACACCTTCAAATAAACTCAAGGAAGAAAAATGAGAGCTACAAACTTTATATTTATTCAGTCTGACTTTCAAGTACAAAAATAGTTTTAAACATTCAAGAATGTATTGTTTGTGCAATTTGTTTTCGTGAGCCCTTCTTGAGGAAATTCGTACAGGACGAAACTAAGCAAACAAATTGTAACTGGGGAAGAAGTCACGGTAAAAGGATTACATATTCAAAAGTTGGTGAAAAAAAAATCAAATATCCACCCCCCCACCCCCCCACCCCCCCCCACACACACACCAAGTTCTAGTCCTGTATTAAGTCTTAGGCATAGCATTCAGGTAGTTGTAGTTGCCATCTCACAAGTTCTTATGGGGTTTTCAGTTCTCTCCAGAACTAAATCATCTTCAGTATAGGCTCCTCAGGCCCTTTGGGTGAAGAAAACACCTTTCTCTAGATGATTTGCTGTTTTATCTGAACAGGTTCTCTGGCCTTTCTTGACTGTGAAATAAGCAGTAATTGTTAAGGCTGCCTCTGTCATTAAGTGAAAGTCTGTTATTCTGTTGTGTAGGTTATTTTTAGGATTAGTCTTACTGGAAGGCATTGGGCTCCTGTGATGTGTGAGCATTATCCCTTGAGTTAATGTCTAATATTCATTCTCAACTTAATGTGGTCAAAGCAGAGCTCTTGATAATGAGTCCCAACTTCAAGGCTCTGTGAAAGAGGAAAAAGACATGAATTATGGTTTTTTTCAGTTAAGGAATATGAGAGACATCGATAACTTGTGACTTGTCAGAAGTCACCCAGAAAATAAGAGTAAGGCATGGGGAGGGTACAACTATGACCTTGTGGATGGAATCCTGACTTCCAGACAATGCCAGGTGTCTTAACCACTGACCTTGAATCCTGCCCTGTTGACATAGGGACTTAGCATAGCAAATTGAGTTGTTGGAATTTTTCTCTCAAATGAGGCTCATTCAGTTTTTGGATCTTATGCAGTGATTCTCCCAAAGAGATTCTAAATTTACTTCAAGGATGCATTAATTGAGACATATAATTTGAAAGCAGTGATCCTATTACTGTTTATGCACGTGTATACACGTGGTGTGATGTACTTGCCAGTAATAAATTGATACCTTTTGTGTGTAAGAAAAATCGAAGTCATCCTCATGACCTTGAACTCTTTTAGGTTACTTTTTCATATCGAATAGAATATGTATCTTCTGCAACCTTTTGTAAAACAGTAAAGTACCCTACAAATACAGAGGTGATGGTGCTATCATTGTATTAATTAGATCCCATCTGCTCCTCATAAATTTGTGCCAGTCCATTCTGTCACTACTCTCTTCTAGGAGTAAGACTATAAGGGCCAACATTAAATACTTACATTCCTGCACATTAGCTTTTCTCTTTATGTATATATGTATGTGTGTATATGTATACACACACACACACACACTTTCATCCCAGTAAGGATGATGTACACTGAACTTTTATAATAAACATAATAAAACAATACTGTTGAGATATTAAAAAAAAACTTATGACATACTGTGGACACAGGCTTGTAAACAGATGTCTGTGTTTTAGAATCTATCTGTCACCCTCTGTTGGTTGTATGACCTTGGGCAGCTTACTTAATGTCTTGTAGATTCAGTATTTTCATGTGTAAAACAGAGGATAATATTTATCTTTTGAGATTGTTGAGTGCTGAGATACATTTTGTAAAGCACTTAGGACATTGCTTTCACTGAACTAATTCTAGTTCCTACATAATCACTTGATATTAATCTTTTTACCATTTTGGTTCTAGTCCTTATAGTGTAAGATATTGATAAAGATCAACATTTAATTCTACACTTCAAGATATTTTCTATTTTAGACTCACTAGAATGAAAAATGAGGGAAGCAAACCACATAACAGTCTGTATTTTATTTATGGCTTAATGTGGGTATACAGGAACCTCAAAACTCATCAAATATTTTGAAAACAGTATGTATTCAACATTTACATAGCATGTTTTACAGGTACCTACTTGATACTATTAACTAGGCTTTGGAATACAGAGATGAAAAAAATAGTTTGTGCCTCTGTTGGAGGTCATCGTTTATGAAGGAGACAGATAAATAAACAATTATAATACAGTATCAAGTAGTAAGATAGGTCTGTGCACAGGGAACTAGTACTACCCAGGGGCGATGCTTCCCATCTCTCTTAGATGTGGAATGTGTGTGGAGGTGTTCCGGTGTGCTTCCCAGGAAAGGTGACCCCTCAGTCAAGCTTGGAGCAAGCCAGAACCTGGAACGTGGTGCATTTTCTTCCGGGCTAAGGAGATGGAATTTATTATAAGATAATGAGTAGCCAGTGAATACTGGAGAAGAGCATAATCCTATTTGAAACTTAGAATAATTACCTAGAAGCATACCTGTAAGCAGTGGCATCAACATCAATTTCACCATCATCTACATTGCCACCATTTATTTAATAATACTTTGTATCCGACTTGTGTATGCATTATCTCATTTAATCCAGTACTCTGAATTAAATGTTATCACCATTATTTTGTAGATAAAATAGAGGAGTTAGGGACACAGAAGAGAAAATATGTTTGATTAGCTGGCATTCCACCTGGTAATGCTCAGTTAATGGAAGTTAATATGAGAGATAATGATTTGTTGATTCTTAGTCTTCATTTTCATCTGTTTTATTATACTGTGAACATTTCACTGAACTTAGTTTGATTCTAGAATTTAAAGATAACATGTTCCCTACAAGATAACCTTTTAACCCAAGTCTGTTATTTTGTCTCTTGCTCAAAGAAACTTCAGTTTATTCTAACTCTAGAGGGGAAAAATGGTTGTTAGACTTACTGAAAGAAAACATGTCAGTCTCCAGCACAGAAGCTTATCTTTCCTAGAATTTTTCATCCTACAGAATTTTTATTCCTATCCTTGAGAACTCTTACAGACTAGAAATTTTCCATTCCATTTTCTCCTCTAAATAAATTTACCTAAGAAAATATTTGAAACGATACCTCATTAGGGTTTAAAATGTTGTGTAATTGTTGAAGTCTCATATGTAACTTGGGACCTGGCTTCTCAATATGAAACCGTTCGAAACTAGATTTTGTCCTTCTGCTTCATAATATGTACATAGTGTATTGAAACAATAAAGTAAGAGATGATTAAAACACTGATTATTAGTCCAGCCACACTTCTCATTATTAGCATCAAAGTTAGCCACTTAACCCTTATTTATAGTTCTTTAATTGAAAATACAAATTAAGCACCTCTTTTCTCCTAGAAATGTGGTATGGTATAACGGTAAATTTTAAAAATATATTTGTATATATAACTAGAAAAGTAGTATTACAAAGTTATACATAGTCTCATCTTGCTGTGCTCACCTTTTACACCTTTTATTTCAGCTCAATCTGAAATTGAAGTTTCTGTGTCTGCAAGGAACATCAGAAGGTTACTAAGCTTTCAGCGATACCTGAGATCTTCACGCTTTTTCCGTGGTACTACTGTTTCAAATTCCCTAAACATTTTAGATGATGATTATAATGGACAAGCCAAGGTATGTATAGTTTTTTCAAGAAAATGTTAAATTTTTTGATAAGTTTAATAATACTTTTTTACCCCATATGGTACTGATTGATAGAGCCTTTTTTGTATGCAAAAATTATTTGAACCCATTTTTCAGGTTTTTCCTTTGTAACAGCTGTTTATTTTATGATTAAGTATTACAGAGTAAATTTCTGAAGTAATTATGAATAAATGAAAATGTTTTATTATAACATCAATTAACAGGTAGATCAGTAGAACATTAAACTGTAAGATCATACAGACTATTAGTACTGACAAGAATATTATGGATTATCTGATCTAAAATCTGTATTCAGTAGATAAAAACAATGGCCTAATGAGCAAAAGGCATTTGTTTGAGCTCACTCAGTTCATGTAAAGGTAAATTAACACAGGAAGTTAGGTTTCATGACTTCCAGTCAAATTATTTATAGTCTCTTTCATCAGTGAGATATTTTGAGGATTTCGCTGTGTCTTAATTAAACCCAGTGATTGTGAGCATTATTTTCTTACGTAGTTTGAAATGTCTTAATGAAGGTGAAGGTTAGATGAGCTTGTTTTTGGCCAAATGAGGATTTTTAATAATTCTACATTTCTGATACTTTTAAAATTATTTTTTAATTAATATTTACAGGCCAGACTTTGACATTTTTGTAGATAGGGCTGGAGTACCTTTATGATGACATTAAAATGAAAAAAATTTGCTTCCTTGTTTGATAAAAGAAATCCATGAAAAGTGTTTATGTTTTTTTGAAATCTTGAAAATTTCACAAGGTCTAGTTTTTAGAATGCAAATATTGGTCTGTGTATGGTTGATAGTACTATCATAGTTAATATCTACCAGTATTATCTTGCTGTTGCTTGTGTTGATTTCATAAATATAACAACTTTTGGAAACAAAATAAAATTTTCTTAAAAATAAAGTCCACAGATTTTTAAAGTTACAAATATACAGTATAAAAATATAATCTATTTGTTTCTTAGGGTCAAAGTGGGATTGTGTGACTGAAACATATCTCTAAAAATTAATGTAGTACATGCTATTAATTATTTTATAAGAATATTCAAAGGATATAAATAAATACCAATAAGTTGGAAGTGTTAAGGAAATGAATAACAAATAATTTAAGCATAGTAGAGGATAGATGTCAGGTGCCTAGGATCCAGAAGCAGACCACTTATTTTAAGATTCCCAGCTCTATTAACTTTTAGCTGAGCAAGTTGTTTACTTTTTGCCTGTTTCCCCATCTGTAAATGAGGATTGAAACAATGCCTACCTGACAGTGTTGGCATGAATAGTAAGAGAGAGTAAAGCACCTTTAACAGTACCAGAAATGTAATAAGGACTCAGTTACTATAACTTATTTTCACTTGATTTTTAAAATTTAGTGTCTAGACCATGCAACATCTGCGCCACACTCCTGTGATGTTCAATTATGTTAGAATTCTTGAAAATTAATGGGATTATACAGTTAAATTGAAAGAAACAGTAACCTTACCTGTGCATTCATTAATTGGAAAACAAAATTATATTTGGTTTTTTAAAATAGAGTTATTTCTTTTAGACCTATTTTTGGAGCCAGTTGGAAAGATCATGATTAAAAGGACAATCAATGATATTTAGCGTTTTTTAAAGTAAATCAGTCACTTTCTATTTTCATTATTTTCTCCATGATCTACAGAAGATAGAGAATGTTATTGAAATTAAATTACAGTAGGAATGTTTGGTTTTCATTTCAGTGTATGCTGGGAAAAGTTGGAAATTGGAATTTTGATATCTTTCTATTTGATAGACTAACAAATGGTAAGTGAAGAATTTGACTTACTCAAAGTAATGTGTTCTCCAGACCGCCACATTGATGGCTCAGCCGCTGGTGGGTTGTCACTTTCACTTACTTGGGTTACCAGCTCTCTGCTGGCAGAGGGACCATCATTTTGTCACTTCTTTATACTGACATATAAGCCTAGAGAATCAGTCTCATGATTTTAGTATTGATTATTACTCTTAACAGTAGTCAAAAAATCATCGCCATTGCTCGGCCGTTCCTAATTAATGCTACTGTTATTTATAACCTAAGTGAACATTTTTATCTCATCTTCTTGATTTTTCTTTTTTAGTTTCTTTTGGATTGTGGCACTTTACAGTGACATCTGATTCTGTATTCCAGCTTTGATAGCTGCACATACGTGGTAGATTAATGACTTTTTGAGAGAGATCCTCTAGCTTTGTGCTTCTCTGGTTTTTTGTTTCTCTACACACTTGAGAGAGAGAGCACATCATGATAAGCAGCATGGCTTCCTCCAGCACTGCCTCACTGTGGTGAAGGGAAGCTTGTAGCTTCTAGAGGGGGCCTATCAGAATCTACAGAGTTATGGGTGGTTTGGGGAAAAACAGGTGATTTTGTTCTGTCCCCCATATCCCAGTTTTGTTTTGTTTTGGGAAAGGATTCACATTTCCTTATTCTCCTTGGGAACAGGAGCAGTTTTATATAAGGTAACCTTTTTGGCATAAAATCTTGGTGGTACGTATAGTGTAGTTCAACTAGACTTTGCCCCTTTTGTCTAAATTTTAATAAATTAAGCATTGTGGAGAGTATACTGAGAGGTAGTCGGTTCTGACAGTTCAGAATGAACTAACTGTGTGGTTCACTGCTGTGTTCAGAGACACCTTTTTCTTTTTTCTCATTTTACTTTGGAATGAAGTTCCTTGCGTGAGTAAGCCAAATAAAAATGGACAAATACAGCTTTATTCATATGGAGAATCATTGTGGGTCCAGCTGTTCAGAATCAGTACTTTATTCCCTCTAAGCTGCATGACATGCATAGTGAAAACAACCTTGGTCATCACCTCTGTCTGCACACAGTTAACAGAAAATCAGTGGATCTTAGGCAAAATTGTAAAGATGGTGAAGTTTACCTTATCTGCAAAGCCTTCCTCCCACTCCCCTGCCTTTTGTTGCTCCCCCTCTGTTTCTCCCAGCCTTTGCACTGTTGCAACTGACTCTCTTCTTCTCCCTGCCCCCTTTTTGGCTGTCCACACAGGGTCGGCTGTGATATCGTTGTCCGTCCCGTCAGCCTTCCCCTTTTTGAAAATATAGGTGGTGAAATATCAGGTGGTTCAGCTTCTAGATCTGGGAAACTCCCCTTTCCTAACTCAACACAAATATTGCTTTAGTTGTTACCTCAGATAAGAAATAAGGCAGTGCCTCCCTTACTACCTGCAAGAGCTAACAGCCTATTCTTAGTCCACTGGGACATTGATCACTCACTGAAATAGTTGATTGTTCTCTGAATTTTATTTTTTAAAAGTGCTAGTTGGGGGGCTTGGTGGTGGAAGTGGAGTGAGGTTGGAGTGTGTAGGATGGGCAGAAGTAAAAAGCCATTAGCCTTCGTTAGTTTAACACTTTGCTTTCCCTTCAGTCACCTCACTCCTTTTTGTAGAGGATGGCTGAACGGTTTCTTCTTTAGGGTTGATGTTAGGGGTTAGTGAAAACCATCATGGTTAGCTACTCACCTGTGATTTTACAGATGATAGAAAATGTTATCAGTTAACTACAGCCACCCAAAAGTTACAGGAATTCTGTACATGAAAAACTACTGTTGAGGAACAAATGGGCAAAAGAAAATTTAATGTGGCATTATTTAATTAACACTGCTTTCCTTTCAAAACTACTTAGCCTGAAATGAATTCTGGATGATTATGTACATGGTATTCAGGTGTGCAGTTTTCCCTTCTTGCTTTTGATCCAGTGCCTTCTACGTTGCTCACTGCTGATTTCCTAAATGATGTTGCAGTGGAGGCAGGGAGGAGACAGAACTCAGTGATCGCCTCCAAGACAAATGGTCCCCAGCTTGTTGCTGCAGGGAAGGAAGTAGTTACTGTCTGGGAGGATATACCTGATGTTCCTTTTTCAGGAATGAGAGTTAGGTTATGTGAGATAGCAAGATATGCTTGTCACCGCTGAAAGCTACCTGGCATGTGAGGAGCTTCATTCCAGGCCTGTGTGTTGGAGGTGGCTCACTCCTGCCACCTGCCGTCTAGTCACATTCTAAAAACTGTCAAGGGCCACTGCACCTTAGGCAGTTTTGTCCTTTGATTTATTTTTATGAGGGTAACTTTATTGTAAGTTAGTTTTCTTTTTCAAAAGTGTCTATTTTCGTAAAAATAAGTTCTTCTGTGCCTGTTTCTTGTTTAACACATCAGCTAAGCATCACTTGTTTTGAAATGTTTCGTTGATTTGTGTTCTTATTCACTGGTATTAAAATAATTGGTATCTTACAAACTAAAATGAGAAAAAATGTTACATGCAATTTTTCAATTTGATGTAGATTGTACGCTTTGATAGTTTGTTTCTCATTGGATTCCTGTGAAGTCCTTGATGAAGGACATTACTTGTGCTTTTTACTGCTGTTTGCTTGGATTCCAGAGGAGAGTATTTTACTATTAGATTGCAGCTTTCTTAAAACTTATTCTAGACCCTAGAAATTGGTAATTTGTTTCATTAGGTTTGGAAAACGATTTGGGGAGAACCCTATCATAACCTAAATATACAGAATGAATGTACTTTTTTTTTTAATTGGGATATTATTGACATATAACATTAGCTTCAGGTATACAACATAATGATTCAATATTTGTAAATATTGCAAAATAATCTCAATAAGCCTAGTTAACATCTGTCACCATACGCTATTACAAAATTTTTTTTCTTGTGATGACAACTTTAAGGTCTACTCTCAGCAACTGTCAAATATGCAGTGCAGTATTATTAATTGTAGTCACCATGCTGCACGTCACATCCTTATGACTTGTTTATAACGGGAAGTTTGTACCTTTTGACCCTTTCACCTATTTTACCCCTGCCAGCCCCTACTTCTTACAACTACCAGTCTCTCCTCTGTATTTATGAGATCAGTTTTTTTTGTTTTGTTTTGTTTTGTTTTGTTTTGTTTTTAGATTCCACATAAGTGAGATTATATGGCTTTTGTGTTTGTCTTATTTCACTTAAGGTGCCCTCAAAGTCCATCCATGTCATCGCAAATGGCAAGATCCCCTTTTATGGCTGAGTACTATTTCATGTGTGTGTGTATATGACGTTTTCTGTATTCATTCATTGATAGACACTTAGGTTGCTTTCATGTCTTGGCTCTGGTGAATGATGCTGCAGTGAACATTGAGGTACAAATATCTTTTCAAATGAGTGTTTTCGTTTTCTTCAGCTAAATACCCAGATGTCGAGTTGCTGGATCACATGGTAGTTCTAAATTTTTTGAGGGACCTTTATACTATTTTCCATTGTGGCTGCACCAGTTTGCATTTCCAGAACACACAGTGTTTTCTTTTCTCTACATCCTCTCCAACACTTTTTATTTCTTTTTGATAATGGCCATTCTGACAGGCGTGAGGTGATATCTCATTGTGATTTTGATTTGCATTTCCCTGGTAATTAGTGGTCTCAAGCACTTTTTCATGTGCCTGTTGGCCATCTGTGTGTCTTCTTTGGGAAAATGTTCGGATCCTCTGCCCATTTTTTAATTGGATAGTTTGTTTGAATATACATTCTGAAATATTTATGTATATCTCCAAAGAAAAATTGGTTGTTACAGCAGTAATAACAGAAATATAGCTTGCTTTTTCACAAATGCTTCCAAACTTCACAGGCTCATGTGTGTACCAGGATAGCGTTTTTAGGATTTGAATGCATTTTAACAATTAATTTCCTAAAAATAAAAGATTCGAAATGTTTTTTTCTTTCCTTTTGAAGGTGACATGTCAGGTAGATTTTTAAAAAACAAAAATTTTTCTGGGGTTGCCATAGCCTCTTCAATGTTGCTCATGCAAATATTTTCCCAGTTATTTACTTTTTGCCTTGGCCATGGGCTTCTGTTGACAATTGTTTAGGCTGTTTTAAATAATGAGTTTAGTCCAATAGCTTTTTTATAATACTTCATAAATATTATTACTGAAAAATTTCAACGTGGGACTTGTTAGTCTTTTATACATTTTTGGGAGAATCACAGATTTCTTTCAGAGAACACTAGAATTGTGTTTCTAATATTGTATGAGTGCTGACCATAATTACGCGCTCACACCCCTCTAAAACACAGTTACTTGATTGTTATTGTTTCCTGTAAAGGAAATCTCTAAGACTTTGGGAAATGGAAGGTTTAAAAAACTTGGAGAGTTATACCTTGGAAGGGAAAACCAGGATTATAAAAATGGTGGTTTTTCCAAATTTCTATGCTTGGTATGACTCCAGTTGTCAGTGACAAAGGAGTGGAAACTGAGGATGAAGGTGATCCCATTGCATGTAGCAACTCTTTTGGAGAACTTTGCTGTATAGGGGAATAGAGAGGGTGACAACTGGAGGGGCCAAGAGATTTAGAGACTCTTGGTTGTCTCAAAGATGGAGAATCTCAAGCATGTCTGAGTGCTGATGCTTACTGAGACTGCAGGAGGGTGGGAGGGCGGTTTTGATTCAGTGGGGCGGGCGGTGGGGCATGAGTAGATGTATCTGATGGACTGAGGAAGATGCTTGAAAAGCTGTGGAAGGGTAAAGGGATTGGCTTTTGAAAGAAGGGGGAGTTTGAGGGCTTGTACTTTTTGTGTGTGTGAAGTATGAGGTTGTTGAGAATGAGGGGGTGAGGTGAATAGGATGTGAATACGTTGAAAGTTTGAGGAGAGAAGGCTTGAAAATAAGTACTTTGTAAAGTGAAAGAGCCTTTTCACTAGAAACAAAATAAGATTTCTAGATAGTGTTGACTTTTAATTTATAGTGATATAATTCTGCCTGGTTTTATGATTTTGCCCCCTATCTTCTAGTTAGTAATTCTCAGATTTTCTGCTGCAAATATAGGAGAGGCAGGTGATTGAGTTCAGAGTTTTGATCTGGAGAAGGTCGTTGATTCCTCCTACCAGCCCTGTAGGTTTCGGAATGATCACAACGTCTACCTAACAAGACTTCAGCCAAGGCAGTTTGCTCTGGGACATCGCTGTTCAGCTAAGCAGGGTGGTGGGGCTGTTTAGGAAGAGTTTGAGGGCAGCCATGTTTCAGGTGCTTTGGGAAGTTGACTTAAACTTACTGTGGGACAATTTTCAAAGTTTTTTATTGATTTTAATTATTTCAGTGTCTTTAAAAAAATCAATCTATTAGAAAATGTTTATCTTCCTGTTACTTGGTTGTGAAAAAATGAAACAAAAATTTTATTTTTTAGAATAGATAAAAGATGTGATGTTTGAAGTTTATAATTAGTAAAATAAGGTGTAAATTTTAAACAAAAAGTAGGAGTTAGTGCGCTATGTTGTATATTCAAAACACATATTTGGGAAACAACACAATTATGTTAGCTACTGATATATCCTTTTTTTTTTTTTTTTTTAGGAAATAGTCTAGTAAGTTTAACCTTTCATTTATTTAGTCTTCATGGATTAATTGAGTACTTCCATTTAGATATGATGAAACTTCGTAGATTTTTAGGTAAGTGACTTTAACCCATTTAATAATAATAAGATTTATACAGGAACCTTAAAAAATTGTTTATCAGTTAGCTAGTACTCTTAAACAAACCACCCCAAATTTAGTGACCTAAAACTACA
This sequence comes from Cynopterus sphinx, assembly GCA_030015415.1. Taxonomy (NCBI): domain Eukaryota; kingdom Metazoa; phylum Chordata; class Mammalia; order Chiroptera; family Pteropodidae; genus Cynopterus; species Cynopterus sphinx. The sequence goes on along the minus strand of CM057389.1, from coordinate 44,727,382 downwards.
TGCATTTATTTAGCTGCTGAGTCTGTGGGATTGTCGAATGCTGCTTCTGGTCTGGCTGAGCCCATTTATGCACTGCACTTGACAGTATGTGAGCTGCACAGTGGCTTTGCAGGCCTCAGCTGGAGCCTCATCGGGAACACAGGGCCTGACCTGACTCAAGCCTACATGGTCTCTTAGTAGATGACAAGGGGACAGGGGAGTTAGGCACCATGGTAGATTACACTAAAAACAAACAAACGAAATATGTGTGTATTTTGCAATAAGCTGAGCTCATTCGAAGAGTGGTGGCCAGCTTCTGAGAGCCAGCACACCCAAGCCCCTGGCACCTGGGTTAGCGCTGGCCGGCCCTCACACCCGCCTGTCTTGGTGGCCAGAGCCAGTTGGGTGCAGATAAACTGCCCCTCCTGGCAGGGGAGCTGCGGAGGCTCAAAGCCCTGGGAGACCTTGGGGAGAGCTGGGACAGTTTTGCACTCAGTCTGTAAAACCAGCCACAGTTTTCTGACAAGTACGACATGGTCTCTGTCCTTTCCTACATTTTTGAAGGCTAAAACTTTAAAAGATTGGGTATGTTGCACTTAGGTCTCCTATTTTGACAGGAAACTTTAAAAATTATTTTAAATATGTTTAAATATACAGGGTAATATTTGCTTAAGACTGCTCTGCTAAGAAAGACGTTGAAGTTTTTCACTGAATAAAAAGAAATATGTTAGAAAAAAAATAGTAGCACAAGGATTCTTTTCTTCAAAAGAAGAAAATAATATTTTCTTTCCTCTTAAGTACCAAACTATGGTAAATTTATTACCTAGCACTTTTGAGAAAATTTCAATGCACATTTATTTATAATTTGTATGCCTGTGATATTGTACTAATATATAAACCATAAAGCACATACAAAAAGAATATTTTAAATGATGGGATCAAAGTAAATTCAGAATTTGAATGCCTTTACCTTCTCACCAGTGGGTTGTAGTTCACCACCTCAGGGGTGGCCCGCTTCACCTGGAAGTCACTCAATTTCAGGTGCTAGTGCCAGTCTGATGGCAGCAGGGAGGGGGCCACCTCTAAACCTAGTCCACTTTTCTGTGATAGCATAACGCACACTGAGCAAAGAAAGCAGGATTAACAGAAGATCCATCCTGCTGCTGAAAAACGAATCACAGATCCAAAACTTAACCTCAGTGATGTTACACCCACAGGATCATTTTTATACACCCCAATACTTGTATATTTTTAGCATCATAAAGATTTTTGTTCACTGATGAATTTCAAGTACTACCTAGAACAGTATGTGGCAAGATAAACATTTGTTATATTGCTTTTTATTAAACTGAGAGACTCGTTTTGTCTCTCGGTTTAATAAAACTACTTAAAAAAAATTTTTTTTAATTAAAGAGAGTCAGGAGTTTCGCAAAATGGTAGTCACATTTTAAAAGGCAAAAGAAAATTAAAATAGTATAATTTTGACATGAATACTTGCTCATGAAAGTTACAAACAAGTTATAAGGTAAAATGGTATTCTCCAGGTATACATGTGAATTATGAGGTGATTATCATCTCTGAATCTGAACAGTTAGCAGCTGGTAGCCACATGGAAAGTGTAAGTGGAGAACTTGTAATCATTACAATTTTTGTATTTATACATGCCTCCCATTTACAGTTAAATCTGGGGTCTTTTTTCTTTGCTGCAGTTATGATTCAAGAAGATTACCACAGTCAAAACCCTTACCACAATGCAGTCCACGCTGCGGATGTCACCCAGGCCATGCACTGTTACTTAAAAGAGCCTAAGGTGAGACGGCGACATTTACAGAAGGTGAAGGCCCTAAGAAGGTTCCTTTGCTTTATTTTCAGATACTTTTCCTTAAGTTTAGTGATTTGACCCAAAATCAGAAGCTTTCTTCACAAGAATGAAATCTAGTTTGATTGAGCTTCCAAGCGCAGCAACTGGAGAATTGGGGTGCTTGCTGAATGAGCACTTGGAGGAGCCCAAGCCAGGGCGAAACCTCGGACGCTGTGTTGGGACTTTTGCCATTTACAATGAGCCCATGAGGGCAGGGACAGCACTCACCCGGCTCAGTGAATGAGTAGGGAGACATGGGAGAAGCAGGAGGCTTTTGAAGACTATCTGGGTTGTGGTGTGAAAATAAATCAGGCAAGACCAGAAACACAGTGCCTGTCAGGAGCTAATTCAGTGGCTGAGCTAGGCCAGCAGCCTTGGGGGAGGAGAGGGGTTGATGATTTCTAAGATCTCATGGGAATCTGACCAGGATGTGGTATCGGGATGTGCACTGGGGGAAATGAGGTAAGGAGAGGGGTTGATGAAGACTGTCTGGGAAGTGGAAGTCTTGGAGAGAAAATGCAGAAAAAGGAGCAAGTTCGGGGGTAGGGCTGGTAGAAATGATGACCCATTTTGCATATGTGGAGTTAAAGGTATTTCTGTGATATCCAAATGAATATCTGTCAGATAATTGGATAAGAGTCTGAAGTATAGGCAAGAAATTATAGTTGGAGATACCAGTCTGGGAAATATCAGCTGATGGTACTGAACGCCATGTTTGCCCATGGACGTGCCTACATCCAAGCGTCTCAGATCTCATCTGCACCTGCTCATCCCTGCTTTCGAACTCTCCTCGGGACCTCAAACCCGGCCAGATGTCAGCCAGTTTGTGCCAGTCTGTGCCAACTTGAGAATATAGCCCTGTGGTTTCCAGTCTTCTGATTAGTTAAGAGTTGGTGGAATATGTGAAAATACCCCAATTTTTAAAAGTATATATACATACACACACACATTATGACTTTTAAAAAACCTATATTATTTATATTTAATAACAAAATGTATGCATTTTGTGTGTACAGTTCTGACAAATGTATACTCCCAAGTGCTTCAAATTTTAAATTAAACTAAAAAAATCCTCTGGGCCAAGCTTGAGGCCTCTGTTTAAGAGTCTTGTGGGAGAAATTGATAAGTAATCACCATACCGCCAGGTAAATGGAGTGATGGAGGTTAAGTGCCTCTTTCTGAGGGATACAGAGGAGGTTAACCTGGTCCACTTGTCTTTGACAGTTTCTCCCCTCCCACCTCTTCTGACCACACTCCACCAGAAGCACTGGGCAGGGCAAGAGTGCCAGAGAGCATGCAGGGCAGCGGGGAGTGGATAAAAATGAATATAAACACTGTCTTTCCCTGCAGCTCTGATAGTACTTATTTTAAACACTTTTCATCAACATACTAAGTGAACTCTTAGTCAAAGCTTCAATTAAGGTTGTAGGTAAAATCACCAAGCCCTAAAATGAAACAACTTTCTTCTCCCTTATTATAGTTTTCATTTAAAAGTGGAATCACTCAAAGTCTTGAAAGTGAATTTTTAAAAAAGCTTTAAGGTTTTAAGAGATGTTTGTCCTTCTGCCACTTGCCCTCTGTTTTAATTGGTATAAGAATGTAACACTTTGGCAACTTGCTTAAATCATTCCATGTTCGTAAGCTACCCACAGCCATGCCCACATGTTTATTTGTTGGGTAGGGGAGTTGCTTTGTGTGTAGGCTGCTCTGTGTGGTGGTCCTCCTGATCATTATCAATTTGTAATTTTTAAAATGCTTTTGTATATCTTCAAGAGGAAGTAATTTCTTCATCTTTTCCCCTTCATTGAGCTACTCCATGTACCAGTTACAGGTAATACAAAAAGGCATCCTCTCCTTTCAAACAACTTATAGTTTTCTAGGGAATTCAGGCCCTTAGTGATTTTTTTTTTTTTCCTTCAGAGGTGAATGACACAGCATGGGAAACGATTCATTCTGCTATAGGAAGAAAATATTTATAATTTGAATCTTAATTTATTTTTTATCTCATATTTTTAAAAATTGTTTTATCAGGTGCAGTATACATTAGCTCAGCATCATAACCTATAGGTATGCTTAGGACAGTGGTGGTGTGTTCAGTTTTTACTGTTAGGGCACCAGGTCACACAAGTTTAGTGAGCATCACCCTCACAGAAAGCTAAATAAAAGTGTGCTCCACCCAGTGTTGTTACAGCAGGGGCAGGACACATAAAGTGCTCCGGGCACACAAGCCGGTCACTTGCTGGAGAGGGAACTGGAGGCCAAGGAGAAGGGAGGGTGGATAGAAGTCGGCCAGAAAATGAGAGGTGATTCGTGAAATGCAGGTGATGTGCTCAAGGTGATTGTTTTTGATAAAACTTTCTGTCATGTATTCAACTATTATTGTGATTATTGTATCAAGCAAGGTTAGAAATGATTATTGAGAGTAATATTTAGAAGGTTGCCTTTTCTGACATGCCTCTGGGTATGCTGTTCTGAACTTGTCCGTCCACTGGGAGAGGATTTTATTACAGACTTGACGTAAACTTCTCTATGATTTCCTTAGTAGCCTCCTTAAATTAGGACTTCACAAATAACCGTACACTTCGGATTCTTATTTGAAATCCAATAATGGTTTGTTGATAAACAAACACCCTCAGTCTTCTAGTGTATTATACTCTTAAAAGTCTGTTAAGAGGATATAGATCTCTTTTAAGTAGACTTATTACCACAGTGATTTTTTTTTAACCTCACATAGGTCTTCTCTGTTTGGAAGTAGCTACAGTAATAAAAATCCACAAACTGTTTGTTTTAAAGCCATTCTTTCTCAAAAAGGTGATTTATACTTTAGCTGCCATGCTAACTAAGCTTGTTCAAAATGCAGCAGTGCAAGGATGGGGTCCCTAAACTCCATGTGGTCAGGGACAGTGTGATGACGAGGCAGCACCTGGCAGGTGTTCAGTGGCCTTGATGAACAGTCTGAAAAACACAAAGGGAGAGGAGACTGTCAGCACTACCATTTGGGGCCAATTCAGAACTGTTGTAATGGTACAGAGTTGGTTTCAGATATGTCTGTAATTAATTTTTCTTTTGTCCACTCTAGCTTGCCAGTTCTGTAACTCCTTGGGATGTCTTGCTGAGCTTAATTGCAGCTGCCACTCACGATCTGGACCATCCAGGTGTTAATCAACCTTTCCTTATTAAAACTAACCATTACTTGGCAACTTTATACAAGGTTAGTGTGATTTTATCATCAAAATATATTCTTGCATTCTAGAAAATGTTACATATTTTCAAGACGTGAAAGTGGTAAACAAATTCTCAATAAATATTAGAATTTTAACCTCATTAATATTTTTTTCAACAAAATCATTATGTTCAGAAAGAGGCTTATTAAATAACTCAGATATGCCCTTTTTTGTAGAATACCTCAGTACTGGAAAATCACCACTGGAGATCTGCAGTGGGATTATTGAGAGAATCCGGTTTATTCTCACACTTGCCATTAGAGAGCAGGTAGGTTGGATTAAGGCAAATTTAGTTTGCTATGAACTATGGAAATTAACTTGGTAAAATAATTTTATAAAGTTTTAAAAATTACATTATTCAGGTGTTCCACAGTTTTCAGTTTTTGTTACATTTAATGGGTAAATTATTTGTACAAATTTATACAAAATTTTAGTAATTTAAACCTATTCTGCATTATAGTCAGTATTTTGTAGTGAATTATTATGAAAGATCATTCCATAGATTTGAGAGGTATAAAATAACTCCAAAAAAACAGTGTGTCAGTCACAGTTTGTATAAGATAGAAAGTAAACAGTCTATGTAATAAATGGATTGATTGAAATCTGTTTCAGGAAGTTTTCAAAACTTACAAGTAAAAAGAATGTTTTATATTCTCAGTAGCATAGCCCTGGAGTCACATCAGGAGCTATAGGAGACAGTAATGAATGAAAAGAACAGAAAATATTAATTTTTTAGAATAGATTAACAGTAAGGAGGCCATTTTAAAGTTTAATAAAAAGCATTAACGTCAATGAGCCCAATGTGATGGTGGTTAACAAATGTTATGTCATTGGTCCTTAAACAAAAAGCCTTTAAAAATGAATGCCTCAAAAAAGGATGCACTTAGTGGATGCAAACCATCTAATTCTAGAAAAAGGTGAGGCTTAAAAATATGTTTGGGTATTAAAATTTAAGTTACTGTCATTGTTCTTTCCTTTTTCCCTTTCATGAGTTAAAACAACTTTATTAAAAAAAAAAACTTAAGTGCTTTATGTAATGATCATAAGAAAAAAGCTGGACTTTACTTTTCATTTTTTTAAATCTTTATTCATGGATACCATTTGGAGATATGACAATATTTCTGGTAAGTAAAATTGTTTCTTGCTGTAGTACAAATATGAAAATTGCTTAAACCCTACAGTGCTTGTATATATAAATTATTTTCCTTAATCAGATTTAAAAGTTTGCTTCATTATTCACTTTTTATCATGTTTTGCATTTTATGATTGAGCCTGTTGAATTCTCAGATTTAATACAAATAAAAACTGAAAATAAGGAACACTACACAATAGCATTCTTTCATGTTTTTTTTAGGGTTTGTTTTAATATTCGATATCGTGAGCCTATTTTACTCTATTGACAGCTCTTTAGTGATGATTATACAAAGATAATGTTTACTATGCCCCATTTAAACAAAAGGCAATTTTTCCCTCCTGTTATTTGATTTGAGATAGTTTTTATATTTTATGTATTTGTTATTTGTATTAACATGTAACCTTTTCCCTTCCAGAAAATTTGGATAGTCGTGTAGATTACTGATTGATTCTTGAATATACAAATACAGTTTTATACAGCTATCAACTATATATACAACTGTTCAATTATATATATAGTTGAATCTAAATTTTATTAAACCGTGTGGTGGAATTTCATCAGGAGTTAACTAGGCATCTTAGTCAAAATGTCTACAGGAGATAGTTGCTGAATGGGCTCTTCCTCTGTTTGAACCAACCTTCTTCTGCCTTACAGATCTCAGGCACCAAAAAAAAAACGAAAACTGTTTGCTTTCAGCACATCCCAGCAAAGGATTTTCTCCAGCAACATACAAATCATATATATTTTAGGCAAATATATGTATAATATACATATTAGGCAAATAATTCCATCTTGGCTGGCAAAATATAGTCACTCTTTATAAAATGTTTGCATATTGGTATTTTTCTACAAACTCTTGGTTTTAGTTTTGACTTTTAGTTTTCTTGGTGCAGTCTTTAAAATTTCATTTTTGTGACAGGTTAAAGTTGAATGGCAATTAGAATATCTTGGGGCTCTGTAAAACTTTCTGAGTATTAAGTTTAAGAAGGAAAATCAATAAGTAACTGTTTAATTGAAAGTCTTGTATTTTTTTTCTATATTTTTCTAATTCCAGGCAACAAATGGAGACTCAGATAGGTGCTTTGATACTAGCCACCGACATCAGTCGCCAAAATGAGTATCTGTCATTGTTTAGGTCCCATTTGGACAGAGGTGACTTATGCCTAGAAGATGCCAGACATAGGCATTTGGTCTTACAGGTAAAATGGGACTTGGAAGGATTTTATTTCTAGGGTAAAACAGGTGACTGTTAGAATAAAAACGAGATATTCTAGTATAGTTTTCATCGTGGTTAAATCTTGAGAGAAAGCTTTGGAGTTTCCTTCCTTTAGTCAAATACTTTTCAGAAGGAGAGCCTGCTCCCTAAGAAAGCACCATCGCTTTTATATTTTTTGTGCTCAAGATCTCTGACAAAAACAACTTTTGCAAGATTGGGGTGCCAGTCAGCTAATAGCATTTTACTTTAATGAGTTCTCATGTTAAAAAATGAAAGGGAATTGGATGATTTATTTGTAGCTTTATGGTTAATCCAGTTTTTGTGGTTGGCTCTTCAGTATTATCAAGCACATGTTATTAAGGTAGCAGCCTTTCAACATTTCTGCAAAAATGCTGGATAGACCTAATAGTATCATAAGCTTAATATAAAAAACAATTTTCTTTTGCAATGAGGGTTTTTTTAGATGTTCGTTTGACCATTGTTAGAGTGTATTTCACTTAGTACAGTTGAAATTCTACCTTTTTTTCTTAAAACAGTTTTAACATTTTGCTTGCTAGATGGCTTTGAAATGTGCTGATATTTGTAACCCCTGTCGGACCTGGGAGCTAAGCAAGCAGTGGAGTGAAAAGGTGACAGAGGAATTCTTCCATCAAGGTGAGTACCATGCTGAGTGACAACAAACTTATTCAGTTCATTTTTTCAGCATCGTATGGGTAAAATAAGTCACATTTACAGGAGTTTAGTGGTAGATGTTTGATATTTTTGGTGACAATTTATAGTAGACGTACATATAACCAATAATATACAAATCGAACATCTGTTTTAAAAGTTGACAGTTTTCTTTACAACCATCAGATGTGGGTGTATGCATTCGTGAATAGACCTCAGTCAGGCTGCAAACTGCTGAGCAGAAAGGTTTCTCTGTCCCCGCCCCCTCCCTTGAGTGGGACCAGGCGCAAGGACCTGTGTGACATTAACGTGATTTAAACATGGACCGAGGGTCTTCACTTCATGCACCTTCCTTTTAGAAACCTAAGTTTTAAATTAAAACACTGACAGAATTAGTGTTGAGGTAACACCTGGTAAAACTTTTCCACTTCCACCTTTGAACCTGGGTATCAGCCTGGCAGCCTTTTCTGTGTTTGAATAACTTAAAGGACTGATTTAAAAGCTGTCCTCTCATGAGGATTAAGTGTGTCACGTTTTTCCTAAGGAATTGACAGGCTAGATGACTTTAATTATATATTTAACCAATAGATATGTTCTACATTAATAATTCTTTTTTTTTTTTTTTAATTTCTAGGTGATATAGAAAAGAAGTACCGTTTGGGTGTGAGTCCACTGTGTGATCGTCAGACCGAGTCTGTTGCCAACATCCAGATTGGTAACTATACAAACTGAGATACATGCTGGTCAGAAAAATACCACTGATTTTAATTTTGCCTAGAAGAGATATACGTTTGAAATATAAAATACTTAAATTATGCTCATTTCTATTTTTTTAAATAATTAAAACTTTTTACCCTTGTTTTTTCTTTTTTTTTGGCTCTTATAATTTACTCTCATTTGATCTTATAATTTACTCTCATTTGATCTCATTTGGTCATAAAAAGCATAATTTTTGCAGAGCAGGTAGCAGTAACTTTCTAAGACTGAAAGAATATGTTATTTGCCCACGTGGAAGCTTCTTTTGCATAATTCTGGGACTGTCATTTCAAAATGAAAAAGGTGCCCACCGAGCATGATTATAACGTGAAGAGCAGTTTGCACTATTGCTGACTTTTCTCTTTTATCCCTGCCTGTTGCATAAGTCCGATCTCCTCATCTTGCACAGGCCTCTTGTAACGGACCTCGAGTGGTCCCTTCATTCTTCCCCCATTGACTTCGCCTTATTGGGACTGTTCAGTCTCCCCCAAGTCCGCGAAACTCCTTCACTCTCTGCACCCTGCCAGTCCTTCCCATCTGCCTCAGACTCCCCTTTTCTTAGAGATCCACCTCCAACGTCATGTCCCCCAGAAGCCACTCTCCAGGCAGAGTCAGCCAGTCCTCGTCCTGGCTCCCAGGTTACCAGACGTGCCTCTCCCGGTCAGGCCATCGCCAGGCCTTCCGTGGCGTATTCCTGACCTCGCACTGCTCCTGGGGGCCTCTCAGAGTGAATTGTGGCCGCGAGAGGAAGCGCAGTGGCGTGCGCCAAGGTCCAAGGCTGTGCAGCTTGCTGCAGCTGCGAAGACGGGTCAGGCGAGTGGAAGGTCACGGGACTGTGGCAGGGGCGTTTCAGAAAGGTATCGAGGACGAAGGTGTGTTGATAGCTGCTGTTGAATTGCTGTGGGATTCTTGAACTGAGCGACAGGACACCGAGGCAGGAAGCAGTGTGTATTGATGCTGGCATCGGCTCAGCGGATTCTTATCCAAAGCTGAGCCCCGACTGTAATGTAACAAGTGGTTTTATACAGTCTTGTCATCCCTACACAGCTACGGAGATAAGGATGGACATGGATTGGTTGGCAAGCTATGAAACACTGATGTTAGCCACAGCGTCCTTGAGGTGGGCGAAGGGCAGTCAGGAACGACCTCGGTGGAGCAGGAAATGGCCAGGCCGGGTCAGGCTGCCACAGGACAGGCAGGGCCTTTGAGAATGAGGTTGAACATGGTGAAATACATACACAAACTTCAGAAAAAGGAAAGTTTCTAGAAATTTGCAAGATAGCACAGTACTGTGCATAGTACTCTGAAAAGGGGTCTGTGCTGTAGGTCAGAAATGGCGAAATGCAGTTCTTCCATCGCAGTCGCCAGGGGCCCTCTCGTGGGAGGCAGTGGTGGTGACTGGCTTGACTGCAGGGGGTGAGCTGGCGTGAGGACTGGGCTGGAAGTGAGGGGAGCAGGGCCACTGCGCCTCTGGGGGGCGCCGACTGGCCAGGACTGTGGGGGAGGCCGGTGGGACGAGCAAGAAATACAGCTGCTTTGAAATACAGACAATACTCAAGTAGAATTATCTTCAAATGCAAAAGAACAAGTGAAATACAGGCGAAAGGGAATCAAAAGTAGTGAATGGGTAGGAAACTCACTCCAGCCACTTTAAATGTCCTTTTGGCTGAGAACATTACTCCCCAGATTAATGGGAGAACTTGCCATTGAAGTTTTAAAAAATGGCAATTTTTTTAAAAGGGAAAAGGAACTAGATCCCTCTAACTGTCCATCTCAGATGGGTTTTTAGAGGGACAGGGGTGAGGTAAGTGACAGTGATAGTTGACATTACTGACTCCACGCAGCCATCCTAGGAGACAAGTATGGCTGTTCTCTTTTTCAGTTTTCCGAGTTTATACAGTTAACAGGTGTTGGGTAGTCTTTCTGATATCAAATGCTAGCTAACGTGGGGTAGATCATGTGACTATTAAAATAAAAACTATACCGAGCAGTGATTACTTGGAGCCAGCATGGAGGTCAGTAAGTAGAAGCCATGCTTGATTAATACAGTTCTCTTCTTTGACAGGAATACTAGTTTCAGTGAGCAGGAATGCCATGCACTAGGTACAAGCAAGGCATCTGAGAAGGCCTCCGGAGGGATGTGGGGAAAAGATAGAGGCGTGTGGGCTAGAGCAGGTAAACGGGTCCACAGGTGGTCGAGCAGCCGATAGATACAGCCCTGCCCTTCGAGAGGGTGCAGTAGGTTGTGTCCATGGCCCCGGACAGTTCATTTTTACCAGGTGCTTAAGACCTAAAAGAAATTTTACCGTATCGTAGAGCCAGAAGTAACAGTTAATTTGTTGGCTGTTAGAGGCCCAGGATCCAAACCAGTTAGAACAACAGAATCAAATACGATGAGTCGTGTAAAGCCTATGATGATGAGGTTCTTCATTTGGGTACAAAACACCAGCTGCTCGAGCCTTAGCTGTGGCCCCTGGAAAAGGCAGGGCTTCGGGTGGCCGGTCCAGTCCGACAGATTGGTTGGTATAAGGCAGAAAACTGCTGTGTTCCTCCACTGCTGTGACATTTTTTCCATCGCCTCGTTCTCTTCACCAGAACGGGGCTCCTTGGGGGCAGATCTCTGCCTGTCTTACTCGCCACTCTCTTAGCCACCCTAGGGTAGTGCGTGGCATATAGTAGGGTCTCAGCCAACACGTGTGGAGGGAATAAAAATGAACGGAAGCCTTGTTTCTGATAACTACTATTTCAGATACCGTAATTTCTACACTTAAAAAAATTCAACCATCAGACCACATATGGCTTTTTTGAATTAAAGTAGTGGATGCTGTTTTAATTTCAGTGAGGTGGTGGTTGTTGTTGGCTAAATGGAGTCTGTTTGTGGTCAGCGTGTCCTCTGCCGCAGAGAAAAGGTTTTGGAGATGCTGAAAATATAAAAACTGGTTTACACGAGCAGTGATAGAATTTCACTGTACACTTTCCCTGTCCATAACAGGTCAACTTTAGGAAGACGATGTGATTTCTTTTTCCTAACATACATGATTTGATTGATAAGGTATTTTCTGAGCAGTTTCTTTCCACCCAGCGTGAGGTACTCCGTGGCGTTAGACCACCAGGTGCAGTGTTCACTGGAGCGCCACGTAACCTGCAGGTGCGGACGGTCCTGCCCTTACTCGTGGTCTTTTTTGACCGGGAATGAAGTGGGGTCAGTTACACGAGTTGTTACAAAGTAGGACCCTGGCACGCTTTTTAATGTTCGCTTTAATAATGGTTCACACTTGATCTCCACCGTTCTTTTTGGTTCATTCAATTTTTGTCTCGAGTTTTGACTTCATAAATTCTGAGTTGAATGGAATGGCTGATTGTAATCATGACCAGGTGTGAAGGTCACCTCCCTGAGTGTGTAGAACAGGGAACTACCCCTAGTTCCCTTCAGGTCAAGCCTTGTCCCCGCAGCCTTGGTCCCCCTTTAGTCTCCAGCTGTCTCATCAACCCGCCCTCACCCTGGTTGCTCCCTGCCATCCACAGAGCCCAGGGGGGGCCCTGGGTTTGCTTAAGGAAGGGGATGTGGTTTTGCAGCTGCAAAGTGCCATCAGGAGAGGTTGGATAGGGTTGTTAGTTCACCTTTACTAAAAAAGTTCCACTGAGGTACATACATTAACAGATTCTTCAGCAATATTCAAGTTGACACATCCATATACAGTCTTGAAAAATAAGGTTTCAGTAATACTGAAATAGGACTTAAGGGTAAACGCTTTATAGATGTTTGGAAGATAAAGTTTGGAGCATATGCTGATAACGTTTTCTCTCTCATTTTCCCAAGGTTTTATGACTTACCTAGTGGAGCCCTTGTTCACAGAATGGGCCCGGTTTTCCAACAGCAGGCTATCCCAGACAATGCTCGGACACGTGGGGCTGAATAAAGCCAGCTGGAAGGGACTGCAGAGGGAACAGGCCGGCAGTGAGGACACTGACGCTGCGTTTGAGGAGTTGAACTCACAGTTATTACCTCAGGAAAATCGGTTATCATAACCCCATGTCAGTGGGACAGTCTGCCTCCTGGAGGTTTTTAGAAATGTGAAGTGGGGTCTTGAGGTGAGAGAACTTACTTTGACTGCCAAGGTTTCCAAGTGAATGATGCCAGCATTATTTATTTCCAAGATTTCCTCTGTTGGGTCACTGGAACCCACTTTTCAGTTGAAACCTGAACATACAGCAGCAATATGCATTTGGCTTTCCCACAAAGCCTCGAATGCCAGAGCCCAGCAGGGGGACAGAGGACGTCCTGCCACGTGCCATGTGTTTCATAGAGCATTTCTTCTTTGAACCATGAAGCTCGAACTGAATCTTTCAGCAGAAATCTCTTGGGATTTAACCAGTCAGATGCAACATTGTGTCTGCACCTTCCACTAGGTTCTCTCTGAGAAAATGGAAATGTGAAGGGCCCAGCCTCTGCTGCCTCCGGCAAGACTCCGTGTTTACACATCAGCTCTGAAGCACTGGTTCTGCATCTGCCTCGGAGCATAATCGTGAAGGAACCACTAAGAATTTTAAAGTTCAAACACTCCACTGCAGCTCTTTCCCCCTGGTTTGCCTTTTTTCTTCTTTGGATGCCACCAAAGCCTCCCGTTTGCTGTAGTTTTATTTTTGCACTGGAAACTGTGCGTTTGTCATAGAGTGCCGCCAAGCTTTCACTCCACTGCTGTTTGGCAATGCAATTTTTTTAACTATTTGTTTTTAATTCGGGGCGGGAGGGGAAGAACACCAGTGTCCTAGCTGTATTATGATTCTGCAGTGAAGACATTGCATGTTGTTTTCACTCCTGTACACTTGACCTGCACATGCAAGAAAAGGTGGAATGTTTAAAACACCATACTCAGCTCAGGGTATTTGCCAATCTGAAATAAAGTGGGATGGGGAAGTGTGTCCTTCAGAGCAAGGTACTAAAGTCCCTTTCGCTGCCGTGAGTGAGAGGTATGTTGTGTGTGAATGGACGGATGCGTGTTTGCGTGCATGTCGTGCATGTATGACCGTGCATGTGTTCTATTTATCCATGTGGGAGAGGATTTGAGATGTAAACTTATTTATTATTTTAGAATGTGACGTAACGAGCAGCCACACTTGGGGGAGGGGAAGGTAGGACAGCTGTAACTGATGGCTCCAGTTGCCTTAAACTATGCACAAAGCTAAGTGACCAAACTTCTTGTTTTGATTTGGAAAAAAGTGCATTGTTTTCTTGTCCCTCCCTTTGATGAAACGTTACCCTTTGATGGGCCTTTTGATGTGAACAGATGTTTTCTAGGACAAAATCTAAGGACTAATTTTAAACTTAAAACATTCCACTTTTGTAATTTGTTTTAAATTGTTTTATGTATAGCAAGCACAACTGTAATCTAGTTTTAAGAGAAACCGGTGCTTTCTTTTAGTTCAATTGTATTTCCCTTGTTACTGTACAAGACTGTTTATTAATTATGTTTACAGTTTGTCGCAACAGCCATTTTCTTGGAAGAAAGCTTGAGTGTAAAGCCGTTTGTAAAGGCTTTGCCAAACTCATTTTAATATGTGCCTGTTGCTGTTAACTTTTGATGAATAAAAACTTATCTTTTTACATTTTTATCTTTGACATTTACGTTATAGTTCAATCCTTTGGAAACCGTAATGCTAAATTACTAGGCAATCAGAGATGTAGCTCCTCAGTGCCAGCATCTTCTCGCAGGTGGTGCTTAGGCAGAGCTGGGTGCAGGCGCGGGCTGATGGGGTAACGACTACCCGCACCTCACGAGTGAGCAGGCCGAGGCCCACTCGTGCCGTTCGCTAGGTCAGGCCTCTTGACCCCACAGCCTGTTGTCCCACAGCTGGAAACTGCACCTTTGCACGAACTGAAATACTTACTTGTACTGGACTTTTTAAAGTGATAAGAAATGGCACTTAATTCTTGGTTGATACCAGTGTAAGAAAAGTACCATAAAGATGGCAGACTTTAAAGTCACACATTGTCATCATTTGCATAGAAGAGTGACGGTCAGGAGAAGTATAATGCCTGCCACTTGAGTGGTTTTGTTTTCTAATAGCCACATTTTAAAAAAGGAAAATGAAATGGAATTAATTTTAATACCATCTATTCCTATATATGTGTGTGTGTGCATATATATATATGTGTTATTTCAATATGTAGTCATTAAAAATTCGAGATTTTATTTTTTGATATTAAGTGTTTGAAATCTGATACGTATTTTCCACATCTAGTGCATCTCAACTCACACAAGCCACTTTTCTCAACTGTCCCATGTCTGCACGTGGCTCGTGGCTGCCACACTGGACAGTGGGTAGAGAAGTGTGCTGATAGCAGAGCTGAGTGTTACCTGGGGAAGGTCAACTGGCCGCTTACATGAGGTGGCATTCCCTTGGCAAATTAGATGCTTCCTGGGTCTGACGAAGATCTATACAAGCTCACAGACCTAGTGCGTCAGCGTGTGGAGAGTGGAACTATCTCACTATCTCGTAGCAAACTCGCATTAGCCAAGCTCAACAGTAACTGCTGTTTTTTAGTGTTAGTATTCAAATTTGCAGTGTGAAATATAACTATCATCATTCTCTCCCTTTAGGCAGATCTTCTTGGGAAGCCAAATTATGATCGGCCGGTTACTTGTTGAGCATGGATTCTGAGCACGAGAAGCAAGCTGCCTCACGCCTCCACCTCCCTGCAGATACTCATGTTTATGGACCAAGGTACCGTCTTTCCCTGGACGATGCTAGAGATTCGCCGCCAGTCGCTGCTGCTTCACGTCAGCCTCTGATCGGCACGCCAAGTGGATGTGTCAGTGCCACAGCCTTGTCTCATCCGAGCCTGCCCGGGCTCCATCTCCCTGTGTATGAGTGCTTATTTACTTCTGCTCTGATCCATGATGTTTCTTATCGTTTGATATTCAAGGGACTGTCTTATTTCCATTCTCAGGGGGGAGACTCCTCAGTGTTGCTCCCACTTCCTGCCTACACATACAATAAGCCTATTGTTCTTTGTTACATATATGAAGGAATCACAGTCGATAGCTGTTTTTAAAATGTGACCTATATTCCTTGAAATATTAATTTTAAAACATTAATTTTCTTTAAAAATTGAGTAAACAGTTCAGTAATTAAGATCACATTTAAAATAAGTAATATCGAACAGAATGCAAAATTCACATTAATTTTTAAGATAAAACAGAGACTTCAAAGAATTGTTGAGCGTGTAGCAGCCCATTGGGGCTCAAGGCTTAACACTTAGTTGTTGGGGGGCATCTTGTCTGCTCGGAGTAAAGGTCCTCAAAGAGAAAATTTTGGCAAGCCTTAGCCTGATGAAAAAAATTGATTCCTGGTCAGTAGTTGTACTCTGTAAATGTGATGATTCATAATGACTCTCTGTATAAGTAAATATTTATAAAATAAGTAAATATTTTATGTCCTTTGCAAACCTGGGAAATATATTTGTACCTGACATACAGGCTACAGGTGCTAGTAATTCTTCGAAGAGTCCCATGGGTCTCTTTTTCCAAAGTGATTTCTTGGCTCTTAAAACTTTCAATTTTCTTGAAACTTTAAAGCTTTCACCTCAGACGTTTAGTGTTTTCATGTGTACTTTTATAAATGTATAAAAATATTTTGTTTAAATGTCCTCCCAATCAGCATCTTCTGTTTGGGGAAATATACAATGACCGAAAGCTACTCTGCAGTGATGCTTTTAAGGAAATGTGCATCTTAATCACCATAGCATCAGCATCCATTGGAAGCGTAAGGTCGTGCAGACATGTATGAGACTTGCTCTGCGCCAGTCCATGCAGCTAAGAATCTGCAGACAGCGTGTCTCGTGTAAGGCCCCCAAGGGTCCATGGTCTGACGGGTGGACTAACGGGACGTGGGGGGGTCAGCTGATGGGGGAGGGGCACACAGCAGTTCTCTGTCTTGTCTGTCGTGCTCACCATAGGACTGGTGTAAACTGGGCCGTCAGTAAATGTTTGTTGAACATGTAACTCGGTGTTTTAATCATGTGTTTCCTCTTTAGCTATCAGTCTGTCATTAAGAGAAATTATATTGAAACTAGTCTGTGCTGAAGTTATGTGGTAAGCAATATCCAAGCTCCGGTTGTGTGCAGAGCACTGCGCTGGATGTAATAAAGGTATTAAAAATTACGAAACGTGGTCTCTGTTCTCAACATGTTTCGGTGACAAAATGATGTGTGAAAAGTATTTGTTCAATATGGCAGGTTTTCGTATTGTGCAAAATGAATTCAAGGCGTCGGAGGGTTTCAGAACGGATGGTTTAGTTCATTAATTCTCTTCCGTATTGTTTGCTTTTCCCAGTGCTTTCTGATGCATTCTTCATCTATTTTCTTCAGTTCCAGAATTTTTTTTGTATTTTAATCTTTGATAACGTGCTCCTTGTGTTTATCCCTGAGCTCATTGAATTGCCTGAGTGTTCTTGTGTGTAATTGTTCACGACTGAGATTTTGAACTCTTATCATTTAGATCACGATCTGTCATGAATTTGAGTTGTTTCTGGAGAATTGTCGTTTTCTTTGTTACCTTGGTTGTTGGTTGTGCTTGATGTGTTTCTCTGCATGTGAAGTAGTGAGTTGGAAGTCTTTGTTTTCCAGTAGATGGTGCTATAGAGAAGTTTTTGTTCTCTCACTTGTGCTACTTGCACCACCCCCACCCCCTGCAGTGGGGTGCTGTCCCTGCTGTGCGTGTCGAATGGGTCTCGGGGCACCACTGTGGTGGAGGATGGGCCGGGTGGGGGGCACCGGCTTCGCGAACCCACCACGCTGTCCCCTGGTTTCCTGGTTAGAAGCTGGAGGTGCATCTCCACTGCTGCTCCTGGGCCCTGTGCTGTCCCCAGAGAAGGGAGACAGATTTTGGGGAGCCAGTGCTACATCTGCCCTTTACCTTGACTGGGCCACAGTGTGGGGGCTGCGCCCTGACTCCTCCACCTCTGCCTACCACATCGGCTGGGGCAGCAGGCTCTGCGCAGCATCTGTGGTCCCTGTGCCTCCCAACACGCCCACCTTCAGCCGCATCACCCAGAGGAAGCTTTGTTGGGTGACAGACGTCCTGCTAGGTGTAAATTGAAGATACGAAGGGGATGTTCTCCACCATGATGCTGTGTGAGATTCTCTGAGCATGAATTTTAAGTCTGTTGTTGAGCCACGTCCTATAAAGAATCAGGAGGCCGCATGAAAGATATCCAAGTTCCTTTATTTTAGCTAAAATTTATAAGAGTTACATATATAAACTTTTGGAAGGAAAATATCTTCTTAAAGGACTGTTTAGAGTCTAGCTGAACATTTGCAAGAAAACAGAACTGTTGAATTTCCACTTAAGAATCATCACAAGCTTGGGGTCGGCCTTTTCTGTTATAGGAATCGCTCTGATTAACTTGAGGTTAACTGGGGGCTTTATCATGAAGATTTGTGTTCATGACGATGGAGACAAGTCCTGTGAGGGCTTCAGGGAAAGAACCTGGGGCTCAGCTTTTTGCTGCATTTGCCTGTTCCCCCCACGCCCCGCCCACCCCTGCCCGTCTCTCCCTCTGCCTCAGAAAGGCAGTGAGACCTGATGTAGTGTTTGTTTAACAGCTTTGTCTTGACAGCTAGACAGGCCTGGGTTTGGGTCTTTGTCATGTATTAGTTGTGGGTCCTTGGGCAAGTTACCTAATCTTGAGTGGCTTCCTAACCTGTAAAATGTCTCTTTCTTAAAAGCAAAATAATGTATTGACACATAGGTTAAGTGTCAAATTCGCTTCCTTGTGATGTTTTGTCTAAACTGCTCAGGGTGGTTGTACCTTGTGACATCCTTATTTGATCTCCAGATGAGAAGTGCCCCCCTCTCCAGGTTTCCTATGCACGTTCCTGGGGTAGGGTCTGATGGACCAGTGTACGGGTCACTGACCCTCTGCGCATCACCACCAGGCACTCTGTCCTGCAGGAGGACGGGCGGCTGCATTGAGGACGATTTATTTAGACAACCTGGTCCACAAGGTCCTCCTCTACCCTTGTTGCTAACCAGTATTACAGGTGACTTCCTAACCAGTCTAGTTCTCGTCCTTTGTCCCTTTGGTGAAAAGCCTGACTGGCTAATGGACAGGGATGGCCACTGGGCAGCAGCAGACTTTTCACCCCTCCAGGAAAAGTCCGGTTATGAAGAGTCTGGCCTTTCTCTGCAAGCGACTGCCCTGTCATAGCCTGGCTGTTTGGGAGGCGCTGGTATCATTCACCTTCCTGGGAACGTCTACAGGACCCTCATGTCCTTCTCTAACCTTACGGAAGTTCTCTGTGACCTTTGAAAAGGCTGGAGAATCTACCAGAGGAGGAAGGCGTGAGAAGCTCCAGCCGAGGAACGTTAGGGCTTCTAGCCCCTACGAAGTGGATCCAGGACAGCCGTGTCAGAAGGAAACATGAAAGATTTCTGGGCTCTTATTTATTTGGTTAAGCTGCCGCCCTAGCACCAGTACAGAACTAGCCTGCTGACAGCGTTTACAAGGGGTGGCTGAGAAGAAAGCCGACTCTCTAGTTTGAGAAGGGGAATGGACTCGGGAGAAATACCGACAGCAGAAATAACGATACTGTCATAAAGCCGCACGTCTTGTTCTGCCTGACAATCCCACAGCTGACTTTACTGGGATAATTCCTGAAAGTTTAAATTTTTATCTGCTGGCTTCTAACCAGGGGGTAAGTTATCAGAAAGACAGTTTTTACAAAGTATTTGTTTTTGGTAGTTGTCACCTATGTGATTTTCTAATAGAAACCGTTAATATAGCAAGAGGACAGAAGAGCCGGAGCCGGTGACTGGGGTGACAGCAGAACTAGCGACTAAGTCCTGCCACTCAGCCCCAAGCCTGTCAGGACCAACCACGTACCCTGGGAGAGACCAATCTGCTGGAAACCACAGTGAGCTCGTGTAAAATGATGTAAGTAATAATTTACTAACACTCTAGTGTTCACAGAAGGTGTTCAAAGTCCTTATTCCATTGAATCCTTGACAATCTGAGCTGAGTGGTGTCCCCATTTTAAAAACAGGTGTGACTTTGCTAGGATCATATCCACAGATGTAACTACAAGTGTGTAACTACAAGTCCAGTGCTGACTCACACTACGTATGCATAGTGTATCCCTGGACTAGTGAGAACCATAGCAGACAGAACATTATATCAGTTATGTACAAGCCTCAGCTATACAAAAAATGCAGAATTTAACTGTTTTTAAGAACTTTCACTTCGGGGATGTGAGAACCAGAAACTGAATGAGAAAAATGTGAAAAGCAAAGTATTCTTAAGCTACATGTGCAATATAAAAGAATTTACTTAAAGCAAATTTTTGACCATTAAACCTGTATGTTTATTTCAAAACGGTAATTAACTTCCTTATATTGGAACACTCGCCAAAACTCAATACTGATACAAATAGGAGTTTCTTTTATAACATATAAAACAATGAGAAACAATGTACATCAACAAAGCCATAGTTCAGATTTAATGAATGACCAAACCATGTAAATTAACTAATATTTGCTAATATCTAGAACATTGCACATATTTTCAATAACTTAAAAGTCAATGTCTAGCTACTCTTCCCATCTCCCAATCCCTATGCCAGGAAATACAACTTTTTAAACTAGATTTAAATAACAAATCTATTCATGGTAGAGGATTCTGGCATTAACTATAGCTGAGTTTAACAAATATAGAAAAATCAAGGATTTATCAAGTATTTTAAAATGATCACTTATAAAAATTCAAAGACCTAGATGAGAAAGGCAGTTCTCCACTCATTGATATTATGTTGCATAATGTAACTCGAGAACAGCATTCTGACCAGTGATGAACTGCTTGTAGGAAATTCACCGATTCAGTGTTTCATTATAAAGCTGCTACTCTGACCAATACTAAAAAATTTTTAAAACTTATTATCCCGATAATTTCCAGAAGTATTAACTTAGCAACAAGTCGTTTTTATGATGCCATTTATTAAAGTGAAAGATAAGGATACATTCTGGTTTTTACTTAAAAACGGATTTACTTCAATAATTTGTTTCCTCACTATTTGAAAACTACATTTTCTTCCTCAGAACTGACAATACTGAGGTGAAAGTGTGGCTTTCATGGTTGCTGACTTTCCTTTGCAAAGGAAGCACTGTGGAACTTCAGCAGCACCCAGTTCCAGTGCACACTCCATTGCAAGGAAAATGAGAGAATCAAAAGTTCTGTTCAAGGTAAGATTGCACTCCAACAAACTGACGCCAGCTCTTCATCACTGAATAGTAAACGATCACAGAAAACGAATAACAGTACCCTGTGTTTTATATCCAGACATGCATCTAGAACACTTGTGCAGGTAAACTAGTGTTATTAAAAACTCACATCTACGACTGTCCCTTCTTCATTCTGATTGGAATCCTAATTGTCCTGGCTACACGTTTAAAAACATGTTATAGTCAGAAAACATGTATGTTCTGGAAAACTGCAGAAGTGAGCTCATAAAAGCATAAATTTTAGGATAATGAGACTTAAAGGGAGACTAGTGAATACTAAATTCAAGTATTTACTAAATAGTGTTGATTTCTACTAGCCAAACAGCTCTATCAAACCAACCGCTGAACCAGGATAGTCCTTTTTGGCTCCTTGTCTATTAGGAACTTGAAACATTTTCAATTAAAGCCTTCATTTTTCCTGTAGACTTCAACATGTGTGGCCCAAACTAGAAAAGAAACAAAAAAGTATAAATAAGATAACGGTTCATATAATAACAATGATGTGCCCCTCTACAATTATGGATCGAAAGACTTACATGTTCTATATGAAAAACCAAGGCGCCAGATAATATGCAAACCTTATAAGTGACAGGCTGTTGTAAATACAACATCGCCAGAATGAAAGGCAAAGAGGTAACCAAATTATTTCCCAGAAAACTATAATCATCTTAGCAAGACCCTAGTCTAGTCCACTTTTACTCCTGAGTAAAAGAACCCCAAAGCTTTTTTAATGTCTAGAAAGTTTCAAAGCTAAAAATTTCTAAAATATCTGCCTCTGAACTATGTATACTCCATGACAGTAACCTGAATAGAAATTAAGGATAAGAGAGAGCTTTCATGAAATCTGCTCAGTCTCCACCTAAAACCTGGCCCACATTCTGTGAGACCCAAGTGAAATCTCACCCTCTTCCGAAGACTATAACAGGGTGCCCTAAGAAAAAAGTGATCATTCCTTTAATTTCTGTGAATCTGACTTTATTACGCTTAAATATAAATAAAATACAGCATGGAAAATTTACCACTGGAGATATTAAATAGGAAAACCAGGATTAACTTTTGCTTCCTCTATTCTCTTCTGTAGAACAACATCCTTTTTAATCTGACAGCAGATATAGCTGACACATCTTGTGAAATGTAGGTGCTCAGCAATGGCACGAACTGCCACGCGGTCCTGGGAGAGAACTCTGCCCTCATACTCACCAACACTGTTTCTGAGGCCTCTGATGCAGACTTTGGAATTCCTTTTTCAGCTTCACCGTGGCTATCACTTCGATACCGGTAAGCAAATTTCTTTTTCAGAGCCTCCGCTATGAGGGCAGCAGGGTCAGTAGCATCCACCGGTTTGGGCTTTATATCTTGTTCTGACCTTAAGAGAAGTGAACAGAAACCAAGGGGACAGTTCAGTGTGCTGACAGGACTTCCCTAGCATCACAGATATCAATAAAGACTGATAAACACTGATGGCAGTGAGATGGAACCCCCAGATTGAAGGCTCAGTAACAGCAATGATTTCACCCTCACTCAGGGCAATTACAGTTCCATTCTCCACAAGGCTAGTGACCAACCCCTGGCTTTACTGAATGACTGACAATGAAGACTTTAGCAAGATAAATAGCTCCAGGTCACTTTTTAATCTCTGCATTAACTATGTATAGGAGCCACTAGAGCCCATCTTTTTAAAATTAAAAATTTAGAATTAAAACAAAGTTCTAAAGAAGCCCAGAACTTTGTAAAAAATGAGGGGACATATTAAAAAACGAGTGACGTAAGAAAGAAGGTAAACGCATCCTCACCTTTTTACTGACCGAAGTTTTACACTGTTCATGTCTTTAAGGATCTCCAGCATATTTGGCATATCAGGGTTCTTTGGGCTATTCTTATCCAAAGTCTTTCCAGCATGAGCTTTTTTCTCTTTTCGCGCTCTGATCAGGTCAACAGCAGATGTGCTTTGGTGGACTGCTGGTGGAAGGGGTGGGGGTGGAGGGGGTGGAGGTGGAGGGACAGAGGGTGGTCCTGTGGTAACAGGTGTGGTAGGATCTAAATCACCTACAGAAAGAAGGAAAAAATCAACTTTAATCTTGGTGGTAATAGGCAAATAAATTTATTTAAGGACTTTTATATGCCTGAAAACCTTATCCTTAAAAAGAATCTCAGTTATGTAAGCAGAAAGGAAATTTCAGTTACTTGGTTAGGATTTAAATGCCTCATTCTAGTTCACTGTATCATTTAATCCTGAACGCTCCAGATGGAAAAGTTCCATTTAACTTAACAGGCGTGTTTTTGTGATATCAAATGTTCAAGTCTGACTGTGCCACAGTTTGTAACTACTTTTAAATGAAATGTAAAGCAGTCTGCTGCATAAGTATCTTCATTATATACAGTTTGATAATTTAGTACTATAATTTTTAAAAACTATGATAAATTTGTGGTTCATTTAAAGTATATTTATATAAAAACCTTCCTAAACATTAAAAGCCTGCATTTACTAGAATGTGTCTGAAAGAAAAGATTTAGCTTTATTGCTGAACTGATTTATGGAAGAAGAAAAAAAAAGTGGAAATTAAAGAGTTAAAGCAGTTATAGGGACCTTAAAATTCATCTTTCTGCATAATTGGTAGTTAGAGTTTTTTAATTGGGTAAACTGTACTGATTCAGGAGAATTCAACACAAAAGTTTTTACTCAGGGATTTAGATTATAAACAGAACACCTACCATAAATCCTCAAATTATCACACTATTTATGGTACTTTTCCTAGTCTGCCAGGAGAGAAAGAAACATGCAATTTAAAGTTAAAAGAAAAGGGCAGGACTTTTGGTTTTTAAAGTTACACGCAAATTTCATTTAAGTGACACCAATTACTCAAGCATTTGGTGCCAAGTGCATTCGCCCCATCTACCTTGGCCAGTGAGGTTTCCTTGTTGGACACAAGCTAAGTGTCTGAGAGTAATTTAGACAGAGTTGGCTAACAGAGTCTATCTAGCTCGGCCTCAAGAACAACACTAGGAAAAACAACTATTAGGATTTCAAGGCTCTGGTTTCTTCAAAGTGATGGTGCCACAAATAAAAGCAACAGTATTAGACCAGGAGTCAGAGGACCTGAATTCTGTTTCTACGCCATTCCTTCCCATAGTAATTCCATAACATAGGTACCATTATCCCCATTTTAGAGCAGGAGAGGGAGGTAGGAGGGCCAAGTATTTGCCTCACGACTTGCAGGTAAGGAAGCAGCACTCAGCCTTGTCCAGGCTGTTGTGAGATGACCTCACATCCGATATTGGTGCCGTTATCACAGACAACTAAGCTTTCCATAGTATTTACCCGAGTAGCAGTTCAACTGCAGGAATGTCAGTGTTCTCCAAATATATTCCCTCTCTCATGGCATTGATTGTTCAAAACAAACCACTTAAACTTAACTAGTTCTGGACTATGCAAAGAGGACTGACTAACCCTTGGTTTTCTAACAACCCCAATGGTTCTTACTTGCTAATAAATTTTAAAATAAGTGACACTGTCTGATTTCCAGTTTGTTTGGTTAAAACAACTGTAGGACTTACAGACCTGCAGTGAGATTGTGCTGCTCTTGCAGGGTCACAATTTTGGCAATCTGAGCTCTCAGAGCAGCAAGTTCATTTTCAAGAGCACAGATCTTCTGCAGTGCTTCCTCATTCGCCAGCGGTGTCTGCAGTTGAGGCTTTTCTGGAGATAGGTTTGGTAAGGAAAACTGCCTGCTCGGGGGCTTCTCAAAGAAAGGAAGGTCATCCTGAAGGGGCTGCCTTGAGCAGACCTCTGTCCTGCAAGGAAAAGAGATGGCTGGCTGTCACAGGCTTTGTAAGAAAAAATATGAAAATTTATCAATAAATCAGAAAATACCAGAACATAACATCTGAGAACCACTTTGCAGCCTGAATCTACATAAATCTCCTCCCATCAGTTTCAAAACAACAGAGCACTTGTCAACCTAACACCGACATAGGCCAGGACTTCTGGCTGCCATCATTCTCTAGCTAATATGCACAAGCCAACACTACCAATGGGGTGTCACGGATTGCAATGTTTTTGCTAATTCGTTTTGTTTTGAACACTTTTTAATGCTCTTAAAACAGTTAACTAATTATTAGTTATATTAGACAACAAAATTAAATCAGTAATGCCTTAGCCCTTCCCCCCCTTCTGTATTTCAATGAATAGAATATATGAATCTATAAGACATACTGTAGCAATACAGGCCAAATACAGAATCAGAAAAGGAGAAAATCATTATAATTGAACCCATATAATAACTACATGGTAACTAAGTAATCAATTAACTGTAAAATTTTCTAATGTGCATTACTCCATAGCTCCAAATGGAAGTCTTTTGGAGTTAATAAAATTCAGATTTCTTTTGAGCTATCAATTTGTATTTTCTACAATGAGATTTTCCTGGCCTCTAAGCCATTTTTCCTTCCAATTTATTGAAGTATAATTGACAAAATACTGTGCATATTTAAGGTGATTTGATATGCATATACATTTTGAAATCACAAAATTAACATCTCCCAGCTTCCCTCAGTTTCATGTGGTCATGTGACTGTCAGGCTAACAAGATATAGGCAGAATGTTGTTGCAAGCCATCTAGGAAGGCTGTTTAAAGACAGATGGCTCTACGAAAGAATCCTCTCATCTGTAGCCCCACCCCTTCTCTGACAGCCAAGTGATGACTGGAGTTTGAGAGTCACAAGGGACCAGAAGCTAACCTTGACACTGTTGCTGAGGTTGGGAGAGTATGGCTGGATCCCTGAGGACACTGAAGCCACTCGCAGCTCCAGACTATGCACTTCGGATGTTTTTGAGAGAAAAACTCCCATCCTGTTGAAGTTACCATTATTTTGGGCTTCTCTGTTTACATGTAATCCAACTTAATCCTGGATATAACACTAATATTAAATTCTATTTTAGTTTTCTTTATCTGATGTTAGTGTTTTATTTTTGCTTGAGAGCTGTGATAATTTGAATGGGAGAATTCTTGGACTCTTAGCTTTTGGTCTTATGCACTGAATTCTGGTGTTTTTCTTCATATCTAATTTTGTTTACACCCTGTTAATTGAACTACCATACACAGAAGTTTGCTTGAAAGTTTTTAACCTATAACATTATCAAACAAAAATATGTTCTAGTTCTTATCCAGAGACCAACTTTAATATGTGGGATAGGGAAATGTGTTAGGCTTGCAAAGCTTCAACTGCCACTTTCTTATCCCCACAAAGGGAAGGAACAGGTGGTGAAATTTCTTAAAAAGTACATGAAGATTAAACAAAGGTAAAAACATCTATAAGGAACAGTACCAATGCTTTAAATATATTATGTTCGTTGAAAGTTTGTTATGTAAATCAGAACACAGAGATTAGATGCATGTGCTCTAATCAACCTGCAATAAAATTGAAAGTAATTTTAAGCTATTAACATCTTGGAAAAAACCACTGTGACTTTGTTGATGCAACAGGCTAAATTCTGATTTCTATCTACCTTTCATAGGGTAGGTCAAATTTTGTTAAACAGCTCAATGCAATATTCATTAAGTTATATTACAAATAGATAGAAATCATTTTATGAAGTTTTGGGATACTTAATTATATCAGTATGTCAAATATTCTTATTTAATGCTTCTTCAACTATATTCTTGCTAACTTGATCTTTAACAAAACATGAAAACTAGGGGAACTGCGGGTAGGCAGGATAGTGGTAGTGATAGAATTCTAGTCTTATGAACAATCTGGGTAAAATACAGAAATCTCAGACAAATGTAGAATTAAAGTAGCAACTTGTGCAAAAGAATGGTGGAAGAAAACTGACGAGTAGTAAACTGAATTTAGAAGAAGAGAACACTCAGCAGCAGTATTCTCAGGACAGAGAATGGACGTGGCTGCCACCCACGGGCATCTGGTGATGGACAGAACTGTGCAGACAGGAGAGAAACAAAGAACCGGAGGATAAAGACTGATTTCTACTCCCACCATCTTCCACTTCACATACCCAAAGAATGAATATATTCACACCTGGAGGTGAAAGTAAGGGTGATGGTTTGTTTTCATATTATGTATTAGTGCAGCCATGTCATGAAGTCTGTATTATAACAGCAAATAAAGTGAAATTGTGGATACTAAAATCTTTAGTGCTACTGAACAAAAATTGTTATAATACTATTTATATTCAAGAATTGGGAGTCATGTTAGTAGAGAGTGTTTCCCTAAAAGTCTCCTAGATAACACAGGAACCAAAGCATTAAATGCTTTGCTTGTTTTTAAATGTTATCATTCAAACAATATGATCTTCAAGCCCCACAAATATTTTCTCTAACAAGACAATTTAAAGATAGCAACTTTAAGGCATGTTTGAACAACATACTTTCTTTAAACTATAAGCCAAAATAAATTGTGAGAGAAAATTCATGAATATTGAACAGCAACTACAATGTTTAAAACAAACAAACAAAAAAATCCTAAACTGCTACATCTCCGTGTAACTTCTACAGGTGAATTTTATCCTTTTGTTTTTCCATCTACTGAAAATTAAGGACAAAGCACTCATTAATATTGAATACCTGTATGCCTGGGTAAAAGAAAAAAAAGCTTAGGGTCTTTAGCAAAATGATTTAAGCAACAGTGTCAGATCACCTGCACTTTTATGTTTATACTATTTTTATAATTTTGATTACGTACATTCTGCATTTCTCTATGTGAAATCCTACTGATGGTTACAAGTTCAAAGTAATTATAGGAAACATGTAAGTTTAAATGTGTATTTTTAGAAGCTGAAAAAGGAAAGTAATCCTTAAATGATCATGCCTTCTCAAAGAGACATCTACAGGGGATCGAAAACCCCAAACAGAAATAGGAATTGCTCTGTAATATTTTTTTTTGTGTAAGGAAAAAGTTTAGATTTATGAAAATTCTCACACATGCTCCTTGCTTTAAAAATACACACCACCCTCTTTTCCTACAGACATCTGTTTTCTAAAACAGTTAACAGATAATTCATTCTCAGAACCACTCTGTTTTTCCATTCTTCAGAATAGAGGGCTATTAAGAACTAGAATATAGAGGCAGAATTAATCCAGATTAAGAAATGCTCTTCAGATTTTGTGTATAATTCAGAGAAATTTTAAGAAACAAAAACAATTTTAAAAAATCAAGTATGGATGCCCCCAAAGCAGAAGACAAACAGCCAAATGGCTCCAAAGTGCCTTATGGCAGAAGGGTACAGGCTCCTATTCAGAGTGGCACTGCACATGAATCATCTAGCTCTCTTTTCAATGTTAGAACCAAGGAGTCACCTTTGGAGTATAACTTACATAAATATGAAAGGTTTTTAAAGCCCCACTGACTATTTCAAAATAAAAATTGTAAATATAATGTACTTCTAGGTCCTTTTTTATCTCATAGTTAATGAAAACTCAAAGTCTGAGATTGTTTTAAATTAACCCAGTGTCCTAGAAATGGTGGTATTCTCAAAATGATTTTTTTACTGGCCCTCAACTTTTTAGAGAATTGCCTAGAAAGGTATAAAAGTACACAACATTGTCAATAGGATACAGTTAGTTGCTAGAAAACATGAAGTTGGTAGAACGTTAACCAATAATCTTCAAAGTGAGCAAGTAGCTGGATGAAGACAACTGGACTTGAAAAATTATTTTGACTTAAGGAAGTAATTCATTAAAAGATAGTGGGGAGTTGGCAGGGCTTTTGTGAGGCTACAGACCTAGATGACTAGTGGGATATATTGCATTAGCTGTTCTAGGCTCTGTTCAACTTGTCTCGTATTTTAAAAGCCAGATCTTCCTAAAAATGATATTTAATAGAAATGACATTTTTCCCTTGAATGCAATATTTTATTTATGTTAACAGTTAATGTCAAATGTCAAATAATTAAGATTAAAATAGGAACAAATAACAACTACTGTTTGCTGTGAGGAACAAACTCTTTGCTCTGATCCACTGAGTCTCCTGGTCTACACTCACACCTATAAAGCAGTGGCAAGCCAGCCTGCTTGCTTGTCTGCTGAGTCATTTCCTTTGGAGTATAGTTTCTCTGTTACGCTCTATGAGGTTGGGGTTCTTCCCCAACACTCCTTAAAAAATAGTACTTTCTATTTTACACTTAATATTTAAACCTGAAAAATTAAAAGCTGGACATCTTTAGTCAAAGTCCTCAGTCTCACTTTAGTCACTATATTTTACAGATTTTCGTAAATATCCTCATTTTAGCAATTAAATTACAAACATTTTGGTGCAAGAAAAAGGGATACCTGAAATACTTCAATCCTATGAGCTTATAAGCTTTTATTTAATAGACTCAGATATGTATATGGCACTCAGAATTAAGAATTAGATGCAATTAGAAATTAGTATATTAATATAGAATGATCAAACCAGAGTTCAACTTGAAATATTTCAGTATTCCTTAACCAATGTGCTTCTAATCCAAGCTACTTGAATACATGATGACAATGTCTATGTTGTCTACTGGAAGCCAGAGATTACAGTCTTTAACTTCATCATACTTCCTATCATGCTGTGTACATATACAAAGACTACATTTTCCTTAGGCTTCTTTACTGATCATTTCAAAGAATCTCAATGCTTCTTCTAAGAATGAGATTTCTTCCCAATTCTGAGGCCATTCTGTTAATTCAAAGGGAAATGAAAATGTGTGTAGAAAAGAAAGGAGGCCTTACTGTGCATGCCATTTTGCTAAGAGTTTTTCATGTTATCTTTAAAAATTCTCCATTCAAGGTAGGCATTACTACTTCTAACTTAAAGATGAACAAAGTTCAGGGCATTTGAGAAAATCATTTGAACAATTAACCAATTATGAAGGACTCATATGTATGCTATTTTTCCAGAGACACAATACTGTGACATTAATATCAAAGTGACAGATAAAGATTCAAAAAGTGACAGATAAAGATTCAAACTGCCTGGTAAGAGTACTAGTATTCTATAATTGTCAGAGTAAAATTCCATCAACTCATCCTTGCTTCCACTTTGTCCCACTTTAAAATATTATGGTAAACTTGCTACCTCTTCAAACTGTACAATGTACTGTTTTTCTGGTATGTGAAACTGATAAAGTAGAGCTTCCTCAAAGCTCCCTCCCATGGAATATGGTGAGATTTATATATCAACCTGGTTTATGCACACCTACATTTTGTCACAATCAATGCAAAGGCAATATGACACCACACTATAAAAGTCTGCCCAATTTTTCTAGTCACCTGGGCCACCAATGTCCCTAACTTTGGAACTCTGGGGGCACTTTACTACCTATCAACACCCTCCTCTAGAGCACCACTCATTTCCAAATGGGTCTCCTCTGTTTCCTTCTTTTCATGTCCAGATTATCTTTACCTAGTACCTAGTGTACTTTCAGGCACCTTTTCAAAGACCCTTTAACCAATTATTTTCAACATCACAGGTACAATTCAGAGCCATTATGCCAACTCAATGGAGCAGATGTACTCTTCCCTAGTCCTGCTAACTAAAAACACTGGACATTACATATAAAACAAATAAATGTAAGAAGACTGAAAGGTGGAGAGAAGACAGACTGGCTGGGACTTTAGGATCTAAAAAATAAAAAAATAACAGGAGTGAGCTCCCTGAGTTTTCCTTTTGCTCATAAATCCCAAACTGGGTGGAGTCACTGGTAAGCCAAAAATACCAGTGTATGCAGAAGGAAAAAGCCCCAACAAAAGCCTGCTCTCTCACCTAAAGGACCAAGAAAGGGCAGCCTCCCAAGACCAGACAGCATAAAAAAGTAAGTGCTCTACTTCAGCCAAACAACAGAGAAAATACATTGTGGCCCCATGCACCATGTGGCAAAAGCGAACTCTCACTCCTGCTAGGCTGTAATGAGGTGCCTCAAACCCTGTAAGATGGTGTCAGAGAAGGCAGGCAACAAGAACTTAACAAGGCACCTCATCTCCCTGTGCTATCAGTGGATACAATGTGGGGAGCCTGGGATTCCACTCTGAGGAGTAACAAGGCACCTTCCCTGCTCGCTGGGACACTGTCACAGGAGGCTTGAGGGGAGCCAGATCAGTAAACAAGAGTACTCTCCCTTGGCTGCGAACATAAGCCCGTGAGAAACCTGGACTTCTGCTTCCACCTGGCAGTAACAAGGTGGCACTCCTTCTTCCCCTACCAGAGTGCTATCAGAGAAAGCAAGCTAACAGAAAAGGGTTAAATAAGATCTAGATTTCGATCAAAAATCACTCCTACCAAGAACCAGAAAGAATATAAACTAGGACCCCTGGTCAAGATGGTCAAGAATGAGTAAACTCTGAGATAGCCTCCTCCTACAATCACATCAGAACCACCTGAAGACTAGCTAAACATAATTCCTTTAAGGCTATAAAGAAAAAAGCATGTCAAGACAAGTAGGAGAGGAGACACAGACAGGTCAGGGCCCTAACTCATGGTGTGGCGATTAAGAACTGGGAGGCATATCTTGGCTGCAGACGTCCCTTGTGAGGAGTGAGTGGTCCCAACCTCCAACACTAGTGCCAGGAAGACGAATCCCCATAACACCTGGCTATGAAACCAGCAGGGACTGCATCACTGAGAGAGAAATGGCTATGGGAGATCAAGACACAATACTCTTAAACGGGCTAATGCAATTATCTCCAAGGACTGAAGTGCTGGCAGGCACAGTCTGGTGAAAAAGGGTACCAAATCTCCAGTAACACAGATAACACTGATCGTCTAGCCCTCATGATTCTCAAGGACCCCACCCCACCCAAAACGCTATACTGCTTCTTCCAGCCACTTCTCCACAGAAGTGACCTAGCTGGACTCATGCTGCACGCATTTACTCTAAGGACCACAAATCCCACACCAGAACAGAAAAACACTAGAGGGAATCAACAGTAGATTAGAAGAAGCAGAGGACTCAACCAGTGATCTGAAAGATAAGGTAGCAGAAAACATGATTGGAACAGAAAAATGAAAAAAAAAAAAAAAGATATTTTAAGGGACCTCTGGAACAACAAGTGTTAGTAACATTCACATTTTAAGGGTCTCTAAAGGAGAGAAAAGGACTGAAAACCTATTTGAGAAATAATGACCGAAACTTCCCTAACTTGGCAAAGGAAATGGACATACAAGTCCAAAAGTATAGAGTCCCAAACAAGATGAACCAAAAGAGGCCCACGCAAAGAACACATTATAATTAAAATACCAAGTTAAACACAAAGAAAGAATCTTAAAAGTAGCAACAGAAAAGCAGATGTACAAGGGAGCTCTCATAAGCCTATATGCTGATTTTTCAACAAAACATTGCAGGCCAGAAGAGAATGTCACAAAATAGTCAGTGATGAAAAAATCTACAACTAAGATTCCTCTACTCAGCAAGGCTGTCATTTAGAATTGGGAGATATTTTTCAAGACAAGAAAAAGCTAAAGCTAAAGAGTTCATCATCACTAAACCAGTACTATAAGAAATGTTAAAAGGAATTCTTTGAAAAAAGATTAAAAATATGAATAAGAAAATATAAGAAACAAAACTCACTGACAAAGGTGAACAGTTAGTAAAAGCAGTGGATAAACCAATTATAAAGCTAGTATAAAGGTTTAAAAAGTGGAAAGTTAATGTGTAATTAAAATAAAGTAATATACACAAACACCCACAAAAGAAGTTAAAAATAAGGACAAAAAATAAACGTAGAGGCATGAGTAAAATTGTGATTTTTAGAATTTGTTGGAACTTAAGTGACCATCAAGTTAAAATTGACTGCTATAAACATAACTTTGGATATATGAAGGTCATGGTAACCATAGAGCAAAAATCTACAAGAGATATGTGAGAAATAAAAAAAAATGAATCCAAATATAACATTTTAAAAAGTCACTAACATGGAAGAAAAAGAATATGAACGAAGTACAAAAACAACCAGAAAACAATAAAAAGCTATATACCTTTCAACAATTACTTTAAATGAAAATGGACTAAGTGCTCCAATCAAAAGGCATTGGTGGCTAATTGATAAAAAATTATAAACCACCCATACATATGATGCCTATAAGAGATCCACTTCAGATCAAAAGACTAAAAGTAAAGGAATAGAGAAAAATATTTCGTGCAAATGGAAATGAAAAAAATTCTTGGACAAAATAAAGTTTAAAACAAAAACTTGTTAACAAAGACAAAGAAAGCGTTTCATAATGATAAAGGGATCGGTCCACAAAGAGAATATAATGCTTGTAAACATTTACACCCCAACATAGGAGCATCTAAATATATAAAGTAAATACTGACACACACAGATTGACAGTAATACAACAGTAGGAGACTTTAACACTCCACTGACATTAATGGATAGATCATCCAGACAAAATCATCAAGGAAACAATGGGCTTTACAACCTCTGACACATTAGACCAAATAGACTAATAGAAATTTTTAGAATATTTCACCCAAAACAGATTGTACATTCTTTTAGAATGCACATGGAATATTTTCCAGGGTAGGACACCAAACAAGTCTCAATAAATTTAAGAAAACTGAAATCATATCAAGCATCTTCTCTGATCACAATGGTATGGAACTATTACAAGAAGAAAACTGAAAAATGTAAACATGTAGAGGCTAACTAATATGTTACTAGACAAATGGGTTAACAGTGAAAATAAGGAAGAAATTAAAAGATACCTTGAGACAATTGATAATGAAAATACAATGACACCAAATCTGTGGGACACAGTCAAAGAGTTCTAAAAGAGAAACAATACAGTACTACCAGAAGGAACACGAAATATCTCAAATAAATAGTCAAACAACCTTGCACCTAAAGAAACTAGGGAAAAAACAAAGCCCAAAGGGAGTAGAAAAAAGGAAATAATCGAGTGGAAATAAAAGATTTTTAAAAAGCAATAGAAAAGAACAATGAAACCAACACCCGGTTCTTTGAAAAGATAAAATCTTATAGCCAGACTCATCAGAAAAAAAAGCCCCCCCCCAAAAAAAAAGTCAGAAATGAAAGAGAAGTGACAATAGACACCAAAGAAATACAAAGCATTTTAAGAAAATACTGCGAACAATTACATGCCAATTTGGACAACCTGGAAGAAATGTTTTTTTCTAGAAACATACAGTCTTCCAAGATTGAATCAGGAAGAAACAAAATCTGAACAGACTGATAAGTACAAATGAATTCAAATCAGTAATCAAAATATTCCCAACAAACATGAGTCTTGGAGTAGATAGCTTCATAGGTGGATTCTACCAAACATTCAGAGAGGAATTAATACCTCTTCTTCTAGTCCATTCCAAAAAACTGAAGAGAAAACAAGCCTCCCAAACTCATTTTCCTAGGTCAGCATTACCCTTATACCAAAACCACACAACTACAAAAATAAATATTATAGACCAATATCCCTGAAAAACATAAATGCAAAATCTTCAACAAAATATTAGCAAACCAAATTCAGCAATACATTAAAAAAATCATACACCATGATCAAGTGGGCTTTACTCCTGGGATACAAGGTTGATTCAATATCTGCAAATCAGTTAATGTAATATACCACATGAATAAAATGAAGTATAAAAATCACCTGATCATATCAATACATGCAGAAAAAGCATTTGAGAAAAATCCAACATCCACTTATAATATCAGCAAAGCAAAATAAGGACAGAGGGAGAATACCTCAACATAATAAAGGCCATATATGACAAATCCACAACATCATATTCAATGATGAAAAGCTGAAAGCTTTTTAAGACCAGTAACAAGACACTATGTTCACTTTCACCACTTTTATTCAACATAGTATTGGAAGTCTTAGCCACAGAAGACAAGAAATAAAAGACATCCTAATCAAAAAGGAAATAAACTTCATTATTTGCAGATGACATGAGAATCCTGAAGATTCCACCAAAAAACTGTTAGAATAAATGAATTCAGTAAGGTAGCAAGATACAAAATTAATATTCAGAAATCAGTTGCATTTTTATACCCCAATAACTATCAGAAGGAGAAATTAAGAAAACAATCCCATCTATGACTGCATCAAAAATAAAAAAAAAATCTAGGAATAAATTTATCCAAGGAGGTAAAAACATCTGTACATGGAAAACTGTATAGTGAAGAAACTTAAAGACACAAATAAATATATTTACCATGCTCACGAATAGGAAGAACTAACATTGTTAAAATGTCTATACTACCCAAAGCAATCTACAGATGGCATTTTTTACAGAACTAAAAACAAACATTCCTAAAACTTATAAGTAACCACAAAAGACCCCAAATAGGCAAGGCAATCTGGAGAAAGACAAAGTTGGAGGTATTGCACTACTTAATACCCAACTATGCTAACAAGGCCATAGTAATCAAAACAACATAGTACTGGCAAAGAAACAGACAGAGACCAACGGAACAGAATAGAGTCTGGAAATGAACCCATGCCTATATAGTCAATCTACGACACAGGAGGCAAAAATATACAGGGGGTAAAGACAGTCTCTTCAATAAATGGTGCTGGAAAAACAGGACACATATAAAAGATGATATTATACCAATTTGTTACAACATATACAAAGCTAAACTCAAAATGGATTAGAATTAAATGTGAGAACAGAAACCATAGAACACCCAGAAGAAAACACAGGCAATAAATTCTTTGACACTGGTGTTAGCAGTATTATTTTGGATATGTCTCCTAAGTCAAAGACAACAAAAGTGAAAATAAATAGAACTAGATCAACTAAAAAGCCTTTGCATCATAAAGGAAACTATCAACAAAACAGAAAGTCAACCAAGAAAATATCCGCAAATGATGTTAATCTGATAAGGGGTTGATGTCAAAAATATATAAAGAACTCATATAGCTAAACATCAAAAAACAATCTAATTAAAAAATGGGCAGAGGACCTGAACAGACATTTCTCCAAAAAGGACATAGAGATGTACAACAGACAACTGAGAAGATGCTCAACATCACTAATCATCAGGGAAATGCAAATCAAAACTACATATCACATGAGGTGATAACACCTCACACTTGTCAGAATAGCTATCATCCCAAACTCGATGAACAAGTGTTGGCAAGGGTGTAGAAAAAAGGGAACCCTTGTGTACTATTGGTGGGATTATAATTTGATGCAGCCATTATGGAAAACAGTATGGAGGTTCCTCAAAAAATTAAAAATTGAACTACCATATGACCCAGGATTCCACTTCTGGTTATTTATCCAAGGAAAACCAAAATATTAATTAGAAGAGATATATGCACCCCAATATTTATTGCATCATTATTTACAATAGCCAAAATACAGAAGCAACCTGAGTGTCTATTGACAGACTAATGTATAAAGCCGTGATACATATATACATTGGAATATTACTCAGCCATAAAAAAATAATGAAGTCTTGCCATTTGCAACAACATGGATGGACCTAGAGGGTATTATACTAGGTAAAATAAGAGAATGACTAATACTATATGATTTCACTTGTATATGGAATCTGAAAAACAAAATAAATGGACAGACAAAACAAACTCATAGATACTGAGAAAAATTTTGATGGTAACCAGATAGAGGGGGATTGGTACATGAATGAAAAAAGTGAAAGGGATTAAAAAGTACACACTGCCACTTATAAAAATAGTCATGGAGATGTAAAGTATAACATAGGGAATATAGTCACTATGATGTATGCCTGAAACAAATGTAATAATTTATCTTGACTGTAAAAATATTTTTTAAATGTATTATTGTTATAAAAAAAGAGATGAACTGAATAGAAAAAGAATCAATACATGCCAGTTCTGAGATGATAGATGTTAGAATTATGACAGATTTTACAGCAGCTATGATAAAAAGGCTTCAATAAGCAATCAGCATCACTTTCAAAACTAAAGAAAAAATAGTCTCAGCAAAGAAACAGACACAAAACAATTTAAAACTAAAAGGTACAATTACTGAAATAAAAACACAATGGATGGGATGAAAAGCACAATCAAGAAGACAGAGAATCAGTGAATTTGGAGATAGAACAGAAAGCAAACAGACTAGGGGAAAAAGTCTTAGTGACCTTATAGTGGGATTATAACAGAAGATCTATTATTTGTTTCACCAGGGTCCAGAAGAAAAGGAAAAAGAGGGCAGAGATGAAAAAGTACTGACAGGATAAACTCAAAAAATTCCACGCCAGGGCACATCTTACGAAAATTCTGAAAACTAAAGACAAAGAAAATTTTAAAGCACCTAGAGAGAAAGAACACCTTACCTATAAAGAAAAGCTTTCAATGACAGAAGACTTCTCATCTGAAACCACAGAGGCTTACAGAAACTGGTACATTTTTCAAGTGCTAAAAAATGAACCATGTGAACTCATTACCTTATATCCAGCAAAATACCCTTTCAGATTGGGAAATCAAGAATTCTCAAATGAAGGAAAACTAAAAGAATTCATCGCAAGCAGACCTACCCTAATAGAATGGCTAAATGAAATTCTCAGAAAGAAAGCAAAAAAGGGAGGAACTTTATATCAATAAGAAAAAAATACAGCAAGCAAAAAGTATGTGTCACTAAACTTATTTTCTCAAGTTTTCCATGTTGTATGATGGTTGAAGCAAACAATACTGTCTGATGTGATTCTAAATGTCTACAGAAAACCATTAAAGAAATTTTAAACAGAGAAGGGTACAGGAACATAAAGGAAAGCTTTGTACAGGTAAAATAAGACCACCAGTAGACTGTGATAAGTTATGAATATACAATCTAGTACAGTCAGTCCTCCCTTAGACTCTGATGTGTTCTGCAATTTTATGCAAAATGACATATAACGGAACCAATTTTACTACAGGCTAAGTTTCTACATTTCATCAACATTATAATGAAACAATGTTGAAGCAAAAGACATTATTTGAGGACTTGCTGGTGACAGATAAACCCACCAGAAGAACTATATGAAGAAAGATACCCAAACATATGTAAATCAAAGTGAAATTCCAATTTAGACACACCTAACCTCATGTGCACATCTTTAGGATGTAGAAGGAAACTGGTTTATTCACAGAAAACTAACACAGACATGAGGAAGATGTGCACACTTCATACAGACAATGGCCCTAGCTGGTAAACGATTTTTTGTTGTTATAACAGAATGACATTATTGAGGGCCTGTAGTACCAAGAACATTAATACACACCTAAATCTCACCACATAGATGAAATGGACCAATTCCTTGAAAAGCAAAAACTGTATCTCATCTAAAACAGTCCAATAACTTTATTAAGAAAATTGAACTCATAATTTTAAAACTCCCCAAAAGAAATCCCCAGGTCCAGATGGTTTCACCAGAGAATTCTACCAAATGTTTAAAGAATTCATACCAGTTCTACACAATCTGTTCAGAAAAGAAAAGAAGGACACCTTCCAATTCATTTTATGAAGCTAATACTGACACAAGAAACAGAGAAAGGATCACTTAATTAATTAATTAATTAAGAGAGAGAGAGAGAAAGAAAGAGAGAGAGAGAGAGAGAGAAAGAAAAAGAAAGAAAGAAAGAAAGAAAGAAAGAAAGAAAGAAAGAAAGAAAGAAAAGAAAAGAGAAAAGAGAAGAGAAGAGAAGAGAAGAGAAGAGAAGAGAAGAGAAGAGAAAAGAAAAGAAAAGAAAAGAAAAGAAAAGAAGAGGATTAAATCCTCAGGATCTAAGACTGGGCATAGGTTCTTACACTGACACCAAAAACATTATCCATTAAAAGAAAAATTAATAAACTGTACTTTATCGAAATCAAAAACTTTTGCTCTGTGAAATGACCCTATGAAATAGATGAAAAGACAAGCTAAAAAGTGGGAGAAAATGTTTACAAATCACATATCTGACAAGGACTCACATCTAGAACATAAAGAATCCAATTAGAAAATAGATAAAAGACATGAAGAGATATTTAACTCAAAAGGATATAAAGATGGCAAATAAGCATGTGAAAAGATGTTCAATATCATCCATTAGGAAACTCAAAACCACAGTGAGATACCACTATACACTTATTAGAATACATATATATATATATATAAAATGATAAGACCACATGTTGATAAGGATGCAGAGAAAATGAATCAGCCATATATTGCTGCTGGGAATGTAAAATGGCACAGCCATTCTGGAAAATAGTTTTGTCATTTTCTTAAAATCTAAACATCAATGACCTTATGACTCCTATGACCCAGATATTGCACTCATGGGCATTAAGTCCAGAGAAACAAAAACTTAGGTTCACTCGAAAAAACTGTACACCAACATTTCTAGAAACTTTATTCCAAATCCTGGAATCAAGCCAGATGTCCATCAACTAGTACATTGTCACACAAACTGATCCTTCATACCAAGGAATACTGAGTTCTAATTCAAGATGGCCACACAGGAAAAATAGGAAAATCCTGAATTTACCTTCTCCAGTGGACACACTAAATCTACAGCTACATAAGGAACAATTTCCTCTGGAAAAAAAGTAAAAACTAGCTGAGCAACGACTACACACCAAATGAGAAAACACACACACACTAAAGGTGGTAGAAGAGGCTGAGACACAATCTTACTATAAACCCCACCCCAAGCACAATGACTTATACTCAGGAGAGTACTCAAAACCCAGAGCTTCTTCCTGTGGGGTGAAGAATTAGAACACCACATGAGGCATCCCAACTTTTAAGACCTGCAACAGATAGATGAGCATCCATAACATCCAGCTGTGAAAACCAATAAGGCTTGTATCCACAAGACCCACAAGGCTATAGTGATCTGAGAAAAGGGTTCTCTAAGTGATCCCTGATCTTATCCAGACTCTACATGAGAGTCTCATGTGCTAATCTTAAAACATTGGCCTGAGGGGCACTCATCTAATTTAACACACATCAAGGGGCCTGCTGGGGTTATATTTTAATAAAGGATGGAGGCTGCCAGGCACCAACTTTAAGTACCACATTTTTTCTCCCCAGAACCCTAGGTGTTCTCCTAATTCTCCACAAGCACCACCTTGACCTTCTCCTTCTGCCTTGCTCCAGAGCACCATTATCTTCCAGAGGGGACCTTTTCACATGTCTGTGCCTGTTTTTATGTCTGGTGTGCCAATTTTGTGGCTACCACCTACACAACTCTTGATTACCTGACTCTGAAGGCAAGGAGCTCTTGCATTCCTGGGTCTCACGTGACCATAACAATCAGAGAGATAGTTCTTGGCAGACTACATCCCCCACTGCACAGACAGCAGACTGAAACACATCTCCAGTCTTTCTGAGAAGATCTATTTGCTTGGCCAGCTTTGGCCTGAGGGAAGACTTCAGGTCTGGCACACATCTAGAGGCCTAGAGAAGTGCTCTCAGGGATGCAGGCTGGTTGACAGCAGCTTTGCCCTCAGCCACTGCCTCAGCACAGCTCACTGGTATCTCCCAGAAAGCTTACACACTCATCTGTAGCCCTCATTTTTGTGACTGCTGCCCAGGAGATACTTCCAGATCACCTGGCTCTGCTGTCCAGTGGAACTTACACCTGGGGTCCCTCAGGACTGTATTTCTTTGTAGTTTTTCATAGTGTTGCCTGAGGGTCTAGCTTCTAATCTGCCTGAATCTAAGTACTGACTGAGATCCTCCCTTT
Source organism: Cynopterus sphinx (assembly GCA_030015415.1). NCBI lineage: Eukaryota > Metazoa > Chordata > Mammalia > Chiroptera > Pteropodidae > Cynopterus > Cynopterus sphinx. Next base: position 44,686,617 of record CM057389.1, on the reverse strand, counting down.
TAGAATATGGAATGGTCTTGGCACACTCTGAATGACTTGGAACTATTAAAAATAAATTGCTGCTGAGACAATCACAGAGGTTTGAGGGTCAGCCAAGAGCTAGAGTAGAACAAGAATGCTCATCTCCAACACAAGGCCATTTCTTCAAGACTGGGAGAGGTAGCAGTTTGATCTAATACAGAGAAACCAATACAGAAGAGTCAAGCAAAATTAAGAAACAAAGAAATATGTTCCAAAAAAAAAAAAAACCAAAAAAACAACAGCAAAAAGAACAAGCTAAAACGTTAGGGGGAAAAACCTTAATGAAAAGGAGATAATTTTGCTGATACAAAGTTCAAAGTAATGGTCATAAAGATGATCACTGAACTTGGGAGAACAATGAATCAATACAGTGAGAACCTCAACAAAGAGAAAATATAAAAATGGCATACATTTCTCTTTGTCACAGAGCTGAAGAATAACAATTAAAAAAATACGTTAGAGGGGTTCAACGACAGACTAGATGAAGCAGATAAAGTAGCAGTAAACTCAAAGACAGGCAGTGGGACTCACCCAATTAGATTAGCAAAAAGAAAGATAGAAAACCTTTCTAAGCAAATAATGACTAAAAACTTACCTAACTTGGGTAAGGAAACAGACACTAGAATTCAGAAAGCCCCGACAGTTCCAAATAAGATAAACCTAAAGAGACCCACACCAAGACATACTCTAACTAAAATGTTGTTAAAAAAAAGAAAATGCAATCTCTATGTATTTAACTAAAAAAGCTTTATTTGGACCTTACTGGGGACGACAGCCCGAGAGCAGAGCTTTAAGAAGCCTTGAAATGGTGCTAACTTTGAAGAAATGAGTGGCACAAGCAGATATACATCTGGAAAGTCAGAAATTTCAATTAGGGTACATAGTTTTGAAGAAATATCAAGGTAAGGTTGAGATGCTGTGCCCCATGGCATCAGGAAGTCTAAAAACAATCAAATTGCCTTGAAGCACTTTAATGCAATTTTTATTAGGATGTAGAAAGAACAGGCCATTTTTCTGTAATGACTGACCTTTAGTGTTGAAACCCTGTAGAAGGTATATGTGATTAGCATCTATGGTTTGCCTTAATCAAGAATTTTAAGGAGGATCATTATTCTTTCTTGGTTACAGATTTAATCAGAGGAGCTTAAGCGCCCTTTCCTCATTGTCATACCAAGGAATACTGCTCAATAAAAAAAAGGAATGAACTATTAATATACACAACACTAGAGAATTGTGCTTAGTGAAAAAAAGTCCCAAAAGGCTGAATACTGTATGATCCAATTTATTTAACATTCCTGAAATGACAGAATTGTAAAAACAGAAAACAGATACTTGTCAGTGATTAAGGAGGGGCTGGAGAGGGAAGGACAGTAGGTGTGACCATAACAAGGCAATGTGAGGGAAGCTCCTTAAGGTATGGAAATGTACTGTACCATAGGGTACACTAGTTGTGATATTGTGCCACAATTTTACAAGATATTACCAATGGAGAAAACTGGGTAAAGGGTACAGGGAATGTTTCTGTATTATTTCTTACAACTGCATGTAAAGAATCTACAATTATCTCAAAATAAAAAGTTTAATTTAAAAAATAAATATTTTAAAAAAGAAAGGCTCTTTACCTGCTAATCCTGGTCTATGTTCATCTACTGCTATGTCCTCACTTCTACTTGTCATTCAAATCAAATTCTTTCTATGCTCTTGGGTTACATGATGCTTATCTTATCCAACTAATACTACTCAAGTATTACTCTTGCTAAAGCCAATGATAATCTTCAAACTGCAAATCAAACTTAAAACGCTGTTTTTTCGATTTACCTAGCCTCTAAGTTTTTGACACCAGTGACTACTAGTTTACTCCCCTTCCATGAAACTGTCCTGTGTCTGCCTCCACAACATTCACTGCCAGTTCTCCTGCCTCCTGGGGCTATGGAGTGGGTTTTGGGAGGGGTGGTTCTTTGTTTCCTGATTAAGCTCTCAAATGCAAGCTTTGTCCAGAATACAAATGTTCTTCATGTCTTACATACATTTCATCAACACAATGATTATCAGACATTCTATCTACATTTATCAATTTCTAGCTACACAAACTTTTTAGAGCAATGTGAATGTGCCATAGGAAACTCAAATACAACATATTCTAGATTGGACCACCACCACCTCCTGTCACCACCAAAACACATCTGTTTCCCAACATTCCTATTAACTGCTGCATCATTCTCATAATTATCCCACCCAGAAACCTGGGAGTTATCCTAGACTTTTCCTTTCTTAACCTCAATATTAAAAAGGTCTAAGTCTTTTCAATTTTTCTTACTATCTCTTGACTTTGTCCCTCCTTCTCCAGGTCTTCTGTCAGTTTCTTGAGTCAAACTTTGATCATCTCTTATTTGGCCTACTTCCAGGCCTGACTCCCCTCTATTCATGCTGTTCACAAGGAAATCTTACTAAAATACAAATTTGACAGTACTGTCATGTTGAAAATTCTTCCATGGCTCCACACTGCTTTCAGGAAAAAGTCAATAAAGTTTTTAGCCTAACATGTATAACCTTTAACCACTACCTACTTACTATATTCATCTCCTATCGCTTACCCTCTTCTCTGCTATTCCCTAGCCTCACTGAGCCATTTAGAGTTCCTTAACGGTGCCATGTGGCCTCCAAATTAGTACCTTTGAAAGCACTGTTCACTTTTGCTGGAAAACAGCATTCCTATTTGATGGGCTCCTACTGACCCTCATTACTCAGCTCTAGCATCCCCCACTCTGAGAAGCCTTGCCAAAGCTCTCTCATCACAAACTAGCCTTCAATATTTACTTAGTAGACTTAGAGTATCAATATTATTGATTTCCTCTTTAATCTCCTCTATCACACCAAATATTCCTGAAAAGGTAAGACTATATCTTATTTCATCTCTGTATCCTTGATGCCTAATAAGAATGAAGAGTTGAATATGTTAAATAACTTTATTAGATTGAGGCACAGTAATAATTTATTCAGCCTCTTTCTAATAAATTCAAGTCCATTTATTTCTAACTCTTGCATATGGTTTCCTCTGAATCACAACTCATCTAAACACAGGATTTTTAGGAAATACTGTCCAATATTTATACAAATTCCCTAATATGACCCACAATGATTCCTCTGCCCCAATAAGACTATTATAATTACTGTATTTATCCTTGTCTCTCATATTAGAATGTAAACTTATAAAAGGCAGAGAATTCTGTAATTCATAAACTTAGGACACGGTTACATGTCCTCTATAAAACTTTATAAATACTAGCTGAGCCTTTAAAATGAACAGAAAAGACTGCTCAAAAAAATAAAAAATAAATAACCGGGTTAGTTATCAGAGATCAAATTCAGCTATTAAAAGGAAATACCACAAAAGTATCATAATAAACACGTCAGCTCTCATAGGCTTACAGACTAACCTTTGTCTTGTTGAGCACTCTCCTTCTTCTGTGGCTACCCACCCAACATCAGCAAAAGATGCTACTGCATCCTCTCCCAGGTGACTGGGGCTCCATTCTGTTGTAGGGCTAGTGAGCTGTAAGTTACAAACATGGAAAGTTTGTCATCTGGCAACAAAATATTAGAACAAAACTTTTTAATTACCAAAAAAAAAAAATCAGCTTTAAAGTAATAAACATATGGGCAGTTTCTAATGTTTCCACTAAAGGTCCCCACAAAAGGGACCAGTAGTTATATCACACTTGCCTGACAGTATAGGATGATCTCTGAATTCTAATTTAACTTTATTCAGTTTTTGTTATAAATAAAATGAGACTGATTCAATTAAAAAAAAAAAAAAGGACAACTCTGGTTATCCTAACATATTTAAAAAAATTTAGAATTTAAGCATTAAAAAATCAATTTTTTCCCTAAAGCTATCTAGTTAAAAAAAAAAAAGTTTAGGAATAAGAATAAGCAAGTGATCAATTTGTGCTACATATGAGAATATTTTTAAATGAATTACATATAAAGCTGTTATAATGTTGAAACTACATTAATGAATAAAATCCTTAAGTCTCTATTTTTAAATAAAATGACTAGCTATTTTAAAGAACAAAAAATACAAATAGCAGAACAGAATTCTCTACCTAATATCAGCTAGAGAACACGAAGATGAAGGAACAGAATATTTTGAAATAAAAAGCATGCAAGTTCTAAAATTTACCTTAAAAAAAATGGAAATATAATTTAATTAAAGTTTTGTTATAAGTGTAATGCCTTAGAGTCAGATGGTCAGTGAATAATAAAAAATAAGTTATCAGAATACAAAACATCCTACAAGTTGGAGTAAAGTTTAAATAAAGAAGATGCACACTTTTTAAATGAAGAAAAAAACAAGAGGACAAAGAAATTTAATTATTAACATATTTATCAGAAAGCTTGTACTATAATCCATGCTTTGTTTGAACTTTAATACTATCATTGCCAGATCAAGCTTTTGGAAGCTACATTAAATAATGCTTCTTCTTCAAATATAAAACCATGCAAACACATAATACTAATATACTTAAAAGTTTAGCATACCTTTAATGTCAAAAATAAAATTTTAACTGAACATTATCAGCTGATATGTGTACCCATTTCGATATTATAATTACGTAATATTATCAATTTAATAAAATAGCATTAGAAATAGAACTTGAAAACTGGTATTTTAACAATAACATACCAAAAGCATCAAATATTTAAAATGCCTTAAATTACTGCTTTGAGGAAGGATGGGGGTAGAGACAACAGAGAAAACAAATTGCTAATTGAGTTCAAAAAAAAAAAAACAACTAAAAATAGAATTAAGAAGAAAAGGTTTTCAAAATACCAATGTTTTACATGTAGTGGTATAATTGTGGTCAGAAGAGAAAAAAACTATAAGCTTTGGCATGAATTGTCAAGGGACAGGACATGATCAAAGAAAAATCAAAAATTAGATTTTTGTATTTCTTCCTGAAATGTTTCAGAAATTTTATTAAGTAAGTCAGTAAACAAACAGATATTCAGAAGATGGGTAACTTATACAACTTAAACAACTCTATGGAACCAAGCATCATATAAGATCTGAAGAAGCTGAGGAATCTGGTAATATTCTGTTCCAAACCATTACTGAAAACAGAATGTATATTAATATTCCTAAAACATTATAATAATGAGATTCTGAGTAGGTTATTTGGAGATATTTGAACAAGAAGGTCTCCAAGCCTTGTAGAAGTCCTAGAAAATATAGTATCAACAGGCTATTCTGTAGGAGAGAGATCATAAAAGTAAAGCCTGAAGGGTGTCTTCCTAGGTGCTGTTAAGTAGCTAGTCAGACAGGAGGACAGGGGAACAAAGGAATAGGGGCAAAGCTCTGTAACCATAGAAACTTCCCCTGAAGTCCTTCCTTAAGCACCTCCTAGAAATACCTTTCTTTTAGGGTTATAAATTACTCAAATCCTAGAACACAAAGCCCATAAAAACTGCAGGCCTAAACCAGCTACAAACACATGTGCAGAAAGTACTGCCCCTAACTTTGGCCTCATTTTATCATCATTATAATCTCATGACTATGCCAGGAAGTTCATGAATCTAATCATAACAGACTGAATTCTGAGTAGGTACTTGGGCACTAGGCAAAGTCATATAGCAGCCAAGTGTCAGTCAAAATGACCTCACTTGCCAATCACCTAGGAATGCCTTTGGAACTACCATCATAGCACAAATATAAAGTAGACATTCCCACTTCTAGGTCCTTTTTGCCCTTCTGGGCTCTCCCCACATTTTGGTGCCCATTTGTGTGGCCTTTTTGCTCTGTTGTAGTGTTTGGCCCCTTTGGGTTGGTTATAGTACTGGGACCATGGGCCTCCTTGGGGCATTCTTTGTCTTTCTAAAATATACTTTTAATAAAACTATTAAATCTCATTGACCTGTGATTTTTCAGTGTCAAAAAAGATGAACTGCGGAAATATGCTAACTACAGGCCTGTGCCTTCGTTCTCTCTCTCCCTCCCCACTACTGTTGGGAGCACCAAACTTTGAATGGCCCCAACCATGAGAATGCTAGCTCACGAAGATCAATATGACGATAATTCTTTGTTTAGAAAATTAAAATATGTTCCAATACAGTTACCAGTTTCTAGTCTGACCCCAAGACTTCTTACTTTCCCATAAAAATTACAAAATTTGCCAACATCTTCCCACATTTTTGTTTATAGAAGCAAAAAGAAACTTTTTAAAAACAATAGTCAAAAATATAAAAGTTAACCCATTGAGGCAGCTTTTCAGAGAATTTTATAATGTAATTAAAAACATACATTGTTTTATGGTCTTAGTACGAAGTACTGATTATATTTCATCACTGAAATAATTGCCATGTCTGTAACATGTGCTCAATGAAATGAAAAAAGTTAATGATACTGTCAAGAACCAGTTCCAGAACTGATAGGATCTGTATCATTTCTAACAGTGATTTATGCCACTGAATAAGAAGCCTAATGAAGTCCCTGAGGAAACCTCTTATTAAAAAAAAAATAAAATAAATAATAATAATAATAATACCAATTTTTTTTAAAAGTCCATTTTAGTTGTTGCTGAAATGTGCAGAGTAACAAGCATGGAATAGGAAGGACAATTCAATGAGTATAACAGTTAAGGTGAATTCAGTGTAGGCAAGGAGACTGACAATATGAAATTCTTCAAAGTATGATTTAGACACCACTACTGACATGCATGGATGACTAATAAAAGTTAGAAAAAGGCCAACTTACTAAAAGTTCCAGCAAGGTCTTGTCCTACCATCGCTATTGTTAATAGGAAAAAAATAAAACAAACAGCAGTGAAAGAAATAGGCTTTTTTCTCACCAAAAAATCAAGGACATAAAATTTTAAATTAAAATTAGTGCTTATTATTTTATAAGTATTCAAGTTCCTTTCAGAAGGTGTGAAAAGCATTTGATTCAAAACAAAAATCCAGCAGTAGCATTGTATTTTTACTATTTTTAAGTAGTTCAATGCAACATGCTATACAATCTAAATTATCTAAAATTCAACTATATTCCAAGAATTTTACTAAAGTAATTTAAAATATTCTGATAATGTAAAAGTACACCAAGGAAATTGATTCACTTAACAAAATGAATAAAAGAAAAATATAAAGCGTGTACAAAGTTGAAATACTTAGAATGAAATATTAGAGGAGTTAACTTTGTCCTCATGTGACTATTCATAAAATAAAAACAATGGTACTAGAATGTTCTCAGTTTCTTACCAAAAAGGGTATAACAGTAAATAGATTCAGTCCCTCTTACCACCATTTGTTATAGCCAAATAAAAAACATGCATTCTTAAGAGCAACACTGTAAAATAATCTCTATATTTTTTTCCTACAGACATACTTAATTATTCCTCTTTTTCTTCTAATTCCTACCATTGTGAGAAAAACTGAAAACAGATTTTCTGTGTTTTAATATGGTGATATACAGTGACACCAATAGGCCAAGAGGTATACCTGTATAAAGAATACTCGTCTGAAAGTTGTAATACTCAATTAAACATTTTAGCTGAGATTTAGACACTGTTTCTGAGTAATGTGGTCACTTTTTAAAAATTAAGCATTTATTAAGGCTTTCTAGTCATGACACACCTAGAAGGGGGACAAAAGGGGGTAGGAGGGAAAGGGCAGAATGAAAGAGACCAGAGCAACAAGAGGGAGGAAAATGTGTGTGTCTGTTTCAAAACTTTTTAAGGTAAGAAACGGTATCAGTGGGGTCAAGTGTGGTTCCCCAGTTCCAAACTATCTACAGTAGTATTTACTCACGTTGGACTCCTAGACAGACAGTTCAAAATACATTCCGTATCAAACGCCCAAATGAGCCAGAAAAATAGGAAAAATGCATCCTCAGTTTTAATACTCTAAATTGCACTTTTATTTTCTTTGACGACCATACGTTTTAATAATTCCAATAGATATAGTAAAAAAAATTGAAGATACAGAGCAAAAATAGCAGATTTAAAATTTCTAAATAGAAGGTAAAATAACCACTTTAATATTGATGTTGAATTTGAAAAGTCTCCATATGCTACAAAACTGCCTAGAAATAAAAATCTCACTATAAACAAATGTCTTCTGTCTTCCATTACATTCTCAAATTACCAAATTTTCTTACTTTATACCTTTTTTTTATATTAACCCATCTCTTTTCAAGTGCAGCTCCTGTAATAAAGCTAATATTCTTCTTCTGATCATAACCTTTTAAGTGACTAATAACAATGAGGCAGAGTATTTCCAATGAAATTTACCTGACTCTAGTACTTTAGTTCACTGACTGTTCAAGGCAGATATGGGTTGCTACCAGAAAATGAGAAATATTTCCATCTCCTGTTACATACCTCTAGCTACATGAACACAAATGTTGAAACAAGTTCTCCTGCCATTAGGTTAAGTAGATAAAAAGAAAATTTTAATGAAACTGAGCAATCAGAAAAAGTTAAGCCTTAGTTAGCACAACAGTTTTTTGAAGCTGGCAAATAAAGCAATAAGTAACTTGTGTCTAAATGAACTGAATTCTCAGAAATTATGCTAGAGACTCACTACCATAGATTTCTTAATTTTGATTTTTTTTAAACCTATAGTTTGATAAAAATTACTTCTTAGAAAGTTCTAATTTGTCAATTTCCAGACTTATGCACAAAGGTTTGCCAATTTGTAAGTGGGAGGATAAGCACAATAATGAATAACCTTGTTAGTCAAACTGAGTAAACACTAATTTCTTCCAGTTAGGAACATATTTTTCACCTCTGTCTACCAAGAAGAGGTGTTTATGAGTATGACATAAGTCCATAGAGCCACCTTTGAGCTACTGAATTATGTGCTAAATATATCTTCCACATTCTAATCTATTATTTTAAATTGGTATCACTATCTGCTGAACTTTATCTTCTTAAATGTTAATCTGAAAGGTTTTATCGCATTATTGCTGGATAGAATTACTGAAAAACAAGAACAAAGCTATTTGATATATGTCTAACACTATAACAACAACAAAGAACAAAAGCCCAAATCAAGAACAGAACAATTTGTCTCCAAAGAGTTGCTCCTGATTTTGGTGCTAAAAGAGAATACTCAGACCTGACCTTTCAAAAGTAAACCTAATTAAAGGTTTGACTATCACCTCATTTAAAGAACCATAATTATCTCTTTGTTTTAACATTGTTACTAAAGCAATAGTTCATACAATTAATGCTAAGTTTTAAACCAAGGATGGAGAAAGCAACTTACATAGCATGCACATAGACATCTAAAAATAAATTTTGTGAACTGTCTGTCCAAGGAGGAAGGTGTAATAATTGAAGAAAAATATGGTGTGGTACCTGAAGCTCCTAAAGTAATATAAGGCCTACATTTGAGGTCACCTGGGAATTAACAACTGCTTGGCTTATTATGTGCTTCTAAATCCTGGCATAGGTATTAGATCTTGAATAATCACTTCACAGAGGAACTAAGATTAGAAAGTCTTTACTCTGTTTTTTATCTTCTTTTATACTATTGATAGTGGCATTAGTAGGGGAGAAAAGGTTCAAAAAATACTTTTAGCTTACATATATTCCTTATATATTAACACAAAAATGTGAAATGTACAGTACCTGAAACTGAACTCTTGGACACTGGATCAAAGATAAATTAGTGCCAATTTTCCTTACAATACTTCGAGATGAACCATATGGCTTTCCAGACCAAAGTACCTGAGGAAGTAGGAAAAACCAAATGTTTAATTGTAAGACTTATAGTATTGTTAATACAAAGCACTGCATAACATGCCGACACATTAATTATGGGATCAGAATGTCTAAATGTTATGGGATATGAGCTATTTTTCAATTAAAAATTAAAGAATATATATGACTGGCTATTATTAACAGTAAAATTTAATGTAGGTATTATACATTTGCAAAATAACTAATAATTGCAAAATAATACTATATTTGAAGTAAAAATTATTTTCATTTGGTTTCATACTGTTCTGCAAAGGAAATACTATTTTACTTCTGTGTTTTTAGTTTTAGAATCTTATATACACATAAATTTTTACAACTTGAGCTACTTTTGCTATCATGGACTTTTCAAAACAAATCCAAATCAGTACAAAGTTCGAAATCTTATTTGTACCATGCAGGGTAATGCATTTTGTTTACTACACAAGAATGTCCAGCCGAGGTGAGCAGGGGCCAAACTTCATTTGCACTACATCTTCTTGTGAGGCCTTGTCCCCAGGGGAAAGGTGCCTTTTCTAATTTACACGAAAGGTACTATATGGACTAGTGGTGGCTCTAATGAGCAGAATCTCCCAGATAAAATCGTAATACATAGAAAACATTATGCTATGCTTAAAGCAAATACAAACCCCCAAAGTAAAAAGCAAATAAAAACACACACGTATGTTAAATTACAAACTGTACCTTGAAATTTCTCCCCAAGTATATCTTTTCTTAAAGAGAAAAACTATCCATCTGTTTTGAGTGCTACACTGCAAAGCCTGGACAGAAGAGGAGGTAAAGAGAGGTAGTATGCTATTAAAAGCAATTTTAAAAAAAGAAATGAGACTGATATGACTATTGTAGCTAATTCATTCAAGTTTAACATTCGATTATATCCTAAAACTAAATGAATAGTACCAAATTCATTGAAATGTATTCTAAGCAATGTACAACAACTCCTTTTTAAAGTCAAACCATGGCCATTCTAATTTAAAGAATGAAACTACTCTAACAGTATTACCAAGCAATAGATGTTACTGCAAATAGTGGTGGCTCCAACACATAACCAAAACTAGACATTTAGACCGTTCTAAAAACATACACAATTCTTAGAATGAGCATACAAACAATATGACATCTTAGGTTTTAGCAACCAAATCCAATTTAGGGATAACAGTATGAGTTAAAGTGAGGATCATGGGGATATCTATATACTATCTCTGGCATCTGCTTCAGCTGTTATATAATTCTCTTTATCAAAATGTTCAAAGTTTCACTGACTGTTATCTGGGAGGGTTCCAGAAAGTACTATAACCTACACTTGCTACTATAACCAAAAAATATATAACTTTTGTTTTAAAATATAAATTTAAAAGATGGTACAGATTGGAAAATTGGTCAGAGAAAGATAAGGCATCAATATTTAAAATTGAATATTAAAAAAAGAATATTTGAGGCAAAGTTACTGTGATGCTTAGAAAAGAACTACCTACAGTTCAGAACTCAAATCTTGCCCACCAGTGTTCATATGGGGGATTATCACATGAGTAGTATTAAATAACAATGAGGACTAAAAGAAGGAAAACATGACTAAATGAAAATGGGAATCATCAGAGTTTTACAGAGGTCAAGAAAAAATAAAAACACAGGCAAGTAACTCTAAAACAGACAGTAAGCAAACTCTTTACCTTATACATGTTAATAGGTCTTGATCTTTTAAAAATAAATCCATAGGGCAAGAGTATTTATACCATTCAGTCATTTCTCTTCTCTCGAGTCTTCCATTTATTCACAAGTCAAAACTCTCCTATGATGTAGTAGTGGAACACTATTTGTGCATCACAATATGACAATTACATAGTCTAAAGTAAATATCCTGTCCCTCTGGTAAGCAAAAATCTTAACTGAAGATGAAGAGTACAAAAAGCTTAGAGAAAATTTTTAGAAAAGATTTGCCAAGGCCAGGAACTAAAGTTTCTGCCAGCTTTTGGCATTCCTTGCTATGCATTCCTCAGGGCTGTTTCAACTATTTCCTTCCCATCTGCTTAATATCAGAAGCAAAGAATACCAGGTGCCTTCTTCAAGAGAAGGTGGACAAAGATTGAGCTTTTACTGATAAGGAATAAATAGACTGTGCTTATGCAGAAGGTAAAGGAAGTAAAAGAACAGATTGCTTTATGTGATTTTTTCAAGTATATATAGACTAACAATGATATTCTGCTGTAAAGTGCACAGCAGTTTGCACCAAGAAATATGAAGGGTCTATGTAGGCTAATGACTAGACTATTTAGAAAAGAGAAGAGCCATAGCCTTCACTGGATTATAAAAATAAAAGTGAAGAGAAAGGGCAGCTAACTTCCAGGAACTCGAAAACTAGGTCTTTATTTTCTTCTTTTCAGGTCTCATAGAGAGCGATAAATTGTAAATGGCTGTGAAGAAAGAGAGGAACTTATGGTATTGAAAAGTTACCATCTATACTCGGGGAAGCTGTATGGCCCAAAGCACCTCCTAACCCTAATGGTGGCTGAACTGTGTCTTGTCAGTATACTTGTCTGGAGAATGAAAAACTTCCTCTAAAGACAAACTGTCAATATTTTTACAGATGTAAGAAAAGGCATGGAGAATGCCATCATTACTAGACAATTTGATGTAATTAATAACAATTCCACCGATAAGTAATTAAGTAATAACATTTATAAAAACTACTAATAATCTAATGAATCTGTGTGTGGGGTATATGTGTATTTGCATGTCTATGTCTAGTAATGGCAGTCCGTAACATTTAGCAACAGTGTTTCAAGGTGATGATAGCAAAGAGAATTACAATAAGGAAGCAATCTTTTTTAATTGTGATATTGTAGAAGAGTTGAAGTATGAGACTGGACTCTGAAGCTGTCATCTGTTTTATCATGAGTACACTCAAGCTTTATATGGTACTTCATTTGTTATAGACTGGTTTGATCTCCACTATTATTTGATAACCACCACTAGCAGGAAAAAGTATAAATTTAATTCTAAATAAATATATTTTTCTCAAGGTAAACTATATAATATTAATTCAAGGGTTCTTATTCTGGGGCTTGCATATCACTGAAATTACAAGCAAAATTGTGTGTATATACAACATTTTTCTGGGAAGAATGACCATACCATTAGTCAAATTTTCAGGGATTCTAGGACCCAATAAAGTATAAATTCTTAATTCCAAGAGAGCCAAGAGAATATTAAAAGTGTGTGCTGAGGAGAAGGGGTAGAGATAGGAAGAAGAAACTAACAATTTCAAAATCCCCAACTGAAGATGACACTTCCTTCATTTCTCTTCTTCCTTACTCTGAACTCTTAGCCACATTCACATTCTTCTTGCAAAGCACAAAAGGATAACAAGGCTACAATTTTTAAGTATTACTGGATTTATATTACTTATACAAATTAGATATTTGCTATAACTTTTCAACATAATATACTGAGATTAATCAGAATCACATTATCTTCATATTTTTCTCACATTCTTAATGTTAAAAATGTTTTTGGTTAAGGACATAAATATAATGATAGACTGAGGTGAAAGTTTAGACAAATATATGGTTTTAAATTCAAACAAATGTTGAAGAAAATGGAAGGCAGTGAAAACATAGATGGCATGGCAGCACATAGGCCTGACTATTGCCTGTATTAAGCTGGTTAAATTATTGATCCGTCTATGCTTCCATTTCCTCGCCCACAATATCTACTTCTTGAGTCTATAAGCATTAAATAAGTTAAAAGATTTAATAAAATTAGACCTCTTCTCTTTCTATTGTAAGAGGTAGTAAAATACACTAAAATGAGAAATAATTTTAGAATCAGAATTGGTTTCATATAATAGCTCTGTCAGTTATTATGTAACTTTGGTCAAGTCAGTTAAACTCTTGGAACCTGATTCCTCATCTATAAAATAAGAAAAAATAAAGTAAAACAAATAAAGTAAATAAAATAAGACAAATAAAATAAAATACAAAGAGCTAATCACCACCAGTTGTCCTAATGACAAAAACAAAACCCTGATTTCAAAGATTACATTTCTTTGGTGGGGGGGGGGGCAGATAAAGTATATAAAGGATGAAAGCAGTTTCTGCTCTTAGCATACTTTCTAACATAGTATCAAGTTTGTTTCTACATCAAACCACTGAAACAGTACATATTTATCTTTGAAAGGAGGTGAAGCTAAAAAGATTTTTTTTTTAATTTTCAGATGCCCAAAGATAAAATTTTGGTAGACTATGCCTTTTTACTCTTAGGCAGCAGGCTATGAGATCTTGGAAACTAAGAGAAAATAACTCCAGAGGAGCAAACTGCTTTGTGTTAGAAAAAAACTTGTTTAATATAGATTTTCAGTTAACTGATTAAAGTTGCTGATTATATGTTATAGGAAAAAAATGATCTTGTTCATTTGCTATTAGTAGAAAGGTCCCTCTGTTGTGATTACAGTATTGAAAGGAAGTTAACCCTCTCTTACCTGATCCATTCTTAGATAAAAGGCACCAGTTTTATAGCTTAAAATGAACAAAGCTAAATAAATGAATGAGCTAAATAAAGCATGTTATTTGTTCCTGAAAGAAAATCCTGTACCTTGGCCTCAATCAGCACTAGTCACATTCACCCTACTTGGGGTGGGGTTGGGTGGAGGGCAGAGCAAAATCATAGGAAACTAACCATTATGAATGTACCTACATTACCTATAAGCCACTGCGCTAGGTGTTTTACTTATACCATCATTTAATCTGCAGACTCAGTAGTTCTCATTATCTGTAATTTGTAGAAGAAAGTAACTCTCAAAGATAAACTTCAGATCCAGGTTTGTTTGAATCGAAGACCTACAATAATTCCACTAAACTATACTTCTTACTAAAATTGCAAATAAGTAGGAATTATAAATTGTAAAGCTTCACTTTTAGGGAATCATTAATAAATGCTTTACATTTTTCAGAAAGCAAATTTCTTTTGATGTTATTACTCACAAATGAGAAAGGTGGAATAGCTACATTAAGTCCAAAACATAAGATGTAATTGAAAAAGATGAAAATACTATTAACTTTACAAATCCTACTGCTTATTCTCACTCTAATAATCTAAAAATTATAGTTATTAAAAAAGGTAATGTTTTTGGTTCTTTGCTTTTTTCTCTAAAGAAAATAGATATAACTTTGGGAAAATTAGGGGGTTTCAAAGTTCAACTTTCTCTTAAGATATGAAAAGACACAAAATAAAGACAAAAAAGTAAACACAGGGCATTAAAAATTTACCCAATATTACAATTGTTTCCTGCCTGTATCTTTAATAAATAAAACTTAATTCCATGTCAGCAATTACAAAACACTGAATTTGAAAATAAAAAATATTCCACAAAATCTACTTGGTACAACTATCATTCTCATAACTTTACATTGGACCTGAAAAAAAAAAATTATGTATCAGTTGAAAATACTTTTTAAAATGTCAAGACCAGAACATTGTTGGCACAGAATAACCATATTATATTATTTTTTCTTCATATCTATAGTTGTTGTATTTTAGGACATGACTTACTTTTTACTTCAAATAGTTGTGTGATAAACCATATTATAACATGCAATATTAATACTTTTAGAACACTTGAGTTGTCATGTGTTAGTCAAATATATTTTATATTCAATGATTTTTATATATATTTAAGCCTTTCCTCCCTAATAACAAAAGCACTGCCTTTAAAAGTCAAATGAATATTGTTAAGTTTTCAATGTAACCTAGAAAGTTACTCCTACACTTGGGATGCTAGGTAAAGATTCACTTTTATCATTTAAACAGCAAGCAAATTTTGTACATAAACATACTGAATTCAAAATGTTAGTCATTTCATTTTACTTTCTCAGAAAAAATTTTTAAGACATCTAAATATCTAGATTTTAAAAATGAAATCTGAGCACTCACCGACTGCATGCTTACTCCAACTTGTTGAAAAACCATTCTAATTAGGCGCTTAATCCAGCCAAGCATTTAGATGGCAACGTCTCTCCAAATTTGCATTTCAAGTACTTCAGGCATACACAGCAGCACATGGTCCATAAACCACACTGAAATTTTAAAATGCAAATTTTAAAATGAAATAATCTAGAATCTTTACTGTCTGCAACGTCTCACAAAATAATTCTACTCTAAAACATTTCAAAAGTGTGTGTGTACATTTACTTAAAACAAATTTTGCTTGTAATTAGCTTTGAAAACACTAATGGTACAATTTTTTAAGTATTTTTTTCCATTTACAGTTCTTATTCGGAAGCAACAAGAACATACTTGTGGCTAATTTAGGAAATATATTTATGAATCACCCTGAACAAACCCAATTCTGTCTGATCTTGGAAGCTTAGCAGGGTTAGGCCTTGTTAGTACTTGGATGAGAGACCACTTAGGAAGACCAGGTGCTGTAGGTGTAAAAAATAAGGGATTGTAAGCTGACAAGGTCCTTGCAACCTTGCAATCTGTGAGGTCAATCAAGGGGTGCCTAGCCTAGGATGGATGGATGGATAGATGGATAGATGGATGGATGGATGATGGAGGGAGGGAGGGGGAGAGGAGCAAAGGAAGGGGAGGGGAGAGAGGAAAGGGGAGGGGAGGAAAAGGAAAAAGAAAGGAAATAGAAGGAAAAGAAAAAGAAAATAAGAGAAATGTATTTATGAAAAAATATCTGAGAGATAACAATTTTAGCAGAACCTGACTTATAGGCTACACAGCCAGGAAAGACATACAAAATTGCAGCAGAATTGGTCCTAGGAAGACACCACTGCAACTGCTGCTGCCACTCCTGACAGAAGAAAGTTGACCAGATCCCACTTTTCTGTCTCACTGGCTCCGGAGCTGCTATCCATACTGGTGGTATTTGATTGTCCAAATCTACCTGGCTATAGACAGCATAAGCTGGTTATGCCACTTAAAATCATAAAGGAATTCCAGAAATATGGAACAGGAATTAAGACGCTAGAAGGTCAATAATAATAACAAAAGTCCTTTCACACTCACTGGCACTCTATAACCCCTGCCACTCACACCTTCTCCATCAATATACTGTATATGTGATAGAATTAAATTGTTAACTCATAAAGTGTAACCCAGTTTACTGAAAGTGTTAGTCTCCAATGAGCCAAGGAATTTGCACCAGACTACAAATCAATGTACTGCTTCCTCATCAAGTCTTGTTTAAAAAAAAAAAAAAAAAATCAAACAAAAAACTACAACAGCTCAACAAAACAGTATAGTGATACATCTAGTTTACATTCTGATGTAAATTAATCCCACTATGGACTGGAAACAGTGTGTGGTCTATACTTGGAAAAGAATTTTATGAACAACTATAGAGGTTGGCAGGGGGCGGGGTGGGCGAGGTGACATAAATATACGGGACACTGGGTAAAACACGAACTAAAATGAGGCACTAATGACAGATGATAGTATGTAACAGCACTGGCAAGGAAATGATAGCTATGAAATTGTCACGACTAGAATTTTGTTGAGACATATATTTTAATGCTATCAACAACTGTTATTGCTTGTTAAAAATTAATACTCAGAGTTAATGGGAATAAAAACAGTCAAGGGCTAAAAATAATGTCAAAGCTGGAAAGGACAAAAAACTGGTTAGAGAAAAAGGATGGTTTTATGTAGAATTTGAAACCTATCACTTTTTTTAGATATAACTTAGAAAAGTGCACAAGTTTTGTGTCCAGCACGACAAATTTTTATATGTATATAAACCTCTGGAGCCACCACCCACATCATGATATAAAACATTTCCAGAACCCTAAAAGCTCCCTTGAGCCTCTACTCAGTTGATATCCATGCCTCACCTATCTAACCACTATTCTAACTTTACAAGCACGTAATAGAATCTGTTATAGGACTGATACACTATAAATTACAAATAAGGAAAGTTCTTCATCTGGCACCAAAATGTTAGAATAAACCTTTTTAATTATCCAAATTAGAAAAATCATCAGATCTTAAAGGATTCCAAGCTCCAGCACAAAGCAGCAGTTTGAGAAGTGCCTGGGTCAAACAAGGAATTAAACTGACTTCAGGACAAGGGTTGGAGGGGCAGGGAGTGGTGGGAACTCCCTCAGGGACAGGAGTGCTGGAGGAGGCCATTGTTCCTTTGTTGAGCTCTCCTTTCACTTAGCTGGCCCAACACAGGCAGGTGTAAAATTTGTAATCTCCCTTAACCTGGTTAATCCTGACTGACACCCTTTATCCTGCCCTAGTGTTTCCCTGACAATCTGAGCCACCCAACGCAACTGCCTAGCAGAGTGGCAGAGCCTTTTCCAGCAGCTTCAGATACTCCCCACAAGCAGCAGCTAGCTTCAGACACACGTGCAGTCTCTCCGAAATGCCCTCAAGCCCATCACAACAGTGATGAGCTTCTGCTAGCATTGTAGCTCCTATCAAGTATCCCAAGCCCTGCATAAGCAGCGACCTGCTTTGGCTCGAATTGTAGCTCCCACCAAGGGGCTGCAAGCATTGCACAAGTGGTTTGCATCACAGTCTCTCCCACATGTCTCCACTCCCTGTACAAGTGGTGACAGCGACTACTGATGGTGACTGGCCAGTTTCCATCATCCCTCCTACTAAGCAGTCCCAAAGCAGGCACAGCAGCAGCCAGACTAAGCCTGCACTACAGCCCTCCCAGGCCTAACATAGCTGTGGCTGGACTTGGTTGACCTCGGCCCACATCACAGGCCCTCTTAAGAGGCTCCAAATCCAACACATCCAGCCAGAGGCCCACCCAAAGCTACAAAACCCTACAGACTGTCCTGGCTGGCACCAGAGCCCCACCAAAGCAACTCCCACTCTACCAGCCCCTAAACAATAGCTTGTCCATTTTTGCCAAGCTGGCTTGAAGCTCAATCCCACCCAACAACATGCATGCAGCAATCTCAGCCCAACTACAATAAAAGGGGACACACAAACCACAGAGGGACATCCCTGAAGCACCTGGCTCTGGCGAACAGGAGGAACTGCATCCTGGGCCCCCACAGGACACCTTCTAGATAAGGCCACTCTTGCAAGACCAGGAGACACAGTGGAACTATCTAATACATAGAAATAAACAGAGATGCAGCCAGAATGAGGAGACATAGAAATATGTTTCAAGTGAAATGAGGTCAAAACTCCAGGAAAAATAAAAGGATGAAATGGAAACAAGCAATCTACCAGAAAAAGAATTCAAAGAAGCTCAATTAACTTGGGAGAAGAATAGAGAAATTCAGTGAGAACTTCAAAAGAGAGAAAATATAAAAAAGAACCAATCAGAACTTAAGAATACAATAACTGAAATGAAAAAAAATAACACTAAGAGGGAATCAACATCAGATGAGATGATACAGAAGAACAAATGAGTGATCCAGAAGACAGGGTATTGGAAATCTTCCACTGGAAATAGCAAAAAGAAAAAAGCATCCAAAAAATGAGGATAGTTTTAAGGAACCTCTGGGACAGCAACGAGTATACAAACATGCGTGTCATAGGGGTCACAGAAGGAACAGAGATAGGAAGGGAAAGAAAACCTATTTAAAGAAATAATGACTGAAAACTTCCCTAACCTAGCTAAGAAAATAATCATACAAGTCCGGGAAGCACAGAGTCCCAAACAAGATGAACCCAAAGAGGCCCATACCAACAAACATAATTAAACTGTGAAAGGTTAAAGACAGAGAGAATCTTTAAAGCAGCAAGAGAAAAGCAGTTATTTACCAATGAGGAAGTTCCCATAAGAAAATAAGGTAATTTTTCAACAGAAACTTTGCAGGCCAGAAGAGAATGGCCCTATATAATCAAAGTAATGAAAGTAAAAAACATATAACTAGTAATACTCTACCTAGCAAGATTATTGAAGAAGCGATAACGAGTTTCTCAGACAAGCAAAAGCTAACAGTTTATCACCACTAAACCAGCATTATAAGAAGTGTTAAAGGGACTTCTTTAAGTGGTAAAGAAACGGTCAAAACTAAAAATAAGAAAATACAGGAAAGAAAAAAACCTCACTGATAAAGTCTTTTAGTAAAAGTAGTGGATCAACCCATCATAAAGCTACTATAAAGGTTAAAAAGACAAAAGGAGTATGATAATGTGTAACTCCAACAATAAATTAAGGGATAAACACACATAAAAGATGTAAAATATGATGGCAAAATGTTAACATGGAGGAATGAGTAAAAAAGATGTAGTACTTTTAGAATGTGTTCAAACTTAAATGACCAACAATTTAAAATAGACAGCCATAAACATAGCTTGGTATCCATGAGTCTCATGGTAACCAAAAACAAGGAAAGGAAGGAAAAGGAGTAAAGGAGGGCAAGGAGAGAAAGGAGGGGAAGGGAAGGGAAGGGAAGGGAAGGGAAGGGAAGGGAAGGGAAGGGAGAAGAAGGGAAGGGAAAAGAAGGGAAGGAAAGGGAGGGAAGGGAAGGGAAGGGAAAAGAAGGGAAGGGAAAAGAAGGGAAGGGAAAATAAGGGAAGGGAAGGGAAGGGAAGGAGGAGAGAAGGAAGGAAGAAGAAACATGCACACATATACACAGAGAGAAAGGAATGCAAACAAACCACTATAGAAGGTCATCAATGTATAAGAAGGCAGAAGAAACAAAATGAAGAAAACAATAAATAGCAACATTACTGTATAACTAACAATATAACTATATCACTTTAAATATAGACTAAATGCTCTAAACAAAAGACACAGGGTTACTAAATGAATTAAAACAAAAACAAAAAGCAAAACCAAAAAACCCCACCAAGATCCGTACATAAGCTGCCTACAAAAAAGACTCACTTCAGATGGAGAGACACAACCTAAAAGTGGAGGGATGGAAATAGATATTTCATGCAAATGGAAACAAACAGACTAAAACAAGGGTAACAAGAGACAAGGATACTGCAGAATGATAAAAGGACCACTCCAAAAGGACCACTCTTGTAAACATCTACACACCCAATGCAGAAAAACTTATATACATAAAGCAAATATTAACAGACATTAAGGGAAGAGACTGACAGTAATACAAAAGTAGGGGACTTTAACACCCCACTGACATCATGCACAGATCAGCCAGACAGAAAATCAACAAGAGAATGCTGGCCTTAAATCAATATTCAAAAATCTGTTGCATTTTATACCATAATAATGAACTATAAAAAAAGAAATTAAGACAACAATCTCATTTACAACTGCTTCAAAAATAAAATACCTAGGAATAAATTTAACCAAGGAGGTAAAGGACCTGTACTCGGAAAACTTTAAGACACTGATGAAAGAAATTGAAGATAACACAAATAAATGGAAGGATATACTGTGCTCACAGATTGAAAGTTTAAATATCTAATGATAGTTTAAATATCATATTACCCAAAGAAATTGACAGATTCAGAGCAATCCCTACAAAATACCAATGGCATTTTTCACAGAATTAAAACAAATAATCTTAAATATTATATGGAAACACAAAAGACTTGGAATGGTCAAAGCAATATTAAGAAAGAAGAACAAAATTGAAAGTATCACATCACCTGATTTCAAACTACACTACAAGGCTATAGTAACCAAAACAACATATTACTGGCACGCACACACGTGTGCAACCAACATAATCCAATGGAGCAGACAGTGCCTAGAAATAAACCCAAGCTTACATAATCAACCTATGACAAAGTAGCAAGAATATACAATGAGATAAAGACAGTTTCTTTGATAAATGGAAAATTGGACATACATACATAGATACAAAAAAAAAAAAAAAAAAAAAGAAACTAGACCACTTATAGGATACCAAACTAAACTCAAAATGGATTAAAGACTTAAATGTAAATCCTGAAATTGTAAAACTCCCAGAAGAAAATATAGGCAATAAGCTCTTTGACACTGGTGTGGACAATAATTTTTTGGCTACATCTCCAAGGACAAAGACAACAAAAGCAAAAATAAACAAATAGTGCTACATCAAACTAAAAAGCTTTTTTGCATGGTGAAGGAAAACATCAACAAAACAAAAAGGCAACCTACTCAGTGGGAGAAGATATTTGTAAATGATATATTCAATAAGGGATTAATATCCAAAATATACATTTTGGATATTAATCCCTTATTGAATATATCATATTCAACTCATTTTCAAAATCTCTAATTAAATGGACAAAGGATCTAAACAGATATTTCTTCAAAGAGAACATACAGATGGCCAATAGACACAGGAGAAGATGCTCACCATTACTAATCATCAGAGAAACGCAAATCAAAACCATATATCACATGAGGTGATAGGTATCACCTCACACCTGTCAGAATGACTCATCGAAAAAGACAAAGAATACATGTTGGCAATGATGTGGAAGAAAAGGAACCCTGGGGTACTGTAAACTAGTATAGCCACTTCTGGGTATCAATCCCCCCCCCAAAAAAAACCCCAAAACAATAATTAAAAAAGATACATGCACCTTTGTGTTCACTGTGGCATCATTTACAATAGCCAAGATATGACACAACAAATAAAGAGGATGTGGTACATATTTGCAATGAAATATTACACAGCCATTAAGAATGAAATGTTGCTGTTTACAACATGTGGACCTAGAAGGTATTATGCTGTGTGAAAGAAAGCATCCAGAAACACAAATAGAATATTATTTCACTTACATGTAAAATCTAAAAAACAAAACAAAATAAAACAAACTCATAGAGGTGGTTCCATAAAGTAGTGGTTAGCACGTCTGCTTTACACACAGAAGGGCAACATCCGTAGGTCACGGGTAGAAATGAGGAGGGAGGGGGAAATTAAAAAAAGAACAAACTCAAATACGAAGAAACTGATGGCTGCCAGAGTAGAGGTGGATGGGGAGGTGGGCAAAAAAAGTTAAGAGGGTTAAGAAATACAAACTGCCAATTATAAAACTAGTCATAGTGATATAACATATAGCACAGAGAATAATATATTCAATAATATTATAACAACTATGTATGGTAACAGATGATCACTTCATAAGATATGTAAATGTCTAATTATTATGTTGTACATGTGAAACATAATATTGTAGATTACAACTTAAAAATGAATTTAAAAAAACGTAATTCCTGTTTTCTTATTCTCTCATACTTTAAATCAAGCCTGTTTCCAGTCAATTACTTCTCTAAGCTCTTTTAACTAAAGCTCTTTTAAAACTAAAGGGAAAAAAAAATCAGTCTCCAGGGGTGGCAGTAGAGAGAAGGGTTAACTACAAAGGAGCACAAGGGAACTTTTGGAAAATTGGAACTACTGTATATCTTGATTATGGAGGTGGTTACACAACTGTGTTCATTAAAGAAATCTTTGTCAAAAGGAGTAAATTTTGCTGTATATAAATTATACTTTCATTTTAAAAAGCTTTTCTTTGTAAGCACTGCTCTACCACTCTCAGCCCCTCACGGGGGTTGACTTAAGGACAATTAAGTCATTCCCTATCATTCAGCTATGACTTCAGCTGAGTCTTCCCTCCAAGTCTTTTCCTAAGTAGAATTCTGCACTATGGCCTCATTAGGTTCTATTTTTCCTCGTAAATATATCAGATTCCATTTCCATTGCCTTTACTGCTTTTCCAAGCCAATACAGTTGTAAAAAGAAAAAACTTCTATTAACTAGACTAGTTGCCCTCCTCCCCCAGTTTTACTCTCCCCTTTTTATTCATTCTCAATATTAAAGTAGATCCTTTGGTCTCTGTTCTTTCCTCCACGTATTTCACACTCTACTATTTGATCCTGTCATACAAATAATTCTAGAAATTCAACATGCTCTCTGGATCTTTCTTTTATCCTACCATACTCCCATACTAAGCTCGCTCCTACTAATCCTTTGTTTCAACTTAACTATCACCTCCTCCAAGAGGTCTTTCCTGATCAATCAGGATTAGGGCCATATCATATGTATTCCTCTACCTAAAACATTAAAACAATGTACCTAATGTGCTTACCTCCTCCATGTACTTTAATCATCTTAAGGCCCAAAATTCTATCACTATTCATCACAATGATCCTAGCACTTAGTACAGTGTATAGGTTAAAACAGTTGCTCAATTCACATTTGAATATTAAATTAAAAACATCTAAGCCCCAAGCCAGTGCTTTTTCTATCTCTATTGTAAGCAAATATCTAAGAGGAATTTTGTTTCCAAAAAAGAAATAATTTCAGACAAACATTACTGTCAGTGAGGACAAGTAAACTAGCTGAACAAAACCTTCTATTTGAAAGCATAAGAGAACTACCAAGGCAGAGACGTGTAATCAAGCCGAGCTGATTCTTTGAAAAGACATGAAAAGGACTGAACTCTAGTGAGATTTGTTAAGGAGAGAAAGAAAGCACATATTACCAGTATCAGGAATAAAAAAGGGGACATCATTAAATATCTCACAGGCATTAAGCATAAAAGGCAAAATAAAGCTACAGCATAAGTTACTATTGATAGGGGTTGGTAGTAGTCAGAAGGGAGAATAAAGGAGTTTACTGTAGTGCAAACTACTTTCTATTTTTTAACCTGGGTGGTCATTACTTAGATGTTAGCTATGTAATAAGTTATTGCATTATACATTTATGTTTCTGCATTTTTGTTACAAGTGTTATAATTCAAAATAAATTAAAAAGAAAAAAGATAACTAAGAATCGAGCTGCATTTTGCTTCCTAGGCTCTGTAGGACTAGAAAATTTAACTTCTACAAATTTTATAATGGTGTAGGCTTACAGTCTAGTCTACCCTAGCATAGACTAAAAAAAACTGTAAATGACTTCTAGTGAGGAGGAGTGGCTGGCAGAGCAGTAGAAGAGAAAAGCAAAACTACATGAGAACTAGATAAACTCTGAAAACAGACTTTTTCACTCCATAAATACTATGAAAATGAAAACATATACTAGTGTAGAGTTAGACCAATTCAAATTTACAGTTATCACATCAAAGATAACACAAAAATATGATCGTCCTCCCTTATCCAGTTTCACTCTCCCTGGTGTGTTACCTGCAGTCTACCGTGGTCTGAAAATATTAAATGGAAGGTTCCAAAAATAAATAATTCATAAGTTTAAAATTGGGTGCCCTTCTTAGTATGATGAAATCTCACACTTACCTATGCCATCCAATCAGGGTTATTAATTGTCCTTCTGTCCAGTGTATCCATGCTGAATACACTACCCATACACTTTACTGTACTATAAAACAACAAAGTATTTCATCTGTGAGTACAATTTACTGACAATTTAGAATTTGTTTTATACTGTTCATTTGATACTGACTACAACAATATCGTACTTGTATTCAAATAACCCTTATAGTAGCCTAATTCTACAACACAATGCCTACATCATTCACCTCACTTTATCTCGTCATAAGCACTGTAACATCTCACATCACAAGGGAGAGTATAACACAATATAGTATTTGAGAAAGGTCATATTCATATCACTTTTATTACATTATATTATTATAATTATTCTATTTTACTATTTTTTTTAACTTCTTACTGTTTTTAATTTATAAATTAAACTCTATCTTAGGTATGTATAAGAAAAAACAAAGTACATATAGGGTTCAGCACTATCTGCAGTTTCAGGCATCCACTGGGGTCTTAGAATATATCCCCTAAGGATAAGGAGGAACTACTGTAATACTGCTCACAACTAACACAATGCATGTTTTTGAGGTAGTTGTAATAATTTAAAACGTTAGCAGTATAGTTTCACAATGACTCTGTTAGCGATAACAAAATTGTCATTAAATTTTAAATGCCCAAACTAAAAGCTATGATACTATGGTGATATTTATTTTTATAAGGTCTTTAGGAATCATTCAAGGAAATGGCCATTTAATTATCTTCACAATGAGAAAGGAGTATGACCATTTTATAAGAGCTGTGGGGGTAGTCTCAGAAGATTAACATAACTTTCTTAGTTATTCCAATGGCTAAATTAGTAGACTAAGGCTTCCAGCTCTCAGAATACTAAGAGGTAAGCATCCCATTCTAGTGTCAAACAATGATAAAAGAAAATAAGAACCATAATGTAACAAACAAACAAACAAACCCT
The DNA here is from genome assembly GCA_030015415.1 of Cynopterus sphinx. NCBI lineage: Eukaryota > Metazoa > Chordata > Mammalia > Chiroptera > Pteropodidae > Cynopterus > Cynopterus sphinx. The sequence goes on along the minus strand of CM057389.1, from coordinate 44,660,765 downwards.
TATTTAAAATTACTGTACTTTATTTTGAGTCTATGTACTTCTTTCTTACTTTTTTGGTACAAAATGCCTTTTCTTTTAGGAAATGGGAAAAGATGAATGTTAATCAAATTTTTTAAAAAGATGTCCTTACTGTCACAATGAAAAGTTGTCAACCCTAATGTCAACGCCCATTAAACTTGAAATTCAGGTCTAGTGATTACTGCGCTACACTTCAGATCAGTCTAGTTGAAACTTTAAGTCAGAATACTTTACCATACCATAAAACAATGATATAGTATTTGACCTCTGGGTACAATTTACTGACAATTTAGAATTGATATTCTATACTGTTCATGCAAAATTAAGTACACTGCTAAATTCCTAGTGCCTAGCACAGAATATGACATGTCATTTTTTTTCATTTCACAAATAAATCTCATGACCTATACATCTCTCAACAACAAAAATGTTTAGATAAGACTAAGAACACAAGTTAATTAAAATCTGATGAAAATTATTTCAATAGTTAATGGATTTTGGCTATGAAACTAAACTGAAGAACATTTTCTGTAACATTTTTAGAGGTCACAGTTTATGATATAAAAGAGGGTAGAGGTAGTCATATTTTGATTTGAATTAAAGGCCTGCCATATCATGTAACAATTTCTGAAATATAACCTTAATGTGAACAATATCAGTATTTTCTTCTTAAAGTATTTTTGCTTCAAACATTCCTATGCAAATAAATTAAGTACTGTGGCATCAATTTTAAAACAATCTTTTGAAAAGACTTTTCAAATTTCTTAAGTGATCCTGGACATTAGCAGAAACACACACACACACACACACACACACACACACTCAACTTGGAAGTTAATAATTCATTTCACTGACTAAAAAAGTTTGGGCACAGCAAAGTGATGAAAACTCACTACACAGGCAATTTTGACAAATTATATAATAATTATTGTCCCCTGCTTATTATGTGTCAAAACTGCCTTACTTGCAAGACTCAGTAAATTATACTTTTGTAAATTAAGATGTTTAGTTTTTAAAAGCTGGTAACGGTATTTACCATGAAAGAAACGTTCGTTCTAAAAGAAGAAATCTAGAGGCAAACTAACGTCCATCAATAAAATAGTTAAATTCAATATAGTACTTGTTCAAGTTTATGGACAAGAAAAGATAAGAGCTCTATATGAAAAGAATTCATGATAAAACACTAAATAAGAATGTTGCAAGCTAACCCACATATATGTGATTCCATTTTTTAAAAGGTAAAACTAAGCATAGAAATAGTGGTAAAAAAGGTATTTTACATATACATAACACAAGAAAAAATATGAGAAGATACCAAAGCTGTATCTGAGGCCTGTTGATGACATCCTCCACTTTTTTTTACACATGTGCATTTCTGTAGTGTTTACGTAGTTTTTAACAAAATAATAAACTACTTATGTAATTTTTAAAGACCAGTAATACTTTCTAAATCAAGTAAATGAAAACTAAAAAGCAGAGGTATAAAAATTAAACTTTGGATGATATAAGTAAATAAACAATGGCAATATATAAACTTTGAAGAGGTGTCTACGGCCATGCCATCCTGAACAAGCCCGATCCTGGTTGATCTCGGGAGCTAAGCAGGGTTGGGCCTGATTAGTACTTGGATGAGACCACTTAGGAAGACCAGGTGCTGTAGGTATAAAAAATAAAAATAAAAAATAAGAAATTGTAAGCTCACAAGGTCCTTGCAATCCATGAGGTCAACCAAGGGCGCTTCACGCCCCCCCCAAAAAAAAAACTTTGAGGAAACGAACTGTGTTTCTCAACTTCAGACATTATGATTTAAGATTTTTTTTATGATTTACCATTTTTTGTCATATCTGAATGCTCTTAATGGTTTGGTTTAAATCAACTAACTTAAAAAAATAATAATTATATAATTTAATCATCCCAATAATATCTAAGCTCACTTTGATTACATAGATATCCTGAAATATTATGAGATAAAAAGAGATATCTTGGCTAAAATAAATACAAAGTTGATTCCTGTTCCACCTAAAACCATCTCTCTAGGATACTATTAACCTGCTTTATTGCAAGTACATGTTATATCAATACTTACACCAGTACACAAGAATTCCATTTCAAAAGTTACTAATAAAACTTCTTACAGAAAAAACTTATACTGTTTTACATATTAAAATATTTATATATTAAAGAATGTATTATGATATCTATTTTTTCCAGTCGAGACTTAACTTGATTTAATTTTCCTATTTGTCTTTTTACATCTTAATCCACAAACTACCTAGTCAAATACAGTTGTATAAATTAATCTATTAAGTGATATCAAATATTTATACAATTTATTTGGTAATAATGACTCACAGATTGGCTAGCAATAACTTCAGTATCATAAATGAATTGTTTCAGAGGTTGAATGTGCTGCTCTCTAAAAGTGCAGCAGTGGGTGCTCTCCTAGCTGATAAGACATATTTTATTAGTCATTCTACAGTACTTAAGAATAGACAAGTAATGGAGGAAACTATTTGCAACTTGCATATAACAAATGATTATTATCTGTAACAGATATAAAGTGCTTGCAAATCTAGAAATGATTATAAGCCCAACTGAAAAACAGGAAAAGGATATAAGCAGGCATTTTACAAGTGGAAACGCAAATGGACAACATGAAAAAACTGTTTAATGATCTCTACTAATCAAATTAGCGTTAATTAAAACATCTCTTTTTCCTCATCAAATTGACAAAGATGAAAAAGGGAACAACCCAACATTGGCACAGACACAGTACAACTTTTCTGGTGGGCATGCTGGCAATAAGTACATGTAAGCAATTTCACTTCTAAAAATTTGTCTTAATGAAATAATCTGAAACACAAAAACCTGAAAAGAAGAAGCTGTCCTCTTAAGTATTATGAATAAATGTTTAAAAATATGAAAAACAAAAATATCTAACAAAAGAGGATTGTTTAAAAACACATTGGTACTTCATGCATATCTTGGAAGACTACAAAAAAAGATGATAGTCTTAATTCTGAAAACGATGGTCTATACATAATCCAGATTGCAAAATAATATCTACAATATCATTTTTATAAAAAGTGTGTATAAACACATTCATTAAAAAGGTCCAGAACAGGAGATGGCACTTCTTCTGTAAATGGACAAATAATAAATATTTTAGGTTTGTGGGTCATACGATCTCTGTCACAACTCAACTCTGCACTTGTAATAAAAAAAAGTAGCCATAGACCATGTGTAAATAAATGTGACTGGATTAAAAAAAATCATTTATGGACATTAAATTCGAATTTCATATAGTTTTCACACATCACAAAACAGTCTTAAAACTTTTTTCCGCCTTCTTAGAAATGAAAAAAACACGCTTATCTCACAGTTCATACAAAAGCAGACCTCAGGCCAGTTTAGGCTCTTGTGCCATAGTTTGCCAACCCTTGGTCTAGGAGAGATACTAAAGCATCATCAGTGGTTTATCCTTGATGAAATTAGTGTCATTTTGTTGCTTATCTAATTAGTGCAATTTGTATCAATGGTACACAATAAACATAAAGTAGCTGAGTAGTAGTTAACATTTCAAAGAGCCGTGTATAATACTCATCACCAAGTCAGCCTAAGAAAACAAACCTGTAGAAACTGAAGTTTACCAGCATTTGAAAACCTACTTGTACCACACTGTCTTTTCTTCTTTTTCAGACCACTTTTTTCTCCATTCCTTTCCTTATATTCATAAATTCATCAGTTACCCACATCTATTTTCCTTTATATTCATCAGGTCAACTCACTAATCTTTTTACATTTCAGGTGAGATGACTATGATCATGTCACTTCTTTGCTCCAGTTTAATTAAACCCCTTAAACTTTGGCTCTCAAGTTCCTTCACAAGTGAGTCTAACCTTACTTGCAGACTTCCGAATTACCCGCCTATCGCAGGAATCCTGGACTCCAATTTAACGAGTCTTTAGTCCTCTGAATAAGCCCAGCTGTTTACAGTTCTTTATTTCTCTAACACTGTTTGGATCAAGATTGTTTTAGAGGGTTGGGAAGATCAAAGATAGAGATGAAAGTATTCGAGATAAACAGCCAATATATGTATGCACTTAGTACCCAAAGAGATAGAGACTATTAACTGATGTGTATTTTTTTCCTTTTCTATTCCCCTTTAACTGGCATATACTATAGTAAAAAAATTAACACTTACTTAACTACACTTCTATCCTTTGTGCCTAACTTTAAATTCAATTGTTTTAATGTCTTACTGTTTCAAAAACCCAAAAATACCTGTACTATTGTACACATGTAAATTTCAAAGATTTTTCTCCATTATGTGTTTGTATCTCAACAGAAATAATTTCCCACAGCAGTTAAATTTGTTCCACAATTCTTAGGACATTCAATTATGTTTAAAAGAGCAAGAACTCTGCAGTGACCAGGGTTAGGATCCTAAATCCCAGGTGTGCCCCGCACCTTACATCAGCGTGACAAATTTTCTCTAAGCCCCTTTCCCTTATCTGTAAAAGAAAATACCTACTTGACACAGCTGTTGTACAAATTAAATTAACTAACAGGTGGAAACAATTTCAGAGTGCTGCATACATATTAAGAACTCCATAAACAGAAATTATCAATACTCTTATTACTGCTCAAACCAGTAACGCTGCTGTCGAGACAAGATTGTTTGATAGCTGTTTTCGATGATTCGGAAAAACCTGAACACAGGGTAGTGATCAGCACAGTCGGGGAACAACTCCCCACATTCTTGTAGCAAACTGAATTAGCGCCGTCCACACTTTAACGTGCACTTTACTTTGCACAACCCCTCTAGAAAGTAAGGGAATGGAAGAGCACGGCAAAGCCGTAGAAATTTGTAAAAAGAGGCAATGTGTCTACGATCCACTTCAAATTAACCCAGGGAAGAGGAGAAAGCCCGGCCACGTACCGGTCGGTAATCGCTGAAATTGGGTGACTGATAGGCACACCGATTTACACAATTCCCCGAAACAAACAAAGAAACAAAAAAAAAAAAGTGGTTTCCAATGTCCATAGGGCGACTTTTTTCTTTGGGGCTTTAATGCAAATCCCATTTGTGATCAGGAAAATGCACTGGGGAGTTCTGAGAGGCGAAAAGCCACACTAGCCCGGTGAGGCTGCTTCAACGTCCGGGGCAGACCGGCAGGGCGCTCCCGCGCCCCGGGGCCCGCCCGGTCCTGGGAAAGACAGCAACACCCAAGGGAACCGCCGCGACGCGCCCGCCGGGCCGACCGCGGGGCGGGGGAGGGGCGGGCCTGGGCCAAGCAGGTGGGCGGCGCGGCCCGGCCTGCAGGGCAATTCCGGCCCCCGCCTTGCGGCCCCCGGGGGCCCTCGCCGCCCCCAGATCCTCCCCGCCGGGCCCGGGCCGCGGCGCGGCTCCCCAACGGCCGCGAGGCCCTGCGGCCTCCCCGCACGCCCGAACCGGGCTCCTCCGCACGCTGCCCCGACTGTTACCAGGGCTCCCCGGCGCCGCCGGGCCCAGAGCCACCTCCTCGACTCCACGCCGAACGCCTTCCCGATCCCCCAGACGGACTCACCTTAGCCGCGCGGCGCCGACGCGGCTTCCTCAGCGACTCCGGCCTCCAGCTTGGCGCTCCCGGGGCGCCGCTGCCAATCATTCCATCTCCGCCCCGTACGCCAGGCCGGACTAGCCAATCAGCTGTCTCCTCCGGCCCGGGGGGCGGGCCCTGGGAGCGCAGAGCGGAAGCTAGGCCCCGCCCCCCGCGCCGGTCGCCCCCTCGCGCAGCCGCAGTGCGCAGGCGCGGGGCGCGCTCGGGGGCGTTCCCTCGCGCTAGCACCCGGTTCGGTGGCCTCGCTGCTCCGCCCAGGGGAGTACTTTGTTTGGAAACCTCATGCTCTAGGGGTGCAGGAAGACCCACATTCTGAAGGTAGCCCTAAAGAGTGTATTAACCTCGAGAGGAGCTGCGCGCTTTAAGCCCTTGACCTGACAGAGGCTGAGCCCTTCTGTCGCACGCTGGAGCACTCGTGCTCACGCGGCCCATCTGCCTCTGAGGGCCTCATGCCTGGGTTTGTGGTTAGGGGCAGTGAGGATGCGGCGGCTCACCAAGTGCCTGCTGGATGCGGTTTTTACTTTACCCTCTTCAGTGCCAGCATCTGTGAGCTCTGCTTCGTTGGGAGACAAGTTTTGTTTTGTTTTGTTTTAAGTTGAATATTCTAGGACATTATGGATTTCAAATATTCCTGTCCGGAAAATATGTTCATTTCATTTATAGTGAACAATATATTCAGCATGGTAACGTGTGCAGGCATGATAAAAGATTCCTATGTAGAGATTTCTGTAGGACCTTTCAAGAGGCTGTTGCTGATTGGCGGTCTCACTTACCCTCCCAGCGTAGTAATTGATCCCAGAGGTCATTGGGCAGGCACCCGAGCTCTGATGTTCTTGTCCCAGTTGTCCAAGTCTTTGCCTGGCGAGGGCTTTCCTCCTTCAGCAAAAGCATTAATTCATTGACCCAACAAGGGCTTTTGGAGGGCCCACTATGACAATATAAAATTTTTTAAAGCCTTGAACCACACCCTCAGTGTGCCTACAGGCTAACAGAAATGAAAATGTCGCGTACATAATCAGAAGTTATAAGGAAGACATGGAGGGTTCCTAGGAGCTAAGCCTGCCTGGTGGCTCAGGGAACACATCAGAGAGGAGTGAGTGCTAGATCTAGGCATTAGGTGTTCTTGTTGCTACTGGGGTGTCATTGAATCTATCCTCTCTTAGCAGGCAGAGCTAGGAAATAACAACCCCTTTTTAAGTCTTCGTTTATATCTCTGTGATGGGCAACTGGAAGATGGCCCCCAGTGATCCCTGCCTCCTGATATTCAGGCCCTTGTGTAATTCTCCTGTTGGAGGGTGGGTTGGACCTAGTGTTTTCCTTCTAATGAACAGAATATAACAAGAGTGATAAGATGTCATTTCCAAGGTTAGGTTACAAAAAAAATTTGTGGCTTCCATCTTGCTTGCTCTCTCTTGGTCTCTCCTCTTGCTCTGAGAGACATCAGCCATTATAATGTGAGCTGCCCTAAGGAGAGGCCCAGATGGCAAGAAGCTGGGGGATGCCTCAAGCCAACAGCCAGTAAGGAACTAAGGTCCTCTTGTCCATCAACCTGCTAACAGCCATGTAAGTGAAATTGGCAAAAGATCTCTCCCACTTGAGCCTTCAGATGACTTCAGCCCTACTGACCCCTTGATTGCACCCTTGAGAGACCCTGAGCCAGAGATACCTAGCACATGGATTCCTCACACACAAGCTCTGAGATAATAAATGATTGTTGTGGTAAGCCTCTACTTTTTTAGTAATTTGTTAGGAAGAAATGGATAACTAATATGATCTGTCTCCTCCACAAGGTCAATGGATCTTAAATTTACTGTGGAGCTTGTTTAAAAATACATATGTCCAGGCCCCTTCCCAGAATCTTAGGTGGTTCTGCATAGCTAAATTTGGAAACTAATGTAGAAGGTTACAGGGCAAACCATTCAGGGATTTTAGAAGTATCTGATCCTGGAGTTATCTTCCCAGATTAATGGCCCAGCTTTCTTGGCAGAATCCAGAATGACTGAAACTTTATCTGCTATTTGGAGTATTTATTAAATTGAGAAGAAAGGATCAGAGCTTTCACTTTGCAGCCTTGAAAAAGTCCCTTGACCTTTCTATGCTTCCAGATTCCTAACAGGAGATTAAAAGATTAAAATGTCATTATTTAAGTAAGAGATTTGTTCATTATTAAGTGTATACTAGGCCAGTATATTAGGTGACCAAGGCCAGTTGTGGGTCAACTTCCTTTTAAAGATTTAACAAAAGTTCAGAGTCACACTTGTTCATGTTGGAGAAGCCAGATTCTGTTGTAGAAAGCATGTGGGCTTTCAAGTCAGATAGACCCATATTTAAAATATACCTCTGCCTTCCAGGGACCATGCCCTTTCTTTCTATAAATACACTCTTGGGATAGACTCTGATTTGCACAGCTTTTTAAAATGTTTTTATATTTTGTTTTTTAAGTTACAATTATGGAAAATGTCAAACATACACAAAAGTAAAAAGCATGTACAGTGAATTCTCATGTGTCATACAGCTTCAACAATCAGCAGCTCACAGTTACTGGTTTCACCATACCTTTTCCAGGCCTCTTGATTCTTTCTGTTTGTTTGTATTGGAGGTGCTGTGGGATGAACACTGGGCCTCGTATAAGAAAACTCTTGGATTCTTTTGAAGCTCTCAGGCCTGACATCTCAACTATAAATACTTCAGTGTATATCACTAAAAGTTATAGGGTCTTTTTAAAAAAAAAAAAAAAACATAACTATAATGTCATTATGAGGCCTAAAACATTGATAATTGTTTCTCAGTATCATCAATTCAGTGTTCAAATTTACCTGGGTATCTCATTTATTTTTTATTTTTTACTTTTGGTTTTTTTGAATTAGATAGAATCTTAAAAAGAGCCACACATTATGTTTGGTGGCTATACCTCTATTTTAATCTACATGATCTCCCTCCCCCACCTTTTTGTTTTGTTTTGTTTCGTTTTGATGAAGAAATAGATTTTTATCCTGTAGAAATTTCCCACATTCAGGATTTTGCCGATTACATTCCTGTGGTGACATTTAACAAATTCTTTTGTCTCCTTTTCTTTTCTGAAAACTGGTAGGTAGTTCTAAAGGTTTGATCTGGTTCAGTTTCAGTTTTTGGCTAGACTACTTCAGAAGCTACATAATGTTCATGTGTTTTTCTTTATAACATTAACAGCTGTTAGTGATCATTGCCTAGGTCCATGATCTCATGAAGCGTTTGCAAAATGGTGATATTCTATTGTTTCTTTTTAGTTACTATCTAATTGGTTACCTTGAGGAATGTTTGTAAAGAAAAGCAAGTTGAATGCTCATTTCTTAATATTTATCTATTTTCAGAGTAAATATTGCACATCAACTATTTTGTTACCAAGGCGTAATACATATAAGAAAGGCCATTTTAATGCTGGGTTTCATTCTCTTTATTTACCAGTTTTCAAGAAAATTGAGTTGGTTCCTTCAAATTCTCTACAGGTGATTTTTCTTTTCTTACTTTCCCCCCTGGCATCAGTAAGCACTCAGTCATTTTATCATTACAAATTAGTGTTTATCAGATATTTTCTGGATAATAGACTCTTGTACAGAGAGAAGCAGGACAGAATGTGCATTTATGGAACATCTTCTAGGCACTGAGCTAGGTGCTCTCACATTATTTAATTACCAAGCAGTCTTGGAAGCAGGTGCCATGCTTTCTGTTTTTTAAAGAAGACTGAGGTCCTCAGTAGCAGAGGGGCTAGTACAAAGTCATACAGCCAGCAAGTGGTCAAACTCAGACTTGTCTGATCCACATGGCAACATGTAGCTTTTTTGAATGAGGTCCTACAGACACTGAGTCACTAAGTAGGGCTCACTGGTTACTGCACCAGCCTCATATCTTATCTCTTATCATCTTATCCTCCAGTTTTGTGACTCTAAGTTTGTCACTCTCATACTTAAAAAGCAGTTCCCTGGAACTGGTGAATACCCTTCTGCCTTCTAACCTAACACATATAGATTTTTGTTGAACACATTTTAGTACATTTACACATATGATTTCACTTAATGCAAATTTATCATGTTACATATAAGACTATATTTATACCCTCCCCTCAAACCCCCGTCTCTCAGATCCTATGCTACTCATTCAGGTATAGATGCTGAAAATCTAGATTGTATCTTTCTATATATTTTCCATACTCATACAATAACATATAAAGATATCTACTTATATAAACGTGTAAGATATTTGTTTTCAAAAATTGGATCATAACATACATACTTTTAAGCATCTTTTATTAAGATGTGGAAATTCCTTAATATCTCTTTCTGTAGCTCTAATTTCCTTTTCTTAATGGTTTTCTAATATATTTATTCATAATGATCTATGATCTTTAGATATACCATCATTTATTAAAACATTCTACTATTGATATGCATCCATTTGATGTTAGTTTTTTTTTTTTGGTTAGTGTTTGTTTTCTGTCAACACAAACAATGCTGCAATAAACATTTGTTCTTATGTCTTCATATATGGTGCTTTTTATTTCTATGGTTTAGATTCTTGAGAATGGGATTGCTGGGTCAAAATTATATTATTTTTATAATAGATTTTGCTGGATTGCTTTCTAAAAGGCTGTAATAATTTACATTTACACAGCAATATTAGAGAGTCCTCTTCTTGCCCATTATCCCTGCCAGCAACTTTGTCTCATAGTGATTTTTGCCAGGCTGAGCAGCATCAAGTGATTATTCTTATTGTTATATTGATTTACATTCCTTAGTACAAGTGAGTTTAAATATATTTTCGTGTTTATTGGCCACATGGATTTTTCTCTTAATACCGACTATATTCTTTACTCAATTTCTATAGGGTTGTTTGTTCCCTTCTTGATAATTCGTAATCAAGTTTTGAATGTCACCCTAGTCAACCAAGCACAAAGAATAAGGAGGCTTTGGCTAGAAATAAATGATAAAGATTTATTCAAGGGTCTTAGGATTTGCAAATCGTAAATAGAACTAGGCAATACTCAGAGTGTTTTGAAGAAGAAACAAAAACAGAGTTCTTATAGTAAAAAGTATGTTCTTGAGAGGAATCATTCTTAACCTCTGGATTGGTCCAAGAAGATAATCTTCCAGATGTTTGGTGGTCTGGATAATGGATGTTGGGCGCTCTGGATATGTAAACATTCTTTCCTGTATCCTTCAGATGGTTATCAGAGGGTATCTATAGAATTTGTATATGTGTATATACATATACATATATATATAATCTTCATGCATAACTAGGGAGACAGTTCTAGTTAAGTTCCCAGGCTAGTTAAAGCAAGAATAGAATCATTTCCTCATGCTTCAGCCTACTTGGTTTAAGTAATTTAGCAGCTTGAGTATAGTGACTCCATTTTATTTTTCAGTTTTTCCCTTACCTTCTGACCACTGAGTTGCAAATTTATCTTAAACTTATTTTCTACTGACATTGCTTATATATATTTTTGCCATACAAAAAAATGCCTTTAAAACAGGTCAAATATGTACATGTCTTTCTTTTTTAACTTCTGGATTTCTTGTCTTGTTTAAGGTCTTCCCTACTTCTATATTTTATATATAATCTCCAAGATTTTCTGAAATTTTTTTTATATTTCATTTTTTTACATTTGAGTTTTTGATCCATCTGGAATTTATTTATTTATTAAGGAAAATGATGTATTAGATGGATACAATTTTATTTTCATCTAGATGGATAGTTGGGGCTTCTATTTCTCCTCCTTTAAACATTTCTACTTTGACATACTTTTAAGTATTAGTTTCATAGTATATGTATAGAATTTATGAATAGATACATATACCTATATCAGAACTACATAGTCAAGACATTTTTAAGCTGAAAAGGGTGCTTGATCAAAAAGTTTTGGAAACCATTGCACTAGACCATGACCTCCTTAATTATGTTTTTCCTTATCTTGAATCCATTGCTAAGACTGTCTCTGGCACATTGTATATGTTCCAAAAATTGTTGTTAAATAATCAAATGAATGAAACTGCCATTGTCTGATTCATGTGTCTTAAGCAACATAGCCATTGAGAAACTTGACATTCCAGCTGTGTCTTGTGGCAAAATATCTGAGGCTAGAACAAGCAATGACTCATAATGACAAATAGTATAACTCTACTGGTCTTAAGTTCATACCTTTTTAATAGGAGAATAGAAATTCTTAACATCTTAAAGACTCCCCTGTAATCCATACATGCTTAAGAAACTGGTAGTTATTTTTTATGAATACATCCCCTGCTTTTTAATGCCATTTACTCTCTGCAATGGCAGTTTGCTAGGAAGAATATCTCTGTACTTTCATGTCAGAAGCATGATTATATTTTGGATTGTAAACTTTTAAGAGACAAAGACTACTGAACATATATTGCAGACAGTGTCACAAACTTAACAAGTCATCAGTTATTAGGAAAATCTAAAATGTCTTTACTCTTTCTAATGTACAAATTAACCTTAGCAAAAATAGCAAGTTTATGCTCCTGGGTAAATGAGTTGTTTTTAATAAGAACACTGAATAAAATTTCATTTACTCAATCACTTGGATTATATTTAACCTGATTGTGCCCTTTGGACTTATATTTCCTTTTTTTTTTTTTTACAGCTTTCTACATTAGCAATTTCCTCCCCCCGCCTTTTTTTTTTTTTTTTTTCAGTTCCAGCAGTTGATTGGTTTGGTTGATTGTTGTAAATAAGACTGGTGTTTCTATCACCCGACATTTCCTTTATCTCTTTTTTCTTTCTGTTTCAGACTCAGTGTTCACTTACCACCACTCCCTTTTGTGACTTTTGGAAACAGAAACCCTGCCATACTTATTTTTGCTATATAGGTCAAATGGCATGAAAGAGACTTTTTCTCCTCTACTCTTATTTACTTCTTGAGCATAGTAGAAGGAAGAGAAGGATAACGAAGAATGAAGGAGGACAAGGAATTCAGAGCAAAAGTAAACGTTTTGTTTTTAAATTCACTCACAGACGAATCAAAGTATTGGAGATGTTAGCATGGAATACAGTCCGGGAGATTTATTCTCACCCACGCTCTTTCTCCATTAAGAGGGCTCTCAAATTCCTTCTGACTTTTGTATATGAGCTGCGTGGCAGAATCAAACTAAGAGAATCCAGAATCTGTTCAGTGAGGTCACTGAGTGCAACGAATGGATGTATTATGCTCAGATTGGCCTGTGAGATTTAGATTACACTTTAGAAGAAAAAGTTTTAAAAACCTATACCTAAACAAACAACTTAGTCACCGCCATCCATAAAACCAGTACATAAATCTTTACTTAAACTAAATAGAAGACAATATTTAAAAAATACTTCACGACGAATTTGAGAAAACTCTTTGATGAGAAGTCCATTCTCTTACATGAAAAAAAAAAATCGCTCCAAAGTGGAAGCTACCATTTAAACAAAAAACTGTACTTTGCTGACTTCGCGTTGCTAGGAAGACAAGTGGACAGTAGAAATGAATGAGATCCAAGAAATGCCTAATAGAGGGCTAATGTTCTTAGAAGGACTCGAAGATTATGAACTAAGTCTCGCAGAAGCGAACGAAATATTACGCAACTCCTTTATGAGAGCTGAAAGAGTTGCTAGAGCGAAAAAAAAGTTCAACTTGAATTTCTGAACGCAGGAACGGAGACGTCGTTCTTCCCCAGATGGAACGCTGGGACTTGTAGTCCGGAGAGTCCGCCGAGTTCCCCGCGGGAACCGACTTTCTCTGCTTCGCGGACGGATCGGCGTTTGGGCCAATTCAGAATCCCTGGGTTCTCATTGGACCCTTTCGTTAACACTTATTGAGCCAATGAACGCGTTAGTGCAAGAACGCCTCCGCCGATTGGACGGCCTGTTCTCGCGTTGGAACACTGTTAGCCAATAACAGGGCGGAACCGGTGGATGTGTCGGGGTCACGGGGGAGAGTCTGCGGAGTCTTCTCCGCTGGCGCCCTGGCTCGCAGGCTTCGGTCGTAAGTCTATTTGGAGGTTTGTTGTCGCCGCGGCACCGGCCGTGAACCCAGGAGCCCGCTCCGCGTCTCCGGGTTCCTCTACCTCGTCCGTTGGTGTGGTCCTGATGGTGCGGCAGGCTGTGGACTCCTGAACCTCTGCAGCGGTACGTGGGGTCCAGGGACGTTAGACAAAGCGGTGGAGGCTGGAAGGCCGCGGGGAGCAAACCCTGCCTGCACCGATGGGGCCAATCGGCCTGGGCAGGGCGCTCCGCCTGCCTTATCTGGACCCAGCAGTGCATCTCCCCCTCCCCCGACTCCCCGGGTCTTTAAAGCGCCCGTGCTCCCATGTGTCCTGTAAAAATGTTAGCTGTGCCCATTTCCTCTCCATCCCCCGCAAGTCCGAATTTTAGGAATCCTGGCGTTATTAATGAATGTCATCTCACTTTTTATGTCCCCGGGTGGTTCTTTGGTAACTTTCTATTGGTTTTGTGCGCCTACATGCCTACTGTAAGAGCAGAAGGACCTGGTTGTCTGGCTTCATTCAAGAGAGACCAGTGTTTACATCTCTGTATTTTAAGAACCATCATTGGGAACATTAATATTGTTCGCAACTCCTTTCGAGGTAGTGTACTGACATGTTAGGGCGGTGCAGAACATACCCCAATATCTGGCGGTATGAAGTCCCTACAGGAGCAAGTATTGTTCTTGTTTGGTAATTGCCGATGCGCTATTGTTTCATCTTAAATTCTCATTTTATTTGATCCGGGCAGCCACTCAGTATTATTATGTGAGGAAGCTGTGGTTGGAAGGAGGCAACCTAACTTCTCAAAGAGTTAGTTGTTAGTCGCTTAACTGTGAATGTGGGTTTGGTTGTGTGAGTGCCCTCTGCATTTCAGTATATGAGAGCTAAGTAAAAGAATTACTTGGATTGAATAGTAAATGTTGGCTAAAAGAAAAGCAAGTCACTCATCTGCCCTATACAGGTGTCTCACATCAACTTACCTAACTTCTAGCTTCTCAGTGTGGTTCCCTGACCCACATAGCTCTCACCTGGGAGCCAGTTGGAAATGCAGAATTTCAGGCCTCACCTCAGCTACTGCTTTTTAAGATCTCTTAGGTGATCTTGTTAAGAGTGCTTGTTAAAGTTTGGAGTATATTCTTTGTGTTATAATTTGTCCAGATTGAACTAAACGAAAGAGATAAGATATACAGTATGCCCATTCGTGTTCTAAGACAAGTTACAAAGAGGAAAAGTTTTTTTTTCCCCTTTTCATTTTTCTCATTTGCTAGTGAGGATATGATTTTTTAACAAAGATTAAATGTCCATATTGGCAACTTTAGCTTTGCAGTTTAAAATTTTAAAATAGACATGAATATTTAAATAGTAATTACAAAGTAACTTGTAAGACATCAGGTGGCGGTTTTTAAAAGGCTGAGACAAAAATATTAACTACTACTGCTGACAGTTAAATAAAATTTCAAGAACTTTCTGTTTACTCATCTGTCTGTACCCAAGTTTCCCACTGTAATTTTCCCCCACAATTTTGTTTCATTGATCAGGATCTTCCATTCAGTTTCTTTGGCAAGAGGGGGTGGTTTTTCCAGTTTTTTAATTTTATTATCTAGTAATAAAACCAAAACGTAGGCCGAAATTCACTTACCCATCATGTTGTTCAGTATCTTGTAGAGTTTTACTGTTCAAGATTTTTTATTAAAAGTTCATAGCCGTGTTAAAAAGACATGCATTTATAGACCAACATAAAGTTTTGCACCAGGAATCAACTGGTGTGCTTATTAAAATAGGTCTTGGGCCCTACCTCCAGGGATTTCTTTTTAAGTCCGTCTTATTATTCTGATGTACGCAATCCAGGTCCACACTTTGGCCTTAGAAAGCAAACGTATTTCCTTTTGAATCTAATGCAGTACTCATTGTGGACAAAGGAAAGAGAAGAGAGGGTTTTTTTTTTTTTTTTGTACTTTATAGTTTATTGGTTATTAACATTCTTCCTGTGAAGGCTAATATTTTTATCAAGCAACTTGGGTATTTGTGTGAAATTGATAGAATAACACAAAAACACTAAATGTATCTAACACATGAAATGAGATTAAAGTTCTCACTTTTGCTTACCTGTTTCCATTTTCTCAGCTGTTCCATAGCTATTTTATAAAACCTTGTATTGTGAACTCATCAATCCATAGAAATAATAGTCATTTCACAGGGTTTAGGTAATTCTCAGAGTAATGATATCAAGAATGTTAAAGAAGAAAAATGAACTCTGACACTGAGGAATTCCCTCCTGAAGTTTTACATAAAAACTCATTTAATTTAGGGGAGTAACTTGCAGCTTCTGTCTCCGTTTCTTGCCTTCATTTAAGTGCTGTAGGAAATCCAGTGCTTGACCATAGCTGCTTCTGCCTCCGCGTGTTTATGTTAGGATACTTGATACATGTGGTATTCCAACCTTTCACAGGTAGATCCTTATTCGAGCCCTCTCCTTATCCACTAGTAAGCTTTGAACATTGAAAGTTTTAACTGTTTTGACTTTTGTTCATCTCAAAGGAACAGGAAGGCCATAGGTTTTTCAGTTATTCTCACTGAATAGTTAGTTCTAAAGACTCCTTAGGTGAGAATGGAGCTCTCCAGTTCCAAGGCCAGAGTTATATGCAAAAAAACTATCACCCAGAGTATTTGGTTCTTAACTGTGACTTGGCTCTTGGGCCTTTGAGCCAGTAATTTGTTCTGCAGGTTCCATTTTGGATAGGGTTTGTGCTGGTGACAGCACATAAAGCTCGTGGATAAAATGGTTTGTAAACAGGGATATTCAGGCCTTGATAACAGGAGTACCTAAGATGTAACATGTCCCCAAACCTTTTAGTCTTATCCTTACCCCTATATATTCAGTTTGTTGTTTTTCTTTAAATCTTTTTTTTTATTGCCACAGTAACTATAATATTTTCACTTTGAGAAAACTACCTGCCAAATACTATCCTGATGAAGCCCTATTTTCTCTGAGTACTTTATTTTCATTTGCTTGCAGACTTAAAAATGATAAATTTAATGTATTTTATCTGGTATATTATTCTTTTTTTTTTGCCATTTGATATGTGTTAAAGAACCTTAGTGGTTTTAAACTGCTTAGAAAGAAGTTATTCCAATTTATTGAATAATGTTACTGTTTTTTATTGATTTTTTTTTTGACTTCATATAACTATCATTTATTGAGCGTTTATTGTGTGCCAGGCACTAGTCTAAGCCCCTTACATGTATTTTTATTTCATTTGGACAATACACCTGCTATAATTAACCCCATTCTACAGATTAAGAAACTGAACAAAGAGTTAAATGATTTGCCTAAAATCTTAGTTACTGAGTATTGGAGCCTGGGTCTGGCTGAGAGCCTACTTTCTTAAATTGAATGTATAAATATAGCTTTCTTGGGACTAGAGTCTTTACTCCCTCTCCACCCCCAATCTAAGCCCTATTGCTTTACTTTTAATAGCTTTGTATATTTTAATACCTTATATGGCCAGTTTTACTTTATTTTCTCCAAAAATAACTTTACCAGCCTTTCTAGAGTTGTAACCTTGTTCCGGACCCCGTCCCCCAGTTGGCATTCTTGAAATTAGCATTAAACTTATTAATTTGTGAAAAGTATTTACACCTTTATATCCTTCCTAACAAGGAATATATTGTGTAACTTGGTTAATTTAAGTGATTATTTTTAACTTTCTGCTCATGTGAAAATTGTTCTTCGATATTTTGTTTCTTTGGCTTTCTTATGTTTAGCATGTAAACATTTTCTAAAATACCCTGTTTACTTTTATGGGAAAAGGATATGCTGAATTTGAAAGAACTGTATGAGAAGTGGAGAAACCACTGACTAGTTTAGCAGATAGTAAATAAGATAGTAGTGCAGTTCTTTACTAACTTCTGTCACCTGGGGCAAATTATTTAACTTCTCTGTGACTTTGAAATGAATTACCAAATTCTGTTTCACGCTTCTGAATATGGCAGACTCTGAGGTAGACAGGTGTGCTTAGGTTTAGTTAAGGTTCACTGTGACCTTCCAGATTCCACTGGCCTGAGGCACAGGGTGCGACAACCTTTCTGGTTTCTTTGCTTTCAGCCTTCTTTGACTCTTTTCTTTTTCCTAGAGGATTTTTTCTTTTGCAGACCCATTATGCTGGGTTTTGTTCATAGATGAATAAGAAAAACTGTCAGCCAGCCACTTTTCCCTGAGGTACTTGACTTAGGCTCCAGAAGACTTCAAGAGAAAAAAAGCACTGGCAGTGTTACAATTTGAGAAGTGCAGCGAAGGTTACAAGCTTGCACTGTAAAGACCTTGTTTATTGTGGTGCTGTAGTGTTAAAATATGTATTGCTAAAAAGGAATTTATTGGAATATTGAAGATGACATATGTTCTTAAACATTGTGCATACATAAATAACTTGATTTTTTTTTTAAGTCAGCTTCTTATGTTCATTTTACTTGTCTTAAGCTGTGGAATTGCCAGTGCTTTTTTGTGATTTAGATTCATCTGTTTCTTTCTAAAGGTGTTGGAATCCTGATTATTTAACAAATGCCATAAAATACTTCAGCAACCTAGAACTAATTTTGCAAACCATTTCTACAGAATTTTAAGAAGATTTTGTTCATGTATATGGTATAGAAGATGAATTCTTCCTCCTCCATCATGAATGAAGAACCTGATGCTCTATCAGTAGTTAATCAACTACGGGATCTAGCAGCAGATCCATTAAATAGAAGAGCCATTGTCCAGGATCAAGGATGTCTGCCTGGCCTTATTTTATTTATGGACCATCCCAACCCTCCTGTCGTCCACTCGGCTTTACTTGTAAGTTGTATTTACTAGTTTCAATCTTAATGTTATAATTTTGCAATTAAGTAGAATTTGAAGAAGTGTTAGGTGACATGCTAAAAAATTAGAAGTGACCGTAGAGCAAATAATAGTAAGCCTCTTTCGGTGTGGGCAAACTTATACGTGTCTAGACCTTTGACACAAATGGTAGCATACTACATGCATGGGATATTCTGCAACCTTTTTCCCTTAAGTTTTAAGGATTATATCATATTAGTACAGATGGATACTTAAAAAGGCACTTAATTGTTTTGTTTTTATTTTGTAACAGTTTAAGATGTAAATTACACACTGTACAATTCACCTATTTAGAGTGTACCATTCAGTGGTTTTTAGTATATCCATAGAGTTGTGCAGCCATCACCACTATCTATTTTAGAATATGTTTATCATTTCAGAAACTACTCTTAACCTATTCTCCAGTTCCCTCCCCTGCTTCTGTAAGTGGCTGCGACTTGCTATCTTTCTCTATTTACCTATTCCAGCAAAAATGCCTACATATATTTTATATGAATAGAATCATGTAATATGTGGTTTTCATGACTGGTTTCTTTCACTGAGCATAATATTTTCAAGGTTCATCACATTGTAGCACGTATCAATACTTCATTCCTATTTATGGCTGGATAACGTTTCATTGTAGGGATATGCCATATTCTGTTAGCATAAATGATGAATGGATAAATTCATCAGTAGATGAATTATATTGTTTTAATATAAGATGGGAAGGAAAGAAGGAAAGGAAAGAAAAAAACATACAACATATTGCTAATACATAAGGAATTATGAGGAATTGGGGGGCTAGAGAAACATGTTAAAGAACAACATAGGGCAATCAGACAAATTCAGAATGTGATAATTTTTGAAGGACAAATAATCCGATTCCATAAGCAATAAATGGCATTAAAAGGAAAGACAGTTGGGGTAGAGGAGAAAAAGGGATAGCAGTAACTGTTATAGATTAAAAGAGATAAGAGACATATCAGGCAGGTGTAATATGTAGACCTGATTTAGATCTTGATTTGAACAAATCAACAATAAACATTTTTAAATACCTTGAAATGATTATGGAACAGATAGATGATATTAAAGAACATTAATACTTTTGCAGGGTTTTATAATATTATCATTAAGTTAAAAAAAAACATTAACTTCTTAGGGATGAACTGAAGTATTTGCACTTGAAGTTATACTTTTTCTGAGATGTGCTATAAAGTACTCCAGTGTGGTTACTGGTAGGGGAGATCAATGAAACCCCATTGCCAAGTGGTTGATAATTGTTAAATCTGAGTGATGGGTACACAGAGGTCACCACACATTTTCTCTCTACTTTTGTGTCTTCTAAAAATTTTCATACAATGTTTGAAACAAAGTTAATGTAATAAAAAATTTTAAACTCACTGTCCTTTTTACTTAAGGACCCATGATTAATTCCTATTTAGTCTAGTTATAAGTTCATACAGAAGAATAATATTGGCCTTTTCAAAAATCTGACTGCATAATATAGATTTCCCTTTTTATCTTCAAAGAATGGATTCAACAGGCAAAATAGACATTGACATTGCATAAAGGATGAAAAGAGTGTATTGATCTAGATAAGGACTTGGGTTGAAACAATTTTTTTTTTAATAGACTATACTTGAACCCTTTTAAATTCAGAAGGCAAGAGGTTGCTAGAAAGAAGTTTGAGAAGGCTCTCATAGTTCCAGAAAATGGGAAAGGTTGCAGAAAATGGGAAAGGTTGCTAAGAATGGTGAGATTGTTCATAGGTGTTCAGGGGCTGATTACTTTGGTAATATTGAATGATAAGATACTTAACGGCTCATGAAACTCCTTTTTCATCCCACCTCAAGCTTACTGTAGGCTCTGAGGGCCAGGTAGTTGTATTTGTTCAGGGTTGATTCTTGGCCAGTTAAGTTGGACAGAATGACTACACGAGGGAGTTTAGGATTTTGGCAAGAAAATGACAGAAATGATAGACCGTAGATGGTAGGCTGAATCGGAAGGAAAGTTAAGTTATGGAGGGATAAAGCTAAGAAGAAGTAGAGTGATTGGTGGGTGAAAATTCTAAAGAGGTTGAACAGATGTGGTGTTTTTATAATTTCACTTTATCTTCACTATTGGGTTATTAGCTATACCCTTTTAAAAAAAAATTTTATTTTTGTGTGGTTGCTCTAGATTTACAGTATCTTTAACATATCACAGTCTACCTTTAAATAAAACATACACTTTATGTGTAATGTGAGAAGCATGCAACAGTTTATTTCCATCTCCTCCACTCATCTTTTGTGCTATATATTTTATATATAAAATATTAGATATTTTACTTCTACATATGTCAAAAAATCTACAGTATTTTTTGCTTTAAAGTTATCTTTTAAAGAGATTAAAATTTTAAAAATCAAACGTATTTTATATTTATCCTTATATTTACCAGATCTGGCATTATTCAATCTCTAATACAGATTCACATTTTTATTAGTGTCTTTTTTATTCTGCCAGAAGAACTTTAACTTTTTATGTATTGTGGGTTTGCTGATGACTTTTTCTTTAGTACTTTAAAAGGTATTGTTTCCATGTTTATCTCACAGGATTTCTAACATGATTGTCATAATTCTTAACTTTGTTCCACTCTATGTAATTCCTTTTTCTGGTTTCCTTTGTGACTTTATTATTGATTTTCAGCAAACAGTAATGACGTACTTGAAATGGATTGTTTCCTTGGGGTTTTGTTTTGCTTGAAACTTGTTGAGCTTCTTGGGTCTGTGGGTTTATAGTTTTCATTAATTTGGGGAAACTGTCCTTTATTATTTTTTCAAGTTTTTTCTGTCTCCTCCCTCTCTTCTGAAACTCTAATTACATGTCTGTTAGATATTTCATATTATCCCACAGGTCTCTGTTATACTGCCCCCCCCCCCAAGCTTCATTTTGGATAGTTTTTATTGCTACATTTTAAAGTTCACTGATTTTTTTTTGCCTGTAGTGTCTGATTTGCTGTTAGTCTTATCCAGTGTGCTATTCATTTCAGAGAGTTATGTTTTTGTCCTATAGAAGTTACATTTAGGTCTTTTTAATATCTTCCATTTTTTCCTCACCATGTTCATCTCTTCCTACTCACCCTTGAGCATATGAAGCATATTTATAATAGCTGTCTAATTTCTAATATTCTCTTATTTTCTAATTTCATCTCTGTCATAGTTTGGTCTGTTTTTATTGATTTTTCCCTCTGGTTATGGGTCATGTTTTCCTGATTCTGTTTATGCCTGGTAATTTTTAATCAGATGTCAGACATTTTATGGTTTTTGGTTTTCAGATTTTTTTTTTGGTATCCCTATAAATTTTCTTGAACTTTGTTCTGTGTTGCATTGCAGTTAAGTTACTTGGGATGAGTTTGGACTTGCTTTTAGTCTTTGTAGAGTGAGTCCAAAGCAGCCTGTATCTTATGATATCTCCACTACTAATCGGAGGCTCTTCTGAGGATTCCTCCTGAATCCTCTATGCACATGAGGTCTTTGTACCTCTGGCTGTTGGTACCACAAATTTCCCAGCCAGTGTGAGCTCCAGGCAGTGATTCTTTTTTTGGTGGTTTTATTTACTAGTCTTATGGCCTTTTATCCCAGGGATGTGCAAACTAATATTAAACCAGAGATTCTTGGGGACCCCCTCAAGAGATCTCTGGAGTGCTCTTGCTGTTGAGATTCCTCCTCTCTATTCTGCTTTGCAAAATCTAGAGCCTGAGGTGTTTTCTGACACCAGTTAATTCTCTATCCTCTGTGGACATCAGCTGATGTTTGACAATATAATTCAATTCTGACACTACCTGGAGCTAAGTGTTAAACTCCTCAGGTTTCAGGTTTAGTCCCACAAGACGGCTCTCACTTTAAAGTCCATTCACAAGTATCAGGTCACCATATTTCTAACTGAGCTGCCATAAATTGGGTGTTACAATGACCCTGTCCTCAGGTTTGATAATTTACTAGAATGGCTCACAGAACTCAGGAAGCCACTTTACTTATGTTTACCAGTTTATTATAAAGGATCCATACGAACAGGTTCATAGAGTAAGGTCTGGAAGGGCCCCGAGCACAGAAACTTCTGTCCCTGTGGAGTTGGAGTGTGCCACTCCTTGCAGGTGAATATAGTCAACAATTTAGAAACTGAATTTCCTCATTCAAGTGTTTTTATAGATCTCAGCCCCCTCTTAATGAATAACAGAAGACACTCTTGCCCCTTAGAAAATTCAAAGGGTTTTAGGAGCTCTGTGCCAGGAACCAGATAAAGACCAAATATTTTGTATTATACGGCATCACTCTAACATCCCCAACTCTGATCTCTGCCTCCCTAACTTCACAAGGCTAGTGGGCTCCATTAGGGGACCCCCTATGCTACAGTCTAGAAACTGCCTCCAAAGCAGTGAGAGGGGGCAATTGTAGGGCCAACTTCATCATTTCCCTTCTCTCAGGAATTACAGTTCTATGCTGCCTCTTGTCCAGTGTGTTTAATATCT
Source organism: Cynopterus sphinx (assembly GCA_030015415.1). NCBI lineage: Eukaryota > Metazoa > Chordata > Mammalia > Chiroptera > Pteropodidae > Cynopterus > Cynopterus sphinx. The sequence goes on along the minus strand of CM057389.1, from coordinate 44,637,779 downwards.
CTTGTCCTGGTTATTAGTTTTTATGGAGGGACAGCTGTCCATGGCAGTTAATCTTTTATGGGATGAAGTGAAAATCAAGGTAGGAGTAGTTGTGGAAAGGATAGGAGATTGCAGTCAGAGACTGTTGAATTTGTGATTTCGTAGATTGTACCGTTTTGAGTAATGACCAGGCACTTTGAAAATGGAGTATAGAGGACCAGTAAAAAATGTGAAGGTAAATGGACTGAGATGCCAGTGCTTTGGATACATAGTTCACAAAGGTGTTCTGAGAATCAAGTACCAAAGTCTTCCATGAATGATGAGAGATTAGGAGATCTGTATAATAGCTAATGAAATCCCTAAAGAATTGGCATATGAAGGAAATACTTGTAAAAATGTACTTTAAATCTTAAGAGGAGCACCCTAGAGAAGTTGAATTCAGAAAATAGAGTTCATCTTTTACTTTTCAGTAGTTAAAAAAAGACCTTTTAAAGGTGAATTGTAAAAATAGAAAGCGTTGATTCCATAAAGGTAGTTAGTTGTGTGTCTTGTCCCCTTCAGCATTTTATTTTAATTCATATGTAAAAAGCATATAGAAAAATGATAGCTATTGGGACTACATGCTAAATTAATGAATGGACTATAGTTCTTTGTATCCTTGACAAGATGACACGGTGAAATAAAACCGAAACAACCTAATTTTGACTTTGCAGATAAGTTGGGAACCTTCATTTCAAAGAGCAGATTCAGCTACTCCAGCTGAAAGAATCATCTCTCCCCCGGGGGACTGCTATGATTATCACACCTAAGCGTTACTGAACACTTCAGAATCATTTGATTCTAAAAACAAAAACCTATTTTTCTCTTTTTCTCTTGCAGTAGGTTAGTAATGGGTTTAATTTTGGGTAATCTGGATGTGGGAATTAACCTATTACTGTTTCTGCTCTAGGCTCTTCGATACTTGGCAGAATGCCGTGTTAACAGAGAAAAGATGAAAGGAGAACTGGGTATGATGTTAAGCTTGCAAAATGTTATACAGAAGTAAGTACAATAGTTAGTTTCCAAATAGAGTAGAGACTTGAATCTTCTAAAACATATACTGACTAATATATAATTTTACTGAAAAAAAAAAATTATTTATTTTTTTATGGTGCCATTAGTTAATGAAATCCAGTAAGTTTTAGCTATACATTTTAACAGCAAGGCATATATATGTTTACATTGTGTGTTTTGAAGTTTTTATTCTAATATAAAGGCATACTTTTTGTGACTTGTATGTCCAAAAATGTTCTGATTGTCAGTTTTCTGATATTCTTAATGTTGATATTAATGATTCTTATGAAAATGCTCAAATTTTATTTAAATGTTGATAAACATTGTGCTTATGAATACTTTTTAAAAAGAAAAATCCTACCTTGTGTGAAGTTTTGTTAAGTAAATTGATTTTCTAACAAAGCAACACATTTGAAATAGACAGTATAATAGTACAGTACAAAATTATTTTGTTATTTTATCCTGGTCTTACTCAAAAGAATCTTTATCAGTGTCATACAAAAAAGGAGTTTTAGTAAGGTTTTTCTGAACATCATTGAGAGGTCTCAGAGATTTAAAACTATTTAATTTGAATTTTAGCAGATGGGTGGCTTTTAATTGTAGCTCTCATCTTACTAAGATTTTCATATCCGTTGTTTCAATTTGTTATTTATAACTTTCTGAGGAAGATTTGACAGATAACAGTTTTATGGGTATGGAAAATACAGAGGCCAAGTTATTTATCTGTGGTGCTTCAGCTGTGTTGCCTCTGGGGTTGTCTGGTTTGTTCCTTTCTTAGGCCTTGCTGATTTCTTTGTAGAATGCTAGAAATTGAAGATTCACTGTTTTGATATTTCCAAGAGAAATATCTAGAAGAAAAAGGTAAGCTTTCTGAGGCTTTCTCTTAAGTTTATTCTGTATCTTGATCTTATACAGGAAAGGCTGCCTTTAAAATTATAATAAGTAACCACTTAATTAATTATTTAATTTATTTATTTTAAACTTACCTTGCAGTTTCTTTGGCTTGAGTGGTCACAAAAGTTCTATAATTGCCAAATACTGTAAGTTGAATTATATTAGTGGAGGATTATCTAAGCTGATTTCCAAGGCAGTGCTTTTGTTTTGTTTTGTTTTTTAGTGTTTTTGGCTTCTAGATAAATTTTATATTATTAATCTTATTTTTTAGAGATTACTTAAATATTTGTTCTCATGGGGTCACCTACCTGATAGTCTAGTTCTTTGGTTCTTTCATTTTTGACAAGATAGAGACTGAAGTTCTTTTCTTGTTTTTATCCAGGTGATCAGATAGGAATAAATAAAAGGAAATATTGACTGCCATCAACTGTGTTAATCCTTTCCTATCATTTGAAGTCAATTTCATTAGTGAAAATTTGGATTCTAGTTCTGACTTGAGACAGATCCTTCCTTTGCCCTTCAGTTTCCTTATCTATAAGCCTGAAATAACATCTGCAAAGTAATTGAGGATCCAGTGGGATGATATATATATAAATGCTTTGTAAATTCTCAAATATTTTGTAAAATATGAGGTTGCATTATTCTTATTTCCAGTATGCTTTAATGCCATATTAGTTAACTACTTTGGAAACAGTGAAAAGTTTAAGCATAATATGGATGCTTCTGTAGGGCTGTTTTATTCATATGATGAACTTAAGGTTGTGTATTCCTTTAATAGGTATAGTTGTTGAAGTTGAAAATAGGTAGTAAAATTTTTTAAATATTAGAAATTTGATGAAAAATTAATGTTGATTTATTAAAATAGACTTCAAATTTGAACTTTAAAGATATAGAGCAAGTTTTAGAGATAAATTTAACTTGTAAAATAATTTCTTAGTTTGGTTGTCTAAGGTGATATGTGTGTATGTGTGTGTATATATGTGAGAGATACATCTATAAAACAGAAGGGAGACTTTTTTTTAAGAGAAGTGGTATTTCAGTTGAAGTCATCATATTTGCATATCTAGGAAGGAGATACTGAGATGGAGTTAAAACTGGAAAAGGTTAATTGTGAGGTAAGGTCTGTAAAGATAAAAGAATGAAGCAAGATTAAATTAGTCTTTAGACTATAGGCAGATTGACATCTGTAAAAGGAAGGTGGACAAGAAACTGAATGGGACAAGGAGTCTCAGATTGCAGTGCAAGTTGGACAGCCAACTCAGTGGAGAGCTCCAGAGCAAAGATTACCTTGTAGGTGAGTTTTCATTAGGCAGAAATGGCCAGACCCTAAGCCCCCACTGCTCTGTCATTATCTGGGGGCTGCCCTGAAAGAGCCAGATTTTGTAATAGAGTATTGGAAGGTGGGTGTGATGAATTTCAAAGCCACTAGAGCTGGTGGCTCTGCTACTGGACTTCCTGCAGCTGAAATGCAGATTTCTTTCTTAAAGAGAGATCCATGCAGTGTATTTCCATGACTGTCTCAAGTGGCTTTAAACTATAGTTTTTAGAACAGTGTGGTCATTGTTACTGCCTTCTCCAGTAGTAAAAAATGTACATTTGTATATTCCATTGCTATAATTTGTTCCTATAGCCCTCCCAAATATGGAGATATAATGTAATAATTCTTTTAGTTTTGCAGCTCACTTGGCTGTTGGAGATCTTAGATTTGAAAATTGCCTTTCATGCTTTTTAAACGTCACTCACGTTTACTGAAATAACCATCTTAGAAGTTTAGCAGTGTAATTAAATGTTAAAAGTATGTGTTTTGGCTTGTAAACCTCAAGACTATGAAGTATTGGATCAGGCTTTGGTTCAGCATGTTTAACTTTGTGTTGTGAACTATTTCATGGCTTGGACACAATTTTATTTTTTTGAGAAATTAGATTGGCATTTTTATTATCTTCATTTACTTGTTTCTTTTGGGTACTCTATATTAAAAATTCTTAAAAATCAAAATGAAAAGTTTACTTTATCGTATAGAGCAGGGTGAGTTTTATATACAGTAGTCTCCCCTTATCTGTGGTTTGTTTTTCCATGATTTCAGTTACCCTCAGTCAATTGCGGTCTAAAAATATTAAATGGAAAATTTCAGAAAATAAACAGTTCTTAAGTTTTAACTTGTGCGCCATTCTCTGTGGTGTGATGAAGTCCCAAATCTGCCCGCACCATCCTGCCGGAGTGTGAGTCATCCCTTTGTTCAGCGTATCCATGCTGTAGATGCTCCCTGCCCATTTGTCTCTTAACAGCCTGTCTCAGTTATCAGCGGTGGAGCACTGCTTGTGTTCAAGTCACACTTATTTTACTTATTTATGGCCTGGACACGCAAAAGTAGTGATGCTGGCAATTCAGATATACCAAAGAGAGGCCATAAAGGCTTCCTTTATGTGAAAAGATATGTGTATATATAGGAAAAATAGTGTGTGTAGGATTTAGTACTATCTATTCTTTTGGGCATATACTGGGAGGGTCTCAGAATGTATGCATTGAGGATAAAGGGAGGACTACTGTATGCATAACTGATTTGAAATTTTAAACATATTTTCTTTAAACATTTTGTATTTTGTCATTTGTGTTAACAAATACAGATAACTTATTTACTGCTGTTCTAATGTAACTAGTGTATGAACTAACTGACATCCCATTTTTATAAAAATTACCTTGATAAGCTGTAGCACAAAAGATCAGTATTCTATCTTAAGATAATTGTTCTCATTCAGGATGGGATTCCTATCAGTATCTCTCTTTAGGAGTACTGAATTAGGAGATTTAATTATGATTCTATAGAATTAAACAACTAAGGAAATATAAGAAAGATCTTCACATATCTCAGAAAAAACTACAGAACAAAGAAAATTTATTGTGAAGGGATACTTTATTGACTGAATAGAAACCTTTCATCTGGCAGTGGTCAAAGAGGAAACCAAAACAAAGTAGGTAGGGAGAGTGGAGGTTATTTTTCATGTGGGAAATGGAGAAGAATATTTTATCAAATAGGGAAAATTCTGCATACTAAAATAAAGTTTTTGCCCCTTAATCACTATATTATGTTTTGCTACAGAATATTGCTGAGATTTTACCATGTTATTCAACGGCAGCTTTTACTTGTGTGGAGGTCAAATTGGTGCTTACATTTCAACAATTGGATTGACTCAAAGTCACTGTTACTCTCAGTTCTTTATTTTTGAAGAGAATTTGTAGTTTTCTGTCATTTAGAATGAATCTGGCATTATATTCTAATTTAAACTCTTTCATAAATAAAAATTTTTCATTAGAGGTTAGAACCTTTTTACATTTTATTTTTAGTTCTGGATCCCTATGTGAAGAGAATTTTCAAAATGTCAACTTAGAAAAACATCTGAACCCAGTTGAAGACATTTGTTAATTGGTATTTCAGGAGTAATGCTTCTGATATAAGATACGTATTATGAAAGCACTTGTGAATATCTAACATGAAGTATACTAGAAATAAAAACCACTTTAATAAAATGTGGCATCGCAACTTTAAAATATCTCATTCATCTGGAGAACTTGCTAAAATTCTAGATTTTGAAATAGTGCCATAATAAATGGTGGTCTATTCTTCTTGTTAAAATCTTGGATCAGAAGTGTGTGCTTCATTTCTTTATGCATTTTTTCTGTGTTCTTTTACTTTTTAAAATGTCATCTTAAATCTTATTACAAGTATGTGGTGTGTGGCTTATTTGTGGAAACTAGAAAATACAAAAAGAAATAAAACCTATAATGCCATTTATCTTTTCATTTAAATAAGTATATATACATAGATGTATATATTAAACTTTAGATTGAAACGATATCAGACTTACAGAAACGTTGTTAAAACAGTAGAGTGCCTGGGTACCCTACAGCTAGATTCCCCCAAATTTTAACATCTTACCATTTGCTTTACCATTTAATATTTACTTTATCATTCTTTCTCCATACATGATGTACATGATGTTATTTAGTACATATATATTCATAATTTTTGTGTGTGTGTATATGCGTGTGTATTCATTGTGAAATATGTCTTTTAAGATTAAAAAGTGTCCTTTAGCATGGTTACTGCTTGGTTTTGGGGTTGGAATTCTACTTTGTTTGATATCAATACACAACCCCTGTTCTCGTTTCTATGTTTGCCCATTGCTTTATTTCTGAATCACTTTTTAAAATTGTCTTGTTTTGTGAGTCAAATTGAAAATCTTTTTCTTTTGATTGGTGAGCTAAGTCTGTTTACACTTATTGACCGATACTGTTCGTCTTAACGCATTTTTGTTGTAGTTACTATGTATATTATGTTACAGTAGTTGTCTTTCTCTGCATGTTTTATTTTGAAAATGTCTTCTGGTACTTAGAAAGATTTGTTTTATTGTTATAGTGGTTGCCTTTGTACTTATACTTTTAAAAACTGTTCTAAGTTGTCTGTTTTCTTGGTTAAACTTTTACTCTTTTGCTTATTAGTATTTAATGATAACCATTTGACCTATTATGCATTCTGTAGTCACTGAGCTTTTTCTACTTTCCTCTTTTCTTATCCTTTCTTTTTTTTAAGTTGCATTATTTCTGCTTTGTCAGAACATTTATATATTCTAATATTCTGTTCTCTTGGTTGAAGCTCATTCTCTAGTAGATTGATCAAGAATGAATGGCTCAAGTCTTCTATGATTTCTTTCATATTTAATTTTTTAATATAACCTTGATACTTGAAGGACAACTGGACTGGATCTGTGGCTCACCTTTTGTTTTCCTGAGATTCTCAAAAATGCTGTTCCATTTTGCTTTGATATTTTATGGTTTGAGAAGCCCGATGTCAACCTATCTTATAAAAGATAGAGATAATTTTAATACAGTAAGTCCCCTTTTAACGTCCACATGTAACAACCAATTTTACCTTAGGCTAATTGATATAAACAAGAGTTAAGTTCCTGTGGCATCTCATAAACATTATAACGAAATGACATTGAATAAAATGATATAATTGGAGAGCCTGCTATAATTTAGTTAATATCAGGAACACGCTTTCATATAATCATTTTCCTGCAATATCATTCTAAATGGCTGCAGTTCTCTTCCACATCCTTTATAGTTTTTTTTTTCAATGTCTCTTTTGTAATTACTTAGAACAGAGGTTGGCAAGTTTTTTTCCATAAAAAGGTAGATAGTAAATATTTTTGCCTTTGACAGTCTAAGTTGCAACTACTCAGCTCTGTGGGTCAAGCAGCCATAGATGAGATGTAAATGAATGAACTTTGGCTCAAGGATCATAGTTTCTCTGCCTTGGATGTCATTGTTACCTAAACAGAACTGTTGACTTCCTTTTTAGAACCCTTTTCACGTTAGGATTTTTGTGTTAAAAGTTGAGAGATAATTTTCTGGGTTGCGTAAATGTTACAAGAACATTTTTTTCTTGGCAAATAACATGGGAAAAAAAATGCAAAACCAACTCCAAAATGTAACATGAAGTTTTTAAAATAGCAAGTCTCTAACAGTAAAGTAGTATATTAATTGCTTTCGTGAAGTATGTGGAAGTCTTAACTGACCATTATAGGCAATATAAAATGTTGTTAGCAGCATCTAGAATTAGAGTGAAGTACGGACCAATAAGGAAATATATTTATATTCAGAATGAAAATTATTTTTAATGTATAATAAAGATAAGAGTTCACCCTTTATTTTGCTTTGTGAACAGTGTTTTGAGTTATTTTCAACATAGATAACTAATTAGAAAAAGTAGTGAGGAATCGATATACTTCATTATGGAATAGTAAATTACGGAGAGCAAAATTCCAATTACTAAATGAAAGAGCCTTTTAATATAGTCTTTTTTTCTGATGTCAGATTTTAAAGACTGAACTAAATCCAGGGCATTAATCAGCTCTTTTAATTTTCCTAAGAAGATTAGAGCAATTAATACTTGCTTAATTATACAGTGTCTCTTACATTTATGGCCAAAAGTACTGTATAACTCTAGACTTTGTAAAGAGGAAGGTAGCTTTCAAATTTGTAGATGCTTTTGGATTTTTCTTTTTGGTTTTAAAAGCATATTTTAAAAATGAGGAAATAATTATAATTGATTTGTTGATCAACGATATGCATAGATATTTGTAATACTTCAAATAGTATCCAGATCAAGAAGTAACTTGGTTTGTAAATCATTTTTGTTTACATGCTTTTGTAAATTAAAAAAAAATTTTTTGCCCAAGACAGAATTTTACTTAGTTTTAACAGAGGTCTGGGTCTATACATAGAGGTAGTCCCTTAACTATTTTATAGGAAGAGTAGCAATAAAGTTTAGTTCTATGAGGTGTACCAGAAGAACATACTTAAAATAACAGTGAGATTGTCATGTTGCTTTATGTTATCCTTTTAAAATCTTTTGGTTTTAAGTAGATAGAAATTGAAAATCTTCAAGAAAGAAATTTATTACTGTATGAAAATGATGAAACTTTGAAACTGAAATAAGGAAGTTAAAAATGGCTGTGGTGGGAGTAGTTATGTCATTTAACCTTTTTGCTAATTGTCATCTGTAATTGTTTTATCTAAATAGGCATAGTCTTTATGATTCTATAGATGAAGTTAATTTTATTGTAAAATTATAATATCTATATAGAGGATAATTTTATGGTAAATCCTCAACTTTCTAATAAAGCATGAGTAGCCTCTGTAGCTGAATAGGCATTCATAAATGTGCATGTGTCAATCGTGCAAATTGTTCTTATCAATAAGTGGCAGTTACTCCCCTCCATTGCTACTGGTATGGGAACCAATAGAACAGTAACCTCTTCAATAAACTGTAAAATAGTTATCAGAAAAGTGCTGAGACATCTAAAAAAAAAAAAGTCTTCATAGCTTCCTGTAATATGGAGCCAAAATCATTCAAAGTAATTGATCTTTGTGGTCAGCAGTGGCCCCAAAAAAGCACCTGGCATAGTGAATTGAGAGCCTGGAAAATTGCCAGATTAGCACCCCTGAATAGAAGGTCTTTATAGCTAGGATGTGTACAGTTTGAATATCAGAGATTGAAGTATTCTTGCTCATTCAGTAAACAAATGAATTGCAAAAAATTTTGTTAGGCTTTGTGGAAGGTACAGAGAGAATATACCCCTATTCTTGGAGAGAAAGAGAAAATTAAGATCAGTAGTGTACGGACAAGCATGGTACTTTGAATTCAGAAGCATGAATGAGGTGTTGGGTTGGGGAGTCTTTATAAAAAAGATGATGGGTGAACTGAGCCTTCAGGGGAGAAATAAGAGTTTGAAAGAGAGGCATTTATAAAAAAAGGACACAGTGATCTGATGTTGGTAAAGCTTAGTTGATAGAGGACAGATTTTAAAGGCCTTGATGTATATGAAATGGTTTGGACTTGAGGCTATTTATAGGTGAAATGAGTATTATTTTCTTATAATTATGTGTGTACATATTATTAATTCAGTTAATGAGAATCATTAGATCTCTGCTGTCCAATATGGTAGCCACTTTCCACATGTGGCTATTTAAATTGAAAGTAAATAAAATTTATTTCTTTAGTTGCACTTGACACATTTCAGGTGCTCAATAGCCACATGTGAGTGGACAGTACAGATAAAACATTCCTTCAATGCAGAAAGTTCTGTTGGACGGCATCTCACTAGTTGTTTGAGGATCTATAGCAGGATTTATACATTTAAGAATGAAAATGTTCAAGTTTTATGATACATGCTTTGTAAAAGACATAAAAATGTAAATTAAACAGAATCAGTTTGAATTTACTAAGAAGTTTTTTTTTTGAAATAGCTCAGCGATCTTTGAATTTGTTTTCTCATTTTGATTTTTATATTTAATTGAAGGTCAGGATACTTTTAAATTAAGAGTTGAATGTTAGTGTTAATCCAGTGACTTGTTATATCCTGATCTTTTTAGTTGATTTCCTATTTAATTAATGATCTCGATTAAAAGTGCTTTAATACCACTGTAGTGATGAGTTTTGAATCTCAATGAACAATAGGTTTAAAAGAAAATGTGAAGACTTTATTATAGAGTAGATACTTCTTCTGCATTACTGATTATTCTAGGATTCACTGGTATTTCTTTTAAATTGAACATCAGAATGAAGTAAACAAGTCTTTGCAAACTTGAGGACTAAAATTAGAGTCAGTAGAAGAGACAAGACTAATTTATTAATTCATATATTTCTTTTCAAGGACTACAACTCCTGGAGAAACAAAACTACTGGCCTCTGAAATCTATGACATTCTTCAGTCTTCCAATATGGCAGATAGTGATAGTTTCAATGAAATGAATTCACGTCGAAGGAAAGCTCAGTTTTTTCTGGGAACTACAAACAAACGTGCCAAAACAGTGGTTTTGCATATAGATGGTCTTGATGATACGGTAAGACTTTACAAAAGGTTTGTAAGATGCGAAAGAGAAATATGTTAACTAAATAGTTTCCTCAGTGTCATCTGCTAACAATCTTTAAGAATAAGTCCTAGTATCAGTATTTTATGTTGATAAAGTAGGGCATTTTGTGCTAAAGAGGTCAGTAAATCAGAGGACATAATAATTTTTTAAATATTGGCATATTCGAATTGCCAGCATTACTACCTCTGTGCTTTGTGGCCATTGTTAAGTAAAATGAGTGTTACTTGAATACGAGCACTGCAATGTCATGACAGTTGATCTGAGAATTGAGAGGACTAACGGGCAGGTGGCATATAAAGTGTGGATACGCCAGACAAAGGGATGCTTCCTGTCCTGGTCAGGACAGAGCAGGATGGTGTGAGATTGCGTCACACTACACTACTCAGAACGGTGCGCAATTTAAAACTTATGGATTGTTTATCTCTGATGTGACTTCATGTATAGTATAACACTTAAAATCCTCTACACTTCCTTTCCCTGATCTCTTTGTGCTATTGTTACCATATGTTTTACTTCTGCATATGTTATAAACCCCAAAGTATATTATTTATATTCCATATTCTTTTTAAAAAATTGTTTTTCAGTCGTTTTTTTATTATGGTAAAATACAGAGAGCATAAAATTTACCATTTTAATCCTTCTTTAAGTATATAGTTTAGTGGTATTAAATACATTTATAATATTGTGCAACTGTCACCACCATACAAATATGTATATACAACTTTTTTCTTGTAAAACTGAAAGTCTGTACCCATTAAACAGTAACTCCCTTGTCTTCCTTCCCCCTAGCTCACCACTACTCTGCTTTCTGTCTCTGATTTTGAAAAAGTCTCTTTTAAAGACATTTTAAAAATAAGAAAGTATTTTCTGTCTACCCACATTTTTACCAATTCTGGGGCTCTTTATTCCTTTATAAAAATCTAGATTTTCTTCTGATATCATTTTTCTTCTGCCTGAAGGAGTTCCATCAATGTTTCTTGTAGTAGTTCAGGTCTTCTAGGAATGAATTCTTTCAGGGTTTTTTATTATTGAAATAGAATTCATGTACTATAAAATTACCATTTTAAAGTGTACAGTTCAATGGTTTTAGTATATTTACAGGATTTTGAAACCGTCGCCATTGTCTAGAGCATTTTATCACCTCAAAAGGAAACCTGTACCCATTAGCAATCATTCCCCTAGTCCTTGGTTTTTATTAGCATGTTTTCAAAGTTCATCTCTGTTGTATCATGTATCAGTGTATCATTCATCTTTATAATGTTCCTTTGTGTGGATATACCATATTTTGTTTATCCATTCATCAGTTGATAAACATTTGGGTTTTCACTTTTTGACTCTTCTGAATAATTCTGCTATGAACATGTACAAGTTTTTGTGTGGATTTGTCATTTCTCTTGGGTCTGTTCCTAGGGGTAGAATTACTGGGTGTTATGGTAATTTTATGTTTAGCTTTTTGAGCAGCTGTACCATTTTACTCCCATCAGCAATATGTGAAGCGTCTGGTTTCCCCACATTCTTGTCAACATTTTTCTCTTTAAAATAGCTATCCTATTAGATGTGAGTGAAGTGGTATCTTACTGTGTATCTTACTGATCGGCATTTCTGTAATGACTAGTTACGTTGAATATCTATTCATGTGGTTATTGGCCATTTATAGTCGTTGATTTAGGGTTTATTGCATACATCTTTATCACAGATTTTTTCTTTAGGAGAAATGTCTATTCATTCTTTGTACATTTTAAATTGCTTATGTCTTTTTATCGTTGAGTTCTATTAATACCATATATTATAATTCATGTCAAACCAACCTTTCATTTCAAGGATAAATTTTAGTTGTGTATAATCTTTTTAATATGATTATTGATTTGATTTGCTGGTATTTTGTTGAGGTATTTTGCATCAATACTCATACAGGATATTAGTTTGAGTTTTCTTGTGCTTTCTTTTTTCTGGTGTTGCTATCAGGGTAATTCCCACTTCATAAAATGAGTTAGAAAGTGTCTAGAAAGCTAGACATTATAGACATTGGTAATTTTGTGAAGAATAGACATTTTAATTCGTCTCTTAAACCTTAGATAAAATTCACCAGTGAAGCCATTTGGTACTGGGCTTTTCTTTGTGGCAAGTTTTCTGATTATTAATTTATTCTCATTATAGGTCCGTTCATATTCTCTTTTTCTTGAGTCAGTTTTGGTAGTGTTTTCTTTTTAGGAATTTTTCTCTTTCATTAAGATTATATGTGTTGGCATACAGTCATTCATAATATTTGCTTATAATCCTTTTGTTTTATTGAGGTTGGTCATACTATCCCTTCTTTTATTCTTAATTTAAGTAATTTGAGTCATTTTTCTCTCATTTTCTTGGTGTGTCTAAATAAAGGTTTATAAATTTTGTTAGTCATTTCAAAGAACCAACTTTCAGTTTCACTCATTTTTCTGTTCCCTTGCCCCGATATTCTATTTCTGGTTTTTTTCCCCCTTGTTTTAGTCTTTATTATTTTCTTCTTTCTGCTTGCTTCAAGTTTAGCTTGCTCTTCTTGTTTCTTAGAATGCAAAGTTAGGTTATTGATTTCAGATTTTTTATTTTAATGTGTATATTATAGCTATAAAGTTTCATGTAAGCACTGTTTTCTCTGCATCCCATAAAATTTAATATGTGATGTTTTCATCTTATTCATCTCAAAGTATTCTCTAATTTCTCTTTAATCTTTTCTTTGATCCATTGGTTTTTTAGGAGTTTGTTGTTTAATTTTTATATATTGAATTTTCCAAACTTCCTTCTATTACTGATTTCTAATTTCACTTCATGTGATTAGATAGCATTATTTGATTTCAACCCTTTTAAATTTTTTGAGGCTTATTATATATGTTTAACTATGTGACATTGTCCCACAGCTCACTGATGTTTTATTAATTTTTTTAAAATGTTTTTTAGGTTTCATTTTGGATAGTGTTGCTGTATTCACTAAATTTTTTTTCTGAAGGTGTTAAATTTGCTGCTAATCTCATTTGGTGTATTTTCACCATAGACATTGTTTTATTGTATCTGTAGAAGTTTGATTTGGGTCTTTTTTATATCTCTTTAATGTGTTTATACTTTATCTACTAGACCATACAGAATATGGTAAGAATAACTGTTTAATGTCCTTGTCTACTAATTCTACCAATCTGTTATTTCTGAGTATGTTTTTTAGGTTGATTTTTCTAATTGTAGATTATATTTTCTTCTTTGCATGCCTAGTATTTTTTGATTGGATGGCAAATTTTACATTGTTGGATACAGCATGTATTTTGTATGCAAAGCCTTTAAATGTTCTTGAGTTTGTTTTAGATCAGTTACTTGCAAACAGTTGGATCTTTCTGAGGCTTATATTTAAGTTTTGTTAGGCAGGACCACAGCACCCTTTAACCTAGGGATAATTTTGCTGCACTGCTGAGGCAATGCTCTTCTGGGTTCTCTGTCCAGGCTCATGTATGTCCAAGTTTTTACACCTTTATCCAAAGTTATATACTTTACATATTTAAGAATTGCAGTTGGTGAATTACCACCATCTCTTTAGATGTGCCAGGTAGGTTACATTGGATTATACATAGCTTTTTCTAGTTGTGTTGGGGCGATTAGGCTTTAGGATTCAGTAAGTAAGGGTGGGGGGAAGCTCTTCATATGCATATTATCCATAACATTGCCAAGTAAGTTAACTATCTTACTGAAACGGGCCACAAAATCTTGAAAAGATTCTGCTAAGCAGGTTCTTCTAACTAAATTTATTGAATGGAAGATATTAAGATATATAAAATATCCCCAATACTGTCTGTTTAATTTTAATGGATAGGAATTATACTATTTATTTTTAAAGCTAGCCCAAATGAAATAATAAAACCCACATGAAAATACAGGCTAATATATTTTGAGAATAGGATTGCTAAAATCCATAAAGTAAAATATTAGCAAGTAAACCCTAGTACTGTACTATAATGTTAGATAACATTTTTTAGTGGCATATTCAGGTGCCTAGTACATACCAGCCATTATTTTAGGCACTAGGATACAACAGAGACCAAAATAAGCAAAAGTTCTCATAAATTTTATCTTTGACCTCATTAAGCTAATATAGTTGGAGGAGGCAGACAATAAGCCAAGGTGTATACTGTATTAGAAGTGATAAGTTCTGTGGAGAAAAGTAAAGGGAAGGTATATAGGGCCTACTGATGGGTGAGATGGTGGTGTCGCAGTTTTAAATAGGTTGGTTCAGATAAACCTGGAGAAACTGACAATTCAACAAAGACTGGGAGTGAGTGAGCCAGTGGATGTCTGTGAAAGAGTACATGTTCCCAAGAGAGGGAGCCATAAGTACCAAGGCTTGAAATATCAACAACTAAGAGTATATAAGAGTAATAAAAAGGTGTTTCCTACTAGATCTTAAAATGTACTGTTAATTTTCCATAATTAAACAATATGTTCATGACGAAAAATATCAAAAAAAAAAATTGGAAAAAGCAAAGCCCTGAAGCAGACCCTAGTATACATTCGAACTTAACCTGTGATAAAGGAAGCATCAGACACCAGCCGGAAAGGGGTAGGTGGTTCAGTGAATGGTGCCAGAAAACTGACAGTTTTGCAGGGATTGTAAGGAAAGGGGAGAGGGCATCTTATCAGACACTTAAAAATTCAAAGTGTATTAATCTTGGAATTGAATTGACCCTCTCCATGGCCCTGAGGCTTTGCCTGTTGCAAATGTGGGTTAATTTCTGTCAACATAAAGATAAATTGGCACCAGTTCCCTAATGAAGCTTTGCAAAACCTGGGGCTCAGCCGTGCAGAGTCCAGGAATAATGCACTAGATGAGCCCGTGTGGGTCTGTGTGCTGCCATGCACAACTGTACCCCAGACCCTTCTCTGAGTATTGCAGAAGTGAAAAAGTAGTTTAAATAGGGAGATAAGCAAGTATATGAGTTATTTCTAAGGATGTGAGACTAAGTTTGAAGACTGATTTTATTCAATGGGAGAGAAGAGTGAATTGGGTAATTTGAAGGCGCACTGTGTTTTAGGGTGTGATCCAGAGACTTGGGGGCAATTGCAGACTCCTGTCCACTCAGAAGTACCAAATTAGAAACTGATCTCAATACAGAACAGGATTTAGGTGGTGATTTGATGTGTGGCTGGAGGTGGAGGGAGGGATGAGAATAGTTACTTTTTAATCCATTTTTTTCCTTTGCACCTTGTGTTTGAGGTGACTGTTGGAATACAAGTGGATATATCTGTAGACAAATGAAAATAAAATTATATTGGAGATGTATGTCTATGTTTCCCTCTTGTACTGATGGCAGAAGTGATAAGAATAGTCTACCGAGAGACAAAGTACAAAGAAAATTCTTTAGTTTTAGGCACTGGACCTTGGAGATAAAATGAGACAGAGTGGTGTAAATGGAAGACCAGGGTAGTGTATTAGTAGGAGTCAAAGAGGCATTGAAGGGTATATTCTGTATTGTGTTGTGAGAGGAAAATGAGAACCAAAAAGATTGATAACCTTGAGAATGCATTGGTACCCATTGAAGGATGCAGTGATTTATTAAATATCAAGTACTTTAAAAAATAGTGACTCAAACATGAATGCTCACTAACTCTAATTTCAGTTTATTAGAATTTATTACTAGAGATTTTTAAGCTACAGCAGGGGTCAGCAAACCTTTTCTTTGAAGGGCCTGATGTTTTAGGTTTTTCAGGGCAGATGGTCTCTGTTATAACTAACTGCAATAGAACAAAACTTTCCTCAGGCAGTATGTCAGGATGTGGGTGTAGCTGTTACAAAAACAGCTGGAGGATTATGGTTTGCCCATCCTGGAGCTAGGGGAGCCTCTGCTTTTCAGTTTTCGGCATTTTTTCTCTAATTAGTCTTTCATTCTTTTTGCTTTGAGATTCAAATTAACATTTACTAACTTCCTATTAAAATTATTAAAACTAAATATTAGTGATGAAGCTTGAAAAAAATCTAGCAGGAATTATTATTCTGTTGATCTATTATAAAATTTAATAAACGTGACTAAGCACCACCCTCTTCGTGCCCTCTAATATGAGACGGTAGAACTGGAAAAGAGACATTTGCCCCCGTGGTGTCCTCCCCCCCAGATATAATAACTAGTTCAGTGTGGTTTGATTTGATTTATTCTCTTTTGTTATTCTGCCAATGTTAATAACAATTTGCTTTTTTTTTTTCAGTCTCGGCGAAATCTATGTGAAGAGGCTTTGTTAAAAATTAAAGGTGTCATTAGCTTTACTTTTCAAATGGCTGTTCAAAGATGTGTGGTGCGAATCCGTTCTGATTTGAAAGCAGAGGTTAGTATTTTAAATGGCTGAATATGCTTGAGGTTACAGGTAACAAATCAGTGTTCAAAATTGTCGTTTTATTCTGGCATAGGCTTTGGCGTCAGCGATAGCATCAACCAAGGTTATGAAGGCTCAGCAAGTCGTGAAAAGTGAAAGTGGAGAAGAGGTAAAAGCTTTATTTAGTTTTATTTACACCCAAATCCAACTCTTGATTTATTCTCTAGACTAAAAGTTACCAAGTACATAGGAATGTGGTTGGGTCAGAATATCTTAATGCTTCTTGTTAGCAGTCAACTCTTAGAAATAGAGCTCTTTTGTGGACTTCAGCCTGTTTTTATCTTATATTTTTGTGAGTTTCAGATTCTTGTTTATTTTAGTGATGTCTTGATGGTATTATATAGAAATAAATAGGCTTCTTGGTTTCCTTGCATTGGACTTTAAATGCTTTCTAACCTTAATTAGTTTTGCCAGTCCAGAAAATAAAAGTCCAGTCCCACCATTAGGCAAATATATACAGTGAAATCTTTGCCTCTTGCTACTCTTTCCACTAGCTTTGTGATAGGGAAATGGATCTATATGGCTTTAGCTCATTTGAGTTTCCACAAAAAGTGGGGTTCATTGGCCCTCCAGGGATCTTTACAGTAGCCAGATACTTCCTTTTGTCTTATTTAACATTTTAAATTTATTTTTAATTACAGCTGACATACAATATTATTAGTATGAAGTGTATATGTATAACATAGTGATGGAACATTATATACTTTACAAAGTGATCACCACAATAAGTCTAGTAACCATGTCACTGTACATAGTTATGATATTATTGACTCATTTCCTATGTTGTACAGTACATCCCTGAGACTTATTGTATAACTAGAAGTTTATGTTTCTTAATCCCCTTCCCACCTAACCCTGTCATCTTGAAATAGAGATTGCACGTTTATTTCTGGATCCTCATCAATTTTCATGTGTAGTTCTGCCTTCCTGTGCTTACACAGTGCTCAGCAATGGGGCCTACCTCTATGTAAGAGGAACATTTTCAAAGAAAGAGAGCCCCCCAAAATACTTTGGTGATTGGAATGAGGAGCAAAGTAAACCTTTTACTTCTGACCTGTGTCAGGCTGATTCTTAATACTCTTCACTTGTTCTCTGTGTCAGATGCTGGTTCCATTCCAGGATACGCCTGTGGAAGTAGAACAGAACACAGAACTGCCCGACTACCTGCCTGAAGATGAGAGCCCCACAAAGGAGCAGGACAAAGCAGTGTCCCGGGTTGGCTCCCACCCAGAGGGTGGGGCTAGCTGGCTGAGCACTGCTGCAAACTTTTTATCGAGATCATTTTACTGGTGACTTCAATTTGGGGCTCGAGGACTGTGTGAACGAACAAGGGGCCAGTTTTCCAATGTTGTGGTTAACTGTCAAGTGCAATTTGCAATAAGTTATCATGAAAAGTTTTTAGATTACATGATTGCGTATGCTGCATTTTACATTTTATTGGACATTTTGCCCCACTAAGTGGTAAAAAGGACAGAAGGCTACAGGAGTTGCTTTGTTTATGCAGGTATTATGGTTTTATTTTTCTTTGTTTAATTGCCTCACTTTTTAAAAAACATGGGTCCATTGGTAAATCAAACACATATGTGCAGCTTTACATTTTATTTTACATGAAGCACGTGATTAGGAAAACACATTTTCTCCTCAAGCCTCAGGACCTATCTGAAGAGAATTTTTTTTTAAGCTCGAGTTGTGCATGAATTACTGAATACTTTTCTCGGCTTTTCTTCATGAAAGATACTTGCTTTGGTCCTCTTCACTGAAAGTTGAAAACATTTCTCATCCCCCTTTTGTGCCTTTTTTTTTTATTTTGCCAACCATGTTTATGGAAAGGACATTACTAATGACATTTTGTGAATTAAAATATATTCATTTGAATGTAGCAGTCCCCTAAAAATATAACTCTACAAAAAATTTGCCATCTTATTTGTTATCAATAAGATTAACACAATCATTCGAGAAGAAGGAAATACAAATATCAGCGAAGTGCTATTGAGACTGTTTGAATGTGACCAAATGTGGTTCCTGTTGACTGCTGCTCGGTTTGGTTGATATTAGCTCTTGTGAATTACGTCCACCACAATATAGGGAGCAATTGTAAATGGTATCTAGGCCTTATTTTGTGACTATATACTCTCCCTGATGGAAAAAAAAGTGTAGGGAACTGACAAACTTGAAAAAAGAAAACAAAAATTAGATGCCTATATGCCATAGTGCCATTTGGTAGAGTTTAACCTTGACCCATGATCGCTTGGCAGATGCCTATTCAGTAAGTGTTTCCTTGTATTGCCTTCTGTGAATTTATTAGGAACTTGCAGTTGTACTGATGAAAAAAGATTCAAATTACTGGTTATAAAGAAATAAAGCGAGCATTGGTTTACTTAATTTTGTTTCCATGTCCAGACAGAAAAAAAGAACTTCAGTGAAGGTAAGATAAATATAAATATATATATATACATATATATTTTTGGTAGATGAGATCTAATTGTATATATGTAATGCTTTATTGCATTTCTGAAATATTTGGCAACTAAAATTTTCCTTTTGGAAATTCAACCAAATCCTGATAAATTTAAATGCTAATATGATTAAAAATTAATAGGAAGAAATTGAAATTCTTTTTCATCAACATGTAAAGCTGCTGTTTTACTGCTTGGAGAATATGAAATGAAAATTGGACCCTGGAGGATTTCCTTGCATTTTCAGCACTTCTCTGTTAGGGGAAATTAAAAGCATCCAGTATCACTGGAGAAAAATTACTGTAAAATACTTCACTAACAAGAATCTTGAGTTCACAAACATTGTGACCTTCTGGAGGGAGGGGCATTGAGAATATTGAGAGAGTTTTTCATATGTCTGGGCTAATTCAGGTGACACACACAACTGAAAATATAAGCTTTCAGGGCATGTATTGCTTTAAATGTGTAATACATCTTGCTGTCAGACCCAGATGTGATGAAGAAAGAAAAGAAAACCACCTCTTTTCTATGGCCATTAAAACAAAGTTTACTGTTTCATTTTAACAAGCTTAAATTTTATTTTGCCTTGCCACACATCTGCTTATTTAAAAAACTACATCTCTTTGGTAGCAATGGTTCAGTACAAGTAGGTATTACAGCTTGATGTTTGTGTGTTCTGGTTCTAAGTGTTCTTTTATTTCCAGGTCTAATAAAAGGTAACATAATTAAAATTGAATGGTTATTGCATTTTTGTGGTATAAGCATTATTGATTACTCTTAAGTCTGTCTTTAGCCACACTACTTGGCATGTTCTCCTAGCTCCCTTGCAGGTACATTACCGGACTAATTCCCATGAGTCTTGCTTGTGTTTTTCTCAACCTCACACCTTCCTTCCCCCAGCTTTGGATCAATCGCCCCTTTACATACACTCATTGTCTATTTGTCACATTAGATTGAGATTGTATCTACCAGTGTCTCTCCCTTACTAATAAGCTTTGAGAAGACTCTGTAGCTGTACCTGGCTAGTAGCAAGCACTCAAATGTTATTTTAGGAAAATGATTTTTTTTTTTAATTAGTAAAAATAAAGGTGCTAATTGGGCAAATTGGAAAAGTGACAGGTTGTATTATTTTTTTCTGGGCAGGTTTCTGATTTATTCAATTTATAGTTATTTGGTTTTTATTTTTATTTTTTTTGAAGTAGTAGAGGGGCATAATACTTGCTCCATTGAATGAAGTTAAGATTATAATATCCTGATTCTTACAGAATTATTATAGAATATTTTTATATATTATATATATAATATGGCAGATATAATTTATATACATATACATATATATGTGTGTGTATATATATATATAGTGTTTTTTATTTTCTGTTTTATAACTTAACTAGCTGTATAACCTTAGGTAATAATTTAATTTATAAGGTTTTTCTTCATTAATAAAATAGAGATAATTTCTCTATTTCCTGGGTCATTATTAGAATCCAGTGGCATCATCAATAATTTGAAAACTAAAAATTTGCAAGTGTAAGATGGTATTATTGTTACAATAATTTGACACAATTTTCTTGTCCTTGATTCTCAAGTGAAACACCTTATCTTTGTAATCGTACTTTATCTGGGTACTTATCGTTTTATATTCAATTAGAGGGACTTTATTTGAGGCTTAGTCCTCAGCTATTTGATTTTTATCTAAATGTCCCTTGAAGAATTTATCTGTTGTCAGGATTTCAATTAGCTTTCAGTTATATAACTTCAAAATCTCCATTCTACCAAGATTGACAGCTCCCTTTCCTTCCCTGTACCTATCAAATGTAAAGTCTAAATTTTTATTTTAGAAGCAGACTCATGGTAGACACACAATAAATTAAAAAACAAGAACAAAAAAACTAAACTAGGAACTAATTCTGTGTCTAGCACTGTGCTAGGTGCTTTATAGATATTTACTCATTTAACCCTTAACAACTATGAGATAGGTACTTTTATATTTCATTATATAGATGGGAAAAATAAGTAACTTATTGGTCTCAGGTCACAGAGCTAGTAAGTGGTGAAGTTAGGATTCGAAGCCAGGCAATCTGGCTTCTGAGTCTCTGCACTTTCACGAGGCAGCCTGTAATCTTACTTAGGTGTCTCAGCTCTGCCTTTCTAGTCTTGCACCTTCTACCTTCATCATGTCAAGTGTCTTAATCCAGGTGTCTGTTAGCAGTCAAAACATGTCTTGAGACCAGAAAAGTTAAGTATGTGAAATAAGTTGGGTAAGGCCACAACGTAGGAAAACACATGGAGAACACCAGGCCTGTCTAAGGGAAAACTGCCTCTTCCTCACATGGCTTGTGGACTTATAACAGTATGGAGTTTCTGGACTTTGTGGCTGTTCCAGACCCTAAAAACACTGCTTGAGCCACTTGAAAAATGTCTGTGGGCCAGAAATTGGCTTCTTTTGCTTCTAGAGTAGCCACATTCTAATCAATCAGATTAAATTTAATAGTATTGTCATTTTCTACTCTAATGTCAACAGACAACTATGGATTAGTTTGGATTCTATTTAGCACCAAAAACGCCATCAGTTTAGCCCCAACCTAGTTTTTCATACATCGTGTAGCATTATTACACATTTTTCTATATGCGAGGCACAGTTGTCTATCTCATTGTTAGAAAAACTGCTTATTTAGGCTTGTATATTATAACCTAAGTATTCCAGATTCATCTTACCTTCAGGTCTTCACTCATATTCTTACCTGAAATTTCCTCCTTTATACTCTTAGGTCCTTTAAAATATCAAGATCAATATACTACAGAATGCATAAAGAAAACACATCACCTGCCTTTCTACAACAGACAGTATTCGTAACATTTTTTAGTTTATTTGCATTTTTTTTTCTGTTGGTAACAAATATACACCAGATTTTTAACCTGTTCAAAATAGGTATCCAGTGAAAAGTGACTCTCCTTAGTCACCTGGTTCCTTTCACTAGGAATAGGCATTGTTATTAATTTTGTATGCTCATCGGGGATATTCTGTAAATTTACCAGCTTTTTCATATTTTTTTCCCAAACAATTGGTAATGTGCCCTGCCATTTACCTTTTCACTTAAAATATATCTTAGAAATTCCTCTGTATCCTATATACAAAGCAGCTTTTTTTTCTAGCTCCACGGCATTATGTTATATTAATGTTCTACCACTTATTTAACCAGTGTTTTGATTGTAGTCCTTTGCTTTTACAAACAGTACTATGTAAGCCTTTCTGTAGAATGAATTCCTAGATGTAGAACTGTTGTCAAAGGTGTGAGTGCTATAATTTTGACAGTTCCCATCTCCTCAGAGATTATTCGTTTCCCCTCTCACCAGCAAAGTATAAGTTCCTGCTTCCCTTCAGCCTCTCCAACCGTGTTACCCCATATTTAGCCTTTTGCAGTCTAAAAATGGTATCTCTTATGAGTCAGAGTGAGCTTTTTGTATATTTAAGAATTGTTTGAGTATATTTTTTCTGTGAACTGTCTCTCCTTTTTTATTTTTTTATTTTTTGGTGGGGTGGGGAGAACAATTTGATTTTTCTTACCTGACGTATAGAAGTTCTTCAACATGCTAAAGAGATATATTCATTTTTTTAATAAAAATATTTTCAACTTGCAGTATATCACACTGCTTGTTCTATAAATACTTTATATCCATGTGATTATGATTCCTTCTTCCCCTTAACTGCTATAGTACTTTGGAACCTTTCATTGTGGTCTCTTTCTTTCTGTAAGTATGTTTCTTATTGAGATCAAGATCTGTAAGGGCAGAAAGTGTTTGTTATGTTTTCCTAGAGTTTGGCCACACTGTGGAGCATAATACTTTGTGTGCTGAGTTTGGAGGGTGTTTACAAATGAGCTGTGAAATAATTAGAGTAATATTTGGGTATTGAGGGGATGGGTATTTGGTATTTTGGTTCTACTCTTGTCTAGATCTTAATTGCATGTCTACATTACTGCCACTGGCTTCTTAATAACATTTAGCATTACTAGAGTACTTACTTGTTCCAGACTCTTACTTGTTTTATCCCCTTTAACCATCATGATGACAATGGTCCAGTGAGCTGGGGTTTTTTCATACTTTATACAGAGGAAATTGAAGCTTAGAAAGAAAGTAACTGGAGTCCAATACTAATAAGTTTCAGGGTTGGGATTTAGATCTCACAGGTCCTTCTTAGTGACCAAATAGCTGCTGAAATAATTATTGTATATTTTTATTATCTACTGTTCTGATTATAAACTTTTAGTGACTCTTATTGTGTCAAATTAAATTATTCTTATGTTTTCAAGGTTCTCTAACCTGCCCTACTCTCCTACTGATGACCTGACATTCTTATTTTTAATTAAATTAGCATCTTTAGTCCTCAATAAATGCATTATACTCATCTGGAATGCATTTTCTTCTCAAATGACCAAATTCTATTTATTATTCAAGAACTGTCTATTCTATGGAGCCTTTCCTATTTGTTTTGGCCCTTGCCAATCTCTTTCCCAATCTTGTAAACTTTTTCAACACTTAAATGGTGTGATGTACCTTTGACCACTTAATTGTGTCATTTGTCTCTTCGTTTTCTAAGTTATGACAGCAGAGATCAGTGTCAAAGCTTGTGCTTTCTCTTTTGTACTGCTGTCTTCCTTATCAAGCCAAATTGAAGCCCAAGTCCAAGCCTCCTCATAACTGGTGGCTTCAGGACCAGCCTTTTTCCTGAGGTTCTTTCCAGGCTTTAACGGCTCTGAAACCCTATTCTCTTCTGCTAAGCAGTTTAATGTGAAAATGTAAGTTGTGTAAATACCCATTTTCTCATGTTTAAATGTTTCAGATGGGAGGATATTTATTAGGACACATTAAAAATGATAATGTGTAGTTTGTGTGAACAGAAATATTCCACTTATCCAGTGGCAGCAAAATAGATCGGTGGAAAATATACTTTCAAGGGGTAAAGTAATTTTGCAATTGGTAGAAAAAAAGGGAAATTTTTAGCGAAAGATAAATGAATTAGAAGATTGATAGGCATAGAATGAATTTAAAATGATAGGGAATTAAAGAAGATGAAAAAAGGGTATACATGGAAAATCAGCCATCGTGACCTTGCCAGTGAATGAAAAATAGTTTTAAAGCAAATGTAGGTGAAAAGCTTAAGACAGACTAAAAGAGCTGAGCCAGGACTCAGTTTCAGGAGGTAAACTTTTAGGGAAAAGGGCATCATTACCTCTCAATGCAGAAACAGATTAAAAGTCCTGCTTTAAGAAAATTGGATGTAACAGCTTTGTAAAACAAACTTTTAAGCACATGGGCATTTAAAGTTTAGTTTTGAATTTTAATGTTTCAAGTTCCTCCAGGTAGTACAAGTTCTGTTTTTTAAAAATTAGATTCACATGACACAAGGAATTAAAGCAAGACATACCTAATGGGAACAAAAACAAGTGTTTCTGGTCCTGCTACAATAGGAATTTAGTTTAAATGATTAAATTCAGTAAAAAAAAAAAAAGCTAAGGAAAATAATTCTGAGTGAAGATATTTATCGTGTTTGATATAAGGACTGCTAGTCTAACATTTTGTGGGAGTAGTGTGTAGTAAACTCTTGGAGATGACAATCTGTGGGAATCTTCTCACCTTGTAATTGGGTAGTAAGAAGCACTTGTAAACTGGTATAAGGTAATGAGTTAAAGAAAAATGTAATCTAAATTAAGGTCCTGGTCACTGAGCTGTTATTTTTTAATCTAGAATGAGAAAGCCGAGCAGCCTTTTTTCTTATAGAATTTCTTAGTGTCATAATAGCATGATAGGCCAAGCAGGTGTTTTGTCACCTCGGCAAAAGTTATTCTAGAGATATAACTTAGATGAGAAGTTATGCTAGAAAAGAAGAAAATCAAGGTATTTTTCTAATTCTATGGTACAGCATTTCTGGTTGGTAAAACTCAAGGGAGACAGTGATAGAGAAGTGCCAGGAATTACCAACTCATGCTGAAGGGAACACAGGCTTCTATTAGGGTATAGCTTTTAAGGGTATTTTTTAGTTATGTTATTAAAGTCAGTTATTAAATAATTGAAACTATATTGTCCCTGCCATGGTGCTAGTTGGTGGAATTAGAGACACATCCTGCATGCGGCTCACAGTCCTGGGAAGGAAGATCATGGAGCAGATGACTACAACTCTGATGTGCCAGGAAGCAGTGAAGGAAGTGCGGAAGACCTGATGGTTGGGGAGGGGCTTGAGGGAGTCGGGGTAGGCTGCTTGGAGAAATTAATGATTTAAGCTAGAATTTACATGATGAGCCAGAGTTAGTTGACCAAGTTGGACAAGGAGACTATTCCAGGCAAAAAGAATTGCTTTGTGAAGTTATAAGAGTGAGGCTGCTCTGTTGAGTCTAGACTGGCATGTGGGAGTCCAGATAAAATAAGACTGTAGGCCCTTTGCTTTAATCTCTGAACATTATGTTTTTTCTCTTAATATAAGTAGTTCAATTGCTATTAAGTATTTGTACATTAACTAATAAAAGCTACCATTTATTATGCTTCATAGTTGCTAATTGCTTTTTTTTCTAGTATTCATCTGATCTTCAATCTCGTGAGGTCTGGTGAAAAAAAGTAGTCTTTACATATGAAAAAACTGAAGCATGGGTTTGGTAATTTGCCTAAAGTGAGATTATGCAGGCTACAATGTGGAGAATGGATCTGAAGATACCAGATTATGTATGTGTAAGGCTCCTACCATACTTGAAATACAAAAGTGGTGGTGGGTTGGACTCAGGTGAGTAGCTGTGGGGATAAAGAGAGGTAACATGTTTGAATTTTTTTAAGGTAGTATCACAAAAGGTGACTTGTTCTGAGGGAAGATTTCCAGAATTCTTAGTGATGGCCTTGTTGCCACTGAGCTGGAAGACACTGAAAGAATAGGATAATAGGCAACGATGTCGACGTGGGATCCAGAGTTGGGTGTTTTAAGGTGGGAGAGACTGACATGTTTAAACATTAGTAGGACGAATTCAAGAGAGGTAAGACATTGGAATCCAGAGTAGGGATGGAAAGACTGGCCTTTGATGGATGAACTCTATGGGTCCTTCTCTAAGGCTGAAAAAAGACTTGCTGGATTAACCCATTAGGAAATTTCTTATGTTACTGTTCTTAAATTCCTACTGGATTAAGAAGGCAAGTTGAATTAGTTCTATCTTAAGGTTATTTAAAATTAACCAGAAAGCACAGTCATAATAATTTAGTCACTCATCAGCATGGATGAATTAATTTCCATGAATGGTTATTAGACTCCTAGATTACCATCTGCTTTCCTGGTCTTTTCACGTGATCCTTGGCATCTAGTTCAGTGGGTCTCAACTAAATAGCACCGAGCATGGTGCCACCTATTTGATGGCAGATATACATCATAGATTTAGAGTTTCTTAACCTTGAAATTCTTTATTTTAGCCCCAAGTAGTATGACCTATTCTAACATTTTAACAACACATGTACCCCCAAATGTTTGGATTCTATAGATATCCAGAATCTAGACCACAGACAAAGATACCAGAAAGGCAAGAATATAGTTCACAAATTTCTCAAGGTATCAGGGGCAAAAAGCTTAAATTAAGCAATTGAATAAGATGAATATAAAAATTTTAGAGCTAGCAACCATTCACTAGCATAAATGTTTTAGGATGAATGAAGATGCCTTTGATAGTTGTAATAAGCTTGCACTGTTATTTGATATGTGATAAATTACAGCTTCTATTACATAAACATGGAATTGTGTTGGTCTGTGAGTCTTGTGTAATGGGTGTCACGCATTTCCTGTATATTTGTAAATTCTCCAAATTAAAAATATTAAAAATATTAATTCAAAACTCTAGAAGCAAAAATGTCATCAGTAGAAAGGCAGCTATTTTACACTTTTTTGCAAATTATGACTGCTGTTCACCTGTTTCAAAGGAATGTACAGGATGCTTTTTATAAGTGTTTGTATTCATGTATAACATACCTATTAGTGCCTACTGTAGAGGAATGGTATTGACTTTAATTTCAGTTGTCTGCATTTTCAAAACAATGAAGACATAACGCTGACCATAAAATAGAAATAGCAACCATTCAAAATAGTTGAACAGTTATTGCATCATTTACTCTACAGAAGCAATCTCATTATTAAATATAGCCAGTTTTGTACATATGTAGATGCAGGTATCTGTCATCATAATTGGTAACTACCAAATACACAACTATAATGGATATTTTGGTTTAATTTTAATATACACATATAAAGCAGACTGCACCTGGTGCTCTAAGGAGTGGTTTCGATTTCAACTGATGATTTGAAACTTTTTTATGAAACTATAACCCCCTGCCTTTTGGCAGATGAACTATTGAAGAAAAATTATGAAAGGGGATTGATTCTCTACCCACTTTTGAGATTTCAGATTCACATGCATTTTAATAGTTGCTTCCCTTCAATCTTATTCATTTAAAGCTTTCTGATTTTGTAGTCCTTGTATGTAATTGTGCAAGACCTCTGCAGCGTAGTATCTTTGGGATATGCATAAGCATAACAGTTTTCCAAAAGTAAGTCTAAAACTAGTAAGTATGCTCTATAAAATCAATAAATCTGAATTACTTTAAAGAATCTTTCATGATACCTGAAATTTATAGATACCCTATTTTCATTATACTTCATTCTTTCAAGTTAAAAAGAGGTCCATCCTGTGTAGTATTTTGGGGTGAGTTGGGGGACATGGTAGGTAGAGAGAAAGGTAGTTCTGACTCAGAACCCTTCTCCAACTTAAATGAACACAATAACCTACTAGAATAAACAATGTAGATGTATTACTCTAAAAAATTCCAGCTCAATAATAAGCCAGCAAGTCAAGTTATGAGTTATAGAAAAATTTTCCAGCTAAATCTTACACTGAATAATATCTGCAGTGTCCTAAACACCTGTTCCAAAGGACCAGCTGTGTTTGCCAGCTTTGCCAAGATCTACTGCAACACGCATCATGGTGGATCTTGAAGGATGTGAGGGGAGCGGGAGGTGTCAGGCACACTCGTGGTTTATGCCCACATGGCTGTGGGTATTGCAATGCAGTGAACTATTGGCACTTAGTGGCCAAGGCTGCTAAATGTCCTCTAGCACTCAGGACAGTCCCAAATATTGAGGACTCTCCTCCCCAAAATGCAAGTATGTAAACACTGGTAATAAATTGAGTACATGCAAGTAATAGTACCATAACTTTACCAATTAATTAAAATTATGTAACTTTAGATATTTTACATTTTATTCATGTATAAATCAGCAGTGGGTTCAGGTTTTAAAACAAATAGGGACACAAAGGTTTTTGTTATATGTTCATTAAATCTCAAAGGAAAATTAGGAAATCATGAAGCCCTAAATCATGGGGAGATGTTTCTTTAATCATTGATAGATGCTCTAATGCAACGTCGTTTTGGGCAACCTAAAAAATCTCCACTTGTAAAAACTAAATGTAAGAAACAATTACATTTTATTAAACTGAATCAAATTTGATTTTTGAGTAAATATAATGAATTTCTTACATTTTAAAGCTTAAAATATTCATTTTTTCATGAATCTTAAGCTTGCTTATAAGCTTATTTTTTATGTGAAAGGAAAAAGATAAACAAATTGTTTACTTGATCTTTTGCTTTAGTTAAATAATATGCGAAGGGAAAGGCAGTTTTACTAGCAACAAAAGCGTTTTATCTTTCAACAAGATAGACATAGATGGTGTTCCCAGTTTTCACTAGCTCTATAACACAAGTTGTTAAAAGTGTAAAATTTACGTCTCCTGGCTGTTCTTAGGTCGCAGACTATCTTACTTTGTCCTTGTGATAGTTTGGAAGGTATCTGTACTAAATATCGATGGAACCTTAAGGTGATAGTCTGCTAAGTTGCCTTAGCAGGAATACATCCCAGAGCAGCACGATGTGGAATTGTCATGGTGTGGATTCAGCCATGGCCATAATTTCAGACATAGAGATGATGGATGGTGATAAAATGACCCAGTCAGCTTCCAGCCTGGATTATTTGGAGATAAAAGTATCAAAGTACTCATGCCATTAGTGATGTCAATATATCTTAAAAATAAATCATTTCATTTTTGTTTATCTGGGCACGTTTCAATAACAGAAATTGGTACCAGCAGTGGTGCACCACTGTTTTAAGATCTTTATTTCATTCTCAGTATCTTCATGAACACAGGGGAGTCCTATCAGAGACACATACAAGTTTATGAATTTAACCGTATGTGCCGGATTAGAGAGAATGAGAGGTTGAAGATTTAAATCACGCAGTCACTGTGAAAGGGAGATGGTAATCTGTATCTCCTTCAGTTGGTCATAGATTCTTTGTGCCTTGTAGTCTGAGCTTCTCGCTGTGCAGAGTGTGATTCTAGTGTTTAGAGAAAAGAATTTTTTTTTATATACAAGATGGCCTCAAATGCAAGCCAACTACTTCATCTGGTGCTCACCCAAAGAGTGAGCCATCTGTTTGAACACTGAAGGGAAAATTGGCTGTGTTGGACATATTGAGAGTCTGCTTCCAACATGGTCTGTAAATGTTGTATACTGTATTTTAAAGGTGACTTAGATTTCCAAGCATAATTTTGACTCCATGAGATTTTTTTTGTGTATATATTTCTCTGTATGAACTGCAACTCCACTAAAATAAATGCTGTATCCTTCCAATTTCCCTTTGTTACTAGATAACATAGATATTTGCAACAGTTCATTATCTTCCAATGTGTACAGAGATCTTTTTAAAAAATGTTTTCATTAAAGGAATTATAATAATGACCTGAATATAAAACAATGTTTTGAGCAAATATTTTAGAAGTTTATATATATATGGCTATAAAAGACCCATACAAAGTCAAGGCATTATAAAATGTTATCAAATTGAATATTTAGTGAAATAAGACCTAATCATGGCAGCAGCCTGATTGGGTAATCCTCTGTAATCATTCTTTGTCCAGTCTAGGAAGCTATGTGGCAGGATTGACTTTGAGCTAGAAGTTGATGCTCTAGATCAGAGATTAGCATTTTCTATAAAGAACCAATAGTATATATTCTGTAAAGGACCAAAAAAGGTTTTGCAGGCCGTAATGTCTGTTGCAACTACTCAGCTCTGCAGCTGTACCAAGAAAGCAGCCACGGGCAACATGTAGGCACGAGGGTGGCTGTGATACAGCAAAGCCATATAAAGCAATGACAGGTTGAACTGGGTACACAGGCTGCTGTGAGCCAGAAAATGAGGCAGGCAGTGGTTCTCCAGGTGTGATTCCCAGACCAAGCAGGCTAACATCACTGGAAACTTGTTAGCAATGAGATTCTCAGCCCTCACCCAACAGGTGCTGCTGAGTCCGAACCCATCTGGTGCCCTGCAGTCCCCTGGTTTCACAAGCCCCCAGGCGATTCTGAGGCGTGCATGCTGAAGTTAGAACCACTGCTGTAAAGTCTACTACAGCCCTCAAGGCCAACCCTGAAACACTCGGGAAGCTATTGGTGGTATGGCCATTGGTGCACAAGACAGTAAAGTAATTTGAACACTGAAGTAACTTTAAGTACTCATTTAGGTCGGAAGGTATTTTATACTTCTAGTAGGGAAATGTTTGTTTTTCTGATTTCTGAAGTTGTTTTTGTTTAATATGTTTGAATGTATTCTAAATTTTCTTGAAAAATTTTTTGTTCTCTTAAATTTGAGGCCAGACTCACAAATACAGAGGACAATCTGGCGATTGCTGGGATAGGGGACTGGGGGTCTAGGTGAGAAAGGTCTTGAAGGGATGAACAAATTAGTAGTTCCAAAGTAGTCATGGGGGCGTGGAGGACAGCATAGAGAATATAGTCAATAGTATTGTCATGGCTGTGTGCAGAGCCAGCTGGGTGACAGAGCAATCAGGGGGATCACTTCAAAAACTATATATAAATGTCTAACCAATATACTGTATGCCTGCAGCTAATATAAAATTAAAATAAAAAAATTTGAGCCCAGCTTTCATTTGTGCTATCGTCATGTATTCTAACACCTATGAAAACAGTAGTGTTTCCTGTTGTGGGATTCAGTTCAGATTGGAGTCTAACCATGATGCTAAGTTGTTTCCTATCCCCGTTTCTAGTGTGGTTTTAAGAGAGCCATGCCTTACAAACACCTGTGTCAGCACAGTGTAAATACATATATGCCTTACTGTTGAAGTGTACAGTTAAACTTACTGGATTTCATTATTCAATGTTACCATAAGAAAAAATAAATTAAAAAACAAGCAAAACACAAATACTTATGTCAGAATCATCAATAGGAACTTTGCCATTATTCCGGATTGCTAGCAAGGGTATGATTCTCCCACATCCTACTATCCACAACTGCCAAATTTAGGTTTGGTCAAACACTTCCTTCTTCACCCATGAGTTTATGTAAAGAGAGGTGTGAGGAGGGCAGGGGAGGGAGCGAACCCTAGGTCTCAAGGGGAAATAGTGATTGTGGCAGGCAGTCACTTTCTGGGAGGTGGGAAGGGCGTGGTTTCTCCCCAGTCCAGGGAGCGGAGTGGGTGAAACCAGAAGCGCTTACAGGTCCTTCTTGTCACTACAGCAGAGCATGGACAGAGCCTACAGAGAGCATACACCTGCAGCATTTGGGGCAGTATGTGTCCATAGGCATGAACGTCTGTTTCCATCGGGGGGTTTCTGAAGGTAGGAAATCTACAAGAGTAGCCTATGCCAGCAGAATTTGAAGGGACCTTGGCGTGCTGTGCCTAGAAGGTGATGACTGCTGCCTGGTTTTGGTTTCCACAGCCCTCAGTGACTATGGAAGAATCACTTCGAGGTTCTTTGGGCTCCTTGGGAAGGAACTTGGAAGATAAAGGAAGGGCAAGAACAATACCTGGGTCAAGTGAGAAGACAGTTCACTTAAAGAGGGGCTTAAGATACTATCCATGTCTGGGTGGAAGGGACCCCTCTTCCCTAAGGCGCTCCTCAGCAACTGAAGGAGCTGGGGTGAAGCTGACAGTAGCCCAAGAAGATGTCAAGGCCAAAAGCCCAGTGCTTTTTTTTAAATTCACTTTTAATTATAGTTGACATATAATATTTTATTAGTATAACAGCTGACATTTATACACCTTACAAAGTGATCACCACAAGTCCAATAACCATGTGTCAGTACACAGTTAGAATATTATTGACCACATTCCCTGTGCTGTACATTACATCCCTGTGACTTGCTTATCACTGGAAGTTTGTACCTCTTAATCCTCTTCACCTTTTCTACCCTCTCCCATTCCTCTTCCCTCAGGCAACAATCATTTTATTTCTGTGTTTATGTTTCTGTTTCATTGTTTTTTCAATTTTTTTTAGTAGATTCCACATATAAGTGAAATTATACAGTATTTGTCTTTGATTTATTTCACTTAATACTTTCTAGGTCCATCCATGTTACAAATGGCAAGATTTCATTCTTTTTTATGACTGAGTAATATTCCATTAGATATATGTACTGCATATTCTTCATTCATCTATCAGTGGACATCTAGGTTGCTTTCATATCTTGACTATTGTAAACAATGTTGCAATGAACATAGTGATGCATATATCTTTTTAAAGTATTGATTTGGGGTGTTTTGGTATTAATACCAAGAAATGGAATTGCTGGGCTGCATGGTAGTTCTATTTTTAATATTCTGAGGAATCTCCATACTGTTTTCCACAGTGGCTCAGTGATTTTTGAGTGAGCAGCAAACACTAGCAAAAAGCAAGACATTTCCTCTCCTCTTGAGAGTGAACAGTTAGATGGTGGTCATCTGGGTGGAAGGAAGACTGTGGCAAGGGATGGCACACACGATGCAAAATTTAGGAAAGCACTCAGTCTTAGGGTTGAAAAATGTAGCATTAGCACCTAAGCATGAGTTTTGAGCCCTGGACATCTTGCATGCCTTATCTTAATCCTGGCTCTATGGTCATGCTGGGCTACCTGGCAGT
The DNA here is from genome assembly GCA_030015415.1 of Cynopterus sphinx. NCBI lineage: Eukaryota > Metazoa > Chordata > Mammalia > Chiroptera > Pteropodidae > Cynopterus > Cynopterus sphinx. Next base: position 44,604,591 of record CM057389.1, on the reverse strand, counting down.
CACCTTGACTTAGTTGTCTGTGTGACTACAGAATTTGCTCAGTGTTAAAGGACACATAAACCTGGCAGTCTAGCGTTCTCAGTGGGAATGTGTGGGGACAGTCAGGGCCTAATATATCTTTCGAAATGAGATTAGAGCTCAAGACTGAGTTGTTTTAATAACCCATGAGCCAAATCCAGCTACAGCCCATGGGTTTGCCATTTTTTAAAAAAAATTGCAAAATAAACCAGAATATGAAACAGAGATCACATGAGACCTAAAAAGTCTAAAATATTTATTATCTGGCTCTTCACAGAAAAAGTTTGCTGAGCTCTATGAAAACTGAAAGACATTTAATTTGTACATTTTTTAAAAAAGAGAGAATTGATGTAGTACAGCTTGAGGCGATAATTTTAAAAAAGTGTTTTACATTATTCCACCCAAAAGTTGTGCCTCTCCAATAAACTGGTTATACATATGATAGACATTAGGTCACTTTCAAGTGATGGAAACGCAACTTTAAAGCCCCAAAGAATGCATTAGTTCATACAGTCAAACTACATAAAATCAGCCCAAGGGCTGGCTAGATCAAGAGATGTGAATGCCATTGGAACCCGTGCCCATGCTGACTTTATTTTTCTGCCTCTACAGAATACCTCAGAGGGGTTTTTGGTAGGGAACAAGGCTCATGACACTCCAGAGTCCTCCCCACTCAGTTCTCTAATCCTAGAGGCAAGAAGGAGTCTGCTTCCAAGTTACGACCCTGAACCAGCATCATGGGCAGGGTGAGAGGGGCCCTGTGATTAATCCAGCCACGTGCCATCTCTGGGGACAGGGAGAGGCAAGCTCTATGACCAGAGAGCATGAAGAGCAGTAGCACAGCTGTGACCTTGGACGATCACTGGCAGCTGCCCGAGTTTTGTTGACCTCTGTCCTTCAGTTTGGAATAACATGAGATTTTTAGGCCTTGTTAATGTCTGCAGTAGAAGCTCTTAGCCTATAAAATTTTCATGAGTTTAAAATTAGCTGCTCTATTGCCGATTGCTGTATCAGATTGGCTTCTCCACCCGTGCCTCTCCAGTTTTATCGTGTCGTCTGGGTTGTAGTTTACTGTGACCATGTCCTTGCAGTACTTGCTTCTTTGCTGTGGGTGTCCCATGGAGAGTTGCTCAGGGGAACTTTGATTAATCACCCTCTGATGGCCAGGCACTCCTCCTGTCTGTCTGGCCTGGCCCGATAATTCCATGGCGAACATTACATTCCCGATTCTAGACACTTTGTCTCGTAATCATAAGGATGATTCTGTTTTGCTAATTAATTTTTAGTGTGGCTTGTAGATGATGCTCATGAAACAAGTGACAGCCTTACAATCCATAAAGAAGCCTGAGTAAAAGCAACTATTCTCCAGATGGTTAACTCTGCTCAGGACTTAATGCCATAGCGATCCTAGGGCCTTCGAAGCCTTACTTGGCAAACTCGATGTGTGTGGGTGATTTCCACCACCCATCAAGGGTCAAACATGGTATCAAAAATATTTCCCAAGTGTTACCTTTCCTGGCACAAATTTTGGAGGCAACATTCACTCAATGTGAAACATCTTATATATAAAAATCTCAGAGTTGAAAGAAATGGTAGTAATTCAGTTCTGCTTAGTCACCTGATTGCTTTACTACCCATCAATTTAGCCCTTTCAAGGCAACACTGCTGGTTTTCAGACAGCTCTGAGTTTTAGAGTCTCCTCGTTACACAGGCACCTGCTTCCATGTGGCACCTCCACGTCAGTGCTGGCTCTTTTGTGTTGGGGAAAGGCACAGCGAGCCGCTGATCTCTTTATTATCCTGTGTACTCCCACCTGAGTCATCTCTCCAGGTGAATTTTAAAGGCATTTTGACCAGGAAATGTCTTTTGGGTTTTCACTGGTTTTCTGCAATAAACTAGTTTCTATTTCCGGAAGATTCTTATTAGGGTCCTAAAATGGTCAATAGCCCCTAGCACCGCAAATTTAGGAATATAATCTTTCACTAAAAGTTTTTATTTTCAATTGAATTTTATGACTTGTGGAACATGAGAAAGAGCAATTCTTGAAGGAAGTGAGTGTGAATCTGTGGAAGGTAAGCAAAGTCTTAATTCTGAAAAAAAATATTTCTAAGAGTTGTATGATGAGAACATAAAATTTCCAGGCAAGTTAACTGTTTGGATAATGGTTCGTTTTAAACTAGAAAGTGGTTTGAAGCACATGTGTGTGCTGTCGTTTAGCTGGGGGGCAGTGCAAGAATAGTAACAGCTTTTTGGATGTTAGTATGTTGTTCCTGGGTTAATCCCAGCATATGTCATCTGGACAAACATACTCGTGTCCTGAAGATAAAGTTACACTCTGAAAGTTATTATTATTAAAGTAATATGTTGACACTGCCCCAAAAAATCAACTGATATGGTTTTAAGTAAGAAGTGAAAACCTTTCCCTCTCTCCTTAGTACCACTCTACATAGGTAGTCACATCTTAACTGTTCTATTTTTCATTCTAAAATGGCTACTCCCAGGCCAAATTATATTCTTATTTCTCTATTTCTTGATATATCAAAATTAGACTACGTTAGTTAATTTTCTAATATGAAAGATGACTCCTGTCTTTCCATCCTGCTTCTTCCCTGGAGTTTGTTAGTTAAGTGATTTTGCGTTCTTTTAGAGGTGGCTACTTTTACACTTTATATAATATACTTAAACATTTATTTTTATTCCATCAACCTTAGACAGAAGGTATTATTAATACACTACAGAACCAGCCTTCTCTCACTCCCGGTGATTCTTGCCTTTTATTCTTGGACCTTCTCACATTGAGTAGGGTTGAGCCTTGTAACCAACAGGACACTGCAGAGATGATGATAGCTTCCAAGGTTGGGTCATAAAAGGCATTGTGGCTTCTGCCTTGCTCTCTCTCGGATCATTTACTCTGGGAGAGGACAGTTATGAGGACACCCCAGCAGCCCTAAGTGGAAGTCTATGGGGCAAAGGACTGAGACTTCCTGCCCCAGTCTAGCCTGCAGATGACTGGGCTTAAGGCCAACTTCTGGACAACAGCCTCATGGGAAAGCATGAGCTTGAAAGACTCAACTAATTTGCCCCCTAATTAATTAATTTCTGATCCAAAAAATTCTGTGCAATAAAAAATATTTGCTGGTCTGTTAAGCCACTGTTTTTTGGGGGGTAGACATGGGGATGGGGTGCGGGGGGAGTTGTAGTTTTTATGCAGCAATAGATAACTGATATATACCTTCTACGGAAGGTGACATCATCTTCCCATCAGAGTAACCTCTACCTCTTTCTTAACCCTTTCACTTCCCTTCCAATTTCTGTCATCTATTACTTTTGTCCTTAATTCTTTATGTAGTTTATAATTATATTGTTTTAGTTATGATTACAAAATGCAATCATTCATGCTTTATTTGTCAATTTTAAAGTTGGAAATAAGAACAGCATTTAAATTATCATTGTAAAATGTAAACTAGGGACTAGCCAGTATGTACCATTAAAATCGTCTGTTCAGAGGTCTCTGTATGTCACTATTGTAAGTGGTGATGCACGCAGAGAAAGAAGTTCTTAATGACTAAAAATATCTGTGTTTATGCTTTTGTTAAGTTTCATTAATTTTGTTAGAATAGGAAAATGTCACTAGGGGGACTGGGAAGATTAGAAACTATGTAAGTCATTTACATTTTAGTGGAAGTTGTGCTAATTAGTTTTCTATAAGAGATCAGCCTGTACTTACATATATATTGTGGATGAAAAAGGGGCACTATAATTGATCTGACAAGTCCAGTGACCAAAGGTAACCTCACAGGGGGCTTGATCATAAATTTCTAACTGGGTAGGTCATGGTGGGCAGTCATGCCTCGGGCATATAGCTTTTTTAGTAAAAGGTTTATCTTTGCCATTAAGCAGCCCTTGTCCATCATTTCTGTGTGTCTAGGTTAACACCTTTGAAACGCCTCTTTTTCAGACCCCTCAGCAGCTCAACCACCCTCAAGAGAGCACACAGTCTTGCTTACTAGCCTGTGATCCATTCCCCGCCTTGCTTTCTCCCACCTTCACGTAACCTTCCTTATGCTTCCTCCTTAGTTCCAAATGTACAGAAAGAGACCGCATAGCTGTCGTCCTCCGGAGCACTTGAGACCTTGCTTCTCGGTATTGCTATCGGTTTGGCTTACTCTTATAAAAACTTTCTGCCGGTTTGGATGTTTCTTACATCAACAGTAAGAACATGGACTATTACTGGGGAGATGAAGATAAAACTTTCCCGGCATGACGTCAAAGACTTTCGAGAGGAAGACGTTCTAAGTAAAAGACATTTTGAAGAAACGGAAATAAGAGGTAAATGAAGATAGGTTCTCCATTACTTTGATGTCATTTTACCCTTTTCCACCCAGAGACTGAATCTCCCCTTCCTAATTTTTTTTTTAAGTTAAAATGACAAGTAGAGGAAAGAAGGACTCTTGGCGATAAATAGCTAACTTCACTAACTGTGAGTTTCCACATTCTATCTGCTCTGTGAACCAATTCTCAACACAGTGCGAATTTTCCAAACCAGTTTGTTCTACTAAGTCCAGAGGTTTGACGCAACCATGTGAGGACAAAGAGTGGAATGAGGAGCTGTACCTGCTGAATACACTGGAAGTGTCACCTCTGACATTAACGACGGTCTTTCTGTTTGCTTTTCTAGCCTGTTGTCCACTTGCCTCTAACTGGACTGTTACAGTGTGGCACCCATCTCCTTCACTTCTCCAATACATATATCATGAATAACAAGAATTGCTATTCTTTCTGCTGCTGTTCCTTTCTGGGTTTATTACTAACCCTAAAACTTGGATACATAATTGGTAACTACAGTTACAGTGGGCTTGGCAGCCATATATGAAACATATCCCCACATGTTACAGTAGCATTCACCTACTGGGACGGCATTCAGAATCTGAGGAGGGATGAGGACACTTGTGATTCTGGCACCAATTTTGATATGTGTGTTTTCTGACACCACCACCAGTTCCCTGACACCAGCTGGGTGTCTTACAATTCAACTTGATTCTGACACTGCCTGGAGATAGCATCAGATCCCACAGGCTAAGGGCTCAGTCTCACAAGACTGCCTGCGAACCACCCCCTTCAGATGCCAATGGCAAGTTCAGGTTGTCACCTGCGCTTCTTACTGCTTGGCTATAGATTGTCTATACCAAGGACTCTTTTTTTGGATTTGATTAGTTTGCTGGAGCAGCTCATAGAGCTAAGAGAAACATTTTACTTACTAGATTACTGGCTTACTATAAAAAGATACAAACTCAGGAATAGCACGGGGCAGGGTACGAGGAAAGGGTACCAGGTCCCTTGCCTTTTCTAGTGGGTCACTCTTCTGGCTGCTCCATGTATTCATCGACCTGGAAGCTGTGGTTTTATGGAGGCCGCCTTACATAGGCAGGGTTGATTAATTCCTTGGCCATTGGTGGTTGATTCAACCTCAGTCCCCTCTCACCAGAAATTTCCTACTCCTCTAATCACATGGTTGGCTCCCCAGCAACCAGCCACCACCTTGGGTGTGGTCCAAAAGTCACCTCATTAACCTAACAAAAGACACCTTTATGGCTCTCACCACTTAGGAAATTCCAAGGATTTTAGGAAATTGTGCCAGAAACAGGAAGACCAAACACATATTTCTTATTATAAATTACAGTATCACAATACTGTTTCCCCCTTCCGTGCTCCCACCTTTCCTGCTCCCAGTCTTAGTATGGGGAATGGGGGACACAGATCTGAAGTTATCATATTCCTGGTGCATCTAGTGGACTGGCTGGCTCGGTGGGTATCCCTAGCTCTACTGTGTAGTCACAGCCAATTGAGTTCTCATGTCCTCCCCAGGGGTTTAGCCCCTTGGCCTTAAAGAGAATGATACAGATGTTGAAGGAAGGCTACTCAGAGAGCTTGGGCTATGGAGGGGTGGTGGTGCCCACCTTTCTCCTGAATCCCACTGTCTAAGACCACACATTAATTAAGCTGTTATCTTAGAGTTGTTTTCCAAAGGTGTGTGGGTCTGGAGGGACTGGGCCTGGAGTTAGGCTAAAATGCCATGTATATTATCTTTTAGACAAAGGTTGTAACTTTCTTCTCTCAATTTTAGTGTTAGGTGGTAGAGGTAATGCCAACAGTGCATATGAAAAGCTAGTTCTTTTTAGTGATCATTACTTTAACATAGGATTTTTATAACATTTTTTTATAGTAATTATTGCCTAAACAGTGGCAAAAGCATTTTGTTTATCAAGGTAAAAATATTTTAAAAGCTAAAAGATTTTACACTTAAAAGTAAGCCTAGTTCTTAGGAAGAGGTTTAATATGTTAGCAGTAGTATGTCATATACATTAAATTATATTTTATTTCTTCAAATAAGTCACTTTAAGTAATCACTGAGTCTTTTCATATCTGGTATAATTTGGGGGGGAAGGTTTTGGTTGCCTGGCCCTGAGCTTTGACTGCATTACCTAAGTGATCCACGAGATGGCAGCAGAGAAATGTTCATTTAAATTTATCGCTCAGAGTTGTTATAAATCCACTTTAACAAAAAACAGACTAACCTTTGTAATTTGGTCCTTTCTAAACACAGAGTAGCCAGTGAGTGCTTTCAGATGATTTCTCAGGTCTTTTATGAGGGATGTAATGAGGATCTTATTTTTTTTTTACTCATCTTAAAGTTGTTTTTGTTGCTTATCATATTTTGCAGTGAGAGTCAGGTCTAAACGAAATTAGTGTACAGGCCGGTTTGTGTTTCTGTCCCAGTTAGCATTCTCGTGAGTAATCTTAGGGAATCTGAGAACAATAAACTTTAGAATCTTGCTAAGTGTGTCCTGTATGATGATTTACATCACCTTGATTCAACCTCCAGCCCCTCTCACCCTCTCAAGCAAGAAATGGAAGTAAGTGGTTTTCAGGTCTTGAGGCCTGAGTTTATCTGGGGGAGTGAAGGTGGGCAGAGTAAGGAGAAGGGGGGTGCATGGGAAAAGGATGCTTTCACGCAGTCTGCAGTTGTCACCTAAATGTACATTATCTCTACATTATTGGCTTTGTTTTCATTTATTTGTTCAAGTCGGTTAATTGGAGTTAACAATAGATAGTTGCAGGTGATTTTGAGTCAGAAAAAGAAAATTTTCCTGTGAATGACCTCATTTCCTAACTTTGGGGTCATGTTCTTATGAAGTGATAAAAGGCATCATATAAGTCTGTTCTACAGATAAAATTAATAACAAATTAATTATCACTGCTCTGTGCCATTTTATTACTTTGGATTTCATTATGCTGGAAGCTTGGAGAACTTAATTACACACACGCATGCACACATACATGTGTGAACGTGGTTTTTGTTTATAAAATTTATGGATGCTTGTCAAAAACTTTTAAATCTAACAGGAATATGTGAAATAGAAGTTGAAGTGCCCCATAATCTTCTGAGGCAGTTTGTTAATATCTTCCTAAGTATTTCTCTATGTAAAGACAAACATTTACATTTTTAATGAAATTGAATCCTGCACGTATTTTACATTTACTCCATCACAGATATCTTTCCATGCCTCATTTTTATAAGCTATATTTATTCCATTGTATGTTTATGTCACAATTCCTTTAACTACCTCTGCTGATGGAGGTTGTTTTCCATGTTACTTTTTACTGCTACAATAACAATGCTGCCCTAAATAATTTTGTACATTTTTCTCGTTGTACTTAAAATCTAAACCTTTGACCGAATAACATTTTTCAAAACTGAAACACCTACCATTGAAATTAGTAATAAAAGCCTACAATTGCATCGTAGCCAGAGTGGGCAGAGCTTGTGCATTAAATATAAGAACATGTTGATAAACTCTCGTTTCCCTTTTTAAAGTATTAGGGTGGAGTCTGTGCTTGAATGGTGGCAGCAAAGGACAGATGACATGCCTTCTCAGGGTTTACAGTGAACTGGAGAGACGTCAGATTTATAAAAGCCCCCCCTTGCCTTGGAGTGTCTTTACACCAGCGCCTCCGACGGTGCAGGCTCCCGGTGCACCTGGCCGAGCAGGGTCAGGGGCTGGCTTTCAGACAGCCAGGCAGCTCTGAGACGTGCGCGCTTTGATTCCTCCTGGGTGCTGTGGGGTTCAAGGTGCTAAAGATTTGAAGTCTGGGAACTCAGGGGCAGGGCATTCTTAGGGACGAGGGACCCTGGAATGCACTCTCTCCTGTGGTCCAACAGAGCAGGGTCTGTTTGCCTTCAGGGCACAGCGAAGACCCATCTGTTTACTGAAGCCTGTCTGTGAGTGGTCGCCTTATGGCAGCTCCCCTCACCCACTAGCGAGAGCCCCAGTAGTAGCGGCATCATCTCATCATCTTTGCCACTTCACGTGGAAGGGCTGATGCTGGCACAGAACTGTATTATAATAGGTCTCATCGGCCAAAGGATTCAGATGCTTATTTTTCCATATGATGATGATAAACATTTTAAACAAATGGTAGACAACAAAGTGTCATTTCAAATTCAGATCTCTTTTTCAAGTCCATGATTATTTTATTATTTATCGAATCTTATATCCCACTGTCTCTATAAGCTAAGGCTCTGGTGCCTGTTTTTTTTTTTTTTTTTTTTTCTCTTTCTGGGATTATATGAACTGGGGGAAAAGATGTGATGCTTAATAAGGTCTTAAGATTTGCAAATAAGACCATTAGAAACAACTTTTTCCGAGCATTGTATGAAAGGCAGCCATCTTCTCATTATTCTTACACAATAACTTCTCTTCTTCTTCTACTTTTGAACTGTGTCTAGTATCCTTGTCTGGACTCCCAGTTGTGTGTCTGGTGTCTCAGAGACCCTTTTCAGGTTCTGAATGCACAGAATGCATTGTTGTTTGTGACTTTACAAGCAAAATAACATGTCTCTGCCACATGTGAACATAACCTGTCAAAAGGTAACACCATCAACTGTGTACTCCTGCACTATAGAGGCTGTGTTTTATGTGTTCTGCATCTCTGTGAAGTTTCTGATAGTAACAAGGGCAAATTATAAAACTCGCAGTTCATTAATGCTTTGATTTCATTCATTCAACAAGCTTGCATTGTAACATGCACTATTTTTGTTGCCATTTGTGAAAAAAGACACAAATTCTTGTCCTCGGGGTACGAGATTTTTGATGGGTAGAGATGGATAATAAGCAAACAAACTGATCTTGGTCTATTAGGTAGTAATCAGTGGTAAGGAGAAAGACAAAGTGAGGGGAGGGGATGAGCCGCATTTTTATGAGGGACACTCAGGGTAGGCCTTGCTACCTGGATGAATAAGGTGACATTTGAACAGTGACTTCAAGGAGTGGATGAAAGGAGAAACTGTGATACAAGTAAGAAGGATAGCAAATGCCAAGACCCCAGAACAGCAGACTGCCTTGCCAGTGTGTGGCTGGATGGCATTGGGCAAAGGGGAGAGAGCTAGGTGAGGTCAGAGAAGGCAAAGGCAGGACTCCAGGGGCCCTTGTCGGCCATGCAGGGCTTGGTCTTTACTAGGAGTGACTTGAGAGCCACTGAGGATTTTAGGCAGAGAAGAGAAATGATTTGATTCAGTTTTTAAAAGAATTAATGGAGCTGCCTTGTTGAGAACAGACTGGAGTGGGGCGGACAGGGAGGCCTGTAGAGGTATTTGCTACAATCTTAGAAAGAGGTGCTGGTGGCCTACCCCAGGAAGTGGCAGAGAATATGGAGATGCTGCATATGTTTTGAGGGTCATGCTGACAGGATTTCCAGATAATATGGGATCTACCTAATTAATACGACTCCATGGGAGGAGAGAATTTCTGACATAATTTAAATGAATAGAAAAGCAGGAGAGAAGCTTAAAGTGCAGAGTGGGATGAGATCATTAAGGAGGTAAGACAGACTGGGGAGACACTGGAACATGGAAGGAAGCTAAAGAATTCAGGTAATTTGTAGCATCTTGATGAAATGCGTGGTGAAGACGTTTGATGTAATCGAAATGCCTATGAGATTCCGTCATGATTTAAAGAGCAAAACTGCCCCATTTAAAGAATGCAGAGAAAATACCTTTGTTAGTAGATACATGACTAGTATGAGGGCAAAGAGTGTTGGGAAAATGTGATAAACTCAACAGACCTGTAGTGAGAGAGGAACAGAAAAGAAGGGAGAGTTAGGGAAAACCTGGTACAGAAGACACTGGCAGAATTTGGTAACCAATTTAGTGTCCAGGGTATGGAAGAGAAGATGAATTCAATACTCCCCCCAGTTTCCAGTTTGTGGTTCTGAAGAGATGCTCGGAGTCTTTCCAATTCATGGAAGCCAGAGCAGAGAAGGGGTGCACGTGAAGAGTGAACAGCATGTCTCTTGAGAACACTCTTAACATAACAATTAAGGTGAGGCAAGGGACATCCAGGAAACTCATATCTATTTTTTATTATCATTATAAATAACTAAATGAGGAATAAAACCCACTAAATGTTTGCTGTCACAAGGCACACAACTGACCTCACTGCTCTGTGGTAAAGGTTTTACCTTCACCAAGAAGGGGTGCCCTTCAGTAACTGCTTGCCTAAATGCCATTCGCTCATTCCACAAACTTATGTAGGTCCCTCTGGGTGTCCATTCACTGAACTAGATTTGAGGATACAAAACTGATCAAAGTATGAGCCTTATCAATGAGATACTCGCAGTTTAATTGGGGAGAGGGCCATTCAAACAAGCAATTGCAATACAGTGTGGTACATTCAACAGTCGAGAGTAAGAAAATCGTTTATCGTCAGACAGGTAACATTTAGATCCCTGCTTCACCACTTCCATCCTGTGTGTGCTTGGGAAATTTATCTCTGATTCACAACTGCCTTATCGAGAAAACTGATGCCAATATTTCTGTCTTGCATTTCAGATCCTGGGGAATGAGATGTGCTGAGGCCTGTGGCCTCAGATATAAGGGCATTTCGGAAAGGAAGTAGGAGAATCAGGTGAGGTAGAGATGAGACCATTGACCTCTTAAATTTGTGTAATATCCTTATTAAAAACATGGTATCTGCTAATTACATTATAGCTTATCATTTCGGACCCTTGCTTTATTAGAGACCCTTTCATGTAATCTTTGTTTTAGCCACACTGCTACTCTGCTCTCTCCAGTGCTGAGCTTTATTGAAGTGTTTCCACTTTAGCACCTTCCTGCAAATATCCCATCTATTTCAGATGCTGCCTGATCCAGGAGGCCTTTTCCTTCCCGGCAGTCTGAGCCCTCTCACCTCTTTGACCTGCCTTGCACTTTCTGCTTCATGAACTTTATCATCCTTTGCATGCTTAGCCCTGGATGGAAAGTTCCTTGGGGCCAGGAATTATGTCTTAGTCCTATTTGAACTTAGTTGTACGTCTTACACGTCTTGCACATGGTAGATGACACCTACACATTTGTGAAGTTGAATTTGGTTAGGCAAACCTTTTCTTGTCCTACAGCCGCAGAATAAGAGCTGCTCCGTAGTTGTAAAGGGTTCTGGATCATTGAATGAAGGCTGCTCTTTCCCCAGATCATAATTGTGCAAAGCTGGTAAGTGTATACTTTTGAATAACAGGTTTTGCTTTGTTGCTGTGTTCACGTTACCATGACAACCTTAACTTTTGGCACTTTCTGAATTTAGTGTCCTACTTAATTTCCCACATTTGGCTCTGAGAGACCATATTGTTCTGTCCCTTTTGCTTGCTTATATGAATCTTTGAACTGAAAATTATTTCTGAATTTGTCTTGTTTGCCCTAGTAAATCATAAATTCCTTAGGATTGGGGACTTGGTCTTATTATCCCTAGGAGCTCTGATAGCACCCAAGTAGGCCCTGTGCATTTGAAATAGCAAATATGTCAATACACATTTTAGATGAACTAAGAAATCATGATGTGGTAGGCTGAATATTCGTTGTCTCCAAGATGTTCAAATCCTAATGTTTAGAACTTGTAAATATGTTATTATCTTCTGCATTAAAGGGGATTTTGCAGATTTGATTAAATTTAGAATTTTGAGATGGGGGTCATCTTGGGAAGGCCAGTGTATTTCAGGGGTCTTTGTAAGGAGGGAGGAGGATCAGAATCGGTAGTAGGAGATATGATGATGGAAGAAAGGTGATGAAGTGACATGAAGAAGTGGCCATGAGCCAATGAATTCAGGAGTTTCTAGAAACTGAAAAAGGAAATAAAATTACTCTTGATGACTCCAGAAGGAATGTAGCCCTGCCTACATCTTGATTTTAGATTGCTGGCCTCCAAAACTAAAGAATAAATTTGTGTTCATTTAAGCAGCTTAGTTTTTGGTAATTTGCTATAATAGCAATAGGAAATAGCCCATTATAATAAGTTTCAAGGACCACTTAGTGGAGTTCTAAAGCACAAATCTAATCAGAGGTATTTATTGGCTAGATTGCAGACAGTACTACTTCTGGTAGTACAAAAGGATGAAGTGGGAAGGAAGCATAGAGATTATCTTGTTAATTATAACGTACTTGCTGTCAGAATTCCAATAACATATAAGATGAATGAGAGTTGTCTATAACTAATCCACTAAGTTTAAAAATGCCATTCACTTGTAAACCTTATATTGAGTGTCAAATGAATGGCAGGCAACATGCCAGATGCTGGGCCTATGGTCCCCCAGGTCAGACCTCATGGGATTCCAATGGTTAGAGGGTCTTGTGTCTTCTAGTCACCTATGGACTAGTAAGTGTGTAGAGTCTCAGGGTGGACTGGATATGAGTCGAGTTATTGCGAAGTGTGAATTCACATGTCAAACCAAGTGTCCGAATCCAGAATGGATGGTGTCTTCAGGATCCATGTGAACTTTCCACATCAGTTGTTCCCAGCGTTGACTGGGCATCAGACCCTTCGGTGGGGCTTTTTAGAAACACAGAAACCAGTGCCTCACCCTTGGAGATTTTGACTCGGTAGCTCTGGGGCAGGGCCTGGGAATCTACATTTTAGAGAGACTTGGGTCTGTGGTGCACCAAAGGGTCCAGTGTGGCTTGCGTGCTGGTAAGTAAGACTGCTCAGTCCTGAAGTGAGAACAAGGCCTGCTAGTAGTCAGCATCCCCAGAGTGGGTTCTGAAGAGCACATGCGCCCTAGGACAACTCACGGATATCGGGTTCACGAACTTTGGAAAACAAGCTGTAGTGCGTTTTTAGAGGTTTATGATGGCCATTTGCACATCAAAAGCTCTGGGATAGTCTAGACAAAAAGAATCTGTTTAATCCTGCCTCATCCACGTTCTCCAGACTTATTTGACCATTGAACTGCCCCATCCTGTGACATTAATTAAATATGCCATGCAACGGAGGCTCTCCAGGGCACACTTGAGAAAACACTGAACGAGGAAGATGGAGGTAGCGATGGTATTTGCCTTATTTAGAAGGTACCAGACGATGAGTGGGGATTGCTGCCATGATCATAAATACTCATATGACGCATGGCTTCACAGGGAGAACAAAGTTTACAGTATTTTCTAACCCAGAGAGTTCATTAAAAGTGTATGTTTTAAGAGGGACAGAATTGTAAAGCGTCATTCCAGATGGTCACCTCCGAACTGACGATGGGTGGGAGGATCAACGTTCGTTCACCGTGTGCTCACTGCTCCCACGTACCCTGCGGGCCGTGCCTCACTTTCCTTTTAGAGCTCCTCCACAAAGTATCACTACACTTTAAAGACTCACAGGGCACCCCATGTTTTTCTTTTCAGGGTGTAGCTAAATATATTGATGTCGACGTAGCATGAAATCAGCGGGTTAGTACAGAGACAAAATGTATGATCCAGAAAAAGAAGTTTAAGTCCTAGTAGGTGTGAATGCCACCATCAGGGAGAAGAACTAGGACTTTTGATAGAGATAATGGAAGCTGAATCTTATTCAGAAACGAAGAGAAAAGTTATATCACACTTACTAAATACATTAAGTCGGGAGATTAAATTAGCTGTGTTTTAATTAAAATCTTTCTCTGTGTTAAAAATATTGATAGATAATCCAATGCCTTTTTTGAAGCTTCTTTCTGAGCCATAGTTTCTCAAATATAGTTGTTGAAATCAACATATAAACAACTTGTACAACAATACAGCTTTGAATCAAGTGTTTTGGGATCACATGGATTTAGAACTGGAAGCACCGTGTCAGACAGTTCGGCCGGTTGGGAACCGCTAATTGACAGCAGCTTTGATTCAGAGCAACCGGATCAGCCAGCAAATTTAGCAGGGTGACAGGAAGGCGACACTACACACGGCCCCACAAATCCTAGAATATTCTTTTGAGGAATCAATGAATTTGTCATATAAACTTTTCTTTTTCAGCCATGCACAGGCAAAGTAATCACAAAAATCAGTAACAGTGAGCTCAATTAGGAAAGATAGTATTTAAATTGGGTCCTCTGGAGTTTGATGGAAGCCTATTCTTTTTGCTTCTGAAAGTGTTCAGATGTGTCTGGCCCAATGACTTACCAACTTCCCAGAACTATTTTTTGTTATAACTTTTGTGAAGAATCATTTGCAGAAAATGAGCATAACATGTTAAGTTATGCACTTGTTTCCTTTCACCTTTAATTCAGGCTCACAATTTAGAATGTTTTTTTCTTAGCATTAGTGCCGAAGAGGAGAAATAGAGCAGGGTTAGCAGTTTTTGCTCTTACAGTACCAGGACTAAAACTATGAGATGCCTCTTTTCCTGAAAAGAAGTGGTTTTCATACCTCTTGAATTGGGTAATTCAGGGTTTTCCCTCAGTGACAGAATAAGAATTGGTGACTTTCCTGCATGAGGCACTCAGGTGAGCAGGCAAGAGTAACTGTGGATTCTCATTCTGCTGTGGGCTTTGGTAGGATGAGCAAGTCATCTTCTGTGTCAGATTTTCTATTTGTAAAATAAGGTCACACCACTAATGTAGCTCAAAGAGCAGTTGTGAGAAAAATGAATGAAAGTGACAGTATTGCTGGGTCTGTGTATGAAATGCCTGCATCTTAAGTGTATAGGGAGATTTATTATTGTGAGAAACAGATATTAAGATACTAGCAGGCACTTTTCAATTTAAGTTGGTAGGGAAGTGAACAACTGGGTTTCAGTAAATGGTCTTGACACACACATACCAAAAAAAAAAAAAAAAAAAAAAGAATCCAGATGTAGATCTCACATCCTTCACAAAAATTATCTCAAAATGGGTTATGGGCCTAAATGTAAAATGCAAAACTATGAAACTCCTAGAAGATGACATAGGAGAAAAATCTAGATGACCTTGAGTTTGGTGATGACTTTTTAGATACAACACCAAAAACATGAAAGAATTGATAAGCTGACTTCATTAAAGCTAAAAATTTCTGCTCTGCAAACAACAGTGTTTGGAGAATGAAAGGACAAGCCACAGACTGGAGAAAATATTTCCAAAAGCCACATCTGATAAAGGACTGTTATCAAAATATACAAAGAACTCTTCAAACTCAACAATGAGAAAACCACCAATTGGCCAATAGTTACAAAATAGTCATGAAGATATAAAGTATAGCATAAGGAATATAGTCAATAATATTGTAATAAATAAGAAAGGGGTCAGAGAGGTACTCGAATTATTGGGGTGATTACTTTGTGAATTATATAGATCTCTAATCACTATGCTGTACAACTGAAACTAACATATTATTGTATGCCAACTATAATTGAAAAAAAACTCATTGAATTATACACTGTAAAGATGAGCAACTAATTATCTATGTTTCTATAAAGCTGTAAAAAGAAGATATTTTGTAAATTGCATTTTAAAACTGTTGATGGTAAAAGAAAAAGTGGGCCAAAGACCTTAAAAGACACCTCATGAAAGAAGATATACAGATGGCAAATAAGAATATAAGATGCTCCACATCATGTATTATCAGGAAAATGTAAATTAACACAACAATGAGATACCTCTGTATACCTATTAGAATGGACAAAATCAGAACCCTGACAACACTAACTGCCAGCAAGGACGTGGAACAGCAGGAACTCTCATTCACTGCCGGTAGGAATGCAAAATGGCATAGCTACTTCAGAAGACAGTTTGGTGATTTCCTACCAAACCAAACATGCTCTTATCACGTGATCCATCAATTGTGCTCTGTAGTATTTACTCAAAATAGTTAAAAACTTATATCCATACAGAAAACCTGAATGTAAATGTTTATAGTAGCTGTATTCATAATTGTCAAAACTTGGAAGCAACCAGCATATTCTTCTGTAGGTGAATAGTTAAATAAACTGGGGTCCATCCAGACAATACAATATTTAGTACTAAAAAGAAATGAGTTATCAAGCCATGAAAAGATACTGAGGAAACTTAACCGTATATTACTAAGTGAGAGAAGCCAGTCTGGAGAGGCTGCATACTGTCTGTTTCTAACATATGACATTCTAGAAAAGGCAACACTATGGAGGCAGTAAAAAGATCAATTGACAGGGGTTGAGGGAAAAAAGAATGAATAAGCAGAACAGAAAAGATTTTTTAGCAGTGAAACTACTCTGTATACATTTGCTCAAACCCATAAAATGTACAACACTAATGGTGAACCATAATGTAAATTTTGGATTTTGAGTGATAATTATGTGTCAATGTAAATCCATCAATTATAACAAACATACCTCGTTGCTGGGAGATGTTGATAGTGGGAGAATCTATGCATGTGTTCCCGAAGGGAGTGCATGGGAAACCTTGTACCTTCCATTCAGTTTTGCTGAGAAACTAAAACTGCTTTAAAAAATAAAGTCTATTAAAAAAACCCTCATCATCTGTGAGTGACAGCTTCTCATTATTCTTTAAAATAAGACTAAGATTCACACAATAAAGCTGTACAGAACCAGATACAGCTCTTAGTAAATGACAAATCTACCTCTATTTAGTTGGTAGAAATAACTAAAAATCAATGAAAATGAGAAAACGCTTGGTTTAAGGGAAAATGTGAAAATTAAAAAAAAACAACCATAAAATTAAATTATCCCATCACCTCAGATTTTTTAACCCACATTTATTAGACCATTTGAGGGCTAGGAGTCTGCTAAGCTCTGGCAGTAAATCACTAGGTTCTTCTTACATATTTGTACCATTATTAGTAAATATCTATCATAATCATATATATTACCAATAAATTCATGCTTAATTAGTTGAGTTATACATGTAATTATGAATTACTGTGATTCATTCTCAGATGTTGCTACCAGTGTTCCAACTGGGCTTTGGAAGTTATGAAGACTGTGTCTATTCCTACGTGATGTTCATCTTGGTGAACTGTCTTATCTGAACCTCAGTACGGCAGTTAGTGTCAAATACGTAGGTCTGGGCTACGTGACTGTTTGCCACTTGCTCTTAATATGGGAATAATCTTTTCTCCAGTGGGGTTCCTCCATGCAGTTCCACCTCCTTACATTCTTCTTTACTCTTCCTGACAAAATAATTTTCTTTGCTTACCGTTTTGATTTGAAACATGTATGTATCTATTGCTATGTAACAATTCATCACAAATTTGAACAGCACCCATTTATTAGCTCACAGTTCCGTAGGTCAGAGGTCTGCATGGCGTGGCTGGGTTCTCTATTCAGGATGAACTCAAGGTCAAAATCGAGGTGTCAGCTGGATGAAGTTCTTGTCTGGAGACTCTGGGGGAAAAAATATCCACTTCTATGCTCATGCTTGCTGTTGGCAGAATTCAGTTACAGTCATATGCTGCTTAAGGAGAGGCTACATTCTGAGAAACGTTACCTTAGGTGATTTTGTCCTTGTGCAAGCATCACGGAGTGTCCTTTCCCAGCACTAGGTGGTGTGTCGCCTACCACACACCGAGGCTACAACCTGAACAGCGTGTCGCTGCACTGAACACGGTGGGCAAAGGTAACACACTGGTGTTGGTGTACTGCAGCATAGAAAAGGTGCAACTGGTAAAAATACCATAGAAAAGATAAAGTGTGTGCGCACCATGCCGGGGGGAGTCTGTGGGGGGAGAGGGACCTTCAGAGGGAGGGCTGATGTCAGGAGACTTCAGGAGATGGGAGGGAGGAAAGGGGAGAGGGAAGGAAGAGAAGAGGAAGAGGAAAAGAGAGGGAGAGGAGAGAGAAACGGCGGGAAGGGGAGTGCGTGCGTGTGCGTGCGTGTGCGTGCGTGTGTGTGCATGTGCATGCGTGCGTGCGTGTGCGTGCGTGTGCGTGTGCGTGCGTGCGTGCGTGTGCGTGTGCTTGCGTGTGTGTGCATGTGCATGCGTGCGTGCGTGTGCGTGTGCGTGCGTGTCTGTGCAGGCTCCCAGGCTCCTCTGGCTCTCTCACCAGCTCGCCCCGCAGCCTCAGGCAGGTGGACAGCCTGCTGAGCCTTTTCATCTATTTCAACCAGCTGGAGCTTGCAGTAAATTCAGCACTGTCTTCAGGTCCAGCCTTTTCTTTCAATGTCACCAACTTTTTGCTTATAATCTTATGGGACCACCATCGTACATGAGGTCTGTCATTGACCAGAATGTCCTTATGTGGTCTATGACTCTATTTGCAACTGTAGGGCTAGGATTTCAGTCTCCTTGCTGGTTGCCAGCTGGATTCTGCTCTCAGCAACTAGATGCCACCTGCATTCCTTGTCATGCGGCCCCTCTATCTTCAGGCTGGCAATGGTGAGTCGAATCCTTTTCATGCTCTGGATCTTTGCTTTCCTCTTTTGCTACCAGCCAGAGATAACTCCAAGCTTTTAAAGGTTTCAGGCCATTAGGTAATGTACATCTTGATAATCTTCCTTTCTCAAAGTCACCTGTGTCACATAACAATCTAATCACAGGAAGAAAAGCCATCAGATTCACAGAAGGGAGGATTAGGCAGGGATGTATGAGAGTGTGGGGAGGAGGAAGGACATCTTAGGGTCCATTACAGAGTCCTACCTACACTGTACTCCTCCCTAAAACTCTATGGTGAATCAAATATGTCAACTTTAAAAGCCTTCTCCAGAATATCACGGACAACCCAAATTCCTTTTGTCCCAGTGTGGCTCTCTCACATGTCATTCTTTTCCTCTTGTCAACCTTCCCTCAAGGCAGCATCTCATGGCACAGTTCCCAAATGTTCCCAAATGCGCTCTGAGTTTCATCATACCAGTCCTCAGATGCTCCAGCTGCTCATCGCTCAATCCTTGGGGGTCCTTGGTCTGTAAACAATCTATGTTGTCAGTCGCTGGGGGGGCACCCTGCTGGTTTTCTCCGAGGAAGGATGATGAATATTAAGATATGTAACAATTATTAAGAACAAAACAAAACAACAACATAACCGAAGACAGCACAATTCCCAAACCTTCAGTGCCTGTAGTCACTTGACTGAATTACTTAAAATCTTAAGAGCTGACAGTCCTCAAATTTCTACCAAGAGACCAGAAATTAAGTTTTTGCAGTCTACCATCTGGGCCTTGAATGAAAAAGAAAATTATATCTAATCCTCAGTTCCAGATTTGTTCAGACACAAAACAATTAAAAAATAAAAAATAGAAAGGATCTTTTGCAGGCAGAACCCAAGGAGTGGTACAGTATCCTGTTCTAACTTATCACAGCTGCTCATTTGTCACAGCACCAAGGTGGCCTGGTGACAGGTCCTGTGTACAACGGTAGGCCAGAAATGCTTTATTTGGTCTTTGACATGTACTTGTCGACTTAGATTTTTTGATAGATATAGTTCTATTTTTTTTTTCTGAATCTATGTATCAGTTAGTACTTTTTTATTATTGTTGTAGGTAACCAAAAGCTTGTGTCAAATTAGCTTAAAATCAAGAGATTGCCTTTTTTTTTTATGTAACTAAAAAACTCAAAGCTGAGCCAGGCTTTGGGGCTTGAGTTAGAGCACAATGATGTCATTAGTAGTCATTTTCCCCTCTTCTCTTGACTTTGCCTTGTAAGGCGTCAACTTTATCCAAAGTTTGACCCTCCCTTGTTGTCACAAGGTGACTTCCAATAACTCACAGTGCAGTGTGGGGTTATCATTTACACCTAATGGGAGCAAGTACAACTCTGAACCAATACTCTGAATTTTATGTTCACTGGACATTGTTAATGCCCATGGGCACTTGTGAACAAAAATGTAGCCAGAGAAACAGTGTGTGAGTGGGTTGAACTCAATGTAGGATACCTGGGAAGGAGTAAGGTGCCTGAAAACAGATCTTGGAATTATAGACAAGATACAAAATACTATACAACACAATCACTGTATTTTAAGAAAATCTGTAAAAAACATCTTTTTAGACTTTTAAGGATTATAGTTACTTCCGCTATATTTGAGTGAACAGTTTATTGGCACCTGTATACTTTTCATGCTTGCGCCTACTTTACATCTAGTCTAAAATTTTAAGGAGTGTTATGGGCTCACTGTACATGTGACTATTTTTCCAAGTTGAGAGGTACCAGATATTACTGAAATAATTTCACGTTTCCTTAACAGACAATATGTAGATGCTACCCACAGAGTATTCCGGGATAGTTCTCCAAAAAGGCTGAAGCTCCTTTGGTCGCTATAAGCGGAGACATAGCAGGTGAAATGCTGGGGCTTGAACTTGTTGGGAGGCAATGGGAGAAGACTAGAGCTGGCATTGTTTTTAAATTAAAGATTGAATTTTTTCCAATGAATGAAAGGAATAGTATTCTCAAAAAGTATCCCTCAGCTAATTCTAACAGCATAGAAGAACTTTAAACAAGCAAAATAAACTGTATTGTGTTTTGAATAAGCTAGTTCCCCAAATGGCATAATTATGCCTTTCTTGATCTAGAAATGAAAGATAAGACCCATCTCTACTCTTAGGATTTTCCTGACTTGGAGATTTAAATACTGTCACTGTTGAGAACAAGTAACTCAATAAAAAGGTCAATGTCTGAAATCGAGTTGGAACAATGTATAGGAAAAGAACCTGTCATGACCGCAGGTTTCTTCCTGCCTTTCTGATTGGCATATATCCAGAAATTTTAAGCTACTATTTGCTGACACCTGACAGCATATCTGCCAATCCAAATGTTAAGAAAAAAAAGCTTTTAAACTAGTCTCTGCTGTGCTCTTTGCAAAGCTGCAATAGCCTGGAATTTTCTCACCCAACACCTGAGCTTTGGTGTGGTTCCAGTTTCCTCCTAAATGACAGGCACTCATTCATTCCTCTTCAGTGGCTTTAATGTCTCCATCAGGCAACATGTTGCCTGTGCAGCTTGGCAGCTCCTGCAGAAAAATAACGACCAGGTGAGGGCTGTGGCCTCATACCCAGAGCTGACCAAACCCCAGGGTTAAGGATATGTACATGTTCAATGTGGGAAGACGATTTCTCAGCATCTTGCCCTCAGCTCCTAGGACTTCCTCTTCAATACTTCCTGGAGGTCTTATAAAAGACTCTATGTCATCTATTCCCTCCAGTGGGATATTTTACTTGGGTTATTATCACAACTATTTTGCTACGTGCAATGAAATTAGCAGTGATTCCATTTGTTGAAATCATATGTGGACGGCTGTGCTCTCTGCCTTATTACCAAGTGAGTACAGCGTGCCCTTCAATAATTCTTTAAACTCTCAAATGCCTTGGAAATAATATGCTGGAATATTACTGAGCTGTGACTGAAGCACCATTTGTGCTAAATATGACAGCGCACAAATGATATTCCTCTATAAAAGTTCAAACTACATTAATCTTTTAGGGAGGTTCATTGACTGGGAAGATGGCTTAGAGATAAAATAAAGACACCAAGGGCTCACTGAGGAGAGCTTTTGTGGTCAGGATTTCCAGGAACAAGTGTAAGGAAAGGTCCACAAGTTAACCCTTTAGGATTAGAACATGAGCAACAATGCAGTTCTGAAGGGGAGAGAGCGAAATGATAATGCACGTATTTCGGTAGGAGGAAAAACAGGCTTCCAGGTCTGAGAAATATAATTAAAGAATGGGTATTAAACTGCTGACACAGTCAGACGGACAGACAATATTATCATCAAGAATCTGGACAAAAATGTGAGAATTCCCAAGGTGATGTTTACGCTCTCCACCCTTATCCATATAAGGCTATGGTTAGGAGAATGGCAGGCTATGCCTATGCAGCTTCTTTTATGCTATTTTGTCCTCCATTTTCTATTATTTAAGGGCTGCACAAAAAGAAATGCTCGCTACCTTTCCTGGGTTTCTAGCTTTGGCTAGAAAGTAAGTCAGTGGGGTGGTAGTACACAGCAAGAAGTGAGAGTGGGGATTTAAGTAGCCGTGACAAAGGGAGTTTCAATGTAAATATGTGATACTGTTAAGGATGAGGCTCCCCCCACAGATAAAAGTATTATTAACATTTGTATTATGAAGTTATTATAATATTATTTATTACAAGTATAATACACACTTTTCCAAAGATAAAGTAAGCAATACAGAAAGTTCTGGAAGTAAAGATCATCTGACATCCTATCACCCAGAGACAACTCCAATTAACATTTTGGACAACATTCTTTGACTCATCTCTATCATCAGGGTGATAAATGGGTCCCCCTCCATTCCCTAAGGTGACAAACCCCTGAGTCAGTGTTGAGGAATTCCTGGAATTCACAGAAACAGTTTGAAATCAGTGGACTGGAAGATAGATAAGACCGACTTCAGCAATCTCTATAGGAAATGATGGGAGAATAGGATGAGCCAGAAGGGACATTGGAAGGATATTCCTGAGGGAAAATCAACATGATGGATTGTTGGAGGGGGTGGCGGTGGGAGGAGAAGTCGGTGGTCAAGCCTGCTTTTCTGAGCTGAGTCCTGCTGTGGGTAGAGGAGAGAACCCGACCTCACTTCTGCTGCCCTACTCAGCGCTCACCTGCTTTAGCCAGTTAGGGCCTTCTTGTGTTCCTGGCATCTGGCTCTTTGTCTGACTGTTTCCTCTGCCTGCAACACTTTCCCCACCAGTATTGTTTCATCAATCCTTCTCTCCCCGCGCCCCACTGTCTCTGCTCAGATTTTACCTTCTCCTTGAGGACTCCCTGACCAAATTATCTGACCCTGTAACGTACCCTACCCCCGTCATGATCCTACTTATCTTACTTTAGCTTCTTTTTAATTTTTTAAGGAGGGGGGACTTATCACTTGCTATCATACTATAAAATTTGCTTGCTTTTTGTGTTTCTCGTCTGTGTGTTTTCCTGAGGAGAATTTAAACTTCTTAAGGGCAGAGGGTTTTGTCTGCTTGGTTCCCAAGTACCCAGAATAGTGCCTGCTGCATAAATAACTACTCAATGAACACGTGGTGAATTAATTAATCAAAGAGCTTGGAGAGTTGGGAGACTGTTGTATTAAAGAGTGGAGTAATGAGAGTGTGGGGGTGGGTAAGAGAGGAGAGGAAAGATCTGAAAGCTATTACAAGGTAAAATCTATAAGATTTAGAGAAAAAAAAAACAGAAATGTCTCCAAGATCCTGTATAAAAGTGATTCCCTGCCTTTTCACTATTGAATTATCCTGTCAATTATTGTTTAGTATTTTCCCAATAACTTATAGATAGCTTACTAATGAAGAAAGATTTATAGAACTTGGTCAAAAGAGTCTGTTAGTTTTAGGTTAAATATATATTAAATACTTGGAGCTAGAACCAATTGACCTATTGATTTGAGCCAAGACTGAAAGTCCCCTTATCTCAGGTTCTGATTTTCCATGTCAGAAAGAATCCCTGCACTATTGAGTAGCTGCTTCTGGGCACCATCAATATATTTCTCAATTGATTGTTTCTAAATAAGGATTAAGGTAGAGATGGTGACTTTTAGATCCAATTCATGCAATAATAACAAAGACCAATATTGTAAATGAAGATTTTCTATTGCATAAACTTATGGGACAGGATTTGACTTTACCATTCAGCCTCATTTGTTACAGGGAAGTCATTTAATTCTACCACACGCCCAAACATTTCTGTCTGCCTTTGAGTCTTGCCTGTGGCACTAAGATGGTAAAGAACATCCCTGCCTAGACTCTTCACTGTCAGTGATATGTGGTGTGACAGTGATAATAAGCTACTTGATGATGGGTAAATATTTTGTAATTTTTTTTCTGACTTGCATATAAAGAATCTACTCAGCTTCAATCTGCAAGCTTCAGTCTCTTCCTACCTACCGAAACCCTTAGTAGTTGCACTCTGATGCTCAAAAAGCAAAACGAAAACATCAAGCCCTGAATGTTCATATCTATCCTAGAGTATTGGGTTCCATACATCTGGCAACTGGGGTGCAGTTTTAATGTCTGATATTTGACATACTTTTTCTTACTTACATATCCAGTCAATAATCCCTCAATAAGAAAGTTTCCCTTAATAGATTTGTTTTCCCCTTAAACTTCCATTCCCCCTTCCCAATTTTCCATATCACAGTAAAAGGAATCACATAGCTCTGTTTACTTAAGCTGGACACATAACAGTTATTCATGCACCCTTCCTTATCCTCACCACCATGCCCAGTCCAAACAGGAACGCTACCTTCAGATTCACCTTTTTATCTCCAATATGACCACCTTCATCTTCCTGCCTTCGATGGAATCTTCCTTCTTTAGTGCATTTTCTAGAGGACAGAAAAGTGACCTTCTTAAAACACAAACTGGGGCAGATCAACCTCTGTTTATGCCCTTTCAGTGACTTTTTTGCACGTCCCCCTTTAGAATATAGGCTCCATTAGATAAGGACCCGTCTTATTCACCATTGTATTTTCAAGCTTCAGATAATGCCTAGTACATAGTTTGTGCCCAAAAGGTACTTTCAGAGTGAAGAAAATTGGATGACTGATGTGGCTCTAAAAAATGTGGAGTCCTCATCCATCATTTTCGGAATCATATCAGTAAGAGTTTGGAATGGACCTTGAGATTATCTGGTTCAACCTTTTTTCCCCCCAATTCTACAATGCGCTCCTGGCTCAACATTTTGGAGTTATTCTGATGTTAGTCCCTACTTCAGGTTGCTTGAGTTTGTTCTTGGTCACCTCTGTGTCTATAGACCTTATTCCGTCTTTCATCATTTTGTATTCATATGATTGAGACAACATGGTAGTTCAGTCTTCTGATTTATTTTCTTCCGGTTTTTAACAGGACGTGTTTTCTCAGTTATTTATTAGTATGCCCTTCTTCTACTGAAGAGTGTTCTTGCCTGATCGAATCTGAACTTCTTTGCTGGAAATGAAGGAACATAAACCATCTTGTCTTCTCTTTACCTACTCATGTCACTTCTCGGTCATAGCCTCTTTCCAGGCAAGCCCTATAATGAAAAGGTGCTTATTCCCAACTACGCCCAAGGTATTGCAACACTTTCCTTACAGTCAAGGTCAAGACTTTGTTTTTAAGAACTAATTCCTAAATGAGATACTTCATGTAAGTCCTTAATTTTAAGCCAACACGCTTATGTGGCTTATTGTTTGTATTCTTTAGCTATTATGCAACAGGGGTCATGGGTGAGGGCTATTTGGCAAGTTTACCTTCAAATATGACATAACAGTGTGGATACCAGAAAACTTATTTCCATAAGGGGCCTAAGCATCCTGTAGGATGTAGTAAAGAGCGCTGTTGATTTATTACTGAGCCCCCAAGATACTGGGATAAATGTATCTCTATAAAGAGAAACAAAGGTTACTTGTTTTAAAAAAATTAAAATGAACTGTCCATGTGAGAAAGGGTGTTGCTTAATGTCAGGTGTGCTGTCTGTGGTTCACAGAAATGTATCTTAGAATGCCAGCATTTCAGCACATTTAGGTGGATCTGTCCATGGGCAGGGTGAAATAATCACTTTCTTTAATCTTTAAAACCAGCTGTTCACAGACATTAATTGCCATGTCACTTAGACTCCTTGAAACAGTAGCGTTCGACAACACCACACATTTTAATTTGTTTGCTGCGTCTGGTCCTATTACACTTGACACCTGGCCATTGCTGGTGGTGAAAGAGTCTCAGCAACCGTGGGTGGCTGGCAGTGTTGTGTAAAATGTAATGATCCAAATAGGACATTTTGAGATTAATTGCATTCATATAATGTTACTTTGGAATGTAAGTCCTTTTTCATTGAAACCATCACATATTCAGCGAGAGTCCCCAAATGACTCAGTGCCAACTTGTTTTATTTTTGATGATGGATGCACTTGTTTTTAAAGTTAGTTAGTGATGTAGGGAGCTTTGTATCTTCACCTGACTAGTCCTCATAATGCATTAACATTTTTATAAGAAAATAAATAGTTACATACTTAATGCCTGGGTTAGGATCTTTTTCTACTTTTTTTCTTTTACGAAGATTTTGATAGTTATCTCATAGAGCAAAGAAACTTTCTCATCTATTATTATCTTTAGACATTTTATGTAAAAATACATAATGTATGTAAACCCACATCTCCTTGAAATGCGAAGGAATCCAAAGAACCTAATGACTGATTGATTAATTGGCTTAATATTTCATGTATTTATTTACATACATGTATACAGTAGCTATTCTTCCACACAGTGTGCTGGACTACATGAATATAATGAAAATTATATTTCTGCACACTGTTACCTCCAAAGCTAGAAAAGAAAAATTTGCAGAGATGTAATTATAACATAGCATCAGTGAGAGGGTAAAATATGATTAAAGTATTATATAAACCCTGAATATGCAATGATGAATTCTACCTGGAGAGTTCAAAAATTAACAGTGTCCACCTCAGCAGTCAGAATTCAAACCGTTTGTAACTTCCACCTTCCTATTGTGACCCTGAATCCAGAGAACAAATTAACAAAGTCCCGTGTCCTGGGTTGAGAGGTAGAGATTTTATGACCCTCTCGGCTGGCCACAGCCAAGGGAGCAGGGGTGCTGCAGAACACAGGTAACCCCACAGCCCTGCTTATGTAGGTGCCTCCATTCCCTTTTCCATGGCCTTGGTCATCAAGTCCCATCCTCTGCATTCAGTGACTTTTGCCATTCTCATTCCAATGTACTTTGCTGGCTTATTCCTATTCATTTGGGGCTTAAGTATCTTTTTCAGCAATACTTTCATTAACCTCTGTGTCGAAATTAATCTTCTTTCAAAATGTTTATCAGACACTTTAACTTTTCTCCCTAGCCTTTATCACAGTTTATAATAATCATAGATTTATTTGTTTGCCTGTTGGTCCACATGGTGAGGACTGTGTCTACCAGTTACTGTGTCATTTTAAATACTTAGCACACTGTATGGCATGTAGTAAGTGATGAACAAGTGTTTGGGGAATGATTGAAGTAGTTGTGATTTATAAAGCAGCACAGTCCTGGATGTAAAGTACATTAAGGAAGGAGAACGTACACTCTGAAGATGCAAGCACTGCTTCTTAACTGCTTTACTCTTTCTTACATCTTGCCAACAGGCTATTTTCTATTTGTAATTGCTCTAAGCTGAGTTAATTCTAGATCTAGTCAATCATGAGGGTCCAAACGATAGGGCCACCCACTAGATAGCCTTCTCTGTTCTTTACCAGACGGCCTCCATTCTTGCTTGGGTGAATAATAACATAGGAATTGTTCATTATCAGTCACTTTATTCTCTTTTATGATGGTACATGTTTCTGATTCTATGAACATTTGCCAAAGGTGTTTTATACTGAAAAGGTTCGAGGGGTGCTCTGGTTGGGCTGATGATACAGGTATTCTTGCCATTTATTTTCATTAGTAGTAGTGATTGTAACTAACATTTTACAGCAACTGGTTATTTATAGGATGTTGTCTGTCCCAAGTACTGGTTGCCTCAGGACAAAGCTTTAGGGGAGGGAATCAGATAGGTAGAGTTAAAGGATTTAAAGCATCAGTATCAGAGAGGCAACAGTCACCAGGAAAAGACAGTCCTAATAAAGATCAAGTTGAAATAAATCAGAGTCAGGATTTTGAAAATGAGAGTTGACAAAGTCAATGGTCCATTCATTTGATTATCCTTACTTTTATTTTTTAAACTCTTATACCATCTTCTCTTCGTAATTATGAGAAAGCAGCTCAAAGCAGAACATACTGTGCACTGTGATCTACACAGAGTACTTCTCTGGTTGTCGTCTTATCCTTGAGACTCCATGGGGTCAGCTTTGGGCCCCTTGCTCAGGTGTACTCTAAGTCCTCTGGGCAGAGTGAGCCCCTCCTTCCTCAGGTCAGTCAGCCTGTGGCCCTCACCAGCCAGTACCTTCCCCACCACAACATTCGTTACGTGTTATTATGAGCACAATATCCGATGTGAGAGAGAGGGGATGATTTTTTTTCTTCTTCATCTCTATATTCCCAAAACCTAGACGAATTCTGGCTAAAGGATGGTGCACAATACGTGTGCTGAATGACTAAACATAAACAGAGTCAAGCCCTAAAACATGGACACTCGTTATGGCAACATGCAGGAGCTTCCTCTCCAAGGAGCTGGGGAAGACCATGGCAAGTCGCTTCCAGACTCAGGGTTTGGTAGACCCCAGGGAAAGCAAACTCCTTAGTCCATGCCTGGGTGAGACGAGGCCGTGGCTCATCTACTTAACAATCATCTGACATCAAATCTGAACAGCCTTCCATGCTCACCCTCATTCCCTGTCTCCCCTCTAGCTCCTCCTGGGAACCTAGCTTCTCTTCTCATCTCTGTCAGCTCAGAGTTTTGCCCAATGGTCCAGTCTATTTCACCTCTACCTAGAAGCCATGCGACCGCCTTACTCTACCCTGCCCTTCTGACTTTACCACATAAGCTGTCCAACCTGGGAAAGTTCCTTGACTCCTCAATCTCTGATCTCTCAACTGGGGATGACAGTGTCCACTTCATATGTGTGCTGTCAGACTTCTACGAGTTAGTGAATGTAGAGGACTGAGCACTAGGTTCGAGATGTAAAGATATTCCCATTGACAGTGTTTGTGCTGCACCGAGAGCAGAGACTTCTGGCATGAGGACTGCTGGAGTCTTTGCACCCAGACTGGGTGGACCTGGGTTCCTCTAAGCCTAGATCTGAACTAGCTGTGGCAAAGACTGCTCCTCGTCTACCCCCATGGCCATGCCCCCCTCTAATTCTCCTTCCTTCCACTAAAGAACCCCCTAATTTCAGTGGGCATGTGAGACTACATTTTCCCACCTGTGGCTGATGGGATCTGAGCAAAAGTCACACATGCTGCTCTACTTTCTCCTACTCCCTCTTGTAGACTATGATGTGGTTAGTCAGCTCAGAAGATGGAGATGAGAGCTACACCCTTGGAAACAGAGAGACAAGGATGTAGAAGGAATATGGGTCTCTTATGATTTCACAGAGCAGAGCTACAACCTCAGGACTGACTATCACCTCAGACTATTATGAGAGAGAGAAAAATATCTTCTATATCGGTTTGTCTGGGAATCTCTATGGTAATCAATTTACTTACAATATGACTAATACACCAGGCCAGTGAGAAAATCTGGCCTTGTGAGAGGGTTGGACTCCAGGAGAGAGAAGAGGAAGCAGTGAGGGAGAGCATGGGAAAGGAATTGATGTGCTGAACACCTGTATTTTGTTCTCTTTTTACTTCTTGTAGTCACATTAGCAAAAACAGACCACAGATACTCACGTGTATCATGTCACATCTTCAGAAATCAATGAAAAGTCCTATAGTATCCTGTGTATGGAAAATAACCATGATGCACCTTCAGTGTTATTTGAGTTTTTATGATGTACATGAGAAATTCACAAAAGAAAAGCCAAGTGTGTGGGGTTCTTTGAGGAGAGAGCCCTGAGTGTACCCCAACCTGGGCAGCCCAGGCAGTCACCTGGCTGGGTGTTCTCTGAGAAGCGGGTGTTCTGAGAGGTGGCAGTTCTTACTGCCTGAGAGAGAAATACGTCAGGCTAGACAGAGGGGGGGATAATTGACCTGAATGTGCCAGTTATAATTTAGCAGCAGCACACCTCTAAAGTAATTCACCTCCAAAGTTAATGGAGTGTCAACTGAGGGAAACATTTTTTGTGATCTTGAGCGTGGCTACCACAAACTGAGTCACTGACTAAGGCGACTGAGAGGGAGCCCTTGAAACGGACCCTGCAGAAAAACAGGGAGTGAGGACAGGTCTGGCCTCAAGGTTGATCCTAACAGAAAAAGAAGGTCTCTGGCCTGGTTAAATTAATATAATCTTATGTAGGTTGAAAAGAAATAAGTGTTAGTGACAGAACTGATGCTCTGGAAGCTGTCGGACTCCTGTCCGGAGATGACAGGGGGCTTTTGTGACTGGGCCAGTCAGTGACGGACAGGACAGTGTTTGGTTATGAAAGACAGCTCTAAAGAAACTGGCTAACTAGAGTCCAGAGGAGTAGATTTAGCATAATGCCTGCAATTTCCCTCTATAATTGATTATGTTTTATTCCAGTGATGCATTTAATACTTAATTTCTTGTCAGTTTTAAAACAATGATTTAACTGTTAATGGTTGATATCATTCTGTTTCTTATTGACAGTGTCTCAGTACTTCAACTGTACACAAGCCTCAATGGGTCAGTTATGGGGACCAAATTAGCTGGCACTTGCCACCATCTAGCAGAACTGACCTGGGCTAAGGTGCTACCAGCTTAATTGAAAACGTTCCTGTTGAGGATAGTTATACAAAAGGTGAAGTGGAAGTTAGGAAAAGAAAAATGAGGAAAAGGATTGTTGCCTATGTCAGGGCAACCTTGGGAAGTACAGGTAGATGAGGCATGCATCCAGACTTTTAAATCGTCCTGCCTCCCCGCTTAGGAGGAGGCAAAGCTGTGTGAGGGGGGTCAATGAGACCCCAGGGAGAGAGTCTCAAAGGCCCCTGTGGGAGCCGTGTGGAGCCACATCTACATAATGCTGTGTATTACAGAGGTGACTTGAGACTAACTCTTGGTTGCACTGTGGGAGTTTTTCCTCATCTACATGAGTCAGTTAAATGAAGCTGACCCCCAATTTTTCACATCTTACACATCCACTCTATAAGAGTGCTGACATTTGTATGTGTGCTGTTCTTAACACTGGCATCTAATTGCTTCTACAGGGAGATAGATTGGTCGGTAAAGACAAATAATGTTTTTGTCTACTCCTTTGGGGTGGATCCCAGTGTCATCACAAGAGAAACAACAATATATAGATTAGTGTAACATTTATAAAAAAAAAAAAAAAAAAGCCGGAGAGAATTTAGTATCATACCACAGGTTATTTAGGTAATCGTGTCGTAATGTCTTATTTTTATACAGAGCTATTGTAGAGATGATCTCGTTTGATTATTGTGGGTACCCAGCAAGGTTGTTATTGCTGCCAAAATCCCCACTACCTCCTGGAGGCTGGACTGTGGCCTTCTTGGGCATGAGTGGGAGCAGTGGCATGGTTGGCGGGTGCAGAAATAGTCCACACCCAAGGGGATGGGAATGACAGAGCGAAGGAGCTGCTGAAATGGAATGAATGAGCTAAGTCCCAACCCGTGAGGTGTGCTAAAGTCAGAAGAGTAAATTGGGGATTTTGAGGGGTCCTCAGAACCCGAGGAGGCCAGAGGAACGGGCAGTATCAGGAATGGAGAAAGCCCACCTCTGGATGAATGGTGAGGTGAGGGGCATGAGGACTGTAGATGTCTAGTCTAGCAGAGCAGGGCCCCTTAGCTCTCACTAAAGGACGAGGCTTGTAAAACATTGAGAATTTGAGTGAACTTTCCAGCTCGCACAGTAAGGAGCAAGACTGGAATCTGCATTCGCTTTGGCTGATTCCTGCGTCAGTATTGCTTTCAATATGTTCTATGACATACTTAAGATATTTCTTAGTTCCTGATTTATATTTTGACATTTATTTAAATGTAAGAGCTTCGATAAAATAGTCACTGTTCTTACATATTTTAAATAAAATATTATTGTAATTTTAATTTCTTAGCTCTTACTTCCTGACCTTGCTTCCAAACTTTGGATTGATCTTATAAGTGGACAATTACATACAATTTTAATAACAGATACATGAATTAATAATTGTATCCCCAAGTCCTCCATCTTTTATATGTTGCATAACATCTGTTCTAAACAGAGCAACTGAAGCTTTCATTACATTGAATGTTGGAGGTTCAGTGCTTTCTTCAATATTTCCAAGGATTCTTGGTAGAACATCTATTCTCTCCTGACTTTTTCACTCATTTCATACTTGCTCTTAGTTTCCATTTTCCTCTCACCAGTCTCTTCTTCTTTGGCTTCTTTCCTTTCCCTATTACACAGCACTCTTTTTTGCAACCCAAATCTTAATCCTTCATTGCCAAAATCACCACTGTCAAGTTGCTATGAGCAACAGACTGTTAAGAAGATTTTAGGGATAATTGAATAATCACAGAACAGACTAATCAGAACAAGGAACAACTTCAAATTCAGCATCAGGCATGATTTTGTCAAAACTGGTTTATTAACCACTTTTCATTGTGGGTCACTTCTTACTGGCTTTAGTCTGCATAAGGATCCTAAATTCTTTAAATATTTCTGGCCTTTTTTTGTAGCTGGAGAGCTCATCACCTCTCTTTTCTAAGTTTCCAGGGCTTCCGAAATCTTGGAGTTACCCAGAGACAACTTCTCAAATTCTCAAAATGCTCTTATTACATAACATATAGATTCATCTTGGTCTCCCCATCTAGATGAGCTCCTGGACTCACCCTCCATAACTTGTGAGTCCATCATTGGGTTATCCCACACAAAACAACAATCCCTAGGTCCTTAGATTGTGTGATACAAAGAACTGGAAAAACTTTGATTTGGGGAGAAAAAATCAAATTCTTAGGCAGAGTTTTTTTTTCACCCACAGTTTATTGGTGAAAGGGTGCAGTGGTGATTAATTCTTGTTGTTGATATTCTTCCTTTCCTGTTGCATGAAAACAACACTAATAAGTATTACTTACTAATACTTATTTCACCTTGGTGTCAGACATAGAAGTTAGTGCTATAGATTCATGTATTGCCTTTAATCTTTACCAGTGTCATGTGAAGTAAATACTGCTGTTGCTGCACCTCCTCCTATTCTCCCCCTCCCCTCCCCTTCCCCGTTTTACAGTAGCTGGAGTTGAAACTCACAGGGTCGGTATCTTACTTGAATTGTGCAGCTCGTGCATGCAGTAACTAGACTGGGGACCTGAGCCTGTAGGCCTCTGTCCCTGCTTCGAAGTGATACTGACTACATGGCCTGCTGAATAGGGCACACTGCTCTGCACATGCTTATTATGCATCAGCTCCCTCTTCCTCTGTCTTTGTCTTAATAGATGTGCATGTGTTTAGTGGGTAATTTAGAAGGGCTTTTTTCTTTTCTTTCTTTCTTTCTTTCTTTCTTTCTTTCTTTCTTTCTTTCTTTCTTTCTTTCTTTCTTTCTTTCTTTCTTTCTTTCTTTCTTTTTTATATTTTTGTTACTGGAAGAGGAATAGGTATGATGAAGGGGAAAATGCTGCTTGCTGGCAGACCAATGGAGATGAAGAGTTTGGTTACAGTGGCTCAGCTGCCGTGCTCCATTTATCTGGCATGCAAATACTAGGAACATATAATGAGGCAACTTTTTGTGGAGGGCAAGTGTTATGTGGACAAGGATGAGGGGGAAACATCTGTTGCACAAAATTGTTGGGAAGTACTTGCAAAACATAGAGTTATAAAGTAAACTTTGGGTAATGAAAACAAACTTTGTTACAGTGAAGATTTCTTGGAAATGTAAAATCATTGCAAGTTATCTTTTGCTTTATTTGGAAGAGTTTTAAAGTTATTTGCCAAATTTGCTCTGAGTACTTTTTGATATTTTTCTGTGTTTTCCTATTTCTTGCTAGTTATTAGTGCTATTTACCATGCCTTTCCAGATAATTTTGCCCCTTAAAGTCCTGGAGTAACTTGAAGAAAAATTAAGGGTGGCTTAGTTAGGAGGATACTGAAGTAATCCAGAGGGAGGTAATCTTTGGATCAAGATGGTGATGGTGAAGATGATGAGATGTGCCCCAATTCTTGATATATTTTGAAGGTGATGCTGATAGAATTTGCACATGGACCAGATGTAGTAAGTGAAAGAAAAGAGGAATGCAAGTTCTTGCCTGGAATGACTTGGGTGGGGGGGAGATAGTTGCTTTCAACGAGATGCGGAAGGCTTTAGGAGAAATTGTTTTGGGTAATGCTCATTCGAAACATATTGACTTTGAGATAAGCACCCATTGGCAATATCAAGTAGACAGTTGGATTGATCTTTTTATCAGTATAAAATATTCTTACTTTTCTTTTCAAAAATGTTTGTCTTAAGTCTATTTTGTCTGATACTAGCATACCAAACTTTCTTTGGGTTCCTGTTTGCATGGTGCATATTTTTCCATCCTTTTACTTTTTACTTGTGTCTTTGGAGCTAAAGTGATTCTCTTGTAAATACTGTATAGTGCAATCATTAAAAAATTCATTCTGTCAATCTTCGTCTTTTGATTGTAGCAGTTAGTCCATTGCATTTAATATAATTGCTGAAAAAATAAGATTTAAGGTAGGTATCCATTTTGTTATTTGTTTGCTGTATATCTTATGTCTTTTTCGTCTATTTCTCCAAAGCTGCTTTCTTTTGTGTTAAATAGATATTTCCTAGCATGCCATTTTAGTGACATCAGTGTTTTCTTACTCTATGTTTTTGACTTATTTTAGGACTGGTTGTCCCAGGGATTATAGGTAACATCTTAACTTAAAACAGTTAATTCCAATCTAATTTTTATGGTATAAAAAATTTTGCTTCAATGTAATCCTGTTTTCATCTCCCTCTTTTGTATAATTATTGTTATACAAATTACGTCTTTATATATTATAATATCCTACACGATTTTAGAAATATTTCTTTATCTTGTTTTCTTTTTAATCAGATAGGAAGAAGAATTATAAACAAAAATACATTGTACTCTTTTTAATATTTTAAAAATGTATTTGACTTTAATGACACTCTTTATTTCTTACTATGGACTTAAATTACCATCTAGTGTCCTTTCATTATAGCCTTCCTTTAGGCTGAAATACCAAAGAACTTCTTTTAGTATTTCTTGTAGGGATTGTCTGCTAGTGACAGATTCTCTCAGGTTTTGTTCATCTGGTGTTACAGAGAAAAATTATTCTGGCAACTTGATAAAATGATAAAGAAAACTTTATTCAAGACTATTGCAATAGGGGCAAGACTATTATCATAGGGAAGAAAGACTGGCTCAACTCTGATTACAAGGAAAAATGGGGATTTACAGCCAACAAGCAGAGTGACCGCGTCAGTGGATCTAAAATTACTAAGAGGAGGCAACAAGAGTAGGGGAATTCTTGTTAAACTGGCTGAACAGGATTCTTAAGGGCAGGCCAAGGACTTAGACAACAAGAGTAGAGACAAGAAACTTGATCAGAGGTCAAGCGTGGGGGATTCTTCCTAACCTGACTTAGTAAGATTCTCGCTAAAGGCAGGCCAAAGTTTAGGCCTTGTTTAGAAGAGGGTTCAGGGGACCCTAAATGAAGTTAGGTCAAGGAGAGAGTCTGTCACTGGCAATGTCCTAACTTATCATTCATTTTTGAAGATAGTTTTGCTGTAATTCTTTCTCTTTACACTCCCTTCTAGCCTTCTGAGTTTTTGATGAAAAGTCAGGTTTTAATCTTATTAAGGATCCCATATATGTGAGTGGTGTTTCTCTTGCTGTTTTTAAGATTCCTTCTTAGTCTTTGCCTTTTGACAGTTTGACTATGATGTGTTGAGGTGTGTATCTCTTCACTTTTATCCTGCTTAGAGTTTCTTGAGCTGCTTAGATGTGCTAATCAATGTCTTTCATTAAGTTGAGGAAGTTTTAGGCCATTTTATCTTCAGATATTCTTTCTGCACCTTTCTCTCCTCTCGGATTGTCATTATGGTTATGTTGGTGTGCTTGAACAGAATCCCATAAGTCTCCAAGGCTTTGTTCATTTTCCTTCATTCTTTTTTGTTGCTATTCCTCAACTTAGATGATCTCAGTCCATTTGTTTTCAAGTTTGCTGATTCTTTTTTTCTGCCAGTTAAACTCTGTCATTGAGTCCATCTAGTGAATTCTTCATTTCCATTATTGTTCTTTTAAACTCCAGACTATTTCATTCTCCTCTTCCTTCTTTATCTTCCTCTTCCTCTTTCTTCATCACCCCCTCACTCCTCTTCCACTCTTCTTCTTCCTAATAATTTCCATATCTTATTGATGATCTCTATTTGGTGGGACATTATTCTCATAATTTTCTTTAATTTATTATAGATTGCTTTTTGTAGCTCTTTGAATGTATTTGTGATAGCTACCTTAAAGTCTCTGCCCAGTAAATTTAATGTCCAGGCTTCCTTAAGTAGATTCTATTAGTGATGTTTTTCCTATGTATAAGTTGTACTTTCCCTTTCTTTGCATATCTTGTAGTATTTTTTTTTATTCTGAACATTTAAAATGAAATAATGCAGCATTTCTCCCTACTCTCTCACCTGGTCAATATTTTTGTTGTTGCTGTTTACTTGTTTGTTTAGTGATCTTCCTAAACTGATTCTGTTGTCTGTATAAAATCTATAAATTTATGTATAGCCACTGAAGTCTCTGTTTGGTTGCCTTATAGATTAGCTAACCATTGGGCATAGATTTCCTTACATGCTTTGAACCAATAAGGCTCCTTACTTTTGTTGAGTGAGTGAGTGTGAGTGTGTGCGTGCGTGTGTGCGTGTGTGTGTGTGTGTGTGTGTGTGTCTGTTTTGGGGCACACTTTAAATGCTATGGCAGGTTATTTACAAGTTTGCCTTAGCCTTTACTCTGTGCTTGAACAGAGCCTCGAGGTCAGCTAGGGGATGAGATTATGGCCTTCTTAGGTCTTTTCTGGGCATGTGCACAGCCCTGGGCATGCACACAGCTGGGCTCATACACATTAGTTTCTTGCTTGCCAAGGATATTTCAGAACTTTTCAAAGCCTGTATGAACATATCATTCTCTAGTTTTTCCTTTTAAGTTTTTTGGTCAGCCTCTTGTTAGCCCCAATTGGTAATACTGCCTCAGGCATCAGCAGTGTTGAACGATTGCCATTGATTATTTTTGACAAATGCCCTGTAGATAGGTCTGTTTAAACAGAGTGAGTTCTGAGTCATGTCAGATAAAGAGAAGCCCTGAGAATGGAGCTTTTCAGTGAGCTGCCAGACACATAAAATGGTGATGATTCTTTGGGGACAGAGCTTTTTGGGGAGCTCCATGCCCATTTTTTCCTCCAGTGGCTGCTAGACTGCTGTTTTTCACAGCTACCACAGAACTTTTATTACTGTGGCTTCCATCTTGCAGCTTTCTTTAAGACCTAGAGAAGGGATAAAAAGTGAAATTGTCATTTATTAAGGAAGAAAAACAATAAAAGGAAGTATTCTGTCTTTTTTAAAATGATGATTACTTCTGTTCACAAAGAATTTTATTAAAAAAAAGTTAAATGCCATCTGTCATTTCCACCCACCACCAAAAACAGTATTGATTTCTTCACAATGCTGGGTAAATGACTGTCCATGAATTGCAGAGAATCCTTGTTCAGAGAGGTTCAGCTCCCTCCATGTTGACTGAGGAATAGAATCATCTAGATTTATACCATTTCACTTAGGTTTGTTCTACAGTAGCTGAGTTAAATACTTTCAACTGAGATTAATTTTATATTCCTGAATTATAAATTATTGCAGGAGTAAGCTGAGAATGTTAAGAGGATCATAACAATTGGACTCCTGGTTTTATTGCTAAATAACATTGATTAGGCTGACATTTAAGTTCTGGGCTATGGAGCAAAATTTCTAGCCAGCATTGTCCTTAAATTTGCTAAACTCAGTAGACAATAATGATGACAACAAAACCACAAAAGGCAATATATATGAGCAAAATAATGCCAAGCATTAAAACCTGAATTTTATTAGGATGAAACTAGAGTAACCAATAATTTATTTTATTCTGGTAATAATTTCAAGGGGCTCGGGATTTAGTTCAAACTTGTGTAGGTTGGTTTTCCTTAATTGTGACTGGTCCATTTGACTGACCAGATGATGTTGCATTGAGTGCCTGGAACTTTGAGTTAGACCTGATATGCTTGGCTCTCATCAGTGATTAAACTTTTTAGTCAAATGAATATATTCATAATTTCAGTATTCTTTTTTCTTCTGCCTTTTTCAAACATTAGAAAAATAAAGTAGTTGTTTTGGTTCTTTTTT
Source organism: Cynopterus sphinx (assembly GCA_030015415.1). Taxonomy (NCBI): domain Eukaryota; kingdom Metazoa; phylum Chordata; class Mammalia; order Chiroptera; family Pteropodidae; genus Cynopterus; species Cynopterus sphinx. The sequence continues at coordinate 44,566,481 of CM057389.1, read as the reverse complement.
CCTTCCTGCTTTTTTTATTTTTGGTGCTACTTGAATCTTTATAAGATAAAATCTGAGTATTGATAAAGACTTTTCTTGATGGGGACAATGATAATAAAGTAGCTAAAAAGTTGGTATTTTTGGTAGAAAGAAGGGGCCAAGAGCAATCTTATTTAGCTTTCTAAGCAGATCTGGGTCCTGAGCTGCCAGTCATACTTCTTTGTCCTAGGTACCTTAGTAGGCCTGTAGGTAAAAGTAGGTTTTTCTCAAATTTGTTGGCACACAAAGATTGGTCCCAGTGCAGCTTGGGGTTTCTTTCTCACACTTGGTGCAGCTCTGTACTTACTCAGAGCCAGACCTGATCAATATTTTCCTAACATAAGGTCACCAGCACTTTAGAAATATACAGGTCCACTTGATTTTTATATGGGAGTGTAACACCATCAATGTTGTTGGTAAATGATAATTTTGGTTATAGAGAAAACTTTACATACCTGTTCCCCTCCCTAAGCTCTTCATAGAAATATATGAATGTGGCAGCTAGTTTATGGAGTGGGGAATATCCATTAGTCTCTGGTGGCTTGAGCCAACATAAATGATTCTTTAGAGCAGTGAGATGGAAAACTAGAAATCTAACTAGCTGTATGGCAGACAAGGACTAGACTTCCTCTTATAATTAACGTGCAAGGTGGGAGCATTGCTTCTTGTGAAGCTTGATGACCTCTCTGCCTCAAGTACTTTACCGGATATGAATGATATCTGCTTGTTTATCTGGAACTCTGAACGTTTGCCTTTGTCTTATCTTTACACCTCATTGCTCCTCTGTCTCCTTTTCAAATCTCATTTAAAAGGTATTTAGATATTTTCTCCCTGACAATCTGTCTTAATTTTACTCTGCCTCTCTTGATGGCCTTGTGATTCCAATGTCTAACTTTATTTTTTTTCAGGGTGTTTGCTCATCTTCTTCAACTCAAATCTTGCTGCAAAATATCTGTATATTTGGTTTATGAAACTTAGACTAATATATGAAAATATAGTTGTCTAGATTAGTGCAGGACAGTGAATAGTTTCTAAGATATAAGTTGGTCACTTGGAAAACTGTGTTAACTGAGCCACTAATAGTTTCATAAGCTAAATTATCATTAGTACAGTGTGCCAAAATACTTATTTTTTAGGGACTTTAGATTAAAATATACAGATGTTCTGAAATAAAATTATCCTTTTACGAGAGTGAGCCTCTGTCTGTCTGTCTGTCTGTCTATCTATCTATCTATCTATCTATCTATCTATCTATTTATTTAATTTATTTATAGTAAGGAGTTATTCTAGCCAGAAGCGGTTGGGCACTAATGAGTTTCTGAAGATTTTAGGTGGGTTGGTAGTTACTGAGAAGTGTGGAAAAGAGTTTAGAAAGTTCTGACCAGAATTTCCTACCATTAAATTGAAGGGAGTATATTATAACAGTGTCTGCCAAAATTTAAATCTCTCATAGCTTCTGCATACTTGCTCTTCCTTGTTGAAGAGGCTGAGGGCCAGAGGGCCAGGAAGAGATGTTAACCACCTGTGGTCCCACCCCTACTGTCTCTAGCTTAAGGACATTGGAAAGGTTGGCAATCAAACTTCTAGTTAGCTTTACCAAATGTGTGCTTTCTACTGGATCAAGACTGAGGTCAATTAATTCATTTCAATTGACTTAACGGGGTCCCTTGTCCTTAGCACCTAACTTCACTCATGAAGTTGAATAGAAACACTGACTGGATCTGGTCCAATACCACTGAGAGATACTGTTCAAAAGAATCAGATTTTGCCTGTATCTCCAACTCTCGAGCATAAGCTGCTTTTTTCAAAGTTCTGTTATTCCTTGAGCTAGTCTTTGCTCACTAGTAGTGGGCTAGCTAAATCTTTCAGGTATGTGATAGGTAATCCAGACAAAGAAGTGGAGGCGTATGTCTTTCTCTGCTGTGAGTGGGTTGAGCATCTCAGTTTCTGGGCTACCTTCAAAGTTTGTGAATGCCAACATGTTTGTCTGTATTATTCTTGGCAATATTGGTTCTGGATAGACTTTTCTTGGATGGATGCTGCACTGCAGGAAATAAGGGTTTCTGGCCAATGTGGTACCATTCCAAGGAGCTCTGCCTTCCAGAAAGAGGCTTTCTGTGAAATACACCGGGCCACTGCTTGAGAGACGTCAACCAGCATCTAAAGGAGACTAGCTGTGACCAAGTGGCTGAAGGCACAACTCTAAGGGCAGCTGAGAAAGCCCAGGAGATTTTCCTTCACACCCACACTATTTGCAAAGACATTTCAGAACTTAAAATCTGAGAGCTTGTCTATTAGTTTTCTCCAGGGAAAGAAAGCACAGCTTTAACTTATGTTTGCTCCAAAGTGTTATTTATGTGATGCATAGCTTTTCTCTTTTAGATATCTTTGTGGGAGACCTAAGGCATAGGATTTAATTTGCTTACTTGCAGTGGGGTTGAAGGGAAACTACTTTGGAAAAGTTAATAATCTTCAATTGTTTCTTCTTGTAGAAGAACCTAAAGAAAGGCCTACACATTGAAATGGAAGAGACAAATACATACTGTGGTGTGTTGTCATGTTTTTCCAAATTCAATCTTTTGAGTTACAGGATCCTACAAGGCCTCTGTAATGGTTTCTTGAAGGAAGATTGGCCATGGCTGATATTTAATCTCTGCCTGTTCTGTTATCTCTAGCTCTCATCCTCATCAGTGTTTTCAGAGATGAGATTTAAGTCATAATTCCCTATCTTCAGAATGACATATGAATTGAGCTGCGTGTATTCATTCCCTTATTCTTTTGGTCAACATTTAGATGTCTGTAGTGTGAAAACAGATGTACATAAAATTTTTCTCTGCCTCAGTGTTAAAGTGTTTTGTGCTTTTAAGTCATTCACCCATTGGTACCTGCGCCTCTTCAAAAAGTGTAAGTTCACTTTGTTTGCAGCAACAGCATGAGGGCTAATTTTTTTCAAAGAACCTGGTTGGTAGGCCATAGATTCTTTTCCATGCTGCTTCATGGGTATTTTTTTTTTTGTTCTGAATAAGCTTTCGTTAAAACGATTTCCCAATGGTCCGTCTTGTCTTCTCAGAGTATCTTTCAGTTCAGTGCCCTCGATGATGATGAGTATGCCTAGATGTAAAAGCTTTTGGCTGAGGCTGAATAAGCTCACTCTAAGACAGATGTTCAGTCTGTAGAAATGTAATAGAAAATCTACTCAGTGTCTCATCAGCCCCAGGTTGATGATGTGATTCAGCTTCAGGTGCTTTGTCTTCAGTGCAAACTTTTTCATCTATTTCTTTGAAGATGAAATGATGGTTTCAAATTGGATTTAGGATGCTGATGGAAACTAGTGCCTACCTCATTGCTCCTGGTGGCCTGCACACTTGTCATTCTTGTCAGCCAGAGAAAAGGCTACATTATACCTTCTTAATCTTTTTTTAATTTAAGTTTCCTTTCTAGCCAGTATTGCTTCCCTTTTCTAAAGGTGCACAGTCCTTTAATTTCTGTGATAGGTTATGCTTATCCCCGAACTCATCCTTCCTTCTTTCCTTCCTTTCCCTCCCACCTGCCCCATTGTGTTCTGATGGGAGGACCTCAGGTGTATCTGATCATCATCTACATTTTCAACGCAAATTATCAGAAGCGTTGTTTTAAAATGCTTCTTCTCTAGGTCTACCCGGTGTGATGGATGTTTCACATAGTAGGAGCAAAGCTGATGTGAGTTAATGCACACAGATGTATTTATGCTAATTGTTAAAATATTGAAATATGTCTGAACTGGTCAGTAAATGGCCGTTTTCTTGAGACCCTGGCTTCCTCTCTTGGAACTCATCCCTTGGATCTCTCTGTCTTGGGGCCTTTTAGACCCCTCCCCTGGGCAGTGGATCCAGGAATCCATTCTGTTCACCTACTGCCCATGCCAACCAGTTATAAATATTTTGAGTCTTGCCCTTGGTTATGAGTCAAATTGAATTTATTGGCAGAGCTTTCCAGACCTTAACGTATATACCTTTTCTGGAGAGAGACTAAAATTTTCTGTTGAGAAGGTTGACTTGCAGGATTAGGTATTAATAACCTTCTGGGATTGACAGTGAATGTCATATTAGAAAATAAACATGATATTCACATCAATCCAATTGTAGCTTAAAACATTTTCTCACACCTAGGGTAAAGTCTTCATGGTTTTCTTGATATTGTTCTATCATCCCTCTTCTCAAGACAGTACTTGGAGCCAACTTGCCTTTTGTAGTTTTGGGCAGCAGGAGGTTGTTCATTTAAAAATAGTCTTCTTCATGTCATTAAGTAAAAGTTTGAATCTTCCTGAGTGATTTTCAGAAAGCTTTTTAGTTATCACCTCTTTGTTTTGTGGTTTGGCAGGAGGAGATATAGACTTAACTGGCTTCCAAGAATTAAGATTTGCCTTTTCAAGAAAAAAAGAAATTTGTCCTCTGTTTGGCATTTAAATAAATGTGATTCAGTTTGCACTGTTTGCACTGTACACATAAGCTCTAGAGTTACATTTCAGAAACCTGCAAACAAATGGAACGAAGTCACTTTTGTGTGTCAATATGTGGTTTTATGGAATGAAATAAATGGGCACATGCCCGTTGCAGGCCCATTCGTTCCTCTCATGTTTGAAAGCTTCACTCCAAAATGCCTTTAATGGAAGATGTTTGTGTAATATAGAGGTGGCTGTTCACTGTACCATCACTGATGTGCTGCATTTTGACCAAATGACTAACTTTGCAAATAGACTGTTTATGTCGAGTAGGAGTAAAGCTTCTCCACCGAAGTGCATTTTTAATGATCTACTTTAAGAGTAAGTGGGTTTCAAAGTAGCTGCCCAGGAGTCTGATTGGCTGGCACCAATGCTACTTCCCATAATTACCCAATAAACCATAAGGGCTTTGTTGGCACATTTATTCATGCCTGTCATGTCACACCAGCTGCCACCCAGCATCCTAAGTCCACTTCTAGTGTCCTCTTTAAAATCTTTGTGGAGAAATTTGGTGCCTACATACCTTTGAAAAATCTTTGTGGAGAAATTTGGTGTCCATGCACTGCAAATTTCATGATGCAGTATTGTTCTGTTTTTTAAAAAAATGTTAATGTTTTCTCTGAATAGCTAAAATTATGAAAATCATGCTCTGGACTAAGCTGTTATATCAAGTTTTAAAAAATGTTTCACTTCTTAGTACATTTAGGATATACACTAAAAAATGTAGATGTAATCTAACCTAAAAGATGAAAATTGTAAACTCCATCTTTAAACCAGCTCTTGAAACTTGTGGAAACAATGCACTTAAAAATTAAAGGAATAAAAAAGAAATTTAAATTGTACCCTGGAAGGAGAAAGTAACCCACTTAGATTCTATGGTTAAAAAAAGAGAAGAAACTAATGTTAGAGCTCAGAAAAGCTTCCTGCACACTAAGTATAATTATAATATTTTCTAATTTCTATAGGAAGTATTTCAACTGTATTGAAACTATAGCAGATACAGTATATTTAGATGAAAAACATTTCATTTCATGGGAGTGTAGAGATTTTGGATCTTTTGTTTCTGTCTTCAGACCTTTCTACTATGATCTCAATTGTGTTTTTTTATTGACCAGAGGACGAGTAAGTGGCAGTCTGTGGGCTCTGCCATTTGTTGTTGAATCCAGAGTAATTCAACCTATTTTCTCAGACTACTGTAGCACTCTCCACATTATCACATAATTAAGTGGAACATGGGAAGAGTGACATACCAAATAAAGAATGTGGACATACACCGAGAGGCTAGAAGAATCCAGCTCTTATAATGGCAGTCTAGGCCTTCCAGAAAAGAATAACTTCCCTTTCAAAAACTATTATAGTGACTCTCTGTATCAGTGTAAAAGAAAAACCCAGTATTTCTCCAGCAGAACATCAGCTCTATTGGGGATGAGTATGTTGGCAATGGGCTAACATGAAATAGAAGAAATTAAATGCACTTGACAGTAATTGGCTGAAGAAAATTCAGGAGATGCGATAGCAGCAGAGCACAACAAAATAACACAATTAAGGACACATTAGCCATATGTCTATGTTCTATTGAGAACACGGCAATATAAATGACCAGGTGATGACCTTCACCCAACATTGGAAGGTGGATGACATAGTCCATGTTGGTTTGGAAACTAAAGGTAGAAAAAGAGATTAAAAACAAGTGCAAGAATGGCAGTGGTGTGCAGCTTGGAGCTGATAAAGACTTGATAAATAAAGATTTATTAGGATTCAATACTGGAAAACGTTGTGTCAGTATATTCTATGGATTAAGTGAAATTAGAAATAGTTTTGTTAGGTCTCAGCATGAGTCCTTGTGATCCACACTTTCTGTCAGCAGATATTTGTATGTGGCACATGTTAAGACGTCAGAATAAGCCTGTCCTTAGTGTTCAAGGATAAATTCACAACCAATGCCACTCATCTCATGCATGCTGCAATTAGGGCTCTGGGAAAATGGTTCTGCAGTTGGTGGTTTACATGTCTTTCTCCTACAAGGAGGAAGATCTTGTATCAGGCAGGTACTGTTTTCTCAGAATCTAGCCTGTGCCATGCACAAGGTGGTCAGTCATTCAATAAATAAACAGTCACTGAACGAATGGTTCTTATGGCAACTTCGGTTGTGAGGCTGTGTGTGTCTGAAGACTGATGGCTGGCTCCCTAGGAGCCTCACAGGCATTTTGTTTCTTTTTTTTAATGGACTTCTCATAAGGGGAGGCTTGGTCTTAATGCTGCATGGTTTCCTCATTTTCATTCTATGGTTGTTGCCAAATTGTGCATGCAGCTAAAGTAAATACGTGGTATAAAGAGGTAAAGGAAGGGGGAGGACCAGTTTAATTTTAAGAAATTCAGTTCCAAAATGTTCTATTAGGAGTGGCAGGGTGAAGAATCTAATTGATGCTACTTATACTCCATCAGTTCAGACTTTTGCTCTAGCTCATCCATCCCTTGGACATTGTCCTGGATGACTGAAGGGAAGTTTCTAGGTCATCAAGTTTTAATGAAATTCTGATTTAGGACGTTACTGTGGATGTAACTACCTTGTAAGTACTATGCCTCAGATGTCACTCATCTTCATGGCTTCCTGACTTCACCAGCCAAGCTCAGCCCCAAGTATCTGGCAGTAGTTAGCCTGGCAAGCTCATATTTGTCACACCTAACCCATCATTCTTTGCTGTGCACCCTAATCCAGCATTCTAGAATCTTGCTCTAGGTCTCCAGCCCTAGACAGATCCTATTCTTCACCTTTTAACTTCTGGTCAATATACTGGCACGTTTTTGATCAATTGCTATATTGTTTTCCCATTTATCAGCATAAGTTTTTATTCCTCTGCTCATATCAGAACAATTAGCAGCTGTTGCCAAGGTCCTGGTTCTGGTGCAATGATGATGATGATAATAATCACCATCACCACCACCACCACCACCACCACCACCTTCTTTTCCCTTGATTATTTTTCTTATTTCTTTTTAGGACAAAGGCACTCACTAAGTTCTACTAGAGTAAAAATACAGAAGTTTCCTCTTAGTCTTTTTACCCAGGAGAAACTGGAGAAAAGAATGTCACCACTTAGAATCTATTTCAAGAAAAACAAGTCTATGGCCATGCTAATCTGAATAGGCCCGATCCTGTGTGATCTCAGAAGCTAAGCAGGGTCAGGCCAGGTTAGTACTTGGGTGGGAGACCGCCCAGGAAGACCAGGTGCTGTAGGAGTAATAAATAAAAAAATAAGGGATTGTAAACTGACAAGGTCCTTGCAATCTGTGAGGTCAACCAAGGGTTGCTGCTCTTAGAAAAAAGAAAAAGAAGCACCTTTTAATGATCTCGTTGTCCTTGCGACTACTTAGGATCTCTCCACTGTCTAGCAGCACTGTCTGGTATTGGCTTCTAGAAGTGGATATCAGTGGATATCAGATTTCTAGGTAGGCTGCTGCTTTTGGGTTTTAGTTCCTGCAGTTAGGTTAAAATAAATACTGGAGATCATTTTGAGGAACAAAAAAGCCATTTTCCTTGTCCATTTGCCCCAAATAACTTCAAGTCCATTGGGCCAGGTATGGGGGTAAATTGGAAAAACCTGCAGTTCTTCTATGTCTTTCTCCTTTGCTTTCACACAGAACAATTCACTGTGACATTTCTGATCACCAAATGTGCTGGTTATTTTCCCATATTAAGCAATTCTGAGATACTAGGTGGAAGTTCTATAATTTAACTCAATTCTGATATTTTCTACTTGGAGATAGCATCAGATTCCACAGCTTAAGGGCTCAGTCACACAAGATTGCACCCCCCCCCACTTCAGATGCCAATCACAAGTAGTAGGTTCCCAGGTTACCCACAACTTCTGTCCATCTTGGCTGCCAGTCAGAGGTTGCCATGACCTTCTCCCCTTTGGATTTGATTATATGCTAGAGTGGCTCATAGAACTCAGGGAAAGACTTATGTTTACTAGTTTATTAAAGGACATGATAAAGGATATAGATGAACAGTCACATAAAGAGATACATAGCTGAGTAATATTCCATAGTGTAAATGTTCACCTCTTCTTTAACCATTCATCCATCAATGGACTTCCAGGTTGCTTCTGTATCTTGGCTTTTGTAAATAATTCTTCAGTAAACATATGAATTCACATGTCTCTTCAAAGTAATGTTTTGGATTTTTTTTGACAAATACCCAGGAGGGGGATTACTGGGTCTTTTCTTTGTCTCTTGTTATAGCCCTTGTTTTGAAATTTATTTTGTCTAGTCTAAGTATTGCTACCCCAGCTTTTTGTTTGTTTTCATTTTCATGAAATATATTTTTCTATCCTTTTACTTTCAGTCTGTGTATATCTTTGGATCCGAAGTGAGTCTCTTGTAGGTATTTAAGGTCCTCGTTTTCTTATTCATTCAGACACCCTATCTTTTGATTGGAGCATTTAATCAATTTACATTTAAAGTAATTGTTGATAAAGAAAATGTACTTATATACAAAGGAATATTACTCGGCCATAAAAAAGAATGCAGTCTTGCCATTTGCAACAACATGGGTAGATTTAGAGGGAATTATGCTGAGTGGAGTAAGTCAGATAGACAGATGCCATATGATTTCACTTACATGTGGAATCTAAAGAACAAAATAAATAAATAAAACAGAAACAAACTTGTAGATGCAGAGAACATTTTGATGGTTGCCAGATGGAAGTGGGATTGGGGATTGGGTGAAACGGGGAAAGGGATTAAGAAGCACAGATTTAGTAGTTAGAAAATAGTTATGGGGATGTAAAATACGACATGAGGAATATAGTCAATAATATTGTAATAACCATATATGGGGTCACATGGGGCCAGATTTATCAGGGTGATCACTTTATAAGTTATATAAACATGTAATCACTATGTTGTACACCTAAAACTAATATGAGCATATGCCAACTATAACTAAAAAACAAAAAAAAATTATTATAAAAAAGAGATACACAGAGTGAGTTCTCAGAGGGTCCCAAGGGCAGCAAGTTCTGTTCCTATGGAGTTGGAGTGCTTCACCCTTCTGGTATGTGGATGTGTTCACCAACCTGAAAGCTCTGTAAACCCCATACTTTTGGGATTTTTATGGAAGTTTTCTCACGGAGGAATGATCAGCTAGTAACTCCACTTCTAGGCCCTCTCTCCTCTCCAGAGAAGTAAGGGATGGGACTGAAAATTCCAAGTTTCCAATCATGGCTTGGTCTTTTCAGTGACCATCCCCTATCTAGGAGTCCAGCTGGAGTCACCTCGATAGAACAAAAAATGCTCCCAGTGCTCTTAGGAATTTACAAGTGTTTTAGGAACCCTGTGTCCAGGATGGGGTCAAAGTTCAAATACTATAGCAAGAGATGCTCTTAGTGCTCTTATCACTTAGGAAATCACAAGAGCTTTAGGAACTCTGTGCCAGGAACCCAGGACAAAGACCAATACGTGCATTTTCTATTATCTCACAGAGGGGTGTGAAAGACAGTAATAGTAAGTCCACATGATTTACTCTGGTTGGAGTGTGGCTGAGGGTTTGGGCCACTTTTCAATTGGGTGTGTAGAAAGGCTGATCTGTTGTCCCAGACTGAAGACCAGGGTGAGGTAATTACATCAGCGTGGTCTACAACCCTGGGACATGATCCGCCACTTATGTAAGGCTGGAAGGGGATCTGGTGTGCATTTATCCCAGCTTTTGTCCATCTACACAAAATATCTTTCCTAACTAAATTAAGTCTGGGTTAATGAATTAAAATTGATTCTCATTTTGTGCTGAATGTAAGGGTTTAAAAGTAGAATTTCATATATAGTAAAGGAGTTTAAGTTTACTACTAACTTACAGTTCATATAAATGTGTGTGTGTGTATATATATATAGATATATACACACACACACACACATACACACATATATATAAATGTGTGTGTGTGTGTATATAAATGTGTGTGTGTGTGTGTGTGTGTGTGTGTGTGTGTATTGCCTCTGAAAGAATTCAAGCCAGATTGGGGCATTCTGATGCTTAGAATTTATCCATTAAATTAGTGGGAAGGGCTGTACAGCATTCTGTAGAAGCAGTGCTGATGTATCACTCTTGAAAGGTGTTAATTTGGTTCTCCAGTTCTGATTTGTTTAGTAGAACATATTAATTGCTTGGTGGACAGAACTAAACCATTTTAGGCTTCAAAAAATTGGAAGCTCTGAAAATAAATAGCTTGATCATCACCGAACATTTATTCTGATTACAGCAGCTTATTTGATCAAAGACAGTGTAAGTTTATTCTCAGAATTCTTAACAATTGCTTTTAAAATGGAATTTAATATTGATAGAATAGTTTGAATGAAGAAAAGTTTCCTTCAACAGCTAAATCAAAATAGTAGGAATGAAAATATTGTCACTCTACTCTTAAAAGCATTATTATATGAAAGTGGAACAGTCAGAAAGAAGAAAGATGTTTTGGCTCAAACTGACTGTACTTCAGCTATAAATATTTGGATTTCTAGAGTAATTGCATTTTTGATTGATTATAAATCCTTTGATAGAGACTAGTAGTTGAAAAACTGTAGAGTTAAAGATTTAATAGTAACTGTTAAATGAAATTTAGTTAGAGACGAAGATAATAAAGTATCTCTGAATGAAAATGTCCTTAAATCAGAAAGTATGACTTTTTTAATAAAAATTACAGTTTACACCAAATCTTTAGAAATCTATTATTTTAAAGGAGATATAAATGTATTGTGAAGCAACATTAGAAGAATCAAGTATCTTTTTCTTCAGATTGTAATTTTATTGTTATAAATTTTTCGTGCACATATCCAATTAAGATACTAATAAATAACTATCATTTATTGAACACATACAATTGGCCAGGCTCTGCAAAAGTATTTCAAATAATTTTTTTCAGTTCTCTGAAGTCTCTTGAAATAGACTCTTATTTTTATTTTATGATTACTGATCCTGAAACTCTTTGAAGTATTGATATGTTTTTTAAGGAGAATTTGAAGAATGATATAAAGACATATAAATATGTGAATGATATAAAGATGAGCCAGACAAATACTGTTTAATGCTTGACTTCTTAAATATTGCCAGTTTCTCTTGATAGCTGAATTTGTGGGTATATTTTCCTTTTTTTCCCTCTATTTTTGTACAATGTAGAAGGAATGCCGGGGGAACTAGACTGTTGAGCTCTGTGGCTGAAATACAACTTTAAAATGAAAAAAGAAAACATTATGTAGCGTTAAAGCCAGTTTTTTGACTGTCTTACTTGAGTAAGACAAGTTCAATACACATAAATTTGCCTTTTGAACTTTATTTATAAACGAGAATAATGCTAATTTTAAAGCCATTTAGGATTTTATTAAAATAGTGAATTCACGTTTGTAATGTGCTTAAAGGCTCATGAATGCCTTTGCTTTTATATAAAAAAAGCAAAATGTAAAATCCTAATAAATATAAAAATCCCATTTATTTACACATTAATCATTTTTTATGAGTCCCTTTTGGTCCAATAAAGACCAAAAAAAGTGGTATTTTCTTTCTTGATTTGGCACAATAGAAAACGTGTTGTTCAAAATTCTGGTTGTGTAAGTTGGGAGAAGTGACATTTATCATTTAATTAGTTCTTTCAACTCAGAATCCAAAATTACAGTCTAAATTTTCTAATAAGCTGAAGAATGTGAGCAAATGATAACATTTTGCTATTAATATAAAAATCCTAAGGAATACTAGAAGCTTGTGTTCTGATTTAATTATTAGTAGGCTATTTTTCCAATTTGTTTATATAAATGTACGATGGCCTCTCTGATTCTTCATTATTTTATTCATGATGTAGTAGTTTCTGGAGGGTAAGAACACACTAAAGTTATAGATTAGGAAACCATTTTTAAAATTTTGGCTGTTGTTTCTTGACCAATTCTTTTAGGAGGTAGATGTTAGCGTATAAGTCTCCTTTAAGATTTTTTAAAATATCATGATTCTTTGACTTTGTTTCTTATGCAGCAGTGTTTGTTTACAGGAGGAGAGAGGATGAATTAAAGGGCATGGGGCTGTTAATTGGTGTTTGGGTCAATTATTTTGGTAGGGAGATAATGTCTGGAGAGATTATTAAGCATTCTGTATGGATGCTATTTTGAAAACCATAAATAAAATTAAATAAATAAAAAATAGGTCTGTAGGATTAACTGGATTCTAAGAGATTTAATCACAAATATTTGAGAGCTCTTTCTTGGTCACATTTCATGTGGTGCCTTTTAGGATAGAGCAGAGTAAGAGAGAGAGAGAGAGTCTCTTTGTGTACTTTGGTGCCAGTATAAGCCATCTGAAACAGCAGTAAACAGTGGTACAATTTCACAGGATTATTTATTGCCTAATCACTTTGCTGGGACATGGTTTAAGACTCAGATCTTCTCCCAGGACTTTGAATTTCCTCCTCTGTTTGATATCTGGCTGTGTAGTGGACTCTTAACTCCACTGTGCCCCATGCCTTCAGAGACTTCCCCTATAAGTTCACATGGATGACCCTGGTCCCTATCCACCATGTGGTCACTAGGTTTCACATGAAACCTAACATATTACCTCTTACTTCTTTTGGGAGTCTGACATGCCCTGTATCATTTTTGCTGAATTCTGTCAAGCTGGCGAATAAGACTTGAGTTAGGTCTTTAGAGACAAAGTGTTATGTCAGCATCGGCAGCGGTCGCAAAGACCCCCCCCCGCCAAACCTCAGTAGAAACAGAAAAAAAATTATTGCTCATGGGGTGGGAGTTGTGGGAGCTCTACTCTCAGTTTCATTCCACTCATCTTATGATTCCATGCATCAGCATGATACTTCAAGATTTACTATGGCTGAGAAAGTATACATAGAGAGTGTATCACGTCAGCAATTAAATGCTCTACCTCAGAAATGACACATTCCCACAGCTCCTTGGTGAGAGCTACTTGGATTGCCCCCTGTAAGAACATGGGTGGCAGAGAAGTGTAATTCTCCCATATTCCAGAAGCAGAGTAAAGCTGGATTTGGGTGAACTCTGGATGTTTCTACCTCAGCATTCCTAACTTTTAAATACTATGGTATAGTCACAGCAGCACATTTCACACCCTGCCTAGGGATTATTCAGAATGTCTGTGAAGTAAACATTTTTCATACACTATCTATGCTCAAAACATATACACGGTTCTGTGCTGTGGACCCATCCTTGATGCAGCACATGCTTGAAATGGATTTTGTCATTGGTGCTAATTGCACTGATCCCATCACATCCTATAAAGCAGCCATTTCTTACATCAGTTCTGACTGGGGCTGAACCTGTGAGTTGAGTAACCTCCGCTGGGAACAGGTAGCCGTCTGGAGTTAGCTGGCCTGCCTGGGAGATGAACCAGTTAGTTTCCGTTGGATCGTGTTGTCATAAAATTCACACACTCTTCACCTGGCCTCAGGATCTCAGGATGTCACATGACCATGAGTTGACTTCCTCCACCTTCCTACTTTTTTTTGGAGTGAGGAGGTAGGTACTCTGTGAACAGATTAGTTTTCACGTAAGGACACAGAGGTGGATTGCTGTCTAAGGGATGGTGTCTGGATGTCCAGAGAATGGTGTGAGTTTTATTCGGATGCCCGAATCCACAAATATGAAATATGTAAACTGGAGAGAATCTTTCTGGCAAATGGAAGTTTTGCTCTTCTAATTTTTTATAACTTTTAGGGTATAATAAAGGTCATCCAATTTTTCAGATTCATCCATCTAAACTTTTTTTGGTCCATCTGTTTTTGTCCTGGCACGCACAGTAGTAAATTCTTCATTTCAGAGCTGCTTCACTGCTCTTCCAGAACAGAGAAAAGAGAGCACTCAGAATTATTATTAATTTCTAAATAAAATGGGCCAGGTCTTATGAGCACCTAAAAATGGAAACAGTTTTTTCACAAACCAGACAGGGGGTATGATTTCAGTGTTGTTTGTGGGAAGAGTGGCTGTCAAACTCTTTGTAAGAAGAGGCAATTAACCGTTTGTGAATCTGGCAGTGGGGCCCTGGAGGAGGGGGAGTGGGAGGGTCAGGTTCTGACCCCCTTCGGCGGGCCATGTGGCTCTTTCCTGGCAGAGCGCCCCTTGATGTCAAAGCGAGCTGTGTGCGCCAGGAACGAGGCAGTGTGAGGAGAATGAGATACTGGGCCTGGGTGGTTTGCATTTTTCTTTCTTTTTCTTTTCTTCTTTATCTTTTTTATGATGACAGTTTTCAAAACATAGGAACTTCACTTTCTACAAAGATAAAAAAAAATCTCATAAAATTATTTTGAAATGTCTTAAGCCCTAGTGACAATATTTTTGGATATGGATTTAAGTGCAAAGTTGAAGTTGAAAAGGGACGAGTCGAATTAGGATTATTGTCATTATTAAAGTTTGGCTGGGTTGGAGCCATATCCTCAAATTTGGTAAGTTTAGCCCATCATTTCATTGGAAGCAAGGTCAGTGACTCTCTAGGTTTTGCTCTTGTCTCTGCCACCAACCCGTTTGGTGTCCTTGGGTGAAACCCTTCAAATCAGGTTCTTCATTTACTGAGTGAGAGTGGGTAAGGGTATAAGAGGAGCCTGAAAAAACGCAATGTTTAATCTAGCCTTTATCATGCATTGGTGGGTGGTATACATTAGACTGTGCCTAATAAATGATTTTTAATCAGGAAGATGCTTAGGAAAGGGTTGAGAAAATATGGTAATTAGCACTATGGGACCAGACATAATTAAGTACAAATGGTGCCTCAAGGTCATCTGGTCCTAACATTTGCCTCATGGCAGGAACTGTTCCAACCATCTGATTGAGTCCTTTCATTTAACTCTCCTGATCATACTCACTTGCCAGTGGGATGAGGAATGTGTGTGTTTGTGCTTTAATACTGTAATATGTTGTGCCACATACAGCTCTATTTTTAAGGTCTTACTCTGTACCAGCCATCGAGCTAAATGGTTTGCTGGTATTAACTCATTTAATTGTCACAAAATTAAATTAAATTAAAATTAATTATGAGTAGAGTTTTAAAATAGGATTTACCGTTCTCACAATAAATAATGATTTTTAAAAAGTTGAAATAATTTCAAGTTTATAGAGAAGTCACAAGCATAGTGCAAAGAATCTATTCTTCTTGAACCATTTGAGAGCAAGTTGCTGACATGACGTTCCATCACCCCGAGTGCCTGTTACCAGAGACGGTGCATTATAGCTGTGGGACTCACAGACCCACTCAAGTCTGCCATCCTTTAGAATAAAGGGATTCAATCCAGGACCATATGTTGCATTTAAAGGTCTTTTTAGATTCTTTAGTCTGGAACAGTTCTTCATTTTTTTTTCTTAAGCTTTTTGATCTTGATACTTGTGAAGATTATAGGCCAGTTATTTTGTAGAATGTCCATAAATTTGTGTTTGTCTGATAATTGCTCATGATTAGATTTGGGCTATACTTTTTTCCTTTTTTTTTTGAAGAAACTATCACAATTGATGCTGTGTTCTCATCGCATTCTATCAGATGGTAAAGAGTTTTATTTGTTTTATTGCCGGTGATATTAACCTTGATCTCTTGAGTAAAATACTGTCAAGTTCATCATAAAGTTACTCCTTACCCTTTTGTAATCAATCAGTGGGCATTTTGTGGGGAGGTACTTTGAAACTATGTAAATATTTATTCCTCATCAAATTTTCGCCCATTAGTTTTAGCATCTATTGATGTTTTTTGGTTGAATTATCACTATCATGGTTAGTGATTTTCTGATTCCATAATTCCTCCCACGTGCATCAGATAGCATAATATTATAAGGAAAAGTTCTCTCCCATTCATTCATTTATTTATTTATATCAGTATAGACTCATGAATTATTTTCTAACTTAATGGGTTGTAATCTATTGCCATCATTATTTATTTTGATATTCATATGATTTGGCTAGTGGCAGCCTCCTTATGCTGGCTTCTGCATCCTTTTGATGTGTACCCATCACTCTTTAAGTATTTCCTTACCATCTGATACACCAAGATGCTCCAGGCTCTTCCTATATCACCCTGTCCCAGCCCTGGTATCAGTCATTTCTGCGAGGAGTCCTGGATTCTTATTAGTGGGGAGTAGTGTTTAGCAATCAGGATCTGGGTGTTATGTGTGCTCATTACTATTGTGGTGTTGCTGCTTTCAAGTCCTCTCAGTGGACAGAGCTGGGGAGTTTGGGCATATCTGTACACACACACATCCACCAGACTCAATTTTAAAAGTAGCCATCTCTATTGAAGATCCTGAGTTTATGTCAACACTTAAAACATGAATCCAGCGACACAGAGGTCATTTTAGTTTTCCTCCTAACTCCCGTTGTACTCTCTCTGTTTACATACGTGACCAGCCTTCCCTGTCTGTAACTAACCTTGACAGTCATCACCCCCTTCTCACCATGTAACTAATCTTCCTGCGTCACTGCCCCTCTCGAGCTCTTGGGGCAGGCTATGGTGCTCCTCTTTTTTCCTATAGGAAAGGCTGTAACACTCAGCAGGGCTCTCCCCTCAATGTACATCTCCCACACCCACAATTTCTACTTTACTTCTTTTCAATCTAATGCCTTTTAGATTTAATTATTCATAAATGGAGAGAGAGAGAGAGAAAGAGAGAAGGATGAAAGAAAAAATTGCTGTTGCTGTTTTTCTTCACTTAAAGCTGATGCTGATAGAACTCACTACTCGTTATTCTATATTTATATACATATATATTTATATTTATATGTATTTATTGAATCCTTGATATCTCTGTAGTAAGAAGAAGAAACAGAGGCAGAGAGTTTAAGTAACTAGTTCAAGGTCACATAGCTAGTAAATGACAGATTTGGGATTGTAGGCTGTCTAGCTTCAAAACCCACCTTTGTAATAACCACCTATAGATGCCACAGTCTTGATAACTCGAGCTACTTAAACTCAGGTACAAGTATAAGCTACCTTAAAGACTACAACTATTCTTAAGGATTTGCTCATGTTGCTTTATATAAATCATGGCCCATTTTGGCTTAGTAGTTCTAATTTCACTTAAACAGATAAAAAAAAAAGACAAACATATCTATAAATTGACAAACATGTAGACAAACATATCTATAATTTTTCACAATGGCTACATTTTACATAACTTACCCTAACAGAACTGTGGACTGTGAGTTTTCTCTGTCAAATAACATTTTTTTTATGTGTGTGTGATTTATCGAACTATAGTTAGAAGATGCAGAATTACATAGTAACAGGAACCCAGACTGAGAAGGGAGTGGGGCAGTTTAGGGAAGGCCAAAATTGGGGAAAATAACCCCTATATTTAAGAAGCAAAACCAGAATCCTTTTGGAGACGTTTTAAATACAGATGTCCACAGACTCCAAACATATTGCTACAAATGTTTATGCATGCTTTTTATGTGAAGTGACTATAAATTGAGACCACATCATGTGCCTGTATACTTACTGTGACATAACCAAATTACCCAATAGAATCCTTTCCTAACATAAAGGGCTTTAAATTTTTCGGAAATATGACGTCTATCCTGACAGTCAGCTGACTTAGATGCTGGTCTCGGCATTTTCATCAGTGAGAATTTGCTTTGATTTTTTTGCTTGTTTCTAACCTGTAAGATGGAAGCAATAATACCAGCTCACACTTTTTGCTCAAGTGTGTTACTAACTTAAATTGGATTTATTAGAGATGTGAGAGACATTAGAGATCATCTAATCTAATGGTTTTCCAGTTTTTGAAAATATTAGATGGCTTTTTTTTTTTTTAAGTGTGTATACATGTGAGTCTTTTATGTAAGGTAAAAGGTTAGAATAGATCTATTCTGCAAATAACTCCCCTGAGTCTTGGGCCTGAGGCCTGGATTGTTGGCCTCACCTTCCCTTCAGGAACCCTGAAACCTGCAGAGGACAGTTTGAAAACCAAGGAGCTCATCCACTTCACCCCTATTTCACAGTTGCGAAAACCAGGACCCAGAGGCAAAATGGTTTAACGGGAATCTGACAGAGAACTGGCTTTGGAGCTGCGATCCAATACCTAGTCTTTTGACTCCCAATTGGGTGTTCCTTCCTTTAAACTAAGCTTTATTATTATTCTCCATTTTTATTTTTCTCTTTAAACAGATGATTCTCAGAAATTCAATTATTATTTGTATGTAGATGACATCATGGTTTTAAGTATCATTCTTATCTATTTCTCTTTGCTGAAGTATGTATTCATTTTTGTCACATTAATGCTAATACTTGGTTGGATTAGTCATTGCCACTTGAACCAATGTGGCCAAGAGCTTTGTAGTTCTAGCTGCTCGACACCTACCTAGCTTGCCCTTCCAGTTCAAAACACCGCTCTCATTTTATTCTCTACTACTAATATTTGGGAGTGATATTTGGTGCCTCCTTTCCCTACTTCACCATCTACTCTTCATCAAATATAAATCACCATAAATTATTTCAATTGAACAATTTGGATTTTCTGCTTATTTCTAACAACAAACAAAAATCTGAATGTCAGCTACATGCTGCCCTTGTGTTGTACCCTGAGAATACAGATAAATAAGATTCAGGTTCAGGCAGTATTTCCTCCCCCTTTCTCTCATCAATACCCTCATCTCTCCTCCTGATGAGTAGGAAAGTGAGGTCCCAGTGACAGAGCCAAATGAGTTGGACTTTGGACTCTTTCTCACTATGAGTCTTTTCTTTCCTGATTTTACTCGTTCAATGGTTTGTGGCTTTCAGTAAGCATGGTTCACCAACTATGCTCTCACTTTATACGCTTTGTCAGTCTCTTTCACTCTTATTCTCCAGTGAATCAAAAAGCAGGTACTATTGTGAGGGCTAAAGATCCTCTATCATGTTTTCCCCATCTTTCCCATCCCAGTGGAAGCACGTGTGCCTTCTCTCCCTCTTCTCACCTCTCTGTCCCTTAACCAGACTCTCCTATCAAGTTTTACTTTCTTCATAACAAGGAAATACTTTTGTCATCTCTATCTTTTGATCACTCTTTGTCATATGTTTTACATCACACTTTGTCTGGAAACGTTGGTCTGTATATCCGCCACCCTGGATCTTTTCTGGCCTTTAAAAAAACACTCAAAACCAATCCTATAGGAAGTTTTATTAATCAAGTTCTACTTACCTCCAGAAATAATAGCATTGTAATCTTAGCCCTGCCCAAGAGTTTCTACGGATTCATTAGGAGTTAATATGACCTTTTACTTTCACTTTTTAGTATTTGCTGTGTTGAATCTTTAACATTTTTTAAAAATATCGGTGTTGCTTAAAATAAATAGCCCCGTGAAATTGAATTTATTGTATTTAATGTAAGAATATTGATCTGGGCATTATAATGTTATATTCATGAACTTTGTGAATTATGTGACTGATCACGTTTCTCTTTTTGCATTGGTTGCCAGGAAGCTCAGAGCAATATTTGTAGCTAATCTTTAGAAAGCGTTTAGAACTTCACAGCATTTGCTGCTTTTTTATTTTCTCCCAATGGCTTTGTTTTTATTTTCGTTCCCCATTTTCCACTTGCCCAATTTCCTCTCTTTTTGTTTAATCTCACTATATTATAGGTAATTTTTTTGTACTGGTGTTTATAAACCACCTTAATTTGCTTTTGGAAAAAGGTGTAGCAAAAGAAAACATTATTGCTTATTAAGTTATAAATTTAAGTAGTTCGCTAAATATAAAGCAAGTCTGTGATTCTTGGCATTCTGTGTGGGTTCAATACAAGCATGGTACTCCAGGGTTCACTTAGATGTGTTAGGAAGAGAGATAAAGAGAAAACATTATGAAAGCAAAGTAATATTTATTTGAGAAGATTTTAGAGAATTTTTGCAGTGTGTTAAAGGCTGCTCATTTCTATTTGGAGCTTCTGTTTTCATATATTTTTCCTTTCAAAATTTACTTTAAATGATACTTTTCTTCAGGAAGAACCAGTTGTATAGCTTATAAATTGTAGCTGATGACGGATAACCAAATTTGCTTTTGAGATTTGCTTTTATGTGTGCATTATCTGAACTCCGCTTATCAGTGCTGTAGTCTGTGCTGTGGTAAATTCAAGCTTGCTGTCTCACGACGTTGAGGAAACTGCAGTTGTAAAGTAGATGTGCTCCGTTGATGTTAATCAAAGTGACAAATAATGTTTCATTGAAAAAAGCAGCTGGTGAGCAAAATTTTTAGGAAAAGATTAGAAAACTTGAGACCAGAAAAAGAAATATCAGTTAGTCAATCAAAAAGAACTTAGAGAGCATGCGTGGTGGGTAAAGAGTTTCTTGCCACATATGTGATTTATAGCAAATAAGTTATGTCAGATGGTATCTCTAAGCGGATTTCCTTCATTTGCATGCCCAAGAGCAATTGGAAATAATGACTTTAATTATTCACTAAATGATAGGCATTAAAAAGTCTAACCTTATCCAATGAAAACTGTTCTGAGCCAGAAAGGATTTATCAATATCCCAGGAGCTCTGCTATCAGACCGCACGGGTCAGATATTGGGTCTTAGAAGTAGCTGTCCAGTGAGCACTGCCAAAAAATTATTTTTGGAAGCCCAGTCACTTTTAAGGGATATAGAAAATGTTTCAGCTAAAGTATGAGAAAGAGAGATCATGATGATGGTGACGATGATGGTAACTATAGTCACCATTCATATCACCGTATGCTGTGCCAAACATTGTGCTAAGCACTTCACATTTGCTATTTCGTTTAATCTGTATGTCAACCCTATGAGGTAGGTTCTATTATTTTTACTTTTACAGATGAGGAAATAAAAGACTGGGAGTTTATTTGACAGGCTAAGCTAACTGCTCGTAATACCTTAACATCTGTGTTGTCTAACACAATCAAGGTTTATTTCCCTCTCAGTGAAATGAGGGCCCAGGAGAGGACTGCTGTGCTTCATGCAGCCATTTGAGCAGAGCTTCTTTTCATCTAGTGTCTCTGTCATTCTTAGTGTCCCAGGGCCACCCTTGGATCCTCTGCACCTGGAGCCGAGGTCAGTGAAAGTGTGGGCAAGGAGTGCCTGTTCTTAACTGCTCTGTCCAGAGGTGACATGCATCACATTTCATGAGCAAGGACTCTGTAACATGGCCACACCTAATTTCAAGAAAGCCTGGATCTTATGTGGTTCTAAGAAGAAGAGGAAACAGATGTGATAAGCATCTAGACAGGGTTTGTCACAAGAGATTTGACCAAGGTCACATAGGTCCTAAGAGGCAGAGCTGAGATGCCAACTCACAGTACTCCCCTTTAGGAAAGCATGCTACAAGAACCCATAAAGCAAATGTCCTTCTAGTCAGGTAGCAAGGTTACCTTGTTGAGTGTTAGGTTTATGTTCTAATTTGAACTAAGAAAGGACCCTAAAGCAACAGGTAAAATCAACCACTGCTAAAACATGTCAAACTAACCCAAACTAACCTGATGTTCTCCAAAGCTGTTCTGCCCTTTCCCTTCCTCCTACAACTCCATCTTTCTAGTTGCTCAGGCCAAGAACCTTGGAGACGTATACTTGCATCATCTTTATTTCTTATTCTCCACCTCTAATCTGTCAAAAATCTCACTGATTTTTTCCTTGAAAATACATCCAAAGTGTATTGAGACAGTACGATCTGGGGGCTCCTACCTTGTCTCCAATCTTGCACCTATTCACAACACCCCACTCAAAATAATCAGGTCCCTCTTTCCTCCCCATTGCACTCAGAGTGAAAGCTAAAGTTTTTACAGTGGCTCCGAGTCTCTTTAGGACCTGCCTAACCCTACCCCACCCCCATTGTCTCCCTCAGCGTACCCTTTTCTCCTCATGCCCTCTCTCTCTCTGCGCCGGCCAGATGGCTTCCTTGATGCTGCTCTGTGATCAGGATGGACACAAGTCTTGGCCTAGGTCTTTCCACCGGCTCTTCCCAGTGGCTCCAGGCACGCACATAATTAACACCCTTACCACCCTCAGGTCTCTGTGGAAGTTTTTTCTGCCTAATGAAGTCTACTCTGGCCCCTCTACAGAAAATTTTACCCCTCTCCTGTTCTGATATTGCAAATCTCCTAGTGAGCTCTACTGTGTTCCACAACACCTACCACATCCCAATGCTACATACCAATACATAATGTAGCATATAAATTACCTTCTTACATACTTAACTTTTTGTCCTCAGTCTCATCACTGGAATATAAGCACCGTGAGAGTAAGAAAGTTGTTTCCTTCACTGATGTATCGCAAGCACCTAAAATGAGACTGGCACATAGTAGATGCTCAATAAACATTTGTTGAATGGTATATTTTTATGTGGAAGTTAATTATTTATGCTCAAGATGTATTTGACAGAAATCCATCCTAAAATTTGTATGAAACTCACTGAATACTTTTTTTTTGGAATTAGATATAAGTAAAGAAAACAATGGTGTATATTAGTTGTTCAACAGGAAACTTTAAAAGAATAATGATGTCTGCTGACTTCTTGCTGTCTCATTTCATTTTCAGCAAGTGTTTAAACTTGAACTGTGTTTGGACTTCTGCCCCCTTTAATGAGGGACTAGGTTATTTGAATCAACACTCCTGTTGGCTGTGACTAAAAAAGCTGGACAAAATATTTAAAAATCTTCCAAAAAGTAAGAACTGATAAGTTCGTAAAGAATCACTTTGGTAAGACCTGGGAGAAGACAGGAATCCAGAAACGTGAGCCTGGGATTGGGATCAGTTTTCTTTTGTGGGGAGCATTTTCCAATGCACAACAGTGGCTGAGAAGCTGCGCGGTGCTTGTGATAGCTCCGCAGCGTGTGTGAATGCGTGTGGGGTGTCAGAACTGGAGTCCAGTGATGCCGAGAGTGAGGGGTCCATGGGAACCCTCTGTGATCGTCAATGGGACACCAAAAGGCTGCACCCTAGGAGTGAGAGTGGGGCAGACACAAAATAACTCTTGCATGGGTTCCAGACAGACTGCAAGTTGTCTGGGGCCCCCAAACTTGAAATTCTGAAGTTTGATCAAATGATTCCTAGATTGCCAGTGCCCTGAGCTCCTGGCAGAAGCAAATGAGAAGCTTCTCATGGAGGAAGACAAACATAATCCTTAGCCTCAATTTCTTGCATTAAGTTTTTAAATTTCAGTTATATTCATTACACTATTAAAGAAAACCAGGAATACAGGAAACAAGAAAACATGAATAAGAACCACCATAACCAATAGATGACAGAAACAGATCCATGGACATCTGGATCGTTGAATTACCAGAGGCAAACTGACATAAACCATGTTTATTGTGTGTATGGAGATAAAACTCTTAATCGTTTCCTCAGGAAACTTCAGATTATAAAAGCAATGTTACAAATTTGAAAGAGAATAAACTAGAAATCCTAAGAAATGACAAAATATAATCTGGAAGTGTTTTTTTTTTTAATGAATATTCCTATCTATTTTTACCTTTTCTAGGCATGTTTTTCTCTAACTTTAGATTTTTTCCTTTTGGTTTATCAAGTTTAAGGTGAGATATAAAGTAATTGCTAAATATAATTATATTTTCATTTTTAATTTGGTGATAGTTGTCTTGTTTAGGATGCTTTGTATTTTGTTTTTGGTTTTAGAACTGTTGCACTTGCTCCTTTTGCTTATAGATATAAGACGATTTCTGTTTTCACCTTTATTTTTTTGTTGCAATATTTCCGTGAGATGATCAAATTTAAACATACTTTATGACCCTTATACACAGTACTTTTGGAATAAGGTTTAAAGTCTTCTTACATTTTCTCCTTTGATAACTGGTTAAATGAATTAGCTATGAGAATTTCAAGAATAAAATGACTTTTTCTAAAGAAAAAGGAGAGGAGGTGCTGAGGCCAGAACTCTAAGCTCCTTGCTCCTGATTTTAGAGAATCCTGTGACTTTGGCACTGCTGAGCACTGCACACTGCTCTGATTGTGATATCAGACTCAGTTGACTCATATTACTGATATCAGAGGGCTCAACAAGATAATTCTCTTGTTCTCTGAAGGCATTTTAAAAATTGTGGTATTGGTTATTACACTTTCAGAGTGTATAATAACCCTTAGATTGCATTTTTGAAAGAGGCTGTACTGGAAGAAGACATAACCAGATGGCATAAAGGGGGAAAAAGCCAATCTAATCTAAAGTGTGGTAATAAATGAATTTTTATTTAATTAGTATGCTAATGATTAATAGGAAAGTCAATACAACTGACACCAAGGATGTATTAGACGTGCATTATAATGAACACTCTGATTTGTGCTGCTCTAGTCTGTCAGATCGACGTCTCCCGGCTTGTGTGTTGTGTGACTCAGGGGAGAAAGTACCTATTGCTGACAGGCGCATCACTTACCCGATAGTTGTTTTATTTGAACAAGTTCCATCTTACTTCTTGAGGAGCAGCGTTGTAGTAGCCAAGTGCCCTGAAGGATCAGGTGTGACAGCAAGTTTCCAGGTAGAGCCAAAGCTTGAGCCAAGGTGAGTGGAACTTTGTGGTCACTCATGTTTTGTATGTTTGTGGATCAAATTCCTGATTAATGGTTGAGGTTTAAGAGTGGGCTCCTTGCTTCCAGGAGGAAGAAGTTAAAAACAAAATGAGTTAGGGTTTTAGGAGTCTCAATGAGTAGGTTGTGGTTCAGAAGAAGGTGCCTGCCCTTGGTGGACAGGTAGGAAGAGGGAACCTGAGGGCAAATCAGGAAGACAGTACGATAATGCAACTTGTATTATTTACATGAAAATGCAGGTGCATGCATAGGGTGCATGTTCAATAATCTTTGCTGATAGGTGCTATCATCTCATGCCTATAAGGGCATTAGTCCTCTGGCTAATCCAGCTTTGTACAGGTGGACAGGTTGGCTCAAAAACCCAAGGGGACTGAACCTGCAGGTGACAGGCTGCTCAGTCAGTGTTGAGAAGTGAGCAGAGCAAGGAGGCCAAAGACTGGCAAATTCTGAGAATCTCGCAGTTTTTTTGAGTAATACCTTCCCTCCCTCCCTCCCTCCCTTGCATTCTTCCTCTCTCTTCCCAAGGCCTTGGTCTTGGTGGGATCTAGTACCTTAATTCTTCATTTTATTTTTCTGTGAGAAATTTTAACAGCTAGCAAAGTATTGCTAGAAAACTTGATAGAATGCTCTTTTTTTCTTTTGGATTTTAGCAGCTTATCACAAATACACAAATCTCCCAGTTTAAAATATGCATTTTAAACTTTTTCTGGATTAATTGTTAGCACAAAATAAATGATTAAATTACAATTACTTTAATGAAAACTTCAATAACAATTTTAAAATTACTGTTATTTTAACAATTATCACAATTGCCACTGTAATTTAGACTTTTAGTAATTTGACAACTTTCATCATTTTCTTTTTTTCCCCTCTTTAATCCATCCAACCTCCCCTCCCCACTTCTACCCCCTGACCTACGACCTACGGATATTTCCATTTCCCATTAAGAACTGGAATTCTCTGAAGGAGGGGCGTCTCCTCCCACATGCTCACGGTACACACCCTGGCCTGGTACCCCTGAAATACTCATGGGCTTGGCACTTCACCAGCCCCAGTGCATTTGGGGGGCCTGGTGCACCTGGGGTATGGTCCATGGCTCCCCCTGGGATGTGAACCCAGCACCTTCTGCGTGTAAAGCAGACATGCTAACCACTACACTGTAGAGCCACCCCCTCATCTTTTCTTTATCCATCTTCTATCCTGAATTTGTAACTTAAATAACAAAACAGCATCATTCTTGCAATCAGAGACTGGAAACTTGAGATAAAGGCTGGGTAAGGCTCAGGGAGACAAAACTAACATTTATCTACAGCATGTAAGAATGAATCAGCCAGTCAGAGTACAGTAACACTGTGTGGTATTGCATTCAGTAAGTATTTACTGAGTACGTCTTACATGCTATGTGCTGTGTCAGCTGCTGCAGAAGTTGAGGGGAAGAGAGATAGAGAAATATAAAATATGTTCTTAGATCTTAAGAAGCTTTCAATATGGTTGGGATGACAAACTGTACACACATATACAGTGTACTAACAGTTCAGTACGTAAGTGCTCCATATGTATTACAGATAACACTTTAAGAGCTCAGGGGAACATAAGGTTTTTCCCCTCTTTTATTTTCTCTATACTCTAATCTCCCTATAGTTTTTCAAATCTGTGCATATTTGTTTAGCTCATTTGATGAGGGTGATGATTAGTATAGAAGGACAAGTAAATTTAACTATAGACAAACCTAATTACTGGATTTGGTTTCTTTCATCCATCCACCCATCCGTTGTCCAATATTTACAGAACCCTTATTAAGTACCAGGCGATATGTTAAGTAATAGGATTACAAAGGTGCCCTCAATTAATACTCCCTGATAAAAAGTCTACTTTGATCATAAAACCATCCAAATAAGTGACTCTGGGATACTAGTAAATAATAGATCTAGCTCAAGAATGACATTCATTCATTTTTTCATTCATTCTCAGATTTATGCATACATTAAAATTTTTTGTGACATACCAGGCAAAAGACAGACCTAGCCTATACAGCCAAACTGGTCCTAGTTTTCATGGTCCTCACAATTTAAAAGAAGAAGCAAACATTAAACAAATAATTACTGAATCACAATTGTGAAAAATACTCCAAAGAATCAAGACCAGGGCTATGGGAGCATATAAAAGTGGGGCCTAATCTAATTTTGGGATAGATGAGTTTCCTCAGAAATCAACATTTAAGCTGAGGTCTGTAAGATGATTTGCAGTGATGATAGCATAGGGTGAGGGGAAGAAAATTCCAGAGAAAGGAGGTGACAGCACACGTATAAGTGCTGAGGAAAGACCACACGCCTATGTGCTCTGAAGAAAGGATGGAATATGAGTAGGTCCTGAGTGGAGAAGGTCCTGGGCCTCCTAAAGTATCTGAAGATGACGAAGAAGGTGGAGACTTGTGTGAAGTGAGCCTTGTGAGGAAGGCAGGGGCCTGATTATGCAGACACTTTTAGGCTGTTGCATCAGTCTGGGTTCTCCAGAGAAGCGGAAAAAATGATATAACTTAATATCTTTATATATATAGATATATAATCTATATGTACATATATATACACACACACATATATGAGATAAATGTATACATGTATCTCATATATACATGTATAGTTAATATTTATTTATTTATTTAATGGAATTGATTTCCTCTCACAATTATGGAGGCTGAGAAATTCCACAATCTGCTGTCTTGCAAGCTGAAGATACAGAAAAGCCAATGGTATAATAAAGCCAATGAAGATACAGAAAAGCCCATCTGAATCTGAAGGTTCACAGGGGTCAGAAGAGAGAATTCTCCCTCCTCAATGGATTGGATGATGCCCACTCACATTGAAGAGGGAAAACTGCTTACCTCCGTATGCTATATCAAATACTGATCCCATCTGGAACACCCTCACAGACACACCCAAATATTTAGCTAAATATCTGAGTACCCCATGGTCCAGTGAGTTGATGAACTTGATCAGAGGTGGGTAAAAGGAGAGATAGGAGACTTGTTAGGAGGTTTCCTTTCAGGATATATCTCTTCTTTTTGCTGTGTTAGAACCAATCTTTCTACTTTCATTCTTTATTTTTTTTTATTGCACAGTTAGAAGATTTCCTAAATGAAGTAAAGATATATTAAATATCAATTAACCTCAAATTCTAACTTTTGAAGTTTATTTGTGTTTAGGAACCAAAGTTATGAGTAAAATTTATGTGGTGGTATTGATCTCCATCTTTAGTTCAGGGCTACCTTCAAATAATTCTGGACACTTGCGACATACATATGACAGGCTTTCCTGTGCATATGACACAGATTCTGACATTGCCTCAGTATTCTTCATTGTAAAATGAAACGTCAGACAAAGCACATTTCAAAGCTTTTTGTATTTTTACTGGTTTTAGGAAATTTAGGGAACAGTTCAATATCACTGATGTTGAATGAACAGGTAGAAAGTTTGTGATGCTTAAGCCTCTTGTCTCCTGGACTTAAAAATGTGTCTGGCACATGGTAGGTATTCAGCAACTATTGGGTGAACCAATGATGGTAGAATTTCTGTGTAGCAACCAGACATATTGTTGATATTGAAAAGCTTCTTATTGAATTCAATGGAATCTCTTGGAAACTGGAGAAGAACGTTAAATTGAGAATTTAGAAAAATATGTGTTAATATTATGAACATTTAACTTAATATTAAATATTTCCACAGAGACACATTATATGTAAAACTTGACATGTTTTATCTGTTTCATTTAGTTTTTTATACCCATAAATGTTTTTGTTTGTGTGTTTGAAACTAAACCCAATGGATTAAACCTTCTGCTTACAATTCAAAATGAAAGAATTATTTTCTCCCAAATGAATGAGATATCCTAGAATGTAAACCCTTAGAGGGCAAGAATTCATGTTTTCATGTTATTTAATACTCTGCAAAGGAAAGTGCAAAGCCATGCACTCAGGAGACACTAATAAACATCAGCTGATATATGATAAAGCCTCTTGAAACTAAGCTTAAAATAGTTCTTTGTTTTTTAATTTGTCAAAATATATTTAGTAAAAGGAAAAAAATTTAAATGCAGATAGTTCTTTGTTTTCTGGATTATTGAATAATATATTATCTAAATAACACAAAATTTTAAAAGATTGAAACATCTTTTAATTGATTTTAAATGTGTCTGTAAAAATAAAATGAGGTTTCTTAACCTTATATTTCATATTCATTTTTGATTTTATATTTTAAGTGCTTTTGTGTTATCATTAGTTTATTGATGATTTCATGCTCAAATTTAGTTTTTAGCTTCTCACAAGAATTTTAAGATAAATGCAAAGTTCCTTATAGTATAAAGCTCATCCAATAGAAAACTGCTATAAGTGCTCATAAAGCATTTTTGAGGCAATATAGTAATCATAGGAATAGGAATTTAGGCACCCCTGCTCTATTAATGATTCTTCTGTACAAATCTCAGATTCCAGCTTTCAGCTAAGTTCTAAGCAGATGTCCCAAATATCGGGATGCAGGACCTCATTTGCCAATGCAAAGAGAATGTGGGAGGAAGCAGCCACCTTTTCTGGAGCACCTACCATGTGCTGGATGCTTTGTTCAGGACCTATTTAGCACTCATAACAACTTTGTGATGACCTCTCTCATTGTGAAATTAGAAAACTGCAGCAAGGAGAGATTGCACAAGTTTCCCAAGGACACACAGTAAGTGAAGGAGTGGGGCTGCCACCAGGTTGCCACACAGCCCGGGTTGTCCTACTCACTAAGTGACCCATCTTGTTGTCATTCCCAGGAAAGCTCAGAGCAAGTTGGCCATGATGCCATGAGTGATTAAGACACTAGTAGGGAAGAAGATTA
Source organism: Cynopterus sphinx (assembly GCA_030015415.1). Lineage (NCBI taxonomy): Eukaryota > Metazoa > Chordata > Mammalia > Chiroptera > Pteropodidae > Cynopterus > Cynopterus sphinx. The sequence goes on along the minus strand of CM057389.1, from coordinate 44,536,614 downwards.
TTTCTTCATGGGAAATTCAGGAAAAGAAGAGAATAGTCTAGAATTTTGTCTGACCTCTAACACCAGAACCATCCTTAGACTGTGCCATAAGAATAGGGCTCTGACTTAGAGCAGGTGGTGGATCGATACAACTTACTGTGACTCTTTTCAATATTCTTCTTGACAGACTACCAAAGAAATGCCAACAGTTCCTTTCTCACACCCAAAGTTATCATTAGATTCTCTCTAGGTCTAATCTCTCCAGAATTGCCATTAACCTTCACTTGTAAGCTGAAAAGTCTAACTGTAAAATGTTTTAAGCTGTAAAATTTTTGAGGCAAAGGGTTTAAAGAAGGGACATTATTAAAAGCACCATTTGCAGTAGCTCATTATGGTTGAGTCTGCTACTACTCTCTGCCTTCGTCTAGTTTTTTTTAAAAAAAAGGTCTAAAATCAAGAAGCCAGGAGAGTCAGTGTTTTGGCAAAACCCGTTGTGAGAAATTCACACAAAGATATATTCTGATAAAAATTATAAAACATTTTAAATGCAAATAATAAAGTGGATTAGTCATGCTTTATTTTACAAGTAGTGGTGGGTAAGTTGGTGGTTGTCATATCATTTCTCTATTTTGTTGGGGTAGTTTTATCTAATACTCAATAGAAAAAAAGGCATATGTATATAAAGTTCCTTTAAGGAGTCTGGGACTTGGGATATATGTATATGTCCAGAAAAGGTAAGAAGGTGTACACACCCCAGTCCCAGACTCCCCAAAGGAACTTCATCATTATCAACTTTGAAATCCCCAGATGCCTCTTCCCAGTCAGAGGATTTCAATGTCTTGACATTTCCTGTTAGAATTTTATTTTTTTTTTAAATATCTTCTCACATGTGTTTATATCCTTTAGTCAGACATACTTTGTTTTATATATTTTTGAGCTTTATGGGAATGGAATCAAATTTTTCATATTCTTCAATTTTCTCTTTTTACTTAACACTATGCTCTTGGGATTCATCATTGTTATTGCATGCGTTGGCAGTTTATTAATTTTCACTACTGCAATATACATTATACCAGAATTGATTTATTCATTTCACCATTGGTGGATTTTTGGGTTACTTCTACTTATTCCCCCCCCCCCATAATCACAGTGCTTCTGTGAACATTCTTGTATCTGAGTATAAAAATTTCTCTAGGGTATGTGGATAGGAGGAGAATTTATAAGTTATGGACTATGCTCATCTTTAATTTTATTAGATAATGTCAAAGCGTTTTCTATAGTAGTAGTAGTACAAATTCAAATACCATATTCTTGTTCTTTTGAGATTGTCAGACTTTTAAACTTTTGCCAGTCTGGTGAGTAAAAAAATGAGATTTTATTGTGGTTTCAATTTATATTCGGCCCATATCTAAAGAGTTTGGGCATCTTTTCCCAGGTTTATTGGCTATTCAGGTTACCATAATGATATGTCTTTTCAAGTCTTTTGCTTTTTTTTCTATTGGGTTGTTTGAATTTTTTACTTATTGATTTTTAGGAGTTTTAAAATATATTCTGCATACAAATCCTTACTTTGTTTTGTATGTAAAGAATGTACGTTCCTAAATTTAGTGAAGTTGAATTTATAACTCTTTTTTATTTATGTATTGTGCTTTATGTATCTTAAGATATCAGTCTCTATCTCCAAGTAATATAGTCTCCTATGTTATTTGCAAATCCCACCTTCTTTTCTTCTTTTTGGTAAGGTGTAAGGTAGAGATTCCCTTCACCCCAAATGAATAACCTGTTATCTCAGCACCATTTATTGAAAATTTATTACTCACTGATCTGCACAGCCAGCTCTAAACCGTGTATGTGTGGATTTCTTTCTAGGTATTCTATTCTATTCTATTCTATTCTATTCTATTCTATTCTATTCTATTCTATTCTATTCTATTCTATTCTATTCTATTCATCAGTTGTATTGCTCTATTTTCTATCTCTTTATTAATACCACTTGGTATTAATATTTAAATTTTAATATTTGGTAAGGCAAATCTTTATCCCTCATTGTTCTTTTTCAGGATTTTTTTTTTGGCCCCTTAATATTTCCTATACATTTTACAGTTGCCTTATCAAATTTCAGTTACACACATGTACACAAAAACATGCTTAGATTCTGACTGGAATTCTATTGAGTCTATATATCAATTAAGACAATTAAGGAAGATTTGACATCTATATGATATTAAGGTTTTTCATTTTTGAATATGGATATTTCTCCATTTATTTAGCTCTTTAAAAATATCTATTAGTAAAGGCTTATCATTTTTTCCATGAAAATCTCATTCATTATTGTGAAAGCTATGCAACTTCCAAGAAGGGGATATTTATCAATGCCCCCTTCAGATAGGGCTATGAAGAACAGTAGTCATGGAAGCACCTTTCAGAAGGAGGAACCCAGAGACCGGGGAAAATCTCCAATTCCTTGGAGACCACAGAAAATAGTCTAATCAAGGAACTTCCATTTTCCTCCCCCTTGCCCTCATCTCAGTATACAGAACTTTTATGTGCATTCTCTAGCAGGAAAATCAGCGGTTTTCCAAATATCTTTTGTTCTTTTTCTAAATGAAGTTTTTGCTATAGTTATCCTGATCCAACTATGCTGTTGTATTTTGCATACTGGGAGTGTAGACGACTTATTTTTTAGTTCATAGGTCAATGAGCCTTGAGGAACCACATCAACAGATGATTGAGAGAAGGTAATCATGTCATCTTCAAGTCAGAAATTAATATAGTGATCAAATAGGGGTATGCTTTGTCCCCTTTGAGAAGGCAGTGAGTGTATTCTCTGTGTGAGAAGATTAAAAAGGTTATCAGATCCCTGCCTCAAACCATATCAATTTTTTTTTAACTTAAAATAGATCATAGACTTAAATCTAAGAGCTAAAACTATAAAACTCTTAGAAGAAAATGTAGGTGTAAATCTTTTGGACCTTGAATTAGGCAATGGTTTCTTAGATATGACTTGAAAAGAACATGTTGCAAAAGAAAAAGGTAAATTAAACTTCATTAAACAAACAAACAAACAAACAAACAAACAACTACCAAAATGGGATTTATTTCAAGTATGCAAGCCTGGTTCAACATTCAAAAATCAATTAATATAATCATCACATCAACAGGCTAAAGAAGAAAGATCACATGGTAATATAAATAGATGCAGAAAAAAATTTGACAAATTTTATCACTTGCTTCTTATCAAAACTCATAGTAAACTAGGAGAGGAATGCTTTCTTAACTTGATGAAGAATATCTAAAAAGAAAAAAAAAAAAGAAAACCCAAACCCTATAGCTGACATCATGTATAACAGTGAGAAGCTCAAAGCTACCCACTGAGATAGGGCACAAGGCAAGAATAAACCCTTTCAACACTTATCTTCAACACCATACTGGAAGTCCTAGCTAATAAAGCAATACGAAAGGAAATAAAAGGTATACATACTGGGAAGAAAAAAATAGAACTCTCTTTGTTTGCAGATGATATGGTTGTGTATGTAGGAAATCCGAATCAACAACAATAAACTCCTGGAACTAATAAGTAATTATAGCAAGATTGTAGGATACAAGGTTAATATACCAATGTCAGTTGCTTTTCTATATACCAAAAATAAAGAAGTGTAATTTGACATAAAAAATGCCATTTACATTAGCATCCCCACAAAAGACATACGAAGGTATAAACCTAATAAAATATGTAGAAGATCAATATGAAAAAAATGACAAAACTCAGATAAAAGATGTTTAAAAAGAACTAAACAAATGGAGAGATATATCATGTTCATAAATAGGAAGACTCCATATTGTTAAGATTTCAGTTCTTCTAAACTTGATCTATAGAGTCAATACAATCCTGATCAAAATAATAGTAAGTTATCTTGTGGCTATTAACAAGCATCTTATTCTCTAGTTTATATGGAGATACAAAAGACCCAGAATAGCCAATATTGAGTATTGAAGGAGAAGAACAAAGTTGAAGGACTAATATTATCTGACTTTAAGACTTAACTATAAGCTACTATAAAATTAAGACAGGATGGTATTGGTAAAAATACAGACAAATCAGTGGAACAAAATGGGGAGCCCAGAAATAGATTCCTATAACTATAACCAGCTGATCGTTGACAAAGGCAATACCAAGGCAAAAAGAGTTTTTTGATAAATGTTGCTGGAACAACTGGACATCCATATGCAAAAATATGAATCTAGACACAGATGTTATATTCTTTATAAAAATTAATTCAAAATGAGTCATAGACCTAAATGTAAAATACAAAACTATGAAACAAGAAAATAACATAGGAGAGAACCTTGTGACTTTGGGGATGGTGATGACTTTATAGATACAGCTCCAACAGCTCAATCCATGAACGAAAGAATTGTATTCTGGTTTTAATTTTAAGTAAATATTTCTGCTTTGCAAAAGACAAAGTTAAGAGAATGGAAAGATGAACCACAGATGGAAGAAAATATTTGCAAAATACATGTCTGATAAAGGACTGTTCTAAAAACATAAAAAGAACTCTTAAAACTCAATGATAAGAAAACAAACAACCCAATTAAAAAATTGGCCAAAGATCTTAATAAACACCTCACCAATGAAGACATACAGATGACAAATAAGCATATAAAAAGATACTCCACATCTCATGTCATCAGAAAAATGCAAATTAACACAACAAGGAACTATCACGACACACCTATTCGAACGGCCAACATGTCTTTGGCCTGACTGCTTGGATTCTGGTCCCGTCTCTGCTCCCTATAGATGTGTGGTGTCTCTAACACCTCGTCTCTGAATGCTGGAGGTACTTCTTGACAGACAGCTGATCTAAAATTACATTTTCTGTTGCAAAGAATGAGAGAATCCCAGGCCCTTTTTGAATAAAACACTTATTATTCTCCTTATTTACAAAGGCTCAGAGGAGCATCAGGTTAACCGTTTTACCATCCTTACTGAAAGGGCAACATAAGCTCTCAATCTTTAGGTTCTTAAGGCTTCTTCAAGGCTATAGGAGCTCAGATATTCATGCAGGAGGAAATAAATGTGTTTTTGGTTATCTTTGAGGAAATCAATACTCTGTGACTTATAAACTTACCTTAAAAAGCACAGTGAATTGAACATCTCTGCTTCTACATTTGGCCACAGAAAAAGGACTAAAAGTTCTGGAGTGACTTTAGCAACAATGTTTCTGCTATAAAGGAAGGAAAAGGGAATTTATATTTCAACCAAAAGCAAAAAGAGCAACATTTAGTCTCAGCTAACAGACTTTCCCAAGCCCTATTGTAACTTAAGTGCACTGGTGGCAGCTTTTTACTCATAAAAAATACTTGTTGCAGAGCACATACTACTAAATGAACCAAATGCACCAAGTAAGGTTTTCTGTTTAAATAAATAAGCACCATTTGACATCTGGTGAAAATATCTATACAGCCCCCTTTGTTCTTTAGCTTACATAGAGGAAGTTTTAAAGTGGAGAAACTGTCCTGTTGGGGAAGGAAGCACATGAAGAAACATGACTATTAGTTTTCCTTTGCTGCAAGTGTCTGAAAATTTCACATCTAGAGTCTGTAGTTATTATAGGGTTTGGCGTGTGGGTGGTTGAAAATATGGTACTTGGCCTTTTGGTGCCAAACTTTCACACAGCTTCAGCTGTCTGTATACAAAAGACATGGCAGAATGTGTCGCTTTACTTTTAATATTCGGAATTGTTCGTCTTGCCAGGGGAATAGCAAATATGTGGATGCTACTGTTGATCTTGGAGCCTGCCAGTCTCATAGAATCTTAATTGATAAAGATGCTGTTAGGAACAGAGCGAGCATGTGGGTGGGGGGTGGCTTAGTGCAAGTCTGCAAATTAGAAAATGCTACCCTGGGCGCCATTTCCTCTCAAATTCCCTCCTCACCTGCCATCTCCAGTTATTATTTTTATTTTTTCATTCTTTCTGCCTCAAATTAACGCCTTTGATTTACCCTGGTCCCTGATCCTCATGTAAATGGAAATCAAATGATGGGTTTCAAAGACCCCAAAGGCCATTCTTTGGTTGACCTTTCTTTAAATTTTGTTAGGTTTTGGGAAATGGAAAAACTGACCTAGAATTCCTGCAGCTTCTGTACAACCTTCTCTGGAATTTTGATATTGAACTTGAAATGAACTGTGAGCTATAAGCTGTGATCCATAATGGTCACTTTTTTCTGTCTTTCTGTCTGCATTTCTGTGTTCTTTCCTTAGCTTCCTCCTCCCAACTTTCTTTTAGCCCTCTTCTCTTTCTCTGGATTTCGATCTGGTTAAACGAATAGCTATTGTAGCCTTAACTCCCAGGGAAATTGCGAAAAACGATGGGATAGCCTGGCAGTGTTACTAGGCAAGTTGTGAAAATCACATCGCTGGAGAGTTTTAAAGAGTGTTGGGGCGATTTATCTGGGATGAATCTGTGTGTGATTCCCTCTTGAGGTGTCTGAGGCCAGGGGTATGACCACTCAAGCTGTGGGTGCAACACAAATCACATTCCTTACATCTTAGTGATTTCCACATGTGGATTCCAGCCTGGGAAAGACAAAGGGACACAGTGTCTTCTTCATCTTGGTCATGTTCATGAGTCTTCTTTTCCCCCACAAAATCTGCCCTTCCTGCATTCACAGGGTTTTTCTGGAGTGGAGTTGATATAATGATTATGAAGAAAGAATATTTAGTACTGGGAAATAGAGGGCTTCCTAGAGTTTCTGTCATCATTCATACAGCAAATACTTGCTGAGTATCTCCTGTGGATCGCCTGTCAGGCACTGGGGTTGGGACTGATGATGCAAAGAATAAGACATATTTTTTTTCCCTGAAGATGCTCACTGTCTGGTGGAGGCGAGACCAACCACGGAATTTGTGAGTCTGCACAATTCGTGATGTGCAAGATGAAAATGTGGGGCTCCTGTTTAAAAGTAATTGAGAAATTTAGTATTTGATGGCAGAACCCTAAACCATGTCTCTGTGAGACAGCAGAGGTTGAATGCCCATGATGCTGGCTGAGAGGTGGGGAAGGGACAAAGTCTGGAAGTCAATACAAACTTGGGGGCAAGGGCCTGGGAGAGCTCATAGTCCCCTGGCCACACTGAGGAAATATGCTTGCCCAGCTAAGGGAAGAGTGAGAAGACCGCCTTCCCTCTCAGAGATTTTCTGTCTCGTCTCTGTCACTAATAGACATTAGAAACACATATTTCTCACTTACTCTCTCCCTGGGACACAATAACCACTAGCTTTGTCTTGCCAGCCTGAGTAGATTTTAATATGGAAATCCTTCCTTGTTCTGCCAAAAAAAAAAAAGATTTAAATCATTGTATGACAAAAACTAACACACACACCAATAAAATAATATTTTAAAAGAATCAGTGAGAAAAATAAAGCAAAGATAATATAAGGGTAGGAAGAATAAATGAAAGTCTTAATGAATATAAATGCTACGAGATCCTTTACATTTGCTAGAGGTTGGCTGCAAATTTAGGTATTTTTTTTTAATGTGGAAAAATATACATCTCACAAAATTTACCATTTTAACCATTTTTAAGTGTACAATTCAGTGGCACTAAGAACATTTATGTGCAGCCAGGGCCACCAACCACATTCGGGACTTTTCATCCCAGATGGAAACTCTGTGCACGTCAAACAATAACCCCTCACGTCTCCCTGCCACCATCCCCAGGTAGCCACAGTTCTGTCTCTCTGAATCTGGCTGCTCCAGATACCTCATAGAAGTGGGATCATACAGTGTTTGTGTCCTACTATGACAGGTTTATTCCACTTAGCATAATGTCCTCAAGGTTTATCCATGTTGTATTGTGTGTCAGAATTTCCTTTTTGAGGCTGACTAATATTCCATTATATGTATAAGCCGCATTTTGTTTATCCATTCATTCACTGGTGGCCACTGGGGTTGCTCCCACCTCTTGGCTGTTATGAATAAGACTGCTATGAACATGAGCAAGCAAGGATCTGTTTGAGTCCCTGCTTTCAGTTCTTTTGGACATATACCCAGAAGTGGAATTGCTGGATCACACGGTAGTTCTATGTTTAATAGTTTGAAGGGTAACAAGTTTGTTTTTTGAGGTTTCTAGCAGTCATCTCAAGAAAGGAAACATGGTAAATAATATGATTCCCAGTGCCCCCAAGGTAAACACAATCAGTTGTTTGTGAGACTAAAAAAGCTTTCTCCCATTGGTTCTCGTAGGGAAGACGATGAGTGACTTGATCGATGACAGCCGTAAAGACAGCGATGTGTTTTGGGGGGCTGATCAGTGGGGCTGATGGCGCGATGCCAACACCCAGGCCAGTGACTGCAGGCCACGCGGCCCAGGCTCGCAGCCTCTTTGGATGACAATTCCAAAGAAGAAAATGGTTAGCAGGGCGGAGAGAAGTTAAGAAACACATCTCAGGGAGAAGGGCATTTCCTTTAAGAAAGCATTCTTAGCACTTTGCCATTTAGGAGCATTTTTTGCCCCCAGGGATAAACTGTTCTCTACTGCTCTCCGTCACACACCGTACTGTGGATTAACCAGTGTCTTCACAAACTCCAGGCGGGCCATTCGGGCTGCCTACTGCTGCCTAATGCCCTGTACTGAGCTCGCTCTTCCTGCGGTGCCTACCTACAGTTTGTTTTTATTAGAAATTCACCTCGCCTTGTCTACTGAGGGGAAAGAAAAGGGAAATTAGACCCCAGAGCTCTGCAAGCCCATAAAATGGCAGAGATTCCTGAAGGAGACTACCCTGAACCCCAAGGCTCTGGCTGCCGGTGCTGTAATGAAATGCATGACTACAGGAGATAATAATAATTGCAGCGATGGCTCGTTACAGCTCCCAGATGATTTGGTGCTGTCAGGAGTGCGCTGTCCTCTGACATCCCAGGAGGCGATCGGCGGCAGTGGCTGCAAGCCCTGATTGGGGCAGTGAAATATTGCTGGCAAAAATTAAAAGGTCCCCGTGTCAAAATAATTCATGATATGCATATCTTCCATTCTGATGAAATGGCTGATATCTGGATTAGCAAGATAATAAAACTGATCAGGCTACAGTTAAACAATTTAAGTTGGAGAGCTGTTCATTTTGTAGGTGTCACTTGTCAGATCAAGGGGTCAAAGCAGAATGAAAGGCTCTCCCCGGTAACCTTCCGATGATGTGGCGCCAGCGTGTTCTTCACGATTTGTCCAAAGTTTTCATCATCGGGCTGCCGACTAGCATTACCGCGGCAGGCTGTGTTCTGACATTCAAATCCTCGGAATGACAGGTTATTAGAAGAAGAGAACTGGCTCTCCATACATTAAGCCCCGTATCTCTGACCTGTAATGTGAACTGATAGTGATATTGTAATTGAGTGAGTCTGAAAAAAAAAAAAAAAAAAGGAAAGAAAAGAAAAAGGTGGGGGGAGCCTTTATTAAAACATGGAAATGGAAAGGAAAGCATTTTTATTTCTGATGATTTGTGGGTTCGTAAAATAAGCTTTTTGGTGATGATTTATTTTCCCCTTCTAAAAGGCTGAGTGCTGTGCATAGTGTTTATTTGGCGTTAACAGTTATTTAACTAAGATAACACAAACTCCCTCAGCCTTCTCTCCACATGCCGAGCAGGCACAGATCAAAAGAGATTTGTTCTATTAAAGGCAGTAGCTTTAAAATGAACAAAATGGACCCAAGTACAACCCGAGGCCAGGGCTGCCACTCAGGATGTTTGCCTGGTGGCCCTGGCTTCATGCCCTGCTCCACCTGGCCTGGGGTGCTTTCCTCCAGGAGCCCAGCCATGGGGGTGGGGAGGGGCAGCCTCTATTACTGGTGTCAGCCACTCCATGGTGGGGGGGTGTCGTGCACTGAGGGACTAATTTAATGTGCATTAATAGGGTCTCAGGTGATTCCTTTTGGGCTTCTCATGAAATGCCCTTCTCTAAGGTAACAAGGCAGACAAATCGCTGAATTTGAGGGCGATTGCAGACCCCTCAAACAGCCTGATTTTTGGCGAGCATAGAGAAACTCAGTGTTCCGTGTGCATGGATGGATGTATGTGTATGTGCACCCATGTGCGCATAGGCATATGCATGTGTAGTGAATGCGTGTGTGTAAATATACACACATTTGGGATCTGATACTGATTTCACAGGGTAAGAACTGCCAGAGAAAGTGCCAGTGTAATGTGCACTGTATGAGGCACTGGGAAACTGAGGGTCTGGGGTGAAATTCAGCAATGACACACTAAGTGACCTCGGGCAAGTTAACTGGCATCTTCATCTGTAAAGTGGTAATAATAGCTGTTGTGGTGTTGTGGTGAGGGAGAAATGAGCTAGTGGGCACGAGAGCCATTATAAACCATAATATGAACATAAAACATTGTCATTAATAATAAGAATAGAACTGACAAATGTTGTCCGTGCAGATGTAAAGGTTTATTATATGTGCATTTATTCAATATGATTAGAGGAGCTCACACTTAGATGCTTCAATATTTGAGGTATGTTTTATAAAAATACCCCAGATGAAACATGGCACCTTTAAACATTTTCGAAATAGGTACCTTCAGTCTCTGTTTTGTTCTCACTATTACAATAATCACATATTCTTCATTTTATAAATTTGCTTTGGGTGGAAGCTGTATGTGCAGAAGAGGCATCGTGGCTTCACCAAAATCGATGCTAATGAATATCACTCTTCTCATTTTATAGATGGCGATATAACAAGGGCATTCGTAAATGCCAGCAGTGAGTTAGCAACGAGAGAGATTAGAGGCAAGGATGACCCAAGATTTGTAACTTAAGAACTGAGTGGCTGATGGTGACATTTTTAGAGATAATGAATGCTGGAAGAGGGATAGTTTCTGGGTATAAACATTAAATGTTACGTTTAGAACATATTACGTTTGAAATACCTATTATACTATATTTTCTGTGCTATAAGTTTAAAGATACTGTCCTTGAATGACTTACTTTTATATTTACATAGGAGAAATGTTATTATTAACTGACTTACAAATGTTATAAATAAATTTGAGTTAAATAGATAAATTACAAACAATGAATCAAGTATTTGCTTGAATTCAAGAAGCATAATAAACATTTGAATATGTAAGGCCCGGGGTATAAAGCATATACAAATAGCTCATTGGTCCTTCATGTGAGAGAAAAGTAATATACAACAGTGGAAAGTAGTGATTATTGTAGACTAGGGTAATCAAAGAATGTTTCCTGGATGAGGTTAATTAAGAAAGAGACCAAGGAAGGTATGTTGATGGATGAGAAATACAAGGCATTCCAGAGGTAAAAACACCATCAGTGAGTGCTTCAAGTATGCATCTGAGTGAAGGTATATCCAAGTATACATTTCTGATTTAATGAGTATAAATAAATGGTAAGTAGAGACAAAAGTAAAGCATGGTTGAAGTAATGGAAGAACAAAAAGAGCTAGTATTTTAGAAATAGCTACGTGGAGTAATGTGGGTATGACGTGATGCCTGCGTGAATTCATGTGCACGAGATACTTTTTCACGGTCGATCAGGGACTGTGAGTCAAGGGTAGGCAAGTTAAATCAGGTGGAATTCGAGGAGCTAACTCACTCTTGCATACATATTCAAACTGATAAAATTTCAGTGACCAAGGAATTCCTGGATGGAGGATAATCCCAGGTACTGGGATCTGGGATAGCCAAGGTTCAACTCTCCATGCCTGTGTACGAAGAGGTCTATGCATGGCCTGTGTCTGGCCACCAAGTGCCCTCTTGTCTGGTGACAGGAGAAACAGGAGAATCACGAGTGAAAGTGTCTGGGTAAACACTGCTTAACTAAAGTGTTTTGTGCCTGTCCATTTTGAAATTTGTCTGAGGCCACTGTGGTGGCTGGAAGTAGTTTTGCTACGTCCTGGGCTAACTCACATGCTAGGATAATGCAGCTCCATCCAGGCAAGGATCAGTATAGATACTTTGAGTTATTCAGGCAAAGGACTTATTAGCTGTAACTGTGAGAGGGTCAATCTAGAATCTTGTTTCCAGTTTTGGGGCCATTTTACATAGAGATTAGATAAAAACACATTTGAATTCTTGCATTTTAGGATTAAGGCCTGGGCTTACAGTAGATGTCTAATGAATATGATCCCATTGCACTTATAATTTGAAAAATGATATATAAAATTTCATTTGTATATGTTTAGGAAGTGTCGTCAATGTGTGTCTTGCTTATGTGAAGAGAGAATGGAAGAAGGGAGGAATCATGATTGACAGTGCCATCCAGTCTTGCTGTGGCTGAGCAGCTTTCGTGGGAGCACCCGCTAGATTCATCCAGTTGGTGAATTTCAGAAGGAGAAATGATTAATCTTATCATCAGGACCAGGTGAGACCAGCAAGCTTCCTGAATTGGTATACTCGAGTGTTTGTTTACAGGTAATCATGATTCCATAAAAAGAGAAAGTAAAGTTGAAAATAAAATGAGGTGCTGGATTAAAGTTGGTCAACTTTCTGTTTATAGTGAAAGCATAAGTATATCTGCAACCATATAAAATAATATGAAATGTCAACTGTAATTGAAAAATTTTTAAAAAGATTTGACAAAAAGTCCATTTTGTCTGATAAAAAAGGAAGCAGAAGAAAATTTCAACTTAAATATCTTATATGGACCAGTATAGATAATATAGACTAATGTGGAGTCTATAATGTTGTTTGTGTATTTTGAATACTAAAATTATTTTTTATTTCCAAAATAATGTTATTTACTCTCTTGTAACCCTTTGGTTTAGTAAATACACAGTGCTTAGTCCAAATATAAAATCTTTAATCAGATGTTCAGTGTAGGTCACAGATTTTTGGTAAAATTCTGCAAACCTCTATAACATAGATCAAATACATTTTAGGATTTTCCAGTATGGAAAGTAAAAGCGGGGAGCTTTCTAGAAGCACTTAATTTAGTTTCAAGTAGTTCCCTTATTCCAGCCCTTTGGGTTTCACTTCTCACCTTTCAACTGTGTTGATAGAATAGTCTGTGTCTTTATTATTATGATTCCATTTTCTTGCATCTCATAATAGATGGATGGGAACACTTCTAAATATGCATCCTTCACTTATCAGAAGGAGGAAAATGTGGAGGGGGTGCCAGGCTGTGTAGGATTGTGGTTTGCAAGAGTCTGGGGAGTGTTATGGTTCATCTCAGTTTTTCATAGGGGTAATTCTCATTCTCATATTTCTTGATTGAAGAATTTGTAACAGTTCAAATAATATAAATGAGGTAGCTCAGCTGCCTTCCCAAAGGGAGGCATTAAAGCTTGGTGGATTGGAGCTCATGCCCTGAACCCGGCAGCCTGGGTTTCAATCCTTGCACCATAGCTATATGATTTTTGGACGAGAACAATTATATCTCCTTATGCTTCAATTTCTTTATCTGTACAATGAGAAGCAATAATAAGTAGTAATTATCTCATGGGGTTAGTGCAAGAGTTAAACTAGTTAATCAATGCACAGCACTTAGAATAGTGTTAGCTAATGCTATGCTATGGTTGGTCACAATGTTCTCTTATAGGCTTATCACCCTCATTGGCTGGTAGTGAGACAGGGCTTCACTCTTTCCCTCCCATGCTTTAGCATGTAGGGGTGGGTGCCAGCTATTGTCTTAATTGTGTGTGTGGAGCATGGGGCTCTAATACATTATTTGGCAACACTGGTAAGCATCTGCAGGCAGTAGAATAGGCGTTTTCCTACAGATCAGACCTCTAGGAGGAAAAGGGGGAATGGAGGGGACGGGGGTAGAGGAAGATGGCCTCAAGGGGAGGAGGAAGCTGCTGTGAGAGTTAGGGGCTCGAGACAGACTGAATGGTACCCGCGTACCCCAGTCTGTGGGGAGTCTGTCCCCACAGTGCTCAGATCTGGCTGAGCTGCTTGCTGGGCATTCTCAAAGGGCAAGCGGACAGTGTGCGCGTGTAGTTCTGAGTCTCCCCTGGAGGGGGCAACACCGTAGCTCTGGTCATCTGTATCCTCACGCCTTTCTCGCTCTTCCCCATTTTCCTTCTGAAACACATTGTTTTTACAGCCCATCTAATTTGGGTGTAAGCTTGGCCAGCCTTGGTGTCATTTTAATATATGTTATTTCAGGTTTTTCACACAATCTGTAATTTATTTTATTGACTTTCTAATAAATAGGTGGGAAAAGCTCTTATTTCCATATGGACTGGCATTTTGGAGAATCCTTTCATGGCTCAGTCCTAGAGCAAATCCACTCTGGCTCATGTTTATCCCTCCCATTTGAGGTTTATGTGTCTCTCCTCTCCTAATTTTTCATTGGAATATAATAATAGTCTGAGGAAAGGGCGATTTGATATGTGAAATATTTCATTATGTTCTTATGGTAAGGGTAGCGTCTAAAGTGGGAGAGCATCACTAATTTTTCGGCACAGTAATTTATTCCGCAGTATTTAAATGTTGTAATTTTCACACGGAGGCACATGCTGCCACATCTATCTTCCCCTGGACCAGTCTGTCTTGCTCTTTCCTTTTCATCTGTTTTGTTTTTGCATATTTTTTTCATAAATTCGACAGATGGCCTCTTGATGAATCCTTGATAATACTGTCATGTAAAGCAGCTAAGACTAGAAATCATCTCACAACAATTTTTCATCGCAAAGGGAAAATTGAACAGAGACAAACATCACGAAGTCCATAACAACAGCCACAAAATATCTACTTCATGTAAATAGAGAGGACAGGCTTGCCTGCTAATGCTTCTGCACAGACGCCAGCGCCCTTTTAAAGTCCTCTGAATATTTTATGTTCTGTTTAGATCCCCCTTCCAGCCTCGGGTGGGCTGAGATCTGTGGGTTTTCATATTCCGAGCATTCGCACAGCCTCTTTTGAGCATCCTGTCCTTCCCTCCCAGCCCCTCCTTTCAGGGCTTCATAATTGTGGATCAGGTGAAGTTTGCGTCCCCTCATTTCAAGGTCATGCACCAGCAGGACCATTTTCCCGACTCAGAGGGCACGTAATTTCACAGCCGTGTACTCTTCATTAATCCCCCCGAGTGGGGGCTCGGGAAGTTCCAGATCACAGGTTTGTTTTTGTCTTGTTCTCTGACTCGACGCTTCACAAAGGGATTAGATTAACCCCTTTGATCGTATTTGTATCTCATCGCATCATGCTAGAAATAAAGTGATTTCTGACCCCCTCTCTCCTGCCCCCATACTCCGCCCCTTCCCATTTCCTGTCCTCATATTTTTTCCTCCCATTTAATGAATAGGTTGCAGATCATTAGAGAGAGATTTGTGGCAAATGCAGGGAATTCTTCCTATAATTACTGGTAGTAATTATAGCCTTCTTTTCTGATGTACTTATACATACGTATCTAGGTATTTTTATATATACTTTTTCCATTCTCTTTCAGAAGCCTGTCTATGAAATCTCTAAGATTACCACAAAGATGAAAATTTATTGTCCAGTGGGTGTTAATGGAAGTCTCTGCAGGTCTGGATTCTTATGGCTTCTAAACACGAAGATGTCTTGAAACTAGAATATTATTAATTTGTTTCTCTGTGTTGTCGGCTTCTAGGATGAGTCGGTGCAGGATCTCAAACAAGATCTTTCCTCACTTTTAAATGGCTCCTTTATCCTTATCCTCCCTTCCCTGTCCTTATTCCTGATCAGATGGCCTCTGTCACTCTCAGTGACCATGAAAAGACCCATCTGGGCCTTTTATGATTTCTGAGGGTGTGTGAGCCATGGCAAGCCCTCTCTGCAGGCACCGAGAGTCACTGCTGTCCGTGCTGGGGCCAGTAACAGCTTTCACGTACCCAGTGCTTTTCTGTACCAGGCACTTTATCACCTCCCACTGAGGTCAGCATTACTGTGTGCGTTTCACAGAACAGGACACCAAGCTTTAGAGAGGTGAAGTAAGTTCCACATCATTAGGAGGGCTGCAGCCAGGTCTTGTGGGTTTCCCAGCCCATGCCGTCCCCTTCCTCAGCGCCATCCTGCCTCCTCACCCAAGAAGCTCCACATTTAAAACCAATAGACCCAGTTTCAAATTTATGTGGATGGGAATGCAAAATGAAACTCTACTCCATTTGGGCAGAGGATGCCCACCCTCCCCCTTTCTCTTTCTCATCCCTTTGGCAATGAACATGAACTGAAAAATAACCAAGCAGAATGAGGGTGAGCTGTGCTCAATTCCAATTTAAGAGACAGAGGGTATGAAGCCTGTGGGACAACCGCCTTCATTGGGGAAGCAGTGGAAGGCGGAGAATGAGAGCACCCGCTGCGGCAGACAGCCTGGGTTTGAATTCACACTTCTCTGCTTGCTAGTTACTTTACTTCTCTAAGTCCAGGACATAGCTTGTTGTGGGGATTAAGTTAATCCGTGTAAAGCACTTATGAAGGTCAGTGACAAAGAGTAAACACTCATTAAGTGATAGCTGTTGGTCTTGTTGTTGACAGTGGTATAACATGGCCTGCCAGGCACAGAACACCAGGCACACACCTAGAGTCAGGGCTGCGTAGCTTGCTGCAGCCTGTGGGGGCTCAGGCCAGAGAGCTCTGTGGCGACTCCCTGAGGGGGACCAGGTGGAGCATGTCGCAGGATCTGGGCTGTGCTGGGGAGTTCTAAGGTGGGTTTAGGAAGCAGGGCTGGTGTCCAATGGGGCGCTGTCAGGCGGTAGGGTCAGTCTGATGACTGGGTATCTTGGTAGCGTTTTCTCCAGGAGGCAGGAGGACAAATGTGGGACAGCTGTCATTGGCAAAGAAGCAGGAGTTACGCATTTAGGTGACGATGAGGGACATTTAGTATCCTTCTCTCTGTCTGGATTCACACATAGCCCTGAACAGACTTCGTCTCTACCTTGTTCCCTTGTGTCCACAGAGTGACTTTGTCTGACCTTTTCCTTCCTTCCTTCCTTCCTTCCTTCCTTCCTTCCTTCCTTCCTTCCTTCCTTCCTTCTCTCTCTCTCTCTCTCTCTCTCTCTCTCTCTCTCTCTCTCTCTCTCTCTTGTACTGTTTATGTGCAGTTGTGAGCATTGTGGCTTTGGAGGCAACTGCAAAGCCTTTTTTTTAATAACACTTTCTTATTAATCAGAACCCTTCTCCAACATTTTTTTTAAAAAAGCATGTATTTAATAGAGCTTATTGAATGCCTTGTTCTAAGTATTTTAAACTATACATCTCATTTTATTCTCATAAAAACTAAAAAGTAGGTACTATCATCATCTTGAGTTTACGATGAGGAACTTGAGACAGGAAGCAGTTCACTAACTTGCCTGGGGTCAACACTAGTAAGTGTCTTGCGATTGTTTTTTTCGATGTCTTCCATCTCTTCATGGAGGGAAAACTCATCTAAGGCATTTGATATTTCCTTTGGACTCAGAATTCTGATAGCCACTCTTGTGACCGAGCCATAATTAACGATGGGAGCTCCTTTCTCTTCTTTGCTATATGGCATTTATGTTATTTAAAGTACAGATGGATGCTGGGTGAATAAACATAAATTTAAGTTATGGACTTGGGTCAAAAGTTTGGGAGGACTCAGATGGTCTTAGAACTTTTACGGGGCTGGTTGCATAATGTACTAATTGCTCAGAGATGTGGGTTGTTATGATGAAAACAGTTGGGAGACAATTGGACAATATTGTATTATAGACAGTTTCATAACATTGGCAAGACAATAAGGTTTTATAAAATGGTGAAAGTCATACAGCGTCTGGATTTTCTATTTTAATACAGAGAGGCCATAACTATTATACAGGGTAGTAAAAATGAAACTCAGAAAGGTAATATAAAAATGCAATAGGGTAAAACAACTCGAAAGTTCTTATTTTAAAAACCACAATTCACTGGGTGTTTATTCAAAGAAAATAAAATCATTATCTTGAAAAGACACCTGTACCCCCGTGTTCATAGTAGCAATATTTACAATACCCAAGACATAGGAGCAACCTAAGTGTTCATTGTGGGTGAATGGATAAAGAACTTGTGGTGTATATAGTCAATGGAATATTATTCAGCTATAGAAAAAGAAGGAAATCTTGCCATTTGCGACGACATAGATGGCTCTTGAGGGCATTATGCTAAGTAAAATGTCAGACAGAAAAGACAAATACGTTATGATTTCATATGTGGAATCTTAAAAAACAAACAAACAAAAAACCGAACTCATAAACACAGAGGACATATCAGTGATTGCCACAGGAAGGAGTGGGATGGGGGCGTAATGGGGGAAAATGGTCAAAGGTGAAAACTTCTAGTTGTGAGATAAATAAGTCCTAGGGAAGTGATGTATAGCATGGTGACTAGAGTTAACAATTCTGTATTGCATATTTGAAAATTCTTAGCATTCTCATCACAATAAAAAATATATTTTGTAACTATGTGTGGTGATAGATATTAACGAAACTTATTGTGGTAATCATTTTGCAACAAATGCCTATATCAAATCACTATGCTGTATTCCTAAAATAAATACTATATTATATATCAATTATATCTCATCGAAAAAACCAACAAAAAAACTAATATTCAGCTATACAAAAAATATAATATTTGTGTGGCATTGCAGTAAGTCTTAGGAATACATTATATTACAGGAAAGACAAGATCCTGGACCAAATTTCTCCCTTTTTTAATCCCATTCAACAAATATTTATTGAGTAGCTAACATACCAAACAGACCAAAAAAACAAACTAAACCAATCAATCAACCAATAAAACAAAAAACTATTCCCAAACCAAAATTAAAACCCCAAATAGATAGAATAAAGTAAAATAAAATAAAATAAATAAAATGAAATAAAATAATAAAAAAGACAAATCACTGTTGCCCTCAAATTTCTCATTTTTTGTCCTCCAGCAATTGATGAAGACTTTATCCTGGTGACTATCTTTTGACATAGATGACTCTTATTCAAGGTGGCCCCCAAGACTATGCTTATTGTTGCCTGCAAAATATATTTCTTTCTGGCTACCAGATTAATACTCACCTCACCTTTCCTGAGTTCAGGCATGTGTTAAGAGCTTTCATCATCACATTTTCCTCTCGCAGCTCCAGTGTGCGTGGGTATTTTTCACTCCATTGTACAATGAGGCACGAGTGGGGGAGTCACCAGGCTTCACACAGCTGGAAATGGTAGAGATGGCCTTTGAACCCAGGTCTAATTCAGGCCTCTTCTCTCCACAGAAAACAGTACTTCAGACAAAATTCCAGACTCTTAGCACTCTTTATTTTTTCATTTGCTTCATTCACCAAATGAATTCTTCACGGATTCTTGTATTCACTAACTCCATGTAGCAACTGTCATTTTAAAGACAAATGACAGCTCTTTTTGTTGTTAGATAAACAGCATTTATTTGTAGTTATTTACTTTACCTATGGCCACAAGATAATACAGGGAAAAAGTGGAAGTGATTGAAAGGCTATGCTTTGGTTTTGTGTCTTTTTAGAAGTTTTGGTCTGAAAAGCCATTCCAGAATTCTATTTTTCCCTCAAGTTCTTTGTCACCGAGCAGGAGAGATGTTCTGTTTATGTTCTTTTGCTTCATCCTGGGAATTTGATGAACTCAATTATGTGTTTTTATTAAGGCAAGTCATTGAATCCCTCTGTGCTTCTGTTTCAAACTTTTTTTATATATATAATAAAATCATAGATATTTTGTCAGCAGTATCTCGGTAAGAAATAACTACTTAACATTTTGGAAGGGAGTATGCAGGTACACATGGCAGTGAACATTGCCCTCTGCTCTGTGATGCACGTGGGGAATTATTAGGCTGAGATCCCAGGTCTCATTCAGACGATGGTACTATGGCCAATCTTCTTCATTTGAGATTTCACATCTGGGGATTTCTTTTTAAAGAAATTATCTTTCGTAACTCAACCTTTGTGATTTGTTCTTTTTTTTTGCTTGGAGTGAGGTGGGGTGGGAGGAGGTGGAGCATGTTTTTGTAATACACGTATGTGAGCAGTATTACCTGGGTATGGTGTGCATATTAAAATTCACATTTTCCATTAGCAGGAACTTATTCTGCATTATCTCAGTTCCTTAGGGGCTGGGTTATTCCATTTATAATTAATTAATTAAAATTCTTTTTTTTTTTTTTTTTTTTTTTTTTTTACAATTTATTGCTTGAGTGCAATCCTGCCTTGCAGAAAAGCATCTCACTAACCTCTTCCCACCCATATGCTCTTGAACTATTTTTTTTTTAAAACCTCTAAAAAGCCCCTACTCCTCAGTGTAATGCCTGGAGATTTTTCCATCAGGGAACTAGGAAATTTCCCACATTCTGCTGCAGTTTCAGTACCAGCAGAAGCATCAGCTGTTTGCAGCTGTCCCTTTGGGACCACAAAATCAAACAGTAATATCTCTGATATGGACAAAGCCTGGGCTTCAATTATTCAGCAAGAATCACAGTTGTGTAGAGAAAGCAGCATGCCAGAGTGGACCCCACATGGGCTCCAGTGTGAGAAACTTGTTTTATCCTACTGGGCAAGTAAGTCTCTGAGCCTTTCTGTGTCTGGGCCTTCAGGAGCAAGATTCATTGCCTGCACCTCTTTGTCATGTTGTGGAGAATATTCAGAGAATGTGATCTCTCCCTGGTGCCTTCCTTTATGTCGCCTTTCAGTCTTTCAGTTGTTAGGATTGAAACGCTTTTTAACTCTCAGGGAGGCAAAGCCTGATCTTTCTCCCCTGGGTGGATGGTCAGAAATGTCAGTGTTCCTTCAGAACCACTCAGCCTTAGGAGTCAGCTCTACCCAACATCAGCTTGTTTGGATGCAATTGTTGTCTGTCTGACTTTGTTTGGTAAGGTGGGAGCAGACTTTGCACTGAACTGGAAGAGGGACACACCGGTGTTCAAGTCCCAGCTCTACCACTAATGCCATTTCATTGATTTAAAACACATTTTTAACTTGTCCAAAACTGAGATGCATTTTTAAATTCAATAACATCTTAGTATGTTACCAAATTTTAACTTTCAGCAATGGAACACAAAGTAATAGTGAGTCTTATGATGAAAATTGACTTAGATGTAATGAAATGCTACAATATATTTGTGGCTGCAGAGACGTCATGTAGAATCTCTAAACCTCAGTTTTATTTATAGAATGGGATAATAATGGCAATGATTCTGCAGGTTAGTGTGAAGGTGAGGTAAGATAAAATATGTGATTGGACATATAAGAAAATTGGACAATAGCCATTCAATGAATATTGTTAATAGAATTTTTAGATCCAGAAGATATCAGGGTAGACAAAAGTCACCATTTAACATTTCTTTTATCCTTTGTTATGCATAGTTGGAAATGCTCTCTTTCATATGTTGTTGATGCTGACACAAATCCAGCTTTTATTACTAAACTGTAGTAACCTATTCTCTTCTTTCCCCTGCCAATCCCTTCTCCTGATTGTGTGAAAAAGATAGAGAAGGATGAGTTATGTAAAATTAGAAGCCTAGTATATCTAAACAGAACAAATATTCATTTTAACCTCTGTTTTTCTTTCCTTAATACATAATGACTTGTTTTATAATTCTTAGGGGAATGCATTCTTATCATCCATATGCCTTTGAAAATATTAGTTTTAGAGTGTAACTGGTTATGTGTCAGTAGCAGGTAGCTAACTGGGCAGAAGTTGGAAAGATTACATTTTAACTAAATATGAACAAATTTTATGGTGAATGTGTAGTAATATAATATGTCTAATTGATACAGGAGAAAAAGAACAAGATATTTAAGTTGGCCACAATTTTAACATAAATTAGTGATATAATGCTTAGGGTAAACAAACAAAGAAGCAAACCAAGTATGCATGATATATTTATTTAATTCACTTAGAAACTAGTTTTTGAGAATCTGTTAGGCTGGGTACTGTACCAGGTCTTTGGGACACAAAAATAAATAAAACCTAGTTTTTGCCCTTCAGAATGTCATGTTCTGATAAGCAAAAAGATGCAAAGGAAGTTAATTGAACTGTGATGAGCATAACACTAAAATCATATGGAAAAGAAAAATGTTGGCGAGAAGACCTGAAATAAAAATAGACACTTTGTAATAAAAATAATCAGGAAGGAAGGGGAATCAGGAATGGTTTCTACGAAGATATCACATATGAACTAAATTTCAAAAATTTTAAATTTTACTCTATTGGTTAACAGGAATGTATCAATTTTTAAAATTTAATTAATTAATTAAAAATTGAGATGCAGTTGACATATTATATTAATTTCAGTTGTTTAGCATTGTGATTCAATATTTGTATATATTTTGAAATGATCACCACAATAAGTCTAGCTATTACCACACATAGTTACATATATATTTTTTTGTGGTCAGAACTTTTAAGATCTATTTTCTTAGCAACTTTCAAATATACAATATAGAGAAATACAACATATAATACTAGTGCATCAACTTTAAATGTTCTGAATTTGATAATTATATTGTCATACTCAAAAACAAAAAGGTTTATATTTTTCTCAAAAATTTAAACATTTAATTCAAAATTTTTCTGAAATAAAAACGAAAAGTTTCATGATTAAAGTTAGATTTGCATTAGGCAAAGGCTGTTTACCAATTTATATAGATTACCTTGGAACCACTAATAGTGTATTATAAAAGAGGCTTAAGATTTTTGGAGCAGCAGTTTACTTTGAACTGTCACCATATTGGTCTCTGAGTGCTTTAAAGTTTAGTTAACTATGAAAAAAAAAATCTTGTTTTGATGAAGTGATTAAAATCTGTAAATGGGCACCATGAGATAAAGAACTTCCTTTAAGTTTTAATTGTGTATAAGTCAATTTTTTGGACACAGTGTCAAATTTTATTGATACAATACCATATCATAATAAGGGGGCATTTTTTAAAGCAGAGCATATATTTGGTTTCAACTACATTACGCCTTTACGGAAAGAACTTTCAATGTCTATTCTGTGGGCCAGTAATTGGCACAATTGTGAACTAGTCACATCCCCTTTTATATATCTTCTGAAGAGCTTTCATCTCGGTTCCTCAGAAACTGTGAATGTCCCCTTTTGGGAACACCATGTGCCAAGAATCATGCTAAGCATTTCATATTTAAAGTAAACTTCTTTGTATCATATAGTTTTAAAAATCTATTCTGATACTCCACATGGCTGTAGTTAGTCCATTTGTATGTTGTGTAACTACGAATATACTTGAGTTCATAGCTGCCATCTTACTATTTGACCCACCTGTTTTGTGTTCTTTTCTCTCACTTAACACTTTCCTTTGGATTAATTGAACATTTTTATTATACATGTTTTCTGTGTATTGCTAGTTTTATATCCTGTAGGCATTTTTTTTAGTGGCTGCTATGGAGATTATAACATACATACTTAAATTGCTCAGTCTAATATAGATGATTAATTTTAGCAGTTTTATAATAATGCTAGAATCTTAAAACACTTTTACTTCACTTACCTTTTTCTAACTGTATGTTATTGTTGCCTTGCATTTTAATTCTGAACACAATTTTCACCCCCCATAAGACCCTTTTATTAATATTTTGAACAGTTAATATTCACTTAATCTTACCACTGTCTCAGTCTGCCTGAGCTGCCATAACAAAATGCCACAGACTGGGTGGCAGTAAACAACAAAAATTAATGTCTTCACAGTTCTGGAAGCTAAAAAGTCCCCACCCCTTGGATTGCAGACAGCAATCTGTGTGCTTACATGACCTTTCCTCAGTGTGTTTGAGTGGAGAAAAGAGAAAGAGCGCTCTGGTGTCTCTTCATATAAAGACAGCAATGCTGGCAGATTAGGCCCCTCCCTGCTAGCCTCATTTAAACACAATTACTTAGAGGCCCCATCTCCAAATATGCCACACTGGGTGTTAGGGCGTCAACATAGAAATTTTGTGCGACACACACATTTAGTCCATAACACCCACATTTTCATTATTTGTGGTGTTCTTCATTCTTTCTTATATTTCTGTGTTTTATCTGAGATAATTTTCCTCTTGCCTAAAGAAACCCTGTCAGTATTCTTTTTAATGTAGGTCTTTTGTGATGAATCACTCAGTTATTGTTTGTCTGAAACAAATTTATTTTGCTTTCATTTTATAAATGGATATTTTCACTGGATATAGGATTATAGGTTGGCAGTTATTTTTAAAAGCACTTTGTATTTTTCCACTATCTTCTGGTTTTCATTGGTTCTATTAAGAAATCAATTGTTAGACTTATTGTAGCTTCTTTGAAGGTAATAGATATTTTTTTCTTGGTTCCTGGTTTTTAATAGGTTTACTCAGATATGCCTAGGCATGGTTTTCTTTTGTATTTAAACTCCTTGTCGTTTGCTGAGCTTCTTGATTTCTATCAGTTGATATCTTTTATTTGTTTCAGAATTTTTTACCCATTATCTTTTCAAATATTGGCTCCCTTCTCTTTCTGTTTCCTGGAACTCCAATTATATAGAAATAATTCTTTTTACTTCGTCAATGAGCTCTTTTATGCATTTTCTATCTCTCTTTTTTTATCCTTCATATTAGATATTTTCTATTGTCCTGTATTCTTGTTAAGCTATGGTTATTTTGCTGCTAGATTCATTTAGTGAGTTATTATTTTTAGTTATTATATTAGTTTACTAGGGTAACCATAATAAAATACCACAGACTTGGTGGCTTAAACAACAGAAATTAATTTTCTCATAGTTCTAGAGGCTGTAAATCAAGAACAAGGTGCCAGCAGGGTTGATTTCTTCTGAGCCTTCTCTCCTTGGCTTGTAGATAGCCTCTGTCTTGCTGCCTCTTTACATAGTTGTACCTCCGTTCACATGCATCCCTTGTGTCTCTCTGTATTACAATCTTCTCTTATAAAGACTTCAATCAGACTGGATTAAGGCCCACACCCACAACCTCATTTTAACTTAATTACCTCTTTAAAGATCCTATCTCCAAATACAATCACATTTTGTGGTTTTGGGGGTTAGGATCTCAACATGAATTTTTTTGTGGGGACATAATTTAGTCCATAATGATTATATATAAATTTTCCTCCTAGAATTTCCATTTGATACTTTTGTATGAATTTAAAGTCTTTGGTAAAATACTCATTTTTAATTTATCTTGTATATCTTTTAAAAAATATTTTTGAATGTTAATCATAATAATTTTAAATATCTGCTAACTCAATATCTGAATCAACTATCAGTCTGCTTTTTACCATTTATTTTCTCTTTTAAACATTTTTGGCCATATGGTTTTCTTGTGGCATTTAACAAATTTTTAAAATAAATGTTAGGCACTGATATAAAAACACTATAGACCCTAAGTAATATCATAGTCCAGCAAAGAGAATTCACCCTTTTCTTCTAGGCAGATGGATTTAAGGCTAATCACCTTAAAGACTTAGTGTGATTTTGCTGGTTTGCACCACTTCTATTATATAGAGCTCTGGAACTTTCAGTCGAGAAACTGGTATAGACACCAGAGCCCTTAACTCCGGTCGTTCCTGAATTCTAATCTTTGCTTTTTAACGTAGCCAGACTGTGCAAAACTCTGCTCTGCTTCTTCAAGGCTTTCTGTTAAACTCTCTGCTTTGTACCATTTCAGAAGTCAACCTGTGTCCCAAAGGGGAAATTGGCTTATGTCAGGCTCTTTTGTCACCCTTTTGTTCTCACCGGGAATTTGACCTTAATTTTGTCTCTTTCAACCCCCAAGACTGCCAAAATATTTATTGATTCTTCTGTCCCTCAGGTTCTATTCAGGCAAATCTTATATTCTCAGTCCACTACCCAACCATCACAATCAGCAAATGAATCCAGAGGTGTGTGGGGGTGGTGGGAAAAAGCAGCTGCATGACATCAGCTCACTTTCCACGGTTTCTCACTCTCAAAATTTTGTTTTCTGTCAAGCCTGTTCAGTTGTTCTCAGTGGGAACACTGACTGCCCAAACTATTCTGTCCTACCTACAGGTAGAAGGCAGAGCTAGCATTTATACTCTTAAAAAAATTTTAATTCTCACAGCCACCTTGTAGGACATGTAGTATATTAATATTATCAGTTATATGGGAGAACACTAAGGCCCAGACTGCTTAAAGAATTTGCACAAAGTTATGTAGCTGGTTAGTTGCCGAGTTGAGATTCAAATCCAGTCTGTTATGATTCTGGAGCCCAGTTCTTAATGCATCTCACAATATTATATGCCCTTTCTGGTTTACCTCATATTCTCTGTTTTTTTTTTCTTTTTTTTCTGGTTGTCAAATGCTCTTATTTTATACCATATTCAGGCTTTTTATTTCTAGGGAGATTCTTCATCTAGAAAGGCAACAGATCTCAGTTGATTGTGAAATAAAAAATATTTGGGCTAGCTAATTTATATTAAGCTGCAAATGATTATGTAGCCAGGTGTTTTACCATTTCTAGAAATATTTTGCTTATAGAATAAATAGTGTATTACCTCAAGAAATGTCTTAAAAATAAAATTTTGATATAATCTTCTGAACCAATTCTTCTAGTAATTTTTTCAACTCTATTAATAAAGATTTACTTTGTTATATGTGTATCTATTTCTTTCTCCATGCTTTTATTAGTATCACTTATAAAACTTTATATGTTGTAATATGGAGGTTTACATAAAACCTTAAACAATGCCTGATGCAATTAACATTTTTTGAATTAATATTAATATAGTTTCAAAAAAGTGAGATGACTTCTTATAATTTTAAAAATAATATCACAAAGGTGAATTTTGACCCAAATGTGTTCGTTATTGAACATCAATAAAGGAAAAGGGAAAGATGGGATACGTTAATATCTTATAGCCTGATTAGGAAGGGAAGGCAGTGAAGTAAGAATCTGTTAATATATGAGTGCTTCATTTTGCATACTTCTAGAAAAGTTATGTTTTGTCTATAATAAGAGAAGTACACATATAGACTACACAGAGAAACGATTTCACACCTATCAAACCAGCAAAAGTCCAGAATTTTAATAACATACTTTGTTGGTGAGTCAATGGAGGAATTGAAACTCTCACACATGGCTGTTAAGAATGTAAAATGGGAAAACTTTGAGAGGGGAATTTGGTATATTCAGCAATATTATATATACATTTTACCTCTGACCCAGCAATCCCATTGTTAGGAGACTACGATAAAAAGATACTGGCAAAAATAAAAAAAAGATTATTCTGAAGCCTATCAGTAGTATTCATGGTAATAGCAAAGGGTTAGGAAAATCTCACAGTTTGATCAATAGAGAACTAGTTGAATAAACTAAAGTGCATGCACAACTGGAGTGCAATGCTGCTATAAAAAGGCATGTCTTCATATGATACTATGAAGTAATCTTCAGAATATACAATTTAGTTTAAAAAAAGTAAGAGAGAGAAAAATGTGTAATATGGTACCTCTTATCTAAGGGTGTGTGTGTCGGGGGTGGGGTGAGAATGAGAGTTAGTATGCTAGGTCTGCCATACAAAGTATCACAAACTGAGTGGCTTAAAAAAGCAGAAATGTATTCTTTCATAGTTCTGGAGGCTAGAAGTCCAAAATCACAGTGTTAGCAGGGCCATGCTCCCATTGGAGGCTCTAAGGAAGAACTCTCATTGCCCCTTTCTAGCCTCTGGGGCTTGCTGGTCAACCTTGCTGTTCCTTGGCTTGTAGCTGCTTCACTCCAATTTCTGCTTCCATGTCACATGGCTATCTTCTCTTGTGTGTGTCTATGTTTCTGTGTCTGAATATCCCTCTCCTTTCTGTTATAAAGATATTGCCTAAGTCTTGTACGACCTCATCTTAACTTGGTTACATCCGCAAAGATCTTATCCCCAAATAATGTCATGTTCACAGGTACCTGAAATGAGGACTTCATATTTCTTTTTTGGGAACATGATTCAACCCACACAGAGGGTATAAAAATGTGTGTGTGTGTGTGTGTGTGTGTGCACCCACATGTGTTTATGTGTATATGTGGTAGAGGGGGCAAAGGTAGAAACTTATGTTTCTCTGAATAGACATTGTTTTTTTGGATTTGATTTTGGAATCATGTAGTCGCATAATTATCAAACAAAATTAAATGAAAAATTCCAGAAATTAGAAGCAAAATAAGAAAAGTGAATCACCAGAATATCAAGTTTGTGACAAAGCCACATAGAAAGAAACTATTTTAAGTGACTTTAAAGCATACTACTTTGACCATATCTTCCTAGTGGGATATGCCCTAAAGAAAATAGAATTGAAAAAATCTTGAACTGTTTTCAGTGATCGTATTGTAGGTGGTAGTGTTGGCATTTTTATTTTAAGACTGTTGAATGTGTATTGTGTGCATGAAATGAGTAGTCATGTTTGTATTATGGGAAACAAGATTTGGGGACATGCAGCTGAGTTAAAAAACCTTGTAGTCCTAAATTTAAATCAGAAATATGAATTTGAAGTCATGATATGTCTTACCTTAAAACAACGACAAAAATAGCATGTTTCTAGCTCTGTTTGCTAAAAAGGTCTGGAAACAAAGGCCACCCCCGTAAATAAGCAGACTTACTGCCAACATCTTGGTCTGTTAGTACCACTTCCTTCCTAGAGGAATCAGATTCCTCTGAAAAATGGCAGATGTGAGCCATGAACTGATAACATCTCATCATAGTACAGAACAGAGGAACTATTTAAGACTACCAGGAATGTGTAGAAAAGACTTTACGGCCAACTTGAAGAAGCCTCCATTTGCAAACACTATGACAATTTGATCGATAAGGATAACTACAGTGGACTGAAACATTTTAAATATGCTTAAATCCATGAGGTTATAGTAGTTCAAAAGCAAAAATACCCTCAATGATCACCATGGAGAGTGCTCAGGAACCAACTCATTATTTTGAAAATCAAACATTTATCCTGTCTTTCTTTTATAATCAAATAATTGAAGAGGGAAAGTTTCTTCTACTGAAATAGTCAAGTTAATAAAAAAAGAAATAGATGAGAAAAAAACATTAAAAATTATCTTTTTGGAACCAATGAACTAATAGATCTTGGTGATGCTCACCAATGACTGCTAACACAGAAAAGAAAAACCATAGGACATTAGTGTCCCCTCATGGATGTATATATTCCACCCATGAAGAACTCAAATCAAAAATTAATCAGAATCTGATAAAGTCTCAAGCCCTAACTACCAATTTACAGGATATACAGGGAACAGAGGGATATGTTAAATGACATCACAGGGTTGTAAATGACAAAGCCCAGACAATGGGAATCTCTACAGGGCAAACTGCTTGGCTTCTTCAACATCTAAGTTTCAAGACTTCACCTGCCCCCCAACTTTCCTCCAAAAGAGAAAGAGAGATGGAGACAGAATTTATAGATTAAAAAAAATTTAAGAGATAAATCAAGTAATTGCAGTGTGTGGATTTTATTTAGAATCTGTCTCAAATCAAAAACTAATTTTTTTAAATGAACCAACCATCTGGGGAAACTTGAGCACTGTTTGGATATTTAATCACATTTTCAGGTATGATAATGACATTGTGGTTATGTTTTTTTTAAAAATAAACATACTGAAAAATTAAGGGTGGATGACATGAAGTTTGAGATTTGCTTTAAAATAGTCTGGGTAGAGTACAGATGAAACTAAAAGATTGGCCATGAGTTAATAATTGTTAAATCTCAGTGGTGGGTACATATGAGTTTAGTATGCTAATCTTTCTGTAAATATTTAAAAATTTTTATAATATAAAATGTTCTTTAAAAAGTGATATTTAGAAAAGGTTGAATAGGTTATTACAACAGGAGAGGCTGAGTGAAGTCTGCATTAGATAAATTTTATCAGCAAATGCTCTAAAAATCATTGGCAATGTAGATGGTAAGTAGTAAATGTAATGATGACAATAAAAAGAACAATTAACATTGATTGATTTACATATGTTATCTTTAATCATTGCAAAAAACCCCTGAGGCAGTAAGTGTGAAATACCCATTTTACAGCTGGGGCCACTGAAACTCAGGGAAGTGGCATAACTTGCCCTGCAAGTTTGAACTCTGGTATGGTGGTGTGAATTTCTAGTATTGCCTTTTACTCTTTCTCTTATTAAATATCTGCCCTGTAGACTATGATTTTTCCTCTGGCTTCTTCCAAAACCTTTGTATTATTCCCCCTTCTCTCATCTTTATCCAAATCCTTGTCCATTTTTAAAGATCTGGACCATACCTCCTCAGTGAAACATTGTCTTGCCACCTCAACCTATCAAGATTTCTTTCTCTTCTGGATTCTCATTTTACTCTCAATTAAAGTGGAAGTGAATTATGTGCTGACCTGTGTGATCTTTCGCAGTGTCATCTTGAATCGTTATTAAATAATTTGATATGTGGAAAATAAGTGTGCTTTTTATAATCCTTTCAAATCTCAAGTATTTAAAGAAAGTGTATTTTAGAGTTTTTTTATAATCCTTTCAAATCTCAAATATTTAAAGAAAGTGTATTTTAGAATTAATTCTATCAATAGCAGCAACTAACTTGAAAAAAAAAAGGCAAAGGTTCTTAAGAGATCTTGTCCCTTTTGCTTAAAACAGAAACCTCAGATGGGGTGATGGAGGGGGACCCTCCATGGCTCCTGTGTGCTCTGAGATGATCTAATTTATGATTGGATGAGGATGGTGATAGATGGGAGAAGAGGCAGGTGATTGGAGCTCTAAGGTCATGGTTCTCTTTTAGCCATCCACCACCAGAGAAAGAAGCCAAGAGAAGGAGAGGTCAAATTGGGAATTAAAATCACGTCAAAGAAGTTATGGAAATAAAGAACAATATTGGAAGAGTGAAAAAAGGATGGGGGGGGCCATCAAATATTCACTGTCAAAGGGCAATTACAAATTAAGGTCATGTGAGAAAAAGAGAAGTGGAACTTGAAATGAGACTTGAGGATAGACATACTGTGTGTGTCCTTAAGTCAAGGAGGCAGAGTAGACTCATTAGGTAGGGATCGCTGTTTTGAATAGCATGGGATCAAGATTTCTGTAATTTAAACAAGAAAAGATAGGTCCAGAAACATAAAGTTACTGCCCCACAGTCACAGCTACTTTTAGATGCATTTTGCCAAAGTTGAGAACTTTAATTATTTTCTATTTTTTAATTAATTATTTTAATTGAAAAAATGATTTAAATATTTTTTCTCATCTACCTTTCCCTTCCCCACTATTCTCTGATAACCGTGAGTCCAGACAGAAAAAGTTGAAAATCACATGATATTACTTATATGTGAGATATAAACCTTAAAGCAACAAATGAGCAGGACAAGCAACAGAGACTCATGGACATGGACAAAGCTGCGGACTTTTAAACTCTGGGCCTTGGCTGTGGGCTGGGAGAGTAAGAATTAAGGTGGGAGAGGCCAAACTAGTGAGACTCCACACATGACATGCCATATACACATACATACACACTTAGTTTGAGCAATTCCATTTTATAGTTTTTGTAGACTAGACTTATGAATAAAATGTATTGGAATTAATGGTTTCTTGAACTAAATTTACATTTTCCAGATGTCTAAAGATGTGGAACACTTATTCTTTTTTTGTTGTTAAAATCTTCTACAACGGAAAATTTGCTGATTGATAGTAATTGTCTTAATAAAAAGTTCAGTGTGTTTTATTACTATATAAATAAAAAGAACCCTACTGCACCTTGCCATGTTTTAACCCTTATTTTGATACCTGGTTGACTGCTAGTTGTAAAACTTACTAACACTACACTAAGGACAAAGCAGTAATTTTTGCTTATCTTGTGAAATCTAATGCCTTTTTCAATTTTTTCCTTCCAAGAAGTGGCATCTCGAGAAGGGCCACATGATGAGGGTGTATCTAACAATTAGGGTTTTGTGATTTAAAGGGTGGTCTGCAGATCAGCAGCAACAACATCATCTGAGAGCTTGTTGGAGCTGAAGAACCTTAGGACGCCCAAGTCAGAATCTGTGTTTTAACAAGGTCAGGTTGATCAATACCAGGTGACCTCTCCGACCTTTTTAATTTCTGAAAGTCTAAGAATTTTGAATATTTAAATATAATATAAAAAGAAACCAGTGCAGATTAAATCATAATTTAAAATAAAAAATAAATATATTCCCTTTATAATCTGTAATTAATAAAAGAATAATTACAGTGTTCAAGTTAACTGTGATGTCTTCGCTCATGAATCTATCCACTGTGCGCCGCCTGCACACACGAGCACAGTGGTTATTGTATTATCATGAGTGCTAATATCATTTCTCCTCAGGAAACTGATTAAACTCAAATTCTGCCTTCAAATTTTTTACATAAGAATGTATTTTAGAAAAACATGTGTCTGGACCTTGAATGGAAGAAACGGTTTGAGATAGGTTGTTATAACTGCGATGCGTCATGCTGAACGTGTTTGAATTTTATAGAATAGCGTCATGTGAAGGCAGAAAAATCCTTAATTAGCTCATTAGCTCTGATTTTACTTTTACAGTGTAAACAGTCTTTTGCAGAAGTCATAATTACTTATAGATGCTAATGCTGACTGCACTTTAAAAATTGCTGTCATTGGAGTTGTGTCTTGAAAATATGTTTATCTATCTTAGTGCAAATGCTTTCTAGAATCCTGGAAAGCACTTAAAAAATTGTTTTTTGAGGTACTTAAGCTCAACAGCTAATGGAAGATCATGTATTTAAATAATTTACACTTCCATCTGGTTTGAAGAACACCAGGTGGAAGTTACTGATCAGGATGAGTCTGTTACGTGCAAGGAAATGTTTGCTCAAAATAAATGAAAGGCAAACATTTACACGAGCCCCATCTTTTTGTCTGTGTGGGTAGATTCCTTTTTCCTGCTCTAATAGTCTCTGGTCCTGGATTCTGTCTTTTACATCCACTGTGCATTGATGAGGTTCCAGAAGGAGTACGAGGAACTGAGTGCCTTCCATTGTTTTATTTTCTTCTTCATAATCTTTTGATCATAAGCAATTATTGACGCCCTTTCTCGTTCCTTCGGCATGCCAACCTGAAATCAAAAGGGGCTGTCCCCTTGCTGTAGGGAGAGGAAGCTGAGTTTCCTGGATGTGCTTCTCCTTGTTGCTGGGCCAACTGGCAAATTTTACGTTTCCCACTGAGCATCACAGTGTGTTGTCAAAAGCTGGGTTTTGTGAGTTGACTTTTGATAGGCACTTACTGTATCTTACCTGTCAACGCCGCAGTGGACTTCCTCATTTACAGCATGCGGCTTGCAAGCACAGACTGAACCCTTGAAGCCAAGAGGAGTCCTAGGGAGCGCATGGCTCCACTTTCCAGCTCTGTTCTGCTTCTTGTGCTTGTCAGACGCATTCTCTCGGGCTTTTTTGGTGTGTTTGAATGTATGTGTGTCTCTGTGTGTCATTTTAAGGTAGATAAAAGAATCAGAACTATTCTTGCTGTTAACCCAAAAAGGCAAAAAATGGAACTTTTGGTTCCATTACCGTTAGGAAGAATTACTAGCCATGGAGAGCAATTGTTCCCTGGACTATAAACCAACTCTCCTAACAGTTTCTCAGCTAAAATGGGAGAGCAGGAAATGGGTACCACCACCCAAGTCAGTGCTGAGAATGCAGCCTGTATAGTTCATGCATTTTAAAACAACTTGACCTCCAATACGACACTAAAGTTTACCTACCCAGCCTCTAAGACTGGGAAAAAGACCACAAAATCTTCAGCAACTTTAAACTCTTCTTTTCCAGAGCCAAATGAAATACAAATTCCAAATGTTTCGTGTTTTATTCTAGGTTTAGAAATAACACTTTTTCGAGTCAGTTCTAAATTTGACAACATCCCCTCTCTCATTGCTAGAAACAAGCCCGGGAGAGACTGGGCGATGTGTGGGAAGACCCTGCATGTCACCCGAAATGACCACTTCTCTGGCCATGACAGCTCTATGAGAGTCTCTGAGAGGGGGCCCTTTCATTAATTGTGAAAAATATTGGCAATGAGAGGAAAACTTGTTTGATGGAGTAGCTTTGGGGGCATTTTTAGATACTGTTAGGCCACTCCGTTTGAAAGAGTCAGTAGCCTGTCATCGCTAACCGGGTTCACTTGGCTGCACACCTGGGTATGGCCTGGAAAGGAAGCTTGGTGGGAGAGCTTGGCATTGAGACATTGCTGCCGCCTCCTCTCCCTTCCCCCAGGATGGCCTAGCAGACTTAGGGGGCGAAGCAAGTATGTGTAGGACTGTATGGGAGAGCTCTCAATGGCCCTCATGTCCCCCTCAGGTGGTGCCACTCCTGGTGCCACCGTGGGCAGGTGTTCCTGCCTTACCCGGTGTGGAAAGCATATGGCAGAACTGGCGTAGTAAGCTGGCAAGGATGCTGTTTAATAACTTAGTCATCATGCCGATTAAGTGGGGCTTCTGAGGTGTGCTCTGAAAATACCTGCATCATCTCCCCTGCCGCTCATTTTCCTCCTGCACGTAGGGCTGGCCTCTTGATTTTTCTGGTTACCTCCAGATAACAGAAGATCTTCTGATTTTCTTTTGCAATAAATCAATTTGAGTTCAGTAATTAATATGTCAAGCTAGGGCAATAAAGAGAACACCTGTTTTCATTTAACGGTAAACTTTTCCCTTCAGCTTGAGCTTGCTCCAGCCCCCTAGCAGGCCTGTGCGGTGCTGCTGGGGTTGCGAGCTGGGTTTTTCCCACTTGCCTTGTACTGTGCTCTGCCTCCCCAGGGCCAGAGTGGGCGACGGTGTGGAAGAGGAGAGAGAGGCAGCAAGGTCTCACTGTGGGCATGCTTATTCCTTGGGCTGGGGAGATGAGAGATCTGTAAGATGACTTTTCCCTTGTAGGATGTGCATGCACGCATGTGCATGCGTGTGTGCGCGCACACACACACACACACACACACACACTTACACACACACACTCACGCATACACAAGAATTGCTGGGTTTTTTTACCTGCTAATGTGTCTCTGCTGGGTGGTTACATATATGGTCCACAGCCCTGCAGATTCAGTAGCTCACACCCTGCTGGTTGTCACCTCACCCATCTAGGTGAGCCTGAGGCTATGCTCATGCTGAGCTTCTTCTTTGAGAGAACACACCTAGGGATGCTCAGGAATCCTTTGCCCCAGCAAACCCTGGGGCATATGCAGGCTCTGAAAGCCATCTTTACTTCACTGTCAGCGCCTCTGGCCATCACCTTCTTCCCTCCGGAATTCGTACACCAGGCCACAGTGTCCCAAGGCTCTACAGGGTGCATGACAGGCTGTCAGAGGAATCTTGTCAAAGTCCTTTCCATACACTTGAAAGGAGGGGCACACACTGACTTATATTCCCAAGACCTTTAATCATGGGGAGGGTTGGCACTCACAGCACACAGAACTCTCCAGGAAGTCTTCTTAATGTCATAACTCTTTTCAGTTCCCCCAATCCTTTCTTGGCTGAGGATAGCTTGTCAGCAAAGTGTTAAATACTGGTTCTCAAGCAGGTCCCGTGCATGTACTGACTTGTGGCCTTGCATCTCACTTTGGAATGTGATATTTATTGTCTTAGGGCCTCTGCTGAAATTAAAGTCAAAATGGTTTATTTAACATCTGGTTACATTAAATCAAAGTTTGAGTTTAAAAATCCAGGCTTTACGATCATATGGATATGTGAATATCTATGCATTCTCAGTTGAACGACTTAAAATTTAAAGTTTGTCTTCTGTTTTCTCTTTAATTACATGTGCATTTGAATGAAGAGCTCACGGGGGAAACAAAATCTTCCCAAAGTAGAGAAGTTCTACTGCCTGTTTCTAACTTAACGGTATTGTGAGGAAGCCCTTGACACAGCTTCAGGATATAGACAGGAGGATTATCAAACGATTTCGACCTCTTTCTTCAATAGCATCATCTTCCTCAGCAGCAAAATAGAATTGTGTTCAAAATGGAAGAAGTAAGATTAACAACAGAAACAATAATTAAGCAGCTAACAGCTATGGAGCACTTGCACTGTTCCAGATGTTATGCTAAGTGCTTTGTGAGATTGGCTGTCGGACAGCCATATGTGAGGTGATGTTATTATTCTCATTTGATGGAGTTTTAGTGTCTTGCCCAAGGTCATATCGATTTTAGGTGATGGAGTTTAGGTTTTAATCCTGGAAATATAACTTCATAGTTGATTTTCTTGGGAAGGTTATAAAGAGAATGAGGAGTCACTGAAATTCTGAAAAGAAACTTCCTAGAAAAGATTTTAGAATTTTAACACTGCCTCATTCCCTTGAACTTACTTCATTAAGCCATTTCATTGAATTTATTTATTTTAAATAATCTTGCCCACTGAACATGAATCTGTTTTTATAGGCATGGGAGTATCTGGGCAAAGGGGCAATTTTTTGCTTTTTTTTTTTTTTAATAATAAAAGCACTTTATTGAAGTATGGTTGAT
The DNA here is from genome assembly GCA_030015415.1 of Cynopterus sphinx. Classification (NCBI taxonomy): domain Eukaryota; kingdom Metazoa; phylum Chordata; class Mammalia; order Chiroptera; family Pteropodidae; genus Cynopterus; species Cynopterus sphinx. The sequence continues at coordinate 44,500,270 of CM057389.1, read as the reverse complement.
ATGTAAAAAGGTGTATAAGGTGTATATTATTAAATTTACACAACTTGATGAATTTGGAAATAAGTATATATCCCTGAAACCATTACTACTACCATCAACGCAATAGACATATTTATCAGTTCCCAAAGTTTCCTCCAACAACCTTTTATGATGATGATGATGATGATGATGATGTGTGTGTGTGTGTGTGTGTGTGTGTGTGTGTGTGTGCATATTAGAACACTTAACATCTACTCTCAGGAAATTATAGGTACAAAATATAGTGTTATTAGCTATAGGCACTATATTTTAGTCTCCAGGACTTACTTATCTTGCATGACTAAACTTTGTACCCTTGGACTATCAACGGCCCATTTCTCTCTCCCCACAGCCAAAAGAGTGAGTTATTTAAGAAAAGCACGAAATGAGCTTCTATAAACTTTCTTTGCCCTTTTATCAATCTTTAAGAAACTTCCATTTAGTGCATTTCTTTCAATGAAAAGTACTGAGGGCCATCTGTCATTTCTACCCTTTGACTGGTCTGATTGCTATTCTCTTGGAAGTCAAGGACTTCTTTACTCAGATGGGTATTTATTGACCTAGGATGGGCCATGTATGGTTGGCTCCCTAAGTAAAGGGGAAAGACCAAGTCTGATACTGACCACATGGGAAATTAAAATGGACCAATAGCCAGTACATGACAATGACTTCCTTTTTTCTTCACAGGCCCTTGAGTGAATTAGGTTTGACTTAGACTGTGTCTCCTCCTGGATGAAGGAAGACATGTGTTTTGCAGTAGTTCCTAACCACTGTGGGGTTGAAAATCTTGCTGGCTGATGGGGCGTGTGAGTTTCAGAAGCCACAGTGAAACAGCAGACTGAGCAGGGCATTTTTATATATTCCCAAAGGACACATAGGTGGAAAAGTTAGGGCAATGGGAATTTGGAGCAGATGTGGGGCCGCTTTTGCCTCTAGACAGAACTACGCACTCTATTCTGCCTTTTCCCACACCAACCTTTCAACCCAGGATGGACATTCTCTAGGTTGTGCTGATACCCTTTCTCCTCCATACTTTTTGTAACTTTGAGCACCTTTACACTAAGCTACTCTGACTTCTTAGAAATTTCTTGAAATGAGAATGATCTTAAATTAGACTAAGATGGGTTTTCAGGCCATGATGGGACTCACTCCCTTTCTGCCCTTAGCCAACTAAAATTTAAAATTCGTTTTCTCGGTATCTCATGAATCTGATGGTCAGTGTGAATAGGAAATCATGCCGTTTTATTGTTGTGTTAAATGTAATCCAAGTGAAAACTGTCAGATTCAAGATGAGCCTCGGGATTCCTGTGGACATATTGCCTTATACATCCTAAAGAATGCCTTATTCTTTCATTTGTTCAACAAATATTTGTTGAATGCCTCCTATGTCCCAGTCACTGTTCCAGACCCTGCGATACAATGAACGAAACCAACAAAATTCTTGCCTTGGAGCTTACATTCTCATGGGTGGAGACAGAAACTAAACAAAATGAATTAGTAATGTATATAGTGTGTTAGAGATAACACACCTATGAAGAAAAATAAAACTGGATGTGGGATTAAAGATGCTGGGATAGGCGGAGGCAATTTCAAGTAAGAACACCTAAGGAGGCCTTGCTGAGAAGCTGATGTCTGAGCAGATTTGAAGGAAGGCAGGAAGCCAGCTGTGCGAAATTGAGGAAAGTGCTAGAAACAATATGACTTTTAGGAGAGCTGCTGCTAGAGAGGACTGCTTTGGCCCAGCCCTCTCTTGTATGTACCTCTGGGATCAGTTTAGGGCTCAACTGACCTCTCCAAGTTAGGGCAGAAGCAATAGCAACTGGAAGGAAAACCCTCTCACACAGGCTGACAAGGGGCTTAGAAACCTGTTCTTTCTCCATCAAGGAGGTGCTATTCTGTTTCAGTTCTCAAGTACAGAATCCTGTGTCTCCCTGAGTTGTCAGCTTATGCAAAATTTAGCCAACTGCAAGGTCAGATGGGGGCACAGTTCACACAGTACTGCCCTCACCTCTGATGCCAAGTTCTATTCCTGGGGGTTCCCCCAAGCCATTCTCACTTTCAGAAATCGACTAGAAGGACTCACAGAACACCTCGAAGTCTGTTACACTCATGGTCATGGTTTATAACAGGGAAAGGCTGCAGATTAAAATCAGCTGGGGAAGAGACGCACAGGGCAGAGGCCATGAGGGGTCCAGATGCCAAGCTTCTAGTTGTCCTCTCCATGTGGAGATGTGGGCAGTGCTAACTCCTCTGGGCATCGATGTGTGAAAATATGCACTGAGGATTTCCCACCAGGGAAGCTCACCTGAGCCTGGGAGTCCCCAATTCTTATCGCTACTCGATTGTGTGTTGCCCACGTGGCTGTCCTTTTGTCTCCGGCCCTTCTGAAGTCCAGGTTGATACATTTAGTCTCCATTTCCTCCAGAGAGCAGCAGACACCAGGTAGCCTAACAGAAATCATGTAGTTAGACTGTCTGGTGACCAAGTCCCTGGGCAAATAAAGCCCCCCCCCCATTAAGTGTGACATTCCAGGAGCCCATAGATCAAATCTCAGTAGTAGCTTTGGAATAAGGTTAATTCGTCACTGCACAGTTTGTTATATACAATTATTTTTTTTCTAATGTATTCGTTTTCATAATATCACTATAATGCTCTTCATTAAAAATCCACATGACAAGTGAGGAGGCAGAAGCAGACCTGGGGGGCTCTTCATCCGTACACGTGAGGGAACCACATATCCCACATTTACAACTTAAGTTTTTTTACTATTAGGAGATGGCTTTAAATAACGTTTTTGTTGTCTTTTGTCCCTTTTTAGGGCAGGAGCGAAGACATGACTTCATGAAAAAAACATGTATATATTCTGCACAAAATCATTGAAGGTAAGTAAACTAATAGCACATAGATTTAAATGTTTACTGGTTTGTGTCAGTGTCTGGTTATACGATGAATAATTCATATCAAACTAGTAGAATGTAACATTTACATAAAATAATACTTTGCAAATTTATGGTAAGTACTAATTACTTGCCTTATTTGCCATGACTATGATATTAAATATTCATAAAAATGTGATTATTTCTTTGATTTGGCAGGCATTTAGATTTCTCTACAGCTTTTCACACTGCTAATTTTAATCCAGTAAATTATCTGGAAGAAAACAGTATGCAGCCTAAAAACTGTTCAAAATTCACTCCAACATTGAGCACATTATGGACGTAATGATCCATTACAACCAAACTTCAAGAAGGTCTTAGAAGAAAGCTGAGAATTAAACAAAGAAATATGGAGGCTATCATCATGATTTGTCAGATATGTTTATTAGGATTTTTTTTTACACATATCACGGACTACCTTTAGAAGTACTATTCTGAGATACAAACGTGTTTTGAGATGTTTTGCACCCGCCAGGGGCCAGTTTAGGAGAATTTACCAGGACTCTGCCAGTGTTCGTTTCCCAGCTTGATGTTCAGTGCATTGTTTGTGAGGCACATTAATTCGAGAACCTGAACTGTGAGTAAGTGCATGAGAAACGCGCTCCTTGTGGCATCAGGAGAGGACGTCTCCTCCCTTTCTTACTGCTTCTGTCTACGTTGGGGTTTCCTATAGTCTTTAAAACAAATCAGCCTTCCATGGCATAAGACTCATTTCAAAAGAGACTGTGCTGGCTTCCCTGAATATTTTATATTCTCTTAACTTATAATGATCCTAGTAATAATTTAGCTGCTGTTTTTGGTTCAACGAGCACAAAATGAAACTCTTATGGATATCCAGGGTTCTCTATCCCAAAAATTCAGAGAAGAGGAAGAAGAGGGATCTAAAAGGCTAAGGACACAAGAGAAAGGGAGGTGGCAGGAGGAGAGGAGGAAGGATTGTGGAGCATGAGCTTGCTCATCAGAGAGTAGTTGGAGGGAGATGGCAGAAAGGGGCCAGACACAGTGAGTCTCCTGTTTACACTGTGGCTTCTATCACTAAATCCCTGAGACAAAGAGATTATACAACCTAGGGTTTCTTTGGAAGCTGGTATTCAATGAGTGCATTTTACTGACTCAATATCTGAGCCGGAGCTGGGAGGTGCTCCCAGATTTGTTCATACCTGTCTGTTTTGAAAGGTGTTTGCATCAGGTCAGGGCCATGAAACTGAACAGCAAAAGTATTTGAAAACTCTGAAGAGTAATACATATCAAAAAATATACCTAAACATCATAGGTTCATAACTCAAGATCGATAGCAAAGGACAGGTGGTGTGGCAGATAGACACAAGCGGGCAGAAAGCGAAGGCCCTTTTTTCACAGACCTTAAGGAAAATGTGAAACAAAAATTAAGACTAAAATTTTAAAAGGGTAGCAACTCAACAGAGCTCTCTGCTTTGTCTTCGAAGGTGACTAGGACCCAATAACCACTGCTACTGCAGAGGATACTCAACGGTCTGTCTGAAGGAAGAAGCTTGCTTGGTTTATCATCCCAGGAGGCGACACAGTGTAGTGGTGAGGTTAAGAGCAGACAGGTATGGGCACCACTTCACACAGGGGTGAGGTCAGATAAGTTATCCAACTTTTCTCTGCCTCAGTTTTCTGTTTAGAATTGAGGAAAACAATAATATTTACCTCATAGGATTGTTGTATATCTATACTGAGAATGTTCACATAAGGGATTAGACTAGTGTCTGGCATGTGGTATGGGCTTAACAAATCTTAGCGAGTATTATTATGACTATTATGTATAGGAAGCTAAAACAGAAAAAAATAAGTGAATGTCTATTCATGTAAAGAAGTATTTGACTGATATTTGCTGAACTGAAATGACTGAATTGCCTGCACCCCATAGTTTTGTGATATATAGTCTGCTATTCCCGGCCAACCAGCTCAGTCTTGAGTTTAAGCAGGAATGAGCAAAGCAGACATCTTTGCATAAGAGGCAAGATGGACCTCAGTTCCAGAACACTTCTGGTTTTGGTTACTCTGGATATAGTCTAGAACAGGAGTTTCTAATTTGTGATTCATGGCTAAACGGAGCCTAGGTCTGTTGCTCATAGATGCTTTAAGGAATCTGTGAACACCTGGGAATTGGATGCAAATTGAATATGCATTTTTTTCTGGACAGATGGCCTATAACTTCTATCAAATTATTATTAAAGGGTTTATGACTCTTTGGATTTTCAGAACAGCAAGTCTGGTTTATAATGAGCACTACCTAGAAGCAAAGAAAGTTCCAGACTCCAGGTGAGGCCTGGGCTGTGTTGAGGAGAGCAGGAATCTTGTCTTTACTTTGACATTAGAAGACCATGCGTAGGCTTTTTTGGCAAGCTACTTTGCATTGAGTTTGTGCCCAACACAATTTATTTGGTCATTCCTAAAAAAGTTGCTATTTAGCTGTAGCTACCTCACCTCACCCTTCCCTAGGTGACTGTTATTTTGAGCCCTCAGTGCCAGACCTTACCTTTTAAACAAATGTTCCAATCATGCTATAAAATCATGTTAGATTTTCTCATAATTTTACTACATTGAAATAATTTTGAATCCTGATTCTGTCATTTAGTATGTTCTATGACACTCTCAATTTCCTTTCAATCATAAATTTGATTATCATGCCGTCTAAATGAATATGGAAAATTCTGTGTCCATTTAAACACATTCTTTTTCTTTTTTGAAGAAAAATATGCTCAGGCTTAATAAACTTTTTCAACACAAAAACACTGTCATCATATTCCTGGCAAAATAAGAATGATATTTACAGATCAGTTTATGAGACCTTTGTTATAATGTCAAGCTGATAAATTAGGGAAAAAGCAAGAATAGATTAAAATATGTTATTTCTTTTTAGCCAAAGTCTTCTTGTGTCATTGTTTTGAAAATTAGCAAAGATACATGAATATGATTTGCTTAAATTGAGGCTATAAAAAAAATAATGCACAGAGCTTTGTAGTAGAGTGTGAAACTATTCTGACCCAATTTTTACTTCTCTGGCAAACCCACACAAAGTCCTCAGAAAATCTGCTGCAAGATGGCACAGTATAAAATAACTATGTATAAGTTAACCCCACCCACATCCCTCTCCCCACCTATGTCGCTAGCCACACTTCTTACAACGAAAAAAGTGTAAACTGCATGCCCGCTCGCTTGCTTTCCCTGAAGTCCAAGTACCACCTACTGAATTGATTTTCCAAGCTATGACTAAACTTTCTTAAGGGCCTGCTTACCTGGGTTGAGAAGCAAGAGACAAAGCTGCTTTGAAATCAAAGATTCGGTCTGGTGGAGCCTGTCCGGTTCCTGGTGCTGCTCAGACCTGAAGCCCTCACTTTCAGGAAGCAAGATGCTCTCATTTTCAAAGGGCACCATTCCTACCTCCCCAGAGAAACTGCAAAGCGTACCTCTTTTCCTTTTCTATTAGTTTGTTCCCTGAAAGCTTATTTTGATTATTTTTATCCGGACAAAGACTTGGGGTGCTTCCATATGCTTCTTGTGACTGTGGGCGGTGGCAGTAGAGCTAGTGGGAGGAGGGAAGGTTAAGGGAAAATCAAAGGAAACCGGTACACAGGAGGTCAGAGCACTGCACAGCGGCTGTCGGCAGCTGCGGGCATCATCCGACTGATCCTAGCACGTCCTGCGAGCTGGCTCAACAATATGTGGAGCTTACGGGAGATCCAGGCCCGGCTGCCGAATGTCATTTCCTATAAAGGAACTGGCTGAGTTGGCACCGGTTCTGTCTTGAGCAAATGTGCCTAGCCGACCAAGTGTGGCCTTCATTTACCCGAAGTCTGGGGAAGGAACACAAAAGAGGGAGGGGATGCTTTCCTCTGTGAGCTTGGAGATATCATTGTTTGCCTATGTTAATTTCTAAGGAGGACCCACGACATCAGACATCTGGTTTTTAAAAGTCAAATCTGTGCCCTATACTCAGAGTTTTTCATTTAATTGGGATATAATTAAAAGCATAAACAATGAAAAACGAGAGGAGTCAGCTAAACAGTGAGTCCATGCATGGGACTTTCGCCCCACCTGAGCTCAAAGGGGTCATCGGTGGGCTTTGGGATAGTCAGTTCTGGTGTTGCAGATGGTGCAGTTGACAGTGCTGCCCTCCCTTCCCGAATTTAACACTGCCGGATGAGGAGAGGTCAGCTCTCTGGGGTCTGAGTTAGTTTTTCTGACAGTGTTGAGAGTATTACCCTGAGCTGCTCAAAACATGTGATGTCTAGAAGCAGTGGGAATAGTATTTATCGTAGCTTATGTGCACACTGTGTGGGCTTTAAACTGTTGACTTGGTGGGGGGCGGGGGGTCCAGGTCTTTAAATGTCATTGCACTTCCCTGTCTCTTCTTGGCTGCTGGGAAATGAAATCTAAAGGCTTTAAAGTACATCTGTAGCCTGAACACTTTTTGAATTTCAGAAAGAAGGCACTTAAGACAATGCAAAATGGTTCAGGGAAGATTGACACGCTTTCTGCCTAGTTCTAGTCTGGAGAGAGGAGTTCGTTTTCTAAGTGAGTCTGGGAAATAAGCTGAGACCTACAGTGCATTTATTCCCCAGGGCAGCCATAACAAAGTATCAAAAACCGAGTGGCTTACGACAACAGAAATTTATTGTCTCAAGGTTCTAGAGGCTAGAAATCTAAAATCAAGGTGTCACCGAGGTCAGGGGAGGATCTTTCCTTGCTTCTTCTAGCTTCTGGGAACCTCAGGTGTTCATTGGCTTGTGGCAGCATCCCTCCAGTCTCTGCCTCAGTCTTCACGTGGCCTTCTCCCTGGTCTCTGTGTCTTCAGATGCCTGTCCTCTTTTTGTGTCTCTCTCCTCTTCTTTAAAGGACACAGCCACATTGGATTCTAGTGTGACCTCATCTTAATTTAACTAATTACATCTGCAATGACCATTTTCAATTAAGTTCTTATTTTGAGATATTGGGAGTTAGGACTTCAACATAACATTATGTGGGGACAGAGTATAATAGATCAAAAGAGACTAACGGAGAATTAAGGAAAGAACCTAGAGAATATTGAATTGCTATTCATTTCATATTAGGTTTAAAGTTGGTTAGGGATTTAGGATAAGGTAGGGTAAGGTAGGTGATGATGGACTGCTGCAGGATTTGGCGATACCAACTACAAGCAGGAATCGAATATTTTGAGGTATTAGGAACTATAGACAGGTTCCAAGGAAAAATCTGTTGGCACGAGAGATTGTCGTGGGTCGGATGAATTATAAAAATTATTTGCAAGGATGCTCTGCCATTTGAAGAAAGTGCCTTTGTGATTTGCATCATCTATTTTTAGAGGTGACAAAGCCTGTATCTAGTCAAAAGTAAATACAAAGCACCTGGTCAGTGTCAAGCTCTATATTTTAGATATAAAAAAGTAAAATGGGATACTTACCTATGGTTAAAGGAATCTAACAGAAATTATCTGGGAATGAGGTATTATGATTAATTGAAGTTCTTATTTAATTAGGAGTCCTGTTTTATTACTATTCTTATTCCTTAGTGTGGGACCCCTTGAGGAGGTTGACATAGTTACTGCCAAGATTATTCTCAGCTTACTATTAGCTAGAAAATAAAATCTTACTCTTAGAATTCAATTATAAGTTGTTCTACCTCAACAGTTACCTTTGCTGGGTGCCACGATTAAAGGAAAAACTCAACCACCATATCTCAAACAAAACCAAATTAAACAAGACCTTTATCAATTCTTAGTATGAAGGAAACAGTGGTCAAAGATATGGCACTGACTGTGTTCCCAGGCTGTCAGTACTGTCTTGGACATCCTTCCCTATGCTCCTGAGTCCACTTCTTGAGTGGACCCAGGGGAGGGCCACACAGGGGGATCCTGATGTCTCTGTCCCAAAGACATGACTTCAAACCAGACTTCAAACCTCCCTTTGCCTGACTTCAAGCCCAGTATACCCACTGCCTGTTCTTTGAAAACCAGTGGCTGGGGAGGGAACAGAGCATTTCAGGGTTGTGCAAATGGTATGAACAGAAGCAAAAAACAGTATGTTCAAAAACACTTTTAATGGATGTCAATTATTTGCCAAGCTCTTTAGAAGATAGACTATTTACTTACTTACTTACTTACTTACCTACCTACCTACTTACTTACTTACTTACTTACTTACTTACTTACTTACTTACTTACTTACTTATTTAGTCTAGGCACCTTCATATGCTATCTCTTCTCACAAAAACCATGAGAAGTATTATTCCCATTCTCCAGTTGAAGAAACTAAAGCTCAGACAGCTTCTGTTTAAGTGGTTTTACAAAGGCAATATAGATAGTAGTTGCTGTAGTTGGGCTTTGCACAATTGCAAGTGGTAAGTCAAGAATGGAAGTCATTTTGAATTATCTGGAGCAGAAGCACCTTGTTAGTAGGCATGAGAGATAAAATTAGAAGTGTGTGGGCAATTGATGGAGGGTTCTGAATGTAAGCCTGAAGATTGTATCTACAACAGAGATATTACCAAGCAACTGTGGATTTTGAGCAGCTGGGTGAAGTGATGAAAACAATATTGAAGAAGAGGAATCCAACATTTGTGAGGAGAGAAAATAGAGGCAGGGAAACCAGCCAGAAGGTTTTTTCAGTAATTGAGGCATACGTTACATCGGGCCTTCTGTGTGTGGGGGCTATGGAAAGAGAAAGAAAGGGAGCTTGTTTGTTTGTTTATACCTTGTCTCATTCCAAAGAAGACTTTAATGTAGTTTGCGAGAATCTAGGAAATACAGCAAAGTAATAGAAAACAGTGGCAGGAGGGAAAAAAACAAACAAGAGGTAATGAAATAGCACCAAAGCCAATGCATTCCTGAAGTGGAAGGCATCCCATCCATCCATAACATAATTCAGTAAGGAAATAAACCTATGCGTTCTAGGGACGCAGCTCTGATCCTCTGGCTTAATGCAGGGGTGAATTCTAAAGTACGTGGGGACATTTTGAGCTATGTACTCAGGCAATCCAAAGCTTGCAAGACGTTTGGTAGGTAATGCATGGCAGTATGTTCAAGAGACAGCACTATGCTTCTGTGTGCTGTAGATGAAAACCAGAAACATACTTCTTAGTCAAAGTCGAGTTGAGCTGGGTAGGATTGTTTCGAGAAAGGAGTCGTGCCTGGCTAGACCATCTAAACTCCACTTATTGGGAGTCAAGAGGACCTTTGGGCAGGATAGAAATTCTTGTTAGACAAAAAAGCATACATAAATGGTGATCGTGGCCTGAAATTTAACTTCATATAACGTGTCCAAAATTTGAAGGCAAGTATAAGTAGCATCACAGACATAAATGTCTACAAAAACTACAAAATTTTAGTTTTGTGCAAAACTTCTTCCTGGTTATTCTTTAAATAGACTGTGCAATGTATATGAGGAATGAGCTAATGTTCTGTCTGGTATGAGACAACCTTACCTGAAAGATGCTAGATGATTAATCAGCAGGGCTTAGAGAATGGTGGAAAAAAATGAGACCGTATCCTTGGTTTGTTCACATTACACACTATCTATGAATTCTGAGTTGCCAACAACAGAATCCTAACTCTAGCTAGTTAAAAGCAGAAAAATAATTTATTAAAAGAATTTTTGACCAGTGCTCTCAGTAAGAAATACATTTTACATTGTAGCTTTCACATAACCATGCATATACACGCACTAATGAAACAAAATTTGAATTTTCTTCATGAGATTTATTCTTACTCTGTGAGATTTGAACAATCTTCCCATTCTATTTCATTTTTTAAGAAATTGCTGGTTGTGATGCTCTAAATGAATTGTAACCCTACTAATGGGTTGTGGACACTATAAAAAACACCACATTGAACGTTGTCAGCTAGCTCTGGGATTTCTGGGATTGCCAAGTTAGGTTGGAGGTCATGCAGCCACTCTCAACAGCAAAGACACATGATAGCGCAGCTTGAGCGAGTGGACATTTTACCACCTGTGCTCATATCCTTGATACTAGAAATCCTACCATTATTTTCCACAAAAGCCAGATGCCTCCTTTGTCACCCCCATCAGAAATAAATTCTGCTACAGTTTGTCTTCATCAGATTGCTTATTCCAACCTGAAGGCTCCTGTGGGTGTGTATGATGGTGGAACCAGATGTGTTGGTTCCTTAGCTGCAAGAAAAATGCATTTCTTGGTTTCTACCTTGGGAAGGCCAAGCTTATTTTAGGGGAAAATTCTTAAATATAGAAAGTTTGTTCTAGAAACTCTGAACAGGTAGGAAAATGACAAGTGCTCATTACATCCCAGGTAAATGGTTGTTTCCACTGAATCGATTATAGAAAATAACTCATGGGGAGTGCTTGGTATTCTCAATGGTTATTATAAAATTGAGCATAGAGAAGAGTAGAAATGCAGAGCTCCAGAGACCAAGCTTAAGGAGCTACAGTAAAAGATCTTAGTGAACAGTAGCTTATAAAAAATATACAGCAGTCACTCTTGCTAGCTTTGGAGATTCCCCTCTTAGTGCTGCTGCCCTGTGATCCCCTGCTCTAGTCGACTCATTTTCTTGCCCTCCTCCATGATTACTTCATACTGTCTTCTCTCCAACACATTTCCAACATCACCTCTCCTTCCTTTGCTCTCCACTGATGACCTGCCATCACTGAGAAAACAGAAATAATTTGAAGAGAGCTTCTGTATACTCCCCCTCCCAAATCTACCAACTTACTTATATTTGTACCTACATCCTCTTCCTTCTAGTTTACAATAACAAAAGAACTATCCATACTTTTTTTTTATGCAGTAGATCCCACCCCCTCTTGCCTACTCAAAAACATGGCTTCTATAGTGTGCCTCTTCTCTCTGAAATTGTTAATTTCCTCCCTACTCTGGATAATTTCCATGATCATAGAAACACATTATTATAGTTCTCTGTATTAACCATGTTTCCAGCTTCTGTAAACTTGACGTTTTAATATCTGCCCCACATGCATACTACAGATATGCCCTGTTTTGGACAGCCTGTTGTTATGCCTGAGTCACCTTGATTGGCCTCCCGCCTTCCTCATTTACACTCACCTCTCCCTTCCAGGAAGCAATAAATCAAATACAAACCAATCCATCCAGAATCTATATCCATTACCAACCTCCTTAATTGGGCTCTCACACTTTGGGCCTCTATACACCTGCCCTAAGCATCTCAGGGTCAGGCGCTGGACAACAGTGAGCAGCCCCAGGCTCCAGACCCCACTGACATTCAAATGAAGCCCAAGCCTGCTTGGCCTCCTTCCCCCATTCTCTCTGCAGAAACAAGAGTGAAGGTCCCCTTTCTTCCCTCTGCCTCACAAGTGACCATGCTGCTTTTCGACGGTGTCTCAGTGTCATGATGTGCACTCTCTCTCATGATCTGTGACTATGTAACAAACCGTCTTTTTTAAAAAAATTAAATTATTCAATCATTTAAAATTATTTAATGAATTGTTTTTCAGTTACAGTTGACATTCAATATTATTTTATATTAGTTTCAGGTGTATGACATAGTAATCCATCTTTTCAGTGGTGATCATCTTCAATCTGTTGGTCTGATCATGACTCAAACTGTCCATGAATACACCATATTTTAAAACCTCTTATTTGGAAAAACAACAACACCTCTCTTGATGTTACATCCATTCTGGTTACCACTCTATACATTTGCTTGCTTTTTAAACTAAACTCATCAGGTGTTGATCGTACTTCCCTCTCTGTTTCCTGTCTTACTGTCATCTCCTGAATTCCCTCTCGTCAGACTTGTCTATTCACCTCTCTGGCAAGATGCTCTTCTCAGGGTCATTGTCAATTTCTGTCTTGTCAAATCTAAGAGTCAGTTCTCATTAGAATCTCTGTAGCATGTGATGCAGCTGATGTCTCCTGTCTTAAAAACTTTTCTCACTTGCCATCTCAGACCCCCTCTCTAGATTTTCCTCCTCACTCACTGATGGCCTCCCACTCTCCCTCCTGGGTTCTCCTCATGCATCTCGACTCATTTTTTAGGCTTCCTTTCTTTTCTATGTTTACTCTCCACGTCAGTAGTTCTTAAAGAATTTGGTCTTAGAATTCTTCACACTCTTATTGAGGATCTCAAAAAGCTGTTGCTCATGTGGGTTATTTCTATTGATAATTACTATATTAGAAATTGAAAATAAGAAATTTAAAAACATTAACTGGTTTAAAAATAACAACAGCACACCCATTATGTATTAACATAAATAACATTTTTATGAAGAATAACTATATTTTCCAAAACAAAAATTTATTGAAGAGAGTGGCATATTTTATATTTTGCTGATCTCTTTAATATCTAGGTTAATAGAATGCAGCTGGATTTTCACATTTGCCTCTACATTTAATTGGGTTTTATAACACATCTCATGTAGTCCCCAGAAAACCCTACTGTATACCTGTAAGAGAATGAAAAAGGCAAATGTTATCTTAGTCTTATTGTGAATATGGTGTTTATTTACCATGTGCACCTCGCAGAGGTCCTAGACCACATTTGTGCATGGTTTTCCTGAGTGACCTCACTTGTGTCCTTAAAACTCTCTCTCTGTTGATGACTCCTCAAATTTCTGTCTCATCCCAGTTGATTCCTAGATGCTAGGAGATATATATATGCAATTTTCTGTTTAGCATCTCCTCCTGGCCTAAGAGGCAGTTTGAGCTTACTGTGTCCAAACTTGAACTCATTTTGCTCCCATAGACTTGATCATCCTATAGTTCCCCATGCCAGTAAATGGATTTCAGTTCCTCGGGCCTATTAAAAAAGAAATAGTTATTTGTTCTCATGATAGCAAACCAAGTCTTAATTGCAGTTTTCAACCTATCCCAGAAATGTGACCTTTAAACAGTCAGTTTGAAATTTCATGATTAGTACTAATAAGGTAATCTACATGATAAAACCCCTGCAGATTCCTTTCCTCCAAAAGTCCTGGCCTAAAATAATCTTTTCTTTTGCTGATACCTTCTTGCTCTGCCCTTTTTCTGCCTGTAACAACCTTCCATTTTGTGGAACTCCTTGGAGTGAACTTCTAGTCGCTAGGTGGGATGCTGCCTGATTCATGAATCACTTAATAAAGCTAATTAGGTCTTCAAATTTACTCAGTTGAATTTTGTTTTATAATAAGTCAAAAAGAGATTGCATCATCCTAAACTCACTTTCATACTCCACATCAAATTCATTAGCAAATCCTGTTAGCTTTATCTCAGATACATTTCACAAATCTAACCTATTCTCTATTACCATTGATAAGGGGAAAATTCTGAGCTGCAGAAATGAACTTTTGTTTTACACTGCCCACCTACCCCAGGCTACCAAACCTCTTGCCAAGATTATTGCAGTCTACCCCTAACCACCTTCCTGCTTCTGCAGGTCATTATTTACTTCTCCCTACCTTGTCTCTTCTCCACAGGAAACCCGAGGGCTCTTCCTGAAATCTGAGTCAGCTTCTACCAACACTTTCCTCTGTGGTGGTCTAAAGGACCACAGTTCCTTCCATTGCTCTCTGCTGTCCATCTCTTGGAACAGAAAGAGCCCCTTTGTTCTTCCTTAAACATACAAAATATTCTCCCACCTTAGGGTCTTTGAACTGAATTCTTTTTGCCAAGGGTACTTTTTCTCTGCACATACACATGGCTCAACCTCTTGCCTCCTTCGGTCTTGTTCAGATGTCACTTTTGCTGTCCATTCTGTATACCCCCTCCCTGCCATGGTCATTCTATCTCCTTCCATTATTTTATTATTCTTCAGATCACTTAGAACCACTCGGTACATTGTTTACTTATTTGTTAGCTTTCTCTTTTCTCAGGAAAATGTAAACTTAAGGGCAGGAGATTTCTGTTTTATTTACTTCTGTGTCTCCAGTGACTGATTTATTGTTGGTACTTGTGCATCGAGGGCAAATGTCCAAGCAGCACATGCACCAGGCTTGCCAGAACAGTATTTATGGGACAACTCATGAAGACAGGAGCAATAACAGGTTCCCATTGCTCATTGCATATAGGGCATTGCAAAGAGATCTAGCAAGTGCAAATGTTAGACTCTGCGAGAGAGTCCTGACCCTTGGGCTATGGGCCTTTCAACAGTATGATAGATAAGCATCACCTACTTCCCTGAATACAAAAGCATAGCAAAGTGGCAGAACCTTGACTTCATTCTTGGCCTTACGACTCTTTTTGTGTTTGGGGTAAGACCAACTCTTTTCCTGCCAGATAAGAGGAAGGCAACTCAGGTCCCTTGTAACTCTATGCTGTGATAAAGCAGTGGCACTGTTTTCCTTCAGGGCCTGGAATGCAAGACTTCTTCTCAGGGCATCACTGGGGGGTTGTGGTCCAGATCTTATATTTGACCAGGAACCATTGTCTTAAGCACTGGACCAAAGCCAATAGCCATTAAGCTTTTCTGGTCAGTTTGACTTCTGGACAGGGTCACCTTTACCTGTCAGCACTTAATAAATATGTATTAATACCCCCACGAGGGTGCATGTGTGTATCATATGTATTCATCAACTTATGTCCCTGATTTATGACTGAATATGTAAAATAGGGAGGCGCAATGTTAGATGTAGACAAAAACGGGGCAGTGTAATAGATCTGACCAAAAGTAGCCTCTCAGGGTGATCTGATCATAAATCCCTAACTGGGCAGGTCATGCTGGGTGGTCATGCCCTGGGCATACAACTTCTGTAGTAAAGTTTTATCTTCGCCTTCAGCCAGTCCTGACTGTAGTTCTCAGTGCACCCCACGTGAATACACCTTTGAAATTCCAGAGTAATCCTCCTTTTCAGATTCCTCTGAACTGAAACCACCCTCCAGAGAGCACATAATCTTGTTAACTGTCCTGTAATCCAAGCCCCCTTACTTTCTCCCACCTTCCTGTTATCTTTCTTATGTTCTCTCCTTAATTCCAAACGAATAAAGGAAACTGCAAAACTGTCATTCTCCGGAGCCTTTGAGATCTTGCTTCCTAGCAGTCTCATCAGTTTGGGCTCAAATAAACTCTAAAAAATTCCCTACAGGTTTGGATGTTCTTACATCAATAGGAAGGGGGATTTCGGGGGTTCATAAGAAGGCTCTTTTGTAGCCCCACTGAGTATGCTTAGAAGGGGCTGGGCTATGATGTTTCCCTCTTAGGCAAATAGCATGAAATATTTTCTCTTATATCAAAGTAGAAGGCTGGTTTCTCTAAAAGATATCGATATCCCCATAGTACCTATCTTAACCTCCAAAATTGATATTACAGCAATAATTACCCCAGAGAGAGAATAAAAACTCATTATATCTTTGTTTAAAGAATAATATTCTAAATAATGCTCTAGATTTATTTAAAATAAGCTTCTATTTTAGTACATTTGGCTTAAATAAATTTGGAGGATTATCTAGATCTAGAAATGTATTAGCTTTTTAAGGCTTTTCTTTTTCCTACTAGAAAGCATTTTTAAGTGCCATATAACTTAAATTAGTAATTGGAAGGTAAGCTGTTTATAATTTAGACATTGGTTCTTTAATAACCTATATTTACCCCAGTGAATTATCTTTTTTGATTATTGTTGTTTTGTTTTTGTTTTGTTTGGGCGTGGCAGCAAAAGTTATACTCAGAGACTGACTTGTCTTTGTCAGCAATTTTTTGGCACAGGTTCACTGTGGGAATTATAACAATTTCACAGGCCAATAGCATGCAGGCGATACCTCTTAATGAGCAAAATAAAGAAATAACATACCCCAAATCAGTGACAGATTAATCACACTATTGATCTAGGCAAGGGGAGGTGGAGAGCAAGTCCACATTTAATATGATGTGCACCTTTTTATACAAGGAGGTATTTGAGAGAGTCGGTGACCAACCAAAGAGCTCTTTTCCAGCTGTCTGCATGAAAGTAAATGTCCCCTGTCAATTGAACACTTTGCTAGAGAAAGAGGATGTCAGTGTTGGTGGGTTAACCAATCTCCTTTACGACCCACTGCATGCTTCATCACCACTGCCTACCAGGAGTGCCTTGTCAAGACAGGGACCAATGCCCAGGTCTTCGGACAGTTTTGGGGTTAGTGAAGAGTCAAACTCTCAAACAGTCCTCACGATCCCTCTTACTTATAGTCTAAATGTCCCCATAGTTACTTCTCCACGTGCTTTTATCTGTAAGCCTGTGGCAGGGCTTCTCAGCAGCTGGGCTGCTGACTGCTCACCGACAACAACAGATGCAGAACAGTTCCGTCCTGGCACGACTCTCTCTATTCTTACATCAAAGCAACGTGGGCTATGACAGACTGACACAACTTACTTCGTCCTTGTATCAAAGCAACTTCTTTTTTGTCTTTGTCATAAGCAAGTGGATAAAACAACTTCACTTCAGTCATAAACAAGTGGGTTGGAAATCACACTAAACCTGCACACGAGATTGTTCACATCACAAAGCTGCCATCAGGTGCAACCATGCAGAGACTCAAGAGCGGAGAGGCCAAGGGCGTGGGCCTTACAAAGTTATCTTAATGTTTCAGCCATCAGGGCCTGGAGGGTTTGTGCTAAGTGAGCCAAGTCAGAGAGAGAAAGACAGATCCATGTGACTTCACTTACCTACGTGGAATCTAAAAACAAAACAAGCGAACAAAGAAAACGAAATGCAAACAGACTCATAGATACAGAGAAAAAAAAACTTTTGGTTGCCAGACGGGAAGGGTTGAGGGGGGCCGGCAAACAGGGGAAGGGGATGATGAGGTACAAACTTTCAGTTATAAAATAAGTGAGTCAGGAGATGTAATGTATAGCACAAGGAATGCAGTCAATAATATTGTAATAATTATATAATGACAAAGGATAACTAAACTCATTGTGCTGATGATTCCGTAATGTATAAAAATACTGAATTATTATGTTGTACACCTGTTACTAATATAATATTGTACGTAAACTACAATTCAATTAGAAAATATTTCCATCATAACAAGCTGTACCACTTTTTCATCAGCTCTTTTGCTTCTATAATTTGTCTTGTGTCCTGACTCCATTGTGTAAACTGCCCACTCAGAGCCATCAACTATCTCCTAATTGTCAAGGTCAGTGACTTGTCTTCACACCTCATCTTTCCCAGTTTCTCTGTAGCATTTCACAGGCCTGACCACCTTCTCTTTTCTTTATACCTTTACCTTTTATCCTAGCTAACACTGCACTGTTTTGATTCTCTTTCGGGTACCTTTCAATTTTCTTGGTTTCCTATCTTCCTGTCATCAACTGAATGGAGGAATTCTTCCAAATTCTGACCTTGGGCCTCTCGCTTCTCTTTTGGTGTTTTATGTCCACAGATACCTTCATTAACATCTAGTTTTTTGTAAATCTCCCTCTTTAGGCTTCATTTTAATTCTATGATCCAGAATTATGTACTTTAAAACATACAACAACTGTTTAAAGTCTCTCATTCGCACCTTGTTATTCTCCCCACCCCACAAATTATTAATCTTTCTACTTCCAAACCTTTCACACTGAGTTTCCTCTTCCTATGTAAAATTGAAAGTAGGTAATCATTTTTTGGCTCATTCACACCATATATTGATTCCATATAGTTACTTGGCAAGAAATGTGGATTTATATTCCAAATATTTTGTAAACCCAACTCCTAGTGCTACCTCATTACATCTCAATTGCACGATTGTAAAAGACTTCCAACTAATCTGCCTGCCTGCCTCTTATTCCTTCCCACTCTAATTGCTTCTGATTCTGCTTTCTGACTAATCATAGTTTAGCTGGAGCCAGCTCCTCACTATATGTCAGATTCAGTATAAATCCTTACCTGGGTCTTCATAGTATGTAGTAACTACAAGCTCTAATCTAATCTATCTTTCCCAGATTGCTGCTCATCATTTATACCCTGTACACAATCTCAACTAGACTCCTCTTCAAGCAGACATCAGTGTTTCTCTCAGGTTGTTCCGTTCGCCTTCCATGATTATTGTACTCCCTACCTCTGTTGAAACCCTAAATATCCTTCCACCTCACATGTTGTCTTCTGCACAGGTTTTTTCTTGCTGTTCAGTTAGATATGATTTCTTGAACTTAGATCTTTATTTGTATTTATGTCATGAGAACTTCATTTTTCCATGTTTTTTTTAAGTCATGAGTGTATTTACCTTTTTAATTTCACTACCATATGCATAATATAAAAGATATTTGCTGAATTCCTATTATGTGTTAGGTACTGGACTTGGCCTTGGGAATCCGCCATGAATAAGACAGACAGAGCTCTTGTCCTCCTAGAACTGAATGTTCTAGATGTAAAGTTAATCTTTGAAGTCATCCTCTAGAGGAGGGTTTCTCAACCTCAGTCCCTGTTGATTTTTGGGCCAGAGCATTCCTTGCTGTGTGGGGGCCATCCTGTACATTGTAACATGCTTAGTAGTATCACTGGCCTCTACCCACTAGATGCCACTAGCACTTTTTTTCCAGTGTGACAACCACAAATGTGTTTAGACATTTGCCACAAATGCCCCATGGGGAAAAGTCACCCCTGGTTAAGACCCACCACTCTTACAGTGTCAATCATAATTCTTTTTATTTAGATTCTCAATAAATGTTGATTGAATCAAGTTAAAATAATATTTCCAGTCTTCCCACTAGGCACAGCCCACTATTAGACACTATCATGGTGACCCAGAGAACATAAAATAAGCAACGGGTTCGAGAGACATTTTCAGTGTCTCTTCTGTTCACAAGCTTTTGATTTGCAGCTGCTGCAGTGCCTCACTTATTGGTGTGAGGAAAATGAATTAACAAACACAGCATTATCATGTTACATGGCATAAAGTACAAAGTAAGTGTTCAATAAATGTCACAGTATGTGACTTAGAGAATGAAGTCTCATCCCTTTGTTAGCTTCCAGTGAGAACATATGCAGGCAGAGAGAGACGTACATGCTCAGCATCAGATCGACATTACACATGAATAGACCACAGACTAAACATATGCAGTTAAAATGAGCAGAGACAGTTATGGCTATTCAGGGAAGATTTTTTGGAGAGAGTGAGTTTTTAGTTATATTTTGAAGACATCAAAGAATGTGCATTAATGGAGAAGAGGGGATGCAATGCCAAGTGCTTAGGTAGTTTTCTGAAAAAGTTGAGAACAGTACTGATGGTTAGCAAGAGGATCACCATCTACCCTAAGTTCTGTGGGGCCTCATTATAAATTATCCTAATCATCAAATGTCACAAATATGGACTTACCATTTGTAAGTAAAGTACTTTGTCCAGCTTGGCTATACATCTTTAGATCAGCAAAATTGTACTCATGGAAATATAAGTGTACACTTATCATCTGGAGACAATCCAGCATGGAGGCTCCTTAACATTTGGGAACTCAGCTTTGTTTGCGATGTGCAGTTACTTCATATGGGCCTTTGTGGTTGAGCCTTCTATGTTTTAATGGAGAGTGTATTTCCTTCTCTATGGTTTACTGTTGCCTTTGGTTGAGGATAATTTGATATGAATGGAGCTAGCTGGAAATTTTCAGGAGACTAAGAAAGAAAACTATAAAATTTAGAAAATTCTGTATTGCCAGAATTTTCAATAGCATTGACTACTCAACATAATGCAGAAGGAAACAATTTACTAGAAATTTTTGTAATGAGATTTGACAATTCTCTAATTTTGAGGAAAGTAAAAAACTCTGGATTTGCTTAGCACTTTTCTGTATTTTTTCACCCCCAAAATTGAGTATGGTAAGGTAATTGACTAAAGCTAAGTTTTTTCTCATGGCTTTCCTTCGACACATACATGCATTATATACCATTCTATTCATACAATCTAATTTGCTTTTATTAGGAGGAGAAATAATTAGTATTTTCCCTATTTTTTTTCCTACAGCTCATTTTGCTTGCAGTGAGTGATTAATTGAGGGTATTGGGAAAGCAGGCTCTCAGAAGAAAGCATTGTTCTTGCCAGGGTGGTAGAAATTTAAGCTTAATTAGAGGTGGTACAAGCTTGCCCACACCCTTCTTTCTTGCCTCTTTTCCTAACTACTTCCCCCAGGTTTGATAAGCTCATGTTCCAAGAATCATTGTTTCTATAGAAGACAAAAAACTCTTTGGAACCCCTATTTCTTTCTCCTGAGCTCCTGCCCTCCACAAGTTCACTGTGAGACCCTCTTGCCGGCAACAGAGTGCATGGTTCAAGGCAAGGGCTTATAAACCAAACTGCCTGCCTGCTTTCTACCCTGGGCTCCTCCACTCACCCACTTTCTTACCTTAGGTCTGTATCTACTTCACGGAATTGATGCGAGGATCAAATGCATTATATGCATAAAGCACTTAGCACATGAGTGGTACAGAGTAAATGCGGAAATTATTATCATTATTATTATTTTTCACGTTATCTACTAATTGGTTTGATCTTGTCCTCTTGACTGTTCTTCTAGCAAAAGTGTCTTCACTATGAAGAACAGTCAAGAGGACAAGATCAAACCAATTAGTAGATAACGTGAAAAATAATAAGACACTTTTGCTTGTAGGTAAGACTGAACTCTTATCTTTAAATTCAACACTGACTTGAAAGTAAATAGGCTCAGCCAAGTAGTTAATTATTTGTTTCATGTTTCATGGTACTCTGAACAAGTCTGATCTTGTCTAATTTAAGAAGCTAAGCAGGGTCAGGCCTGGTTAGTACTTGGATTAGAGACCACCTAGGAAGACCAGGTGCTATTGGCATAAAAAATAAGGAATTGTAAGTTGACAAGGTTCTTGCAATCTGTGAGGTCAACCAAGGGTTGCCTCACCTAAAAACAAAATTGTAGAAACATCATAATATTGAGTAATAATATGGAAAGTGGTAAAAGGTTGTGTGAGGCAATGGCAGAGAGACCTTTGGTGGATCAGTGGAGAAGGGAAACATACTTTTAGGCAAAAAAGAAATCAAGAGTTTTAGCTCCTTTCTCCTTGGCACTGATGGCATCAGAAGAGTCTCTGGATGTATTAAGTTCATGTGTCAGGTGTAGAGCTGGCTGGGTTGAACCTGACACCACCGGTGTGCAGTTTCCCAGAAAGTGGAAAGTTGAGTGATCATAGACCAAGTAACCAAAGGATGGACTGGCGCTGAGAACAGAGCAGAGTCAGGCTCTGTGGGCCCAGGCGAGGAGGTCTCCTGCTGCATTTAGGACTTAGCAGCTGCACAGGAATCCAAGGAAGGCTGAAGAGCCAGGTGCATATGCTAGGGCATACCAAAGCTGCAACCTCTAACAATACAAAATACCAATGCAGTTGGGCCAAATGGGTTTATAATTTAAGAATCAGTGTTTACCTACAGTTGGCTCACTGATTTGTAGTTGTATAATCTCTCTTTTTTAAGTTCTTAATGTAGCATAACTTTATGTTGAGGTACTTATCCTGGATTTGAGATAGTCTCATGAATAATGAGGAAGGCAGGACAATGCCAGGAGGGGGCCAGCATAGGAAATATTTTGCTAAGCTAATATCTGGAGAAACTTGTGTGAAAATTGAACCAATGCCACATTTTATATAGCATATCAAGATTTAGAAAGTACTTTTACATGTATAATCTTACTTGTTTCCCACAGCAACTCTGAAAGAAACAGATTTTCATTTGGAACAAAACTGAATTTAAATTTTCATTGTATAGTTATTTATTTATTTGACATATATTGGTCTATGCACACTGCTATTTCTATAAATGGAGTCTATATTGTGATTATATGTCTGTTAGAGATCATTTTTATTTTAGCACCAAGTTTTATAATGGGATTGGAGCAAAAAAAAAAAAAAAATGAAGAGTCAAAGTTTAATTAACTTTAGTACCAATTACTTTTTAACTTTTATTAAGTCACAGTTCTTTAACTTATGCAATTATCCCTTCTTCTGAATGCTTAGACTACATCATACTTATATAAAGATTTTATAAGTTGAAAAGCACATGTTCCCCCCTTTCTGGTTTCACTGGGTTGCAAATCTAATAAAGCCTATTCTTTTAGGAAGAGCCCAGATGTCTGCTGTGTGTCTCTCAATATTTCAAACACATATTTTGGAATGAATAGCTTAGGAAAGACTGGCTCTAGAAGTGGAAAATTATGCCTCTAAATATAAATGTAAAATACTCCTTGTATGGATAAATTTTATTATTGAACTATTTTTGATTTCAAGTTTACTAGTTTAACTATACCTAGATAGATTTATTTTAAAGACTAGATAGAAGTATCATAGAACTTTAAGAAGTTGTTTATAGATAACTTGATAGGAGGACATTTTATATTTTACTTGGTCAAATTTCTAAGAAAGTACACACATTTGCAGCTTTTTATCTACACACACACGCACGCACACGCACGCACACACACATGAACACATTATACTGTTTCATGATGTACACTAAAAAAGAATTTATACTTTAGAAAAATATTTAAAAACCTTCTAGGGTATTTTTTAGGCTAGTTGCATTTTTTACTTGTGATTGTTACTACTCAGTAACAATTTATTTATGATCATTAAACTTAGGATGTTTAATGGAATTTATGTCAAAATTTTGGATAAAACAATGAAAAAGTCCTTTTTGTGTATGAAGGGGAAAAGGCAATGCTGAATAAGTTGACATATTTCTACTTGGCTTCTCTGCTCTGAAATAGAGCCTTGAAATCCTGGATAATACAAATAATCATACAATTTGCTTTGGGTGTTTGATTATGTGAATATTGTTCCTACGCTGGGAGCGTGACGCTTTCAATCATGTCTTGGATTTATAAATATAGAAACAACGTTATTTACATGGTATGCTTGTCATTTAGAAGCAGAGCCAATTACATAGGTTTTTTTCTTTGTCTGGAGATGACAGTATGTTAATCAGGGCTAGACAAAAATCTTGAAACGAAGAAGAAACATCCAATGAGAAATAAGAGAGTCCTTTATGGCCCAGGAATGAGGTCTCTTCCAGTGCTTTAGTCTGCTGTTATTGGGTGGGTGGCATCCCTGGGAATTGAGGATAAAACAGTAGAAGAGCAAGTTAAGAGTAGAGGAGGAAGAGATCCGAGTCTGGATTAAGGTCCTGTTCATGTATCCACAACTGAATTCCAAAACAAGTGGAATTCTCCTGAGAACCATTACCCTGATGTGCTCTGTTCAATTTCAGAATTAAGCAAATTTGGTTAAAATAGCACAAACCAGTGGTTCTCAACTGGACAAAATTTTGGCGAAATATAAAGACACTTTTGGTTGTCTTGAGAGAAGCATCTTGTGGTCAAAGGCCAGGATGTCGCTAAACATCCAATGATACACAGGACAATCTCCCACGACCAAGAACTATCCAGCTTAAAATATCAATAGTGCTGAGTTATGAGACCCTTCCTTAAGCTAGCCATGGGTCATATTTTTAGAAGGCACCTCTTGGTGGACTATTGCACTTTGTCCAAGTCTTTTGTCAACACAGCTGATAGAGAAAGTAATCATGGTAGGCCACCTTTTTTCCTGGTCATTTATTTCTCCCCTTTCCCCTTTCTTGTAAGAGAGGCAATGCAGGAGGGGAAGAGGTACCCATGGGCTTTGGAGCCAACTGGCTCTGTAATGTGATGATCATAGGGAACCTATCTCATGAATGTAGGTGAGGGTTAAATAAAATTATAGATGTTAGGGGCAAATAGTAAACATAAATTTTAGCTGTTATTTTGCTCTCAGGAGACCTTAGGAAAGTTAACCTCAGCAAGCCTCCATTTTCAATTGAATAAGATAGAAATAGTAAGTTTGTAGAGTTATAGCGAGGATTAATTGTAAGTTCTTGGCACAAATAGGCGCTCAATGCATAATAGCTACTATTATTATTATTACTTATCATGGCAATTCATTTCCAAAAATACATCTAAGACCACAGTCAAATGTATGTATCATTGAAAGCAACAGGGAGAATAATAAGAAAGAATATAAACCGAAGTTAGAGAAACTTGTATTTGTAGCCCTGGCAAAGCTGTGTAACTTTGATAACTTTGATCCCTGTTTCCCAACTGAGCTAGTTCGCGATTCTGATGAGTGTCAAGTGCAGTGATAAACATGGAGAGCCTGGCATGTATTGAGCGTCCAGGTAGTGTTTAGTTTTCCTTGCTTCCTAGTCAGCTGGATTTCGTCTGTAATTTTGAACTAGAGCATTGTTTTAGCATGGGATCCCTTGGAAGCAGAGCCAGAGGCAAAAGGCTGTGCATGGCATTTTGGAATGTGATCCAGGGAGCAGGGCTGAGGAACTGGGAAAAAGGGAAAGTCAGCACAGGAGGTGCTGGTGAGTAGTCACTGCCTGGATGATGGTGCTCAACTCTAAGAAACTTAGGTGCCTTTTTGTTTTCTTTATCATGTCTTTTGATGAACAAGTTTCAGTTTTGGTGACATCTAAGAGCCCTGTTTTCCTTTTATGGTTAATGCTTTTTGTGTCCTAGCTAAGAAATCTTTGCTTATCCTCAGGTCAAAAAGACATTCTTTTCTGTTTTCTTCTAGAAGTGTTGAGTTTTAGTTTTTTATATTTAGGTCTATAATTCATTTTGAATTAATTTTTGTATAGTATGAGTTAGAATTTGCTGTAAATTATTTTTTCTCAATGGATTTATAGTTCTAAAATCTTTTTTTTTTTTTGGAAAAAAAAAAGAAAAGAAAAGAAAGAAACCCTGATTACTTCTGGTTTATATTTCATGCCTTTGTCAAAATCAATTGGCTGTATATGTGTTGGTCTATTGGTGGACTCCATATCCTATTCTGTTATCTATTATTCTATATTTATACCAATAATACATTATCTTGATTACTGTAGTAATTTACTTTATAGTAAGTATTAAAATCAGGTAATGTAAGTTATTCAACATTGTTCTTATTTTTGAAAATTGTTTTGGCTACTCTTGGTAATTTGCTTTTCCATATTTTAAAATCAGCTTGTCAATTTAAAAAACTGCGTAGGTTCTGCCTGGATTGCATTGACTTTATAGATCAATTAGGGAAGAATGATATTTTAGTAATATTAGCTCTTCTAAATTATAAACTATTAAATCTTTTAATTTAATTAGATTTTATTATAATTTTTTTCTCAGTGACAGTTTTTCCTAATAAAGGCATTTGAGATGATAAATTTCCCAAAAGCACTGCTCTTGTTGCATCCAACAAATTTTGATGTGTTCTGTTTTCATTATTATTTATTTAGAAGTACTCTGTAATTTTCCTTGATATCTTTCAACCATGGGTTTTTTAGAAGTATATTGTTTAATGTCCAATTTGGGGGTATTTCTTTTAGATGTCCTGATATCATTTTTTTTTAATTTAAATTTTCTTATTCTAAGAACAAACTCTGTAGTATTTCAAACTTTTGAAGTTTATTGAAACTTACTTTGGGCCTCAGCCTATAGTCTATTTGATGAATATTCTATGTGCATTAGAAAAGAATGTGAATCCTACACTTCTTCATTATTGGTAGACATTAGGTCAAGTTGCTGATATTGTTCAGATCTTTTATATCCTTATTAACTTTCTTAAATCTCTTTGTCCTATCAATTACTGAATAATAACATAGTTAATCATGATGATAAATTTATCTCTTTTTCCTTTCGGTTTTATAAATATTTTTTCTCTATATTTATAGGTGCCTATACTTTTAGAATTATATAGTATCCCCCTGATTCATGGCTTTGCTTTCTGTGGTTTCAGTTACCCATGGTCAACCATGGTCCAAAAAATTTAAATGGAAAATTACAGAAATAAACAATTCACAAATTTAAATATGCTAGCTGTTCTGAGTAACATGATGAAGTCCTGCACCTTCCTGCTTCATCTTGCCTAGGATGTGAATCTTCCCTTTTTCCAGTGTATCCACACCATAGATGCTACCTGCCCTTTAGTCACTTTGTATCATCAGAAGTTCAATAGTAGCCTAATGCTATGTCACAATGCCTCCGTCATTTGCCTTACTTCATCTTATCACCTAGGTATTGTATCATCTCACAGAATCACAAGAAGGATGAATACAGTATAATAAGATATTTTGAGAGATTTACTTTGATATATACATGTATGTATGAATGTATGTATGTATGTATACACATATATACATACACGCATGATTTTATACACACACATACACACATAGTTTTTGAAGTCAACCATGATATTCATCTGGCCACTTCAGGTTATTGTCTGCATTGTTATTTTCTGTTTTTTTTTTTTTTTTTAATTCTCAACCATTTTGTACCTTTATATTTAAAATGTGCACCTTGCATACAACATACAATTAAATTTTGTTTTTAGTCACTCTGAATATCTTCTTTTTAATTGGAGAGTTTACTTTACTTACATTTACTGGTTTAGTTTATGTCCTCTATCTTACTATTTGTTATCTATTTATCCCATCTTTTTTCTTGGTTCCTCTTCTCTCCTTTTTGTTTAAGTATTTTTTAAATTGTTTCATTTTTTAAATATTTTATTGGCCTTTTAGTTTATTTATTTATTGGTGGTTACTCTAGATATTACAATATACAGCCTCAACTAATTATAGTCTGTTTAGAATTAAAAGTGAATCATTTCACATAAATTGTGAGAACCTTCAATATTGTAAATTCACTTTTTCCTGTTTCATCTTTTATGCTGTTGTTGCTGTATGTTTTGCTTTACATATGTTATAAGCCCTTATGTTATTTTGTTTTAGTATGTTGTCCTTTAAGGAAATTTAAAAAAGAAAAAAGTATAGATCTTTATATTTGCCCATACATTTACCAGATGTAGTACCTCTTATATCTTTGTATAGATCCAAGTTTCCATTGGGTACCATTCTTTTGATTTTGATATTTATGTATTTGTTTGTTTGCTTACTCGATTTTTTAGAATTTTCTGTAGTGCTGATTTACGGTCAAAAACTTTTCTTGGCTTTTGTTTATCTGAAAGTATCTTTATTTTGTTATAACTTTGTAGGATTTTTACTAGACATAGAATTTTGTGTTGCCATTACTCTTTTTAAAGATGTCCTTCCATTGCTTGATTTTTTTGAGAAGTCATTATTAATATTGCTGTCATCCCATATGTGATGTTACTTTTCTCTTTATCTTTGGTTTTCAGCAGTTTAATTCTGACACGACTAGGTTTGGTTTTTCTTTGTATTTACCTTGCTTGAGGTTCACCTACGTTCTTGGATCTTTAAGTTAATTTTGAACCAAATTTATCTCAATTATCCCAAAACTTAGTGACTTAAAACAGATAATAACATTTATTAACTCACAGTTTCTGAAGGTTGGGAGTCTGGGCATGGCTTAGCTCTGGTTCTCTGGCTCTGGGTCTGTGACAAGGCTGCAGTTAGCCCAATGCTCGGCAGGAAAGGATCTGCTCTCAGCTCACTCTTGTGGTTGTTCATAAGTTTCAGTTCTTTATTGAACTTAGGCTCCAATTTCTCTTGAGTTGTAAAAATCCAATTCAATCATTCGAAACTATCTTGTTTTACGTATTTGAATTCAACTTGTATTTTCATCTATGTTCATGAGAGATATTGGTCTATAATTTTTCTTTCTCATCATATCCTTGTGAAGTTTTGTGGCAACAGTATTCTGTTCCTGTAAAACAAACTGGGAAGTGTTTCCTTTTATTATGTTTCTTGAAAAAAAATGACAAATCTTTAATAAGTGGCAAAGCTGATATTCAAACTATGCAGGGTAACTCCAGAGTTTATGCTTTTAATCACAATGCTATGCCGACTTTCCCCTTCACTTCTCTCTTTCTCTCTTGGTATACATACTCCAAGACCCAGTTATTCCAGGGAACCATGACGAGGGCCATCTGAAACCTGCATATGGAGGAGAGAAACCCTGGGATTGGGAGCCTGAGTCTTTTCTAATGGCAATAAGCCTACCTGCCCTTTACTCTGGACCAGCCTTCTTTCAATTTTTAAGTGCCTTAACACTCCGCCTCGCTGCAGGGACTGCACATGTGCTGTTTCCTCTTCCAGTTCATTCTTAAGATCTCAGTCTAAGCACTACTTCCTTACAGAATTCTCCTCTGACCCTCACGGTTTGGGATTTGAAAGGTTAATTTCTCCTTTGTTGCATACATTTCTCTCCTTCTCTATAACATTTAATCACAATTGTAAGAAAACCATTCTTTGTGAAAGTTGATTTTCCATCTAGAATATAAGCTGTATGGAGGCAGAGACTATGTTAGTGTTAATAATGGTGAGCACATAGTAGGCACTTTAACACATGTTTATAGAATGACTTAATTTTCTAATTAAATTTTTCAAAAGACTTTTGAGGACACATATATATTACTGCAGTTTTGTGGATGGATAAAAGATTGCCAACATAATATGTATTTTCACTTTTCCATGAGATTCTGCTGAGGCCGTCTCTTGATCTACTCTCTGCTTTTTATTACTACAGCATCCTCACCTGCCCTTCATCCGTATGGGCCTTTTACTGGTTCAAGTGTCTCATAAAGTAGGAGAGCAGGGTTCAGGAGGAAGTGGGTGATGAAAGGTGACCTGGATCACAGACAATGGATGACATTGGCAATAATAAAGAGTAGTACATAGTATACACTATAACAAATAATAATATAATAAGTAGCTAATATTTCCTGAGCACTTACTATATGCTAGGTGCTGTATTAAGTATTCTACCCATTTACATTTAATCTTCACAATATCGCTCTAATGTTGTTCACTTATTATCACCATTTTATAGGTAAGAAACTCAGCCTTGGAGAGACTAAGTGATTTTTCTCAAGGTCACATGACCAGTGAATTGCAAAGCTAGGGCCTGACCACCTGTCAGTATGGTTCTAGAATCCATGCTCATAACTGCTGGACCATAGGCTGCCTTATATAATTTCCACTAGTTGTCAATAATGGTGAGAATCCTAAGGAAAGAGACTGTAAAGTGATTTATCTAATTTCAGCTTTAAAGTGACAAGTGAATCTAGTGTTAAAGAAAATACTCAGGTTTAGAATTCCAAGTATCCCTTTAACTGGTTCAAAATTATTTGTCTTTGTAACAGAATTGGTGCTGTGATTCTAATGGAACTTTTGCAGTTTTCTTAAAGCTTAGTTAATCTCAGGATTTAGAAAAGAAATGACTAATTTAGCAGGCCATCAGATCAGTTTACCACTAAATGCACAAACGTAAGTGTGTATAACTTTTTCATGAGAAGATTCAGTCAAATTCTTGGGTAAAAGACATTCCTTCAGCATGCTGGTATATAATGACATTTTTCCAGAAATTTCAATGTCACTAAAAATTCACATTTTGGATAAGATTAAATTTTTTATTGCTCTGGCTATTTTAGAGATGGTACCAAGAGAATAAAATCTTATGAAATACATTTATTTCAAGGAATGTATTAGTATTTATTTAATTAAACTCATAACACGTTGTTTAGAATGTATTTATAGAAAGAGAAAAACAGACTCTGCAATTAGTTTTCTTGTATCTAGGACAAGCTTGTTATAACAGTCACGGGACACGTTTGACGGGTGCTATTTCAGCATTGACTATTTTGAAAACTAGGAGAAATATGCTTTAAAGTCAATACTGTCCAATTTAAAAATACTAAATTGGACCATATACCATAACATATATTTAACCATTTCAGATCTCCTATGAATCAGGTATGTGCATTGACTTTCCATTTTAGAGGTGGCTCACTTATCTTTCTGTTCTTACCTTTTTAATAAACCACATCTAAAAAGATTACATTCCCATATCCCCCCACCCTTCACCTCGAGAGGCTTACTAGAGACAGTGACTACATCTTAAATGTCCCCTTTGCTTCCCATTTTGCTTATAACAATATAGACCACACAGGGGATACTGTTCAGCATTAGTGGTTCAATTGGCTGTCCTCCAGGCCATAATGTCTCTCAGCAACTCTCTTCCCCTTCCGGTTTCTCCTCCGTTTCTCTTTCTCTTTTAGGTGCTATAAGGGACATTCTGAGACATAGAAAAAGATCCATTTGATTTCCTTGAGTATACATAGCCCCTGTCCTGGTGGAGTTTAGAGCTTAGGAGCTGCCCATTAAAATAGGTGATAACAAGAATCTAAGTTGTTAAGGAGAGAGTGACTTAATCTGTTCATTCATTCATTCATTCATTCATTCATTTCTTCATTTCCACTAAGTTAGGCACTCCTACAAAAGCTGGACATAATGTATGAGCAAATCTAAATCATCCCTGCCCTGGGGTTACAGTCTAATGGGAGAGATAGACGTTAAACAAATAAATACATAAATTATTACAAATTATAATGCAGGCAAAGAACAGGGTGCTGTTAGAAAGAACAGCATGGTACATGACAGCCTGGCTAGTCCTGGCTCATTTCCATGGGCAAGAACCTAGAAACTTTATCAGAGTATTCTCTGCCAGAACTATCAGAGGCAAATTCTTTCTTAGCAACCCTGTTAATGACAACTAGAACTTAGAATCTAGGGAGAATTCCTTAGTTCATTGATTCATTATTATATGGTAGTTATCCAGTGCCAACTATTTGTTAGGTACCATGTAAGTGCTCAAAATATCAAAATATAGAGAACAAAGTTCCTATTCTTAAGATGCTTGCTGTCTGATGGGAGATGGAACTAAACAAAGTCAGTGTGGGGAGTCAGATGAGGATAAGCACAGAGACACCATGGGCCTGTCGCCTTCTTGGCTTTGGGAGGGCAGTGTGGAGACATTCTGGGAGATGTAACACCTAAGTGGTTTCTTGAGCGATGAGCCAAAAAATTGGAGGGAGAGAAGAAAAAGATGATTCTAGGAAAAGCAGCATGTTTGAGGACATAGAACTGAGTGCTCCAATCAATGAGCCTCAATATACTGGCATGTACACTCAATGGGTTATTTCTGTGCAAAGATACTGATGCCTCCAGGTCCTTGAGAGACTTCTGCTATTTATCCCCATGTGTCACAATGTGAAAAAGGTGGGAAGCACTGGTTTAGAAGCTGGAAAGAGCATGATACACTTAGGGAATTGCACAAATGCTGAACTACAATGAGGCATAGAAAGGGATGCTGGCCAAGTATTGGTTTTACCCATCACACTTAAATGCACGCACAATAATGTCATCAGTATAATCTTCACGCTAGCAAGGTAAAAAACTCATGGGGATAAGATTATTAATGAGTGTTAAAAGCTTTCACTATCCTAACACCATTTATAAAAAATAATTTTATTTTTGTCTCTTTTATCTATTCACTTCCCCGAACTTCAAGGAGAATTTGGTTATGTGTACTTAGTTTCTGGGTTCTTAGGATGTAGATTCAAGGGACCACAGAGAGAGGGATAGCGTTGGTGAGACCAAAGGAAAGGGGAATGGGAACAAATGACAAAAGCCTCATAGTAGAAAGAGTTTTGACTCATAGCAGAAAGAGTTTTGAGGATAGAAGAGAAACAAGTAGTCGATGTGGTTGTGGGATATAAACTAAAGCTGAGTAAATTTTTCTTTGAGATTTGCAGGTGCAGATTTTGAAATTCTTTTAAAAATTACTTTAGAGTACCTGACTCTTCTTGAAATAGGACACTGAAGAGTGACTTCTCTGTATGAAGCGCTAGGACTTAGTTCAGTGGTACCATACATGCCTGCTCCTGCAGAGAAGGAGGTTTAGGGGAACGTGGGAAATAATCTCTGAGTTTGAAACTTGAATATGATTTCTGATTTTGTTTAGTACTGACATGATTTTGGATGAGCCTCTGTCATTTCTCAAAGCCTTTCTACATCTCAATTTCCTCATAAATAAATGGAAATTTAGTACCTGTCCTATAATATACCTCTCTCTCTCTACAAATAGATGACAGATAGATAGATATAGATATATATGATATATAGATATATAGATACATAGATATAGATAGATATTTACATATATGGGTATATATCTCTTTATATATATACACACATATATTCTCATATAATATAGGACCTCATTGGGTCAATGAGAATAATAAATAAGTCATGAAAGTGCTTTACAAATGACAAAGTGTTATCCAGAGTTTCATGATAGCAGTAATAATAGTGATGTTAATGTTAAGAATATTGTTTATTTTGAAACTGTGTAGAATTACACCCTTAGTGGATTTTGAGAAATGCTATTTGATGGTGTTAATAAGGAGACAGTGAAAAGTTAATTTCTCTCAAGCTTGGATGGTGGTGGCCCCAACTGAGAGAAAACTTATTGCTCATCAGGAATGACTCTAAACTTCAGAAGAGCACAGATTAAAACCGTAGCCATTTCCTTTTTTATATTCTCCTTAGATGTCTGACTTCTTATTGTTCGATCTGGAAATGCGACAATTTAGTCCCTGCGCTTTCTGGTCCTGGCGTGCTGTGATAGAGGAGTAGCCGATAAATTATTTGACAGGAAATATAGAAAAAAATCTTTGTAATTCACAGTTCTGACATAATGAAAAGCTTATAATTCACTAGTGTGACCTCACAGCTGTGAATTACAAGTTTCACTTGACTCATTCACAATTTGTCTTTGAATTTATACTATGAAAAGTGAGAACCATATTGTCAAACTGTCACTCCATATTGATATATTACTGCTGAAGATTAAGAAACATTTTGTCAAAGAACAGGAAATAAAAATATTCTACAAGAAGATGGAGTCTGATGCAAATCTGAGGCAAAGAAAATAAAACCTAAAAAAAAAGCAGCGGGCAGTTTTTGTATCTGTCTAGGAACTTCTTTTTAATTTTTTTGTTTCATTACAGAAAACTCCTGTAAAAATCTCAGTCTATGCCAGCCCCTCTTCTGTCACTTTAGGGATAAACACTTTAAAAGTCAAGAAACCCCTTAGAAGTAGGCATTGTTTTTATTTTTATTGTTCCCAATGTAGATACCAAAGCCCAGAGAGGACAAGCAACATGTCTCAGGTCACACCAGCCTCTAAGTGGCAGAACAAGGATGCTGGTGGTGAGGCCCCCTCTGTCTCTGGTCCAGATCGCCTTTGTGAGGTGGTTGTTTTGGTAGAGAGAGAGAGCTGGCCTTTATCTCTAACACCAATTTAAAAGCCTCTTTGATCAGATCTTTTTCTTGATAGCAGTAATTTAAAAGAGCAGAGGATGAGAAGAGAAATCTAGGACCACAATCTGAACAAAACTTGTTCAGATTCAGGACAGACGAAGGTTCTCTATACTAGACATGCATTTAATACCCTTTACATCTTTTCAAGAATATTTAAATAAAATATGCGAAGCAGATTGTCATTCTGACAGTACTTGTCTTTGTAACATTTTATTCCAATATAATTTCAAACTTACAGAAAAGTTTTAAGGACAGTACTGATGACTGCTGTATGTCTGTACCCAGATTCATGAATTGTTTAAATGTTGCCTCGTTTGCTCTCTCTCAGGAACCATTTGATACTAAGGAGTAATCATATCTTTATCCCTAAATATTTCAGTGTGTATTTTCTGAAAGCAAGAACATTATTTCACATAATTACAGTAAAATTATCAAAATTAGCAGAGTTCACATTGATGCAGTACTGACATCTAATCCACAGTCCATATCAAAAGTTTCAATTTTCCTAATACTGTTGTTTATAACTATTTTTTCCTACACTAGAGAACCCTTTTTGCCCCTCCCTTCCATACATGAATGTTCATAGGAGCTTTAGTAATAGTCAAAACTGGAAACAATAAAAATGTCTTATAATTGTAAGTAGTTAACAAACTGTGGTACATTCCTACCGTGAAATACTATTCAGCAATAAAAAGGAACGAATTATTAATTTATGTAACAATTTAGGTCACAAGGGATTATGTACAGTGAAAAAAAGCCAATCATATAGCATATAATTTGATTTATATAACATTCTCAAAATGACAAAATTATAAATATTATAATAGATTAGTGGTTGCCAGAGCTTAGGAAAGATTTTATTTGGGTGGGAGAGTAACTATAAAAAGGTAGCCTGAGTGACACCTTGGTGGTGATGGAACGCTACTGTATTTTGACTGTGATTGCACAAATATACATGAGACAAAATGACATAGGATTCTAGACACATTTTACCAATGTTAATTTTCAGGTTGATATTGCACAACAGTTATTTAAGGTAACCATTGGGGGACATGGGGTAAAGGATACACGAGATCGTTCTGTAT
Organism: Cynopterus sphinx; assembly: GCA_030015415.1. Lineage (NCBI taxonomy): Eukaryota > Metazoa > Chordata > Mammalia > Chiroptera > Pteropodidae > Cynopterus > Cynopterus sphinx. The sequence continues at coordinate 44,465,214 of CM057389.1, read as the reverse complement.
TATTTTTGAAACTTCCTGTGCATCTATAATTATTTCAAAATAAAAAGTTAAAAAAAAGAAGTATTTTTGTGACATATAGCATACAAATTATGTAAGGAGGTATTGAATATAAATTAATTCAGAGAAATAAAAATTAGGCCTAGCAGGCAGGATGATTATGTGTACGTGTGTGTCTATTTATAGTTATTTTCTACTATATTGCATCTTAGAAAAATTATAAATAGCAAGTGTTGTAAATAGCTGGGAATAAAAGTAACATGAGAGGAAATAAATGCCAGAGCTTAGGAAAGATTTTATTTGGGTGGGAGAGTAACTATAAAAAGGTAGCCTGAGTGACAATAACAATGTTGTAATGACTCCTCAATGTAGTGAAATCAGGTTCTTCTGAGCTCAAAGAGTTCTCAGGCGGGTGAATAAATACTCATTTTGTCTTCAGCAGGGCATCTGACTTTTTCTCTGGCCTAGTCTGTTCTATTTCCACACTTTTGCTGTTGTTGCCACAACTGGCCAGCCACCTGTAAAGCCAACTCCAGTGTCTGAGGTGGTCTTCTCCTCGAGCCCTTCCTTAGCCTCGATAAAGGCTGTTGGGCTTCCTTGCTCCAGCTGCTGAGTCTGTTCTGTGCTCCTACACGTTCCAACAGCAGCCGCTTCTGGTAGGTATCCTTTGCCTTCAAGTAATAACTAACATTCTATAGTTTAAAAAGCAAGCAGTTTTGGGTTCTATATAGTTCATAGAAATTTCACTAAGAGCCCATGTAGTTTGTTATGATTTTTTGTAGCAACTCTCTTCCATAATTCAGATTAAATCTGTACATCAATGAGGAAGATGAGTAACAGACACCATGCGGCACCCTCTTCAAATTCTACTCTCCTCTTTCTATAATCTCTCCTCAAAATTGTTGCCAATTTTTCATTTATTGAGCATTAGTGAATGCTTTATCTTCTTAAAATTCATCTTTGATGGTGGCCCCTGAACAAAGTTACGCACATCTGAGAAGGAAATTCACAGTATCATCTGTTCCTAGCTTTCTGTCTTTGCAACAGGGTCCCCCCTAGTCATTCTGTTCTTCCATGAACTTGGATTTCTTGTTCTCCGAATAAGCCTCAAACATTTCTTCTCTTTTGCTTTGCTCAACCTTTTTTGTTCATCTGAATTTCTCTGTCCTGAGTCTATAAAATACCATTCATTTCTGGTTGCCCATCTGTGAAGTCACCCTTTCCAATAGTGCTTTTCTGATGTCTTTAACTGGATACTCTCCCTCTTGGGAACTTTGTTGTTCTTTCCCCATTTCTTATGACAAATACATTTTGTTCTTATCATTGCTGTGTGTAAGCTCCCGAAAGGCAGAGGCCACATCTTATTTCTCTGTACCAAGCTCCATTTTCTTCATTTGCAAAATGATTATCAGGAATAATATTTACCTCCTAGGGTCGTTGTGAGGATTAAGCACTTGGCATTACATCTGTCACATAATAAGAACACAAAAAATGGCAGCTTCATTATGCTGTCCATTATCTTTTAAACCAAGATATTAGAGTTTGCAAAAAAAGTGCATCTTGCAAAAAATAAATAAATAAATAAATAAATACATTATCAACTTCTGACTCTCCTCTTGTATGTGCTTGGTTCACTAAGAAAATAGGATATACGATTGGTTTGGCACACTCGCTCATAATGGACCTGTGCTAAATCCTAGTGAATACCTTTGTCTTTTCTAAATAATCATTTATTCACCAATTCATTTAGGAGTGGAACTGTTGGTGACTAAGAAATTTAATGGACGCCTGAGATAGTGCTCTTCCTCTTCTGTGATAATGAGCTATTTGCCCTTGTGCAATCTTTAGCCTCTTTTCCATTTTCTGTAATTCTTTGAAAATTATCAATTGTGGTTCTATGATGCGTGTAGAAAGTTCTTATGTGCTATGGAATACAACTCAACCAGGCTTGAGATCTTTATATTCTCAAAGTGGTTATATCTTATCTCGATGTTTTTTTTTTTTCTCTTAAGGTTCAATTCTCTAGTTTTATTCTACACATTTTAGTTAACAGGTCATTCATTCTTGTTTGTGAGGAAAAACATCAGACTGGAGCTATGTATTTTTTACTTTAAAGTACATTTGCAATAATCTTAAACAATGCAAAACTGCATATACAGCACAATATTTTTTTCCTTGAACTATTTGAGAGTAAATTGAAGGCATGACGGTATACCACTCTAAATTTTTTTATGTATATTTCCCGTGAATTGGGACATACTCCTATGTGACCAAACCAGGTAAGTAAAAATCCAGAAAATAAGATTGATATATTAATTCTATCTGATTCTTAGACTCCATTTGATATAGGGAGTTGTTGTAATAGTGTCCTTTATAGGCAGAAGGAGCCAGTCTAGAATAATGCATTGTATTTTGTTACCATGTTTCTTGAGACTCTTTCATTTTGGACTAGTTCCTCAGTCTTTCTTTGAGTTCCAAGGCTATGTTACTTTTGATGGTTATAGTCCAGTTATTTTGTTAAATGTTCTCCATTTTGGGATTCTCTGATGTTTTATAATGATTAGATTAAGGAAGAGATATCATAGAAGTAATGCTGGGCTATTATTGCATTCTGTCAGGTAACATGTGATTTTTATTTATTCCATTGTGGATGTTCATTTTGCTCACTTGATTAAAGTGGTGTCTGTTAGGCTTGTTTATCCCCTTCCCATTTAACTTCTTCTGTACTTATATATTTATTTGCTGTTTATTTATTTAGATATGGATTCTTGAATTACTGTTAGTATTGAATGAGTTAAAATTTTATTACCATTGTTGTTTATTTTGATGCTCAAATTATTTCAGATTTGGCCAGCATGAACCCCTTCGAGCTGGCATTTTTGACATGTCTATCATTTTTTGCGCACTTTCTTTCTGGCACACAAAAAAATGTTTCGTCTCATCCTGTAACATCTCTATCCCAGTTCTGGAATCAGTCATTTCTGTACAGTCCTGGTTATTTTAATTGGAAAATTGTCATTACATATCAATATTGGAGCACTAGGTATGCACATTGCTGTTGGAGTGTCACCCCTCCCAGGCCTTCTCGCTGGACTGGGCTAGGTCATCCATGACACACTCACACACACAGGTTTGTATCCATATGTATTTCTTTCAGTTTTTAGTAATTGATAAATTTATTTTTTTACTTGATGAATAAACAAAATGTGGTACATAAATATTTATTAAACCCCCCAAAAGAAGGAAATTCTGGCACATAACAAAATATGAATGAACCTTGAAAACACTATGCCAAATGTAATATGCCAGTCACAAAATACGATTGCTCTCATATGAGCTATCTGGAGTAGCCAAATCACAGATAGAAGGTTCACCGGTGGTTACCAGGGGCCATAGGAAGAGGGAATGGGGAGCTGTTTCTTAATGGGTACAGAGTTTTGGGGAAGGTAAAAAAATTCTGGAGCTGGATGGTGGTGATGGCTGCACAGACCTGTGAATACATCCAATGTGGATTTCTATATCTAAATATATTTTAAACCATGAATTCATACCAGTACTTTGAATTCCAATTAATACCACATGGCTCATTCTTTTGTCTCTTTTCATATTTGAAATTCTCTTCTTTGTCATTGAGAAACCTGACTCCCTTTATCCTTAACGCTTTCAATTATGTGATCAGTCTCTCTCTATAGCCAAAGTCTATCACTGCTGCTGCCACATCCCTTCTTTCTAATTCTTAGACTCAGTTTGATTGAGGGAGTTGTTCTAATAATGTGGACATACTGCTCTACCTCTGACTCCTTTTTATGGATTCCTTGCTGCCCGCCTCCTGGGCCCTGTACTCTTTGCTCGGTCTGGGATACTGGCCTGATGCCACCTTCTCCTGGTACCCCCATCCCTTCAAACTTGCAGTCCCACAGCCAGCTGCCACTACACGAACCATCCTCCTCACCCTTTCACCCTGCTCAGGCTCTGACAAACTGCACTACGATGCCCTCTGTAGCCCAGTCTCTCCTGCTGCTTGAGCTCCAAAAACTGACTTGGAGCCATTCTCCGTATTGGATGCCCGCTTCACGCCACTTGGGTTCTGACATTCTATGATGGTCACTACCACAGTCCCCTAACCCTGCTTCTCTAAAAATGCCCTCCTCTCCCTGTTAGGGCTACGATATGCTGCACAAGGCCCCCCTTCCTTGTTGGCACAACCCCTGCTCAGTCCTGACATCCTATGGGGCTGCTCACCCTGAACCTGGACCTCCTTCTTGTCCTGCTCAGGCCCTGACACCTCATTCTGGGACTCTCTACTTAAATGTCCTCCTCACTCAGCTTAAGCTCAGACACCTGGGCATGGGTGACAGAGCCCAAGAGGGAACAGGCAGGCATCTTGGGGAGGGGACAGGCAGGCATCTGGGCTCTGGCATACCATGCTGCCTTTCCCTCCACAAACGGAGGCTTCATTAAGCCTCTCAGTCTCCACACACTTGTGCTGTGCTGCCCTTACTCATGGATGCCGTTGTGCCCTGCCACCTCTCTGTGAAGGCAGTCTTTGTGCCTTGCTGGTATGTTCATTTTGTTTTCAGAGGTATTCATTCTTTGAACAATTTGAACGGTTAGCCAACATTTCAGTATTCCATGCCTTCCTCAGGGTACTGGAGAGGCTTATTCTCTGCAAACAGCTGTTCAATATGATACCACCAGGGTCCTCCAGTATATTTATAGTTTTGGAATTCACAACTACCTATAATTTATACATGCTTAGTTCTTCAAAAAATGCAAAAAAAAAATTAAATCCTAACTTATAGAGAGGATGGAATCCAATCAGTTTTAGCAAGCTTTCCTGTATATTATTTATTTGAATGCTATCTTAAAAACCACAAATTTGTAAAAATTTACATTTTCTAACCTTGATCAAACATTATTTTTAAACTCTTATTGCAATTTGGGAATTTTGTAAGTCTTGAAACAAAGAACAAAATGTCATAATGAAACTAGTCTTTATGATGACATGGTAGTTACAATATAATTATTATAATTAATGCTAAAACCCAGCTATCATTCAACATGTTTGGCCATAGCACTTCTATTGTGACTCAATGTTGTGACAGTTTTACTCCCAGGTAATGTGATGAGCTGTGGCTGGAAGTTCTCATTCATGTCCCTGGTGTAATGGCTTGTTATAACAATAACAGGACTATGTGGAGAAGCTTTTATACCATTGTGTTTATTCTTAGGAAAGAATCTAAAAAAAAAAAAAAAAAAAACACACAGCACTTGGTGTATCCACTTTTTAGTTTTTCTCACAACCAAGATTCCCTAAGAGTGAGGACCAGCTGCAAATAAGACCTATTCTTTTACATAACAAGCTGCCAAAAGCTAGAAAGTAATGACTGACATTCTGCTTATCACAATAGGCTGGAGAGTGATTTTGTATGTTCACCAGGCAAGATATACAGCTGTGGTTCCTGCTATCGACAAAAGACAATACAGGCAGGATTCCATGGTTTCATTGCTTCAGTCTGTGACATTAAGTTTCAACCTCTGCACGAGCCACATAAATATCCTTTGGATTTTCTTCAGTAAGCACACTAGAGGTTAATAATGTGGGGATGTTTGATTCCCTGCTGTTTTAAATAATTTCATGGAAAATCTAATGCAGTAGGACACTAGTTTAGAAAGGTTATTACCCTCATCAAACGATAGCACTTCTTTCCTATTATTTTCTACCAATTTCTTGCTGTTATAGCTCCTCTCTCTTCATTTACCACAAATGATTCTTCAAAGCAACGCTATGTGGTTGGGTGGAGATGGGATTGGAGAAAGCTTAATCCCTAATCAGAGCCCTGTCAGTGCTGGTAGTAGCATGCATCTTTCTTTCCCCTTCTGCTCGCTGGAGCTGAGATACAAGACAGAGATGCACACTCATTGCAGGGGTGTCATTGGGAACCAGTCTTGCTAGGGCCATTTTACACGGGACCCTGAGGTCCAAAGCCTATAGGAACTTCCAGGTAGTTACAGTTCCAGGAGTCCATCCCCAGCTCTTCTCAACTAAATGGTGCTCTGACTTGCTAAATTCTTGCATCATTACCACCCCTATTTGGCAGTGCTTACAACAAAACTCTAAGAATGCTCTTGAGCTCAGAGTAGAGTTTTAGGGTTAAGGAACAATATGGGGTTCCATGGCTGTGCTGTTCCAGCCTCGGTAAGAGAAAGGAACTGCCTGTTCAGTATCTATTTCCTCTTTTCTTCCCAGGACACAAAATTTAGTTAGGTGACCACATGCATTTCCCAGCCTTCTTTGCTAATGAGCACCGTGTTATAAGTTCCGGCCAATGAGATCTGAACAGAAGTCATTGGGTAGGATTTCTGGGAAAGGTCCTTAAAATGGTGGCACGGACCCTACTGGCAGTTTCTTTTTTGGATTTTTCTGTCTCTTTGGAATGTCCAGCTGTTCTGGTTTGCTTGGGGTTATGGAGGTCCAGAGACATGAACTTTTCAGTCTTAAAGTCCAGAAAGTACCAAAGTAGGTAAGTTGAGCACTCTGCTTTCCTTTCTTCAAGCAGAATATAGATGTGGTAGTTGGAGTTCTAGCAGCTATCTCATAACCATGAGACAAACTCATTCTAAGGGGGACTGGGTAAAAGACTATGTAAAGCTTGGTTCCATTGTGATGACCCTAGACTTTCCAATACATGGGGACAAAAATAACTCCCAATTTAGTGAAAAAGAAATATATACATTTTTTGGAGTGTAGAGGTTCTCTGTTCTAGCAACCACAATGCCATCAGTGTTAATGTGGTTAAAGAGCCCTGTTCTGTCCACATCAAGACATTTTCTTTTGGCTGAAGCATGGCCAGTTCCTTGGAGAAGGATAGTTTCAGCATTAAAACCCTCTATGAGATATGGGAATGAGGTTCAAAAATTATGTACTTACACCAAGGTCACAAGGTCATCATGTAGCTAAAAGGGATTTGAAGCCACATCTAACCTCACGACTATGCTAATTACTATTGAGTGAAACTATCATTGATGCTCCCCAGGCTTTTCCTTGCTAGGGCTGTTAGAAGGGCTCTAAAATTGATTTATTTTAGAGTTATAGGGAGAAATTAATTAGCATTAATTGCTTACTTTGTGGCTTTCAATATACTATTACATTGTTTTTTTAGTTAATATTTATTGACTAAAAATCTGATCCCCAGATTCTTTCATACCCATTTTATAAATGAGAAAACTGAGACTTGGAGAGATTAAGGACCTTATCTAAGGTCAAAGTGCTGAAAAACAAAGGCTACAAATCCGCCCTGTCTAGTTTTAGAGCCCATGCTCTGAACCACTGCACTGTAATGCCTCTTATTTATAATGCTCTGCAACTTGTTTTTCTCACTTAACTATGCATTTCATGGACATTTTTCTAGGTTAAGAAATAATAGATGATTCATTTAAAAAATCTATGTAACGTTCCATAGTATAGATATATCTCAGTGTATTCAGCTATTCCTCCCTCCCACCCTGTCATGAATAATGTTGCATTTTTAAATAATTACATGCATTTTGTTTTCATATATCCTTATGTATTAGTGTACTGATTTCTGCTGGTTAGATTTCCAAAGGTGAAGAGGTAGAGATGAGCCAGTGAGTATGAGTATATTTCATTGTAATAACTGCTGCTAGATTATCCATTATTTTATTCAAAATTTTAATTAAGACAAAATATACATAACATAAAATTTGCTAGATTATTTTTATGAAAACTTTGTAGCAATTCACCCTCCCACTACCGATGAATGAGAAGGGGTCGCCCACTTCCTCACAGCACAGAATGTTTTTTTTTTTGTAAACTTTTATCAAGCTGGTTGGTAAATATGGGTACTACATTCTTGATTTAATTTGTATTTCCCAGACTCCTAGTGAGATTGAGCACTATATCATCAATTTATTGGTTATTCATATTCTTTGCCAAGGAATCTGAAGGGTTCAGAACTTAAGGCTACAAAAAAAAAATTTTCATTTTGGATTTTGCACGTTCAAAGTAGGTAAAAGGGAAATGAATGCATGAGTGTATCGAAGAGAGTAAATTGGCCTCCATTCTGTGCCCCCGAAATAATTTATTCTGCATATAAATTAGCCTATAACCATGGGTGAAATAAATTATCTTCCATGTAGATTTGGAAGCTGTAGAAGAAGTAGAAAACTAAAGTGATTTTTTTAAGAGAAAAAAATTGTTCTTTAAATTTACAGTAGGCCGTGACTATCTTTCTATCTTGCTACTGGTTTCATTGTTTTAACTACCTGTCCCAGGTGTCCTGTGTCGCAGTCAGCTTGACTGTCCTTTTCCAAGCCTTACAAATCATCACACCAAATAGGATGTTTTATACACAGAAAGGATGTTGGGAGAATGGGATTAAGTGAAGGTGATTTTGAGGTACTGATGAGTCACTGTGCACATTGTATGGACTGAACAAAGTTGAGTGTCACTGAAGATCCTAAACTATGCATGTCTGAAATGCATTTCAGCACATAGTCATAGGGGCCTTTCAAAGATCAGTTAAATGGAAAATGACTTTACATTCTGTAGATGTGAAAAGAGAAAGGATGCAGAGCTCAGGGCTCCTTTGCTGCAGGGTGGAGGGAGAGACATGCTCTTCTTTTCTAGTCCTGCGGGAGGACTGCTAGAAAAAAATCTCTCTGTAAAGTTTAATGAACTGAATTTGTTATGAAGTTCTGGTTGACAAAGTAGAAGAGAGTTGGGCCAAACTAAACAGTCATTCCCAGGGGACATTAATGACTGAGCAGAGAGGGAGTCCCTTCCTGCCACCTTCTCTTCTGCACACCTGTTGGGTTACAAGTGAGATGTTCTGAGTAAGTGGACTTTGTCATGGGGACCCCCACCCCCCGCTACAGAAAGTGAATGCCATCAGCCCACCAGTGAAAATTTTTGTGTGGAGAGAGAGTGCCCTACCTGTGAATCACATTTTAAAATGCATTTTGAGGTTTGAGCTAATAATGTGAATGACATTCAGTGAGATTGCCAAATGCTGGTAATTTACTCTCATTTTCGCATTAATGTGGGCCCACCTGTGATGAATTGGAAACTAAATAAGCACATCAGTTTTAATTAGATATTTCAGAGACTGGATCTAGTTAAACAGCAGTATTCATTCTTTTCTATTAAATAGTGAAAGAGTTAGCACATTCTCAGAAAATGTTTACCCCCCCTGCATTTATCCTTCTCCCTTTTATTTATTTATTTATTTTGCAAATATTCTATTCCGATGGAGGCTTTTGAGTTAAAAAATGCCTAGGTTGGTACAAAGGATGGGAAATAATTGCATTCAAGTCTTTAAAAAAGCAGATCACCTAGTTTATCAGTGGTATGTTTTACATTAAAAAACATAAATCTGGGAACTTTTGAAAAGACAAATAAATGTAAGATTGTGGTTGTCTGGTAGATGTCGACTGGAGGTCTAAGCATTCTGTGTTCCTCAAACACTCATCCTGCAATTTGGAATCTAAATACACCACTTGGGTATGGCTAATAGATGCAGAATGAACTTCTATCAGAGAACAGAGCCATTTTTCAAAATTCGAAGACAAGATATTACAATTCTAATGAAGGCACAGTATTGTTTGATGCATAAGGATCTAAGACCTAATGAAAGAAACTATTATAGATGTAGAGGTAACTTTGATTAATATTTGTGAATGATGAGGATTAATAGTAAGTAGACAGGTTTAAAACAGTAGCCCTGAAACAGTTATTTATAGATGCGAATTTTGCATTGGTCTTGACATCAGTGTTGTTTCTCTGAGCGTTTCTACCTGACTAGACTGTGACCTCAGGGCGAGACTGCGTCTGCCTTGCTGTGGCTGGGTCTCCAGTGCTTGACATAGAAGTGCTCCATGTAGGTGCTTAATAAACACTTGTATCCCTCTCTGTATTGCTGATCCCTGCTTCTAAAATATTCTTTCCCTGCAGATTTTAGTCTCTGCTGCGCCCTGGCTATCCTTTCACTAAAATTAGTTTTGGCAGTATTTCCATGTCATTTTTCTTTTTCCTTTAGAGGGGACTAAAACAATTAGCTATAGATCTACTTTAATGAGTATTTTTTTTAATAAAAAAATTAAATTCTGGATTCATGTAATAGGAAAAAATCAAAAAGGAGTTCATTTATCTTCAGAAAATCAAAGATGCTTAAAATATTTTTATTATAGAGTTATAGTATTAAAATAGCAAAAGAAAAACCAATACTAAGAGATTGATAAATTTTGGTTAAGTAAATCATGAGAGTTTCACACTGTAGACTTCTATTTGGTCATTAAAACATTGTTTTAGAATAATATTTAAAGACAAAATAACTTATTATGAAAACATACTAAGTAAAATATATTCCATAAAAAAGAGGTGACAAAAAAGCATTAGAGTACAATCACTTTTTCAGAAGTATTCCTACTTATAAAAAAAAGGATTAAAGAATTTACATCAAAACTATATTTCTTCAAATTTTTGACAATAAAACGTATTACTTTTATATTCATTATTTGAGGAAAAAAATATCCGTTCAAATTGTCCCTCTACAAGTTACTACAAAGAATTCACAAATGGAGACTGAGAGAGAAAGTAGCATTGACAGTTCTTTTCAGACCAGCTAGCTCCATGGCTTAATTGCGTATACACACGGCTGTATAGATTTCTTTCGCCCCTGAGTGAATGTGTGGAAATAAATTTCAAATTTACTGTTTTAGTTTTATCCTACCTTCTCATGAGGCATCTTTTAAAGAAAAAAATCTGATTATGTCTCTACTTAAAATTCTTTAATGGATTCTCATTGCCTTGAGGTACCATCTAGACTCCCTACTCTGATACACGTATGTGATGTTGGTGAACCATCTCCTGCGCATTCTCCATCACTTCACTGGATTCATCACACCACATACCTCACAGCTTTTGGGTGTAGCGTCCCTATTATTTAGGTTAGCCAAGAAATTTCCTCCTAAAAGCTTTCTCTGAGTCTTCTTCCCCACATGGCTTCTTCCTCCTCTCTGTATACCTTCATCACACCCTTCCCCCACACATGCCATTGTATGGTTGACTTTCCTGCCTGTCAGCTTTTGTGGGGCAGGGACCAGGATATGGCACTTTTTATCTTAGTACTCGTGGTAAGCTTCTTGGTCTGTAGCAGGTGTTCAATAAACTTCTGTTAAATGACCATGTGAACAAAGGCCTGAGACATTTTGAATGGCATGTACACACAGTAACTGTTAAATTCACCCCTAATCTTGTCTGAAACTTTGTATCCTAACTGATATGCTCCAGCAGGCAGAGCCAAATGCCCTCTTGAATGTATATTGTATCTTCTCTGTTGATGGAAGGCGTGGTCACCAGAATAATGTCCCCTGAAGATGTGCATGCTCTAATCCCTGGAACTTTTAAATATCTCACATGTTAAAAGGAACTTTGAGATAAAATTTAGGTTATGGACCTTAAAATAAAGAGCTTATTCTGGTGTAGCTGGATGGGCCAAATGTAATTACAAGTGTCCTTAACAGTAGGTGTGGGAGACAGAGGAAAGACAGATGCAATGTTTGTCCTTCTGTTCTCCCATTTTCTCCTCTTGCATCTCTCATCAATTATGTCCTTTGTTTACCCTTCAAATCTGTCATCCTCATAATATTTTATTATTTCAAGGTACTATTTTATAGATATTTTTATCAGATTGCACTCTTATTTTATGTGCGACAGTGCATAGTTTGCTGTTTGTCCTGACCATTAATTTCTTTTTAATTTAAAAGTTATATTTTTTCTATAATGTCATAGTTTTTCAAATTTGCCTACTTATTTGGACAGTGTTTTGTTATTTTCTCATACTCATTATTGTGCATTTTACTTCTTTAAAAACATTTAAAACCTTTCATACATGTTTTTATGTTCTATTTTCTGTATATACAGTTTCCTGGGTAGTCAGATCTGTTGTATGTTAATCCTTCTGACTTATGGAGGCTTAGATTCTTAAAGGCTCTGGTGATTTTTTTTTAAATTGTAAGCTCATTTCTTAATTTTTACCTATGGGAGTCATATGGATGTAAATTAAAATAGTTTTCTTGCACAGGGGACTTACTTTTTCTTTCAGCTTTTTCCCTTGGTCTTTCTTGGCTAGCACAGGGTTCCAGGCTGTTTTTCCACCTTAACATTGAACCATATCTCAGTATCCAAATAAGAGTGAAGATATGAACATGCACACAAAGGGCAACCCTAACCCACTAGCTGACAGTTGAGTATTTGGGGAGGAAGAAAGGAAGGTGGTCCTTGGAGGCTTCACATACTTTCTGCAAGCAAAGCAATGCAGCAAAGAGTGTGTCTTATCCAGATTATTTTTCTACTACAGGAGCATCCAACATACTATAATGCTAGAAGAAAATACTGCTAGCTTTTTAAAAGAATAAAAATATATTTTTATTAAACAGTAGGAATATTTATTATCTAACTTAAGAAGTCTGCAATAGGCAGTTCCATGTTTGGTTCAGTATTTCTGGAACACCTGAAAGACTTTTTCCCTATTGGTTTGCCATCCTCTGTGTATCAGGCACACACTTTCATGGTTGCCAGATGGCCAAAGAAGTTCCAAACATCCCATATTCATACAACAAAATCCTCTGGTGTTCTCCATTTCTACCTATCATCCTGTATTTCTATCTGGATTTATCTTTTGTTACCTTAAAAAACTCTTCTTAGTATATTTTTATAACATATCTGTGGGTGATTAATTGCATATTTTCATATTTTATGAAAAATATTTTTTACTTTATGAAAAAAATATTTTTTTGCTTTGTGTAAAACTCAGGCTTGATGGAATTCTCTTTCTGCACTTTAAAGATGTTCCATTATCTGCTAGATTTCAGTTCCTGACAAAAAAAAATCAGTCATTAGTCTTAATGTTGCTCCTTTGTAGGCTCCTCCTCTGAGGAATTTTTCTCTTTGTCCTTTATTTTCAGCATTTGACTAGGATACAACTATGTATGGTTTCTTTTGTGTTTATCTTTGAGTTTCTTTGAGTTTCCTAATGTCCTTGGAATATTCTCAGCAATTATTTCTTCAGATATTGCTTCTGCTCCTTTCTCTTCTCTTGTTTTGAGACTCCAGTTTCACACATGTTAGAACTTTCAAGCATGTCTCTCACATATTTATTATGCTTTCCCTCTTTACTCTTATTTGAACCTGTGCTTCAATTATAATGTTTTCTATTGTTCTAGCTTTAAGCATACTAATTTTGTCTTCTGATAGAGCCAATATGATGATAAACTTAAAAATGAGTTTTTATTATGCATATTGTAATTTTGTCCCTTGGTTTTAAATAATTCAAAATTTGCTGAAAGTCAGATTACATTTCTGTATCATGGCTGGCTATTGAGAAAATGTATTTCATCAATGTCTGTAAAAATCTGATTTAGTGTTTTTCATACGACAATTAGAAAAAAACTTAATAAATGTGCAACTGTAACCTTTATATAGGACATTAAGTTTTACAAACTGTTCTTATATTCCTATGCCATTTTAATATGTTTAATATGTTTAATATGTAAGTGAGTAAAAAAGATATTTTTATTTCCATTATAATTATAAAAAAAACTGAATTTGTAAGTGGTAAAGTAAAATCTCCGTATTCTTTGCTTTCATCTATTATATTATACCGCTTCAAAGCACATGCCCTGTCAGTGGGGAAAGAGGGGGATTATTGTGTCAATCTAAAAAGATAATGCATTTTCTTCTAATGATTATTATCAAAATATAGAGCCACAGAACTAGAGGAAACCTCCTCAGGGGATCACCTAGCCCAGGCCCTCGTGATGTTGTGTTGTTTTAGTCAGATGTTACCTCTTAAGCAGGTGACCTTATATCTGAAGCTTGCAAGGTAGGGAAACTTCTTTGTCATCTTTCCTTTACCTATTTATCTAAAAACATAGATAAAGTGCTAAATAAATTAAAATTTTAATTAATATTTACTTTTGATTAATATTAAGAATGATAAGTTACTATCTGACAGTGACACCATATTTAGAATTTGGAGACATTATTTGCACTGAGTTCTTAGAAAACCTAAGCTAAATTATTTGAAACCTAGAGTGTAAAAGAGATGGTGGTATAATTGCATAGTTAATTGTTTATCAAAATTAATGCAGAGTAGTTCATGCTAACTTTATTTTATTTAGTTTTTATAATCTAATTAAGCATCACTTTGTACTTATGCTTTGTTTTCTAAGTTTCATGCTAGTTTTTGGTCTAAAGAAATAAAGTTAGGACTTACATCTTAAACCTTTTGAGAAAGGGTCTATTAGTTCTCTTTATAACTCAATTTAGTTATCATTCACACATAAAGAATTCTTTTGGGAATTATTCTTCTTTTAATAATAATTTATTTCCTGAAAACAATATTTTACATTAACCAATTGAATGTACACATGAGATATATAATGTACATAACATGTCTTAATTGCTTTACAGAGTAGCATGCAGTATTAAAAAAACTCGCTCCTGAGACTATGCAGATTTTATTAGTAGTAAAAAAATGAACATAGTAACATAGTAATAATAATTCATAAGTTTTAACTTTTTTTGCTATGATGCCCCCAATTCTGACCAACTGTCTTATAAATGGGATTTTTGGTGACCAGCAACAAGAGAGAAAGTGTGTCAGTAGCTGTGCGTGAACTCATTACCACTGCCAGAGAGATGATCCAAGGAGAAAATCTATCACAGAATACGGCAATCACATCATCTTTGTATACAAAGTACACGTTTGCTGCACCATAATAGCTTCCACTGGGCATATTTATAATTGGTAAATAGATAATCTTTACTATTCACTTGGGGCTGAGAAAATTAAGCCTTTTATTTCAGCAGGATCATTTACTAGGAGATTCTTAACTCATTGTGGTTAGTGGGTATGGCTAGCTATCTACATACACAAGAGAAGATTGCTGTTTGCTCTGGCTGGGCACCTTCAGCCAACATCGTGATCTTGAAGACATTGCCACAAGGACTTTACTAACTCAATGATCAGGATCTCAGGTCTATATCGCCTCTAAAGGCAGAATATTAGGAATGTGCAAAAGCTGGTGATGGGCAAGAGCAGGAGACGTTGTTAGGCTCCCTCTTTTACCATATGGATAGAGCACCCAGTGCTCATTTTCCTACTTTACTTACTAAGTGATATCAATTTTGATCCAGCACATGAAAGGAACTATCTGTGGAGCATTTCAGCTGTAGTATGCAATGCCAGGTTCTAGTTTTGGCAAATCCTAAGTAAAAGAAGAAATTTTGTTCATTTATTTCTTTCTCCCTTTCCTTCACCTTGCTTGGGGCCCTGCCAGAGCCAGGGTTAGACTGCCAGCCCAGGAGGTGCACTTCACACTCTGAGAGGTGCTATTCGTAAGCATATTATCCTCTTCTATGACTCCAGACTAAATCCACAGCTGAACAGTAGGATGCTGCCTGCTAATGTTGATCATTCTGGCAAAACAGACTGTCAGCTCTGCAAACCAATATAAGTAGTGAGTTTTGTTTGCAGCTGAAATAAATCATATAATAGCCTTATGATACACAGTGGTCTTTATTGCTGTTCTTTTCTTCTTTTCTCTTTAATCTCTTTGCTCCTTCTTTCTTCCTACCCAAAGACTCATTTCTTAGAACAGAAATGAAGGCATATCTGAAAGTATTATTATCAGGAAACCAAGCTGCAGTGGATGACTTAGACACAGTTTAAATATGTCTAGATGATTAGTCTATTATTTGTTTTTAAATTTCCAGGAAAAGAAAATTAACTGACTATCCATTGTTTAACACTGGCTAAATCTAAATGAAATCATGATTATTTCTACAGCAGATTTACCTCCCTAATTATGCTTGGCTAATGTTTACACTGACTGATGGAAAAGGATGGTGCCTGGGAGAATGCCAAATGGCAGAAGGAAGTCTGACCTGAGACTAAAAATGTCCAAGGGTAAATTACTGAGTGGACAATCTGCAACAAGATAAAAAAGAAAGAGTCGATGATCTGAATATCATTATTCCTTCACTCTGTGTCCACTTCCCCCTTGATTTTGAAAAAAAAAATTTTTTTTCTTGGCTGAAATACAAACAGTGAACTTTAACCTTGATAAGACCTAAGAGGAATAAAGATATTTTGTATGTCTCCAGAGTTTCAGCACAAGATTAGAAAAAAGAGAAATGTTTACAAATGCTAATGTCAAAACATGTTGGAGAATTGCCTGGTTTCCACAGTCTGTAGCTTCTATCCCTTCACATTTAAGTTACTTGACCCTGCAGGCTCCTTGATCTTGGAGGCACTGGGTGCAATCCTAACTATAGACAGGAAGGAAGAATTTCAGGGACTTTGAGTCTTGTCCTCTGGGCTTCAGCATGATGACATTTATCCTAACTGGGTCACGACAGGGTGAAGAAAATGGGGAGGCATCCAGTTATTTGAAACTAGACTCTTCTGAGGATGGGCTGGGTAATGGGAGACAGATTCAATTGCAGGTAATTAGGCACTGACTTCTACTAGGAGAAAAGAGGGGGAGATCAGCCACTCTTCCTGAAAACATTCTTCAAATGTGGCTCATAGCCAATGTTTTCAAAGACTATGATTAAAATAATGTCAGAGGAGGTAATGTCAATTAATTGATTGAAGATAGTGATTAGACTATGAGATTTAAAAAAAAAAATAGTCCCGTATTGGCAACTTTTGTTCATTTCCTCCCATGCCAATCAATGGCACAGGCCCTGATCTCAGACTTGCTTTCCTTGGTGGTAGAACCTCGTTCTGTCTTTGGGTGAAGTCCAGTCTGAAAGGCAGACACATGATCTGGAGACATAGCTGTGGATAACAGGCTGCTGAGGTGCCAAAGTTGTCGGCTAGGATAGGTGGAAAGAAGTGGATTCAACATGAAGTAACTAGAATGTCCTCAGTACCTTGATTTTAACATGTTCCAAACTAAACTCAGTCTTCTCCTTCAAACTTGAGCCTCCTCTATGTCATGGTACACTGAATTGGTAATTATTTACATATGCACAGTTAATTGTTAACCAAATCCCGGCAGTCCTTTTCTAGGAATACCCCCTGTCATTGACCTACTCTAGGTTGCCTGTCACCTGGATTGTAGGAACAGCCTCCTTCCCAATTTCTGTCCTCATTCCCATCCGTCTTTCAACAGGTGCGCTAGTGTGGTCTTCCTTAAAATAAATTAGATTATGGCATTCCCTCCTTAGAGATCTCTAGTATTTCCTCTTTGTCCACAGGGTTCTTTAATTAGAGTAACAAACAAGGGACATTAGAATTTGGCTTCCACCTACCCTCCCAACCTTATTTCTTGCCACTCCTATATTTGCACTCTGCACCACAGTCATACTCTTCGTCTGTCATTGTCCAAACTGTCCGTGTTCTGTTGTCACTCTCCCTACTTCTCTCTCCCTACTTCTCTCAATCTACCAAATGGAAGTGGGACAACATGGCTTTTTCCTTATGGAGAAAGGATTATTTAGAAAAAAAAAAAACCTTATTATTAGTAAGGTAACCCTTACTAATGCAGAATGAATTACTAGTAAATCACAAGATAAATCTAAGGTTATGTTGAGACACCGACTTGCCTCAAGTAGAACCATTAGTGAGATAAGTGAAAAGCTTATCTCAGTAGTCTTGGGAGTTTGTTATGTGGTATTTTTAGTTTGTTAGATTTTAAAAGGCTTATTACCTAATGCCTAAAGTACTGTATGTAAAATATATGGAAAACTAATTCTCAGTCAATATATTTATTAAAATAAATAAGTATATTGTATACTTATTTAAGTATATTAAAACAGTTTCATATTGTCTGAACAGACTCATTGAGTAGCTTCTTGTATCCAAAGTCATTATCTAAAGAAGGAAGGCTTAGATTAAAAGGCTACCAAGAATAAAATTTAGATGAACAATATGGTATTAAAAGCTATAGCTATAAAAATAGTATATACACTTATTCAATGTATTAATATTTCCCATTTTTTAAATAAAGAATCACGAACACGGAACTAAAATCAATGTCCTTGCAGTTTACCATAAGGAATATATGAAAGAAAAAAAATCCAAATGCTCCAGAACACAGTTTTCAAGGCAAAAGTTATGCCCCTGCTCTCAGAAGGGTTGTGATAATGCTCCCTGCAGAACCTATTGCTCCTACTTTTTCAATTACAACTTTGAATCATATTCCTTGATTAGTAACAAGCAATCAATCATAATTAATTAGTTAAAATGTTCAACCGTTAAAATCATTACCATTAATTAAAATAATTATCTCTATTTTGGCTGCACTTCATTACCATTTCCGGAGAAAAGCTTGCTTTACTGTACTGCCATTTTTAGTACAGATTCTTGGTGAATGCAATGCATACAATGGGTAATCTGTGAACTACTTTAAAAATGACTACTTGAATCAGGTTTCAGAATTTTTACTCTTGTTGTAGTATCTGGGGAAAACTTTTACTACAGTGTTATGAGCTTTATGAACAAAGCTCTTTGAAATGAACGTTAGCCTATCACAGGATGCTGGGAAGTAAGGACTTTTGAAAAAACTCATGCTCTGGAACGAAACGTTTGCTTTACAGGTTACACAGTAGTCCAGATACAGGAAGAGAAAGAACTAGTGAAGTAGAGGCAGAGGAGAAAATGAAGATAAGAGATATGGATGATATAGAAGATACAATGAAAAGCTAAAACTTTTTCTATGAGAGATCTAGAATGATAATAGAAGAAAGATTATTTGAAGAGGCAACAACTGAGAGTTTTCTAGAGTGGAAAAAGACATGTGTCCTAAGCATGTAGATAGAAATTCACATCTTGACACATCATAGTAAAGCTGAAGAACTTTAAGGAAAAAGAGTGAAAACATTTAAAGACACCAGACAGAAAAGACAGGTTACTGTCAAACTTGGAAACAAACGATAATTGGAATTGTAGGAGGTGATTACCAGAAACAATAGATCCTAGAAAATAATGGATTCCTATCCCAAAGCACTGAGGAAAAAGAACTTCAACCTACATTGTATCAAGTAAGAGTGATAAAGACTCTTCCAGAGGTACGCAGATGAAACACAGGCCACTTTCAGACCGTCATTGAAAGAAATGTTCATGCAGACACTTGAGCAACAAGGAAAATGAACCTGAATGCAAGAAGCAATCGTGAACAAAGAGATCAAACATGTTGGTAAGCATAAATGCTTATGGGCTAATAAATAGTGGCACTATTAACTTATCTGGGTGGGAGGTGGTTAAAATGATGTTTAAGTTACTGGACATCAACAACATGAAAGGCATGAGCATGTGATGCTATAGAGAGAGAAGTTAAAATGCTTTAAGTTTCTGGTTTGGGAGAAGAGTGTAGATTTTAAAAATTTAATACTTGTTAAAAAGAACATAGGATGAAGGATGCACATAAGATGATGAACTTGGGATGGGGAGACTGGATTTGAAAAATCATGCAATGTAGACTTCACCGTCATCAGAGGCAACTAGGTTGTAAGCAGCAAAAACCTGGCTTTGGGTCACAGTCTCCTGGGAATGAATGCCATCTCTTTCTTTGTGATGGCCTGAATTTGGTCCCCTTGAAATTCATCTGTTAAAGATCTAACCCCCAGTACCTCAGACCATGACTGTATTTAGATATAGAATCTTTACAAGGTAATTTAGTTGAAATGAGTTTGTTAGGGTCTTAATTCAATCCTAATCCAATATGACTAGTTTCCTCAATAAGAAGAGGAAATTAGGACATAGACATGCACAGAGGGGAGATTGTGTGAAGACACAGGGAGAAGACAGCCATCTCCAAGTCAAGAAGAGAGGTCTCAGAAGAAACCAATTTTGCAGACTCCTTGATTTCAGATATCTAGCCTCCAGAATTATGAGAAAATAAATTTCAGTGGTTTAAGCCACTTAGCCTTTGGTACTTTTTAAATAAAGTCCTAGAAAACTAATACAGCTCTTAAATCTGTGTGATGGCATGAAGGCAAACTATTAAAATTCTATACCTTAGTTTTTTCTCTTTAAAATTGAAATACTACCCTTATATGGTTTTGTAAGATTTAATGAAATTAATGTATGTTAAGCATTTGGAATACTGCCTACACACGGTTAACCCTTATCAAATGTTAGTTATTATTTCTTTTATTAAAAATCTTAAATGTGACAAACTATTAACTGATTAAGAGTGGTGGAAATATAGGTATTTGTTTTATTATACTCTGTACTTTTAGGCAAATTTAAAAATTATTATAAACAAAAGAAAATTCATTCTCTATAATACCCATCATGTGGGAACTTGACAGCAAGTTGAAGAATACTGCAACTGATGTCATGGTAGAGGGTTTATTAACAGCATTATTTATTCAAGAAACATTTTTAGAGCATCTATAACCTGTCAGGTGCCAGGCTGACCCTTTGAGTATTATTTATTGACCAATTATCTTTCTTTTCTGAGAGTGTGTTTACTACTAATAAAATAGATTTCACAACTTGTGATCTATTCTGCAATTCCATGTCTGCCCAAGGCTGGGCACATGGGTATTTGCTTTGTGGAATTTATTACAGCCAGCCAGCCAAAATGGTTATAGCCCCGCTTAGAGGATCCAATGAATCTACAGTAATAAAAATAAGCTACTTGAGGAA
Organism: Cynopterus sphinx; assembly: GCA_030015415.1. NCBI lineage: Eukaryota > Metazoa > Chordata > Mammalia > Chiroptera > Pteropodidae > Cynopterus > Cynopterus sphinx. The sequence continues at coordinate 44,444,530 of CM057389.1, read as the reverse complement.
AATTAAAGATTTCGCTAATCAGGCTATTAATTAGAGCTGTCAGGTCTCCAGAATTCAAGGGCAAACAGAGTAGGTAACAGTGAGACCAGAAATACCTCTGGAAGTTAGAATTAATGATATACAAATCCAGGTCCCTTTGCGATTTAGTCTCATTCACATGCACCCAGCTATAAAAGGATGACATGAGAACTCATTAATTGGTGCTTCTGTAGAGCTTCAAAAACAGATTTCTACCACAAGTACGAGTTTTCTGACAACCTCCTAATGCCTCAAAGTTGTGGGAGAAAGCTTTGTCAAACCCATGACTCACCACGATAGCTCAAAGAAACACCCGGTAGGGCCCAGGAAAAGCTCCTCTCATTGAAAAATGTATCCATCATTAAAAAACACTTCACTTGGTTTTGCTACAGCCACCCTCCAGTCCTTATTCCATTCAGCTGCTTCCTCACAGTTGACTCCAACAACATTTATTCTTTTTTTGATCATAGTTACGTGAAGACCCAAATAACTATTGGAAGCTATTGGCTGCCTGGGATAAGCCAGGGAATATTGACACCCTGCCTTCTAGTCTCCTCCTTACCCTATGGGCTACTCACTAGAACAGAAAATTTAAGTGACTAAAGTGAATTGATGTTGTTAAATTGCAAGCATATGAAGAGATGGCAAAGATGAAACATAAACCATGGTTTACACTTAGTACTATGTCTAGCACACAGGAGACGTTGATTAAATATTAGTATGGGCGGCATTACACAGTCACAGTTCATTCAAAGAAAATATACTAATAAGTCGCATAGCCCTCTTGGTTCCTCTGTCGGTGGTCAGAGAAGTTGGGTGCCGATGATGTCCCTTCTTATTTCCTGGTCTTTGTGAAGCCAAGTGCAATGTTATGGTGAAGGCGTGAGCATTAAAATAGCCTCCTTCGAGGGAGGGAAGGACACTTCCTAAGAGCTTGTCACGGTTCACAAAACCGTGGTGAGGAATGGCATGGGGTTCGGATACAGCATTTCCCATTTCCCGGGGCTGGTAGGAAAGAGCACCGCATTCCGTTGCTGGGCAACAGCCCATGCCAGTTTCTCTTGACTAAAGGCCAAGAGAAGCAACAGAAACCAATGGGCTTCCGAAGAGAAGGCTTTTCACAGAGAATGCTAACTTCTGTGTTCTTTCCGCCGTGACAGATAGTGTAAGTCTTGACCACTATTTGGTGGAGATGGGCTCTGTGTGTGGCAACAACTTAGCAAATTATCCCCCAAAGCCATTAAATGGAATTTTGCTTATGGCCGAGTATTAATGAGGGGATTTGTGTATAAAATGTAAATTCAAATACGAAAGAACACATTTCTCTACATGATGTTCCATTTGCACCAATTTGTAGCCACCCACCTATTCTTTCCTGTTTGAATATTCTATCCCATGCGTTGCTCGCTTTGGCTGCATGTCTCATGCCGAGTAGATCTGCTCTAGACAGCATGTTCAAACTACGTTTGTAACTAGAAAATTCTTTCTTTCAGCAGGTGTTCAGGGTGCTGTGGTTTGCCATGGGTAACTTAACAAATTCATTACTTTCGTTGCCTGGAAGCAGTCCAATAGAAGAAATTGTGGCTATTACTATGTTGTGAATAGCACCCAAAATTTAGAATCGCAGAATAACAAGTCACTTGCCTTAAATCCTATTTTATTCAGAGTTCTGAATGTATCAAGTACCTATTCACTTATGCCATATTGCATACCTACTATGTGCCAGACATTGAACTTTTACTTACACAAATTTTGTGTACATAATCAAGTCACATGAGCATATATATTTTACAAATTCTAGTTATTTGACAGCTTGCCTTTAACTTATTGTCAAGCATATATGATTTTTTTTTATTTTTAAATTTATCGAATGGAATTGACACGGGGTGTCTTTGCCATTGGTCGTTAAAGTTCTGCACTTCTAGAGCTGCTTCTAATGCTGTAGTGTTTGTGGGGAGAGGAAAGAACAATACACAAGTCTTGGGGCCTCCTCGCCAAGAACCCTTTTGTTTTGATCCATTTTACAAACTGGGTTTTGTTTGTTTGTTTGTTTTTAGTAAGATTTTATTTGAAAAAAAAAAGTCCATAAATTTTTGGTATAAAACTTTACAACTCAGCAAGAATAAGCTTGTATTTCTCATAGTGTGGTCCATGGCTTTGTATGTATCACACTTGCAGGTATGCTTATGATATTTATTTTAAAAAGCTGAATCTGAAGTGTTCCTTTACTCCCCAAATCTCCTAAAACAAAATCTCTGAGAGTATGGCCTGTGAATATATGTTTTAATCAGGAATAATTCTTATGCACACTAAATTTAATAGTTTTTATATAAAATTTATTTTATATACAAAAGAGTATAGGTAACATATAAATGTTAAGGATTAATATTCCATTTATTTGCCCACTACCCATTTTAAGAAAGAAAAATTTACCAGTTCATGGCCTACCACGTGTCCCCCCAAAACTTCATTCTTCTCTCTTTTCATTCCCTAAGTAGTCATTCTAATGAATTTTGTGTGAATCATTCTCTTTCTTTATAGTTTTACTCTGTATGAGTGTATGTATCCTTAAGCAATGTGTTGCTTAATTTTGCCTGGGTTTGGCAAAATGAAATTGTGCTCTATGCATTATTATTATTTTTTTCTTGGAGTGCAATTGACATATAATGTTATGTTAGTTTCAGGTATACAACATAGTGAGTCAACATTTATATACATTATGAAATAGATCACCTTAATAAGTCTAGTTATCATGTGTTACCATACGAAGTCGATAAAATATTATTGTCTATAAATGCTGTATGTTTTATGCCTAGGACTTGTTCATGTTATAACTGGAAGTTTGTACCGCTTGATCCCCTTTACCCGTTTCACCTAGCCACCCAACAATCCTCTCCTCTGGCAGCCATCAGTCTGTTCTATATTTGTTTTCTGTTTTTTAGATTCTACATATAAGTGAAATCATGTGGTATTTGTCTTTCTCTGTCAGACTTATTTGACTTAGCGTAAGACCCTCAAGGCCCATCCATGTTGTCACAAGTGGCAAAATTTCATTCTTCTTTAGGGCTGAGTAATATTTATATCTACATCACATTTTCTTATAACTCAGGAAGAATAAACTAGTATTTCTCATAGTGTGGTCCATGGCCTTGCATGTTATAAATCAGGTATAAATGTTCTAAAGTTATCCAGTGTCCTGTTTGTGGACTTCAGTAATCTCAGTTTTTGCCCTCACAGACAGTACTGTCACAAAACTCTTGTACATACCTCTTAGCTGTGAAAAAGCTATGGGTACGTATATAAGATATGTAGGTATACTGCGTGTAGAATTACTGGATTATATGTGCAAGTTTAAATTTACTATGTAGTGCCAATTTTTGTATCCATATAAGACATTCTTTTGATTTCCTTGTTTTTTAACTAGATTATTACACACATTTCTAGAAAAAAAATGAGAGATCAGGGGTGGCACGATTCTGTTTGTATTAGTCTGGTCAGTGCTTTCTCAGAGAACCCTGTTCTTGCCTTGGCTATACATGGTCAAAGTGAAGGACTTGAACGCAAAGTTTAAGGATCTATAAGTAGAAGCTTCAGCTTGAGATCTTTACTATCTCACTTTCTATTTATTATTTTCATCTTCTACTTCTCTATTCATTGGTAAAAATTCATTTCTGCAGAAAACTAGTCAGTAGTAAAGATCACTCGTGGTTTTGTAGCAGTGAGCTGGGTTTCTCAAATCTAATCTCTGAAAACAGTAAATCCTCATGGTGGCTATCTACATGCTCGAAGCTGAATAATATATCTCTTGATATTTGAGAATTATTAGTGCAGTTTTTGAAGAGAGTATGGTAGACCTTCCCCAAACTTTTTTTTTCCTTTTATTCCAGTCCAATTTCAGACTAATTAAGACACTCAGAAATATTACCAATCTCTACCCTTTACAATATTCCCTATATTAAAGGAAAGGACAGTAGACAAATCCTTCTCTTCCTCTTCACAGGGTGCTTGCCTGGGTGCTATAAGTCTCATAAGTCTGGGAATAGGACAAGGATGCTTTCACTGAAGACCCCTTGGGAAGTCTGAGCCAGGACTGCTCACGTTTAGAGCGCTGGGGAACAGGGCCAGGAAGTGTTCTGAATGGTCACCAAGGCTATGGGGTAGGCAGAGAAGGCCAGTGTAGGAAAGCAATTATCTCAGGCAAAGGAAAGGATGAGAAGAATGCAATTTCAGAGCAATACACAAAAGCTGTAAATTGTTTTGGTGATGTTTTATTTCTTAAAGATAATTTTTTTATGATTCTTCTGTAGTGTATTATATATGTATAATATATACTATTTATGTGTGTCTTGGAATTGAGCCTATGAACAAATAAACAGGAAGAATTACCTTGACACTAATATGTGTGTATTTTTTTCAGCCTTATTTTAGCGAATTTGCTTGGATGAGGTACATGGTTCTTGGGTGGACAGAGAGTTTCCAGATCTAGGAGACAGAATGAGCAGATAGGATCTTATGTTATTAATGATTCGTATGTGAAATCTAGCTCTCTCTCTCTCTCTCTCTCTCTCTCTCTCTCTCTCCAAATATGTATATACCAAATATATACATATTTGGTATGTATATATCAAATAACAGACTAGTTGGAAAAAACTATTTATACCAAGCAGAGAAAAGGCTGCAATTTATGAAGCTCTAAATGAGCCATCAAAGTTTCTCTTTATGGAGGAAGATAATATTAACAGCTGTTCTATTGAATTCCATTTGCTCATTTCAGTAGGACTATTCAGTATTTTACATTATGTAAATATTTTGATCTGATTGTAATGTGCATTTGTGTTTTACATTTCAGGTTTAAACTTTAGTAATGAGGTATTTTTATTTGTGCTTTCTAAAAAAATATTTTAAAATTATAGCTGACATATAATATTGTATTAGTTTCAGCCATGTGTCATAATGATTAGACATTTATATACCTTACAAAGTGATTGCCATGCTAAGTCTAATAACCCGTCTGACATATACATAGTTATTAATGATTATTGACTATATTTTCTATGCTGTACATTACTGTAACTTATTCTGTCACTGGCAGTTTGTACTTCTCAGCCCCCTTCAATGTTTTGTCCATTTCATCACCCTCCTCCCGTCTGGCAACCATTAGTCTGTTTTCTGTATCTATGACTTTGTTTCCATTTTGTTTTGTTTGTACATTTGTTTTTGTATGCTTTTTTTGATCCAAGGAAATTATTGAAACAGAATAAGGCTGTACTTAAGAATAAAGAATTGATGGAATGATTGTCAATGAGGATCAAAATCCTGTGGAGTTTTTCTTGTTACATTAGCAATGATTCTTCACTGCTTCTCTAATTTTCATGATCACATCTTACTCTTTTCCTTGCTATTTCCTCGTTTCTCTCACTGCTCCTTCTCAGTTTCTTTACTGGCTCCTCTAGTTAGTCAGGATAGACTAGATTATGCTCTAGTAACAAAAATCACAATGGCTTAACAGGACAAAAATGTATTTCTGGCTCATGTTACATATCCCACACAGACTGGCAGGGGGTTCCACCTCCCACTGTCACTGGGGGCGCCAGATTTAGAGAGGTTCCCCTATCTTGTAGCTGTGCTATTGGGACACATAGTCAATGTAGTTGCCACATTAGGAGAAGGAATCCCAAGAATCATTTGGGAGCTTTTCTTCTTCTTGAACTTGGAGTGACACATGCTATTTGTACTCTTCATTGGCCAGAACAAGTCTGAGTTCATCTAACTGAAAGGGAGATGAGAAGTGCCTGGTGTGGGCGACAAACCAGGTGCGACTGGATGCTTGAAATGTTTATCTCATTCTCCTTCTGCACCAGTCCCCTAAATGGATGGAGTAACTGGCCACAATGGGCCACTTTTCTTTATTGCTCTCCCTATACTCTTAATAATTTCTGCTAGTATTTCTTGCAACATTTTATATAGTGCTTTCTATTTCTTAGATGCTAAATATTCATAGAATTTACCTAACTTGCAGTTAGTGGCTTATAATGGTGCCTCTGATTACAAAAAGTAAGACTGACACCTTAGACATCATGAGCACAGTGAATTCTACTGTTGAGTATTATATGGTAGTTATGTGGCAAAAGGAGTCTCTAGAAGGATAGAAACTTACTAGTGAGGGTAAATATTTGGCTTTATTTTGTAGTAAAAAACATGAATTAAAAAACAGAGAAACAAAGAGGAAAAAAAGAAAAAGATAATCAGAAGTGTAAAAAGCCATAATCTAAATATAAAAAGATCACGATTTAACTTCTGAGTGTCTCACTCATTACTGCTTCCAGATAACAGCTTCACCTCTTGGAGTTTCACATGGCCCAGGGGCCAATCTAAGGTGTTGACCTAGATGATGACTAAGTTCCCTTAAGACTGCACTTCCCTTGTGATTGCTTACTGGTCTTCATGAGCCTTGGTCGGGTCTGCAGGCTCCAGGTCTTTCTCCTCTTTTCCTCAGGTTGTCTTATTTCTATAGGGGGGATGTTGGGTGAGATATTAACCTGAATGGAAGTAGAGGGATGGCTGAGCAGGACTGACCTGCTTGATGACAGTATGCAGGCGCTCCTCCTCACCCATCCTCAGAGCTGGCAGGTCACTAGTACGTGATTTCGTATATGTGGACTCGTTTGTTATTTTTACATTCAACGAAGGCACATTTTAGTGTTCCAGTTGAGGATTTCAAAATACTGGACTGTGGTTTAAGATGGACAGCTGTTTGATAGACATTATTTCTCTCGTTTTCCTAAGACCTGTTGAAGTGACCGAAGAGACGTTTAAAAATAATAAATGAAAATAAAGCCATAACATTGGAAACCAAGGAAAGGGAACTGATAGCAAACCGGAACGTTTGAGGATCTACTGGAAGATGAAAAATGCATCGAGTGAGATTGAGAGACAATAGCCGAGAAAGTCTGGTTATTGGAGTTAAGAGTCACAGTTGTCATGAACACTCCGGGGAAGAGTGAAGCTCAGAGGTCAGAGCAGGAGCTGAGCATGAAACATGGGGACGTCACCAGGGCGCTTAATGGAAGAATCGCATCTCAAACAGCTTAGCCTACAGGGCTGCTGTTCTCAGTCTGTGACACGTAAGGAGCACATAGGGTGATGGTGGCATTAATGTTAGACTAGCATACTACAAATATGCTAGGTGATTTGCCTGCAAAGGTTCTAGGAGTGGGTAACAGGGCTCGAGAAGAAACTAGAGCAGATTGGAGATAAATCTAGGACAGCCACACCAGACCCTGGAAAAATTTTAAAGGGCAGCTCCACCTCAAAGTGAAATACTCTAAGGTCCTTTCTCCAGTCTAAGTTAAGTTTCCTTATTTGGCTGCCTGTGGGGCACCAATCCAGGAAGACTTGCTGGGATGTCATCGGCCACTTACAGTGCCTCAGCTCACCTTCCCATTCAGAGAAGGGCCCTGCTGAGAAACCCTACACCTTCACTAAGGGCAACTTGAACTAAATCCATCGAGTCTTTATTATCACAAATATGAATTGGCAGTTGAGGATCACTGTACTTTTATTAAAACCGCTGTCGTCGAAGAGGTTCATGATGCATAAACAGAAAAATCGTGACCCAGGTGCAAAGGAAAACACTCCTGTGTTTCTTCTCTGTTCTTAACTTCCACACTCACACTCAGAACTCTCCACAGCATTTCTAACACCAGATGTGTGAGTTTTTCACACATCAAGCAATTCTGCAATACAAGCTGAGTGTCCTACAATTTAACTCAATTCTGACACTCGCTACCTGGAAATAGCATCCCACAGTCCCATAAGAATGAAACCCTCCCCTACTCCCCGCTTCAAGTGCCAGTTGCCCGGTCCTGGTTGACACCTGTGCTTCTGACATATGGGCTATAAATTGGAGGTTCCCATGGCCCCCTGCTTGGGTTTTGTTAATTTTTTAGAGTGGCTCACAGAACTCAGAAAAATGGTTTATTTACTAGATCATTGGTTTATTACCAAGGACCTTAAAGGATACTAATCAGCAGCCACACGAAGAGATACACAGGGCAAGCTCTGGCAGGGTCACATGCACAGCACCTTCTGAGTGTGAGGTGTACCACTCTCCTGGCATGTGCGTTGTCCTTGCTCACTAACCCAGAAGCTCTCTCAGCCCTGTTCTTTTAGGTTTCTCTGGAAGCTTCATTATGTAGGCATGACTGATTAACTTGTTGGTCATTGGTGATTGATTTAACCTCCAGCTCCTCTCCCTTTCCAGAGGTGGTGTGGAGAGTGGGGCTTCAGAGGCTGAAAGTTCCAATCCTTTAATCACGGTTGGTTCCCCTAGCAACCAGCCCCATCCTTAGGGGCTTTACCAAAGTCACCTCATTAACATAAACTCAGGTGAGGTTGAAAGCAGCTTGTTATGAATAACAAAAGATACCTTTATCACTTTTATCACTTAGAAAATTTCAAGGATTTTAGGAGCTCTGTGCCAGAAACAGGGACAAAGACTAAACAGATTTTTCAGAAGGTCACCCCAGGGAAAAGATATAATTCCAGGGAGAGAAAGGAATTTTTAAATTGAGGATCTGTAGAGATTAGAGAAGATGCTCATGCATAAAGAGAATAATCTTTTGCAATAAAAAGGTATTTAGGGAAAAAGAAACTGATTGAGGAAATAACAATTTAAATAAATGATTCCGTTTTAGATAGGTCAGGATAAAGATTGACCTGACAATCTGGAGGAAGAAACCTAGGAAATCTCCCAGAATATAGAGCAAAAAGGATAACATTACAAATGAGGGTGTTATCTTTCCAGGCTGATGCCAGAGCAGAGAAAAGAAAAGGAGGAAGGGGCTTGCATGAGTAGATAAAGTATGAAGTTTGGACCTGGCAGCTTGGGCGGAGAGGTCTACTCCGAAGTCAGCTAGCTCTCTTCCCCATCAGTTTGAACTGGAGGTCTCCTCAGGACCAGATGTCAAGTGACAGAGCCTTCTTTAATTGCAAGATACGTATCCCAGACCCAGCACCTTTCAGTTTTGCAGCAGTGTCAGTGGTCAGGGCCACTTGGTAAGGTCCCTTCCAATGGGGCTGGTGGGCTGTCTTCCTCTTATGAGGTTTCCAGTAACCAGTTACCATGCTCTTGACTGTGACCAATGGGATCCTCTGAATTAGGATTCAGGAAAGCTGCATTCATCCCTTGATGATGGGCTTATGTTTAAGTCAGTAGAGGCTTACTTACAGTAGCTGATAACCCTAGTATGAGAGGGCGAAGTGTCAGCTGAAGGTTGTGCGCCAGTAGACGGTGCTCTGCCTGTGACTGTCTTGGGTGGAGTGAGTTTATGTTTCCGAAGGGGGGTTCTGCAAATAGTAAAGTCAGAGGCAACACCTTAGGCCAAGAAAAATCAGAAGTTTCAGCAAATTTAGAGATTTTTAAGTTCGAGGATCCCAGTAGTTCTTTCGACATTGACAGGGACAGCGATAATTCTGAGAGGTTTTCAAGTCCAATTTAAGGCTTTTCTGAGTTGCCCAGTGAAGTGGGTGCCTCTGTCAGTGGGAAATGTCCTTCTAACAGTTTCTCTGCCACTGTCTGGATGTCAGCCTTGTGGCAGGGGAAGGCTTCGACCCATCTGAACACACACATCCAGCAATGAAAGCATACTGATCACCCATTCTCTGTGGTGACTGAATAAAGTCCAGACGAGAGTATTCACACGGTGCAGGGGAAGGAAGTTTGAGGCCTCTGGGAACAAAAACAGTTTCTCTAGGGTTATGGATCTGACAGTTCAGACATTGATAGTAAGCCAATTTCACAATTTAGGGAAGTCTCCCACCAATGTTTATTCACAATTCGAATCACCTTAAACGCACCATCATGGGGGAAGGAATGTAAAAACAGAAAACGGGTTTGCTGAGGAGCCTCCAAAAACCAAGTGGCCATCTCCAGTTTCTCACTATTCAGTTAATTTACAATCATCGTTTACCCATCTTCATTTCCCTAATTCAGGAGCAGATTGTTGCTCTGTTGCAAGGACATTAGCATGACAAAAGTCTGGTCGCAGAGTCCGTTTTTCTCAGAAGCAGAAAGGACTTCATCCAGATGTGCCACAACCTCTGTGGGTTCTGCTGCGTGAAAGCCACCAGGGCATTCTCTTGGTACTTGGGTGCAGTCCTTTTAGTGCAAGCCTTAATTTCAATGACAGCAATTTCAGAACATAGGAAAATAGTAGTAAGAAGTGTCATTTGCTAGTTACTCATTTTTGATTGGGGTCCCAGAGGATATAAGAAAACCCCTTTGTTTCCATAACATCCCTAAATCATGGATGATCCCAAAAGCACACCAGCTTTCAGTATAAATATTGACGGTTTGTCATTCTGGTAACTGGCATGCTGTGGAAAGAGCATGGGGCCCTGTTTGTTGGTCTGACTTAGCTTGTGGGAGGTTTCCCCTTTCTATAGTTTTTACTGGGTACTAATAGCATAACCAGCTTAGAGATTTCCTTTTTCATTTCTACAGTGTAACCTATCAGGATTAGTTAAATGAGAGTCTCATAAATCTGGATGTTATTACCTCACAGTCATGGGGCTGGTCTTTGTTAGGCAGAAGTAGTAATTTAGTGGGATTAAGAACATTGCAATGTTTAAGATGTAAATTAGGTGGTGAAAACAGAGGATCTCATAGGAGGAATAGTCTGTTTGCAGAGAAATGTGGAGTCAATTCAGAGTTCAGAAGATTTTGGACAGTGTGAGGAGTTGGTAAATAAGTGTCATTTCCTAGGGTCAAATCTGCTGAGGCTTCTACTAACTTTGCAGCTGCAGCTATAGCCTTAAGGCAGTTTGGATATGCAGGAGCAACTGAATCAAGTTCTATGCTCTAATAGGCAATAGGCCTGTTTATTGCCATATTCTTGTGTGAGCATCCCCAGGGTTTATCTATCTTCTTCATGTACCAATGAGGTGAATGTTGTGCGGCGTTTCGAGACCCCCACGAAGGACAGAAACCTCCAGATAAGATGTTACAGTAAGCGCTTTATTTTCGGATAAGATGTTACAGCATGCTCTTTATTTACGGATTCAAACCTGGGCCCCCACCAAGGGCGAGAGCCCCGAGACTCCCTCTCCCCTGAGTTTTATACCCTCTCGGGGGGGTGGTTACGTGACCTTTTCCCTGATCGGTGGGACTCAGGTGCGTCATTGCAGTTACATGCATAAGCCAAGCGGAACGTGGGTGAGCTATTTTCCCGTTAACATTTTTCTTTAATTACTGTTACTGGCATTGTTGGGTAACTTCTCTTATTGTCCCTTGCGGCTGCTGGCTAGGCCAGGGGCTAGGCCAGGTGTTAGCTGCAGGGTGAAATGGAAAAGTCCTATAGAGAGATTATCTTAAAGGGCCAGGGACAAGATTTGAAACAGCCTTCTACAGTGAAAGGTTTCGAATAGTTAGGTAGCCCTAGGGAAGGTGGCTTTTCTAGAGCTTGTTTTAGTCTTTTAAAGGCCTGCTCAGAAGCAAGAGCTCAGGGACTGAAGTTTTAGTAAGTTCCTGAAGTGGGGAAGCCAAGAGAGAAAAATTAGGAACTCACAGCATGCGATGGCCAGGGAGGCCCAGAAATCCACAAAGCTGTCAGCTGTGGGCCAAAGAAATTCTTGGATTAACTTAATTATTTTTGGAGATAGCTAGATTCCTTCAGAATTTAGATTATGACCTAGGTAGTGAACAGAATCTGGAGATAATTGTAATTTTTTTCTTAGAGGCTTTAGGTCCTTTCCCAGCTAACTGTTGCAGAAAATAAATGAAATCCTTTATGGACGCCTTTTTGGTAACTGAGCTTAGTAGGAGATCATCTGCATATTGCAAATGATCTCCAGAGAACTGGAGAGTACTTAAATCTTGGTGCTTGGGAGAAATAGGAAGTGGCCCCAGTGTGCCCTAGAGGCGTGACTGTCTAGGTATATCCTTGATTGTTCCAAGCCAGGCAAATAGATGTTTGTTGAGGCCTAAAGGACCCCAACTGCTGAAAAAGGCTGAACGAAGGTCCACAGCAGTGAACCATTTTGATTCTGGAAGGACCTATGGCATAAGGGTGCTTGGATTTGGCACAACTGGGGAACAGGGAATAACTTGTCACTAGTGTTAGGTCGGTGGGGGAAGGGCCAGCCAGATGCCTGCCTGGAGACTGCCCAGCTTGACACTGGGAATCCAGACCTGAATAGGGCCCACCCTAAAGCCCTAGGCATCACCACCCTAACCCGGAGGCTCAATTAGCATTGATTAACGGTCCCCACCCTATACCCCTACCCCCACATGACCCGTAAAAGACACGCCCTCCCACCCCAGGGCGAGACTTCTCTGGCCCCTCTTTTCTCGGGACCAGAGAACCTCACCTGGGAGCCCTCTCCCAATAAATGCTTGCTTTTAAAACTTCTCTCACTTCTCTCAGCATGTCACGCATTTACCTTACAACTAGGTCCTAAATTCTGGATAAATTCCATCCCTTCCTAATAGTTTTTGAATTGGCAAAATCAGCATGTTAAAGGGGCATTTAGGTCTTCTATTATTGGTGTGAGGCCTTGTGTGGCCTTAGGCTTTAATGAGTATTAAGGTAATTTAGAGAAAAGTATCATTATATTTATCCGAATTTTTATAGGTTCTGCACTTTTCATTCTCCCGATGTCAGTATTAGAAGTAGCTCACAGATTTGGGGGCACCTCGATTAATTTAGGGGACTTTTGTTGAAATTCTTCCTCTTCTATATCAAGAACAGATTGTATAGAACATAAAAGATCAGTTTCAGGTTGGTAAGGAAATTCTAAGGTGAGTCTCCATTAGAAGCAAAACACATTAGCCCTTTCTGTTTAGAAAGCAGTTCTCTACCTAATAGATGGGCCAATACCTCATAGCAAAAAAAGAATGCTTTTCAGTAAAAGGTCCCAAGGTTATTTGTACTAGTTGAGATAGAAGTCCTCTCTGAACTTTATTAGATACCCCCACTATGGAAACCACTTTTTTACTCCAAGGGATTTGTTGTCCTATGAGAATAGGGTTTAAAGTATAAAGTATAGCTCGGTATCAACTGAAGTTTGACAAAGTTCCCATTAATTTGAATTTTAGTTTCCCCTTGGCCGTCTAAAGGGATTACTGTGTGTGGTTTAGTAGAGAACCCTTGGTCAGTTTGAGAGAGGCCTGTGTGGAAGCCACCTCTCGGCGGTCGATTGGATGTTGAGGAATTTGTGTAAGACCTTTGAGAACAGCTTTTTCTCAGGTAATTGAGAAAAATCAATTCTCTGATTGGTTATAATGGAGACATTGGCCCCAGGGCCTGACTTTTTGATGGCGGCTCCCGTGGGGTACAATGTGGTTAGGCCCTGACATGATTTTAGGTCTCTGGTCTTAGAGCTGTTGTAACTCTAAAGCCAATGGCTAGGTCAGTGTTTGCTTGTGGTCTTTTCAAAATACTTGGCTCTGATCATAAACTCAGTCAGGCTGGTGGCCTCCCATCCTGTTTTCTGATTCTTTGTCAATCCACTAGTCTCAGGAAAGAACCCATTTACAAATAGGGCAGCTAGAGCAGGGCAATCTTATTTATTGTCTGGAACTTCGAATGCCACAGAACGAGGGCTTCCAAATTGGCTCTAAAGTCAGCCACAGATTCGTCTTTCCTTTCCTTTTTTTTGCACATTTGTATCATAGATCATCAATCAGCGCAGGTAGAGAAGACTCTAGAAACAGCACGTGAAAGTTCAACTGCTATTTTGCAAGCTTTTTCTGGCCCCTGAGATATTGAAGATTGAGGATTTTGAATCTCATCCTCAGGGTTTTGCCATCTTGCTTCCTGTGCCCATTTTTGGGCTTCACCAGGTCCTACCAGAATGTATACAAGCTGATAAAGATCATAGTGACTCTAATTTCTTCAAAAAGACCTTGAGGGTTCCTCCCGAGGCATAGGAAATTCTTCATCTATTGCCCTTACTTTGGTCTTTGACCCTGGGGTGAAAGGTAACTGAGGAAGTTTGTCTGCAACCTTGCTTCATTTTATTTTCAAAGCTAACTGTTTAACAGTCTCTTCAGAGTGGAAAGGCATTTCAGACAGAATTAGTAAAACATGAGTACTCAGGTGAAGAAGGATAGAGAGGAGCAGTGGGGGTCAGCCCTACTGTTGTGGACAACATAGAAGAGACCGAACCAAGTATGCTCTCAAAGGCTGTTTATGAGCTGGCGGCTGTCCTTCCCAGGAGCAGCCACGAACAAAGATTAAGTCCAGTTTATATACAATTGATTGTTCCTCATGCCATGCAAGCGAAATTAGCAGTTCTAGAACAAAGTAAGTTAAAAAACAGAATTTTTTCCTTCACAAAGTTAACAGGAGCTAGTCATTACAAAGATAAATGTCCTTGCAGATAGATGGTCTTGTTATCTGTATCCTGGAATGTCATGCTCTTAGTATATGAGCTCATTGTCACAGGTTTCAAGACAGTCAGGTGTGGTTAAGGGTCCCAGGAACTAGGCTTCTTCGTCCCAGTAAAAATTACTAAGGTATAGACTTCCTTTGTCTAGTTTCAGAGTTTTTTTATTAACTTTTTCCCTTCACATTCCAGCAGGCTGTCACACTATCGGCTTTTGTTTTAGGTATCTCTGTGTCTAAGTTTTCATCAGCCTTTTGCGATGAGTCTTTTAATAAAGCTATTTTAGAATCTGGAAGGCCTTCGGAAGCTTCTGCATACCAGTTAACATAGCTATGTTCCCATTCCGTTTCTTTCATTTGGAATCCTTTGCCTTCAAGTGCACCTCTTAAATGTATGATCTTGTCTAACTGGGACATTTCCCATAATGGCCATTGTAATTCTAGTTTGTTTTAGTAAGACTTTGTCAGTTTGCTAGATATCTGAAGCTTCTGGGACTATAGTTTTTAGACATAAAATAAGCAGGTGTGCCAGGAGGTGATGTGCTCAACTCTAGATCTAAAAGATCCCATTTCTTTTAGAGCTTTGGGTTTCTCAAAGCCAAACTAATACCTAAGAGGGTGTGCCAAGGGTTGGGAAGTGTGGGTTGTTGCTCAGTGTGCCTGGTGGCATGAAAATTTTCTTGAGGCTGTTGGGTGACCTCGTGTATATCCAACCCATTCTGTGACCAACTTACAGGGTCACAGCAGTCTTCCCGAGATGGCAAGTGCTCTGACAGCCTTCAAAGCTTGATCTATTAGCAATAGCCTTTATGTACATAAAACAAGACAAACCAACATGTGTGCCTTGGTATACCAGCGGTAACCAAAAGGTGTTACTGCAGACTGGCCTAGAAGAGGCCGCGCACACCACCAGCAAGTCCCAGCATGGAACTAAAACAGCAAAGCCTGGGGAATGGGAATGGGGATGGGGACTGAGCAGATGGATTCTGAATAACCAGGCGACTTCAGCTCAGAACCGAGAGGAGCCGCACCCTCTGCCTGAGGAAACAGTCGGGAAGACAGAGAACTGGGCAAGCCTGTGGAGAACCGTGCCTGTGTTTCTCATCGTCCCCAAAGCTGTTGGAAATCTCCTTCAGTTCAACCACTGCCACCGAATCTGTCTAAAAATGAAATTTACCTGCATAAAATTTATAGATTAAATTGGCTTTATTAAAGGATTCATGAATTGAGCAGCATCCCATGCAGAAAATAGAAAGGCGCGCCAAAACACTGCAGGAAGGGGAAGGTTTCTGAAGCAGAGAGCAGGCAGGACAAGGCAGGCTGAACGAAAAAATTATTTTGAGCAAGAGGACCTTCCTTTGAGGAACAATAGGGTCTTTGGGGAGGATTACGTCATTGGTGCAGAGCAGAAAAGTCCAGACTGACCGGTTAGGATTATATTTCTGGGCAAGTTCAAAACTGCGTTTGGGTCAGATGTTAAGTTTTGGTTTGGTGTCATGAACTTAGTCCAAGTGACTCCATTTTGGGACTGTTGCTTCTTTTTAACAAAACCATTCGCAGATATTTGCAATTAAAAAAGAGTCACCAGCAGACAGTGTCATTACGTAGGTGCTCAGTCGTGCTGCTCACAGAGCCACCTTTTGTGGCCATTTCCACCTAGATAGATCCTCTCCCAGACCTGGGCAGTCAGTTTGGTCGTTATGCCTGCCCCTGTGGACAAGAAACTCTGGGAGCTATGCAGGGCAGTCAGCAGAGAGTCAGGCCTGGAGGTGGGGGTAGAGGTGGTGCTGGGGTGGGGAGGTGGCGGGGAGAATCTAACTGAGCTTCAGCTTGACTTCGTGAGTTTACCCATGCAAATCGAAGAGTCTCTTGGCTCTGCCTGCCTAGTTTTTCCATCTGTAAAATGGAGAGGTTGAATCAAATTAGTGAATTTCAGACTGTGTCTGCAGAACTCTGGGACCGAAGGTGACGTCCTTGAAGGTAAAGTTCTGGGAATGAGAGAAATTTGGGGAAAGACTCAGATTCCTCACTGCCAATTTCTCCAAAACCAGTTTTCTTCTATCTGTTTTAAGCGCTGATTTCCACATAAAAGGTCATCTGAGTGAAGGGCACCATGTTATAAAGGTGGGATTTCACAGAACTAGATTTTCCCAAGGGTTCTTTTGAGCTCTAAGATCCTATGATGCTGGAGAAAAACAGTCATGCACAGAAAGAGACTTACTGAATGTTAATGAGTGTTCTTTTCTTTTTTTCCACATTCTCTTCGAAAACAGATTCTAGCAACAAGAAATAAAAGATTCTTTTGGTATAAACACACATTATTAGGCTTAAGAAGAAAATATAGAGTTAAATACAGTATCAGATTTTCAGCTAAAGTCATTTGTAAGCATGGCTTATATCTGCAAGGTTTTGTTTATCAGGCTTTTTGATATGCATACCATTCTACTCGTTGGCAAATTTATGTTTTTTTTTTTTTAAACATTAGAGGAAAAGCTATGTAATAGTTTAATTAAATCTCCCCCTTCTTACTCTATCATTGAGCTGCATAACCATACATTTTGCCTTTTTCTGCTGCCCGTGAGATGATAGAAATGACAGAAAGGAGAGATATTGCTTGGGCTGTGCAAATGCCTGGATATAAATTAATCTCAAATTAATCTGGAAGACATTAAATTAAACTAATATTTAATGAAGTTTAACTTTTGAGAAGTAAATCGTGATTCGCACCAGTATTTCAATGCAGGTGGCTGTGGTGGGGCCTGGTGGTTACAAGCCATGCTGGCAGCTTAACTGTGCTGGAATGCAGAAATCTCTCTGTTTCTTTTCATGTGACACTTATTAATCTTTACCCTGATTTCATATAAACCATTTCTCTACCTAAATTTAACTTTTTAATTAGTAGTTGATCAAACCTTTGCTAAGTGACAGGCACTGGGAATGCTGTGGTGAGCATGCTGGGCAGACCTGCCCTCAGGGAGCTTACGGGCTAGTGGACAGTCAGACAGGCAAACACACCCGTGACAAGGAGTACAGGTGCTGGGAGTGCACAAAAAGGGCCCCAGCTGGGTCTGGGAGTTCATTTCCATAACCGCAGGGCACTCCTCTGTGGGACTTGCCTGGTGTTCACTATACACAGGCTATGCTGGCCTGCCGTGAGGGCTTGGTGTTTACATTGGTGAGGATCAAAAGGGAGGTATATATCATCTAGTTCTCACTTCAGAAAGGAGGTAGTTGTTAGGTTTGTCCTGCCAAAGCAGAGGCCCCACCAGAAATTTGCTTAGAATGTCAAGACTGGTGATGACACACACACACACACACACACACACACACACACACACACACACACACACACACCAAGAGGCTATGAAAAGTTTCTTTATGTCCCTAATTGAGGTCCCTGGGGAGAGCTGGACAGAAATGGCTTGAGAGAGAGCAAGGAAAGGGACACGCTGGGTTTTGGGTTGTGGTTGGGGATGGGGCCTGGGTGAAGGTTCTGGGTACTCGTGTGTTTGAATCTCCTGCAGGTGCCAAAGGAGGGACTTTGTTAGGTTGGTCGAGATGTGAGCATAAGGGGAAGGGGAATGGGGAGAGGCAGCTGTGAGCCATCAAAGATCAGAATTGGAGTCAGACTTCTCCTTATAGTCCTCAACCCACTTCCCCAGCGTGAATCCTCCCAATTTTGTTTCCCAGATGAAACCAAGCTTTTCTTTCCCTAGAATTCCAAAGCAATCACTCGCTGGAGACCACTGTACAGGCAGACGGCCCCCATGTGACAATGTCCTTCCCCGAAATGCGAATCTAACAACAGATGCAAGGTTGGCTTTTCCTTGCTGTGGAACCACAGCTCAGGGAGAGAAAGTCTGTGAAGAACTTAAATAATAGAGTTCTCAGAGGCTGAAGGACAGAACAGAGGAGGAGATTGGCTATGTGAACTTCAGATGAATTTTTTGTTTGCTTATTTATATAACTTTAACAGCAGGATTTTTGATAGGAGCTGGGTAGCCGATAACTTAAAAGTGACTCGTTGACAATGCTAGGAGTGTATTGTGTTGTTGATTGAGGGAAAGTTCTTACATTATTAATCACAAAGCAGTTAGCGATGTTTATAACGTGCTGTGAAGATTGGGTATTCAACTAGAAGTACTTGGTCTTATTTAAAACAAATTATTGCAAGTTAATTCATTTTTCCTATCCTTTCTTTTTTTCCCTTCTTTCTTTCCTCCGTCCCTCCCTTCCTTCCTTCTTTCTTTTCTTCCTTGTATTTTTCTTTCCTTCCTTCTTTTCTTTTTTCTTTTTTTATAGAAGGTAGTGAGTAAGGACATGGAGGTAAGGGAATACTAGGTTGAAAAAAGAATGTTGTATACATAGGGTGCCTGCATTTGATACTTTACTTAAAGTTTTATTTCCTACCTCTCACTGTATAATGATGACAATTCATATTTGGATGGTTTTACCTTTTTCTGGTCAATTTTCTTTGGTCTTTTATCAATGCTCCAGACATGAACCTACTTTGGAAACAAACCTACTATAGTCCAGGTCCAGCTGGCACACAGCGTGCTGTCTGTTCAGGAGAAAATGATGTGCAAATGAGGGAAGAATAAAGAACAGAAATATTTGGGAGAAAACGTTGGACATCTTTGAAAAGGTGAGCATATTCTCTTCCAAATTGTTCAATTGACCCTGAAAAATCAGTGTGGTATTTGCGTTGTGAGAAATGGAAACAAAATCACGGATCGGAATGCAACCATTCCCATTGCCAAGGATTCCATTATTCCAAACTTTTGGTTAGTGACATGGCATTTGGAGGGGCTTGTACGGAGGGGCTTGTACCGTTCCCCTTGTGTCTTGGTCTGTTTGAGTTGCCCTAACAAAATGCCACAGGCTGGGTGGCTTATAAACAGCAGGTCTTTATTGTTCACAGTTCTGGAGGCTGGAGAGTTCAAAATTCAGCGTCTGATGATTTCTGCTTCATAGGCAGTACCATCTGGCTGTGTCCTTACACGGTGGAAAGGGCAAGGGATCTCTCTGTAGCCTCTTTTATAAGGTACTAATCTCATCTATGTGGGCTCTACCTTAGTGACCTAAGTCCCACCCAAAGACTCTACCTCTTAATACCATCTCTCTGGGGGTTAGGATTCAACATATGAATTTGGGGGGAACACAAATATTCAGTCTGTAGCATCTTGATTCAAGTTTGCTTTTTCAGACAGACCTGTTACAATGCAAAAGGAAGCTGGCCAGAGGTCTCAGAAAGGTGAGGTGAGAATAGTAGCCCTCTTTCAAATATGAAAGAGGGAAGGGTCAGCCAGACAGTAGGATTTTTCCAATTCTATTGCAATAGCAAAAGCTCTGCTTCTCACTTTGCATAGAGCTGGGTCTCTGCTGTAGTGTTTTAAGATCAGATTAAGGTGGGCTTTCTACCGTAAGCCTGATTTCCTCCCTGACAACCAGATCTTTAGCACAATTTTGGCTCATTCTTGGAAGAATTCTACTACCCCTGTAAACATACTCTCTGCTTTAGAGATGAATTAGGATGCTACATTTGTGCATCTGAAGAAGCACATGAAAAGCTCTCTTTGTGAGCCTTGCTACTTTTAGAATGTGATTCAGGGGCACCCAGGCCCTGTAAAGATGGAATATAAGCTTCCCAAATTCAATTTAATGACATTCAAACTTTTTAAACACCCACCACATATTGGATACTGTGCCAAAAATATAAGACATTGCAGAAAGGAATAAGGCATGGATTTTGCCCTCAAGGTGTTAACAACCCACCTGAAATAATATGTGTGCATGATAAGAATAGTAGCGTAGGCTGAGATAGCAAGTTACAGGAGTGCAGTGGCGATACTCAGTAAGGGGAATGTTGAGAATGCCTTAGTTTGGCTGAAGGAGAAGGAGGCACAAGTGATGGATCAGCAGAATATTAGTAACAGAGGCAGCAGGGAATTTGGGAAAATCAACAAGCCGTCTAAGACCATTTAAAACTCATCAGATCTCCAAGGCCAGAAGAGGAAAATTGAAAGCGTTTTAAGGTCAAGGAGGAGGGAATATGTCCATAAAGCCACCAGACAATATATTAAATTTGGTTTTATGAAAGACCTTGATTAGGATCTGTAATCATTACAATGGAGAAGTAAAAGTAAGATCAAACTTGACATCCATTCATAACTGTATAGCAATTTCATAGCGTAAGACTAAAGTACTAACTATACTTGGGATCATTACACCTAAGCCATGTGGAGGTGGGAAAGAGAAAAGACAAGGGATGAAATGAAGAGAAAAGCCTTCATGTACAGCACAAGCCCAGAGACATAGCTGAGGAGCTTTGAGGCTGGGCTGGCCCAGGCCTTGTGTTCATCTTGTGGCTACCAATCGATGGAGCTTCCCTGAAGATGAATTCTCCATGGGAACCTATTGCTTCTCTGAAATGCTGGCAGAGTGAGGAAGCCATAAAGATTCATCAACTCTGTCCTTCCACATTCCACAGACCCACGGCCACTCTGGGCCAGCAAAGAGGAGCCAAAGGCTTTATATGAAACGTCAGGTTCAAGTGATTGACCCTAATTCTGTAATCATATCAATGAACTTGGTTGACTTGATCTGACTGATTCTAGTTGGATTTTAACACACGAGCAGGGCAGGAGCATTGCTAGTATAGTTTCTATACATGTGTGATACATGTGATTTAAAAAAAAAGTCATGGTTTAAATGCTCAAGTCTTAAGCCCTGGTTGACCTCTTTATCTTCATCTCTGTGCACTGTGAATATGCTTAAGGGTCGAAAGTCTTTGTGGAAGAAATTTATAGACTAAAAAAAAAAATGGCTGAAGTCAAGGCTCAGGCATAGGTGACAGGGATATAAAGCTTTGTCATCATCTCTGAGCATGAGCAGGAGGAAGGGAGACTGCATGACAGGGAGAAGTTTGCCCTGACATCAGACTCTTGGCATAAGCTAGATTGGATTTTGTGCTTTCAGACCAGAGCTGGCCTCTCTTCGAGCACGTCAGTGACAGTTCAGGGATGGTGCTTATAGTACAGAGAGGCCTGGGGCGTGCAGCAGGGGGCGAATCTGTAGAGAACTCAAAAACAATGATAAAACTGACCAAAAACTGGTCTGCTTTTTATCATCATTATTTGCTGGCAATTCTGAACCATGTCAGTGACAAAATACTCTGAAAAAATCCTTTTGCGATCTAAGATTATTAACTGTTGGGGTTGCAGTTGAGTTTAAATAATAATTTAATTAGGGTATTATTAATATGTATATGTTAATAAACATAGTATTCTACATGGAAATTATTTTAAAGAATTCCTGGTTATGCAGTTGGCCCCAGATACATGTGGACTCTGTGCGTGCTTATTTCAGGAGAAAGTTCCTTTGGTTCAGAGTCACCCTGGCTTGCCTTGGCAGCAGCAGTGTGTATGCCAATCCCTGGGGTATGACATGTCCCTGAGATTACACAATAGATTAGAGATAAACAAAGATAGTATAGTGATCGTCAAGATGAAGAAAGAAAACTTGCATTTTTAAAATTCTATTATTCTATGTGGCTACTTGGAGTTTTTCTTAGTATTTACAATTTAAAACAATAAAACCAAGTGCAAACAGCAAGTGTCGGACTTTTGTTGACAAAGACACATTCCAGCCTTTCATGAACTATTTTACTTAATTTAAATATGCATTTAAAATTAAAATATATTCTCTAACAACAGTTAACTGCTTTAAAACTATTAAATATTGAGGAAATAAAAGTTACATAACTGGCATTGTTTAACAATTCCTACACTTCTTTTTGTAAACACTTTGATTTCATTAAAATTCATAAATTAGCTACTGGACAATGATTTATATAAAATATTATCCTGAACTATAACCAAAGGAGCAAATTTCAAGTTGTCAGGTATGCTGAAAAGCTATTGAGTAAATAGCTTTTTCCATTTTTTAATACTACAATATTTATTTTAATTGCAATTTTTTAGTGTTTTTCTGACATAATTATATTTATGCAGTACATGGGAATGTTTTCATTCTCTGCAATTCTTTTCTGGCTGTTACCTTTATATGTTTCATGTCATGGTTATTATGAAAATATTGTTGCCGTGTAGAGGAGTGGGGTGTTACAAAATGACCCATTCGAGATGTCAAAGCCCTCTTCACTTGGTGTGCCATGCTCTCATCAGATGGTGAAGCTGCTCCTGTGGTTCAAGTTTGCATGGCCTGGGGTCAGGAATTCACTCTGCCACCACCAACAGTGGGATTTGAGGTGTTTGATTTGCTCATCTACAATAATCGAGGGTTTGGAGAAGATGACTTCCATGTAGCTTTCCAGCTCTGAGGTTCTGTGATTCGGACTGCTCGTGGTACTCAGACATGTACACACACACCTGCAGCGTTGGGGTTAGGGGGGCTTTCCAGCTTCATATTCATTTTAAGAAATTTCTGTCATTGCTTTTCAGATTCACCTACTGTTTAGATGGTTGTGGAAGTGAGCCATATCGGTTTTTCTCTGTCCTGGCTACATTCCATTCTAAATTTGAAGTCTACTTAACGTGAAAGTTTTTCTGTGAATGCCATTTTTTACTCAACTCTTTGACTGTATCGATTTGTCTACATTTTATCTGCCATGAACTGCATCTAAGCTACACTTCTGTTTCTGGTAACTCATATCAATAAGATTCTTCAAAATCTGATTAGCCCACCTCTTAGTCCAAGAGACTAGGCAGTTTTCTGGCAAGGCTAATGGAGCAACATCTGATGGTGCCCTGTCTTGGCTGCATTGCCCTGCGCATTCCCATGTTTGGTGGGGGACAGCCAAGGACAGTCCTCATCACTCGCACGTGTGTAACCTCAAAGTGCAAAGAGTTAATCCTTGTGGGGACCTCTCTGACCAGAGGGAGCAGGAGCCAATGAAGAAGTCCCTCCTCCTTTCTTCCCCTCACAGACAGTTCATAGACCCCTCAGAGGCTCCAGCAGGATGAAGCAGAGTTGCTCAAAGCAGAGGCCCATCCATCTTGTGCTGGCTTTCTCTCCTTCCATGTCTCACTCCTCCTGGTCCTTATGAGCCTTTGTCCACGTCCCTGCTTGTGGAGGAATCGAGGCCATGCCCTATCAGGCACGGTTTGAGAGGGGAACCTAAAGAAGGATTACTTGTGAGGAAGCAAGTTAGGGCTGTGGCCTGTTTCCCTAAAGCTTTATGGCTCCAAGCCCCTGTCCACATTTCAATGGGTAGACCCCTCCACTTGAGCTTGAATGCCTCACCGCCTTTGACAAACCCACTGCAAGGAGGAGCTCACCCTTTCTATTCCTTTTGCAAAGACGAAATTGAAGATGACGGGAATATTCTCCATACAGGGAGACTTCCATTAGGGATGCGGGCAGGTCAAGTGTTAGAGTATTTATCATTACTGCATTAGAAGCCACCTCCCCAAGTGACCACAAACTGGTGCGTACAGAATAAAGCTGCTTTTGCATTTGAACTGCAGGTGAGGATGCTGAGGGGGGCTGGAAAGGATCCAGCCTGGGTAAACTTGTTTAGATGCACCTCGCTTGCTTCTGCGGCTAACTCATACCCTGTCTTTCTTTGAAATGCTCTCCGTGGCATGTCGGAGCAAATGACTCTCTGAGGCTGAGCCTAAAAGTTTTCCAAGCTGCTCTGTTGTTTTCTTGACAGAGTAAAGAACTTACCGGGGCTATAATGAAAGGCAGACCGCGATCGCTGTCATGTCAAGAATGCTGCGGTCGGGAAAGTCGACATGATTTCATGGCTAATGATTCACCCGCTAATATCGGTGTGGGCTGCAGTGAGGATAACCAAGTTGAGCTGTCTTAGATCAAATGATTCAATTAGGCCAGCTGTCCCTATTTGTCATGGCTCAACTCGCTTTCAAATTACCTTTCCAAAGTGCATACGTGCCTTAGCATAGAAGTTAACAGCTCAACTGTTTTACAAAAAGAGGATACTTAGGCGTGATTAGAAATAAGTCACCTTTTCCCTCCCAGTACACACACAGGCTACTCTCCCTTCCCCCAGCCCTTTCCCATAGGAGACACTGTATGTAATTCCTCAGCTAACCCTGCAGCGTCCTCATCAGCTTTTGTCAACGTGGTTTTGCCTCTGAAGCCTTTGGGGGCATCTCTTGGCAAAAAAAATTATTAATTCTAAAAAGGAAGACTTGACCCAGGATCTCTAAGTTGCCTGGGGAAGTAGTGCCAAGGTTAAGCCAATTTCAATGCCTCCATTGGCAATCGGACAAGGTTGGAGTCAGAGAAGAGGTTACGTTACATGTCTGGATTCTTCCAGAGCTGATGGAAAGACTCGAGGATGAGAAGTCAAGCTGGAGCCTCCGTGTGGCTTCTAGTCAACAAGGGAAGCTATTGTCAGCGATAGCGGTACAACTAACCGACGTTCAGAGGTTGACAGGGCTAGAATCTTAGTATTTCTGAGGGAGACATGGCCTTCCTGCCACAAATAACTTGAATAAGGGATTGAGTCAGAACACACTTGTTTTCCACCTGCTGTGTGAGGGACACGGCACAGACGTTGTGGGGAAACAGAACACAAAATCCAGGGACCCAATTTCTACCCCACAGGAGCTTGCGACTGATGACTTAACTCTTCCAGTGTGGGGATTGTGGCTATCAGAAAGCTAAAGACACATTGAAGTAAGTCTAGAGTAAATAACAGAAATGGGAAAGGAGCAGAAGGTTTAATCTAAAGGGGGAAAAGATAAATAAAAACCAATTATTCCTTGGAATGTAATGGTGAAGGGAAGAATCTAACTGCTAAAAACCTAACGGTACTATATGAAGAGGGCAGATAAGTGATGAACTTGTAAAGGAGTGAATGAGGAGCAATGAGATAAACAACATTAGGTTCTTGGAACCTTCCTGGTTGGAAGTGTTCCTAAGAGGGAGGTGAAGAGTACGGTTTTGGGGGAAGGACATTCACGGTGGATTTGTTGAATGAATCACATTCCTTCTGTTCTTTCTTCTCTCTGTTGCATCCAAAATCAGATCTATCTTATATAAAACTCAGGATATAAATAGAACCAGTGCAGCCAGTCCACTACTGT
Organism: Cynopterus sphinx; assembly: GCA_030015415.1. Classification (NCBI taxonomy): domain Eukaryota; kingdom Metazoa; phylum Chordata; class Mammalia; order Chiroptera; family Pteropodidae; genus Cynopterus; species Cynopterus sphinx. The sequence continues at coordinate 44,419,050 of CM057389.1, read as the reverse complement.
GCGGCCAGTGCAGATTTTGCTTTTTCAGGCTCTCCATTCGCTCTCGTTTCGGGGAGCAGCAGCACCGTTTCAGCTCTGCTTCAACCTCGCATGACGTTCACAGCCTCAGAGAAAAAAGGAAGCATATGCTTGAGTGTTTTCTCTGCTAGAGAGAACTTTCATTTCCTAGGTGGAGAAAAAATAGAGTGATTTAGACTAGGATTCTTTTGGTTTACCATGGTTATTTTAGGTATCAGTTATACTGATTGGTTTTTAATATAAGACACTCCTCGAAATAAGAGAGATTATACCCTGGCAGCTTTGAAACCCAAGCTCAGCTTGGGGACCTTGTTGGAGGTTCATCTAGAGTCCAGCCGGGCTCTAGTGTCCAGGAGTTTTTTTTTTTTTTTCTCTTCATCAGCAGTGAAGCTGTGGTTCTAACCTAGAGCTCGGCGTTCTTCAGCCTCAGCTTCTCCTCACCTGTTCCTTTTGCTTCTGCTTCTCTAAGATCCTGCTAAGTGTTCAGTCCAAGTCTTGAGTTCATACTGATCCCCAAAGAGCCTGAATTGGTCCAGCCCATTGTCTGTACTGGGCAGAGCTGTCACAACAACAACTTCATGGCCACCAGGAGGTAAAACCCTAGGAGCTTACCGGCTCCTGTCCAATCAGTTTTTGTCAAAGGGGCAAGGTCACGTGGCACCAGCAAAGCAAGTTATGGAGCAGGAACTCCTGGGAAAAGACTCTGGGTTGAATCATGTCCCCCTAAATTTATACGTTGAGACCCTAACTCCCAGCACCTCAGAATGTGACTGTATTTGAAGACAGGACCTTTCAAAAGGTAATTAAGTTAAACCGAGGTTATTAGGACGAGCCCTGATCCAGTAGGATGGGTGTCTTTCCAAGAAGAGGAGAATTGGACACAGACGTGCATAGAGGAGAGACCATGTGGAGACGTGGGGAGAGGACAGCCACCCACGTGCCAAGGAGAGAGGCCTCAGGAGAAACCAACCCTGCTGACACCTTAAGGGTAGACTTCCAGCCTCCCGAAATTTGACAAAATAAATTTCTGCATGTCTCACCCACCTAGCCGGTGGCATTTTGCTATGGCAGCCCTAGTGAACCAATACAGGGTGGCAAACAACTTGAGGCAGAGTAGTATTGTGAAAAGAGCTTTGAACGGACAGTTTAGCAGTGGGGTGTTTTCACTGTCCTCGCACTGGGGGGCCTTAGGCAAGTCTATTCATGCCTTGAATCCTTAGCTTCCCCATCTGTAAAATAGGGAGGTTGGGATTCGGTGAGCTGACATCCATGACATGCAGGCCTCCTAGCTGACCCCATGTGAGGTGTCCTCTGTCCTGATTCTTCTAGCAGTTCATTCTGAAATGTGAACTCAAGGGCTCTGGGGAGGGCGGGCCCTTCAGGCATCCACTCATTGCTCACTTGCCACCCGGCCATGGCACAGTTCCCTTTCCACAGCGACTTTCCTATTTATGTCTATGTTCCCCTAAAACTAGGGGAACACCTGCCCGGAGACATAATTAGCCTAATTCCCCCACTGGTAGGAGAGTGACTGCAGGCAGGCAATGCTGTGTTGGTGTGACATACCAAATTCTAAAATAACATTCAGCCATGGGCACCAGCCTCTTAAACAGGACATGGCCAGGTGACCTTTGCTTTTCTTCCTCCTCCCCGTCCTCCTTTTCTATCCTCATGTAGCCTGGAGGTTCTGCTTCCAGCGTCCAGCTTTGTGCTTTCTGTCCTGACAGAAGGAAAGAGCCTGTTTGGCATGGTGAAGGAGGGCCACCTGACCTCATTGTTGGGGACAGGGGCATGTGGGAAACTGCTCACCTCCAGGGGGCCTCATTCCGTCTTTTGTGATTTAGTGGCTGGGATAGGTAAAATGCCAAGGTGGGAGAAATGATCACTTAGCGACTTGGAGCTGGAATGGGGAGATTTGTATCTTTATGCTGGCTTTTTCCTCATTGTTCCTCGTCCCTACCATCCTCCAGGAGCTGGACCCCAGTCCCTTTTACTTGTAGGTGTCATTAGATTGTCATTGTTGCTGCTGCTTTGTGGAGAAAAGGAGGAAGAAAGTTCCCTTTCCCTCTGTCTTACATGAGGGTGTTATGGGTTGAATTGTGCCAATCCCCAATTCATATTTTGAAGTTCTCACCTCCAGTACCTCAGACTGTGACCTTGTTTGAAAATAGAGTCATTGAAGATGTGATTAGTTAAGGTGAGGTCATACGGAAGGAAGATAGGCTCCTAATCCAATAAGGCACTGTCCTTATAAAAAGAATGTCACCTGAAGAGAAAGAGACATGTACAGATGAATAGGATGTGGAGACACAAGGAGAACATCATCTACAAGAAATGTGAAAGATATCAAAGGACCAGACACCGTGGGAGAGGCATGGAATAGATTCTCACTGACAACCCTCAGAAGGGACCAAGCCTGACACCATCTTGATTTTGGGTCTTTGGCCTCCAGAACTGTGAGGCAATGCATTTCTGTCGTTTAAGCCACCCGGTGTGTGGTACTATGTTACAGAAGCCCCAGCAAATGAACATAGAGGGCATCCTTGGAACATATGTGCTCTCCAGAACTTGTCATAGTCTTGTTACCTGTCTTTATGTTATGCAATTGTCTTTATGTCCCAACCCTAAAAATAGATCTGAGGAGAACGTGTACAAGTGCACCATTAAGTGGATCATCCCTAAGTAACCAGGTGTGGCCCAGTCTTGCTGCTTCACAGCTGAATTGTCTCCAGTCCTGCCCTGAGCCATCTCATGTGTCTCATGCTCCCCCTGAAGGCTCTGCTACCTTCTGGAGATCCAGGGTGCCCTATCCATTGTACGTCCTGAGCACGCAGGTGCTGGTGCAAGTTAAGTCATGTTGTCCGGTTTCTCGTCTTTCAGAGCTCATCGGAGGCTTCGACTCCTTAGGAAAGCCTTTCCTGACTTCCTGTCCCCACAGGTCTGGGTTAAGTGACTCTCCCACTTGCCCTCATGGAACTTTAAACTTTCCTCTCACTGCTCTTACCATGCTGGCCCTTAATTGTTTGCCTAACTATTTACTTCTAGGTTTTCACTCCAGGGACTCTGTTTTGATGACTTTTATGTCTCCAGAGCTGAGGAGAGTATCTGACAGTTAGTCCTCCCTTGATTAGCATTCACTGAATGAAAGAACAAGTGAATGACTACATTGTGTTCAGTTCTGAACCCCAAACCTGCACCAATGCTGGGAGAGGATACGGCTCATTAAGTAACGCTGCTTTCTGGTGCCTGAAGAACTCAAAACAGCTTTGATTCAAAATGTTGGCAAAATAGACTGCCTCCACTATTTTGACTTTTTCAGAAATGAATTGATGAGGTAATACATTTTGAAGCGATGCCACAGCAATATAGTATGCTGCGCCTTTGAAAACTGAAGAAGAGCAAGGTTATGCCTCTGGCTGATGTCCTTGTCAGAGTTGGAAGGAGTGTATTTCCTGGTCTCAGCCTGTGACTGCAGACCCAGGCAATGGCCCTTCTCTTTGAAGAGTGGTTTCTCTTCTCTCACAACTGGAGGAGGAGAACTGGCACACGGAAATGTGTAATCTGCTATAAGGAAGAGCCAGCCAGGCCATTCTTGGCTATCATTAACACTCCTCCAATATTTATGAATATCTGCCACAACGATCTAAAGGCCTGATCGTAAAACACGAGTGTAGAGTTTCTGGGGTTCCAGAGAACCTAAGCTGCAACCCACACGTGGGGGAAGACCCAGCTGAAAAGTGATCTGAATCTCTGGGTGCAAGCAGTTCCCTTACACAGCCCTGCAAAGTGAACTCAGCACCCAGCACACAGGTAGCGTGACAGGTTCAAGGCCAGGGCTGGCCTTTGGCTCATGTAGTCTTCATTAGCTAATGAGTTTTCTTCTTACCCTCGCATATTTAATTACTTATATAAATATAAGCACACTTTAAAAATCTCTCCCTGGGAGATAAGGCAAGGAGAAAAATGTGTGGGTGTGTGGGGCTTGCACCCCCATTTCACCGTCCTACATCTGTAGAGCCTTCACTCATTGATAGTAGCATCTTTTCTGCCACACTTGAGTGTGGCCTCAGAGTCCTGTACATAGTATTTCAGGTGGCCCTGTCAACAGCAAGAGATCAAAGCCCCCATCCCTGAGCTCAGATGTGTGGTACTGATATGCCTCACTAAATACAACAAACAAACAAATAAAATAAGGTAAATAAATTAAATATATTTATTTGCACCTTGTCATTTCAAGCTTTTTCTGCAGAGGGCCAGATAGTAAATATTTTAGGCTTTGCAGGCCACATATGGTTTTTGTTGCATAATCTTATATGTTTGTTTATTTGGATTTTTATAAACAATTATTTAAACTATAAAAAAATTCTTAGCTAATGGGCCACACAGAAATGAAGTTCTGGCTGTATTTGGCCTACTGACCATAGTTTGCTGACCCTGAAGTAAAACTTTGTGTTTTAAAGTATGAAAATATGATGATAGTGTTTCCTGTGGAAACATTTGGTTGAGAGAAAATTCTAAGAGGGGCATAGGGTACCTGTTTCATGAGCATGATCATATAAAATTATGAAATTCTAACATGTGATTCATGTGACATTAGATACTCAAAATGTAATGCTCGTGTGCACAGGGCACGAGTCACACGTTCCCATTGGGTTGCAGAGGTATACGGGCATCTCCAATTCTGACTGCTTGGATGTCCCTCACCGTCTTGTCTTTTCTGAAACTGTCGAATATGAAAAATTTAGAAATCCAGGCAGCGTCTGGGTAGGAACATCTGTGAATATGTGTTGACATTAGTGATCATCTTACAGTTGGTGGAAGTACAGGTGGTTGTGGAAAAGTTGCTAATGTTCTAGAAAAAAATCTGTCTGCCCTGAATATGAGATGTGGCTTTGAGGCATGAGGCTTTAGTAGGTCGCATTTGCCCCAGGAGACACGTAAATGGACCCTTCCCATGGCCACTCATTTTTATCTCCTAGGTGCCATGAAACTCATTGCACGTGGCTGTGGGGTCTCCCATCTGATGGCACTTTATTCCCTCCTGAAAAAAACTTTGGTTCTCCTCTTTTCAACTTGTGGAAACTAGTGATTCCAAACTCAGTGCTGTGTTTTCTATGCATATCCTTTTCTGCCCCTAAAATCAAGCCTCTGTCTTGGATAACTATGACTTAGAGGGAATAAAAATGTTTTGCTGAAAAAAAAATGCAGAGTTGTATTTATCTGGATGGTTCTAGAAATAAGAATAAGCTCAGAACTGTCTTTCTAGAGCATGATACCATTAGACTTGAGTCATTACTTAGAATAATTTTCAGGAGTGCAAAATTGGCAGTTTGCCCCACTTTGTCAACTTGTGAATCTTAGAAACATATTGGATTATTATGGTCTGTCTTCACTGAAGCATATGCCTTGTTAGGTGTGGATAATCCAAGAAGGTATGTGAAACCTGTCTGGGCTCATGTTTGCAGTAATGGGGCCTCATGGAACAGAATCCACTGAATTTCAAATAAGTACAATTTATTCCTCCATTTCTACTGCTTTTTTTCTTTGTTCCTAGTAACTTGTTGGAACAAAGAAAAGTGAAGAGAGAGAGAGAGAGAGAGAGAAAGAGAGAGAGAGAGAGAGAGAGAGAGCTACACACATATATATGAAAATCCAGATATATAATATGATATAAACCATTTATGTTTGCATTCCCTCTCTATGGTAATATGTTTATGTAGAGGACATTAATTACAGTACAAGGATGTGGTTTCATTGGCATCAGAAGCTCTTGGCACATGGTAAGCCCTCAATCATTATTATAGACTCCATGAGAAGACCAGGGTTCAAGTCCTGGCTCCACTCATTACTAGCTATATGATCTAAACTTTTTTGAGGCTTAAGTTTTTTTTATTTGAAAATGTGGCAAATAATAACATCAATTTATAGGATAGTTGTTCTAATTAAATGAGACACTATATTTGATAGAAGTTTCTTATACCATGTAGAGAGTTATATAAATGTTAATTAATTTAATTTAAACATATATTGGCAATATTTCTCCCCTCTGGCTTCTTGCCTGGCAACTCTTCCAGGCCCCAGAGATCCATGCTGGCTGATTCCATGAGACATCAGTGCAGATGAAGCATGTGGTGGCGGCTGAGTTCTCCACTTCCATCTGGATGTTTTTGGCATTGTGCAGACATTGTTTCAGCATGCTGAAGTCACAATGTAAGCTAATATTTCTAAAAGTCCCCACACTTTATTAGTTGTGTGTAGTCTATGCTCATGGTGTAGGTTCTTGTCCTCTAGGAACTTACCTTCTTAGGCTTCCTGCCCCATCCCACATCACAGGTGGTGCTGTTGGGAGACCGGTTTTATCTTCAGGAATGCACTTCTGTCTCTCTCAATGGGATTAATATCCTTAAACGTTCTGACAAAGTCATTTAGGAAAAATCTATATATCAAATAACTATGCTTCAGAAGTTAAGAAAAGACCATAGAATATTCTCCAACCAAGCAGCTACCATGTAGATGTGATAGGTACTTAGTGGTGATAAAGGAGCAAGTAACAATATTGGGGGAAGGGGTTTAGATCCTTAAAACTAGGCCACTTAAGAAAGCCAAAATCATGTGATCAAAATAGGGTAGCAAGTAGAGTTCATTGTCAGGACATTCAATTCAATTCAAAACGCAGAGCTCTTGTTCAGAGAAACACACTCGTCTGCTGAGAAATGGACAAGGTCAGGGACACAGCCCTAGCACACAGTCTTGCACTGTCAGTACCATTTGTCGATTTTAAACAGAAGGCTACAGTTGACTGTCAGCCCCAATTCAGGATCATAAGAACCTAGAATCAGGTGGTCCTGGCTCTCCATCCAACTTGCCTTTCTCCTAGTGCTCAGTCTGGCTATGTCCTTTCATTGCATCAAAAGAAAGACTCTGTCCTCTTCCCATGACCCTGCTGAGCAAGCTTTGTGCAGACCTGGTTGGGGGCAGGGAGACCGGGGGGTTTGTTCTGCTTTATACTGGTTAGGAGCATGAAGCTAGGCCCCTGGGCTGTGGCTTCATCATTTGTGTCAAGAGGGGATTGAGCTGGTCTCCTCCTGCTGCTCCTTCCTGATTTATATTTCTCTGCTGTGAGTATGTTGGAGAGAGTAGGGTGGCTCTGCCTGATTTACGTATTCTTAGTCATATTGCCCGAAGAAGTCAATGATACAGGCAAATAAGAGTTTTTTTTGTTGTTGGTTTTGTTTTGTTTTGTTTTACTAGTTATTAGTGCTCTTTACCACATCCCCAGATGTGTAAGTAAAGCTGATAGGCTTCTTCTTCTTCTCTCTCTTTTTTTTTTTCATTTGCCTGGCAAGTAGCACTTAGAATGGGATCACATGATAATACCAATACAAGAGACAAAGCCATCAGTAAATTCTCACTTTTCACAATAATTGCATTCTAAAAAGTGCCCATGAACACTGAATTAGTGAATACCGAATCATTACTTCTAGGGTAAATGGAGGGTTAGTTTCCTGTGAGCCTCTGGTTCAACATTTTCATCAACCAGTCATACATAATTTTATGTGTGTTTCTGTTTAAAGACACTTTATTGAATCTTTGTTGATGATTCAATTACATTGAACTCAGGCCCAACAGCCCTATGACCCAGGCCCGAAGGAAGCTTATCTAACACACCTACTTTCTCTGAAAGGTGCATCACAGCCTCTTGTGTGTAGGACACTCGATAGCATTTCCATACTGTACTTGGGAGCCATTTTAAAGTGGAATTCCCTCAGAAAAGCACAAAAGTATGAAATGCGTGGCAGTAAGCATAACATGAAAAGAACCGTATGAGAGCCGAAATAAGAAAGCAGAGCACTGGCCTGCTCATCCTCGGTGGGGAACATGTGCAAACTGGGATACTCAGATTTTTCTTTGCTCCACATATGTCTACGAATGACCATGAAGGGGCCCAAAGTGTGGGTTTGGAGGTTACAAAAAGATCTCAGTGAATAGGTGAATTTGTAAATATGGAATATGCAAATAATGGGGATCAACTGTATGAGTTTTAGTTTAAGGGAACACAGTTCTTTGTTTGGAGTTCATGTGTATTATTATTAGTTAGGGTGATATCTAATCTCTAAATAAATCTCTAAACAAACAGGATCTAAATTAAAGTGGCTTAAAAAAAATAGAAGTTTATTTTTCTCCCAAAGCAAGCTTTCTTAGCTGGCAAATAGCTTGTCTTCACCCCTGCGTTGCAGGCATATCTCTGCTCCAGCTCACGAGAAGGGTAAAGAAAATAAACCCAGGATGAGGCATCCCTGCCTAAGAAAGTGAAATGGGTGTTGCACATGTTACTTCCTCTCACATTCTAATTTAGCGGAAAACAGGCTGAGAAATGTATTTCTACCCAGAGGCCACATGTCCAGCCAGAAGTGTCGAATGAATTTTGGTGTTCAAATGACCGTCTCAGCGACACCATGTGAGAACAGCACTGTACTGCATTAACTGTGTTCGGTGATGTCCTTTGTAACTGCACTCACTGTTATCATTCACCAGGCTGTTAAAATGTGTGGCAATAGTATTAGACACCTGACCTTGCTTGGTAACTTTTGAACCCATAGTCACAGGCGATCCGAGCCCCAGAACAAAAAGATTCGCTAAAGCTCTGTTCATAATGACTTAACCTGGGAAGGTTGTTTCTCTAAGGGCAATGTTTATCTTAATCAAAGATGAAAACATTTGGGCAAACTCATTCATAACTATAACTCAATATTATTAAATGTCATTCCACAGAATAGATTGAATCTAAAGGGAGATTTTAATTAAGAGGCCAGTGTTACACTTACTAATTAGCCCTTGCTTGCTTATCTTCTTCCATGAGCAGATTTCTTGTCAGAGTTGAAAATGTCTCTATAACTGCCTTTCTCTCTCCATATGGCTGCTTCTAAGTCAGACTGTCCATGGACTTGGATAAGGAGAGCTGGGCATTCAGAGGTGGTTAGAGCAATAGACTTTCTGCTCCAAATTCTATGTGTGGGAGGCTCCCTCCCTTCCTCACAACTGATTATTCTTTAAACATCTGAAAATGCCCTGATTGTCTCATATATGAATTATGATGGGTTGGAGTGGTAACTTTTTTTTTTTCTGAGCAACTGTACCATCATATTTTTTTTATTTTCTCAATTAATCATTAAATTCCCTTCATCTGTTCATATTAGCAAGAAGTCCATTTTCTGTCTCCTGTGGTTTTCCTCGACTCCAAATTATCCAAGAACTCTAGGTATTTACTCTTTCTCAAGAGGTGACTTGTGTTTCCAAGGAAAAAGCTGGAAAATCTTATCAGTCCACTGAGAGGACCCAGTTCTAGATGGCTCTTAATCTGAGGATGCTGAAAGTTGATGTTGCCAAATTTAGTTTTTCCTCACCCACTGCCCTTTAGGTTTTCGTGGTTAAAGTTCTCAATTTGTACTTTGCATGCTCTGCCATCATTCCCAAAGTATGGCACGTAATTATCTGGTAACTTCCTTCTCACTTATGAACCTTTAGGCTATGGCTTTAATTCTAGGTCCCCAATCTAGATTCCTAATCTCTTTATAGAATATTCCTCTTTGGAACACTTGTTTCTATTTTCCTGCCAGCAAACCTCAGCTAGCAATATTTTAAGCCATTGAAGAAGTATAATGTGATTGAACCTACAGGAAGAAGGCCCAATTTTAATCTCTTTCCCCTCTAGAAGATCCCTTAATCTTTATATAATTTTTTCCTGCTGCCTTGGTAGGCAGCTTTGTCTCCAAAGGAGCATAAGGGGAAGTCTTTGACAAGCTACACAGAGTCCCATTTTATCCTTCTTCCAGCAGTATGAGTGACTTCACACTTTACCCATGCTCTACCAAAAGAGGCCATTCATCTGCACAGATAAATTAAAGAGAATCCTCTCCAAGGTGACTTTCTGCCTAGCATTGATCAGTGGCTTATTTTTGGGAAAATGTTAAGTTTTCTCACCAGGTGCTGAGTTAGAACATAATTTCTAAGATGATATGTGTGAATTTTTACGCACATTGTTGTCCATATTACGATAATGTTGAGTGTGAAAGGAGACACAATTTAACAATTATGATCAGAAAATGGGTCTAAAATGAAATTTTTGGAGGCAGACAGAGATGCATGGTGATCCTGTGTGTGGATCTACAACTCCCCTGAGTGGTGAGAGATATGGTGGAGGGTGATGCAGGGCTCGCTCCTCCTTCACAGCCTTCTCTGTGTGCAGCACACCCAGCACACCACAGAATTCAACACGCTTCCAAACTGTTTAATGTGCAAAAAACACCAAACAAAGTGATTTTGTTAATCTAGAATCATGAGGATAAACATACTGATGGGAGATGCTGATTTGGCGGTCAAGGTGCTTGAGGAGATTTGTGATCATTGTAATCACTGTTTTTCAATTAAGTTTTTCTTTTCTTTTTCTCTCATATAAGAAATTTAAAAACAGTAAAGGTCAAATATGTTCAAATTCATAAACTTCCCAATTACTGAAAATGGGTCTAGTTTTTAACTCACTTTTTATTCTTTGTGTTAGTTTTCTGTCATGGAATATGGCTGAACTTGAATGAGACATGATCTGTCTTCTTGTATTACTCTCTTCATCAGAAATCTTGTAAATTCTTTAGTAATCTCAACAATCTAGCCATCTATAAAATGAACAATATCAAGAACTTAAAAAATATATTCAAGTTAAAAATGAGTGAAAAGTTTAGCTACGAAATAACGAGCTATTAGATTTTTTCCCCCTACAAATTTGTTTCAATGCTACTCCTTATGTCTAGGCACAGGCTAACATGTTATAATAATGAACTTCAACAGAGACTGTAGGTGGCCCATGGAGATGACAATCAGGAGAATGTGTCATGTACATCCAATTTCTAGATGTCATGAAGCTTACACCATTTCCAGTTTAACCAAACTATTCAGAAGGGAGAAGACAAGATAGAGGTCTATTGTAGAAGTTAAGAGAAGAGATGGTTGTTTGGGCCATAGTGTTTGCACCAGAGAAAAAGAGAAGTATATAAGATTAAGAATTGACAGGAGTTAATGATATATTTGATGTAGATAGATGGGAAGGGAGAATTAGGAATCAAGGATGATTTTCTATGGATCTTTGATGATAATGTGGAGAGAAGGATCATTTAATAAAATGTAAGACTAGAAGAGGAATTAATTTAGTTGGCATCTAGGTCAAGATTTCAATTTTGGACATGTTTGAGATGCTTACGAGACGTGTAAGTTTGCTCCTGGAGAGAGTCTTTAGATATATGAATTGTTGTTCAAAGGAGAGGCAGGGTTAGAGGTTTATATTTGGCCTGTTAAATTAAAGACTCAATTGTTGGCTAATTGTTGTTTTTTAAAAATGCTATGTTGTATATGTTTGCATCTGTAGGTGGGTAACTCTGTGCTGTGTAATACAGACATAATTGTGAGATCCTACCTCACTTTCATGGAGGCTATATAGTCTTATGATTAGCATGATTAAAATCACCGAAAACCAAAAGTAATTAGTTAATCCATTGATAAATTATTAGAATAATTAAACACAGTGTAAGAAATAATTAGCAAACTAAAAGATATATCTGAACCAGAAAATAAAATAATTCACTTAATCAGAATATGGTTTGGAGATATAAATACATACAATTAAAGGAAATTTCAAAATTATGGAGGATAAAATTAGAAAAATCATCATAAATTTAATAAGTGTCCCACAAAAGGACACTAAAAGAGAAAAAGTAATATTTAAAAGAACAAAGGCTAAGAATTTTTCAGAACTGATATACAAACATGAAGCTACCAAGTTGAAAAATACAAATCTCAAGCAACATCAATAAAAGTATGTCTATGTCAATATGTTATAGTGAACCTGCAGAACCAGCATCAAAGACAAAAAGAAGATTATAAAAGTAGTCAGAGAGAAACGATAGATTTTCTAAAAAGGAAGAAATCTTAAACAGACAGTGGATTTTAAATTATTAACAGTATAATGCAGAAGACAATAGAATATCATCTTCAAAATACTGTAAAAAAACTGTCAACATAGAATTTAACACACCAAAAATGTAAATCAAGATTAAGGGTAAAATGAAGATATTTTTAATAAGACTAATATTCAAAATCCAAGAAAAACTCTGCCAACCTTCTAGTTGATTGCTATTAAGAAAACAAAACAAAACCAGTAGTCTCTTTCTCCCATGTGTCTCTTTTACTTTTACATAGAACGGTTCACTTTTGTATTTTTGGTTACCAAATATGTGAGGTTTTTTTCCCCCACAACAAAAAATTTTCTGTGACACCAGCTGGGTGTCCTATAATTTAACTACATTCTGACACTGTCTACCTGGAGATCCTGTCAGATCTCACGTGTTAAGCGTTCAGTTTTATAAGACTGCCTCCTCCTCCAATTCAGATGCCAATCACAATACCAGGCTGTCACCTGTGCTTCTGACCCATTGGCTATAAATCAGAGGTTTCCAAGACCCCCTCCTAATGATCAATTTGCTAGAGAAGCTCAGTATCTTAGGAAAACAGTTACATTTACTGGTTTATTATAAACGAATATGATGAAGGATACAGATGAACATCCAGATGGAAGAGATGTACAGGGAAAGGTACATGAAAAGGGGAGTGGAGCTTCCATGCCCTGTCCAGGACATCACTCTCCTGGCCCCACCATGCATTTTGGGATTTTGTGGAGGCTTCGTCATGTAGGCAGAATGGATCATTAACTCTATCTTCTGCCCTTCTTCCTTCTCAAGATAATGAGGGTCAGAGCTAAGAATTCTAGATTTCTAATCATGGCTTTCAGGTGACCAGTCCCCATCCAAGAGCCATCCAGGAGCTCCTCCAGAGTTGCCTCAATAAACAAAAGGTGCTCCTAGTGCTCTTATCACTTAGGAATTTACAAGGGTTTCATAAACCCTGTGTCAGGGATGGGGTCAAAGACCAAATATTAGAACAAAAGGTGCTCCTAGTGCTCTTATCACTTAGGAATTTACAAGGGTTTCATGAACCCTGTGTCAGGGATGGGGTCAAAGACCAAATATTAGAGCAAAAGGTGCTCCTAGTGCTCTTGTCACTTAGGAAATTAAAAGTGTTTTAGGAGCTCTGTGCCAGGAACCAGGGACAGAGACCAATACATGTAGTATCTTATAAATGCTAAATTATGCATAAAATGAAAAATTACCCCAAGAGCCCAGAGAAAGAGCAGGCAAAATAGTGATATGTCCTTAAAGAACAAGATTGCTCATGATGAGAGTGTGAGTTTGCTGAGATGATGACAGATTGAGTTCCCTACACAGCACAACGCTGAGGCTGAGCATCTCTCTCCCCAAATCCATGGGTGATCACTAAATTTCTCAGGGATAGGGGAGATGGCTAGAGAGCCAGGCCAAAAATCAGAAGCTGGAAGAAAAAACTTGGACATAAATAGCAATGACTCTCTACCATAGGAGGGGCAAATTCTTTAGTTAGAATCCAGGAAGTTAATTCCCAACTGTCAGAACAAAGCAGAAGGCTTCGTCTCTCCAATATATTATCTACAATTTTGAGTTTTGACCAAACTTACTTAGAGATTCAAACTTAGAGATCCAAAGAAATAGGAAATTGTGACCCTTACTCAAGAGGGAAAATTACAGTTAATAGAAACTTACTCTGAGCCGGCCTAGATATGAGATTTAGCAGATGAAAACTTTAAAACAAATCTTAAAAATATACTTAAAGAGATTGATTAAAATATGTCCAAAGAGTTAAAGCAAAGTGATAAAAATGTGAGCACCTAAAGGCAATTGCAACAGCAAAATGAAAACTGTGAAAAGAATCAAATGGAAATTGTAGAGCTGAAAACTATAATGATTGAAATAAATTCACCATACCACATGGACTAAAAAACATATTCCTCAAAGATCTTGAAGAAGTATTAATAATTACAACATACATGTTATTAAAGACCCAGAAGCATTGTGAAGAAAATTATTTGATTAAATAAAGTCTGAAAATTTCCAAAAGTTTGTCAAGAACATTAACTTACAGTTACCGGAAGCACAATGAACTCTTTGTAAGGTAAAGTTCAAGAAAACCACAGCTTGACACTTTGTGTTAAAAGTGTAGAAACAAAAATTTGGTGGGTTATGAAATGTTTTTGATTGTGGCGGTAGTCACATGACTATATACATTTTCTCAAACTTTTCAACTGTATAGTTGAAATAAATTTTATTTTTGTAAACTATATTGAAATAAAACTATATGGAAAACATACATGTACTGTATAAGACATAACACACACAAACACACACATAAATATCAATCATGTATATCTATTTCAAAGTTAGTTTGGATTTATCTCAGAAGAACAAAGATAGTTTAACATTAAACAAAGCCATTTTTATTAATCTCTATATTACGAGATTAAAGGAGAAAACCATATGATCACTTCAGTAGATTCAGATAAAATGGCTGATAAAATTCAACAGTGATTTGTGGTAATCTTGTTTAGTAAACTATGAATAAAAAGAAATTTCCTTTTCCTGAGAAAATATGTCTTCCAAAAACCTACAGCAAATATTTTATTTTTTTCTAATTTTTTTTCTTGTTAATATTTTTGTTTATTTTCCAATTACAGTTAACACATAATATTATATTAGTTTCAGGTGTACAATGCAGTGATTAGACATTTATATAACTTATGATTACCCCGATAAATCCAGTACCCATTTAATACCACACATAATTATTATAATACTATTGTATTCTCCATGTATTCTCTACATCTCATGACTACCTTGTAACTACCAATTTGTACCTTTTAATCCTCTTTACCCACTTCACCTGTATTCCTAACTTCCTTTACCTCCAACCCGGCAGTCATCAAAATTACAGCAAATATTTTCAATCATGAACCTTGAGAAACGTTCAAATTCAGTGAGACCCTTGTTCTCAATTTTAATCAGACTTTTTACTGGAGGGCCTAGCTTGTAAACTGAGACAAGAAAAGTAAAAGAAACAATAATTAAAATGAAGGCTAAGTAATTTTTCTTATTTATTTTTGTTTGCCCACTCCATTTTATTTTTTATTTTATTATTTAAAAATTTTTTTTATTATGGTGACATTGGTTAATAAAATCCAGTAAGTTTCAGGTGTACAGTTCAACAGTAAGACATATGTGTGTGTGTGTGTGTGTGTGTGTGTGTGTGTGTGTATAGATATATATATATATATATATATGTTGCATTGTGTTCACTCCATTGTTAGATTTCTTTCTGTCACCACATATTTGACCCCAGTTTTCTTATTTAAAAAACTGATCTCAATAGTACAATATTCACAAGTAAATTACAGATGGACTAAAGACCTAGATGGAAAATGTAGGACTATAAACCTCGGTTCTATTATACCGCAACATATGTGTCCCCAGTCATCACCCATCACACAGACTCTCAAGGTAAAAAGCACAGGGCTTAGGAGAGAGCTGAGGTCAGGGAAATAACACTCAAAAATTTCATTATTTAAGAAAAAATTTTTTTTTAAATTTTATTATTGATGCACAAAAAAGATAGGGAATAAAATAAAAGCATAGTTTTTCATATGTTAAATTTTCACAAAATCCATAAATACTGCAATAAATATGGCACTTTACCTTGAAAAAACCTGAGAATTTGCTGTGGAGCAGATATCAGAAGAGTTTCAGGTGGTGAGTTATCGTGAAATAGTGGAAGATCATCTGAAACCTCATGGAAAGTGCTCATACCAGATGTGGATGGAAGTGGCCTGGGATACATCTGCGAACTGAGGTAGCTGGTAGATGTTTGAGGTATGTCCATGTGTGAGCTTTGCATATTCCTGCACAGCTTGGTTGAACTGTGTGCTGTCCTCTTCATTCATCTAGTGTTTCTTATTGATGAAATTGCACATAAGCAAATTAGAAATTTGTGATACATTCATATTTTTTTATTATGTCAATTTTTTAGAAACAATTTGCATTTTTAAAACAAACGCTATAGCCAAACTGACTGTATAACAAAATATGGAAGTGTAGTTTTTTTGGCATTATGGTATGGGAAAAAAACTTCTAAGTAAGACACAAGATGTACAAATCTTAAGACAGGGATAAATTTGACTATATTCAATAACAATAATAATAACTTTACATATGGCAAAAACAATATGAAAAACAGTACAAAAATAAGCTATTGGCTGTTTTGGAGAAGATAATGATATTCATATTTATGAAAAAATTTCTACAAATCAATAAGAAAAAGGTAAAGAATCTAAAAAAAAAATGGGCAAAGGCAACTTACAAAGAAAATGAAGCAAATGTCTAGTAAGCATACGAAGAGCTACTCTACCCTACTAATGATTTAGCTGACAACTAAATCATTAAAAAGCTGCCACCTACATACCAGTGTGGCCAAAATTATTAACTTTTATTGCACCAAATTTTGGCAAGAAAGTAGGGAAACAACTTTCATAATTGATGATGAAAACAAAAACTTGTGTAATCACTTCGGAAAACAATTTGTCAATTAGTAAAACAGACAATTCTGAGTTTAGGACTCGGCAATTCTACTTCCTGGCGTCCACCCTGGAGATTATATGGCTTATGTGTATCAGAAAACATAATCGAGGATGCTCAAAGCAAGATTGTTTCTAATAGCAAAAACGTGGAATAATCTAATTGTCCCTTATTAGGGGATGTGTAAAGTTCTGTTTATTGGAATTATGGGAAAGTACACAACAATTACAATTGTGACCTAGATATGCAGATACTAATATGACTAAATTACACAATGAAGCATAAAGTTAAGTGTAAAACATATGTGAATATAAGTACAGCATGATATTATTCATGGAAAATATTAAAGAGACAAACTACTAGTATATATATTCTTTATGGATACACATGTGTTAGGACACTTGTAAGGGACTAATACATACCAGTTTCAGAGCAGGGGCTGACCTGGTAAAGAGAAATGTGGAGCGAGGTCAGATCTCTTTAATTTTTTTTTTAAAAGAGAGTCATTTGATGCAAATATGGCAAAATGGTACTTTCTACTTAATCTCAATGGTAAATCCATGGATATCTGTCATGTATTATTTTCTGCTTTTTATGTGTTTGAAATTTATTCAGCAAAAAGTATTGAGTGCCTTATTTTATGCTAAGCAATTTTCCTAAATAAAAAAAATATATATAAAGGAGTAAATGGAGAGAGAAATCGTCCATTAACGCATCTTATTAGAAGTGCGTTTGGGCTCTCTGGGATTATAGGGAGGATCTGCACCTACATGGGTGAGTGTGAGCCAGCCTCCTACACTGCCTCTGTCAGGAAAGGTATGCAAACCTGAAAACTTATATCTGGGGAGGAAGGTGAAGCACTGAACAAGGTTGTCTTTTCTGTTTAAACCACGTGTGCATGCTTCTCTCCCTTAGGATGGGATCAGCAGAGTGCTCGTGGGGTGGAGAGTGGGCCTACCTCAGGCCGCTGTAAACTGCAGCATGTAAGTACAGCTGCTTCTGAAAATACCTCTGGTTTGGGAACTGACAGGCTCTGGGATGCAGGGTAACAGAATGGTTTACATTGAAGCCAGGAAGCTGTGCATTTTCTAACATAAAGACAACTCTGCCTGGAAATACTGAGAGTCGTTCTTTCTTAATGAAGGCAGGAGAGAGTGGGTCAGAAGGTCCCTGACCACGAGCCTCCCTCTTTTGGCCTTAACCCTTTCACAGCTGCATGGGAGGATTCTGGGAAATAGCACATCCCAGACGAGGGATGCTGTGGTGCCAAGGGGTTAACAGGCACTTTGTGTGAAGTTTTAATATTCCACAAATGAAATGTGCATGTGAAATGGGAAAAAAGAGGAAAAGATTATATTTGTCAGCTGGGCTGCCATATGTTGTTCTGGCCGGAGCACAGCAAAAATGGTGACAATTCTTTCCTGAATGAGAATCTCTGTCAACTCCTGATTTCATGCCTTTCTTTGGGCAAGCAGGAGTTTTTTTCATGACCAGGCAGAGTTTAAAATTTTCATTTTTGTGGGGGCAATCTGTAGCTTCCCCTAAAAGGTAGAAGGTTAGCCTTGCTTGGCTAGATTTTTAGGAGGTGGGAGAAGGCAGAAAAATCATAGAATTCATCTGCATTTTTTTAAAAAATGAAATTGGCCCTTAGGGTAAAAACAGTCCTCTGAAAGAACAAATAGCAAGCTGAATGACAAATGGAGAGGACGTTATATTGGCAAATCTGCTAGTTCTCACCAAAGTCATCATCACACAGTTTCAGAGAATTGACTTTGTTACACAAAAGGCTTTTCTAATTCATATTTGGTGGGTTATGATGCTTACGTTAGTGAAAAATAAATGTGTGAGTCCATGTGTTGTAAGAAAAATACACAGGATTCAGCCTTGATGCGAGAGGGTTGTTTTTTCTAATTATGTGTTTTTGTCTTACTTTGAATTTGAAAATACTGGACAAAATTACTTTTTTATTTAAATGATGTTTTATGGGTTCTGTTTACTGTTTGCCTAAGTAATGTAATCTAAACAGTTTGAAAATTATAGATATTTAGAAAACAATGATCTTCCTTAATCTCACAATCTAACGATAATACTAAAATATTTTAATATATCTTTTCATTCTATGAATAAATAAGTAAATGATAAATAATTTTTACATAGTTGACATCATATTATTAAAGATTTTGTTGTCAATATAATTTTTTATAGTTCCACATAGCCAATAGAGAGGATGTTCCATTCACTGTTAACTATTCATTGCTATTTGGTTTCTTTCTAAATTTGCTTTCCTCTGACTGACAAGTAGGACATGTCATCATCTCTTTTTCTTGTGTGACTTTCCTTTGCAGAAGATGGCACCGTTTGTTAGAAAAGCAAGTGAAGGTGCTTTTGACCAGTTAAAGTATAATTTAGACTCTCACAGGAATGATGCGAACTGAGCTGAGATTCTCTGGGGGAGGAATTAGGAGAACCAACCACAGGGAGAGCCTGGAAAAAAGAGGGAGTAGAAAATGGGGGCAGAGTCAGACGGTGGTGAAGACCCATAGGCTGCATTGCATGGGGAGATAATCTGAAGTAAAAGAGCATTAGTGCAGGATGAGAGCCTTCCCTCCCCACCCTGCCCCATTAAGAAGCTTGAACCCAAGTACTGCAGATCATGTCCTGAAGTCTAGAAAGGGGGAGCAGAGAGCAGGGGGTCCAGTACTATAGAGTCTCTGCTCAGCTATCCTTCTCCCAGGGGCTATGAAAGGATGCACAGAATGCAACATATTCAGCATTGATGTGAGGAAAGGGAGCAGAACACACATATGGTACAGTCGTTTATGTTGTATGAGAGTAAATAGGAAACAGATGAGCATCTACGCTTGCGCAAGGTGAGAAGGGCTTAGCCAGGCAATGAGGCGGGGGGGGGGGGGAGGGATTTGAGAGAAAGAGGAGGAGTGGATGAGTCGAGGAGAAGAAATGATCACTTGGTGTGTTCTGTCAGGGAACTAAAAACAATGCCCCATGAGTGCTTCCCGCATGAGACCAACCTAATAAGAAAATAAGTAGCTCAAAGATGATGATAAAACAACAGACTGAGGAGGAAAGGGAGAGATCAGAATGAAGAGCACAATTTTAGAATTACACCAGTACTGTTAACGGGCTAATGCAGCAGCTGACAGCAGCTAACATTTATTGAGCATTTAGTATGTTCCAGACACTGTTCTAAGTGTTATGTGTGATACTTCCGTTGATACTTACAGAAATACTGTAAGTAAGTAGTAGTTTCATTATCAAATGGAGAAGCTGAGCCACACTGTGGTTAAGTCACATCCACTCACTGGAAAGTGGCAGAAGGAAATTTCAACCCCAGACATGTTCTGCAACACTACATACATGTAGTTTGATCCCAATGGTTAAAAGGCAGTCTTTCCATCCATCCACCTATCCACCCATTTTTTTTTTTACATATGCAGAGATGAAATTCATCTAATACTAATAATAGCTATTTTTGGATGAGTTTTTCTTTTTTACACTTTTCTTTACTACTTAAAAAAAAACAATATTTTTATCAACTTTATAAAACAGCTAATGATTGAATAAGTGCTTGCACTCTTATCCCTATATCCTACACTTAATACTCCACTTCCTTATTTTATCTTCCAGTGATCTAAACATTGCACATGACTTGCTAAACAAGCTTGGCGAATGATTTCTTTTTAGCATTTGACATTTTAAGATGTCTTAAAACACAAGTCAGATCATATTTTAGTTTTAGACATTCTTCATGTTTGAACTGAAACTTCTGAACCTGAATCCCACTTACACTCCAATGATCTCTGTAGTCCCACCCTATGTGTATGGTATAACTTGCTTTTAAAGTTTAATTATTGGCTATCTTCCCTGCTAGAATGTAAGTTCTATGAAGAAGGGAGTTTTGTGTTTCTTGTTGTATCCCCAGTGCCTAGAATACAGCCTAGCACATGGGTGCTCCAAAAATGTTTCTTGAATGAATGAACAGAAATGGAATTGGTTAACAGAAAGTAGAGCAGAGAAAAACATGACAGAATTGTTGAATCTTGAAGTGAACCTGACTGTTAAGTACCATGCAACCTGATTGTAATTGTTAAAATGGCAAATCTCCACACTGAAATCATAAAATACATTTTTAAAGATACACAATAAAAACATTTCACATGCTTAAAATAGTTCAAAGCCTGCGTAGTATACTCACACATACTCTTAAAAGGTTTTCTTTTTGAAAGGATCAGATGTAAGGTAAAAGCAATATACCTAGAAATAGGAGGAAAATTTGCTCCACATCTCTCTGCAGCCATGTGCCAGTGAAAAAATTTTCTTGCAGAAGTCCCCAATGGCAGCCCTGAGGTCCAGGTTTGGTTTGCATAGTTGTCCATTTGATTTCATTAAACAATAAGAAAAATTTATATATATAAATATAAATATATATAAATATAAATATATACATATATACATACACACACACATATAATTTAGTTGTCCTTAAACATTAGCAGAAATGACTCCACAGTTTCATATAATAATTGGCTGTTGCTCAGTAGCTGGCACCACCTATATAGCTAGAGCACAACTCTGCAGTTTGCCACAGGCCACACCGTTCCAGCATGTGTCCCTGCCTGTCTTGTTTCTGGGCTACTTCCCTTGTTCCTGCTGGCATTATGTTTGTCATTTGTGCTCTGTTTTGAATATGCTCCCTCATGCTTCCATGACCTGTTGCCACTGTTTAGAATTATCTTTCTACTTTTTTTTTGCTTTCGATAGACTATTTTTCTGGCTTAAATATCATCCCATTATGCATATAATTTAACAAATCTTCTTAAGAGTTTCCTAAAGAACTAATTTTAGTATTTTTTTCCAATTTGATTTAGCTCATTGTACATATATATGTGCAAAAATACACACTCACGCACACACACACACACATACATATTTTTTTTGGCCATTTTAACCTGGATCCAAGATGGGACATGAAAATACTGGATGATTTTCTCTCTCAGCCTTTACCATGCTCTCGTAACCTTGACTACATGGTTTATTTCTTTTTTCCATAATTTTCTATGTTGGACTTGGAGAAGGAAAATAAAAGAAGGGGAAAGGAGGCAGGAAGTAGTAAGGACATTCTGGAGGAATTTATCATGACTCATGAATGGGCAAATCAAATTAAAGTCATTAGAAGAAGAATAATTTTACTGCTCCCTGCTCTTCATATCTTACCATATGCACTTCAATGTTCAAAGCAGTTATTTGTAAAAATGGTTTATACTAATTAAAACATGATTTAAAATAATAAAATATTTAAAATAATTATTAAGTATTTCATTTTTTTTTTGAATATATACAAGCTCTCCCAATTTCATTAAAGCAAAATATGGGCAGGAATTATCTAGTATCACCAGTACCTGGCACAGTAACTGGCCCAATGTGTGTCCATTAAACAATTTTCCATTCAGTCTTTATTTTGTGTAAAACCCATGGATCTGACATAGTTTCATTTTATTCCTGCATAGTCTCTCATTAAATACTACCTAAAAAGAAACAAAATGGCCTACTAAAAGCAGGTTGCAGGAAGAAGCAGAAAAAGGGGAACAATATTGTCTCAGTAATACTAAAATTAGGTAATCAACAGAATGACCATGTTTTCCATTTGCCTGGGACAAACCCAGTTTATTCCTATTGACTTGGCATGATTATTAATAGCATCACTTTTCACTCTCAAAGTGTCCTTGTTTGGATGATAAATTACACAGACACTCTTAATCAGGCCTTAGATAATCAAAAGCTATTTATAATCTAATTGCAGGAACTTAGGATTTTTTTTATATAGTTTTGATGGAAAATGGAGATCTAGCTACCTAAATTGAAAATTATAATATATATGAGCATTTTTTAGAGATTTTTATACATACATTACATACATACCTATGTCGGGTGCTTTTGTAGTTCTGTCTTGCGTTCTGATTATTTGTACAGTTATTTCCATTGGCCTCCTTAGGAACAGTCTTCCACACTTGGAAATATACTCATCTTCATTTTCTCTTAATCCCTTGCAAAGAGTTTTGCAATTATGAGATATCCAATAAATATTTGTTTAATGGAATTGAATAATTTGAGATCAAATTGGTAAGTTGTTTCTTCATGGATAATTTGTGTTGATTTATCTTCCGATTCACAAACTGGGAGGAGCCAGCAGGCCACGATAATTTTACATATTTCACACAACAAATTAATTTTTTATGCCTCCTTGTTGCTCTGCTATTTCCATAAAAACTGTAGTTGTGCATTGTTGCAGAGCATTTCTTCCCTAAAATGGTGAAAAAAAATTGTGTTCATTGAGGCATAATGTCCACCAGTGGCCTTGATTTTTTTGGATATATGAACATTTTTGTTCAATATATCATTTTTTTTTTCTGGCCAAAGTTTCCATCAGAAGGATAACAGAGACTATCGATAGGATGCTGGCCGTAACTTGCAATTTTCATTAGTCAAAAATTCAATGAATAATTTTTTGGCCCTATTAAGATTTCAAGAGACTCAAATAAGAACCACATAGAGGACAAACCTTTGAGAATCTGTGTATTTTGTATTTGAGTACTGAAACTCCTGGCCAACTGGCAAAGCACTGAGCTCTTCTAACAAGTTATAGGGTGGAAATTATTTCTCTTCTCACCCATCTGCTCTAGGAGCCATAGCTCATATTTAGAAGTAACACTACTTACGGTGAGGAATCAAAAGGCCATCAACGGAAGTTAAAAAAGAAGAATAAAAAGGCATCAAGGAAATAACAGCAAATACAACAACAAAAACAAAGACAAATCACTTTGTAATAGTCATACAAAAATTCTAATATTTTATTATTGCCGCCTGGCGCAATCAACTTACAGAGGTTCTTACACTGCCTTTCGAAAAAATGAACAGGCACTTACTTTTAATGATAT
Organism: Cynopterus sphinx; assembly: GCA_030015415.1. NCBI lineage: Eukaryota > Metazoa > Chordata > Mammalia > Chiroptera > Pteropodidae > Cynopterus > Cynopterus sphinx. The sequence continues at coordinate 44,395,541 of CM057389.1, read as the reverse complement.
GTGAGAGTATTTCTCTGTGAAGGAAAAGCAGTAACCCTTCACTAAATGCTTTAGCAGGGGCAAAGGAGTGAGAGGGGAGCTACGGAAGGAGATTCATCATAGAGGTAAACAAATATTCAAAGAAGGAAGAAGAGAAGAGGGTTGGGGAAAAGGATAATGGTGCTGAAGACATTTCTCTCTTTAAATTCCTTTCATCAGCTTTGAGTAACTAAAGGAATCAAGCACACTTTCTTGGCTTACCTTAAAAAAGGTAAAGCCCTCTGCAGTTGGCAGAGAAGAATGCCGCTTTTAACTCCTTCTGCATTTACAAATGATGATACTCTCCAGCCTAGATCAATTGGGCAAGTAAACCTAAGCCAGGAAACTTACAATATAGCAAAAGGATGGGCATATTCCTCAGTCAGGCAGCTTTTATTTTACTTTTTAAATATAAGAAAGGTCAATACAAAGTAATTTTCAGAGATATTTTTGTATTGAGAATCATATAGAAATACTTCTCATCCAAGCATTGCCTTAAAATACTAATGTTTTGGAAAGCCAGTTGTACACAATGGTGATTTGATTGAATGAGTGATATGGCTTTTAACATATATGTATTTTCACTTAAAAATTATCTTCAGCCAATTATCTAATCCTTTTATACACAGGACCTATTGATTTTATCTACTAAAGAAGGGGGTGCCTATTAAGTCCCTGACCTGGAAGAAGGTGAAAAAAGAAATTGGATCCAGGTAAAAATAACTTGTTTTAAAGAGATTCTTGATACTGTATTTAGTTTCTAGTTCTCGGGATTTTCTTATACGTGTGTCTTCGACTATCATAGCATTTGATCTGTAATGTTGCATTTTTATACTAGAGTAGGACATATCTCTTAGGTCCTTGGCATGTTCCAAAATGTCTACTTTGCACATGCGAGTTACTTTTTAAGACTCAAACAAAATGTCACCTCCTTTGAAGTCTCCAATGACTCTCTCACAGAATGAATTACCCTCATTCCCAGGCTACTATAGCAGAGTTACTAGGACTGTGTGGGAAAAGGCCCAGATGTGGGCCGGCTTTGCCTGGGGGAGTCAGAAAAGGCATCAGAGAGGTGATGTTGGACCATGATCTCAAAGAAGGTGAGTATGCCAGGTGTAGAAAGCATACTTTTAGAGTTCAGAGTTTATAAGTCTCTGCTCTCGTGTGTAGACAGAAATCCCACAAAAGCATCTCCAGCAATTAACCAACACCTGTAAGTACTTGCTATTTGTTGATGGATATTTGATTGCATGAATGGGCATGTTCATTTATTGTCCAGTCCCTCAAATGGGCTCACTTTCTGCTGTTTAGGTCCTTCATATGTACCATATGTGGATCTGGAAATGTTTTGTGGTTTTAGAGATATTCAGTATCTCTGTCTCTTCTCTATCCAGAGGTTTTCAGTGAGAGATTTTATTCCCATGGGGAGACCAAGTTCCTAACCTTCTGAAAATTTCTTAATATTCAAAATGTGGTGACCATTCAAATAGCTTGGCATCGTTATGTCCTTGTCAGCAGGTTTTAAAATGTCATGGTAAAACATAGCGTGTATGGCCTTGTACTTACATGATTTTTATATTTGGTTTTTGGCTTCATAAGCTTTTGGTAAAAAAAAAAATACAAAACAAATTTCTTTGATTTCTACCACTGTATAAATAACAGGAATTGATTTTGGTACTTCTCACTGTGACTAGATATTACAGAATAGCCACATGGTCATGCTCATATACCACGGCTATTTCATAGAAGACATTTAAGTATGTCATCTGGGTCTTGACCCTAATAATGCATCCTCCTTCCAATCGGAGGCATAACTAAAAATGGTTAAGATTCATTTGAGTGAATTTAGTGTTATTGTTTTTTTTCTGCCATGTATTATTCACAGATTTTTTGAGTATTTGACATAATCATTAAAATAGTTTTTTTATTTGATATTCTCTTGATCTTCTATCTATTGCTGGAAAAACATTCGTATTTTCTAAAACATAAAATCAAGTAGGGAAAGTGAGAAATCTTCCGTAGGTAACCTCAGAACAGAGGAACTTTGTGCATTATGCAGCCGAGGCCATGCCAAAATGCAATTTGGAGGGTGTCCAGCCCTTCATTGGAAAGTAATGGTTTTCACTGAACTGAGTTATGACCAGCTGTTTACAGACAGTCTGTGACATACTGATAGAGCAGAACACCGTATGTTGCTTTCCAAATCAAATGATACAAGAAGTGTGACAGAGTGGAGAAACATCTGTCATTAGCAATTTTCAGCACGCTTCACTAATTCTGGACAAAATACGAGTAATGAACTTACCGCAGGAAACTTCAAATACTACCACTGCTGAAACAAGGATATAAACAGCGAGTCCTCCTAATGGCTTCTAATTTAATTCATTTGCAGTAAGAAACAAACAAAGTAGGTTATTTGTTTTTGATCATAGGGTAGTAAATACTTCTGTTGATCACAGACACTTATTTTAGTCAAAAAACAGAGATCGCCAAATGCAACTTTCTTCAAGTTCAGACGGAAAGCTTTATGCCTCCTTTAATTGTTGAACGGGGTGGGTTTTGTTGTTTTTGTAAGCAGAGAGTTGGAGAAAGCATCCTAAAAGGGGTGAAATCTTCCCCCAGTGTATCTGAGTGTGACACTCTGAGCTTGGGGTAGCTAGGGTTGTGACAGATTTGTTGGACCTGCGGCGATATTTACATAATATTAAATGTTCCTGTCTTTCAACTAAAAAGCTTGTATAGAAGAATGTGTGAGGTTTTTCTCAAGCTGCTTTTCCCCCACCACTTCTCATCTTGGTGTTTTCTTTTTTTTTTCCTGGCTGATAATTTTTAATTTGCGGTCCCACAAATTTTCACAGTTCTGTAACGAGCGCATGGTCCTCATACAGCATCCACATGGTTCTCTACTGGTCGACGTCACACTGTTGATGAGATCTCAGAGCCAAACCATGTGAAGGCTGCAATCTGTGAGCATTTTTCTTTTGTATCTTTGCAATCAATTGAGCTATTAAGTCATTAACATTCAAGGCCTACTTAGCTCAGCTTACCCCTGGTTAGCGCCAACACGGCAAAATTCCTAAATGGACAGGATTGAGTTAGGGGGAAAAAAAGAAAGAAAGGTGGTTATTCTTTATCTGTAGTTTCGACTAATGTTCAGAAAAATGGCAATATGAAATGCAGACGTGAGATCTTGCCCAATCCGTTGTTGTTCTACCGATGGGAGCTTCTTTGGACCGTGTCCCAGAACAAAAAGACCGAACGCCATTCGGAACTGATGGCTGGAAAATGAGTGTAGGAGGTCTTTGAGGAGCTTCTTAATTACAAAATTATTCATGATAAAATGGCACTCATCTCAAATTCCCAGTTTCTTGTAAATTTCAGTGTGGTACCACATAAAAATGGTTTACTGCTTTTTAACACCTTAGATAAACCAGATCTAGCCTTGGTATGTTGTGGGGGAAATCACCTCCAAATCCCTTCGAGTCTTCACTCTTCCTCTTCTTCATTTTCTTCCTTTTTTTCTTTTCTTTTCTTTTTTTTTTAAGGGACTGACACATACTGATTTGTCTTTTTTTTTAAGTGGTCCCTAAATTATCTTCTGGTTGAGAAGAACTATTCTAAGATATGTAAATGCTAAATATTCTGGTTTTTATAGACATCTGCATGGAAAAACAAAACAAAGCGAAAATATAGATGCCATTGAAACCCATCATTACGTTTGTGATCTAGATAATAAAGTAAGCAGACCCGAGCAATTCGCTAACACTAACGCTATTCTTTACATAAACAGTAAATGTTTAGATTTTCCTGTTCACTGACTAACAGCACACATATCATAAACACTAAGCTGTTATAGTACGTTTCGTGTGTTGATTCACTTTAACAGTTGTTAGTGTGAAGACAGGAAAAGAAAAGTGGGTGTAATGAGACCATGTGCAGAACGCTGTGAAAACAGAGGCCCTTATTTGGCATAATGGGTTGCACCATAAGGGCCATAAAATTGTGCATGTGTTAGTATCATTTTAATTATTACGGGTGCCACATGTTAAGCAGAATAGCGGAACTACTAAAACAGCTTCAAAATCCTTACTGCTGATCGCTGCATTTAATTACAAATAGGAACATTTGGAGATAGGTCACCATAAAACCCTTCTGTTGTCAAATGAGCTCAAATCTGATTTTTGTAATTATGTTTTTATACCACAGATCCTGTTGAATAACTATAGGGAATAAAATTTTAATAAGTGCTGATTAAATGTAGGTACATCTTGCTTCCTAAGAATATTTATGAATGCTCATCACACTTAAATCAAGGTACCATCACTATTTTCCTGTGGACAGTGCTTTGATCATTCAGCCTTAATGCAAATAAGCTGAATAAATTTATGTGCCATGAAATATTGTTTTTTTTCTCATCGAAGCATAAAAGCTCTATATTTCAATTATTCATTCTGTTTGTGAGCACTGTGAACTGTATTGTAATTCTCTAGAACCGAAGTGTTTTCATTACCCCAGTACATGTCAGACTCAGTAGGATCTTGTAATTAACTTTTCTAAGGCAGGGTTTTATCGAGGAAGATGACAACTTATGTCGATCTTTTGTTCCCTACTAGAATAAGTACGGTTAGAGATGATAAGTTCACTTTTTAATGTTTTTTTTTTCCTTTAGAATTATTCTTTTGTTTATTTATTGGTTACTTGAGCTTTAAAAATCATGAACACGTTTTTATCAAGAGAAATTGTGTTTTGGGGTACTTTGTATGTATCATATCCATGTCTCGTGAAAAATGGTTTTGAAACCTTATATAACAGTTAGGTCACCAAGCTCTTTTGAAATTATCACTATATTTCCAACAGAGACGAGAAATGTAAGATGAACTGAAGAAGGAATTGTTAACAGTTAATGGCACTTGGAAGTCATGAGTTTTTACAAAGAAATAGGCCAGTTACAGAGCTGTCATAATTTAATGTTGGTATGTGACTTCACAGACATTAAAGGAAGTATATTTGTAAGCAATCCACATACATACCTGCATTCGTGGTCTTTATTCGCCCAGAAGGCATTAAATTTGTCTTACTCTGTGAAACAGAGAACTTGATACTTTTGATCAGTAATATTTCTTTGGAATTTTCACATCTTTTTGTACATTCCAGAAGGCTTTGTTATTGGAGAATTTGCTCAATGAATTTGGAGAATGGAATCTAGCTCTCCAGGAAAGTTATTTCTCAAGATCATGAGAATTCTGTTTGCAAAACTCTCCAGTTTATCTGTTGCTGTTATGCACTTAATCCACACTTTATGCAGGTCCAAGTAGCTCTGCAATGTAATCATTCAAAGAATAGTTAATACGTGTGCTCCAATTCACATTCCATAGCCACTGTTCGGAATAACAGTAAGGGAGCACCTCAGTAAAGACCTGCAAGACACATACACTACGAGACAGATGCCGTCCAGCTTGGCCTCTGTGTACTGCTTCCTGAATATACACATCATTCTGAGTTGGTATCCAGAAACAGGTGTTGAGGCTGCAAAACAGACAGAGGAACAAATAGTGCCTTTTTGAGGTAAAAATACAATGTATGTGAATGGTTCTAAGGATTCCGGGTGGACCCTACTTGAGATTTGCCACTTTCCCAAGGTGGCATGTTTATCATTTGGATCTGTAGTCTCATAATAATTGTCATCTTTAAGTGGTGAGAGCGGGGTACTCAGACAATGCCAAAGGCAGAGGTTGCAAGGTTCTGCCTGTATCAGTTGAAAGCATCTTTTGACAGTGCCAACTTATTTCTTCAGCTCAGTTCTGATAAGTAAACTGGATGTCTCCAGAACTCGGGTTACATCTGGCATTGTTTTGATCTCTGGTAGTGACTTACTGTAGAAAATGCAAAGTGTTAGCTGGAATTATGTCCTTTATTAGCAAATTAATTAATTATGAAAAATCTCAGATTCGTTGAAATCATTCATGAGAATGGATGAATGGAAAAACCCTAAAGATACAAGAATCATTTACCAGGAGAAATGTTTTAGTACAGTAATTGCATTAATTTATGTCCCTATGACATAGGATCATTTTCAATAATCAGAATAAAAGGAAGGGCAAGCAGGTGGGAGAAAAAGAATTTCTTGTTTTCTAGATTATTGGTGCCCTATTTTCTAATGTTCAGCTTGATCACACTTCTGCCTGACCCATTCTGAGTTCTCAAAATCTTTTCACTAAAAATCTTTTGTCATGTGTTCTTTGAGAAAAATTGATTCCTACCACAGAAGGACTAATTGGTAATTTTAAGAGGATCTGTCTCATGATTATTTTCATGTCTTTAGTGTCAATAGGTCTCAGGGCCAGGGGAGAATCTGTTTAGTAGAGTCACTTGCTTCTTGAAATATCTGGAGCCTTCTAATGAGAAAGTGTGTGTTTTCACTTTGCTATTTTATTAGAGGATGTAAGTACTGGTGAAGTTGGTCGCAGAGTTTATTAGCCAGTCAATAAGGATGTCTCAAACCCCGCCACCTCTTAGCTGGCTGGCCCGCGGCACTCCAGGCCATGCTAGTGGAGCAGCAACAGGCAAATGGCATCATAGTTGCTGGCTCACTTTCTGTCCTGGTGTTCAGAATTCATTTAAAAAGCTTTCACAGATAAAACAGTTCACATGCTGAGTTTTTGTAAGAATTTTAAACACTATAAACTAGATTATGACTATTTTATGCAATCTCTCAAAGTTCTTACTGTCATAAAATTTAACAGTTTTCCTTTTTCTGGGAAATTGGTTCCCTTTTCCTTACATGGCTCTCTTAAACTCTTAAATGATGGTAACTAGAGCATAGTTTTCCTAAGACATATGTCTATTCATGTATCATAAAGTATGTAAAAGCATTTTCCCAAGCTAAGTTGGAAAGAAAATCTGCCACTCCTTATGAAAAAAAAAAACCCACGAAAACAAAAACAACTTCTCAGAAGCAAGTCTTGTAATGATTGTCCTATGAAGCGTATTACAGTCATTGGTTAACCGCAAATTTCCCAAGGCTCGTATGTTTCCATGTCATTTCTTAAACTTTCTTACAATTTCTAAGTGAGAAGTGAAGCTATCTGCATTAATATTTGATATGAATAGTTATTTAAATGTTTGACAGCAAATATATAGTCAAGAATATTCATATTACCTGTGCACATATATATAATTTATGTTTAAATATCCTTAATATATATATACACACAGTTATGTTTTATATCCATGTATAAATGTAAACACTCTTTTAGTTGCAGGTCCAAACCATGATTTATATCAAAATCAATGTTGTAAATTCAGGGAATAAAGGTGTATACTCGTGACAACTCTTACTAAACAGAATAAAACTACTCAGTTCATTTATCAGATTTTCCCTCTGCTCACCTTTTGGCAGAGGGGCAAATTAAGAGGAAACAAGCCAATAATGAAAATTTTAAAAACAATTTCATGAAGGTGTCTCCGGTTAGTACCCATTTGGGCTTTCTAAACTTATATCCACATGTGGAAAGAAGGCTTCCCAGTGCATTCTTCTTTGCTCTGTCCCTTTCTATAACCTCCACAATCTGTCGATCTGCTCCCATATCTTGTATATTCTTCTCTTGTTCCTCTCATGATTCTGAATTACAGGTAATGTATACTAGCCCACTTTTCCATCCTGGTGGGTGGATTGTCATTAACTCATCCTTGTCCCTCCCAGCCATCTCCTCTCATCTTTGCATCCCCAGTGCCTAGCATGATGCAGTCTACAGTAATCATGCAATAATTCTGTCCAGTTGAACTGAGTTCCAGATGTTGCATTAGTTGGACATTAACTGAAAGAATTAAGCACTAAAGTGAGCTGGTTTCCACTTAATTAAACTTTCTAGTTAACTAAAGACTAATGAAGTTTAGTGTATGTGTTTCAGCCCTTCCTGAGAAATGTTCCTGCTGAATTAGGGAAAGCCTAGTTGTTAACAAGTCAGTTCTCCTCCTGGCCACAAGTGAGTTTCCTGTAGGTCCAGCTTCCTGTCAGACTCCCCTTTGAATCTGTAGCACAACACACTCTGAGGGGCTCATCTTGGAGGCTCAACAATTATTTGTGAAATAAAAGAATTGGTCATTTTATTTATTGCTATAACAGATATTAATTAAATGCCTTTATTTTGCTGGATTTTCAACAAAAAAAGACTGGTAAAATTATTTCTGGATAATTCTCAAAGAGAAAATTTAGTTTGTTGAAACCACACCCACATCAAGCTTTCAATTTCCCCAGTATTATAATAATTTTGACATAAAATAAAAGATTTTTGACCAGAAAAACTTACTTTAAGGAAGATGTAAGTAGAAAGCATCTTGAGGACAGGAGCCTTAGATGCTGGATTTATACACTAACCTTAAAAAAAATGTTGATGAGAATCAGAAGTGTAAATATGCTTCAAAGACACAGAACAGAAATTTTAAGTAGACAGCAGGTATGAATATACTTGCATGGGTGTTGGATTATTTTTGGTTATTAAAAATTACACTGAACTAGAAAGATGTTCAGGCTCCAATTTAATTTTTCACTCCTTCCCTTTCCTCAAACCTTCATATTGTTTGACAGTATGTTGCAAGACTGTTGCCTGTAAGTGTGAAAAGTCAAGATGAGAGTTCACAGTAGGTTGATGGCCTGGAGATGAGAAGTCTGTCTGAGGACACTTCAAAGTTGTAAAGGTATTATTCTCACATGGAGTTATTTCTCAGTAGGTGTGAACAACAGCTACTCATCAAGCTGGCGTAGTGTGAAAGAGAGTTTCCTGAAAAATGATGTGCAGACATATGCAGAAAGCCACATGCTTAGTACATGCACAGACTGACTGCATGCCTAACTTCCAAGTGTTGGAATATTTGTCAGGAGATGAACTGGAAATGCAGAAGTCCCCATCTTAAGTAGCCAGGGAGAAGCACAGTTTGGAATTGCCATAGATTTGTTGGAGTCCAGGCATGCACATGTTGGAGGACAGAAAGTGAAGCTGCATTAGAGAGGGGAGGTTTGAAGGAATAGAAGGGATCTGGTTTTATGCAAGACACTAGAAGTCTTTCTCTATAATGTTCGAAGGCCTACCACTGCTATAAAAGCAATTTTGTCCATCCTGCAGTGCACTGTGTTAGAATTCTGGAGTCACGATCAGGTTTCATTACTCTCCACTGCAGAATGAAGATGTTTACACGCAGAGGCACATCCAGGCCCACTGTGCTGTGTGTCTGCTGAGGAAGTACTTGCCCACGTTCATCCATGGCTCCCAGGCCCAGTGTATTATCTGTGTATTGGATTTGTTTGTACCTTTTCCCCAAACAGCTTGGGCACTGCACACAGACCTTTACGTGAATATTTTTCTCAGCTGCATGGTTCTCCTCATGACTTCTAACAACTGCACAGCAAGGAGGAAGGCAGGGGAGTAAATGGCATGCTTTTGAATAAGACATAAATAAAGCAGATATACCTGGAATGAAGGGGGAGGTGGAGAAAAAACATTTAAGTGTTTATGTATGTATTTATTTTACCCCACATTTTTTTAAAAAAGGATTGAGGTAGCTTACCAAAAAAGGAAAAAAAAAAAAAAAAAGATATATGTATACCATAAGGCTTACGAAAATATAAACAGAAAATGAAAAATCTAAAAAGGAGGTAGACTCAAATATGCCAACTCTGAGGGTTAATGAGAATAAGAATGAGTCATTTCACTACACAGATGGAGGTTTACTTCTGTGGCTTGGTTGGCAGGTGTGCTGACTCCGTGGTGTTAATCTTCAGGTTCACTGCGTAGGAGGCCCTAGTGAGTTCTTTCCTTCAGTTAGAAAAGACCCAGCTAAAGAGATGCAACTTGCTATGGATCCTCACACTGGGCAGGTTGGGGGTCAGATACAGCTTCATATTTTAGAGCGGTTGCTTGCTATTTGCGAGGCTTGGTTGTTATGCAACAAGAGGCGGCTGACCAAAAAAATACATACCAGAGCAAATTGTTTCTCATCCTCATTGGCATCAGTTTATTTTTTAAATAGCTTTTAAATTATTGAAGCAACACATGTTCCTTGCATAATCCCAAACAAAAGTATAAAGATGAAAATAAGGATCTGTAAACCAATTACTCAGTGACAACCCTGTTATTTTCGGGGTGCGTTCTCATCTGCTTTGGGCTACTCACGCACACACACCGATTTAAGAAAAGCCGCAGGGTCCTTGACTCTTCACTTTCTTTCACACCCAATATCCAGTACATTAGAGGATCCTGCTTTTTTGACCTTCGTTCTTCCTAGACTTTCTGTAGCTTTCTCATCTCCACTGCTGGTGGCACCTGCTCTGACCCTTCTCCATCACTGACCCTTCTCCAGCACGTCCTCATCTCTGCCTCCTGCAGCCCTGCACCAGTCACTTTTCAACACTGTGTCAGAGTGATCCTTTGAAGGTATAAGTCAAATCCTGTCTCTCCCATGTTAAAAATAAATCTCCAATGGCTTTCTAATTCATGCTGAGAAAAAGTCCAAATTCTTCATTATCGTAGCCTACAAGGTCTGACACTATCTGGTTCTCCCTAGCCATCCCCAGGTGGCATTCCATTGTGTTTTAATAATTGGTTACACAGTGTTCCAGCTAACAAATGTACATACTTTAGATAACCAACTGCTTATTGATTAGTATTGTCACTTCCGATTTTTCCTGTTATAAACAAGGCTGAGACAAATGTATTGGTATGCACGTTATTGCACAATTATGCAATTCTGCCTTCATCACTAGCACATTGCCGAACTTCCTCTGCAGAAATGTTATACCAATTACACCTCCACCAACCTGCTTCTTTCAGAAGCCAGTTCTGGTTGTGGTTCAGTCTGTTTGGGGTCCAGAGCAGACTAAGCAAGCCCTGGAATTTTGCATCTGAATTCCTGTTTTGATGGCGGTGAAATTTTGAACTACTGTTGGCATCGAATTCAGTGCCAGTCTTCTTGCTTTGCCTTGTCAAATTGGACAGGGAGACGGCTGTCTTGCAAAAGTGGAATTGTCACTAATTGGCCACAGAGGAAAGATTCAAAATCTTGCCAAAAGTCTCCTGTTTTCTAAGGGAATAAAATCCTCTATATAACTTTCCCTCTCATTAAAAAGAAACAAACCCTCTTTAAAAAAAATAAAAAGTGGGAAAATAAAAAGGAGAAATAAATGCAATATGAAAAGCTCTTTGTAACCTAGAAAACATTGTACAAATGCAAGGCATTGTTATTTTCGGTGAGGTGTCGCTGCTGTTAGGCCACTGTGTGTCGATCGCTAGTAGGGTTCACTGAAAGCTCCCATATAAGGAGGCCTGTCTGTCCAGCCTCCCCTTTTTACCAGTTTGCTATGTCCTGTTAAGAAATGTCAAGGCAGAAACAACGGTAAATAACTTCTGACTTCCCTTTGGCTTTTTCATTTAGATGAAAGCAGAGTACTTCAGGTGCAGTCTACACACAAAATGAATGCTCTGTAAAATGTTTTGTCACTTGTGATGTTTGGAATCCAAGTTGGTTTTCTTTATTATGACAAAACGAATTTAGCAAGAGTTAAACATCACTTCACTCTGAGAATGACAACTACTTATTTTTCTCCACTGAGTGGATGCTGTGGAAAAATTAATATTCCATAAGAAATATAGTTCAATCATTAATTCTTGTTTCAAATAGCATGTATTTCACTGTATTTTACTAAAAACATTACATATCATTTATAAAAATCAAGCCAGATGATACTCTCCTGAACATTTCAGAGAACTGGATTTTAACAAATCTATTTCTATTTAAATTTAAAAGAATGCAAATATGTTTACAAGTCTAGAAATATGTATGTTGGAGTTTAACATGAGATTGAATAAATTTTCAGGAGCTAAACCACTTATTTTTAGGTTTACAGTAGGTTTTAATTTTAGATTTTCCTAAAATGAAACAAAAAAAGACAAATGCTGCTGCTTGCCTTCTATAAGATATCAGAATTGGGGGAAATAGTTAATCTTTGAATTATTCACTGAAATAATTTCTATTAATACATAAATTTCTTGCTTTTGTCTTCCTTTTAAAAGAATTTTAATGACAACTCTAACTTTGACCTTGGATATCTCTTGGCAACATCTAGCAGGGCATCAAGCTTACCATGGTCCATTCTTTTAAACTTCTCAAGGATCAAACTGGAAAAGGAAGGGAAGCAAAATATAAGTGAAACATATTGGAAGAATAAACTATGACATTTGTTTTGGATTAATGCATATCTTTAGTCCAAAATTTGTGATTTAAATAACATGGAAGGTTGCTAAGCTCCCTCTCCCCATTGTCTCATTGTCAAGTTTTTACATGTAACCATAAATACTCTTAATTTACAGAATTTAAAAAAAAGTTAGTTTAAAAATTAGTTTAAAATTTTAGATTCAAATAAAACAAAACTTTTATTTCATGAAATTTTAGAGTTGAAAAAACTTAAAATAACCTGTTCTGACTTTCTGCCCAGCAAAGCCATATCCTGATTAAACTCATCAGTCCACCCCTCCCTACTTGGACTGTGAAGCTAAAAGTTGTTGGAGAACGTTACACTTTCAGGATAGCTGAAATCACCACAACTTTATGACCATGAATATCAACTAGGCACTCAGAAATGTTGGACATTGGGCTTCCCAGCCACAAGGAAACAATGGACCTACCTCTTGCCAAAGACAGTGCACATTTCTGTCTTGTTCGTTCAACAGCAGATGTTTCTCTCTCTTCTTGGAACACATTCTTACCTAGGGCCAGGACACCACACATGTCTGCTCTTTGATTTCTATTGAATTTCCTCTCCACTGTCTCTGCATCTTTTGCTGGCAATTCCTCTTAGAGCTGCATGTTGGAAAATTCTAGTATTTCTCTTCAGTTGTTTCATTTTGTTTTTGTTCACTCTTTTGCAGGCAAGTTCATTTAATTTAGTAGCTTTTCTCTATGGACATTCTGATGGTTCTTCAAAGGATACTATAGACTCAGGATGCAACTCCCAGATTTGCCTCTTCCTGTGAGCTCTAGATTCACCTATGCCACTGTCTACTTCACATCTCCATCCAGCTGTCCAATGATACCTCAGTCCAAACAAGGCTGAGGCCTCTATGGTCAAGCCTTCCCTCCCTCAATATTTGCCTCCTTTCTCAGGCTCAACACTTAGCAGTCATTCTTGGTTAATTTCTTTTCTTCACTCTCTACCTCTAATATACTGGTGGTTAATTTAGGCTCTATCTCCAAAATGTATCCTGGTTTTCATCATTTTACTGCTACTATACTGCCCAAGCCATTGTATCATTCACCTGCACTGTGGAAATGTCTTCCTAAATTCTGCCCCCTCCAACAAAACCCCTCATCCACATAACAACCTGATTGATCTTTCCAAAGTACAAAGCAAATTATATCAACTGCTTAAAAGGCTCTGATGTTTTCCTGCTGCAACAGAATAAAATTAAAACTTCTACACGCCCCCAGGCGACGTGTTTTTTACTTAAGAGAGTGATACAATCAGAGCTTTATTGCAGACAGATAAGTTTTGTGCCTGAGTAAGAGCTTTTAGAGGTGCCAGGAAGTTTTAGAGTCTCCATGGAAAGCACTGGTTACCCTGTAGGTTAGAGAAGAAACATGCATGTGGTGCCTCGTCTTCTGGAGAAGATGAGGTGGGGCTCTATTCTCCTCCAGGCAGTGCTCCTCCAGCTGGTGTGAACACATAGCTCTACCATTTTGGACTCTCTAGATAGAAACAAAGGTTTACTTCATCTTCAACTGAGTATTGTATCTCAAAGGCAGGGCTGCCAAAGAGTAGAGGCCAGGCGAGTCTTGTTGCATTTGTACACTGGTCAGTTTTACTCGGCCCCCACCATGCCTGGGCTGAACACTCTTCACATCCCTGGCCTGTCTTCTGTAGGCACTCATATAGCGATTGTCTTCCAGGCCAGCCGACCGATGGTGCGTTTTTCACTTTCTGCACATCTTAGTGCTCATCTGCCTATCCGGAGGCATTGGAAAGGAACCCACAAAGAGAGGTCTCAGGAGGACTGAAGGATTTGTCTAAGTGATCTGATAGAAGTCAAGAGATTTACCTTTCCTCTTTAACTCAGGGAGCAACTCATGGTGTTTTGTAATCTGGAAGGGGGCTGGGCCACAAACCTCTGCCAGTTCTTTCTTTTCAAAAACCTGTGGTCACTTAACCTCCCTTAATGAGAGTCTGTGTGTAAATTTTCCAAGTTTTCACTTTCTATAAATTTCAATCACAATGTAAATTATGTACCATATATCATATGTGTTTAGTCTTGATATATAGTATTATCATATTTACTTTCACTTAAGATAATTTGTCATATGTTTTAAAATCTTAATTATTAAATGTTTTTTAAAAATCTGTGAAAATCCTATACAAAATATTCTTCTGTTCTAAAACATATTTAATTTATTCAAGAACTTGGGGTCTATGTAGTCAAGATAGACTTATCCCATAAATTTATACTTTGATTTGAAATATATTTTGGCACAAAAGGAGACTATGAGATTGAAAGTAATTTTGGCCTCCACACTTGATTTATATTTATTTGTGAACTATGGTTCCATTGGCTGAAATGCTTTGAAAACTGGTGCTAATGAAATTTAAATCCCTATGAAATCTGATTCTCAGATGACATCAAGTTCTAGAGTGTGATTTCTCTCCATTTTTCAGTTTTTATTTCTAAAATGATTATTATGTTGATCTATTTTCAACAATCCAAAATATGCTACCAGCTTTAATTCCGTAGTCCTTTATGAAATAGGCAAAAAGCAAGCATAATTAACCCTTCATTATTATCTCAGAGAATTGGAGCAAAAGTCATTAAAGGACTTTTCCAAGTAAAATAAAATATACACATACATAGCAAGCAGACATTAATAGGTGATTGTTCCAACAGATAATGTTCCCTCTCACCTTTTATACAGAAAATGACTCGGTGGCTGTACTATATTTGTGAGTCCTTGTTTGTGTGATTTTCAATGGACAAACATTGAAGAGAGTTGTCAATTCTATATTTTTTGAGGCTGTATTAAAATAATAAATTAACATCTTGTCAAATCAACAAGACAAAACTTAATATGCTGAGTTTTTGTTTATTCAAGAAATATTTATAAACATTTATTACATCTGTTCTGTTCTAGCCAGTGGGAGCAGAGTAGTAAACTAAACAAAAACTTTTATTTCCTTCTCTCCTCCTTCTAGCTCCTTTCCCTCCACAATTATTTGTTGTTCTACTGTGTTTCAGGCTGAGCATGTAAAATCAAAAATCATGAAGTATATCTACAAGTCTCAGTCTTCTTTGGTGAATTCTCATTCTCCCTTTCCATTTTCTAGGTTACAACTTCCAGAGCTATTTGTGAATTGAAGTAGACTTATTTTTTATGTCTATTTTTTTATTTTTTAAATTTACTTTATTATAATATTTTAATTTTTCAATTACAGTTGACATATAATATTAGTTTCAGGTGTACAACATGGTAATTAGACATTTATATAACTTATGAAGTGATCCCTTGATAAGTCTAGCACCCATCTCACACCATACATACTTATTTCAATATTATTGACTGTATTCCTTATGCTGTACCTTACATTCCATGACTATAGGACTAGAAGATGTTACGCTAAGTGAATTAAGTCTGACAGAAAGACAAATACCATATGATTTCACTTATATGTGGAATCTAAAAAGCAGAATAACAAAATAAAAAAAACAGAAACCAACTCACAGATACAGAGTACAAATTGATGGTTGCCAGATGGGAGAGGGGTTGAGAGGGTGGTAAAAAAAGGTGAATGGATTAAGAAGTATGAATTGACAGTTTTAAAAAATAGAAGTAGGCTTTTAAAATGCTATCTTTTGATGCTAACTTAAAACCGTAAAACACTCTTTTTTAGTCTCTTTCATGATGACATCTTTGGAATAGATATAAAGCAATCCCTAATCTAGAACTTCTGTGAACATATCCCCCTTTCATTAATAAGTTTACTTAAAATGTACAGTTCTGAGCCATGTTTGATGTGACTGATTCCACATACCCCTAAATTCAAACCCACATGTTGAGACTTTCATTTTGCTGCCCATTCATAGCCCTAATTGGTTTAAAACATTTTGGTTTAAAATGTTTGACCTCAAGGGACTCAAAATTGACTGTCCTCATTGTCTCTTACAAGAAAGCCAGAATTTGCTCTAGAACCACAGAAATAAAAGCAGACGTGTAAACCCAAGGAAACAATTAGCTTCCCATTACAGCATTTTATCATCTAGTTCTGTGTCTGTCTGTGTCAACACAGATTGACAAAATCATAGAATTTTATTAGACCATGTGAAAACTCATTTGTGCATTTTATCGCCGTCCGTCATCGCTTGCGTTTACAGTCCAGAGGCCCTCGGTCGTTGTGAGCGGCGATTGGGGCCAATGGCTGGCCATGTCTGATGTCGAGGTGGCAGTTTCTCACCGACAGGTGTTCTCTCCTAATTACCTCCATTAGCTCCTCTTTATTGCAAGACTCCATGTCCTGATGCGTAGTCTCTTCACCGAACACCAAACCAGAACTAACAGCTCTGATGCGCAGTGACACAGCCACCCCTTCCCCACCGCATCCTGTTCCAGAGCAGGAGCTGTCACCAAGGGAACTGTCCAGTCTGATGGGTAGCATTCCACCTGCACAGGACTTTGGGCTGCAGGGACAAACATGTCCAGTGAAAAGTCAAACCCAGGCATCTGTGAAAAGTGCTGATGAAAAACGACACATTCTTCAGAGGGGCTGGGTTTGGGTGGCATGCTGCAGAAAGCCAGACCTACCTACACTGCCCCTCAACAAAAGCAAACTGCAGTGGACAAGATGGAGATTCTGAAGTTTATCTAAGGTGATGCTTTTATTAAATGTTCCGGCAAGCATCGCTTGCTTCTTGGATTTGCTTTCCAATCTGCAGAAGACTTTAATACTATCTAAAGTATCATTTTAAACAAGTAATACTAAATTTATACATACATTTTGCTTTGCGTATATTGCTTTCAAGCCTATTGCACAAGTCTGGCTACCACCCTCTGAGGTAGGTTTTATTAGTTACTATTTACTTTTCTGCTTCCTTTTCTTCCAGGCCTTGTTCTTTCCTCCTCCCTTCTCCTTTTCTTCTTTTCTTAAATGACAGGTAAGGGAAGCTGAGGCCCCTATAGGTCAATTTCTTTATCTAAGGCTACACAACTTCTAGTAGATGTGCTGGCATTAAACCCAGCCTTCTGTATTCCAAAGATTATACTTTTCCTTCTGTCCCATGGGTCTTATTTTGTAGGATGGCCACCAATGGAATGATGATAGGAAACTTGTATCCTTTAACCTCCATGAATCTAAATACTTGAGTATCTGTCATCATACAAGTGAAGCATATAGGTGACTAACTACATTTTTCATTTTCCTTTGAACAAAATCTAAATCCAATCACTCTTAAAAGCTCTAAGTGCATCAATTTTGATAAAGTTCAACATCCTTCCCTTTTCTTATCTGAGGGCACCATGTCTTCAGCCATGGCTCTATGCCTTTAGGAAATCGTATCAATAAGAATTACAACAAGATGAAACCCAGAGGACTAGAAAGTGAAAACCAGCTATCATCCAGTGATCAGACATCGCAGAATATTGGGGTTGGATTTTCCAAGTGCCAGTGTTTGAAGGTGTTTTGATTTCACCATTGCCCAGGGAAGTGCCAGTCATTCAGTGTAAAAGTTGCATGAGTGAGTCTTTAGCAGTGGTTTCTCAAGGTCACGTCCAAGACTAACTAGCTCGTTCTCACATCATGAGTTTTAAACTTGGAATTGTAAATCTCATACTAAGTCACCATACTGCTATATTTTGCTAATGACTTCTATTCTTTTGAAATTTTTTGAATGTCTGGTGCTGCATGCTTACCTAGCTGCCACAGATGATTCATCATCTCTAAATCAGTGATATAACTTAAGATGGGATGTGGGCCAAGGTTAGCAGTAAAAGAATTATAACAGGAACCAACAGGGTGTGAATACATTGATGTCTATTTCTCTACCTTTGACTTATGTTTAGCGAGACCAGAGGTAGTCTTTGCTGTTCTAGCAGTGATGTCCTTTCAGTTCCATTATCATTCCTCACAACAGTTATGACTTTTTTGGTTGCATGGGGGAATTTTAATGACATAAACAGTGCACCTAGCAGAGTGTGTGACATGCAGGATGTCTTCTCTTAAGATGGGTTTCCTTCCCTTTCTCCTGCTTCTTTTCATGATGGTGCTGTTCTCCCCAGAGCTTCTCTTCCTGCCTCACATTATTCTAGCATCCCCAGGGTTGTTCTAGTTCCCTCCATGATTATCCTACATCACAGAATAGCTCCCACAGAGAAGTCCTCTTGTTAGTTTAACCACCTGTGGAAAAACTCTACTGTTTTATCAGTTCGTAAGCTTGTTATGTTCTGGTTTGTAACTTCAAAAATATTTAGAATTGTTTAAAGGAGGCTTGGCCCCTTTAAAAAGCAGCTTCGGCAGGCAGGATGACACAGGCACTGATGAAAACCAAAGCTGTCGAGAGCTACAGCTGTCTGGTCCTTTCGTATGCAGATTTATGGAACTAGCAGGGGGGTTGAGAATGAGCTGAAGGAAGACTCACAAGAGAGTTGGCAAACACAGTGAAGAAGAGAGGCCTCATGCCTCGGTCTCCTAGGAAATGCAGGCTGACTCAAGGAATCAATAGCATATGGAATTAGACAGGACTTTTCTGATTCCAACAATGTGATCTAGTCCAATCTTCTCACCTTACAGAAAGGGCAAATGATATGCTGAAGGCCACAGAGCTACCAAATAGAGCTTCGAGAAACTTCTGAATGTGGTGTTTCTTTTACTGTCTCTAGCCCTGTGCTAGACACATAGATTGCTTACGTATGTGTGTATGTGTCTAGTGAATGAATGATTACATAAAAGCATCGATGATAGCCAATGGGTTAAATATCTAGCATCTTCCTGCACAACTTAAAAAAGTTAGGAGTTGAACCCAGAGAAGATGAACAAGTAAGTCTTGTGGCATCAGTATTTTTATCTGGATGAAGTCACATCTGTGTGAAGGTTTACTCTCAGGGTTCATCATGAATAACAAAGACACTCCCATCACTTGGGAGATTCAAGGATTTAGAGGGTACATTGCAGGAACAAATTTTATTATACAATAACCATGTTACTCAAGTCCTCATTTGGTTGGTGCCAGAACTCTATTAACTATATATCATACCACTGTCAAGTAACTGCATTGAGAGGCCATTTAAGAGTGAGTCATATATGAGGAAAGGATTTTACAGAAAAGTACTACTCACTTTGGTTATTATCTATTTCAAGTTACTATAGTTATTTTTGTTAGTCCTAATTTACCTTTATTTCTAAGTATGTTATAGTATACTAATTAAGAGTGGAGAATCTTGCCAGATTACTTGGCTTTACCAAATAGCTGTATGATGTAGAGCAATTTTCTTAACCTCTATATACCTCAATTTTTCATTCGTAATGATTATTAGTAATGTTTATTATATGGGGTTGTTAGAAATTCAATAAGTTGTTACATGAAAAACACAGAACAGTGTTTGGCAAAGAGTACATACTACACAATTGTTAACCATTACTATTTCCCCCAACATTCCAAGGCAGGAATGTCTAGCTTTAATATTTTATCATTTTATATCTCTAAGCATTTGACTTATAAGGGGAAATCTTTTTCCTGTCTAGAGACAAAATGTTGAGTTAAAACTTCTCTTCTCAAAACCACCCTCACAATTCCATGTTTTTATCTTGATGAATTTCTTTTCAGACTTTCAAAATCCAGCTCAACTATCTCTTTCTGTGAAACCCCCATCAGACCTTTCCACTACCCTGAAAGCCCCCCACTCAATGCTTCCCATCCTCTGCCAACCACACTTTACTGTTCTTGTACTCCTCAGTCGTGTTGGCATATAAAATCTGTCTGCCTCTGCTGATGGAATGTGGTCTCCAAGAACCAGAGCTGTGTGGTGCCCACCACTGAGTCTCCGAGCCCGAGCATGATGGCAGGGCACAAAGTAAGTGCACGACCGAATTCACAAAGCCCTGCCTAAAGATTTAGCCTGAACTAGACTCTAACCCTTGTTCCCTCTTTGGAGGTGGATAATCAACCTTGGAGATGAAAAGAGCAACAAATACTTTGGATCCAACAGCAATGTACAGACTATAGGGGTGCCAAAGGTGTAACACATGAAGCTGCTGCATTCAGCAGCCTACTAACATCCAATGAAAAGGACGGATGTGTATGTTAAACACCCAGTTCTTTTCATTATTAACATATTGTCCTATCCTCGGCATTTGTCTCTCTCCTGAATTGCTGTGTTCCCCATGTGGAAGACCGAAGACATCAGAAGGATTTAGAATTGACAGGCCTTATGCCTCAGTTTAGGTTATCTCTGAAGCAGACTCCGAGACTAGTGGTTTATTTACAAGGCCATCCCAGGAAAACCCGGTAGGGAGTAGGGACACCAGCGTGGGTAGGAAAGGCGGCCAATGAAGGGTGTGCTATCATGTAAGTTATCACTGTGGGAAACAGGCTTGATCCCATGAGGAAAATCTGGGAGCCAGTGCTTTTCCCGCGGAGGGGTGAGACAGCTGGGGTGTTTGTGCACCGATTCCTTCCAGTCCGTGACTGAGAGCTGCTCCAGGGGACAGTTACTCCCTACGCATTCCTGGCCTGCCTCAAGGGGTGGCGGAGCAGAGAACAGAGATAGGAGAAGAAGAAACACAGGAAGAAGAAACACAGTGTAGATTGGAAATTGGAAGTCAATGGCCAGGTTAAGAGGGAATCGGCAAGGCCCTGACAGCAGCTGCTACGCCTGTGTTTGAATCCTGGCTCTGCCATTTATGCCTTGGGACAAGTTAGTTACTCCCGCTGTGTCCCAGTTCCTTATTTGTAAAATGGGGGATAAGAATACCTATACCTGCTTTCCAGTGCTGTTAGAATTAAATGGGGTCCTGGCTGTAAATTACCAGGCACATTGTGAAGCCTCAGAAGTCATACCCTCTTATTTAGTCAGTGTTTGATGTGTGTGAATATTTCATTAATTGCCTGAGTAGTTCATTCACTTATCAGTTATTAGCTTCTCCAGGAGGACTGTGACAGAGTGAGTGGCATAAATATCCCACAGTTTTAGGCTTTGGGTCTCAGGTTTTGAAGTCCTGAGATACTGTGATGTTTGGTTAACAGTGACGGATGGTGGCAGCATCCTTGTACTTTAGGGGCTTGTAGCCAGTATCACCAGGGAAGTTTGGGGTCTGATTTCAGTTGTGGGCTTATATAGCAATGTTTTCCCAACTTTTTAAACTAAAGTCTCTCATTGGTCATTTTTTCCCCCTCTGATCACTAGGCTCACATTGTTAAGATTTTGTCACCTCAAGGGGCATCTCAATTTAAAAGAAGAATTACTTCAGCTTTCCTCATTTCATGGATAAGGAGAATGCCAAGAAAGAGCAATTTACCAGGAATCCTCATGCAGGAAAACTTTTTTATGGCCAGGTTATAATTACATACAGAATTTAGTAACATAATCTCAAATGTATTATTGAAGATGGAAGGACCAATGATGACCTTGAAATGCTAAATTGTGGGAACGGTGTGCTGACGTTTTTGCGAATACTAATCTAATTTACTATAACTTTATAAACACTGAACACTAGATATTGAAAATATTAAGAAAAATGAGCCACAGGACAAATTGTCTTTGCTAGTCATCCCAATTATCAAGGTCCTGAAAGTAATTAGTCTAGGCTGAGCAGAAATCAGGCAACAGGGGAGTGCAAAATTTAATCAAACTGGAAATTCTGACCTATTAAACTAGAACAGGTTTTAAACCTCTGATGTTTGTGCTACTTTTCACTTCGGAGTCTCTTTACCCGAACAGACCAAGTAAATTTCACAGTGAACAGATAAACTTTAAAAGGCAGAGTTTCTGTTTCATGCAGTCAGATTCAGCGCACATCTCTGTTATCACAGAGTCTGTAATGCAGATGCAAATTGTGAAAATCTGACAAATTTTGGAGTTCAAAATGAAACGGCTCCATTCTCAGCAATCACTATAGCTTGTGCTTAGTCATTCCTGGAAACGTTTAGTTTATTCTTTCTAGGTTTTGTTTTGGTTTCCTCTCATTTACAAAGAGATTTTATTATTGCTGAGCTATATAACCTCTTACTAATTCCATTTGTAGGAATAGAGACATTTCTGAAAAATAACACAGAAGAAACGGAGTTATAAACATGGCAAAAGGGTGAGAAATTTTTGTTAATTTTAGTAGTAATGGTTTTTTAAAAATGTTTTATTTTTATTTTTTGTAATTTTCAAGGGGGAATTTTCAAACCTATTCTAATCAAAATTAGCATAGTATAACAAATTTTATTTTTTACCCATCACCAGGTTTCACCAAGATGTATTTTAAATGTGAAAAGATCCTCTGTAAAATTTTGTCTCTTTCCCTAAAAATGAAACACTGAAATTGTGTTTTTCAACCCTAAAAATAAATTTCTTAATTCTTAGAGATATTACACTTTTAATTTGTTAGTTGTCTATGGATGTGTTAGGATCTTAGCTTCCTCCCTGTCCCCCACCTGGATCAAATACTGTCTTTGTCTCTGTTTCCCCGTCTTCCTTTTTTTCTCTCTTTTGGCTGGTTCACTCTTATACACCTGGGGCTTCCCATGGATTAGAAATGGCCCAGAACACATTACCTTTTTCTGACCCATGGAATGCTCCAAATCCCCCTTGATATAAAGATAGCAGCTGGTCTAGAAGAGATGACCAGAATGGCCAACAGCCTGGGACAGATTTCCAAGGTCAGCGAGGAGAGAATCATAACTATTCAAACTTTGCTTAACTTGAGGGGGAGAAGTTTCCAGATCAGTGGAGAGTTTCCATTAGAAGCTGGAGATGAATCTTTATTTCTTTGGGGTAGTTTAGCCATTTGCCCATCATAATACATGTTTTTCGTGAGTCATGAATGAGAGAAAATGAGTTGGGGACGCCAGAATATTATTCTTGTATTTCACTAGAACTATTTATGCTGAGCTGCTTTCGCTTACTACCTCCTGTGCTACCACCTGCCAGAAGCAGCCCGCCTCATCGGAGCGCCGTCTGGTATTGCTGGAGCATGAGGGCCTTGGCCTCCCTGCGAAGGTGCTGTATGTTGGCACTGCGGGCCAGCAACCCCTCATGCTTGAACGTAGTTGGCACCCACAGGATGAGCAGGAGTCATTTATTTTCTGGTCCAAGTATTCTAGCTAAACCATATCCACTTACTAAGAAATCACACAGCGATAAAAAAAATATGGAGTCTTTTCGGAAATAAATGTTTTTTTCTATTTAGATAGTAATGTTTTATTTACTGATGAGCTAGCATAGGGCTATAATTGTGTGTGTGTGTGTGTGTGTGTGTGTGTGTGTGTGTGTGTGTGTGTGATAATGTCAATTTTACCTTCTTTCAAAATGTATTAATTTTATTTTGGATTCAGAGTGACAGGGACTTTGGAAGGCATCTTCTCAGCCTTTTGAGGTGAATTAGTAGAAGGTAAGGAGAGGAACTACAGGTTTGTCAATTAATTTGGACAATATCTTGGTTAAGTCCAGACAAACTACCACCTCGATAGTGAGCCTACAGCAGTTTGGAGAGGTTAAAAATATTCATTTTCTCATAACTTTGAATTCCTGAACACAGAGAAAAAAATAATTAATGTAAATCATTATTCAGTTTTATTACCATGTACTTGACTATAAAACATCTAAATGAGTAATATCTGTGATTTTGTGATATTTGGTGTTAGCAAAAGCAGTCATCTACTGACTGTGGACTGTGGTGGTTTATGACACAAAAAGGGAGAATTCTTTTCTAACATTCAGTTCGATCACTTGACATCTAAAGTTTTCTCTGTACAAGGTGCAAAGACGTTTATTAAAGATAAGTTTGCTGTTATAACAAGTAAACTAAAATTAACTAATGGAATACACACATTAGCACTTCATTTCTCATTTTTATAAATAGTCCAAGACAGATCCAGGTGAGTAGGGGAGTTCTCCACACAGTAATTCTATGACCTCATCTAACAGGGGTTCTGCTGGCTTCTGATGACTTTATGGATGTCAGCATCCAACAGCACAGGAGATCTCTTATGAGAGGATTTAATGACTAGGCTTGGACATGGCACATTTCTAGTGAGTCACTTCTCACATACTATTGGTTAAAACTTAGTCATGTGGTCACAGTTGCAAAGGAGACTGGGAAGTGTAGTCTAGCTGTGTGTCCCAGCAGAAGAGATAGATGTTTGTGATATTGTCCTGCGTCACTAGTTTAGGAAGAATATTAGGACACAGTCGGCTATAGTACGAGGTGGAAAATAAAAATTGAAGTTCTACTTAGTAAATATTTGGCAGGCACTGACATTCAAGGCTTTGTGCTATCACGAAACAGAAGATGGAAAGATGCTGGAGTTTACAGTTTGGGAGGAGGGGTACTGGAGCTGCACTGGTAGTGCTGGGAGGAAAACAGTACAGGAGGGCAGGGCTCTTGCTTGAATTATTTCTGACTGAGTCTCTGAGGTCCAACACACTGCATGGCATATATTAGAATTTAGTAAATATGTGGTAAACAATAAACACATTTTAAGCTGAGCTAGATCATGCCTCAAAGTCAAAGAAAAGGGTAGAATAGATGTGGATTGTATTAAATTCACTTTTGAAAGGAAGGCAGTAAAATCATTTAATAATGCTGAATTTTTTAAAAAATGAGCAAAGACATAATTTTTCTTCTTCATAACAAAAGCAGACTTTCTGAGCCTTGATTCTACCTTTCATTCAAACTGAGAAACCTCTAGTGGAGGTAAGTTATTGATGTTATTAATGAGGATAAGTTATTCAGTATTTTCAGGCAATAACGGTCACTCACCATATCAATAATATTTAAAGGACCCTCCAAAGACACACTTATTAGTAGACAAATGAGGTACTAAGAATTTTTTACTTAAGTATGGCTACATACTGGATTTATCTATCCAGTATGGGTCATTACCAGTGTCATCAGTATTTCCAGAAGACTTCTGCCATCATTACCAAGTTTTTATTAGCAATTGAAGTGTGGAAAATGTGACAACAGAATTTCTGCCCAGGTCCGCGTGTCTCTTGTTATTTCATGTCCTCATTGATCCCAGTTCTAAAGCCCTCTTGTGCTTTTCAGATTCTGCGAGGCACACTCTACTTTCTAAGCAAGAACTATTACGTGCGTGATACCACAATTGAATGCACTTCGGGAACATATTGTTGAAGTTGCGGGTGTCATTCGAATGAAGGAATAAGGATCAGAATTTGGGAATTTTAAGCTAAATATTATGCCTTTATTTGTTCCTATGACATACCTTAGACTGAATTTGTATGATTCTATATCAGAATGGAGTTGAGAAATATATTCAGTTTAGAGCTCAGAGTAAGTTTTATTTCAGAGTGACTAAATTAAACCTTCTTCAAATGGCTGATTTGGGATTTTGATATAAAATAATCTCAGTCATTAAATTTTACCAATAAAAAAAGATATCCACTGTAACTTTTCAACTGATTTAAGCATTGCTGACTCTGCATTTTTGCTTTGTGTCTTTGTCTCTCTCTACTAGAAATCCTGCCCTTTCACAGCTTTGTCTGCCCACATCTTGTCTGTTGGACTAGGTCCACAGCAAATGCCACTGCTTTTCCCAATGACTTTCCAGAGGTGTTCTCTTTCTCTTTTAAATATATTTAATCTTGATTGATAGTTATTTGCCTAATTCTGTCTCACCTGGTTACATTTTAAAGCCTTTACAGATAGGCATTGCTTCTTCATTTTACTTCTCCCGGAATTCAATCACTGAGCATGCCATACAGTAGCGATGCAAATACATGTTTGGTTGAACTGAAGCCAAAGGAATTGTATTTGAAATGGTGGACAGTTTAAAAAATTCAAAAGCACAGACCTATGGGCCCTTCATTAGTAAATCTAATTGCAGCTCTAGGTTTGGGTTATACTTATTAGAGTAAAAAGGTTGACTGGCCTTATGTGTATGGCTGAAAGAAAGTTAAGAAATCAGACCAAGGAGGACAGCCAAATGTAGAAGCAGCAGAAAGTCCACTTTTACACCAAGAAAAGAAGCAGTGGCTCTAGATTGGGATTTCTAGAGTGACTATGAGTACAAATTGTTTGTCACTTTCTTCATCTGTAAATAGAAAATAATGCTGTTTAATTAAAAGGGTTATGAAGATAAAATGAGTTAGTATTTGTGAAATGTTTAGAAGAGTAGCTGATATAGCTATTACTTGATAAATGCTAGCTGTAGTTATTATTATTATTATTTATACTAAAAAATCTTATGAGGATGCATGAAACTATTTTCACTCTGAACTTTTTCCAAAAAGGCAAGTTTTTCAGCTTTAGGAAATTTTTTTATATTCAGTAAGAATTTCTTTATTTTTTCTATTCTTTATTTCTTGATCTTCTGATACTGGATTTGTCAATGTTAGAACTCTTTGATGGAGCTTTAGAAGTCCTTTTTTTTCATATTTTCTTGTCTTATACTCAACATTATGAAAAAGTTTTAAAATTTATTTTCTTATCAATTTATTAAAATTTTTATTTCACAATTTTTATATTTCTTGTTCTCTATTTTTTTCACTGCAACTTGTTTTGTTTTACGAGATGTGCTATCTCCCCTTCCTTGAATTACTTCTATTTTCTTTAAGGTCTAATTTTTTTCTGTTTACTTAAATTTTGGTCTTTCTCTTTTATGCTGCTGGTTTCTGACATGTGTTTGGTCAGCTTTAGTTGCCTTCATATTTATGGTATAAAAACATACTTCGGTGCATTTACTTTTATTATTGTGTAGATAAAACTGTTTTTCTCCAGTGTGTTTTTCCTCCAGAACCTTCTTTTCCTCTAGATTTCTAAGAGGTGTATTATTTGTCTTTCATGCATTTAAAAACTTTTCATCTTTCGCTGTGTCAGTTGCATGTCTTTTGTTGTTATTCTGCAATAATTTGAATAGGCAACACCTCTTTGCTTAATTCTCTTAGTGTTATTTCAAAAGTTTTCAAAAATATTTTGGGTTCTAGTTTCACTGTGGTGGAATAAACCCATGCAGCCACCTCCTTTGGCTGATTATAACTAAAAGCACAGAACAAAATATAAAACTAATCACCTGTAAACTCTGAAAATGAAACAAAAGCATGAAGATGGGAATCACACTTAGAGAAGTAAGCTGTAAGGGACCGAGTTTCTTCTTCAGCAGCTTTTCCCAAGGACACGTCCTAGGCATGGGTCAGAACTGCAGCACTGGCAGCTAGAACAAGAGAAACTCTTTCTTCTGGCCAGAGGACCCATGCATGAGAGTGGAGCAGGCAGGAGGGAAGAGAGTGAAGGGTGGGGTCCCCAATTTCTGTTTATGAAACCATACAATATAAGCCTAACTCCTGAGTAACGCATTCAGGAGACACAACCAAAACAATATACAAAGGCTTAATGAACAGCAATAAGATTTAAAGCATTCACTGAAATCTCAGATTTGTTTCTAAATAATGCTTACCTGAGTCAAATCCAGACTGATGTAGCAAAGAGTTAGGGAACTGAACTGAAATTTGAACTCTTGTGTACAGAAGGTAAGGCAGAAATCATGCTTTGAATTTAACCAGGTTGACTGCCTGTTAAAAGCATGTGAGATAATTAAAACAACAATGAGATACCTCTATACACCCACTAAATGTCCAAAACCTGGAACACTGACAACAATGAATGCCAGTTAGGATATAGGACATCAGGAATTTTTATGGATTGTTGGTGGGAATGCAAAATGATGCAGCCACTTTGGAAGACAGTTTGGTGGTTTCTTATAGAACCAAACACACTCTTACCACACAATCAAGCAGTTGCATTTCTTGTTTACCCAAAGGAGGTGAAAACTTACATCCACACAAAAGCCTGCACACAGATGTTTAAGCAGCTTTATTCATAATTACCCAAACTTGGAAAAACCAAAATGTCCTTCAGTAGTTGAACGAATGAATAAACTATGATACACCCAGACAATGGAATATTATTCAGTGCTGAAGGAAGGAAGGAAGGAAGGAAGGAAGGAAGGAAGGAAGGAAGGAAGGAAGGAAGGAAGAAAAGAAAAAAATAACCGTCAAGCCATAAAAAGACATGGAGGAACCTTAATGCGTACTGATGAGTGAATGAAGCCAATCTGAAAGGCCCACATACTGTATAATTTTACCTATGTGACATTATGGAAAAGGCAAACTATAGAGATAGTAAAAAGATCAAATCAGAGCCTGGGGGTGGTGTGGTGTGGAGAAGGATGAAAAGGTGGAGCACAGAGAATTTTTTAGGATAATATATTGATGGATACACATCATTATACATTTGCCCAAACCCATAGAATGTACAACACCAAGAATAAACCTTAAGGTAAACATTGGGTGAATATGATGTGACAACGTAGTTTCACTGATTGTAACAAATGTCCCGTCCCTGGTGGTGGATAGTGATAATGGAGGAGGCTGTGCCTATGTGGGGGCAGGGCATGTATGGGAAATCTCTGTAACTTCCCCTCAATTTTGCTATAAATCTAAACTGCTCTAAATAAATAGTCTTTTTTTTTTTAAGTAGATGGGGAAAAGGGACCTACATGGTTCCAAATTTTCTTTATTTTATGTGAAGTGGTACAATATTAACTCAAGATAGAGCATAAAAAGTTAAATGTGTAAAATGTAATCCCTAGAGCAAGCCCTAAAAATACAAAGATAGGTAGTAAAAAAGAGATACATATATCAAGATGGAATACTAAAAATTACTCAAATAAGCCAAAAGAAGGGAAAAGAGAAAGGGAGAACAGGAATATAAAACAGAGAAGAAACACAGAACAAGAATAGGCAAATGATAAAACTAAGTCCAACCATATCAATAAATACATTAAGTTAATAATCTATAATCCTCACTAAAAGACTCTTTGATAGAGTGCATTAGCAGCAAGACCCTACTGTACATAGCGTACAAAAGACACATTTAAAATATAATGACAGATTGAAAGTAAATAATAAAGTAAATAAACAAAGGTATACCATATACATAGCATATGAAGCTGGAGTGGCTACTTTAAAATCAGATAAAATACACTTCATACTATCAGAAATAAGAGGGACATTTCCTAATGATGAAAAGGACCATTCATCAAGAAGACGTATAATTATAAATGTGTGCATGTTTAATATTCAAACCTCAAAATTCATGAAGCAAAAATTGATAGAAATAGAGAAATAGGAAATTTTAACACCTCTCAGCAATTGATAGAACTAGACAAAAGTTGGTAAAGAAGCTCTAAACAACACTATCAGCCATCTTCATCTAATAGACATTTGTGGAACACGACATTCTACAGATATAGAACATGCATTCTTTTCAAATGTACCTGATATATTCACCAAAAGAGACTATACGCTTGAATATAAAATGAATAGCAATACATTTTAAAGGATTGAAATTATACAGAGTATATTCTCTGACTATAATGGAGTTAAAGTAGAAATCAGTAATAATATGATATCCCATACATATTAGTTTTCTATGGTTACTTTAACAAATTCCCAAAAACTTAGTGGCTCAAAACAATGTGGATTTATTATCTTACAGTTCTGTGGTTCAGAAGTCCAAAATGAGTCTCCTTAGGCAACCATCGAGGTGGCATCCAGAATGTTCATTTCTGGAAGCTCTAAGGAGAATCTGTCTTCTTGCCTTTTCCAGCAGTAGAGGCTGCCTGCATCCCTTGATTCATGACCCCTTTCCTCTACCTCCAAAACCAGTAATGATGAGTTAAGTCCTTCTCCTGTGGCATTACTCTGAGCTCCACTTCTGCTTTCCTCTTCCACTTTTAAAGACGCTTATGATAAGGGTCCGACTGCATATTCAGGGTAATCTCCTCATCTTAAAGTTAGTTGATTAGCACCCTTCATTCCATCTTTACCCTTAATTCCTGTTTGCCATGTAAGGTAACACATTCACAGGCTCCAAAGATTAGGATGTGGACATCTTTGGGAGGTCATCATTCTGCCTTCTACACCAAATATTTGGAAATTAAACAACACCAGACACAGATTGGGAGAAGTATTCTCAACAGACAAAAGGTTTATGTTCAGAATATATAAAGAACGCTTACATGTCAATAAGAAAAACAAAAACAACCCAATTTAAAAAGTAGCCAAAGTATTCGGGCAGACCCTTCACAAAAAGAAAGACTTAGGAATAGCCAATAAGTAACTCAACATGTTTCATATTATTGATCACCAGAAAAGTGCAAATTGAAATCACAATAAAATGCCCCTTCAAACTCATTAGACCAGCTAATAGTAAGAACATTGACCATGCTAAGTGTCAGTAAGGATGGGGAGGAACTGGAATGTGCATGAACTGATGTTGGGAATGGAGGCTGGTAAATGACTTTGGAAAACGACTTTAAAGTTTCACAAAACATTAAACATATATCTATTTCATGACCCAGCTATTCTCTCTTTAGTATTTTCCTAAAAGGAACAAAAGCATAATCCATAGAGAGACTTGTACATGAACATTCATAGCAGCTTGATTTATTAGAGGCAAAAGTTGTAGAGAAGTAAACGAACAAAGATGAATGGATAAACTGTGGCATAGACACACAGTGGAACACTACCTTGTAACAGAAAGGGATAAACTATTGATATGCCCAAAACATGGGTGAATCACAGAGTCATTTTACTAAGCGAAAGGAGTAAGGTGAAAAAGGGAACATACTGTATGATTCCACTTACATAAAATTCTAGAAAATGCAAACTAATCTGTGTGACAGAAAGAAGGTAAATAAATGCATGGGAAGGAGCAGAGGTAGGACTGCATTACAAAGAGCCACAAGGAAACTTTGGGGGCTGGAAATGTGTGTAGTTTTGACTGTAGTCTGGATTTGTGGGTGTATATGTATGCTGGAAGTGATTGAATTATAGAGTTGCAGTTTATTTTACTTTAATTATATCTCAAAAAGTTGAGAAGTATTCCTCAACTAACACTTATCCTACCAACAAACCGATCTTTTATTCTATTTTTGGGTGTCAAGGCATTTGGTTTTTTACTCTTTTACTTTTACTCTTCTTCTCTTGGAATGTCCTTGCCCTCTCAAGTTTCATCAGTATGTAACTAAAAACCTCATACATCCGATTAAGCATCTTATTTAGCAACTTTATATCCTACTTCTGCTGCTCTGATATCAACATCTTTCTGATGTTATTTGTAATACTTCTCATCCCATTAAGGGTGAGTGTTCATTTGACTCTGAATTAATGTGTATGGCCTGTTCTGTTAAATCATAGCTTCCTCAATCATGGCTTTCTCCAGTCATCTCTCAATGATGTGAATTGTATGAAGCATAGTTTTTGCAGACAAGGTGGTGTATTTTTCAAGCATCGACAAATCTGAGAATGTCCTTTTTCCTTCATATATGAATGAGAAGTTGGAAAGGTAGGGAAGAGGAAAAGACATCGAAATATCTACTGTGTTTTCAGCACTAAAAAAGCCACATGTCATTTGTTCCTTATATCAACCCTACAATGTATTATCTTTATTATACAAATGAAAAACTGTTAATGCTTGGAAAGATGAAGTATTTCCCTTATATACCTAGTAAATGAAAGAACAAGGAACACGATTTGAACTCTGGTTGTTGTGCTCTAAAGAGCATCTTCTTTCCTCTACATCACACTTCACCAAAATTTGTTTTCACATGGAGAGGAGTCAGTCCGTTGGTTCTTGCCTTCCTTAGGCCCTCTCAGCATCAGACAGGGATGTCTTCATCCTGCTGACTCAGAAACACTCACAGATCTTCACCAAGGCAGGCAATCTGTTAGCATCCTCTCAACTAGATGTCGAAATAATAATATTTACCATTCATTGAGCATCTACAGTGCTAGACGTGGTGCCAAGTGCTTTACTATTTAAATACACAATTTCTATTTTATAGATGAAAAAACTGAGGCTGCCTATTATCACCTACCTCATATGTGGTAGGACCAGGATTAGCCAGGATGTCTCTCCAACTCCAAAGCCCACGCCTTAACTACCATGTATTTTTTGCCTTTGTAAAGTCAGTATTTGGTGTCCTGGGGCACACATATGCCTACCTGATCAAATTCTGTCATTATTCTCCACTGTTTTGGTTTAAAGTTTGATTGGATCTCTACCTTGGCTCTCTCTTTACCTTAGCTCTTAATTCTTCCTGTGGAAATTGGAACTTCCCTGGATTTCAGCTCCTTTGGTTGGATAATGTCTGATCTTCTAAGATCTCCCAACCATGGCATCAGCAACCTTGGAACACTCCAGTTCTGACTGACATTGCACTATGCACCGTTCAAGAGTGAGGAGGAGGGAAGGGACAGTGCAGGAGAGTTTCTTATGCTCTTTCCCTTATTAATTTTGAGCCATTTTCCACTTGTTGAGTTATTTTCATGAGCATGAAGAGAAATAGGCTTTGTTGTATGAACAAAACATTAATTGAGATGATGAATTCTGACAGCATGTTTGTAACAACAGAATTTTATTAAAAGGAAGCAATCAGGATGACCTGTGGAATAGGAACTCACTTGTATTTTCTTCTCTGGTTGTTAACGGCTGAAGATGTTCATGAGCTCTGAAATAAAAATGGACTTATTTCAATCTTATTTTATTTCAGATTACTTTTTCACTCATCTTTTATACCTTGATGTGCTTGTTAAGTCTATTTTGCCTCTAACTTCAGATTATCAGCTACAGATGCTCAAAAGAACACGTCTTAATTATGTCATACATTATTTCTCTATGTATGCATCAGCATTGGTGAAACATTGTGGTCATTAAGTCTCCCTCTTCATGGGGTAGTAGTTGTTTTGCTACCCAGTGTAGATTGGTAAATTCCTTATCTTTAGAATCTGAACAGTTTATAGACTCCCTCATTTAGAACTTTCCCCCAAAATATTATTACCCTTCAGCAATTAAATTTTTAGGAAAAATGGCAACTGGGGATATCACAAATATTTACAAAAGTGAAAAGTCCTTTATTTATCCATTAATCAACAAATATTTTTTGATTAATATTTAGTATTGGTTTTGTATTGGTTCATAAATTAGGATTATATTATATAATATTACCATTGTATTTTACCCTTGATATTTATTCTTCAGGGAGAAGTGGGACAATATTTATCAAGCACTGTGCCAGGCAAGTCACGTCATGCATTTCAGTTACTTCTCATTGCTAATTAGTCACACTTTGAATTTCTGTAGTCTCAAGTAATGGTCATAAATCCCAAGATTTAAAAACTTATTTTCTTTAAAATATTTTTATTCGTTATTTCCAGTGAGTATATATAAACAATTAACATCAAGACACCTCTTTATCATTTTACATGTGTCATTTTCCAAACTTCTATGCATATTAGCCAGGAAGGTGATATGATGCTAAATTAGTTGCATCACTGGTTAAGTAACTTTATTTAAAAAGAAATACTCTGCAAGGATGGACCAGTTTTCCACATTAAAATTCTCAATTATAACATGGAGCTAAATATTTGAACATCTGAGTATAATATTAACGTACCACTCTTCTAGATTTCTATTCTCACTGAATATACCTTTACATAGCATTCATGACATTGAAATTTATCGATTTTTTAAAATCTAGTTTTCTAGAATGTGGACTTCTTAAAGAAGCTTGGGATTGTGTAGATCACTGCTCTGTCCCTGAAGACTAATTCAATAAACGTTTATCAAATGAATCACTTTAAAAGGACTCTTCTTGCAAGACAAATAATGATAAATATTTAAACAATACCTTATTATGAGCTTTTAAAGTAATTTCTCAGAAGATTTAGTGAATGAGATAAGCCTGTTGAATAAATTATGGTATTCAATTTCCCAGCTCCAGTTCTGTCTTTTTTTTTTGTAACTTAATGCCATGATTTGATGTGCTTTTCCACAAAATTCAACATATTGTTAATTTTTGTAAGAAAAATTTGTGGAGCATAGTTAAAATTTGAACCATGGTATGTACTTTATCTAAGAATCCTAGCTTATTAATAATGATTTTTCCATAATATATTTATGCTAGTTCTCATGTTTGGAAATTTTATAAATTATGCATTTTCTCTGTGCATTAGTTTGCTGTTGGCACTATAACAAAGTGCCACAAATGTAGTGTCTTCAAACAACATGAACTTATTCTCTTTCAGTTTTGGAGGTCAAAAATCTGAAATTCGTTTCACCGGCTAGAGTCAAGGTGTCATAAGGCTAGTTCCTTCTGGTGTCTCCAGGAGAGAATTGTTTCTTCCCTTTTCCAGCTCCTATGGGCTGCCTGCATTCCTTGGCTCCTGTCCTCCTCCCTTCGTCTTCAAAGACAGTAGTGCAGCATCTCACTTCTGTCATCACACTGCCTTCTTCTGTCATCAAATCTCCCTTCTTACAAGAAGATTCATGATTATTTTTACAGCTTGCTCAGATAATCCAGGATAGTGTTCCCATTTCAAGATCCTTAACTTAATCACGCCTGCAGAATCTGTTTTGCCATATTCGTGGATTCCAGGAATTAGAATCTAGATATTTTGGGGGCCATTATTCAGTCTACCTCACCCTTCCTGATTAATTTCTGTGCTGAATGCTCATCTAATAAAAAAGAAGTTTTAAAATATGTACTAAAACATTTATTTTCATTGAAGCCATTACTACTTTGTGTTTTAAAGAACTCAACAATTTTAATGAAAACATCCTAAATTATAGTTTCACAGAAAATACAAATTTTTATCAACTTGTCATCTCCTACGTCTCCTGAATTTGTCCCTTGGCGATGTTACTATAGAAGACTGTGGAAGGTCAAAGGGTTGGAGAGGCAGTTAGTATGGTCAGTGTGTATTTCACACCCCAGAAAGCAGCAATCAAAGTGTCATTCTGCTGACACTTCTCCCTTTCTGTTAACTTTTTTTTTTTCATTCCTGGAAGAGAGAAATGTTAAAACTGAAAAACATATGTTTACTCAATTTTACATCCCACTTGGGCTGACACACTGTTTCTAATATGCCACACCCTCTGAGTGTCTCCGAGAAGCTCTGTCAACTCTCTCCTTCGCTGACAGCACTTCCTTAGCCTTAGACCAGTTGGGAGTCACAGCCTCAGGGAAGCCTCTGCCAGCCCCTCTCATGTGACCTCAGCACCCCCCATAGCTATCATATCACTCATTAGCCTAAATCAAAGCTTCTTTTTACTGGTCTCTCTTTCTTTCTAGGTTGTGAGCCCCATAGGGTGGGGACTATGTAACACTCAACATTCTGCCTAGCACAGGGGAGGTGTTCACTGAGTGTGTGGATAAGTAAAGACTTGTTCAATAATTATGCACCGATTGAATAAAATTTCTTTTATCAACGAGTTTATTAATTTCACTAGCTGTTCTAATGTTGTAACTTCCATAGAGTGGTATAGTAAGAAAATAGGAAGCTTCTCAGTTATCGGTCTTGATATTATAAAACCATAAATATGTAAAATATTATATAGTTTTTTGAGGTGGAGTCATATGAGTCAAGTCACACATTGGCACATGAATCTGTGGTTCTGGCCAAATGAGATAGAACAAATATGTGTCGCTCTCTCTCTAAAAACAGTGTCGGGACGTCACATAGGTTCCACCTAACAATGCTGACGAAGTGACTGTTTTACAGAAGGGTTGCATCTGTTACCACAGTTGCATCTGTTACCACACACATGTAAATAAAATTTTACTTCCAGTGAAAACAGTTATTATTTAATTCTTTAATAGCTATACCAAATTAGTATTCCTTTTAAATGATCATTGTAGAATCTCAGAATATTGGGACTGTAAAGCACTATAGAAATCCTTGATTTGACTCTGTGAGTTATTTTAAAGATGTGGACACATACACCTATAGAAATATTGATTTGCCCCAAGTCATAGAGTCACACCTGGGACTAGAATTCAGTCCTGCTGCCTCATAGCTTATTGCTATCTCTACTACACAAGAATAAGGTAATTTAAACATAGTTTTCAACACTCGTTAGGTCTTCCAAAATTCTAAACCATACATAGAATTTGCATTTTTTTCAACCTGTGTTGAGAAGTGGTGAAAAACCAGAGTTGGGATCACACAACTTGGCTATAGTGATGGAGGCCCTTTGTTGCAGCTCAGAGAATTCACGGGCAGAAAGGGAGGAAGTCCCCAAAATGTTGTGGAACTGCACCCTTAAGACTGCTGCTGCCCGTGTCATGAATAGGGGCCTGCAGACTCAGGAGGCCACCTCTACTCTGAGCAGGAGGTTGCTGAATTAGAAAAGTGCTTGGGAAATTAGGAAGTTGCCACTGTGACTGCTGGCTCCAAAATCCTGATGCTTCTGTTATAATCTGCTGCATCCCAAATGGGTGCTCTGTATCTTCACTCTCCATGCAATTTCAATCTCAAAGAAAATCTCACCTAAGTGCATCTTAACAGCAGTACCTAAATCATATGCAGAACCCTCTTGTCAAAGGAGTCTGGGAAATGATGTTCTTAGCATAAGAGAGAGGTCTACTAGAAGGGGTGAGAATGGCAGGTGAGTGAGCCAAACACCAGTATCCAATACACTGGTTTTAATATTCCTTGGATGATTATAGGACAAATTAATCTAAATCCCAAATAAGACAATAAATGTGAAAGTAGTTTGTGTCATAAAGAGATGCAAAATGCCAGTTCTTTAGTATTATTCTTTATGCTATTTGCCCCTCCTAGCTATTTCTACTTCTGTTTAGCCTATGTGGTGTGCTAGTAGGATTAAATACAACTCTTACTAGAATATCACCCTTTTATTCAATCCCTGAATATATCTGCCCATGAAAATAGCACCAAAGGGAATGGAGAATATGATATCTTTAGTTTGGACTTATTTCCATGGCTAAGTTTAGAAAAGTATTTTAATGAGTCTTCTTGTTAGCAGGCTATAGCTTAATGCCATTTGGCTCTCCCCGAAGACTCTTCTAAAATTATTCCTGATTTTGAGACTTATTTTACTTTAAAGTAAGTTGGCATGCTCTGAGTCTTCAGCTGGTTCATTAATTGCCTGGTGAGGAATGAGTGACCTTAGAAAGCTTACTGGTGTCCTTTGGCAAAATTTTGGCCTATTAAGAAGATTTGTAAACCACGTTGAGAATCTAACTTTCTGGCTGAGAAAACTGACCCTCCATTTGGACACTCGTCATTTTCCAGTGATCCAGGCTGTTTTATTCCCCCTCTGACAGTCCATCTTGATCTCAGTTTGCTGTCCTTTTTTATTTCTCCACACTTTCCACTCCTTTTCACCATCTTTGCCATGACTCCCTCAATTATTTTTATTTCCAGGGCTATGTAAAATGTAAAAATGTAAAGTACATTCCTACATATGCTCTGTAAGTTCTCTTGGATAATGAGCCATGACTACTGTGGGTAAGAAAGAGGATCACTGATTCTTTTTGTGGGCAAAACATGGCACAAATTAATTTTCAGTATTGGGAGGTATTCATATTTACACATTCCTGTGCTTAAAATAATATTTCTTGCCATTTAAAAAATGAATTTGACATTATGATTCATAAACATTAATAAAAGGATTATAAAGCTTTCTGTAAAATGTAGGTTATGTCGACTGTAACTGCATAGTGATAATCTGAACTCTTTCTGATGGTGCTTAGATCCCTCATCATTCTCTCTGGTCACCCACTTACCTTTGTATAAAAGGCAATGAGTTTCTTCTCTAACATTCTAGAATCTCTATTCTATTTTTTTAAAAAAGTCTACAGCACCTGGTCTTCCTAGGTGGTCTCCCACCCAAGTACTAACCAGGTCTGACCCTGCTTAGCTTCCGAGATCAGATGAGATCGGGCATGTTCAGGGTGGCATGACTGTAGACACATCTCTAACATTCTAACGTTCTGTGAACCCACGACTATTTAGCTACTCAGTTAAAAGTGCTGACCATTGCCTCTCTTTCTGACCTATCCCTAAATAAGGACATTAGGATATAAGACTAAAAAGGACATTGCTTAATTCTCCTTTCTAGATTTCTCTTCCTTCTCCTTTCTCCTTCTCCTTTCATCTATCTGTTCTTCCTGCACTGACAGATTTTAAGATTTTTAAAAAACAGCCCCTGAGGGGTTATCTTTCTTTACATGATCAGAGCTAGAGGTAGACATGGCCATTAAGAGGTAAGAGTAGAAGTATTTTTGAGCCTCACTTTTCCTTAAAGGAAGTAATAGAACATATGTCACCAGAACTGTGTCAACAGAGAGTTTCACCTTCTTCCTTAGGCTGGATGCTGTTGGGGAACAGTTACGTATTCAAATGAATCTGTCAGGGACAAGAGCCTGGTGCTTGAGTTCTTGCTCGGCCCGATGACATTGATTTGTGAGCATAATGCTCGGCTGCGGGATGTGTGACAGATAAATTTTATCAAAATTAAAGCACAATTAAACATTTCATCTTCCTAATTACTGGCTGTAGATTCAGCCTGATGACCATGTGCTGTAAGAAATCAGCGACCATTACACATTTTAATGGAGCACAGCTGTCTTACAGCTTGGTAATATTTGCACAGTGCCACAGAACTGTAATTTATGATAAAAAGAAAAAATGTGTATTGGTGCTTTTTTGCCAAAATAGATTAAGGATTCATATACTTTAATGAGATTTGGACCTAGTCTTGGATTATCGTTATAAATGATTTATGTGCATGTTGGTGGACTCCTGTAGTTCAGAGTTGATTTGTGTTTTGGTCTACCAATATGTAATTTCATATCTATTCTTGAGCCAATATCTATCACTTTCCCCCTTTTCTCTTTCTTCTGCATCTTACATTTCTTTTGCCTCTCACAGAGGACAGATGGGAAGGTAAACAAAGCAAAAAAGGCAATGGAAGGAAGAGACTTGTTGAGAAGAATCACAGCTTCTTTCAGACCCAGTGTGGAGTGAGTTTAGAGAAGGGTGGAGCAGAGGCAGCACTTGGGCCTCTGGTCACCAGACCTGGCCTCAGGTACAGCCATGAAAATACAAGCTCACTGGGGCACAGCAGCAGAAGAAAGGGCCCATAGGACCAAACCTGACTGCAGAACTGGGCTTTGTTCTTCTGAGAAGAGGGTGACTGACAATTAAACCCTTCTCTTCTGTTTCTTTGTTTGTAAAATAGGAGAGGAGACTCATTTCACCCTCCCTTACTGGGATTTGTAAGAGTATTAATGAGAGTGATGATCAATTATTTATAATTATACAGAGCATCGTAGCAGAGCCACCTCTCCTTACTATTGCCACTGTAAGCACTTCCAGGCTGTGAATTTGGCCCTACTTGCTGTTAACTACTATTGGTATATGTCTCTATCACCATTCTTACTGAAAAAAAAAAACAAACAAACAAAAAAAAACAACAACACTTTGAAAGTACGTGGTTGTGAATGAATTGCTCTCAACAAATTGGTCACCAAGAGAGTCATGAGTAGTCAAAACCTGTGCGTGTGAGTCATGTATAAACTGTGTCTGGTGCGTGGTTGTTAATAAATTGGGGAGTAAATATAAATTGTTGTATTTAATTAGTAAGTACTATGATGATTAAACCTGTCCAGGCAAGTGGATGCCATAATCTCCAACCCTCTTTATGTGCAGAGGATGCATCTATTTCTTTTCAGAAAGCACACTGTGGATGAGAGAAAAAGGCGAGATATCAGAATCTAGACGAATCTGCTCAATTTAGGTGTTAACTTGCCTACTGAAAACAGAGAACATATCCTAATGAATTCAGAAGCCCTAAATATATATATGTAACAGGGAAAGAAGAGCTCATCTTTTTATCATCCCGATCTTCTCCAGGCTTGATTTATTTCGGCACTCATATGCTGGAATGTTTCATACTGTACCAGGTTGCATATGCTTGCACACTAATTCTCAATTGCCGTATGCAGTTTGTGACAACCATCTGCTTCGACCTCCCTTTGAGTTCTTTCTCCCACTCAGCCCAGCTGAAGTAAAAATATGGACAGAAACAACTTCTGCAGGGAAATGAAAAAGTTAATGGGAGAGTTAAAGTTATATTGTGTATCTGCCTTTCGCATGGATGTGCTCCTGCAACTTATGCTCCACTTATCAAATATTTCTGAAGTGCAAAGCCTGACACTTAGCAGAAAGCTGTAAAAAATGCCATGTTTCTTCTGACAGTCTTGGCTGTGGAGGAAAGGTAATAATAAAATATGTACATCTAGTGCACACGCTGACGCTAGAGCCCGCTAGTACTGCTCCAGCAAACCTAGACGTACAGTATGTAGCACCTTGTCACTTACCAGAGTTGGGGAAAGTGTTGGCGGGGAGGGTAGAGAGGTGCGGGGAGGAAGGAAGAGAGGGGCGAGCATATTTGAAAATGCCCAAAACAAAATCAACAACACATTTTGGAGTTTGACTTGAAAAGGAAGGTTGATAGATATGTCCTAAAAATCACTGAATTAAAATATAGGAGAAAGAATCCCCATGATTAGGAGCTCTGATCTCATATCTTTTTGCATTGTGCATGAAGGGAGAAAAACAGGGAAAGGTGTCTGAGAATTTTAAAAGACCTTAAGTTGGTTTATTTGTGTTTGACAGAAATTTTTTTAAAAAAGAGTGCTCTAGTTAGCAGAAAACATACCACTATTATGAAAGTGGTTAAATTTATTGTACTTTATCAAATCAAAGGAACCAATTGTGTCAGACCTGATCTCATGAATGCTGAAAAGTGAAAAAATTGCATCTTAAAATCAGTGGGAACTCTCTCTCTCTCTCTCATCTCTATCTCTGTTTCTGGCAATCTGTATCTCTTCCCAAGTTCATCAAAGTATGACATGTAGATCATTCATTCCATGGCCATGTGTCTAACTTTAAGAACAAAAGAAAAATGACCTTGGGACTACAAGAAGAATGGATGGCACGGGAAATTTATGGGAGAAGAAGGAGAGAAGAAACAAGAGGAGGATGAGGAAGGAAGAGAGAAAAAACTGGGTATGTAGAGAGAAGAATAGGAGAGCAATCTGAGGTAATACTGTTATACAAATATACAGAAGACTTCTATCGCAGTCTCTGTCTTCCAAAATCATTAATGTTTATAACAGGAAAAGCACAAAGTGAGAACATAAAATGAAATTGGCAGATAAAGAAAAAAAATGTTCTGAATATAGTGCTGATGAGTTTCAGATGGAATCAGATATAAAGCCTGGTGAATCATTATTAAAATGGGCAGAGTACAAGTTCATTGTGTTCTCTTCGCGTCTGAAGCACCAGATTCTGTCTAATTATAATTAATCAGTTCTAAAAGCCATAAGTCATACAAATATTGTTTGTTGCACTTAACCTTTTCCTTTAAATTTAGGTCGTTTATCAGAAGAATTTCAGTATTAATGTATCAGAATTAGATTACATAGGTGGGATATATTACCTTTTAATAATTGAGGGAATTTTAAAATTCTTTTAAGAAATCCAAAGGTAATAGTTAATGACCAGTTAGGTGACAGTTTAGAACGTGGGCTTTGGAATCAGACGGACTGAGTTAAAATTCAATTAGAGTTCCTGCTCTGCCATTTATTAGTTTATGAACTTGAACCTCAGTTTCTCTATTTGAAAATGTCTGAAAAGAGCACCTAATTTATTGTTAGGATAGAGTAAAAGAGTATATATACATAATGCTTATTAGTTCATAATAAGTGCTTCATAAATGATAGTCCTATTTCTGTCAAAAATCTAGAAAAAACAAATGATAAAAAGCTTCATGGGGTATAGGAAGGGAAATGCCCCATAACCAAGGACAGTTTGTGGTGGATGGGGCACTGAGTCCTTTCAAGGGCAGATGGGGACATGAAGTGTTAAATTTGGTTGTTTTAGAAAATGGGATCTTTTGTCATCATCTGATGGTAAAAAATATTAGAATTACACATGTCACCGATTCTTTTGCAAATACTCTATAAAATCATCATACATGGTTCCATTTCTGGAAATATAATTGTTTCTCTACCAAAATGAACTGGTTTATTTCATAAAAGCTAAACTTTGCTAACTTTTATTGATTACTGCTTGAGATCAGTTTGAAATATGCATGTGTGTGTGTATATACATATATATCTAAAAAACATATGTGAAGACATACGTACATATATTTCATAATATTTTAAAGAAACCTTTTGTAATTTGGATTTCCGAAAGTGGTTTAGCTCTATTTTGTTTTTTGATTGCCTCCAGATATTGAAAGACTTGATTGCCTCCATTTTTTTTTTCAGCTAACTGGTTTCATCTACTTTAATTTGCATTATACAGTGGAATTTTTATATGCCAGATGCCTAAAACACATAGGTTAAACGCAGGTCAATTTCAATACAAGACTATCATTTTACAGTTTAGTGAGTATTTTTACAAATTCCAAAGTCACAAGCCTGTTGACACAAGCACAGTGCAATTGTTATTCTCAACAAATAATGCAGTCCAAAAATGCTTTCTTCAGACCCTGTGCACCTATCCGTCACCGGTGGGAGCCCAGCACCTGACTCTAGAGGGGCTTACCACGTGGGAAGGGGAGGAAGAGGAGCTGTAGCTTGGGGCTCTTGTTAATGACTGCAGAATCCTTCTCTGCAGCCAAGGCTGGCAAAGTCCACAAGAAACAGCAGGGCTTAAATAGCTCACTGCTAGTCCTAGCGGGGTTCTTGTCAGTCAGATATATTCGCTGCATACCTATTGTGTGCAGAACGTGTGGTTTCACTTGCCAGCTCAGCGCTGAGAGGTTGGTTTAGCTCTTTTTCTCTTTATGACCTGCGGACTGGTAACAGCTCTTCTAGCAGTGTGTTCAATTTAAGAATAATTTATTCCAATAAAACAAGGTGGATGTTCCCTAGATATGGCCACCATATGCCCTGAATTTTCTGCGATAATTCTGATTTCATGTAATTTTATTTTCATTCCAATAAAGGTAGTTAGTGAAATACATAATGAAATGCGATTTCAATTTTTTATATTATTCTGAGGTTTCATATAATGAATAGGCATATCAGAAAAACAATATTTGGCTAGGTTATGTTATGGATTTCTAGTTTGGAAAATGTGGTTACTGGGGAGGCCACTGGTGCCCCTTACAGAGGGATGTTATTTTTACTTCTCACATGAGAATCGTGCTATTTCAGGGAGGCGTGCTAGCGTCTATGTACAACCTCAGCTCCATTGGTAACTTTCCAGCTCTCCTATCTCCTCCCTCAAGGACCATTGAGGGTTACATTGTGATAGAGTTGTGGGTCTTACAACTGGTAGGAATCTTTAAGTTTCAAGTAACTGAGACACCAGCTCTAACTGACACTAACAGTGGAGGAGATCCCTTAGGTCACATATTTGAAAAGGTAAATCAAGGCTGGCTGTAATTAAGACTTAG
This sequence comes from Cynopterus sphinx, assembly GCA_030015415.1. Taxonomy (NCBI): domain Eukaryota; kingdom Metazoa; phylum Chordata; class Mammalia; order Chiroptera; family Pteropodidae; genus Cynopterus; species Cynopterus sphinx. The sequence goes on along the minus strand of CM057389.1, from coordinate 44,351,986 downwards.
TCTGGAAAATCAAATGGTATTGTTAAGGACTGATTTAGTCTTGGTGTCTATGTCCTTTTCCTTGATTTCTTTCTCAGGCTCCACACAGGGCATCTGATAGCCCATAATTGCCTCGCAGTCTCAAAATGTCCCCAGAAGCTTCAGACATTAGATAGTCTCACCTCATTAGTAAGACAAAGGAAGGCTCTTTCATAGTCTCCATGGAAGAGAAACACTTCATTCCCAGAAGCCCCAGTAAACATTTCCACTGCTTTTTGGCTTTCTTTAGGTTCTGTGCCCTTCTCTCAACCAATTATTTGGCTGAAGAAATGGGATACAACAGTAGGTTCAAGACCATCGGATTCCACTTTAATATTTGGGGATGAGGTCGATTGTATCATGCCATGCCATGCAATAAAAATGGTTCCCCCAAAGCAAAATTTGGGTTCTGTTACCAAGAGAGGCAAGGGATGCTGGGAAGAATTAAAAAAAAAAGGCTATTAAGTCTGAATGTTTGTGCATACCATTAAAACACAATTTCCTGGAATAAAAGAGCATACAGTGCCCAAGTCATCAAATCATGTTATCTATAGGTGTTCAGTGGGCAGCCAGACTCATGCACTAACTAAAATTTTCTTTCTCAAAGGCCAGGCATGTAGCTCATAGATTAAATTTCATGCCTGAGTCAAAGTGCTACCTGGTGATCTTCAGTTGGACAAATGCATGGTCAAAATTACAAATTTTAAACGAGGAAATTCCAAGTGGATAGGACAAAGAAGTACAATGATATAAACATTTCTTTTTAAAAGCATGGGAATTATGAGGATTCTGGAGGTCCTGAGATCACTGAATGGAGAGGAACATTTTAGAATTATGAATCTAGGACACGGTTCCATAGTGTAGCAGTTAGCACATCTGCTTTACACGTAGAAGGTCCTGGATTCATGCCCCAGTGGAGCCAAGGCCCATGGTCTAAGGCCATGCTACCCTGAACAAGCCTGATATCTGACCTCGGAAGCTAAGCGGGGTCAGGCCTGGTTAGTACTTGGATGGGAGACCACCTAGGAAGACGAGGTGCTATAGGCATAAATAATAAGAAAAAATAAAACAGAATTATGAATCTAAGGTGGCACAATCTCTGAGTGTTTTATCTCCCAAACTGCTTTATTATAAGTAATATCTAAGGGAGTTTTTGTACAACACAGATGCTTGGGTTCAATCCCAAACCTTTTGAATCAGTATTTCCATGGGAAGGGCCTGAGAGTCAGTATTTTCAAAAATAGGCAAATTGGGGAAACATCAACTTGCTCTACATCTCCCACTTATCTACTAAAAGAGTCACATGAATCTATGCAGAACAGGGAGGGTGTTATTCAGCATTGCCTTCATTCATTCATTCAACAAATATTTACTTTATGTTTATTCTGTTCTAGACATTATGCTTCTAAGCAGTACATACAGAAAAGAATAGTCAGATACAGCATCTGGTGTCATGAAATTTATGGTGTTATAGGGAACAGATTAAATAAAAAAGTATATAGGTATATGATTACAACTGTGATACTACAAAGAAGTATAAGATGCTAAAAGAAGGATTATGAGACCTGGCATCATCAGGATAGTCTTAACTACTTATCCATTAATGTGTCCAAGTGTGTGATACAATTGAATCTCTAGTTGTAACAAATATTAGGATAAGTCCGTTAGATCAAACTCCATTGCAGCATGACTAGAGAGGCAAACTAGCCCTTAAGGTATAAATTTAAGAACATCACAAGATCAGATCTTGGAGTAACAACCCCATTAGTGTTTTTTTTTATATATATATTTATCTAATAACATTTATTTAAGCTGAGAGCTAAAGCTACTTTTGATTTCAAAGACCAAATTGTTAGAACCACTGAATTGCTGATTTTACTATCTTCAGCATTTACAATGGCAAAGTTAAGGTCATGTGTGCAGATATGAATGTCGGTGCTAGGTGTTTGAAACAGGCCTTGCAGAACACTGCCATTTTGTCAAGTGGGTCAAACTTCCCTTGCTGCTTCTCTCATGTAAAATTTAGATATCAAAGAAGATCAAAGCAGGAGTTTTTATTTGTCATGTGCATTTATAAGACTAGATGGCCTTCTATTTCTTTTATTAGTGTCTCAGTGTGATGATTCAATAGCAATTGAAACACTGGTATTATGGTGCCTGTTTTTTTAAATAAGAGTTAATGTCGAGATATACCACAAATCTTCATTTTAAATATGAAAGTCCCGAAGTTTGTATATTCAAATAACAGTAGAAACAAATATTTTGACTTTCTGAATATACTTTCTGCTCTCAAGTTGGTGTAAAAACTGGAATTGTATTAATTCTGAGTCGAAATTAAAATATCTAGGAAAAATGCTATGTCTAAGGCAAAGGGCTAAAAAATCAGGCGATTCTTTACAACACATAGATGAACATATATTTCATTTTATGTTCATAGTTCAATATGGAAAAATTTTCATCTCACTAACATCCAGGATTTTAAAATTGTGATCCTTTTTTTGTTAATCAGCTTCCTGTTTTCTTCTAGAATAGTTTATTATATAACATATTGTTTAACTCAGACAGGATATTTTACAAAACTATCAAATTTATAAAACCCTGCTTAGAGCCTGAATTTATGGATCAATATTGCCATGATTTCCTGGCATCTTAAAAACATCACTCCAGATCTACGTTCATTATAAAATACGTGTACTTGGTTGAGTTCATGTGCCTGGAGCAGGATCCCAACTCTATAAGCCAACTCTTCTTTGCACACAATCAGTTGCTGTTTTTGTAAGCACATTTTGAATTTTGCCTACTAGAAACATCTTCAGGAAACTTAAAATTCAATCAACAAATCGGTATTTTGGTTTCACAGCCTAGGTATTTAAAGATACTGAGACTGTTGGTTTTTTGTTGTTATTGTTGTGTTCTTGATGTTTGGTTGATTTTGCTTTTTGTTTTCTTTTTTCTTTTTTTTTTTACTTTTCTCCCAGGTGTTTTGTGACATAAAAATATAGCCATGGAAAATCCTATACACACTATCTAGATAAAAGAGACCATAATTGCTATACTTGTCAGCAATTATCTAACAATCATTTGTCTGAGTAATAACTGGATTAGAGGCTAAATAGCAATATAATAAGATGCAATTCTTGGGGGGAAACCCCCTTGGGAAAAAAATGAAAGACAAAAACAGAAAAACAAAAATAAAATCTTCATCTGCTTCTGAGTATTGGGTATTTTGGGGGTTCAGATGTTATGTTCAGAAGACAGAGACTTGATATTGTCATTTGAATTCCTAGATCCAGCTCTGCTATACACAATTTTAGGCTTTCTAAATTTATGAGCCAATAAATTCCTTTTTAAAAATTTAAGTTACTTTGTATTTGTTTTCTGTCACTTGCAACCAAAAATCCCAACTAATATGTTAGATATTGAAAAAAAAGATATAAAGTTGTATTTGTGGTTATGAGGGAATGAAAATAACACAATATGATTATATATTCATGATCTTCAGTAGCAATATTATAAAGTTTGATAGGATGATATTTTCTTATAAATTTAAAGCTAGAAAGTTATAAAATGGGTTAGAGCTGATAACAGTTTTGTTGAAGGCAAAATATCAATCTAGATAAAGATTTTACACCCTTTATTTAATAATTGCTTTGTAATTACATGATACAGAAGACAGCCAACCCACATTTTGTAAACTTTTTATGCAAGCAAGACAAATGAACAGAACCCATGCTAAAAAATATTGTGGATGCTTACCAGGGTTTAATGCAGTCAATTTGATGTCTCAAAACATCTGCCTCTATAACACAGATGACCCCAACTTCAGTAAGTTCAGTTTCCTAACGCATGGAACTCTATATTATACATCTGGGGAATGTTGCTATAAAATAAGAATTTAAAAACTTTGAGTGCTTCAACTACACGTAAAATTATTGAATAATTCCGATAACTGAGACTTGTGGACAGATGACACATTTTAATAATTCTTAAGCAAGAAAAAGACAACTCGATATGCAAAGAGGATTGTACTAGAGTTCCCGGAGCTTTCAAAGACATGTTTTATTCTTGTTTCGTGTTTAGCATGCATATATGGGGCAACTGCAGTCAATGTTTTAGTCCACCGTTTGTTTTCTGACTCCTGTGCCTTTGAATGGAAGTTTGTATTTGTATTTTATTTAAATTCTTACTGCAAAAGAGACATGTTTACTACTTTGTACCTTATTGTATAAATAGACTTTGTTTTCCACACTCAACTTCACCTCTACATCATCACCACTATAAGGTAGCAAATCATTAGGTTTATCCCTGGCACCAAAGATAAGATAAAGGATGCTCAGACGTTTGTGATATAATAGGGAACACCTGTCCTACCCAGGTCCCAGTCTTGGAAAATTTCTTTTCATTATGCTTCCTTACAAGGGACCGTTTGTGTTCCTTATACTTCATCTATTTCCTCTGGGTTTTTTTTTTTTTTAATTTTTTTCTCTGATTCTCATATTTCCTTGTTCATAGTTTCTTCTTTCTTACTGGTGATATTACTCCTAGTCATAGCTAATAAACTTCACCAGTCTTTCCAATTTTTATTTTATTAACCTGTTTCTTGCTTATTGTTTCTTCTGGCACTCATGATAATTTTTATGATTATGATTATTACTGAAGTATCTGGTTGGGTATGACTACAGACTGGTTATTAGAATTAAACATTATTTGGAGAATTGATATGAGGCATAGGATGCTGCCTCCTCTATAGGAAAAATTATGGGTTGAACTGCATCCATCAAAATTTCACATACTGAATTCTAATCTCTAGTACCTCGGAATGTAAATTTATTTGGAAATAGGGTCATTGAAGATGCAATTAGTTAATTGAGACCATAGCGGAGTAGGATTCATTGTGTTCCCTGAATACAATGTGACTGATGTTGTTATAAAAAGAGAAATTTAGACACTAATACACACACAAGGAGAATGTCATGAAAATACTAGAGTCAAGCTGTCATGACCAAGGAAGAACTAGTGGCTAGAAGGGAGGCCTTCCCTACAACTTTCAGAGGAAGGATGGCCCTGCCAACACCTTTCTTGCCTCCAGGACTGTGAGGTAATAAGTTTGTATGGTTTAAGGCCCCAAGTTTGTGGTGCTTTGACAGCCTCAGGAAACTGATACAGAGGTGGGCTTTGCTTACACTTTGGGTAGGAATCAAGACACCTATGCCCTGGGCTGGCAAATATGCCTTAAGCTTAGAAATTAATCCTCTTTTGGTCATTCAGAATCTCTCTTGCCCCCTCCAAACAGCTGGTAGATGGAGACAGTTCCTGACTCAGTAGTCAAAGATAATAGAGTTCAAGGGCAAAAGAACACAACCATGGGAAGACTCTGTGACTGGAGAGTTAGCACTGTTTTTCTGTTGCCTATACTGTTGCATTTTACATGTCTGTGTTTATAGTCTCAGGATATTTGCAAGTGTCTCTTTATCCTACACTACTCGGCTTGAGTTAAAATATGCTTTCATGAGATGGCCTAGATACATTTATAGTTTAATGAGCCAAATTGCTCATTTTCCCAAAGATGGGTCATTTGAAAGGAGTGTTCAATATACTTTTTCCAGCCAATTAAATATTTTTGAAACAGCTCTTTTGTTAGACAGCTAAACCTAAATTTTTAGAGAGACAGTGGATGAGCTTAAAAGCAGATTAATAAAAGAAAAAAACCCTTAACTATAATTAAAGACTTTATTAATTGGAACTTATATTATTAAGTAACCTAATTTAATTATAGATCTTATCCTGGCTTGAGCAGAATGCTTTTTTTCTTTTTTTAAATTTCTGTCTTTCTCTAGTCATCAGGCTGTCTTCTAGACTGCCATATTTCTAACCTGTCATGCATCACCCATATCCAATCATAAATGTCTATTTATATAATTTTAACACCAGATCTTAAATGAAAAATAGAGAGAATAAGGAAATCTTATATCTGTAGAATGACTTATAGTACACAAGGGGCTCTGTATAACAGACACTCTCCTAAACCACCTCCACATGGACAATCTACCAGACGAGGATTACTTTTCATTTATTTCTGGGCACATGCAGGACCAGGGGCTAGTAGGCCCCTTGCCAGCAACTTGCTCATTGTCATGCCTCACACTGGAACAATTTTTACCAAGTTCTGTTTGCCTTCGAAACTGTTTCAGTAAGGAAAACTTGTTATTATAATTGTGTAATTTAAATAAATATTATATGAACCAGTGACATAGGAGTACAAAAGGAAAGAGAATTGAAACTATAAAACCCAAATCAATACTTAATAAGGACTAAAAAAGGCAAATCATATCAAAAATTTATTTCAAATCAGTCATGGGACAGACATCATAAAAAAGAGAAACAAATTTCGAAGAGTTCTACCCAGATTGCTTTTTAAATGTCTTTAAATTATTATAATATTTGAAAGGCACACACCAGCAATCATAGGTAATATACTTTACATATAACTCATGAAGGAAAGAAAACTCTTCTCTAGTCAGCAGAGCTATGCTGCACTAGGCAGAATAATGTCCCTACACCCACACCAAAGCTGTCCCCATCCTCAGACCCTGTGAATGTTACCTCACATGGCCACAGGGACCTTGCAGAGGTGTTTTAGTTAAGGATCTTGAGATGGGGGATTTCCCTGATTTACCACGTTGGGTCCATTGTAATCCCAAGGGTCCTTCTAAAAGAGAGAGAAGAATCAGAGTCAGAGTTGAAGATATGATGGTGGAAACAGAAGATGAAGAGGTGATTCTTGGCTTTGAAGATGAGAAGGGGCTATGAGTCAAGATATGTGAGTGTCCTCTAGAAGATGAAAAAGACAGATTCTTTCCTAGGGTCCTCAGAGAAGGCTGGCTTGCTGCCCTGCTGATGCCTTGATTTTAGCCCAATGAGATCCTTCTTGAACTTCTAATCTCCAGAAATATCAGACAACGATTTTATATTGTTTTAAGCCCACTATGCTGTGGTACTTTGTTATGGCTGCAATAGAAAGCTAATACACATATTTAAAGAAAAGACTTGGTCTATCCACATATGGAGAATAAGTGTGAATTCATGTTTAAAATTGAAATAAAGATTTTGTAATATGTATCTATTATTTTTTTATGGTTTCCCATTTACCAAACTTTTTCATTAATTGACCAACCACAGGCTCCAATTGCTTCGAGTGAGAGGACTACTACTCTCAGTGGTGTCTAATTTTATCCACAAGATTTTGTGGAGTCTATTTCACATTTGTATTCAAAGTCTCTGTCTTTGGCTTTATGACTCATGTGGAGAAAATCACTTCTTTCTTATTTTCATTTATGAAAATTAAGGGCTTGGACTTTTAAACTCTAACAGTGTATAATTTTTAAATTTTCATCAAATAATCTGACTTATCTTCCCTCACCTGTTTAATTTGAAGATGAAACCCTTGGGTTTATCTGTGCTTTAGCTCTGATTTAACTTGAAATTAAAGTCCATGTGTTTCACAGCTGCTGGCTGCCCCTAACCAGGGACTTATGACAGAAATATTTGAAGAACGAAGGAGTCAGGAGACTAGGATTTCAGATCTGATTGACATTAACTAGCTGGGTGTCCTTTGACAAATCTTTTAATCTCCCTGAGCCTTAGTTTTCTCATTTATAAATTATGAAGTTGGAGTCAATAATTTTTAATGTCCTTTTTAACTCTATAACTCTATGACTCCATAATATTGATTCCAGAAAAATTCAGCGGTAAGAAGTGTTAAATTTCTCTTTAAGGTGAGAAGAAAGATATTATGGCTCATAGGCTATCAATGCATGTTCCTATATATTTCTAAGAATATTTCTTTTAAGGAGTTGAAAGTATCTAAATCCTATCATTCAAATTATGCCTATTTTTTCCCCCTTATCGCACAATCCTGAAAACTACATTTAGATGCAAATGACTTTTGTTGGGGTGATCCTGTATCAGTCGTGAGTCTAGCCCATTCTGCAAGACACAGCCAGTTCCCACTCTGTTGTGGACACTGGGCTGGGTGGTAGGGAGAACATCCTCATCTCATGCATTAGGAAAAATCAGACTTGAATCAATTATAACACCAGGTGATACGTGTTGTGACAAAATGCAGAATATTCATAGGGAAGAAGGGCTTAATCTCATCTGTAATAGTTACAAAGGCTTTTGAGCCTTTTTGAACAGAGATTTTTGACCCGTGAGATGCATCCTGAAGGTTCTGAAAAGCAAGTTTGAGGGTCGGGACACATTTCAGGCAGAGAAATTACCCTGCGCTAAATGCAGAGGTGTGAAAAGCATTTGGGGGAGATGGTGAAAATGTCATCATGTTTCAATAGAGAGCAAGCAGGGTAAGGGACTGGGAAAGTACAAGGAAGGTAAGACTGAAAAAATGCAGCTCATTTTGTGCCAAGCCAGAGGTGACAAGGACTCAACAAAAATTTCTACACAGTGAAATGACATGATCAGAGATTATTTTTAGAGTTAATTCTGGCAGGTACTGGGAGGGTGTGGACTGAGGCAGTGAGGCTTTGAGGAAGGAAAGGGGAGAGGAAACTTCAAGAAAAGCTAAGTCCTGAACTATAATGGTGGCATCTGTCAGCCATTTCAGAAGAACCCACTGAATTTGATGAGTGGCATCCTTTCTCAAAGTACTTCCCTCTCCTCCACGAGAGGCTCCAGGCCACAGATGGAGTCTTGGTTTGTTCTCCAGAGCAATGAGGACTATTTTATAATACAGAGCTTCTGACCATCATCACTGATAGCACAAAAAATGTCATATTGTTAAAACACATGTAAACAGAATTTACAAGGATTCAACAGATTATAAAGTGGTTTCTTATCCTCTCTCAAGGCTATGAATACATTGCAAAATCTAGGGCAGTTAAATACTGTATTTAAATTCAGATGTGATATTTACATATGTTACTTATTCTTTTTATAAAGATCTGCTCTAGTGAAATTTAATCAGCCTTTGCAAGTTTATGTAGTGTGTGTAGGGAAAGTGATTTAAACTAAGTTGATTATTTTAACCTAACTAAATTTCCCAACCACTCTCACCAGTAGAGAGATGTTATTACAACCAGGTTTTACTACAAAAGACTGCAAAGTCCAGGTAGCAAGGTCTAAAAAAGACAGACGCTTGTCTCGTGGATAAATGTATATGCTATGTAGCACGGGGCTGGGAGTAGGTGGAGCGGTCATCAGGAACTGAGGCCCCTTCTCTCTTATTGCTCTGTTATCCGTAGCCCATGGTTTCCACACCATGATCCAAGTGGCTGCTGTGGCTCCAAGCATCATTTCTTCCTTTGCTGGTAGAAAAGAGGGAAGAATGTAGACAGTTGCATGTCTTTAAGGCCTTCTCAGAACTCATGCATAATATTCCTGCTGACATAAAATTAGAATATATTTACATGGCAGCAAGGAAGCTGGAAAACATAACCACGGTTCCAGTTGGCATTAGTCTGACTAATAATCAGCGGGCTATAACTTAGGAAGATGAGCCAAATGTGTATTGAAAGATAACTGAACTAGCAATCTTTGCTGGAAGGAGACACTAAACAAAGTGTGGCAATACTAGTAGGGCAGAATTACTTGCTTGAGTAGTCTAAATCGCCATTTTATGACCAGTTCCACAATTACAAAAAAAAAACAAAACTCTTAGTAGTTTGGATACAGACTGCCTAGGAGATACAGCAACTGGGAGAATGGGGACTGGATGATTTAACTGTTCCTTATCTTGTTGACCTATATCTATCCTATATTTACACCATGACAATGAGAAAGGTTGGTATAGCAGTTTGTCTCCAAGTTGGCTGCCCTCAATTCCTTCCCTTTTTATTTATACAGATGGAAAACTCTTAAATTATTTCTATTCTTTGGGGACAAGAGAGATGATAGGAGATATATATTCTTTTGACATTAGGCAGATAAATATTTTATATTGTTACATCACCCACACACATCCTCGCCAACACTCCCCAGCCACTACCCTCCACAGCGCTCGCCTGCCCCATTTCTAGACCAATGACCATCTTTTTCTGATGCTATCACAGGTGTCCAGCATCATGCCAGCACCCTCCACTTCAAGGGGTGGGTATTGCTCCAAAACCATTTCCCTCCACTCCATACTCTACACTTAACCCCAGGGAAAACCAAAAACTTATATTAATCAATCAGTCTGTAAGTTTGGGTTGAGAAGTACTCATGTTTGATTGGTTATGCCTCTCTCCCAAGGCACCTGTAAACTTGTGCCTGGCCATGTGCCCACCAGAAAGATGTCAGTGACTCATACAGTGAAAAGACAAGCTGTGCACAGGCATCCTGAAAGGAGAGACCCTGTGTGGACAATGAATAGCCATGTGCATGCAGAAGCCAGCTCAGAAATGGATCCTGAGGTCACCCACCCCAGCTGAGGCCCTGGGCGTCAAGATGAACCACCTGGCCAAGCCCTCCTCACATTCCTGAGCCACAAAGTTGTGAGCAAGATAAAACAAGTGTCTTCAGTCTTGAAGGTTTGGGATAAAGAGATAACTGAAAAAGTAGGTTAAAGAAAGAATATAACACAGGGAAAAGTGGATGGATGAAAAGCAAGAGGTAAGATAAGCTTGAAGGGTTCAAAATGATCTGGAAAACTAGAATTTCAATAAATGAAAAGGACTGGTGCGAGAAAGTCAAATCCATAAAATGAAAGTAGAAAAAAAAACCATCTACAAGAAAAGTATGTTGACATAAAAAAGAATGCTACCCAAAAACAAAACAAAACAAAACAAACATGAGATTCTCAGCAAAGGGGAGAATTCAACCAGGAGTGCAAGTTTTCTGATTATGCTCACTCCAGAACTGTGAAAAACCCCAAATAGCATAATGTGAAAGAAAGTGGTGGGGGGAGAATCTGACATCAGCATTGACACTCCCTAAGTATCATCTGTTTATTGAGCACGTGTGGTTTACAGGTGGAGGAGACATAATTCTTGCCCTCATGGAGCTCACAAATACATTACGTCTAGTTTCTGTCCTAAAATGACAATGTGGTGACCCCTCCTATTATAAAGAAATATTGAAACCTTTACTTTATAGGGGATAGAAACATTCCTGCCTGGTCAATATAAAGGCACATCTTTAAGAAAAGAAGACAAATGTATCAGGAAGTTAAAAGCCAGTCCTGGAAGCTAGAATCTGAAAACTTGAATGATGAGAATATAGTGCCATCCATGCCTTTCAGGACACTAAAGAAAAGGTTTGTTATTAATTGATGTTGAGGCTGCAACACTGGATACATAAGTTACTCTGTGAACTGGAAGAGAACCTGCTATTGGTTTTTTGAAAAAGAACAGGGAGGATTAAAGAAATACAGAAGTGTACCTTGCTTCATGTCTTCCTAAAAAGTCCTGTATAATTGGGCTGTTTAAAAAACCCAAGGATATCTGTCATAAGAAACTCATAGTAAATCTTTCTTTCTTCTTCTTCTTCTTTTTTTTTTTTTTAAGTCTACACCACCTGGTTTTCCTAAGTGGTCTCCCATCCAAGTACTTGCCATGTCTGACCCTGCTTAGCTTCTGAGATCAGACAAGAGCAGGCAAGTTCGGGGTAGCATGCCTGCAGACTCATAATAAATCTTGTACAGTGTTTTTATGGGAACCAAAAGCTCACCAGACATACCTGCCTTCATTCTTTTTTTTTTTTTTTTAACATTAATTTGGATTTTCACAATCACGCTGCAACCAGTGAGAGGAAGAATCGATTTTTTAAAATGTCAAGATTTACATCTCCAGTAAATAAAGGGAGATACAATCACAGATGTTTCTATTCATTTGGCAGTTTCAGCCAGTTTCTTGCAGTGACCATATTGTTTTCTTCCCTCTAAATCAGCCTGATCTGTTTTATAAACTTCTGTTCACTCTGGCCTCCCTTGCCCTTTCACCCCACCCATTACCAAAGTCCCCTTACCTGTGGCATTTTACACTTGAGGAGAGCTGCTAATGGTTGACAACAAAAGGACTGCTAATCGCACCAATTAAGAGGTGTGAATGTTGCTCCGTTACCTACCAGCTTTGTTACTGAACATGTTAATTAGTAATTGTACAGGTGCAGCCTTTTAAGTTCACAAGGTTAACACTGACGCACAGCTTTGTTTTGGCTGTGCGTTTAAATATTGAAAAATCATGGGTAAAGGGCTGGTCTGTGCTGAAGAATGAACAGATGTCATTGCTGCACTTCCTCAGATGGAAAATCGTCAGACTGACTTAAAGCAATAAAAGTGACCTTCCAAGAAGTGGTTCTCTGTGGTCAGTCTATCAAAGGGCAGGTGCTTTTGGCTCTTGTCTTGGTGGCGAAGAGGGAACTTGCTTTTATGTCACAGAAGTAAGGAACTTCCCTGCGAGGTCAGTTGAGGGCCACGCTAGAAGCATATAGAGTTAATTAAAAGAAAATCCCCTATAAGAATTTCTATAAGCCCAAAGTTTCTCTATATTAATTTCCTTAGGAAAGCTTTACTCATTCATTGAATCGGTCTTGTAGATACATCGTCTGCTCTTCTTTTTAAAAAAGTTTTGACTGATAAAACACCAGGATGAGGGAATCTGTTTCAGTATCACATGCGCTTGGTTTGATAGGAATCACCAAATCACCCTGACCAAGCTTTAATTAGGGAAGGCAACAAAAATCCATTTTGCAAAGGGGCGACTGATGGCTGAGATGTAATACGACTTGCCCAAGGCCACTAAAGCAAGATTAACCTCAGTTTGCAAAGTGTTTTGAGAAAAGCTAACCTTCAGTTTTTCTCTGGCAGAAAGAGTAATTCCTAGGAGGAGCTGGTAATTTTTAGCTTGTCCTCAAGCCTACTGAAATATCTTTGCTCTTTCCATGCATCTGTAAGAGCAACTGTTGTTTTCAGTCATTCAGGGGGAAAGTGTGCGGTAAGGGCCTCTTCTATTTTTGTGATAGACTCCACAACAAATAGAGAACGTCTCTCTGGCTCCTTGGAACCTAAACTGCCAGGTTTTGAGAACTGCTGTGCAATGGTAAAACTGGCTGATTGATGTGAGATGAGGGCCCAGATCACGTTTGGGGGAGTCTATCTGGGTCCTGGGTGACCAGGGAGCCCCTTACTCTTGATATATCTCACCTGCTATCTGCCCTGCAACCAGGGGTAAAGTAGAGGTGCGAATAGTTGAATGTCCAGGAGAAGAGGCTATCCTTTCTGAACAGGGGGGTCAAATCTAACCCTTTATGCATGATTAAATGAACAAATACACTCCAAATTCTTAGCATGTGTCCGGTATATTGTAAATGCACAAGAAACAGTAGTCATTATTTTTAGGAGCTCACTGGTCTCCGAGGGCACTTGCATCTTGCATTTAAAAACCATAAAAACACTGACATGTACACTGAACTTCAGCCTTTTCTTTTCCATGAAGATGAGGACCCTTTTCTTCCCTCCGTTTTTCACTTAAAATTTATTTTTAGGTTCTTGTTTTACAAAGACATGAAATGTTTAGTATAGAAAAACTGTAAAAATACATGTCTTAGAATAAACAAAATCTATAATCCTAGCTTTCATAGATAATTATTATTAACAGTTGGTATATAACTTCAAGGATTATATTCTATACATTCATAAACATTTAAAAAATTAAATAAGTTGATTACACAAGCTGGTCTGAAAACTATATTTTCATTTATTATATTTAAAACAGTTTTCTTAAATATACATATTTGTTTCTACCAGTTTTTGTTAGCTGAATAATATTTCTTTTTGTGGATGTTTCATAATTTAAAAAATTCTCTGTTTTTGCATATAGTGGTTGTTTCTAATTTTTTTAAATTATAAAAAAAAGTCTGGTGACGAATATGCTTGCAATTAAGTTTCTTTAGATAAAATCTTAGTAGAATTTTTTTTGTGTAATACATGTGTGTTAGTATCTATTGCTGTATAACAAACGATCTCAAACTTAACAGCTTCAGACAACACACCTTTAGGATCTCAGTTACTATAGGTTAAGAGTCTGGTTTCAGCCTGACTGGGCTACCTTCAAGGTGTCAGTGGTCATTGGAGGCTGTGGTCTCATGTGAGGCTGCTCCGGGAAGCATCCACTTCCAAACTCTCTCAGGTTGTGGGAACAATCCATTTCCTTGCTGTTGTAAAATTGAAAGCCTCATTTTCTTGCTAGAGAGTATCTTCAGCTCCTAGAAATAGCCTGAACGTTCACTGCCACGTGGCCTCCCAGCATAGGCAGCTTGCTTCTTAAGTCAGCAAAGGAGAAACATACTCCAGCCAGACAAGTGCTACAATCTTATGTAACATAATTGTGTAATTACACATCCTGTTTCTTCTGCTCTAGTCACTTCTCTTGGTCAGACATAAGTTACAGAACCTATGCTACTATTCCAGGGAACTGTAAAAGTAAAGTTATGAGCACCAGGGAGCGGCGGCATGGGGACGGTCCTAAGAATCTGTCCACTCTAGTACACGTTTACAACTTTCTATGAATAGAACTAAACTGCAAATATATCTCTGTTAGCACAGAACTATATGTCCTTGTCTCCAAAACTTTGACCAGTTTGTGAATCATTTAAAAAAAATATATTGCCAATTTGATAGGAAGAAAATAATACCTTTAAATTTGAGTATATTTGTTAATAAAAGTAAATATATATTCCTATGTTCTTTATAAATTATTTTTTAATTTTAATTTTCAATTAGAGTTACCATTCAATATTATTTTATATTAGTTTCAGGTGTACAGCATAGTGATTAGGCATTTATGAAGCGATCCTCCCAATTAGTCTCATACCCACCTGGCACTATGCATAGTTATTATAAATATTATTAACTGTATTCCCTATATTGTAGTTCACATCCCTGTGACTATTTTGTAACTACCAAATTGTACTTTGGTCATTTGCATATCTCTCTTGAGGATTGCCTCCCATGTCTTTTTGGATGGAGTGTTAATATTTATTATTATTATATTTGTTGCAAGTATTTCCCCCCATGTCTGTTGATCTTCGTGTTTGGTGTGGAATATTTAAGAACATAGATTATTTTATTGTATTGTAGTCAAATCAGACAGCCTTTGCCTTATTGGTGTTTTCTTTACCACCATGTAGAGTAAGTGGTTTCCTGCCATAGTATTGTACTTACTCTACATTTAAAACAAAATTTATGGTGTATTTATGGTTATTTTTCATTTGCATATAATCTGCTTTTCATTTGGTATATAACATGAAACAGATTTATTATTACTTTGTTTTATTTGCTGTCTTTGTATATTTCTTTTCTATTTTATTATTATTATTATTTTACCACAAATGTTGGTAAATTTCTAGAAACTCAGTAAGACTAATAAGCCTAAAGGACCAGAAATAACGAATTGGGACTTGCAGAATTTTCAGCATCATGAGGGGCACATGGAACAGGTATTTATTTAGCAAACGTGAGCTGACGTTGTTCCGTGTGGTCGCTGTCTGCGTGTGTATTGTTAAGGTCCCTCTGGCACGCCTTGAGTTTACTTTTCACCTGTGACTGTGACAGAGAGGGACTGCAATAGACCGCGGGGTAGTCACTGTGAGGTTGATCTAAAGAAAGTATAGAAGACCTTCTGCTGGTCCCCTACCTGCCTGGTGTGGCAGAATCTGCTAACTGCTCCTCAAAGTGAATTCTCACCTTCTTCATGATAAAACTGATTGTATTTGAGTCGTAATGGGAATCATGAACATCCATTTACAGGCAACTTTTCCCACCTTCCTTTGCAGCCAGTCACGGCCACATGGCTAAGATCAGGTCAACGGGCTGTGAGTGACAATAATGTGTACAGTTTCTTGGTCGCATACTTAAAGATCCTTTCCCTTGACTCTTTTTCCCTTGTCTTTTGTGCTGGAGCATGCATGTGCGGGAGATTCAGCTTTGACCATGAAGGCAATGGCAACACTTGTAAGGCTGTAGTTCTCAAGATGTGGTCCCCAAACCATCAGCAGCAGCATCACGTGAGAAACTGCTAGAAAGGCAGATCCTTGAGTCCCACCCTGACCTCTTGAATCAGGAACTCTGCATTCAGCAGGGACTGACAAACTGTGGCCCAAGGCCCCAAACCCTGGAATGGTCTGATATTTTTACAGCCAGTGAGCTAAGAATGGTTTTCATGTTTTTAAAGAGTTGCAACAACAACAACATCAACAAGACCAAAGAAGAATATATAAGTGAGACTATGTGTGGGCTGCAAAGACGAAAATATTTACAGAAAAATATTTTACTGACCTCTGCATTCAATTTTGGGAACTATTGTCATAGGGGCTGCTAAATCAATAAGAGAAAAGAAACTTACATCCCTGAATTGTGGAGCAGAACTGCGCTGTCAATTTGGCCTACACATCTCAGGACTCTAAGCAAAGGAAAGATGAGCCTGTCATATGTAAGCCTCCATATGTGGGAGCTCACTACTACAGCGGTTGAGCTCATACCCTCACTGACGGAGCAGGTGAGAAGACCCTGCTTTGTATATGTTGATCTCTCTTTCCACTGTTAGCCAGTGGTCTGTGGTTTGATTTTAGTCACTCACGCCACATCTCTTTCAGTGGCTCTCTTTAAAGAGTCAGATGTTAGATTCATCTAATAGTCTTCCACATAATTTGAGCCCCAGAAGTTTCAAAAAAGTTTACTGGAGCTTCAAGGTCAAGTACAAGGCTGATTATACCTTAAATGTTTTCCACTGAAATAATTCCTTCAGAATAATCAGTCATCTTATAACCAGTAATCTTGCACTTACACCTGCTTCTTCTGGTATATCGAGTTGGAATGCTCGGTGTATCATCTCTGAACAAATGACCATGACCCCTCTTTTGGCTGATGCAAATAGATTCATCTTTGTTCCAAAAGGTACATTCAAAAGGCATCAGTTCTTAATAGGATTTGATGGGGATATTTGCAGCGGTTGGCTGTGGGATTTCCTTTTAAAAGGGCAGTTTTGATTTAGGCCAGACACATAAGACTACTGCAATTAGGGAGGTGACCAAAAGGCTTTCAAAGGCCTTGTAAGGAGAGGAGTCTGTATTCCTAGCTACCTGTGTTGCCGATGCCAGTTTATTGTCCCTTTTAGATCAGGACACGATGCAGTGGACCCTTAACCTCAGGAAGCACATTGTAAGGGGAAGGAAGAGAGAGGGTGACCTGAGCTTCAGATACAGCTCTTCTCTATGTCTTGCTGGAAATTTATAAACCAAACAGCAGGCAAGGCTGGTAAAGCCTGCTTTCCAGTGGAAGCACAGTGTCCCCAAGGTAGGGGACTGCACACATAACAAAGCCCGGGGTTGGGGCAATTGTGGGTGAGTGGCTAGAAGGGGGCTGGGTTTGCAGGGAGAGGGGACGGCTTCGCAGCACTCGGCAAGCGCACTCGTGACCACAGGCCGCTCCTGTCATTCTGTGTGCAGTAATGAAGCCTGACGAGAGGTCTCCTGCTTGCCGATAAGCCGGCTGTTGTCCTAAAAATGCAAACCATCGCCTCGGGCCACGGAATCGGGAACAGGCAGAGGACAGAGGCTCCGGCTGGGCGCCCCACTGCTCGCCCTCCCTTCAGCACTCACGACTTGGATGGGGAAAGCTGGTCTTTACCCTTGTACAGAAGGACACAGAAGAAAGGGATTTTTTAAAGAGGTGTCCCAGAGGCCGACAGGATGGTTTTAATCCCGACTTTTTGCTGAGCAGATATTAAAGATGGGGGTGGAGAGATGCCTACCACGAGCCCCCAAGGCCCCTGTGTTTTCTCATGCAAAGTGAATCCTTTGAACTCGAAAGCTGCATTTCCCCTCCTTCCCCAGTGCCTCCCATCCCCGCTCTACCCCACCCTCTGCTTTCTCCGTAGAGTGGCAAGTCAATAGCAGACTCCCAGGCAAGTCCTTTAGTAAGGGAGGCTCATTAACAATCAAAATGAGCCAAGCGAACGCAGGGGCTCACAGCTTCTGGGTGCGGCAGCCGCAGACCCCTTGCCCCACTTGAGAAACCCCAGGCCTGGAGGAAGCCCCTGGCGGTCACTTGTGCACAGGGTTGGTGCGGGGAGAGGGGAGTGATGCTCTGCAAGCTGCACAGAGACCCGAAGACCAGCCCATGCCAGGTCCGGAGCAGCTCTGCCCGGGCCTGAGTTGGCTGCGCAAACGGAGTTGCCCCTTTCTGTAGTGTATGTTTGTTGTTTGTTTTTGTTTTTCAGTGATGCCTGCTGGTCCTAAGGCTGCAAACATTTCCTTGACTCTTGGGGGAGGGCAGTTTTTGAGTAGTCGCTTGTCCCCCATTCTCTCTAGGGTCTTCCTTGCCAAATGCTCACTTTCAGAAACCCTCCTATGTCCTGTTAATCTCCTTGGAAGCAAGCCCCTGAAGTCGGGGGCGGGGACAGCACTTGCCTTGTGTTTTTAGGCATCTATTATTTCTATGGAATTCTTGACAGGCAACAAAGGATTTTTTTAAAAAACTGTTGATTTTCTGCTGTCAAGGAAACAAGCTGTTCTCCCCATTTAAGGCTCCCTTGGAGAGCCTGGTGAAAACTTTATTAAGAATTGGTGAATACAGTCAGTCTCTCACAGGACTCACCTGGAGTCCTTTCTAGAGCTACACCGTGTCACTGGAGGGCTTGATGAATCCCTGATCCTGAATCCTGGCTCTGGTGAGTGCCCTTGGGTTTCTGGAAGGCCTGGTGAGCAAAGCTTTCACCCTGTGGGTGCTGCCGTGCCCCTCTGGGATAGAAACACCACTTACGCCTCACACCTGTATCACACTGTGGTGCATGAGCCCTTCACATGAGCTACCAAACCTGACCCCCAGAACCCGGCAGGAAGGCAGGAACCAGGTCTGGGGGCCAGAACGCAGGTGGGGCACAGGGCACTTAAGGGTAGACGGGCCATCTGCTACCCTGTTGGGGTTTCAAGTATGGGGTTGCTAGCGTATAACCCCTCTCTGCATTTCCCCATCTTTCTTTTGTATGTTTTCTTATTTATTCACTATAACTTAAATGCTAACTATTTTTCTTAAAAGTCCACTCTCCAAAGAAATTCAGCAGGCAGACCAGGCTTTCTCCTCACTGTGCTCACATCCCCACGGGCTCTCTCTCTCTTTGTGATGAAGAGCCAGTGTATTCCATGGACCCCTCTAGTTTCAGGACAGCTTAATAAACTTGGATCACGGCCACATTGGTAGCACTCGGTCATTTTCAGGGTGATCGAAACTTTGTTCTCTTAATTGACCCCAATCAAGGTAATTCCTAAATCGAGACCCACAAAATGCCCAGCCCATGTCAGAAATTGAAGTCTGCACCAGGCTGCCCTTACAGAACACGCCTCGCTGTCAAGGAACCCTCATGTACACCAGTCACTGTGCTCCAGCTTCGCTTTGGCCAGCTCGCTTTACCCTAGAAAAAGGGACCCACTAGCCTCACGAGGAAATCCCCTGCCTCCTAGCCAGACATGCCCATTCCTGAGTTGCCTCTTCCAACACTCCACAAAACTCGCTCTTGCCCCAAATCCCTTGGGAAGAGGGCTCCTCTGCTTGTGGGGCACGGTGCACCCCCAATCCATGGACCGTCTTCCCTCGGATAAAGGACATCACACTCGTTACTAAATTGTATTATTTTTTATAATTTGACAACCCTCACAACAATCCTGTGAGGTGGGGGTTCTCGACCTCATTCTCAGGTAAGGCAGTTAAAGCTCAGGGCAGGTGTGGCTTTGCCCCTTCCTCTCGGTTGTCCTGCTTCTCTCTACTCCCAGGCACCTGGCCAACAACTAGAAAACATTCACAGATGCACGAGACCTATCCTCGCTTTTTATGGAGGTGGTAAACCAGCAGATAAGCTGTAATATGTACAAAAAAAAAATAATTGCGAGTCAAGGAAGAATTGTATTCCTACGAAAAGGATAAGAGCCAAGCACTGCACTGTCTCAGAGTCGGGAGAGACTGTTTTCGGTGCAAGGCGCGTGTAGAGTGGTTGGTTAAAGACGTGGTCTTGGCATCCTAGCAGCCTGGGCGGAATCAGCCTCCCTGTTTGCTGGCTGCTGACACGAGACAAATTACCCAACCTGTTCGAGTTTTAGATTCCTCCTCTGTTAACTGGGTTTGTTATACTTACAGCATTTCCATGAAAATTAAATGAGATGCAATGTCTAGCACGGTGCAAGGACTGAATAGGTGGTAGCAATGATTGGGATACTCAGTGTGCACAGGATTTTGACAGCTGGAGAGAGGGCAGATGATGACCTTTCTTTGTTTTCTTTTGCTTTTCTTTTTTTATATGTGATGGAAATCATTTTAAAATGGGGCAACCAGGCTAGATTTACATTTTACATAAATCACTTTCTGACATTTTTGATCACGGAGGAACCTACTATTTCTGTTTCATCGTCCTCTAAAATTGCAGTGTGTGATACAAGTCATTGCTCACAAAGAAGGTAATTACAAAGATACAACTTGACCAAAGCTTAACAAAGTACAATGACAAAGTACAACAGTTTAGATAGATATTGTTATCTACTATTAATAAAGAAAATAGCAGCCCAAGAGGTGAAATGCCTTGTTCTTGGTCACACTTTTAATCATCGACCAGATTTCTTTTTCTGATTCCAGCTCAACACAACGTACATTGGCCTGACACTTACAGTAGAGTAGGCATTGCTTCAAGCACTCACTGCATTTTAAGTCAGTTTATTTCTATCTCATTTCCTGGGAGGAGGTACTGTCATTATCTCACAGGTGAGGGAATTGAGGCACCGAAAAGGGGAGTAACTTCACCAAGATTTCGCCGTACCTCTCTGCATGGCACTGTTCCCACGAAATTCTGTACACCCTGGTTGTGTGCCCTCCAGTTTCCCTTCTATGATTCCTTTTGCCTTGTTCCAAACTGAGTAAGAAGCAGCCTGAGGTGAATGCATGGTCACCAGGGGCTTGTGACGCTGGGTAGCTGACGAGGTCAAGGCCGTGAGGCTGCAAAGTGAAGGTGCTGGCAGCCAGGGTGAGGAAGAACGAGCAATTGGAACAAACAGCCCTAAGATGGAGACAGGTGTTGTGGTGGGTGGGGACTTGCTCTCCTGGAACCTCGAGCACATCATCGAAACTCTTTGGGTCTTTGTTACCTTATTTGACAAAAAAGATGGGGGAAATATGAACACATTTCCTACTTGCCTCACACATGAATAAAATCAAGCAATGAGTGAATATGCAACGTGCAGACTCTAATGTGTGTATCAAAATGAGTTATCAAACAGCTCAAACTATTTTTAATGTGAAATGAAGTCCTGATCTGCTGTTGGCTAGCTGGCTGGCAGAAAGAACTTATTCCTATTACTGAACCCACACTAGCTCTCTGGAGAGCAACCTTCAAGTCCACTGTGACCTTTTAATCCACTGAGTTATACTCATCTCTATCTAAGTAGATCCCTGGTGACTGCATAACAGTCCTGGTCTTAGGAGAGGGTCCGAACCCTTGGACCTCACCAGCAACACCTTTGTCCAAGAACAAAGAGGAGACACTCTTTCTGTTTGTGACAGTTTAATATCTATAGTCAATGTGCCCCCCCTCACCAAGTCGGGTATAGAATGAGTTCATGTTTATTTTGTTATTTAAATTATAATAATTACATTTCATCCAATTTTCTCCTTCCCTGTGATGGTCCACAAAAGATGAAGATCCGCAGGAACTTGCTCCGTCCAAAGAGCTTAGACTTCACAGGTGATACCACCTTTAGAGGAAGACACTGGAACATCAGTTCAGACTGTGAAGGAGCCACTTCCTCTGCCACTGTTGTGGCCATCGATGGGCAAACACCAGACGTTTAGGCGTTGACCCCCGGCCCATTGACAGGCAGGTCTGTCAAGACCGTCTGGGGTCACTGGCGGTTTTCAGGATGTGGGCTGGAGAAGGGAGGATGCCCAGGAAGCCTGAGCCTCCCGGTTTAGAGCCCTACTGGAGCAGCTGTGTCAGTTCTTGCACCAGCAGCCCTGCCCTGGGCACACAGAGCCACTGTCAGGGGGTGAGAGAGACTGAGCCTTGGCCACTTCGGGACCAAGGGCCACTTGTCCCGTCCAGAAACCCAGATCCTGGAGTCTGGTTACCAGCTTTGGACTCTCCGTTCCTCCTCCTAGGAGGTCCTCCGAGGAGGTCCTTTTGAGTCGTCTGCAGGCAGCCTTCACTGAATGCACCCTCGTCTTGGGGTCATCCTGCTGCTGCCTAACGGCTACATCCGGACCACTACCCACCCATTGTTGTAAATGGAGTTTTATTGGAACACAGCCATGCTCATTTGTTTACATAACGTGGATGGCTGCTTTTGGGCAGCAGAATTGAGACCCTGTGGTGGGACACTGTGACACAAAATGTAAAATATTCACCACCTGGCCCTTTAGAGAAACTGCGTATACACAACTAGGACCATTAAAACCGTTGTAGTGACAATGGTGATCAAAGTAAAATGCTACTGGTCCTGTTTCTTTTCCTTCTACAAGGTTCTGTAGTCAAATACATGGAAGGGTGTAAATTAGGGCATGTGTGAGAGGTAACCCCAATCATTAAAGCAGCTGTATCCCAGGTTCTTGTCAAACCACCAATATCACCAATTCTTTTATACTCTTTCCCCAGAACGATAATATTATTTCCAGAACAAAGACAAGCTCTAAGTTCACTAGATATATCCAGTCCCAGAAATAGAAATAGGTAGCAAGTCTGAAATGGAGGACAGTTCTGACTCACCAGTACCCTCAACACAGTCCCGGGGCTAGGAAGCACTATCACAGGAAACAGCCAATGGCTTCTCAAAATAAACAGGTACTAGTACTAGTGGTGACTCCAGGTGACAGTGGGGCCATGAAAAGATTAAGAGACATGAAATCAATCTTTCTTGAAAGATTTTGAGAACAGTAATCTTTATGCTGAAAAAGATTCACGAGCTAAGCCTCGGTTTTAAATAGCACTAGAGTCATGTTGACCCAACTGATTAAAAATGAGAATATTCACAATGCAGTTTGGCTTTTTCCCTCTCCCTTCAAGAGCCTTGTTGTACAACAGCCTGAGCTAAACATGCTGTGTCAATCTTATCTTTTACATTTCCCGGGTGTTTTCTCCTTAGAGCATGCAACAACCTTGTCATCATTTTAAATATTTTTGCCTGTAAATTTCAGAATACTTGCTCTGATTTTAATAGGGCCCATGTGTGAAAGCCTTGATTTTTTTTTTTTCCAATCTATCATTCTGATTCTTTCTGCTCTTTAGTACAGCACAGCTTGGTAGCACTAGGTACGTCTTGTTGAAAGTATGTCCATAAATATGTCCCTTGCAGCATGGAACAGCTTGGTAAATTGGCAGTCCTCAGCAGTTTGCCTAGAAAAGTTTGCCGCACTTGCGATCGTCCAAATGTAGGGCAGAACACAGCGTAACTTTTTATCTAATTTTACCAATTGACATATTCTCCAAATTTTTAACTGCCTCGTGTCTTTTCCTTATTGTGCTGCCACCTGACTTTAAAGTGGCTAAATGTTCTCACAATTGCCAAATGTGGGTAGGGAATTTACTTTTTGTTACTGGATATTCATTTGGGGGAGATTAAAGAAAAGAATACTGTAACTTAAGACAGGATGCTACAGCCACTGTGGGAAATGCAACCTGATAGACTGAGGCCACTGGTTCCTGTTCCCAAGGTGGGATCGGTGCTGTTCTTCAGTATGGCAAAGATGGAGGGGTCACTAGTTGTAGCCTTTTGAGGTTTATTGATATACTTTATCTGCTTAATACTTAAGGGTACCTGATTATTAATACTGATATACTTTGATAATTCATTGATGTATTGATATAGTCTGATTTTCATCTCTCTTTGGTTAGGGTCCTGTTAGGACTAAGGATGACAAACATAGGAGGATGTTCAGTCCAAAAATTAATGTCATAAGGATGAGCCTTCAATGCCACCACAGTCCTTTGCCCTCACCTCCGAGAGGAGGCCTCGTCTCTCCCTCCCTGTGTCTGTAACACACAGGCAGGCAGCACCACCTCTGACTCTAGGTCTCAGACACCAGACAACCTCCCTTGTCAGCCTGTCATGATACTGTAGAATTTGTCAAGCCTTATCCTGGGGGAAAACAATACAACAAAACAAAGCACCTATTTGAATACGGTATCCATAAAGGAACTCAGGGCTTGGGTGAGAGCACTGCCCAATGACCTTGTCTAGAGGTACTGT
The DNA here is from genome assembly GCA_030015415.1 of Cynopterus sphinx. Classification (NCBI taxonomy): domain Eukaryota; kingdom Metazoa; phylum Chordata; class Mammalia; order Chiroptera; family Pteropodidae; genus Cynopterus; species Cynopterus sphinx. Next base: position 44,327,758 of record CM057389.1, on the reverse strand, counting down.
CTGAGTGGCCACACCCTCTACTTAGCCCTAAATGCTTTTGAGTAAGTGGCCTGAAAAAAATGCATTTTCCTTGCTTTGTCCCTCTCAGCAGATTTTACCACCCAATGGAGTATTTGCCTATTTCTGAAGAATCTATTAGAAAATACTATTTTAGGAGTAATTTGTGAAGAAAAGCTTCTTAGAAATTCAGAGTGGACTTTCAAGAAATAATGTCCAGCTCCACCCACTCTTGAGAAGTGCTTTTTCCAGCTGCGGGTGGTTGAGGGTGACTGCATTTGGGCCATTTTTATTTTACTAAATTATGTGAGACCTGTATCACCACCTCTCATTTTAATGGGGAAATTATATCTTCCATACCTCTTTCAAGATTAAGAGAGAATCTGAAGCTCTCTTTCATTATTTCTCAAAAGTGGGGGTTTGAGTCCCATTTACTTCAGAGGCATCTCGGGGTGGGGGTGGTTACAAGTGCAACTTTTGCGCACTGATCTGCTTTTAACTCACTGAATCAGGGTCGTTAAGGTAGAATCTAGGTGATTCCGGTACATATGAAAAATTTGAAACCATCACATCTTGTCCTGTACGTTGCTGGCATTTCACTCCATTTATTCACTCCATTTTTGTGGAGTGAATAAAAATAAGCCAAGGGAATAAAAAAAAATCATTCAATCATCTATAGTACATTCTTTTCTTTTAATAAATGTCCTTCAGGCTTTATGTTGATTTAACCATGTTAAAACTGTGACCAAAGACATTCTGAATTGTGGGACTGTGGTTAATAATTGATAATCTCTTGGCTGGCATCTTGAAGAATATTTTCTTATAGTCTTGGAGGGGTCTGTTAAGCACATTTCAAGTAGCCATCTTGGATTATTTTACTTTTTTTTTTAATTAAAAAAATTAATTATTGCCAAAAGCTATTTGCTGGAATTGTAGAAAAATGTTTACAGATGCCTTAGAAAGAAAACAGCAGAATGTGGAACTAATTGTGTTGATTCAAGATAATTATGAAACACAAATGACCATTACTTACAACAAGTCCCCTGACAATTGGGGTTGACTTCAGGGATCAGACTTAAATGAAAGAAAAAAAAGTTAAAAAGAGCAGCAATATACTTTTGTGATAATAATCAAACCAGAAAATATACCTAATTCCCAAGGTCCTTGGTAACATTTTTAGTGTTTGAATTATACAATACAAGCTTTTTTTTCCCCCTCCAACTTTAAAGAAACATATTATCTTTTCAAAATCTTGAATTCCTATCACTTTGACTCCCAGGAATAAGAGAAATGAGTTTTCCATTTTTTTGATTTCCCTTTACAGTGGAAAGTGACATATTTGGATATAAATTGTTTTCATTTCTTTTCCATCCTAGATTGCCTGTGAGATTTTATGCCAGGAATGTAAGTAGAAACCCAGAGAGGCCTTCTGGATGCTACAAGATGTCTTGGCATCAAAGACCTGAGCAGTTCTAACGTAATTTAGATCCTCATTGGGGTGTTTGCGGGCCATCCTCAACCTGATGGACCTCTTGTTCTATTGTGGTTTGATCATGCTCTGTTTAGACTAAAAGATAAAATTAAAAAGAAAGAGAAGGTCAGAAGCTTCTAGTGAGTATCACCACTGACAAGAAATACTAGCAGATGGAACATGATCTTGAGTCTTCTATTGTAGAGTAATGTGTAGTAGAGAAAATCTTCCACTCTGTGGGAAAATAGTCAGGCTTCAGTTTCATATGATTAACCAAAAAAAGGAGCTGTAAATCAACATGTAAGTCTCCAGACCAGCATTGTCTAACAGAAACATTGTCTAATAGGAAGTGAGGCACAGATGTAATTTAAATTCTTCTATTAGCTCCCTCAAAATAAATTAATAACGTATTTTGTTTAACTCAATATTTCCAAAATATAATTTCAAGATTTAATCAGTATAAAAATTATTAAGAAGTTATTGGACATTCATTTTATTATATTAAGTCTTAACATCTTGATTTGAATTAGCTACATTTCAAGTGCTCAGTGGTCACCTGTGGCTAATGGCTGCCATATTGGACAGCTTTTCCCTGGATCATTTATTCACCAGTCATATATGAGTTCTCTAAGAGGATAAATTATTTCAAAGGCGATAATGTTATCAGTTTCATTGTGACCTTGGGGCTTGAAGCTGCATGCGCGGGTGGGCGAATGGCCAGAAGTAGGAGTGAGAATAAGGAAGCCTGCTTTCCACTGATACCTGTGAAGGCTGCTCTTGGGTCTGCTCAGCCTGTAGAGGCTGGGCTTTTTCAGAGCAGTTACTTGTCCAGTTGCTGCATTTACCAGATTGTACTGTCAGGCAGTTCAGTTTGCATTGTTCTGTGGGTTTGCTGTAATATTGAACTATGGGATGGTACTTTAAGATGTCTTCACAGGATGTTTGTCGCCCTTTGCTAGTGGTTGTCTCACTTCAGCTTGCCAGATAGCAGCTTTGTATGCCTCTTTGTGTCAAAGATGCTGAGTTGGTAGACTAGTCCCATTCTAGGCACTCACTATTGGCTTGTAATTGGAGAAATGTCTTAAGGAGCCAGATGTGAAATTCATGGCAAATCCAAGTCTCATAGTCTGAGTGAAGGTTGAGCAATACCAAAACTCAAAACTCTGTTGTGTTTTTAAGCTCAATCTGAGTTTGCCACATCAATAATGCCTGATTGCCCTAGAAACTTACCAGCTTTCTTGAACAGTTTTATTTTATTTCTGGACTTCAAGTACAGAAAGTTGTTAATTATACTTAGTCCATTGGTTTGCACAGGCTTCTCTCTTGACCAACTAGTTGGTTCACCTATAAGTTATCTCTCTTTCTCTATCCATCCATCCATCCATCCATCCATCCATCCATCCATCCATCCATCTCATTTGATCCCCATTTCTCAATTTCTCACTGCCATTCTCATTCTTCCTTCTACCATGAGCAGTCATGTTAGTGTGTTAAATGATGATATCTTTCTGTTCTCATGTATTCTTGTAAAACATTCGTTCATGTATTCTAATTTATACAAGTATCATTATGCTAGATAGCTCATTCTATTTTCTTTTTATCATTATAGTCTGTTGTTTCTAAGACCTAGCTGTTAAGTTGTGTGAATATCCAGCCCTTTCCTTCTAATTGCTGCAGAATACTTTATAGCTGACATCTACCCTGTTTTACTCATCCATTTGTGATGGATGGCATGATTGCTTTCCACTTCCTACCACTGGGGGGAAAAAAACACTGATAAATGTGGAATTTGTCTCCCACCCAGTATATGAGAATATTTTTGAGAATTATATCCAGGAACAGGACTGCTGTAGTATAAGGAGTATTTAATTTAACTAAAGACTACCAGGTTCTTTTCAGAATGTCTGCACCAGTCTATGTTTAAATTAGCAGGCATATGACAATTTCAATATGCCTATATGCCCAATAACAATAGCATCATCCAGCTTTCTAATTTTAATCGATCTAGTGAGTTCCTTGAACTTTTTAATGCTATCATGGCAAAGTGCCCAATGGAAGCATATAATTAGAAAGCAAAGGCCCAGTTTTCTTTTTCTTTTTAGAATATTTGACCACATGATAGTCATTACAGTGCTAGAGGCAATAAAGTCACTGGTGTCATATTTTAGAAGGACAGTAGTCCAGAGAGTGAAATATACTGACACAAGTAAATATATTCAGAATGTGTTGTGGCCACTAGCCAGCCACTTCCACATTTCAGTTTAGAAGGTAGAGGAATGCATTCTTTGTTTAATTATCACAGAAAGTCTATTTTTGGTCTGGGCATGTCTTGGGAAATGGGGTGTCTTTCAGAAATCAGTCAGTTCTAGCAGAAACCCCAAACCAATAAAATATCTATAAACAATTTGTGTTTTCTTAAATTCTTTAGAAATCTACCCCAATAAGTCCTAGCTGCATAACTCAAAATAGATTGTCCATGATGTCATTGGTAGCATGAGTCAAAGGGGCAAATGTAGGATGCCGAAAGCAGATGGGCTAGGGGCACTGAACTAAATATTAAGCTGTGTCTTAGGAACTGGAAGAGTGGCCAATACCTAAACAACAGTGTGCAATGGGTCAATATGAACTGGAACTAACTCAGTGAAGATACTCAAGAGGGTCTCATCTGGTGGCTGAGGCATGAATGGAATCCCCCAATGGTGGCTATTCTAGAAATTACTTGAATGGCAGTCTCTTGAGAAATTTCTTTGTTTTTAAGGAAGACCTAATCATTGACTTAAGGTATGAAAAATAGGGTCCAGAACCATCTAAGAACTGACAAGAGCTAAGCATTTCAGAGGCCTAGCCAGTTGGACTAGGGCTCAGAGCCCCTGGATGCCGGAATTGAGATCAGACCTGGTAATTGAATGAGCAAATGTAGATGATCTTAAAGAAGATCTAGGACTCAGTGGCCACTGGAGAATGGGGAGCCCACCCCAGATTCCACATTTATGAACATAAAGCTATACACTGGCTGGTGGAGTGGAACTCAGTGATAGAGGTTCTCTCTTGACTGGAGCAGCTCAGAGCCTGGATGGACCTGAACCGGCTGAACAAATTCTTGTTGCTTAGAGTTGAGGGGCTGGAGGAGCCACACTAAGCCTCTAAGTTCCAGATCCATTGTAAAAATGGTCTCTATTGCTCTATTGTCTGGATTCCCAATTTGGCTTCATCGAGAATAGATTACAAGATTTTATGATTTCCTAAAGGTCAATTATGCACTTTTGCTCCTTCTAATACCTTAAAACTTTCTTTTCTCACCAAAGAAGTCTCTAGATAATACCAGTACATATGGACTTTTCTTAGGGTTGATATAAACTTTAAAGGAAGAGGTGAGTCTGAACGTAGGTGAATGGGTACCACCCCAGTAAGAAGAGGTGGTGGTACAGTGGTGGTAACCCGTATAAATTGTCTTTATCATATGTGCTTTCATAATGGGCTTTTGAATCCCAAAGAATGAGCTAGACAGAGACTGAGTGGCTTCATGTTACTCCCTGTCAAGGCCTCACCATATATAACTTCCATGACCCTGTGGTATCTTTAATGGTCTCTACATGAAATGTACCAAGGGAACCTACATCATTTTAAATAACATCTTAAATAGCGTTTAAATAGCCTCTTTATGTCCAGGAACTTAAATTTTCAGCAAACATTTATTGAATGAAAGGAGTAAATGAACGGCAAAGAGTGTATCTGTTATTTTATAATATGAATAATAGTGATTATGAGAAGGTGAGAGCAGTGTCTAAAGTCAATAAATTAGAGGATATGTACAATAAGAAAAAAAACTTTACAAATGACACAATTTATATGCATATTCTTTTAGGCTTTATTCCTAATTAGGTTTACTGTAAAATAATTTCAGAAATGATCTTGTACAGTTGGTGAACACCGCTTTTGAGGTTGTAAGGTAGCCCTTACCCCTTGCACAAAAGCATGGGGCCTTTCCACAGTTTGTTACCAACAGGGGGTCACTTTCAAGCACTTACTCCTCAGGCCCACAGCTTATTCATAGAGGTGGCTGCAAACTCTTTTCAATTTCCCAATCTGTTCTGTAAAGCCTTAAAGGAAAATCTGCAGGAAACCCTTCCCTTCCCTCCTGGCTTTGGGTCACTCATAGTCCAGAATCTCTAAGGAGTTCAGTGGCCTTCAGGCCCTGAACATTGGTCCCACCCTTCAAAATCAGGCATCAGTTCATCCTGAACCAGAGATGCAGGGGAAAGTTCACTGTAGAGATAGATGGGGTTAAAAATAATAAGACTAAATATCCTTGGGGATAAGAGATCATGTAGCAAGTTATGATTACACGAGCCATTACCAACTGAGTAGACAGGAAGAATGAGCCGTCACTGACCATGCGGGCCAGAGATGTGAGACATTTGCCTACAGGAACTATGAGGTTTTGCCAAACATATGACTTTAAAGGAAGATACTGAAGTTAGCACTGAAAGCTTTACACACAGAGGTTGGCAGGCTCTGGAAAGGGGGATGCAGTTGGCTGAGGGTGTAGCTGGTTGTGCTGGATGGAACCTAGAGCTCCTTATCCCTCATCTAATCCCCATTCATTTGGGCAAACCTAAAATTGTGGTACTTCCATCAAGGCAGAAAGAAAGAAAGTCAGGAGAAGCTTCCTCCCTTGTTGCTGAGCCCTTGGTTTCTCCAGGCATCATTGGAAATGTCAGGAAAAAGGGGTGACACCATATTCCAGAGAGCAAAGAGCTGACCTGGTCTCTACTTCACTCTGACTCTGGGCCCATGCTCAGGGCTGGAGGGCTATTCCTCCTCTGCCTCATTTCCTCCCGTCACGAGGAATTAAGAGGCAATCTAGACTTTCTGCCTTTAAGGGTTGGCTAATACTTTAACAAGACCAGATCCCCTTGATTCCTGTTAAATTAGTAAAATGAAAAAGTATTTGAATGGCCAATTAATCTCTTCCAGCTGTTTCGCCCTTTTAGAAGATATTAGTCAAGGTTTTTAGAGGAAGGAGATGATTTTCATAAACAACAAACCAAAAATATTTTAGGCAAACAAATTCACATACATTTTGGACTATAGACATTATAAACTTCTGACTGGGGTAATATATCTATACATCAGTTAAAAGTAGATGGTTAAATGCCCCCAAGCAAGTAGGCAGCCAGTTTAAAATAATTTTTTTTTACTTTTTAATTTTCCTTGGGCAGCAAACTAATTACTGCCATCCTCCTTTAACCACCTCCCCACACCGTCTCTCATTGTTATTATTTAAATTTGATGCATAATGATAAAGCAGCATCAAGGCCCTTTAATTTATTTGGCCTGGCCTGTTTTTCTACATGCAGTGAACAGTTTCTAAAGTGTAGTCCTCTGACTGAGATTTTAGTGGAAAGATGTTCATTTTCCTGGTTTTGTGATTCTGCAAAAATATTTAGCAGTGTTTAGCTTCTGAGATAGTTTCGCAACTATAAAATAAATATCTGATTTTCAACATTTCCGCTCGCTCCAGAATGAAATGAGAAGTAAAAGGCAATACCCATTAATTTATAATTAAACTGGTTGAGAAAAGGGAAGCACATGCTAGCAGATTGGTCCTCGGTGACTGATACGCTTGCTGCCACACAGCCATTGCTGGAGGATGATTTATTATTTTTCCTAATGTTTCTCATTCCCATTTCAGCTGAGAAGGTCACCCACAAAAGACAGATTCCAGAAAAGAGGAGACACAATTTGACTTTGGGTGGCTGCCTTTTCCCCCTTTTCACTTAAATTTCAGTATTTACAGTTTCCCGGTCTTAAATTTGACACTCAGCAGACATAAACTGTATTCTTGAGAGGATTAAAGGATTATTCACTCACCAGCTTAATCAGATTAATCAGAGATTTTTGAACAAGATATCTAATGCCATTCACAAGATGAGGTATGTGATCACTGCCTGCTAGCTGAATTTGGCTTGAGTACATACTCAGACATACACAAACAAAGACATGCAAGCACTGATTTTTATTTTATACTTTATAATGCTATTATTTAAAAATACTAATTTTGTAATTATGATCAATTCACTTCTAATGCCTACTTTATCTAAAGACAGAGAAACAGCTATGTGCCTATATGTTTCCTGACGCTATTAAGATTTCAATTACTTTGTTCATTATAGGTTATTTGAATTAATTTTTAGAACTGCCTTTTTATTGTCATATCATTTTTTAAAAGAATTTCTGGAAATTTTAAAGATAAAATTACTATTTTTATATTTTACATTTTTATAAAATAATCCTTGGAATCTGAATATTACTAAGTTAAATGATAGTACAAGAACAAGAAACATCCTAAAAATAGATTTGTTTTGATTATTATTATATCAATTATTGCTTTTCCATTCAGATTAGGGGCTTAAATTCTATTCTACATTTATTTTAATAAGCTCCTTTTTCTGCAGAAACAGGAGGCAGCAAAGACCCTTTGTACTGCAGACATATTAAATCAGGATTGGGACCAACTGTCTCATTGTATGAACTCTTATTTTAAAGCAGCCCGAGTTAAGCAGATTTTGTTGGATTTACTTTCATTTGGGTCTTATGATATTTGGGGGATAGACATTGTAATATTGAAAATATTCTCAAAGATAGGAAGAAGCAAAATTAAAATGTGAGCCCTATTCGTCCACTCTATTAATCAGAACCACTTGATCCTGGAACTCCTGAAACCCCCTGGCAGTGGAATTTAGATCTGTCTCCATACTGGCCTTGTGATTCAGAGCACAATGGATTTTGATGCTCTCATTTTCCAGCTAGAATCTAAGCTATGTCTGACAGTTACGCATTTATCATAAAATCTTCATTAATCTGTTTATAATACTCATTAATGTTTAGTGATGATGCTGTCTTTAATGTATAATTCCAGTACCTGATATTAAAGCTTGGCTAGTGTTTCATATTTTTCAAAGTCTTCACAGATTCGATCCTTATGGCAACCCTGTGAAACTAAAAGGCACTCCAATATCTACTTTATAAATACAGAGAGAAGCAGCACTTTACCCAAGGTTAAGTTATAGCATTAGGACCAATACTCAAGTCTTTTAATGTTGAGTCCTAGATAATTCCACTCCTTATACTTGTACTTTGAAGTGTTTTCCCAGTATTGGAAGTGGGTTTGAATAGCTCTGGTACATCCACCATGCATGAGGATTGGCGTGTGTGTGTGTGTGTGTGTGTGTGTGTGTGTGTGTGTGCACGCGCGCGCGTGTGAGAGAGAGAATGTGACACAGTTAAGTAAGTTTATAGGTTGAGTTGCAGCAATGAAATAAAATAAATAATAGTGCCAAGTTAGCTAACACTGAATACCAAAAACAGCAAATAAAAATGAACAATGAATTTTGGTCAGTTTCCTGGGCTTTTGAGCCGCAATAAGATTTTATCACTGCACCAGAGCCAACAGTTAGCAAAGAATGAAATCATGAGCTACTATTTCATAGCCATCCAAGCACTCAGAATACTGGCTAACTTTCACAGTGCTCATAATTTTCCAGGCATTTTACCTGTATTATCTCCTCTACTCCCAAAGTGGGTTCCTTATTGTCATCTCCTTTATTTTCAGGTGACAGAAATGGAAACACTGAGAATTTAAGTAACATGCACAAGGTCACACAGTTACCAAATGGCAGGTGTAACCTAGAGCTGAACACCAGGTCTCCATTCTTCATCACCACGCCCACTTCCCTGCCATTGAATATGAATTTATAATTCTGACTGCTTCGCGAAATATGATTTCTATATTGACACCTAATAATCTTAATTACTGCATTATATGAGCATTTGCAGCACTATCTTTTAACAGAAGTGTTCTGGTTTAATTTCAGGGCTCAGTACCTGTCAGGCTCATGCTCTATGTTTTCCCATTCATCACAGTTAATCCTCACTTGAGAGACTGGAATTGTTTTGCTCATTGGCAGACAGAGAATTTGAGGCTGGAGAAAGTAAGCAACCTATCCAAGTACAAGGCCAAGTAACAAGGCTGCAGTTCACCCCAGCCTGATTCCATGCCCTCTGGCCTTTCCCTGCACCCGAACACAAGGTCACAGCCAGGGGACACTTAATTGAGATTCTGAGCTTGGCTTCAAGAAGTGACATAACCAGAACCAGAAATAAAAATGTTCAACGTTTCAGATTTGCAGCATTATCTTCTTCCCACGTGGGGGCCAGAAAGCCGTCTCATATCTGAGCACATTTCATTAACACTGAGTAATCAAACCCGGCTTCCCTTTCCTTTTCCTGGGCCTTCGTAATCTTTTTCACTTTATAAAACCACGTTTTTATTTTTAATCAAATGCTCTATATTATTTCTGGTTATCTTCCTTCCTTTGGAGAATGTGAGCTGCATTTGGTGATTTGGTTTTCAATGTGCATTCCTGTAAATGGTTTTTGCTCCAAAAGCACAGAACAGTGTGGGGTTACAAAGGTCAGGATCCTCTGTTTAACTAGGTAGAGCTAATCTCTAACTTATTCCCATCTGTGCTGAGTAGAAAAATGATATATACTGGGGAGAATGCTGATGTTTTAAAAATGCATGTGCTTAGGTACAATCTATTTGGGTTAATGTTTAGGGACCAGGAATTATTTTAGATAAGCATGACTATTTTTTTTCTTGTTGTAAAAGAAAGAAAAAGAAACAAGTTTACGAGTAGGAGCTTACCATAAACCTCTTCTCGGAAAACATATTTGCATTGGATTAAAACTATCCTAAATTTCTTCCTCTATAAATTTTTGGTAGTGACTTTATTCTGTCAAGAGCAGTTGTTCTGTTTCATAGAAGATGTAAACAAAGCAGTGCCATTGCGGAAGTTAATGAGGTTTACAAACAAAAAAAAAGAATGAAGTTGGTCTGCTCAAGACATAATAATGCCTTTTATTCAAATAGCCCCTGGAAAAGTTTCTAATATGTAAACTAAACATGCAGAATAACTTTTGGACTCATATTTAGGAAGTGACTTGGACTTGATTACTTTTGGGGAAAATGTGGATATGTAAGCAGCTTGTTAGTGTGTGCATACATGTGTGGTGTGTGTGTTCTCAGTGGGAATCCTTATAGTCATTGTAGTGGCTTATTTTGTGCTCACAATAGAAGCTGAAACTCCTGGAAGAGCCAGGTTCTGAGCAAGACTGTGGACTTAGCATTTCATGGATTGAGAAATCCCAGGACATTTCACCCGAAACCGTAAGGTGTTGTGTGACTGGCTTAGCAGGTACCTGGATCACTTAGATTTAGTGTCTGAGCAAAGATATTGGAGTTTAGTAATTGCAGCCATTGGTTTAAGATGGCAGTTATTCTAAATGAATGTCCCATGTAGGCGAGATGTCAAGGTCATGGGTCACTGGAAACCTCTCCTTGGTTTCAGCAGGGCTGCTCACTGGTGGGGCAAAGGGTTCTTGGTGGCAAAGACCAAGCCCTGTTGCCTTCCCTCTCACTTTCACATGCGTGTGTGTGTGTGTGTGTGTGTGTGTGTGTGTGCATGAGAGAGAGAGAGAGAGATTAGGTACATCTTTTATAGAAAAAGTGGTGAGGCAGAAGAGGTGGGCTTCTTGGTGAGTCTGCTTATGAGAATCTATCTATCTATCTATCTATCTATCTATCTATCTATCTATCTATCTAATCTATCTATCTAATTTATCCCAAGTCTGCTGCAGTTGCAAAAATGTCCCGTATCTTTACTTGGATAAAGTATTTTCACGTATAAAACAAAATGCACATCTAAGATGTTTATGCATGCATATATATATGTTATACTTATGAAATAAAAAAAGTTGAGAATCACTTTCTTTACATACACGTGTATTTATTTGTCAGTATTGATTTTCTGCGCATGTACAGTTCTCCTTAGGATTTCTTTAGACCCGCTACGTGTCCCTAAGAGTGAGTGATAATGATGGTTTGGGAGAAAATGTACGTTTTTACCAGCCGTGCCCTGATCTGCTCAGTTGGCTTTCTGAGCAGGGCTCGCTTGGCTCTCTGACCTGTTCTCCGCCCCCCGTGTGGCCTTTTTCCCAGCAGAGAGTTTAGTAGCAGGAATTCCTAGAGTTCCACCATACTTGGAGTTTCCCATTCTCGCTTTCAGTCACCAGCACCTAAATCCCTTCCTGCACGCAGACTGACACACAGGTGGTCCCCTCCTGAGGTTATAGCAGAAAAACAAGGAAGAATTTCAAAATATGTAAAATGAACCGAACATTCTTAAATGGAAAAGAACGAGGCCAAGACCACGGGAGCCATAATCCCTGTAACAGAAAATAGGACCTCACTGCTTTATTTCAGAGCAGTGGCCCCTCCTGATGGCTTAGAAAATCAACACGTTAATGACACGTGTGGGGACACACTGGTTTTTACCTAGTGCTGACAGTCAGGCCAGTGGGGGCTAGAGAAGAGAGAGGAAGCCCAGGAGAGGGGACTGCAGAGCTGCAGCATCTCGGTTTCAGGCCTCGGCTGATGGAATTATAGTTTATTTTTTTAATTTTCAGAGGTAGGCCGATGACAGCTGAAGAAGACTGTATTTGCTGAGGAGCAGCATGATGGTGGAGAGGAGTGGAGCTCCTGAGGGAGACCTAATGGTTCCTCTCCTTCCTGCACGGAGATAAAGACTTATAATAAGCGTGCATGTTCACCATCTGGCTCTGTGCATGTGGTCCTTATGGAGGGGAGAGCAGCACAATCTGTAAATGATCAGGAGCCATGGCGCTCTCTCCAGAGAATCCACGATGCAATCAAGGTGACAGATGGCATGGCCACTGCTGTGGCCTCATGGAGAAGATCAAAATCACCTTCAATAAACTCTGACTGAAATGGGCACGAGCACCTCAAAAAAGTCACTTTGTCAGTCAAACGGCGACAGCAAGCTGCACTGGGGAAGCGTCGCGGCCAGCTCTCTGTTTTCAATCGTTTCCATCTGACTGGGCCTGAACTATGATCTTTCTCAAATTGTCCTTTCTGTTTAGCCGAAGCAGGCCAGCAAATTGCCAGATTCATTGCTTTATTGAAGAAAATTGAAAACACGATGTCCTCAATTCCGGGGACGTGCGGCTGGCAGGTGCCGGGGACACCCAAGCGCAGAGAGTGGATGGACCCTGTGTCTTCGGCTCAAGTTTGCTCAACTTTAGGCAGATTTTTGGATGTGAAAATAAAATGCAAATGTCTGTCTGGCATGAAAAGATCAGCTGGCTGTGGATATATAAGGGGTATTAGGTGCCCAATGAGTGTGTGTAGGTAAATGGTTGAAAAGAGGAGGAAGGAAGGAAGGAAGGAAGGAAGGAAGGAAGGAAGGAAGGAAGGAAGGAAGGAAGGAAGGAAAGAGGGAGGGAGGGACGATGCAAACTAGTGTTGTTAGTAAATGCTACATATTTTAACAGCAGGCTGCTTGCTACCTTGCTGATGGATTGGGTACTGTTTCCATTTTTATGCATATTTATTGCATATGGGTTTCTGTGAATTTGAAGCCTTGGACATAAGATCAATGAAATACAGATATATTATTTTGTCCTAAACAAATTATGTAGTATTTGTAAGTGGGGAGAAATTTCCATTTTTGACTGCCCTCCACCCTCCCACAAAAGCTCCAACTAACTGTTCTTAAAGCTGGAGGGAAATGAGTAAAAGTTACCTGTAGTAGGAGGAAAATACACCACTGTCTTTTGAGAGGTAAGGGCACTGATTTCGGGTCAAAGATGATGGATCTTAATGAAAGAACTCTCCCCCGCTGTCTCCGCCTCCTCCCTTGGCAGAGTTCCACTGTTGTTCTTCCTCCCGAGCCCTAGGAAATATAGATTTCAAGCAAAAGTCGACTTTTTCAACCTTGTGATTTCTCAGGTACCCCATATTTGTTATCTGACACTGGCGTTTAATATTACAAGCCAGTGAGGAGACCTCAGAATTCCAAATTTCCATTGGTTTTCCTGTTTGAAACTGGGGTCCTCTGGTTTTGCATACTTGCTTTATTTAAAATCCAAATCCTGCTCCGGCCCCTGTCCCCATCCTCCTCATTGTAAATAATTTGTTTGACAGCTGAGACGTGTCTTATTGTGGGGCCTGGGATTTGCATAAAGTCTTTACTCCTCTCATAGGTGCTTCTGGAGGCTACTGTCCTGCTCTGGAGAGTCCCAAACAGAACCAAAGGGCTTCATTCCTAATCTGTGTACACAGTGTAAGGAAACTGTGAAAAGGGGTCCATGCCGAGTCACAGGAATTGCAAGAACTTTCTACAGGGACTGTCTTTGTCACAGGGCACATAAGCGTAGCTGACTTGTTATGTGTCACAGTTGAGTGTGGTCTCTTAGGAGCGGAGGACTATATTTTACCAGGTGGAAATATACATCCAGTGCTGAACACCTACTATGTACAGGATGTTCTAGGAGCTGAGAAACAAATCTTCAAGAAGGGAAAGTAGGTATCAAACGGGACTTTTATCAGCGCTGTGCTTTGCTTATTCTTTGTCCTCTCTGTCTGGCTCTTTGGTGACAGGCTTTGCATCCCTATCAGTAATTGTTCTTGTGAAACACCAGGGCCAGACATGCGGGCTGGGGGCACGTGCTGCCCCATCACAGGTGACGCTGCTGTATTCTCTGTCGTGGCCTTTGGCTCTGTGGAATGACAGGGTCTGTAATCGACATGTTCATCAGTACAGCCACAAGGAGGGGTGGCAGGACGGGTCACTTCTGTCTTTCAGCAGCGATTCTTGGCCCCAGACTCCAGTTGCTGCAGGGAGTAATAAAGCAAACGGGTGTAATTCTCTCCTTCAGAGGAAAGATTACGTGAGGAACGTTAGCAGGGGCCATACGGATAAGAGAACTTAGACTGGAACGCGAATGCTCTGAGACCTGCACCCAGCATAAAATTTAGAAATCAGGACTTGGCCAAAATTCATATAATTATGTTCTAGCCCTCTCTGGCATGGAGTGTCATCTGATCATACGCAAGTTGTGTAACCACATATTGTTATTCTCTTTTATGTCCTACCGTTCCTAAATAATAAATTGTTCAGAAAAGCTTTCTTGTGACAATTGGAAAATTTATACCTGTCAGCAGAGCTTTTTCTTTATAAGGTGTATTTTTGCATTTGCTCTGTCTATGGGTGTGGTAGGTAATAGGATAGACAGATCTTCAGTTTCCACCAGCTTCTAGAATTCACAAATAAGCAGCCATAGGAGGGAGGGTAGCTTGCAGTCTCAATGATCGTAGCTCTAAGATGGACTAAGTAATTTATATATATTTTTGGGAAGATAGATACAATGCTGAAAGAGGTCACATAGAACTTTTAAAACACACTTACATAAAGATGTGCAATTTTACTGAAAACTCAGACCTCCAAAGCATGCCACTGGCCTGAAATAGCCTGGCCATAAACAATAATAGTGGATAGTAATTTCACAACCCCCCTACCCACCAGGTTGTTGGTCTTCCTTTCAAGGGGACTATGCTGTCTTATGTCAAGTGAGGGAGTGGGTGGGTCACCATACACTTTCATCACTGCCAGTCAAACAAGTTGGACAGCTCTATCAACTTTGGAACAAAGAAATGGAATATTTTTGTGCATATAGAGGAGGACATCACTGTATGAGCACTCACCAGGCTGAAATTGTGTTTTGGAAGCTACTGCATTTTCTAGTCAGGATCCAGCCTGAACCCTCCATACCCACATGTTTTCCGTCCTTGCGTATCTGAACAGGAGCAGGGGTGAGTGAGGACGATGCCCAGGTCACCAAATGCTTCACGCGTGGTTGGTGTGTTTGGGTTCAGCTTTCGTGATTTTTTATAACCAGATTTGTGACTTCTAAAAAAATCGTCTTAGCGACATGTTTCTGTCATGGTGTGAAATCTTGCTTAGAGAGGTCAATAAACGTTTCACCGAACGTATTCCTGTTTCCTTCTGTTGATGACTTGGTGCCCAATTTAACCTTCATCGGGTAGCAGTGAGCAGTGGTTCCTGTTTCCTGTCGGAGTCCTCTGCCCTCCGTAATGAATGAACTGCTGATTGGATTTCTTTGAGTTCTCTTCGGTGACTGATCCACCATACCATATGCTGTCTTCGTCCATAAAGTCATTTATCCTTCAAAAAATACCATTTCTGGGGCATTTTCAGTTGGCATGGGGCATAGTTCTCTTGACATCTTATAGTCAGCAAGAACCTGCTTTCCTTTCTTCCTCATGACACTTAAAAAAAACTTAAGGTAGTTTTTTCCAATCTTCTCCATAAGTGAAGGCTTCTCATAGAATGAAGACTCTAAAACTACACCGCCCGGGAGACATGCAATGGTAGCCACGAATGCGAGCCACGTATGTCATTTTTCATGTTCCAAAGCCAAACTTAAAAAAAGTAAAAAGAAACAAAATTACCTCCAATAACAAATTTTATTTAAACCACTACATAAACAAAATGTAGTGTATTCATCCAGTGGAATATTATTCAGTCAGAAAAGGAATGATGTTCCGCTACATGCTCCAACATGAATGAACCTTGGGTACTTTATGTCAAATGAAATAAGCCAGCCACAAAGGACAAATATTGTGTGATTCCACCTATACGAGGTACCAAGAGTCATCAGATTCATAGAAACAGACAGTAGAATGGCGGTTACCAGAGGCTGGAGAAAGAAGTCAGTGTTTAATGAGTACGGGGGTTTCAGATTGTGGTGGTGGTTGCACAACAATTCAAATGTTCTCAATGCCTTTGAATTGTACACTTAAAAATGATTAAAATGATGTATTTTATATTATGTATGTTTTACCATATATACAAGAAAAGTGATCAGATGATGACATTCTTTTGTTCAGAAAGCTGCAGTGTATTCTCATCACACTACGAACAATGTTCAGAAGTCCTTTCTGAGATCTCATTCCTGCGGTCTGGCTTCTGACTTCTGCAGCTACCTTTTCGTGCCTTTGCTACTTGCCATGTGGCCTTCTGTAACTTCCTTAACTTGTTTAAGCTTCTGCTTCTTCATATATAAATTGGGCTACTTCTAGTATCAATTAACTGCATAAAATTGGAGAGGATTAAATGATATATCACAGGTGAAATGCTTAGCATAGTGCTTGGCCCCATAGTAAAGTCTGTATAAAGACTAATTTTAAAATTTGTAGTTGTTACGAGTATATTTAATTTCACAGCAAATGTTTAACACATTATATATATATTCTTTTTTAATGTCTGGAGAAATGATACAGCAGGTAAATTACTGGTGTGTGGATAGAGATGGGACAAGCATTTGTTAATAGTGTTATTTACTGTGGAGAGATCCACATAGATATCCTGGTGTGCGGATTAGAAGAATTTAATCTAAAACTTTGTTAAAACAAACACAGGGATGAACTCAAGCTTTCTCTAGAATAGATTATTCTCACGTAGCCAGCACTCGCAGTGGCCACGTTCTGTCGATCTGATTACAAGCATCGCTGCAGAACACTCACTGCTGGCAGAGAAAAACTGAACTGGGTCAGAAGTACCATGCTTTCACAGTGCAACACTTTCCTGCAAAGGACACTTAGAGAGAATCTGTTGTTTTACAAAATTAGATGGTCGTGTTTTGTACTCCCCAAGAGCTATTCATAGGAAGGGTTCATTTGCATCAGGCCCACCCTGGTGGCCTTCCCTTCACCCTCACCTGTAGCTGACAGGAGCCACCACAGAAAGCCCAGATGGGGGCCAGTGTGGAAATGGCCCCATAGGTTTACCTCTGAATGTGACCAAATATTCTTGTTTTTACTGAGATGAAAAGTAGAATCAATAAACTACACTTACAGTATAGTTGTTGTTGTTGAAACACTTAAAGGACAATCACTCTGTTTACTGCTATTTGCATGGTGAATGCAGTCAATCCCTGAACCTCTAATCTGGAGACCTTGGCTGTCTGTTTCCCAGAGTTTCTGCTTTGCTTTATCCTTTCTCCTGCCATTTGGCGATACCCTGTAGAGCGGGCCAGCAACAAGGGGACAAAAAAATCCCCCCCTCACATACCTCAAACTAGTTCATATTAATTAACAGGTTTTGGAGAAAAGGTAAAATTATACCTAAAATGAAGTAAGTTTTAGTTTTATGATCTCTTTATATCCATCCAAGAAGCAGCCTTCTGTCATTTAAAAAGATCACTAAACAAAGAAGGAAGAAAACGCACCCAGACCCTTTCTAGCTAATTCTCTGGCCATGTCATTTCTCTGTGGGCCTTGGTGTCCTTTGCAGTTAATGGTGGTTTCCACCAGTTCTGTAATGTGAGAAGTGTTAGCTGTACTGTAACTTTCATCACTTTATAAGCTGATTAGGATTCAGACACCCAGAAATGAAAGTTTGAAATTCTTTTTCTACTTACTCATTATTTTACCTTGAAAGGATGAGAAAGTTATTTAACCTAAAGCATGACTAACCCACAAGAATACCAAAATAATGGATTGCACATGGGCGCAATTTTATATTACATATTATTCTGAGAACTGGAGTTTTAAGCATTCATTTCTAGTAACTATCAAACACACAAAGGGTATAAAACTTTTTGAAAAATGTGAAGAAACGGTTAAGGGCTAAATTAAAGGAACAAAGTGAAATCTGTGTTTTGGCTATTCTACTGGTATTCCACACATGCTTATATCTCTTAAATTTGATGAAAATTGCCAAAAAATTACTAATCCAGACTTTATTTTGCAAATAATCAAAGAGTTTTAAGATAAAATTTAATTTTACTTATTCTGATTGCTATGTTGAAACAAAACCGTAGCTAGTCAGCATTTTATCAAAAGGGTGTGATTTCCATAACCATTAGGAGACTTTATTATCGGAAGATATGGTGTGTAGACAAAAGATATCGAGAGGGTGTTTATGAAAAGCCTTGATATAGAGAGTCAATCATAGAAAAATTATTTCATATAAAAATAAAACTCTAATATCGGGCTGAGGAATATGAACATGTAATGTTTTTGGTTTTATCTTTCAGTTGATCACTAAGTTTTACATTGGACTATAGAATAACAGAATAACAAAATTTGTGGATTACTTGAGAAAATTATTTAGTTTTTATTTTTGTCTCATCAAAGTAAAGGCAGCCTTCTTGCGTGTTTGGCAAAGAATGAGGAAAGTGAGAATATACATAGACATGGAAAAAGAAGCCATCAGGTCTTGAACTCAACACTGCAGACTCAGTTTTTAGAAAGGATTTCCCGTGAGGTGTTCCCCGCCTGCCCCATAGACCCAAGGCCCAGGGAAGGGACAGCAGATGTCCCGGCCTCCACTACTTTCCATGTGTGGGTTGTGGCTGTCCAGTTGCACATCTAAAATTTGTCAAAGGCTGCCAGAAAAACAACAGCAGTGTGCTCCTATTTTAAATACTTAGTTCTGTGTCACGTTCAGCTCCTCTGGAGAGGGTATAGCTGTTTTTACAGTTTCTTCTAGTGGCCAGTGCAGATGAGAACCACTGAGTCACGTGTACCTCAGCCACAGTGTGGCAGAGAAGAAACGCCTCTTTGTACAATAAAAGACATTTCTCTAGCAGACAATTCTTCTGTATGCACATCATCCAGATGGCCATTTCCGTTTGTCTCCGGGGGTGAACCAAGCAACACAGCAGCGTAAAGAGGATAAAAACATTATTTTCTCCAAATCCTATTCTCCCCAATCCGCTTCACTTTCTCTTTCAACATATTACATGTTACTAAAAACTAAATTGTTTCCCAAGATTTTGCTTTATCCAGTGTTTCTTAGGCTTTGGAGGAATGGATGCCTGGAGCCTGTAAGGCATATAGACTTTCTTTTTTAGGTATAATTAATGTCAAAAATAGGAGGATGGTACAAAAAAGAAAAGTTTAAATGACATGTGAAGAGACAGTTATAGTGAGTTGAGGAAAGCTGAAATGTTTGTAGGTCTTAGAAATCTTCATTCTTATGAGGATTAAAATGATCAGCTCCTGATGGCTCAAAGTTATTTTATGCATTCATTTCAGAATGTTTTTTTTCCATTAATTACATTATTAAAGTGAGGAATATGCATCAGAAAGAATGCAACCTATTAAGAGAAATATAAAAACAAAAGCAGAAAATGGCAATAAATTCATAGCTTACATCATTTGTTACAAATTTTCTGTTCTTATGGATTCTCTCTGTCTTACAAATAATAATGAAGCAATATTATAAACAAGTAAGAAAATGCAAAAGTGAGGCATCTTACAGACACATTGTTTTTCTTATATTAATTATTCAACTTCTTTTAGATTATTAGACTTCAAAATACACATCTGAGCTACATATTCAATGAGTCTTACTTTATTATAAAATGACTTTTCTGATTCAGAGAATTTAAAAAGGTAAATATTGAACTCACCAGTTGAATAATACAATGAATTTTGGAATCGAATAAAAAGGCCTAATGAATCAAAAGACTAAATTTACATATGTGCATTCTTGTCTCCAATACCCAGTTTACAACATCAAAACTACAGCTTTCTGTCTTCCTCTGCTCCTTATTATGAGGCGAGGGTAGGGCCACGGGTCTCAAGGAGATGGGGAACCAATTTGGGTTTATGGACAGAAACCAAGGACAAAGATTCCAAGTTCTATCCGAGCTCTAAATTGGACTGTCTGGTCTTGTGGGAGCCCCTCGCCCTGCTGTGTATTGAGATGGCAGCGTGCAGCAAGGAGCACAGGCTTGAGAAATACAGATACCTGACTCAGATCTTCATTTCAGCCCTTACCAGCCGTGTGACCTTGGGGCAGGACTTAACCTCTTTGAGTCTTTGTTTTTGCATTTTCAAAATGTGCATATCAACAGCTACCCTCCCAGGCTGCTTGGAGAATCCAGTGAAATTGTATTGGTAAAAGATCTAATGCAGTGTTTGGTACACAGCACAGACCCAGAGGTGGAGCTCTCCGTTACCTTCCAATGAAGTGGTTCCATCAATTTCCTCTGAGCTGTGGTATCCTGTGATACGGGAACTCGTTGATTTTGGCATCCAGATTTTGGCTCAGAATCAGGTAATTTGCTGACACCCCGCCCCCATCACATACATGGTAGCCACGCACTAGTAGAGTTCCTGGTCACGCAGAGCAGGCACAGACATTGGCTCGGGTCAGTTTTATGCCTGGCATGGAAGCAAAACATCGCAGAATTGTTCACTCAGTTGCCTGAACTACAGTTTAATCCTCCACAATGACTGAGTGGCCTATTTTTTTCCAAGGCTGCGAGAAATTCGGAGATGGAAGCTAGCCTGGCTCTGAATCAAAGCCTTGTGGCTCTGTCATACGCACTCCTTGGTTTCTCTTCAACCTTCTTTTAAATATCCCTAGGGATAGGCTTTCATCATTTTTCTTGAGTATTTTTTTAAAATAATAATTTTTACTGTCGGAAAGTTTTCTCTCCCACGCAGGATAAATTTTCCTTTCTTCTCTTATATACTTCTAGCTATCCTGTCCTAAATCTGATTAAATAATTCTTCCTGCCTGTTCAGTATTTCTCTTGTCAGATTTTTGTAGTCAATTATTGGTCCCCCCTCAGCCATTACTTAGCAACACCAGACATAATCTTCATCTTTAATTATTTCTCATAACTCATTCCTCCATCACCACAATCATTATTCTCTCCTCCCTGAATTAATCCATCTGCTCTTCTGAAGGTACCCTCGGTGCCTGAGGTGCATGTTCCCTTGGAAATAAAACACATAAGCATATTTATTATAAATTTTTATTGAAATAATACAACAGTCCAGACAATTTTGAAAACAAAACAAAAAATATTAACCTGCTCTTCTAACATGATGGCTATTGTTACTTTTGTCTTTACCATTTTTACCTTTTTAAGTATAAATACCTCACGTTATTGAGTGGAAATTATGCATCAGGCACCAGTGGTGGGATGGATGTCTGGTTGCTATGGTGGTAATCAGGACGATGCACGTGCTAAGTCCTTCACCGAATTATCACGCTTACCTCCAGAGCGTCCTGTGAGGTGGCTCTGTGACCCATTTCACAGATGAGGAGACTAAGGTTTAGAGCAATTAAGTAAGTGGTCCCAAGTCTGGCTCCAGGGATCACTCATAATGGTTATATCATTTTGTCCATCTATCTTTTCCCGTGTTGTGTCACACTAATTATTTTAATGGCAATATATTGGGTCAATAATAATTTAATTAATTCCCCCATCAATAGTTCTTTAGAGAGATTCCAATTTTCACTATTACAAACATCTATGAAATGAACTTTTTAGAGCAATGAATAGCATAAATTTAGAGGATTAGCTTATGTGAGAAACTATTCCCAAAGCCAGACAATAGTGTGCACTTGGGTATGGCCAACATCAGTGTAACAATTGTTGTGTCTTTTCAGGAGGGAATGATTTAGCATAATAGAAGGAAAGGGATTGCAACTGTTTTTCTCAGGGGAGGTGAAATTGAGAGATATGTGTTATTTCTTAATCTCACTGCTTTCTAGGTGTGTGCGAGGGCATGGGGAGTCAGGGTGTACTAGGAGCTGATGTGAAAAGCACTGTCATTTGTGTGGGTGCACAGGGTCATCATTTCATTTCCTCAATCATGCATTTATCCAGCAGACATTTGTCGAGTGCCTATTATATGTCTTATGTTTTCCTAGGTGCTGAGGATGCAACAAAAACAAAACATACCCAATGCCTCCATCATGGGGCTCACTTTCTAGTAGTATCTCAGGGCCAGATGTGAACACAGGGCTGAATTACTCTTCCCAATGGAGTTGTTGGGGATGGAAGTGCAAGGAAATGGGTGACAGTGAACCTGGGCTCAGAGGAAATGATGGACAAGAGCTGGAGTGGGAGAGGGTGGGAGGGCTGGGGGGAGTCTGGGGGAGAAAACGTCAGAGAGAATTTGGGGTCAGATGGGGAGGCTCACTTGCTGGATAGTATGTGATGTGATCTCTTTCTCGTTTTAAATCATCCAAAAAATAAAAATTAAGTGTTCCCTGAGATTCCCTTTCCTGTGGAAAGTGGTGACAGGACCAAGGTCTGCGCTTGAATGACTGTGAGGGTGGAGGGTGAACAGGCAGCAGCAAGGGGCACATGCACATCCAGGCAACATCTGCCTGCATGGTGCTGGTGCTTCTACGGAGCTTAGAAGTTGTGAAAACATCACCTGTGTCTCTGCGCATTTAGGGACATTTTTCTTCTTTATACTTTTCAGTATTTTCTTCCTTCCTTCCTTCCTTCCTTCCTTCCTTCCTTCCTTCCTTCCTTCCTTCCTTCCTCCCTCCCTCCCTCCTTCCCTCCCTCCCTCCTCCCCCTTCTCCCTTTGTCTCAGTCTCTTTCTTCCTTAACAATTACCTTGTATTACCTCTACAGAAAAAAATGATGTCTTAAGATTGTGTTTACAATTTTGCTTTCTATCACCTTAAAATTTCTATTATGGTTCTGATTTTTTTACCCCCTCATTGGACATTTGGGTTTTGTAAATGTTTCTGATTCCAACATAAAATCTGGTTGTATGTCACTTTATTCTGTTTCTTTCTTAACTACAATGGAGTTTTCATAATTTAACTTTTTATATGGAACTTCAAGTTTTTGATGATTGCTCCAGAGTATTCAGTTTGGGACTCCACAACTTCAGATGAATTTTTTTAAATACGGAAAAATAACAAAAATGATTATGCTGCGAGGAAGTAAGAGCTATACTGAAAGAGTACAGGAGGTGAGCTCATTTCATCAAAAAATAATAAAAGATACATTGAAAATTTGTTGAATTCATTGTGCCTCATATTTTGGTCTTCATTCTCAAGGAAATAATCTGAATTTGAAAAAAACTCTTTTTAGAATTTCCGTTAGAACTATTATTCTTAAATCCCCTCTTTTTAGAACTCTCATTCCTCCATTATTTATGTAATACTAGAGTATAAGTATCTAGTATTATAAGTTGTCTTGGATACAAAGTATGTGGTTTACATAAATAAGTGAGTGACTAACGGCTCAAATGTTTTATACTTAGAATAGGCTGATAACCAGATGTTTTTAATAAATAAATAAGAGGAAATTGCTTCAGATTGCAGGCTAAAATACTTTTGGTTTTGTACAATGTAAAATGACCACCAGTTATGTTTGTTCGGCATTAGAGAGATGCCAGCATCCTTCTGGAAGAAGTCAGCATGAGCTGTTCAGCATGTACTTCAGAAGCTGCGAGTAAGCTCTTGTGTTGTAGGAAATTGGTCTTTCCTTGTTTGTCTTGTGGGAAAAACTGTTAGGCCTCTGCCATTTTTCTATTTCTCTTTGTATTTTTTAATGGTATTTTTCTCTCACTATTTGTATCAATGTGCAATTTTTAACATCCACAGGAAGAGTATATTTGTGTGCATGTAAAAATCAATTAGAATTGCTCACATTTCAAATTAATATTCAGGGCTTATTAAATTAATATTTAGATTCTAATAACAAACTGAGCAACCTTTCTCCCACCCAAGTGGGAACATTGGAATTATTTTATAGTTTTTCCCCAAATATGAGCCTCTAAATCTTTAATCTTTAGAAGAGCTCGCAATCCTCTGAGTTCCACATAATCTCTTAAATGTTCTTCCCTCGGTATTCCAAATGTTGCCTGATTTGGGCAGATAACATTCAGGGACATTTACTTTGGTCACTTCCTGACCTAACTGTACTGCATTAATCTATTTTTTCTCTCACTGTTGGTCACAGTAATTAAGTTCATTCTAGTGATAATATTTTTTTCTGGAGAAAGTAGTTGCTAGAACTAAACTTCCTTTGGTTTCCCCTTTTCTCTTTTATTTCCTCTTTTTTATTGTCTCAGATACATAGTCATCAACTGCATCATCGTCCCCACCCCTACCCCCAACTTACTTTTAAAAACCCGAGGCACCCCTTTTACTCTGTTCTCTTCTTACATCTTCCTTTTTTTCTTGTCTTGCTCCCCTTATTGTAACAGAAATAATTCTGCATCACATATTCTCCCCCACCGTTAAAATATATGCCACCTATGGGCCGATAGTCAGCAGTGAGTTGTCCCCGTGATTTACCCCATTTATTTGAGTGAAACCAGAGAGATATTTGGGAAGCAAGTGCCTGGACCGAAACTCTCTCAGGAGCGTGCTTAGCCCTGTGAGTCAAGTCACAGGAAGGTTGTGTACTACTCAAAAAACTAATAGCCTACCCTTCCACAGAGATGTTTATTAAGGAGCAAATTATTCTCATCCCCAAGGCATTTCATTATAGTTCTTAAGAGCACCATTTTGGGGTAAACAAAGTGAAATTGCAGTTAACTAAATGCTAGCATCTGTTTAATTGTTTCAAATCTACAAAATGTGGTAATTTGTAAAAACTCTCTGCCATGATACACCATTTATAAATCTCTGCAGCAGTAATCATAATTTATTAATTCCCCCCTTTACTTGTTTTTCAATAAACATTTATTAAATAGTCATAAATTCACCCAACACTGTACCTAAGTAGTAAGTTATGAAGACAAAATAATTAAAAGGACTTTTGTTGAACTTTTTTTCACGTAAATTTAAAATAAAGCTATTTAAATTAAGTAACTTTTGAGGTTCTCATAATCTATATTGGGCCTTGGGTTTAGGGCTTTGATACTGAGAATGGATACATTCTTAATTTCTTAGAGCATTTCCCTATTGATAGCATTTGTGTCAATTCCTATTTGTGCCCTAAATATATCCACTGTCCCAAATGAGATAGAGAATGAGAATAGATAAGTTATCAGTGAGAGTTTGGCCAGAGAAACAGACCAGTAGGAGATCTACAGGAAGAGATGTGTTGCTGAGCCAGCTCTCATGATGTGGTGTCTGGCTGGGCAAGTCCCGTCTCTGGAGGGTGGCTCTCAGCAAGACAGGCTGGAACCGCTAGGCGTGGGCTGTAGCTGCTGTCACAGGCAGGATTTCTTCTTCAGGGAAGTCTCAGCTCTGCTCTTCAGGGCCTTTCAACTGATTGAGTCAGGTCCACCCAGGTCATCTAGGGTAATCGCCCTTATTAAAGTCAACTGATAATGAACATTAATTACATCTCCAAAACACCTCCAGGCTGGTGTTTGATTGAATAACTGGGAACTCCAGCCCAGCCCCGCTGACATTTAAAACATTTCACCCCCTGTTAACTTGGCATCCACACACACCTCTTTAACTAATACTTAATCTCCAAATAAAAACAGTAACAAAGTCAGAGTCTGCTTAACATGATTCAGCTCTTCTGTGTACAACCCCAAATGCAGTCACCCTTTCCCCTGAGGGAGATGTTCATGCTTTTACTTTGAAATCCTGTAACTTAAACACAACGACTTAAAGTTAACTTTTAGTAATACGTGTTAACATTAGATGATGAGGGGCGAAGAGAGGAAAGAAAACAAAAACACTTGGCACATATTTATACATATATGTTTATATAAAAGTAAAGAAGAAATGTTCATAACTATTACAGTTCTCTTTTCTGCTACTAGTCAGACAGTTGCAACTGGTATTTATCACTGTAAAATTGGGCCTATTTTATTTATTGGGATTTGTAACTATATTCCCTCAGAGTTAGTGAAAAGTCACAATTTAATTGTAAGTAATTTCTTTGAAATTTCTTACAAAATTTGTTTCTAAAATCAGAAATTGTTTTCTAAGCTCTAATTGTATGAATCTGTAGAATCTGTAGATTGGAGTGAATACTACACTCAGTAAAAAGCTTTCTCTTCCCATGGGGACAGACAAATGAAGACCACCTGCTTCCTATCTATTTGCTTTCCAGGCTGCTCCAATGATGCATCTGAGACAAATTAAAATATCTTCCTGCTTGAATAACAAAAATGATTCTTACAATAAGTGGAATTTCATCACTTTCTTATATTATTAAAATGTAATATTAACAGAAGAAAATTCATAAGTGCCCAAAGAATTACCTATTGTAGACATACACACATGAATTGCTATGTAGGGTCTAGTCTAAGGATTCTCAATACAAATTGCCAGAAATTTAAAATTTAGATAACATTAAAAATATCAACCTTTGAGATAAATTACTAAGAAAAGTTATGGATTCTCTCTCATAGAGAATTAAATAGCCATGGATTGTTTTTTAAATCTTTTTGAAATATCCAGATGGTGAAATCAACTAAATAATTTTTTACTTCATTAATATTATATTTCATAGTCTTAATAAAATTGAAAGATAGTAGAAAAATAAAAATTATATAACAAAAAAAAGTGAAAAAATAAGATCTATGGCAATCCAAATAACCAGAAATGAAACATTTGATGTATTTTTTTCTAATCTTTTTTAAAAACCATATAGGTGTGTTATAGGTGTCTGCCTTATGCTCACGCATGCCCATTTGATATATAACTATATATTTTGCATAATTGAGATCGTACTGTGTCTATTCTCATTCTTACATTTTTATTTACCATATTATAAATATTTTCTCATACAGTTGAATATTTTAAAAGCATGACTGACTATAATGCTTGCAAAAGATTTTTTTTTATGGCTACATCTTAATTTCTTAGAGCATTTGCCTATTGTTAGCATTTATGCCAATTTCTATTTGTGCCCTAAATATATCCACTGTCCCAAATTTTATCATAATTATTTTTTTGTTTTTAAAAATAACTTTAATACTTATGTGTCATCCGAATAGCTAGCTTGTGGCTAGTCCATAGTTTTGCCATGCATATCCTTGTGCTTGTCTCTGAGTGCTTATATGTATACATGTCTCTTGGTTATATAACTAAGTTGGGATTATCAGATGATTGGGTAGTTGTATCTTCAACTTTAGTTGATAATGCCAAATTCTTCATCAAAGTGGTGCTATCAATTGTTTTCCCCTCAGCAGTAGGAGTTCCAATTATTTTAGATTCTAGCCAATATTTAGTATTTGTCGGTCATTCTCAATTTCTTCTTCTCTGTGGCTAGATAGCTGATATTTCATCATAATTTTAATTTGCATTTCCTAGATTACTAATAAGATTTTACAACTGAATATTCTTTATATATATATATGTATACACACACATATAAATATAAATGCCTCTTAAGTTTCTTTTCCATTTTAAATTTATTTAAAGTTATTTTTGTTGAATTCTAGTTTTTTTTTATTTTCTAGATACAAACTCTTTGGCAGTTATATGTGTTGCAAGCTTTCGTCGATAGAAAATATTTTAGTTGATCTATAATTCTGGGTTGCAGTTTCATTTCATCACCTTGAAGCCATCCTCCTGTCTTCATTGATTCCTCTGAGAAGTCAATTGTATAATATTATTTCTTTTGAAAGTAATATCTCACCCCTGCCACCTTTGCTATTCTTTCTAGTTGCTTTTGGGCCTAGTATAATGTGTTTGAGTATACTTTTTAATTTCTTTATCTAGCTTTGCGTTTGATGGGATCTCTAAATCTGTGGGTTGAGAATGCTTTGTTTTAGAAAATTCTTAGCCTCTAAATCTTCAAACTTTGTTTCTGTGGCAGTTTCTTTCCTGTCTTTCTGGGACTCCAATCCCATGGATGTTAAGCCTCTTTTTTGAAAACTTCATGTCTCCTTTTTATTCTGTATTTTCCATCTTTTTGTCTCTCAGAGTTTCATTCTGAATAGTTCTTTCTGTTTTATATCTTTCTAGCTCCCTTTAATATTCCACTCACTGAATTCTTAATTTCAGCTTTTCCTTTTAGAATTACCATTGAGGTGGCAGGTGGAGGGGTGTGCAGAGGAGGAATCTGAACAGAATCTGTTCCAAAGTAACTGAATTAAACCTACAAAAGACTGTTCAACTTAGTGAATCAGATCCATTTTTTTAAACCAGATTGAACTAAATTTACTCTACTACACAATGAATTGTGAGAAAGGGGAGATAATTTTAAAGAAATAAATGAGCTATATATACATATACTTTTTTTTTTTTTTGAAAAGAACATCGAAAGGCAAGTTTCATCATACTCTGAATGTGCTTTTTTCCATTCATTTTTCTTGAGGCTCAGATGGTTCTTCTACTTGCAAATTCTTCCAATGAGATATGAATTCTGTGACTATCTATGATGATCATTTATTTCTGTACCTGTTGCACATATTTTTTTATGTGGTTGTCTTCTGTCATTTAGAGCCATTGTCTTCTCTCAGAGGTTTCTTCTGGTTTTATGGTTTCCTTCTATATTCTGGGTGAATATCTCATGTTTGTCTTCTGTCCTTAAGTTTGATTTTCTGCCATGTCAATTTCATACTTTCTCGCCTTTAAAGTATATTTTAATTCTGCTATTATTTTTGAGCATTTTAAATAAAAATGTCTAAAATATTTAAAAAAAACAGCACAATAAACCACATGTACCAGTGAGACAGCCACAGAGGGGAGATGCTTGGCCCTTGCATTGGGAAGGAGCTTGAACTTCAGTTGTGGAAAGAGCAATTTGCTGAAATGCAGTACGTTTGGGACTTGCCATAGCATGCACACCAAGTCCCTCCCCTCAGGGGCAGCACCCAGACAGTGAGTGAGCACAGCAGGGGCACAAGGGCCCGGACATTTCTGTCTCATGTGCGACTCTTGGATGGGAACTCACCCGTTGGATTGGCCAACACTGTCGGATCTGCATCACAGTCTGAGACTCACCTCTTAATTCTGCTTCCTTCTGCCTGTTTTCTCACAGATCAGTATCACAGCCTGCAGGCTTTTCCCTGACTAATGCTGCTTCCTCACACTTTATCTTTCACTTGAATTACCCCCAAGAAACATCTGTCCTCTTACTCTACCTTAGCATCTGTATCTGTACAACCCTCCACTTGTCTGCAACAATTTAGATTTTACTGCATTCATGTCATGCGTCTATTCTCTAATTTTTATTTTTTTGTATTTTAAATTACTTATTCTAAGTATTTTAAAACAAATCTTAGGCATCATGCCATTTCACCTCTTTGCACTGTGTTGTACACCTCTTAGAAAGACAAAAAACTTATTATGTGTTCATAATGCGCACATCAACAATTATTCCTTAATATCATCCAATACCCAGCACACAATCAAAATTTCCCAGTTATCTAAAAAATTTTATGAGCCAAAGACATGTTATGTTTGTATGTAACCTAAGTCATTTTCTGCTATGTATTTTAACTTCAGCCAGCTCACTTAGAATTTCTTTTTCATGACAATTTTTCTTTTATGGTTGCTTGTTTTCTTTCTACATGGTTCATATTCTCGTGTAAGTTTTAGAGGAAGTTAATCAGATTTCTTCTAAAATTTTTATCTTTTTAAAAGAAATTAAGAATTAGAAATTTAATTCTCTTAACCTTCAGAATAATGATTCATTTGCTTTATGTCTCTACAAAGTGGATGATTTTCTTTTCTGTTTATACATATTGGAAGGGAAGAGCTATATTTATTTCTGGAGTTTCCAACAGACAGGGTTGAATACTCTATATTCCTTTACTATAAACTTGTGCTACAATATTTTCCCTCGAAGATTTAAACCTAAAGTTCCAAGTTGGTGGAATTTACAATTGCTTCTTGGCATTCTTCTAATGCAAGTCTCCTGGACTGAGATTGGATCTTCGGATTCAGCTATGAGATTTTCTGATCCAGCTAAGATAGTCACAGTTTCCAGTTCTTCGAACCTCCCTGAGGCAGGTCAGGATGGCTTCCCCGACTCCTTCCATGGGAACCACTGTGCTTATTCAGAGGCTAGAGGGCGCGATGGTCTACAGTTGATGAAGTCATCTTAATCAACATTGCAATTAGTGCACATTCAACTCAGACTTTGACATGTCATTTTATAGTTAGTGTCTGATGCAGTTGCTGGTTTTTGTCTTTTTTTTTTTTAATATCTTCATGGGTATTTTAATGGTGGATGAGCAGAAATGTTTCAGGCATGGTTCCATTTTAACCTGGATGTCTGTAAATGCCATCATTACCCTTTATTTGCAGGTATCTGCCAGAGGATAGAAAAGTAATATGATAAATGAAATGCACAATTTAGAAGGAAAAGCTATATACATTTGTATTTCAGAGGAAAAAGATAATACAAAGGGAAAAAAAAGAATATGATAGAAATAAAATCTGTTGCCTTCTCCATTACCTCCCACAAGAGAGCAGGAAACAGATAAATGTAAATATGCAAATGGAGGGGACTGTACCAGACACAAGTAAATTCAGTTACAGAATGTTAGAGCTGCAAAATATATCTTTTCTTTTAAAAGGGATAGAGAATTGTGATGATGGAAGTTTCATATATCAAACGAAAATGCAAATTATGTTTTCATAAACTTGTGGACACAGTGACATCTGCCTAAGGAGGTCTGTATATATACTGAACACATGATTATACCTGAGCTACTTTAGATTTATTTGATGTCATGACTCAGTCAATTATCTAACCTAATGACTGGAACACAGGCTCTAAAGAAAATTTAGAGTGGAGAGCTCTAAATCACTGCCCCAGATTAAAGCAAATGTACATTTTCTATCTCTCCACAGCTGCAGAAAGCCACGATGTTATAGGATCATTGCCTTGAATTGATGTGGTGACTATCAATGCTTTGCTAATGTTATATACGTGTAAAATTCTTTAATATTTATCACTATGATTTTAAGTTTTCCTGATTTTCTTTGGCCATTTGAGTTTCTAAAATATGAACTCGATTCGTTTAAAATTATAGTGCTCTTTTTTTTCGGGGAAGGGTTTAGTTTTTTTTTTTTTTAATAAAACTTTTTATTTTGACTTGTGTAGATTGATGTGCAGTTGAAAGAAAGAGAGCCTATGTATCCTTTACTCAGTTTCCCCTGATGCTAATGCAAGACCATAACTAGGATGTTGATGTTGATAAAGTCAAGAAACTAAACGATTCCAACATCACAGGACCCCTTCTGTCTCCCTTTTCCAGCCACATTCATTTCCTTTTCATTCTCTTCTTAGCAGTGTCACCACTAATCTGTTATTGATGTCTACAGTTTTGTCATTTGATTAATGTTATGTAAACTGAATATTACAGTTTGTAACTGATGTTGACTTTTTTCATGTCATAATGCTCTGGAGGTTTATCCAGGTCATGTGCGTATCAACAGTCCGCTCCTTTTTGCTGCTCAGTGTCTTTCATGCTGTGGACAAACTATTTGTTTAATCATTCACTTGTTCAAGGACTTCTGGATTATTTTCAGTTTTGGGCTATTAAGAATGGAGTTGCTATAAACATTCATGTACAGGTTTTTGTGTGAACGTAAGTCTTCATTAAAAAAAAAAAATTGGAATATCCAGGTTTGCAATTGCTCAGTCGTATGGTAGTTACATATTTAGCTTTTTAAAGAAACTGCCAAA
Organism: Cynopterus sphinx; assembly: GCA_030015415.1. NCBI lineage: Eukaryota > Metazoa > Chordata > Mammalia > Chiroptera > Pteropodidae > Cynopterus > Cynopterus sphinx. The sequence goes on along the minus strand of CM057389.1, from coordinate 44,296,008 downwards.
TGGTTTCCTAAAATGGTTATACCATTTTACATACCCTCTGGCAATGTTTCTTCAGTTCTCCACATCATTTATAGCATTTGGTATTGCCACTATTTTTAATTTTATGCATTCTGATGCCTGTGTAGTAATAGCTCACTGTGGTTTTGATTTGCATTTACCTAATGGTAAATGATTTTTAATACTGTTCCATGTGCTAATCTGCCATTTGTATATCCTCTTTGGTGAAATGTCTCCTCACGAATTTTGCCTAGTTTATAATTAGAATATTTGTTTTTTTTTTTTTTTTTACTGTTGAGTGTTGAGAGTTCTTTGTTTATTCTAGCTACTAGTTCTTTGTTTGTTAGGTAGTTTGAAAATATTATCTCACATATCTTGCTTATCTTTTCATTTTCTTAACAGGATGTATTACAGAACACAGTTTTTATTTTTGGTGAAATCCAGATTTTTCCCTTTTATGGATTGTGCTTTGGGGTTATTTTACAAACCCTTTGTTTAGTCCTACATCTCAAAAAAATTTTCCAATGTTTTTTTTTTATAAAAGATTTATCGCTTTATGTTATACACTACATTTCATGACCCATTGTGAATTAATTTTTGTATAAAGTGTGAAACTTAGGTTGAGGTTCTTCTTCTTTTTAAACCTATTTAAGCCTTTTGCTCCAGCATCTTTATTGAAGGGATTTCATCCATCGAATTCCTTTTGCACCTTTGTCAAAAATCAGTTGGGCTTATTTGTGTGGGTTCGTTTCTGGGTTTTCTAGTCTTTCTCATTAGTTTATGTGTCTATTTCTTTATCAACACAACTTAGTTTAATTACTATAGCTGTATAAGTCTTAAGATCAGGTAAACTGACTCCTTCCACTTTCTTTTTCTTTTTTTAATTGTTTTAGTTATTCCAGTTCCTTTGCTTTCCCATATAAATTTCAGAATAACCTTCTCTATATCTACAAAAAAATCTTTCTCAGATACTGGTAGGAATTGCATTAAATATTCATATCAATTTGGAGATAATTGACATCTTTACTATGTTGAAACTTCCATTTCATGAGCATGGTCTGTCTCTCCACTATTTGGATCCACTTGGATTTCTTTCATCAGTGTTCTGCAGTTTTCAGTCTTGTAAATGTGTTGGTAGATTTATATCTAAAGATCTCATTTTTATTAGCAATTAAAAATGATATTACTTTTTAAAGTTTAGTATCTACATGTTCATGGCTAGTATATTGAGATATAATTGACTTTTACTTGTTGATCTTTGCATCCGTGGCCTGAACTCACTTATTAATTTCAAGAGAAATTTTTTTTGTGTGTGTGTGTGTGTGGATACCTTAAAATTTTCTAGGTAGACAATTATGTCATCTGCAGATAGGCACTGTTTTCTTTTCTTTTCTCTCCCCCTCCACCTCCTTGATTTGAATGTCTTTATTTACTTCTTGCCTCTAATGCACTGGCTAGAACTTGCAACAGTATGTTGAAAAAAAAAAAAGATATAAGAGCAGCCCTCCTTGCCTTTTTTCTAATCATAGGAAGAAAGCTTTTGCCATTAAGTATATTAGCTGTGTGTATCTCATAGATGAACTTGATGCAAATGAGAAAGTTGCCTATTGTTTTTATTTTTCTGAGAGTGTTTATAATAAATAGACTTTTTAAAAAATTATTTATTTGCATTAGTTGATATAATCGTAAGATATTTTTTTCTTTAGCTTGTTAATATAGTGGATTATAATGATCGCTTTTCAAATACTGAACCAGCCTGGCATCTCTGGACTAAATACTGTTTTTTCATGGTATATATTTCTTTTGATAAAATACTGAATTCAATTTGCTAATATTTTTAAAGGCTATTTGTGCCTAAATTCAAAGTATGTGGATTGATATTTTTGTTATTGTTGCTGTTTTTGTTGTGCTATCTTTGTCTGGTTTTGGTAATAACTTCATAAAATACATTGGGAAGTGTTTCCTCCTCATCTATTTTCTGAAAGAAATTTTGTAGAATTGGCATTCGTTAAATGTTTGGTAGAATTCTCTTTCTAAGCCATCTGAATATGGAGATCTCTTTTCTGCAAAATTTTAAATTATTAATTCAATTTCCTGAATGGTTATAGGGTTATTCAAATTATTGATTTGAAATTGGACATGTCATGGTAGTTTTCTTATTTTAATTGGTTTGTGTTATCTAAGTTGTCAGATTTATGTGTGTAGAGTTGTTCATAATTTTTCGTTGCAATTCTTTAGTATTTTCACATTCTTAGTGATAGCCCCTGTTTTGTTCCTAATATTGGTACATTTGGTAGACTTTTTTTTGTAAGTCTTGTTAGATGTATGTCAAATTTATTTATCTTTTCAAAATGAGTATCTTGTAAATAGCATGTAGTTGAATTGTGGTTTTAATTCACACTACCAATAGGTCTTTTAATTGATGTTTAGACTACTTATAATTAAAATAAATATTGCTATATTAGGGCTTAAGTCAGTGAATTTCATTTTTACTTTTTCCTCTCTGCTTTTCATTTCCCTGTTCTTTTTCTTGCCTTACTATTGCATAACTCAAACTTTTTAAAGAATTCTATTTCTGTGTATAGTATTTTTGAGTTTATGTTTTTGTACAGCTCTTTTAGTGGTTACTCTAGATATTACATTATATCTGCATAACTTGCCATAGTCTATCATTGTCATCATTTTACCAATTCAAGTAAAGTATAGGAATCTTATTTCCCGGTATGTGACTTTATCCTCCAACATTCAGAATATTATTCTTCTAAATATTTCCTTTATACACATTTATAACCATATCAGACAGTATTATAATTTTTGCATCAACCATCAAACATAGTTCAAAAAACTTGAGAAGACAAGCCTACTGTATTTATACACATTTTTGCTTATTGCGTTTTTTTTTGTTGTTGTTGTTCTTCCTAGTATTCTAAGTTTCTTAACTTATCATTAACATTCTGTTTAGAGAACTTTCTCTAGTCTCTCTTTTATGGTAAGTATCTTGATGACAAATTATCTTAGCTTTTTTTTTTTATCAGATAATGGCCTGATTTCCCCTTTGTGTCTGAAGGTTATCATCTCAATCTGAAGGACTGAGCTTGACAATTCATTTCTTTCAGCAGTTGAGAAATGTTGTGCCACTTCCTTCTGGTCTCTGTGGTTTCTGATGAGAAATTTGTTTTCATTTCAATTGCTCTTCTCTTGCAGGTAAGTTGTCATTTCTGTCTTGCTACTATCAAGATTTTTTTATTTGTCTTTAGTTTTCAGATATTTAACTATGAGGCATGTTGGTGTAGATTCCTTAGATCCATCCTATATGAAGATTTTCTCAGATTCTTGAATCTGTGAGTTTAAATTTTTTCCAAATTTGGAAAAGTTTTACCCATTATATCAATAATATATACTTTTCAGACTGTCTTCTTTTTCCTGTCTTCCTGAGACTTCAATTACTAGAATGTTATATCTTTTTTATAGTTCCACTGGTCCCTGTTCATTTTTTTTTCAGTCTATTTCTTTCTGTTATAGAGATTGAGCAATTTCTATTGTTTTATCTTCCAATTCACTATTTTTTGTTGTTGTTGTTGCTCCCTCTGTTCTGCAGCTATGTCCATCCAGTGAGGTTTTTAGTTCAGGTATTGTATTTTAGGTTCTAAAATTTTGTTAAGTTAATTTTTATATCTATTATTTCCTTGCTATAATTTTTCATTTCTTAGGTGAGACTTTTTCCCCACTTATTTCAAGTATGTTCCTAATTGCTTCATAAAGCACATTTATCATGGCTGCTAAAATCACTTTTAAAATTAATCAATTAATTAATTAATTAATTTATTTATTTATTTTGTGGTGACGTTGGTTAATGAAATCCAGTAAGTTCCAGCTGTACATTTTAACAGTAAGACATATGTATATTTACATTGTGTGTTTACCTCCCATAGTTACATTTCTTTCTCTCACTACATATATGATCCCTTTTAACCCATCTACCTCCCCACTTAAAATCTTACTTAGATAATTCTAACATCATGTCATCTCATTTTGGCATCTATTGATTGTCTTTTATCATTCAATTTGAAATCTTCCTGGTGCTTGATATGACCAGTGATTTTTGATTGAGATGTAGACATTTAAGGAATTATCTTATGAAGTTCTGGATCTCATTTAAATCTTCTATTTCAATTTGCTTCCTCCACAGCAACTACGGGAGGGAGAGTGAGGGAGGAGTGCTGCTGTGTGATTGCCATGTGGGGCTAGAAGTCCAGGTTTTCCCCTCGGCCTCCAGTGACACTCGGGGTGTACATTTCTCCTTACTGCTGACTTAGGATGAGAGTTCAGGGCACTGCTAGGTTTCCACTGATAGCTTTCTGGTAGAAAGAGGTGAGAGTACCTCATCACTGCTATTCATGTGGCCTCCACTGATATCACAAGAAGCGGGGCCTCATTCCTGGGTGATGGTCAAAGTCTTGATTCTCCTTCAGGCCTTTTATGACATCACCACAATGGGTAAGGGAAGGGCATCTCATTACTGCCAGGTGGGATCTAAGTCCAGGCTGCCCACATAATCTTTGCTGACTTCATGGGAGGATGGAGGGTTAGCTTGTTTTACCACATGGTGGGGATGACAATCCTGAATTCCCATTTGGCCTTTAGCAGGAACTTTGGGTGCCTAGTTACAACTGGCAAGGGAAGAAGGCTATTTCTTATCCATTATTAAGTGCATACTATGTGTCAAGCGTGGTTCTAAGAGGTTTACCATTTAATTCATACAACAATCCAGTGAGGTAGTTAATATCATTTTAACCCAGAGAGGTTACGTAAGTTCTCCAAGGTCAAAAACACAGTTCTACAGGGGAAATACCAGACTATGGATGATTACACCAAGCAGAAAGTTGACGATGCTTCTCTTAGATGAGTGGTGGCCAGGAGTCCTGAGGAAAGGAATGATGCAGGCAAACTGTGTGCCTTGATAAAATCTGCCCCTCCATCTAAGAAATATTACAGACATAGAGAGGTGACCTATCTCAATCCTGCAAGGCTTATATCATATACATGCTTCCTTTCCCCACTCATCTGAAGTTGCTATATCACTAAACTGATAATGGAAGCTTACCTCCAACTGCCTTTCAACTTGAGAACTGAGAGGAATCCAATAGCATTCCGAGGTTGAATAATGAGATCTAAGAGAAACCTTTTTCTATGTAATTCCAGACCAAGACAGAATGCTCATCATATGCTCATCACTCAAAGCCAAACAACAGTCTGCTAAACACATGTGCATGTGCACATGCACACAAGAGCATACATGCACATTGATACTGAGAAACTGGGTCTACAAAAAGATTCATCAACATGCACAAAAGAAAACATAGCAGTGGAGAACCAAAGAAGAATCCTTTCAAACAGCTGAACAATGAGAAACATGTAACATTGTCTACTTAATAAAATTAAAAAAAAACACAACCTTTTTGTCTACTTAACAAAATTTAAAAAAACACAATCCTTTTAAAAAAGGAAATAAAAATAAGATGATAGGACAGCTAACTGATAAGAAAATGCAGACTGACTAAAACAAGCAGAAAAAAAGGGAGCTGGATGATGACATTGAAAAGATGACTGTAAAGAAATATTGTGTTAAAACTGAAGAGAAAATAGCAGGAATAATACCACAGCTAAAGTAGAGAAGAGTAGATTTGCCCTCTAATAGTTTATCAATGATGAAGTTCAGCTTGATTAACTTTTCTAGAATAGAGAAGAAAAAATAAAATGAAAAGAAAGACTAGAAGATGCTTAATATGAAGAACAAATGGTTAAAAGCAACAAACTATTAACTGTATATAGTAGAGGGAACTCTCCTGAGATAATACAATGTCCTAACTATGCAGCTGGTGGGGCTGACTAGATACCGTGAAAAATTCTAGTATCTAGATATAACCAATCATATCATTTAGAATTTTAAGAACAAAGAAGTTTAATTATAAACACACACCCCCCCCAAAATGATACCTATCAAAAAGAAATGGCCCTAACCATAGAAACTCTCTTCTGCAATATTAAAAACTAGAAGATGACATGTAAAGAGTAATATCTTTACATTTCAGGTAAAATATCTGTTACCCAAGAATTCCATATTTGGCATGTTATAATTTATGTGTAATAGTATTCAATGGACATCCTTAGATATTCAGTGGCTCAGAAAACATACCACCTATATTTTAAGATATAGTTTTGCAACCAAGATATGAATCACACTTGAAGAAATCATGGCAGGAAAGACATGGTTGATAGCACTGAAAACATTTAAATATTAATTAGTCCAAAAATGTCATAAATATGTTTAGAGAGGAGAATATAGTTAACATAAATGGATCTCAAAAAGAAGATTTATAATGTAAAGAATAATTGGCAATAATACCTGGGCCTTAAATTTCAGTATGCCAAATATATCAAGAAGCATAAAAAGGAGACATGGAAGAAATGAAAAGAACAGTAGACTAATTTTCTGTTATATATGGAATAATATTTTACAATTAATATTGAAAATTAAAGCAACATATGGTCAAACATTTTAAAGTAATGGTATGTATTAAAATAATTTAAAACAGCCTGTGTTTTTACTACTTACTAAAAAAGAAAAATACTCCTAAAAATATCATGTAGAAAATGGCAGAAAACAATCGAAATAGAAAATAAGCCAAAAATACATAGAAATCATAAAATAAGATTGTTGAAGTACAATAATGATTCTAAATTTAAACAGGGTAAACTCTTTTTGTAGAGGCCAGCTGAGGTCATACTGGGAGAAAAACAGAATCCATTGATGTGCAGTATAAAAGAGATGCATCTGAGATACAGTGATTCTAATAGGCTAATATTAAAATCATGGGCAAATATTCATCAGGAAAATGTATTCAAAATTCTTCAGTGCCTATGATGTTAACATCTTACCAAGTAGAATTCAAAAGAAACATTAAATAAAAGTATTTTTTTAAAAAATGGTGAAAGTATAATAAATAAAAGTCTTGCAACTTTTTATAATGAAAATATTACTAACATATATTTTAAAATAGTTGTAAATGTAATCCAGATTGCATTAAAAACAAAATTTGTGAGAAATTTTGATGCAATTCAAGGTTTAGTAAGTAATTAGTTACTAAGAATATGGAGGAATAAAATAAAAACATTAATAATGCTGGTTTTATATAATTTATGTTAAACCATGCAAAATGAGAATATGTGTATTTTCTTTACTTGTCCAGTTTGAAACATTTGATTATATGTTAAGCCACAGAAAATGTAAAAAATTCTAAAAGTAAAAAATTGTAATTTTTTTAATAGCTCTCAATAAAACCAGAACCTAATAGTAAATTTCACACACATGGAAATTTTTGAACATTTTCACTCATAGATTAAAGTAAAAATAAAAATTTTTGAAATTATGGTTTTCTAAGAAATAATTGAAATGGGTGTCATACTCACAAATCTTATAAGAGAATATTAAAATGCATTTAGAAGTAATTTTTTAACATTAATAAAGGGAAAAGAATTAAAATCAATTCATTTATCATTTAATTGAAACAACAGATAAATAAGTATATATATGTTCCAAATGTCTGTATTTGTATACATATGTGGAAATCGAGTGTAAACAATAAATATACAAGTAAAAATTAGCAAAATAGAAAAATGATAACAGCAAATTCAATATTAAATTAAAAAAACTATGCCATGATCACACGATCAAGTAAGATTTATTTTAAAGATGTAAAAGTATTTCAATATTATGATATGTGTTATTATAATTAATAACATCAATAGGTCAAAGAAGAAAATTTGACCTATTGGTAAAATATAGAAAGATAGAAAATCTGTCACTGTGGGTTAGATGACAAAAATTTATTGGAAAAAAGCTGTTGTTACTAGTGTTAAATATCCTTCAGTGAAGTAGGAATAGAAAGACACTTCCTTACCTTCTTTAAAATCTATCTTAATTCAATATTAAAATTTTACTCAATATTGAAATGCTAAAACTAGAAAAAACAACAATGTCCGCTATCACCACTACCATACAATATTACTCTAAATGTTTTGATAAATCTTAAAAAATAAAATTAACAAAAAAATATATCACCATTAATTGTAGGTGATATGTATGACCTACCTGGATAGTCAAAGAGTTATTAAAAACACTAGTAGTGCTTAAAAGGGATTTCAATGTAATTTATTCAATAAATTCAATATAATTGGTTGTAAAATGTATGTATATACATATATATACCTATGTATATATATATATAAGCTAAAGCCACGTAGTTCAAAATATGTAAATTGCAGAAATATAGAATAAAAACCTCATTTATGTTAATAACAAAAATATTAAATATCTAGCAAAAATTTTAACAATGAATAGTCTAATCTCTTTAAAAAACTTAAAATAATAACCAAGGTACTTATAAAAGAAAACTTAAATAAATAAAAACAAAACTATATTCTGAGAAAACTCAATATTATAGATATGTTAATTACCCAAATATCATTTACCAATTCAATATAATTATAATATGCTACAAAATTTTTATTATTGTGTATAGAATGATTGTAACACCATCTGTAGAATAATCAAGAAATTTTGAAAAAGAATAACAAGTGAGGGTTATTTCACCAGGTAAAATTTTAAATATTGTAAAGATAAATTTGTTTTAACAGTGCGATATGGTTCAAAAATAGACCAAAATGAGAAAAATGTTCACAGTAGGTATACAGAAGAAGCTAGTATGTAAAGAGTTTGTACAAATTATTAATATATAAATGAAAGTCTCAGTAGAAAAAAAAGAACATTAGCAAATATTTACAGAAAAATGAACAAGTAAGAAAAATATGTTGAATCAAATTAAAAAAATGCAAATTTATAAATCCTATACCATTTTATTTTGTCAGATTGCCAATTTAAAGAATGATAATACTTTGCATAAGTTACAGGGATATTATTAAGCATAAACTTTAGCAGAATTTGTTAGAGGTAGTTGGGTAATGTATTTAACTTACCTATGTTATTGGCTAAGTAATTCTGCTTCTAAAACTTACCTGAAAGAAACAATCAGATGCATGCCTGCTAACACAATTTGAGATGAATCAAATATTTTAAAGTTAAAAATTAAAACTATGCAATTACTATGATTAAATATAAATGACTTCTATTGGAGAAAATTTGCAAACAATTTGAATTCTTTTTAAGACCAATTTGGAAAAATAAGTTGGTATATTTATAAAATAGAAGACTGTATAGCCACTGAAAATCATACTACTAGAAAATTATTTAATAATATAAGAAAGTTTTATTGAAATACATTTGTCAAAAAAAGAATAAACTCTATACAATAAGTAATTTTACAATAAAACTATTTGCCCAGGAAAATTATCTATAAGTATACTGACAACATTGTTAAATATGATTATCTATTGCTTTTTGAAATAGAGTATGCTATTTTCTATTTCACACAGTATTATTTCACTGATAATATTGAAAATTATAGTGATATATGTTCAAATTTTTAAAAATAATGATATATAAAATTTGGCTAAAAGTGTGGTTCATTTTTTAAAAACTGTACTCTTCTTACTTTTCGAGGACTTCTATAATAACACATTACTTTTGTTCCCAGAAGAAAATTATAAAATTATAAAGCTATAGAACCTGACTGACCTGAGCCAGAATAAAAATTAATCCTAACTGCTAGTGTTACATTCCTCCTATTTGTCAGGCACTGTTCCAGGAGCTTACATGCATGCTCTCATTTAATCCTCAAAACAAATTTATCCGATAAGGATTATCATGACCCTATTTTATGAATGAGAAAATTGAGGTGTAGAGAGATGCAATAACTTGCCCTGGAGATACCAATGGTAAGTGCTGAAATTGGGGATTAAAACCCCACAGCTAGTTTCCTTCATGGTACCAAGTGCCCTTCCCCAAGAAATGCTGAGACAGTCCTATTTAAATAACAATTTAGTGTAAAGAGAAGATCTTAATCTTCAACTACAGAAAGCCTCATTCATTTAGATAAGCCAAAGCTAAAAAAGGGGGAGGAGTATTATTAATATTTTTTCAGGAATGACATTACATTATTTATTCATTAAAGTCCAGAGTAACAATTTCTCATATAATAGATTTTCTTAAGAGACCTGTTTTGTTGAATGAAAAGAATGTTTGGGACTAAATTTATTAATTGCCTGAAAGTGAAATGTTTCTCATATGCTTAAGATCAGTTTGTTCTCTAGGAATTTGTTAATATTCCCTTTATAGTTTTATAGAATTTAATACTTTATCCACGAAGAGTGTGCTAAAAAACATTTAACCATAGTCTAGACTTTATGTAAAATTCCAGATAGTCTAAATTATTTGAGTCACTTTGTGAAATGTTATCTAAGATCTGATAATTGATGAATGAGTGTGTGTGAATAAAAGGACATTCTAAATACTGTGTACTGTGTGTAGTACAGTTTCTTCTACTAAAAAGATTAGAAACTGGTTTTCCTTTGTTCTGTAACCCTCTTGTACTCTATTCTTTATCCAAGCATTGCTCATTAACGATTTCAGAAGTGAGTAGATAAGTGTGAGTTCTTGAGAACAAGATCTCTGTGTCTTATTCATTTTTGTATTTCAACATCTAACAATTGGTTGGCATCAAGTAGTCAGTATTTTTTCAGCAAGTTAAATATAACTGTAAAACTCCTCGATTTTTTTAATGTCCTTATCACCACCTATAATCAGCCTGAGACTGATTATAACACTCCAAAAAGTGTTTATAAATTGACCATTGGCAGAGGACAGGCCCTACCAATCTAGAGCAGGAACGGTGGATAGCCATGTTATCCTTTCTTCTCTTGTTTAAAAAGAAATGTGAACATATCTTAACTCTTCTTTGTAAGACACAAAAGTTTTCATAATGATTTAATACTCTATGACAATGGTTTTATTGCTCTTCTTTAATCTGGGTTACTCAGAAATTGAAGACAGCTTGACATTCTGTCAAAATTATGATCACTACCAAAAAAAAAAAAAACTCAAAAGGGTTAGATTTTTTGGTCTTTGACAAGATTGGAATTATTTCGATCTAATTAGTGGATGTTCATTTATTTAAACATTGAAGGAAAGTTTTCTAGAAGATCGTTGTGATTTTAGGCTTCAGAATGAATTCAGTTTAGATATGACTGTATTTCTCTTTGCTTTTGGGATATATGTATGTAAACATTGCTTTGTGAAAAAAATTGGCAGTGGTGTGTTTATAATGAAAATAATTCATTATATTTATTGAAATCATATCTTCTGTAATGGCAACATCCTTAGGGAGAGGATGGAAGATAGTACTCATTAGATACTTTTCTTCATTTGTGAGCCAGACAGTATATTAGTTTTATCCAATTGCCATCTGCCATCCACTTTATATACAGTATGCCTAAAGAACTCACTCCATATAAGAGTCTAGAAGATAAAGGTAGACCATATTGTATTTATATTTGTAAATACTGTATGCATTAAATTACAAATATTTATGTGCCATTAAGGTTTGAATAAAAGAAATATAGAGTTGAAACAGATATGCCATTTCTGTTCAAGGCTGGGGGTTGAGGATAAAGTTTGGCTAGAAGCGTGGTTCATTTGTGTATATAGTTGCATTTGTCATAACTATTTGAATGTGTCACTTTGATTTCATTTTCCATTTCCTTTGCTTAGTACCATTTGCAAAGCAATACAAGTAATTTCTATATACATTGAATAGATTTAAAAGAGTGCACTAACTGAAATATGTATGAAGTGAACCCAATGGCTCAATAGATCTAATGAGGAAACACATTTAATCAATTTTTTAAATATTTAAAGAATTACTTTTTATTATGTGAAATTATGCAATAGCTAAAGCAATAGATTCTTTAAACATAATGACATAGTTTTGAAATAGGAAGAACAAAATGGTTTAATTTTTTGCAGTTGTATGCTTTAAATCATACATAGAAATATTTGTTTTTCAGCGCAAAATATTTGCTACAAAATTAATTTCAGGGAAACAAAATTAAAAAAATAATAATGACAAGAGTGAAAAATAAGCCCTAATCTAAAACATTCAAATTTCTTTTTTGCTCAAAAGAATCTATGTAAACTCATTAAAAAAATTCTTATTCAGTTTGAAACTTTGAAAATAAAAACCTCATTGTTAAATGTTAATTGATGACTCGCTATGAATCTCTGCAAGGGCAGGAAAGAGGTCATCTTGATAGACCTGCTGGTATGAGGGGATTAAAGTAGTGCTGTTATAATATGACAAAGATGTGTGTGTGTGTGAGTGCACACGAATGTGAGTGTACATGTGTAAAGGCAACATGGCACTCAAGAAAATCAAAGGAAATGAGCCAGAAACTTCTCACATTCTGCTGGCATCTGTGGAGTGTCGCCATATGAGAACCATATGACTGCTGGCAGATTGGCATGTCAGCTCAGGCATGTTAAACTTGACCGCACTGAGCTTGGGCTTTATCAGTTGATTATGGGAATATTGATGTAATTTTAACCACACTCCTTTTGTGCAAGGGCATTTTAAACTTTCACAATTCCTCTAATCCCAATCCCACCCTTTGAAACCATTTCCAAGTAGAAATAAGGCATTTCCCCCTCACCCCGCCTCCCAGTGGAATTAAAATGACAATAAACTGCTGAAAATAGCTGCAGTGTTTTATGTGGTAAAACTGGCTTTATCCATAAGGAGGTCAAGAGCTGACCACCATGTCATAAGTCGGAGATGAGGTTTCAGAACCAAATTACTTCAACATGATTCCTCTGGTAGGGCTGGAAAGGGGGACCGCAATCTTTTCTTTAGATTGGGTGAAGGAGTCCTGCTTTGGTGTGATCTGTGCCTTCCACACATGGGACCTCTTGGTGAATTGAGTCTTCAGTATCTTTGAATGAGAGAAGGGTGGTCTCTATTGCTGATATTTATCATCCACACTGTTCAAAAGCAAACTGGTCTGCCTATTAATGAGTGGTTATTTTTGAAATAGAAGATTCTATTTAATCTTTATAGCTAAGGAAGAAGAAAACAGAGAGGCTATTAATCTATTATTAATGGAGCCTACTAAAATCACGATATTTCTGATTATTGACATGAACTAACAATGGACATGACAAAACTCAGCCTCAGTCCTTGACTGTCAAGTGGGCAGATCTGGCCTGCTTACAGAGCTCTGTGCCTCATCTCCTCAGGCTGCCTTGTTTCAGGACACGGGTGGCAGATAGCTCCATGCATAGGGTCCCATATCAAGTGAAATCATTTGGTCTCTCTGCTTTGCATCCTTGGAACTTTCTTCAAAGCTCAGTCACCAGTGAAATTCCATGCCCTGTCTCATTGTTCCCACTGCATTATCACTACCACTTTCTGGGATCAAATTAAAATAAACCACTTACGCTCAAGACTTCATCTCAGGCTCTGCTTTTAGGAGAACCCAACTAGGACAGGAAGTCTGTCTTGGATGTCCCATTTTCTTTTATATCCTCATTAGGAATATCTGTCGCAAAATGCAATTTGCATCCCTTGACCATAGCTCTATATCCTGCTATCTTTAGTCATCGCCCAGCTATGGGCTTTGTGCAATTTTTTCACACCTTATAGAAATTTCTCTATTTTGTTTTCATTTAATTCCTTTAGGTATCTTGCATTCTCTGGATAGAAGGTCTTTTAAGTATGTGTTTAAATGGCATTGATGGGCTATTTGATTTATGCCATTTGATATATCACACTATGTTTTACCAAAGCCTTAACCCAAAGCAGTGAGTCCACTGGTAGGAATTTGGGTTGCCTCCAACTCCTGTCAAAAAGGCCGACACCAACGCTGCTGACATGGGAACTTGCCCTGCCAACACCCTTCTGCAAGAAACAAATCCCCAAATGTGTGAGTTGAATGGGAAACTGGAGAGCATAATGAAATGCATGATTTAAGTATCATTGTGTGAGTTATGTTTATTCAAGAAAATCTTGTTATTGACTACAGAACCTGATACAGAAAATACAAAATCATGAACTTAGCAAAGGCATAATTCCTTCTACTCACTACAAAAAAGTTTCTGTGCTTTATAAAATATTATCCCTTTTATGGTTCTCTTTACAATATAAATATACAATATATAATTTTCCATAATTTTTTTTCCCTATAACCAAATGCTCCTTAAGGTGTGGGGTGATCTCATCATTTTTTTTATTTCTATCTCCTAATCCCTTGCTTAGATAGAACATTTGGCAAACATTTGTGGAAATAAATGTTATTTATATAGCATTAACTACTCAGTAAATTCTGTTTAAGGTTGCATTCTGTTTAGGGTGATCTCATGGTGACATTAAAAATAATATTAGGAGGTAATGTCAGCTGAAAATCACTCAGAAATCACCCATAATTTTTTGACCTGAAATAGACCAAGGACACATTGAGCATCACATAATAGTCGGAAGTACTGGCTTGGGAGCCAGGGAGAAATGGATTTCAGTCATGGTTCTGCCAGTTAAGAGCTGGGTAACCTCGAACAATGCCCCTAACACTTCCAAATATCATCCTAAAAATGGGAAAATGATAATACTTATTTCATAGGTTTCTTTGGTAAAAGTTAAATGAGATAAAACACATAAAGCCCTTAGCACATGTCTATCCTTAGTCTGTGCTCACTGATTAATCACTACCATTCCTGTTTTTATCTTTGCTATTTAATTTCCCTGGCACTACACAACTGGTGAGTGATAGATCTGGGACAAGAATCTGGCTTAGTGATTTTCAAACTAGTGTTCTTCTCATTGTAAAACACTGGGCCAACACAGACGTCTCTGAAATTACAGTCTTAGGTGATGAGAACATAGGATTGAATACACTGGCATTTTTCCAAGTACGGCTATGGCCAAAGTGTCCTCTGATTGATGTAATCCATAAAGAGACCCAGGGACCACTACCTTTAGGGTTCTGTTCAGGAACTTGAGTCTCCAGTTTGTACCCTTTATCTCATAATAATGATGTCACTAGATATCTCTTTCTTTGAGAAAGTACTGGCCTAAATCGTGTCCTTGAGAAGACAAAAAAGGTGTTTGGCCCATCTGCCCGGAGGGCCAGTTCCACAGGCATCGTAGTCTGTGGTGACGAGCTACGACAGCCACTGTTACATGGTGGCCCTTTGTACCATTGTCTCATAATGCATTGCGCAAGGCCCAGGATCGACTGACGTCAGAACTAGGGTTTGCATTGCCATTTGCCCCAACTAAGAAGAGAGCAATCACTTCTCAGCCTGAGCTAGGCTTCAGTTTTTTCCTATCTGAATTAAGGTTTGCTGTGGCACGAAATCTGTAGCCGGGGCAGTGAGGCTCTGTTTTGACAATGAAAAATTAATCTAGACAGCCAGTGTCAAAGATTAAAAGTGTCTCTCCAACGGTGGGTCCCATCCCGTTTGCACTTTAGAATCAGATGAGGATTCTATTAAAACTACTGAGGCCTGGGCCCCAAACCTCTGGGCTGAGGTCCAGGCACTCATTCTCTTCTAAAAGGCCCCCCATGTGGTTGAGTGTTCCTTCTGGGCTTGGAACCACTGTCTAGGAGGAGGGCTGTATGCCACCTGCTGTGCCACAGTCGGGTGGCCACAGGGAGTTCCACCTCAAAGCCGACTCTGTGTTAGACAGTGTTGGGCTTTGAGATTCTAAATAGTTTGGGCAGGTGAGTTTCAGCAGTCAGAGAAGGAACCCAGCAAAGTGGACTTTTAATTAATTAATTAACAATTTTTAGGAAAGCAAACCCATCGGTGCTCTCAGCGCTTGGAGCTGCAGGACACTCAGAGTTGCAATGCCTCCAGTTTTAACGGGGATTTTAACTGATGTGTGCCGGGAACACGCTGGAGGAAGCAGCTAATTTTTCAAAAAGATGACATCAGGAATAACTGTGTAAATCTCAGTTGTCTTTGGAAACTTTTCTGCCCGCCCCGCCCCCACCTCTCTCTGGCATGCTGTTGTCTCATCCACCCACAGCAGAAACAATAAGGACATCTGTGACCTCAGCTCACACTCTCCTAAGCCGTACACAATACGAAGCAGCCCTGCTTGTGCAACTTTGCCCACTCTTTCCTCTGAAAAGCTTCACGGGCCTTCTTTATGCCTCCTCGTAGGCAAATTGCCGCAGACTGATGCGGCCCTGACCACTCTCACGAAGGCCAGCGAAACAAACACGCCCTTACTCTCTCCATGGCCCGTGGTTGGTGTAAATCTGCACGAGACAGGCTCTGGCCACCTTCTGTACTAAAAGGATGGGTTTTGTGAGAAAACTCATTCAGAAAGATCAAGATACCTCCTTTTCGAAGAAAGATCAAGTCACATTGCAACAAAAAAATCTGCCTCTAAAAAAGCTATTTCTAAAAAATCTGTTCAGTTTATGTCAAAGAATCAAATTACACCCATCTGGAGAGACGCATGTGAATAGGAAAACCTGCATTAAACAGCAAACCACATCTACAGGCTTCTTGCAGCAGACAAAGAAATGCTGGGTGTATCAACAGGCAGGGGCTCCTTTGATGAAAAAGTATTAACTGGAAGAGGACAAATCAAGCTCTTAGCCTTTTGGGTTCTTTTCATAAAGTGAGGATGATAGGGGGAAGGGGGCAGTGGCACATTCTAAGTAATTCATACAGGAAAAAATCATTTTCAGCGGCCTGCGGATGGCTTTGAGTGCAAGCAGATTTCCATGCAGAAATGATCTATGGGCCAGGGATTACACCCCTTTTTGCTCACACAGGGACTGATTGCATGGCCCACAGCTGGAGCTAATCCAGATATCTGTTTAATTAAATAGGAGCTGTCATTCTGTTGCATTACATCAAAGCCCAGGAAGGTGACATGGAGGTGAGACGGCAAATGTAAATTTTTAATCCTTCGTTTCTTTATAAAGAGACAAAAATTCTGATTTTTAGCAGGAGTGTGTGTGTGTGTGTGTGTGTGTGTGTGTGTGTGTGTGTGTGTGTTTTGAGGGGTCATGGGGAGGAGAGAAAATAGAAATATAATTGAGACATCTGTGACTAATTCAATTTCCCATGAAGATCATCTTTTCTAACGTCATATATTTTTTCTGGAGCAGGGTGCTTGGCAGGATAAATTTAAAAAGATATCAGTGAGGCAATCTTTACCTACAGGAAGAGTCCACTGAGTGCCTCTTATGGAAATGGCATTACAGGGAATATAATGGACCCAGCCAAGAATAAGATTTGCTAAGAAAAAATCTGTAAGGCCACCGCTTACATGGTTGAGCAATTCTGCCTAACAGAATGTTTATTGTACTTGCTGTTCGGAGTTCAGATATTTGTCAAAACCAGTGAATGTGCTTATATTTAAATACAAACGAACAAAAATGATTTCATTAAGAGAATGAATCAATATTTTAAAATAAATACTACTTAGAATTTACTAAATTAACTTTAACATGATGTATATACATCAAATATATCAACCAAACAAATCATATAAATGTGATTCTGATATTAACTATCT
The DNA here is from genome assembly GCA_030015415.1 of Cynopterus sphinx. Lineage (NCBI taxonomy): Eukaryota > Metazoa > Chordata > Mammalia > Chiroptera > Pteropodidae > Cynopterus > Cynopterus sphinx. Next base: position 44,278,468 of record CM057389.1, on the reverse strand, counting down.
TTTTACTAAGCGTTTATAAAAACCCTTCCGCAGGTGTGGCTAAGAGAAAGCTTCCTGTCAGAGAAATTCCTCTAGGAGGCTCTCCAGTCCCTTCATTGTCCATGTTCCTTTATCTCTAGGCCATGTGTATTCTCTACCACTTGTGATGGAAGAATCACTTCCATACAACAAGGTCTTTATTATTAGCTTGAGAAAAGTTTTAGACTCTGTTTGCACTTGCTCAAGACTGCATTTTCTGACTTTAGTGGCAGAGTCTTCACAAACTGTCGTTAACATCAAGTTTATGCAGTGATTATAATTTAGGTTTCTTTTTCTTTGAAATACTCTGCAAAATGGCATCTCTCATAGGTTACCCCATCTCAGTTTGTTTGCACAACACTTCACTTTTTTCCTCTTATCTGAAAATAATAATGACTAGTACGCTTTAACAATGAGGAGAAGTTCTTTTTTTTGGGGTGGGGGGCACAAAATCCCAGTTAAATCACTCATGACATAACCACTGGCAGAAGGCCTATCTCCCAGAGTAGTTGTGAGCATGCATTCTGAAGCCCACAAGCCTGGGTTTATTTCTAGGCCTAATACTTGCTAGCAGTGTGACCATTGGCAAGTCACTTAACCTCTTTGAACCTCAGTTTCTTCATTGAACAATAGTTGCAATCACCTGGGAAGAAAGAAATGAACAGTTGGGCTGCAACTCAGTTCTTTCCTCCCTCAGAGATACTTCAGGCAATCCATACCTGGTCATAGAACATACACATCATTTTTTGTAGTTGAAAGAATAGGAGATGCTGTTAGCATTTACTCTAAGTACTTACCTAAGAAAACTTTTAGGAAGATATACCTGATCTTTGTAGATTTCTATTATAAATTGATCTGCAAATTATAGCTTTATGGGTCACAGCTCCACTGCAGAATAGAAATCGGTAACTAACATGGACTACGTGGTTAATGTGGAGCTATGTGGTTAGGAGACAAAAACGTGAGGACACCCTAAAAATATAGAGATTTCATGAGCTTACTTGTACTTTACACGCAGTGATTATCTGTTCATTCAAAACCAAAGCGTACCTCGGTCCAAAAGGAAGCTCCATCCCATGGTTTGGGGACTTCCAGATGCTGGGCTGTATCAGTGATAGTTGCTTATTTGTTGTTTCTTTCACTGGTCGTTAGTAAAACTCCATGTTGGGTAAAACTTGTATTGACTGTGATTCTGTTTGGGTCAGTGCTTTTTCTCACAGGGCTGTTGCACGGAGTAAATGAGTTAATACATGCAAAGCTTTTAGAATGGCATCCAGCTCGAATGTGCTATGCAAGTGTCAGATATTAACAGTGTTAAAGTTTAATGATTTCATGTAACAGTATTGTGTAAGCTACTCTAGATCCTGGATGTGAGTGTTAGATAGAGATGCAAATGGTCTCTTTTCACAAGTAATTTAAATTAAGGAGAAAGGCACGTAGAACAGGAGCAATAACACGAGTTGTGATGAAAAAGTTCCCACGTTATTTCCTCACTGTCTCAGTTTGGATTTCACCAAAAGCAGGTCTGGAGACAAAGAAGTGAATGTAAGTAGCTTGTTTTGGAGGCGATACTAGGAAATGGCAATAGGTGAATGGGGAAGTGAGACAAGGACAGCAAAAACAGTCAATAATGCGGGACCGATCAAGCAGATTTCCACTGTGAGTAACTGGGGCTTATTCCCACTGGGCAACTCTTGGAGCCAGTGTAGAACATGCACCTCCAGTTACCTCAACCACAAGGAAGAAACTGGCACATTTACATACCACCTTCCATCAGCCATTGGCTGCAGGAGGAGTTAATTGTCTAGCATTTCAGTCTTCCCAGGCAGGGCAGCTTGAGCTCAGGGAAGGCCCTCAGGCAAAGACGCACAGAAGCTGACAACTGGCAGTCGGCCAGTGCAACTGCACAGTAAGGATGGAAGAGAAATGCACAGGCTGTGGGCTGAGGCCACTGTGCTCCACCACTGCTGCCATTTGATTCTTGAAAATGGGAGGAGGATCCCCATTTCAAAAGTTTAAGACCTGATGAAAATCCAAATAGGGCTGATAGAACTTAAGAGACTATATAGGAAAGTTCTTATAAATTATAGTCTCTGGAAACAACATAATAAAAAATGTCACACTAAATAAAGACAATATAAACACTTGATATAGTTTATATTAGCATGATTAGTAATTCTGTGCTCAGTAATATTAATTTCCAATTATAGGCACTATTGAATGGGAACTGTTTGGATCTTTATCTATGGTCTCAATTAAGTTTTCATTTTAAGTTATTATTGTTTTATTATCAATTATATGCACAGTTATGTTACCCTTGCATCTGGCATCCCATCCAAATGTTGAAAGCATTTCTGCTTTTATGACCTGGGAGTTGTCTTCTCCTCAAAGATCCACTTCGTGCCTTGGGGATCCACTTCCTAGCTCCTGAGTTTTGTTTCTTAAAGCTACAGGTCATTTCTCTTACCTTTCACCCCTGGTCCCATCTCAGTAAGTGCCAGCATCCATGTCATAGCTTCATATATTTCAGACTCCCTCCAAAAACTTATCTATCAGGAGCTTCATCTCTTCTCATTTGGTTTCATCTTTTCCAGTTTAGCACCACAAAAATATCATCTTCTGTACTCCCATGTTACATCCCTTTCCTACCCCAAGTGCCAGTTTTAAATGTTTATAATTTTGCAAAATGGAGCCTGATTTTACAAATATCTTCTGTTCAGTGCTAAGTGTTATGAAGGATAAATTGCTAATTAAAATAGACAAAACAAATATTGCTTTCATAAAGCTTAACATTTATTGGAGAGAGAACCATATTGAACAAACTATCAAAAAATTAATCTATATTTGAAAACTGTAGTAGGTACTATGGGAGCAAATAAAATCGCAATCTAACCCTATCTAACCCCGATTTCTATGTCTGTGTACAGTGTGTGGCAGTGTCGGAGAGGATTCTTAGAAAACATCCCTGACATTTAAGCTTTGATCTGAATGATAAATCAAATAAATCCCCTCCCAGGTAGGAAGGTTCCTTATCAAGATGTGTGTGCATGGTTCCTATGATGGAAAAGAGCCTGGGCCTGTGAGGAACTGCAAAGCTAGCATGGCTGGAGATCAAAGGGCAAGTGCAGGTGTGGGGGCAGGTCAAGCTCAAGGGGCAGAGGGGTCTGAAATCAGGCTGAAAACTATGAATGTCTTTCTTTACGCAAAGACCAATGAGAAACCCCTTGAGAATTTTAAAGAAAGGTGTGGTCTGATTGGCATTTTGTTTTAAAGTCAGTGCTCATGTGTTGAGAATGGATTGTAGGAGTACAATAGTGAAAACTGGGAGATATTTGACAAAGTTTGTTGCAAAAATCCATGTGAGAGATAATAGTGTCTCAGACCAGCCTAGTGAACAAAAATGGGGTGACATGGACATATTCAGGAGATATCAAGGAGATTAAGCCGACAGTAATGAAGGCATCTCAAATACCAAAATGTAAACAGAAAAAGAGTTTGAACTATTTCATATTTAATGATATAAACTGTGTCACACTTTAAAAAAAGTTTTCAAATTAAATAAAAACTAAGCAAAAACCTCAGATGCCTTATTGGCAAGAAGTTGATTTTCACACTCTTAGGTTTACCTGGATCACTGAAGGACCCCAGGCCTTACACAAGCCAAAAATGAGGTACGCTGTTCAGCCAGTCAAGTGGGAAACTGGACGTTGCCATGACTACTTTGAGTCCTCATTGCACCACAAGGCCTTGTCTGATAAATCTAGTGCTGCTTAGTCTTGCTCTAGGGAGTTCCAAGGAGGTCATTTCTTCCTACTAAACTTGGCCCCTTAGCTGTTATCACTTTGAGTGCCTGGAACCTTCAGATGTATGTATTCCTATTCTTCTCTAAAGTCCTGCCAATTACAACATGCTTAGCTCGGGTGGATTTAGGCATTCCTGACACTGACTCTTTGGCTAAACTTAGCAGCCAGCTAGGGAACAGGCTGCTTTCCTTTATCAATCCACAAACACAAAGGGCTTCAGGAATTTCCTTCTACAAAGAGCTTGATTTCCTTTCAGGAAGGCTCCAGTCATTAAAAATATATAAAAACATAATAAGACTGTTCACTCTCCTTGAAGCAGCTGATGAAGAAATACTATTTTTTCTTTCTGAAACTCTATATCAGGATTTGAGTAAGAGTGCCCTTTTTTCCAAAGAAAGGAGGGAAGAAAACTTAACTAGGTTTACTAAAAAGATTAACTCATTTCATTTCCTGCTAAAAGATTAAGAATTTTACAAGTGATGTCCCATCTCAGTAACTTTATGGCACCCCAACTTTAAGGGGCAGATGGGAGGAGACCAAAAAGGCGACTGAGAAAAGGGTGGCCCGCAAGACAAGAAAAATCAGGGAGGAATAATATCACATTAGAGAAATTAAAGAGATTTTTCAATAAAAAGATTTTCTTTAAAAAACTCTTCAAAAATCTTTTCCTTTAAAGCCAAATGCCACAAAGTGGCCAAATAAGAAAAGGACCTCAAAAATGTGCCTACTGTATGTATCAACTAGGAGGTCCTCAGTTCTCAGTTGTTCCTTGAATGGCGAGGCCAGGGGTCAGATTTTAATGAAAAGAAAGGTGAGTGGAGCAAAGGTGTCCAGGTGTTAATTTGAGGCTACTCTTTCAGGAACCTTGGCTGTGAAAGAAATAAGGTTAAGCAGTTAGTTTGGAGCTACATGATGGCCACTATGAAGATGGTGAGGTTTGGGCATGTTTATTTGCTGATTAAAAAAAATACTAGCAGAGAGAAAAGTGATGAATATATAGGATGGAAAGGACATAAATGATGAACAAGGAGCGATCCTTATTATCTCTTAGTACAGAGACTTTTTCTAAAAGGTAACTACTATCTTATATTCAGTATTGAGTACATGATTTTCTATTTCAGAGAATGACATCTGAAGTTTCATCAAATTCTGCAAACTTTTATTTCTGTTTCTGACTGCAGGTAGGGTCCTGCCCCTTATTAATGTATCTTACCGGCTGTATTCTAGGCAGTTGAGTGCTGTTGACCAAACAGCAGAAAGAAAATTTCTTTTCCAAAGTCACGACATGTTGAATGAGCCTCAGGTTAGGGGTAATACAAAGGCAGGGACACAGGACCTGGGTGTGAATGAATGTTGACCACTAATCTCTCAACAACGGTTGATTCATCTGCAAATGGTTTTTGGAGCCTGACACTATGCTAAGTGCCGAGACCAAAGTGAGCAGAGCTGTTTTATGCCCCTGCTCTTCGGGAGACTATTGTCTAATGCTGGACACAAACATTCACCAAATCAATGCGTTGATAATTTCCCCTGAAAAAGTCCTTTCAGCTGTGTATCACCAGAGTGGTGAAAATTTAATTAACCAAAATGGATGTGGGAAACCCATTTCTGGTAGATAGCAGTGTATGTTAAGGCTCTGGAGTAAGAGGCATCTTTTAACATCTTACTGATACCTTCTTTTTTCCCTTAATTTTCCCTTTACCTACCCATTTGTTTTATTTCGAGGACACGAGAGGAGATGTGAAAGTTCTACAAAAATAAGGAATTGAATTTTGCACAAGAAATGCCAAGGAATAATTGATTTCATAGGTGGGATAAAAAGTGAGAACTTGGAAACACAGAGCACTTGGTTATTATGTCTTTTAAAAAAAAATGTATATAGTTCACATTCAAAAGTTCTCCTTTTCTTAATTTCAAAAGAAACTGTTTTTGAAAGTTCCCAAGTGCTGTACTGCGGCAGGTGACAGTCCTGGGAGCTCACCTGGAGAATGACCACCCTCAGGAAGGATGAGTTTCATAGCCACTGCTGGGACTATTTCAAGTGCCCCCTTCAAACACAGAAATCCTATCTTCGGTTTTGGTTTTCTTTCAGAGAACTTTCTTAGACATGAGGAGCTCTCTTTTTCTTTTTTTCCTCTCTTTTCCCACTTTTTTTCTTAAAATGATAGCAAAGATTTGCAAAGGTGATTTCAGCCTTGAACTTGATGAGCGAAGGGAAAACTAGTGAAGAAACAAATGTGCTTATAATTCCAAAACTAGAGTTATGGTTGGTGCCTTGATGAATTTCTTATATAGGAAAGGTCCTTAAGAGCCAAACCTAAAATGTAAAAGAAAGGAAAAGAAGATATGAATAACATTATCTTTGAAAATCACTTTGTGCCTTCCTATTCTTTTATTCTGATACATTTTCATATTGATTTCTCTCCATTCTAATTTTCCCTTGAGACTTTTCCTTCCTTCTTTTTTTCTTGTTTTGTTATATATAATTAGAATAAAGAATGGCAAATATGTTGTAACCATAATTTCAGTATTTTTAAATCTCTAATTTCACGATGTGTACAATGGGGACAAAAGAACATGAAATGAATTTAGACAAGAGCAATAATGGGAGATTAAATAAACTACAATGAAGTTTCAGTGTAGAGGCTCATGGATTACTGTGTAATCTTTTAAACAACACAATGTAAAATTCTAAAAGCTAGTAGAGAAAGGTTATTAAGGGTAATTCTAAACCTGAAATTAAAATTTTACAGGTGAAACAGAAGGATGTAAATTGTAGGAGGAAATGTGACTAGTAGAATTAAATGTGATTAGGTCAGCCACTTTCCATATTTAATTTCGACATATAAATAAATCTAAAATATGTAATATAGATCTGATGTACATCTAAAATGCAAATAAATATAATATTGCAACATTGTCTGTATTAATTCATTCAACAAACATTTATTGAACATCTACTCAGTGTCTGTCTTTGTCCTGGGATTTACAGCAAGTTAATTGACAAGAATTCTTGTCTTCATGAAATTTACATTCTAATTTAATTTTATTTTTGTGTAAAACCTTGTTGTAATATGTTCATTGATACAACATACTGGTTTTCTGAAGTGACTTCTTCAATACTATAAATATGCTTAAATGTTAGATATATTAAATAATGCAAAATACATATATTCTTTCTTAAATACATGGTCAATTGGATGGGAAGACTTTCAAAACATATGTTTGTGTGTGCTTGGGCACAAGAGCATTGACAAGGAAATTATTTGGAAAGATAATGAAGAGTTAGGAAAAGAAAGCAGAGCATGCCTTTGAGAGAGAGAAATCACCAGCATAGAAAGGCTACCAGAACTGCCCTTAGTATTTTTCAAGTTCAACAATTCAACATTTTCTTTATAATTTAAGTTCTCAATTTTGTGCTGAATCTTTGGCTAAATCCTAGAAGAGTTAAACTCTAAGAGAATATTTCTGAGTACAATTAATATTAAAATTACCTTTTCATAAAATAAAAATCTCAGGTTATAATTAGGATTTACTTTTTAAAGAATAATAATGCTTCTCTAGTGTGGCCCTCTGCTTTGATGAACTTCTACATCTTTTTAACCCACTATGAAAAAATGTCATAATGTCTCATTTGATATTTTTTTTCTATTTTCAAACCACTCACATTTTGGAAAAAAAGAAGAGGAGCATTGTAAAAATGTCACTTTATTGGAAAGTAAGTGTCATGCATACTAAAATAGAGGTTCACAATGAGAAAAACCTGAAATATGAAATAATGACTGTGCAGTTTAGAATGTGATGGCACTGACCAGGGAAATTATGTAAAACCATGCTTAACAAAGTCCTCTGATGCATTGTGGGAGCTCAGATAATGAAAAACAGCAAATGATGACAATTCACAAATTCAGAGTAACTCTATAGTATTTTACACCCAGGAATTTAGAAGTACACTTAGAAAATAGATAGGTCAAGCTATTCCTCTCATGTTGGTTCATACTTGTCAATTCTAGTCAAGATCTTTTTTTTTTTTCTTAAGAAAGTTAAGGAGCTTGGTTATTTGGTTCATATCACTTATAAAAAAATTAAACAAACAAATTTTATTAATTACATTTTAGCTGTTTTAAATGATTAAATTCTGAACTTGTTTTATTTTCAAGAATACTTTGTAAAAAGTATTCTTTGTAAAGTCTACTTTGTAAAAAGAGGTAACTGATATTCTGCTTGAAGAGACTGTTAATCATCATCAGCTCATCTGGTTATTCAAGTAAATAGATTAACAAAAAATAACTAAAAGGTGATGCTCCTCACCTGTCTAGTTTAGCACTGAGTAATGTGGCCAAAATGGTCTGTGAAAATAAACTGGCCATCCAAGCGCTCCCCTGCCTGTGGGCTTACATTTGGCCTCATGGAAACCACATGCGCTGTTAGGAGAGCCAGCAGAGGTCACTCCAAGAAGTGGAGCTGGAGGTGAAAGACCACGGCTTACCTAGGCAGAGCTAGGCACTCTGTCATTTTAATAGCTCACTAATTCCAAAAAGTTTCAACATTTAATGGCCTTGAAGCTTAATTACTCTCATTTATCTTTCTAATAAATGGTGCCAGAGCTTAGAAGTGCAAGAGATTTACCCACAGTGAGTCAATAAATGAATTTGGGGGATGACTGCAATCTATGTGACTTAGATTGCCCCGATGCCAAAATAGTAAGTGAAATACTCAACCCAGAATCCACTGTACCTGTCACACATTGCCACCCTTTCAGGTGATTTCTCTCATGTTGGCTGAGACTACATTTGCTGGCACAGTGTAATTTCAGTAATTAAATAAACATCTACAAAGATGAATAAAATACGTCAATGAAATCCAAAAATGAGAGGTACAGACAGATTTAGTTTTAGCTATTTTCACTGAAATTTAATGGAAACAAATACAAAAACTGAAAAGAACTAACAGTTAATAGAGATCCGAAAATCAAAAATAGATGAAGTGGAAGGAGCTTTTGAGATTATGTAGATCAATGACCAGCTCAAGTCTAGAGGGAAAAAATCCAAGGAACAAGAAAGATGTACTCTGCATAGAATGCAACCCAGTGCCGCAGAGGATGAAGATGTTCACTTGGTAAACTAATGTGATGCCATGCTCTTAAAAACTGTTAGTTCATGAAAATGGTAGTGAATCGTTAAAATGCTCATTAAAATTAAACTCACATTGCAGACATCTTCTGCACAGATACTCAAGATTTTCTCTTAGTCATGTTTCTCTTTTTAGTCACTAGAGGAAAGACATTTACATATGGTGAGCATTAGTTTGAAGTGGTCTGTTAGCTTTCGTTAAGTCCGCTCATTAAATTCCTTGGATGGATTCCTACCCAGCTTATCCTACCAAATCTGAAGTTTGTTCAGGTGTCGAGAGTGGAAAATATCAAAAGCAAGTAAATAGCCTCAATCATTTACACTGGTACCACCTTAAAACATTCTCTTTTGTACTTCTATTTATATTTGTAATTTTATATTCTTTTTCCTGGAGAAGATTCCCCAATTATGTAAGCATGAAGCCTGTAAAACCTGAATCTGTCCTTAAACATGACAGCGGTGATTATAAGTGGAGTTCTTTGGAGGAAGAAGGCCATGTCATAGAGGGAGAATATATTTTGAGCTGAGAGGATTAAAGAAGGAATTGAAACTGAGGATTCATAAAAAATTATATGGAAAGGTGATGTGGAGAAGCTAAAAAGATATTCCAAGCCAAGAAAAACAGAAAATTTGGATTGTGGAAAAACTGACATATTTGAGAAAAGGTAAAGGGTCCACTTCGACTTGGATAAAAAACATTTGGAGAGCTGTGAGGGAGATAAACTGAGCAGGTGGGTTAAGGTTTTAAATGCTTAAATTAGAGAGTTTTATAACAAACTTCATTGTTAAAAAATGATATATATATATTTTTTACCCTACATATTATTTTACTTTCAGGTTAGAACTCACGGTCTATTATTCTGTAAATAGCAATGTGATTTATCCTGACATGAATCTCTGTTGTCTTCTATAAGCCATGTCTTACATAGTATTCTGTACCCTTAAATAACATGGTTGTGAGTGAGCTATGGGACCTTATTGAACTTAAACGTAATTTTAAAACCCTGTACATCTGAGGGATATTGGATTTTAGAGGCTTACTTGTCACCCTTCTGGATAGACTTTTAAGTACTGGGCATCCTCATCCTGGAGTCAAAACAGATTACAACTAGAAAAGAGGAAAGAGGTGTGTGTGACAAAATTAGAGGAAGCAATAGAGATTAATTACTCAGAGCCAAAAGGAAACAAAATTCTAAGGTCTAATTTTTGGAACTGGTGAGGCTTTATAATAGCTATTCACTTCTAATCATTCTCAAATAATAAATGAATAGAACAGTCAATGCTATTAGAATAATTTATCATTCATCAAGAATAATAAATGAGGGGAATAGGATGTTATTCAAATTTCTCTAAAAATAGCAAAGAAGAAGGAAGAAGAAGAACTACTCCAGTTTTCCAGTCTAGTAACAACTTGTGCAGTGGTGGCAGGATTGCTGGGACATCGGGGGTGGCAGAGGAGGAGATGGAGCCAAATGTGCTTGCAGTCGGTGCCTCTGGCTTGGCCAGGTACCAAAGTCAGCTGAAACGATGAATCCTCCTGGTTATTCCAACTCCAAAAAGCAAAAGGCCTTCCTGCTTTACTAACGCTTTGCCCCCAATGGCTTGCCTCTTCTTCTCATTAATCTTCAGTTTACGAACTCTGTTGGCAAGAGACACACAAACCATCCAAAAATAACACACAGAAGTAGATGATATTGACAGCTCCTGGACACATAGGGCCATTTGTTCATTGGCAGTAGCTCTGAGTCAGCATCAGCCTCTACATCTCAAGTTTAGCCACACAATGCAGATGTCATGCAGATGCAATTTGGTTGTGGTCTTCATCCGCAACTCATTTGCAAATACTCTCAATGGAAATAAGAGGTAGGGATGAGCACTGGGGTGCAGAATTGGGCATGGGAAGAAAGAGTGGGAAGTCTAGCCTAGCCTCCCACCCTGAATTGCCATTAGCACCAACACTTGGCTGTTAGTGGCAGCCTGCTGGTACTGCCGAACACTAAGCCGAAGCCCCAGCAAGGAGCTATCCTAGAGGTATCCTTTGCTGCAGTGAGTGAAAACAGAATTCACAGCCTAAGCAGGGAGTGTGTCAAGACAATTCAGAACCTGTGTTCATCCCCTTCTTTCAACTTGACTTTGCGGGTGGGGCCAGATCATCAGGCTAGATTCCATCAACATCGATGGCGAGTTTTCTATCAGGGACTCTGTTGTGTTTTTCACAACCCAATCCGATAGGCTGGGCCATCCTAGCCAATTACACTTTTTAAAAATTATTATTAATAATTAAAATCCCCACAGGTGCCACGGAGCTAATTCTAAATTGAGATCTAAAGTTCTTTGTACCCAATAGGCTCTTCCTGAATATAATTCAGTAGGTATAATTTATAAGGGATGGTACCCAGCTCTCTCTAGCAACATCCAGAATCCAAATGGTAGGAGATTTGCTGGGGATGGGGCATTGATAGCTTAAGGCATCTGCAAATGCCATGTTATTGAAGTAAAATTTATATATGGCTTATACTAGCTTGAAATATCTGTGGTTGAATATTTTAAAAAGTAAATAACAAGTTTATCTTTCTAGCACAAAGGGATAGAGTTGCCAGATAAAACACAGGATGCCCAATTAAATTTAAAATTCAGATAAACAAGAAATGATTTTTTAGTGTAAGTATGTGCCCGATATTGCATTAGACATACTTATTCTAACATTTTTTTTCATTGTCTATCTGAAATTCAAATTTAACTTAGTGTCCTGTATTTTAATTTGCTAAATCTGGCAACCCTAAAAAGGAGACTATCATGCACATATCTGTTCAATTGTGGAAGAAATGCTGTTTTGTAAATGTGATTAGGAGCCCTTTATGGATATGTGTACCTTGTGGAATTACTCATGAACTTGTTATTGAACATGTGAAAAGGCAATGCTCTAAAGCCTGTTAAACTGTTATTAACATGTGACTTATATTGTGAATAAAACACCAATAAATATGTATTATGCTAAAATAAATAGCATACCCAAATGGTTCCCAACACAATATCACTTGATTTCCAATGCCATAATCAAATGGTTTCATGCAAATTAAATGGCTCCAGTAGTTATCAGTGTAATGATGTTGCAAAACAGCCTTACTGTCAAGTAACCTTATCTTTTATGCACTTTTCAAAATGCCTAAAATGTCACACTAAAGCACTTTTAAAATTAAATAATGCCTTGCTATTTCTGAGGTGAGAAGCCTGCTGAGTTTAAATCATTAAAAAATTTTAAAGAAATGTTAGTAATTTTTCAACAAAATTAGGTAGTTATCTGATTTCATGAAAGAAATATATTAACATATTTTAGGTTAAACTAAATGTTGAGTTACAACAATGACTATTTCCAAATAAAATGATCTTTCCAAAGGTAAGTCAAAAGTTTGAGCTATAAAGACTGAGTTTCTGTACACATATCCAAGATGCCTTTAAAAAATTGAAAGAAAAAGAACAATCATTGCTCATTGAAAAGTGTTCAACTCTTTTTTTTTTTTTTCTTCAAATTCAACAATACTGATGTTTTCCTGTCAGGGTCTAATGCCATGAACCTCTTACTCAGTTGATCCTCCATTCAGAGCCACTTGGTATCTTCTTGCTAGGTCCACCCCACGTCAGCCTCAAGCACCATAATCCCAGAATCCCAATCTGAGACAGGAGAATATTAAGGAAATCTGGCCAATACTTGATAATTTTTGCATCTCATCACCATCCATCCCTGATCTTGTGCCCTGGTAACTATAATCACGAGTACCTTGGCCCCCGAATATGAAATTTGAAGTAAATGTCCACCTACACCACATCAATAGGTCCTGCCATGAATTTCCAAAATTCAAATGGATCTTTTCTATCCAATGACCTTTTTCCTTTTTCAAGTGAGGTTCCTACAATTTAGAGCAGTAAGATGTCCATACCATGGAGTGGCAAAGAGAAGTTCCACATGTTAATGGGGAAGGGGAAGTTTTCATAGCTCTTGACTTTCCTCATTACAGTGCATTGGTTTATCAGATTAGCTGCTTGCAAACTTGACTGAGGAGAGAGAACCTATGTAAGCAAGAATAATATAAAGACAGATCAAGTGAGTTTAGTTACGTATAGAGGAAGAGAAGAGAGAACATGGCAGTGTGGAACTCTGAGTGCTGCAAGGCTGGGAGTGGGGTGAGGTTGGGGGTCAGTATGTTGGGAGCCGTGAATGAAGCCTTTTGAGATATAGGATTTCGCTGAAGGAAGCCAGTTTTTCTCTTTTACGTACTTTGCCTTGAACTAGGTGATTTTTTTCATTGTTGTGGGTCATATTTTCTTACTTCTTTGCAAGTATAGTACTTCTAAAATTTTTTTGAAATCTTTTTTAATTGAAATCATTGGAGTGACTTTGGTTAATAAAATCATATAGGTTTCAAGTGTATAATTCAATAACATGTCATATATGCATTGCTTTGTGTGTTCACCACCCAAAGTTAAATTTCTTTCTATCACCATCACCATATATTTGACTCCCTTCTTCCCCTCCCTGCTTCTCTCTGGTAACCACTAATCCACTGTTTGTGTCCAGTGATGTTCAATATTAGTTTATGTTAGCTTCATGTGTACAGCATAGTGATTAGACATTTATATAATTTATGAAGTGATCACTCCTATTACGCTAGTACCCACCCAGTATCATAAGTAGTTATTACAATATCATTGACTATATCTTCTAGGCTGTACTTTACAACCCCATGACTATTTTGAACTACCGAGTATAGTAGTTAGATGCTAGATATCATAAATGGTACAATATCCAGTGTTTGGATTTTGTTGTCTCCCTTTCGTTGTCTGGATTTTATGTCTAGATTCTGTTGTGCTCCTTTAAAGAGGTTAAGATTGTCTGCTAGGATATGGATTTCCTTATAGATTCTTGGTACTTTAAAGGTTTGTTTCCCAGCTTTGTTTAAGCAAGTTTATAGTAGCCTTTCCTCGTGGACTAGTATGGCAGTTTTCCTAGGCATGACTTTGGAGGGGTCTCAGTTGTACCTGGTGTTCATAGAGGCCTCTTCACTCTGGATGGTCAGGACAATCATGGGTACGTGGAAACTTTTGTAGCTTATAGCTCTCCAGTAATTTTTTTTCCCCTGGTATTTGTTGTCTCCCTAGCTTCATGGCATTTCACATTATACATGTCACAACTTAGTATTTGGCAGAATCCCTATTAGGGTCTTTGGAATTCTTTCTCTGACTCATCTATGCAAATTCTAGTCACCTCTGCTTCCCCAATCTTTGATCTGCCTCCTCAGCTTAGAAGTATTTATTCAGCCATCCAGCAAATATTAATTATATGCTTACTGTTTTAGATGCTTGGAAATAATGCAAAAAAATCACAAAATCCCTAATTTTAGTGGGAGATTACATTTTCATTTGTGAGACAATTAATAGAATGAAAACAGAATAAAATTCATAAAAATGTAAATTACCTAGTATGGAAGAAAATGATAAGCTCTAGAAAACAACAACAAAAAGTAGGTCATGAGGACAGGATTTAGGAGAAGGCAATTTTAAATAAGTGTTCAGGGTAGACATTAAAATTATGACTTTTGAACAAAGAGTTAAATGAGGTGAGGAAATTAGCATGTGAATATCTAAGAGGAGAATTCTTGGAGTTTTGAAGGGTTGACAAAGGGGTCACTGTGTCTTGAACACAGTGAGCTGTATGAGAACATTGTTAGTCATTATAAGGACTTTGGCTCTTACTCTGAGCATAACTGGGAGTCACTGCAGGATTTTTAGCAGATGAATGATATAATTTGTCTTATATTTTAAAAGAAACCTTTTTCTGCTCTGTTGTAAATAAGAGTAGATGCACCAACAGGGAATCAGGGAAACCAGTTATAGGTGTTTGCAATAATCATGATCAATGGACAAATGTGGTGACAATGGAGGAAGCAAAAGTTTTCAAATTCTGAATAAACATATTTAAGGGAGAGGACATAAAGTCTTGTAAAATAAGATTGTGACCATGAACGAAAGATAAAGAGGAATCTTGGATAACTCAATGGTTTAGGGCTGAGAAACTGGAAAGATAGAGCTGTCTCCAGTGAGATAGAGAAAAGTATCAATAATGCAGCTTCATGGGAAGAATAGCAGAAGTTCAGTTTTAGATTCCTAATAGATATTTAAATGAAGATATCAAGCAGGCAGGTGAATATAGGAGTTTGGATTTCAGGAGTGTCAGAACTAGAGACATACATTTGGGAATCATTTACATAAAAATTATATTTTAAAACATGAGATACAATGATATTACCAGGGATGAGAGAGTAGATCTAAATAATAAGAAAAGAGACTAAGTCTTGGAAAAACATAATATTAAGAGATCAGAGAGACAAAGAATAAACAGCAAAGGAAATTGAGAAGGAGACTCTAGCGAAATAGTAAAATCAAGAGTATAATGTTCTGGGAACCAAATGATGAAAGTTCATTGTAGAGGAAGGAGTGCTCAACTCTGCTAAATGCTGCTGATAGAACAAGTGTATAAGGACTAAGAACTGACTATTGGTTTTAGAAACATAGAGGCCATTGGAGACTTGATGAGAAGAGTTTTGATGAAGTGGAAGGGAGCCAAAGCCTGGCTGGAGTTGTTGATTCAAAGCAACAAGAGGAAAGGAACAGGAAGCACCAATCCAGTAAATTCCATCAAGGAGTTCATTAATTAGTGAAAGAATACCAAGATGGTAGCTGAAAGGGACAGAAGAATCAAGAAAAGATTTTAAACGAAAGAAATAAAGTAAGATGCTATGCTGATGATGAAGCTCCAGAAGAAAGAAACAATTGATAGTGTAGGGGCAAAAAAGATTTGGAGCAATATTCTCATGTAGAAGGATGACCTACTTACTAATAAGTGGAGAGGTTGACTGTAGATAGGAGCACTGACAGTTCATCCATATAAACAGTATATGCAGGTATGTGCAGGATACAGTGCAGGTCTGAGAATATATATGATAGGAGAGTGCCATCCTCCAAATGTTTAATGTGTGCTCCTATCCTTACCATCCTCTCTCTTATCTGATGACTTTGCTTCCTACTTCATGGAGAAAAATCAGAGCGATCAGAAGAGACCTTCCCTAGACTCTAAGAATAAGAGTGCTTTTAGGAGGAGATATGAAAGGTGAGGAGAGGTAAGAGGGTGGTCTAGGAGAGTGAGAGAATGGATGGACTAGGAAAAATGGAATGGCTGCCAGACAACCTTATGGGTTTGCCTGAAGTTCACAATCACAAATTTAAAGCGAGGCTAGTTAGAATAGTTTTAAGTTTTTTTCCACCTACTTGCTGCCCAAATGCAAACTTGGGTGAGCACCACACCCATCTGATTACCCAGGTACAGAGAAAAGTGAACAAATAGGCCAGTCAATCACTAGTCTCTCAGAAGCATTAACACATTTTTAAACTTCACAAAGGGATCCTAATACGGTTGGAAAAAATACTCTTCCACCTCTTAACTTTAGTTTTCCCATGTAGTTTCAGCCTATATATTCTTGATTTGCAATAGTTGGTTTCTTATTACTTGTTTTATGATTTTGCATTTTAATATTCTATCAGGGCTGTTTAAGAATATATGGAGTTTTAAAGTGTTGATAATTTAGTCAGAGCTCATTGTTTTCAAGGATCTAAAATTCATTTTAGCTAACTCTGAACAAAGGAGGCTTCTTATGAAATGAACAAATAAACAAAAAGGCCATCTCAGGAATACAGTAAGGACTTGGCCAGTACAAATGGGAGGTGGGATGGGAAGATACTGAAATGCTTGTCTATGTCATAGGCCATGTGGCTACAGCCATCTCCGCTTCACATGTCTGTTCTTTCTTTCAATAAACTTTCTCCGTTTGCAAATGAACCAACATGGCCTCTAGTCCAGGCCTAAATGTTCTCACAGATCTGATACAGACCTTATTAGTGACCAAAGTCTCTGTGTTTCTATATCAATATTTTCAATAGAGATTCTGTCTCTCAGGGTTATTGGCCAGTCATTTGATAGATTGAACTAAATAGATATCTGCCAAAAGCTAATCTATCAGAGAAAGGAGAAGTTACATAACCATAGGTGCCGTAAGAGATGATCCTTTCCAGAACAAAGGTCTATAGATAAACATGTCTATCGCAGGAAAAATCACAGGGCCTCTATTAAATACACTTTCTATCATTGCCAATTCCATGTTTTTGATTAAATAATTAGAGGAGAATGCAGGAGCCATAATGATTCCATTCCTGGTCACCTCCCTTTCCTCTGGTCATGTGAAGATAAATTTTTAAAATTAGGTTTTTTTTTTTTTTTTTTTTAGTTAGCTGAGTATACAGATTCTTCACTAAAGTTGCAGCTGACAAAGGCAGCAGAGTTAAAATGAAACTTGGTTTTACCAAAAAGCTAAAAGAGTAACAAGAAACTCGTGCAAGAGGAGAGAAAAAAAGTGCCTGAGTGAATACTTTAATTAACTCACATGCAATTTTAATTAAAAACATAATGTGTCAGGAAAATGAGTAATGCCTTAGGGCAATAAAATAACTGGATTTCTTGCTTAATCTTCTGCTCATCTCTCTCATGGCACATGTATATTATTGTTAAGAAAAGATTGTCTTCTTCCCCTGTTTCATAAGCAGAGAGAAACCCTGCTGACAAAATGAGTTGAGCAAAATAAGAAAGTTGTAGAAAAATACCCCTAGTGAGGGCTCTAAGCAAGAGTCCCAGATTTCCTTCAGCTCATTCGCTTTCCTTCTCAGTGCGTACCCGTTCCGGGAAAGCAGATAGCTGGAGTAAATCAAGGCCTCCAGACTCTTTTGCTCAAAATGCATTATCTTTTTGTGATTAGAATTATAATGAATGACCCCAAATATCTTTTCTCCCCTTAGATGTTAAGTGTCCACGAGAGCCTGAGGGGTACAAAAATAACCCTGGCTTGGAGCCATATGATTTAACTTTTATTTCACCTCTTTTTGTAAACTAACTGTGAAGCTTTCTGGACTTAAGTTCTCTCACCTATGAACTATGAAGAAAGATGGCTGCCTCCCAGGGCTGCAGAGAAGAGTCAATGGTACCACGTACAGGGTAGTGGTCACCTCTCCTTACAGATATTGTTCTGGTGTGATGGAAATTTTTTGTTGCTCTTGTTGTACAGCTCACCATTGCCTTTTAAGGGGGATTGGTCTCAGTAACTGCATGGTAAATCGGGGAGGATGGGACCCCAGTGGAAGGTGCCTGGACAATATGTGATGGGAGAACAGAGTGGAAAATTCCTGTGGTCCCAGTAAAGAAGATGAGTGGGAGACAAACCTGTCCAGTGAACATTTTTAAATGATTCTCTCTTGGGTTCTGATGTAAGTGTCCCTTTGCATCTCCCTGATGAAAGCCCTGGAAGACTGCACATTGCTCACTATTGATTTGTGGGCAGGCGATTTCTTTGTGGAGACTGCAGAGAGCTAAAACATTCTTCCCCAGGGAGGGATGGTGTGACAGATGACTTCTAAGTTTGTGACTAACTTTGTCATTAAGATCGTAACTGTATCCTGACTCTAGAACACACCATCGTGATAATCTGTGTGCTAATACTGGTGACTGCTCCAGTTGGCTGCCAAGGCCAAAGAAGAGGCTGTCCCTAAAACCTTGACTTTGAGAATTATTCCTGTTCTTAGAAAGCCCAAGGCCCCACTTCTAGAAGCCAAATGAGCAAGAATGATACTCAGCATTAATGACAGCCATTGTGTTACCAAACTTGTCTCTAGAACTTGCCCTAAGCTTTGCGGTTAAGCTAGAAAGACAAATCTAGGTCATATCTGTGCAACTCTACTTCAGGAATGGCTGGATTCTGAGGCTGAAGTAGGGTGAGCTTCCCTAAAAGTATGAAGGATGCCGGGACAGAAGAAGTGGACAAGATCAAAAGTTGAGCAGGAGTGTTAAGACCCCAGAAATTAGAAGTGGTGTCCCTCCATTATGAAGGCCAAGAGATCCAGAGGCTAGTAGTAAATCAGGTTGCTGGGTTAGCAATATGGGTCCCAGAAGGCTTCGCTTCCTAGGGTTCACAGTTGTATATTTCTTTATAAACCAAACATGAAATAGCCTAGGGGTGGATTGGCCTTATAAAAAAATACCAGCATCATGTATGCCCTACGATGTTTTCTTTGCAGCCTCCCAGCCAGTCTCTCACTGTGTGCTGAAAAGAGCCCAGACCCTCTGGTTCTTCATGGGCTCATGGGGGCCTCCTGCAGCCTGGAGGATGCCCCTATTCCTGACCCCTCCTCTGACTTCTCATGGAGCAGCAAAGTCAGCACCCCAGCATGTCCTGGGGGTTTGATAAAAGCCCCTCCTTATTCATCTCCACATGTTATCCATAAAGCAGTAGTTCAGATTACTACTCCAGATAGTCTTAGGTCCCCTAAACTCAATCTATGTATGCTAAATCCTAATACTTTCCCCAAAATTTCCTAGGGAAGACAAATTCTATCTTTAATGAGATTTGGGGACTTCTTGTTCACTGTTGGAATTCCATTATAATTGTATTTTCACCCAGATGTATTGGACAGATAAATAAAAATAGACCCCTTGGAGACTTATTTATGTGAATTTGCCAAATAAATCACAAATTAGTGATAAAAGTTCAGACTTGAATTGGCTGTGTGCTGAAAAGATAGGATCAAATTTTATATTACAGTTCCTGCTATTGTAATTCCAGGTTTCCTCTTCCTCCTGCTCAGGCTGCTATCCTGAGGTGAAAGTTCATCCCAAGAACTATGAATCCAGTCCCCACTCACTCTGCTGTGGGCTAAAGATAAAGACATATGGGTACAAAGGAGCCATTAGTCACACTTTCTGAAGTGTGCTTTTCTAAAAGCAGCCATCTTACAGTCCTGGGATTTATATCCTTTTGGTTCTCAACCCAATTTACAAGTCCACTGGCTAGACCGGGAGGTTTGCTGTGAATGTTAAAAGTCATCAGGCATGGCAAAGGAAACCCATAAAATTTTAAAGTTTCCTTGATAGAAATAATAGCAACGTTTTTCTGCCCACATGGTGGCTGTGGTACAGCACAGTCCGTGTACATACGTGAAGCAATTCACAATGTGTCCTTTGTAGGAGAGAAAGAGCCTGAGTCCTTGGGGGTTTGCCTGGTTGCCTTGAGCTCCAGAGCCCCAGCCGATCTTATGACCTCTTCTTTCAAGGCTGTTTCCTGTAGCAGACCTTGAAGGAAGGGACAGGTCCAAGAGAAGTTCCTCTGACTCTCCCCTTCCATAGTTCGTCTATCCTTGGCCTTCATCTGGGACTTGCCCTATTCTGCCCCAATCAGTTAGAGGTAGTTTCTTTTATTTTAAATGTGGGGCTTTCTATTTACCAAAAACAGTCCTTAAATCGCTCTGGCCTCGTGTTAATCAGAAGTGTTAAGTGTTTTAAAACACCACATACCCTCACTGTTGCAGAGCCCATAAACAAAGGTCGGATGTTGGCACTAGTATTGAGATGCTTCTCTCTTATTCAGCTTCTGCGAAATTCTTATTTCCCAAAATCATCTGGGTCTTATCCCTAGGGCTCCTTTCTCCATGCCAAGTTTCAATACGGTCCCCATCACTAATAAAATAAACCAATCAAAAGAATATATTTCTATCTCCATAATCTATTGTTTTAGTAGAAATTGTTTCCATCAATACTTTGGGGAAGAAGTCAATAAGAATGGTGACATATGCTCCTTTGTGCGGTAACCTGGGCCCTGGAGACTTTACAGATGAATGAGGCAAGTGGATGCGTGTCAATCTGTGTCACCTCGACTTGGCCATATGCTCAAATTTCCTCCAGGGGACCTTTAATCTGCTAGTATGGAGGGATTTGATACTGGTCACAAGGCAAATAGCCCTTAGTTTTCAATCTCTACCCTACAGTGTAACTAAATTCCTGAAAACTTCCCAAGCTCAGGTTTTGGTAGAACAAACAAAAGTAAAGTATGCCAGGCTCAGTACGAATAGAGAGAATTGTGAGGTTGAGGATGATGTGACTCCACATTCATCGCAACTTTGATTATGACTAGCCTAAAATCAGGGATTTCCCAGGACATTGCCAGGTCAGAGTTTCCTTAGCCACACTAAGGGCTCCCTGGAGCAAAGCAAACCTGGGATGGTCCTTCATGATATTCACGGTTTCATCTAGGCTCTGAGGTGGACAAAGCAGCGTTTATTAAGGACCTGGTTTATTTTCCTATCTCCCAAGAGGCTGTTGGGGAATAGGTATCAGTTTATCGTTTTTCTGAAGCCATGAAAAAAGGAACTGTTCTGACTGCCTGAGACAACCCGTGGAGAAAGGAAAACTTAAGGAGAAAAGTCTAAGATATAGAAATTCAGAATGTTCAGGCTGCCTTGGGTGTAGATTCTTGTTACTTCTATCCCATCGTTTTCCAACATATAGAGGACTTTCTACTTTCACTAGATATAAAGTTGTTTTTATTAGATTATTATCATTTTAATGGCTACTAATCAGTTGGTAAACATACGGGCAAAGCTCACATCAACACCTGTTCTCTGCTGATATGAGGATCTTTTTCCAGCGTTTCATATACATAGGCTTAGTTCATTAAATACTAAATACTGTATTAATAATTGACTTCTTTGGAAACAAATTGGCCCCAATGCTGTGTATTCTGTTTTAATTTTCCTTGCAGAGGCACAAAAAACAACAAACCATAGAAATCTTCTCAAACAGAGCATTTTAACCAAGTAATCACAATTATTACTGAAAACAACAGTTCTGATGCTGTTTGCTGGTTTCTAGGGACTCGTGAAAAACTACTTTTTTTCCATTGCAAGACTATTCATTTCATTTAGCGTTTAAAGTCTATTTCTATTCTGTCTCGACTTCGGGATCTCGCTTTCTGAAGCCAAAACACAACCTGTTTTTTTTTTTTAAAAGCAAATAAGAAGAAATCAGATTCTTATCTACTTAGCATAATTTACTAATGGATATCTGCAATTTGGATTCAACAGTATTTTTTTTAAAATAATTTCCACCTCTTGATTCAATATATATTTAATCTGTAAGAATAAGGATAAAATGAAGAAACCAAAATAGAAAAGATAAAGTCAAATAAGGCCAGTAAAATAGGGTAAACTCATTTATTAACTAGGAAGTCACTGTAAATATGTTCCACCTGCTCTCCCATTGGGATGCTTAATATAATATTAATAATGCCAGAGATAATGATCATTTATTTAGTGGTGACACATTCTATGCCAGGTGCACAGTTTAAATGAAAATAAAAGCCTGTAAGGTAGCTATTATTTTTTCCATCTTAAAGATACGTACATTGAGGTTCAATGAGCTTGAGTCCTTTAAACTACTAAGTGTTGAAATCAGGATTTAGCCTAAGACTCAATCCCTTTTTTTCTACTATTCCATGACATTTTCTTTTCCCAATAATGACAGTTACATTTACTAAGCATCGACTCTTTGTGCACTAGGCATTGTACACATCATTTCTGATCTTTATAGCAACTCTGTCAGATAGCTATTTTAATATGCCTGCAATAGATTTTAATTTTTTCTTCAACAGGAAAAGAAATTAAGGCTTAGAGAGATCAAATTTCTTGCCCAGATATGTAAAGAAAGAGACAAAACAGGATTTCAAATCTGGATCCACCTGACACTAAAACTGGGGTCCTTTCCATTTGGCAACACTGCCTGATCAGAGATCGATGGTAGATTAATGAGGAAGAAGAACACAGCTCTCGAGATCCATGTTGAAGCTCGACCCTTTAGGTTACGTACGTGTTTTAAAGGAAATGTGTATCATAGGATTATGTTTTTGAATTCTGAAGATATTAAACAATAATGACATAATTCAGTTCTCATTTTGCTCACACAAAATGCTATGCATGTGTGGAGGTAGGCAGTACATGCATAGAAGTCAGGTCTTTTTTATTCGAGAAGTACCATTCTTGCTACATGACCCACGTTATGTCCAGTCCCTACCTCTGCCTCACAATTAGAATATACAGTCCTGCCAAGTTCCAGAGGCAATCTTGATGTACAGAGCAGCATATTCAAATAACTTCAGCTCTCCCCAGTGGGACAGAGAGAAGCCACCAAATCAAGGCATCCAGTGCTGACCAGTGGTCTTCTCACTGCCCATTCAGTCCCAGCTCTCCCCACCTATAGGTACCAATGGTGAAGCTTGTAGCTTTGGTCTCACTTTTATTTGAACAGCTCAGGCTTTGTCTTTGAGGTCTCAATGAGTGATGGAGCCTGCTACTCTATGGGTGAATTGGATAGTGACTGCCTCCTACTGATTCTTACCCATGGGGCACAGCTCCTCATTGTTGAGACTTTGCTGCCACTTTTACAAACTGCAATGCTTCTTGTTGCCTGAACTACTACTAAGCATGCTTCATCTCTTGGATGCTTTCTTTGGCCACTTACTAGAACATCCGTAGTCATTTACCAAACCTGTTCATTCTAATGAGTTTCATTCACTGTCTCTCTCTGTTCAAGAACACCCCAATGGCACATCATGTCTCAGTCTCAAGATAGAAAAATAATTCTGTTATTCTTGCTCTGTCAGCCTTGAGCATCTCTACCACCAGCATGAGTCCCATTGTAGTTATGTTTTTTAAATACAAATTTCTTTTCTTCTTTTCTATGAGCCTCACTTTTCCCTGATGCATTTATTACAATGAAAATGAACCAGTTAAAATCTCTGAAGAGAGACTGTACATTTTGAGTCTGCCATAGCAGCTTAATTCTCTAGTTACACTTCCATGGAAGAAACTTGCATCCGAGTACTGAATGTGTAACAGCACCCACCCACGAGAATTATAATGGGTTGAAGCTGCCAATTTATTGCTGCCGATAAGAAGGTGGGAGCTAGAGCTCAATGAACAAATAATCTTTTTCTATGTCTTCACAGATTTTGTGTGGCTGGCAGCATTTTGTTTATTTAATTTATTTCAGTTACTATTTCTCAGGGGTATATAAAGATGAAAGTTCTAAAGTTTTCTGGTAAGATGTTAATAATTTATGGCAAATAAAGCTAAAGATGTCTCTGTTTGGGACCGGGACCCTAGGATCAGTAACTGTGTGCACACGAAGTCACTTCGGATCTCTACCTGTTTGAAGTGCCCCCCTACCCGCCCATGGCTTGGAAATGCTGTCATGAAGTTGAGCTCTGATACTTGTGGAAGTCTTTCAACATGAGTTTATTTAGTTTTCTTAGGAATAGGTCCCTTGTGACTTTTTGCTATCATTTTTATTTCTGATCAGATTTATGTTATTCCTTGGGAAAATTATTTTCTAGCTTTCTAACACCTTGCTCCTACAGGCTGTGTACTTGTTGAGTGTTTCAGGTGACGTGTACTATTGGGGAAATAGGCTATGGGGAAGAAGATTGGCACATGCCTGAATAATCCATGTGGTCAGAGGATTTCGGGAAGTTTACTTAAATCAGAGGCCATTGGGCAAACTCTGCCTTTGATCACTATCTAAGAACCTTCTGGAGGCTTTTCCTCAAGCTTGTCTTTATGTCCCTGAGAACTGGTTTTACATGTACCTAGATTCAGGTTTTGTCCAGCAACCCCCAAACCCCTATCAGCCCTTTGGTCAAAATCTGGAGATGGAGGTTACATAGCATGACCTTTTGAACCATTACAGTTCTGACTCTGTCTTCTCAATCTAAAATTCTTCCTGTTTTAGGTCAAACACCTTTCTACATCTAAACTTTTGCCTCCTCCTGTTTTTTTTTTTTTTTGCACAAAGGAAACATAGTTGCTTTTGAATATTAATTTTCTATCTTGAATCCTTGCCATAATTGCTTATTAATCTGAAGAGTCTCGGTTGTTGTTAATTTTTTATAATCTTTTTTCTACATAGACAATAATGTCATGTAATTACTTTTTACAGAACTAATTTCATATTTTTATGAAGCTGACTCCCTCTAATTTCTTCTATTTCTCTTCCTCTTTTTTCCCCTCTCAAGAAACATTAAAAATTACCTAATTAAAGAAATCATTCAGTTAAGTGCCCACTCAAGAATATTTAATTCAGATAATCTAAAATGTCCAAAAGAAAGTAAAAATTAGTTATTAAGTTGTTTCTCATTGTGTTTTGTTTTGTGTCTCTCTTTGTGGATATTTACATAGAAGCCTTTGTATAATTGTAGTCACCAGATAAGAAAAAAAGACTTTAGTTCTAAGGTAAAAGATGTGTTTTAGCATGATTCAAAGACTTTAAAGACTAGTTTGCTGAACAAGAGTTATATCACCACAGTAAATAATGGTGATTTAACCTTTCTAAATGTCCTATGTTAGTTTGGTGAATTGAGTGTCATTGTTTCCATAACTCATTTAGAATTAAAATTATATACATAAAATTTTATTCAACTAAATGGAATGATGACGAATAACTTTTTAAAGATTTTTATGAAATTCTTACAAACCTGAAATTCATGTGATTTAATGTGTTAAATAAAATAAGTTATTTTCAGGTATTTAACTAAATTTAAGACCTTAGACAAATGATTAAGTTAGTCAATAAATATTAATTAATAAATAATCTTTGGAAGCCTGTACAATTTCTAAATACACAACAGATACAAACACTGGTTAGCTGAATCTAATTTAATTTATGCTTATTTCTTAAAATGACAGTAGATTAACAAAATATTTAAATGCTTTTTGAATGACAATATCTATATTTATCTTTGCCTCCTTAAATTTGTGCTCATATAAAAAATGGCTAAACAATTACATGATTTCCTGTTCTCTGGTTTTCTCTTGTGTCTAGAGAGAAAAAAAGTTTAATTTTGTAACTAAATGGTTACCTTGATTGAAGCTAATTAACTAGTTATTTAAAGTAAGTACAATAATTATAGGCATATACAAATATGTATAGAATTAATGTCTGTCTTCTGATTTTTTATTTGAAAATGGTACATGATACATTTATTGCATATTATATTGTATTATACACTATATTAAATGATAGGCCCTAAATCCTGTCATTAGCCTTGATAATATTAAGATCAATCCTCTCGAGGATCCACAAATTGTCTCCTACATTAATAACAGGCTACCTGATGCTTTTGAGAATTATTTTTAATTGCGGATTCTACCCTATTTCAAACAGATGACTAAATAATCCAAAAGATTTATATGATACCTAAGGCTTTGTCACCAATAGGTATGAGCTGCCTTTCTAAAGCTCTGCATAATTCAAAATCTAGATTTGATCTTTTGAAAAAGGCACCATAAGAAAATTGCCCTTGAGCCATAATGTAAAGAAATTAGCAGAGATTATTAATAACTAACACAACAGTAAAACTTCAAGGTGTTGATTATTGGGGTCATGATTACCAACTTAAAGACATACATCACTTCTTCCTTACTTTTGGGCATCCATTCCATAAAGGGATCTTGACCAGGAGATGCTTAGAAATTCTCTATAAGTGACACATACATAAGTAGGAAACTCCCACCCAAAATGATGGAACAAGCTGGTGATTGCAAAAGTAGACAGCTTCCATGGAAGACAGAATAAAATTAATTTTCCAATTTTCTTTAGCTTCCTTTTTTTTACTTTTTGCTCCAGCACTAATGTGGCCTCTTATTATAAGTTGCCATCTTTTACTAACTTAAAAAATCATCTTTGTCTTTGTCTTGTTACTTTTAACTTCCTGTGGTCACTGGTCACTTAAATCACAACCAAACTCTCTGACATATTTTTCTAAATTAATAGCTATTGTTTTGAATTTGACTTATGCCAACAAAATTTATTATCTGTCAATTCATTATTAAAGAGTTCAGAGGACAGAGTCCCTTTTACAGTTCCCTTCTGATACTTAAGTATGCCTCACGTCATTTAATGCCAGCTTTTCGTCTTAGAAAAATTAAGCCTTGACCTCATGTCACCTAAAGGCTCCTGTTGAAGTCATTATAATCCTACCAGCAAAACCTAGCCCACTGGAAGTTAAAATTAATGTTGGGGCTATCCCTAGTATAATAATTAGCTCATTCTCTTCAGAGACACTCCATCCTATTTTGAAGGTACTGTTTAATTCCACTGAAGAAATCTTACACCCTTGAGAAAAGAAAATGGTTCATGTCTGTTATCCTAAATGCTATTATTATTTTCAATATAGTCCATTCCCCCCAGGACATTACTTCTTATGTAAACATCAAACTTAGATGTGTTTGCTACACGCTGACTGTGAACTATAATTATCCCACAGAAGGGATTATATAACTGTAAAAGATGGTCTGAAATGTGTCTCTGATCTTAGCAGACATCATAAATGATGCAAATCTGCCCCAGAAACCCAACAATTTTAAATTTATACCCAGCATGGTCATAGACAACTCAACAGCCACCAGTTTTCTCTTAGCTAGTTAAGGATGAGGCGTCCTAGCGTAAACACTTCTCTGTCTGACCTATGCACGTTGCAAGGCAAGTAAATAATCTATGACTAAGAAAAACAACAGGCACATTTAGATTCTGGCACACGTTTTCATTGAATGGGTTTTATCATCTAAATTCCTGGATTTGAGACTTGTTACAAAGACTATTAATTTTTTTTTCTGTGGTAATTGTGTTATGGTTGGCTGATGCATCTTAGTCAGAGCCTTAAATGCCAAAGGGCAGCCATGGTTACATATGGTGACTCCACAACTCACCCTACGATCAAAGGAAAAGGATGAATTAACCCATGCACATGATTGACTGTGACACGCTCCTGATCCTGATCAGAAAGAAGAAAAATCTGAATATCATGGACTGATATCCTATGACCTGTCTTTGCTTTCCCTTGGTCAAAAAAAAAAGGACTAAAAAAGAAAAGCAGGACCTTGCAGCTAAAAACTGGCCTGGCACATGGGCTATCTCTAGGAGATGGCCCAACACACACAGCTAGGTACTGGTGTTCTCTAGTTAAAGGTAAACAATTTCACAGAACACCAGTGTCAAAGGCCACTTCTGTGACCATGAAGGATCAAGAAAAAAACACAGCATAATCATGTTTGAACACAAATGAAATATGAACATTTTTAAACCACAAAATTATCAAGCATTCCCCTATCAAGGCTAATATGTGTGACTACTGATTCTTTAGCAATTACAGTTTTAAGTTTAGTCTGTATTTTTCTCCTTCTATTTGAGAGTTTTTAAGATTGTCAATCAGAATTCCCTCCACTTCAAGTCAGCATCAAATTCACAACAAAGCTTTACTTTCTTAAGTACTTTCCAAAGCACCTAATACAAAGCCAAATACTATATATTAGTCCTTTCTAACATGCCCCATAATGAGTGAGTATTCTTCCTCTTTGAAACAGCAATAAAGCCAAAAAACCACAGGAGTGTTCTTGGTGGTCCTTGGTTGGAGGACATCGAAGCCAGTCAATAAAATACAGTTCCTGATTTAAAAAGTATACAGTACACTGTGGAAACAAGGACCTATTTGACCAAATTTATTCTGTAAATTGATATATAATGAATACATTAAAAAGGAGTATCGTTATTAGATGTGAAAGCACAGTTTGTTCTGTTGCTGGAGGAGGCACTATAACAGTTTCATAAAGGAGAAGGCATTTCAGGTAGACTTCAAAGGATGAAGAGAAAAGAGCAGCGGAATGAAAAATAACTCTAATGAAGAGGGAGGAATGTATCAATTGAAGGGTTGGCACGAGCAATGACACTGCAGTGTGAAAATGGATGAGTTTTTCAGTGACACCAAATAGTCAGGTGCAATGCAAGTGGACCTGGTATGGGATCGAGTGGAATGTGAACTCTATCTAGCATGTATATGGTGGGAGCAATTAAAGGCACTAAGCAAAGCAGTATATAATCAGAATATACTTTAGGAAGGCAAACCTGATGGGACAACCCCAATGATACAAGCCTGTAAGTGCTAACGTGTAGTCCAGGGTAGAGACTGAGGACGGTTATAAAACTATTGCAAGTGTCTTGAACTAAGGCAGACAGTGGAAAGAGAAGAGGTTCAAGATGCAGCATTTTTTAATTGCAGTGCTACCGAACTCAGTGACCAACTGGATATGAGGATTGAAGACATAGAAAGGACCCAAAGATGACTCTGGCATGAAGTATGGGGAGGATACAAACCCCAGTTTAGACCTGTTAAGGTTGCTGTGCATTCAGGTGGGTATGTGAATGTACATCTGGAAATAAAGACCTGTGATTTAGAAGAGAGGCATAGTCCGAAGAAAGAGATATAGAGGTCAGAAGTGAAGCTGAGGCTTCTCATGAAGAGATGGTAAAGTGGGTAGATGGCTCAGGACTGAAATCTGGAATTCTGGCCATTCCCACCAGTTACGGGGAAGATAGACATGAAAGAGAGTGTTCGCAGAGGTGGGATGAGAGCAAAGAGAAAAAAAGATACTTAAGACAGTATATGGAATGTAGTAAGCACACAGTACATATTTTCTAAAGAAATGAGTTATAATTTCCAATTACAACTTTTTTCTGTCAAAATATCCTTTATATCTCCACTTTTGGTAAATTTTCTTTTCTTGTGATTTTTCTGCTACCACTGGTAAATCTAAAACTCTTGCCACAATCTATGTTAGACTCATAATTCACCTCTCTGAGAAACACTGGCAAAGAAAATATATTTAATCTTATTTATATTTTTTAAATTACTTTGCCTGCATTGTACTGCCTGAGTAGTCGCGAGGCCCCAAGATATTTGAAATACATAAACAAAGAAACAGGAAATAGTTACTGACTGCTTCTGCAGCAGCTCAGTAAATTAGAATAATCAAATGCATCTTGGAGTAAACTCATGTGCACAAAGCTGTAAACATTAATCTCCATTCTCTTAAAAGTGTGAATCATTTATTACAACAATTCATAATCATTCTCATCTCAAGTTCTAGATGAGAATGTCATAATGAGAGAATCTGTACTTTCTAATTAGAGTTGATTTTTAAAGCAGAGAAATGAAATGGTGAATTACTATAGAGAAGTCTACAGTCAATTAATTGAAGAAAAAGAACTTAAAACATGTTCAAAGAGAGATAAAAAGTTTCAGTCATTCAAGAGGATCCACAAAGCACATATCCTTCCTCCCAGAATCTCCCCAAATTTTGTATAATAGAGGTAAGAGTACCATGAGTTGCTAGAGAGGAGGAATTTGATGGGTTGGTCATGCTTTGAAAAGGCCTCCGTTTTGGGTGCGTGCCAGAATTCCCTGAGCACCCAGTACACACAATTACTGCATTTGCATGTGTAAATTGGGTAATGGTGTGCCTAGCTATCAGATTTGTATGTGAAAATGCTATCAGCATATGCACTATTGGTTATGTGCCCACTAAAAAAGGACTTTTAATGGGGTTGCATTAGTTGTGGAACAAAATTCCTAAAAACTTGAGACCAGATTCTACTTCCCTGGATCCAGTGTAGATGATGCCCCTATGGATAATTGGCACCCCCGATAATTACTTTGTTGTTGCATATCCTCTAAAATTCTATCTGGGGGATGAAATTCATCAGAGGATGATTTGACCAACTCTAATTAGCACCGAGCAAAATTGTACCCATGTTACTCTTGGCAGTGCCTATCTGAGCCAAATGAACAGACTGCGGCACAACCCATTCATCTTGGCCATCTTAGCAATCAGTATGGATCTATGCAGAATTGACTTAGGGTTTTATTTTTTATCCCTAAGACACAATATTCCTCAAATATCCTTTTGGTCGCATTATTTTACTTTTCTGAAGACTTCAATCTTTCTCAGTTGCATCGTGGATGAAATAGACAGAACTGTTGTTGTCCCTACATCCTCCAAACAGATAAGATAATGATAATTCTTTCACCCTACCTCAATGGATTTCTTCCTTCCCACAGCTTCCAGGCTCATTTATTAGTACCCTAGAATGTCAAACATAGTCAGAGAATTTGCCCAGGAAGCATAGCAATCCTATTTTCTGAATTAAAAATTGGTACACAGGGCATGGGGATAATAGAACTAAATATTTCCAATTAGAATTTGCTAAGAAAAGGTGCCTTATCCTGGGAAGCTCCCTTTTCCGATCCCACTTATTTCCCCTGTTTCTCCCCGACCCCACAAAAATTCTCAATGTAAAACAACTGTCATAATACACCCTTCTAGAACCCTGCTGTCTAGAGTGACAATTTGTGCACAAATTACTCATCCTAAATTAAAGTTTAATCTTTTGATACAATCTTTGGTCAAACTGCTAAAAAACAAACTAATTATGTGTCACTTGGTCTTCTTTTCACCCACTTTTCTTTCCAGCCGTCTTTTTCAAAGTTATTTCTGAGTAACACTTAACAGGAAATAACTGGAGAACTCCTGAGAAATGCAGCTCCCGTCCTCAACCCAGGTCTTCTGAATTAGAAATTGGAGGAGTGAGGCCTGGGCATCTGTAATTTAGCAAGTTCCATGGGTGATTTTTTCAGATGAAGTGTGTGCAGTTTTATCTTAGTTCTCCTATTTGCTGTCTTCCATTTAGTCGTGAGGGTTCTTGGTGCTGAGTTGCAACCTAACTATCAAAGGTACATGTCACCTACCCCTCCCTTTAATGCGGACAGGATTGTCATACTGGCTTGTAGTTATGAGAATGACTTCTTAGCAACAAAGTTTGACATGAATATTCATGATAAATGTCATAACATAAAACACACCTCTGTTCAGGGAGATCACTGCCTTACTCAATCTGCCTGCTTCGCCTACAGATATTTTCAAGAAATGGCAACCCGCAAGCTCAAGATCATCTCTACTTAAGGTTTGCCATGTAATGGGCATCTCTCAAGCAGTTATCCCTCCCCCCAAGAATGCATGCAGTAGGTAATAAGAATAGACTGATTTATGATCACTCAATATCGGAAAGGTGTAGCATTTCATTTCACAAATAGTATTCTGCGAGATTAGGAAATATCATAAACACATTGGAGAATCCTCAGCCCGGGAACCATAAACCACTGCATTGCCACCCCACGCCCAGCCACACACACAGTTTAATTTAGCTATCTGTTTTAGATTACATAAATAAAAATGAGCCCGTATTTTCTTTATAAAATAAATCAGTCTCTGCACATAGGAATCACTAGTTAGACTGAACATTAGGGCATATATAAAATTGCATCCTTAAAAGACATGAAAACATTTCTCAATGAGAAAGAAGCTGCTCACGGTGACCTTGCCGTTGAACAGCAGGGGGTCAGCACTGGCACTAAATCATTCTGATTCACAGATGAGATCAACATATTCCTATTTGTTTGCCAAATGTGTATTTTAATTTAAGCTTTCTCTGATTGATGCATGTAATTTATGCTGCCCAGAACCAAGGCATCATATTTTTCTTTTTTCCTAACTAACAGGGGGAGACTTTCTTGGAAACAGATAAAGGAAAGAGTCCAGTAATTTGTAGCAATGTGACTACAGCCACACATGTCCCAGAATTAATGTTCTTCATTAGGATGAGTAGGATCAGCTGTATGTATACATCAGGTTTTTAATTAAGTCGGTCCCCACAACAGGATTCATGGTTCAAACTGGTAGCATTTTTTTTCTTAAATCACACACACACACACAAAAATTGGGTGGCATATCTTCTTCACACACACACAAAAGGGGGGGGGTGATACTCAGAGAAATGAAAGGCTCTTTGTATTACACCAACAGTGCTCAGAAGATCTTTATAATCCCATATTAATCAGGTAAAGGAGAGCTTGGCATTGAATGATTCAAAGAAGATGCTGAAAACTCAACCATTGTGACAGTTTTCTCTCTATATAACAGAAATGATTTCAGTTTATTTGTATTGATGTCTTTAAACTAACACTTGGAATTTGTCAGATATTTTTAAGTGCCTTGTTCTTGAAGAACTGACCTGGTGATATTTTAATAAGACACTATCAATTTAAAGAAACTTCAGTAAGGCACCATGAGGAGCTTAAGTGAGGGGTGAGGGGAGAAACTTTTTATAGCAGCTTCACTCTCTGAGATCATATTAACATAAATTTGACAGTTAATCTCCATATTGCAAAAAGGCTGCCCAGACTTATTTAATTAAACTTAGAACAAATATGTTTCTTTATTTGCCAGGTACAGCTTTTATCTTAAAATATCTACTTGCAATTATGATACAAGACTCTGGTTTAGGGCAGGAACATGGGGCCGTGAAAGGTAAGACTAGCACAGGTGGAGGGATGTGCAGCTAGGGAGAGAGTCTGGCAGCTGAGGCTGCCCTCCCCATTCCCATGATCCTGAAGGAATTTCACGAAAGATGCTGATGAATTCTGAAAGTTACTGCTTTTTTTTTTTAAATTTTAAATGATGGAATTAAACTTGATAGACATATTTTCTCAAATACACTTAAAATCTATCCTTTAATAAATACTTGTTGAATAAATGCCTAAACTATTTATCCAAAGAACTAGCTCAAAGAATGTACATGAAAAGATCTATGGAGGAATGAGCAAGGCCTTTCACATCAGGAGGTGTAGAATTTGCACCTTGGGTCTGCAAATAATTTAGCCTTCGTGAACCTCAGGTTCTTCTTCTGCCTTCTGAGATTAAGAGTATTTTATAACTTTTTGAAAGGATGAAATATGATGCATTCATTCAATAAAAATTTATGGGACACCTGATTGTGCCAGTCCTTCTTCTAGACAATGGTGAACTAAATAATGTCCCTACCTTCGTGATGCTTACATTCTGGTAGAGGAAGCAGGAATTAATAAATGGACTGCATTGTGTCAGGCAGTTTTAAGTTCTACGAAGCACCACCACAGAGTAACAGGAGAAGGTGAGGAGGTGATATTTAGATAGGGGGTGGGCAAATATCTCTCTGAGAAAGCGACTGGAATGAAGTGAGAAAGCAAAACCTGAGGATCACAAGGGAAGAGAGTTCCAGGCAGAGGCAAACAGTAAACTCAGAACTCCTGGATGGGAGCTGACTTTGCTACTGAAATCATCACCAGGCCAGGCGAGGGCGAGGCTCCAGGGGAAGAAATGAGGCTTGTCACGCCTGGCTCTGGGTCGACTTCCTCTCCTCGTTTCCTACCACCAGTCCTTCAGGATTTCATGAGCTCCTGAAGGCTTCCATCTGACTCCACGATGGGATGCCGTTGAAGGACCAATGGCAGGAAAGTGACAGGACCTGGTTTTCTTTCAAATCACCCTGGCTGCTTCGCGGAGTCTTTAGTGTAATAAGACAGTAGAACAGGAAAGACACAAAAGACGATTGCTGGTGTCTAGGCAGGGGCTGGCTCAGACTGTAGTAATAAGACTGGAGGAGATGAAGGTGCCCAGACTCAGGATATATTTTGAAGATAGAACGGGTGGGATTTGCTACTGAAATGGGTCTCCTTCCTCTTTGATAAATAAAACAAGTAAAGATTATAGTTCCTCGATGTCACTCTACTACAAAATAAACCAATAAGGAAGCCAAAAGTTTTCAGAAATGCGCAAACAAGCCTCCTCAAGAGACAACAGGACGGTGGGTGTCACACAGGGCCTATCACGATGCTA
Organism: Cynopterus sphinx; assembly: GCA_030015415.1. NCBI lineage: Eukaryota > Metazoa > Chordata > Mammalia > Chiroptera > Pteropodidae > Cynopterus > Cynopterus sphinx. The sequence continues at coordinate 44,243,991 of CM057389.1, read as the reverse complement.
CAGTGGTGTAAAGGTGATAGGAAGCCCTGACCTCTGTCAACTGTGTTAAAATCCTGAAGTACAGTGACAAATTTGGAAAGTTCCTGAAGGGGTGCCAATGTATGAACATGCTCATTGCTATAGCATATGTGAGGCTCCACACTGAACAAGTGAACGCAGCCATCTGAAAGTAGAGACGATGGCAGGAAATGACCATGACGGTGGAAGTGCCCTTCTCCCCTACTTGGGTGGAAATAAGAGGCCAGACTAACTAAAGGGAACTTTCACACCAACAGAGGATAGTCCTCCACGTCATACATCCCAGGAGGATGAGACTGTGTGTTCTTCTTCTTCATATCACCAGGGCCTCCTTCACACTAGATAGTCATTTAACGTTTGTTGAAATGAACAGCAATGAAAGCGTAAGGGCTTTAAAGGAATAGCTCATAAAAACAACTTTCAGACATCTAGGCTTTACAAGCAACATTTCTGGTCACTATGAGACTTGAGGTAATTGCAGCTTATCAGTTCCAGATACAAAATGTTTGTGGTCTTTTTATTCCTCTCAATAAAACAGCCTTCTGTCATATCACAGCCTGGGTGCTTATATAATTTGAAACCGTTGCCAATCAACTTGGATGCCGAGTTTCCACGTTTCTCAGTGTGGCCAAAAGCCAATGCAAGTGTCACATGCCCACAGAGTAACTCGAACCCTGCCTACCACAAACATCTCCAGCACATGGTTTTAATTATAACCAGCCTGGTTTTCTGTCACAAGTGAAGAGCAGGGGCTTGTAACCTCCAGGAGAGAAGACGAACTGGGAGGTTTACTGGAGAGAGCTGTCTTCCCTTTATTACGTGAGTGCGGTGGCCATGCAGGTCACTGCCCAAAGGTACATCTTAGGCTTATTGGCCTGAGATGCTGAGTCGTAGGCTTCCTGCTCCCTATTCCCCATACAGTGTACCCCAACTTCTGATGTTTTTCTATACTGACTTTTAAGCTCCAAGAACACTTTGGCTTCTCTACCACACAGTGGACTGGCTAAATAGTGTTCTGGGAGTTTCTAAGTCCCCAGAAGAACTGGGAGAAATAGAGTTTTCTCTCTTTTCTTGAACAGTACCAGGCCATTGTGTCTTGAGAGTATGGTGGAAGATAGCAGAATATAAGCATCAGGAATACATTAACTTTCCCTTTAGAGTAATATTGAAAATAATATCTTTATTAGTGTTTTGCCAATTGGTGAAATATGAAATCAAAATAATTGTCATAGTTTGGGTAAACAAAACCTTTCTCCTCTATAACATAAACCACTTTTACATCTGACAGAGGGACCTTACACACATTTACTGGTTTGATAAAGGTAGGTGGGATAGAAATTGTTTCTGCGATATTATATATATAAAATATGCTCATCTGAGTTAAGTGACATGTCCAAGGTTACATGGTATCTAATGAGCCAGGACTCTGATGTGGATCCTCATACTTGACTAGGTATAGAAACTTTACATCTATTTACTGAAAGTTCTGTATTAGTCAGGGTTCTTAGTAGCCCAAATCAGTTTTGGCTGATTTAAGCAGAAAGACAATTAATTTAAAGGCTCTTGGGTGGCTCCTAGAATTGCTAAGAGGGCTGAGAAATGGTCCCATTTTCGTGCCTCAAATCTTTGATGGAAGAGGCTTTTGTCACCTCCATTAATAGTCACACTACCTGGTCATTAAATATCTACTTAAGGAATGCTTTATTCACAGAAATAGTAACTACTACTCATGGCCTAATTGCCTAGTGCAATTTATCTTTTCCTTCCCACTTGTAGTACTTAGTGAAATAAGAAGCAGAGGAACTCAATGATATGCCTTTTTCTTTCAAGTCCTGCATCTCAGTTTGTAAAAAGCAGAATAAGTACCATGAGATCTGATTTGAGTCTCAGATCAACACTTACTGCTTATGTTACTTCGATTCTCAGATTCCTTACCTTTCCTGTTTACCTCAAAGAGTTGATGTTCATTCATTCAGGAAATATTTATTAAGAGGTTGAGATTAACACTGTGAGAGTGATTTGTAGACTATAAAGTTCAGTGACAATTATTGTTATCATGCAATTTAGTAGTGCTTAATTATATCCTGGCACTTATTTATAACTGTTTCATTTTCTGATCTTTCCTCCTAGAACGCTAGCTTCTTCACCATAATCCAGTCCTCTTTTATATGCAAGGAGAGTGCTGGTCCATAGTAGGCTCAAACTGTGCTCCACACTGAAGTTCCAAGTTAATTTGCACAAAGTGCAGCTCTGACTTTGATCCTCAGCTACAAAAAGCCACCCAAATTTTCCATTGCTCAGAGTTGCATCTGCATCCCTCACGCCATCATTCTGAACCCTTCACCACCTGACCTTAACTTATCTGTCTTTTCTCCTTTGCTCTCCTTCATCAACCTTCAACTTTCTCTGGCCAAATTAACTTTAAAACCCCTCATCCCTAGAAATGCCCTGCAGAAGCTATTCGTACCTGGGCATTCTATAGATTTTTAGTTCTTCAAGCTTACCATATTTCTTGCTACGACAACTTTTTGATGCATATTACTTACATTTCACAGACAGTAAACCTGAAAGTCAGGCTGTAATAAAATCAGGAGGTAATGATGAAAACGGGAATAGAAGCCAGGTACCTTCAATATGAACTGTATATTGCTCATAGGTTTTACCTACATTTATAAATAAAAAAAATTAAAATAGTAATAATTGCAGATAAATTAATATCTATGGTTGATCTGGTTTGTAAGTGACGCTATTTCTCCATTATTTCTTTCCCTCCTGACCTGGGATGGTACATATTCTAGCCAATCAGACTTCAAACTCTGCTTTGCAAAGGGCACTGACTCTGAGAAGCGGGTCTCATTTTGTGAATGAAAAGTAGCTCTGCAAGCAGCTAGAGTCATCTGTTGCACAAAGAGGCATGTCAGGTCAGTCCTCATGGTATGGGCGAGAGTGAGTCAGGGATGGGTCACAGAACACTCGATGGGCTTCGGTGGACATTTTACTTTTGAATTGATAAAAGAGGGGTTATGAACCTCTCATATTCCTGTCCCTGGGCTGATACGATAAGATGGTTTAGTACATCTACCCCACACCCTAGAGACTGTGCCCTGAAGCCCTTTTGCAGCTGAAAAATGGGTCACCTACATCCTTTGTTTAAGAAAGGTAGAGACTGCATTCTTAGCCATCAGAACAGATATTATCAATCAAGTATAAAAAGAGGATTATCATTTTGAAACTGTGATTTCATATATGTTTCTAGACAGCAATACTGGGGAATGTTGTCAAATATTTCCGAGAAAGCTCACACTGTCTCCGCAGGTTGATTAGATGCGTCTCTACTCTGGAAACCTGACTACTTTCCAACAACTTGATTTCACAAATGGAAAAACAGCATCTGTTTTCCTGCAGCTTCACATATGGCGATCATTGTTGCTAAGACAGGCTGAAGCAGGTAGACTGTGTGACAGTGCCCCTCTGGAGTGCTGCGGTCTCCTGGGACCAGATAACACTGGTCTGCTGTGAGGGGCTCTGGCTCCCCAGGCAGCAGAAAGTGTATATTTAATCAACATATGCAAAGCATTCATATGCACAGAAAATTGCATGAAAAAAAGAATTAAATGCAATATTTAGAATCGATCTCTTTGAATTTGCAGTGGCTAATTTGGGTGGATATACTTTATGCTATACTCTCCTGGTCTGAATAAAAAAAATTGACCAGTGGCTTGCAGAAGGGAGTCAAAATGCTTGAATATATGCAGGAAGAGGGTTAGAACTTGTTAAGAGAGAATGAGACTTTGCCACATTAGCCAGCAATGAAAAATGAAAAAAGAGAATTACCGTTGGACAGAGATGGAAAATTTATTTTGCACATGAAAAGATTGGACACCTGTAGAATTTTATTAAGGGGGTGTCTGTCTCGCTGCATACTGATTGTCTTAAAATCTTCAATGTACATAATATTAAGGAGAGTTCCTAACCAACAGCCCATTTTTCATTGCTTGTGTTTGAATGGCAGCAGTAGAAATTAAATTCCAGAATACATCCACCAGCCAGGTACATTGCAAACAGGTGTTCTTTTTCTGAAATTGTCGCGCCAGTAGCTTTAACCTTGATTTGGAAGGACAACTCAATCAACTCCAGGAAGAAGAGCCTCCAGTGGTTCTGGCGCGGTCTTGGGCTTCTCCTGAATGTCATTATCATTAAACAAATGGCTGTTTAACGGGAGCCATTTCTCCAGCAGATCTCTATCACAGGCTCTTAATAGACTAAAACGGAAAAATCTGAGAGTGCTTAATCCCTAATTGCTAAAATAAAAGCTGGGATTTCTATCTTGCCCTTACTCTTTTTTTTTTTTTTTTTTGAGATTGACTTTATTTTGAAAAATACCCAGTGAATCAGTGATAAATTTGGAGCATTTTGCAAGGTTAAAGCCTCTTTTGACATATGAGAATCAGGAAGATGCATGGAAAAGGTAGACATTAAAGGCAAGTTAGAAGTGCATCAGTTTAAAGGCCTAAAAGGAGCATACAAGTTAAAAGATGTTGAGAAGAAGACAGCCGAGGCCACAGCTCCGTAGAAACTGCAAAATTAAGATTCCCACATGCACATTAAAAGGGAAACACCTTTTGGGTCTTAGTCCTATGGTTTAGAAACTTATACTCTTTAGAACTTGTGCCCCTGAAGTGCACGACCTGAACCAGGCTGAGTGTTTGACTTAATGTGATTTGATGACCGCATGCTGTCTGTGAATTGCATTCAAAAGAGGCAGTTTTCAATGATTACCACCCACGTGTTCTTAAACTGCAAGAGAAGTCTCTACACCTGGCCAACCCTCTTCTCAGATCACACCTGAGCCTGTCATCCTGAGCCTTGTCCCGTTGTCAGTTTGGCCTCTTTGCTAACAGCCCATGTTACTCCCAGACGTTAGTTACCCTCCCCTTTTCATTCTGAGCCCTAATTATTCTTAAGAATGATTCTTACCTGCATTATTCGGTCTTATCCAAAGCTTTTCATGGGCTTTTTCATTCTTCTAACCGGCCTGAGTTCTGACAAAAAGAATTGGGAGATAAGATATGTGGATTCTATTTTCAACTCTGTACCTAAGTAGCAACATAACCTTGAAAAGTTAATTTCTTAATCTCTCTTGGCCTCACTTTTTTCACCTGTGTGATGAAGAAATTTGGCTTGAGCAGAGAAGCTCCTCCAAGACTCAGGGAAAGAACTGCTTCCATGTACTCTTTCAGCCATGTTTAGCTGAGTAAAACTTTTATTTCTGTGTAAGACTTTGTTTGAAAAACGGCTTCGTCACCAAAAAAGAGTTTGCAAACTTCTAAACTACAGGGTTGCCAAGTGCTATTTTAGATTCAATAATTTAGTTCTTTATTCAATCATTTATTCTCATCATCTGTCTTCATTTGAAAATTGAGGAGCTAGCATCCTGTAACACTGCCTGATGAAAATGTCTGAAAACAAGGTGATTTATACCAACCTGAGAGCAAAAATTTTAGTACCCTGCATTTATTATTATTATTTTTTTATCATGGTGTAAACTGTACTATAAGCACTTAATACAATTAAATAAACAATTATAAAGTGCCTGTTTTATACCAACAACTTGTTTCTGGGGGTGCATGTTGAGAGGATAAACAAATGACTATAACTAAAAGAAGAGAGAAACTCCAGAGCAAAATTTTAGCAAAGTTGACATAAAATATTGACTGGCAACCCACTTTATCATGTAATGTAGTTTATTATTTATCTAAATTTCAGTGAAAATTAAAATCCTAATAAGATTCACTATACTAATTTTGCTTGAGGAAAAATTTCCATTTTTGGCTATTTCAAACAGTAAAAGTCCTGTTTTATTTTGCCCTGCAAAAGCATAAGCTTCATGGCTGAGTCTCTGAAGTAGGGCCTGACCCCTAACTACTCATAAATATATGAATAAGTGAGGGAGAAGTTGTGATATTTACAGTGTTCTTCAGGCCGCTGCACTATTTCCCTGTTGTTCCCCTTGAACTGGGCCCTGAAGCACCCTCTGAAAAACTAACTGTCCAATGTCTGGTGGCCTATCTCAGTAGTTATCACTTTGTCACTAAACATACTCCAGAGGAAAGCTTCTAAGTTCTATTAAGTCCTGACGGTCTACTTGTTTTTCAGCCAAACAGCTCCCAGAAACTGTATCACGCACGTACTGATATAAAAGCATAGCCTCTGAAGCCAAACTATTTTACAAATTCTAGTTCTTCCCCAGTGTTCTAATCTGAGAAGTAGAGATAATAACAGCACCTAACTGATAGCTGTTTGAGGAGATAACAGATGTAAAATACTTAGAATGTTACTGCACTTAAGGGAGCTCTGTAAGCAGCCCCTACTATTATTATTACCAAAATAGATTTTTAAGTGAGCTCATTAAGAGGCATGATGTCTAGATGGAAGATTTTTCATACCTGCCTTAGGAAGCACACTGAAACAACTGTGGGGACCGCTGGGTGATAAGTGATCTCACTGGAGTGGGAAATAGTATGTTAGAGTATGGGTCCTACATCTACCACACTCAGGACTCAGCAGAGATCTGTAAGATGCAGACTCCAGGACTCCACCTTCATCCTCCAGAGTCAGGATCTCTGGACTTGGAGCCCAGGAGGCGCATCTGCACAGCAGTCTTGTCCACATCCGACCACCCACGGGTTGTGCACCAGCTCTGCCAGTTACCGGATTCTAGCTTGCAACCTTTAGCCTGTTACTTGCTCTCTTTAAAACCTGCTTTCTCATCTGTAAAATGGGGGTTAATCACTTACAAACACATTGTGGAAATTAAATGAGACAACGAATGGAAAATGCTCGGCTGGTCTGGCACAGAGGAAATGTTTTTTCTTTTGAAAATTTATTTTATTAGTTTCAAGTATACAGTACATTGGTTAGACATTTGTACAGTTTATAAAATGATCCCCCTAATTGCTCCTCTCCTCTGGCTCTCTACATAGTCATTACATTACTGCTGACCACATTCCCTATGCCGTGCTCCCCATCCCTGTGACCATCTATCGACTACTAATTTATACTTTCTAAACCCTTTGCCTCATTCTTTCCACCCCCTAACTCCTCTCCCCTCTGGCTATCCCCAGATCGTCTTTTACATTTGCAAGTATTTTTGATTAGTTAGTTCTTTCTGTTCCTTAGATTCCACATATAAGTGAAATCATATGGTATTTATCTTTTTCTGTCTGACTTATTTCACTCAGCATGATAACCTCTAGGTTCATCCATGTCATCGCAAATGGTATTATTTCACTTTTTTTTTAATGGCTGAGTAATATTCCATTGTACATATGAAACATAACTTCTTTATGCAATTGTCTGTTGATGGGCATTTAGGTTGCTTTCACGTCTTGGCTATTGCAAATTGTGCTGCCATGAACATAGGGGTCATAGGTCTTTACGAATTGTTTGTTTGGTTTTTTTTGATAAATACCCAGAAGTGCAATTGTTGGGTCAAAATGTATATCCATTTTTAATTTTTTGAGGATTCTCCAGACTGTTTTCTATAGTGGCTATACCAATTTGCAATCCCGCCAACAGTGTATGAGGGTTCCCTTTTCTCCACATTCTTGCCAGCACTTGTTGTTCTTTGATTTATTGATGATAGTCATTCTGACAGGTGTGAGGTGATATCTCATTGTGGTTTTAATTTGCATTTCTCTGATGATTAGTGACCTTCAGCATCTTTTCATATGTCTATTGGCCATCTGTCTAAGGAAATGTTTGATACATAATGGATATTAGCTTCTTTAAGCTTTGTCCCTATTCTGAACTAAATCATTGGAAAGCATAGAAAAGTATTTGGACAGTACTCGTGTATGCATTGAGTTTCATAGAGAAGTGAGGGTCCAGATAACTTTTTTCCCTTAAACATAGATCTTTGCTGTGGTGGGGTTGAAGGTGGGCTGGGAGACACACATCCTCTGTAATAACAAAGCAGTTATCGGTGGACTCGCAGTGAAGCCCTTGGTCGCGTTGCATCAGGAAACAAAATGTTGAGTATTCACTGCCCTATGGATTTCCATAATTTTTCTTTTTTGGACAGTGTCATTCAAGTCCTCACCCTCAATTCAGTCTTTGCTTCTGTTTTCCACTTTTAGGAACTTGGTACCCAATTAGAATAACTTGCTCATCCCAGATCCCTGGTTCATTTCTCTCTCCTCTTTCTCTAATATCTTTTGATCTTGATCAAAATTTAAAAGTTTGGATATCTATCTTATTTTATATTTATTGTAGAAATTTAAACCATAGCAATGTATTTTATATAAGAATGAATGTAACAGATTTAAGTGATAAAATGTATAGAAAATATATTCATATTCTCTACCTAGGGCAGCTAAAATGAGAGTAAAAAGAATCGATGGAAATAGATTTAGGTTAGAGCTCAACAGTCAAAGAAAAATGAAGCTCGTAATTTAACAATCAGAAAGAAATAAATACACCAGGACACAAAGCATTTGTTAACAAAGCACCAAATAAAAGAAAAGGCAATTACTAATCAGACCACACTTTTCTGTAACTGTGACTGTACCTAAATATTGCCAATACATAAATAAAAATAGAAAAATCTAGTTAATTACTTCTATTTACTCTTTTCTAAGTAATGCCAAAATGTATATTAACAAATAGCTGAGTGATTGATTAAATGTTTTGATTTTCATCTGTATGTTTGGTGTTATGTAGATAAATACTCCATCTAAAGAGTATCATATTAGCAAATTGAGAAGCAAAGCAGCAACTCACTGAAGAAATGATGCAGGACTTTTAATATTTGTTTTTTTAGATAAATACCAGGAAGAAATGTCCAAATCACAACACCAGTATGTACCTGTCAGAATCATTTTTAACTCTTGGTTGTGCTTTTTCTGCACTGATGAATCTTTCTTGACACTCAATATTTCAATAGCACTCCTATTTACATTTTAATAGTATAATGTATATTTGTTAGTCAAACACCAAACGCAGGTTGCATAATCACCCATTTGTGTAGAGGCTTGCATACAAGGTTCCTGTAAAAATGGACTTTCATTTTTAGCAAAGCATAGATAACAAAATAACTCCACGATGTATTGACAAGGACTGCAAAAAAAAAAAAAAAGGATTTACATACACGTAAATGTTTGAAGGATGGCCGGCCCCCATTGATATTCCAAGATGAATATACATATGCATGGGTATTAAGGCTAGCATTTCTATATTTGAACCAGTTAGGTTTTATTTGGGGGAGAGAAAACTTTCTGGGAAAAATAGTAAAATTCCTCTTTTATCCTTCCCTTAAGTTGATCTCTCCCACTTTCTCATCCTTCCTACCATCACAGACTGCTGCATGCACAATACACAGAACGTCAGGTGTAGATCCATGGGCATTACCAGTGACAGAGGGTGAGGGGTCCCTCATCATGTCGCAGTGCTTGGTGTCATGCATGTATTTCTTCTCTTGGTCCAGGGATACTAAGGATCAGCATATGTATTTACATGTGAAATTTTCTCCACCAATAAACCGAATGCAATGAGAAAAAAGTTTTGATGTATTTGAATGTTATCCTCAAAAAGAGAATTTCCACAGCACTTCAAAACTGAAGACAATTTGTATGCATTAGGAAACAATATGCAAAGGGTCAATTCCCAGTCCTCTGTGCCGATGGATGGATGGTGCAGACTGTCCCAAACTGTAGGTGGTCTAACAACCATTTGCACCTGGCCTTGGTGTGCTTTTGGAAGTTAGTTTTGCCAGACATTTTTTTTTTTTTTTAAGGTTAGGCAAAAAATGAAAATGTACTATTTCTTGAGCGTACAGGGGCGGTGTATTTAAATAACAAGTTGAGGGATTCAAAGTGTATAATCTGGTCACTGTTAGATTCAAAGTATATAAAATGGTCACTGTTAGAAGTAAGCCATTCAATTTTAAATGTAGGGGAGCTAGATAGGAAGCCAGTAGTTATCTGTGTTATGCATTTTACATTCAGTATGTAAGAAAATCCATAAGATATCCCTATGTAATATTAACCCATTTTGTAGATGAGAAACTGATCTTCAAAAAAGTCAATCAATTTACTTTTACAATTTTTCAGACCTTATATCAATGAGGTTTTTATTTGCTTTGTTTTGGAACTATTGTTGTTTATCTACAAAATATTGAGCTCTATGCCTTATCTTCTATATCCTTTTGTCTTCAAGTCCATAATTGTCTCAGAGTAGGCCCTATGAAACCTCATGGTCTCCAAAGGACAGAGATGAAAACCATTATATGAGGGCATTCTGCATCCCTAATAAAAAGTTTCTATCACTCTTAGTGAGATATTTTTAAGATTTAACTTTTTAGAAGTTTTAGATTTACAACGTAATTGAGAGGGAGGTACACAAATACCCCTTATATCCCTTGCCACCAGACATGCATAGCCTCTCCCATTATCAACATCACTCTCCAGAATGGTTTTTTACCACGAATGAACCTACGTGTAATAATCTCCCACTCTCTGTAGCTTACCTTAGGGTATTATACATTCTATGGGTTTAGAAAATTGCAAAGTGACATGTATCCATTGTTATATTATCATATAGAGTATTTTCCCCAGCCTAAAAGCCCTCTGCTTATTCATCCCTATCCCCTCACCTTTTTTCCCACCCCCAGCAACCACCAATCTTTTTTTCATTGTCTCCATGGTTTTGCATTTTACAGAATGCCAGATAGGTGGGGTCATACGGTATTGATGTGGCCTGTCGGACTGGCTTTTTTTCATTTACTAATATGCATTTAAGGTTTCTCCATGTCTTTTCATGTTTGATGGCTCATTTCTTTTTAGTGTTGAATAATATTTAATTGTCTAGATGTACCAGTTTATTTATCCATTCACCTACTGAAAGACATCTTGGTTGCTTCTGAGTTTTGGCAATTAAGAATAAAGCTGCTAAAACATCTATTTGCAGGTTTTCATGTGTACTGTTTGAGTTAAAAATAAGGAGCACCATTGCTGGACTGTATGGTAAGAGAATATTTAGTTTTGTGAGAAACTACCAAATTGTGTTCCAAAGTGGCCTGTACCATTTTGCATTCCCACCAGCAATGAATGGGATTTTCTGTTGCTCCACATCCTCATCAGCATTTGATGGTGTCAGTGTTCTGGATTTGGGTTGTTCTTATACACATGTTGTGGTATCTCATTGTTATTTCAATTCGCTTTTCCCAGCTACCACTACTCTATATATTTATTGCCTGATGTATAAAGTAATACACAATTTAAATAGTTTTATTCCATGTAATTCTCTTGTAAAAAATATATAGTACTTATAATAATAATTAATAAAATAACTAATTTTTACTAAGTACAGAAACATCCTATGATTTACTCACTTCTTAATTCTCATTTTGCATGTGAGAACTTGAGGCATAAAAGAACTGTCTAAATTGACAGTTTGTTTTTTAAACTCTAATATGTTTTTACTTAATTTATAAACTTTATATTTTGAAAAGGGAGTTCAGCTTATTTACATTTTTTTAATAATAGTAGGTATCTTTGGTTTTATTTTTGTTATGCTGTGTTTTGACTTGTTTTGTTTTGTTTTTGTGTATCTGTTTCATTTGTGTTACTTCCTTGGTCTGCCCTTTGCTAAATTAATTTTTTAGATATTCCTGTTTAGTTTTATCATGTTCTCTTTGATATTTTCATCTTTACTTTGCTCTTATCTTATAATTTATAAAAAGTTCTGTCTTCAATTAAACTAGATTACCTTTTGATATATAAAAATGCATTTATACTTATATTTTTAAATAACTATTAATATACAGAGAATATCTTTCCCTTTCAGCTTATCTCATCACTCCTTTGTCCACTTTCAATTTCTTGTAGATATAATCTGAGACATTTTAAAAACAGAAATTATTCATTTAAAAATCATATATTATTTTATTTAAGTATATGTTTAATTTTTGAATTAAGTTTTCAATTATACTTACAGTAACCTCTTTACTGTTTTTACATTCAATTCCAAGGCTTTTTGTTTGTTTGTTTGCCATGATGCCCCCATTTTTGTTATTTAAGTTTTATTCATAGTTGGGTAAGTGAGAGGGTATGTTCACGTAATATATTTAAGAAGAGTACATGGATGTTTATTTTCTAAATTCATGTATACCTGCTAAAGTCTTTTCTACTATAGATGTTCATTTAACTTACAGAGATAACTTTTCCCTACCCACACTCTATAAACACCTAGTGATTTTTTTCCCATCCATATATTGTAGGTGAGTTTTGAGGATAAACTAATTTAGTTGTTTTATAAATGATTGTTTCACTGCACGAATTCTTAGAGAATATTTTTGTTTTCTTTGCAGTCCAAAAGTTTCAGTAAGAATTATGGGGACTTTCAATGTGCATGCTCTTGTCTTCCTTTAGCTCAGGAATTTTCCAGTGTTATGACATAATTACTGATATTTAGTTCATCTTTTCTTCTTCAGAAACATTATTTGTATATTGAATCCCCAGGTTATATCTGAAAAAAAAAATCGCCCCATCATTTTTACTTTTTTGGACATTTTCTCTGAGTTCAGAAAAAGCTTTTCAAGTTTATTCTTCATATTACTGGATCTGTTTTCTACACTGACAATTCTGCTTTTTATTGGCCCCAATGGTGATTTGGTATTTCTTGGATTAAATTATTCCTTTAAAAATAAATTTATACAACTTGTATATGAATTTAGCAATATGTTATAGTTTATACACATAATTTATGCTTTCTAAATCAATTTAAAAATTTTCCAAGTCCTAAATATTCTCAGCCTGCAGCTCATTAGCTAGTTTCCTGTTTGGCTCAGCCCACTGACTTCTCAGGTCTACCTCGACTTATTCTTTGTTATATAACTTACTGTAGTACAGAGAGAGTTTAAGAAATTGGATATAAGTGAACTCAGTTAAATGAATGCAAGTGACAGAAGGAGCTATTTAGAATTAAATGTTACTGTGACAGCTCAGTCTTTACAAGATGATCGAAGAATCCTGTGTATTTTGGCTAATGGTAAAATTAACTGAAGAGGAAGAGGAAAATTGTCTTAGAGTTTTTTAAAAGAACCAGACAAGAACACAAAACCAGAAAGTAAAAACCTAGATCATGTCTTGATCATAGAAATTGATGTGGGTATGCCCAATATCTCATAAATAATCTAGAAAACTTCTACAGAGATGGAAGACTAAAGTTAGTCTGATGGGGTCACCATACAGACAGAACTTGGAAATTAATGTAAATATGACATCATTTGTATCATAAGTTGGCAGGACCTAAGGGTACAGAGGTTGTACTAGTAATCCTGACATTATAACATATTCTATTAAATTATCCCAAACAATCTTACTATGGTGCTTTAGTGACCCTAACATCAAGATCTCAAACTTCTTCCCTCTCTATGGAGATTAACTAGGCCTGGATTGGCCTGTAGGTATTGGAATTTGAACTGTAGCTTCCAACATAGCTGCTAAACCCATAGCTGGGTGATTTCTTGTTTTTGAAAATATCTATTTCAGCTCATTCCCCTTTTTGTGTTTATTCCTCTTCCATTTGGGAAACTGGACAAATCTGTAAAATGAACTTCAAGGTTTTTGTCTTTCTCCCTCTGCTTATTTCCATTTGTGTTCCTTCTGGAGTAAATATTTTTTAATTTGAGCAGGAAGTTAAAACAATTGGGAAACATAGCCTCTAAAAGTTATTGGCTTTCTCCTTTTCCATCACATTCTTGTTCCTCTTTAGATTCTTCTGATACTAGTAAGCAAGAAAATGAATCACTCTCCAGAACTTTCACGGCTACAGTGCCCCCTTGTGCAACTTGATAAGGGCCAGGATGGCAGGGATCCAAGAGAAATAAAAAAGGCTCAAATAGGATTATTTTGGGGTTTTTGTTTCCAAATATATAGAGGAGCCAAAATGCATTTTCACACAGCAGGTTTTTTTTTCTTTCATTGCCTATGTAAAGGAAAACACTTTGTTTTTTAAAAGGGGAAATCCACCTCTGAAATTATGGAATACTGACACAGCATCATTCATCTTGGCAAAAGTTGACTGAGCAGATGATGTAGATCCACTTAACTTGGATTCAATCAAAGGTTTTGCTATTTTCATTTCACAGGCCAGATGTAGCTCATCATCGGTTGGAATCAATTCCAGAAGAGGTGTTAGAGTCTGTTGGTCCAAGAGAAAGTCTGATCCAGGCACCAAAAAGAGCCATGAGGAAAATGGATACTATCTCAACTGATCTCCCAATAGTGAGATAACCTAGAAATTATGCTGTTTTAGTTAACTTATAAGTTATTAAATCCACAGTCATTGTGAAGTCATCTCCCATGTCCTATTTCTGCGAATACACTGTCATAGCTGAATGGATAGGGAAACTGTAATATTAATAATATACACACTTGGATTTCCAATAAATAAAAAAAGCTAAAAACCAATGATATGCTAAGGATGTGTTTAATTGGGCTATTCATTCATCAAAGGTATCACAATGTTGGGAGACACAGACCCACTCCCCAAAGGGGCCATTTATTAAAGAGTAAATCCTGTACTATATCAACAATATAGTGCATTCTGGAATTGTGAAATTGATTAAGTTACCCAAAATTCTCACTTATTATTGCTTGTGAAAAATTACAAAACTTAATTGAAGAAAAAACAACCACCAACATCCATATAAAGCTGTAGTAAGAAGTAATCAGAAAGCAAGAATCAAAATCTTTCAATTTATGAAAATACTCCTTAATAATAAAAACCATGAAGTTCAGGAAAACATAACACTCTAAAACAAATTTAAAACTAGTAAATGAAATTTTGTGATAAAACATCATGTATTATAAACTCAAAACTCAGATGATAAATAGACAAAAAGGAAGAAGATGTGAAATGAGAGTTTATTAAACTTAAGAAGGAAATGAAGGAGAGAAAATGAAGAAAAATAATTTCAGAAATAAAGAAAGGGAGAAAAAACTCACCAAAATTTAATAAAAAAACACTGTTAGCGTGTCTGCTTTAAACACAGAAGGTCCTGGGTTCATGCCCCAGTGGAGCCCCATTCCATTGTCTACAGCCATGCCACCATGAACAAGCCTGATGTCTCATCTCAGAAGCTAAGCAGGGTTGGGCCTGGTTAGGTCTCGGATGGGAGGCCACCTGGGAAACCAGGTGCTAAAGGCATAAATAATAAATTTAAAAAAAAAGAACATTGACAAGAGGAAGAAAAACAGCCAAGAGAATAAAAACAAAATAAGAAATGCAGCCATCTGAGGCTATAACACACACTAAGTGGACACTCAGTAAGTACTGACTGACTTACAAGTTGGATCATGAAATGATTTGAATGGATCATGAAATGATTTGAATGATGAATAGTCTTCCCAAGACCCATTCTACGTTACTTCTCAAGGCTATTCAATTTTTCCTGAAAGATCAGACACACAGGCCTAACCTTAATCAAAATCTAACCCCCAAGGATGACATGGAACAAGATGAATTTGGGAAGCATTGAATTCTCTTCCTTGTTTTGTGTTCATTAAAAAATTTTTCTAATGTAATCTCTTTTATCAATTAAAATCTTGAATTTTTTGAGGAAAAAGAAAAAAGAAAAGACTTTAAAATGACTAAGAAAAAATGATTAGATAAAGGAGATAGGCAACGAAAATGTGACATATGTATGTACCTACCTATTGTTGGAGTCCATAAAGAAAAAGAAAACACAGTAGAATAAAACTGATATTTAAAACTATAATCCAAAAAAACTTTTCTATAATAGAAAAGTCTGAATATACATACAATTATTCATATGACTTCTAAGTTTAAGATATTCCACCACCTACTTGGAAAAATTACCCAGAGGTAACATCATATTCAATGGTGAAAAACTGAAAGCTTTTCCTTCAAGATCAGGAACAAAATGAGGGTTCCCACCATAGCTACTTCTATTCAACATAGTCTTAATTATCTCTGCTGATCACATGATCTTGTATGTAGAATACTCATAAGATTCCACCAAATAGTAATAATAATAATAATAATAATAATAATAATAATGAATACTACTACTACTACTACTACTACTAATAATAATAATAATAGTTAATAATAAAACCTAAAGTGGAATGAAACAGAATAGGGAGCATAGAAATAAACCCAGGCATTTATGTACCTGATCTTCAACAAGGGTGCCAAGAATGTACAATGAAGAAAATATAGTTTATTCAATTAATGGTAATGAGAAAATTAGATACACAGATGTGAAATAATGGAACAAGACCTTTATCTTACAATAAATACAAAAATTAAATTGAAATGAATTAAAGACTTAAACATAAGACCTACAACTATAAAAAACCTAGAAAGAAAACATAAGGGAAAATGTTTTTAGGACATAGGGTTTAGCAATGTTTTTTTTAAAATGACACTGAAAGCACAAGCAACAAAAGCAAAATTAGACAAGAGGGACTATATCAGATTAAAAATATATGAGAAACTCCTACAATTCAATTGCTAATAAATAATAATAATAATAGTAATAGTAATAATAATAATAACAATAACTAACTGGTTTTAAAAATGGGGAAAGAACTCGCATAGCCATTTCTCCAAAGAAGACATACTAATGTCCAGCAAGTATACAAAAAGGTTCTCAACACTACTAATTAGCAGGAAAATGCAAAACAAAACCACAATGAGATATCACCTCACACTTGTTAGGATGGCTATAATAATAATTCAAGAAGATAGGTGTTGGTGAGGATGTGAAATAATTAGAATCTTTGTACACTGTTGGTGAGAATGTAAAATGGTATAGCCATTATGAA
Source organism: Cynopterus sphinx (assembly GCA_030015415.1). NCBI lineage: Eukaryota > Metazoa > Chordata > Mammalia > Chiroptera > Pteropodidae > Cynopterus > Cynopterus sphinx. The sequence goes on along the minus strand of CM057389.1, from coordinate 44,227,120 downwards.
AAACAGTATGATGCCTCCACAAAAAAATAAAAATAGAATTATCATTGACTTAGGAATCCCACATTGGACATATATCCAAAAGAATTGAAATCAGGATCTTGAATGACATCTGCATCTCATGTTCATTCAGCATTATTGATAAAAGCCAAGAGGTGGAAACAACCTAATTGTCCATTGACAGATTCATCGATGAAGAGAATGTGATATAGTTGGCTAGGTAGATAGATATAAATATATAGATATAGATAGATAGATAGATTACACACACAAGTTTTAGCTTTAAAAAAGAAGAGCATTCTACCTTATGTGACGACATGGATGAAATTGAAGGACATTGTGCTAAGTGTAGTAGGCCAGTGACGAAAAGACAAATACTGCAGGATTCTGCTTACATGAAGTATCTAAAATAGTCAAAATTTTAGAAACAGATCTGAATGATGGTTGCCAGGGACTGGAGGTAGGGAGAAGTGGACAGTTGCTAGCCAATGGGTATAAAGTTTCATTTATGCAAGATGAACAAGTTCCAGAGATCTGCTACACAACGTTACACCCATAGTTAACTACTCTCTATGGTGCACTTAAAAATGTGAGAGAGCAGGTTTCATTAAGTTCTTACCATAACTTAAAGAAACTTAAAAAATGGTAAATGTCTTTAGTAAATAAAAAGGTAAGCCTCCTTCTTAAATATAAAGACTTAATATTGTAAAAGTATAAATTATTCCTAGATTAATTTTTAAATTATATGCAATTAAAAAAAACACCAATAAGATAATGTTGAGAACTAGAAAAACTAATTCTAACTTTTATATAAAAATGAATATGCAAGAATAGCCAAGAAAATGCTAAAAACAAAAAATAATGAGCAGGTAAATGAGACCTGGGAGATATTAAATTACATTATAAATCGATAGAAAAGAAAAAACTTGATAATAGTACACAATTAGATGAAAAAAGTCAATAGAAGAGAGTTCAGAAGGAGTGTCATTATAAATGGAAACAACATAAATGCCCATCAGCAAGGGAATAGAAAAAATTGTAATGTATTTATAGAATATAGTGCAGTAAAAATATATACAACCAGAATCATCTGGATTAATATAGGTATATCTAAAAAATACTTAATGGAGTGTGAAGACAAAAAACAAATCAAGAATTAGAATGATACAGTATACTACTATCTATGCAAAATTTTAAGCACACAAATAATGCTACATAATTGTGACTACACACAAACATAAATAGTAAAAATGTAAAAATAAGGCGGCCATGAAAGATATGCAGCTACCTTGGGGCAGCAGTAAGGAAGGTGATACACGGCTTTAAGTACCATTTTTAACTCATATTAATGTTATAATTCTATCTTTCTTTTTGATTGGTATTTATCTGATAAATCTTTCTCTATTAATTAGTTTTCAAATATTCTCTGTCCTTTTTGAAAACTGTTTCTCTTCTAAGTGGTCGATAGCTAGACTTTGTTGTTATTTTAAATCAATCTGCTGATTTCCATCAAATAAAAAGGACCACCCGGACACCCAGACGTCCACAGGGTGGTCAGCGGCGCAGCTGCTCATGTAGCTGCTGGGAGTCTGCCAGGAGCCAGATGCGGGTCCTTGGGGTTGCTTCCCACAGCTGCTTTCTGAGGTCAGGAGGGCGCTATCACATGATGCTTTCCATTCCTGAGACACTCTTGGGGGATGGGATCGCAAAACTCCCAACACACATTGGGGGAAGACATGTTTTGGAAAAAAAGCAGCATAAGGAAAAATTTATTAGAATCCCAACTTCATATTTTACCACAATGCATATGATTTGATCCAGCTCAAACCACGTCCTTATACAAACTGTATCCATCTTTTTCCATAATGTGGAAAGAATGCTGCATGGCATTACCTACTGCAACATTCATTCACTCAGCACATATTTTCTTAGTACTTAGTGGATGCAGGACAGTGCACTAACCACTAAGACTGACTTGACTGTGACCTTCAGGAGTTTACTGCTATCAGAGAGATAAAGGACACAAAATCTTGCACCATCTTACATTTGTATAAGTACTATTGAGTTCATTAAGTGTTTTCCAATATTTTATTCCAATTTACCTTCATCACACTCTATGAAATAAATTTTTTTTTCCCAAGGAAAGTGAGCACCAAATAAATCACACGGCTGGTAAATTGCAGAGAGATTTAAGCCTGTGTTGATCTCTCTTCAAATCTATCTGGACTCCCACCAGGCAGCAAAATGTCCCCCTTTGCAGTGACAGGAGATGGCTCACCAGATCCTGAGCAGCCAACTCATGGCTTCCCCTCTATGTCCATGCTTTGCATCGGCTTGGGTTACAATTTCTTTACAATACCTAACTCTGACTCATTTTCAAGGCCACTGTGAAAAGCACCCAGATGTCATAGGTGAGACTCAGTTGCTACCCCCTCTCATTTTCAAAAGCTTTTTGACACTTCTCATAGATTACTGTTTCAATTCCAAGAAGGGGGTAAGTTTTTATTCAGCATCACTAAATGTCAGCTCACAAAAATGCTGTGAGTTATTATTTTTTTTATCATGCTAAAGATAATTTATAGTAGTAATTTAAAATGTAGGTTCTAGAAACAGTCTTCACATATTCCAGTCTGGGCTCTGTTCACTAGCCAAGTTCTGTCCCCCTCAGTAAGATGGGATAATAAAACATCCAACTCCAAGGGCTTTTGTAAGGATTGAATCAAATGAAGCAAATGAAATGTCTGATGTGCTCAACATATTTTAGCTAGTATTACTGAACATATGAAGAAACTAAAGCTAACAAAGGTTAAGTAAAAGTTATTTAATTCTCCCAGAGCTCGTCGGCTAACAAGTGGAGAAACTACATTGAAAACAGATCAGTCTAACTCCAGCTGTGCAGTTATGCTCGCTTCTTGAGAGCAATTGTACCTAAACTTTTAAGTTATATACAGATATCTGTAGGAAAAAAGAGCATGTTCCCCAATATTCATTATAAATTCTATCTGTAATACTCTAACAATATATTTGTATATTATAAATAACACAAAAATAACAATCAAAGGAGTGTTACACTAAATTTTCTCACTTCAGATTATTCTTACTACTTCTAATGAGTGTTCGTCTAATTCTAGTTTGTATCCCTAACCCTAATGTAAAATATAATATCTTCCCTATAGCAGATGCTCAATAAACACTGTATATAAATGAGGTTTTACTTTATGCTGTTATACTCCGTACTCACTGCTGTAACACACTGGCATATTTGAATGCAAATGTGTTCAAAAGCGGCATCCTCGAATTGATTTTTAATATATCTGCTAGCTTTCAGCTGCTAAAGGTCAAGCTGCAGTCATCTTCCTCAGAGCATTAGTTAAAAGAGAGAATTTGTTATGTAGCATGAACAGCTGGTATCCCAAAAGGGACATTTGCAAGAAGAAAGAAGGTCTTCACAGGCATAGATATCCCATTCAAAATTGTTTGCTTAATTCTCCTATCTGCAATCCTACAGAAAATAAATGCCGTCGCTGTCTCTTTAAAAAAAAAAAAAACAACCCACAGATCTGCTGGGGAATTTGTGATTGTTTAATAACCATGGCTCTCAATTTTTTTTCGATGAGTGGAATAATCTATAGGTGTAGATCTTCAACCTGGAGGTGATTGCCTGTGGCCTGGATGGAACTGTGTGTTTTATTTCTTTCCCCACCAGATGAGAGGGTATAAAAGCAGTCACCTGTCAAGCCACTCCAGCAATGAAATTCAGCAGCCTATTGTCCCAATCACTGCTCTCAATCACTCTAAACGGCCTCCAGAGGCCATCATTATTATAGGACATGTTCCTAAGAGTAGATAAATGGAACTCCACCTGCCAGCCTGCATAGGGAAAGATGGACACTCTTGGCCAAAAATATGAAAGGGCCTGGAGCTTTATTGACATTTACATCAAAAATAGTTAGCAATGAAAGCAGCTGTTGTGGCGTGCTTTCACCACGACGTGTTTGGAATATGCTGTGAATTGAAATACAGACCTCCTGACAAGCAATTTACCTTCTGTCAGTCTCCATGTGCTTGCAGCATTACTGGGTACTCGCTGTGATAGGCCACTTAAAGCTGCACATGTGTACAGTTTGGATGAAAGATTAACTACAATTTCAGACAGGAAGTAACGAGTTGTGGAGTGTCATTCATAATGGCCTACATTGTCATGTGCAGGGTGACACCATAGCAAGAAGGTGCCTCTGTTGTGACTGCCTTATGGAATCAGATGTCATTCATTTTAATGAAGATCTGACTACAATTCTAATAAGCAGAGTGTAAGACAGCTCAGGACTGGAAGCATTAATCTGCCTTGTTTGTTGACATTACAGTGACGACTAAAATGCCATTATGCAGGAAATTCTTTCAGAAGAGATTCAATAGGGCCAATCGGAACAAAATAGGGCCCAGAACAAAGGAAGAGCCAGGAGCTAATTTCTGTATTTATTCTTCTCAATTGATTCCGTACATTGAACTTCCCCTCCCTTGAAAAATTTCTACTAGATGAAATATTATGATGTCTCATTAGTAAAGTACTGATTGCTTTGTCTAAGCAAGGTCAAGAATTCCAGTTTCTTCAGTGCAAGTACCAAATTTTGGTGGCACTTGCAGAAAGCAATGTATCACGAATAAGAGAAGATTAAATACTTAGCTGTTCTTTTCCTAGAACTGGGCCCTGAACCACACTATGTGCAGTTCTAGACACAATATTTATATCCAAATAAAGAGAAATGAAGAAGCGATGCAGTTTTGCCTTCTTTGGTAAGAAGTTCATCATTTTCAATCTGGTAAATTACTCGACAGTATAGGGTCACTGGGCAACTGCCAAGGCTGATATTTCCATAGAATTCAAGTGCCTTATGAGTCATTATCAACTCCATGAGTCATTACACGTTTCTTCTGCAAAGATGACAGAGTTTCGTTTTCCTGAGTGTTGAGAAGCTGCTCTTTGTCTCTTCTCTTTTACTAACATCTGATTTTGGGGGGGCCCACGGGATAGTAGCTGATGTAGAAATAATTCACGACAGTTCAGTTTTCCTTAAAATCAGGTAGGAAGAAGGCATTTAGCAAATAATGCCTCAAATATCCAACGCACTTGTTTTTATGATCACTTGTGTGCCCGAAACCCCTGCAGTTGATTGTCAATCCTCGAACCATCGTGATATCTTTTTCTTCGACTTTGACCTTCCTTTACCGCTAGAAACGCAGGCTGTGTGTATCTGTATTTCTCTTTTGGCTTCAAATCCAAGTGCGGTCTAAAGTTCTTAGTCAGCTTTGGAATCTAGGCTTTCAACCTCTTCATGCCAGCCAAACTGCTCTGGGGATCTAAAACTATCAGCAAAATCATTTTGTTTTGACTCTCTCTCTCTATTTTTTTTTTTTTTAAGGCAGTTGTCATTACTGATTGCTGATGTGTGCTGAAAGATTCAACTAAACTTACTTTGGAAGCATGTTCCTGTTCATGACAACATGTTCTTATCAGTATACATTTTCACGTGTCTTTATTTCAAAGACCACAAATTCACAGAATCATTTGTTGTGATTGGCTGTGGGGTGTTTGGCGGCTATTGCTGGCTGAGCACAGAAAACTGATGTGAGGCGAGTTCTAACCGGCTTCTGCGTATCAAAGTAGAGGCGATGCTGTGGGTGACTTTCACTTTCTATGAAACTGCCTTAATTGAGTCTTTTGGTAGCTTCCAGATAAATAGCTGAAGGAAATCACCGGCAGCTGCCTCACTCCTGGCAGGCCTAGGCTTTAAGGCAGCCATGCAAATTAGCATGTTCCTGGAGCCCCTCGCGAAAAACAAATGGGCTGAAAAACAGCAAACTTTCTATGAATGACTTACTTTTGTCTTCTGTTAACTCAGGCCTCTTCCTGAGTCCTATTCCTATTGCTGCTATACAATTTAACACAAATGTAGTGGCTTAAAACCATACAAATTTATGACCTTACAGTTCTGTAGGTCAGAGTACAAAATGAGCCTTACTGGCCCAAAGTCAAGGTGACATCAGAATTACACTTCTTCTGGTAGCTCTAGGGCAAATGTCATTTATTGCTTTTTCTATTTCCTGAAGGCCACCTGCATACTTTGGCTTGTGGTTCCTTCCTCCATCTTCAAAGCCAGCAATCTAACACTGCTCTCTTACTCTGACCCTCCCGCCTCCCTCTTTCCCTTATAAAGACATCTGTGATTACCGTGGGCTCTGACTATCCAAAACCGTTAAGACAGTCGCCTCTGCAAAGTCCCCTTTGCTGCATAAGTTAATAGTCACAAATTCTGGAGATTAGGATGGGAAAACCTTTGAGGGGCTGTTAATCTGCCATCCACACCTATTTTATGGACATGCTTCCTGTGTTCATTGCCTTCTGCTCCCGTACCAACTTCAGAGGTAGTCACGGCAGGGAGGGCCATCACCTCCCAGTCTTTACTTTGGGAGTAAAGGGTTAGTGAGGAAACCGCGGCTCAGAATGTTGGTGACTTGCCCAACTTGATACCACTTTTGTCAGCGTTGTATGTCTGGGCTTGTAAAAGGAATGTAAAACTCATCACTGTTTTTTTGTTTTGTTTTGTTTTTTGTTTTTTTTAAACTCTCACTTCTGTACTTGTACAAACATGTGTCGCAAAGGCACACAGAGAGGACCTGGTACCACAGGATGATATTGCATTCCAGGCCTGGTTCTTTCTGTTCCAGGCTCTCATAGCTTGAGTCTCTGCTTTCTTTGGACTCTGAAGCTGAGTTCAACAGAGACCAAATCTTTAATTTCCCTTTCTTAAACCTCCTATCTGCTCTTCCATTTAGGCCCATCCTCCCAGAAGCACCTGTACTCTTAAATAATCCTTCAATTCAGATCAGTAAAAGTCTTAAGGACAAATATTGAGTTTTTCAGTCAACTGGAAGTAAACCGTCACAACATTACAATTCCAATTGTATAGTAGTGAGACCTGGATTCAAATCTCAATAAATTCTTTTCTGTCTAGGTGACCTTGGCCAGATTACTTTGTGCTTTTCTAAACCATAATGCCCTTTTCTTAAAAAAGGTGACAACCCTGCATAGTTATTAATGATTAAAAAGAATGATGTAGAAGAATACCATGCTGGTGTGTGGAGTGTTTAACCTGTGTTTGTTTCTTCTCTCTCTCTATTTTATTGCCCAAGAGAAACAAGACATTTGAATCATGGATCCTAACAAAAGAGGAGAATTTTAGGTGACAATATTTAACATTGGTAATAACTCTAAAAATTTAATATTTCAAGTAGTATGGTAGGTGCAGAGGTGTTTCTAAGAGAGCACCTTCAAGCTATCTGACAAATTTTATCACACAGGTGTAGATCCTAGATTGCAGGGAATTATAGCCATTATAATAAATGACATGGGAGATTCCTTTAAATATATGATATAAAATGACTAGGTATTACGAATCTCTTAATACCAGAGGGTCATGGCAGGGGAAGGGGGAAGTTTCAAGCTGGCTCCCAAACTGGCGTTCACTCAGGAGACTCACAGCCCCTCATTCTCCTGACTGGATCGGACTTCACACTTTTGAGTCTGGGGGTCCAAAAGCAGGAAGAAATGGAGAAATTTCTGCTCAGTTTCAGGTAGCCACAGGATGGGCTCCCATCGCATTTTGTTTTTAACTCATTTTCTGTTGCTTTGTAGAATCTGGTTGGAGTCACCATAGTAGAGCCTGAAGCTCGAAGCTACTTCCCAAAAAATACGAGTACAGAGGTGTAAGAGAGTGGGCAGCACTTTTGAGGGGAGCATTTAGAAGAGCTGGAGAATGTTTAGGGAATCTTCTCTGACAGAAAAACAGTTGCACCCTGAGAAGTCATACCTTTGTTTGGAGAGTGTAAAGCTCTTGGGAGAAGCAGCAGGTAGGAAGGGGAGGGGTGTCCACATCTGCTATCCAAGAGAGGGTTGAGCTGGGGAAGGCAAAGAGGGGGAGCACATTTCCTGATTCCTAATGTTTTATAAACTTCTCTAGCCACATGAATGTCTTGTGGTCCCCCAAACGTGTCATGTGCTGTCTTCTTCAAGTCATTGCATATGCTCTGCTTTCACCTAGAATATCCTCTCTCCTCGCTTGCTTTACCTGGGTAATTTCTACTTATATTCAGTTCTCATATGACATAGTTCCTTCCCAGGAAGACCTCCCTGACTCCCTTATCTTAATAACTGGAATAAATAACCTTTCGTTTGCTCCTAAGCATCTTGGCATACTTTTATTATAGTATTCATTTTCCCCAATTGTTACCTCTTGTCTATACCATCTTAGAGGGCAACTTAGTTTTATTAATTATGGTATTTCTAGATTCATGCAAATAGCACACAGTAAATGTTCAAGAAATGTCAAATAAATTACTACATGGGCAAATCATGAATGAATGAGTTTGGGGCAGAAAAAGGAGAAATGGGAACTCATATATAGAAAAGAAAGAAAAGAAAAAAGAATAAGATGAAAATGATATAAGCAAGCTAAGGAAAAATATATATATAAACTACAACACACAAAATTACAGTAAAAAATACAGTAGATACTACATAAAATCAAATAGCAATAATCAGGAGAAACTTAAGATTGTTCTTCAGAAAAATGGATAAAATAACAAATGACTAAAACAAAGGATAGACAAGGGAAAGGAAGACCAAAATAGTAACACAGCTCTGAAGTTATGTTATTGCTTATGAAATAAACCAGACAACTATAACAAAAGCAAAAATTCCAGGGCAAAATTTCAGAGTTAACTTGTGTCGATAATTACAATGATGAATGTTAGGTGATTGCCAAGTGGGGTGACATTTTCCTCTGAGGAGACCTCATGCTTGACTGGAATCCAACAACCTGTATAACATCTAATGCAGGACCGGAGAATTACAGGAAGGCTTTTTTCAAGCTTCAGGTTCCGTTAAAAATTCAGCAATAAGGTAGGAAAGAACACTATTATATTTTCCTTACTTCACTCTTTTCTTTTAGCATTTAAAAGATAGGTGATAGAATAAGATATATCAGGCAAATGCTAAACAAAAGGAAACCAATAAGGTCGATAATATAGAACTTCATATGAGGCGATAGAGAAATGTTTCACTAAGAAAATATGACAATTATAACCTTCATTTATTGCAACCTTATATATATACACAGCAAAGAATTGTCAAGTAACAAGGAAAAATCAGCAAATCTACAAATTGTAGGTTTTAATGCACATCCAGAGCCCAGGTCAGTAAGGTATAGATGTGAACAGCCTAATTCTCAACTTAATCCAATAGATTATTCGGAAGGTACTGCAGCACTCCCAAAACAGAAATCAAACTTTCTTCAAGTAGAGTTGTAGTAATCACAAAAATTGACCATGCATGTATTACTGGACCCCAAAGGATGTTAAAAAACTGAGAATCAATAATGAAAATATATTTGCTCAAACCCATACACATAGAAACGAAAGCAAGTCGAAATATTTCAGTTAGGGGAAAACAATCATAATGGAAATTTCAAAATATTCAGATTCTATTCATTGGTCACAAAGGAAGATGAAACTATGTTACATATCTGGTTATTTTAAAAGCCCACTGCTTTCCTGAGTTTTTGTTCACTCTGCATCTAAATGCCTCTTTGCAAGGCCAGATGATGCTCCCTGCAGGCTGTTCTGGCCTCCAGCTTCTCTGAGCCCTGTGGGAGGTCCAGAGATTGTTCCTTTACAGTTCCTGCGGTCATCTGCTCTGCCCTGTGTGTGCCCAGATTAGCATTCAACCCAATCCAGGACCCTGTGACTCTCCGGAGCTCTATCTCTGTGGCCCACTCCCTGCGCCCTCTGGTCCTCGGCTCCACAGATTCCAGCTGCTTGGGCTGCCCCTACCAGCCTCCATCTCCCTGACTCAGCCAGTGCCTGTGACACCCCTGCCCTTCACTCTGGCCAGGAAAGTGCCTTCAGACTGAAAGCCAGGGCACTCATCTTCAGGGATCACTGTCCTGCATGGCTGTTGTAAAATGTCTGAAAACAGTCCCATATATTTTTGTCCAGTTTGTAGTTATCTACAGTAGAAAGGGAAGTCCAGTCTCTCATAGCTAGAAGCAGCTGTGTGACCCATATAATTTTAGCATGTTTCCCATTCACTATTTGAATGTAAAAATGACATTTGTGTGAGCCTTTCCTTTTTCCTTTTTTCCTAGTTTTTCTCTCATAGTTTCAAGATAATTTGAAATTTGATTTCTAATTAAACTCTAATTAAACCGTACATCCAGGATGACAGAAATGTTTAGAATCTAGACACTAAGCAAACTGAAAGTAAAAGAGATAATAACATTTAACTCATTTAAGATGAGTACAGTGTTAACATCCACATAACCCCAAAGGCCTTTTTCCATCAGCACTAAGAAAGCAAATGGAAATTCCAGGAGGGCTGTGATAGTAGGAAAGTGCACCCATACCTCCTTTACTGGCCCCCATTCTGTGATTCCTACCCCGTCACCAGTGGCAACAAGTGAAAATCTCCTCCACGAGGCCATATTCACATTTATCTTCGCTTGTAGTTTATATCTAGATAGCAACCAAAAGACGTCCATGGTCACAGAACTAAACGAACCAAGCTCAGTTACCATAACCTGCATAGCTGAGTTCCTATAGCCCATGGTCCTTTAGTTGATGCCATTCACTGTTTCCATTTGGGCCAGACATAACTTGCCTTCCTCATGCCAGGACAGCGATCCATTGATGAGGTACAGGTGGGCCCCATGGTTCTATATTCCTGTCCTTGAATACTCACACAATTACAGGTTTCCCAGGGGGCATCCCATAACTCCCCGCATCACCTTCTTAACCAGCCCTACATACTTTCCTTGCCTTTGAAGAGCAAACACTTTGCAATTAGGAAAACCCCCCTTGAAGCTCCTTTCTCTCATCTCTGATTTGCACTCAATATAAGGTGTGGTAGGCACCTTCCCATGCTCCTGCCTAATACATTATGCTGAAGGTAGCCAGCAAATGTGCTAACACTTCAGTAGGTCAGACCTCCCCTCTTGGTGATTTATTACATGGCCAGTCTATCAGTTAGATGGAAGAATGCCATGTGCTGATGAAGGAATGGGTGTCCTTCGTCCTGTGGCTAAATTCCAGACAAAATCTGTTCCCTTAGTTTCACAAAAACCATTTAAAGTGGGCAACAAGCATAAACATCATTGTTCCATTGAACAAGCGGCAGGGAAAGAGAGAAGATAAATAAATGCTTGAGATCTTTTTGGTTAAGTTCATAATAGCTTATTTTACAAATTAAGCCCCAACCTTTCTGTTTACTTGTGTGTATTGTCTTTCATTATATTTTCAATGGCTTGGTAGCATTTTGGAGGTTTTAGATTGAAGATGATAGAAATATTAACAATTGCTATTTGTTGAATTTCTTTAAATCATCCAAAATTATTTTCTTGCTTTTGACTAAAAGATTGAAACTCAACATACTATCTCTATGCCCCATGCTATTTCAGTTTTTATGGAAGATTAAAATAATATGCAACCGGTATTTATTCACTTTTTGGGCAGAACATGAAAAAAAAAAAACGTTTATGCAGACAGAGCACTTTAAAGTCTAATAGCTACAAAGATTTTTAAAAAAACAATTTACTTATTTGCTTATAAAAATGGTGAGTAGAATCTCCTAAATTGTACAGTTGTTTTTTCTTATGAGCTTCCTAAAGAAACTCCATAATAACATTTGCAAATGCTTCCATAAGAAGGAAAGTTTATGAAACATGTTTAAATATTTATGGAATGTTAAAAATGAGGCATTAATTGGCAAACAACTTAATTAAAATGCTTTCTCAAGTAATTAGCAACAAATACTTCCCTACCTGTTTTGCATGCCATTTGTCTTGTTGTGTTTGTTAAACCCGCCTGTCAGTCAAACTTTGCTTCAGGTGATTTTTTTGCTCTGTGGGGAAAATCTTCAAAAATTACATCTGAATTTAAAATATTTTGATTATCATTTTTTATCTAACAAATTCTCTTTTTCACTTCATCTTCTATATGTCCCAGTAAACCACCATCCTGGGAATTTAGGGCTTGAAGATGAAATTCCGCATCAAGGCATTACTGGGTTTCCAAAAACACTCTCCAGAGAACAAATGGAATCAATCTAGAATCAACAAACAGTGCAGTTAATTAATGAGAACACCATAAGGGAGCTTTTTTAAACAATGTTGACGGCTGCTGCCTCAGGACCAATAGCACCAGAAGTTATTGCTGGTTTGAAAGAAGTGACTCTTAGGGTTCCCCCAAGGCACCTTTTGCTTACATTAGCTGTTTACCACAACTTTTCCTTTTATTCACACCCTAGGGGAAGTACACTTATTTCCTAAATTACTTTTTAAGTGATGCTTATTTCTGCTAGTAGCCCGAGGTGCAGAGCCAAGGTACCACAGAGTAAATGAGACAGAAAGCAAGTCTGAAAGAGCACTGAACAAGTCTGCAGAAAAATCCTTATATCGTAGGGTTGTTTTCTAAAACACAGCTCCTGAGATGGCTCATAAAGGTGGGGACTTCTTCCTCAGACCAGGTCTAACTTGTGGAGGGGGCGGTGAAAAGGGGAGGGTGAGGCTGGGGAGAAGCTTCAGAGGCAGGTGGCAATGCTGGGTGTGAACAGTTGGGAAGGTGGAAATTCTTATTTTGGAAACAAACTTTATTAAAACAAAGGCAACTAAAAGATATTTAGACCTTATAATAAAGTCTTGCTACATCTTGGTGTTCAAAGGCGTCGAACCATGAAAACGTGCTATCCATAGAATGTAAGTTCCTCAAAAATGGGCACCTGTCTTCTGTTGACTATCCCCAACTCCTAAAATAGCGCCTGGAACATAGTAAGCCGTCAAAGAATAGTTGTCGAATGAATGATTAAATGATAAATGATTGAAGTGAGTGGAAGTTGGTAAAAGTAAACCTTAACTCTGCCATGAATTGCTCCAGCAGCTGAGAGCCACCTAAAGAAATCCTTAATTTTTCGAATTAGCCATTTGTCGTCAATCTTGACAATGATGACAAGAAATAAGAGCTAAAACGTTGTCTTTCAGTGAGTATCAGTTCAGAACCTACTGGATTTTGTGTTTTGTGCTAGACTTGGAGATGGATAGTTGCACGACAGATTTGTTTTTTTGCTCTGAGTTTGTAGTCTGATGGGAAAATCAGATACGAATCTAAAAATTATATCAAGATATAATTGAGAAAATGTGATAAGTGCTTTGAAAAGAATATTGGGTTCTACAGAAGCACATGGCAGGGTTCAGAAGATTGGAGAGGTCAAATAAGGCCATTTTTTATATGATGAAAATATTTTAAATGCAGAAGGAATAATTTAAGATGTGAGGTTTAGAGGTTCATGAAACTAGCATCTTTTTTGTGTGTGAATTACAATCTCATTTAAACCTCTGAAATACAGAATTATTCAAGATGTCAGCTGCTTCAAACTATGTTATGCAGTTCTAAAACTTTCAAAACTTGTACACCTACGTAAGACTATTTTAGTAAGATAAGTAGGCATTAAATTCTATAAGTCTTAATTCCTTTTCCTATAATTAGAATTTAAAATATCTTAGCAAAAAGAGATTAATTCTTTAACTAATAAATAATAAAATAAAATTGCTAAGCTTTTCAATTTAAAAAAAGTTTAGGTTTCATATTAAACACAATAATAAAAAATAGATATTTATTGGCTGCTTTCTGTGCATCAAGAACAATGTTAGATTTGTTTACTCATTTTTAATATTAAATTATATTTTAGTAGTTTTATTAAACTACAAACATATGTGTTTGATTGCCATGCAATATTCCTGCTTTCATACTGTTCATTTTATTTAATTTTTTGTGTAGAAATGATTAGATGAAAGATTACAAATCATGCTGGTGAATATTTTTTAAAATTTAAAGAAAAAATTGGATAAAGACAACAGACAAGGACTCTACCCTTAGTTATATTTATTATTTTGTGCCCAATGCATAAATAGTGCTGGACAAATTAAGGTGCCTCATTGCTGAAGAAGGTGAATCCTTGATTTTTGTGGCTGTGTGTGTGTACACATGCACAAGCGAGAGAGAGAAAGAAAGAGAGAGAAAGAGGAGAGAGAGAGAGAAGAAATTCTAATGCTCATGCTTTATTATTCTCAGTTCCTTTATTATATAGGTGCTTTGCCACCTAAAATTGAATTTCATTGCTGAATTAAGCTAATGGTTAAAAACTATATTTGAAAAATTGATGGTGCCATGAGAGTTAGATAAAACAAAAAGACAAGAACAAGAGCAGCCTGATTTTTAGGCATAATCTATAATAGACACAGTCAAATGTGAGCCTTTACAATAGAACAACAAACTTCTAGCAGGGTGGGTCCACACAAATTTCTGTATTTTACTTAGACTGTTATGCCTCTATTCAGAAAATCTCAAGTGCTTATGTCTTGGTAAATGAGGTACTTCTCTTCACCCTGGTATTCATACATCCTCCTGATCAGTTCCATAAGTTTGGGAATTTCAGATGGCAAAGCAAGTTACTTAAAGTAATGTGACATTAAGATCACACTGAAATCAAAGAAAAAAGTCTGTAAGAACTGGAAAGTCACAGATTTCAATAGGATAATTGATTGAAATAAGTGTTTTAGAAATAAAAACTTAACTGCTTGGCCTCCAATCTAGTGTGTACCATTCAATGGTCAAAAAATCAGACAATAGAGAAATAATAAATATGTCACAGAAAGGGAGACCTGGAGGGAAAAAAAGTAAAAATCAAAGCATTTGAAAAGTAATTTTTAAGGTGACAATATTTAAGAAAAGCACTCAATGCAATATTGGCTGAAACAAACATTAAGATGCCAAAAATGATAGAATTGAATAAAATAAAGTCTGTAGAGGAATAGAAAGCTTATAAAATGTATTAAGAAAATAAGGGCAGAAAGGATTAGGAAATTATTCTTGGACTCTTTCTTTCCATTTATATAAACCAACTATTCTCTGGCAAAGATGAAGATTAATGTCACTCTACTCACCAATAAAAATGGACAAGAAGCAAGTAGGTTTCAACAACAACAGTAAAAAGTTATATTTCTGTAAAATTAGTAATGGCCGAGCACTGCCTTCTTCTCCCTCCAGTAACAAATCATAAATCCAGGAACCAAATTAAGTAGTAGTAGACTTTCAAAGGAACCAAAGAAGCAACATACAGCCATCGTATAAAGTGGCACATAATATTCAGTCTAAAAATTACGAAGCAATGTCAGACACCAGAGCTAATCTATGAGAAGTATTAAATGCAATAATAATAATCTCTAAGAAGAGCAGATGAGTTTTGGAAGCCTGTGTAAATATTACTGGGTAACTAAGGACCCATAAAGTAGAAGTTCCCTAGGAGGTTTCACATGGCAAGGAGAATATATGCAATGTAACTGTCCAGTACTATAGCATTCTGCAGTTCAATCTTGACTATAAATACCACATTTAAGAGCCTAGGGCTCTGGGACAAGTCTGGGTTGTTCTCATATTAAGGGCTGGGTCATAACTGATCTAGGCCCATAAGATTTCCTTTAGCTGCACTGCAAGATGTGAGTTGAGTGTAAGTTGTGGATTTGGACCAAATTCGATTCCCAGATAACTTCTTTCTTTGTGTGTGACTTGCTCTTTTCTAGAATTCTAATGTTGGGGGCTTGGCTAGAATTTAGCCAAATTCCATGGTGGCAAGGACATCTGGGCATTTACCTCAATGTGTTCAACACGTTGTCAGATCGAGAGATATACATGCATCATAGAATAGAAGGTTTTGGTTTCACAGAGCACTGGAAATGCCTCCTAAGAAGAGAAGTGTCTGTTTGGATTAGATGGTTTCCAGTTAAACAGATGGGGTACTAGCCTCCTGAGTTTTAAACTGGCAGAACCTTTTAGGGCATTCAATAAAAGAATCAACAGTGTTTAAAGAGGAAGCGGAAACACTAGGGTCAAAACGTGACATATTTTTGCATCCAAATAAAAAAGTTAACATATCTAGAAAGTAAAAGTCTAATAAATTTGATTCTTTGACAAAGTAAAATTATATAAATTAGTGAAAAATTTGACATTTTTTAGATTTCAACATTTTTGTCCTACAGTCACCCAATTTAGCATGAAAAATTCAATTTTATAGAAAACTTGCAGTTTCCTATGGTTTCGCATTAGGATTATCCATGGCAAATATTGTTCTCTTCTACCCTCAACCAAGAGTGAGTTCAAATTCATTTGATAATCATATATTGACTACTTAATATGCTCTAGGTCCTATGTTAGTTTTAAAAGGTGAATAACACTCAGCCCCTGCCTTCAAGGACTTATCATCCAAAACATTAGTTCTCCACATTCTGTCCTGTTTTCACATTCATCACATGGGTAAGATATCCAGAAGTGAGTTCTAAACTAGAGGTATGACCTTCTTAAGAGTCTGGTGGAGTGTGGATACTCATAACCTCCAGCTTCTCATTTGAATATCATCGACCTCGGATAAGAAAGCCAATCTAGAATTCAACAGATATAACAAAAGTTTTCAGGTGCTACTTAGAAATCTAAATGAAATGCAGTTGAGGGAAGACAATGAGTTTTGCACATGTTCTCTTAGACTCTTTTGGGATATCTGCATAGACAAAGGAGTCCAAGAAATGGACTTTGTAAAAGTTAAAAGATAAAAGTATTTTCATAAGAACTTAAATGGTTTTAAATGCAGAAGAGATCAAATAACACGAGACCTGACAAGAATGGACTGGATGTGGCAATTTAGGTAAAACTGGTGACTTTTTGCCTTAGCAAATTCCCTAGTGAGACGAGGAAGGAACCTAGATTTCAGAGAGAACTATAGAAAAAAGATGAGTGTAAGGAACGGGTAGATTTAAAGACTATCTTTGTGTAACTTAACAATAAAAGACAAAAAAAGGAATAAAGTGAGGGCTAGAAGAGTGTTCACATTTAAGCAAGGAATTGGGGAGGGAGGAGAGTGTTTTTTTGGTTTGCTCGTGTTTGTTTGCTATTGTTATTTAATTAAAAATAACTTTAGCAGAATTTAGAAAGAACTAGTAAAGAACTGGAGGTTGAAAATAAAAAACAGAAATCCAAGAGAGAAGAAAACACTTTACAGAACCTCTCTCCATTGTAATAAAGGCAAGTAAAGAAGCAGACACGAAAGAAAAGAATTTAAGCCAGACTTTAGCGACAACCTAATTTCTGATGACAAACTGCAAGATATATCACATTTGGAACAAAGTATTTAACAACTAAGTAGAAATTACTCAGTCAAGGAATTAAAATTTATCAAAAGCATAAAATGTCATTAAACTTTGCATAGCCAACAAAATTATATTTTGATATATAAAGTGAAAGGTGTTAAACATCCAAGGAGAATTAAACAAAGCCACGATAATAGTGGAACACTTTTAAAAACTATTTTAGAATGATAGGTCAATAAAATCAACAAATAGATAAATATATTAGTGATTTGAGTAGGCTTGATTCTAAGTACAGATGCTACTCAGCTTATTATGGGTTTATGTCTCAATAAGCCTATTGTGAGTTAAATACATCATAAGTCAAAAATGCATATAATATACCTAACCCACCAAATATCATAGCTTGCCTCGCCTACCTTAAATATGCTCAGAACACTTATATTAGCCTACAGTTGGGCAATTATCTTGATTTTCATCTCAAGAATAATTGTTGCCTTCTTTTTCTCACCAGAAGCAGGAGACAGAGATGGACATTTTGTAGACATGATGGGATACAAAAACACAAAACACAATATCCAAAAAATGCTGGAAATACAGTACACTGTAGGGTATCAGTTGTTTACCCTCACAATTATGTGGCTGACTGGGAAAAGCAGTTCGCTGCCACTGCCCAGTGTCACAGGGTTAGTATCACACTGCATATTGCTAGCTTGGGAAAAGATCAAAATTCAAAATCTGAAGTAAGGTTTCTACTGAAATAAGTATCACTGAATAAGTATTACTTTTATAGCATCATAAAGTCAAAATATCATAAGTTAAACCATTGTTAAGTCAAAGACCTACTGTATAGGAATTATGAAATTTAATCATGTACTAAAAGTGAATCATCTTATCAGAAAAATGAGAAGAAAATTCATAGAACAAGAAATATAAATGGAAAATATAAATAAAAAACATGCTCAACCTTACTATTAATTAAAAATGTACAAAATAAAAATAATGAATACTTTATTGCCCCTATTAGATCTAAAAATAACTGAAAAACAATAATGCCCAATGATGATGAGAATATGGGAAACTATGAAATAATTTATATTATTGGTGTGAGTATAAATCGGCATTTTTTTCTGGAGATAATTTGGCAATAAAACTAAATTTTAAATATTTACACATTTTGATCAAGAGATTCCACTTCTAATAATTTCTTCAGGAAATAGCAGTTTAAAGGTGTATCTTCAAGGATGTTTTATTAGTGATATTTAAAGAGTCATACACTGAAATCAATAAGAGAGTTTAAAAAATAAAATGGTAGCTTTGCAAACATTCAAGAAAACAAATCAACTATTTATAAACCACCACGGGAAAATGGTAATAGGGTGTTAAGTAAAGAAAGCAGATTGAATGGAAGATAATAAATATTTTATAAAGCCACTTATGTAACTTAAAATTTTACATATGCATATATGTAGCAAACAATTATTTTTAATGGAAGGAATCTACTTTTATTTGGGGGGTTGCTTAAAAGTCTTTTAGGCAAAAATGGAGCTTTTTGTAATTCATTTAGGGCTATCACTTCCTATTAGACAAAAATGGCTATATCTTAGGTCATCGATGGCACAAGATTCAGATCTGTTCCCTGAGATCTGAAGTTCCCTGGACCTAATGAGATGGCTCAGAGTTGCCTCGCCAGAGCCCATGTCAGGAAAAGCTTCTGAAATAAAATTACCTCAGGGAAATAGCTCAGGAACAGGGCTGAAAACAATAATCTCAGAATTTGTAGAGAGGATTGTTCCAGCAGAGATTTTAGCTGACCACGGAAACAACTTGAGACCTCAGCACACAAGTGTTTGTGCTCTGGGAAATCATGGAATGTAGATGGAAAAAGGATACAAAGCATTTATTCAAGAAATATTTTCGAATGCTTCCTTCACAGCACTTACTGTTCAAGGTGCCTTTGATCAACAGTGAACCAAAGATACAAACATCCTTGCCTTCATAGGGCTTGCAACCTAGTAGAGAGAAACAATCAATCAATCAATAAATAAATATATTATATAATATTGGTGATATCTAGGGCTTGAAAGTGAAATATTGCCAGGAGTGCATGGGCAGGATAGGAGCATCGCTATTTTACACAAAGCCGTCAATGAAGGCCTGGCAAGATGAATTTTGAAGGCATCTGAAACAAGTGAAAAAACAAGTCACAAAGAGGCTTCTAGACTGACCGGAACACAGAGCCAAATACTCAGAATGTGTTTTTTATAAAAGGGATCTAAAGAGGTCAGTGACATTGGGACGAATTGAAGGTAGGGGACGTAATTGAAGATGAGTGGTAAGAAGGGTCAGTCCTCGTAGGGTCTCCTAGGCCAATTTTAGAATTTCGGCTTTTACTCTGCAAGAGAGAGGACGTCTTTGGAGGATTGTGAGTGAAGAAGAACACTTGGCTGAAGTCTGCACTGAGGATCTAAGAGTATTACTTAAAGGACAACGGTTGTTTATATAGTGTCCTCTATCACTGACATTCAGAAGGCTTTTGTCCTACAAGAGACCGCTACATGAAAACAATAGCAATATCTGAATTTTAAAATAAATTATTAGTTTTTAATATGTGTGGAAAATGGCTTTTGCGCTTTCATAGAGTTTAATCTTTTGCAGTAATCATGTTATCAGACAAAAATAATAAAGGTACAATAACAAGCAAAGTAAAAGAAATGCAACATAGAAAAGAAGCACTTTATGATTAAAGTCACAGAAAAGAGTAGAGTACAGAGGACAAACTTAGTTTGAACAGGAAAAAAACATATCTCCCTAAAAGGTTGAAAGAAAAAATAGAAGTAGATATAGATGTTTTTAGGCACATTGATGGGAGATTTGAGGAATTTCTCTTAAGATACCCTTAATCTCCTCTGTAACACATAAAAAAGGTTAATTTGCTTAGAGAAAGATTTTAGATGTTGGAATTGGGGGCTTGAAGAGGTTGGCAAGCATTTGAAATAGCTGTACTGGGAAATGGTGCTGAGAAGGCAGCTGATATTGAGAACCGTAAAAATATAATGTCACCATTGCTCACATTTATGTGGTTTCCTTTAGCAGCCCACCAGCATCTCAGAAATAGAAGCAGAGAAGGCAGATGTTTGGATTAAACCAACGTTCTGAACTGCAGTATAACATGGAACAGACTCTGGGAAACTTTCATTTATGGCCACGATGTACTAACAGAAACTGCATTTGCTCTTACACTTTAAACAGCTACACAAGTAGACAAAATACATGGAACAACGATTTCAGATGATTGATAACAGACAGCCCAGAACAGCTATCCCTGAAAAAAAGAAACAAATTAGGTGAGACCTATAATTGTCCAAGCTAACTGCCCACAGAAGCTTTCTAGACTCCAACACAAAAGGAAACCCAATTAAAGCACAGAGGTCTGGCTGAACAGTTTAGACAGATTTGTTTGGAAGGATGGAATTCAAGGAATGGAACTGCATCCCGATAGCTCCAGAGATCAGCAGTGTTTGATGAGAAAGAAAGTAGTAGAGACTGGGAAAGAAGTATAAAGATGAAAAGGAACAGGTACAACAATATCTGGAGTTAACATGGGGTTGAGAAGAATCTGTGTCCCAATCAGCTAGAGTGCAAAGGCCTCCAAATATAAGAAGAATCAAGTATTGTCTAGAAGATTGTCACTTCAGTATTGGAGCTCTGAATATGCCCCATAAAACCTTTAAAATAAGCCTTGAAAGAAACAGACTGATTCTAAGGAACTTAACTGTGTTCCAGAATGAAGCCCAATAATATTTAAAGAAATATACATTATAAAAATCACATTGCTTAGCATCTAACAAAGTAAACCCCTTTTGTGCAAAGAATAGAAAATTAGAACTCAAAATCAGGAGGTAAAGCAATGAATATAGGTGGATACAGAAATGGCAGGTGGAGAGAATAACCAGACACTAACTTTCTCAGATAGTATTTATTCCATTATCGCAGACATTTTCCATACATTTGTTAAAAATAGTAGATCATGAACATGATAAGCAGAGTAAAAATTATATATAAAAGTGAAAAATAAAATAATATTAAATTAAAAATTCATGGACTGAGATTAAGAGCAGATTAGACATTGCAGAAGAAATGATTAGTGAATTTGAAGACCCAGCAATAGAAACTATATAAAATGAGACAGAAAAATATGACCGAAAAAAATCAACAGAAATAAACAAACATCAGAAACCTGTAAAAAATGTCAAATAATTAATATAAATCTAATTTTAATTCCAAAAGAAGCAGAGTTGAGAAAAAAATGGAGAAATAATGGTGGATAATTTTCAAAATTTGATGAAAATGATAAACTTACAGATATAAGAAACTTGACAAAGTTCAATCAAAATAAAGAGAAAGAAAACTATGCTAAATTATATTATAATCAAATTGTAGAGAATCAGTGACAAAAAAAAAATTTTTGAAAGCACCCAGGGATGGAAAAGAGATAGCAGATTTTACATCAGAATCCATGCAGGCTTGAAGACAATGGATCAACATCTTTAAAGTGTGAAGGATCAAACACCTGTCAACCTAGAACTCTATTCCCATCAAAAATGTCTTTCAAAAATACAGGCACAACTTCTGGCTTCAGCTTTGGATCTAGAAAGATAAAAAGAATATCACTCAGTCCTTGCAACAAAAAAGAAGCCAATCATTTACAAAATATTTTTTTTCTTAAAAAAAAAGAGAGCTGAGTTAAAAGACAATGAATGTCTCAAGTCTAAGGCAAAAGGTGCCTCCTAAAACAATGATGGGATAAAAGACTTGTTTACCTAGGGCAAACACTGGGGACTATACAAGCTTGAAAGAAGAATTCAGGTAAAGTTTTGTATCATATTGCTAAATGCTGAGTGTGGGCCTGTGAAGCGTAGGTACTGGATTATATAAAGTCTAGAGATGTAGGTGTAGGCATTAACTAAATGTTTCGGTTGCTCTGGATGTCATGCAGTTTATAAAGATTAAGAACATATGTTAGTCATGTCCTGGAAGCCTGCCTATAAAGCAAGTTCCAAGAAATGTTTAAAAGAACACTTTACTTGAGAAGTAGAAAAATGTAGCGAGTTAAGCATAAAGCAACGATACTTTAAATGATATTTCTTGTTTCTCAGCACCGAGATGCCTAGTGGCATCACATGGCCCCTGGCGACCCAGGCTCCTCTCCTGTAACTCCACACTGGCCTGACTCTCCTAAGTATACCTCTGTATCATGGCCTTATGTTTCCATATTTACTATTAAGATACCTCAGTGGCTTCCTGGTTCTGAAGAGGCTTACTCTCAAACTGTATTAATAACACAGGAAGGAGAACTATGACCAATAAAAGTGGAGTGTTTAGCCATCCCCAAAGCTCATACTATTTATTAGAGGCTGTTCTCTTAGAATAATGAAATGATGTTGGTAGACTGTCTTAACTCAATGGAGACTCAAACTAGCAAAGTAGAGTTAGAAAAAAGACATTATTCCCTTTTTAAGATTTCTAAGGATTTAAAGTTCTTGAGGTTTTTTAGCATTTAAGGTTTTTAAGGTTTTTAAGGATCTTGGGGATTATGAGAGTATCTCAATGAAGTAAAATTCTTGGGTAAAGAAGGCTAAAGACAACAGATCTGAGTGGTCCCTGAGCTCAGCTACAGCAGTGAAAGCTAATTGTGTGTATATATGTTTGCCTGTCTTTTTTACCAAGTAGGTTGTTTCACAGAGATTCTAGGAAAAGAGAAAAGCTATGATGAGTTTGTTTGGTTTTAAAAGCACCACTAATGTTTCCTTATTAAAGAACACCATGAAAATTTCTTCTGACAATAGTCTAGAAACTATTGCAAACAAGTGGGAAGAAGTGAGAACACTTCCCAGCTCATTTAATGAAGACTGCATTGCCCTTATACTAAACCCAAATAAATTCTGAGAACAAAACACTACCAAAACATAAATATTGCACAAAAACACTATAGACCAATATCCTTTTTTGTGCAATATTTATGTAAAATTTTATAATATTATAAATATACCAATATTTATGCAGAAATTCTCAACGCAATGTTGTTAAATTGAATCTATATAAAAAGGATAAAACATTATAATTGAGTGAGTTTACTTCAAGAATGCAAGGCTGGTTCATCATTTAAAAATCAAGTCAGTGTAATTCACCATGTTACAGTCTATTTATTTGAATAGATACATAAAATGCCTACTTTGCACCATAAACAAAAATTAACTCACAGTGAGTCATAGATCTAAAAATAAGATTTATATCTAAATGAAACTAAATCTAAAGTTTTAAACGTTTTAGAAAAACTATAGAAGAAAACCCTTGATTTAGGCAAATATTCCTTAGATAAATCACTAAAATCACAATCCAAAAAGAAATATTGATAAATTTGATTTTATCAAAATTTTAACAACTTAGATTCTTTGAAAGAATGAAAATATAAATCACAGGTGAGAATTACATATTTGCAAATCATATTATCTGATTAAGGACTGGTGCCCAGAATACATAAAAATGCTCAAACACCAAAATTAAGAAAACAGTCTAATTTTAAAAAAGACAAAATATTTTAATATATACATTACTGAAAAAGAGATACAAATGATAAAACTACACAAGAAAAATGTTTAATGTCATTAAATGTGAGGAAAATGCACATTAAATCATGAGGTACCATTATATACCTATTAGAATGATTAAAACTTAAAAAAACCAACAAAGCAATGAGTGACAATATCAAGTACTGATGAATATAGAGCCTCTAGAACTCTCACTCATTGCTGTTGGGGATGCAAAATGGTAGAGACACTTTGGAAAACAATTTGACATTTTTCATAAATTTAAACACATACTTATCATATGATAAGGAAATTCAATTCTGTGTATTTTCCCAAGAGAATGAACACTTATGCTCATGTAAAAAGCTTTAGGCAAATATAGCAGCTTTATTCATAAGCACTAAATCTGAGAACAACCCAAATGCCCTTGAGCTGATGAATAAACAAACCATGATACAACCATCCTGATATGACCAACAAGATGGAGGAATTTCAAAAGCATTACCCCAAATCCCAAAACTACATGCCGTTTGACTACATTTATGTGATATTGTTTATGGAAATGGCAAACTATCGAGACAGTTATCTGGGGGAGAGAAGAGGGTTGACCTCAGGGCCTGAGGGAAGTTTTGGGTTGGTGGAACAGTTCTATATCTTGATTGTGATGGTGACTGCATGACCATATGCATGCATCAAAGCTCACAGAACTGTACACTTTACTAAGAAAATGTTCACCTTATATAAATTATAACTAGATAAAGCTGAAAGACAATGACTGTAGAGGTCATTAAAAATAAGTTGAAGACTGTTGGCTAATAGTTTTTGTATTTAAAAAAATTTTTAATTCACCTAATAAAAACGTACACACACTCCTTGGCTATCACTCCCACTTCTGGGAATCTTTGATACAGATATTCACTAGCAACGCATGAAGACACAAGTATAAACATATCTATTACCTCCTTGTTTGGATTAGAGAAAGATCACCAAATTAATGTACTAAAAATAAAGAACTAAATGACATCCATTAGGGAATGGTTAAATAATGATTTATGTTTGTACTACATATACGTGTTATGGAACATTGTGTTTTTAAACTGCAGATAATATAATCCTCTTTGGAGATTAAAAAAGAAAGAACAGATCCAAATAGAGTTTATATTACCAAAGTCAACACACCTTGATATTTGCTCCAGTGACCTTTAACTTATTAGATTACTAATAGCATCATGTCCAGAGCTTGAATTCTGGAGCTAGATCTTTCAGCTCAAGTGTTGGTTCTACTATTATGAGCTTTGTGACTTTAGACAAATTGCTTAATCTGTCTGTGCCTCAATTTCTTCCTCTATAAAATGGGAATAATAACAAGTGTCTAACTCATAGGATTTTTGTGAGGATTAAATGTGTAAGTATATACAAAGAACTAAGTACAGCATTTGCTCTATAGTAAAAAATAAATGTTTGCTATTTTTAGTAGAAAAGATTGTGATTTCAATTCATTCTAGAATCTGAAGTTAAAAGGGTTAAGATCATAACTGCTTCAACTAGATGATCAGACTCTAAGCAAATTTCTTTTTATTATTCAAGAAAAAAAAATCAAAATCTATATTTATACTTCTCCACTATGTCACTTCAGAAAATAAAACTTCTAAAACTGTAGTCCTGAAACTGTCTTTTCACAAATAGGTAAAAGTAACTCTTCACTCATAACAGAATCCTGTATATCAAGCCTGACACTTTTTCCCTTTTCTTCACCTCCTTATCCAAAATTGTGCCCAGGTGCAGAAAAGGATTTGAGTTAGTAAAAGGGAATTCACTGCCATCTAAACTCCATATGGTCACAAGAGATACCAGAAAACGAAAGAAGTTTCAGTCAAAAAGACACTCGCAGTAAAACTGAATTTTTAAAGCTACATCTGTCATATTATTTGTGCCACATGAATCATTTGGTTGCAATGAGGACAAAAAGAACTCAGTGCTAGGACTGCAGGATATGTGCGTGTGTGTGTGTGTGTGTGCATGTTGTGTTCCTTTTCATAGAACATATGCTATCCCACTCAGATTTTGCCAAAGGTGAAGTTGAACCATGTAATAAAATAAAGTGCTACACAATTAAAAGGTTGGAGTTTAGTCCTCATCTGAAGAAAAGCATTTGATTCGAACTTGGATTAGGTGGCTTTGTTGACGCTTCTTTATGAATAAAAAATATGTATATAGATGCTCCTATCTTTTCCAAATTAGCTCCTCTTCTTTCTTCCCTCCTCCCCTGGTTTGTGGCACTCAACAACAAGAAGGGAAACTTTGCAGACAATAAATGCAGCCGAACCATGAAAAACCAAAAATGGAATCGCTGTGCGACACGTATGGTGTGGCTGCGGCAAGGCCGGTCCTAGAGAGCTGGAATCGTATCATCCTGAGCATCTGCACCGCCCCTCCTTGGAGAGTGTATACTAATCATCTCTCTTCATGGTCAGTAACCACATAAGGACAACACCAGACGATGCCAGTGGTTTTGGTCCTGTAGCATTTATATGCTTCCCTGCAAAGACAGTCACGCCAGATAATATTCGTCAACCTTGTCCTTGGTCCTCTCTCTTGATTGAGGCAGATGTTTATTTTCCATCTGTACTATATGTCAGTGCAACTGCAGCCTTCATCTGGCAAAGGGTGCCTGTAATATTATGAGGCCACCACATAAGCTGCTGGAAAGATTGCTCTGGTGAATAAAATCAGTTTATGGCTAAAAACATTTATTCTTCATTTTGATAAGCTCTTAACAAATGGAAATTTGCTTTCTTACACTTTGCCAAGCATAGGACCATGTTTATTTCTCGCTATATGGGTCACGAAGGATTCCCAGCTGTTAGCTAGAGTCAGTTGTGCATTGCTGCACTCAACAACATCTGTTTCACAAAAACAGTATCCAGCTTTTAGCACTCAAATGGAGGTTATACCATATGCCAGCAGACCACTTAGTTTTTACCTTGGGAACCAACTTTACTCTAGTCAAGGTAACAGGAAAAACTGAATGTTTAAATGGCACCCGGCTTCAGTCACATCTTCATGTGGGCTTGTCACTCCCAGCTATATATAGGAAAGTTAGTTCGAGGCATATACTGCAAGCTGTTCCTCTGTTTAATTATTAATTGGAAGAAAGTTTGTTTGCAAAACAGCTGAAATGCACTTGGTGAATGACGCTGATGTTGAAAGCAGTGGCATTAGATGATTTGGCAAAGAGAGCATCCTGTTAAAATGTTGATTAATATTATTATCTGTGGACAAAAGCAATTTAGGCTTCGAGCCCCTAGGTAATGCGTGATATTATGGAAAAAATGCAAGATATCAAATATTTCCTGACATTACAAAATAGTTTTCATTGCTTGCCTTTTGTCTTGGTTCTCTTATCTTGGCCTATTATACTTTTAAAAAAAATTAGAAAATAAAACCTGTGACTTCTTTATTTTATGAGAAATTTAAACTTTAAGAAACATATTCAAATGCATATTTGTTTTCAAATTTATATCACTATTAGCACAGTCCTTAAATTCCTATAAAAGATAACTCACTTTTATAGAAGCGAGTTTCTTAGCAGCCTAAAAACAGTTTACTAACTCATAATCTAATGCATTGTCTTAGAATTTTCTTCGCGGGTAATGAATATTTGTAAAATAATACTAAAAACATTGAAAGTCTATGTCTAGGTTTTCTAATTTCCTCAGTTCCAAAAATGAAGACATTTAGTCCTATTTGTCTCTAAGCAGTATCCAAGTGTTTTGACTACAATAGTAGACACTGATTTCCCAGAGAAGTCTGTTTTCCCCCTAGGGACAGAAGTATTAGTTTTTGAAGGTTTCTTTGCTGCTATGATAAATGTGAAAAGATTTTCCTGAGTCAAAAATTTTTAATTATGAAGCCAGAGCATCAAGAAGGCCTTATCTGGACTGCAATTGGGGAACATCTTAAGTCTGCTAATTTCATTTTAAAATAAAGTAAGAAATATGTTCACCTGGGAGCCAGTTCTCCATAGAGACTCTAGAACAATCAAGTTAGAAACCTGGTGAGTAATGACCACACTAGTTATTAGGTGACTCAGATTTCTCATCTGTGAACTTGCATGTAAGATTATAAATTCACCTCTAGATTAATCACACAATTAAAAGGGAGAAATAAGATGGGTTGTTAGCATGTGCATGTTATCTCAATTTTTAACTTCAGTTACCTTCTACTTTAGAGAATTGCCCATTTCAAAAGCTAAGCCAAGGCCAACCCTGGCTAGAAATGTGAATTTATCCAAGTTCATCTTGGGCCCCCTTCATAGCTGAGTCTCTCTCTTCTTGAAACCTCTTGACGTTGTCTGTCTTTTGAGTTATACCCGATGGATGCCTCAACTATTTATCAACAAACTTTTCTGAAACATTTGCTAATAAAATTCGAGTCCTCCCTTTTCAGGAAATAATTTTATTTTTACAGGTAAACTTAGAAAGAAGGAATAATAAGAATGAGAGTGAGAATGGAAGTAAATGACAAATAACCTCGTCTACCAACTTGGCACTGCCAGTAGGTACCAAGATGACCGGTGTGGCTTTTGGCCACCCACAACTTCACAATTTTGGTTCTAAAGAATAGAAACCCTGATACGGTAGTATTTAATAGAGCCGAGGCAGGAAGGGTAGGCAGATCTTACAATGAACTTAATCCAGAAACTGAAAAACAAAAATTAATGTCATTCTTTCCTTCTCTCTGAGGCCAGGAAGTCTCTGCCAAAAGCATGAGCACACACAGCAAGGAGCCTTGGCTCTATCCAACTTCAGTCGCTCGTGCACAGGGTGTTCTGATTCCAAATCCCAAGGAGGGAGAGAGAACCTGATCGACCCAGTCATGACTGTATTCGACACTGGTTTATTCAGCTGCGGTCAATGAGGTCATGACCACATAAAAGTAACCCTGAAGAGAAGCTTCTTCCATCATAGGAGTTTGAGGAGTAAATAGCTCTCAGAAATGAGGCTGTAGACCACCAATCCATCGCAATAAGTGTCTCTTATACCACCCTTTTCCAGAGGCGCTAACGAGCGTGTGTCTAAGGCCACCTTTGGAGAGGCAGCTTGGTTTTGTGGCTGAGAATGTAGACTCCACAGCACTACAGCTGAGAATGGAGCCTGGCTCCAGGACACTCCGTAAACCTTTAACCTCAGTGCCTCACTCCTCTGACTTATAAATAGGGGATTGCATCCCTCATGGGCTTGCCATGAGGATTAAATGAATTGCCAGGCTTATAGGATAGTGCCTGGTGTATAGTAAGAGCTACATATATATGTATACATGTTGCTTAGAAAAGAAAATGAAAATAAAGACACTGTAGAAATATAGGAAAATCCTGGTTCTGAGTAATGTAAGTTATATAACTATTTCTTAATCATATTTGGCACTAGGGTGAGCTCAAGCAAGGCTAGCGGAGAAAGCAGCCAGTAGTTTGAGGACAAGATTGTTTATACTGTGGCTTAACTATTGGTAAAGAAGGGGCAGTGAGACACAGAGAGAAATGGGATGGCCATACTTTTGATCCTGGGAGGAGGAGGTGACCACATGACTTTCGTGGCTTTGTACGTCAAGATCTGGATGGCGATTTCATGACTGGGGTGTAACTCAAGCAAGATAAAACATAATCTTTAATTCCCCTTTGGGGTTATCTTACTCAAGGGGAATGTCCCTCCCCTTGAGGTATCCATAGCATAATTAACTTCCTCTATGAAAAAAAAAATGCCTCCAATGTGTCATACTTTTAAGCCAAGTTATAGAAACACATGAGCTCTTCAAATGGTGTAAGTTTTAATTAAAGCTACAAGAAATGAACGCACTACAAAGGGTTAATAGACCTTATAGAAATGAAACTGTTCATGTTTCCTAAAAGTTGATGCTCTTGGTTCTTGCCCTTTACTCTCCTACATTTCTACTGTTTACTGAGTTGAAACAGTTTCAGGGAGGGAATGTGGAGTTCTCAGGATTCTGTTTTAAAATGTGAACCAGCAAAGACATTCTCAAAGAAACCACTAAGTAACTACATAGTCATTGTGTTGTATTGATTTAGTCTTTAAATTAACAGTCAACTGCAATCAAAAGAAAAAAATGAAAAAATAAAAAAGACGATCTAAAATAACCAGAATCACTTTCTAGCCTTTTGAAAGGATTCTGAAACATTAGTCTTTAGCTGTTAATTGAAAATAATTTTACTTCCCCAATAAAAAGAATTCATAAATGTTTATCTTTTAGTTACTGATAAAGACTGAGAGTAGCTTCTTAAGAAGCTTTAATAACATCATTTCTGCCACTTTTATCATCAATCATGACTGTGCAAAGCTCTATGCAAATTTAAATTTTATTGTTGACAGACTAAGATTGGGGAGTGTCATTGGCTTTCTTTGCATGTTATATTTTCAGAAATAAAGAAAACCTCCAGATGTTCTTTGTGTTTATGTCTGTAATTCTTCTTCCTTTTCTCTTGATTTTCAAAGTATTCAGAAATAGAATGACTATTTTAAAAATTAGGAAACTTTTTTTCAGCATCTTCTTTTACTTTATTATTAGTCTCAAGTATACAATATATTGTTTAGGCATTTATATAATTGTCTGTATAATAAATGATCCCCCAATTACTCTATCTTTCCTCTGGCTTTGTAAACAGCCATTACATTAATGCTAACTTTATTCCCTATCCTGTACTCCCCATCCCTGTGACCATTTATCAATTACTAATTTGTACTTCTCTAACCCTTCACCTCTTTCTCCCAGTCCCACAACCTCCCTCTGGCTGTCAGCAGATTGTCTTCTATATTTATGAGTCTATTTTTTTTATTAGGTTGTTCTTTCTGGTTAGATTCCACATATAAGTGAAATTGTATGATATTTATCTTTCTCTGACTTATTTCACTCAGCATGATAACCTCTAGGTCCATTCATGTCATTGTGAATGGTAGGATTTCTTTTTCTTTCTTTTTTTATTTTATTGCTGAGTAATATTCCATCATATATATGAACCATAACTTCTTTATCCAATCATCTGTTGATGGGCATTTAGGTTGCTTAGAATCAAGAAACTTTTGAAATGAAAGAGGATGATGTTGCTAAGAATTATTCCAGGACAACTGATGTAACTAGGAGATAGTATTATTACCTTATTTACAGAGCATTTTGAGCTCATCTCTCTCTTATTGATAACTGTAGAAAATGGTTTATAAACTCCTTTGACAGCATTTTTGTTGAATTAAAAGATTTTCTTCTCAGTTCCCATTTTAAAAGTATATATAAAAAAGAAATATCTTTAAGAGCCATGTGAGTTTTGCTATGAACACAAATGTTTCTAAAAATAATTATAACAAACATATTCTTGAACCTTGACAGAGTCACTTGTTCCTCATGCATTTATTCATTCATGGCATAATTATTGAGAACTTACTGAATTTTGGATAGATTGATTAGAAAGACTCACACTTCACTGCCTTGTGAGTCTGTCATTTGGTGAGCAGATAATTAGAAAATGTGCATACAGAGGCTGTGTTGAGGCTAGTTCATGGTGCCATGGCAGTAGTTAGGCGAGGCCTCAAGCCCAGACATGGGAAAAATGGTGTTTGGGGGCAGCTTCTTGGAGAAGCAAGAAGTTAGTGATAACTTTATATTCTAGAGAGGAGATGCAAGAGGAGGAAGAAAGGAGGGGGATGAAAAGGTTTTCAGGAAGAGAGAACAAACAGATGCAAACAGGCCCTGAGGACAGGGAGATCGAGGGACTTAAATGTCCTTTGGTGCAGGTGGGGAATTTGCCAGTGTAGAAGTCAGGGAGAAGGCAGAGGTAGCAGATCACTTCGAGGTGAAGAGGGAGACCAAGTTGGATCCCCAGGCCTATACCAGGCACGATACAGCAGTGGCCTGAATCAAAGAAGTGAGAATGAAGACACCAGACCTCTGGTTTGAGAGAACTGCTGAACACTGTATCGTATTCTGTACATTAATCAGAATCAAATAGAATATTGGTCCCCAATTGTTTAGATCTTTCAAACCAGGTGGATCTGCCTGTGATTTTTAATGTGCGTTCAACTACAGTGGAAGGTTTCTTGAAGCCGTACTGCTGGTAGAGGATACCTGACACGCACATCCAGGGTGGGGAAGCTGGTTCTCCTCCTCCGTAACTGAGCACCTCACAGAGGTCCTGCCTCACCCCAATTCCCAGCTCAGGGTTGTCAGAAGGTGCTTAGTTGTTCGTTTCCTACCTCCACATTTTGTATTGTATTTTAAAAGAAAAATAAACTTTGTTTAAAGCAGAAGTTCCATCCTAGGTTATCTAAAAATTCCTGGAGGTTTTTAAAGTTCAGTTAAGAACCAAAATGTTTATTGACCACTTGGTGTGTACTGAGCCCTGTGTTAGCTACTGGGGATCAAATAATATTACTATTCCATTTTTACCCTTGGGAAACTCACAACCTGATAGGGGGATTACCAAACACATCAGATCATTCACAGGGAAGGCCTTAGATGATGTTCTGTAAAAGATTCAGAAAAACCCTTTCTTATGAAAGTGAAGATACTTACGTTGAATTTTTTAGTATCAATTCCTCTTTCATTGGCATAAATAGGAGTATGCGTGTGTGTATATACCTGGTAAAAAAATATGATGGGTATTTTTCTGAAGAAAGTGAAGAAATGGAAGACTTTTTTGATAAATAGTACTTGGGCTCTAAAGAATTCCTAATTTTCCATGACACCCCAAAACCCATCAGCTGCTGCCTCCATCTTGGCCCAGAAGGAGGCTCCCAAGCCCCTCTAATATGTAATGAAATCATCTTTTTGGACCAGTGGTTCTGCCTTTGTTTTGAATAATGTGATACCCACAATAATGTGATAAAGCTGGAAATCCCCTCTTCAGGGGGGGAAAAAAAATTCTCATTCAAATTTTTGCATAGAATTAGAGAAAACTTCCCTCCAAAATTCTGTATAGAATTTATAGGCTCCCCGATGCCTACCATGGAATCCTACTTCAGAACCACTCACTATCTCACACCGAAATCCCTGAAGGTACTAGATAGACGGGATTATCATTACATTCATGTTTTATTCCCCCCTCTGGCAGAGAGTCTGACAAAAAAAAAAAAAATTAACAGATAGCATGACAAAAAAAAAAATTAACAGATAGCAAATAGTAACAATAAAATTGATATTTACTATCTAGCATTTATTAAGTGCTTAGTAATTACAAACTTTTTTCTAAGCAAATAAAACTAATTAAATTCACAACAACCTTTCAGGTTGATTTTATCATCTCTCTCTTGCAGATGAGGAAACGAGTCAGACAAATTGTATAACTCTCATGGCATTAGCTCAGAAATGATAGAGCAAAGATTACGCCCAGGTATTTTGACTCCACAACCAGCACTTTTCACAACTATGTTAGTGAAGAAATAAATAAGTGAATAAAAATCCTTTCCAGGTGTCATAAGATCAAGGTTTAAGTTGTATCTTTATTTAAATCCTTTTTAAGTACTTACTCAAACTTAGGTAGGGGATGGTAGCTCATATTTCCTACTATTCAAAGTCACAAGAAAAGAACTTATGCCATCCTCTAGCTAAGGTGAAAAAGAATGCCACGAACCCCCAGCCTTCCCTATGCTATAGATTATGAACACCAGTAACTCCTCTACAGGTTTTCTCATGCCTTCCCTGTTATTAAGAACAAAAAGTTTGTGCTGTGATTACCAAGGCAAGAATTCTAAACACCTAAGTTAGGTGGAGTTATTTTCATGGAGTTATTGTCAAAGGTGGATCACAGATCCTTCCACACAGACTAACATTTCCCAACAGAGAAACACAAACGATTACTAGTTTTTGACTCCATCTTCCTTCTCAGTTGGTATTTTAATCCTAATTTGTTGCCATTCTATTTCCCCCATTTTAATTCTCTATTACTTTCGTTTAAGTTCTCCCTAACCTATAAGTCTGATGAGTTTTCTATAAAGAAAGCAGAAGAGATAGTAAAAATAAGAGGATTTTCCAGGTGGGTTCTCCCAAGCTCTCGGCTCTCTCATTAGAATAAAGATTTTACAGTTACATCTGCATAGTTTTTTTTTTTTAAGGTATACAAAGGGGAAAGATAGAAAAGAGTCTGAGATAATGTCATCAGTCTTCACCCACCACCGTCCAGATGTGCTGTGGCATTAGAGAAAGGTACGGAGATTGACTGGGAGTGTACTGGCGCAGAACACTCCAGTGCCCTTTATAAAAACAGCGGAAGCACCCGTCCTTCCAAAACTGGAGATTCCCCTAGCTCTAAATGTGCCTAGCTAAAAGTAGGCATCCCATGTTTATATAGGGTACTACATTTTGTTGAGCTTCAATTAAATAACAAGAATTGAGGAAAGCACACAACTAATTACTGGTCTCTAAACAACCAACTTCCAGCTGAAATAAGACAAGGCAACAAGGAGAGAAAGTCCATTCCATTTAATATTGTTATAATTTTCCTCTAGGAGTTCCATAAGTTCTATTTTTATTAAATTCTTTTATTGTTATATTTACTAATTAAATAAATACTGTCCAATATAAAGCACGAGCATCTGTATAGAATTGATAAATAAATAAGAAAGTGACTGATTATGGCATGGACTCTGAGTGACTTCTGTTTTCAGAAAAACATTTTATATTATGTATTTCTGGATTAAGAAAACTTAACCACGTAAAATCAGCCCAGGATATTTTAAAATCATCTTTCTTTTATCCCCTTGTCTTGATCTACCTGCTATGGAACAGGGAGGAAAGGGGAAAAAAAGCATCAAAATCCCAAATACATAAATTAAAAATTTCCTCATAAATTAAAAAATTGATATTTGAGATAACTGTATAGGATTAGCCTAAGGTGCAAATATGAAGGTGAAAGATATGTCTGGGAGAAACCATCTTAATTCCTGAATTAGTGTCATATTATATATGGAATGATAATAAATCAATATCTTATAGAAAAAAGGCAGTTTTCTACTTCTCAGTTTTCCCATGGGAATGAATTGAGCCATTTAGAAAAAATTTTGTGTTTTATATTATTAAAATACATGCTTACCTAATTAAAGAAATCCTTCATCAGACCTACATATTGCTAAGCGTGGAAACAAAATAACTAGCTCTCAGAGCAAAGGCCTCAGTGGCAAACCCACCAGGTATTCAGCCGTCCAGAGATGGACACCAGCTATGCCCCAGGCGCCCTTCCTTGCATGGGAAAAGTGAGGGCAAGACAAGAACTCCCAGTGTGGCTGAGGCATCCATCAAAAAAGGTGCTTGGTTAACAGGTCACCAGGGAAGAAAGGTAATTTCAACAGGTGACAGGTTCTACTTGGAAAATGACACAGGTACTGGGATGATGTCTAGGGGAGGCTAAACAGAATTGGGACTATTAAAGAACAAACAAGCCGGACCTACAGGGTAAGGAGCCAGCCATGCAGAGGTCTGAGCCCCAGGCAGAAGGCAGAACAGACAGAGGCGGCAGAGGCGGGAGACACAGCAAGTTAGAGGAAAGTCACAGGGACTGAGTGAGTGAGCAGAGTTGGGAACTGATGAAGTCAGAAGGGAAAGCAAAAAATAAAAGCAAATCTGTCCAGGCTGACAAAATTTTGTTGATAGGTAGCTCATGGGAGAGAGATCAGCCCACCCCATACAAAAACAACCTGACAATAAAGTCACACCCAATGTCTTTCACATTTGACAGAGACACAACTCACATTTTACAATGTGCTCTTCCTCTACTTTGTGCACTTGGCTCCCCAAGGCCCGATCTCCCCCTCTGTGACTCACAACCAGGCTCCTTGGCACATTTAACTTCAACCAAAAAAGCTTTCTCAGGCCCTGTTTTGTCCTGTGTCTCTGATTCTAAACACTGTCTGCAGGAACCAATATCTCTGCTCTTAGCCTAGGCCAGAAGGGACCAGGGTGGCCAAGCCTGTCCACTCAGCTCCCTGCTGAGGGAAGGAAACTGAATAATAATAATAAAAAGCACCCCCAACCCCCACTGTAGCCCAGTAACTGCCGGTCGGAATAAAGGAGCTATAGGCAGGAAGAATGACTCCCCACGGACAAGAATTTATCGCGACATGGGAGCCCAGGGAGGGCAATAGATGCAGGGAGAGGTGAAGACCATGGCTATGGCCAGTATCATAATCCTGTTCCTTCTCGCCATCCCACAGAGGATGGCAGCTTTGGTCAGTGTGTGAAGTCCCACACTCTCTTGGGAGACGACTGTTAAAAATTGTGTCCACCACTAGACTATACCTGCAGGAACTACATTGTACTCATCTTTGTATCTTAATGGATGGCCCATAGTAGTTGCTCAAGTACTACATATTAAATAATTAGAGATGTGCAGTGCTTTTGTTCAATGATGTTCATTACAACACTATAACGGAAAAACAGAAATTACCTAAACATTAAAAAATGAGGTCAACTTTGGTACAACCATAATACAGAGAATTACATAATAATTTAGAAAGCATGCATTCTATAGAAAATAATTCATAACAGAAGAGAGAGAGTGTGTGTATGAGAAAAAATGACATAATTCCCCTCCAGATTTACTCTTGACTTTATTCCACAGGGTGATGATAGAGCTTGGTTTGCCTGGGCCAGTCTCAGTTTATGTTTATCGTCCTGGGTTTATTGGCATTATGAGTGATTCACCCCTCACTGCATCCATCCAGGAGGCCCAGATGTATAGGTGTAATAGCCTGGTCTCTTGGTCTCTGGCTTCTAGCTGGGTTGGTCAGGAGCAGCACTGAGAGGTGATTAGCAGTAGGGGAGCCAAAGAGGCCAAGAGTTTACTTCCCCAGCTCTCAACCTGCAAGGCCATTCGGGACATGTTGTTTCTCCACGAAAAGGCCAGGTGACCATCTTCTCACCATTTCCCCAGCTCCTGGTCCCAGGATTTCTCCTTCCTGTTAGCCCTTTAGGATTCTCAGTAGAAACAGGCTCCCTGCTGTTTTCCCTGTCCTTTCTAGTTTCCCCACAAACAACCCACGTCTCTGTAAAGTCTCCTTATGAAACTCTCCTCAGCTTGTCCCAGTGTGAGCGTGCTGATTTCTGATGACAGCCTGCTGGATTAATAGAGACAGCGACAGAGAGAGACATAGACATAGAGAGCAGAAGAAAAAGTCACCAAAATGTTCTCAGGGTTATTTCTGTGGGGCAAAAGATAGCTGAGGACTTTGTGTTTTTGTTTTGAACTTTTTCTAATTATTCTCCATCTAGCATGTATTTAGTATTTAGAGAAATGATACAAAATAAGGTATAAATTTGTTGAACACACTAATAAATTATTGAAATACCCTTTTCCCATCTCTAGAATCAAAATTCACGTTTGAAACTGATCCATGTTCAAACTAAAATGTACTGGTTATGAGGGTATGTTCATTTTAGAGAGCATTGTTATTGTACTTGCCATTTATTGAACCATCACTATGACATTCTATGTCCATTATTTTATTTAATCCTTACAACAACCAAAGGCAGGTGTTATTAATCCCATATTATAGAAGAGAAAATGAAAGCTCAGAGAAATTATGTCACCCACCCAAGGCCATTTATGTAGGAAGAGGCAAAGCCAAGATTTAAACCCATACACTCAGCCACCACACCACTTCCTCCCATAAATAATAGAGACAGGCACATAGACAAGTTAATTAATGCGTGGCATAAAACGCCTTTGAGAACAGACTGTTCTTTTGTTGTAAAAAATAAATTAACTGGCCAATGGAATATGCAAATAAAAAGTAAGAAAAAATTCTATTCTCCTTGTCTTTTGAGAATGCGCCATGGGTAGGAGAGCTATGCTCAAGAGGACTCCTATTAACAGTTACCCCAGAGCTCAGGGACACAGTGACACCCAAGTAGGCTACCCTAGTAGAGAATCCAGGCCTCTAAATTGCTGGAGTCCTATTTGCTAGGCAGCGTGTGCATGCTTTCTGCATTGTAATATCTCGTAATCCCCCAGACTTTCGTATAGTTAAGTACAGTTTGTTCTTGTCTAGCCTGACGTGAATTAACTGTAATCTGTTTCCTCATTTAGGATAAAGTGGCTTAGAGGAAACAAGAGAAGGTCAGAGGGGGTGTGGAGCAGTGGTCTAGAGTGAGACCTCTGGCTGGGAGCATGTGACCTCCAGAACCAGTCTCTGCAGCATGTACACATTCCCTGGAGATTCCTCAAGACACATGAGGTGTCTTGTTGCAGTCAAGCAAGATGGGGGCTCGTGCCACATTAATCTGAGCATTAAAAAAGGAAATGTGACCTTGCTGTGATCAGCTTTTATAAGTACAGAACACAGGATATATATTTTTAATCTGAGCCAATCTCCTAAATCAAATAAAAAATTATGTATTGATTTAATTTCTTTAATAACTCAGAATGGTGATGAGTCTGGACCTTTACACAGATGCCTATCAGCAGTCCGTATTCATATTTTAAATCTAAATGTTAATACATCTGAAATTTCTTTCCAAATTTTACCCACGTATCTAAATACCATTTATTAATTTATCCTTTCCTGAATGAATTGAGGTATCTCCTTTGTAGAACTTTAAAGTAATATGCAAATGTGAGTTTGTTTCTCTTCCAACTTTCCTTAAATTTTAAGAAGATTCATCTTGCAAGAAGCATTTTCAAAAGAATTCTGCAGTCAAATAAGCATGAGAACTATAGTGTGTAATAACTTCTGAGAAATTTGAAATCTATATCAGTCAATTAAATATCTTGAATGGTTCTAACACTGTACAGAACTTATAGTCCTAGGTTCCTTGATACAAACCCATAAATACTGCTCCAGTCTGTTCTATTGATTTGTCTCACTATTGCAATACCTGTAAGAAAAGAAATAAGTAGAATTATCATTGCTTCACAGTAAATGCTACTACCTTTTAGGAAAAGTGCCTCTATTGTTTCTCAATTTCAAAATTGGTATGACAATTTAAGCATGGTTTTGCTTACCAAAAAGTTTAGAAGAATTGTGTTACATTCTAAAATCACTCCCATTAGTAAACTCATTACATTTACCAGACTTTTTGATTAATTTGGGGTAGAATTCACATATTAAAAACTGCAAATTCTGTAATTCAGAAACTTTGTATTTCACTCAATCTACTTTTATCATGCATTGTAAGAAATTTCAGTTTTCCTCACATAATTTGTACACATTTTTGTTAACTTAATCTTAAATATTTTATATTTTGATTGTTAGGAATAGAATTTTCCCCCCATTATTTTAGGTGATTGTTGCTAATACATGGTAGATTCAAAATTTTTATAATTACTTTATAATCTGTCAGATTATTGAACATCCATGTTAATTCTAACATTTCTTACAGTTGATTCTTTTGTTTAACAAATAAATAATTAAGTTGTTTACCAGCTAATTTCCAGTATCTATACCCAATATACATGTTTTCTTGTCTTATTATATTGGATAGAATTTCCAAAGCAAAATTTAACAATAGTATTCATAGTCAACATATTTGCTTTATTCTTAATTTATAGCAAATGACTCTGTGATTACCTGTGAGCAGGGAACAAGAGGCTAAGGTAGTGATGTGAGGCTAACCTGCCAAGGAGTAGCGTCCCTTTTCTCAGACCTCATCCTAACTGAATTTCCTGTACAAAGCAGCAACATTACCTTTGCTAAGCAAGAGGGAACAGTATGAGATGATTAGAAAGACCCCAAAGAAACAGAATTTTCTGATTCTCCTGGCTACAACCAGAGATCCCCAATGCAATAACCAATATCCTTCGTATTTAAATCTGGGCATTAGACATAAACAAAACCACTGTGGTTGTTGCCGGTCTTACAAATAGTGCTGTTGTGATTAAAAGTGTTTCTATGTCTTTCACGTGTGTCATGCATGTGGAAGAGGATGCTGGTAGGATCCTAACTTATCACTGTCCTAATTCAGGTCTTGATTTTTCATCACCTAAAGTCAACACGCAGTATTCCTTCCACTCTCTTATCCTCAAATTTCTTAAATTTGGTCTCCATGCAACTGTCAGAGTGTTTTCTTTTAAATACAAATCTGACTGATTGGAGTCTCTGATGCAATCTTTAATATTCAGCTGTCTAGTGAGTTAATTTAAGTTCCTTGAATTGGCATACAGAGCTCTTCGTGATTTGATACCATGTCTTGCTTTTGCTCTCAATTTCATGCTCTACCTCCCATCCATACTGATAGATCCCTGCACACATCCCACTGCTGCACATATCATGCCTCTACTCAAGTCTCTGCTCTGCCCAGAATGCCTTCCCCACCTTTGCTTACTTCTCCTATTAAGCTCAACAGTGGCAGTACCTCTCTCAGAAAGCCACTGCCATCCCCTTGTCCTCTTCTGCCCTGGTCAAGTCAGGTTCACTTTTCCCACGGTCTAGTAAGACTAGGGCCTATTTCTATCAATGCATTTATATTGTTTTATAAGTAGGTGTTATTATGTCTGCCAACTTGAGGTCAGTGTCTATATCTTATTTTGTATTTGTATTCTCTGTCCCCAGCACAGTGTTTAGCATATAGGAAGAGCTCAATATACTTATTTTAAACTAAAGAAAGCAATGGAAACAAAGATGCTTTGAAAATAAATTATGCAGTCTTACTGTCTCTTTTTAGGAGCTCTGTTGCCACTTACATACCTGGAATCACACCTGAGCCATGCACAAGGAATCATGTCTGAAGTCTTAAGATTTCATTATTTTCTAACATATATTTCTGAGTTTTTTCTTCTCTAAATCAGGTCTTAAATTGTTTCCCTGTTGATTAAATTCCTTGGGGAAATATTTGTTTTAAGTTGCAATCAAATTGCTTTTCACAAACAAAACTTTTTAAAGTCTTTGTTTAAAGGGAAATGAATCTTTTGAATTCAATATTCATGATATTTTACATTAAATAGTGACATTTAATCATTTAATTTAGTCATGAATGTTAATATTAAAAGGGTTAGATCTTATTTGGGCACTGATATTTAATGGATTCTAGGAAAACAGGACTCTGTAAACAAAATTCATAAAGCATTTATTATATATCATGCTTAGTGCTTTACATAACAGACTTAATCCTCAGAAAACCTCCATCAGCTGAGCGCTATTATTCTAATTTTACAAATGAGGAAATTGAGTCTCAAAGAGATTACATGGCTCTTTAAATGCAGTATTATTCTGCTTTTCAGGAGTTTGATTTGCCACAATACAATGAGCTTGTTCATAAATATGTTCTAGTTCCTCATTCTTATCCCTGAAGCCATACGTCCTGCACTCTAAGAACTTCTCTTTTTCATTTCACTAGGAACCTTAGTATAAAGATAAAATTGGCTAGTTCATGCAACCACCTATTAAGAAATCAGAGAGAAGATGGCATTTGTCATAAAAATGACAAGCAGACCCGCTCCGATTCTAGAACTCTCCTAGCTGCAGTCAGTGAAGCAGTCGTTCTCAGATAATGCACTCATCGGATCTTTCCTTCATCACACAAAAGGTTTTTCTTTACTAGAAATATTCCACCTCCCCTATATGGAGCTCAAACATCAGTAAGTTTAGCCCATTTGAAACACAGGTAAGAAACAGAAAGCAAGCAGAATGGCCGTGACCTGCTCAGGGCCACACCAGACAGGAGGCACAATGAAGATTGTTCTCTGCTGATGTATAAACCGCCTTTTCTCGCTCACAGTGCATTTACTTCCACCTAGCATTCGTTTTTAGCATGTTTCTTTGGATTGTTTCAAAGTCCACTCCACATAAATAGCAGAAAATCACCAGAGAGCAAAGCAACCACTCCTCTCAGATATACCAACCATCATGAGAAATGACAGTTGAAAGCAAGAGAAGAGACCGGAACCTTGCAGGCAAAGTGTGACTATTGAACAGTGAGATAGCAAGAAGAAGTTCTTATCAAATCAACACACTAGATGGTCTTTCAACTTCAAATGCTCAAACAAAGATGTCATGAGAACAAGAACTTCTGACCAGGGCTTACTGCGTCAGCCCATGATTCCACACTCTGGTCCTCCACTGGTAATGACATGCCAAAATTGCAGTAAAGCTATTTCAGACCAAGTATGAACAACCCTGCAGTACTACAGGTAAGGAGTCGGAGCAGATGACAAATAGGTTTTAATTAAACAGGGAGGCAAATGATCTCAAGCTGAAGCTTGCAGTGAACCAAGCCCTAGGCATTATGCAGGCAAGTAAAACATGGTTTACTTTCCTCCTTTCCCAAGTCTGCTTAAGACTGAATAGTTTTCCTCATCCATTACTGTATGCAATAAGTGGGTCATTTTGTTTTAAAGTAGCTGTTTGGTATGGTAGGTACCTGTATGTTTGAGTATGTGTGTAGTTAAGTAAATTTTTTTGTGGCATGGAACTGCCACTGATGAATTGATTTCATTTAACCAAATTAACTCTGTTAGTTACATGAAAAATCAGGCACTATTATCTTACACCGGTATGCAGAGAGCTACACAGAAGTACCGAATGTACATCGAGGGCCAATTACACATGAAGAACTACTGATAATTATGAGAGCTGGTTAATATTTCTGAATTATTAAGTCTGACAGCACAATTCTGCTTTCTGCGTTGTTTGGTCTATTGATACCAGATGCTTAATGCATGGTAAAATGTGACAGTGCAGTAGAAGTTAATGCTATTGTGAAAAATAAAGAAAATTACTTTTGTGTGATATGGAATGCAGCAGGCAGAAGTCGAAAGTTAGAATTGGCTTTAAACAAAAGGGGGCTGCAAGTCTGAAAGCATATTCAACTTCCAACATTGTCTTATCTTATTTTCGCATGCAGTGGGGTTCGGAAGGCTGTGGGTGCCTTCCAGCATGGCAGCTGATTAGAGATTGACCTTTCTCCTATCACTGTTGTTTGACAAAGTCCACTAACAAGTGATATCATGATATGTCCTCCCTCAAATGCTGAAACTGCTGTGTATGCCTTCTGGCAGTTCATGTCCCAATGTCACTGGACCTTTCCCACTTGTAAAGGCATTATTTTGGGGTCATGGGTCATTTGCCATCAAGCTTATGCTCAACACTGGTTCACTGAGAGTGATGCTAAGCTTTTTATTACTTGAACCAGTTTCTATAAAGCAGCATCAGAGATAAGTAAGAACCAGACACCTAACTAAATGTTTTCTGTAAGTGCTGTTATACAATTCACTCAGTGTCAAGGGAGAAAATTCACATGGGCCAATTATCTATGATATACTATAGATGATAAGAGTGGATCAATATTCTTGAATTATTAATTATGACAGTACAATCATGTTTTTTTTCCCCTGTTTTTCGATGATACCAGATGTTTAAGGCAGAAATATATGTGCTCTACTTGTGGCTAGAAAACACGAAAAAGTACATGCAATCGTTGTGACTATAAAGACATACATGCCGTGTGAAACAAAACAGATGTCTTCTCTGGGACTTTCACTCTCATTTAAAGTAGGAGGATCCCCCATAGTAGGTATGAGTAAGAGGGAATTTTCTATGACAAATGGGATTGCATTTCATTTCTGGGATAATAAACTGTGTCACTTTTGATAATTGGTATTATTAGTTGCAGAGGCAAAGGGATGTGATATATCAGGTTTTGCCCACATAAATTGATACTTCAGTTGGTAACAACCCTGGTTCAATGAAATTCCTTAAGATAGTAGCTAAGTATACTACATGTCTTAACTTAATCTTTATAATCTCCTTGTGAGGTAGGAACTACCATTATCCTCATTTTACATAGAAAGAATAGACATAAGCAGGTTAAGCAAGTTGCCCAAGATTATACAGGGATTATGTGGCAGAGCTGAGATTTGAAGCCAGGAGATCTGGTTTCTAGGCCACACTCTTTAAGAACATGTTAACACCATTACTAATGCCAGCCTACTCCCAACATTTTACCAATCATTTTTGCAACATTCTCCCCTTTCCCTTACTCCTGGCCTGACTGTTGTTTAGGATACACAGTCATGGCTCTAGCTGACGGGAAGAGGTAGAAAGCCTCCATCTTCTTGCTAAGGAATATGGAAGTGCAACCGTTATTACAGGCGTACAGTTGTGTATGCTCTAATTTTTTAACGGTTGTTTATAGTTCATGGGCTAAATTATTCCTTTCAGGTAAAACAGAATCTATTACTAACCGAACCACTCAATTCTATCATCATTCAATAGTCATTAAATTTCA
Source organism: Cynopterus sphinx (assembly GCA_030015415.1). Classification (NCBI taxonomy): domain Eukaryota; kingdom Metazoa; phylum Chordata; class Mammalia; order Chiroptera; family Pteropodidae; genus Cynopterus; species Cynopterus sphinx. The sequence goes on along the minus strand of CM057389.1, from coordinate 44,183,076 downwards.
ATTTTAAAAGTTCCTAAGCAAAAATGGAAACAAAAACTGCTGAAATCAGCAACGTCTGTAACTGGCACCAGGCCATAGTAACTAATCTTGCATAAGTGGCAACACTAGTTGTATCAGCATTTGTTTACCTTAAAATATGTTATATATATAATACATATATATATATGTATTATATATATATTCTTGGTTATTTATATATAAGACTGTTAAATTTCATGGGTTTTTTTTTTTGCAAATTAATATTCTACTTTTTGTGTAGTTTATATTATTACCACTATCATCAGAATTTCTTTTGGAAATAAGAATGTCTTTCCAAAAAAAAAGATATTCTTTAGGGGAGAAGAGAATGGTGAATTACTAAAAGGCAAAAAACAGAGACTATATATTGAAGGACAATTAGCAGCTCCTCCCAGAGTGGAACTCCTTACTCTCTCCCCTGTTACAAAAATGGTTGGTAAAAGGTAATACAACTCAAGAATACTCCATGTAAGTGATTGCTTAGTGGATGTGAGCACAGAGGGAGGAATGAGTTTCAGGCCACAATCCACATGGTTCAGGCAGAGGCTCCAAATCCCAGAAGTTGACAAGACCAGGAGAATAAATGCACCTGAGAATTTGAATAAATCTTAAAGATGCTTTAGACTCCCTCAGACCAGGGAATTGAGATGTTGGAGGCAATTTCCACTCAACCAGAAAGAACACAGTATCCCTCAGTTAGATGAAGTCTGGATTTCCTCGTTAACATTTGGAGGATACTGTAGTTCGCATAGACAGGAATTTTTAGATTTGGACGTTTTAGGGCACAGCAAAAGAGCAAGAAGGCCAAACTAATTATTAACATTCCATGGAAATAAAAAGACTAAAGAGAAAAGACTTGGGATATCTGAGATTTCCCTCTCTATGAGAACCATTTTGTTTCCCATATATTTAATGACATATTACACTGGGCAGCAACTATTGAATTTGGGGAGAGGTGTTTTCGGATTCAATAGAGCAGCAGATCTCAATCTTGGTTGAACATTACATTCACCTGTGGAGCTTTTTCAAGAAATAGTAATTCCTGGGCCTATTCAAAACCATTGAATCAGATTTCCTAGGACTGGGGAAGGGGCATTAAAAGTCTTTGTGCTGTGTTCTAAGCATTGAATGACTCTAAAATCTAATTAGCACTGAGAACAGTACCACATGTTTTAGTGGAGCATATTAATTAGGCTCTAGCTTTAATTATTCTTTATTGATTATGTGTTATTGTAATCTAGAGGACTGAAAAACTTGCCCAAATTGAGAAACTAGTTTAAGAAGTTCAAACTCATCTTAGATCCCTGAAATGTTGCTTGCAATGAGTTAAATGTTATTTTAATTTTCCTTGTTGCTAAAAACAAGTTTATACATTTGGCTCTTTGATAAACTAAAGAATTTCTGATAATGCCTGTATTAGCTTATATATTTGGATGTTTCAGTTTCTGGTGAAGTTAAAGAAGGGTATAATTGAAAATTTGCCTAAATGCAAAACACAGTTTGAAAGTAGATATCTTCTAGGAACAGACAAGATAAGTAGTAGAATTTGCAATGAGAAAATGTTTTCTTTACTTAGAAAGAATTAAATTATTTCTTCACTTTTTATACACTATGTTATCTAGCGCATATTTTTACTAGTTGACAACTTTGAGATGAGGTAAACATTCAGATGTTTAATTTGTGTTTTTCATCTGAGAATCTTCAAGCATGTTGTGACCTGAATATGTCATTTTGAAGTTTAGAGTTGGGTAGGGTGAGGTGTATCTGACATACCAGAAGTGAATATAAGTTCTCTTAATACTTGCAGATAAAACAGTTCTCAAATGAGATAAACTAATACAAACTTGATCACTTAGAGAAATATCTCACAAATCAAAGCCTCCAAAAAATCTTGTTAACTTTATATTAAAAATATGTCCAGAATTTGGCTATTTCTCACGTCAATCTGCCAGGCAACACACCTGAGAGTCCCTATACATTCTTACCAGGTATGCCAAGAATGAAAGGCTCTGACCACTCCTTACTCAGAATTCCTCTTAGGGTGGTGCCTGTAGTGAGCAACCTGAAGGGATGGGGCAATGCCACTCTCAGGACAAAGAGCAATTTTGCTTACTACTATAAAAGAGGTAGATTTCCTGAGCTCAGTGTTCCTCAGCTGCAACACATGCCCACCAGTTATGTACCATTCATCTGGGCCCATCCATATTGCCTCCAAGAGACTTGGCAGAACAAGGGGAACCAACACAAACATGAAGCTCATGCTGCTTGTTATGCCATGAGTAATAAAGTCCTTTGTCTCTGCCCCAAGAGTCTCATGTCTTTTGCCAGAATGTATGAAAAAGTTACAGTTTAATATCTTACCTTATGAATAGGGTAAAATCAAATCTCACATCCCTGACACTTGTCACATATCACTGTGACCCAAGACACTGTCATCTCTTACCTGGGTGATTGTAATAGTTTCCTCGTTGGTCTCCCAGTTTGTGCCGCTTTGCTGTCTTTTCTCAACACAAAACTCAGAATAATTCTTTAAATATAAGTCTGATTATGTCACTCCTCTGTGTAAAATTCTTCAGTGGATTCTTACTCAGAATGAAATTCAAAGTTTTTACTATGAGCCAAAAGGCCCAACATTACCCCTTTGGCCTATATCTCTTATTACTTTCACCTTTGTTCTATCTGAACTGTCCAGCAGGCACACTCCACTGTCCCTTGGTTTTTCAGTAGGTTAGTGCTCTCATTTCCTAAAGGTATTTACTCACTTTCTCAGGAAAGCCTTCCCTGCCCATCTTATATAAAATTTCCACGATTTTACTTACACCTCAATATTTCATGTTCTCCTTCCTTGTTTTATGTTTTACTTCTTAGTCCTTATAACTAATTTATTTTGTTTGTTGTCTATCTCCCTGACTAAGATATAGGATCTGTGAAGGAAGGAGATTTTTCACTTATGTATCTCCAGCATCTAGAACAGGACCTGATATATGGTAGCAATACATATATATTTTATGAATGAATCAAGATGGCTTGTGAAAGTAATCAATGAATAACTGACTACAAAACAATTGAATACAAAGTTTATTTAATATCCTCGCCTAGTTGAAGGAAAAGATGGACTGAGGAATGGCAGATTATTATTTCTAGAATCTATTGCTACATCCCAAAATTTAGTGGCTTAAAACAGCAATTTACTATTATTTCTCATACTTCTGTGGTTTGACCATCCTCAAACTAGACAGCTCTTGATTGGGGTCTCTCATGCACTTATGGTCAGATATAACACAAGGCTACAGTTATCTAACATGGCTGGACATTCAAGGCAGCTCATTCACAGAGCAGGCAGAGGATGCTGGCTCTTGGCTGGGAGCTCAGCCAAAACTGCAGCTAGAGTGCCTATCCATGGTAGCTGAGCTGGAGAGGAGCCTCCTAAGAGCCAGTGTTCCAAGAGTCAGAGGAAGAAACTGCCAGGTCTATGAAGGTATCCAGAATGAACTCAGTTTCACTTCTGCTCTATTCCATTGACTGGATCAGTCACAGGACTCAGCAGATTGAAGAAGATGGAGACATAGACCTCGCCTCTCAGTGGAGGACTGGCAAGCATGGCATGTAAGATGGAGAAATTATTGCAGTATTTTTTTAAAATGTAGACTGCCACAGTGACCTTCGAAGAAGACTGAACTATGAGGTTAAGGAGCAATCTCTCCATAGTCTGAGTAGGGGAAAAGACCCTGACTTTAGCTGGAAAGAGTGTTCTGTTAATTAGAAAGTTGGACTAATTTTGTTCCAGAAAATGTTTGTGAGAATTTTTTTTTTCCTGGTCTAAGGGATATTCTTTCTCAAAACCATCCTTTTCCTAATGTCTTTTTTCCTCCTCTCACCAGATAAAACATAGATCACTACCGATGCCCTCAATAGAGAGTTAAAGTATTTTTTACTTGAGGGGAAAAATTAACACACTTGCATTTTGATTCACATATCCATCTCTTGTCATTGCATTCAGCGTGAATCTACTCTAGACAGTGTGATTTATTCCGATCTGCATAAAATCAAATTTATCCACTTATAAAACCAGAACCCAGTGACCCCACTAACAGACTTTTACCTTTTGAGGTGCCAAATCAGCAGCCAACTGATATTCTATGTCATATTTATCTTACTTTAACCTAAGATTCTAAGAGTTTTAACACATAAGTATTATTTTTTTCTTAGAAAGTACAGGAAAATTCTATGGAAAACTTTATTTAGATTACAGAAAAATCTTACTGCTCCAAGGTGTCTATTGAATATAGAATGTGGTCAAAGTCTCCTTATATTCCACATATCTGGTAACAGAATTTGACTTATGAAAATTTACAGTTATTAAGTTCATACTATGAGCTAGACATTGTATAAAATGCTTCATTTGCATTATCTCATAGATGTATGGTTCTATTATTCTCAATCTTTTACAGTAAAAAACTGAGTAGCAAAATAGCATCAAAATAGCTAAAGAACCTGTTGAGAGACACTTGGCTAGTGGTAGATGCTAAATGACCCTATTTATTTTATTATATTATTTCTCCACAGACTACCTCACTTTATATTTTTCCTTATTTGCAAACCCAATATGCAATGCTCAGGAAAATAAGAATTGGCTAGAAAACTATTTTATACCCACAATGCCAGTGTCGGCATTCAGTGTGGTTTTTAATATATATATATATATATATATATATATATATATATATATATATATATGTATATATATGTATATATATGTATATATAGTGTATATATATAAATATGCTATATATAAAACATATATACAGAAGATATAATCATTTATAAAATACCTATATTTATAATATATTTTAACAACTTAAAAATAGCCTCTAAAAACCCCCAAATTAAAGTTAGCTCATTAGAAATTCAGCTTTATTTGTTGATGATTCAATCTATTTGACTTTTATTCTGCTAATTCGAGGAGAAAAATACAGCTGATTTAGGGCAGTTTAATTTAACAAAATATTTGATTAAACTAGTTGTATATTAGTAGTGAAAATATAAAAGCTGCTGGAATTAATGCTTTCATGAATGCTCTCGTAAGTTTTGACCTCCATGTGTTTGGATATAATGTGAGAAGCAGATCTGTATGACATTTGGAATCCCCTTAGAATTTTTCCCTGGTCAGCATATTGTGTTGGTGAGGGGTAGGGAGATTTCCTTTGACATAATATACCTAATCAGAAGAGATTCACTATTCATAATTCTTACTGGGGTTATGTCCTTCCTTTAAAAAAAAAAGGAGAGAAAGTTTTAGTAAATTACTACAATCTTAAGGTGCAAGAATACAATTTTCATTAAAAGTAAGTAGAAAATCCTAGTTATCTGCTGAAGGCCTGCACAGCTATCCACTACTGCCCATCCTTTGCTGGGCATCTCACTTAAACTTGTAGGAACACTCTAGTTGCTCATTTTACCTCTTAACTTTGAATGGTACCCATTGCTTTTGATGCATTTCCATAAGTGTAACTGTTTGAAACAGCACTGTTTTCGTAGGATTTCTGCCTCCATATGGCTGAGATTAAAAATGAATATAACTACACATCTGTCAGATGCAACTCATTTTTTAATGAGGCCTCAGAATGTTAAGTTATGTTTCTGTTTGCTCGTTTTGCTGTGTGGCATTACTTCTCTTATGAGCTCAGTAACCTCGCCAATTTTATTTTTCTCCTCTATTTCCTTTCATTTATTTCCATTAACCTGTTAAAACCTAATGCATCCCTCATGCCCTGTGCCATGCAACATGTATAAACATACATCATAATTTACCACTATCCCCCTTCCCCATCCCCTCTAAGTAACCACTGTTTATAAAAACTGACTTCTTGTCAGGTATTGGGTGAAAAATTTACTTGAAGATGCTCAAAAAATTAAAATCAAAATAAGACACCTCAGAGAGCTCTCATATATATTTCATTTTACACATAATGTACAAAATGAGTTTAAACAGCAAGTGATTCTAGGAGCAGTTTAAGTATGTAGTACGTCAAGGCATATAAAACAGGGCATTTGGTTATGTCTACATAGAATGATTGTGATTCAAAAATCATGTTGGAAAGAATTTAAATACCTTTATTTAGAGGAATATTCCTCTACTGGTCACCCATGTGGAACCCAAGGAAGAAATATATGAGAATCAACTGCTGTTCTTGCACAAATTACAAAAATTCTTTTGCAGATCATCAATATGATATAAACAGTCTTCTGTCTTCCTCCCCTCAGTCTTACTTGGCATAGATCTATACTCTATCTGATAAGGATCAGTCAGTTTAGCTAAAAAATATGTTTTATTATTCCCCAATGACCACGACTGGAAGGCTTCTGTAAAGATGACTTTCATCACTTTCATGATTGCTAGTCATGAAGACTGAAAGGATGATTCTTTCCAGAATTTTTAAAAGATGTGTTATGTGATGTTATTTAAATTTGGGTAACTTTCGTCATTTTACAGACAATATACTGTGGTTCTTGTCATTTTGGGTTTTAAGACAACATTCTTTGCAATCACATTGACCATGTTCTTTCCATCTTTATTTCCTACCATGCTTGACTTATAAATTTATATTTTTACAAATAGCAAGAGAAGGCATCAAATTACTCTACTAATTGTTCTTAGTAAATTTTCTTACATTATGGTCCTTCATATCAGCAAAATTTGGGGGTGGGCAAGAGGACTTTAGTTTTATTTTTTGGTAGATACAAGGGAACAACACTCAGATCTTCTTCTAGGAGGACTTTCTGCAGGGATGGCGTTAGTGACCATCTCTAGGTCTCAGTGCTTTGAAGGTCCATCCCAGCTTCAGAGAGAGACTAGTTCAAGAGCACATTCTTCCCAAGCTACCTACACTCAGTGACTATGTGAGGTAAGGATATAAAGGCCTAAACAATTTGACTCAGTAAGGGACATTCTGACAGTTGATCTGTAACTCAGAGTTCTCAATAGGTTGACCAAGACTTTAGTGGTCTTACATCATATCTGGACTTCTTCTGTCCAAATCTGCTTCCTCCCCCTTCTTTCATAAGTGTTGATCCCTGATAAACATCTTGTACCCCAAACTGTATCTCAGCATCTGCTTCTACAGAGCCCAAATTGTGATAATTATTTTAGCTTTTTCTATATTTTTTGTATGAGGACATTTGAAGGGACTGTTCTTATGATCCTGATACTGAAGACTGAGAACAAAAGCTGAGGAAAAGATGTCAATAATCTAGTATCAAAGATTTGAAGGACCCACCTACCCTTTTCCCAGTCTTGCTTGGAGTGACCAAACTGGTCTTGTTACACTAACTCTCACCTGGGACCCTCTTACTCCTGGCCTTGTAAACTAAAGGCGAGTGAGACAGAGAAGAAGTGTCTGGTAGGACTGTTGCTCTGTTCCCATCCCCTCCATTGTGGTAAAGAGGAAGGGAGAGTGGCCCCTACCCTAAATGGGGCACAAAGACAATCAATTATGGAGATTTGGGATACCCACAAGGAGAAGATTCATAGCTCACTCCCCAACTGGCCTGCCACTGAGCTTCTTTAAGAGGCCAGGGGCCTGGGAAAAGAGAGAACTGGAAAATGGGCAAAATGAAACAGCTTGCACTAACACACCTTGATTTGACAAGGGTGTCTGAGTTTCTTGTTAGTCAAATTGACACAACTTAGGTGCCATGCTTGGGTTATCTTATAAGTCTGCCATCCTATCTAAGAGGACCAGTCATCTGGAGAAAGACGTACAGGAGCAAAATCTGTGGGGCAGGTGACTAAAGAAGGAGGCTGAGAAGGCAGAGGTCCTCCCAAAATACACCTTTGCCTCAGGCAGCAGGGAGACCTTGTCCAGCCCCCTGGGGGACACACAGAAGAGCCCTGTGGGAGGATGAGCACACAGAGGGTACTGATGGCTTTTGTATGTCATCCCTGATTGAATGTAAGAGGACAATACCAGAATCACATGATACACGTATGCTTTCTAGTCCATTCCCTGTCTTACCTCAACACTAGGGAGAAGTAAAGAACTTGAGGTAGGAGTGGGGTGCAGGAGCAGCAAGAAGAGGTACCCTAGGAGCAAGCCTTGCCCCTCCTGATTCATGTCCCTCAGTGGAATCATGGTAGATTCTGGAGAGAGGAGAAAAGGGGAGCGTAAAATTGTATGTAAGTCTAAAGGTTTAAATCAGATTAAAATGTTTTGGAATTTTTGTACCTTAAAGTGACACACAAACTAAAGAGTTTGTGGCAGATGTCATTAAAAGACCTGAAAGAGTTTCACAACAGCACCGTTGAGGGCAGTGATTGGAGAAAAATTAAACCATTTACTGTTTGCACCTCATTGAGTTACCACTCTTCAATAAGCTGAATATATTTGCTTCTAAATGATTGTTTCAGAATGTTTGCATGCCAGATGGAGATGAGTTTTCTTTGTATTGATCTACTTTCAAAGGGCTGGATTTCCCATCTTATTCTTATAGCCTCTTTATCATATGAAGGCAGACAATGTTGAGAAAGGAAAAAGAAAATACCTTGAGATAAAATTACAGTACGCTATAGGCACTTGAGTTGTTGAAATGATTTCTTACAACTGACAGAGAGTCGTGAGAAAGTGGCCATCACAAATTGGCTGAAACTAAATTTAATTGTCCTTCATAGTATGGGCTAACTGTTGCTGACTGATACTACTTCACGGCTGCCTCAGACGCCGTAACCCCAGTAAACTTCATTATTCTTCCATACAACTTGCCCTCTACACTGGCCATACCTGTGATGTGAACATCACTCTAACTTATGCTTGAGAGCTCAGACATTAAAATGTCCTCTCTGCTTGCTCTTTCTTTGCCCACTACCTCCCAGACCCCTGTTTCTTTTGAGCCCACCCTTCTTCACAAGGGTTCTAGTGCCCCAAGATCCTTTCCTCTGGCCCAAATGCCCTCCCATCCTGTCTAGACCCAGCAGCCATTTCAGTACCTGCCCAGCTTCACACATGGAGATGATGACAGAACAGAGACTAAAATCCAGTTGTTCTGATTGACAAACATCCCGAAGGAAATCCAGGCAGTGGCAAAGCTTGGCTCTTTAAGTATGCATATTCCCCAAGAAATGCAGGTGCCAGAAGAAGGGAAGGTCCGGATGAACAAGACACACCTTCATGGAGCATCAGTTTTCCTCATAAGGACAGGTGGAGGCAGAAAATTATTTGAGCTAAGATATTTGAGACATTATTTATATTAATGATATTAATTTTTTTTCTCAATTTTGAAGTTAAAGTATGAAAATAACTATCATTGTTTCGGCCGGCAGGTTCAAGGCCAGAGGCAGACCACATGCAGAGTAAACTGTCTTCCCTGTGTTAGATAGAAGTGCTCCAAAAGGAAGGGTTAAAAAGCACCATGTTAGGGGGAAGATGAGGACAGATTATGTGTAGAAGGGAGAAGAGGAGAAGGGACTTGTGCATAAGAACCCGGAGGATCCCATGGGGCAGTGTGGGAAGCAGTCACAGGGGAATCTGTGTCTAGGATAATTGAATCTCAGATAAATAGAACCTGGGAGCAAGGTGGAAGGAGAAAGGAGCAAGTGATGCAAAACTCGATCGGTTTCCTACTGCTGCTTTAACAAACTGACTCAAGTGTATGGCTTAAAACAATGCAAATGTATTACCTTATCATTATCTCCCTGAGCTAAAATCAGAATGTTGGCAGAACCGAGTTCCTTCTGCAGACTTCTGGAGAAGATCCACTCTGTGCCTTTTCCAGTTTCTAGAGCCTGCCCACATTTCTGGGCATAGGGCCCTCTTCCATCTGCAAAGACAGTGATGACATCACCCTGACCTGTGCTTCTGTCATTACATCTCCTTCTCCAAACCTCCCGTCTCTTATAAAGATGCTCATGGTCGCACTGGGCCCATCTAATAATCTATGGTAATCTCCCCATCTCAAGATCCTTAATTCGATAACACCTGCAAAGTCCCTTTTGCCATGTAGAGTAACATATTCGCATATTCCAGGAATTAGGACAGGAACATTTTGGGGGGATCATTTTTTTTGCCTACCACATACAAGGAATTGAAAAGTAGTTTGGAAATCCATGAATTTTTGCTATTGAAAAAGTTTAAAGCATTAATCTGCTTTAATCAATACCTCAATGAGGATTGGTAGGTCCAGAAATGTTAGGTCAGTTTTCCAAGGACACATGCAGAATCAGAGAGCCGGGCCCTGCGTTCCTTTTACCCAGACTGTATGCCTCAGGATCACTGTGTTCTGAAAAGCCAAGGAAGATGTTTGAGAGCAATTCACCTTTTCAAAAAAAAAAAAAAAAAAAAAAGGCTCCGATATATAAAAAGAAAATCTAAAATAAAATTAAGATGTTTTGATTAAATATCAACAAAACATAAAATGACATCAACCTCATTGTTTGTTAAATTCAGAATTCATAATAGCATAGGAACATTTTAATAATTTAGGTTTGATTTTGTTACTTCTCAAGAATTCCCAAAAGGGTAGAATGATGGCTGATAAATAATATCCAATATAATTTTAAATAAATTCCTTAAAGGAAATAACTTTGTTAAAACAAAGTTATAAAACCATTTCCATATTTATAGTCCCAAATGGTTTTATAGTGGGCTGTGAGTATATTTTAATATTTATTTAATATGATAAGGGGTACCCCAAAAGGAAGAGTGCCTAAGGTCTGGCATGGTCTTGCAGCACACAAATGAGACAGAACCAAGGTTCATGGCCAGGCAAATGCAGCATGGGAATTTTAGCATCGGGGAGACTCTCTTTAATGAGACCTTTGATGTGATACATCTGAAGAAACTCCAAGTCCATCAACTTCCTCCAAGCCATGGTATTGTGAAAAAGGAAGTCACTCCAGCTGTCTAAATAAAGGAGGTTCTCATTTGTATCCAAATGTTTTGACTTGAAACTTAACATAAATAGAGAACATGAGCAGCTCCCCTTCAATTCAATTTAATTTCTAATTAAACTGCACTACATGTTCACAGAGGAATTTAAAAATGCATCATCTCATGCAACCTTCACAGTATCCCAGTAAGGTAAATACTGTTAGTTCCGCTGTACATGTGGGAAAACAGGCTCTAAAAGGCTCCTGACTTGCTCAAGATGAAACATCTGGGAAGCATCAGAGGCGGAATTAAATACCAGGGTTTTTTTTTTTTTTTTTTCTGTTCTCCCACAATTGGTTGATCCTGTAGGTTTTTACAGCATCTCAAATTAGGGAAACTCTTTTAGAGATTTAGAAGCAAAAATACAGAAATGTGTAAGAATGCTAGAAAAAAAATAATTAAATTTGTGGGTAATGATTCTACAAGAACTCTGTCACCATATCAAAAATCCCAACAAAACACACACACACATGTACACACACACCAAAAACAATGTATATTTTCTCATGTTCCAAATCCTCTAGTCCAAACATGTGGATAAATGTGATGTGATATAGAATATTAAGACGGATTTATACCTATTTAATTTAATGTGCAATCATTGAAGGTTTTTCAAAGAACAGTTTCAGAATCCTAATCACTATATTTTCATAATTGTTAAAGCAGAAAGGGAAGGTTTAGAGAGAAGGTAGTGCCATAGCATAATAATTACACACACTCACACACATTGATATGCACTAAAAAATAACAGGTTGTTGATCTTATTTTTGTATTCAAATGCAAAAAAAGGTAGAGATAATAGCTCTTTCACTGAAGGAACTACAGCAAGGCAGCCAAACTTAGAGAAGTCATTTTAATATTCTATATGAGGAGAAAAGCCAGGGAATGGCGGCTAAGTGGTTAATTTAGGAGCTAGTATGAGGAGATTGGCTCCAGTATTCTAAATAACTGGCTGAAAAGGGAAAAGACCTTGGATATGTTTGTAAAGTGCCAGATTGCATATGAGTTAGACTTTCCTCCTCTTCATTACTGCAACATGATTATTAAAGGAGAGTACGACAATTTGTATTCAGCAAAACCTCTCACTACGTATGGGACACACTTCCTCCTCCTGCATCACTGATGTGGGACTTGGCCATATGATGTCCTTTGGCCAATGCCATGTTAGCAAAGAAGTGGCAAGCTGAGGCCTTGAATGTCTGTGGGGTTTGATGATGCAATATCCTCCATGAAAAAAACTTGCATAAGATAATTTCTGTCCTCAGCCTGAACTTCAGAACAGGACACATGAAGCAGTTCACATGACCTAGGAGCTGCTAGTTCAAGACGATGAGAGACACATGTCTCCCAAAGAGCAGTCTGGGACCTGGACTCTGGAGTCCAGCTTAGCCCAGACAGCTTGCCGCAACCTGAAGACCTATGAACACTGGAATAAGTTTTAAGTCGTTGAGTTTTAGAATGGCGTTTTTATGTAACATATTGTAACAAGGCTGATTAAGATGGTAAATATATCCCTGTGAAGTATTAGAATCTACCTGTAAAGGAAACTCCTATAATTATTCTATAATTACTCTATAGCATTGTGTGTGTGTTTAAAAAAACACATGGCTTGTTTATTTAAGAGCACTTGCACATATTCAATAATCTATCATTATATATCTGTCAAAGCAAGTTTGATGCATTGTTATTTTTTAGAAATCTACAGAGTTGGTATGCTTTTAAAGGACTTATCTTTACCAAGATAAATATGAGGAAAAGTAAATGTGTCTTAAAAAGTAAAACAAACAAACACACAAAAACCCCCAAATTCCTATTCAGAGACTTTACTTGCAGGAAGATGGAGTAAACATGCTTTCCCTTTTTCCTACTGCTACATACAAGGACGGTAAAAGAAAGTAGACTGGCTAGGGACTTTGGAACCCAAACAATGACATAGTGATGAGGTGTTTTTTGTTTTTGTTTTGCTTTTTTTTTTTTTTTTGAGTCAATCTATAAATAATAACAGGCAGAAAACAGAAAAACAAATAAATAAAAATGACTTCCCCCAAAATTCTTCTCTCTTTTGCCAAAGGACCAAGAAAGGGGCAGCCTATTTTATACAATAATTACTTCATTCCTGGCAGATGACACAGAAAAAGAATGAAAGCTCTACATCGTCCATGTTACCAAAGGCTGCGAGAAGCCTAGACTTAACCTTTCCAGGCCCTAGTGGGGAACTTCAGTGTTGTCACTGGGTTGGTTTAAAAGGAATTAAATAAGTAGCCAGGATTTTCATTTCTTTAGATAATAATAAAGACCCTTTCTCCCTGCAGAGTTAGGAGAAACCATTGAGTATCCTAGACTTCTGTTTCCTGTCTCCATTAGAATGGTGTCAGTAGAGGTTATCAAGGCAAACAGTAACGAGGCTCTCCTGCTCCTGCTGACTGGGAAGATTTCAGTGGAGGCTCAGGGAAGAACCAGAACTCCCACCCTTGACCAGTAGTAACAAGCCATTACTCTTTGAGTATCAGCACAGGCCAAGTGAAAAATCAGGCTTCTACTTTCAAGACGCTATAATAAAGCAGCTCCTACATTTTTCTCCTAGACCAAACAGAATAGTTTAGATGAAATACAGAATCGTGTAACATAATATCCCAAATGACCAGGTATCAATTGGAAATCATTCATCATAACAAGAACTAAGATCATCTCAAAATGAATGAAAAGCACAAACAATAAATGCCGTCAGGATGACAGGGATGTTAGAACTATCAGTCATCATGCAAATATATCAATGAACAATTAAAAACACACTTGAAATAAATGAAAAAATAAAATCGCAGCAAAGGAATTGGATATATGAGGAGAAGCCAAATGAAAATTTTAGAACTACAAACTACAATAGGCAAAAAAAATTTTAAATTCAATGGATAGGCTCAACAGCAAATTAGAATAAGAGAAACAGAAAATTGGAAGATAAAACAATACAAATTATCCAATAACAACGAAGAAAAAGAAATTGGAAAAAAATTAACATACCTTACTAGACTTGTGAGCATATAACAAAAGATGTAGCAGTAATGCCACCAAAGTCCCAGGAGGAAAGAGGAAAGAATGTGGAACTGAAAAACTACTTTAAAAAAAATAATGGCTGAAAATTCCCCGAACTTGGCAAGAGACATTAAACATACAAATTTAAGAACCTGAATGAAGCTCCACCAGGGAATTTAAGAAATTCACACCAAGCACATCATAGTGATAATTCTGAAAAGCTAAAGAAAAAATTTTTTAGTAATATGAAAGAGGAAAATATGAAACACATTGGTTAAGGTAGTATATAGTCAAATTTATAATATTCCAATACTGTAATATGATGGTATATTAATCACTTAGCTCTAGTATAGAGGTTAAAGGCCAAAAGTATTAAAAATAACTATAGTCTAATACTTTGTTAATAAGCAATATAAAAAGAGGTAAATTGGGACATTAAAAATATAAAATGTGTGTTGGGGGAAGGTGAACACTTTTATTCAATTGAAGTTAAAGCATTATCAACTTAAAATGTTTTCTGCAAGCCTCATGGTAACCACAAACTACAGTGACTACACAAAAGATAAAAAGAATATAAATCAAAGCATACCATTGTAGAAAATCATCAATTCATAAAGTACTTCAGCAAGAGTGGAAGAAAAAAACAAAGAACTCAAAACTGTCAGAAAATAATGAATAAAACTGCATTAGTAAGTCCTTACCTATTAATTATTACTTTATATGTAAATGGGTTAAATTCCCCAATCAAAAGCTACAAAATTATTGAAGAATTAAAAAAATAAAGACAACTTTATTCTACTCCTGGGAGATTCACTTCAGCTTTAAGGATACATATAGATTCAAGTTGAAGTGATAGAAAAAGACTTTCCATTAACATGAAAACCAAAATAAATCAGAAGTAGCTATATTTGTATCAAAGAAAACTGTAACAAGAAACAAAGAAGGTCATTGTGTTATGATAAAGGGGTGAATTCATTAAGAGGATATAAAAATCATAAATACATATGTACCTTACATTGAAAAAGTTAAATATATTAAACATATATTAACAGATCTGAAGGAGAAATAAATAACAATACAATAATACTAGGGGACATCAGTACCTTGCTTTCAACAATGGAAAGAGCATCCATATAGAAAATCAATTAGGACATGTCAGACTTGAACTATACCTTAGACTAAATAAATCTAATATATATATATATATATATATTATACATACATATACAGAGAGAGAGAGAGAGAGAGAGAACATTCCATCTAACAGCAGCAGATAACACATTCTTCTCAAACACATACAGAACATTGTCCAGGATAGATCATACATGTTAGGTAACTAAACAAGTCTTAGCAAATTTAAGAAAATTGAAATCATACTTTTCTGACCACAGTGGTATGAAACTAGGAATCAATAATAGGAAGAAAACTGGAAAATTGACAAATATGTAAAAAATTAAGAAGATACTCCTAAATAATCAAAGAAGAAATCAAAAGAGAAGTTTTTAAAAACCCTGACACAAACAAAAATGGAAAACAATACCCAAACTTATGAGATGCAGCAAAGCAGTTCTAACAGGAAAGTTTATAGCGACAAATGCATACGTTAAGATATAAAAAAGATCTCAAATAAACAACCTTACTTTACACTTCAAGGAACTAGCAAAAGATGGCAGCAGGGAGCGTATAACAAAAATCAGAGCAGAAATAAATGTAATAGAAACCAAAATATCAGTAGAAAAGATCAACCAAAATGAGAGCTAGTTCTTTTGAAAAGATAAGCAAAATTGTCAGATTATTAGCTAGTTGTAAAAAAAGAGACTAAATAAAATTAGAGATAAAAGAGGAAGCATTACAACTGATAACTGATTACAACTGATATAAGGTCTTACTATGAACAATTATATGATAACAAATTGGATAACCTAGAAGAAATGAATAAATTCCTTGAAACATACAACCTACCAAGATTGAATCATGAAGAAATAGAAAATTTTAACAGATCAGTAATGAGTAAGGAGATTAAATTAGTAATCAAACATCTCCTAATAAATAGCATTCTAGGACCTGGTGGCTTTATTTGTGAATTCTACTAAATATTTAAAGAATAATTAATATCAAACCTTTTCAAACTCCTCCAAAAAAAATGAAGAGAGAAAACGTCTAAACTCATTTATGAGGCCAGAATTACCCTGATAGCAAAGCCAGACAAGGGTATTACAAGAAATGAAAATTACAGGCCAATGTCCTTGATGAATATAAATAAAAAATTCTCATGAATATAGACATAAAAATTATTAACAAAATAGTAGCAAATAGAATACAGCAATCTACAAAAAGAATTATGAACCATGAATGACCAAATGAGTTTTATTTCAGGAATGCATGGCTGGTTTAAGAGTTGATAAATGATCAGTGTAATTCACATAATAACAGTCTAAAGAAGAAAAGTACATGATCATATCAATCTATGCAGACAAAGCATTTTTCAAAACCAATACACTTTCATGATAAAACCCTCAGAAGAACAGCAATAGAGAAGAGCTTCCTCAACTTGATAAAGGGCATTTGCAAAAACCTACATTATAGTTTATGATGAAGAATTAAATGTTTTTTTCTACTCAGATCAGGAACAAGGTAAGCATAGCCATTTCACCACCCTCACTAAACATAGAGCTGCAAGTTCTAGCCAGTGCATAAAGTAAAAAGGAAATAAAAGACATACAGATTGGAAAGGAATAATTAAACTGTCTCTATTGGCAGATAATATAATGTCTAGCTATATATTCCAAAAAAAAAAAAAAATCCCACACAGAAAACAAACACCCCCAAACTCTTAGAACTAATAAAAATTTGGCAAGAACAGAGAATGCAAAAAAAAATTTTTTAATTAATTATATTTCTACATACTAGCAATAAACATGTGGACACCAAAGTTAAAAATTTTATACCATTGACAATTACTCAAAAAATAAAATACGTGAGCATAAATCTAACATATATAGGATTTGTATGCTAAATCCACAGAAGGCTATGAGAGTACTCAATGAAAATCTAAAGTAATGGAAAGACAGATATTCATAGATTGGAAGACCAAACATAAAAAAGTATCAATTTTCCCAAATTGATATACAGTTTTAATACAATTTCTATAAAAATCTCAGGAATTTTTCTAGATATAGACAGGGTTGCTTTAAAATTTGTACTGAAAAGAAGAGAACTAGAATGCTAAAACAATTTTGAAAAAGAACGAAGTGTGGGAACTCAGTCTGCCTGATGTCAAGATTATTTTTATAGTGACAGTAATCAGTTGTTGTGGCATTGGTGGAGGGACAAACACACTGCCAACTGTACAGAATTAGAGCTGCACAAATAGACTCGTAAATAGGCCCACACAAAGACATCCAACTGATTTTTGACAAAGATGCAAACTCAATTGGATGAAGAAAAGTTAGCCTTTCAACAAACAGCGCTGGAGTACATAGACATCTATAAACAAAAAATAAATAAATAAATTCATAAATTTTTGTAAAAGGAGGAAGAGAACTTCAATCTAAGTCTCAAAACTTCTATAAAAATTAACTCAAAATGTGAAGAATTTTAATTTATAATATTAAACTATAAAAGTTTATAAATTACAAATCACCAAAGTAAATCTTTAGAATCTAGAATTAAGAAAATACATCTTAGATTTGACACCAAAAACACAATTCATTAAAAGAAAAATTGAACTTCATCACAATTTTGTAAATTTTGCTATGTGAAAGACACTGTTAAAGGGATAACAAGACACACTGCACACTGGGAAAAAATGACTTGCAAAGTACATATTCAATGGAAGACTAGTATCTAGAATATAGAAAGTACTCTCAAAATTCAAGAGATTAAAAACAAACACAAGTAATCCAAAGATAGACAAGATAGAAAAGATGAAACCAGATAGAGGGCAAATGAAATCCCTCCATGACAATCAGAAAGCCATCAATACATTGACTATGACTGTACTTTGTTAATTGATCGCGAAAGCTGAAGTACAGACACTATCGTTCTATCTTTAATTCTTTAAAATAACAACTTTTAAATTAATCAGAGTATATGAATATGGCACTGTGACAACCAAGGGTTCAGAGACAACAGTTAAATGCACTGTTTATCTTCCTTTTTTTTTTAATTCCCAGAAGTGCAAGATTTCATAAAAACGATTTCATAAGAATGATTGCTTTCGCAAAGTTTAAACAAAAAAGTTTGGGCAAAATTCAGAAAACCCCAGCAATTGCCTTGGCACATCTTACATTTCAAATGTTCTCTTGGTTGTGCTCCACCCTTGAAGCAGAAGAACTTATTCTGTCTCTACAACCACATTAATAATTATGCTCTAAACCCAGGCTCCCCTGGGAATGCTGGATAATAGAGAGTTGGGGAGGGAGGTCACCCTCACCAAGGTGAGGTATCCAGCAGTAGCCTATTGGTCCTGTTGTACAGAGAACTCACAGAGGTCATCGAGAACTGGAAGTTTTGTCTCACATGTCATCAGAGAAGCGTTAATTTCTAAACATAAGGGTGCTGTCTGACTTTTTAAAACCATATCCTATGCAAAAGAGAAAAATGAATTTTTCACCAAGTTTTGAGAATATGTTTAGAATGATCTGATTTAAAATACAGATTATACACTATGCACAATCACAAAAATTACATATGTGCATTGAGAGAGCATAATTTCCAAGATTTCAATTAATTATATTGTATGCATTTGGAAAAACATGCTTTATGTTTTAAAGAAAGAGGAGGTCCAAATGTTCATCACTTTTCTAATATGATCAATTTTAATGCTTTTGGCCATGGTAATGAGAAATGACATCGGACAAAAGACAAGCTCAAAAATGAGCAAATGTTAGCTCCACGTCATCAAAAGCCTAAAAACAGAAGTGAGAATCCTAAGTGAGTCCAAAGGCTGTCTGGAAAGGGAAACCTTTGCGGATACCCAGGGGAGGCACGTTCTGTCAGGGACACTGAGGCTGATGACTGATGCACAACATGAAGAATGGCTGACCACCAAGGGACAGGCATCTTCCAGAGCAGCTGAAACTGAGGCATGACCAGTTGCCCATGTGACTGCAAACCCGAACAGGCTCTCTGTGAGTAGTCAAAAGTCCAGCCTGAGGGAAATTTGGCCTCCACTCAGGAGAGACATGCCGTGCATATTAAGATCTCATGGGCAGAGAAAACAGGCAAGGGTTTTAAATATGAGCCTCAAACCAAGGACTGTAATATCAGTTCAGAGTCTGAAATCTGTCATTATTGATAAATATTAAAAATAAGAGATCAGTGCAAAGGTTCCGTGTGGAGGTCAATTAATGAGCCTCCAGAACTATTAAAATGGTAATTAATAGGACAAAATAGACACAATAAAGATTTTTAAATGACATCAAGGTCTTTTACATCAAAAACATTACATGTCTATGAGGTGCATTAAAAGGAAAGCAGTGTTTTCTACGCTGAATCCCACTGCTTCCCTGGCACCATTCTTTCTTTGTTAAACCTTCACATAGATTATTTCTTTCACCCTGGACCTTAATAGGCCATAAGTGTAGATGCCACAAACTGCAGGCACTGGTTGATGGCTGAGCTGCTTGTCTATGCAACATAGTTCACAAGGAGAATAGCATTCATGTGTGCATTGTATTGCTATACAATGCACGTATGTATGAAAAAGATTTCTACAAAGCTGAAAATTACTATAGCTCTATTTTAATTATAATTATAGAAAAATATTGCAACATTGACTTTTTAACAAATTTATGTAAAGATGATTAAAGGTCCTCTTCAGGAAAATATGGCTAGACAATATGGCTAGACATAAAAGAAAGAGAGAAAAAGAGAGAGAGAGAACAGGGGAAAACAGGAAAAGAAAGGAACAGAGGAAAAGAGGGGAGGGGAGAAGAGAAACTGTATTATTGGTACTGAATCAGAATTTAAAATTTTTAACTAATAAAAACGAATCAGCTGACTTTCATATAAGAAGACAAATCTCATACAGATTTTGGTTCATGGTTGAAAATTGCAGTGGACATTCCCACCCCAAATGTATTTCACTCTTCTAGTAGAAATTCTTTTTTTTTTTAAACATCCTTTGTGTTTATGGTGGAACTACCAATTACAGTCACACAACCATCCCCAGAGATGGAAATACAACCCAAGCATTGCATTGTTGCAGGAAGCATTTGTGGCTGGATGATCCAACGATGTCATTTCAAAGAGCAGGTTCTCAGGTTCCCGAAGCTGAAAGCCACAGAGACACTGAATCCTCTCTCTCGTTTCGGTAAGCTAACACCATATTCTGAAATTGGGTTTCATTTTCTAGCTTAACTTATGGTTACTTTTGCTTTTAGCAAAAGGGTTCTAGACTGTATCTCCATGGATACAGGGACCATGTCTAATTTCACTCATTATTACATCCCCATGCTTGGCTCTACACTGAGGTTTTGGTAGGCATTCGATTATTGCTGAATGATGCAGCAACATGGGTAATAAGCACACCCCAACTCCTAAATATACTTCCTGTCTTTAAGAGGTTGCAATCTAACCCCAGTATGGTGGCATGAAAAGGCAGGGCCTGTGGAGGTCATTAAGTCATGAGGGTACATGAGGGTACAGCACTGTCCCTATAAAAAGAGGCCAGAGAGCCTCTCTCCACCACGTGAGGGCATAAAGGGAATCCGAGAATCCTGCAGTCTGCATCCCAGGAGAGGGCTGAGGGTGCTCACCAGAATCGGACCATGCTGGGATCCCGATCTCACACTTTTAGTCTCTATGACTGTGAGCAATAAACTTCTGTTATTTATAAGCCACTTAGTCTGTGCTATTTTGTTATAATTACCAAATTGGGTATCTGTGCCTCTGAGGATCCATGAAGGTTTCCAAGAATATTATAGACAGTGAAAGATTTAAGAAAATCCATTTTTATATTCTCGACTATGAATTTTGCTAAAATTGATATGCCTGAGAAGAGGTCAAGGCATTAACTTGGTTTATCTTCCCCACATACTCTCTCGATAAAATTTACCTCACATTATAAAAGAAAGGATTGAGTTGCACCCACCTCAACTTTTAGCAAAGTGCCTAAAATCTTCTTTAAATTACCACAAACTTTTGGTAAGGCTTTTGCTTTTTCCTTTCTCATAAATTTTTCTCTCGTGGACAAAGTCAACCATTAGAAATGAGGCATTTTGCCTGTGTTGGAATATTCTGAAATCAGATATATTTGTAGAGTTGGATTAAAGGAGTATTGACAATTTTCTTTTAAAGCCCCATCTTCTTCCATCTCCCTAATTCTTGTCAAAGAAATTGTTGACACTGAGGAAAGCAACAAAAATGTGTCCGTAGTAAACACTGGAGGGCATTGGAGATTACCTCATCTAAGTGAGAAACTCATAGAAACGCTGTATCTTATCTATCTATCATCTATCTATCTATCTATCTATCTATCTATCTATCTATCTATCTATCTATCATCTATCTATCAATCATCTATCATCTATCTATCATCTATCTCAGAATTAAAAGAGTTCAGAATTGTAAAATAGCACATTCTTTTTCCCCTCTCTATCTTGTTTCCTTTCAGAATAATTTAGTCCAAAAGTCAGTAGGTGGGGCAGAGCAAACTAACACAAAGAAGGGATGTAGAAATGCAAACACAGCACTGAGTGTCTAAGCAGGATGAAGAAGGCATCTGCACAGTGACCCCGTGTTAGGTGTCAGAGCTAAGACATGATGAGGTTGTAGGAATGGGGCAGAGGTGGTGGTGGCGATGGGAGGTTGTCTACATACAGGTGGGATTGACCAATTGAGTACATATATCAGGAGAATGGGATCCAAGTTACTCATTGTTAGAGAAGAGAGTGATATATGCATATACATTTACATACATATATATATTAAAATGTGCATTTCTAATTAAACTTTACTTTTTAGGTTTATCTATCAATTTCTATATCTATTTCTTTGGTCAAAAATGTGCCAATAATGATTGTAATGATAATTTAATCCAGAAAAAGGGAAAAATAACATGTAGGCCTTCTGGTCACAGAGAATATAAAAAATTATTTTCAATTTATATACATATTTTATAGCAGAAAGATATAAAATGTTATCAATAAAATACCTTCAAGCATAAAAATACATTATGTTAGGATAAAACTGTAGGAGAAATGAAATGGAAATATGAGTTCAAAGAGAAAATGGAAAAATGTAAAATTTCCGGTTGTTAAAGACGAGCTTATTCATGGATTTTTTTAAATTGATGATTCTGGGCATTAAGTCACTATAGTATTCAAGTTATATTAAACAGATACATTGAAATAAATATTACGGTTTTTTAAATCAAATGTCAATAATTAAAATATGCCAAAAGACATTTTTTGAAACTATTTTAGCTTATGATAAAAAAATTTCACTGTCAACTTAAAAATGTGCAAAAGGTAAAATAATTTTCAAAAAACATGTCAGGGGCATGTGAGCAACTCCTAAAGGTAAATAATTTATCTATGTTTTACAACTAGAAAAATATAAATTCACAAAAAATTTATTAATGTTCCAGCTTCACAAAATTAATGCTTCCAACTTCACAATAGTAAGTGATAAAAAATGGAAGGGCCTGATCCTGATCGTCTAAATTTCTCACAGTACTTTCCTTTGCTTTCCAAGATTTTCTTCCTTCGTTTCACTTCCTCTTCTGCTCATCTTTGCAACTCTTGTCCTGGATGACCCACAGAGGCCCCAAGATCTCCACAAGGTGCTTGACTGCAAACTCACAAAGGCAATAGCTACACAGAGGCCTCGGCTTCCCATATACCTCTCCATGAGCTCCTCCCTCTTAATCTCCTTCAGCAGATGCGCTTGGCTTTGTGATTTCTCTGCAGGCTTGGACAGGTCCACCTGCGACAGTGCTTCGGGAAGCCTGATTAGTGCTTCTTTCTCTGGTCCTCCGAATTTCTCTTCTGCCCCTTCATTCTTCTAACTCCTCCCACAATTGTGCAAATGAATCTTTTATTCTCATAATATGTTTGATGGCTCTTCTCAACAGGACACAATTATTGTTACCTAAAGTAATTACAGAGTAACAGGATTTTAGGATTAGGAATCTGACATTGGTTCTCTGATCTGGCTAGAGTTAAAAGATTGTTATGATCCTGTTACCAGTGGCAAGTCCAGGGTATGCAGTGGAAAACACTATTAAAGTATCACCTATAGCTGCCTTGAAAAACCTTCCATGTCTAAGTGGTTATTGCCATAGCATGATTTAATGACAATGGGGTAAAATGACTTTTTGGTTATTTCTATGTGTGCTGGAGAAGATGAAGGGAAAAAATGAGATTAGGGTTAGGGTTTTAAATTCCCAACTCAAAGTCTTGGTAAGAAACCAAAAAGCTTCTATAATGGCCCAGAAGGTGGCGTTTATCTTCTGTAGGCACAGAATTGAAATTTCTAAAAACAAAATTTTAAATTTAATTCTGTGGTTGGCCGAATTGCAATGCAAATTTAATTCATAACTTCCCAGGGTCACTTAGGGAATTAAATGGAAAAGAATGAGACCCTGAAATTTGGAAGGAGGGCACATATGCAAATGCCAATGAAGCTGAGGGCTTTGAACCCTCAACTCTGCAGTTTCTTTTGACAATCAAAGCATAATTTCTACCATTCTCTGAGGTTAGTCTCCTCTTGTCTAAAGTGATTGTAAAAGGTCTCTCACTTTCAGGGTGCTGCTCTTTTGTCCTAAGACCTGTTCCCATCACTTCTCATTACTTCTAGTCCTGTAAACCAATGCAAATTCCAAATAGCTCCAGAGGTTCAGCTACAAACTGTGACTCACAAGGAAGTACCATACACTCCAAAGGATGGGAGAGAAAATTAGGATTATTTTGTTATTATAAAGTACTTGCACTATCTGTGAAGCAGTACAGTGTTATTTAAAAGTGGACTTGAATTAGTTGTAAACAAATATTGTAAATTCTAGAACAACCAGTAAATACAGCAAAAAATAAAATTTATAAACATATATGCTAAGAGGGGAGAGAAAGATGGAACTATATATAATGTTCAAAAGGCACAAAAAGTGGAGAACAAAATAGGAGTAAAGAACAAGGGCAATAGAATATAGCAACAAATATGAGAGCTACTAATTCATCTTGATAATCCTTTCAGACCATTGTAACAATGGTCTAAATGCAGCAAATTAGAGTCAGATCATCAAGGTGGATCAGAAAACAAGACTCAACTGTATGTTGTCTACTTTAGACAGAACTTTAGAAAGAAACCCACTTTAAATATTGAAAAAAAAACATAAAGTAAAAGTAAATGAATGGAGAAAGATGCTAACCCTAATCAAAAGAAAATGGGAGTAGCTATAATAATGTCTGACAGAGTGGACTTAAGAGCACAGAAAGTTTTCGGGAATAAAGAGGGGCATTACATAGTGATCAAGGGGTCAATTTTCCAAGAAAACATAACAATCCTTAACATGTACGCACCTAACAACAAAACATTAAAACACATGGGGGAAAAGCTGAAGGAATTGCAAGTAGAAATAGGTGAATCCACTATTAGAGTTGAAGACTTTAACATCCTTCTATTAGAAAAAGACATACACTAGGCAGTAAAGACATAGTTGAACTCAAAAACACTGTTAATCAACAGGATATAACAAATATCCATAGACTACTTCATCCAACAATAGCAAAACATAATTTCTTTATAAGTATGCATGGAACATACACCAAGGTAGGCCACATTCATTAAAGACACATAACAAGTTTTTAAAAATAGGAATCATACTACAATGGCAGCTCTCAGCTCTACATGGAATTAAACTAAAAATCAATGACAAAAAAAAATCACTGGAAAATCTCCAAATACCTGGCTAATAAACAACAAATTTCCAAATAACACATAGGTCAAAGAAGAAATCTCAAGAGAAAAAATATTTTGAAGTAAATTAAAATGAAAACACAATTATTAAACTTGTGGGATATGGTGAAAGCAATATTTAGAGGGAAATTTATACTATTGAATGTGTAAATTAGAAAAGAAAGATCTAAAATCAATCATCTAAGCTTCCACTTTAGGAAATTAGAAAAACAAAAGCAAATTAAATTCAAAACAAGATGAAAAAAATAATAAGAATTAGAGTCTTTTTTTATAATAGTCATGCTAACAGGTACGAGCTGATATCTCTGTGGTTTTGATTTACATTTCTCCTATTATTAGTGATGTTAAACATCTTTTCATGTACCTTCTTGCCATCTGTATGTATTTTTTTGGAAAAATGTCTATTCAGATCTTCTGTGCAATTTTTATCAGACTGTTTGCTTTTTGTTATTGAATTATACGAGCTCTTTATATATTTTAGTTAGGAACCCCTTATCATATACATAATTTGCAAATATTTTTCCAATTCAGTCAATAGGTAGCCTTTTTGCTGACAGTTTCCTTTACTGTACAAAAGCTTTTTAGTTTGATATAGTCCCACTTATTTATTTTTGCATTTTTGCCTTTGCTTTTGATGTCAGATCCCTAAAAATCATCACCAAGACTGATGTCAATAAGTTTATTGCCTATGTTTTCTTCTAAGAGTTTTATGGTTTCAAGGCTTACATTCAAGTCTTTAACACATTCTAGGTTAATTTTTGTTTATGGTGTAATTTAATGGTTGAGTTTCATTCCTTTGCATATATGGCTGTCCAGTTTTCCCAACATTTATTGAAGAGACTCTCCTTTCCCCATTGTATATCCTTGGCTCCTTTGCCATAAATTAATTGACCATATATATGCATGGGTTTATTTCTGAGATCTACTCTGTTCCATTGATCTATGTGTCTGGTTTTATGCTACTACCACATTGTTTTGATGACTATAGCTTTGTAATATAGTTTGATAACAGAGAGTATGATGGTACCAGCTTTGTTCTTCTTTTTCAAAATTACTTTGGCTATTTTGGGTCTTTTGTGTTTCCATACAAATTTTAGGATTGTTCTACTTCAGTGAAAAGTGCCATTGAAATTTTGATAGGGTTTGCATTGACCCTATAGATAGCTTTGGGTATGGACATTTTCTCTGAGTCCTTTCATTAATGTCTTCTAATTTTCAAAGTTCAGGTCTTTTACCTTTTTGGTAAAATTTATTTCTATTTTATTGTTTTTGATGTTAATTATCTTCTTAATTTTTGTTTTTCATAGTTTATTATTGGCATATAAAAATGCAATAAGTTTTTGTTCAGTTGAACCTTTAACAACATGGCTTTGAATTGCCTGGGTCCGCTTACAATCAGATTTTTTTCAATTAATCCACACAGTTGGCCATAGTTCAGCTGACTGGCACAGTTCAAATACACATTATTCAAGGGTCACTTGTGCATTGATTTTTGTATCCTGTAACTTTACTAAATCCGTTTATTAGTTCTAACAGGTTTTTTGGGGGGTGGAGTCTTTAGGGTTATCTATAGGGGTCATCGGCAAACAGTGAAAAATTTAATTTTTTCATTCCAATCTGGATACTTTTTACTTCTTTTTCTTGCTTGATTGCTCTGGCTAGAACTTTCAGTACTATATTAAATAATAGTAGCAACAGTGGGCATCCTTATTTTGTTCCTGATCTCAGAGAAAAAGCTTTCAACTTTCTACCAGTGAGTATGTTAGCTGTGGGCTTCTCACATATGGACCTAATTACATTGAAGAATGTTACCTCTATATCCAATTTGTTGAGAGTTTTTTTTTTTTAAATCATAAATGGATGTTGAATTTTGTCAAATGCTTTTTCTGCATCTATTGAGATGACTTCATGATTTTTATCCTTCATTTTGTTAATGTGGTATATTGCATTGATTGGTTTATGGATATTGAATGATCCTTATGTCCCTTGAATAAATCTCACTTGATTAGGGTGTATGAGCCTTTTAACATACTGTTGAATTAAGCTTGCAAATATTTTGTTGAGGATTTTTGCTTCTATGTTTATCATATCAGTTTGTAAGTTTCTTTTCTTGTGGCATCCTTGTCTGGTTTTGGTATCATGATAATGCTAGCCTCATAAAATTAGTTTGGAAGTATTCCTTCCTCTTGTATTTTTTGAATATTGTGAAAGGATTGATATTAGTTCCTCTAGAATGTTTGATAGAATTCACCAGTGAAGCCATCTGGTCCTAGACTTGTTTGTTGGGAGGATTTTGATTTCTGATTCAATGAGCTTACTAGTAATCGATCTGTTCAGTTCTTCTATTTCTTTCTAATTAAGTCTTGGTAGGTTGTATGCTTCTAATATTTATCCATTTCCGTATGTGTTGGCATTAACTTTTAATAGCAGTCTCTTATGGTCCTTTGCATTTCTGTGGTAGGTTGTAATATCCCTCTTTCATTTCTGATTTTATTTATTTCAATCCTTTTGTTGTCATGACTCTAGCTAGAGGTTGGTCAATTTTCTTTATCTTTTCAGAGAAATAGCTCTTAGTTTCGATGATTTTTTTCTATTGTCTTATTAGTCTTTATTCATTTATTTCTTCTCTGATCTTTGCTATTTCTTTCTACTAACTTTGGGCTTTGTTTATTCTTCTTTTTCTGTTTTTTTGAGGGGTAAAGCTAGATTGTTTATTTGAGATTTTTCTTGTTGTAGGCATTTATCACTAAGAGCTTCCCTCTAAGAATTGCTTTTGCTATATCCCATATGTTTTGGTGTGCTGTATTTCTATTTTCATTTGTCTCAATGTATTTTTTAATTTTTATTTAGTTTTTTTTCTTTGACTCACTGTTTGCTCAGTAATGTGTTGTTTAACCTTCACATATTTGTGAATTGTCCAGGTTTTTTTTGTAATTGATTTCCAGTTTCATTGATTATGGTTGTAAAAGATACTTGCTATGATTTCAACCTTCCAAAAATTGTTAAGACTTCCTGTGGCCTAACATATGACCTATCCTGGAGACTGTTCCATGTGTACTTGAGGAGCATATATACATACAGTCCTGACTTACAATGGTTTGACTTACATTTTTGACTTTACAGTGATTTAAAAGTGATATGCATTCAGTAGAAATTGTACTTCAAATTCTGAATTTTGATCTCTTCCAGGGCTAGTGACATGTGCCATGATACTCTCTGTGATGCTGGGCAGTGAGAGTGAGCCACAGCTCTTGGCCAGCCACACTACCAGGAAGATAAACGACTGATACTCTACTTTATACTATGTTACCAGCATTTTTGGACATTGTGTTTTGTGTTTTTGCATCCAGTCACGTCTACAAAATGCCCATCTGTGTGTCAATGTGCTTTCAACTGTGTACTATAATGCAACTATTCCATTTTTTAAAAAAATTTCAGTAAGTATTCAATAAATTACATAAAATATTCAATACTTCATTATAAAATTGCCTTTGTGTCAAATGATTTTGCCCAACTCTAAGCTAATGTAAGTGTTCTGTGCATGTTTAAGTCAAGCTAGGCTAAGTCTGGTAGGTTAGGTATATTATATGCATTTTTGACTTACGATATTTTCAATTTACAATGGATTTATCAGAATGTAATCCCATCATAAATTGGGAGCATCAGTATTCTGTTGATTTTAGATGGAACATTCTGATACGTCTTTTAAGTCCATCTGGTCTAATGTGTCATTTAAGGCCACTGTTCCCATATCATTTTTCTTTCCTGTTGATCTATCCATTAATATAAGTAGAGTATTAAATATCTCTCCTATTATTGTAATACTGTCTGTTTATTCTGTTAGGTATATTAATATTTGCTTTATACAGTTAGATGCCTCTTGTTGGGTGCATAAATATTTTAAAATGTTAAACTTCTTGTTGGATTGATACCTTTGTCATTATATAATACCCTTCTTTCTCTCTTACTACAGTCTGTTTTAAAATCTATTTTATCTGATATAAGTAAAGCTACCTCAGCTTATTATTGCGGCGGGAGGTGGTAGATTCCCTTTGCAGGGATTATCTTTTCCCATTCTTTCACTTTCAGACTCTGTGTGCCTTTACATCTGAAATGAGTCTCTTGTAGACAGCACATAGACTGGTCTTTTTAAAATCCATTCAGTCTCTTTATGACTTTTGACTATAGAACTTAGTCCATTTAAGTTTAAAGTAATTATTGATAGGTATGTACTCATTGTTCTTTTTTTATAAGCTGTTCCTTTATGATTTGATGATTTTATTTAGGGTTAGGCTTAGATTATTTTCTCTCTCTTTAGCTTACCTTTGTAGAGTCTGTAGCAAGAAGAGAGGAGCACCTGCTCTCAAGTTCATTCACTGATCAAGTAGAGAAAGAACTAGCTGAGGAGATTAAGAAGCAACTAGAGAAGAGAACACTCAGAACTGCATAGTCATAGAAATGCAGAGAAGAAAGTATTTCAGGAGAGTGAGAAACCTGAAGAGAGGGAAGTAAGATCTGAACTGTAAAACAAAGTGACTCCAGCACCATAGGGTTGGAGCATTGCAGAATCATCTCCTCTTTCAGATTTTGGTCGCCTGAGTCTAGAGCTCCTAAGCTAGTGCTTTATGAAATAGGAGAAATGCTCCTACCCCACTTTATGTTACGTGCAATGCATGGGTCACAAACTGTTACTGCTTTGTGCTATCAGTTACATTACAAAAATTTTAGCAAAATTGTTCCTTTTTTTAAATAGCTTTCATTTTCTAAGGCTCTTTTTCAAGTTCTAAAGGAAGTGAGAGAAGTAGAGACATAAGAAAAAGGAATGGCTACTAATTTAAAAATTATCGCTTTTCTCTCCTATAGATTTGTTATCCTTGAACATGCTAGTGTATTTCATGTGGCTCAGAATTTCTTATCTCAGTAGACCGGTGGCAGGGACCAATGCTTTGGCCCTCCCTCAAGACTAATAATCCCTTACAGTAAACACAATGAAGCTGTCAATATGAGGCCCCTGCTCAAAACAATTGAGATGTTTTCTTTCTAAAACAGACATCTTACTGAGCCTTAGGAGAGTGTGCTGTAATTAATTCCTGTTATCTTGTCATGTGACTCTTGCAACATCTGCAAACTTTCTACTCCAGATTACATCTTTAGGAAAACAAAAGAAAACAAAATTTAGTAAGATCAGTCCCAGTATCTACCCCTTAGGGTCCTTACTGTTTGTTCTTTTTATTTCTCAGAAAAGACAACTAAGCCAACCCTTTGTTCCCTCTAAGTTAGTTCTGTATTCATGATTTCTTCTTCAAATTAAAGCTTCAATGTTATACAAATAGTGACCCAAGATCTAGAAATATTTTTTAGAAAGAGCTATATTGCAAGGTAGGCTGACATAGAAGGGATCTAGAAATGCATTATATATAGTGAAGCAAACTCACACAGTAGGGAAAGTACCACTAATATTTAGATTAATAAATGAGAATCCATATGCTTATGTTATCTAGCTATTGAATTTAGTAAAGCTCATGGAAATATTGTATAGACAAAATGTAATTGAAAATATTTAGCTCGATGACCAACACATAGCAGATATCAATATTCATTTCATTTTATTTAACATTTTTCTAATTTTCATTAATTCAACAAATATTGAGAATTTACTAAGTGGCACACACTTTGCCAAGCATTATGTGTACACTGGTTAAACAGACAGACAGACACAGTTCTTATGGCTGGAGAAGTTGTCAGGTTTGTGTGTAAAGTAAATATAATAATATTCAGCTCACTAGATTGTCAAGTGGCCATAAGATATTGTTTGTAAATACCTTGTTGACTTAAAATAACTATGTTACTACATTTTCAGACATCTAATTATGAAATAACTATGTTCTGATTTTTGATGCAGAAATTCAGAGAAAAGTAGTAGGGTAGAATTAAAATATACGCCTTAATTTTCGTATATTTGAAAGTTCCTTAAAGCATTATACTATTTTTGTGTTTTCATGGGGATTGTGTAAATGCTAGTGGTTGAGAGTTTTCCTGAGATCAGCAGTGAGAATCTAGATAAAAAACAATTTCTAGATAGTTGGAAATTGATAAAGGAGAAGCAAAAACAAAGAGATATGGAAAAACAGAAATGGATGTCGAGGTCCCAGAACATGCAAAGGCAAGCGGCGCCAAACCTTAAAAGCCTGGATTAGCCCATGCACCTTTCTAGACTGAGAATCTAGCCTGTAAAGGGGGGAAGGGCAAGTAACAAAAAGACATAGTTTGTTTATATATGGGACTCTCTGAGGTGCCAGTAAATGCAGAAGGGACACGTGTTGATGTTTGTCGGTCCATATACGCTCTGACTGACAGATCACTGTCATTAGAGCATCTGTAAGGATGGGAGGAGGCAGCATTTTCTAATTTTCCTAACATTTACTTACATTCCCGAAAGAGAAAAATGATTAATTTTGCTTTAAAATACTTTAATTGGTATTATCAAGAATAATGATTATATTTTGAAAATATTACATGCCTATTGTTTAGAAGAAAATTTTTGATAGTTTCTTGACATAAGAGATTCCAGTGGCTTGCTCAAAAAAAAAATGCGATATGAATTTCTTTCCATTACAAAGGCAGAAAGTTTTTGATATTTAAAGAGGAAAATTCTAGAGGTAGAATAGAACTAGAGAGGCTAGACTCTGGGGAAAGACAGAGAAATTTCCTACTGCAATTTGGCCCTAGAAGACTGGGAAACACAATGTCATGAATATTTTTCATGGAATCTTGTGCGCTGTACAATGTGGTGCCTCACAAACATGCAGTAAAGACTTTAGTGTGTGTGGTGTGGGTTTATTGCAGAAACAAGTGAAGGTACAGAGTCCTGTCTTCTGGTTACCAGTTGCCATAGGGATAAAACAGATCCTGCATGTGCAGAAGACGTAGATATTAGAAAACCCCTAACTGACCCTGGGTTCTGTGAATGTATATCCACCTTAGTTATATTTTAACCCTGGCAAGCAGACAGACTGTTTTTCAGAATCATTATGAAGTAGTTTCTTCTGGTATTAGTTCAATGTTTGCTCATAAATCAGAATATTCAAAATTTCCAGCATATACATAGTTAATAGTTGGGTGATTTTAAGCCGTTCTTTCCTTTTGTAGCTGATCTAACAATGGCTAGCTAATTTTTCTATAATATTTTTAATCAGAGTAAATGTTTAAATTCCTAGAGGCTTATCTTGTTGCAATATTATAATAAAACTTTGATTCATAAAGTTTTTTTTTCTTTAACATTAGGATTTAATAAACATGGTTGCTGTATCAGCTCAGAGCTGAGGGCCTAGTGTTACTATAATTCTGCTAGTAAAAGAGAAAACAACTCCACAATTAACGAGTGCAAGAACATCACCGTCTACGTGATACCTGCCCTTGATATGTTTCCGTGGCATTATAGTGAACTCTGTGTGTTTAGTGGACAGTGTTGTGTTGCTCAGATTCTTTGTTGAGATGGAAGGACCTGTGCTTCCAGTTTCTATGAGTGAACCAGATGCTTCAAGAATTGTCTGCAGCTAAAGAGAACTCCCTTGCCCAAAGTAACCCTCCCTGCCTTTCCTGAAGGCAGTCCACCATCACTGCCATGTTGATATTGGACTCTAAAGTCCAGAGTCTTCACCCCATTGTGGGACAATTCTGAAGGGCCATTTGAGTTCTAGATACCCTCATGGGCTGAATCTTCTGTTGAGACTGCATCCCAACCTAACTTCTCCCTCTGTCTGTTTCCTTCACTTTCCCACCTCTGTTGCTGATTGTAGGAGCCTGACTTAATATATTCCTGTGCTGGTCTCTCTCTTAGAGTCTGTTTCTCAGGACCTGCTATGGAAACCGCAGAACCTAGAGTGAGAGGTGATGTGCGTAGATTTTCTTTCAGACCAGGGCTCTTTGATTCCTCTCCAAGAACCAGCAAGTTCCAATCAAAAAAAAAAAAAAAAAGATTTTGAATCTAAAAACTTTCCTTTCTTTAAAAGAATTAGCTGGTGTGGGGCGGGGGAGGGGGTGTTGGGGTAAGGGTGGAGTAAATGGTTCTTATGTAAATGAAGGCCTAGAGAATTCCTTGTGCTTTCTGCCCTCAGAAATCTGGGCCCATGGGATAATCAGGAAATGACTTAATGGAAAAACCAGTGAGTCAGAGACAGAGGGTAAGCCTTGAATCTTGGCATGGGAAGTAGGGTCATATCGTGAGAATAAGTTTAGCATGGCATTGTGAATTGATAAGCCAGAGTATTCAGAACTCAAGTGTAATGCCAAGACTATTAAACAAGATGTGATGAAACTCTTGAATCTTTTCCTTCCTCCTGGAGATAATCGAAGCCATCTGTTCCACCATTTTTAAAGTTGGTTCAAAATAATTAAATTCAGGTCTTACCTAAAATTGTACTTTATTTAAAAAAAATTTAAATGTAACAACATTCTATTGTTGTGTCACTCTATTCATTTAACGGCATTTTATTTAATAAGCATTTTGCTGGCCATGTCTATATGTGTAAGCTGAATGCTAGGTCAGCACTATAAAATGCCTTTTTAGGAAAAAGAAAAATTAATGTAAAGAGAAAATAAGTGTTATTTCTTAAAATTGTAAAGAAAGAAAACAAGAGGAGGCATTTCTGATTTAAAATACATTTAATTGGGTTTGGGACTGGCATCTAAAGTGCCTCAGTATTTATATTTAATAACTTTCAGGCTTATAGCATTTCAGGAGCCAGTATATACTGTTATTATTATCTTGGCTGCAAGCAGAATAACCACCTTAAGAAAACAAAGAAGTGGCACATTTAAAATTTTAATCCAGCAAAAGTAGAACATCAATAAGCTAAAACTTCAGGTGGGTTGAATTTGTCTGATAAACTCATTTGTACATATAGCCTATGCCAATGGAGCAGAAGGTGCTCAAATTTGAAAAAAGGGAGGATTTTGATTGTCATATATTTACTCCTCACCATTTTAACCCTCCTAAACAAAAGAAAAGGTAGTCATGCCATTATTTTTCAGATGGAGAAACTGAGCTAGATATGGGCTGAGGTGGGCCAAGGTAAAAAGCAGAGCTGTAATTTTCCCCATGGGGTAGCTCAGTTATGGACAATTCAAAGTAAAAACAGGATCCATAAATGTGGAAACAAGAAGGACTGAGCAGAAATAGTGAAGAGTTAGTGGAAGAAAACTCTAAGGAAGGCAAGACGGTACAGTGAAAGAAAGGCTGACTTCTCAATGGACATGGGAGCTGAATAATCATGGACACCCTAAAATTCTATGAGGCTTGCTTTTCTTCATTAGAGACTGGTTTTGAAGATGAGATGAAACAATGTGTGTAAAACGTGAAGCACTACATGGCACACAGCAGGTCCTTTCAATCCATGTTCCTTTCTTCTGTTTTCTTCCCTTCCTCTGCTTCGCAATTTTGTCCAGGGGTGGTCTTAATTCTAATAGAGGGGATAGGAAATCAAAGTTAGCTAAAACAAACCTCATGAAGAAAAGGAGAAAGATAACTACAATCATTCTTTTTAATTATAGATACAGCTCTGTGGGGGAGGAAGAAACTTTCAGGTTCTTTTGGCTTGTCTAATAAATGGACATATAAGACAGATTGGCAAGAGAATGTAAGTAAATTTACATATGCATGTATGGGAACCTCACACATATGAGAAAGTTAGAGACTCCACGTACCTGAGAGGCTCTGAGGCAGAAAGGTGAAATGAAGTCTGTGTGACATTCTAAGCCAAGGAGTGAGTTAAGGCACCAGGGCTTCAGAGGAGAGAACGTCATTCACAGGAAGATTAGAAGAGCAAATGTTCAGTAATTAGAAGTTTTCCCTGATATATAGATAGGTTGTAAAAAAGTTATTTTTGTAATAACTTAGTCATGACAAGGCCCCCAATTTCATTTCTTTAAGGGAGAGGTAAAAGTTTCTCTCGAACTCACAGGGTCTTAATTGCCTTGACTTCAAAATAATCTACATGACAAAATGGCACATCTTGAAGCCTGTTCTGAACCCCTTCAACTCAAAACCCAATCTCTATTTTATGTCAAAAGTTGATAGGACATTTCAGGCACGACTACTCAAATCTGATTTTTTGGAACTTCCTAATATTGGCAAAAGAAAGTGTGAAAATTTACTCTGACGTTTTTCACAGTGGTGGATTCAAGTGTTTCCCAACAATTGAAGCTTATAAGTTACTCTTTTCCCAGCACATGATTTACAAAAGAATTAAAACCATCTGGGGGCATGTTCTTGAATCCCCACATTGTCAAGCCATGTTGACCAGCCTCTTTCCTTTCTCCTTTCCAATGCCAATCCTTTTAGTTCTAATAGTCTCAGCTCTTTGAAAGAAGGGCCACCTTGTTCATTTTTATAGCTCCAGTAGGCCAGGTATAGTGCCATGGATATTATTTGCACTTAGCAAAAGTTGACTAAGTAGGTGGAATTGAAGGTCTCAGTCCAGTATATTAGCATTTTCAAAGTCAGGGGTAGAATTAGGGCATCGATGCTGAAATGCAGGGGGTAACAGTCATTATTTAAGCTTTGGTGACTTCCAAACAGGCTCTTTAGAATCAGGAGAAAGCCTCAAGAGAGGCAGGGCCAGAGTTCAAGCCCTAATCATTGATCAGATAGAGAATAAAGAGGCTGATAGCTTGGATCATCTGGCAGATGAGGGTCACCTGGGCTGGTGGGGGAGGCTTTGGAGTATGGCTCATCATCTGGAATTTCATGACTCCTACCGTGTTGACTCCAACGTATCATCTTCTCCCTTTGCTTCCTTAGCTTTCAATTGTTTTTGCTTGTATTTCTCTCTCTCCATGTGTCTCACAATCAACATGTTATGAAGATGTTTAGGCCAGTTGCTATCTATAATGAACACACTTCCACATCTGGGTCCTTCAAAATCTAAGAGGCATCCCATAATTTTTTTTGATCTGACTGTTGACCTTGGTCTAATTAGTGTGGCCAAGGTATACAAGACACTGACACTGGTGAGGATGAAGCAACAATTTGTGGCTGGTTTCTAAAGGGGACAGTTGGGCAGCTACACATTTACAGTTGCCTTATCGATATGTTTTATGAACCCTTGTGCTGAAATTAAGGTAGAGTTGCCAGATTTAGCAAATAAAAATATAGAATTCTCAGTTAATTTTGAATTTCATGTAAACAAAAAATATTAAATATAGTATTAGGGACACATTTATATATGCTAAGATGGCCACTTGAATTCCAGGCATAATATCCATTCTAACCAAGAGGTGGAGGGGAAGGCAGCAGAAGTCCTGTCCATTCCTGTTACAGGCACTTTCCCGAAGTCATACCTTACACTTACCCTGCTGGTTTGAATTTAGTCGTATGGTCACTCTAACTACAAGGAAGGCTAGAAAAGCAGTGTTTATAATGGACAGCCATATGATCAGCTAAAGATATTTAGGGCTGTTCCTGAGGAGGAAGGAGGAAGTAGATATGGAGATTCAACCAGTTTGAGAATAGATGGGATAAAATAAATGGAATTGCATCAAATATAACGATGCTGTCATTGAGTTACAAAAGCAAAAGAGAAATAAAAGATGTTTTTAGATTTCATTTTAACCAGGTCGGTTAACAGAATGGAGACTCCCTTAAACATAAATGGAAAATACAAGAGAAACATATTCAAAATCTATTAAGTGTATACCATAACGTATTCTAAGTAAAATACTATACAGATACCAGGGGAATATGAGACATTTGCTAACCAAATCTAGGTGACACTGTAGTTTTCCTCCTTCCATTTCCAGGAGATAGTGTGGTTAACTGAAGGTGTTTGCCATCATTGATGTTTAGAAACAAAATGTTTAGTATGTAGTAAGTGTTTAATAAGTTGATTAATGCTTGATATTTTTACCTACATCTTCAAACAAAAGATTCTTTCAGGTGATCAAATGAAAAATAAAAGTATAAAAATTGAGGCTTCTTGTGAAAATTATCAAGAGGGCCTTTCTGCGGTGGTCACGGAAATGCACAGCATGGATACCATCCTGTAAACTGGCTCCACTGGCCAAGCAGTGATGGAAACAAATTTGCTTTCTCTTGGAGGAGACAGAGTAGCTAGCTGTTGGCTCACTGTAACCTTTTAGATTTCCTGGAGAATTGAATCTATAACAGCAGGAAGGGGAGGCAGTAGAAAGACTCCAGAATAAAAATCAGAGATGAAGATACTCATAAACATTAGCGTTCTGCTAGCCTAGCCATTCATAGCTTTAATGCCAAGGACAGTGAAGCAGCAGTAATTCAGTCATGGAGTATTGACTAGGAAGAGCCAGACACATGCAAAGTACTTCCAGCTGTTTCTGCAACTCCCGGTACAGGATCAGGGGACTATGGGGTGGAGAGTGAGTACAGACATGGTTGTCTAAGAGATGGTTCTCACCTTCTACAGCAGGGAAGACAGACAGAAACAACTCAGTGGAAAAATGTGATGGGGTGGAAAGTAGAGAAATTGGTAAAAGTATGAACAAGGGAGAAATTACAGAAAAGGGTTGGGGATAGTTTCTAGAAGGAAGGAGGATTTGACCTGGGCCTTGAGAGGTAGGTAGAGTTTTAGTATTTAGGTAAGTAAGGAAAATTTCTCAGGCAGAGTTGAATATCGTAAACGAAGCTGTGAAAGGGCTGATTGTGAGGGACACACTGGCTCAAGCCTTACTGTAGACGGAGCTGTACCAGCCATGGCGAGTTGTCCCATGAAGAGAAATCTGGAGGGCTTCTCATCACATGTCGGAGATTTCCGGCTTCATCACAAAGGCAGCGATTAAGAATTTTGAACAGGGGTAAAGCAAGATAGGTTTTTTCTGTGGAGAGGTGGCGGCGGGGAGGGTGGGCTGGAAAGGTCAAAGGTCACAGGTACGGCCTCAGTTCTGAAGTTATAACAGTTCAGAGAACTATTGAAATAAAATCTTGCATAGAGGAAAAATAAACATAGTTGTCTTGGAATAGCCTTGGTTAGAATGGTTCTTATTATTTTTTAATTATCAACTAACCGGGGTTAGTTACTTGACGGGATACGTTCTCTAAAATGCTGCTGACAATGACAAGTTTGGTGAGGAGAGTAAATAAAGATGGGTGAAATCCCCCGTGGCTGGTGATTACTCAGGAAAAGGTGTTTAAAAAGTTTTTTCCCCTCCTTACTCTTTCTACATACAGCCCGAGGGGCCGGCACCACTTCTCTGTCGGGCCTTGGCGGTAGCAGGTGGCATCTGTCTTCTCTGTCCCTGGGCTTCCGAAGGGTCCCAGCCGCCTCCTCGGGGACCGGCCCTGCACACACCGGGCTCCCCCAAAAGCCGAGCAGCGGGACGAGCCGCGCGCCCCGCAGGACCTGCCGCACCCCGGGTGCCCTCAATGCGCCCGGGAGCCCCCCGGGGCCAGCGCGCGGCGCGCACGGTCCCCCTCCCGCCGCTGGGCCAAGCGGGGTCCCTCCCGAGGGGCGCGGGCCGGGGGACGCGGGACGCACGCCACCCCCGTCTCCAGCTCAGAGAAGGAGTCCCCCTGCGCCGGGCCTCGGGGATTCCCAGCCCCTTCCCCCTCGCGGGCCCTCGTCCGGCCCCGGTTTCCAGCCTGGCCCCGCGGGAGGCGGGCGCCGGGCGCCGGGCGGGGCGGTGCTCGTGGGTGGGGGGCCGGGCGGGGGCGTTTGGGGCGGGGGGAGAGTCCGGGAACCTAGAGACCCAGCCTCGGGGACACGCGCTCCCATTCCGCGCAGCCGCTCGGGCCGGACGCGCGGGGCCGCGGAGTCGCCGCGCGCTCGGAGAGGGGACCCCGGGGCGCGCCCAGCGGCCGCGCGCCCCCCGCGCCGCGGGAGACATGTCGGCGGGCGCGGGCCGCCCCCCGCCGGGGCCGGGGCTGCCGCCGCCGCCCAGCGCCGCGGGCCTGGCCCTGCTCGCGGCCCTGCTGCTGCTCCTGCTCCTGGTCCTGCGCGCGGGGCGCACCAGGTAAGCGCCCCGCGGCCCGGGCCACGCATGCGCGTCCCCGGACGCCCAGCGCGGCCCCCTCAGCGTGCTGGGGGGCACGGCCGTGTCTGGGGATCCTGGTAATGCCGACGGCGTTTTATGCCTCTTTCCTATCACAGCGTTGGGACGCGGTTCGGTTTGCCGCTGCCGTGTAGGTTGTCCCAAGCCCTGGTTTTGTGTGTGTGACACGGTCTTTGCATCACGCATGGCCTCCACACAGGCAGGTTCGGGTGCCGCCTGCCCGCGAGTCGATGCTTCACGGCCTGGAATTCCTAGGACGGTTCGGGAGGGGGTTTTGCTTACGTTTCATTCGGGTAGAAGTGAAATGTGTCAGGAAAATGGGTGGTACGAACGAGAAATCCGGGTGCCTCGCTGCCTCAGTTTACCCCACTGTTCCTTATTGGGGAAAACGAACTAATAGTATCTAATGGGGTATTTGTGAGTACGAAATGAGCCTACAGTGTGGATTTTTATGTATCTGCTCTACTACTTTTTATCAGAACAAACAGCAAAACCCAGAAGGCGGTCACTTCTTTATCTGATTTGAAATGCAGAAGGAGAACAGAAGTTCTAAATAAGAGCACGTACTCTACCGTCACTCTGTTTTTCTTTTACCGGGTTATTTCTTTCATACTACCAGGTTCTTTATAGCATTTGAAAAACAAGCAGGTAAGTTTTACTGCATGGTCATTGCTACTTGTGATTGGATATCACATACACTCACATTTACACACATATGTATATGTGTGTTTGTGTAGATACACACATTTATATACCCCTGGATATGTACGAGTATATATGTGTGTGTGACATAGTTTACTTCTCAATAGTTTTGGGGAAATGGCACCGTTGTACTGCTTTCAAATACCTGTGGACATGTCTAGAATGCCCATGATGAATACTCTAGAAGGGAACTATTGCTTTTTTCCCATCAGAGTTTTCAGTGCTCTTCCTGGAATATACCAGGCCCTCTCCAACAGCTGTGCTCTTGCTCTAGAGCCCAAGATGAGGATTTAGGAGACCTTAATTTTTGTGGTATTCGATTCTGTGTAGGCTCCACCAGCTTGTCTATCCGCAGTGTCTGTCAAAGCCAGTGAAGCAGTATTTCTAGGTGTGCCCTTAACAAGAGCTGGGGCTAACTAAGAAGGTTATCTGTTCTACTCCCATCTTACATGCAGGGCAAGAGCAGGCACGCTAACTAGAGAATTCAGGGTCATCAATGGTTATCGGGTTGAGAATGTCAGGCAGTTGGAAAGACAAAAGGGTTTTCGCCCTTAGCATTCTAAGACTAGGCTTATCTTTCTCTGATCCACTGAAAAAATATTATGCTGAGGGATTCATGCTACCAGTTGTCAATTCCTTCCAAACAGGAAGACCCTATTCAATGCTACAAATACACAGGGCACTACATTTAAAGAAGTTCAATTACACTGTCTTTCATTGTATAAAAGTTACCATCATTTGTCCCTGTACAAAGAAAATCATGTCCTTTATTGTTACTATGTCTTGTGTGTGGACATTTCACTCTAGGACAATGCTCTTTATGATACCATCATTAAGAGAGGAAACTAGTTAAGAGTTTCTTACACATTATTACAGATTTTTTTATGCTTACACTAACGTGTTTGAATGTATGTTAATACAATACATTCTGTGTGGCAACTTTCTTTTTCTACTTTACAATGCAATTTAGGTACCTCACTGTAAAACATCTTCTTAGACATCCTTCTCTGTTAGATATTGAAATCATTATTTGTAATGAGTGTGTAGAGATATATCACACACATGAACAGCCCAGGCGCACACATACATGCAAACATAGATGTTTGGGATTTTGTGGAAATATTTATGTGGGATTATGGAGTTGTCAAAATGTGTGTGTGCTTTACACTTTAATTGATGTTGCCAAAGTACTCTAAGTTCCAATTTATGTTACTACTAATGATCTATGTTAGTGCCAGCTTCTCCATATCCTGTCAATACTGGTATAAATCATTTTAATTTCACTAGTCTGATACATAATGAAAATAAAACTTTATTTTTATCTCAATTTTTATTTATTTACTTTTGAGAACTTTAGCCATCTTTAAAGGAGGTCATTGTCTCTTTATTTCTGGATCATTAATAATAAACGGTCGTCAACCACTTCTTGATCATTAATAGCTTATATTACAGGAATTGTCACACTCTTTCATACCTTCTATAATTATTTTGCTATTGTTATTAGTATTTATTTAAGAGTTTCTGGATGTACCTCTTGCTTAGAAAGCTCTTCTCCTCTCCAACATGATAAAAATATTCACCACCGTTTTCCATCTAGTTTATTTTTAAAAGATTTTACACATACATATATTACATATATTTTTATTCTCATTCTATTTCCATCCTTTAAACAATTATGTCTGAAGTTTTTAATATAGTATATTAGAGGAATGCTGGATGTTCCAAAGTAAATGTTTGAATGCTACCTACAAAATTGGTAAAGTTTTAAAAAAATAGGTAGAAACTAGCTCAGAGGCCATTTTTTGTCTTCGGCCACCTACCATCCCATTCTGCCTCTTTTGATTATAGCACTTTGATTTCCTTTTGTGAAATTGTGTTTTTCTCTATTAGACATGATCTGGTGAGACTGTCAACCATGGAAGCCATTGCAGTGTTCCTGAAGAGAGATTACAGTGCAGTGGCCTAGAACCGGGATTGGTGGGAAGTAGTTAGAATTGGAATATATTTTTGGTGGAAGAATCAACAGGACTCACTAATGGAGTAAATGTGGTAAATGAAGGAGAGAAGAGTCAACAATGAAGCTTAGAAATTTTTTTCTTTCTAATTTTATGTTTCTTGTCTGATCATCTGGGTAGAGTCTGACTTCATTTCCCGTAATAGGGAAGGTTTGGGGAATTAAGGAGATCAATAATTTTGTTTGGGGGCATGTTAGGTAGGTAGTGAGGTATGTGTTTCTGGTAGTCAGGGGATCTGGAAGTCCAGGCAAGATTTGTAATTATGAAAGTTACAAATACCAAAATGCATGTGAAGTCTTGAGTGTATATTCAATTACCTGGTGAGTGAGTTAGATGGAGAAGCCGAGGGCCTGGGCCACTCTCCTTACCTAAGAGTCTGGCTGAGGAAGAGGAACCAGCAAAGGAGGCTGAGAAAGAGGAGCCAATGAAGGAAGAAGAAACTCAAGTGAATACAGAGTCCTACAAGCAAGATAGGGACATATTACAACAAGTAGGGAAAATTGTCTGTATCAGATGCTGCTGAGAAGTCTAATTTCTTGAGGACAAAGAAATGACCAAAGGAATTGACAAGATGCAAAATTGATAAGAGCTACAGAGAGAGTTGCTGGACATAAAAGCCTATATGCAGAGAGTTAACCCAACAATGCTCATTGGGGCTGCTTATTATAGTAAAACATTAAGAAAAAAAGCTAGATTTCTAAAAAAAATATTGATATAGTTAAAGAAATTCTTGCAACCCAAATAGAAAATTATATAGCCATAAATGTATAATGTAGACTATATGAAGATATGGAAAGCCACATTCAATAAAAATTACAAAACAGAATACGTTCATATACGTGGTGTCAGTAACTTCCAGCCAAAGATCACTAGGTCTTTGTTCAACAAGTAGTTGAACAAGTTCAGTTATGATTGCTCATGGCAATAAGAACATACATCATTCACTGTCAGTAAAAGACCATTAGAAAGGACCTATTTTATAGGATTTGGGCTTGTGT
Source organism: Cynopterus sphinx (assembly GCA_030015415.1). Lineage (NCBI taxonomy): Eukaryota > Metazoa > Chordata > Mammalia > Chiroptera > Pteropodidae > Cynopterus > Cynopterus sphinx. The sequence continues at coordinate 44,140,449 of CM057389.1, read as the reverse complement.
TACATGATTTTGGGGAGGGTTTGAGGAAGTAAGGTTTTGCTCTGTTGATAAGATGCTGTCAGAAAGCAGGGGCTGTTCCACGGTAGGACATCTTAATAAATCTCATCTGTGAGGCTAGAGGAATGGATTGAGGCTAAATCTGTAATTGCAACAGATATGAATATCAATAAGTTTTGGGAGATTTTTGGTAATTTAATTGATTTGGAAAGTTCATGATTTTTTCGATATTAGACATGGCCTTGTTTTCATCCACATCCACAGTATTCACAGTATGGCTTTGTGTGATGTTAACGATTTGCACAACTGGTTGTGTTCAGCAGAGGAACAAAGTATCCTAGCTGTGAGTGTGGAGCAAGCATCTCAATGTCAGGGGCTGCTTTTATCTTCCCTTAAAGTGTAAAAGTCTATAAGAATCTACTTCAAGATACTTTGGGGGTAAAATTTATATCAATGAAAAAGTGCCAATTTTAAGTGACAATTCAATTCGTGGTCATAAATGCATGCACTTATGTAAGTGAATTCCATTTCCTGACTGCAGTCAAGAAATGGAATATTTTTCTCACCCCAGAAAGTTTTCTCATGCCCCTTTCTAGTCGTTCCCCACCCCGAACTCTGGTTGATAGTTTTGCCTGTTCTGAACTTTATATAAATGAGACTATGCAGTACCTACCTTTGTGCATGGCTTCTTTATCTCAACATAAAGGATTTGAAATTCATTGCAAAGTAGTTTGTATTTTATATGTAAATTGTGGTACACACACACACACACACTACATTTATATTGTGCATATGTGTATGTGTACTACAATTTGGGCATTTATTATTCTGTTAATGGATATTTAGTTGTTTCCAGTTTAAGACTTATGAATAACGCTTCTGTAAACATTCTTTTACAAGACCTTATTTTGGACTTAAATTTAGTTTTTTCTTGGGCGAAAACCTTCAAACCTAGGAGAACACCGATGACTCATAGGGTAAAGACTTTTATGTCCACAACCACTTTGGAAAGTTGCCTCTTTTCCAAAATAATCGTACTATTTTTCACACTTCCCTCGGTACTTTATGTGGGTTCCGGTTGCACCTCATCCTCACCCATACTTGATGTGGCCTGTTTATTGGTTATAAGCACTGTATATCTAGATTCTGGGTTTTGTTGTCCATTCCAGAAGAGTGTTAAATTTTGTTTTCATATGCAGATACATCTCTGGCCAACTGCCTTGAAATTGTGGAAGCTTAGTATTGTATTACCCTTAATAAAGATAAGTCTGTGGATAGCTCAAGGTCAAGCTTCTTTTCTTTGATAGGACTCCAGTGCTAAACTCTTTTTGTCTTGCAGCTGATTCCTTCCACAGGGTTCTTGGAAATTCTCCCTGGAGAGGCACACTTCCCAGGTTGGCCAAGATTTGAGGTGTGTTTATATGCATATGTTTTCTAGATTTCTCTCCTAGATTTTTTATCACTTTAGTAGCCCCAAACTCTGACACCTCAACCAGTAATGCCATAGCTTTTGGCTTGGGTTCCAGCTGTCCTGCTCCATGCCGACAGAGAGCCCTCAGGGGAGATGCTGTCTACTGTGGACCCAGTTCATTACCGTCCTGTTCTTTAATGGCTGAATCCCCTCCAGTATCTGCTTCCTTTTACTTGTTCTTCAGTGCATTTGAATCATTTATTGTTTACTTCATAGTTTGCTGTGAAAATATTAATACTTCAAGCTACTTTGTTTCTGGAACCTAAACCCAGATTTTTAATAGTAGCTCAATCTAGGTGATACATTTTTATGAAATGTTTTTTTTATGCTTCTATTATTTTTAAGTTATCATCAATAAATATGTATTTCTTTTATAATGCAAAAATAATCTATGTAAAATAGAACTTTGAGAAATTGGTTTTAAATTTTTTGAATCTTTGTTTCCTTTTGGAGGAACCAGTATTGTGGGTTGCTGGTAACAGTCGGATTCTAACTTTGAAGATATGATTTGGGTGGTGCTAGGAAACCCAGTTCATCTCCAGCAAGTCACTAATAATATATGTTTTTGTCCAATAATTAGATACATGCTTTTAGAAATCACTGTTTACTGACAATAGACTTAAAGATAGATCCAACTTTCCAAATTATTGTAGAAGACAACATATAAAAATAGTCCGTACAACAAGGCAGACTTAAAAACAAATGTGTCTGTTATTCTTTCCCTGCCTCCCAGCTCCTGCAAGGATGACAAAAATGAGTCCTACCAAACAATATAAAATAAATATAAAATGGGTAAATTCTTCTAAATAAATGAAATAAAAGGTGGCGCTAAATGTGTTTGTCAAAGGGGGACACTTACTTAGAACAGAATGAATAGGGCCAAGTGCTTACAGAAAATATGAGGGGGAAGTGACAGTGACACGGACTTTTTAATCTTTCAGTTCTGGACCTCTGAAGTCTGAAATGGGCCTTACTGACCGCCACCAGGTTTTGGTGGGGCTAGGACAGAATGGATTCCCTTTGGTGGATCTAGGACAGAATCCATTTTCTTGCCTCTTCCAGATTCTGGAGGCTACCAGAATTCAAAGCTCTTTTTCATACTGATACTCGTTTGTGCCTCTTTCTTATAAGGATCTGTGTATTCTATTGAAGCAACCCAGATAATTTAGGACAATCTCCTCAGCTCAAGGTCCTTAATGTAATCACATCTGCGGAAGTCCCTCTTGCCAATGTAAAGTAACACATTCACAGATTTGGGGATTCAAGACAGAGACATCTTTCTGGGACATTATCCTTCCAGTCACACTACTCCCACTGACCTCTGGAGATTTTTGTCCGTTTTACATTCACCCCATCACAACTTCTCCAAAAAGCTCAACCCATCACAGCATCAACTCAGAGTCTAAAAAATCTCATCTAAATTTCATTAGCTCAAAAGTCCCAGATCTCATTACATAAATTCTCTGAATCAGGTCTGGGAATCTGGGTGTGATCCATCCTGGGACAGAGATTCCCAAGAATATCACAAGATGTATTCCATTAGACAAGAGACTCCTTCACGGAGTATGTCCTCCATCATCCTCCTCATTTCCTGGATGATCTCATTTATATTCCTGGCTTCTGCATGGCTGAGGAGAAACGTGAGTCACACACCTAATCTTTTCAATGACTAATGATACTCCCTATGTGTCTGTGACTGAGTACTCCAGCCTTTTGATTCTTCCCTGGCAGTAGCAAAACTTACACACCCACATTTCTGGCCTTCTCTCCAGAGCGTTCTATCCTGGCAGTGAATTTCCTAGTTTTAGTGTGTGTGTTTTTTTTTGTAGTCTAGATAGGCTGAGAATTCCCCTAGTCATCAATTCCTAACAATTACTTAACAGTTCTTCTCTTCTTTTATGTCTTTCCTCTCACATTTTACGATGAGCAGCAAGAAAAAACAAGGCTGCCCTTTCAACAGAAATTTCTTCAGCTAAGTATCCAAGTTTATCATTCACAAATTTTGCCTTTTTCAGAACTGCAAGACATAACATAGGTAAGCTTTTTGCAAATATATGACAGTGACTTCTTTTTTCTCCAGTTTTCAATAGCACATTCCTCATTTCATCTGAGCATTCATCAACAGTGCTTTTAAGGTTAATATTTTTACTTACATTCTATTTATGACCATGTACTTTTTAAAGATGATATATTTGTTCCCTACCATACTCCCTACTTCCTTCTGAATCCTCACTGTGGGGAGCAGTTAACTTCCACATTTCTACTCACTGTTTATGGCAATCTAGGGTTTTTCTATCATCGTCCTCACAATTCTCCCAGCATCTGCCCATTGTTCAATTCCAAAGCCATTTCTACGTTTTTAGATATTCGGCACTTTCAGGTACCCAAATCTGTATGAGTTTCCTACTGCTGTTATAAAAAATAAAAATTACTACAAATTTAGGGGTGTGAAAACAACAGACTTATTCACTCACAGTTCTGGAGGTCGGAGCCTTACTGGGCTTATATCAAGGTGTTGGCAGGGCAAGACCCTTCTGGAGCCTGTAGCAAAAAACACTAGATTTTGAGAACACAACTGAACTTTTGCTAGATGAACAAAGTCTTCAACTAGAAAAAGACTTCAAAAATTGAGGCCAGAAGAGAATGCCTCACCAGATGACATTTCCCAGGCTTCCTCATAAAGAATCCTTTTCCTCAGTAGGAGAGTCAAAAGGTTCAGGACCTCTGTGACCACTGACCAACCAGGCTGACTAACCAGCCTGAGTCATCTTTCTTAACTAGGAAATGCAGATAATAACTACTACACAGGTAGATGTGAGAAGCAGTGTGCATGAGAAATGTGAACACATTTTGTAAAGTGTGAAGTCACTTAGAAGACAGTTGGCTTGCACCATCGGGTTTCCTTGGCACTTCCCAGAGACGCTTTTCTCCTAGTTGCTGGGTTTTTTGTCTGTTTGTTTGTTTGTTTTTGGCTGGGTGGGTGGGGGGAGGAAAGTACAGTAGATTTCCTCCACTCTTGCATTTTGTTCCCACAACACATATATCCCCACACCTTCCAAAATTTTGTAATTGGTAAAAAGAAAGAAGATTTAAAAACTGTTAAGATAGATTTTAGTCAAAGTAAAAATTCTATGTTTTTTGAGTTGTATGATTTCAAAGTTATATAGATAACAAGTCGTTTTGCAGTGTTAATTTGTTGACATCACTGTATCGTATAAGTCAATTATTTCTCTTTCTAATTTCTTAATTACTCCCCTAAAATTCCCCCGGTGCTTGAGATCCTTCACATAGTTACCACTGCTTAAAGAATGAGAACTAGACTGCCTGTCATCAGTGGATGTTTTTCTCTTCTTCCCCTTTTTTCATAGCAAGATCTAGGAAAAGGATGTGGGCAGCAATTAGTCCTTTACTACTAAGAGTATGCCGAGTTTAACAGGTGGATTTTTAGTTTTTACATAGGATGTGATAGAAAGATCTCCAGGCACATTTGTGACTCTTGATTAAACAACTAATCAGTTATTAATCAGTTAATACTTTCCCTTATTAAGCTACAGAGTATGGGTTGGTCTTATTACCAGTTGAGACAGATTTCAGGCTTGCCTCAATGTTTTATTTTGTAACTTAGAAAAAAAAACTATCCCGAAGATCAAGGCTATTCCTGTTATGCAGTTCTGGGAACATGTGAGCTCTGACAAACAAACACTGTGCTGTTTATTTTGGGTGTTATTTAAAATGGCCATTTGACGGCTCATGAAATGTTCAGAACTGGTACTGTCATCCACACCAAGGATGGCTCAATGCTGGAATCACATTTGGCTGATACATCCTGGCTATTTCTTAAATATATCATCTGTTTGCATATGAGAAATCAGCATAAATCTGGATCAGCATAAATCTCTTTCTTCTATCAGAACAAAATCTTAGAGAGCTTACCTTAGCAAAATAGGGCCATTAATGTATATAGTCATTCACGGTTCAGTGTTTCTTCAAATAAAACCTTAGTGTGGAAGGCCATGTAATGTAAGACAGCATGGCTATGAAGCCAAAATCGACCTGGATCCAAAACCCAGCTTTCCTGACAACAAGGTTGACTTTTGAGAGGAAGATAAGGGGAGATGGAAATAATAAAACAACAACTTAACTTCCATGGCAGAAGCCATTGTAGAAGAAAGGGTGTATTGGGCCGTAAAGGGCCACATTGTGGGCTGTGAAGTAGGAAGCAGCAGCAGCCTGGTTAGGTGGAGGAGGTGGCATGTGTCGATGGTGCTTGTGTATACATCATGTCTTGGGGAAGAAGGATGGAAGCTGTTCTGAAAGAATTTGCATTGGCTATGGATAAAGTGGGCAGGGTAAGGAGAAGGGAGGTGGTTCTGGATATGACCTGAATCCATTGGAAGAAGTGCTTGCTTCCTTGGATTGATGTGGGCGAAAGTCCAGAGGGTTCGCATGTGAGCAAGAAGTGGAGGCTCCTGGCTTTCGATAGCACCAAACCATTCTCTTGTAGATAATTACAGAAATGGCCACCTAGAAGTTAATTCAGAATTCCAACACACACTCAGGAATGTAAGTCATTAACTCATTAACCCCTTCTTATCTCTCCTGTGCTCTGTCTGGCCTGCCATGGTTTAATGTAGGACCTCTCAGAATTTTCTCCTTGTCAAAACGAACAATGTTGGGGCCCTACTTTATATCAGGCTCTGTGCTTTGATGTTTTGTGTATATTATCTCATTTAATCTTCACTGCGGTTTGTGAGATAACCACTATTAAGCTATTTTTCAGAAAGAGAGACTAACAGAGTAAGAGCTTACCTAATTTGCCTAAGGTTGCAGAACACTCAGGAGTAGAACTGGGCTTTTGATTCAGGGCCATTATAGCCATGGTGTACAGAAGAAAGCCCTCTGAACCCCAGATTGTTCACACCTTAATGCCCAGGACCTATGACTATCTTAGCTTACTTGGCCTAGGAGGGTCATGGTTGCAGATGGCATGAAGGTTGCTAATCAGCTGTCTTTAAAATACGGGGTTATCCTGAATTATTCAGGTGGGTCAGTGTGTCACAAATTAAAACTGGAAGAGGGAGATGGGAGGGGAGGCTTTGGTGAAGGATGGAGGAGACCAACAACCAAAGAATGTGGGCAGCTTCTTGAAGCCGGAAAGATGAGGAAATAGAATCCCCTCTGGAGCCTCCAGAAAGGAACCTGGCCCCATGAACACCTTGATTTTTGTATGGGAGACCCATTTTGGTCTTTTGGCCCATAGAACCATATTGGTTAAGACATGAATTTGTGGCAATTCATTACAGAAGCCATGGAAAACTAACAATAGTCATACCCCCCCATGATCTCTCCATTCAGCTACACTGCCTCTTGCAAAGAGTGGTAAACACTGGGACTTGGATGAATTTGTTGGTTTCCCAGGAGAAATAAAATAGAGATGACACATTTCTAAATGCTCAGTGCCTTCATCACTATGCTTAATATAATAAGTTGAGAATTTCTGGCCCCAGACTTCACAGGTTATCATGGGCTATTCATCTATGACTCTCTTACTTATCCATCAATATTTGAGTACATTTTGAATGCTTGAGACATTTCTGGTAATTCCACGATTCTTTAGAATCTTTTTGAAAAGATGGGCATTAGGCATTGAGACCCAGTTGTGATTGGTTCAGATTTGATATTTCCCAGACTTGGTATATACCTTTTTATTGCTGCCCACAGCCAGGAGGAGAAAACTCCTAATGATGACTCTGAGGACTTGAAGAGTTCTAGGAGATCTATACTTCACTGATTTCTCCAAAATAGGAGAGCTGAAAGAGCAATCAGCTGCAGAGGAAAGATTAACAGCTTCTCATAAGAGAATATGTTTGTACTTTATCCCAAGCAAAATCCTACTGAAACTACTTCAGCTTACTGTTCTGTGAAAGGCAAAGGACAACATTATAGAAAGTCGCCGTGCCGAGTAAGAGCAGGTGACATTATATCACACATTTTTATAGCGGAAGTGCTCATTTTTTTCAACGCAAGAATTTGGAATGGGATCATTTTTTTTTTTTTGTCTCTAGAAAAGTGGAAAGCATTAATTAAGTCTGTAATTGCTTAATATGGGAATTAGTAGAAATTATAAGGATTTAAATTCATAACAGGATTTAAGTCAATGTCGTTTCTCCTCATAACTTTAGCATAAAAGGTTGGTAGTAACGAAGAAGAAGCATTAGAGTTTTAGCACCTTGCACAATGTCTGGCTCTCAGTAGGTTCTTAGTGAATATTTGTTAAAATAAAGAAGGAATGTACAGCTTGGTGCAGTAATTGTTATTTATTTCCAATATGAATATTTTAGAGTTGTTGAAATTGATATCAAAATATACAAACTGCAAATAAAAATGGTTAATCAAACGCCACCTATATCAAATTTTCTGCTGCTTTCATTAAAAAGTGAAGATTTTATAAGCAAGTGCTTACCTATTATGAATATTTATAAATGGAGAATATCTTTAGTATAAACCTCACTGGAAACAGCAATTGGGAGTGCAGTCAATTCCTAAAATTTCAGATTCTCAAAATTCAGAGTTTAAAAATATATATTGTTAACTCTCAGATGTAGATACTAGATTTGTATAACTGTGCTGTGATCCCCCTCCCTGGCATAGGTAGATGGTGCGCTTTATTTAAGCTCCTTTGCGAAAGGGCTGAGCCTGGTTTGAGTTAGTTAGTTACATAAAATCACACACGTTTTGGTCCCTATACACTCAAAACAAATCATGGTGGGATGATTACTCATAAGTATTAAAGAGATCAGGGTTTCCATTTGAAAATCAAAATTGCCTTGGTGAAACCATTGCTTTCTGTTAGAACTATGAACACCCGAACCACTTTATCTCAGGAAGACAAGTCACTTGTTATAATAATGCAGCCAAGACTTTTGAGCACTTCCTATGTGTTACTAGACATAGAAGCAAATACTTTATATTCATTATTATATGGAACTTGTTGAATCTTCTCTCACAAAACCCTCCTCATTTTATAAAGGTAAAAAGGTAAGTCTTATCTAAATAGTGTTCTCAAAGTCATAAAACTAGAATACAGTACAGTGTGTTCAAATGCAGTATTTACTTCAAGCCCAACCATTTCTTATTCTTTTTAAATTGTCTTTGAATAATGTTCTGACATTTGCACTTACTCTGTACTGAAAATGTAAGCTTTAAGATCTAATAGAACTTTTAAGCATTTTAATATAAATTTAACTAAGATAAGCATGTATGCATTTAGACTTTAAAAGACTGTTAAGTCTAAAGAAAGCAGGCAATAATAGTCTGCTATCTACTTCTGGTGCTAGATTGCATGAAAGTCACATTTGGTGGACAATGTGAAGAAGCACCTCTTTTTCCATGTCCTATTTTCTGGCTTCTGTGCCCACTCACTTAATGGCTCAGCAGAGGATTTGAGGTTGACCGCGTACCCAGATTGGTCTTTGTTCGGATACAGTGGAGAACTGGACAGGTGATGTGGGACCCTGTACGCAAAGCTGTATATACTGAATGTGTACAATTTGCTGAGTCTGAAGATGAGTATACATCAATGAAACTATCACCACAATCTACACTCTAAACATATCCATCACCTGTAGTAGTTTCCTCCCTCCTCTTTATTTATGAGTTTGACTATTTTAGATTCCTCATGTAAGTGGTATCATGTAGTATTTGTCCTCATGTGTCTGGCTTATTTTATCTCGCATAATGTCCTCCAGGTTCATTCATGTCATCAAAAATGGTGAGATTGTCTTTCTTTTTTAAGACTGAATGATAGTCCATGGTATGCATATTTTTCACATATACATGGTATGTATGCATTTTTAAAAAAATCTGTTTTGCCATTGACGGACATTTAGGTTGCTTCCATAACTTTGCTATTGTGAATTATGCTTTAGTGAACATGGACGTGAAGATATCTCTTTGGGATCCTGATTTCTTTTTTTTTTTCTTTTTTGATTTATGCCCAGAAGAGTGATTGCTGGATCATATGGTAGTTCTACTTTTAATTTTTTTGAGGAACTTCCATACCATTTCCATTGTGGCTGTACCAATTTACATTCCCATCAATAGTACACAAAGTTTCCCTTTTTCCCATGTACTCACTAACACTTATCTTTTTTTATAATATCCATTTAACAGGTGTGAGGTGATATCTCACTGTGGTTTTGATTTGCACTTCCCTGGTGATGTTGCATACCTTTTCATATACCTATTGGCCACTTGTATGTCTTTTTTGGAAAAATTTCTATTTACTTCTTTTGCCCCTTTGTAAGTCGGGTTATTTTTATTTTTTTACTCTTGAGTTGTAGGAGTTGCGTATAGATTTTGGGTATTAATGCTTTATGAGGCGTGTGGTTTGCAAATGTTTTCTTCCCTTCAGTAGGTTGCCTTTTCATTTTATTGAGTGCTTCCTTTGCTGTGCAGAAGCTTTTTAGTTTGACTTAGTTCTGCTTGTTTATTTTTGCTTTCACGGCCTGTGCAATCCAAGAAATCATTGTCAAGGAGCTTTTCTTCTTTGTTTTCTTCTAAGGGACCCTGCCTCTTGTCACAAAGAATAGTGAGCAAGCTGAGAGTTACACCTTCATCTTTCTGAAAACTTGGTAAAATTTTATTTAAAATCACAGTTTTCAGAAGGAAAAACATGTTGAAGTAACCTGGAATCAAAGGGGATGGATATTTTCTCCCTCTGGGAATCAATTAAAGAAGTTGAATGTGTTTCCCCTTTTAACAATTCTTCCTAAATATATTATACAAGCTGTTGCACCATCACTGCAGCTACTGTTGCACTTAGAGTAGCAGCATTAAATATTGTGTGAGAAAGCGTTACAGACAGTTCAAAGGTTACTTGAAGTAGCAAAGCACAGTGGTCTCTTGAATGCTATAAGATCTGTGGGGAACTTTTAATCTTTCTTTGGGGTTTGAATGACCTTTCCCACATGGACAAAGAATCTCAATACTGTATGTAGAATGTGTAACTTTGCCCTTATTTCTTTGCAGGCATACATGCAACTCCTTCCCTATCCATGCAGTGTATGTGTGTGTGAATATATAAATGTGTAAATATATGTGTGTATATATGTGTATATATTTCAAACTAGTTCTACCCTTTTTGCTTGTCAGTGTGTTGTACCATATGGTGTAGAACATCATGCCAAAAGATAAAAATATTCCTAGAACATATGAAATCACCAGTCAACTAAAGAAGGGTAAAGACTTTTGACCACAGCATTTGTGACTGTGATGCATTTGTGGATAATAGTACATGGCTTAATACCCTCATTCTAAAAATAGGGCATATTTTGAAGTAAAAATGGCTCTTACTTTTTAAGAGAAGGAATCCAAAAGTAATGTGTTTGAAAATTTTATTTTTCTAAAGTAGAAGAATTGATTCACATCAGTGTTTTCTTTATATATGGAAATTCTCCATATTTATTTATGAAAGTTCCCCCTTTTATTTTACTCTCTAGAATTCCTAGATAGAGAGGCCTTAAAGATGAAACCCACTCTACCGTAGGTGGATGGAGACTTTTAGTTGTAGGTAACATGTCCACTGTACAGTTTTTCTAACTTATTCTGTGAGTAGAACATCTCAACCCAAAAGTAAAAGGTACAGAAATCAAATCCCACAGCATTCCTAGAGACCACGGAATAAAGTTATTACGACAATGTAATTCAAGGCTGTTTATGCCCAGAAATAAGTAATGAAGGGGCTGCAGGTGGTCTACAATATGCCTGATTGTGTTACCCAGATTTTACTCATTTCAGGCCTTAAATAGACCTGGGGTCCTTTGTGCCACATTGAATATTGTTTTCAGCTACTTAATTAGCAGGGCAGAGGGGTGGCTTTTGCTTTTGTTGCCTGTGCTTTTAGTGTCAAATAATCATTGTCAAGGAGCTTTGACAGTGAGAGGGTGGGGAGCTCCAGTAGTTAATTAACTAGCCAAGGATTGAGTATATTTTCTCCTAGATAAACTAATACATAAAATAGAGTATCGTTGTCATGAAAGCTTGCATAATATTTCTGTAAATACTACCCATGTTATCTGACAAAGATGTAGTCTTAATTTTTTATGTCTTCACTAATTATGATTCTTTTTTTGTATTTAATCAACTTGCCTAATTGTTTTTGTTTGTTTGTTTTTCACAGAATGATCCTACCTGGGCTTGGTTTTTATAGAATGGATCTAGGATAGAATAGTCGTATTGGACTGCATCTTAGCAATGCCACTTCTCATTTTATGATTTGAACCTTGCTATATTGCAAGTGACTTCTTAGGCAGTGGTTGCCTTACCTTGAGACAAATGTAGATCTCAGAAATGTTCAAGCAAAAGTCTTATTCCAGAAGCATCTATATATTTTATTTGTTCTTGTGCTTTTCTCTTTTTTCACTAGAGATCTACTGCAGAGCAATTATGTTAGTCTCCAATATAAGTTAATAAAGTTGAGTAGGTCGGTAAAATGTTCTTAAATACACTGCATTGGAAAATATATGCAAAGTGCATTCTACATTATAGGCAACTATAATATTTTTAAAGGACCAGTATTTCTTTTTTTAGGAGCCAAAGTGACTGAGTAATGTCAGTTTCCTTAATCTGTTTCAGTGGGACTAAGATTACTCAATCTCTCTTTGAAACTCTTCATCTGTACTCTTAAAATAGTCATATTTGAGAAGAAATTCTGGCCAAACAGAATGAAAAGCTCAACTAATATCTGTTTATGGACTTCAAAAATTGTTACTCTCTTATCAAAAGGGACATATAACCAAAGAGTCTAAGAGTCTGTGTTTATATGATAAGATAAGAGGGCCTTTAAGTATTTTAATATGACTCAAATTTGTAGAATATCTCATTATATAACAAATTTAGAATAATACTAGATTATATAATCACTTAAATCATTTGTTAAGCACTTTGAACAAAGATAGTTTCATAACTGTATTTTTGATATGCATAGATTTATTTTCAAATTCACCCTTTCCTGCAGAAACCATGATGATTTGTAAAAGGAAAAACAAAGAAGAAACACACAGGGACATTGTTTGTCTGTCACAAGATGACTTTAGAAAATGACTAGAATTTTGAGTACATCCAGAACTTGCTTTCCCAGGATGGCTGAAGCCTTGATAAGATCAAGTAAAGAAGAATCCATAACAATGAGTACTTTTCTTTTCCAACTGCCGTTTCCAAGTTTCCATTGGAATGCTACAGTTACAACCAGGTCAAGAAAACAACTTGGAAGGAACACTTACCCTTATTAAAGAAGACAACTAGGAACATGACATTTATGAAAAAAAAAAAAAAAGCCATAATAGAACTCCCACAGAGAAAAATAGCATGATAACACTTCTCACTAACTTTCCCTGAGTTTCAGTTTTCTCATAAATAAGGAAGTCAGACTAGATGATTACTTTGGAACTGATATGATTCTACAAGGACATTACTATTCTCAAATTAATACCTCCTCCCCTCCCCCGCCAACTAAAAACCTCTCTGGAGGTTTTTTTTAGCCCTTTCCCAGGTGGAGTTCACTGTCTTCTTCCCCAGCCTCCCCCAGTACCTCAGAATTCTCATCATAATATAATTATCAGTCAATGTATGTCGTTCCCAGCCAGTGTGTCAACAACTCAAATAAGAATCAGAGTCTGCTTTTTATTCATTTCTATGTCCTCAGCACCTAGAAATTGTGCAGTAGAAGTAGTCAATAAGTAATATGTGAATAGTTTTAAAAAATACTGTCTTTAAATAGAATCCATGCTCATCAAATTATGGAAAATAAAGCCTGTGGACAATTTTCTTTGTAGTCATTATGGGTTCACAAAATGCTGAGAAACCGACATACACAGTTGACTATAAAGAATATGATTCATGACTGCATATGAGTCAGAACTAAACTATTACTGAGAAATTCTCTTAGGCCACTTATAAACTACAAGAGTAGCTTCAAGGCCCAACTTATAAGAATCACAAAATCCTGAATCCCAGAGTGAGTTCAGGGCCATGAGAAACATCTCATTCTTGAAGACTGAGAGCAACGCTGTTTCTGAGAATTAGAGAAAAGAGTTGTTTGAATGGGTTTGAATTAGGACATGTGGGAATCTAAGCATACCCCCAGAACTCACATCAGTGGCAAGAAGTCCGGTTCAAAACACAAACCAGATGAGATTCTTGGTAGAAAAACAAAATAGAAGAGGATGAGATATTTTACCAACCATATTTACATTTGTTCACAATACTTCAGTGGCAAATGGCAGAATGGTTAAGAGCTAGGGCTTAAGAAGCAGAGATAAGTAAGAGTTTGAGTACTAGCTGAGGTAAGACTTTCCACAGTTTATTTTACCTCTGAGGATAGAAGAAGTTTTGGAGGCAGATGGATGAATTTTAAAAAGGTTTTATTGCTCATACCCTTGAAGGAGAGCAGATATGTACTACCCAGTAAATAGTTACTAAACTCCTACCATATAGAAAACACTGAGGGCTGAAGAGAGCAGAGTATGATACCATTTCTGCCTGCGAGAAGTTTGTAGCTGAGGTAGAAAGATGTATAAATACATCCCAATCTTCGAATGTTCATATTTCTCTGCTCTATTAATTCAAGATTGTGCAACACCTATATTTCCAGTGTTTATACACTTAGGTCCTTTTACATTTCTGACAGGCAAGTAAGATGATCCCTTAACACTATGCCTTGCCCTGGGGAAGGTGAAGACTACTAATGTGAACTGTCACTATTGACATAAATCACCCAGCAATCACCAGGGCAAAAGGAATGGACTTTCCACCTCAATCACCATCCCTTAGATCCATTAGTCTTCCCTTTCATGTATTCTTTTCAATTCAATTTGATAAATATTTGTTGGTTGCCTACTATATTCATTTTTGTTTTGTTTTGTTTTGCTGTGGGATATAAGTATAGAGATGAGAGTCAGTTTCTGTCCTCAAGGAACCCAAAATCTATAGAGATACATAAATAACCCACCAATTACATTACGCAGTGTCATAGTGTGATAAACAGTTAAGATAGAGATATGCCACAGAAAAACAAGTGTTAATGGCATGGCTAGATTAGAGAAATTCTTATGATAGGAACTACTGAACTTGATATTGGGTTGCTCATGGATGGAGGAAAGGAAGGGGGAGGAGTAGGGATGGTTATTAGGCTGCTAGTGTGAGTAACTATAACTAGGTCATTAGACAAGCTAGAAACTATACAGAAGGCATCAATTTGGGGCTAAGAGGGTGAGCCTGCTTTGATGGACATGATGAATGTGCAGCATCTGGGAGATGCTCTGTTGTAGTTTTGTCTTTGGCAATTGTAGGCAAGGACATTATTTTTTTCTTCAATTTAAACTTAATGATATTTATCAGGAGAAGGGCCATTGAAGTAGCTTCCAGCTCAGGACAATACTCCTAGACGTCATATCTTCCCTAACATCCCATGTTACATATAAATGTTATCTGCCATCCTTTCACAACATGTGTCTTCTGGGCCAAAGTAGTTGGCTTAAGGGTAGGCATGTGACCTAAGAGACTTTCCCTTGAACTTTTTCAAAGTGCAGTTGATATGCAAGACCCCATTCATTTATGGTCCTGGAGTTGTAAAGATGTGAGCCTGGAAATGACTAGCAGCCGTTGGCCCCATCCTGAAAGAAGTAGCTCTACATTAGGAGAAAGTTTGACTGATAAGCAGAAAAAAACAGAGAGGGTAGCTGAAGATCATCCTCTTTCATTCATTCAACAAGTATTTCTTGAGTGTCAGATATGTGCCAGACGTTGTTTTAGACACTTGGAAAATACTGGTGAACAAAACAGACAAAGACAATCTGTATTGAAGGAGCTCACATTGGAGACAGACATTAAATAACACAACAAATAAGTAAATTACATATCAGGTTAGGAGTAAGTGTTGCAGAAAAAATAGGACAGAATAAGAAGGATTTGGAAGTGGAACTGTTTGTTATTTTATATAGGTTAACCCTCATGGAGGGGGTAATATTTGAGCAAGGAATCAAAGGACATGAGGAGGAGAAGACTGGAATGTTTATGGAAAGAATGTTCCAGTCAGAAAGAACAACCAGTGTAGGGACAGGCGGGAGCAAGCCTAATATCTCTGGCAAATAGTAAACAGGCCAGTGTTGTGGGAGGGAGGTGAGGGATGCATAACATGGTTGAAAATCGGCCAGAATTAACTGATAGCCAGATTGTGAAGGGCTCTTAAGACCATTGTAAAGCTTTGACTTTTATTCCTAGGAATAGCAGAGTCAGGTCATCTGATTTACATTTTAGAATGATCACTGTGGCTGCAGGGTGCTGGGCAGGTGGAAGTCAATACCAAAAGGAGGTTAAAAAGTGATAGTGACTTGGGCCAGACAGGTTGTGGTGAGAAGTAGTCAGAATCTGAATATATTATGAAAGTAGAGCTGATTGGATTTACTGAAAGAGGAAAGTTGGGTAAGACTCTAAGATATGGGGCCAGAGTTGCTGAAGGATGGAATTGTTATGGGCCAATTTAGGGAACTATGGTTGGGGTGTGTTTGGGAGATAAGATCAATGGCTCAGTTTTATATGCGTTACATTTGAGGTTTCTAATTAGACAGCTAAGTGGACATGTTTTGTGGGCAGTCAGATGTTTAAGTCTCAAATTCAGGAGAGAGGTCAGAATTGGTGATATTTGGGTCCTGGAGAATTAAGACAATGAGGGTAAGGACAGAGTATATATATGAAAGGACAGAGGACCAAAAACTGAGCCTTGGGCACTCTCACAGTCAGAACTTAGGCAAAAGAGGCTGAAAAGGGAAATCAGCGAGGCAGAGGAAACCTTTGAGAATGTGATGTCCAAGTGAAGAAAGCGTGTCAAGGAAGAGAGACTGAATAACCGTGTCAAATGCTGCTGACAGATCAAGTCAAATGAAGAGCAAGAAGCAACTTTCAAGTTTAGCAAGAAAGAGCTCATTGTCAATCTCAACAAAAGACCTTTTTGTAGAATGATAGAACTGAACTCCTATTTATAGGAGGCTTAAGAAAGTGGGAGGAGTGAGATTGGAGACGGTGACTATAGGTAAATCTTTCAGAAAGTTTTGTTGGAGAGGGACTCAAAAATAGGGCAGTTTCTGGTGGGAAACGTATTCAAGGACAGGTTTTATTTAGCTATATAAGAGGATGATGGCATGTTTGGATGCAAATGGGAAGGATCCTGTAAACAAAGAAAACGATACAAAGAGAGGTAGGAATTTCTAGCGGGAATTCCTTGCATTAATGGGAGAGATGGTATCTTAGTCTAGGTTTTCCAGAGAAACAGAACCAATAGGTGTGTGTGTGTGTGTGTGTGTGTGTGTGTGTGTGTGTGTGTGTGTGTGTGTGTTAAAGAATTGGCTCATGTGATTATGGAGGCTAGCAAGTCCAAAATTTGCAGAGTGGGCCATTAGGCTAAAGACCTAGGAAAGAGACATTGTTGTAATTCAGGTCCAAGGGCACGAGCTGCAGAATTCTTTCTTGCTCAGAGAAGGTCAGCCTTTGTGTTCTGTTTAGGTTTTTAACTGATTGGATAAGTCTGACCAGCATCACAGAGGGAAGTCTACCAAGTTAAATGCTAATTTCATCCAAAAACCCTCATAGAAACATCCAGAATAATGTTTGATCTCATATCTGAGCAATATGGACCAGCCAAGTTGAAACATGAAATGGAACCATTACAGGTGGCATACCATGTGCAAGAGGAGGGTGGAGTTAGACAGAGACATGGCTTGCTCCTTCATAGACGGGTGGGAAGGCAGAGCATGGGTATGTGATGCTGGGTGGTGGGTGTTTGTGGTGCGGAGAGTCTGTGAAAGCTCTCTGCAGGTTACTTCAATTCTTTAGTAGGAAGCAAGGTCATCCAATGAGAGTGAATATGAGGGTGAGGTGTTAGGAGTTCGATGAACTAGGGGAAGAGAAGGTAAGAATTCAGAAACATGGGAGAGTGAATGGAATAGGGAAATGTGGTTTGGGGTCATTAATTTAAAGCGGGTGCTGTTAACAGGATTGTGTTTTCTCTGGCCATGTCCATTTACTGCACAGGCTAGGTGGAGAGAAGGTAGCATGTCATACTAATGGAGTTATGGTTTTGCCAATGAGCTCCCTGTGGTGTGACAGGGACAAAGTAGTTGAAGGAACGAGCCGTGGAATGATTATGATGATTGGCCATGAAATTCAGGCTGGAAATGGCAAGAGAAGACATCGAGTGGGAGAGCGACTCAGAAGACATCGAGTGGAGGGATTGAAAGGTGGACCTTCTGAGGGTATCAAGCCCCCGGTTCCTGTCACTCCTGGGACTAGCTTCCCTCTTGAGGTTAGTTATGTGAACAGATTCTCCTTTAAGCCTAAGTAGATTGGATTTCTGTCACTTGAAATTGAAAAAGTCCTACCAATTGGGTCAGAAAACATAAAGAAAAAAAGGAAAGGACCTAAGTGACAAAACTGCTCTCCCCAGAAGTGGTTCTTAACCATTACAGTGTATCAGCATTTTCAGAATTAAAGCATATTAAACTTTTTTTTAATGATGCTCAGGTCACACCCTCAGATTCTGATTCAGCTGATGAGGACTGAGGAAGCTGTTTCCAAAACTCCCCAATGTAACCCCGTGTTCAGTCTGGGTTGAGAATGACAGTTCTAAATCCTCTCAACTAACGTCTTTAGTAATGGCTTCAAATTATTTAGATGCTGCAAATTAATCTTTGAATTAAATGATCAATTAACTTTTGGATTATCTCTGCATGCTACTGGGAGATTTATGGGGGAAGGAAAGGTGTTCACATTTCCCAGGATAGCTTTTACAGCTCGAGAGTCCAGCCGGGTGTGAAGTCAGAGGCCAGCGATGGCTCGTGGGTGACTCTGGTGTGCTGGGCACTGAGCAAACAGAGGTGTGGCTCTCTTTCCACCTCACCGTGGTTTGTTTATTTGTGTTATTGTTTGTTTAATGTCTGTTGTGAGGAGTATATTGGTTTTAGATTTATGGTTCCGTAGTTTTTATTCTTTATGGTAGTTGAACACTTTATTTCAAATTAAGTCTCCTTAAATAATTGGTATGTGAAGTATTTCCTTTCTAATAGGCATTTATAGCAGTAGCAGTAGAAAGAGCTTTGGTCTGTGTGTCAACAGAGCAATACTTAAGTTTCGTTCCCACTCTGTCCCAGCTCTGAAGTTCAGGGTGAGTTCCTTGCCCTCTTTGTGCCTTACGGTCCCCACCTGTAAAATGGGGAGGACATCAACTATCTTGTCCCTCTCACACTATAGGGAGCTCGTGGGCAAAACCACAACTCCATGAGTGTGATGTTCTGCCTTCTGCACACTTAGCCTGTGCAGTGAACAGAACTCTAATATGATTTAGCCCCCAAACCCTTTGACTTAAGCCACCATTAATTTTTCTCCTGAAAAGTTTGGAGATGTAAAGGAGAGCTTTTTGCGGGGGAAGGGAGATCATGATGCACTGTCTGTCTCGCCCATGGTTTGTGTGTCACCCTTTGTTATCAGAATGTTTGCATGGTGCCAGGTAGAAAACGTGAATGGGCTTGATGACCGCTTTCCAATATGGCATTTTGGAAAAGTGAGAATGTCTATTCACAAAACAATGCCATTGAGAATGCTAAACAGTAAAGATGAGGTAAAGAAGAATGGTAAGAACACTGCTTCTTGCTGCACTTCAGGAAGGAAGGAAGGAAGGAGCAAGTTTCTGTGTTCTCTGGGAAGACTCCAGGCAAGAGGTGATAATTGACTTAGTGTTTGTAGGGTGAGTGGATTCTCAGGCTTTGGGGAAAAGAGGACTTCCTGTCGTGTGCTTGGCTACCTGGCAGAATGAAGGAGGGGGCATGTGCCAAGGCATGGAGTGTGGGAAGACAGGACTGTATTTGGGAGGATGAAGGGAGCAAACCTGTTTGCCTTGAAGGAGTAGAAGAAAAGAAGAGAAATACAGAAGATGTTGACATTGAACCACGTACAGCAGTTGACACTGTTGTGAAATGTAATGGATGGTCACATTCGTGTATTGGTATTTAATTATTTTTAAAAGGTTAAACAATTAAAGTGTAACGGGGAATGGAGATCTAGGTAGGGGTAAAAAATTTTAGAAAAATAGAATACAAAGTGTTACAGAAATTCTAGACATTTGTAGGGGTTAGTTATTTGGTTATTTGGTATAAGTAAAATTGACCAATTAACCTGTAACTGAAGAGGAGTCAGAAAAGAAAATCAATGTTATTACTCATGAACTATCAACTCCTAAACTTTGTATTCTATCAAAAATAATTTTAATACATCCCAGGGACCCTTTGCAGACTGATGTAGCTTCACGAGTAATTCTCTTAGGTAAGATCAAAGTGCAAATTTAATATTCTTATCGATGCACTAAAAAATCCACTATGGTAGGTTTTTGAGCCTGTGATTAGAATTACTGTACTGTGCTGTGCGACTTTCCATAAGCCGAATGTGTATGTTCAATGCTATCATTTATAACAGTTTTTGCAAACGAAAGAAATTTTCACATTCGAAAATTTGGAAAGCAGTTCAGAATCTCAACTTTGGAACATGCCCATCTTCCTCCTTTCCTGCCTCCCTCATATGCCCTCCATTTTTTCTCACCGTGGGATGTGCACAGGAGTGAACGGTGAGAAGAGAGTACTATACACAGTTCCCACAAGGTCTCGTTAAGAAGATGGGACTCTATAGTCAACCATATGGAGTGCGGAAATTTTTGGGAACAAACCAAAATGATAATCTAAAGTCTTATTTAGGAAATAAAACTTGTGTGACTAGAAATAGACCAAGTCCTAAATATATTCTGGTTCATGTGCATTCTGGTATAAGGCACATGTCACTAGTAGGTTTCGAGGTGGTCAGCAAAGGGCATGCATATTTCCTCCTTAAAAATGTGTCCACCAGTCTGGGAACTGCTTCTACTCTTTTCCATTTTGATAATTTCAAAATGGAATTTTTTCTACCCCACTGACAAACCTATACTTATGTGTACATGTTTTTTTTAATATTGTCAGTCCCTCTGAGGAACTGTTTGTCCAAGGATTTTTGATTATGAATGATGACTTCAGAAATCTCACACCTACATTTTAATTTTTAAAAGTATCAGATGAAAGAGTCTCTGTCATCTCTTGGGCTTCAACAACTCAAAATAAAACTGTGAACTCTTATCGAGATATTTATATTTTTTGCCAAATAATCCGTGTTGCCCACGATATTGATCTCTGATAGGGTGGGTTCAGCCCTCTAGACTTCCAAGTATCAATAACTTCCTCACTGATTAGCTGCTTCATCTTACAGCAAATGATTTAACCACTCTGAACTTCACGTCCTTGTTCACCAAGACTTTTGCATTTCATGAACTCAGAGACTTATATCAGAGATCTGAATTTCCATTTTCATGCAGGTTTAACATGTCATGCTCATAGTTTGATCATTTTCCATATTTTTTTTCTTATAAACCTGTTATCTTCTTTGTTTGCTAGTTTTTATAATTTGGCATATGGTTATTCTTTGTTGCTGGCTGTTTCTTTTTTTTTTTTTTGTACATTTCTTGTGCAGTTAATAAACAGAGGGGAACCCACTGGAATCTATTTTATTAAAATAGTGTAAGAAGTATAGATTTTTAAAGCCATGAGTGATTGTAAACAGCATCCGGCCTGCATGTTAAAAATGAGGAAAGTGATGGCAGGATTGTTCGAGGCCTTGAGTTTGGTTTAGAGGGGAGGGTCTGTGGACTAAGTTAGCAGATTAATGACCTTTCACATTTCACCCTGTACACCCCCTTTTAGCTGTGTCATCAGTATTAGTGCTTCTACTCTAATGTAATCACTGGCTTGTGCAATTTAAGAATAAATCTTTGGCCCTGGTGCGATACCGTGGTTCCAGGTTTCTGTAGCCAAGGCTCCAGTTCCATGCTCTGTCATTGGGCTCATCGCTGATCAGGCCAAGAAGACCACCAAAGAGTTATTTCTCTCTTTCCTCCTCCTAGGTCCCATGGTGTGGCCCTGCAGTGCCTGGTGAACTCCCTGGTCAGCATCTGTTTATCAACAGTCTCCACCTTGGGCTTGTCTTTCTGGGGATGGTAATAAGGGTTCCCTGCTGCCCCAGGCAGGAGGCAGCTAGTATAATAGAAGGAACAGGGACCCAGGGCTCTGCCTTTAGTCAGCTAGATGACGTTGACCATATTAGCCTCATAGTTTAAAATGTAGGTTTTATTATTATTCAGGTATGGTGATAATACCACATCACAGGGGTGGGTGGCACACGGGGAAGCACCAAGGTTGGTCAGGAGGCAGAGGGAGCGAAGGAAGAACAAGGAGAAGAGACCTGATTTGGGTTTCCACAGGATGAACACCAAGGCAGGGTGAGCAGGTTTAGGATTAGCTGGTTGGAATGATTTCAGCAGGCCCTGGGGCCTGGAGCTGAAGCTGCTTGTCTGATACCTGGCCAGGCGGTGATTAAGGTACAGGATAGTCCCTGCATTGTAACCCAAAATAAAGGAATTAATTGACTGGGATGTGGGCTCTGACTTGGTTGGTTCGCATACGAAGGGTATGCTTTTAGGTGAGTCGTTTATTAGCTCTAGGAATTAGCTAACCCTGGGAAGGGCAGCCCCTCCAGTGTCAGCAAGGCCTCAAGATGTCAAAGGACAGAATAAAAGGAATAAAAAGACATGCTTAATACACTCATTAAGCCTTAGAATTTTTTATTCGAAATAACATAAGTAATTATATTATTACTAATGTAATGTTACTAGTAATCCTAATATTATTACTGAAAACAGTACTGTGGTATAGTCATTATTTCATTTGATCTCAGTATAATGAGGAATGAAGTATAGATTATCATATTCTTATTACAGAAGTAAAATATGAAGAATAGAGGTTTACTTGCCAAGTTTACAGTGAGTAACTGTCCACACTTCACTTGCTCATTGCTCTTCAAAAAAGAGAACAGAATTACATTTATTGAGTGTCTACTGCATGTCAAATATCATCTTGGGTGCTTTGGCATATTATACTATTAAATATTAAATAAATAAAAGGATTTAAATGCTCTTAAATATTCTTAATAACAATGTAAAAAGAAATTATTATACCCATTGTATAGGTGAGAAAAATGAGGATCATAAAAGTTAGAAAACTTGTTTCAAGGCTACACATCTAACAAGTGGCAGAACTGAGATTCAAAATGGCTGGGGTCTGTTGGACCCAAGGTAGCAAATGAATTTTATCCCGAGCATCAGCTTTGATGAGCTGATGGAGACTATCTGGAACAGTATGGAGAAGGGGTCTGAGGCTGTGTTCAGACTCACTGGGAAAGAGTGTCACTTATAGTTAATGACCTTCGTCACAGGAGTGAGGGGAGAGAGGCAGCACCCAGCCATTAATTTCACATTTTGGTATAAAATTCTCTTCACAGTCCCTTTCAACTCCACGAGCTTATTATTCTAGGTAGCCATGGGAATTGGGACTCTGCATCCCTCTGAAAGCAGAGCCTGAGACAGAGGCTTGTATGCACATAGTTTGTTTGAGAATGTGACCCCCGGGAGCTGGAGCAAAGGATGGGAAGGAGGGAAAGCCAGTATAGTGCCATGTCATGGAGGTGGCCACCACTGGTACTCAGTCTGGTCTGATCTGAGAAGCTTTGTGAAATGAATCGTAACTGGCCATTCAGGAGGGTCACAGGGGCAAGCAGCATTTATACGTAGCTTCCCAGCCACATTGGAGTAGGGCAGCCCTATGAGTGCTAAATCCTCCGTGCTGCCGGGTGGCACAAGTGTGGGTGTATTTTTGGGGTGGGGTGGGGTGGGGTGTCGTTTGAGGTGTCCTCAGCTGTAGTGTCAAAGAAGCCTAGGGGCAAAAAGCAAGAAGTGGGCAGAGCAGATTGATGAAGTACCATTAAGATGCGTTAGGGTGAATCCTGTAGAAGCCTGCACTGAACTTGGTCAGCTGGTGGGAGCAGAGTGGGGCTGAAGGTTCTTGACGTGGCGCCAAAGAGGATGTATGGGAGTTGATTTCCATAACTCCCATAGGCCTGGAGAGACTCCATGACCCTTGCAAAGGCTATATTTATGCCAGGAAAGTACTAATGCCAACTCATCTTAAGTGCTTCCTGAACTTTCTCTGTCTTAATTATTTTTTGATTGATAGATAAATACCCCTCTGTTTGTGAGAGCAAGTAGTAATCCTATTTTGAGCACTAGGGATTTTATTTTGTTGACTATCTATTACAAGCTAGACTCCATAAACCCAAGACCTCAGTCAGCCTGAGCCGCACTATTGTAGAGGAGGTGTCACTGCCCTCCTGCCTTGCACAGGGAGAGCCAGACTGAATTGCCTAAGGCCACTCTGACAGAGCAGTGGGGCTGAAATTCAAACAAGCTTCCAGCTGATTCCTAAGCCCATATTCATTCCATGGTTATCTGATGGGGGAGAGCAGAAAGGCCTTGGCTCTTGTTTGACAAATGTGTGAGCTCTCACTCTGGGACTCTACAAAATGAACTTATTCTTGGGACACAGGCCCATCAGCATCCCCCACGTAAGTCAGCTGGAGACTGGCAGGTTTCTGTGACAAGTGCCCCAAAGACCCACTCCACTGCGTCTCTGACTCAGAGACGATGTCTCTGAACCATGATCTAAACCATCTGGGTAAGCGCAAAGTGAAGTCAAAAGTCCCTAGAAACTGTACCTTTTTTCCCTCAGAAGTGCCAGAAGGCCACATTTTCTCTAGAACTCAGAAACATAAAATTAGAATATCAAAAATTACAAAGGAAATTAGTGTCAGCCTCTCCGAATGTCAGCTTTGTCATTTATGGAATAAGGATATGGGTTTCATGACATGACATCTAGAGTCCCTTCCAAGCTGAGTTTTGTGAGTCTGAGGCTCCAATGAAGCAGATGTGGAGAAGCCAGAGGGCAGGGGCGTGGTTTCGACATTGCTGTTTCCCCAGCATAAATTCCTATGTGTTTACCCCATGGCAGTGGCATGCAAAGCTGATGGCCCTTTTTCTGCTTTCCTTTCCTCCACTCCCTGACAGTTCTTTATTCTATTCAAGGCCTCAGAAATTCTGCTTCTGAAACACACCCTGTGCTTAAAAGATTGTTGGAAATTTAGTTATAGTTTAGTTTGAAGGATTTCAAGGCAGTGTATTATCTCTTCCAGCTATACTTGCAAAGTAAGAATTATACCTAATTGTGAAATTAAAGGAATTTTGTCCATCAGCTGGTTTCATTTCTGAAGGACAGGGATTCTTCTGAGGCTCTAAAATCATCCCTTGGGCATAAAACGCAAATCGTAGACCAGGGAAAGGCAAAGTGGGGGCATGAGATGAGGAAAGGAGTGAAGAGTTGGGCATGCAGTGACCACAGGGCATCGCTGGTGAGTCCTGCAAATGCAGCAGGTATAGAGCACACGGGGTGGGTGAATGATGCAAGTGTTTGGGGCAGGAGTCTGCACCGGGTCCAGCCCAACCCCTGAGCCTCTTTTCAAGTGATGTATGAGCTAGGGATAGTTTTACAGGTGAACATTTGCAACCGATTCTGTGATTGGGAACGCTCGCTTTGAACTTTAACTAAGTGAAATGTTAACCCCACCCCTGACCCCCACAAAAGAATCCCATTGATTTCATTAATAGGAATATATTATTTTTTTAAAGTTGTACTTGACTATTATTATATTTTAAATTTCATCAGTGAGAAGTATGTGGCAATTTTGTCCCTTCTCGTTATATGAATACATATGTAATAACATTGATTTTGCCTCTTGGCCCACAGAGCTTAAAATACTGACTCTCCAACTCTTTACAGAAAATATTTGCTAGCCCCTCATCTAGAGGAAAAGAAACCTGACAATAGGAAGATTCATAGGGCTGTGGGAGAAGATAAAAGGGAAACGAGAAAGATGAAGGATGTCACAAAAAAAATGAAAGATGTTCTTCTAATCATGTGAAGAAGCACTTACGTGGGATCTTTAAGGACAAGCTAGCTTCTCCCTCCCCCAGCGAAAGTCTCTCCTGTGTTAAAACACACATGGCACACCCACACACAGATGCGTGTGCACACCCGCCGTTGGCCTGCCATGAGGAGGACAGCGTGACCCTGAGCCCAAGCCACACTCTGCCACGAGCTCACCATGGGGTTTGGCAAGTTGCTTCCCGCCTGGCTTCTCCACCATTTGCCCACAGTTGCCAGTGGAACTTTTATGGTGAAAGCCAGTGGGTTATTGCACTTCTCAGGCTCCTTAAAACCTCATCTCTGGCTCCCACGGTGCTGCTCTCATGACCCTTCACTTTGGTCCTGGAATCTTCTTCGTTAATGTGGGCCGTGGCCAGTGTTCTGTCCTCAGCTCTCTGCCCATCTTTCTTTATTTTACATTTTTTCTCTCCTCACCTTCGCTGGACTGACTTCTAGTCCTTCACATCCCCATCTGCCTTGATCCCTGCCCATCAAACAAATTACGAAGATTATTTAAACATGGTTTTAAATGTAAAATAGATCAGATTATCACTCTGAACACGTCAAATGAGTGTCAGGACAGTCACAACTCCAATGCCAAGGCATTCCCAAACGCCAAGACTTTGTGCAGACCTTAAAAATGAAATTGATCAATGTCAGGCATCAAGTCAGCACCGATATTCCAATACTAAAAATATTTCAGTACTGAAAGAGAGAGGCTGCGCTTTTTTGGACCGGCTTTTTATAACTTAATCAAATCATGCGTGTCACTCCCCTGCTTCAGACTCCGCATGGCTTTTGTTCTTCTCGGAAGAGCGAGCATGTCCTAGTTGGGGTGCCAAGGTCCTCATGAAGCCTTCTCCCATCCTCTGCCCGCTGTGCGTGGGGCACCAGCCAACTGATCTCTTTGTTCCCCGGGCATGCCACGCTGGTTCCCCTTTGTACCCATGCACTTTTGACTGGAGTTCAGTCCCCACATTTCTATGACGCACTTGTTTGTCGTCCAAGGTGCAGCTCAAATGTCATCCACTCAAATGGCCTTTCCTTACCCCCTTTCTAAATCTATTCTCTCGCTCTCAGAAGAATCCATTTCCTTTTGTTCATAGATTTATCACAGTCTGAAGCTTTCTGGATCACGTATTTGTGTACTTATTCTTGTCTGTTTACAATTATTGGATTGTAATTTTCAAGAGAGCAGAAATATTATCTACATTTGCTATTACTAGGCCCCCCCTCAGTTGTCCTGCCACATATGCATTCCTTTAGGATGTCAATCCATGGGTCTGATTTATTCTCTGCTGGTAATGGGTTGCTTTTCCCTCAAAGTGAACGTTAATCTTTGGTGTGACAGGGTTACATGTTTAGGTTTCTTTGAAATTCTGCATGCATACTTAACATAGAAAGGAAGGTTTGTTTGCAAAGTGATGGGAGCTGATGTAATGCTAAATATTAGCATAGTGCTTCAGATTTCAACAAAGCAAAACAATTTTTTTGCAGTCTTTTGATAAGCTAAAATAAAAAACAGCCTAGCTAGTAGATATTTGGCATTGTGGTTTTTTGTTTTGAAAAATTAGTATACTATTTTTTGAGAATTTTTTTTTAAAATATGAGTTCATCATCTTTATTTTTAAAAAATGGTTAACCATATAAAGAGAATTGTTGAATTCTAGTATATTCTAAACCAGTCTCCTCTTTAAATCCTCAGTAGAAAATAAGAATTCAAACACTAGAAGACCTTAGTAATTCATATTGGACCTTTACTTTTTGTACACTGTAAACTTTTCCAGATTATTAATCATGCGAGCTACTATCTGTAGGTTCTCTCAGATTTCATCTCATCCCTTGAACATGTAACAGAAGTAGTTTCTGCATAGTGAATTTACCAAGGCTTTCATAATCCCTGACTAGAAAACCTAAATCAGGGTATTCCATAAGAAGACACTGATAGGTACCATTCAAATGTAGAAATGTCTCAGATTTTACTTTCTTCATATATTGCAAGAAAAATTATAACAAAAGTTTTATATATATATATATATGTATATATATGTATACATATATATAGACAAGGTTTCAGACTGAAATATATATAGACTTACATATATAGAAAAAAGACATGAGATTTTGCAGTTCTCTTCAAATACTGTAATGTATAATTTCACACAGAGAACATTAGAAAAAAATATTCTCTCCTTGAGTTCCATTCTGTATCTCTTACCACCTACCTCAGCTCTACATAATATCCCATATGTCTTTCCTCATTACCAGCATATTTTAAAGTCATTAGAACTCTGTGGGTGGCAGAGATACATTGGAGAACAGTTCATAATTGATATAAACCCCTTGAGGGAACTTTAGAATTTATCTTAATATATACATATACATGCACACACGCATGCACACACGCATGCACACATCCCACATACCTCCCCCCCACACACAATTCATTTTAACAGAAAGTTGGACATGACTTTTAATTATGAAAACATATTCCAAAATACATAGCCCTGCCTGTAAGTAAACTTCGTTTACATACTTTTGACATAATCTCAACTGGGTACTCTTCATGATCTAAATAGAGCTAGATTCACTTACTGATTTGCTTACAGGACCTGGAACCTCACACATAGATTTTTTCTTTTTTTTCTGATATACATCATGGATCAGGTAGTGGCATCTGCTGGCAATGAGTGATATTGCTTTCTAATTCTATAGGCGGCCTGGCTTTTCATAACAGTACATCCCTGGAAAGCAGATCATGGTGTTGTTTTTTTAGAACAAACATATACCTGAAAAGATAAACAACAAAACAGAGTGGCGATGACAGATTACATATTGGCCGAGATGTGACACGTGGAAGGAAGAAAATGAACATTCACTAGGAATGTACTGGGCCTGTGTGGCGGTGTGTTCTTTCACATGCTACCAGAGAGGTTAAGAAACTTGCCCAGGTTCACAAGCTGGAAAAGGCAGGAGTCAAGTAAAAGCTGATCCTGTGGTAGATGGTTAGGATGACTTAGTTTTTGAGGCAAAATAGAAAAGGCAATTCAGGGAAGGACTTGGGTGGCAGTTAACACTGCCATATTCTGATAGTTGTAGAGTGTAATGCTTCAGTTTCTCTGTAAAACAATTTTCCATTATGCATTGAAATCCCTAAAAATGTGTCTGCCATTTGACGAAGCAATTCTAATTTTGGTAATTTATTCTTAGGAAATAATTACGGAGATGCTTGAAGACTTATTAGGATACATGGTTATTGCATCTCTATGTATGTGTACTTACAGCATTTGCTATAAGTCCTGAGAAATAAATTATCTAAATAACAACCAATAACAAAGAGTTATTAACATAGATTATAGTATATTCCTATAAAGGAATTATATTCATCCATTAAAATAGTTTTACAACAATATTCATTGACACTAAAAAATGATTTTTGATGCTGGTTATTGATACTGTATGGTGCCATTTTTTAAGTAAAACTCTATGTTGTGTGGGTTTATAAAGAAGATATACCAAATTACCAATAGCGGTTTTCTCTGAGAGATAAGATGACAGCACATTTATTTTCATCTTTTCCTCATCTCTATTTTATAATTTTTCTTCACAGAAAATACATTATTTTTAAAATTTAAAACAGTTTATATCTTAAGGAAAGAATTAAGAATATAGTAACAAGAAGCAACTATGGGGCCCAGAATGCAGAAAGACACAATGGGCATAAAGCTGGAGGGGGACGAGTCCCTCCAGTGGACAGTTGTTAATGGGAAGTGATGTTAAACAGCAAGTACATCTGGCATTGCCCTAAAGATGCTCTTCTGGTGTATTGTACAGGGAGGGGCAAGGGCACCTGTACAGGTGCATAGGTGGCATCAAAGATGGCAGCCATAGCACTAAAGAGAAGCCAGACACCGTGATATATAAACAACATTTGTCCCAGAGAAATTGGGAAACCAGGGGGGGAACAAAAGACAGGAATTAGAGTCAGCTCGGGGAGTGGGTGTAAATGCAGGGCAGAGAGAGAAGCAAGTCCAACCCTGTATGAAGTTATGGAACAGCTGTCCCTCCTGGGGACAGTGCTTCACCTTTCCCCTGGATAACGCCCCAGACAAGCTTTGTTCCCCCTCCTGCCGCCACACTGAAGATTTAGAGACTCATCTGTCTGCAGGTAGATGAAGCATAATATCTAGTGGACTACAGGTTGCCTAAGGCTGCTAATGTGCTTGGACTGAATTGGGGAATATACAGATAAAACAAAACCAACAGATCGAACCAATGTATTTTTTTTTTTCTCAGTTTTTCTCTAGGAAGCAAAGGCGATTAAATCCATTCCTTTGACTTCAAACATCTAGATGTTTTCAACCTTGCAAGAGCTTCTGATTATTAAGTTTTGGAGACAAAGGGAACACTGGACTCTGGTTAGGAGGCCAAGATCCTGTTTGGCTGCCATGCCTGACTGAGAGTGTGACTTCAACTTTTTAGATCTCAGTTCCTTCACCTGTAAAGAGAAATTAAATGAGATATAAAAGTGGAGGATCCTTTCAGCTCTGAAGCTCCAGGACCCCCTGGACCTGAAACTCCACTCTTATTTTCATAACCATATTCTCTCTCGTGACTGTTCACCCCAGCTCCCAAATACAAGAGCCACAAGAGGGAAAATTGGTCACAAAAGATCAAACTGAGGGATGAGCTGGCTCTTTTCTCTTTTCCTGGTGTCTTCTTACAGACTGACAGACTGCCTAAAAGGAGCATTTTAGCATTCTTTTCTTCATCTGCTCATTCATTCAAGAAACCAGTTGAACACCCACTTTTGTCCCCGATATTGTGCTGAGTTTTAGGTAAACAAAATTTAAAAGATACCTCTCCTGATGTCAGGAAATTTTCTGTGTTGGATGGGTTTTCAATTCTTTTACTGTATATTCTGAACTTCCTTTCTCTTCTCTGACCCCTTCCACCCACAGTATTTCTAAAAAATATTATGATGAAAGTTGATTGGATATATGGATAGTATGGAGGTAGAGAAATACTGAAAACTACTGATCTGGTACAGGAGACAGAATCATATACAGGCAATTAAAAACTGCCATCATATGATCTACGACAGAGCGGTATTCGTTGGGTCATAGAAACACAGCCGCGTGAGCCTACCTGACTCCATGTTTCTATCCTGTTTCCAGGAGTTTCTCACATAACTAGCTTTAGGGCTCAATCAACAAGTATTATAAATCTATTTAATAAATTACGCTAAAGTTCATCTAATTTCTTTCTGTTCCTACTGCCTCCTCCTTAATCCAGTTTTCCATCATCATTTACCTGGATTATTATAGCACCTCCTAACTCATCTCCCCGTCCCCCTGGACCATTTTTCGCATTATAGTAAGAGCGATCTTTCTAAAACGCAACTTTGCTGATGTCTGTCTCCTGCTGTTATACATTTAAAGTCTAAACCCTCAGTGTGAGTTGAGTTGGGTTTCCATCTCTGTGCATTTATCTCTGTGTATCATTCAGTGTTGTGATTGCCTGCATAGTTAGCTTTCTCCTGGACTACACAGAAAGCTCTCTGCAGACTACTGAATTCATCAGTAAATTAATGAGCTTAGCATTGTGCCTGGCACAGAGTAAGTGCTTCACAGTGTTTTTTAGATGAATGTAGAATATCAGGGTGGAGGCCATCTTTACCTGAAGTCATGGGCACAGGTAAAATCTGGATAGCAGGTGCTCAGTAAGGCTTTTGTTGAGTGAGCAGAGACAAAACAAAGGTTAGTAGGCTAAGAATAGAGATAGTAGGCTAAAAACTGTGAGGAACACTGATGTGTCTGTCACTGGGCAGTGGAGAAAGGTAAATCTGTGAGAGTGATTGCAAAGGCATGAGGAAAGCTAGGAGAGACTGTGGGAAAGGTGCCAAGAAGCAGAGAATCTCAACACATGCTTCTTTGTGTCCCCAGAGCCCAGTATAGGGCCAGATGAATGAATGGTGGTCCGCAGATTCAGATTCTGCAGCAAAGTTGCATACCACAGGGACTGAGAGGTGGTCATCAGGTTTGGCAATTAGGAGATCTGTGGTAATCAGCTGGGTGATTATTAGTAGTGGAGCATTTGGTGCAGAAGCCCAGGGCGGGAATGGAGGTGAGGAGGGAGAGGTGGCAAGTGTAGGCCACTCTTAGAAGGAAAGAGAAGGAGACATGTTGGGCAATCATTGAAGTGTGACTGGAGGAGAGGGGAGTTTCTGTTTGCTTGTATTTAAAGGTGGAAGATGTGTGAGGGCATATGTACACCAAGAAGGAAACCTCCACCTCCCATCCCCCTGCTTGCCCGCAGGCATAGCCCCTTGAAGATGCATTGGTCCTGGGTGAGGGCTGTCAACTAGATGGGTTGTGAGTTCACAGAACACCATGTTTTCTAGGCAACACTAAGGAGTCGAGGAAGCAGAGGTGAGAGCTGCCTCATCAGAGAAACATGTCATAGTCACCAGAAGAGGAGTCTTTTTGAAAAGGGGCAAGAACAGGTCCTGAAGTGGCAGGGCTGCTGCTTCTGGAACAAAGGGCAGAGGGTCACAGGCCAGCCATGACCTTAGTTTTTCCCTTTTCAAAAATTCAGCTTTGCCCATTGGGTGATTTAATACTTTCTCCTGTTCTATATATTTTTTATATTTCTCTAGTAATGACAATAATGATAATGGTAGTAATAATAATGATAAGCCAAGTACCGTGTCAAGTGCTTTTATAAGCAGTGTCTAATTTAATCCAGCTAATAACTTGAAGATATTGATAAAATTGTTATCCCCCTTTTGTAGATCAGTAAAACTAGTTGAATATTTTCTAATAATGTGTAATAAAGTCAATGACAGAATTATTTTTATAAACTTTTTTTGTACTCAAATTTTAGGAATAAAGTATTTTATAAAGTGAGGGTATACAATGTTGAAGATTTGTAAAAGCAATTTGGGGTTAAATACATTCCACAAAAGGCAGTTAATAACAAGCGTATGTCAAAGTGTCCTTCTAATCTCTTTTGTGTCCTTAGAGAGTTATGATATAAACAGATAGTATTTAGGAAAAATATATTGCATTGTTGTGTTGGGTACCTTTACCAAAATTTTATATCTTGAGTCATGAAAAAATTAATTTTTAAATTGATTACTATCCTGTTTCTAATAATTTCTTTTTGAAATTAAAATATTTCTCCTGACCAACAGGTAAAAATATTCTTGCTCTTAATGCTTACTATAAAAATGCAGAGATAAATGATATTGAGATCATAGCTCACTTATAAAACATAGTTACTATTTCTTTTAAAGCACCCAAATACGAATGCATTTAGGATCAATACTTGAATCTTCACAGACATTGCAACCAACTGCATTCAAAATATATTTTAATATATGCTACAAATGAGTGATGATAACACACAAGAATGACAGTTTCTCTTGTGTTATACCCTGTGCAGTTCTCAGAACTGATTTTTCCTGTGATAAAACAAAACCAGAGGAAAAAATGCATCTTCTTAAAGCCTGCCTTTAAATAGACAACAGAAGCTAGGGACATCAACACTGGGGGATCTTAGCCGCATTATTAATCTACCTTTTTATGTTGCAGAATTACGACACATAACATACATGAGAGTCTACACTGCAGTTTTAACAAAAGACCTTGGCTAGACTGATTTAAAAGGATTTTATTCTCACCTCCTAAATACTTACTCCTTTCTTTTTAATTCAATTTAGATTCATCAAGAGGATTTAAATGTATTTGAAATTTTGGGTGGCGAGAAATACTCCTTAATATCAAATAGATTAAAAACTATGCGTTGAATGGTTGACTCTGGGGCTTTCACAAAACTGGCCATGAATGCTGAAACCATCTGTTTTTCTGGACGTTGTCAGGGTGAGTGTGGCGGAGGCAGCTGTTTGAAAAGGGACGCTTTGGATGATGAACCAGCCCATTGTTTCTAAGCAATTCGCTTGCATTCAGAGGCTCTACCCAAGCGTACTATAGAGTAATCAAAATCAAACTATTGTTTGTACCAATCATATTGATCTGAAAAGAACGTGGTGGGATGACCCCATTGTAGATGCAAATAGTTGTTCTGAGCAGCTGTATGCTGGCCAATATGTACCTCAGTAGGAAACAGGCTTGGAAGCTAGAGGGCTCTCTGCACCCTACTGGGGGAGGAAAAAAGATTATACCAGATTGAGCTGCAGTTTAAAGGGACTGGGGGGAATGAAGACATAGGACTGTTAGTATCAGTGGTAATTGTCTCTCACGAAAAAACTGTCGACATTAACTCTATGGTGGTGAAGCTTTCTTTGTATTAAAGGTTTCTGCAAACTAGAAATAAAGGATCTTCATAAATTAGTTAACGATCTAAGACCAGCACAAAAAGTGATTTGCTTTGGTTGCAAATGTCAAGTCCTGACTAGATTTGCAAATTAAAAAATGCACAATCTTGCCTTTTCTGGAATTATTCATATACTGTTTAAAGTTTTATAATTTATTTACAACTCAGAAAAAAACGTAGCAACAATATTGATACTGCAATATTTGCATGAATATTAAAAAGGACATTTTTGTCTATGCAGAGAGCAAATGGAAGCACACAAAATGCAAATAATACTGTTCAGTTTTTTAATATAACCTGAACGCTATCTTTTATCCATTAACATTTAAGCTTTTTGGTTGTCCTTGTCACTTCATTGCATGCATGCTAATATCTTCTCATATAAAATTTAATCTGTTGAACTAAATGAAGGAATTAGTATCTGAAAGACATCTTTCATTAAGCAATTAACGAATCTCTCCAACAAATCTATGAAAGCATATGTGTTTATATTTAATAATTATTGGTATGATCAGCCAGTTATAACACATGCATACATTGCATTTTAGTCGTGGTATTACTATACGTAACCTTACTGTCATTGTATTGTAGAGGCCTAATAAAATGTGTTTAAAACTGGTTATTTGCTAAAGAAAATATACATCTATAGTTGATCAACTTTGAAAATTTCTTTGTGGTTCAATATAGAGCAGTGATAGGTCCCTCAAACAAGGCTCTTTGGTTGTGAACGCAGCTTTGCGTTATACTGCAGTGAAAATCGGAAATAACGGGTTAAAATTAAGACAATTCATAGGTTCATGGATTATGTTTAAAAGAAGGCTCACCATCATATGTGCCAACCAACTTTTATTGTCAAATGTAGGGGCCATGATAAGACTTGAATTTGAGTTTTTCTTAAGAAAAGAAAAAAATATATCTGAATTATCCACAATTTTCGTATCTTAACTAGTTATTTCTGAGCAACACTTTAATTAGCATCCTACTCTGAATATATTTAGTTGTCTTGGTGTCACTGTGTATTTGGCATGGGGTGGAGCCTATGAAACATTCTATCATGGCAAATTTAGTCCATCACCAGGTTGGTAGGCCTATGTAATGTGAAAGAAAAATGCTAAAATTTATTTTTCTATTAAAGCTCTAATTTTTACTTGAATTATACATCTGGATGGAATGGCTATGAAATATCTAAAAATAAACTTTATGGACTCAACTTCTTAAATGTTTTATGTATACCATTAATTGACATAGACAATATTTTATTATTCTAACACAGTTGATTTCCCCTTTACTTTTAAGAGAATGAGACCAATTATGTTTTTTTGTGGGGTAAAAAAAAAAAAGGATTTATTCCAAAAGCAATTGTTACATTATATTTCTAGTATAAGTAAACATTTGGTCAAATTCACATGCCTATCTGTATAAATGACTATAGCTATGGTAAATGATATTCTGAATGACGACCCTGAGGTGCCATAATGACATGTCAGCCACCTAAGAATAATTGATGTTCATAATAACTATGCTTAAAAATAGCTCCTTATTATTGGAGTTTTCTATGTGTCCATGGGGAAGTTCAGTTTCTTTATATAGGAAGAAACAATGTACTGATCCAAACTAAAATGAAGAAGACATTAGGATGTGTTATGCAACTGAATTATCTCCCCCAAAGTTCATATGTTGAAGCCCTAACACCCAGCAACTGAGAACGTGATAATTTTTGGAGATAGAGCCTTTAAAGTGGAAATTAAGGTCATGTGGGTGGACCTTGATCCAATCTGAGTGGTGTCCTCATAGGAAAAAGAGTTTGGACACACAAAGGGATGCATATGCACAGAGCAAAGACCCATGTGAGGACATTATGAAAAGGTGGCCATCCGCAAGCCAAGGAGAGAGGCCGTAGAAGAAACCATGCCTTGTGACACCTTTGAGGTAGGGTGATTGTATTTTAGTACAGATGAGAAAGCAGAGGCTGAAAGAGGTTCAGATTTTCCCAGGGCCCCACAAACTAATTACTGGGAGACTAGGTTTTGCACCCATGTCTGAGTGTCTCCATAGCCTTTTCCTTAACCACCATGCTGCCCTCTCTCTCAAGCATATAAAGAAATATATCAATACCATTTATAAAGAGTTGCAGCATAAATGTAAACTATAAAAACTCTAACTTTTTGATCCTCATTAATAGAAAAGCTAGTCAACAAAAATGGTCTATTACCCAGGAACTTTGTTAATGGAGATTAATATTACATGTTAAATATCTCACTTTGGTAATTTATTTCTGTGAGTGAATTGATTAGAAAAAAAGTTCACTGGTATTCTCTAGTATGTAAATCTTCATGATAAATTAAATTTCTCCAGAGATGCTAACAGTTTGTTTGTTAGAAAAGATATGGCAAATAATTATAAAATAAATAGTATAGGAAATTAATAACATTACTTTTTAATGTATTGAATATGTTCAGAGGAAGTTCAACTTCTTTATATGGAAAGAAACAATTTACTGCTCCGAGCTGGAAAAAAAAGAAGGAAAATATGTTGTTATTCACAGGCCATGTCATTTTTCTTTTTTATTGAACTGAACCGTATGACTCAAGTTGTGGTTAGAAGTTGAAGCTGAGAAAACAGTAGAATAACCTACTTTATAATTGCTCATATATCTTGGGTGAGGGGCATTATTTATGAAAAAAAAACTATGGACATAATGATGCATCTTCTTTTTCGTTCTTTTCCACCCTGTCATCACTTGGTATCTTCACACTTGACAAAAAAGAAAAACATTCAGAAAACTTATAGACCTGCTTTTAATTTTTTAAACACGTAAAGAATACTTACTTTATGTTGTGCAAAAGTATTCAATTGAAGGTTTGAGACAGATCAAGGAAATGAGAAAGGATATACTACGCACGCATCAGCAAACAGAATATTAAAAATAATACCAACAGCATTTCAAAACAAGTAGCCAAAGCTGGGTTCGCCTCATCCATTCTTGTGGAATTTGATCATAAAGT
Source organism: Cynopterus sphinx (assembly GCA_030015415.1). NCBI lineage: Eukaryota > Metazoa > Chordata > Mammalia > Chiroptera > Pteropodidae > Cynopterus > Cynopterus sphinx. Next base: position 44,103,646 of record CM057389.1, on the reverse strand, counting down.
TGGCTTTTCCTAAAAAAAAAAAAAAAGGTTCCAGAAATTCCACAGTACTCCATAGTGTGTTATGTCAGTTGTCTAGAGGATGTCAACTTGGAGCTTGAACCCATATTCTAATAATTGGAATGCCAATAGTTAAGAGTACCTGATACTTTCTATCACAGTTCTGAGTCTGTCCTTTGTTGAGGACACAGTTTCTAGACTGTGGCTTACAGCAGAGTCTTCAGGCACACATGAGAAGGAAGCAGAAACCATCTGCTGCTGACAGTATCATATGGCTGTGGTTAATGATTACGGTACCCAACATAACATTAGAAGGTAGGATAGTAAAAATTTCTGTTAGGGTATAAAACATAACTTTTATAAGGATGGGATTGTGTTTCTCCTGAGGGAAAGAACAAGTAATGACTTGACAAATATTATCCTTGAGATGTATTTATATTAATATTTTACCACAGAAAGTTAACCTACAAGGGCTGTTTTTCTCTTTTGATTTGACAACTCTTTCTTTGCAGCTCTTACAACTCATTAGCGTTGAACCAAATAAGAAATACAGAGCCTACTAAACAAACCTAATTATTTCTAGCATTCTTCTTTTTACAAGATGAAAGAACAAATCTTTGTGATTGCCCAGGAGCCTTCTGGGAAACCAGAGATAGCTTTAGTAGAAGACATAATTTTCTGGTTTTCATCATCATAGATCTTCTATGGGAATAATGATAACCTATTTGATAAATAAATCAGTTTTAGAAGTTTAGAAAGTTTATATTAATTCACCTCTTTGTTGGTATCTACAAAATAGATTGCTGGATTTTTAACTGGGATTGTGCTGAATCTATTGATTAAGTAGGAAAGAATCGATGCCTTAACAATATTGAATCTTCTAATCCATGAACATAGAGTATCTCTCCACTTATTTAAATCTGTAAGTTCTTTTATGAGAGTTTTTTACTTTTCTGTATATAGATTCTGTACATATTTTATTTAATTTATACCTAATATTTCACTTTTTGGTATTCTTGTAAACAGTGTTGTAGTTTTCATTTCAAACTCCCATTTTCATTGCTGGTATATTGGAAAGCAATTGACTTTTTAATATTAATTTTGCATCATGTAACCTTGCTATAATTTATTATTAGTTCAAGAACTTTTGCTTGATTTTCTGGAATTTGTACATAGAAAATCATGTCATCTACAAATAAAGACGGTTTTACTTCTGCTGCTTCTCTGACTCTCGCAATCTATATACTTCTTAATTTCTTTTATTTTCTTCGCAGACTGGTTAGGATTTGCCCTTAGGCTGTTGTATAAAAGTAGAGAGAGGGGGGACATCCTTTCCTTGTTCTATCATAAAGGATCTCTAGTTTCCTGAGAGTTTGTATTATCATGGATGTTGTACGTCATCAAATTCTATTTCTCCATCCATTAATATTATCATATGACTTTTCTTCTTGATGTGGTGGATTACATTAATTGATTTCCAAATGTTAAATCAGACTTGCAAACCTGGAATAATTCCCATGATGTCTAATTAATTCTATTTATACATTGTTGGATTTGATTTGCTAATATTTTGTTAAGGATTTCTGCATATATGTTCAATAAGATATATTGGTCTGTAATTTTTCTTTCTTGCAATGTATTTCTCTGGTTTTGGTATTAGAATGAGACTGAGTAGGAAGGGTTCTTGAAGATTTATGGAGAATCGAGGTCATTTCTTCCTTAAATGTTTGGAAGAATTCACCAATGATATCATCTGGGCCTGGTGCTTTCTTTTTGGAAGGTTATTAATTATTAATTGTATTTGCTTTATAGATACAAGCTTATTCAAATTATCACATTTTTCTTTTATGAGATGTGGTAGTTTCTTTCAAGGAATTGGTCCATTTCATCTAAGTTGTCAAACTCGTGGGTATACAGTTGTTCATAGTATTCTTCTGTTATCCTTTTAATGTCCATGGGATCCATACTGATAACGCAGCTTTCAATTCTGATATTGGTAAATTGTGACTTTTCTCTATTTTTTGTAGTTAGCCTGGCTAGAGTTTTATCAATATTATTGATATTTTCAATGTCGGTTTTGTTGATTTTCTGTGATTTTCCCCCATTTTTAATTAATTTATGCTACAAATTGAATTATTTCTTCTCCTTGCTTGATTCTTAAATTTCTCTTCTTTAATTTCTTGAGGTAGAATTCTAGATTATTGATCTGTTTTTATTTATAATGTGTGTTGAATGCTATAAATTTCCCTCTAACCACTACTTTTGTTGTATTCCAACAGTCTCGATAAATTGTATTTTCATTTTAACTCAGTTCAAAATATTTGTCATTTATCTCAGGACTTCCTTGATCCACATGTTATATATGACTCGTGTAGTATAGAAATATGTTGTTTAAGTCACAAATATGTTGGGACTTTCTGGCCATCTTTCTGTTAATTCTTTTCTAACCTAATTCCATTGCGATCTGAGAACATACTTTGTATAATTTCTTAACTTTTGCTTAAGGTGTGTTTTATGGCCCAGAATGTGGTCTGTCTTGGTTAATGTTCCATGTAAGCTGGAGAAGAATGCTTAATTTGCTGGCATTCCTTCTCCAGTGTTTTTTATTTCTCTAGGTGGATCCAAGTTTTGATCTATGTTGTTTTCCTTCTCCCTGAAACACTTTTTTTTTTTTTAACATTTTATGTAGGGCAAGTTGGCTGGTGACGAATTTCCTCAGTTTTTGTTTGTCTGAGAAAATCTTTATATCTCCTTTACTTCTGAAGGATAATTTTGAAGGATAATATAGAATTCTGAGTTGTTTATTTCAACAGTAAATATTTCAATCTATTCTCTTTTTGCTTGCATGAGGAGAAGTCTGATGTAACTCTTATCCTTATTTCTCTTTAAGTAAAAGATTTTTCCCCCTCTGATTTCTTTCAGGATTTTCTCATTTTCTTTCTCTTTCTCTTTGGTTTTCTGCAGTTAAAATATGATCCTACTAGGTGTGGATTTTCAGGATAACTGCTAGATGCTCTTTGAGCTTCTTGAATCTGTGGTTTGATGTCATTAGTTTTGAAAATTCTTAGTCATTATTACATCAAATATTTTTCTGCTTCATTCTCTTTTCTTGTATTCCAATTATACATATTTTACATGCTTTAAAACTTTCACGGTTTGGGGATGCTCTGTTTTTTGTGTTTTTTTTTTTTTTGTATGTATGTTTGTTTGTTTGTTTGTTTTTTCATTTTTTTTTTTTTTTTGCATTTTGGTTGGTAAGTTCCATTAAACTACCTTTAAGTTCACTGATTCCTTAGTTGGCTTTGTCCAATTTTCAGATGAGCCCATCAAAAGCATTCTCTATTCTGTTGCTCTGTTATTTGATTTTTAGTATTTCCTTTTGATTCCTTCTTAGAATTTTCATCTCTATCTACATTGTACATTGGTTCTTCCATCATGGGTACTTTTTCCATGGAAGCCATAGATATATTTATTAAAGTTCTTTTAAATTCCCTGTCTTATAATTCCGCAGTCAGTGTTGTATTGGAGTCTGGTTCTGATTCTTTCTTTGTCTGTTCAGATTGTTTTCCCCATTGGTTATTAAGATCAGTTTCAGCTTTTATAGTTATTTTATGGTTCTACACTACTATGAAAAGTGAGGATTGCCTGTGTGTGTGTGTGTGTGTATGTGTGTGTATTCTGGTCAAGTAATGAAATACTTAGCATAGAAAGCCTGTGTTAATGTTTTCACTTTGCTTTGATGTACCAAATAATATAAAACCATCTGAACATGTATCTTTAAATTGGCTGTTATCTTTCAGCTTCTCTTTGGTTTGGTTGTGGAGTTCTTTCCTCAGTCTTAGACTGTTATTGAGCAAGAAATCATTTTGTGAAATTTTCTCTCTTAACTAACCTTTTCTATAATTGCATTATAAAGAATTTAGAAAATAGCAGAAATTCCCTAAACATTTTGAAATTTAATTTCAGTTGTTTTCCTGTTTTTTTTTTTTTAGAAGTATGTGATAATTTCCTGGAGATTTTCTTAATGATAGTAATAATTATAATAATAGCATATAACATTTACTGAATCTTTAGTGTGTCAGCTTCTTTGCAGATTACTTTATATATATTATAAGAGAATATGATGCTTTTCTTCTACTCGATAAATGTAATAACTTAAAATTTGAATGTATTCAGAAGAAAAAAAGGTTTCGCACATCAGTATTGTTGAGGTAAATTATATCTTAGACTTTTTCTCAGCTGAGGCAAGAGGCTAACGGAGTATGGGGAAGGACCTTTATAGGGTCCAGGCACTTCCTGCTCACTGCATGAAACCAAGTGGCTCCCATGGCCTGAGACTTGTCCTGTGGAGAAGAGCTGTAGGTGCTGGCCACTGAAAGCACCGAGGAAATCTAAAAGTTTCTTTTACACTATACATAGTAATAATATACGTGATAACTCGGTTGTATGATATAAAAACTTAAGCCTGGCCCTGGTTTAGGGAAGGAACCAGCCTACTGCCTAGAGATATTAGTGATGCAGGATAATTATTCTCTCCAAGTCCTCCCATAGAAAACTCAATGACCTGTGTTTACTTCTTTCTGGCATTATAAAAATTATGTATCCTTTTATGTGCAGAGACAGTTTCTTGGGGATGAAGAGTTATGCATGCTCATTAACAGAAGAATATGCACCACAGCAGGTACTGCATGCTAAACCCAAGACTTATAGCCCCATTGTCCACATGAGTGGCAAGCATAACCTTTCCATTTTGGTAGCAAATGAGAAGATGAAGAGGTGATAACAAAAGAGGATAATTTAAATGTTCCTGCTCCGTACCTTGATTAAATATTCAGATATATTTCACATTAACCATGCTTCTTCAAAGGTTGGACTCCAAATGTGATTAAAGCATCGCTTTTTGCTTAATTTCCTGATTTGAAATGGGAGATCCCTTTAAAATTCTGCCATAGAATTAGCAAAGCACTCTGCCTTGGCTGTGAACCTTAAGTATTGGTTTTAAGTCTTTCAGTCTAAAAAAACTTTAGATTGTCCTAAATGATTGTTCTCATTGGTCTTTCTAGACTGACTTTTCCAGACTCTGTTGGCAAGTATATTAACATAATCTTTGCCTAAAGAATCTGTTTGGTCAGGTGTTTCCTTCTTTTCAGTTTAGAAGAATAAAGTATTGGGACAGATGCAGCCATTTTGATGTTGGAATCTTCCTGACAATTACTCTTTTCAATAATTCAGGTCCTTTGTGCCATTTACTATTATGATCAATGTATTGATCATGAGAATTATCATGAAGATTGGTTCATTGATTAGATATACATTAAAAGATGTCAAGTTAACAGAAAATAATTTGTGCAGGAAAAATAATTTCAGGAAAGCATTGAATGCTTAGCATTATGTCCTTAGGAAACTAGTCTGTGAAAGGAAATGGTGTATTATTTATTACACATAGTATTTAAAGGAAATCAGAGCTATGAAAATTTAGGCTTAAATTAAGTGAAATAAATTACAATAAATTATAATAGTATATTATCTTAGATCAGGGTCCTTAGAAGTAGAACACCTGTCCAGGAGCTCCCAGGGAAAACTAAAGAAACCAGAAAAGCAAGATGGGAAGGGAGGAAGTTGAGGAAGTGGGGCTGGGGGCAGGGAGCCCAGGCCAAATCTCCCAGAAAGTGGAGGTTGGGCCTCAGCCTTATCCCACAGAAGTCCATGTCTGAATTACATTCATGTTTGTTAGAGGTTCATCATCTCTCACCCTAAAATCACTGATTGACAGTCACAGGGTACGTGGGAAGGTCATAACCCTCAGGCCCTTCTCACTCTCTGCACCTGCAGCAAAGTGGCCCCAGAAGCCTGAGAGTTGTCCTCTAAAGAGCTGCAGGCTTGGCCATGGAATACATCAGATTACAAATTCAGGGGGCGGGGTGAATACAGAAATGGTAAAAAGGAGTGGGAGAGGGTTCACCATTGTCTGCTGTGTAGGTAGCTTAAGTTACTTAAGAATAATATGAAAAAAATGTATAGAAACTCAATAAGGATATTTCAAATCTATATAATTTCTCAGATTAAAGGAAAAAATCAAGCAGCTATATAAGAAATTTTTGATTGTTGCTTCATTCGTAAGAAACAAAACCTGCTATTTAATGAGCACCTACTGTAGGTCAGAAACTGTACTGGACACTGTCAGCGTGTTAACTTTTGATCCTCACATCAGTGAATAAGGGTATTATTTCCCCACTTTAGAGCAAACAAGAACCATGCCTGGCACAGTGGTGTGCCCCAAAAGATTGTTTAATGAGCAAGTGAATGAATATGACATATTGAATCAAACATAGGCTGGCTATATGCTTGTATTTCATTTATCACATTAAAATATATCTAGTAATTAAGTGGCTCATTCAAGACACAAGTGTACATCTGTCTGACTCTAAGGCCCCAAGTGTTTTAATGTATTCCTGTATACTGCCTTCTGAAAAGAAGATTGTTTTTAAATATCTTTAATCTCTATTTCCCAAATAATGATAACTCCCTGCATTTGTACACCACCACTCAGCTCACACAGCCTTTCAAATTCATCATCCCATTTAACCTTCAGCCCCACCCAGGGAGATATAATACCCTTTTTGCAAACTAGACCAATGACATTCAGAGAAGTTAGGTCGCTCACTCAAGATCACAGAGCCAGAAAACAGTAGGGCTAACCAAGCCAGCTCTCCTGATTCCAACTCCAGTGCTTTTTCCAAAATAAGAAGTTGTTTTGATTTTTTTTTTTTACTGTGAGTTTCCCCATGGGATTCATTTGGTAGAATCTATGTCATTACAAGGTGATTAGTCAATACATATTTTCTAAGATGGTTTCTATGAAATTGCATTAAAATAAATGATTTTTCTGATCCCCTGAAGTACATATGCAGTGTCTATGGTTTCTCAGGTACATGTGGCTTTATGGAGATGGCCTATGGTTCATTTTAAATCACTTTTGCAACAGTTTTGCTATTTAAAAAATGAAAAGGTTGGATATGAGAAACAATGAAGAATTTTTTCCTGTTGTTTTGTGTTCTTTTAAAGATTATAGGGCTGAAAGAAGATTTTTATCTACATACTGGTTCCATAAAAGGGATATATTTTTCTTTTAGTTTCACCTCAAGAAGATAACACCTTAATTAAACTCCAGTAGGCCAGTTTAATTAAAAAATGTCAGTCACATCCTTACAAGGGGGCCAGATATCCATGACACATACCGTCTGCTTCCTTTGTGATTAGTCAGAAATCTCTGACCTGGCACCTATTAGGACTGCATGTGGAGGCGGTAAGCTGACCTTGTGAGTTTCCGCTGCTGCTGAAGGAAGAGTGGGCCTTTGGTGGGCTAGTGAGCCAGGCTGGGACACAATGAGGAAAAGATACCAGAAAGATTATCAGGCACCAGATTCCAACATTAAGAGACTATCTTTTCTATCATTGTATTGAACTAAGGGATTTTTCTATTCTCATCACCAAAAATATGCCTAAAGAGTAGGTCACCTGCTTCCATTCCTCTCTTCCTGTGTCTCTGCTTCCTTCCTCCAGTCTGGTGGGCCCAGACCCCAGCATCGTGTCTGTCTGAGAGTGTTTTAGTAGCTCCTTCCTCCAGATCCCAGATACCTCCTTCAGTAAGGAAGCCAGCTTCCTAAAACTTAGGGCAAGTGTGATGTGAAGGATTTCCGAATCCCAGTGCGTTGACGGCCTACTGTCACCATTTCCCCTTCCAGGTGCTTTAAATACAAGATTTCAGTTAATCCTACTTCGTACAGATGTGGCAAAAGGAGGCTTAAAGAAATTCAGTGATTTTCCCCCAAATTAGAAAGCAAGCATATGGAGAAGCTAGGAATTGACTTTCAGGGGTATCCATCACCTGAAAGGCTTCCAACTAGACTTGCATCTCAGCCATCTCCTCTTCTTTATTTATGAAAGTGGTTTCATTGTTTTAATCTGATTACCACCCCATCTCCTATTTGCCTCCCCCTTTTTCCAGTACCCTTCCATGCTCACATCAACAACCTGTTACATAGCCTTTCAAACCTTTTTCCAGGAGCATATAATCAGAACAGACCTGCGTGAGTACACATTTGTGTGAATAGGGATTTTCATATTGTTGGTTTTTTTAAAAAATGTGTTCTCTGCATCTTATTTTTCATTCAAGAATATATCATGGAAAAATTTTCTGATCCACTGATATAGCTCTAACACATTCTTTTAAAGGTATGTAATATTCTATAATATGAATGATCCATAATTTTTCTACTTTGTTTTAATTTTGTGGGGGTGGTTATTTTTTTTCCCTCTGTTTTGCCCCAAGAAACAATTTTGCACTATCTTTGATTACATGTGATTTAATATTGTTATTTTTATTTTGATGGGATAGATTTCCTAGTAGTTTTTTGGTTTGAAGAGTATGTGTCTTTTTTATTTTAATAGATATCTCCAGATTGCCCAAGCCATTTCTGGGACCTGTGATTATGCCTTTTATCCAAAACCCATTGGACATACATAAGAATGGATATGAAGGTGTTCTCCACTAAAATTTGACTTTCACAGACCCTGACTACCCCTTGTCAAATGTGTGATAAACATTTCATCCCTGGATTAGGTACAGACTGGAACGCATGGGATCAAACTGAAAAACTTTCCCAGAGATAGTACATATACTTATGTATGCCCTGACTGTATTTCTGGGTTACTTAAAACTCACAGATTCTACAGATTTTACTTACTGGGCATTTGGACAGCAAATTGTTGTATAGCAAACCAATGTAGACATTTATTTACAGAAACTCCCCCTGTAATGTCTCATTATAGCATTATAGGATGGTAAAGCTGGAACTGTGACTTTGATGGTTCCTCCTTATACTGTACAGAATCTCTGTTAATCATGTCTTGATGGGAGGATATGCTACGCTGTTATCTTATTTAGTGCTTCGCTGAAAACTTATTTCCAAAAGGTTTTTCAAAACGTTCCAATTTTTTAAAAGAATGAGATTTATTTAAATTTACTTTAAAGACCACTGATTCAGGTCTAATGGTTGTATAGTTTATTAATTAAATGTATTTAGCAGGAAAAAAAGCCAGCTACAATTCACTTACAATTGAGATTTTACTCTATTTTAACGTTATTTTAATGAGCTACAGATTTGAATGTGGGCTTTGTTCATCTGTTGCTTCCGCTCAATTGCAGTTTCACCCTAAGAAGACACAAGACAGATTGATCAGGCTTCCAGTCATTGTGAGGCTTAAATGAAGTGAACAGGGCCTTATGTTTCTAAACCAAATGAGAGGATTAAGGAAAAACGAAAAAGGAGGCAAAAAAATTTTAAGTTCTCTCTCCCCTCCCCGCAAACTCTTTACATCCTTTAAATCATCTGCTATTCTAAAATTTGCTACTACAGTATCCCAGTATTTTTTAGGATAGCATCAGAAGGTGACATCATAAAAAGGAAAATTATGAACATCCCAGACAACTATTAGCATATGTAAATGTCAGGAGAAAGCTACTGTTTTATCTAGTTTTTGACATATGACAATTTCAATGCAAAAGTAAAGCATTTTAATTACATTAGATTTTCTTTAGTCACGTCAAAATTTACAAAGCTATTTATCATCTAATACTTTGTTTAAAATTATTCCACATTTACATGATTAAAACAAAATTTGTTTGAATTAAAATGATTTTGTGGCTAATATCTGTAGCCATATTTTCAACACTGCCTGTTTTGGGGAAACTTCTGTGATGGGCCGTGTAAGGTCTGGCAAACACATACTGGACAGGTTTGGCTGCTCTTGTTTTTAGTTTTCTAAGGCAACCTAAAGAGGCTATAGCTTGCAAATGTAGTTTTCCACTGTATTTATATACTAGCTGTGATGCTCAAGGTAAAAAAGGAACTTCACACCCAGAAAACATAGCTTACAGAGTGGTCTTAAAGCTGTGGGAGGCTTTGCCAAACTTCATTAACAAGAAATTAATCATCATTTCTAAACTTCCATGGCTCAACCTTCTGATAACGACAAATCATGTATGTTCCCATTATATTATTATTTTTTTAAATTATAAATGGTTTATATTTAATGCAAGTTTCATAAGTTATTTTTTAGGTAAGAACAGCTTCTAATTAATAATAATCATCTTCTTATAAAAAAACATTCATTGAGTAATCCAGATTCTTAATAATACAATAAATAAAACCATTTGCAGTAGATGATAGAATGCAAATATAAAGTATTATTTTATATATTAGGTATACTCCAGGAAATTGGTAAGTTATATTTTTAAAACTGAGAATTTCCATAGGAGAGCACACTACTGAATAATTCCCATTTCTAATGCTTTGCATTACAAAAATGAATCTTTTAATCATCTTTCATTTACATGTATATACTGCTTATGCTTAACGTGAGACAGACCGATTTTAGTTTCTCCTGCATTTGTTGCTTATTTTAATTATCGATGATAGGATAGTAGTGAAAACAATACAAGATAAAATATAGAAACTAAGGTGTTAAAAAAATGGAGTAGAAAAACGCTATATGTGATCTGGCTGAGCAGAGCCAAAGAATTTAGTTAGAGCTCTCTAAAAGCCAGGAAAGATGTTTCTCTCGTACTTAGTCAAGTTATTTGTGTAACTTGGTGAATGACAGTGTTGTTTGTAATTTCAGTGAAGGTGGGTTTTGTTTCATTGTTTGTTATTTAAAATTAAGGTTGAAGTTTAATATATTTCCTATTAAAAACCAAAACAACCACAAAGCAAAAGTATGCAAGAAAGTTAAGGTTGACTTTATACATAAAAAACTAAGCATTAAAAAACACAATTAAACTGAGTAAATTATAAAGATCTTATCAGCTTTACTCAAGGATTCATGAATTGAGCAGCATCCCACCTAGCAAATGGAAAGTCCCTCCAAAGAGGGGAGCAAAATGAAAGACTTTTATAGGCAGAGGGAGGAGGGACAAGGAAGTTATATTAACAAAGAGCTGATTGTTGGTGACAAGGTCACCTTTCTTCAGGGCGTGTGGGTGTCGGTCAGGCAAATGACCTCAATAGTGCTGACCAGGTAATTTCAGGTTGACTGGCTTAAGATTACATTTATGGCTGAAGCTATAATTAAATTAGGTAGTAAGTCTTAGTTTGGTGATGTGAGACTTAGCACAAATGACTCCATTTAGGGGCCTGTTTCCTTGTTTTTAACACAGGTAAGAATCAAATGTTTTTCTATAGTTTGTCATTTGTGATTCTGTGTGACTTTTTAGTATTTTAGCTCTTGATCTTCTGTTTTGTTTTAAATAGTAGATTCTTATTTAAAGAAAAAATGTTTATATGTTTAATTTTTGATAAATTTTTGCATAAAGAATAAAACCTCTTTGGAAGTAATTTGCAGATAGATTAAATCCAAAATGTAATTGAGAGGCTTTTAGCAAATTCTGCTGAAAAAAATCTGCTGAAAAATTATATAACACTTCCATTACACAGAGACCATTATGCTAGTTATTAATTATGATAAAAATTTAAATTGCATTCACATATAGTTTTATAATTACATTATTTGAAGGAATATTTTTATTATAAGAGATCTATCTTTGTTTAACTAGTATGTTTTTTAAACTATGCACATGACATACATTTTGGCCTCAGACAAAGATGCATGAATTAAAAGTATTTAATGACCTGCAACCAGTCTTAAAGAGCTTAATTTCCTTTTGATGGCATGTGTGTATAAGTGCTATGTACATGTTTTGCCCTGCTTAGAACATAACATTTTCTCTGAATATTCTGTGTATCTAAGTAACCATGATTGTGGTTCATTTCACTTAATGGTCATTCGTATAAAATTAAAGCTTTGAGAATATCATTATTTGTTTTACCTAATACTAGTTATATTACCCTTTTATAGGACAGCTGATATTTTTACATAACAGAGAATTTCCTAATCTCGACTTTTTCACTTTACTGTGTTGTTCCTTTCAGTGAGCTTACACTCATAATGAATTCAAGGTGAAGTTTTCAGGCGCAAAGCTGTAAGTCAGCTTTTGTGTAAACAATTGGCAACAACCGTCTTTGACATCATCCTTTTATTCATTCATCTTTATGTAAATGGCCATACCTGTGTGTTTTTTCAAATTACTATTTCTAATGGGCACATTAAAAAATCCTTAGGTATCCACTGTTTTTCTGCAAATAAATGTAAAGTGGGAGTATTGTGCCTTAGATTAAAGGCAGACAAAAGGGACACCATTGCAAATTAAACCATAAAGGTCTGAAGTATTATTAAGAGGTTCACAGATACTATGTTCCAATCAGGCTCAATAAGGGCTGAATTCCTATTATGTTTCTTAACCCTCCAGAAAGACATGAGAAGGCACCCAAAGTTAAAGTCATCACATAGAAAGCACTTAGGCCAGGGGCACATGAATGTATGACTGGGTAATGGGTCTTTCATGGCTGAAAAGAAAAACCCGTCAGTTCAATTGGGACTGAAGTTCCCCTTTGAGAAAGTTTATTTTAATGAGTTTCCATTTTATGCGTGGGCTGCTCTTTAATCCAGGCTGTTTCATTGAAGTCTCACCCAATGAAGACGCAAGACAGATTGTCCAAGCTTGAGGCTATTGTTAGGGGTTGATGAAGTGTATGGGCCCTTATGGTTGATAACAGAAGTAGATGGTCAAAGCCAATAAATAAAACTTTAACTCTGATTGTTGGGTGCTTTACGCTGAAAAGGTTTCCATTAGCATGGATCTTTGGTTTTGAAGGACTTGTGAACCCAAAGGCAGCTCGTAGCTCTGTCACACAAACTAAGTCACTTAGACAAGCAGCAATCTGTCCTAGCTAATCAAACTCAGTTTGGCTTTTTAAAATTCCAGATTTCTTTTTAGAAATCAGCACTGTTAATATCTTGACAGACAATTAACATATGCGGATCTATCTGCCATACTATTGATTTATCATAAAAGTGGTTTAAGGCGAGGTAGTTTGTGCTTGCTTTGAGTGTTCTCGGTAACATAAATTTCACAATTAACAATTTAGTGCATTTTAAGTGGTTGATATCTGAGTATATGGTAAGAGGAGGATGCTTTTCAAACAGTTAATCATAGAACCATCTCAAGTGTCATAAATGTTGGTTGCCATCCAAGTAACATTCAGACACTTTCCTCAAATTTGTATTCTTCTAAATCCCATTTAATCCAATATTTTGGGTGATGGGTATGATCAATTGTATACTCATAGTTGTCCTAAAACCTATCAAAACCATTTGTCACATGTTGTAGTTCCATACAAATCTTACCCAGTGACCTCAAAATTATGCATCACTAATTTAGCATTTTAGAAGCCACTGTATCCCATGACTGTTTCAGTCATGATTGTTGTTACACAATAGATGGAAACTTGGTGACCTTGAAGGAGTAACCCTGCCTGCCATTGCTTTCAGACTGGAACATGAGATTCTGGAGGAAGTCTACCTCACGTTCACCTCTCCAATTACCCTGAGGAAAATCTACCTCTAATATTTTTGAGGCAGGGATACAAATGTCTGCTGTTAGCCCACATTTTGTATCTGCCATTCTGCAAGAGACATTGCATGCCTGGAATGGACCACTGCCCCCAAGAAGTTCCATCAAACTACACCTCCTACACATACCCTAAAAACCGGCTAACTTCAGACCTAGAGGTGAAAATAATGGCAGCTTTATAGAAATGTAGCAGCAGGATCCTGGAATTGTGGCAGTATAGGCGATTCTCTCTTTTGCTCTGTATTTTGTAGTAAAACCTTTCAGAGTGAATCTTTATTCAAAGTGATTAGCAAGGATAACAACTGGAGAAGTCAGGGGCAATGAGGAAATGAAAGAAGGTGGGTTAGGAAGCCTAATGAGGAAAGGGCAGCATAGCGTTGTTTGCTAATTTATGTAAATTATCCAATGGGTGTCCTTTTATGTCCCCTTTCTCCTTTGAAGAATACAGTATATAGTTTATAACCATGTTCACAGTTAGTGATTTCTCCCTTAATAAGCTTATTTACATGAGCTTACACTCTCAGTATATTTCAGTCGTGTTGGACTTTTTAACAAATATTATAAAAAAAATTTCCAGCTTTTCTCTTTTAGAAAGGACAGTTTAAGTATTAAGATGACCTTTTCTGTTTTATTTTATTTTTTGAAGAGTTACAAATCTTACCAAAATTCAAGGTAGACATGTTAGAAAGAAACAAAAATTCTAGCCTATAATTCATCTGTTGGAGGCCGTGGGAGCCATCTCAGGTCTTCCACTGAAGTCCCTTACTCCCCTGTTCCTAGATTTGGTCGTTTACTGTTTTGAATTCCCAAATAAGGAGCATGGGCAGCTTTATACATAAGGAGAAAGGATTCTACGTCTTTCTACAAGACATCCCTTCTCTTTGCATCATTAGAGTAAATATTTGTTTAAAATATGATTGAATGTTGAGTTTACCATGTTTATTTTGTCTTTAAACTTTAAAAAATCTCATTATCATTGCATACAGTTTTTTGTCCTGAGCATAGAATGATAGGGACATCTGTTTTCATACACTATGTGATACAGAACCAGAAATGGGACACTGTCGTGTCCAGATCTGTCCATCATCAATAAGTGACCTTAGACTTCCTGATCAGTTCTGACAAGTCACTGACAGTTTGCAGGGGAGGCACATATGTGACAAAGGACAAGCAGAGGTTACATGTGTCAGCAAGAACCCTCTGATTTTGTCTAGAAGGAGTCACATTCCTGACAACTCTGTTATTTGGATGCTCTTGGTTTTCTTTTTAAATATGACTTCAGAACATCACAGGTGCTCATTCATCCAGATGCACACACTTTTTCTGCTGATTTAGTCAGAGGCTAAATGGCAGGTCACACTGATTTGAATGCTAACATGTTCATGGTCTTTTTGCCAGTTTGTTTATGAATTTGCACACATTTTATTGACATAATTCTGGATTCTGAGTGATAAAGTGTAAGTGGGTATTGTGTAAAAAAACTCACAATTGAACTGAATTGTTTTAAAATCATGTGTAGCGTAAAAATGGGCACCTCTGACTCAAGTTTTAAGTGTGAAAGTGTTAATATCTACCCTTCGCACAGGTGGAACAGAGGCCACATAGTGTAGCTTAGATGCTGGTGCCAGATCTCATGGATTTGAGTCCTGGATCCACTTGAACTTGGGCTACATTGAGCACACTGCCTCATATGACTGGGAATCAGTGTCTTATATGTAAAATGGGGATAAAAATAGCCCCTACCTCCTCTGTTTGTGTGACTATGAAGCTTTTAGAACAGGGTCTGGTGTATGGGAGGTGTCATATAAGTGCAATTATTATTATATTATGTTGCTGAATTTCTGTATATCTGATATGCAGTTTCTACGAGCTAGCGTAACAAAAAGAAAAGATCCATGAGATTATAATTTTGATCAGGTCTGGAAAACTTTGGGCCATTATTCTTTGAAAATGTTTTTGTCTCCCTCTTTCCTCTCCTTCTGGAATTCCAATTACTCATATTGCTGAGACTGATTTCCACTGTTCCACAGGTCATTGCCACTCTTATTACTTTATAAATATTTTATCCATATTTTTTTCCTTTTGGATAGTGTCTACTGCTGTTTCTTAAAGTTGACTGCTCTTTTCTTTTATAGTACCTGATCTGATCTGCTGAGGATCTTATCCAGTATAGTTTTATTTCAGATATTTTAGTTTTTTATCTCCAAAGTTTCCATTTTTTTGGATCTCCCATTTCTTTTTTTGTTCATATTTTCTTCTGTGTTCCTGAAAAGATGACACATATTTACATTTACCATTTTAACATCCTTGTCTGCTGATATTAAATGTTATCCATTTCTCTCTCATTTTTTGAATTTTTTCTTTATTTTCTGCTTCTTTGCATGCCTGATAGCTTTTATTGCATACCAGACATTGAGGATTTTATTTGGGATGCTAAATTTTGTTAGATTCTTTTAATAGTGTTGAACTTTGTTGTGACATTAAATTACTTGGTATCAGTGTGATGAATTCATAACTTGCTTTTAAACTTTGTAAGGTTAGGTTCTGAAACATATCACTTGACATGTCTGTAGAATATGAGGTGTAGTACAGTGGCAATTTTTGTTTGATGGTACTACTTATTATGTTTTATTTAATTTCTCTGATATGGTAAAGATGAATATGAATCCTCAAGGAGCTTATTATTAAGAGAGATCATCAATACAGACATAAATGTTTTCAGGTAGTGATAGAACTGTATGCAAAGTGCCATAGAATCTGCTGGTATCTTACTTTTCACATATCTATATACTGTGGTTAGCCAAAGGGTACTGTCATATACTGAATTTTCTTTCCTTTTCTATCATTCTCTTGTACCTATAATGTTTAAGAAAATTTTTGTATTGTAAAACTACGCATATATATGTGTGTATGTGTATGTGTATGTGTATATATATACTCGTGTACATATATAAATGTATGTATGTATGTCCTGAGGAGGAAAAAATGTATCTATTTTTATAAAAATTCAAGTATTTATTCAACAAATGGATCTCGATTGGCTGTAATGTTTCTCTTTGCAGCCAGAGCTACAATGATGAACAAAACAAAGTCCTTTCAAAATGCAAATTGAAAATGCACAATCAAGTGGTGATAATATATACCATATTACAAAATTATGACTCTGTATTTATCTTCCTACTTTTAAAGTGACATGATGATTCTAGCATTGAGCTAATGGTAGAAAAATTGCCCTTGGGCAGGACAGCTTGTTCCCTCTTCTGAGCTCCAGATTATAAATGTTGCTGAAAAAGGCTAGTCCCAGAGAAGTGTTTTAAAAAAGGATTGCTGATGTATCTATATTTTTGTCTGCGAGGGTGCTATTTTTGTAGATACAAATTAGATTCCTTTTTTTAGAGTTTTAGGATATGAGTTTCAAGAAGATTCTTAATTGGAAAAGAAAAGCCAGGCTAGGAGCAGCTACTACAAATGTTACTACTATTGATGCTGCTGCTGCTGCTGCTGCTGCTGCTGCTGCTGCTGCTGCTGCTGCTGCTGCTGCTGCTGCTAGTTACAATTTTCCTGAATTGTCAACATCTGCCTGTGCTCTGTGAAGTTCTTTACTTAATTTCTTTTCATCCTCAAAGGAATCCTATGAGGTGTAGAATAATAATAACACAGAAGAGAAAGTGAGGTTGGCCATAAAAATCATTTTTTTAAGTATTTATGAAAATGAGCCATAGTCACCAAGACAGAAATAATTTTAAATCTGTATTATTGAAAGGACTATAATAAGACTATTAGCACATGGTACATTGCACATTGTATATTGCAATTAGCTTTGTTGATTCAATGACTGAGTAGATGGCCTTCAGAGCAAGACTTATTTGGAAGATTTGAATCAAATTCTGCATTATCTTCTAGAAGGAATCTATATTATAAGACTAGCTGGAATTGGAAGTAACCTTCCCAAGAGTGCCTCCTAGTATTTCTGCCTTACTGAGTGGCAAATGCTCCACTTAGCTAGCTTGCCAAAGGACTAGCTAAAAGTCACTTCAGAGACAAGATTGGAATGGTCAGTGGGGATGCATGTGGGGATCCTTTTCTGCAGACCTTGGCTTCCTTCTCTGAGGCAGGCGCTCCTTTCTGAGAATGACAGTTGACAAGATTGACACTGGGTAGATAGCCTTTGCTGACACCTCACCCTCTTTGCAGAGCCCGAGTGGCAATGCTTGCTGCTCTGCATTCACTGGTCTTGGAGTGGTGGGGCCACCAGTCCGGAGAGATGCCATAGGTTTACCGTGAAGCTGTGAAGTCATTTCTACTCAGCTGTGAAGCACATAAAAATAGACCTGGTTTGTAGTGATTCTGCTGTTCAGGAATTTGTAACAGATCTGTCTACATCTTGTCTAAGTATATATTATACAAACATATAAATATATAATCAGTTAATAGAAACAAACCATATTTTATGAAGTGCTTTAGATTTACATATTTATCTGTAACTTAACCACTGATTGATCCATTTATGAAATTTACCGAGTTCCTGCATTGTGCCCGATACTGTGGCCCTGCAGTGATGTATAAAGCAGGTTTCTATGTCTAAATGTGGTAAGTGTCTAACTGAGGTACAAGGTGCTAGCAGAATTTGGGGAAAAGCAAGATTGCCTCTGACTAAGATTAGAGGAATTGGGAATGCAAGAATGGCTTAAGAGAGAAGGTGCCTGACACAGTGCCTGGTATACAGAAATTACTTAAACAGAATTTACTCTATGAATGAACAAATGAAAAAGAAATGACATTTGACCTTATAAAATGAGTAGGTTGAACTTGAAATAATATCAGAGAAAAGGCAAATGTGTGACAGAAAAGAAAAGAAAGAGAGAAAGAGAAGAAATTCAAGGAAAGTTTAGAATAGTTTGGTCTAACTGTATTTCAGGAAGGAGTGATTGTGTTTTAAAAGTAGGCTGGAGCCAGATAGTAGATGCCTCAGACCCTGATTTAAAGAAGGTGCATTTTGTCTGCACTGTGGAGAAGCCATTGAGAGTTTTGGAGAGAAGTGGTGACCTGATGAGATCTGTGCTTTACAAAGGCTTAGCTGGTGATACTGGTAGGCTGGAAAGGGGTGGAGAGATTCCAGAGCCACAGGAGCTGGTCCTGAGACTAATGCAGTCAGTGAGATTGAATCTCCTGGGACTGTCTACAGCTTGGGCAATACCCTCAAAAAAAGAAATGAACTGAACCCTGTTATCTGATAGAACTGTGCTTGATAGGGGCTACAGAAAAATGTCAACCGAATGCTGTGGCATGATACGGTCAGTCATGAAATCAGAGTAAACTAGATTGTTCCCAAATGGTGAAATGTGAGGTGAAATATTTCATCAGAAATAAAAATCAGCATAGTAAAACTAACTCAAAAATGAAATCCTTTATGATCTATAGTGGTTTATTTTTAATAGTCTTAAGTGCTTTTGAGAAGAGTACTTTTTATCAGTTGACATTTTCATTTTTCTTCTTGAAAAGGCCACACATGATTTATATTATTTATCCTTTTTCTTCTGCTTGTAGCACAAGTTATGGGTTCATGCAAATTAGCCCAAAGATATTTTACTTTTAGTATCTTTGAGAATTGCTTCATTCTTTGTAAAATACACAAGCAAAATAATGAACATAGAACAGTCCAATTTTCTATGAATAGCCTTATAAGTTCCATAATTCTAATTTCTTAATAATTTTCACCACATAATTAATATTTACATATGTTCTAAGTAGTAATGAACACAGTATTCGAATTTGTGTGTGTGTCTATTCTATACACACATACACAAATGCATGCATTCACAAATATCTTCAGGCTTTATTTGAAGGAAAAGTTTATGTAAGTATTTTTACTATGATTTTGCTATGTGTGTGGTAATTTTAAGAACTGATAGTTTTAGTGTTGAATCTTTAATACATCAGAATATATATATATATATATATATATATTATCTGCACTTACATGCACTAAAGAATGCAGAAGATATTTAACCCATATTTGAAAAAAATAATGAATTTCTAATAAAACAGTAATTCAGAAAAGTAAAAGCTAAATTTTAAAAGTCATTAAAATACTAAATATAAAAATTATGGTCTTGTTTTAGGACTGGTCAGAATACAGAGAATTTTATTTTGGATTTTAAGTCTTTAGCAAAACAACTTAGAGTCCTAAAAAAATGAGGAAAAAATACAAAACTAAGTTAAAAAAATGTTAATGTTTTGGTGAAATGGTTTACTATTTCAATAGTAAACTATGCAATAGAGCACGTTGGTGACTGGGGAGACTTCATTTAAAATGACAGTTGAAATCCATTTCTGGTGATAACTTCTGATTGCAAGTCACCTTTACTGTAGAGTTTTTAAACAGCATCAGCTATAGTCTGATTGAGTTTGTGAAGTCCCTGTTCACTCTGAAGAGAAGAAATGGTTGCACTCTGGTGTCCAGTAAGCACAACTCTGTTTACACTTTTGGCTGAGAGAGAACTTTCAACTGGAGATGACATGACAAAGCTGATGGACTAGCCAGTTATGAGGGGGACGTAGCCATGGATCAGACGAACATATTGAAATAGACAAGAGACTCTGGAATTTGGAAAATAACATTGGCTTAGATATTCATTTTGTTGGCCTCTAGCGACCCTAAAAACTAAATGAAAATGAACTCCATTAAGGATGAAAGTATGATCTTAGTAAAACTCTCAGACTTTGATTTTCTCTCTCGTAGTCTTGTTTGGTACGCACACATGTTGCATAGCGTATGTATTTTGAGTTCCTCAAGTGTAGCTTCTAAATGCATACTAATGTATTATTGTTTACAGCTAAATCACTCAGGATTTCCAGTACAAATTCTGATTCTGTGAGATAATAGATGGCATTAAGTAGTTGGATTGCTCAACTTTGTTTTTGACAGCGATCTAAATACCTTCTTTTAAGAAAACATTTTTCTGACAACAGTTCTGCTCTCATTGCTAGAGGGCTGACAGAGGTGCCAATGAGGCATTACTGTTACTGTGGTTCAAAGAGGTAAGACACGTGAGTAGTAGGAATAGCTGAGACAGGTGCAAGGCGGACCTTCCTCGTATAAGCCTGTTCACAGTGGCAGTCCTGGACAGCCTCTGAGTCAAGCAACATCTTGATTTATGGAGTTATTTTAATATTTTTAATAAGGGGAGAAATGAACCTATTTAACCTAATTGATAAGAACACTAGAGCTGTTAAGACAAGAATTTATTTGTATTGTTCTGAGGCAACCAAGATTTCTTGCTGTAACTTGCTTATCAGGAACCAAGTCAGTCAAGGAAACTTTCATAATTGCTGAACTTTTGACGTTTGCTGCTGTTTGTTAGAATTAGGATCCTGCTTACCTAAGTTAAAAAGACGAGAAGTTTAATGTTGACATTACTAACAGGTTCTACGGGAAGAATGATTGTTCTGAGAACAACTGTCTTCCTAGTTTAAGAGAATAAAAGAGTCCCTAAATTAAGATTCCCCCACCTATACTCATTATTAGAACTTTTTATTCAGAGTCTCATAGTCAGTTTTACCATGAACTCTAACTTCAGCTTCACCTTTGCACTCTAAAATTTCCTTGAGTTAGGATTAAGTTTACAGCTAGTAGGGTATATACATTTTTTCAAAGACAGTTCTACAGAATATATTTTCAGAAAGAAATGTTATTATAAACTTATAATCTACTAGAATTTAATTAGAGAAGTTCTTAGTACTGTTTTCTTTTTTTCTAGCAAAGTCTTTTCAAGTAGATATTTAATAAAAGTAGTTTTATATAAATAACAAAAATTTAAGGCCGAGTTTAGACCTCCAGGGTTATATTATAATAACTGTTTGGAATTCAGAAAGCTTATACATGCATAAGCTACAGTGTTAAATGCTTCAAATATCAAAATGCCAGGTTTCTGAATTTTATTGTGCTTGCTGAATCACTGTATTATCTTGATACTTTCCAGCACCTTCAGTACAATTATTAAAACAGTTATAGTGGCTCTAAAGGAACATAATTGGAAAAGAAAGATGACCTGTACTGGATGAAATTCTTAATTAATCTTTCACTGTTAAATTGTTCAAAATTAATCAAGTATATTGCCTATACGAAGGCAACTACACTTTACATATCTCAGTATTATCATCGCCAAGCCATATATTAAAAGTTAATTTCTTATTTAAAAGTGTACATTAACTGCAAAACCATCAATCCTAAATAACTTCACTGCTTAAGGAAAAAAAACTTCTAACACCAAAGAGCATGCTAGAGTACTTTGTGTTTAATGTTTTGAGATTATTTTTTTTGCCATGAGCTTTGC
Source organism: Cynopterus sphinx (assembly GCA_030015415.1). Classification (NCBI taxonomy): domain Eukaryota; kingdom Metazoa; phylum Chordata; class Mammalia; order Chiroptera; family Pteropodidae; genus Cynopterus; species Cynopterus sphinx. Next base: position 44,081,782 of record CM057389.1, on the reverse strand, counting down.
AACATCAAATTGGATATACATTTTTATAAAATAACTATCCCGATGAGAAGAATACTATTCATTCATTCATTGATCCATTCACTTATTCAACTCATATTCACTGAAAAAAGTTAGAATAATGTCTGTGAAATATAATAGCAATTGTCTGATGTATACGGAGACAATAAACAACTTGAATCCTAATCACATTTGTGGATAAACGTCTTTGGGACTATTTGAGAAAATTATGGAAAGATGGTGTTCTCCCCAAATTGTTTTGAATTGTGCAGACTATACTCTCCCACTTGTTCCTAGTATTTTCGCCCCCCCTAACACACCAGAGTGACAAGACACAGCCCACTAGCCAGACTTGATCCCTAGGGCAGTGTTTCTCAGGTGGAGGGAGGCAGTCTCTTGGTCCTTTGCTGGAGCTGGAGATGAATGAAAGAGTCCCTTGGCTCCCTGCCCCATTCCTAGGTTGAGAATCACCAGTAAATGTGACCTTGCTTAATTATGGAGCAGGCTGCAGAGATAAATGCCTGAACGTATCCAATGCAAAGTCCATATGGTCCTTAGATAGTCAGTGGAGCTAGGTAAGTTTAGTTGACTTTTTTTCTCTATGAGATCAGCTAGTTGTTTGATTTAGTCAATTAACTGGGTATTTGTGTCACACAGACATATTCTATATCAACATAAATATTTTATTTGGTTGGATATTTTGTTAAGGTGTGATTTAATCAGGACCATTTTAAGATAAATGTGAACAGATGTTCCCCAGAGCCAGAATAGCATGAAATATTGTATTTTATTGAATGCCAGAGTCAAGTATAAGATGCTTTGATGCTGGAGTACCCTTGACCTTACCAGAGGTATCAATAGCTGCCACCTGGCTGGCAGAGAGTATAAAAAGCTATTGCAAAGAAGTAACATGCATAAAATATGCTCTTGTTCTTAGAATCAATGAAAGAGGATAATACGTTTTCCTGAAAATGTTCTATATTCTGATATGTACTATATTCTTAAGCCTACATGTAAAGCACACTGATGGTACATATCAAGAAAGACAAGTTACTCAGGTAAGGAGTATTATGGTAATCAAATGGGCAACATGCTGTGATGATTAAGATCTGTTTGTGGAACTTACAGACCTTCATCTACCAGATAGACCTTTTGATAAGAGTATTCTGAAATGCCAGGTTTGATGGAATGACTTGAAATTGGATAAAATCTTTTCTGTATTGGACTAGCCATATAGTCCAGTGGGATACATGAGTAAATGGACAAGCTACTTAACATTATGATCAGAGCAACTAAAAAAAATTTTTTTTTCTAAATTTTCATGTTTAGGATTATTTCAGCCTTGCCTCTTTAAAATGGAAGAGCTTCTCTGAGAGTTAACATTTCATATTCCTAACAACTTAGTATTAGCTACTTTTTTTGATTGCTTTCTCTGCTGACCAGGAATATAGACAGAAAAATGCCAAGAACAAAAAGATAACAGTGAAGAAAATTTGAGCTATTTCTCTGGTTTGCCTAATTTCCTATCAGGACTTCATTTACCACCTACGATTTCTACATTTTCTAAATTTTAGAAACCACTTTGAGAAGCCAGCAAACAAAAAGTTAAAGAATGCAGATGAGGTCCTTCTATAGTTAAAAGTCACTCTTGGGATTCAAAATGTGACATTGGGCAATCAGTTAAAATGTTTCTTTAAAAAAATGTGGAGCCTTGCATTACTAGTTTAATCTACAATAGCGTTTCCAAAATATGCACTTTTACCGTAGAGATAAAAGGACTAGATTAAAACAATCAAATGTGCCAATGTGTTTTCTCAATATTCATATGTTCTCTTTCTGAAGGACAAGGCCAGTTTGACCAGCAGCTGGTTCTATTATGTGGTTTGGGACGTGCTGCTTTCTCTTGTTCACCCTGTTAACTGTCAGGGTTTCTCATGCTTCATTCTTGAAATGGGGGTTTGCCCTGATGGCCTAGCTGTTACTCAGATTTTCCCGGTTTCTTTTGTATGGTCTTAAATATGATTTAGAGGTGTCATCAAATTACATTTGCATTAAAGGAAAAAAATAAACAAGCATGCAAGAATTAGACAGTTTTATAAGAATAATGGAGTATCATGACACGGGAGATTGTTCTGCGCTTCTATTATATAGTTAAGCAATTAATGCAAATCAAGATAATTTGTCTTAGAAACTAGATGATTATTTTTCTCCTATTGAATAGGGACTCTCTTTTATTTTGTGCAAAAATGCATTTGCTTTATATTTTGGAACAGAATAGAAATATTTAAAAAGATGGAATTTTGTATTGTTGAAAGCAGCGGGAGACAAAGCTCCCAACCCTTTCATAAGCCCCTTTCAGCCCATCTCCAACGTGGTGACATTGGTACAGACAGCATTTGTCACCCATAAATTTACAGCTTATTTCTATCTCTTCATAAATAGACTAAATTTTTTGAAAGAACAAAATATATATATATATGTATAGGTGTATAAAATACCCAGTTACAGGTTGTGTTCTATTTAAGCCCTTGATTGAAACGTATTGCTCCTCAGTATCTTTTAGCTATGAAAATTATAATATGGAACAGAGATTAGAATGAAATTATCATGGCTAGAAGGCATTTACTCAGTGGTGGCAGCCACATAAACCTGAGTCCTGAGAATGATGATAATACATTAGGTTCTGCATGCCCGATATTATTGCCGTACATTATGTATGTTTCATTTATACTATTTCGCACACACCAGCAACGCTGACAGATAGGTAATTACTCTCTGCGCCAATGAACACTTATCAGCACCACCGCTGTTTATTGCTGGAATGAAGTGCGTTTGTCAGTCAAGGTCACTTGTTTGTGTGTCCTCTTTAATAGTTCCTTCACAGTTGTTGAACTTTGCACACCGTTCTTATTGCAGGGTTCCTGCAGGTTGCTTTACTACATAATGCGTTTTCTGTGCTATCAAAGTCACTTGTATTTATGACTTTAATTGATAAACAACTAAGTTGCGGGAAGCAGAACTGAAGATGCAAAAGAACATATTTTGCTAGTCAGCTGATCCCACTAGGTACCCAGTAATGAATGACCTCAAGAGGATGCATTCACACACCCTCTCCAGCGGTGATACCCCGCCAGCCTGAGCCAGTGAAATTTCATTTTATAATATTAACCTTAACTTCAGCCACTGATGGATACGGACACAATTTCATAACGACTATAGACTTAACATTTATACCCTCTCGAAGTATTTTCCCTTGTTCATTTCTTGTGCAGTGCAGAGGTTATTTTCATGCTTAGTATACTTATATAGTGGGCTAAATCCATTTGGGTTGACTTTCAACCAGTCATGTTTATTTTTTTAGATATGTGCCGTTAAGCCTCCCCTTCCCATAAAAAAAATCTTATCAGTCTAATGCTGGTTATCATCATTGTGGTAAAGCACCGGTCTTGTTCCAAAATGAACATTGCACAGTGCATTTTTGAGAGTAAAAATAAATTCAGTGCCAATGGGGCCGTCCTAGGCAGCCTGTAATTTCTTCTGTTATAAAATAAAGAAAATGGTTGATCTTTTTATTTTTGTTTGTTAGCCACAGTGCTTTATTAGAAACCGGAATAACCTCGAGGATATAATAATTTATCCGGCCAACTTAACTGGAGCTATTTCCTTAAGCCTGTGATCAGCTTGAGTTTGTGTGTGGGGAGATTTATACTACCATTGCTTATTACCAAAGAAACAGTTAAAAAGGATTTATGGTGGAACACATTCTGTGTGTGTCTGGAATTTTTGTGTACTTCTCTCCTTGCTTATCTCTGTTTTTCTTTCCTTAACATTATGGTCAGGCATTTAAGCAGAATCATGTTCATTCTTTAGACCAGTGATTCTTGTATTTGGGAAAAAATCTATTAGCACCAGGTAATATCACGTCCTGTGTACAAGGGACTCTAGTTTTCCATCAGTGCGAAAGTTTACTATTTCATCACTAAAGGATTAAATTCCGGCAAAAGGTGCCCGGTGACCATGAATGTTTTAGGTAATTTGATTACAACCATAAAAAAAATTTTAATTTCATAGCAGCCACCGGGTTGTGTGCCTTACGCTGTGTTTCTAGTGCATTACTGACCTGGCTTGTCCTGGGAGGGACCGAAATTGCCGTCAGGCAAGGCGTGGAGGAAGAGATGAGCAATTCGGCTCCGTCGTGCACCCAGGTTAACACCGTGCCTGAACGTTTTCAAAACGCTTCCTTTCCTTAGTTCTTAGTTACCAGAGTGTTACAAAGAAAGGGTTTTGATCTCATGTAGATAGCATAGCATTAATTACCCTGACACTAATTAAACTGCATCAAACAAATACCACCGTGTTCCTCAGGGGGACAACAGAAGGCAGTTTAAAATAATTACTGGAGCTTCATGCATGTGTGAAGTTTTCATTACTCTTAGGACACAAGCAGAAGAGATTTGATATCATTAAAAATAGCCACCCTTTAAGTGATTGCAACAACAACAGCGACAAAAAGTGACTAAAATTTCCTTGGAGCATATTGATGTCTAAATAGTAGTGGCTTCGATCCTTGAGAATGCTTAACTTTTCCTTAAGAATTGCGAGTCTGTGAAGCAGGAACAGGTGTGCCGGTTCACATTCTGGTATGATTATGTATTAGCTTATGTTTGTCAGACCATTTCATTAACCACCCACTGCTATCACATATACATATACTTTGTTCTTTCTGAACCATGAAATGAAATGCATATATCTTCACTAATGCTCGCTATCATTGTAAATGAGAAAAAGGAGCTTATTGCCAATCAGGGCCGCCGTGAAGCCCACACCTCTGTACACTTACAGGTAATAAACATCTTTTTGTAAGTAGGACACAAGATATATAGAGTTCTTCCTATAATGAGAAATGGCGATCTTGTCCTACTTGAGCGTTAATGGATGGTACTTCCCATACGTGTCTAGACAATGCAATGGGATCATGTTGAAGCAGGTTTCTTCTCTCAGAACTGGAGGTGGTCATGATGTTTGAGATCTTTTGTCATCATGCAGGTAAGCAAACCTCTCTGGTCATAGATAATGGACATTTTTCACAACTGGACAAGTGCACCCAGTCAGTAGCCAGTATTATGCAGGTGGTAGAGGGTCTCTGTAAGGGCCGCTGTTTGAAGGGGCTAGTGTAAAAATTGCCAAACCCTAGCTAAATGAAGTAGGGTGAGTGATTGTCAGAATCATGGATTCTGACCGTGGAATGGTGCGTCTGCTTCCTCTTTCAGGTGCCTAGGTGTCTGAGTGGGTGTGCACACGTGTGTGCGTGGTGGGCTGGATGTGTTTTCCCCTCCTGTCTGCTCTGTGTGTACACGCATCGCCCACTCCGTGGTCTTTACTTCACAAGGTCACTTATCCTGTTTATTCCAGTGACATACGAGCAGTGGGATCCAGTTGCCTGGGTTCTAGCACCAGGTGCCAGCCGTCTTCTCTGAAAGGTGGTGGGAATTAAAAGGGGAGAGTGGTCATTTCCAGATTTATGCGACTCATATATCATTCTGGGAACGACTGTTTGGATGTGATTATGGAGTGGTTCTGCGTATGGAGCACTGCACATTATAAGCCGTTGATTTTTTTTCACTTCCCTCTGAAAGCAATAATTTAAGGGAATTATGCATTACGAGGGTTTTGTAGTGATTTTTTTTAAAAAATTAAAGTAAGACTAAATATTTTAGGAAACCTGTTTAGGAAAATAACACTGAATTAAGTGTTTTATAGTTGTCACACTAAGTAAAAAAAAAAAATGGATCACAACTGACTGTAGGAGAATACAGTTTAATCCAGTTGTAGAAATTTGTTAGGTCCAGAAAATATGCAAAAAATATACTTTTGTTCCTGTATAGACAGATGGTTTGTCCTATTTTAAGCTGATAGTATCTTCATACATCTTTCTTGAATGTCATTGGTTTTAACTGGCAGACAGTGTCTACTATTAGAATTTTCCTTATTCCTGGATGATCTAAAATATATTTTTGGAACATTTGGATGATCATACTGTATACCAAGAAAAATTTTTCATTACACTTAGCTCATACTTTAAAAAGTGTTTATATAATTTTTTTTTTTAAAAAAAACCTCTTAAAATGAACAGTTCTTTTGACATGATGTTGACAGGAGTCACTTTGATGTAGTTTAGAGTCATGAATTTTCTATCTGTTCCATTTTTCCTGGGGCTCCATCAGCTCAGACATCCTGATCTGTCATTTTGCAACTCTTCGTGAAGGCCTTGACAGATAGAGGTTTTGACAAGTGCTGGACATCAGCAGCAATGCAGAATAAGCAGTGTATATTTCTCCAGGTAAAGTGACAAAATGTCTGACAGCATCAGAAGAACTGTGTAGTCTTCAATCATATCTAATATCATAAAGCAAGCCTCTATTTACGTTCTGTGTTTCAGCATTGTGTGGGGGTGAAGATTTAAAATCCTTCCAGAACTGAAGATGTGAGCTCTTTGCCTTACTTATGAGTGATTACAATAATTAGAACATTTGGGTCACTAAAAATCCCTTTAAATTTCTATTGAGTGAGTGATAGAAATAACCACATCATGTAATAGGAGTCTTTAAAACTGTAGCATGTCTTACGTGTTTGTGCGGGTGTGTGTCTGCAGTACTGATTTGTGTAATTCTGCTTGATCGAAAAATACTTGCTCATCCTTCAGAGCTGATGGTTCAGAGTTTGATTTGAGAGAACTTTCGCTGGCCACTGATTAGACCTGTTGACCGGGCATTAACTTCTCAGACATGTCATCTTTCTTAGTTATATCCTCTTATTAAAGACTGTGTAATAACTAAACATTGTCCCGCATATTGAATATGTTGTCCTTTTTATATAATTATTTCGTGTCTGTATTCACTCAAGAAACAGCTGTTGAAAGTTGAGCAGGATGTAAAATGGCACAGCCTGAAGATGTTCGTGCTCATGCAGCTAACTCCTTTTTGATGTGATACCTACTGGCAGGGTTATGTGGTGAATTCAACTTCTTTGACAGCCATCAGTGCTACTGACCAGTGGTCTCAGGTTTTCTAGTGATGGGAAAGTGTAAGAAAGGATCCCATAGTTTAGTGTTTTCCCCCTGCTGCCAGATCTAAGGCTTCTGCCAACAATCATCTGAATCAACATGATGCCAACGCACTCTGCAGACCAGAGGTCACCCCAACATCTGGCCCCACTGTCTACTTTTTTCAGGTTTGTCACTGGGCAGCATCTGCTTACAGATTTTTTTCTCAACCTCTCTTTGATCTCTTTGACAGTAAAAAGAAGCTTCCATCACCCATCATGTGCTAAATTAAAAAAAAAAAACATTCAAAAGCATCGGACATTGAAAATTTGGTACGACTTCATGTTTTTTGCTCTTTTTATTTTTTTTAAGTTGGGCACCCCGTTTGACACAGACTTGGAGTGAGATGATTCTACCCTTGATTTCCAAAAGTATTGTCACAACCAGTAGGTCTAACATGTGAGGACATCTAGCCTAAGCGAGCCCTGTCTTATACCTCTTGGTCAGCCTTGAAAGAATAAAAAGTGAATAGTGCAAACTGTTTTTGTTTTTGCCTGTCTTTGTTGCGTATGAACTCTGAAGAATCAGTGTTAATATCTGTTGTCTGTTGTTTTGACATTTCCATCAGTAGTTAAGATCTCATGTGTCTTTTGTCCACCATCTTGGAATGCAGGGGTCAGTTCGAGGTTGCTGCACAATCTCTGGATGAATATTAGTTAATGTAATCGATGTTAGGTCAGCTGAAACATGAAGCCCAGCTGAGTGTGCTCCCGCAGCAGGAGGCGGTTAGGTAGTGTGCTCTTTACAGGGGCTGCATGTCTCTGGACAAGGCGCTCACTAAAGCATCCCCTCCCTCCTTTAGCTCAGCTCCTCTTTCAGTCCTGCTTCCCTTCACCCTCCAGATGGACTGACCATCTCCAGTCTGGAGTTCACAGTCAGCAAACAAGTAAAGAATGCCTACTCTGCGCCTGGTGCCATCCTAAGTGCTGGGCATAAAGAAGTGAACAAGACAGACATACTCCCTCTTCCTGAGTTTACAACTTGGGTTGATAAGGGGAGGCTTAGAAATCTTCATTTCATGAAACTTGACCTAAATGTATTTAGCCTTTCTCAAGAATTGGCAACCCGTAACTATATTCACGTGAATATAATTGTAATAGTCCACAGCTAGGACTGTAGCAAGATTTTAATTCTAGTTCATACCAAAAGCCACAGCTCTCAGGAGGAAGCTGTATTCTCCAGCACCCAGCACGGCCACTCAATACACATTTGTGGAGAGAATTTATGATTTTCTTCTGTTTTCATGCATTCTCCAAAAAGATTGGGCGATTCCCTTCTCTTTTCCTTCATTTTTCAGAAAACTAAAGCAATAGATAAAATCTTTTTATTTGTCAGTGTGATTTAACTTTGGCTAACACAAGAATTTGTTTTTAGAGTGTTTACCACAGTTTTCAATACACTTTTACTAAGGTGGCATCATTTGTTCTTCACAAAATTCCAGAGATTTAGAAGAAACTCGAAGTTAACTCTTAAGTCTATAGTAAGTAGCAGAGCCTTAGGGCCAGGAATCTGCACAAATTATTGTTATTGTTATTTATTAATTTCTTCTTTTTTGTTCCACAAAAGGAATTCCCTGGGAGCTTGTTCTGTCAGTTAACAAATGCCCCGACAGTGCTCAAATGATTGATAAAATGTAAAAAGCTGTGTTATCTCTAAAGGAATAAGACTTTTCCATGGGGGAATCAGTCTAAATATATCATAGTCACAAGAATGTGCTAAGATGCAACTAAAGGGAATAATGCTTACAACACTAGGACTTCTCCTCTGGCACATGGTCCTCAAAAGGCTGAGTCAGGGCAGTGGATTTGTTCCTTCTTCTGCTAACTGGCTCATTGACTGTGAGCAAGTTGTTCGAGCTCTCTCATTCCCAGGTTTTTTGGTTTTTATCTGTCAAAGAAGGTCTCGGGATTAGATAGCAAAAATAATAATCTATGTCTGATATTTTGCTTTTTTTGCAGTTTGTGGAATTAGAACATTTAGTTCTAATATTTGAGGGAATGGAAATGTCACCTCAAAGGGTACATGTTTGTTATGTTAAATTAAGCCTTCGTCACAGGAATCAGATTGTTTAATGATTTTTTTTTTTAATGACCTGATACCTGCTTTGGAAATAATGTCTGTGGAAATTCAGTCACCTGTTAAATGCTGGTATTGGTAAAGAATAAACCAGAACCTCTTAATAAATTTGGTAACAATTGTCTTCTTTGTTCTGAACATTTAGTATTACACATTCAGAAAAATAAATTCGTGTCTAATCAATAAGAATTAGAAGTAAATATAACATTTACCATAGACACTGAGATACTTTTGCCTTTTTAAAAATTGATATATAATTACCTCACTTGAAGTACTCCAAAAAGAAATTGGATGTCAAAAAAAGTTATATTTTTTTGGAAAGTGCCAGATCACAAAAGATAACCCTTTTTTGTTAATGAATCTGTGAATGCACATCTATGACTTTGTCCACCAGAGGGAGCCCGCATTGTCACGAACGCCCAGGAAACCTCTGGGAGCAGCAAACAGGCTGTGATGGTGTCGACAACATCCATTGTCTGCCCATGAAACTCCGTGCATATAAAATATCGTGATTCTCAAAGTCAGGTTCATTAGGTCCATTCCCCCTCACTCCCCCAAAATGAATTTCCCACCATATTTTATTTTGTTCTTTAAAAAAAAAGTAACACCTTTCAAAAAGTGATGCCTTAAAATGCCTTCTCACAATGGCAGAGAACATGAGGGATTAAAGAATATTTATTAGTGATAACCTGATGGCTAATTTCCTTCAGGTTAGTGCTAGTGAAAGAAGTGATCTGGAAAAGGAAACCTCTTTCCCCCTTAGCTCTTCCCCACATAGGCAGCAGCTGTGCTGGCTGTTTCCATCCTGACCTGCTGATATGCATCACCCCTAACCTGCAGGGACTTCCTTCTAGGGTGAGAGGGTAATTGTGTCTCTTGTCCGGTCAGTCCTTAGCCCCTCTTCTGAGACCACTGAACACGTGGCTTCGTGTGTGTGTTTTTGCGGAGCCAGTTTATAAATGAGGAGCTGAGCTGTAACCACCTGCTCATTTCACCTCAGCTCCTGAAAAGCAGAGAGAGGGCGGTGAGGGCCATGCCATTCGGTGGGCCTGGGTTGAGTCAGTAGGATAACTGACGAAAGTTCAGGTTTTTAAAGTTCTGGTTTCAAATAGAGTCCCTTGGGTTGTGCTTAAATAGCTTACCTTACACATTGTTGACATTTGTTTTGACTCATTTCTGGATTGTTTGCTTGTCATTACCCATGTTTGTAAGAGTTAGTCAGAGGACCACACCACAACGGATAGTTGAAAACATAGGTGGTCATTACAGATACATATTTTTATTTAATTTTTGTTCCCTCATTGAGATGAAGGTATCTTTGATAGTCTAGGGAATTATTAGATCCCTCCCAATTAAAACCTGACTCAGAAGGTTTGGTGGAGTTGCCCAGCACAGTGCTTCTCTAACTCTCTGTGGCAATGGATCAATTCTTTTATTCTCCAATTTGTTGTGTACCAATACTTCTGTAAAATGCCATAAAAATAAATGACTAGAAAAGTGAAATAAGCATTTGAAATACTACCCGATTTTTTATTATTGTATTCAACAGACATAAAACTACCCTGTGAAATTGCTGTAAGAGTTTCTGAACACTTCCTCTCATTTTCCGAGTCTCGTTGTGGACCTGTGTGTACATCGCCTGCAGGCCGAATTTGAGTTGCCTCAGCCTGATAATTTTCACAGCGGTTCTAGCCTTACCTGTAACCCACCCAGAGAATAGATGGCATTGCCTGTCAGATCACGAATGCAAAACAGCAACTGTCACTGAACTCCCTTACTCATTTTTATTTCTTTTTTCTGGGCCAAGGGAGGAGCTAGAAGGTTTTGCTTCCTAGCTAAATCAAAATTAGGGATAAACAGAAAAAGAGCTGTATCAAAAATTAAAAAGCAGAGTTGATGGTAGTGCCAGTTTCATGAAAATAAGGTTTCAAGTGTTGGACCCTGAGAATATAATTAAAAGTTTGTTGAACATATATTCTAATCACCTCACACTATTAAAAGTGCAAAATTAAATTATTTTTGTATTATGAATTTGGGGCAAAAATGAAGCAATTAAAGGAGGTCTTCCTGTTTTCGAAATGTTCAATAGGTAAATATTCAATAGGTAAGTAGGGGAGCTCAGTAAAATAATAGAGTGAACAGTTGCCTTCTTTTTCTCTTTCTTTTTAGTTGCCCTTTCGAAATAGAGCTGATGGTAATTTTGTCTCTAAAGCACATTGAGGACAGATTAACTACACAGACATGCTGCTCTGGGAATCCAGGGACCCAGTTATCATCTTGCCACTACTTACTAGCCATCTGGCCGACAGCAAATCACTTTAGACCTCAGTTTTCTCTTCTTGAAATGGGAAGACTGTCACCTCTCTGTCTTCCTCACAGGGTTGCTGGGAGGACCAGGTTGTCTAGTGAGTGGGCTTTGAAAACCATCAGGCATGTCATAGCCTCCTGCATGTGAGTGTGTGTGTGTGTGCAGGTGTGTGTGTGGGGGGGCTTTCTTCATTTTTCTCACACTTTTATTTTCCTGAAATCTCTTGAAATATACATCCTACATTCATTGTTAACCTATTCCATGTATATTTTATGGTCTTTTCTCACCTCATCTCCCATCCATCCATAACTTTAAATGTATAATGATTTTTATTCTTTTTTTAAATAGTGGAGGAAAGAATCTAAATTTTATCTCTAAGATTTAGCATCACTCGCCCAGCAATGCTAAGCATTGCTGTGGTGGTGAGCTTGCAGGTCTGGATACAAGAAAGTCCTGCCTCTGAAGGCTCAGTGCCAACACACATGCAGGCACACATGCCTGTACCCGTGTGCACGCACCCAAGCCCGTGACACTCAGCTGTAGTCATGATCAGGCCTGATCATGTGTCACGCACAGAAGACACTAGGTTAGTGCTGACTGATTCGTCCTTTGAGCCAGAATCTAGATATCTGCACTCAGCCTTCGAAGATAAACACATTTCAGATATGTCAGAAACCACAGCCCTTTGGGTGTCCGCATAATTCCGTTGTACGTGCGGTCAGTGTTGAGGAGTCATGGGTGAGGAAAGCACCATGACCTACACATCATGAGGCAGGAGGCTTGCTGTGGCCCTGCCCTTAGTGCAGCAGTCACATGCCTCCTGTGCAGGTGGGAGAGGTTCAGTGGGGGCACATAGGACCTGTCCAGTCTTAACAGCTTTGATGATCCCAAGGCTGCTGGAGCCAGAGGCAGACCTGTTGGTTTCTTGGGCTGCATTGAAGTGGAAGGCAATGGTGGTGCCAATACCATTTTGTTGAGTGTATTCCTTCCTACACCTGCTACGTCTCAGATTCGTGGGAGTCACTGGTGAGCAGAAACAAGCCTGTTGCGTGTAGACTTGAAGAGGAAACAAGGAGGCCACCCACATTCCACCTCTGGTCACCACCATCTCTCCACCCCAGTTGCCATCACCACCGAATGTGTATATTAGCGCCTCTTCATTCATATGTTGGATGCATGTGCCAGTGAGGCCCTTGCTTCTCTGGCGGTCTGTATCCTTTGACAGTGGGCAAGAGTTAAAATAAGATGAGATGGATATCCATTTGACTTCTTATGTTTTTATTTTGGAGCATTTGGGAGGGCTGAGAAGTCATTTTCTGCTGTGGTCACTGAGCCAACTTAACTTCTCTCAGCTCTTACCTTTTTAATAGTTGAGGTTGTACTGATAAATGAGGAAATTTATACTTTCAGGTAAAAGAATAAAACTTTCATAAATGTTTGTAATTTAGGCAGCTGTAGCCGTGGATGTCGGATGTTTAAATAACACTTAAGCTGTTTGTGTGACTCCTCACTGTCTTTGTTGAACCGCCTCCATCCCCACCCCTGAATAGCATCAACTCCAGGAACTGCTCCCCCCCAGAGCACTGGATTGTTCATAAAACCAGGAGGGGGGATGGGGTGGTGAATTTTGTGCACAGTGACGCATGTGTTATCCCTTCCTGGCGTGAGTGTTTGGTTCCATTTCTTACTGGAAGGCATAAAACTAATTGCTTATGTGCATGTTTAAACCACAAGAATGTCCTGGCAGAAAGTGGATGCCTGGGGATATTTGTATCCACATCCCACAGTGATCTGGAGAAGTAGTTCCAGCTAAAGGAGAAACACAGCCCTGCCTTGAAAAATCTCTTCCATTTCCAGCTTGTAGTTTATATATTTGTTTTTGAATAGAACAAGGCTCAAATATTTCTTCAACCACGATGTATATGTTACTAAAAATGCCTGTTATTTGTTCAGATGTGGGAACGAATAGTATATAAGATTGTGTGTGTGTGTGTGCGTGTGTGTGTGTGTGTGTGTTTAACCAGAATTTTCTAAGCAGAGAAAAGGGGGATTACAAATTACCAGGGCTTCATATCTCTGGACTTGAAAGAAGGCTGCCAACAGGAATAGCTTTGTAACCCCCCAAAATACACATCTGGTTTTGTTCATACATTTTAAATAGAACGTTTCATCGTAAACATGGGAAATGTGATGACATTGAATAATTTATTTTTAAAAGAATATTTAGTTAGGGACTTTCTTTCAGAATTAGGAAAAAAGACTGTTATATCCAAGTACCTTTCTCCTTATTTATAAGTGGAATATATATTTTAATGTAGTAAGTGCACAGCTGCAAGTTATTTGAAGTGTTTTCCAAGAATGGAGATGCTAGTTGAAACTCAATCAAATAATTCTTTTGGTAGACTTTTAGCCAGCTAGGGTTTGGGTATGATCAACATAGACAATGGCAATTTCGACATGGACTGATTTAATTAATAAATAATAGTGCAGAGGAGGGGATGTATTATGCCTTTTATGATTTGGAGGATAACATCTTTGGATATGTCTCAGTGAGTGTCAGTATATAAGATAGGCACTCATGGTTCCTGTCAGTAAGTGTGCGGTGTGTGGCAAGGGAATTCAGTTATTAATATGCCCTCTCTCCTTTTTAAAGAAATCCTGGAAGTAAGATTGAATTTACTATTTAGTAATATCAGTATTTTAAATTTATATAAGTATTTACTTCATTTTTTACTTTAAATAATGAGGTCCAGTAGCACATTTTAAATGTGGCTTATATTTTAAAGTTTGATGTTATGTTATATATGTTAGAGAATTTATCTCAAAAAGTATGCATTATATTTATAAATAAGAATATTTTAAAGTATACACAGATACTTTATAAAAATAATTTAACACTAAAAAAGAAATGAAAAGCCATTTAAACTTAATGACAAGCATCTCAGAATTTACCATATTTTTAGCATCCAGTTCTCAGAACCCCAGAAACTTGCACTTCAACAGAAATCAGACTCATGAAAGCTTTCCAGGAGGGGTGCATTTTAAAACAAAGTGTAAACTCCTCATAGGTGTGTCATTTTTCATTCAGTGTATCTAGCATTATGTCTGGTTATTGTCTATCTGAAATAAATACTTAAATAAGTGAATTTAAATAAAAAAGGAAGGGAGGAAGGAAAGACTGGGAAAGCTTCATAGAACGTCAGGTTTAAGTGCTTTTTACATATTAACTGTAATCAGTTCAGGCTCCCAAGTCTCTAAAGCTTTGTAGCAGACACACTTTTGCAGGAATAGCTCAAGAACTGTCACAGGTACAAATACAGCTTGAATTAGGGGTTTTACGTGCAGAAATCTATATTATCACCAGGGCTCTCACTGACTCAGGAAGTGAGAGTGGCCTACGTGAGCTGAGAGCAGAGGGAACAGTGGTTGAGTATAGTTATCTGGTATTGTGATACAGGATAAGAGACTGTGCCAACCCACGAGGTGGCTGAGAAAGGGGATGTGCCCTGCAGGGTGTCATGCCCATTGAATGGGCATGTCCTGCCTCCATTCTCAGTGCCACCAGCTTTGGTTAGCCAGATGCCTCATGCTGAAGAGAACCTTTCAGACAGCCTTAGGAAGAGCCACTGAAGTGCAAGATATATTTTCTCTAGGGAAAAATAAAACCGACTGTGGATGAGTGAGGCTTTTATTATTTATTATTCCTTTCACAATGTTGAAAGCAGGTGGAGCTGTTTTCCCAGCTATCCAGAGTAACATACACTTGAAAAATACTTGAAGAAACTTTGAATTATCCAAGGCGTCATTTTTTAAAAGAAAAATTACATTTTTTGAGCGTCTGTTTATGCCACATACTTTTAGATGCTATTGAGTTGGGAGGGGTGATGCATTTATTTATTTTTTAATTGAGATATAATTCATACATCATAAAAATTACCTTTTAAAAGTGTGTAATTCATCAGTTTTTATTATATTTGCAAGGCTGAGCAGCCATCTCTACTAACTCTGGAACATTTTCATTACTCCTCAAAAATACCCTGTTAGCAGTCATCCCCAATTCTCCTCCCCTCATTCCTAGGTAATCACTAACCTACCTTCTGTCTCTATGGACTCACCTATTCTGGATATTCCGCATAAGTTGAATCATACAACATGTGACCGTTTGTGTCTGGCACCTTCCACTTAGCATAGCATTTCGAGGTTCATCCATGTTGTAGCCTGTATCAGTACTTCAGTCCTGTTTATGGCTGAATAATATTCCACTGTGTAGATATACCACATCTATTTAGCTATTCACCAGTTGACAGACATTTAGGTTGCTTCTACCTTTTGTCTATTATGAATAATGCTGCTGTAAACGTTTGTATAGACATTTTTGCATGGATGTATGTTTTTATTTCTCCTGAGTATACACCTAGGAGTGGAATTGCTGGGTCATATGAAATTTTGTTTAACTTTTTGAGAACTGGCCAGAATATTTTTCACGGTAGTTTCACCATTTTGCAGCCATTCTGGCCAGTGTGAAGTGGTGTCTCGTTGTGGTTTTGACTTACATTTTTCTAATGACCAATGATGTTGAGCATCTTTTCACGTTCTTATTGAGCATCTTTTCACGTCCTTTGTGTATCGTCTTTGGAGAAATGTCTAGGAGTAATGTTGTATGGTATTATTATGCATCTCTGAATTAGAAGACAAAAATTAAGGCAGACTTTAGTCCATCACCAAACATTTATTGAGCACCCATTATGTACCTGCTGGCAATTGCTTGGAAAGATGGTGTTCACAGGTATTTTTGAGTGAGATCATCTCTGAACCTGCAAGAAATTTAAAAAAATGTTTAATTTGTATATCAACTACAGTTGGCATGCAATATTGTTAGTTTCAAGTGTATAACATAGTGATTAGACATTTATATACCTTATGAAATGATCACCCCAATAAGTCTAGCGTCTGACACCATCAGAGTTTTTGAATGCTGATTATGGCCTTACATCTTAAAAAAAAAAATAAATCTCTATTTTGTCTGAATTTTGTAATTCTAATTTAGCATTATTTCCGCTGCTTAGAGAATCTATTAATTATTTAATTATTTAACAAAAACTTGGATAATGTTTACAATAAGTTGTTGTATGTCAACTTACAGTAAATGTTAATCACATCCATAAATACCTTTATACCAACAACTGCACTGGTATTTGACCAAACATCTGGGTGCCCTAGCCTAGCCAAGTTGACACATAAAGTTAAGCATCACAATAAATTAATGACTTGCTCATGCTATGTGTCTATTTTGGCCCAAACCCAGTACACCACACTTATATATACTGCACCATCTATTCCAAATGTATATTAGTTATCTATTGCCGTGTAGTAAGTTACCTCTCCCACCCAACCTGAGCAGCTTAAAGCAACAAACATTTATTATCTCGTGGTTTCTGAGGGTTGGGATCTGTGAGTGGCTTAGCTAGCTGGTTGTGGATCAGGGTCTCTCATGAGGTGGCAGTCACAATATTGACTGGGCTGCAGAACTCTCAAGAATTAACGGCAGAAAAACCTGCTCACATGACTGCTAGCAGGCCTTACTGGTTGTCGGCTAGAGGCTTCAGCTGTTCACAGTAGCTCTCTTCCCCAGAAAAAGTGGCCCCAGAAAGATAGAGAACCCAATACAGAAACCACTAATCTTAGAAGTGACATACCTTTGATTCTACCATATATCAAACAAACCTATCCTAGGCCATTGTAGAAGGGGACTACAAAAAGGTGTGGTTACCAAGAGGTGAAGGTCATCGGGGCCATCATGGAGCCTGGCCACCATGAAAGGAGCACCCCTACCTTTTCAGCCTCTTGTGGAGTGAATAACCGACCAAATGAGGAAACAGGCCCAGAGAATGTGAAGTAGTGTTGAAGTTCTGATTGTAATTTCTCATTAAAAATAATGTGCAAAAGGAAGGAGTAAAATTTTGTTTTCCTAGATTATTAGAAATGTTTTCATTGATATTTTAGTATCTAATCACTTGTGTTCGGAAACATTTTAAAAACAATTTTAAGGGTCAGACTGGCCAAATCACTTTGTTTTTCTCCAAACAATCAAAATAATTTTTCTACTAAAATATGCGGGGAAGGGGATTTTTTTTTTGGTGGGATGGGTATTCAGTGACATCTGGGGCCACAAGGCGTGCAGTTTGGTCTTGGATGGACCTGGACGGCATTGACTGCAGTCGTGCAAAGTGTAAATGGTGTGAGTGCACTATGGAAAACGGGAGTGGAGGGGTGTGTATGAAAATTTTCCTTTCTCATAAATGTAACGTAGCATTATTAAATGTTGCTTCAATTTTTAGCTTCAGTTTCACAAGCTAGGGAAGAGTGAAAACATGTAACGGTCAAGGTCATCTGCATCTTTTTATTGCCATATAATGTGCTTTATTGGAA
Organism: Cynopterus sphinx; assembly: GCA_030015415.1. Lineage (NCBI taxonomy): Eukaryota > Metazoa > Chordata > Mammalia > Chiroptera > Pteropodidae > Cynopterus > Cynopterus sphinx. The sequence continues at coordinate 44,063,870 of CM057389.1, read as the reverse complement.
CCATATTTCTGGCTAAAGTCTTGGAAATTTGTGTCACTGGCAACTGTCAACACCTTTATTTTCTGTGTTTTTAATTTCCGAAGGGTCCGTGCATTGGTTTATTGTGAGTTCTTATAAATCATAGAAACTTCTATTTTTGAAATAAAAGAATGCCCCGCTGTTGTAGGACATATAAGATTTGATTTCATGTTTTTAATTTAAATAAAGTAGAAAATTTGGTACTTTCCTCCACTAGTTACAGACCTGGGTTGGGTAGAGACTGTCACTTTTTTCTCTGGTAAGTAGAAAAAGGACTAGTCTAGCTTTTCAGTGGGAATAGCAAAACGGAACATATAAGGAAAATAAGAGTATATTTGAAGGGAAGATTCAGCTGGTGAGACATTAAACTAAGCATATACAACATTAGAGAGAAAAATGAAGGTGTGATGAAAGAAAAAGTTTAAAAGAGAAAGCCACAGAATGGCTGGGAAAAGTAGAGTTGGTTTCTTTAATGAAGGATAAAAATCTTTTATATGTGTGTGTGAGGGGGGGGAGTCAAAGGGAAAAGATTTTCTGTTTCCTTTAAAATAAAAATATTTTAAAATAGAACTAAAAATTAGAAAGCAATAAAAAAGTTGACAATTTCTTTTTTGACAGTTTCTACTAAAAAGAACTGAGTCATCTCTGCTAGCATTCACCGAGCTGAGCCTTTTGCCCAAAATGCTTTTTTATATCATATTTAACTGATATAAAAAATGTTTTCAAAAGCAAGAAAATATTTTTAAAGGTTGTTTTCACCCACTTACGTAGTACAGGTCCCTGGGAAAGATGCTCACTTAGTCGGGGAGGCTCAAGGAGCCACGTAAGGTGGTCAGGTCTAACAGATGTTTACCTGAGGTTGAGCACGTGTTTCTAGACTCACGACCTCTTCTTTTTACAAAAGGCTTCCTCATTGTTTCCTGTTTATCAGCCCTAGTCACTGGCCATGAAGTAGTGATGACAGAGATTCCTCTTTATCGACTTCCACAAGTCAGTAAGCTTTATCCAAAGAAGGACTATTTTGAGGTCAGCCCTTTATCCTTTGAACTGACTGCTGAATAAATGAATGAGTGAAGGAAAATAGGCTTTCTCATTTGACTATCTTAATGAAGTGAAGTTAGTTTCAATAAAAAGGTGAGGAGTGTTTCACGGGTCTATGAATCATCAACAGAAGGATAAATGTAGAGATACAGGGATATAGAGATAAACACACACATATATGACATTGCTGTTTAACAAAAGCAGTTTCCTCAGATTCTGTAGGAGTTTTGATTTCTTGGGACATCAAAGGCCTATACAGGACTCATCACATGTGGGTAGGATCTCTCCTGGAACATCAGCTATCTTTGCACACACACCGGGTTATCACTGTATATTCTCTACCTCAAAGCAGTGTTTTCCTCTATTTCTCTCCGGATAGAACAGCCATCCCCAGCAACAGCTGTGTGACCACCCTGACTGCACACACTGTTTTGCTCTACCCTGAGTATCATGTGTGTCCCACCTCTTGGCTTGTCCAAATATTCTAGAAAAAAACTCAGCTTGGCTCAGCATGGGTGAGAGGCCCTCCCTGGATCGATCAGCCGAAACCAGGACTGGCCTGTATTGCATACGGCAGCTCCTGTGAGGACGGTAGAAGGAGTAGATACTCCATCCGATGGGTATTCACCACATCCTAACAAATTAGCCAGCATCTAACTAAGAAGTTGATTTTGTTGTCCCAGAAGGAATTTTTTTGATCAGGATAAGGTGCCCTCTTTTGTTTTAATGATTTCTCTAGGGATAAAGTATTGATGCTAAATAAATGCTGCTAGACTAGGGACCACAAAACCCTGTACACTCCTCTAAGCAAAGGGTCAAGGTCTGACTCTTTTAGGGGCTTAGGGTAGGGTGACTCATGGATATCAACCTTGGTGCACACATTGGGCTTAATGAAATGAATTCACTCATAACATGCCTGAACTCTGCTTTTCAGCAAGCAGGAATTTGAGCTTACACCCGCGTGGGAAGCTTCACCCATAGTCCCCAGTACTGAGAGTGATATGAAAGACAAACTTGGGGTGAAATGAGCAATGAAAGCAAGACATGCAGGTATGAGCCTCAGTCCTAAACATTTAGGCAGAGAGGAAGGATTTAGGTAGAAGACAGGAGCTTGGAACTAGAGTGCCAAACCAGAGAAAAAGATCTAAAAAGGAGAGTAGAAACCGAATTAGCTGGAATTATGGCTCAGCCACAAGAAATCCTTCTAGAGTTCCTTTAAACCTTAGGAGAGAACCATGAAAGGCAATGAGCTGATTCTGACACCACAATAATAATACCAACAAGAGCAGCTAACATTATCAAACTCTTCATGTGTGCCCAAATGCATGCTCGCTGCTTTTAACAATGAGCTCATTTGGCAGACCAGATTTTGTAGTTCGTTTATTTTAAAATGTGGAGCCTACAATACCTTTCTATGTAAAGAAATCAAAGAGTGTGGTTTCTTCTTATGCATTCCTTTCAGCACATAACCTTTGGGAATATTTTTTGATGAATCCTTAATTTTCTGACATGCCATGATTTTAGATGAGATTTTTAATGTGGTGGCGATAGAGCTTTTTACAGCTTGTCCTCCTCAGTTGCTTGAGGATGTTCTGGTGAGCTGTTAGTCCTGTACTTGTATATAATTGTCATTTTCCTGGCAATTGGCTAATATAATTATCAGGGAATCATTGCTTTTTTTAGCCCTTAAAACGGTGCTGCTTACCTCATTTCTATACTTTTCCTATAAGAACTTTAGTTCTTATTTAGCTATTATTTAAATATTACTGTTACCTCAACGACAGCATATTCCAGCAAATCATTTTGGTCAGCTTTAAAAGATTTCGTTTTTTTTTTTCTCAGGGTTTTTGATTGTCCAGTGAGCACATGGGACTGCTTTGTTCTGAATTTTAATGGCCGGTTAGGTAGGAAGCACCACTTTTTGTTTTGAATAAATTTTGCCACCAGTGTATTCCCCCCCACCGCCCAACTCAAAATATTGTATGCGTATTAGGCTAATAACAAAGCTTAATTCAAATTGTACATGTAAATATATTTTGTCTAGTGGGCTTTTCTGTTAACATTCCTGAGTTTTTGTTTTAGCATCATAATGTGCTGCCTTTTACATTAGAACAAAAGCCCCCAAATGTCGGCTCATCAGCTGACAATACCAGTTTTGTCTCTTAATTAGAAAAGAGAATAAAGCTGTTTAGGGGTGTCAATAAAATGACAGATGCATCATTAGCAGCCGGCTATGGTGGATCAGTTCTGTGCAAATACTTGGAATGGAATTAATAGGAATTTCTGCTAGCATATTTAAATTGCAAGCTTGGGGGAAGAAAGCAGTGTGTTAATGCAGTGAACTAGTGAAAAAAAAATGGGGTGGGGTGGGGGTGGTGGACGACCATTTAAGACTGAATTAAGAGTGTAAGAGAAATCACATTGCAATAGAGAATATATTACTGAGAATTTTATATATTAATATAACCACAAATGAGCCATTATGGATATTATATGATTAATTCATTTAATAAATATTTATTGAGGGTCTACTACATGCCAGGTGGTAAATTTAATGAGAGAGTACAAGCTCTGAGTCCAAACCCAATGTGACTGTCCCTTATAATTAGTAGGACAAAATTTCAAATCGACCATAAATCTCTGAAGAGGTTCTTTGAAGGTTTTGCACTGGATGGTTTCACACTGTGTAAAACCCAGGTCACTCAGTGCGATTCCAAGGAGAATTCCACTTAGTCCATATTTCCTGAATGGTTGGCAAGGCTGCTCTAGCAGGTGTAGGGAGGTGCATGTGCGTGTGGCACACACAAGATGTGATGTCATGTCATTCAGTGATCCAGAATCACTTTACTCCCAAGACTAAACGTTGCGCTTTTTCAGTTATTCCATTCTCGATGCTTAAAATAGTGCCACCCTAGAGCAGGTACCACCAGTAAATATTTATTAATGAATCACTGAGGAAAGAATGTATGTAAAACTGATGATGAATAATAGACTAATCCAGTAAATTTTAAGAAGGATGAACTATCATGTTAGAAGTCCTTCATTTCGTTTAGAACCTATTCATTTGCTTATTTGTTCTGGACACTTAGAACGCCTGAGCTGTCCCATGAACTGTGATCGGAGGGGATGATGAGAAGTGAAACCTACAGTCTGGCATTCAAGGAGCTCTCAGTTTAGCCTTTATTGGCAGAGTTCTGGTCACTTCAGGGGGTTTGTCACCCCATGATGTAGAAGCATACAGAATGTCAGGGACCTCTAAGCATTGGCCTTGGAGCTGTGTAAAAACATCATTTGGGGTTTTTGTTTTGTTTGTTTGTTTGTTTGTTTTGTAAATCTCTGCAGGAAAAATGTATCTGCCCTTAGTCAGGACCCAGATATGGAATGCTGTGGGTGACCCTGAGGTTATCCCTGGAAATTTCAGGTGTGTCTTCTCAAGAGTTGCTGTGTTCTAACTTCTTGCCCTCAAAGTCCCCATTCCAACCACCTTTGTTCAGTGTTGAATCTGATGTATTTAACACACAGAGCGTGCAGGGAAATTTTAATACTCTTTTCTATACATGACAATATCATTTAATGAGAAATTATGTAATAATCAGTAATAAGTATTTTCTTAATGTTTTAGCTTTTAATTAACAAAGAAGAAATTTCAATTTAATAGATATTATTCAAAATCAGAAAATGCTTTATGATGAACTAAATTTTGCATTTACCAAACAAATGTTATATCTTACAGTGTGCTTTGTATCATTTTTTAAATTTAAAGCATAAATAAAAATCCCAGGTTGCATCAAATGACAGAATGATAGCATAGGTCCTGTTTCCTCACCATCACAATCTCTGTGCTATCGTATTTAGAATCTACTATTTAAACAGAAGACTGTAGCACCGTCAGTTTCAAAACATGAATTCATTCCAGGTGAGTTTATACCTTTTCAAACAGTTCAGAACTTACTAAATAAATGCGTGTAGCTGAGTCCAGGTGTGTCAGAGAGACAGCTGTATAACTACTGATCCTCCTAATTTAACTTTCCTGTGTAATACCATGCTCATGAAGGAAAATGTAAGAAAAATTAATTCATTTGCATAAGCTCAAAAACTGTTTAGGATTTAGACCAACAAAGGGTTTTGAGGATGAAAAGTATTTTATCACAAACGTTTAGAATTGTTGGCACATGGTATTAATAAAGAACAGACCTGTTTTCAGTGGTTTTGTCATTATTTTGGGGGTATCTGCAGGGAGTGCCACCTTACTGCCTGTGCCTAGAGTGGACCCCTCCCACCATTCCACCCCTGATCTGCCACTGCACTTGACCACCTGCCTCCACAGGTGTATGTAGGCTTCTCTGTACATAAAAACAAAAACAAAAACAACAACAACAACAACAACAACAAAAAACAAGCTTTGCCACAAGAGACCTTAGGGGTGTTCAGCGTCCCTTACCCAGACTCCTATCTAGACCCTGTTCTCTCTCTGTGAGACGATTGATGAGTCTGACCTGTATGTTCCCAGAGTACTAATCTCTGTTATTTCTCCCTCCTGGTGCAGCTCTGACTTAATGGACTTTCTGGACTTTGTGCCTTGTCTGCCTGCCCACCTTTGCCTTCACTGACATTGAACTTCCTACCTTATGTTACTTGTCAGCTCACCCCGCCTTCACCTTTGTCCACATTCTGACCCTGGTCGCCTGGCCCCCCTGGTTTGTTTGATGGCCTAGCTTCATCGTGACACTACCTGCTTCCTTGGCTTTGGTGGTCAGAAATTAAAGAGTAGCAAATTGATGAGTCAAGGTACGTTGGTGTAGAGTTCTTCCAGCAGGTCTGCAGGTAGAGGAGGACACAGCTGAGGGCGCTGGGAAGTGCCGCTGACTGAGGCAAAGGACGGGAAAGCACCTGCCTGCCACGGCCTCCTGCTCCCCACGTGCTTCTTCCGGGGCTTTCCCAGGGATTTCCCAATCTTTCCTCATTCTTGCTTATTTTTCGCATGGGTACCAGAAAGATTTTTAAAATACTCCATACTACCCTAAAACAAAACAAAACAAAACAAAACAAAAACCTAAGTGAATTCTCCTTCCAATCTCGTCTAGATCTTTCCAGACATCAGACTGTCCCCACCACCCTACCCTTTGTGCTCTATCCATCCCCAACTAGCTTCAGTTCCTGTGTTTGGTTTGTGTCAATTCCTTTTCTTTATTTCTCTGCTCCATCTGCTAAACTTCTGCTTAATCATCCTCAGCACCATTGCCCTGTGACACCTCTCCCCACCTTTGCCCCGCAAGTGGGTCCTCGCCGTCTGCTCTCTGGCCATCAGTGGACTCCTCTGCGTAGCAACTCCTCCACTGTACAACAGTGTGATTTTTTTGTTACCTTCCCATATCAGCTACAGATCCCCGAGAGGAGGCACTGTGTTTTGTTCGTTATGTGTGTGTCCAGAGTCTGGCACTGTTGCTGGTGACCTACTGTAGATACTTATTTATTTTCTGAAGTAGTTGACAAAGAGTGAAAGTCAGCGCAAGAACGAAACCACTCTGCTGACTTCACACTGGTGCGTTACTGTTCTTATTTACTTACGTAGGGATATGATTTGTCCCAGAGTTTGGAGTGAAGATAAAGTACCCCAAACTGACAAGTTTAAAAGAATCAAAAAGAATACAGAAAACCAGCCTATGAAACTCAGTGGACTGATGCTCTCATTGTGCAGAATATCATCTACTGGTTGCTATACACTGTTAAGACCTCTGGTCATAAACAAACAAACAAACAGACAAAAGTTTAAATGTGATCATTGCATAATAATATTGAGTCAAAGAAATTTGTGATAAAATTTACAAATGTTGTATCCTGTACATAGTGTAATAGTTGCAGGGTTGTATAGAGCTGTCTATATAGTTGAAGAGTTATATGTAGCTCTATATGAAGTTGCATGGCTGACTCATCAAAAATATTCCGGTTCTCTATGATCCGAAACAAAGGTATTGCTTTATATTTCATTAATAGTTCATGTACCTCAGGTGTACATGAATTTTAATTAGCAGTGGGCCTGCTAGGTCGCTCTGAAAGATTCTTCTGCCCACTCCGTGATGCTGTAAACATCGGCATGCTTCGTTTCTGCAGGGAACAAACGCCCCTTTCACTTCATCTTTGCCTCTTTTCACGTCCTAAGAGCAAGGTGAGGAAAGTCAGCTGGAACATCGGTGCCATCACTTATTACCACCAATTATTTAAAGTTATAATTACTTAATCGTTCACACATTTATCCTTTCAGCAAACATGTATCAAACACGTGTCATACACCAGACACCTTGCCAGGCTCCAGGCAAACTGGGTCTTACAGGGTCGAGGTGTGTGGTGCTGACGGACAAGGAAACCTCTCCGCAGTGCAGTGTGACCGTGACGGTGACAAAGGTGGGCATGCTCAGCGTTGGAGACATCAGAGCATGCCGGAGAAAAGTGGAAATGGAAATGAGTTTCAAATATCTGCCTCCGTGCACATTACAGTTAGAGTCAGAACTCAGCTGTTAAATCCAGCAAAAATTCCGTGGCTTTAATTAATTTCTTTGTGCCGATTCTTCCTAGTAAGCCTTAATTTTAGCAAAGTTAATTAGGTTGAAGATTAAAAATCACATTAGTGTCGATCATTCACTTCTTGGCTCTGTCAACAAGGTGCTAAAACCTCGCTGGGTTCTGCAGGGGCCGAAGGGGGAAGGGGCAGAAAGCAGCCCTCAAGCTCCTGGCTGGGACCCTTCAGGCCAGATAGCTTCTGTCCTTTTTAAGGCTTCAGATGATATCAGATTCCATCGTCATTTTAAAGAATAATTTTGTACCTTTCCAAACATCTCTTATCTCAAATTCTTTAGGCCTGGGGCTATTTATTTTCCAGGAGTTCCATGGCAGTGGGATGTTTGCTGGGAGACTCTATTTCATCTACCCTGATTATCTAATTTGTAGGTTTTCAGGGCATGGATTTTTAATCAAGGACCTGTTTCCACTGTCACCTTGTCTGCCTGTTTATTATGGTTAAAGACTCAATGGTGGCTAATATCTCACCCAGCGCAGGGAAGAATAAACAATTAATGGAGTCGTGAATTACCTGCGGGTCATAATTCTGTTCAAAATCCTGGTTTGTTTGAGTTATGCTTTCTGCTTTGGCTCCCACACCCGACTTACAGTGTCAAGAATTGCAGAAATTCAAACACGTATTATTAACACTCGTTCCCAGGAAGTGGCTATCGTGCCAGCACAGCAGGAAGAAGTGGGACCCAGATGGGGTCAAGGGGACATAAGCCACTGGTCTAAGTGTATTGTCTCATTCATGTGAAAAGTCATCAATGGGAGGAAGCAGAGACAGTGTAGGAGGCGGGAAGCCATCTGAAATCAAGTCCAGACAGGGACAGAGCAAGGGCAGTCCACTTCCTGCACAGAGTTGAAGGCCAGGAGGAATTTGATCAAGAGCTGGGATTAGAAAAACCTTGTAAACATTATGCAGAACAGTATTGTCCAGGAAGATTCGTCTAAAAGCAAGATAAAGGAAAATCACAACAGCATAGCCCCAACACTTGACCGGGACACCAACACCCACAAAACACAGAGAAACTCCCAGACTGCAGCAGCTGAGAGGCTGGGTGGGCAGCTTGAGCGTTCAAGGTGTGTGTGTGGGGGGGGGGGCAGGAAAGGGCTTGCAGCGGTGCATAGAAGGCTCTGCACAAGGTGGATCATCAGAAGTGTCAGGTTCTCAGAGTAAAGCCTAATATCTTCCCTTGAGCTATGTAAATCCCTGCCATTGGCACTCCATAGCTTGAATCCCTGTGAATAGGAGACTGGCACATGAAGCACAAAAACCAGAACTTCATTTATAAATTGTCTCTTGGTATAATATTATTGGAAACTAGGGCCTGGGAAGAGCTCTGAAAGATGGTATCCTGCTTTTTTACTCTCTTCTTTAGGCTTGAGCATGACTACTCTGTTCATATTTGACTCTCACGAGAGCCAACTGTAAGGTTAAACACCAGCTTTTACATGTCACTTGGAATCTGGCAATCCAAGAAACTGGTGAAGAACAAGTGGAAGGGGCTCACCAGCTGATGGTGGTCTTTACCACAACGTACACCTCATGTATCGACATTCAGGAGTCAGTTCATTGTGCTAGGAAACCCAAGGTCTTCCTCGAGAGGGTGGTCTGGATCTCGCTGCCCCATCTGAACTGGTTGCCTGGCCCAGGGCTCTCCTCACTAAAGTGAGTTACAGCTCTTGGCTATAAGAATATTTCTCAGTTAAGGTTTGGGGGTATCTCAACTTTTTCTCTACGGTCTGCTCCCTACTCTCTGTCTCTGTCTCTGTCTCTGTCTCTGTCTCTCTCTCTCTCTCTCTCTCTCTCTCTCTCTCTCTCTCTCTTTCTCTCATAACATAGTAAACATAATTGGCCAGATCGTAGGAATCATAAATAAAAAAGATGAAATACAGGATCTTTTCTCCCTGATAAATAACCCGTCAAGTCTGGTGGGTTTAGGGTGAGTGAGTGTTTATGTGCTTTGACGGTAAGGAGGAGGAGAAGGAGGTAAGAAGCGGCAGAATAGGGTCAGAAAGGGATATTAGTTCTGCTTTGTACTTTATCTACCAACTGTGTTACATCTATATTGTTTTCAAATTAGTGCAGGTAAAAGGAATTGCATACCCAGAACAACTTAATCAGTCACCTCCATTCATTAATCAAGTCAGAAACAAGAGCCTCCAGCTCTAAGTCGATATAATTGCAGCTTGGAGAAAAGACTTCCTTCCCATTAAGGTCTTGAACTCAGCTTGTTTCTTAGTTGCCTAGAATTAGAATGGTCGATCTTTTATAAAGTTATTAATCTGCTCATTATTTATCCGAAATAATAGCATACTATGCAAATAACTTTATGCAAGTTCTATGGAATAAACTCAAAAGTAATGAGAATATCAGCTCCCATTTCAGCTTAAATGTCACCACTTCAGAGAAGCCTTCCCACACCACCCCATCTAAATGTAGCTCTCTGCCACTTGCTGTCCTATTTGTCTTGCTTTGTTTTCTGCAAAGCCTTGTCACTCACTATATTTCGATTAGTGATTAGTTTTCCTCTAGAAGAACGTAAATTCCGTAATAACAGAACCTTGAATCTTATTCAACTCTTATATTAGTCCAGTTTCTCTGGAGAAATTGAACCAGTAGGATATACACACACAACACATACAGGATATGTATATATGATATGTATATGACGTATATATGCGATATATGTGATATGTATGTATGTGTGTATACATATATGATTTTTTAAAAAAAAAATTAGCTCACAGGGTTACAGGAGCCTTCTAGTCTAAAACCCATGGGGCAGGATGGCAGGCTGGTGACTTTGGGGCAGGCGTGGATACTGTGGTCTTGAGGCAGAATTTCTACTTTCTCAAGAAAACTCAATTTTGCTTTTAAGGACTTTCAACCTATTGGACAAGGCTCATACTGTTATTGACGGTGATCAACTACAAAATACCTTCTCAGTGACATCTAGATTAGTGTTTGCTTGATCCAGTAACTTGGTGCTATAGCTTAGCCAAGTCTACACACAGAACTAACCATCGCACACCTATATCTCTAGTATTAAACCGTGTTTGGCGCATAGTGGGTAGTCAGTCATTTCTCTTGGCTGCCTACTAATAAGTTCACTGCATAGGCCTAACAAGATAACCCAGAAAGTACAGCCCTGCCGTCCTGTGCTTACAACCTGGATGGGGAGATACATCCCACGCAAGTTAATAATTAAGCCACAGCACTGGGCACTGTGTGAGTCAAAGCTAAAATGAGTGATACTCACAGAATTTATATAAAAAACATGCTAGACGTTCAGGGAGGGAAGGCCTTGTCCGTGGGAGGAATGAGAAAAGACCCATTCGGGGGTCTGGTTGTCTGTGTCAGGCTGTAGTTGTGTGATGATGCCTAAAAACCCAATGGGGTATTTGCTCTTTGCCCTCTCTGGGTCTGTGCTCTATCTGCAGTCACCTCAGCAGGTACGAGTGGCAGGGAACTGTGTTCTTGGGAGGATGTGTCACTGCATTTCAGTTCCTGCAGAATGAGTGGCCCTTCTGTCTCCCTTGAGCTTTGTCCTCTTAGATCTTGTGGGTCAGCCCTTAATTGGGTGAGGGAGGGGACTCGTTTAAGCTATTTTGTACTTAGTGACTTCAGTGTTATGTTTTACTGACTCGAATAATGTCATTAATTAGTTTGGCAATTGTTTTTATCTTGAGAGAAATAGTGGAAACCAACCTTTTTTCTATCTGCATACTTATTCAGATTATCTCCTACTAACGTTGTCTTTCTTAAGGAAGCTAGCAGACTGTAAGTGATTTCACTTATGTATGGTATTAAAAGGTAAACATAAACATTTAAGTAGAAATGAGCTCAAAGTCTGGTGTAGACTGAGGTGTACTCATCTCTTTTCCTCCACTGCTGGCTGCTTCTGATTTCCAAGTTAGGGGATGTGTGACATGCATATGAAGCAGAGGCCCGGGTTACAGAGGACCCATGAGGTACAGGGCACCAGGAAAAGCGAGGGACCTACTGTTCTCTGGCCTCTGTCACTAGGGTGTGACCTTGGCAAATCACATTGTCATGGCTGGAACAAATTCAAAATGGAGCTGGAACAGCCCTTAAACATTTTTAAGTCCTGAAACTTATATTTCACACAAAACCTTAAATTTCACTCAAATTTGTGAAGCAGAGAAAGGCAAAGCTGTAGGCCAGAGAAGGCCAGCAGATGTGTGGGGGTGTGTATTAGTGTTGGAAACCCACCAGCTGCAGCCTTCATTCTCTCGCCCACGAGGGGACACTAGAAAACCCTAAGGCTTCCCAGTATGGGCTGCAAAGCGCAAACTCAATGAAATGGAAAGATGTCTTTGCTTTGACATTCTGTGAACAATTGTGAACAAAGTAATTCATCACAAGTTTTTATAAAGCTGTGTTTCCTTTGAAATAATCATTATAGGAGAAATATGAGGGCATATCTTGGCATAAAAAATTTAACTGATACAGGAGTATCTAGAGTAAAAACGTAACTAGACCTTTCATCTTGTATCCTTGTTACACTCCCTCCAAATCTCTGTCCCAAGCTCTGTTGGGAGTTTGATTTAAAGCCTCTCAGGATGCATATTTTTTCATATATGTGTGTGTGTGTGTGTGTGTGTGTGTGTGTGTGTGTAACGCATACACATATAAGTACACACATATACACATATACACTTAAGAGGAGGAGGCATTTATATAAATTGGATGGTATTAGAGTTATTATTCTATAACTTAAATCTTTCACTGAACCACATGTCTTAGACATCTTTGTGTATCACTAAGATATACCTAATTCTTTCCCATTTGCCCCATACTATCAAGAGCCTTGGAAATTATCTGTCTTGGAAACATTTCTTATCAGAAGGGCAAATTTGAAGTCTTCCTGTTGTTTTCAGTTATTTTCTCCAGTTGCTTATTCATCTGAGCACTAAATATTGGCAAGGAAGGTTTTCCATTATCTGTTGTATTGAAGAACACCTTGGTCTAAAAAGAGATGAACATTTGAACCATGGAATCTGTTTAACAGAGCTATTGACTGTTATGTTTTATGTCTCTGATAAGAAATTTAGGCACTGTAACCTGTAAAGCAATTTTCTTCTGAGATTCAAACATATTTTCATGCACTCATAGTCATTAGTGCCCTTGGATAGAGAACATTTTATTAATTAGAGGAAACTTGTCATTTTCATGATGCAGTGTAAATAGAATTTTAATTAATAAATGCAATAATTATCATTCCCACCTTGATTTTAATTGCCAAGTCCAGCAATTATAAGGTTCCAGGATTTGCTTTTTAACCATTTCTTTGGTCAATTTGCTTGTCAATTTAATAGAGTTTTTTCCCTTTAAGAATGAAACAAAGCAAAGCTGAGTATCAATCTGCAACTTCCTATTTTATGTACTCGTATGTCAAGTAAGTTGCCAAACCAATCCATCATGAGGAAGCATGATCTTCTAAGCAAATGCCAGTAAAAGGGAATAGATTTAGTAAGATTAATAATCATTTTAATTTATAGCTCTCTTTCTCCCAAAGATGCTTGAGAAGCATTGCAAACATTTGAACCAAAGTGCAGTTTAAGCCACTGGGAAACAGATATGTAAACTTGCTAAAAAAATAAAATATGAGCCTCATATAGTGGTCCTTCATTTTCAGAGGTGACACATTCATATTATATAGTTATCAGTTCAACAAGTTTTTACTACATTGTATTTGTTCTCCCCAAAGCCTTATTTTTGATAGATGATGCTTAAGATATACAGGGAGCGTCCTTTCAATATCGTGTGAGTGATGAAAGGCAAAACAAAACAATTTATCAAATCACACTGCATACATCCCTATAAATTTGGAGAGTGATGAATCTGTAGACCCATAGAACTTGACATGTCATGTATTCATCAAAGGTAAAGCTCCACACATCTCAAACACTACTGGTGACAGGAAGGCTGATCTTACTTGGGGCGGTGGGGGGCGGGAGTAATTACCCTTTAAAACTCTTGCTATACTAAAAAAATCTTTGGAAGATTGAGCAGTTGTCTGTCGCCTTTGAGTTTGGAATTATACAGAGAATTCGATATGAATATTTCAATAGAAGATGATGTCATCATATTCTTATTTAGCAAAGTTAAGTGCATTTACACAGTCAAAAACACCTACTATGTGTTATGCTGTGTCTAGTATTTATAGCTGCAGATGAAGATCCAAATAAAACCCTTCTATAGAAGGTAAAGAAAGGATGAGATATTCATTTTCTCCCATCCTGCTCCAAGGAACTAAGATAGTTATTTCTTCTATCACATATTTTGCAAATAGGGATAAGAAACGTTTTAACCTAATTTCATTCCCTAATGACAAGGTGCCCACTTGATACCTAATTAGAGGTGAAGCTCATTCCTTGTAACTTGGTGCATAGATTAATGAATTATGCAGTATGCTTTAGTAATCAGGTAAGAATTATCTTCCTTGTCTGCTGCAAGAGCTCAAGATTTTTAAAGGTCACTGTTGTCCCCAAGTCTTGAAACATTTAAGTTGTTTCTTGGAAACATTAGGAGAATGGTGGCTTTTTAGGGTCCTCTGTGCCTGTGTCAAAATAGGAGTGGATTAGTCTTCCCCAGCTCCTGGCCTGGCCCTCTTGTGCCAGCATGCTCTAAGGGTCCACACTATTCTGCTGCAAGGGGGTTAATATGGTGGCCCCTGCGGGACCTGTAGTTCGGCCCAATTGCAGATTACTTAGTCATTAGGAGACCTTCACTTCAAAAACCTTTCTTTTTGTTTCTTCAAGTCTGTAATTCCATTAACACAACTTAGCACAAAGTGATAGGGTTTGGGTATTTTTTCCTTCTATTTTCCCCAGTCGTTAAAAGCTTTACCCCCTTTTGAGAAAAAAAAAAAATAGCTATATCTAATTAGGGGAAATATTTTGAACATCAACCAGAAACTTTAGTTTGGTGGATGGCCCCTGATCACGTAAGGACCCTGATTTCTTTCTATAATGTTGTGGTAACTAACATTTGAATGAGAGGCTGGGTGGAAACAGCTCCCTGTAGAGTTGTGAGAGTCATTAAAAGTAGAATGGATTAACCTTCTATGATAAATACATTTTCTCCTGAAAGTCTCAGATTAAATAATAATGCTGCGTGAATACAACTTTTTTTGAATAGCCAGTAGGTTTATTATTTGGTGATGTGTGTCATATTTTTAAGACAAATAATGGCTATAGCAAATCAGATCTTCATGATATTAAATCATAGTATTAAACGATACTGTGGAAGGAGAAATATCCAAACAAATGTTTGTATACTGGACGATTTTTCTCTTCAATTCAGTATTCTGGTTAATTCCAGTCGTTCTCCTCCAACTGTCAGTTATAAATAAGTTAGTTTTCTCACCGAAACTAACCATTCTGCAGAAAGCAAACAGACTCATCTATGTGGTCATTTCAGATTTTCCTCCTTCCATTTACATTTCCTCTGGAATATAAGCTTTTTGGGTTATAGTCTTTATAAAATGCATTCGTGATAACGTGAAAAAGGTATGTTCTCCTGGCAATGTAAAAAATATTAGTTTAGCCTGAACCCAGTTAAATATAATGAAGCAAACCTAAAACAATGTTTTCAAAGAGAAAATTGGTATATATGTACATGTGTGCTTGGGTGTATATTTATTTCTTTTTCGTCAAAAACTGATACCCTCAAACTAGGCTCTTTAATTACGTATCTCTCTTGGTTATGTAATGAATAGTTTTTCTTTTAAACTAATACATGTGACTTTTGGTTTCATCTTTAAAAAGAAGTAATGGAAAGGATTTTTGATACACGAGATGTTACTTGGTAATAATCATAATTCATTTTTAAATTGATTACTGTATTTTAGGCCTTCACTGGCCTTCAAATACATCATCTCTGTTAATATGAAAAACTGGCTCACAAGGTTGGGGTTGCTTCCATTTTAGCAGGTGACTAAGGTGGGGTGTAGGAGGCTGGGTCAGAGCTTCTTCAAGGTGAATCTGGGATTTTGCACCAGATCCAGCTGACTCTAGCATTAGAACCTTTACCCCTGTGCCTGGATGTCTTGCATTCCCCTAGTTCTACCTCGTACACTGTTACTCTCAAGGGCAGATTTACAGTTACTGGCAGAAAGGAGCCTGTAAGTGTCCGTGAGATTTGGACCTTCCCATCTCTCCAAGTTCTCTCATCCAGTTCGTCCTCCCAGAGTGCTCCTGCCAGCATCATCAGTCCTGCTGCTGTGCTCAGCTGTTTTCCATCCCCAGCTTCTGCACAGTTGTTCATCACACCTGGACACTCTTCCACAGCCTGACCCTACTCACCCTTCATATATAGGCCCAGATGTCACTTGCTCTGAGCCTTCCTCCCTAACCCCTCCCCACCGCCAATGTAATTGTGTCTGTTTCCATTACTCTCTTTCACAGGACCCTGCTCTTTTCTTTTCCCTCCAGTCATAATTATATATTTCTAATTTATCTACTCCATTTAATTTCTTTTCCCTCAGTAGGCTGCAAACTCTGTAAGGGGACTTGCCTCATCTCTGTATTCATAATGACAAGGACAGTGCCTGGCCTGTGAGTGGGACTCACATACTTGTGAAATGTGTGACCTGAATTAACTTCTGTGCATTAGTGAGAGCTAATATTTTAGGACTGGACAGTCGTTAAAACACATAAAAAATTGCATTCGTGTTTATCTAAAGATAAAGCAGTTTATCTAAGTTAAAACAATTTGCCCAAACTCAGTTTGCCTAGTCTTGTTTGTGCAGCTTGTTAAATATTATAAATTCTTTTTTTTTTGAGACTGTCTTCCTCCAACATTTCTGCCTTTTGATGTAAAATGCCCCCTCCTTTTTGAAGCCCTTCCAGGTCACCTCAAAATAGCATGACCCTGATCTCTCAAATTGAAGAGTACCTGATACTTCCACACAGCCTTAACCTCCACCTCCCTTAATCACCTGATTTTATCACCTCTCTTCTTGATCACGAACTCCTAGAGGAGAGTAAAAGGTCATAGCTTTTCATCTTGATATTGTACATAGAGCTTGACCCATTACCTATCACACAGTAGGCATTCAATTAATGTTCGCTGAATTAATTAATATTAATGTTTGTGTCCAGCTGACAATAATGGACTAACATCATTTTCATATATGACACATAGCAAATAAGTATATAAATTGCCAGGGTCCAATTCACTGGCCAGTCATGGTCTGGGTTCCTTTTTTTTTTTTTTTTTGCTGATGCCAACGTGATTGGCAGGGACAAATTTTAATTCCATGCATAATCAAGCCAAATTGCAGTTGGCTTGGGTTCCTTTGGACAAACTAATTATGCCATTGTTCTGTCGGTATTTCAGCTCTATATTCTGTCTCTGTGTTTCTCATGCTTCAACGCCCTTAGGACAGACAAGAATTTATAGATAAAGGACAGGTGCAACAGAGAGAACTCCCTCGTGGCGATTACAGCTCAGCTCACTGCCTTGTCCTCCTCACAGGTCCCTAAGGGATGCACGTGCACCCCTTAGGTCTGTGCACATCAAGGGAAAGTCAGTGAAATGTAGGTGAAAGGGCATCAGCTAAACCAAAGAACAATTCTGGGGCATGGTTTTCATGTAGATGCCAGCCTTCAGGCCAAGGGCCAGAGACTCACATCTCACTAAGGAGTGTGGAGGCCCAGCCCCATGCAAATCCAGCTCCCCTGCTGTGCCATGCAAGATGTCTCACCTCTGCCAAGTCTTGAGTTCTCTTTGCGTAAAAAGAGGAGTGATAAAATCCATTTTAGAAGGTGATTGTAAAGATTAAATGAGATAATCCATTCAGAGCATTTAGCACTGTGTCTGACAAAAATGGGTTCTAAAAATAATACCTATTATTATTAAAACTGAGCCAGAAGCAATAGCAGCATGTGTGTGTGTGTGTGTGTGTGTGTGTGTGTGTGTGTGTGTTGTGCACACGTGCGTGTGTAAATATATATATATTGTGTGGCCTGAAAAATAGTAAGTCTTGTTGGCTAGACTGTTCACATTGCAAATAGGTCAGGTCTCAAATATTGCCTCATGGCACGCCCCTCCCCCACGCACCCCACACACACACACACACACACACACACACACACACACACACACATGCACACTGACACCCCACAGCCAGCCTTAGGCATGGACAGTATGTGTTATCAGAGGCACAGCAATGAGAAAAAGCACAGGCAGCATTTTCCCTTCCCTGGCCTGGATGAATCATGAAACGGCCCGGCTGCAGTCTGTATTTCCAGCCCTGCTGGTGGGGGCAGAGAGGGTCTGACCACAGCAAACAGTGGCAGGGACACTGCTGCAGAGAACTAAGGAATACTGGACAACTTAGGGGGAGAGAGCGCATGTCTGGGGAATAGGCCAGAGAGAAGCATGCCATCATCAGATTAGAGTAGACAGAAATGAAATTCTTGGTCCTCAGGGCCTAGGAGTGAACCTGAGCTCAAGCCCATTGCTTCATAGTGAAACTGTCTCTGAAAAGGAAACACTTAGAACTTAGTAGTCATCCCTCTCCTTCCCTCATTCTGCCTGCTAGACATGCCTGTGTGTTGTTTGTAATTTGTTGCTGGTTGACACAGGGTGGGCGAGAGAACTAGAGAACCCAAGATGAGAGGGTCACTGTTGGAACTACCTAACTAAAATTTCCTTTGTATTTGCAATTTTCGGGAGTTAGAAGGGTTTCTTGACATCTTTTAAAACATGGTGTTTAGATCAAGGAAGCCTCGTCTGTGAAAGAAGGCAAGCAAATCATGGCAAACCATATTTCAGAAGCTTTCTAGTCTGAGTCAGAAATGACTGCTATTGATTCAGCTCTTGCGTGTTCCTCAGTGAAGCCTCCATTTATTTAGTCATTCATTTATACAGCCATTTGTTTTTGTTAGTATTTAAGTGTCAGCACTATGCTAAGAGCCAGGAAAACAGGTAAATATAAGATACATCATTAGGCATTCGGGAATAATTAGTTGCCCGAAATGAATCAATATATGATTCCTCATCACTGTCTATTATAAACATTCACAATAAAATAAGGTGGCAGCCTCTTCATCATTGTTTATAAAATATAGAAAATAAAGAAGATACAATCGTCTAGCAAGGAGATAGTGGGGGAGGAAGATCAAAAAAAAGGTTCATAGGAAGAAGTTTGATTAAGCTGAACCTAAAATGATATATAGAAACTTGCCAGGTGAGTAAGCAAAGAAAAAATCTGGGAAAGGAGAGAGCATGTTTCAGAAATTGCCTGTGTTCCAGAGTTACGTAAGTCTGGGAGTAGGAAAAGGGGGAAGAAAATGATGAGGAGAAGATAAAGTCATAGAGGTTGGTAGAAGTTGTCTAGGCAATGAGAAAGGCAGAGTGACTGGGGGGAGCATGCAGGACTGGAGTTAAACAGACCTGATTTGAGTCCTGTTTCTACTGATTAGTAATTGTTTTGTGACCCTGGAAATCTTCCAGATTTCATTTCTTCATCTATCACTGTGACTAGCACACATATATTGTAGGATTGTGGTCAGGATTTGTAGCCATGTGGGCAAAATTCTGGACATGTAGACAGTACTCAGTATTTGACTGTGACCATAGTATTTACCTGCCACGCGGAGGAATTCGTGCTTCATTTCATTTGTTCCAAAGAGCCAGTAAGGGTTTAATCAGCAGAGTGACATGATTTGCATTCTCATTCTAGTTGAATGGGAAGAATAGAATTGACTTTTTATTTGAGCGAGTTGCTTAACGTCTTAGTTTGCTCATCTGTAAGATGTGGCTAGCAATAGAACTTACCTTTTCACCTTATTATGAAGATCAAATGAGATTTGATCAATGTTTAATACTGTGCCTACTCCAAGAGTAGTCTATCAATATATGCTAATTATGATTTTTATTCTCTTTATAGGGATGAGGTTGAAAGTAAAGAGACCAACCAGCTGGGAGGCCTTCTTAGGGTCTAGTTGGGCCGCAAGGTAGGGCCATGCCTTCTGAGATGGGCCGGAAATATTTAAGAATGAAAATGGACAGGCCTGGGATTCGTGGAAGGTGGATGATAATCTTGCAGTTGATATTCTTTCCGTCACCATATGCTTTTTCATCTTCAGAATAAAGACTACATAGTTAAATGTATTTTTGTGAAGTATGCATTTCACAATAAAAGCATACATTTCCAAAACAGGTCCACTCTCCCCGATTGTCCCTATTAGTGTGAATCATTATGATTAAGTGTCAGAGCTTAAAGGGAGAGGCTACTCTGAGTTCAGCAAAATTGGAACAAGTACTAGGGACCGCAGTTGGATTTAACAAATCAACAGAAGTCCAGCAGGAGCTGTGACTTCCAATCTGTCCCAGTTCTTCCCCCCTTTACCCTGCCCACAAATTTAAATATACTAAAAGGATTATTAACAACATTAAACAGTTTAACAGGAATCAGCCTAAGCAATGCAAACCATCTGGATATAGCGAAGATCAACTGCTCTGGCTCCCCTATAATAGAAACACAGTCAAAATCATCTCTGGTTCTCCAAAAGAAAAGGACACAACTAAAACTGGCTTCCTGGCAAACAAATGGCGAGAACTCATATCAGAGTTCTCGAGCTGGCAGAAACTAACTTTCAAGAACACTGAAGTAGCATGACATGGAGTATTTGGCTGCCGTCTTCCAAACATTTTTAAAGTCCTATTTGGTTTTATACTTAGATTTTCCAGCACATTTTTATTATAAAAGGTATTACAAAAGGCTGTTAATTTATAGGAAGTAAACAAAGATTTCAATATGAATAAGAACAAAGAAACAAAGCCCTTGTCAGAATTTTAATTCAGGAAGGACCTACAATAGCCCCCACATTCAGGAAGGGCAACCTGGGTTATAGAGTATGCTCAGTAAAGTGAGAGCACGCACTCCTTCATTCCGCAGTCCATCTAGTTAGCCTAATGGGACAGATGCAGAATGATGTGACAGCGCCTCTCAGATGCTCCTGTGGTCCTTAGTGCCTGGTAGTTATACCCTAATATGTTCCCTTCTCCTTGAGTGTGGGCTAGACCCAGCAGCTTGCTCTAATGAATAGAATGCAGCAGAAACAGTGGGATGTCACTTCTACAGTCAGGTTACCAAAAGATTATGGCTTCCATCTTGGGCACCCACTCACTCTCGCTCTCTTGGATCACTCACCCTACAGAAGCCAGCTCCCTGTGGCAAGGGACCAAAGCCTGTACTAGCTCTGCCGCACTGTCCTTCAAATGAGACCACAACCCTAGCAATGCTTGAGTATAATTTCATCAGAGATCGTTGTGCCAAAGGCAACCTGAACTTGCCTGACTTCTTAGCACATAAATATTGTGAGATTATAAATAGTTGTTGTTTAAGCTTCTCAGTTTGGGGGTAATTTGTTACACAATAATGATAATGAATACAAAATGCTAAGTCTGTAGATCCTGGAAACATAACGTATGTATGTTTAGTAAATGGCTATAGACTAGCTATTTAACTTTTCTAAGTTTCAATTTTCTAATCTATAAAAAGGCTATAGTAATATAATAATAATAATAATAATAATAATAATAATAATAATACTTTTCTCATAAAGATGGTTATTTGAGCATTAATAGAGATGTAAAGTGCTTTATAGACTACCTGGCCTGTAGTAAGTACTTAATGAATGTTGTTTTATTGTTACTATTATTTTTAATACTTATCATTTTTAAATTCTGAGCTTTGATGGGTTCTCTCCCTTAGTCTCTTCCCTTTGGCTCTCCCTGGGTGGGGGTCTCACATTTCAGGACTTATATCCCCATCTATGTACTGACAACCACCAAGCGTCTACATCTCTTACAAACTCAAGGTGTGTGTTTATTGTTACCTATTGTTTAATTCTACCATGCTGTCCCACTCACAAGTATCTCAACTGAAAAATTTAGAGTCCTTCCCTCCTAACCCCAAGCTGGTTGTTGCTCCTATATTTTCCTACTTAGGAGGACTCATGATCTAAGAGCCTTTCTGTGAGTATGAGTAACCAAGATTGTGCAAATATTTTAAAACAGTCATTGCAATCATACAGTGATCTATGTACAAGAATGTCCATCATAATGTGGTACTGAAAATTAGGAACCATTAAAATTTCCCATGTGGCTGAAATTCTGGAAATGTAGAAAGTACTCAGTACTCATTAGGAAATCAACTAAGTTATTCTCATCAATAATAATTATTAAAATTTAGTCCATGCTATTTGGTAGGCATACTTCCAAGAGTATTATGTATATTGTGTCACTTAAATCGGTAAAATAACCCTGTTTATATTCATTCAGTGGTATACATGCAGTGCATTTTACAGGATGTGATGGGTATAGATTTACTGATATAGAAAGATATTTATGAAATATTGTAAAATGAGAAAAGAAAATGATGAAATACATAGGGGAAATTACAATGTTAAAACATACCTATACGTAGATATGAATATATAATAGTTTTTCATTTCAGAAACTTTGCAGTTTCAATATGCATCGTTTCAATATTTCAAAATATTCCATTACCACAATTTAGTTAAATGTCAGTAGTTCCTCAACAACACTGTGCAAAGTTTGTTGGTACAGTATACTACTGAAAAATCAAGAAGAAATTTCACTGCTAGGTTTTCAATCCACGAATCACTGTGTAAATAACAGATGCACTTCATGCTGAGTGGTCAGGCACATTACCTCTTTCGAAGTCTGTTGGTAATTGGTCACTACACATCTATTATTCAGTTCACACAAGTATGTAGTTGTGTAGTCTCCCTGTCTCCTAGCAATCAGCCGATGTGAAAGTCGGATACTTGGAAGAGGGAATTGACCAAAAATGATCAGCAAAGAAACAAAAGTGATGATGCTGGAAGTGAGATTTGAATCTCACATAGAGTTATAGAAGAACTAGCTGACCCTGGGAATGGTGACACTGCCACCATCCTAGAGACCCTACATGTACTGCAGAGGGATTTACTGAGGGAACTTATCAATGAGGACAGTGGCTGTGGTGAGACAGGGCCATGCAGATAACTTACTTCACACTAAAGAAACTCTCAGATATTTCACAGCATTTGAAAGTACAAGGGATAATGTGTTGGAAGCAGATCCAAACTTTAAAAGGAATGTGACAGTTCGCCAAGATGTAGAAAAGATGTTCACCCAGATAGTAAATTACATGACAAGAAGAAGGCAGCCGCTGTTCAAATTACTCTTGATAAGTTTTTTTTGTGTTTGTCTGTTTTGTTTTTTTTTTTACTAAAACGTGTTATTTTTTGATGTTTCTCATGTTTTAAATTACGGTGTACTAAATAAATATTAGCTTTCTTATGCTTTTCATCTCCCTATACGTTTATAACCAACAGTAAGAGTGATTTTAATGCTTTATCAACAACTTCTTTTAAAATCATGGAATAACCGTAATTTTCCCCATTGACTATTAAGATCATTTCCGGTTTCATGTTGCACAGTTTTATGGTCCTGCACTACTGTGCAAAGCAAGGAATGCTCTTTATAATATTATTTTGGGGTGGTTGAATTTTTGGTGACATTTTAATTATCTCCATTTTAAAACCTAATCTAGTTATTCAGGCATGTCTTCCTCATACATATATTTTTGAGCCCTGCTAATGAGAGGAATTTGGAGAGTACTGGGCATTTAAGGAAAAAAAAGACATCCTTTGGACGTCCTTTCCAACAGGAATGTCATAGAGTCGTGCAAATCTGTCACATCACACAAAATTTTTACACCTCAATGTTAAAGATTTTCCCCCAAGGAAAAATGGATCCTAACTGGACACAGTACTTTATACTGGAAGTTTTTGAAACTTATCGCTTTGTTTTTAGACAACCAGTTTTAGTTCTAGGCCTCACATACACACAAAAAGGCAAAGCTAACAAAGCGATGGGAAAATACACCGACCCTTTTGCCAGAAAGTATTTAGATACTTGTTTTATCTGCTTCCTTCTGTTATTGAAGATTGACCAAAATGATCTCACACTCATTGGTCTTTGTTTTTGTTTTACATTGCTTTTCATAAAAAGCTAAACCTGTGTAATCAGAATCTTCAATAGAAAGGCCCCCAAAAGCAATCAGCCCTGCTCTGGGCCCAGGGATGCGTCTGACGCAGATGGCTCCTGTGCATTTTCAGCGTTGGTGCTTTGCCTTCAGTTTTCAGTTTTTAAATTAAAGTTTAATGAGTTGATGGTGGCTTAAAATTTCCCCAATCACACTGCAGTTGTGAGATTACCCTATTATAAAACTGACGGCACCAAGCAGGGATACTTTCTAATGTCAATAAATGGAATTCAGAAACAAAAAGTCTGAGTACTCTATGAAAGCCTTTTACAACTAGGCATTCTTTTCCTCCTAGTGTCTCCAGTAAATTCTGACTTATTAAAATGGCTTTATCTGTCTATGGCCATGCTACCCTGAACACATCTGATCCCATCTGATCTCGGAAACTAAACAAGGTTGGGCTAGGTTAGTATTTGGATGGGAGACCACCTAGGAAGACCAGGTGCTGTAGGCGTTATAAAAAAATGGCTTAATCTTCGATTTTGTGAACTCATTTAGAACCCTCCTTCCTACCTAGTAGATTGAGATATGATGGTTAATGAGAAACTTCACTAGTGTCTTGGCAAGTGAGGCCTTCCCTTCCCTCTGCTTCTCTTATGTGGGCTTCTCAGAGCCTTTGTCCAGGAGCAGCACAGTGTATGTGACACACGGCTTTTCCCAAAGTGTTCTGATGAGCCCATGAGCTTACCATGGTCAGGAGGCCATAGTGGGGTGGCATCAACACGGAATCATCTTGTGAGAAAGTTAACCATTTGTAGTTTGCTTTAAACCTTTTCAAGCTGAGGACCCAGTCTCTACTCCCTATAACAATTGCTAATCTTCCTTTTAAGCCAAGAACAGGCTCTGGGCTTGGGGCTCTCAGCAGACTAGAACTAGCATTTAATAACAATGTTTTGATTTTTTTTCTATCTTTTTTTTATGGTAGTGATTTATTTATCCAATATCAATGAGTCACTCTAAAGAAAGAAACTAAGAAAATAGTGTGAGCAGGTGTTTCATGGATATGGCTAAAAATTTTGCCAGTGGCCTTCGAAGAACTAATGTTGGGTAATATCAGTAATTTGGAAAAATTGTAGGCTAGGAATCATGATGCCCAGGTTTATATTTTAGGTCTTTGTAATTTTATGATGGTTGCAAGTCATCAGCATATCTATATCTTAATAGTCTTACCTGTTAATTTTCAAGTTAGGCTCTATGCAACCCACAATAATGTCTATCATTGGGAGAGCCTTTCTTTTGAACTTAAATGTTACTAAATATTTTATACATATCATAGGATTTTCACAACCACCCAAGGAGGTAGGAGGTGTTACTAGGCCTACTTTGCAGAAAATGGAGCCAAGATACAGAGATCTAGCCCAAAGAGTATATACTGAGTAGGTGGAACCCTGTGCTCTTATCGCTACTAAGTGGTGACCAACCTTGTTCTTGGGAAGCGTTGCAACATTTGTTTTAAATTCCAAAGTCTCAACATGGTCATCCACTTTTCCCAGATTATCTCCTGGTCATACCATTTTATTCTGTGGAAATATCTTCATCCTTAGACTGGACCTCAAGGGTCAAGCAGTGAGTCAGAGCAACCTGGGTAGAAGGGTTTCTCCATCTGCGCTGCCCTGATGGCTGTGAAATGGGGGAATGAGCCACATCTTCCTTGTGCTGTCAGAGGAGGAAACCTGTTCATAAGAGCCAGGTGGCTTTGCAGCATGAAGGAACCACCGAAAACACTCCCCAAAGCTCAGGTGACTGGTGTGCATGGGAGGTCGTCTCTCTGCTCTTCCTCATCCTCCCTGTGTTCCCTCACCTCGCATACACCTTTATTAATTTTTGTTATCTAAGACATCAGTATTTGCAATTCCATTTTATATGCCCAGCAAAAACTGTAAAAGGTTCCACAGGTCATTGGCCTCTTCTGAGCCAAACCCCACAATGCACTGTGAAGGAAATGCCCAAGCTAACTCCAAAATACACTGTATTCACTTAGCGGAAAGTCCCCACAAAGGCCAAACATAGAAAATTCTCTGTGCTGCTCTAAGGTTGCACTTTGAATGATAAGTTTCTCCGAAGGTCCAAATTAAAAATCCATTATAATTCAAATTTTAAAAAACCTTTGCCAGGCCATGTTAGAAAATGACTTTACCTGTGGCATAAAGAATGAAATATTTCTATGAATGAATGAACTATGACTTTGTTTCTAATTATTTTGAGGACAGTAAGGCAGTTTATACTAACACATCTAGTTATACCAATTTGCTTTATTTTATTATTAGGAACAGATACACAGTTTGAATAAACTTGACCCGTGTCGAGCATCCAACATATATCTTTCTTCTGGGAGTGGTATTATTAGAGAGAAGCCTCTGTCAACTTATGTCCTTATTTATTTTGAAATTCAATAAACATATGCACAGATTCTAGACTTCGCAGGCATGGAGGCTGATGCTAATGTTTATTGCCATTCAGGTATTATTCATAGTATATTTTTAAACCTCAGGTCACTTTGGAAGGCTGACAATTGATGGTTTGAAAGTATGGAATCGACTAATCACTTCCTATATCTGATTCAGCAGAAATTTCAATACACATTTTGGAGATTTAAACTTTAAGAAAAGATGTACAGTATCTTCTAGATCAAATAAATGTAGGGAAGTATTCCAACATCTCTCACTAAACTACCTTTAATGTCACCTTCTTGTGACATGAATATTATTATGTCACAAGAGAAATAATTATCACAAAGGTGCCAGTGACAAGCAGAAGCTAGAACAGAGCAGGATGAATTAAATATTCAAAGTACCTACGTAACAAAGATACAGAGATAGCCATGAGAAAGGAGCCATCAAAACACCACTTAACGAGCATTGAAGTTAAAAAATGCGTTAATGACACATGTTGAGAAAAGATGAGTACATCCTGCAGGGTTGTGAACAAACCACTCTGGGAGCTGCATGTTCATGTGGGGATTTGAGCATAATTTTACACGGCCAGGACATTAAATATCATTGTGTTTCTGATAAGCAGCAATGTTCCTTTGATGAGGGTCTTGGAGACCAGATATTCAGGGAAGAGGAGTGGATGCATAGACTAGGGTATTAAATTCAACAGAGAATCATGACAAGGAAAAATAAATTCCAATTTCCTATAAAAAAATGAATTAAACTAAGAAATGAGCTATAAGGTAGAGCATGTGACCCCCGTCATTATATTCATTATCTTAGTTATCTTTTCTGTATATACCTAACGCCCACCTCCAGCAACACTGAGCTTTCACAGGGAAAATCCTGTGCTGCTTATTTTTTCTTGTGTCCTTGTCACCTAGACCAGTGCCTGACACAAATTAAGTACAGAGTAATTGTTTGGATTAATAAATTGATTGATCCATTGATTAATGGGCGACCCAGCTAAGATTGCTACAAGTAGGCAAAATTCATTTGAAATCTAATAGGAACTGTGTGACCAGCTAAAAGACAATTGCAGGCTCTTCTGTACCTGGGAGGCCAAATTAAGGTGGCAGATTTTCGGGAATGAAAACGTGTATTAGTATAAAACATATATACGTCTAAATGATTTCTATGAACGTCGATAATTAAATGTTGTCACAATTTATTTGAAAATGTTCTATAGCTAGCTATAGTTTGGATATAAAACAAAAGGTTAAAATCTCACTGATTCTGCCCGGACGGGTCACTTTGAATGCTTCATTACTAGGCCTTAGCCACACTGTGCAACAGTGGCTCTTTCTCTTGCTTTCCTCTGAAAAAGGAACAGAGGAATTCTCAAATGTTAAAATAATGGTTTTCAGCCTACACCAAATAAATCATCATCTCTGATGTTGGGGAGCAATTAGTTTATTTAAAAAAATCTTCCTGGTTGGTGATTCTATGGTGAATCCAGCGCCAAGAACTATTGAATTAAAATTTGGGAGAAAAAATAATAGGAAAACACATTTAGGGATTATTCAACAAGGTAGACACGAGGTAGAGAGTAGGATAAGGAATTATGACCTGTTAGTGGGACTTGAAATGGACTTAGGGTGTTCCAAAAAATTTTTTCAAAAAAATAAAATAGAAGAGAAAATGTCAGAGTACATCACACATGCTGAGTAAATGCTGTTTCGTGACTTTTAGTTATATCTACATGTCCATATAGATGTATGTGTATCTGTGTATTATATCATAACGCACACATTAGGTCAAAAGTTTGCAAAACGTTGGTCTGGGATGACGAGAGAATATATTAACACTTTTATTTTGCAATCAGTGTGAGGTCTGCAATGTGCCACATAGTTTATTAATCTCTCTTTGTTTAACTCTTGTGTCAGTCATCTTTGGGTAGGTAGCACTACAGTACAAAGAACTCAGTGGCTTACAACTGAAAGATTTATTTTTTGTGTAGTCTCTGTGTTTACCATGAGTTACTATCTTCATTACAGTTTCTTCATTAAAAAGAATTTTCAAAGTGGGATATTTTTTGACCCACAGCAATAGAAAGAGAACATAGTGAAGATATGTGTTGGCTTAAAACGCTTCTGCTAGGAAGTGGCATGAGCCACACTGGCCAAAGAAAGTCACATGGCTAAGCCTGGCCTCACTGGGCCTCAATAAATAATGCTCTTCCAGAGAAGAAGAGTGGATTTTTTGAACACTTACTACAATTTAACAAAGTTCTTAAGCTATTTCTTTAAAAATTTATGTTTAAGGGATTTCAGATCCTCATATTCCTTGTCTGCAAGGCTTTATCAAGATTTTGGTAAGAATTCATTTGTCTGAGACTTTAAGAATAAATACTGCTAATTCTAGCCTCTAAGAATGTCAGGGCCACAAATTCATCACTACATTTTACTGACACTTTGCTACAGATAACACTGAGTTTGTAGTATTGAAACTTTTAAACTTTTTGAGACTAAGATGTCCTCTTTTTTTTTTGCTTCAGATGCCTAATTCTCAGCCCTGTATTATACTCTAATCAACTAGAGGTGCTTTTTTTTTAATGGTAAACTTGACTAAGATTTAATCTAAGAAGTTGCAAGAGATACCTCTCAGAATTTGGAGTCAGAGAACGATATCAATGCAAGGGTTAGAGAATCTGAAACCCTTTAGCTACCACACTCTGGCTGGTATCAAGTGGCTCATTTTGTTTCCAGAGAATTAATGTTGTTTCCAAAAATTAGCTCTCATATGGCTCATTCAGGTAACCAGCATTGAATATGGAAATTAGATTTTTGTTCATACAAGTTTATTACATTATAGTTTATGAATCACAGTGGCCATGTGCCAGACTCCCTTTCAAGCTAAGCAGCCTCTTTGCTGTGTTATTCCAGCTGAGTCTTTTATTTGAAGTGTTTCTTCATCTTGGCTCATTTAGCCACACACAGAAGTTGCCCTATGGGAGATAACATCTTATGTTTATTCACTTTATAGGATTATCACCTCTGGGCTCAACGTGAGTATAGAACATATCAGGAAAGAGAAAATTTTGATTCCAGAAAGTCAGGGCTCCCTTCAACCGGACATGTATCTGACTTTCTTTGATAGTGTAGTACAGAGAAAACAAATCATTGGACTGGAAATCGGGAGAACTGGTCCCTGATCATATTTTTTTTATGTATGTATGTATGTATGTATGTATGTATGTATGTATGTATTTGTTTATTTATGTTTTGGCTGCTTTCTTGCTGTGTGATTTTGGGCAGGTTATTTTACTTCTCTGATTCTGTTATCTTATTTGTAAAAGACACACTGAGTCTCCCAAAACTCTCAGTTTGAGGACCCTGTTCTACTTATGGAATACTGCAGAAGTCATATAGATTGTTCCAGCAAATTGTTAAAGAAGAGATTTTTGTTCAGAAAATATTAAAATAAAAATACATTTCTTCATAGATAGAAATGGTATGAAAATTGACAATAACACCTAAGTGTAAAGCAAATGCTTAAGTTCTGTTGTCATTGAATTGACGAGTTCCCCTTCCAATCACAACATGGTTAGGGCCAGCAGTCCCACCGACACATGCACAGCCTTATTTTCAAACGCTAAAGGAAGCTAAGGATCATGGGACATTGAAAAAAGGAAGAGAGAAACCATAACAAAGAAACAGAAAAAAAAGAGAGAGAGAGAGACTTGGAGGAAACAGACATTCAGGAACAGGAGGTAAAAAAAGGAAGTATGCTAAATAATTTTGAGATATAAGAGAAGAAATTACATTTATAAAACAAGAATGAAATGCAATTTATAAGGAATAATTGGAGAGCACAAAAGAACTCTTGGAAAGTAGAAATAATCCAAGCATAAAAATAAAATAATCTATAATAGGGATAAAGTCAAGAAAGTCTCTCATTAAATGGACCAGAGAAAAATGGATGGAAAATAGGAGAGGAGCTATATGAAAATTACAGGACCATATGTCTGGCCATATTGAGAGAGATTTTAGAGAGTACTGAAAAAGATTTATAAGAATTAGTGATGGGTACACAGAAAACAAGACAAATGTAAAAGCAAAGTAATTGAACACTACCTAAATAATGATTATGGTATAAACATTGAAAATTGATTTCACAAAGCAAGGGGGAGAATACACAGAAGAGGGAGCATAAGCAAAGGACACTGTAAGAATTATGTTTAAAATATGTAAAAGGTGATCTTTAATAGAATTTTAGGATTTGCAGACCTTAGTGCTTTCCATATATAAACATAACGCCGTGGCTTTTATGTTCCATGTTTTAATGTTAATGATGATGGGTTTCCTGAAGTAGTGACACACTCCTTTTATGCAATGACTTAAAAGTACCAGCTAATCTTTGGAAAGAAATGGGATTTCTCCTGTTGAAAAGCCCTCCTACTCATGACAAGATTCAAACATTGCCTCTCTCAGTACCATGTGCTACAAATGTAGATATACTATTATGCTATGTTAATATTTTATCCAATATTAAAATATAGTTATGAATTATTACATTACGAAGCAGATGTAACATATGGTCCTCAGGCTTTTTATTAGCTTCCCATTTCAACAAACCAGAGTACCCTTTAATTCCTTTTCCTGTGGCTCTGATAAGCTGTTTAATTATTTTAGTACTATCCTTTAAAATTTAGAACTGTTTCTTTATTGGCTCGGGTTGATGAAATGTCATTGATAACTTGACTGTGCATTTATACATTGTTGGCATTGATCTCTCTATTGTCATTACCAAGGCTATCTGGGCTAGTCCTCTGTTATAATTTAGTTTCCACAGAACTGTACATTCTGATTTTTGATTAAACATTCAAAATCAAATGATTTAATCAAATGCAAGAAATGATGAGTTAATGGAACTGATATCTCTTCCATGGAGTCCAATCAAATCCTGTTGGTAAAATAAATTAGCAACCGATCATCTCAAATTACAAATTCAGTTGCATGGTTTTTCTATTTTAATTAAGGAGTTGAAATAACTTTCAATTATGAATCGATTTCTCTCTTTTAGAAATGTCTAGGCCGTTTAAACGTTCTTGACTGGCTTTCTACTAAGATCCAGGGCTCATCTGAGCCACTTTTGTTCCTTCCTTGTAGAGTGTTCGCTCAGAGAACACGAAGGCTGAAAAGTTGTGGTTACTCTCAAAGTAGGAGTGTGATTCTGGTGCCCCATTCCCCGACCAGCAAATCCAATCCTAAATTAGGCAAATAAAGGAAGTATGAAAGCAAATGAAAAAATACCTTTAGAAACGGTACTCTATTGAAGACATTTAGGAAAGAGGTATCAGGAGAGAGCCATAAATAGGTTTGTATTTAAGATGATTCCAGGTCATGATGTAGAGATAATGAAGATACTACAGAAGAGAAGTTAAGATTTCAGGTGCTTACTATGTGCATGTCATTGCCTTCAGTTCTTTGCATGCAACGACATATTTAATTCTCACGTAAAGAAAGTACAGTAGTATATACTTGTTACAGATGCATAATCCGAGGCACAGATAGGTTAAATGACTTGGCCAAAGTCACCAAGCCGGTGGTAGTTGGCAGAGCCTGGGATCTGAGCCACACAGGGTGGCAAAACTAGTCAGGATGCTGTTGCAGCAAAACATGTGAGAACCGATGAGGGCTTGAACTATGCCCTACTTACCGAGGGTCAAGTTCATAATGAAATGTACATCAGTGGCACACTCATTGTTTGTGAGGCTGGCTTGAAACTCAATTAAATTTTTAATGATAGCTTTTCCAGAACATGCCTTGATGTTATTTCCGTGATGCCAACTTGGGCATCTCTCTCAATTTTAAGGGGGAAAAAAAAAAGGCTCAGTCATAGACTTTTCTGAGTGAAATCCTGCATGGATGTGGTTCGGCTTCTTATCCAAAGACGCATTTACAAATCACTCACTTGATCAAGGCATTAGTATAAATCTGCTAATGGAATGGAGCTTATGAGGCACATTCTACAGACAAAGCTTTGTTCGAACCACACAACTGCAGAGATGAACTGATGGTGAAAGATTCAACCGGAAGATGGCTTACAGAGTTATGCTCTAGGGTACAAAGATATATTTAGTCATGTTCATACTGGTTTTGCTCTGATTCCATGCCAGTGATGGAGAAAGTTGGGACCATTCAGCATCACTTGCTTTTACATCACCATTACATTCAGTGCTTTGATCGAAAGTGCTCGAACGGTGCATAGCTTTGCCACTGGGACATTAAATCAAGTTTTAAGTCAATGGCCATCCTCATAGAGCCAAAACATTTCAAGAGTAAAGGCCTTATTTATGACTCTCAAAGTTAACAGACCTTTCTAGAGTTGCCAAAGAGCAGATAGTTGAATCATTGAGAGACCGAAAGGTGGCATTTTAATCCAAGGATTTTTTATTTATTCTTTGTGAAGCAGAGGTTGTGCATACCACCTGCCAGTCACACAGCACCAGTGGATTTGCAAGGCTGTAGGACTGGGGGAAAAAATGAAGGTTAAGTACAGGGTACAATAGAGATTACTTACAGTAATGAATTATATAATTTTTCTAGGCAGAGTTGGATTAACGGTCATCGTGGAAAGAGATTACGTAAATCCGATTCTTCTAGTAAACAAATATTAAGCAGATCACTTATGTTCAACATATGAATCGAGAGTCCTGAAGAATATGTGACATATCATGTACAAGGAGGAAAAATTAACCTGTACAGAAGATACCTCGGGGTTTTATGAGTGGAGGCAGTGTGCTCTGTGCTACATGGCTTCTTCCTCTGAGTGGAGCCTTGCAGAGACCACCAGGGCCCACGCTTGCCACAGTCGGACAGCTGCACACCCAGTTGTGAAGACCCCTCTTCCCCCGGTTGGCTGTCACAGAAACCAACCCTGCCTGCCTCATTAATGTGTCACCTGGACCCAGGATGAGCAATGGAGCATCCAGACGACACCGTGTGTCCACACTTGCACAGTTAGAGTCGGACATCCAGTGTCGGCTCCTCATTTTCAGTGGGGTGGGTCCTGCTTGTCCTTATGGTGACTTCTTCAGGTGGCTTCTTCACTCATCCACCTTGAGACTGTTGCTCTCATTTTTGATCTATTTATAGAGCATATTTTTTTGCCATTATCTACTTTTTAGAAGACTGTGCCTTCTATTCACGACTTTCATGTTAATACAAAAATAGCATTTAAAATATTTTTCAAGAACAACAATGCATCAAGATGGCCATGTCCCTTCTAAGGGATGCTTTCCAAAAACGTTACAACCTCTGTCTAATCATGAGAAACCATCAGACGACCCAAACTGAAAGACACGCTACAAAAAAAATGACAAGTACTCTTCAAAAGCTATATGTTCATGTCATGAAAATTAGAAGATATCAATAAGCAAACCTCTATTGCTCTACCTAAAAGCGATGACCATTAATTAGCATGTTAAAGCATACCAGACTTTTCTCTTTGAATTTATAATCACATATATTTTTAAGGAAAATAATAATCTGCTATGTGGCTGTGGTTACTTAAAAGTATACTGTGAACACATTTCTCTGGAAGGTAAAGATGGGTGCACTCTTGTCATACAGCATGCCGTAGTGTCTCTTGGTGGCAGACAACCTTCACATCATGTCCATGCTTCTCCCCACCCCTCCTCACACCTTGGAGCCCCATGGAAATCATCACTCAGGCCACCAGGGTCCTTGTGGCAAAGGAGTGGCTTGGTGTAAGCCTTTCTTTCCTCATCTTCGTGAACCACAGTCATCATGGAACTTTCCCAATTTGCTCTAAAGCATCTCTCTTGTTGAAACGGAAGATGAGAAACTTCTTGATGGAACTGAGGATGAGAAATTCCCTTCTATGGATAAGTAGGAGGGAAATGGTCTATCCCTCTCAGTACCCCCTCCTCCTGCTGCCTACAGTTCTCTCCACCAAAACATAATCAGCCTCTGACCAATGTGTAGGACTTGGGCTCCACACATCTGCCTCAGGGAGACCTTACTTTCAGCCTTAGGGAGTTTCAGGGTAACATAAGGAGGCTGCCACACAGGTATCCAGCCAAAGGTAAAACCGAAGTCTATAAACTTGATGTTCGAGTTGGCATCCAAAAGCAGGTTTGGACGTGGGCAGTAAACTTCTCGTGGCAGTACCGTACAGCTGACACTGGTAGAATTTTCCCTGGGCCTCCTTCTCTTTCATGCTGCTGTGATCAACTCAATAATCGAACATCTTCCCCACTGGCATACTCTGTGATAGACAGGATCGAGATTTGCTCTGTCTCCATCACTTCAGCTAATGTCACAATACTGGGGCGATCCAAGGCCTTCATTATTTTGACTTCATAGAACAGCCTCTGGTGCCTGGAGGAGCTCTGCTGATTCTCGTTAATGATCGTGATCCCACCTCTTTGACCGACTTCAAAGAGTGGTAGAGAAGCAGACCTTGACTAGGATTCCTTTCTCTCTCTCTCCTATCTCAGATAGCAGCTCTGCAACTGACCCTACTTCTGTCATTGCTGAGGTCACAATGGCCTTTGACATCTAAGTACTTTTAATATAAAATACTTCAAATAAATGTGTCGAAGTGTCTGTCCCACAGGACGCAGGAAGTCAGGGTCCCCTTTTGGTACTCAGAGGGTCCTTTGCAAAGCAGAGCACTTGTGTTCCCCACATCCAGTCTTCTCTCTGCGCATTGCCCCTTGCTTGTGAAGTCCTTGAGCCTTTCCCTCTACCCTGTAACACCCCTCTGCTAAATAAACCCCCTCATTTCTCAACTACCACTGACATAAGCTTGTGTGGTGTGTATAACAGACTTTTACTGAATATTTTGAGATAAAAAAGGCCAGGTAGCTCCCAAGCCAACAGACAACTTCTTAGAGATGGAGACTGGTCATTTCTGTTCCTATAAGCTCCCTCCCATCCCAGTTAGTGCTGTCATTGTCCTTGTCACAGGGTCCCAGCTTACCATGATGCAGCTTTGCTATTTTGTCCCCTTTCCTTCCATTCCCTTTCTTCATTTCTCTTGCTCCTTAAAACCAAACCCCAAAATTTCTGTTTGTATCTTGTGCTAAGAAATTTGGTTATTTTTTTAGACCAAATCATACCCAGAGAACCTTACTATAACCAGATACACCCAATACGCTAGTTAAATATAGTTTTTTCCCTGAGAAGGTCAGCTCTTTGCAGAGTCTTTTTGCCTGCTCACCTGAAGTCATCAAGTTCATGTGTATCTGGGTACCTGCCAGCTTCATTTAGTCATTAATTGAAAGGATGGAGAAGTTCTTCCTTCATACCTGAGCAACTGCATAGAAAGTAGAGATGAGCAGGGAGGGTTGACAAATGAAACCATCCAGCCAGGGAATAGGTGAACGAAACCACTTATGTGCAACTGCTTACAATATATGACGAGCAGGGAAAACTAATCCTGCTTTATGTGCCAGCTACTTTCAGATACTCTAGCCCAAATGGTAAACCCTTAAGGTACATGTTTTTATTCCCCTTTTATGATAAAACTGAGCATCTACATGGCTAGAGTACTGGGTTTCAGATTTCCCAGTATGAGTCAAGTGTTCGGAAATGTGACTTTATTCTTCTATAACTGAACTCAGATTTCTCCTGAGCCCCTATTTCTGCAGAAAACACTGAATATTTCCAGTGAAAGTAGTTCGGTCACTTCTGGTTTAAATTTAGTCTCTTTTGGTATAAATATTAAATGAGATTTTGGATTCTTCTTTCCCCTTCCTTTCTGTTGCTCTAGTGAGTCCCATTGTGCGGATGTCCACACTGGTCATTTTGGGCTTTCCAGGGGTACCTCCAAGCCTGCACCCATTACTGAAGTGCCCCAGTTGGTTTTAATTCCTCCCTAGTTTCCCAGCAAAAGAAGGCGTGTGGTTCTGCACTTCCTTGGCCCCACCTGGGGTCCCACTGCTAGTGGCCAAGGGTCAGCTATGTCCTCCACACACTCCTCCTCTTTTGGGATCTTCATCCATAGCCCTGCAAAGAGGTCCTCTTCCCAATATCCTGAAGAGGATGTTGATTCTTGAGTATCAAGAGTTGTGAGGACATTTATATATATCTACAGGCCCACGTTGGAGCCAAGGGAGTGTGGAGAAATAGAGAGTATTTCAGGAATACATTTCTAAGAGGCAGTATGAGGCAAATTAGATTTTCCAATTAAGTAGCTTCCACAGTGAGTCAAGGAAGTGTAAAGCAGAGCAGCTTCAAAGTTCCTTGCTCAATGATAGTTTGTTCAAAAGGTCAGTATTACAATCAGACACTGCCAGGCATCAGTTGTGTACTTTCTGAAATTTTAATCGCACACACAAAATCTTTACTGGTTAGGAAAAATTAAAAATTGTTAAGGCACTCTTAGAGATATTAGGTGACCTGATACAGATATCTTACATCTTTAAAAACTTTCAATCAACACATACCTTCATTTTTCCAGAACTGGTGTACGTGTACAACGTTTGCTCACCACTTATGAGGTTGTTTCAGTAACCTGGACTACTAGCCTAGAATGATCACAGGAAAAATAGAAAAGAAAAAATTTACAAGTATCAGTTGCTATGGAAGGTGCTGGGCTTTAAATGTCTATGGGAACAATATTTTATAGGTCACTAGCCAAATCTTTTACCTATTTATTTAAGTAAAGTGTGGCATAAAGACAAACCACTTATTGTTAGAAAACAAGTACTTAATGTTGATTCACTCTGTTCAACTTTAGATGCTTCTTTTTAACTAAAGAAAAATCTTATATGTCTTTTCTATTTAATAGTCATTTTATACACTTGCATTCTCCACTTTTTGCTCCCATGTAAGTTTGGACCATAGTTGACATTTTGCTTAAAACTCAAGATGTGTTCCACAGTTTGTATGGAAGAAATTGCCAGCTTTGATGAAATGGTTTATGTATAGAACTTGGGTTTAATTATTGAGAATCTCTCTAAGATTTAATTTGTATAATTTTTAGATGTGCCTTTGTAGTCTCTTAAATAGTAAGGAGGATATTTGAGAAGTGTATATTGTTTGGGTGAGATTAAGAGAGGGTATGGACCACAGATTTTTTTGGTTTTTGTTTGTTCATTACTTTTGTTTTAATTACCCATCATTGCTTTAGGACATGTTTCTTTAAACTTCAGACCTTGATAATCCCCAATGAGCATTAGGCATCCTTTCCCCTAACTCAGCAGTGGGCAGTGGGTATTTCATTTTCAAAGTCACAGAGCATGAGAGAGACAAATAGCAGTGTTTGTATTGCGCCAAGTGTCAGCAGGCCTTTCTGGATCATTATGGTAATGTCTTTTCTCCCTAAATAATTTTTACAAATGTACTAATGAAGACAGATTTCTGTTATCTGTCTTCTATGGGTCATAAGTTGAACTAGCACTATATTTTTTCCTGAAAATATGCAAAGTTGTGACATGGTTTTTAATAGGTTTAAGCTTATTGCTGCCAAAATGAACACAGCTGTAAGAAATGATGACCCTCTCATCCTTATGACAATAAATGGCTTCCTGATGTGTTTCCCTAACTCTGAACATTAAGTTACTGATACCCTGGATTTCTGAGCCTCAAGAAGAATACAGTTTTTTGACTAAATGACAGAACATAGAGGATGAAATTAGTTGCATTAAATTAGAAGATGACAAAAAGCCTTTGAAAATCTTTGTCACATTGTAACATTCATGCAACATTAAACAAAACAGAGTAAAAGAAGATCAAGGAAGAGAGTTAATATGGTGAACAGAAATTTTGTAAACTAGATCACCTGCAGTTTTTGAAAGGGTTATTGATTGATAGCCTGTGTGCTATGGCAGTTGCTAACTTGGAGATTTTACTCTACAATCATATGTGCAAGCTCTTTTTGTTTAATCTTTGACTATAAAAGTAACTGCTACCATATTGTCTTGGTACACTCGTATTTCTCAAATAACAGAGTCTGCATTGCTAAAATTTGCATTCAAGAAAATAACCAGGAAAGGGGTGAAGAACAAGATATACATATCTATGCAATGTTTCTCGTTTCCTATTTCTACGTATATGTATTTAAACAGCAGCATCCCTTTTGTAAATTAGTATAAAGATAAATTGTCTTCTAAAATCAGAAAGCAAAGTTTTGATATATACTTTATTATCACATCCCAGAGTGTTTGTTTTTTAAGTTTCAGTCTCCCATGTTGGGGTGGGGGAAAACAAAAGCTTCCATTAGGGTTAATCTAACTACATAGAAGTCCACGTTGAGTATGATCATAATCTTGATCTTTGATTAGATCTGAGCTCGTAATATCTTGTGATTAATCAAAATGAGTTGGTCTGGTTGTAGTATGTCATCTTCACAGATGGGACAGAGAATCATCAGAGTTCTCTTGAATATTTGTTTTAATCCTTCCTAGGATAAAATGGCTTTTTTTTTTTAACTTTAAATCAGATTGAGTTCACCAAATAAATGACCAGGAAGAAATTTTGAATTCCAGTTTTGCTAGGAATATATGTCAAAAAAGAAGAAATTTGTTTTTTAATTAATAGTATTTCAGTGTTGCATTGAATATGCTTTGTATGTTAAAAAAAAAAAGTCATAAAATTTAACAAATATTTCTATTCACTGGTAGTTTGGATAAAAATCTTCATAAAAGAATATAAAAAAATATACTTCCAGGAATGATGTTGATGTTTTTAT
This sequence comes from Cynopterus sphinx, assembly GCA_030015415.1. Taxonomy (NCBI): domain Eukaryota; kingdom Metazoa; phylum Chordata; class Mammalia; order Chiroptera; family Pteropodidae; genus Cynopterus; species Cynopterus sphinx. The sequence goes on along the minus strand of CM057389.1, from coordinate 44,025,052 downwards.
TGTTCTTAATGACATAAACATTTTTCAAGATTACTAACTGCCCATTGAATGTCCACTGTAACTGAAAATTTAAAAATTTTTTTCATTTCTAAAAAGAGATTGTTAATTGATATTTTTCTAATTACATAGTTCCAGTAAAATAGATATCTAATAACAAAGAACTTTATGATGGCCATTAAACCACCTGACATCTAATTCCCAGAGCATAGCAAGAACCCTCAGACACAGAATGTTGATTGAATGTGTCTGTCATTTCAGCCAACCACTTGGCCCTTACAATATAAAATTTCTTTACAAAATTACTCATCAACAGCTCTGACTTGAACTGCCTACCCCAGAGCTGTACATACTAGAGTCTCAATAAACACATTTCTATGATTATTAGGAGCCATTGAATAAAACAATAGAAAAAAAGCTGCGCGATTCATCCATTCCACTTCTAGATTGGATTAATAACCCACATGTATGAAAATAAGAATGATGTAATTTATTAAATTTACTTTTCATTATTATTTTTTTCTTATAGAAGACCTGGCGAGCCTCCATTGATAAAAGGCTGGCTTCCTTACTTTGGACAGGCCCTGAAATTTAAAAAAGATCCCTTAGGCTTCATGAGGACTCTTCAAAAGCAACATGGTGATGTTTTCACTCTTCTCCTCGGCGGTAAGCAGCACTTCATATATCTATTTCTCCCTTGTTCTCGAATGTCATTATATTTTTCTCTAGGCAAAATATGGAGTATTTATATATTATTATTTTATTTGTAGACCTAATACAAAGAAAAACTCTTTTTGATTATGTAATTTATTTACTATAAACCCCAACTTCATAGGGATAAGAAGGGAAGCTGCAACATTCTTAGTTCATCCTCTATCCTTCCTAAGGCCCATGCTGTCCAGATGTATCGCTATCTATTGCTATAGAACAAACTTCCCACAAATTTAATGCCTTAAAACAATGGGTCTTATGTAGGTCACTTGTGTGCTTGAGTCATCTGGCTGATTGATCAGGGCTAGATGGTTCATGGTGGCCTTATCACATGTCTGGCTGGAGCTCCTTGTCCATATGCTATTTCATTTTCAAGAAGACATCCTTATGTGTCCATTGGTATTTTAAGAGACTGAGAGGAAAAGTTGCAAGGCCTCATTACAGAACCTCACTTCCACCACATTTCATCAGTCAGAGCAAGTCACGCGCCAGCCTGGATTCAAAGGTAGGGACGTAGACTCCACCCTTCCTGACCAGAGGGGCAGTGTCACATTGCAAAGGAGCACCTGTGGGAAGAAAACAGGAATTTATTGTGGCCATCTTTGTACACAGTCTTCCACATTAGCTTATTACCTGGGGTAGCTATTCTTTTTCTTGGCTTTTGCCTGTCCTGTCTGTGCTCTGAAGGCTGATCTCTACAGACTAGATTATCTACATGCCTCTGCCCTCTGTCTTCTAGCTGGGTGTGCTTGTAAGAGGGCAAGAAAAGGCTATGTCCCAGCTCTGCATCTCTCACTGGGCTCTGGTGACACAAGTCACTCTCAAGACTTCCTGTCCTTCCTAAGGAAATCAAAGACTAGGATCCTCACACACCTACCAAATGTACCATGTCCTTACCATCTTTTCTGCAATTTTAAAGAATGTTCAAGAATATCCATTTATATGACCCTTATTATTTGTCTTCATATATCTTCATGTATTTATCTTCATGTATTTATCACATGAGTGTTCATTGTTTTTCTCTCCTAGTTCATTATCCTTAGCTTATAACAATACTTAAGCTTCTCCTATACTCACCTTCTAGTTACTTTTCACTCTTTTTTTTCCTCTTTGACATACAGATTTTTCAAGAGTTACCTATATTTGCTTCCTCTAGCTGCCAATCTCCTAGATTCTTCTAACTGTGACCAGCCTTCTGCCTCGGAGAGGTCAATAATGGACCCTCACCCGACTAGATCTCTCTATCTGGTTTGACAATAGTGGTCCCTCATTTCTTCTTGAAACTCTTTTTCTTCACTCTCTTGACACTGTACCTTCCTGTTTTATCATTGACTTGGTGTAACCCTCATCTGGGACATCTTTATGCTTGTTTTCCTTGCTCAACTCCCTTTCTTTTCTTCTAACTAGCTTTAGAATAGTATGTTCTATTCATAAAGAAGTTTGGTACTTTCTTCTTACTGTAATTACTTTGCTGAGTATCAGAAGCAACGTTTTGTCTGTAGAGTAACTTCATTTTAGTGCTACCATTTTAATGTAATCTGAAAACAATATGATCTAACTGAGTGAAATTGTTAGCATGGTTGAGTTCTCAAATGAGCGGGCAATGCTCCTTCAGTCACAACTTTCTCATTTGCTTGGCAGCTGGGAAGTCTTCTCAAAAAGTAATTGTATGCACTCTGATTCCAGAAAAAGTGAAATGGGGGAAAAAATCATGCATCTTAGAAAGAGAAAAATTACAGTAGTTAGCATAATCTATAATCATTTTCTTTATGTCAGAATGCTGTTCTTCTCTTCTTGAGTCATCCTGAAAAAATGACTGACATTGACTCATCATCTGAGGCCATAGTCACGTATCACTTCTTCCCAAAAGCCTTCACTGATCGTTTTCACTCCCCATGTTATGTTGATTCTTTTTTTCCAGGCTCTAGTTAATCCCAGTATCACTCCAGTCATGGCATTTAATAAATTGTGAATGTATTGCTAATTCACTTGTCTATTTCCATTGATTACTTCCTAGCTCCTCTATTGCCAACATTTACTCCAAAGCTTGGCATGACTGATTAACAAAAAATATTTGATGAGGAATTTCCCAATACCTTAGAGCAGATGAAATACTTACTATAACACAAATAAAGGCTATTAATAGTGTTTATATTCTAAGGGAGATTTATGTTTCACAATACAAAACTATATTCTTCACTTTTAAAAAAAGTCACTTTAAAAAATTAAGCTTTATGTTTTAATGAGTAGATACAACAAAGTATTGAATATTTTAGTTCTCCTATTAAATACATTATACAGAAATAACCCAAGTTGATTAAGCAGAAACTTGTGGCAGATTTAAATAATTATATTCACTTTTCAAAAAACAACCAATTTCGGCTGACACTTGATATTTTAGTGTTAGTTACTGAGAAGCTTGCTGAATTTCTGATGTCTAAATAGTTTGACCATTGTTAAGTTCTTGAACTTTAGAGTAAACAACCATAGTTGAATATGTGCTATTACTTCTCTTTGGCTTCTTACTAGAGTTTGAATAAATTCCTGTCAAGATATCCCATTAACATTTACGGTTCTAACGATCAGTTTGCAAAATAGCTCATTTAGAAAATGTGAAGCAAGGAGAAGAGTCTTCTGCCCTGTCCCATAGTGTGATTTCAGTGAGTATTATGTTCGTGCACAATGAGCAAATGATTGTCATCCTAAAAAGTCTCAAGGGACATGGATGTCATCTTAATAAAGAAATTAAAAGGTACATCTTTTCATGAGAAACCATGTAAATTCGTGACCTGTCGCAGAAAATAGTTCTCTAATTGGTTTTGTGTGGTGGTGCAGCAGAGTCATTTTCCCCGGATGTCATCTCAGTGAAGCACCACTGTACGTCATTGTCAACAGCTAGCGAAATCTCCCTAATAGGAGGGAGAGTGTATAATGTGGCCAACCTCATAAAATAAAAAGTTAGTTCTTATTTTACTCTTCCAACGAATATTTTCAACCTGAGATTAAACAATAAAATAAAAGCCATTGAAAAACCAACTAACCATGGAGATTAAACGCTTATAGTTATGGAAAAATTCTTTAAAATTCAAATTTATCTCATATTTAGTGACTAGTCATTTCTATTTCAAATAGTCAAATAGTTGTTCTGAATTCCTATGGATGCATCTCTGTAAAGCACCACATATCTGAAATGAAAACATCAAAATTCAATTTATTATGATCCAGATGTCAAACTTCTTGTGTATATATGACAACAGTGTTAATGACTTAATTTGTTTTTTTTTTTTACATTTACCAACATACATTGCATCATGTAGCTTTACCTTCCTGAAAGAAATAGTTTTGGAGGAAGTGAAAAAGCTGGTGACTTAGTAAAGGATCATGTGCAAAATATATTGGAATGCTAGAGTTAATATCTTGAGACCTAGTCAGCTCCTAAAAAAAAGAAAGAGAATAAAATTATTGGCAATGAAGACATTAAAAATTTGACCCTATTTCAAATGCAAATTTGCTGCTCCCATGGATGATTATATATATTTATATATTTTTTTTTATAGAAGTGAGATGCATTTTGACTTATATTTTAGACAAATGCAAACTCTGATATTCTTTAAATCAATATTTGATATCAGCTGCTGACAGCAGTCTTTTCTCTTTTGAAAGCCTGGCAAAGGACATAGTTTCTACCTTGTGATCTTCGTGAGCTAGGCCACTTGCCTGTTGATGCACTTGGCATCATTTACATAAAACCACACAGGAAGGAAAGTTAATTTTGCTCCAAGGGTACATGGCCTTCAGAATAACTTTTCATATTTCCTTTGTTAAGAAATTTAAATTCATTTTATGAATGTATATGTGTTTTCCTAACTGTCTGATTAAAGATTACAAAGAAACTCTGGTTTTGCATCTCACATTAGCAGATGGTAGACAGATGGTTTAAATTAATATTAATTTTGGAAAACTTAGCTTAAATTGTTTATACTGAAGATTAAAAGTTGGAAAGCCAGATAACATCTCCAAGGTTATTAGTACTTCCAAACCCACTCGAAAAGCAAAATCCAGAAAATCAAAAATGTCTACTTTTAAAATAATTTACATCTTACTCAGAAAGTAGATAAAACACAATGCCTTGATGTTGAAGAAAATGAAAATAAGAATGAGAAAGAGAAAATACATATTCTGGAATGTGAAGGGCCTTGAAAGCAGTGAAAATTTTATCTACAAATAAATTGCTTTAAACTAATCAGTAATGATTTTTTTTTTTAATCAAAGAGCCTATATGCAACAACTGCTTATTTAAAAAAAAATTATTAATAACTGGTTGCAAGCCAGAATCAGCTTTTCCACATTTAGCTTTTATCCTCTTATGTGAAACTAACCTATAGCTTCTTCCCAAATCCTCATCCCTCAAAAGGGAGATAGAAAAAGAAAGAGGGAATATATGAGTATTTGTAGCTCATGCTGTCATGGCTGAATATAGTGTTGTTTTTCTACTCAGACTTTGATGAATGTAGAAAATTGGCTGGAAAAATTTCAAAATATTCTCTAAAAATTGTATTTTGCAAACTGAACCTTTTAGCCATTCTCTGAACTTTAGTGACAAATTTAAATTAACCCTAAAGATATTTAGTAAAATAATTTCATCTAGTGAAAGGAGAAAAGTATGAATCACCACCTGTGAAAATACACAGCTTTGCCTAAAATTGTCTTTTGCAAAATAAGGGAATTAACTCTTTTTTTTTTCAATTATTTGTCAGGCAGATGCTGGAAATTTTATTTAATTAAGCTGCTATGGTAAAGCAGGTGTCATAAAATATGCCCAAATCCAGTAGATTCCCTTTTTCCTTTCCCTGGGGGGGAAATAAATGGAGTTTATTTTGTAAATGCAGCTTTGGGATCTGACCAGAATTTGTAGTCATTTCTAGCTTTACCCTCATTCTTAGACTGACCAATCTTAGTATGTAAATCAAGGGTAAATAGTGTGAATAAAACTTAAGTCATATGATTTATTTTTAGAAAAAATTGATAGCACATGAATATCCATGTTGATTAAAAACTTAAATTGTGTTTAAAAATTATAAAACAAAAATAAAACATCTTATTTCTAGGATTAGATTGAAAATTATTCAGAATTTTATTCTAAATTTTATACCAAATCGAATTTAAGTTCTGTGATGCTGTCAGAGTTACCATAAATAACAAGTGAGAAGTTATTCATCTAAGAAAGCTATACACACATACATGCACACACACAAAGGAATGATGAGGTAAAGAGGAAAGTGTAGATGATACAACACACTTTAATGTCTAATTATTTAATGTTTTTCTAGAAGACAAGAAATAGGCATTAAAGTGTATAGGAGCATCTAAACTTCATGTGTGTTCTTGGAAAGGAAAGTTTTATTAAATGTTGTTATTGAATACTGTCTGCATAATATGTATAATTAGAAAGAGTCCTGGAACAGTACTCTAGTGAGAAAAATCAGCACTGTGTTCAGAAAAGAACAGGGCATGGGCAGTGACTTCTTGCCACTACAAAGGCAGGGTGATCTTGGCCCTTGACCTCTCTTGACTTTCTTCAGCTTTCTCAACTGATAAATGCTAAGGGGGTTGGGATTTGTGGGGCAGGGGACTAGGAACTCTCCAAGGTTCCTGCCATTTTTAAGATACAGACCATAAGATGACTGTTTCTCAATGTGCCTCAGTGTGCCTTTATAAGAATCACTTAAGGCCCTTGTCAAACAGAGACTTGTAGGTCCTACCTCCAACCCTTTTGATGCAGAATGAGACCGGTATCTGTATTTTTAACCAGCACCCTAAGTCTCTCAATCTGATAAGGTTGGACAACACTGATATATGAAAAGACCAAATGTCACCACCTCAGCGGACCTTTTCTGATAACACCTGAAAGCAGATTGAAGTTGACTGCCTCTCTTATATTGTGCATCGCTACCCACTGTATCACTACCCATGTGATACAATCTTTTCTTTACAGCTTTATATCTCAAGAGGGATGAGATCCAACCACGTGTCTAGATCTCGATAAATGTTGAGTGAATGTCTGAATGGATGCATGGATGAATAAATGGACAGGTTTTAGTTTGGAATCCCATTTCAGTTACAAATCAGAATGTGACCTTGAACATGTTACTAAATCTTCCTGAGTCTCTATTTTCTCATCTATAAAAATGAAAATGCTGGTGTTTCTGATTTGTTATTAGCGTAGAATTAGTTATTCATTTGTGAGTACCTGGTCCATACCACATCTTCGTTTATTTTAGTTAAAATTATTGTATCCATTCAAAGCTAAGATGTTATCAAGTATGAAAAAGCTCTTTATGAAGTATAAGTAAGTAATCAGTAATAGAATGGCGTCTTACCAATTTGATTTGTTCATTTGTTTGCTGTTTGTGTGAAAAAAATGTGATAAGCGTTTATGTCAAGGGATTCTGAGAATATTTAAAGGCTAATTTAAATATTTAGATACTTTGTTAAAATAAAAATTTGAAGGGTACACTATCTTTTTAATAGTCATTAATTTGGCAGAATATTTAACTTCAAGCTTCTAGAGTTTTTCCCATCATCTTTCATTTAAAAAGCAAACGTGTAGTGGACCTTTGAATGAAATGAATTTTTACTAAACTTTGTACCTTTCTAGATGTTAGTTATTAAAATTTTCCTAATTTCGATTAAAATATTTTTAAATTTTTGGGGTGGGCTGTTTGTTTTGCTGCCAAATGAGCTTATGTTCTCATTTCTTTTAGGAAAGTACATAACGTTGATTCTGGACCCTTGCCAGTACCAGTTAGTGATAAAAAATCACAAATTGAGCTTTCAAATGTTTACTAAGAAATTAATGAAGAAAGTGTTTTCGATCCAAAAGTTGATGACCAATGATGACCTGAACGATGAGCTTCATGACTGCTATCAGCTTTTACAAGGGAAATCTTTGGATGTTCTCATGGAAAACACTATGCAAAATCTACAACAAGTGTTTGAACCCCAGCTATTTAAAAGCACAAATTGGGACATGGCATACCTGTTGACATTCTGCAGCTCAGTAATATTTGAGATTACATTTACAACCATATATGGAAGATTTCTTGCTGGTGATAGGAAAAAATTTATTACTGAACTTCAAGATGATTTTTTTAAATTTGATAACAAATTCCCATATTTAGTATCAGACATACCCATTGAGCTTCTAGGAAATGTCAAGTCTATTCAAAAGAAGCTTATAAAATGCTTGACATCAGAAAACATAGCTAAGATGCAAGAATTGTCAGAAGTTGTTCAAATGAGGCAAGATATTCTGGAGAAATACTATACATTCAAGGACACCGAAATAGGAGGTAAGAAACTTCTGAGTGATCACTTGTCTAAAATAGAATAATTTACAATAGACCTTTGAAATAAAAAGACAAAATGGCGACCTTGAAAATTTTTATGTTCTTTCTAATTGGCTGACGATAAAATGTTTTATTCTGAAACAACCCTCTGTGATAATTGATTTTTTTTTTTTTTTGCTGAGGTGTTGAAACAAGATACTTAACGCTGATAATGAGAAAGAGTATAACTAAGCTGCATTTACTCTTCTTATCTCATCTCCCACCTCCCTACCCTCCCCCCACCCCACACACACACACACACATTACATTTTAAACTATTCTCATTAAGCAGAAAATTAGACTTCAGAAGCCTATTGGTCCTCATTAGCATGCACTGATCCTTGGCTGGGTCTGTGTCCTAACATCTTTTAATTAGCACACTGCAAATCTAATCAGTGTAATAAACGCTATTAATCTTCCTTTTCACTTATTTTCTCCCAGCACATCATTTAGGCTTTCTCTGGGCCTCTGTGGCAAACACTATTCCAACTACATTCTGGGTGATGTATTACCTTCTACGGCACCCAGAAGCTATGGCAGCGCTGCGTGACGAAATTGACCATTTGCTGCAGTCAACAGGTCAAAAGCGAGGGTCCGGATTTTCCATCCACATCACCAGAGAACAATTGGACAGCCTGGTCTACCTAGGTAATTTATTTTTATATGTTATGAAGAAAAGAAGGTTACTTCTTCGCAAACTCAGTTTATCTCTCAAAGCTGTTTACCAAGAGGTGGAGGACACAGCTGCCTAATTGACATAATAACACCCATTTACATCAATTATAAATTATGTAGTTTATAGCTGTAGATACTCTCATTGCATGTAAACATTAAGGCCTAGGTAATTAACTATGCGAGGTATGCAAAAGGCTAGACCAAAGCTTTGCAATTATTTGAAAAAAAAGTTTCTGCCTATTAAGTCATTTGATTCTGAGCATCTGTTGGTGTGCTAATGCTTTCCAAACACTGCTGCTCTATCTCGACAAGAGAGGTATTTAGGGTTTGAACAAGAAAGTATTTTAGAAATGCAACTTATGTGTAAAATGTTTTTATTCTACCCTAAAATGGTGTCTATATTTTCACGCAGAGATTAGGATGTTTTATACAGCTTGGAGTGTATGATTCTCAAAAATGTAGTACAAGTGATTTCTGCTGATAGTTCATGATTTAAACATGCTTGGGGACGGAGGGTGGGGGAGAAGGGAGGGAGGGGAAAGAAAAGCCAACAACCACAATTACTCCATGTGAAATGTCAAATATTTTATCCAATGTGCACTGACTCACGAAACATGCACGGTCACTATTTTAAAGACGTTTGAGGTCGAGAGTGACAAAACTGTTTTTCTGTTTTTATACACATCTGTGTGCCGGTGACATGAGCGTTTGATGACAGTGGATTGCATTCTCCTTTACTGGTTTTGATAAGACCACCATCATTACCTGATGAACTTTAATTCCCCAAGTGAAATTCCACATCAGCGAGTTGTTCTCTGTTGCTTCTGAGCTGACATTTCATCTCATGGGATCCTTTAGTGTACAATAGTCCCAGCCCCTTTGGACACACACAAGAATAAGTTTTTATATCTTTGTTGCTTCACTCCTTTGACAATGCGGGCAAGTATTTTAGCCTATGTTGGCCTCAATTTTTTATCTTCTAAATATGTTCCATATTTTTTGGTGGGAACTTCTGGGTGCAGAGGCCCTACAGGTCCTGACCTCTGGTTGGCCTTAAGAAGAATGGCCCAAGAGGTTCTTCACACTAGTTAGAATAAAACCTGTCAGAGGCAATCCAAGAAGCTCCCTTTATACTGGCCATTGGCTAGCTTGTTTTGTCAATTAGGAAAAATGTGACACCTTGTAGTTGGCTGTTTTTAGCATATTTATCAAAGTAATTCTATATTTGCTTAGAGAAAGAAAATATCCCAATATTATTAAAATATAAATATTATTATCTTAATCTTTTGAGAATTATTGAGGAACAAATGAACAAAATCTGCATAAAATACTTGCCTTTACATAGATACCCAGTTTTTTCTGGGTAGGAGATTTACAGTTCCTGTAAAGATCAAAATTGCATTTTCTATATATTCAAGTAATTTCTATTTTATTTATGAATTAGACAATATATGTGGGAAGTAGAGCAAATAAACTTTAAGGGATAAGTGTTTGTATTCTGCAGACAGTTAGTACTCTTAAAAATTTACTTGAAATTCATCAACTCTCTTTTTACTCTCAATTGCTCATTATTGAAAGAAAATGTCATTTTAAAATTGTGGTATTAAAGCAGAAAAATTTTAAATATGTTCAAGCAGAAGAAATGGCAAGTTCCAGAGCTATAATCTGGGTCCATTTAAGTCCGTAGCTAGAGCTAGGGATTTCCATCCTCGGAGTTCTCATAAATGTACAGATCACTTACTAGTACCTTCACAGCCTTTAGCCATCTAGAAGGTGGACCTCTCTTCAGGTTGACCTGTTAACAGCAGAGGCCAAGTAACCTTTGTTATGAGAAGTTAATCTCCAGAAAATAGTGTGCATTTTAGACTGTTTTTTACAGTGAAGCAAAGTTTTATATAACTCAGTAAGACAGCAGATAACCTCTGCATCTAATCATAGTTCAACTGTATTTCTGTATATCAAAAGATTGTGATCTATATGTGCAAAACCCAAGGTTTACAGAGTTAAATATTTACAGTGCAGCACATGGTGTGAGGGTATGTGCTTCTTCTTCTCTTCTCATTAAGGAGAGAATTCTATGTATTCTAAGTACAATTTCTTTTTAAAGAGATATCTTGAATTTTTGTTATTATAAGATCACAAGGATAAAATAAATGCTGAATGCGGCATTTTATTTTTTAATCAGGTTGGAGAGATTTGTTATTAATACAGCAAAGGGAAAGGAGATTTTTTTTTTTTACAGAGATACTGCATGTCAGCATACATTTATTATCTAGCAAGATTGAAAAGGAAAGTTAGAATGCCATAGAAAAGGGTGTCCTATTCCTGAACAAAAAGTACTTATCTTATGTAGAGTGATCATAGAAGACAGAACCCAATGGAGTATAGGTGACGCAAATCACAGTGCCTGTCCTACTGACATTCCTGGCTCAATCCTGTAGGTCTCAAATGTCTCAAATTTCTTCTGACATCAGTATACACTTGATGTCAGCTAAAGTTTAAATGTGTAACATAAAGTATGCTTTTAAATCTCAAGCCCAGAGCAATTGTCTGTTGTAAGAGGTTGTAATGGATTTAGGCTTTTATCCAATGCTCTCAAAACTCTTTCTTTAAAACCATTCTACCCTTGTCTTTTAAAGAAAAAGATAATTTTATGTTTTTATATGTTTATTACATAACTTACTGTAAGGATTCCGCTTATCATGATGTCACTAAGATGTTATGTCAATTTAGTAAGGGTCTCTATAATTAAACTTAAATTTTAAAATAAGTTAATTAATAAATACAATGAGGTTCAGATACCTGTTAGATAGGGGCTAAATCTCAGTAGGAGCAGTTGTAGATAGAATGGAAGTTTGAAAAACTCTAGGAGAAAAGTAAGAGATAATACAAGGAGAGGAAGATCTCAAAAGTGAAATTTGGATACAGGGATAACAAATAATCTTGAGTTCTACTTCTTACTTCAAAGTTTACACAAATAATGCATGTAAATAACTTAGTGAAAAAATGAATTCAATGAATGTCATCGTTGTCACTAAAATGATATTTAACCTCAGGGCCATCCCTACAGTGTTTAATTGTTTTCTTCAATTTCCCATATTTGTAAACTGAGCTGGTATCAAAATCCAGTCTGCCCTGTCTCACAGGAGGGCTCTTTCTGAGTAGCACACGTGGCAAGAGCAACTGTGCTGGACTCTAAGTAAGAACATAACACAAAGTGGATTATGACTCCTGAACTGCTTAGATGAACTGCAGCCACGCAATTTTGTTCAATTACATATCCCCAAAATGAGAAAAGTTGCAAATATGGTCCAAGTGAGGGATATTAGAATAAAAGGAGGTGCCATAAAACTAGCACTCTACAAAATTTGTAATACCTTTTTAAAAAGAGATCACGTATTATAGTAACTCTAGAATTAATGGCTTGCAGTGATTCTCCAGCTAAATTCTATAAAAGACCCTAAGTTCATTTTTTTGCGTATGAGTAACTGGGGAGGAGGGAGAAACAGAAAGAAATGATTAGTTGGAAAAAGTACAGATTCTTTAATAACATAATAATGATTATTAAGTAGAGCCCATATTAAATCTATTAATGATTTCAATATTTCTAAGCAGTTTTATGGACTTCTATTGTTTCATGTGATCTTCACCAAGATACCGGGGAACTGGGAGAGCTATTATTTTCTCATTATTTTTATAGGTGAGAAAATTCTCAGGTGCCAAATAACTTGCTTGAGGTCACAGAGGTAAAGGAGAGAGTCAGGACTTTAATTTGGATTTTCAGTCCACACCCAGGCTCTTCCCCTTACCAGAATCATCAAAGTTCTTTTCCATTGTGCAAACCAAGAGGAAAGAGGAATTCTTTGTATCTCAATTCAGCAAAGCCAGCCATGTTCTGCACATGGACGAGATCAGGCTAGATGATGACAGTTAGCTGTATTTTTAATTTCAGGATGAGACATTACAAATAACAATATTAATAATGATTATTTTACTATGTGGCAGGCACTGTGCTAACTACCTTACATATATTAGCTTATTTAATCCTCGAATATTTTTATCTTCATTTAATTATTGGATAACAAGGTTCAGAAAGGTTAGCTAACCACCCCAAATTATACAACTAGATAGTGGCAGAGGCAGAAATTGATGCTAGATCTGTCTAACTTCAGCGCTAGCCCATAAACACTGTCACCTCAGGGAAAAATTCTCTAGAGATGTACAAGAGACCTTGACCACTGTTTTTTACAAAGATGCATATCACTAATTCTCAAATGCAGTTGGGTGTGAGGGTGAGGTTGGAGCTAGGGGTTCACATCAGAATTTTGTGGAGGATTTTTTTTAATAAAACCGTTTCATTTGAGAATAGTTTTAAATTTATGGAAAAGTGACAAGAGTCTCCATTTACCCCTGACACACACACAGTTTCCCTTCTTATAAACATTTTAGTATGGTATATTTGGCACAATTGTGGGTGCTATTTTGAAAAAGCTTATTTAATATTATAAAATAATTATATATGTGAAAAGTAAAAGCATAAACAATTTAGACAGTAGTAAAGTTTAACAAAATCTACTCTTCCTTGTGGGATATGCAGGCGGTATAAATTTTACCTTATATTAGAAACTTCTAATGGGAGCTCAGGGGAGAGGCACCTTCCCCAAAGGCTGCACCAGAAATCAGGTAGTGAGATTTTTGTAAGTTATATGAGGAAACACTGGTTAAAGAGTGAAAAACACTGATTTGAATGTTTATCAAATTTTCACATCAGCACAAAGCTAAGAGGGTTAGATGAATAAATGAATGCCGGAAGCAGAAGTTGAAAGGATTGAAGGAGAAGTTTAATGAGAATGCAGATGATTGCACTTAGGTCTGAAAACCAACTGCATATGAATAGGATGAAGAAATAAATGTGTGGCTGAGCAGACAAGGGTTTGAGGCAGTAGATCTCAGCCTGGAAACCTCGCTGGAACCATTTGAGGAGCTTCACAAAGTGCTCACACCTGGTTCCCCCCACAGAGGTCCTGATTTAATTGGTCTGAAGTGCAGGCTGATGGCTTGAAAAGTTTCCTGGATGCTTGTAATGTGCAAGGTTTACACCCACTAATTTAAAGGGTTTAGTTAATGTGCTGGTTCTGATTCCACTGATCTGGGATGGAGCTTGTATTATTATTACTTTTTAACTATTTCAGGTGATTCTAATGGGCAGCCAGCAGCGCTGATAATGACCTCTGGGATATCAGAAAGCTTAAGACACGTCAGTGATGTTAGTATTTCAAAAATTTGTGGTTCATCTGCTTCCAACAAAATGCTAATAGATATATGGTATCTAGGGCAGAGAAAGTGGTTCCTCTCTACTTTTCCTACTGAAATAGCACACCCAGTTCTGCCACGTTTTAGAGGCACAGTGACTAACTGAATTCATTCAGGATGTCAGGAGACTGAAGGCCATATCTCCTCTGACATGCAACTTAAAAATGGCATGATAGTCGTCTTTAAATATTTTTAAAGAGCTGTTACGTAGAAGAGGAATTATATATGTAAATATATATATATAAATATATGTGTGTACATAAATATATATATAAATATATGTGTATACATATATTTATATATATATTTATGTACACACATATATTTATATAAATATATGTGTATACATATATTTATATATATTTATTTATACACACACACACACACACATACACACATATTTGCCTTTGTGTTTTTTAAAGGGTTGAAGTTTAAGGAAGGAAAATTTCAGCTCAGTACAGAAAAAATAACTTTCTGCCTAAGTGTAGTGACCGCTGCTGTTGGAGTTCTCATGTTGGAAATTGTGTGGTATCTTCACTAAGATCTTTGAGATCATTCCTGTTTATATGTACCTTTCGACTTTGAACTACCTACATACATTGCAGTATCCATGAAGGCCAAGTCCATATGCTGTGTTTCCTTTTACCACCAAGAGCAGTGGCCCAGTGCCCTGAGCAGAGTAGTACCTAAATAAATGTTTATTGACTGTGTGAATGTTGGAATTTATATTTCTCTATTTTAGCAGTAAACCAAAGGCCATGCCTGTAATGTGGAATGAAAGTAGGCATTCGTACCAATTCAGGTTTATTTTTAACTTTACTTAAAATATACAACTGTCGAGCCAAAAATTTGTTCTTTTACTTCCAATTATCTGATGATTACAATTTCAGATTTACTTTCTCACCTGTCTTGAAGGCAGTTACATAAAAATGCACACACATCTAGACCCTTGCTTTATTTCCTCACATCCTCTAGAGCACACAGCCTCTAGGTCCCCCTACTCCTCTTTCTCATCTACCTTCTAAGACCACCGAAGCGTTCGGCCCTGGAAGACTGTGTCAGGGCCTGGCTGTTCATTTCACTCCAGCCGTAGCTGCCATCCACTGATCACCATGGCTAATCAGATAGTATGACAGTCTGCACCAATCATTAAGATGACCCAAATTAACAGCCTGGACATGTCACAGTATATTCATTCCACATACACAGACGTGGCCTCAGTGCGAGGCAGAAAGTTGGATGTGCTTATTGGTGTTTGCATTGTAACGTGCATTACTGATAGTCCTACCCTGCTTCGGTGCCTTAAATCTGCAAATGAGAATCATCTGTCAATTATTACAGCCAGAATTGACATCTGAGGGCAAAAAATAAAGCATACACGCCTTTTTCTATCAGCATTTCCTTCCATTTGCCCTTTTCCTTCACAGTTACATTGTAAAGCATCTTAGCTGAACACATTCCCCAGCTTTTTGCTTACAACGAAGAGTGAATCAGAATATTTTTATATCCCAAAGAGAAATAAATCTTCCCCAGCCAGGTGAAGAAGGTAGTGCAGGCTCTGATGTGTAGGCCAGTTATGGAACTTCAGTAATCCACTTGCCTGATGTACACCAGCCAGCAAAGCTCGATTCTTAATAAAACACAGGCAGCCTTACCTCAATCACCATTGCAGTTGTTGGTGCCTTGCAGTGCCTGGTACAAATTATCCCCCAAATATTTGCATTCTTGATAGCCATTTTTCTACAATGTGTTTAATAAGTAGAGGGTCTTATTACCTGCTAAATGTTACTATAAATTAACAATCTATTATGCACAATAAGTTTTATAAAACATTTACAGATAGAGATCATGTTTAATTAAAATTAACTTGCATATGAAAGCCAAGCTCAGTAATGATCGCAGTGACCTTTTATTACCTGCAGTCTCTTGTTTTGGCTGGAATGATTGACAGCTTGCTGTTTGGCTACCATGTTGAATTTCAGCTGACAAGACTTTTCATTTTAACTCAATTTGCCCGCCTATCACAAGCTGGTGGCAGGCCAGACCCAAGTCACCCAGCTTTGCCTCAGCAGCTTGCTCTAGTTCTCATTAGTACGCATTTATTCAGTGGAAATTGGAAGACAAATGCTTGAAGGCATGTGAACTAAGTATAGCAAATTAGGTTTAAAGACTGAATATTTATAAGTGTATGGAAAGTTTTTTTTTTTTTTTAATTCTAGAGCAAATTGAGAACTGAGTGCTAGCTTTGGCATAAAAGAAATAAAGATAGAAGGGGGGAGGAAGATTCTAAGAATAACAATACTATAAGCTTTTCCTTTCTCTTTTGGAAATATGTAAAACCTCTCTGACAACACCTTCTCAAATACTAACCCGGCCTCTCTTTGGTGGAGTGTTTGCACAGTGAAGTTTAGCACCTCATGTGTGAGAAGAGGGGAAAAATGAGGGTCATGTTCAATTGTTGCTTGGTTATCCCTTGGTATGTTTTAAATTGCCTTGTTTGTTCGGCACTAGCACAGAAACAGATGTTGCTCTACCGTGCAGGATAATTTACTGTACCTCCTGGTGCAGCATGGAAGCCCTCCCAGGGCCCAGCTGGTCTGTCAGTGGCACTGGCTGGTGTCTGCTCAACTATGACAACTACAAGTAGAGGCTGCAATTTTTTTATTGTGCAGTTGTCATTCTTCTCAACATATAGCTCTGCCTGCGTTCTTCGGGGCTGGTGGAAAAGCTGTTGGCTTTTGTGTGTTTGTGGCAACACAGAGCCACAGAAGCCCCACTCTCCATTGTTAATAATAATGCAACTCATTACTTTTGTCATCTAGTGATTATCGGCATGATCGCTCCGAGCGAGAGCCAGCCTCGTCTTGCACACATTACTGGTACTGGAAGGTAAAACAGATTTGTCATTTACGATCTGACCGCTAAGCCACACTTTGTGCTCCATTATTGTGATTAACTTCTGCATAAGATATGCTTGCCCAATTGTCATTTGTGATACTGCAGTGGGCGCAAGCTGCCATGCTTCCCGTGATCGCATCAGCCAATCGGATATGACCACATTATTTGGACTGTTAAATGCCTGCCTTGTCACAGCAGCCACCCCACAATTATTTTGCTTTTGTATTTCTTCTTCCCACACCCCTCCTGGACTTGTTGTGTGAACAGCACTGCTACATATGTCAGCTACCATTTCACACCACAAGCCAAAATGATGCTGCACTGTTGTTGACCCAACAGAGCCAGCAGCAGTACAGGGGAGGACGACCCTTGCTTTTCACCATAGAAATGTTGGTCGCTGGTGTCCTGCCAGCTAAAATCCATCGCGTCAGGTGCCTTGTGGCTATCTGCAGTAGGAGTCCATGTTCCAAAACCAAAGTTCTTTTCTGGCCTCATCACCAACAAACCGATTTGACTCTGCCTGATTATAATAACGAAGGCAGTCCAGAAGAATATGCACAGCCTCACTGTACGTCACATCGAATCACCACACTGGCCACACAGAGCTGACCGCAGCCTCATTTCTTTCGACAAACGCATGCTTAGGGAAAAACCTCCTGGGAGAAGCCACCCAAAGCTACTTGATATCTCTGTGCAAGCTGGGCAGAGATTTACATTTTAGTGAAATAGCATCGATTTTTATTTTTTGGCTGGTGCAAGCCCTCACTGACCAGTCTGACTCTGAAATATAATAATTCAGTACCTATGTTCGCTGAACACTGGAAAACTGGGCCGTGTTTGTGTGTGTGTGTGTGTGTGTGTGTGTGTGTGTGTGTGTGATTCCACATTGCAAGTCATAAACACAACCATTTGTTACCATGTAAAGGGAGAGAAACACTCAATTTGGAGCGCTTTTTCTCATTGCTGATTAGAAGGAATCAAGCTTTATATCCTAGGACCCATTCATGCTGGTGAAAACATAGTCAGTTTTGATTATGAAGGCAGAGATGCAGACCTAGACAGGAGCTACATGCTGATATGCATGCTATCAGAATGATTTATGCAAATTATGCATATTATTCCCAAAGGAATTCCTCCTCAAACTGCCAGGATAAATTGCCGGAAATTAGCCATAAAATCTGTCGGGCTAGGAGCAAAAGGTGAAGGCCACTGGGAAAGCAAGGACATTCGGCTTATGGAATCTTCCAGGTTATGATGGTGGCTGTTAGTTTCACTGGATGCTGAGAGAAAGAAGGTTTTCTTCTGAATCCTGTAAAAGTATTTTTCCTTTGAATTTTTTCCAGCCAATGTTGACTCACATTTTATTTACAGCTAGCATAAAAGAAATTAGGTGTTGAGCCATCTCAGCAAGCACTACAATTACTTTACTATTACCTGCCTAAGTGCTTATTAAATGCTTAAGCCTGGCTTTAAAGACATAGCTCTTCTGGAGGTTGGTGACATAATCCACCAACAGGGGACTTTAACTGGGGTGTGGTTTTAATTTACAGTGGATAAACCAATACCACAGCATTCCTCTCCTGCCAACCGTTTCTTCCTACAAAAATCCTAATTAATGACTTTCTGCCCAAGCACAGCACTGTTGCTGTCAGTCTGCGAAATGCCCCCAAGCGGGCCTTAGACCAGACCACGGCTGTCTCACCCCATCCCTCCTTACTCTGGCCGTGCAAAGCCTCCATGGGCTCCAGCTCTGTGCTCGGCGGATCTGATTAGGAATGAGTTTCCTTTTCAATCAGAGTGATTGGTGATGAGCTTAAATGGCAGATTTCGGGCACTTCTGAAGACCAGTCGTTTCTTAAAAAGCTGTTGCTTGCTTGTCTCCTTCAGAAAGCACCATTCTCGAGGCTTTACGACTCTGCTCATTTTCGAGCATCATCCGTTTCGTTCAAGAGGATTTGACTCTACCTTCAGAGACTGGGGACTACCGTCTGCGAAAGGGAGACTTCATAGCCATCTTTCCTCCATTCTTGCACTATGACCCGGAAATCTTTGAAGCTCCAGAGGTAAACAAACATCAGGCTGCTCGCTGCTACTTCTCAGAGACTGCAAGCTCATTGCTCTTCCTCGTGATCTCTTTCTTATCTCTTCCTTCCGCTGCCTTGTTCCAGATGGGGTTCGAGGCAGCTTGATGGCTTTTGTTTTTCCTTCCAATAGGAAAAATTTCCTATTTACTAAAGTGTTTCCTAAGGATCTCTCTTTCAAATTTCGTGTGGCCTTTAAATAGAAATCCAGTGATGAGACTCAGTGCTAGTTTCTTCAAATGCAATGGACACTGCACCTTGGCCTTTATCTTTAGGCCAAAATTAGGTTTCATAGAGGGTAAGCTATTGACAGGCAGCTTAGAGAATAAATAATGATGAATGTTTTGCTAAGTATTTGCAGAATTGGGTTGATGTCCCAAAGTCGAATACCATCATGGCCATAGCTAAGGCCACGTACTTTTTCACCTCTTGCTAAAGGTAGGTGCCCCTTCCTGATCCATTAGGATGGCATTGTGAACTTGAGATTATAAAGCCGCTGCTCACGGGTGAAGCTCTGAGGGTAATTGTGTCATCTCCTTGATTTTTTTTTCCAAAGCTGGAGTTAATGAATATCAAAGACTGGAAATTAATCCACTCTGGCTCATCCCTTAACACCACTTCAGAGGTTCACCACCTGCATGCAAATTGAATGCAGTCCTATTCTGCCTGTACTTCTTGTGAAGTCATGCTGTTGCTACAGTGGTTTTTGTATATAAAACACCGCGTTTTTCAAAGGGAAATTCACATGCTTTTTTTTGAGCAGTTCAAAAGCCAGAACACTTTAAACCCTGTTTCTGAGTGAGGCGTCTTACAGCCAGGCTGGATTAAAATATTTGTTGAATTTTGGAAACTAATGAGAAGAAGACAGACTTCCAATCCAATGAGATGATCTGTATTGACTTCATCCATCAGGGCAAAATTTTTTAGATGAGAGGAAAATGTCCCTGTGGTTTCTATGTGTTTCAGAAGAAGAGGCATTAAATGAATGATGATGGCAAGTTGGAACTAGTGTATTAATAAGTGAACATTTTGCAGTTAAGCTTTATTTCTTCATTTGTAAATATCAAAATTTTAACATAGAAGTAAATAGTCAATAAAAAAGAGCAAATAACATTTGATAAATATTTTTTAATTTTTGAATAGTTTTATTTCTAGCTACAATTTCTAATTTACTTTTCATTATGCAATTATTCCACTAGTCATAAAGTTTACTATTCATGTCACAATAGTAAAATTAACATTAAAATTATTAACAAATACACAATAAATGTTTGCCAGATCACCTCTACTTTTATGGTATTGTCCTTTGGCCTCCTCCTATCCTCCACTCCCACCCCTGTCCCCATGATGGAAAAGACCATGAGTTAGGCTTTTAGGAATTTAAAAACCAAAGTTAAATGTTGAAAGTGTGCTGATTTATATTCATATTCCAGTATTTCTGTAGAATACTAAATAGCAATGACCAAACTTTACATAATAAATCGGCCGGTCTTAAGAATAATTAGACAGGTTTGCCTTGTACTAAATCTGTGGAAGAACAGAATTGTGATATTGTGAATACTGACTTAGCATCACTAGGGTGGCTCTCACTGAAGTTGACAAGCACTCTCTATTTTACTAGACCCAACATTAGCCAGTTATGCCTAACTAATGGTAAAATTAACTAGATAATTTTTTTTGCCATGGTATTGTTTTTTGTGAAATTAGTTGAGGAATGCTAATTATAGTATGGAACCATTTTTACATGATTCCGCAAGGTCCTATGTAATCCTTCATTCTATGAACATTTACTGAGCATTGCCCACTATCAGACATGTAGATTAATTCCTTTTGTTCTTAACAACTTAGGGCAATACCGTGCTATAGATGTTCATATGACAGATGCCCATCCAAACACAACCATGCACCGAGAGTAAAGAAGAGAATTCTGTCCCTGGCCATTTGTCACCAAGAGCCCTGGCCCAGGAGCTAATCAGAGGTCCACATTCCCCACTTTCTGTCTTCAGTACGCCGTGGATCTAGAAAGGGAAGGCCCGGCCTTAGATATAGAAAACAAGCAATAGTTCTTGGATCAAAACTGTGAGGAAAGACCTCTAGATAAAAGTGTAGTTATTCTTGGAACACAGAGCCTGAAGAGACTTAACATAGATTCTTTCAACCCAACAAGGCCTGGCTTCAGGACATTCAAGACTAAGAGATTCTAGAATATTACATTTCTGAGGAACGACATGGTTTTCCTTTATGTATTTCCTCCCTACTTGTCCACTCAGGTGGCTCCAGATTACTCCACAAGAATCACTCGTATTCACCTCTTTCTTCACAGTGTCCCAGATTCTCACCTTATTCCTCAGAATATGCTGTTGCCCACTCTGTGGCCTGTGTGTACCTTTTATTCATTTTATTATGGTGCACACCACACAGTATTTTGCAATTACTTGTTGACTTGTCTGTGCTCCCATTTGCTATAAGCTCCAGAAGGAAAACGGTCCTGTCACTCTCTTCTCTGCTTTTTTGGTGCCTACCGAGCACATGGGAGGGTGTCCATAGAAGGTCAATACATAAGGGGGATGCTGGGTGGATGATTGTACTGAAAATGAAATACACTCCAGATAAAATTTAAATCAACACAGCTATTGCATGTTCAAATTTGCTCTGGGCCTAACTATATCAAATACATGAAGTGGCTTATGTGTAAATACAGCAATTCTATCAGGAGTGGTGAGATCTATGGCAAAGGGAGAGCCCAGGAGGCTGCTAAATGAGCCCATTTGGCTACTTCTGAACTAACCCTCAGCTCTTACAAGCATGTAGACCTAGTATGGCCAAGTCATTTTTTTTTTAACTCAAAAAACAGATTTTTGGGTGATACTTAGAATTTTTAAATATTTGGAAAAGTAAAGTTTAAAACACAACGTGGGCTAAACAAAGTGTTCAGGGACCTAAGTGGGCCTGTCAGCTGCCAACATGTAATCTCTGTGTTAAGAGTTATTTTCCTGAATATTGTCTGCTTAGCTTATTGTAATGTAGCCTGTCAGGTGGCTCTTGCTGGTGTGGGAAAACAAATCTGCAAGTAAAATGTAAGCCATGAGAGAGAGTAAAGGAAATACCACTTTCCAATTCTTTCTTCTTCTCAATCAGTCTAAATGCTACCCAAAAAAGTCTAGATAAATTTGCTAGGAATGGGAAGCTTTTCAAAATTTTCTGAAAAATTTCTCAAATTTATGTTTATTACCAACCAGAATTTAAGCCCTGACTCTCAAAGATTCAGTAAATGATGACAGTTGTTTTTTTTTTTTTTTTAATGCACAGCTGGAGCTACAAAAAGAACAAAATCTGTTGGGTGTTTTCCCTATGACCAGAGGTGCTAAGGCATAAAAGGAGGCCTGGGGAAGTCCCTATGGAAGAAACAACAAATGTTTAAGTTAGTAACACATTATCATGACCATGTAGCCTCCCAGAGTAAGAACATGGTGAAATAACAAAGCAATTACAAAGCCTTGAAGTACCCCCTAAAGCTCTGAACTTGAAAAGTTTTACTTGACCTCATGCAAATTTGCCCTATCTACCTCATGGAAGTATAGGGATTATAAAGTGATAGATGACTTTGAAAGGCCTTGAAAAAGTTCTAAATTACTATAAAAATTGCTGCATTGGTATTATTTTGTTATTGTCACTGTTCTAAAATATACTAGTCATGATAAATGAAGAAATATTCTGAATAATAAACTTTTGTCTGTATCTCAACCTGGAATAGAGATTGTGCCCCCAGTTTACGTCAAAGAAACTAATGTATACTGAGCATCTTCTATTCAGAAAGCATTCTGATGGTCATAACGAGTGACACAAATAAAAAAGTCTTCTGTCCTTAAGAGCTTATAGTTTAGGGGCTCGGCCTTATCACATGGCTTCATTCTCATATCCAGATGCTTCATGTTGAGAGGGTTTCTGATGCCAGTAAACTGGCACATCATACCTGCTATGGTGGAACCAGCTGGTGGAACTCTGAAAAACTTTGGTTTTGTCAGTTTTCATGGTATAAATACTCCCACTCTGGCTGATTCCATGTTACCAACCTGAATGTTCCAACCACAGAGCTGAGAAGAAATGAGCTAGTACAAGCTGGCTACAGCACGCCACTGCCTAGAACCCAAGTCATGGAGATTAAAAGAAATTTCTGTCATCTGCCATCTTGCTCCCAGGAAGACTAACTGTAAACCAGGGGCAGCAGTGCAGACCTTAGTCATCCATGTAAAACAGTGGCAGTTTTTATTTCTAGGAAGTCATATTTTTTTTCAAATCTAGATTCCTATACTCAAATGATGAATCAAATAAATACAAGACCTGATCATACTGGATGTCACCTACCTCAGCAAGACCATGTTTTACGCCTTTTTAACTTCAGTGTTTTGCATTCAGGAACTACTTTAAAAAAAAAAATCTGTTGAGCTGAACTAAACATAATATTTGGAGAACACACATTAGGGTGTTATACAGTGTTCCACCAAAAATTCTTCTCCATCCATAAAATTGAATCATCTATCCAGTCTCAATGTCTAGTGCTAAATGTTATACCACTTTCCCTTTGTAAACACTGAATATTCATCTACTCTTCATTCTCTACATGTTTATTTACTCATTCAATATTTCTGTTTTCTTCAAACGCTTGAAGATTGCTTTTAAAATATACTTTATTGTCATGTATTTATTCATTAATTCGACAAACATATATGGAACCTCTACTCTGTGCATAGCACTTTGTTGGGTGCTTTAAAAATAGAGATAAATAAGACAGTGTGACTCCAGTCTCCTGGGATTTCTTGGCTCTGCCGTCTCCTGTGGGTTAGCTCTGTCTTCAGCCTGGTGGTGCGAAACAGCAGCAACATCGTACCCACGTATAACTAGGTCTAGAGGAGAAAGAGTGACGGACCTTTTTTTGCTGTTTGTTTTTCTTCACGAGAAGAGAACTCCCAGATGTCCCCACAGACTTTTCTCCCATAGCATGGATGAGATTGGTTCACACACCCCGGCCTAAATTAGAGGCCAGAGTGATATGATTACCACGATTAGAGCCTGGACAAATCGTACGCAGAAGAAAGATGTTGAGGAGTCAAGCACAACAATCGTTAGAGGAGCAGTGGGAAATTTCTGTGTCTCATTCTTTCTCCTGCTGTTTCTCTGTTCTCATCCACTTAATGATATTGTGTTTAATTGACCCTCTTAAGTTAGGAAGCACTAAAGCTATCATGGTTACTGCAAAAGTTTAACTTAATATGATGAATCCTGTTTTTAACTTGTTCCAAATGAACTTTGCATCTTGAGCTTCCTAACCCTTTGTTCTATATCACTGTGACCCCAAAAATCTTAGAGGTGTGACTCTTATACCCCTTCTCCTTTGGGCTAAAACCAGATGATATCCCTACCAGCTTCCAGAAGCCCTTCCTGATATTGGCTCCTGCTCTGGTTCTCCAGGCCCTGGAAATGGAAAACAAACTAAACATAAATTTATACTTAAAAATATATTTATGCCTATGTGCCCTTTGACCTTGGTGATAGTCATAGAGCAAAATAATTATTTTTTTCTCATTTCATAATATAACCAACTAAATAAGAAGTTATAAGATGTTTATTACAGGGAAACCGAATAGAATGTAATGGAAAACTAGAGGAGAGGCATTACTGATTGACTAGAAATTTGAGTGAACTGAATGCAAGCACTAACTGAAAATCGCAGGGGTCGGGAGCGTTATGTGTGTGTCCCGATGGCCTCTCAGAGGCCAGCGTGTTCTCTTTCATGAAGAAGAACAGGAAAGCCATGACAGTCTCTGGCTTATTTATGAAACTGGGACATTATGAAGTCACAGACAAGCTAAATTTATCTTTTTTTATTTTCTGGCTTAAACAATGGGGCTCCAGTGGAACCACTTAACAAATCATTTTATGGCAAAGTTGACTTAAACTGATTTGGCCTAGGCCAAGAGCTTGTGGGAAGGTCACTGGTCTTTTAAAATCAGTCAGTAAGAAGGAGGAAGCAAAGGTTCTGTAGTCAGGCAAGTTGTCTGGAGCCACGTTAATGGACAGAGGTCACCAGGAAAGAGTGCCATGTAGTAACTGTGTCCCCAGTAACAAACTGTACATCAGGAAAGAATGCCCTCATTCATGACTATAGGGATGGGCAGGTGTACATCATTCCACACTGTTTAGATCCTACAGCTATATCCCAGAACTGTCTGCTGAAAAATATGCTTATGTCATAATGCATATTAACTTTGCCATTATGATTGCACCCACTTGCAAGTCAGAGGTGCACACAACCCACCCAAAGTGTGTTTGGTAAGCCTGAATATTTATCAAAATAATATCCTAGGTAAATGAGAATAAACCCACTAGTTTAAAAGAGAATGATTTCTCTGATATTAACACTGGCATTTTGAGTGAGAAAAACAGATCATTTGTGATGGATTCAGAATCTCTCCCCATATTGTAGGCGCTCTTTTCTATAACCTGAGATGCTTTTGATCTGAACTGCTTCTTTGTCTTTGATTTCATGGAGTCCCTATCAAACTTGCATGCCGAGCAGGCCTAATTCTAATAGGCACCAAGTACAGGAAATATTTGGTTGTTTTCATGCATGCCACATGTATTAATTTAATCAATGGTTTAATCCACCATGGGCTGAAATAAGATCGCTCAGTCTCCTCTGGGAAACTCAAGCGAGTAAATTAAGAGGGTGGGCAAACGCCATAGATGAACCAGTCCCATCATTTTCTGTAACAAATACTATAACTCATTTATAAAAACATATCAGGAACACCCACCATCCTAGAGCTAAGCCAGAGAGAGTTCATTCTAGTAGAACTGTCATAGGAGAAATTCAGTACAACATCGAAAAACAAGCAAGACCAATTATGGGAATCTTATTATCTTATATCTATTTAATTCAAATTGCACTGGATTAAGTAAACTTTGAGTTCTCAGCTCAAAGTTCTCATCCATCAGTAGCTGGGAAGGAACAGAAGAAAAGTATGTCAGAGATCTTCAGGCAGCTCCTGTTCATCATTCACAGTAACAATGGTGGCAGAGCAGGAGACCTCAGCATAGGGGAGAAATGTGAATTGGAAAGAAGTCATATGGGTTATTTGGATTTCACTCTGATAGGGAGAAGTAATGTCTTAGTAGCGTTTGAGTTTTTCGAAAGTTCCTGCATGATTTGCACTTAGTCAAGTTTTACTTTGGTGTTTGCTGGATTGTTATAGGAGCCTTTGAAGATGGGCAGGTGGGGGCTGGCAACTTTGTGGATCTAAATTCAAACTATTTCATGTAAATTTCTGATTTTACCCCTCTCTATTTCTTCTTCACAGGAGTTTAGATTTGACCGTTTTACAGAAAATGGTAAGAAGAAAACCACCTTCTTCAAAAGAGGGAAGAAGCTGAGGTATTATTTACTGCCGTTTGGATTTGGAGCCAGCAAATGCCCAGGCCGATTTTTGGCGGTTAATGAAATAAAGCAACTGTTGGTTGTACTTTTAACTTATTTCGATTTAGAAATAATGGACGATAAACTTATACAGCTAGACTATAGCCGCTTCTTATTTGGTATTCAGTACCCAAATTCCGATGTTTTATTTAGGTACAAAGTCAGATCTTAAAGAAACTAAAAGAAATCTATCAAAATTATCCTAAATGTTTTCAATTCATCTGTTTTTAATTTCTGCAAATGTAATAGCTTTGTTTGTTTAAAAGGTGACAACTTTTATTTGTTCTGAGATCAGTCCAGTTTGCACTTGGTCATAAAACCCATCAGAAAATAAAACAGAATAATGGCATGAAAATGGACATCAGAATCAACATGATAAACTTAAAATAGTGTTTTTAAGTTTCTACCTATTATGCTTTTCACCTGTCATTGAAAATAGATGGTAATAGATTTGACACTGTGGGATTTTTAAAAGTCACTCAAATTCTTCTTTAATATGTACATGCACACTTTACGTATTACTGGAAATTTGTGCTGGAAATGGACTCAGTCTAACAACTACAAATTCTCAGAGAAGAAGGAAATTAAATTTCCATGGGAGAGACTGGATGAAAATGTTCCCTTCAAATATAATATCAATAATATCTGTATCGCCAGGGTGTGTTTGCACTAAATGAGTTTTGCAGTAGATTAAATACTTCAACTTCACTTCAATATTTAATCATTCATAAATGCTCTTTATTACTTTGTGTACCATGACTCGATAGAACAAAATTTCTTGTTCTGTACAACTGCTCATGTTCAAGGACACACAAAACCTATTATATATTCAGCAGTTGCCCTAGACTTTAGTATTAGGTTCACAGTGGAAACAAATGTTGAAATCATTCCAAGGTTGATTATAGCATTTGGCTTTAGTGTAAACTATAAGGTTCATGCCAGTATTGCAATTAAGTCTTTCCTAAATGCTTCTATTTCTATTAGCTGAGAAACTAGATAGCAGTATATGTTTTTGACACCTCACCTTTTGGACTTGGAGTTTATTTGTATTATTTTGAATGTACAACATTTGTAATGGAGAATAATTTCCATATGCCATAACGCAGCATTATGTTCATGATTCAAAGATTTCTAATATCAGATTATCAAGGGGTTGTCTCGCATCTGACATCAATAATGATGCTTTGTATGAATAGGCAAAGCATGTAATAAAACTAGGGTAATTTGTGCTGTATTAATTATAACTTTTAATATTTCAGTAATGAGCTATTTTTTAAAATTATTTTTGAAACAACATTATAAAATACTTACCATACTTAATCCTCTAGCATTTATTTTTCTCCTTCCTGAAGTATGGACTCTAAGCAAATATTCCTTAGTGAACATCTACTGGTCTAACCTCTACTTTTGTTTGATTGAAGATGTTTTTATTTTTGCCCTCGGTCTGGAAACATCACTCGGTGCACACATCTGGGTTGAGAGTTATTTCTTCAGCACTTTGAAGATATTGCATGTTCCTAAGGCTTCCATCATTGTTGTCAAGAGGTTAGCCTTTATCAGTTTTAATTATTCAGTAGGTAGTCTGCCTCATCTCTCTTATAGCTTTAATATGTTCTCTTTGTCTTTGCTGTCCTTAGTTTCTTTCTATTTGCCTTGCTTGTGCTACTTGAGTCTGAGAATGTGTGTCTTTTATCAAGTATGAGATATTCTCAGCCATCATCTCTTTTGAATATTACCTCTCTTAGGCTTCATGTTGTTTGACCTTTTCTCCCCATATTTTGTATTTCTAGTTTACATTCTAAGTAATTTCTTTAGATCTCTCTTCTAATTTTTTTCTCTGTACTTGTATCTAATCTGCTCTTTAATTCATCCATTGAATTTGTTTTTTCCTTCTTTTCATTTTAGCCTCAGGTTCATAGGAATGAGTCATCATATTCCTTTTACCCCTCAGTTCATGGTACACAATTAGAGTTGGTCCAAACTTTATTCACTTATTCTATTTTATCCCTAACTTTCACCATCATACTCCTCCCCATCACAGGCAAACATTCTAAAGTGTTTGCTGTTTATCTTTTTATAAAATGTATATTATTATCTTGGGTGGATGTTTTTAATTTACATAAATGTATTTTCTATAAGTCAGATCCTTCTTTATTTTCTTACGAAGCTCAATGTTTTAAAAAATATATCCATATTGCTTTAAATATATTTAATCTATTCTTCTAACTGCTGCATAGTGTCTCGTAATGTATACCCATCATGTTTTAATCATCTATTTACCCAGAAAACTGTGTTGGTGGGACAGTTAATTTGAGGGAAAAGCCAAAGCCAACCCTAAAACTACCACCACTTGCCCTTCCCCTGGTGCCTAGACACCCTCCATCCTGAGCTGCTGCAAACCCTCAACCCCCGTAGCACATGCGTGTGCATGCACAAACACATGTTCAGCTTGGGCCCTTGGCTTTCTCTCTGGCCTGCCACAAGCACATCCTCCTTTTTTTACCAGGACATCTAGTCTGCCATATTGCCTGAAGTGGAAACCTCTAGATTTTTACATTCATCTTAAAAATACACTTCTGTGATGTTACCGCAGAGACAACACAGGAAATTATTCTCTTTTACTTTCTGCGTAGTTTATAATTAGAAGCACATATAGGGATTTAGAATAGAAAGTAATACATAAAATGGTTCAGAAAATATACAAAGCAATGGACAGTAGAATCAAAACAAGAGAGTCTTGTGACAGACTTAAATCTAGTAAAGTGTGTTTATGAATAGAAAAAAAATGTCATGGTGAAATAAGTTAAAAGACATGGATTCTAGCTGCGACATAACTGGTTTATCATCAACGATTCACTCTGCTTCTCACTGCTTTAGTTTCCTTATGTGCAAAATAAAAATAATAAGATCTTTTCAACACCAGAGTTCATGAGGAAGATTAAACACAGTAAGATGTTTGAACTTACTTTTGAAAAGTATAATGCAATATGAAAATGTAAAGTTATGAAAGACATACTTTTACAAGTTTGTGCCATTTAAAAACTATTCCTATGTATTTATAAAAGGGAATGAATTTTTGTTGTTAGTTTATTCATTATTCACTTATTTGACTAAACATTTGTTAAACATTTCCTCTATTCTAGATATGATGTTATGCCCTGGATCATCCTTCTTACAGAACACACAGTTTATTAGGGAAAGTGACCCATACACAGCTAATTTATTATAAATGTAGTTGTAAGTAATAAATTAATCTCTTTAAAACTATTCTAAAATTCTGATATATCACTAATTCTAACTGTCCATCATTTATTCCAAAGAAAATTTCTGTAATGAAAAATTACTATGTGCAGAATTATACACAATGAAATGTACATCAGGTGTCGTGATTATATGGTAAAAATAACTAAAACCAAATACATTCATTGGGGTTTCAGAATTTTTAAAACTGTATTTTATATATCATAAAAAAATCTTTTTATTTGTACAGCCTCCCATGTTTCAAATTAAAGGAAATGAATAACTAATAATGTTTCATTTCAGTGACCAACAGTAATGAAGCATTCAGTTAGCAAAAACTCAATGTTCTGAAGGTAGTAAGGAAAAAGCTATTTATCACTAAATAAGACATTCTGATAAGCAACTCATATGGGAACCTTTATCTTCCTTGTTTTGGCTTTCCTAGCACACTTGATTCTATTTCTCCATTTCATCATTAAATTTTGAGTCATAAGTCTAAGGCAAAGGAGCTTCTCTACTCAAAATTTGCATGACTACTCCTGCTAATTTTCTCATAAAGAATAATTTGGGTACCTTTCCCTATAAGCATCTTCTCATTTGACAGTGGAATCTTAAAACCAATTTCAATTATCAAAGCTAAAAATTATGTAGGTTTGATCTTAGTATAAAATAATGTTGATAATTATAAAACAAGAATTATATGCCCATAGAATGTGCTGTTTTAACCTATTAAATTCTCCAATATTGCAAACTATTATTTACTTGAGCTGCATTATTAGGTATTCATATTCACATACTCAATTAGGGAAAAGTTAGCAAGCCAAGATTTCACTCCCTGTAGCATTATTTTAAATTATAATGAGCAGTCACATAAAACTCTAGTATTTCTCTAAAGCAATTATTACTTACTCTACTTTATAGTGTTAATCTAAATCAGTAATCATTAATGTTTAAATCTTTTAGCTTAAATGTTTATTGTTTATAATACATTCTTGAATAAAATAAATTTAATTCATAAAACTCTACTAAACAATGTTAAATAGGAGACAATTAGGCAAAACTTGTGTTTAAAAGTATTTCTAGGCAGAGGAATGCTGTATATTATTTTTAAAAAACTGTTGTCCTGAATTGTTTAATGTCATCTTTTTGATTTTAAAATGGTATATATGTGGATTTATGAGGAAGCAAATTATCTTAAAAAGATGTTAGGTGAGAAAGACGCTTTGTAAGTCTATTTTATTTTCTTTTATTTACAACAAGTATTCAATAAATTAGTTTTTAAAGCACAGATGAGTGACTATGTCTTATTTCCCTACGAGGAATGTGTTAGATTTGATTACAAATACCAAATTATTTTGAAAATAATTTTGCTGTCCTCTCCCCCACACGCACACACATATACACAGATTCTCATTTTCTGATACTCTCCGTAAAAGTTCATTAATTGTTATATTCAGAGTGTGTTTCAAAATATTTTTGCTTATTTACATGAGAAGTTATTTACATGGGAAGTAAACATAGATCTAAGAAATATCAGGGATTAGTAAGTTTTAGAATAAGATCATTTTAGCCAGGCTGACCTTGCCAGGCTACAAGTCTTAATAATTGTTGTATTCCATGGAGAGATGGATAAGTGCATCAAGAAATGATAGCAAGATCACATCAGAGCTGGTCTTTGTCTTCTGCTGATCGCTTTCCCACAAATAACGAACAAAGTAATAATATTTGGACAGTATTCATAAGGCTGAAATCCAAACTGTAAAAAAGCATGTAATACAGAATGCTGTTGAGAAAAATGAGATGTGGCTTTTTTACTAACTGTACTTGTAGCATTTCACTGGGACACCTGGCTTCATTAAGGTTTTACGGGGACTCACCCTAGACTCTGAAGGTGTTCGTGCGCGTTTGACCTAGTCAGTTCAATATTGTCTAATAATTGGGGTAAATTATGTCATTAAATGGACAATTTATGAAATAATTATGTTTTCAGTTTTACCCTAAAAAATATTAATTGAGTAAATAAAAATTTTGCAGACTTCTCTGGAATTAGCCATGATCATATGAGAAATAATGCGCATTTTCTATTCAGGATCAAGCTGGACAAAAGAAAATACTCAATGGTATAGTAGATAAATGTTCAATACAGTTTACTGTTAATTATTTGAGGTATAGTTTGTGTTCTCTATCCCTAAATGTATTCATTTTTCTAAGGAAAATATGGTCATATTATAGACTACACAGAAAGTAAATGTTTAGAGATAGACTCATGAAGTATTTTATTTCCCTTTACAATGTTTTGTGCTCATAAGAAAAACTAGGGGAATATTAGTAACAGGTAAGGGTACAAATATCTAATGGTTCACTACTGAGTCAAATCTAAACACAAATATAAAACATGTATTAGTTGAAGATTTTTTTGGTTATAAGAGAACATTTACTCCATATAACTTATTTCTAGGAACTAGACATCGTAGTTAACACAAAATGTGTGTCATTATTACCTAAAAACTCACATTTTCTAGTAATTGCTTTTGTCTCTTATGTTTAAATTCATGTTTAAATGATAAGTACTTTCATTCCATAACTTTTAAGAACTGGCCAATATATTGAAAATTTTGTAAATGTGTTGCTTTAAACTTTAAATGGAATGTTTTTAAGTATTTGAAATCACTTGAATTTCTTCTGAGTCAAAAAGTTTACAGGAAGTAGTATTTTCTCCATGTTTTGAAACTAGGTATTTTTTAAAAGTTTTTTATTTTGAACTAATTTTAAACTAACATAAAAGCTATAAAATAGTATTCATTTTTAATGAAGGAAGTCCTCAGACTACACAATTCTTGCAAAAAAATAAGACTGGTCCTAAGACTTAGCCAGTAAAGACAATTTTTGACCTTTGGAGATGTTCATCCACAGTAACTACCCTATAGGACGATGGACTGTAAATGGCAACTGACTGGCAGAAACAGTGTGCACACCACCCAGGTCCTCCATAGTTGTTTTCATTTTTTAAAAAAATGTTTTCTAAATTTTAAAAAGAGCTTACTTTGTTGAATAATTCCAGCTCTTACTTAATTTTACTCTCTTGAGAAATCTACACTTTAAAGATATGTATGCCTGATGCTTCTCCAAA
The DNA here is from genome assembly GCA_030015415.1 of Cynopterus sphinx. NCBI lineage: Eukaryota > Metazoa > Chordata > Mammalia > Chiroptera > Pteropodidae > Cynopterus > Cynopterus sphinx. Next base: position 43,992,145 of record CM057389.1, on the reverse strand, counting down.
AGAAAATTAAATTATTCCCTAATCCTGTTTCCTGATACTTGGGGCTTTTAATAGACAGATCTCCTTTTCTCCATGTGTCTTCATGTTTCTGTGGAGGCCTAGATAGGAAAATCATTTTCTTTTCATGGAAGTATCAGATGGGGGCCAGAGCCTTAGCCTGGCACCTGAATTTGACCACAGATCTGAATAGAGACTGTACCTGGCAAATGTAGCTGTGATTACTTAAAGAGACAGTGCATGATCTATCGTTTTGACTAGTTAGGTACATAATCTGAGGCTCTCCCATAATAAGCTATTATTTGTCTTCTCTTTTCAAGGAGTAGATGAAGGATATTTAACAAAGAAATCCTTATACCAAGTCTTCAGTAATTGCCAGAACAGATAAATGCATAAAATGAGGTTAGGCCATGAAGCACTTTTATGTTTAAATCTAAATTCTCATCTCTAAACATCTCTATTAACATAGCAAATTTGAGTTGCAACCATCCTCCTAATAAAATATGAAATCTGTTAAGATTGCAAAGCATTTGTAAATAATGGATCCTTTAAATATCCCTGAACTTTATTCTGAAACTTATAAGGAGAAATAATAATTGCTTTATATAACCACCAATACCATTTTAGCATTGATGAAGATGTTAATTTATGGTTGGTTAGCAGTTTATGGCTGTCATTAGTTTTTCAGTTTGGTCCACATTAGAAATCTATTTTTCTTTTTTATTTTAATCTGAGACAATTATATAAAGATATGGTTATGTTTTATCTAAAATGTATCATTCTACTATAGCATTTCAAATTATTCACAGATCATAGTTCTTATATGTGCATATATGAATTTAAAAATACAGCCATAAAATGCTTGAAACAGATCATAAATTTGCTTCATATTTTACTGCATCTCTGAATCAGGTTGAGAAGACAAGGGCAACTATGGTCTTTGGGAAAGAATTAACTCTTTCGCCAGCTGGTGAGTAGAATGATATCACAGTGTGCATAATTAAAGCTAACTCCCCATCAAAGCATCCTGATGACTTGTAAGATAGGCTTGTCCATCATATATGGGGGGAGGGGTGTGAAGGTAACTACAGAATCCTCCTTTCCTTTGCAGTCTAACCTTCCCAGCCCAGTCATTTTTCTTCCAGAGATCTCTAATCTGTTTCTATATTGCCGGATTTAGAGAACACAGGGGAAGGGAAAGGAAGAAAAGTCACACACACATATGCACATGCACTCAGGGGTACCTGGTAATTTTGCAACAGAAAGCTCCTGAATCATGTTAAGATGAGTAATTTAGAAAACGTGGTCGAATTTAACCCAAATCAAGCCTCAGGGAAAGCGAGCAGTTTCCTTGCCTTGCTAGGAGGCAAAGAGCTCCTTGGGGGTTAAAACTGGAGCTCTTTCGCAGAATTCCCGGGTGTGGCCTGGCTACTACAGGGATGCGCCTGACAAACTTGACCTCAGCACGTGAGCCCACCAGGCAACGGGGGTGCAGAGGACAGATTCCAGTGCCAAACTGTCTAGAAAGAGTTTGAGGGAGAGTCCCTGAAGTTCACAGTTTGTCCCAAGGTACTTGGAGGTTGGAAGGCTTTGCGCTGCTGAAGGGGTCCGGTCGAGGGACAGCCACCGGGAGAAGGCGCGCTGTGTCTCCGGATCCCGACACTCTCCCGGGCCACAGCGCGAGTGGAGCATCGCGGGTGGCGCTCACGGTGGATGTCGCTCTGTCAGCTCCCCTGGGCTGGCTGGCCTGCAGGAAAGCCGGCCACACTCCCTCCTGCCCTCCCAGGTGCCCAGCACAATCACCTACCCTAGCCCCAGGGTGAAAACAGACCCCTGTGTTTCCCGCACAGCCTGGTTCTAGCAAACACGTAGCCATCGATCAGAAGAGCCCGAGGTCCGGCTGCGAGAAAAAAGACTCTTACCTCGAGAGTTGCTTCTACTCTTAAACTTAAGTTGCTGTCTCCCGGTTCTCCCTTACGTTTCCCTCTTTCCTTCGACTGTCCCCAGTGTCTGATCGAAAAGGCCAACCCTAAATCAATCTGCGACTCGTTGGCTTGGCAAATCCAGGGACAGTCGAGTTAGAAATGCCAACGCAGAGCGCGCAGGAACCGGGCTCATTTATTTTGCCCACACAACAGGAAAATGTTAATTGCTTGGCACGTGGATAATTTAGTCTGACCTGCATTTTAATTAAAAGAAAACTTATTTATGTTTCTGATGCTTATATTTTGCAATTTTGTTTCTAGGCACCGTTGTGTAGTTGACACCCCCGCCCCCAACCTATTCCCCAATCGAATCGCATTTCCATGAAAGTTTTTACTGAGGAGCCTCGCCTAACCAGGCTTCATTCCCCTCCGCCTTCCATGAGCGCACTTTTCGGGTCTCCACTCGCTCTATCGCTCGGCCCGGCAGAGATGCCACAATGTGCTGCGAGCCGGGACGTGGACTCATCATTATTTTTCAAAGTCTGGGAAGTGTGTTATCCTTTTTCCTAGTGGTAATTAGTTACCATAGCATCTAATACGTAAATGTGCCCAGAGCACACCATTAACAGTTAAACGGAGGATTCAATTTAACACATGATTATATCTTTCATAAGTCATTACACTGGAAAAGTCAATGCCACTCATGCTGGTTCAACCTCGGGGTCCGGGGAGCCTGGAAAGGTTCGGTTCCGACGTCCGAGACCAAGAGTGCGTGGAGAAGGGATGCCCGTGGGCCTGGGCCAGCCCTAGTGAGCTGTTGGCGGTAGGGATGAGTGGTGGGAGGGGAAGGAGGGAGAAGGGTTTAAGCTCAATACAGGGTCTTAGAGGGGATGCCCAGCTGCATGGAGAGCGCACCAGAGTCCGCGCACGCGTCTCTCTCTCTCTCTCTCTCTCTCTCTCTCTCTCTCTCTCTCTCTCTCTCTCTTTCTCTCCTCCTCCACGCGGAGAGGAAGAAGGAGGGGTAACTAGTGAGTTCTTCGAAGATGGTCATTTGATGATCTACACGCCAGGTCCCGACGCTTCTGTAGGTGCCCAGTGTCAAACTGGAGATGGGACCTTAGTGGGAACTAGAAATTAAGGGAGGAAATTGAAATTAGATATTACAGAAGGAAGCCAGGTGGGACTCTGGGTCTTCGCTCAGCTTCATCTGCCCACTCTCAGTTCCCTAAGAAACGGAGCTGGTGGATCTGCCCGGCCTGGAGAAGCGCCCCAAGGAGTAGGGAGTGTCAGAGCAGGCTCAGGGGCCGGCAAAGAACTCTGGCAGCCACTGCAGTGCGTCGTGGTCTCAGGGGCCGGCCTGTCTACCCTGTCCCAAGGGCATTTGGGCAAGCTTCTCCGATCCCCTGGTGCTCAGTCACCCAGTCCCGACGTGGATGCTCCAAACTGGAGGGACATCTGGGGCCCACAAGCATGTGGGCCAACTTTCCAGTCTGGAACAAAACTGAAGACTCAACTCTCAGAAGGAACGTGGCCCGGGGACTTGCCGGGTGGGGGAAGAATTGTCTCTCCAGCCCTTAGGATCTTTCTCTAAAAGCAGCTGCTGAAGAAACTTTGGAAAGGCTGGAGTTAAGGCAGAGAAGGCCACCTATGTAAACTGCCAAAAACCTCTTTCCTGTTCCTTTCACATGCCCCACGTTTATTCCTAGGATCAAATGCTGGTCAACTCCCGGATTTGCAAAAAGAATTGATGTGTCCGGACTTATCAAAATAAAAATAAGTGTTATTAACCCCTCAACTTTAAATAATTGTGCATATTCATCTGACATTTCAACTTATTCTCAAGATCCTCTCCTTTCCCCCACTTCCATCCTTTTCAAGTCTCTCTCAGGACTAAGACTGGAGATATTGAGTATTAAAGGGAGAAAGGAAGATAAGCATTTCTTTTTCTCCCGAAGTTCAACATTTATTATTTGCACAGTTTCTAATAATAGTTGAACAGTACAGACATTGCAGATAAAGTATTTCAAGGGGGCCTATTTAATAATGAGAAATATTAAGCAGTAAATCTTGCAGCAAATGTGTCCCCTACAATGTTAATATGCAAAAAGAAAAAAATCGACTGATGGTGGCTGTGGTTAATTCCTAATCAGAATGATGGACAGCAGGGCCAGAACAATACAAACTAATGGCTGTGTTGCTGATCACTTTACCCCTTGATTAAAGACACCCAATTATGGCGCAGAACAGTGTCGTAATTATGTTTCTTAATCACATCCAGGAGGTTTAATTGCCTTAACGATGTGTTTCATTAAATGAATTTAGGTATTATAGTCGACAGTTTTCATACACAGTTGTTTTCAAATTAACATAATATTAGACATCGTCATGGAAATTGTTTTAATAATCATAATTAGATGCACCCAGGCTTTGTCTGGTAAATGCTAAGAGACGGGTCTCCTTATGCCTGGGGGCTGCCCTGGTCTCTTCCCTCCCTCTACCCCACTCCCAGACTGGGAGGGCTCCAGCTTCAAGGGCCTTTGCTGTTATGTTTTCTGAAAAGTTGCAGGTTCTGATTAATCTTTTTTGATGGCAAGTGGAGCAGAAAATATCCTCCCTCACCCCCCACTAAGTCTGATGGCATTTAGGGACATTATTCTGAGCTGAGGCTATACAGACAAAAATGCATTTAGCAAACTGCCTACAGAAGAAGCACTTTACCACCACCATCTCTATAACTTCATCCGCAGTAAAATTCAAGCCTTCTCTATTTGAGGGCATTATCTAGGTCCAAATACAACCCTATACAGACATTCTTTAATAGAAACAATGCCCAGTCCATCCAGAATTCCTAAAAATCTCATTAACAGGCAACACTAATAAGTTTAGAAAATCTCTATGGGCACTGTTTACATTCATCATTCAACCTGGTTGCTTCCTCTGTCAGAACAAAAAAGTGGAAAGCCACAATAAAATTCACTCTCAGAGAATCCAACTCTACCTCTTTTCTTTGGCTTTTGGGCATTTGGAGACAGAAATTTGAGAGAAACTCTTTAAGAAACTTTACCCACTTTGATGGGCCCTGACCTGGGTAACAAGGCCCTACAAGTGGGAGAGAATTCCAGGAACAGTATGGCCTTACAGGTTCATGCCAGCAGAGGGGGAGGTGGGACCTCCTCTGGGTCTCACCACTGACCAACCTCAGCCACCTTCTGAGCAAGTACCTAGGTGAACTAGGTCCACTCCTAATTGTGTATCCCTGACAAAACTTTAGTTCCACCTTCTCCAAGAAACTCCTTTCTTTTTTGTTACCTTTCAAGCAAAAAGTAACACAGAAGAGAGGTGACTGCTCTTTCCACAAAGCACAGCATAATAAAACATTTGATCAAAATATTTTAATAAAGATTCTTTCTGACATAGATACACATACAAATGGTCGTACATAGCTGTCATAGTCGACCTATTGAATATATATATCATTCTTTATACATCCAAAACCCACCAACAGATCCATCATAGCTTCCAACTCGCCATCCAACCTGACAAACTAAATTTGTATTATCTGCAAGGAGTGGAAAATAGCAGGACTCCATATTTAAAAAAGGTTTTCTTGATTTTCATAGGATAGAAAGGCAGGCAAACAGCCATGCAAACTAAAACTGAAAGCTCACTTTGGATAAATAGCTTCTTGCTCTTCCTTAGTTTTATTTTATTTCTTTTTAAATTTTATTTTTTTTTTAGAAAAATAACAAAGGATTTCACACCATAGGCAAATCAAACCAGTCTTTTAACTTAAATAATTCTCCACAGTTAAAATAACTTATATATGTACATATATATTAAAAGCAATTAAATTAGACCTTTAAAAAATGCACAGCACAGCCTGGAAAAATATTTGCTTAGCACGGTGTCTTACTGATAGGATCTATTGCTGTGATGTCTTTCCCTTTTAGAATGCAAAGGAGTCCCCTTTCAAAAAAGAGATCAATTCATCAATTAAGAATACACCTTTCCTGTAATTTTTGGACTGAAGCAATTTATTAAAGCTCAATTTAAATACAGGGATGATGCAACTGAAAAAAATCCAGGTGACCTTTGATAAACCTAAGCAGCTCAGATACATCAATAGGTCTCTTCGTACTTGTTGGCATATAGATCTTTTAAACACTTGGCACACAGTATAAGTTAATCTATAAAACAATTTTAGAGGCATTAAAAAAATCTGCACGTATGACCCATACCTTAATACATGATAAATACTGTTGATGTGGAAGGGTCATTGAAGAATAACAAATAAATACCATGAATCGTTAATACATCATTGCAGAGTGGAAAGTAACAAGGTGCACATAAATATTTGTAAATGCAATTCTTTCAGCCACAGTCAGTTTTTTTTTATAACACTCTTGCCAAAACTTTTGAGCATTTTTTCACAGGATTAAAGTTCCGAGACAATAAAAAATACAAGTCTTCCTTAGCAACGTGTCTCTTTCGTTCTGTTTTGTTTGTTTTTCTCTTAAATAAATCTACCTTTCAAGTTTTTTCTCCTGGCTCAGAATCAAAATTTATTTTCAAGTGTCCTTTCTGATTTGTCTGAATGAATATTCCGTCCCACGAGCCACCCAACCCCGGACTCCTCCTCTACCCCTCGGCACAAGCCAAATTCACAATGATTAGGAGGATCATCAGCATTTTGCCATTTTAATACTCTCCACGCTTAATAAGCAAGCGACTCTCGTCAAACTTATTTTTAACATTAAAGGAAAACTCTGCTTCCTGGCGGTCTAGGCTGCCACAAGTTGCCACTTTTCTGAGAGAGAAAAAAAAATCCAGACATCAATACTCCAGCCCAACTCCACCTCCCTCTCCCTCCCTCCCCACCGCAAAGACCGAAATCCTGGGGATGTCAAGTCTGAGAGTCCCGTGCGTCTCTGACACGTCTCCTGCTTTTCGCCTCTGCTTTGTTCGCTCTGCGAGTGTTTCCCAACTACTACCAGAGGAGCCCAATAAAGGGGTGGTGGTGGGGGTGCGGCGTTCCCCGTTCCTCTAGCTTTTGGGTCGGTCTCGTGTTTTTTCTCGGGGGGTGGGTGGGTGGGGTGGGGGTGTTGTTTAAGGCTTCTCCGTGCACTGTTTGCAGAGGCTGGACGAGACGCTGTTGAACAGGGCGCACTTCTCCGGGCACGAGGCGGCGGGGGGCAGCCCGGCGCTGAACGGGTACCCCGCAGCCTGCTCGTAGGCGCCGAGCGCCGGGTGCAGGGCTGCCGCGGCCGCGGCCGCCGCCGCCGAGCTGGGCAGCGACGCGGCCGAGATGGCCTGGCCCTGGTTGAGGTAGGCGACGAGGCGCCGCATCTCCTCCAGGGCCTGCGCCTGCATGAGGATGTAGTTCTTGGCGAGCAGCAGCGTGGCGATCTTGGACAGCTTGCGCACCGAGGGGCTGTGCGCGTAGGGGATGACGGCGCGCAGCTCGTCCAGCGCGTCGTTCAGGTCGTGCATCCTCCGGCGCTCGCGGGCGTTGATGTTGAGCCGCAGCGCCTTCTGCTCTTTGGATTTCTTGCTGCTGCTGCCGCCGCCGCCGCCTCCGGCGCTGCCCCCGCCGCCCGGGCCCCCCGCGGGGTGCAGGGGGGCGTGGGAGCATCCCTCGGCCACCTTGGCGCCGCCGCCGCCGCCGGCGCCCCCCGCGCCCGGCGAGGCGCGCGGGTCTGCGCCCCCGGCCCGCGGCCCCGGCTCGCCGCGGCCGTCGCTGTCGTCGTCGGGGCTCTGCTCGCCGCCGCTGCTCTCGGCCACCGAGCCGCGGCCCGCGCCCTCGCCGTACTTGAGGCACAGCGCGGCCCCCGCCGGCAGGCTGCTCAGGCTGGGGTCGCCCCCGACGCCGGCCGAGCCCCCCAGCAGCCCGGGGACGCCCACCCCGCCGCCGCCGCCGCCGCCGCCGCCTCCCCCGGGCGGCGGCAGCAGCAGCCCTGCCCCCTCGGGGTCCGCCGGCTCGAAGCAGCCCAGCGGCGACGAGGACGAGGACGCGGGGCGCTCCCGCAGCGGCGGCGGCGGCGGCGGCGGCGCCAGCGACAGGTCCATGCCCGGGGGCGCGGAGCGGAACGCCGCCTCCAGGCGCTTGGCGGCGGCGGCGGCGCCCAGGCTCTTGTGCACGAAGAGGTCGTCGTCGCCGCCCGGCGCCGCCGCCGCCGCGCCCAGGTGCAGCCCGGCGCGCTCCATGGCCCGGCGCCGGCGCACAGCGCGGGACTCGGGCGGCGCCGAGGATGCTGGCGCGGCGCGCAGCCCGCGCCCTTCTTCTTCTTCTTCGCCTTCCCCCGCGCTCGCCGCCGCCGCCGCCTCGTCGTCGTCGTCGTCGTCTCCAGCCGGGGGTGCGGGCCGCTGGGGCTCACCATGGGCCGCGGCCCCGCATGGTGGTGGGAGGGCGCGCGCAGAGCGAGGGTCGCCGCCGCCGCCGCCGCCGCCGCCGCCCGGAGCCCGGCCCCGCGCCGCCTCTCCGCGCCGCCGTTTATCTTGCTCGGATGCACCTTCAGGAGATTTCCGGAGCCATCAAGCCGCCGCGCGCCGCCGACGGGGGAGTCTTTTTACATCATTATCTCTGAGAGAGGTTATTATGAAGAAGACTCGCCTGTTGGGACCGGCGCCTGCTACCCAATCAGGTTAACGTTTTAATTAATAGGATTAAAACGGTAACAAACAATCGCAGGCGCGCGCTCTCTCTGGCCGTGAGTCTGAATAGTTTTCGTTTCCCAGGTCTGAAGACAGGCAGCAGCTAGAGCTTTATAAAAGGCGCCCGCTCCATTATTCCGCCTGCCATCTGTATACACAGCTCAGCGCATATGTTTGCAAGGCGCTGGGTCCTGTTAGTAACCCAACAACTGCCTTTAGCTTGACATGTGTGGCGACTTTCACTCATCAATGAGCACACTAAAAGCCCTACTTAGAGCCGAGGATGTTCTTTGCTCCTTCAGCAAATTGTGGATGGGCGGCGAAGCCTGGGAGTCCCCAGGAAAGCTGACGCCCCCCACCCACCGCACCCCACCCCCACTGCCCTGCCCTCACCACTGCCGCCTCATCTTGGGCTAAATTACCCTGTTTCAGGCGACAATTATACTCCACCCCTGTTCGCAGGATGACTCTGGGCTGGATTTGGAGATGGGACTTTAGGGATGGAGGGCGAAGTGGTATCTCCGCTGGCTTGCCCCCAATTCACCCCAAATTCTCTGCTAGCAAGAGAGCAAAGCAATCCTCTCCTTCCAATATGCTGCCTTATTTCCACCCCCCCCCCTTTCCATTTCCAACACGATTTGGTGGGGGTGGTGGGGGGGGGCGGAAATGAAGAACAAATTGATTTTACAGCCCATTAGATTAAAAAGCGGGCGGCGGGGAGGGGGGGAGCCTTTGCGGTAGTCTCCAAGTAACCGCTACAGTGATGCTGACGGTGAAGCACCCAGTTTCCTGAACAGAAAGAAACTGATTTCTCGAACTTTTCTCCAGATTAAAATCCCGTCGTCCCAGAATAGTCAGCTTCACCAAGAGTCAAATCCTCTCACACCCCAAGTGGGCATTCGTGTGCACTGATGTGCCCGGCAACGTAACTGCCACAGCCAGGAAGCCATCCGGGGACATCTGGACCTGCCCCGGTGGCTTTGGGAGGGCTGGTGAGGGGGATTCGTGAAGACAGGCTTCTCCCGGGATGGGAGATGGTACACGCCGTCCTCTGGCTCCCGCGCTGCGAGTCTGGGAGCACATGGTATTTAGCGGCTGGTGTTCATCCTTATGACATAAGTAAAAACAATATTTCCCAACACCTCTAATAAATCTTTCTTATGTGGCAGAATTACTGAAGCCTATGAAATTTTTGGTTTCTCTGGTTTCATTAAAAACCTTTTAATTGTGCCTTTCTGAGTTGGCCCCAGGTGTTGGACTCTTTTCATTACATTTTGCTCTAATGTGATGAAATTCTAATTCTCTCCTTACCATATGGTTAAATTTCCCAACTGAGAATTAGTTGAAAAAGGAGAAATAATCTATTAATCTCTGTAATAGATTCACAAATGAGGTTCGCCACAGAACCTGTTTTTGAATGGTAATATGAGAACAGTTGGGCGCCTTATTTCATAAAGGACGGATAGGGACGACGCAGAGGCGCCTGCATTTTCACCTGCAAAGGATGAATAGGGGCCCAGCGGAATCTTTCCTAAATACTTGCCCGAGAGCCAGTCTCTCGCGTACAGGAGTACCACGCAGTCATGGGTTACCTTAGCGCCTTCCGATTTACTGGAACCCAAAGGCTGACAAAGAGCAAGCGGGCTGCGGGAGGCTCTCCAGCCTTGGGACCCAGGCCCGCGGTTCTGGAAGGCTCGCGCCGGCCCACGGGTCCCGCGGGGGATCCAAAGGCACGGTTCCGTGCAGGGTAGCCCCTCGCTCACGGCTTCCCTCCCACCCCCTTCTCGGCTCGCAGCTGTTAACCTCTCCCTTTAGGAAGCTAAAGGCACCCTCCTGTTACTGTTTTTCAATTAGCTTTCCTTTCACTGGCGTCAGAAACGAGGGTTCTCTGTAAACACGTAGGTGAGTTATGCGTGCCTGATACTAACTTATCAAAGTCCTGGGGAGGATGCAGGCCGCCACCATCGTGGCTCTGAGCGGAATGAAGGAAGACACGTCCCAGATGTCTAACTTTCTAGTGGCCTGGCCCTTTTCCGCGGGACGCCTGGATTCCAGCCCGCCACCCAGTAGGTGCTGGAAGGGAGAAGGATTTACCACTCCCGGGACGGGTGGGAGCTCGGGTTTAGCTACGGGTGCCACCCTTTGGGCTCCCTCCTTCCCCACGGAATGGCCAGCAGTGGTGACCACCCAAAGCGGCCACGGCGCCGCCAGTCCCGGCTGAGACCTGTGTCCTTCGCCGCAGTCAGATAACTCAGCACCGACAGCACCTCGTGGCCCTTCCGGGACCCCACCCCCACCTCCTCTCCCTGGCCATCCAAACTTCCAGAACAAACTTTAGCACATGAGTTCACCCAGCAGAAGCCCAAAACCTCTTTCTTGGCGATTCAAGAAAATCCCCCAGGTCTCCCCGGAGGAGGTGGCTGCATAATAGTCACTGGAAACTTAGATTTAGGAAACTGCGGGAGAATTTATGGAAGCTCTAAATGTAGGCCTCATAACAACTGTCGGGAATGGTCTTTGAGGTTTATGGACTCGTAAACTTTTGCTGATTGCTTCTGGGAAGTTGTCAGACACTTAACACTGCATTTATCTTACAGGGCAATGAAAACACATCTGCCCGGTGTCTCGTTACCAGGTTTAATCGTCCCCAGCCCTAAGTCATGGCCTAGGCTCTCTCTCCTCTCTTGAGTCTGACCCCTCCGTCTGGTTTCGTCCGGCGAAGGGCTGACGTCAGCTGCTCACTTAGTGCCCTCTGGCAGCAGGAGCTCCGCAAATCTCTGTACTTGAACTTTGTTCCGCAAAGAAGCGGGGAAAGCGCCCGGGCTCCTGATGTAACTAACACATTGGAAAGGGAGCAGAGGAAAAGCCCAAATAAACATCTTCTGGTCGCCGGGGAAGACAGGATGGTTGGTAAATTAGCTCGAGAGGAAATCTCCTGACCCTCAGATGACCCCTGAGAACGGAGCATTGGAAGCGAAGTCCTCTGCCTCTGCACGTTCTCAGGGGTCACTGTGAGTTACCGAAGCAACTGGGTGACAGGAGACGCAGGGGACTGTCTCCTCTGCCTGAAGCATGTTGGGGGCAGCTCAGGCAGCTCCCCGGGGCCAGATCAAAATGTGGGAGCCCTTAGGGAACACCGAGTAGGGCTCCCTCGATGCTGGGCTGGGTGGCGCGGTGAGGCCCGTTGGCCCACACACGTCAGGACCGGGAGCCTTCTGACCCAGGACTGGACACCAAATTTACAGACTCCAGAGCCTGTGGTGCACAGATGAAAACAGGTTTGTCACGGTAGGAGGGAACATACCTATGGCTATGAAAAGGAGTTTTAAATATTTAGCAAGCAGCGCCACACTCATACTGGAGCACTGCCCTTCAGTTCAGGCCAAACTAATTTTTTTAGGTCAAACTTAAATTTGATAGTGATCATCTCTATTAATCTTTGCTTGGAATTTGAAATAGGAACCTACATGAAATCCGAACGGCACACAATCTAATCTACTTTCACCAGCAAAGCCAGGAGTCCCTCTTTGTTTTTCTATAGTCCTGATAAACCGTTTACTACTAATCTAGATTAAAAAGTTAGGACCCGGAACACAGGATTTGGGGTATCTGTGTGTTTTCTGAAAGGGAGGATGGTCTCTGTGTGTGTTTGCGTGTGTGTTTCAACTTATCTGAGAACATTCTAAAAAGGTAAAGGCAAGTTTGGCAGAAATGACATGAACTTTCGCGTGGGAGATGCTCTGGCAAAGCAAATTCCCCGAGAACGGTGGGACCCTTTCCCAGAGGCGCTTCCGGGCCGCGGCAGAGTCCAGCGTGGAAGGTCGCGTCTGGCCAGCACCGCGGAGACCTCCAGCCGGACCTTCTCGCGTGCACCGCGAGGACAGTGCGGTCCCCGAGTCCCCAGTGGCGGCGTCCACCGCGCGGAAGCAGGGCGCGTCCCAAGCGCTCCAGGCCCGGGCACCCTTGGCATCTCTCCAGCCCGGGCGGGCGGCATGCTGACCTTGAGGTTGTATTTGCCCACCCCCGCCCCTCGCCCGCCCCACGCCGTCTGGTGTCACTTGGGTCAGCTTGGAGCCTGCGCGGCTGAGGCTCGTCATCCTGCTCCCTGCCGGGGTTGGGAACGCAGGATCGACTCGTTGGCGGAGAGATTCAAGCCGTTGGAGCTCCGAAGTCAAGCCTCTCGGCGTCGTTTTGTCGTCAGTATGTTCTTACCTCCTTCGCCAGGTCCTGCGGAGCGCACTGCAGATAGATACTTCGGGTCCACGTGTGTGTGTGTGTTGAGGACTGGAGAGGCTAATGAGGGTGTAGGGCCGAGGGAGCAGGGACATCACTGTCAGGGAGCCAAGGGCCCCGGCCCTGCAATTGCTTTAAAGCCCTTGGCAGTGACAAGGACTTCGACCGTGGAGAAGGGGAAACCTGTTGATAGAAAGTTCTTCCTGGATAATTGTCTTTCTTCTTTATCTATTTTAAAGAAAAGAGGGTGATCCTCACGACTGCTTGGTGACAATTAGCTTCAGTTTGAGCAAACGTTGAAGGGAAGACCCTCGCCCCCCCTAAAAGCATCCTTTTCCCCGCGCGACTGTGCGGCCCGCGCGGGCGCGCAGGCGGGTCCCGCCTCCGAGGGCTCACCTGGCTCCCGCGGGGTCTTTGCACGGTGGCGACTTTTAAGGCGAGCGGAAAACCTTGGCGCCTGCCTTGCACTGTTGAGACTCCAGAGAACGATGTAGGATACGCGGGTGGGGACAGAGGAAAACCGGTGACAAGAGTTTCGGAAGGAGTCACTCCCTCCTGGATCACCTGCGACGCACTGCTTGCTGCATTCAATCGCACTATCTAGGGGCTGATATACTTATTTCTGTCACACGCCTTTCCTCTCTCGAATCTTATCTTTATCTCAGATTAAAAAACATTCGAACATTTTTTAAAAAAGAAAAATTGTTGAACACTTTTAGGGCTTGCCCGGCGTCCGCGCTCTGCTGGGGGATTTTCGCCCTGCGATTTAAAACCCACAGCGCCATCTCCTGGCAGCGAGGAGAACATCGCGGAGGAGCACAGCTGCACTTGAACGCTGAACGTGAAACCTTCCGATAGGGGACACTCTATTTGACGCCTCCAAAATTATTTCAGTGATACATTGATTACGATTACAAAACGTGAGCTGAAAGTGCGTGATCAATTAAAAGCTGTCAGACACAAACCTGAAAGCTTATTATTGGTAAATAGAAGTTTGTACATCTACACACACGGGTTTTGTAGATTCAGATATAGTTATTATTCTAGAGATTAATGGTAAAATACTCTTTTTAAATGTACCACAAATGCATAATTTGATGGGAGGAGTTGAATCACAGGTTAATTTCTAAATGTGGATTTGTACTAGTCATTTTATGCAAAAGACTAATTTTGTATTAACATCTGTGTGCTCTCAGGAATCAATTGACTGGTAAAAACCAAGTGCTGAATTACTATCCAGATATTTTAATAACCAAAACATCTCTCTTTTAAGTATAGGTATTTTCAGTAAAAGCAGTTGTCTTTATTTCCTTTCGTAAATGATACCACATATGGTAGAAAGGAAAATAATGTGAAACGATGGTGTATTGAAATGTAATTTCTCTTCCTTCCTCATGCAATTTTACTAATCAACATTAGTAAATGCTCTGCCATATTTTTCTTATTTGCCCTTCACTTTCTATATTTAACAGTCCTCTCACCTCATAACCTTTCAAAATGTCTTATTTAGGCTTTCTGAGCCTGAAATGTCATCTGAAGAGAAATCATTTTCCAAAAATTTAATGCATATAGTAGAATCATGGATACCCAGCTCTTTGTGAATTAAAATTCCTGAAGTGTGAATATATATAATAGATTGAAATCAACTAAAACTTGAGTGATATCCAATTAAGAACATTTTCATCTATGATTATATATCTAGACCTACTGCTTGAAATACAAATAAAAGCAGATATGCTTTTTGAAGTGTGCAAAATATTATGAATATCTTTCAAAAATATTGTAGATCAAACACAAATGTAAATTCCACTTCAGTTGAAAGATTAATTTTATTTGATTAAGAATAAAAGTGAAGATCTATTAAGCCAAATATTTGGACTCATTTGCTCTGTCGATGTAAGAGTTTCTGTTTGAAAGAAATTTGATTATATATAGAAGGAACTAGATAAACAGATGGCGAGCTAGAGAGCTTTTCACAGTTAAATTTTGAAATTTGACATGGATAAGTTTGACATCTTCTCAAACATTTTTGATGAGGTCATTTGATCTAGCAATGCAGCATTGTTGCACATAATCATTTAAACTTATGTTTAAGAAACATTTAACTTGGTGTGTTTATTAATGTATTTGGCTGAAAAGTGCACCATTTGAGTGCACTTGGAAAAATATACAGACACACACAGACAGACACACATGTATTTATGCTGTATTTACACAGTGGTAAGCAAGTAATATAAAAAGGAAATCAGCAGTTACAAGGCACCATAACAAGAGTGTCTTAACATAAGAATGACATTCCTCTAATGAAATATTTCATTCCAACTATCTGTGTAATATCAGACAAACCAAGCTGTCTGTCTATTGTAGTATAATGCCCATGTGGAGAATGAACATTAATTACGATGTGGCGTGGAGATGTTTAAGTTATTTCTAAAAGTAACTTGATCCTAGGCCGTAAGGACTTCAAAAAAAAAAAAAAAAAAAAAGTCTCCCATTGCCCCCAGCAATCAAAATTTGAGATTTTCCCAGAAAGATTGTTTTGTAATCTATGTGCTTAAATATTCTCACTCCCTTGAGTTGCTTCCCATATTCCCAGTGTTTTTGAGAACAAGGGTCATGGGGAAAAAGAGGGGTAAAAGGAAAAACAGGACAGAAGGAAGGTTGAGGAAAAAGAACACAGGTCTGGGAAAAAAAGAACACATTTAGTGTATTCAGTAGATGTGGAAAGAGCTTGTCTCATGAAGACACAGTCTTTTCTTGCAAAAAAGTTTTTGAAATATGAATTTTACAGACGTCCAAACCTGATTGCACTTCTTTGTGATTTTAAAAGGCACGAGCAGGTGTAGTAGAAATCACAGCTCAGCGGAGGAGCTATGTAATCTTTGGCAATTTTCTTGATCCTACTTAGCTCCAGGAGGAAAATGGATCTATTTATCATGGGTTTCCTGACTGCCTCAGCGTATTAATCAAACGAGACTATGTGCAAGCGTTTTGTAAGCACTTAAATGTTATGTGGATTTAATGTTAAGGCTTTATGATGCTTTGGAGACTGTTTCACCTAAACAGGCTCAGTCACCTTTATCATTGTTGGTTTGTAGTCTGTTTACTTTTTTCTATCACAACTTACAGGTGCTGGCAGACTGTAGAGCATCTTTCACTGCTGGGGTCGCGTTTGAGGATCACAGGAGTAGGAGTGGGAGTTGTGTTCCCAGGTCAGCAGTGACCATTTCTATTGCTGCCTCTCCCTTCTCCTGAATATAGCCCACTGCCCTGCTTGTGGAGTGCCTGCTCTCTTCCTGCTCCCTCAAACCGCATGGATTTGTCTCTGGCCAGTTATGACATGGTCACCATAGTGTGATTTGACTGAACTAATGGTATAGGAGAGAAAAATGGCCATGGGTATGGTTTAAAGTCAACTCTGATTTGGATATCCCATTGTGTTTTTATCCTTCTCGAGTCTTCCATTATAATGGTTCCAAACATGTGGGCATACCCTTTGGTTTAATGATATATGTTAAATTCATGATTATATTACTTTTCTTTTTCCATCTAGATCATTAACACAAAAACTTTGTGAATCCAGATCTATCCTTGGTCTTTGTTGGTATCTGTTTCTCCCTCCCTATGGCTGGATACATCAATGCTATTATAATTTCTACTCTACAGAAATAATGGCGCAGGTATCATAGATATATGTATGAGGATTTTCGGAAATGCCAGAAAATACAAAACAACCTAAATGTTCTTCAGTAAGCAAATGATTAAATAAATTACGGTGCTTTCATTCCATAAAATAGAATGCAGTTATAAAAAGTAAATGAAGTCAATCTCTATATATACTGACCTGAAAGGACATCTCTGACACATTATTAAGTTGAAAAAGCATAATGTAGACTATAACACAGTTATATTTGAAATTAAAAAAAGGTATGTGGGTAGATTTCTGCAGGAAAAAAAAATCTGAAAGTTTACTAAACACCTAACTGGAATTGGAAGGTCAAGGATGGAGTTTTTTATATGTTACTTTAAATACTTTGATAAAAAGTGGAGAGATTATAGGTAAAAGACAGATATTTACTGTTTGTTATGTGTATAAGTTTTTATTTTTATTTTTACAATTAAAAAAGCTCAAGAATAAAAAAATTACATAAATAAAAATGCTAATATTTCCCCTAGGTTCTTTGCATTATTATTTGTACTCTTCTCTTTTAAAAAATACTAACAATAGTTTTCCTAACTTTAAACATTGCTCTCCATAATTTTGCCCCTCACATTTTATTCTAAAACAATGTTCTTTCATGTTGTTTGAATCAAGAATGCATTTAAAAATAATAATGATATTTATGAACAATACATATTTTTGCTTAACCACAGATATCTGCCCTTCTTTACTAGTAATTAAATTTTCAAAGAAAAATTGTAACATTAAAAACACTTGGTGATTATATTATAACATGAGTGACTTTATTGAATTTCAATAAAGAATAATTCAGTTTAACTTTGTAAATTAAGTCATTTTACGCTTATATTTTAGCACAAAGAGCTAAAGGTTTTTTTTTTTTTTTTAATTTAGACTTTGGTGAAACAAAAATTCTCACTTTCAGCTTTGATGAAGTGGTCTTGGGGTATGAATTTACCCTTTCGATCTCCTTACATGTGTTTGTATTATCCTTTGCTCATTCTTTCTCCTGGTTCACAGGTGAAAGAACAATGGCTTTTGCCTTTGAGGTTACTAAAATTCACACTTTAATCTTTCAGGGACTGCTATTTCTCAGTTACACTAGATGTCTGATTGTCAGCTTTATGTCTCAGAAAGTATTCCCCACAATTCAGGTACAGTAAAGAATCTAGCTCCAGCTAGCCTCTGTGTACTATATAACTTTTATAGTCATTATAAAAAATAATTTATTGAAAAAACTTAAACCTTTTCCAACTCAAGTGACTTTTGATTTAAATGTCTATGATCCTGGCTATGGTAATCAACAATGGCAGGGTTTTTTCCCCCCTCTTTCTGAATTAAGTTTGCTGTTTATATTACAAAGTTTAGAAAATATAAAAGTAACATCATCTCAAAGATAACAGGCTAGAAGAAATGGAGAGTCTATAGTTTGCATTTTGCCATTACTTGCTTTGGAATCGCATTTAATACAAGGCCTGGAGAAATTTCCTACTCTTTGTGTCGTATTTTCCCTCTTCTATATATTTTTACTTTATTTGGGTTGCTACATAGTAAACTCTAAAATATAGGCAGCCTCACTGTTATAGTGGTTTATCGAAAATACATTGTTAGGTGAAATTGTGAGAAGCAACTTAAGCCATTAACAGGAACATTAGATATTTAAAATAATAATTAATTTCTCAAAGATTTTTTAGGAGGTCTTTTAAAGGTGATGGTACAGTCGACAAATCTCTGTGAATGCTTAACTGCTTACCCTCTAAAGACATAAACTTTCAATATATTGTGATCTGAATCTGAAGATGCTGAGCTGACGGCGAGCTGTATTTCCTACGCACCGGATGTCGCTGACAAGATTAACGTGTCCTCCGCGTCCTTAGACACCCTGGCCTGCCATCCTATCCCTTGCTTGCAAGGTGTGTTTCGCTGCCTGCGGGTTGTTTTGTTACCTAGTCTTTGGACATTGAAATGAAATCACTTCTTACTCAAATGCTAATGCAAATAGCACCAAAATATTTTCTATATTTGCCAACTGAGCTCTTCTGAATCGGACTGTGGTCAAAGCAATTAAGTCATCTTTCATCTGTGAGCAGTATGATGTGCCAAGACCCAGAAATAGCATTTGTGTTGATCATGCTACCGTTTAAAAGAAAGCAATTTGCATTTGACTTACAGTCAGAGCAGTTCTTCACTATTTTTTTGGTACTGTCAAACTCCCTGTACTTTTTAGTTACTGATGCTGATGCTATAGCTTGTTTTCTTTTTAAAGGCATGGATTTTTATAAAAAACAACTTAAAAAGATATAACACAGGTATGGACACGTTGAAAACAATCTCAGACTACAGCTAAGTTTTTGTTTGTATTTTAGGTAGGGCCTGATACTGGCTAAGGTATGAATACATGATTGTTGTCTATAGAAGCTTTAATATCAATCTCTTCTGTCTATTGAAGAGCCATGAAAGACAAGAGGGCCAAACCTCTCTAAAAGGAGACCCAAGGAGATGTGAAGACTGTTAACTTAATAGAATATATTAAATGAATGTGTGTGTGTGGGGGGAGGGAGAAGTGTCCTGTATTAAATGAAGCTTCAAAGAGGAAATGTGTTGGAGACTCAGAGACGATGATGTGTGTAAGAAAGCACTGATTGTTAGTGAGGCAGACTCTTAACAGAGGTGACAGTTTTAAACTATGGGTAGGTTTGAGAAGTAAAAGAAAAAACGCAGGGCTCCAGCAAGAATTTCTTCTGTCTATTTTTGAAGAATAACAGTCCTGCAAGGAGAAACTAAACTTCAAAGCTCATTAGCAGGATAAAAAGTGATCTTCATCTTGATAAGAATCAGCAGCGAGTTTGAAACTCACCTGCAGGAGCAGAATCAGGAAAGCTCCTGCCTCTATGAAGCATGTCAGAGTAATTTTGTAACCTAAATTAAGGTAAGTGATGACAAAACCTATTTAAACATTCCGGCATCTATCTGTGCTAACGCGATTCAGTTCATGCAGCACAGTTCATCTCAATGGGATGCAGAGCCATGGAGCAAATACTCAACAACGTGCAGGGCCATCTTTCTTTAAATCTTGATTCTACTATTTCTTTTGAGAAAAAAGAGATTTAATTCATGTTTTATTTGTTAGTTCAGTTGTATCTTAGTAACAACAACAACAACCAAATTCTGAATGTGTTGTTAGGAAGTGCCCGAGGCTGTAGAGGATACAAGGTGATGGGTAACCAAGACAAGCTATTGTATGAGGTCAGTGAGGCTCTAGATGACTCTGCTTAGTAATAAGCACATGAATTTGTAGACATGGTTCGGCTTCATGGAGTACCTAGTCAATTCAACATAATTTCAATAGCAGCAACTATTATACCAGATATCATAAAAGAGATTTTCTACTAGCGATTGAATGTATCAAAATTTACTTTACTCTCTTATTTGCTTTGAGGAAGGACACCCTTTCTTATCACAATCTCTCATTCTTCTTAACTCTGTATACTTCATTGCTCTTATAATTTCATATACAGAGTTTACTTTAGAAAAGAAACAATAATCATAGTCTGTTAGGCTTGTAAATTTATTTGGTGGTTACAAAGGCAATTATTGCAAAATGGGCCATTAGATAGACAAACAGATTATCTTTAAATTGTCATTTCAAATATAAAAATGGATTTTATAGATTTTTCATTTGCTCAAATGTATAATATAATTTCAACACTTCATATCCTTGTAATTATTTAAGGTTTTGAAGGGTAGCTGGTGAATACCTTTATATATCTTAGCTTCCTCTCTTTCATTGATTCTTTTATTTGTTTTTAGTACCTCTGCAAACACATATTTAACATTTCTTATCTATCATATTCAGGTTTCATCTTATTTTCATTGTGATTTTAATTTGTGACTGTGACTAATTATGGGCTTTATCTTATGTCTTAAAGAGAAAAAAAATGTCTATAGCCAAGACACCCTGAACAAGCCCAATCTCATCTGATTTTGGAAGCTAAGCAGGTTCGGGCCTGGTTAGTACTCAGATGGGAGACCACCTGGGAAGACCTGGTGCTGTAGGCATAAAAAATAAAAAGAGATTGTAAACTGACAAGGTCTTGCAATCTGTAGGTCAACCAAAGGTTGCCTTGCCTAAATAATAATGATAATAATAATAATAATAATAATAATAATAACTATCATAAGAAGAAGAAAAAAAATACTTGCAGCCATATTCTATGAACCACGTATAAAAACACAGATTACTCCATTACTTGCCCCTTCACATTCTAGCAGGTAAAATAATATTCAACAGTGATGTTCATGGGTAATAGGAAAACAAGGTGCCTAACTAGCTAACCCTAGTGTTTTCTCACATTTTTATTATGAACTTTAGGAAGTCATGGGACCTGGATTCTGGTTCCAGTTTTCTTGTTAATTAAGTTGTATGACCTTGAACAAATCTTCTGACCTCTCTACTCCTTAGTTTGCTAACCTGTAAAATAAATCTAGTGTTTTTCTATCTGTCAAATAAATACTATCAACTTGAGAGTCTCAAGAGCATTATCATTGGTATCTAGCCCTCCTTTGGGTCTGTCGGGACCCCTGAGTGAGTAACACTGGATTGTGTGTTTTAAGAACCCCCCACCCACACTCCAGGATTTCACCTCTCCTCAAACCTCCACATCTTGCCTAAATACTGTGTAATGTCTTTTATTTCCATAAAGTTTCATATTTCTAATATTTTCACCTATGGTCTAACACAGTTTTGAATAGAGGACTGGAAAGATTAATGTCTGTGTGAGGCGTTCTCTGCCCATAAAGAAGAAATAGCCATCTTCACTCTTTAGCCCCAAGGTGGGTTAAGGCAACGGTTTTGCACCTTACAGTGATAGTTAACTCTTAAATATCTTTTGCTTCCTTGTTCTGATATTTGATTTTTCCAATATAATTCTTTTTATTGCTCTTATTTAGGATTCTAATTACTCTATTTTAGTCTTATTTTAGGCCACTCTGTTTTTGCAGGGAAAAATAAAACTATCTACTAGAGTTTCCAAAAACTCTGAAGAGTTATCCTAATCGTAGGAAAGTCGTTTTTGGAGTTGGAAAAAAAAAAAGTTATGAAAAAAAAAAAATACAAAACTTTGTAAGTGACATGAAACACGATAGAAAAATCCACATTAAAAAACAACAACAACAACTCTACTTTAGATCGTTCCTATCTAAGCTGGTAAGGGGGAAAGAGCTGGATCTTGAGCACAGAAGATTTAAGTGCATAATTAGCTAAAGTATTGCTCGGTGCTATTCAAATGATAATCAGAACACATCACAGCTGAAGCTTGGGAAAGTGGTTTTGTTTGGGTCGAGGACATCTAAATGATAATTGACATCTGAAACATGTTTGAGGCAAGGATAGATTTGAAAGCATAAATTCTTATTCATAGAAATATTATTTTTGTTTAAAAAGCATAGCAACTTTTTTGTAACTGCCTGATGTCCATTATTCTGAATTTTTAATTAGTTATGCAGGAATGCCCAGTTTCTTTTCTGAAGTCTTAAGCAATACTATTGCAAGATTCGAAACATTAGAAACACCAAGAGATAAAGACATAACTGAAAATCAAATTATTGATTAGAAGAAAAAAAGATGAATTCAAAAAAAGGCAACAAAAATGTTATGTGGCATACATGGAGAAAAGAGATGGATGGTTCTATATTAAGATAATTGGTGTTTCTGAAGTTCAGAATCTAACAAATAACAGAAATAATTAAAAGACATCAATTAAAAAACAAACAAACAATTTTTTCCAATAAAAAAAGAGTTGTATCTGCAGATTGAAAGAGCACGCTGTGCTCCAGAGAAGGTTAATATGAAAGAAGAATCTTGATTCATGTCTTAATTAAATTACCCAACTTTACAGATGAATATATGGTTAAGGCATTTAAGCAGAAATTGAATGACATCTATTAGGGGGGAGATCAGGCTGTCAGATTTCTTCACAACTGTTTTAAATGCACAAAGACAATGGAGTAAAAGAAACTTAATTTTGAGGCAGGGTGTGACCCAAGAGTATTACACCCACTAAAACAATCCACTAAGTGTGAAAGCAAAAGACAGATGTTCCCAAACATGGACAAACTCAGCATTGTTGGGTCCTTCCTGGAAAAGCTGTTTGATGCTAAAATTCAGGCAATTCATTAGAAAAAAGAATTGGGAATGGAGAAGATGTGATGAAAAGAACGAAGATGAGTATCATTTCATTTCAATATAAAACTAAAACTAAAAATCGATGGGGAGTATTAGAACTAGGACAGAATGTAAACCTTGACAGCCCAAGGACAACATTTAATTCCCAAAAAATGAAATGAAAGGCAAGAAGTGTTAGTACCTTAATTTCCTCATCTTTTCATATTCTTAATCAGTAGTATTTAAAAGTGAAATATAGTTTGGAAAATAGCCATAATAATTCAGCCATCTAATTTTTTTCTTTGTGACTTTTATTAATTTGGTGGTAAAAATTTATCTAAAATTAGAATATCTTACATTTCACTTCTGTTTGGTGTTTAGTGCAAATACAATTAAATAATTTTAAAACATGCACAGAACAAGGCCTATTTTGTAGTCATTTATGTCTCTATGTGTTTATTATTTATCTGCAATTTTGCATACAGGTGTCTAGGCTGCTGTTCACTTGTAGTTAGTAAGAACAACTAGCTAGTTGGATCTGAAGTCATTATTTGTGTTTTGGCTTGAATTTTATTTAAAAATGTAATAAATATAAAAGTAATTTTTAAATAAAGAATCTGTTGTTTTAACTTTAACTCAGACTTCTCTTATGATTTTTGGTTTTGGGCTTTGTTGCTTATAGACTTGGAGTGAAGTATTTAAATATGTTGTTAATTTGGGGGACCAAAATAACTGGTATTATTTGACATGCTGAGTGCATAACACAAAGATAGTATTCAAATGAAATATTATGCCAGATGTACCCACGCTCCATACGTGTAGTTTGCAAATGCTGCTTATTGTGCATTATGCATATTATGATTTCCTTCAATACCTAAAACTGTGAACTTTTGTTAGAATATGCATTATTTTGCTTCCAAACCCTTAACTCCATGTTGTTAAAATTGTATATGCTAAAATCTTGTCCTTAAAAAGGGAGCTCTTATGGCTTCTCAGATGGAGTCTGAAAAAGGGTTAAAATCAACTTAAGCAAAAGTCATTATTTGCAGTGTGAACATAGAAATGTAATTTTAAAATTCAATGTAGGTTTAAAAAAAAACAAAGTATTTTTGGAATATTTGATAATGGTTAATTGACAACAATATGCTGTTTAGACTTTTTGAGTATAAGCACTTAAAATATTAGGATCTGGCATAGAGCAGGAATGATCTATTCTTATCCTTTGACAGTGACATAAGTTCCACTGTCATCAACATGGCAAATCACTCAAATAACCCTTACAGTTACATATTCTGTTTTATGTGATCTGTACCATCCATTACTTTTCCATCTCAGTTATTTCTTGGCTATCTCATTATACATTTTTCTTTAAAATTTTCTCTCTTTCATTTGTCTTTCTTGGTAATACTTTCATTTATCCTGCTGTGAATATTAAAATAAACATAAAGAAATTAAACTTAGTACTACGATTGCTTACTGCACAATCATCAATATACTTAAGCACGGTGCTCCGTGTTAAGTGATACAAAGGTGAAAAAGATACATAGACCTTGTTCTTAGGAAGCTGACAATATAGGGAGGAAGATGTGGATATAATACAACAATTCTGATATATTTGTCTCCAGAGTGAATGCTCTTTCATCGACTAAACCAATAGCAGTTCTGAAATATGAGTTTTTAAGTCACATAGACAGGATCTGAACCCTGGCTCTGTTACTTAATTATGAAATGAACTCCAGTTTACTCACATTAGGAAAAAATAGAAATAATGCCTCATGCAATCGTGATGTGGGATAAATGAGAAAATATTTGTAAACTAGTCCACTGCCTGACACATTATATGTATTCCCTTGATCATAATTAGTTTTTTTCTTTCTCATTTAATTCAGAATATTTGAAGGCAGCTATCGAATCTATTGCCAGGATTTATGAGAAAGCTATTTTTCCTTCTGTATACTGTTTTACTACACTTCACATCTGTATCCTTATATGTAAATCTATCTATGTATCTATATATTTAGTTTCCTTCTTTACTTGATCTTATATGTGTTTATTCTTATTCAATTGTACATTGTTTTGACGTTATTCTCGTTTCTTTTTATTATCGATTGAAACATAACTGCTCCTATCTAAATTCTTTGCAGTCCCCATATCAAGAATAGGCAGCCGTGTCTTCTCAATTTGGAGCAGCCCCTGGTTTGCCTCCTTTTTATTAGGGAAAGAAGTGTCTTTCCTGCCATCTGAGGCAAGTCCCTCTACGTGGACTTTGTACCACGCTCTCCGATTTTCTCAGGGGACTCTCTTGAATCTTACATCACTCTCTTCCCACTGCTGCACTTCCAGTAATATCTACCAGTCACTCCAAGCCCAAAACAAAACTGTCCCTCATTCTTACACCCTCCTCTCTTCCTCTAGCTACCTTCCTATAGCTTTCTTTCCTTTCAATGACAAAGAAGAAGCATTTTACATTTCTTTACTCAGTTTCACTTCAGTCCTCAAATCACTATAGTCTGACTTATTCCACCAACACACAATGAAAATTGCTTTCACTGTGATACCTGGGTTCTTAAATTCAGCTCACTTTACAGATATATTTTTTTTATCTTACTTGACCTCTGTATTGTATAACTCAGTGGACCATTGTCTAACTCTTCATTCCAGCCACACTGACAGATGTGCTGTATTCTCTCACTCTTCCACTTTGCCTATGTATTTTTCCAGCTAGAGTTTTTGTTCTTCCCTTTCCCTTCACTCCATCCTTTTCATAGTCTGTGATAACTGTTTACTCCAATAGCTAGGTGTTTAGATAAAAAAATTCAACTGCAGAAATAAAAATATATTACTAGGAATGGTAAAATGGTACTAGAAATGATAACAAACAATTAAAATATCAGCGGTTTAACAACTACAACTTTATTTCTCACCCACAATGGGTCCAAGGTAGCTGGCTGTTGGACTTGGGCAACTCTCCTGGGTTGCTTTCCTTCAGGTGGGGACTCTAGGGTTCAGATCCCTTCTGTGTTTTGATGTCACCATCTTCAACATAGAGGCATCAAGGATACTGTGGGAAGGGAAACAATTATGGCAAGAGCACAACTATTAATTATCTACCCCAGTCTGGAAATATCGCATCACTTCAGTGCACCTTCCAACAGCCAGACTAGCCACAGGGCCTCCCTTAGATGCCAGGTGGCCAGGAAGTGGAGTTCCTGATTGGTCAAGTGCTTCTAGGAAGTGACTCTAAAGTCTAGCAGGGAGCACCACAATGTGTTAGTCAGGCACAATTTATGGCATTTTTCAACTTTTATATGACTTCAACAATGCTCAGTAATGATTGCATTTATTCTCCCAAAGGGTAGCTAAGTGCTCTTTTGTGTCTCACCAATGATCGCTATTAACATTTGCTGTTATTTGAGATGCTGATGCATTTAATATCATAATGAGGTCCCAGGGAATGTAGCAGATTGTCTAAGGGGAGACCTAGTCTATATCTTCTCTCAAGTAAAACATCTTTTTAGTTTCTCTCTGCCTCATTGATTCACCCTCTTTTCCAATCTCATCTAAAAATATGCCCTTCTCCCTGGAATATGCCTCTTAATTTATCTCTTCCTCTGCTCTATATTATTTAACTTTGTGTTGTTTAATTAAATCAGGTTACATTATTGTGTATTGAAGATACTATTCAATGGAAAGCTGTTATGCAATATTTAGCATTTTTGTTTCACTTGATGTTTTCAAAGCACTTTATAATGTTAATTGGTAAATTGCCACATTTCAAGGAGGTAAATTAATTATATCTTTTTTTTTTTTTTTTTTTTTGAGAAGTAGCCCATCTCAGCGAAGGACAAAAGGATATACTTTGCTTCACAGATACATCTGTGCTAAACTCCTTCTTCTTGGTTTAATGCCAATCAAAGTTTATAAAGAGATAGAAAATGCTAACAATGATTTCTTGAGGCCCTATAATGAAACCACGGTAAGCACCTTATGAAGGTGAAATCTTCAATTTTCACAATATGGCAATTATGTTCTTTGAGGTATTATGTCTGAGATCACCCACCTCACGACATGAATTGCCCCATTCACACTGTTCAAAAAAAAAAAAAAATTTAGTGCAGCGCTAGGCGGGTACCTTGCAAGTAATTTTGGGTTTATGACATCAACATGTGTTACAACTCTTCATTAGTTACCCTAAATTTGCTTATCAGAATCTTCTGCAGAAAAGAACTTTTGTTGATCAGTTTCTTTACATCATAAGGATGACTAAGTATAATTTAATCCAAACTGTATTTTCTATCACCAAAATAATTAGGGTTTAAAACTTGACAAGCTAACAGTTCAGGCTATCCAATGGGCAGTTTCAAATTGGATCATAGGATGTTTGCTTTGGATGTCTTTAAAAAAAATTTGATAGAAATCCCTAACTAATGAAGCTAAACTTGTACAAAATTTTGAAGCATCATTTTGATATCACCTTTCTGCCTATCTTTTTCTGTCTCTCCTGATACTGAGCCCATCTTGTTTAGACAGCCACTTTTCTGAACGTGTTAACTGTCCTGTCCTGTTGGATCATATAGAGATGGAATTAAACAACTTCAGTCTAGGTAAGATGACTTTCGGAGACACCATCCCACTCAAAGATACTTGGGACCTGCCACGCTCAAACCATTCTGAGGGCTCCTCCCTTAAATCTTGCCTGACTTTGTCTCATGTAACCCTCATTAGCCTAATTTTTTTTTCTAACTCTAATACTTTACATAGTAAAGAACCAACAGATAACGTCTTACTATAGTGGTGACTCAGGGATTATATTAAGGTATTAGTGTAAATGTAAGGAACAAATATACAAACTTAGGTAAAACGAAAAGAAAATAAAGAACAAAGAAAAGCAAACATAGTATATAGGAAATGTAACATACAACAGTATGACAGTATTGAGAGCAAGCTATGAGTAATATCAACAAACGTAATGTCTTAATCTCAGGTACTAAAAGAAAAAAGATTTTTTATTGACCAACAAAGGTAACCCAAGCCTATGCCATACCCATGATGCAAAATTAAAATAAACTAATTTAAAAGGTTAAAATTAAAAGGATGGAAAACAATTTAATAGAAAAATGTAAATAAAAATAATGGAGTCAAAATTTTGATAATGAAAGATGTTAATAGTAAGGGCACATGGTTGTGGGGTACCCAAGAACTTACCATGCAATTTTTTTTGGAATTGTAAAATTATTCTTACATCAGAATAGAAACTATTAATTTTATGTCAAAGGATAAAGATGCCAACATAGAAGGGCTCCCACTGGCCAAAACTGGGACGATTTGTTAAGTGCAAATGACTGGCACATAGTAAATATGCAAAATCCCATAGGTTCACAATGCAAAATATTAAAATCAAATTACATCATTAGTTACTATTTAAAGTAACTAGGTGCCAAATTCTTACTTTGAAAATCTGCAATTAGAAAACCTTGATTCAGGGTAACTACATAGCGCTAGTTGATGAGAAAACTAAATCAATCTGGTGGTCAATCTTAGCATCAGTGAGACAATCAGATGTTGTTTGATTTGTTCCATACTGTTTTATGAAGCCCATAATAACACCGATGAATTATTCTTGTAAAAAAAAAAAAAAGCTACATTCAAAGCTAATCAAGCCTTTAGAGCTAACTTCTCTTTACAGGAATCATAGGGATAAAGGGATCAGTTAAATGACACTGGGAGGAAGTAGACAACTACATCTGAAAGGTGGGAACGTTCTTTAGCATACCTAATTTGGTTCCTCTCACAATCAAATAGCAAGAAAGGAGAAAGAAAAAAAATTGGAAGACATTCTTCAGGTTAAGAGAGATCTAATTGACATGAAATCCACAGTGTATGTGCCTATGATACGATTCATACCAATCAATTATAAAAAGACACTTTTTAGTCAATTGGGGAAATTTGATAATGATTGAGATACAGGCTCTCAAGGAATCATTGTTAATTTTGTTAGATGTAATGGTTATTGTGAATTTGTAACAAAATTGTAGTGATGTATAGCAAATGCCATAGGGTGATATGATGCCAGGAATTTGCTTACAATACTATGGTGAAGGAAAAAAAAAAAGCCTGGTAAAATAGAAATAGGGATAAATGCAGCAAGAGTTGCAAATGCTTGTGGACTTTATGATGGATTTATGTGTAATTCTCTCCATTTTTATGTACGCTTAAATTTTTTTATAATAAAACAGTTTTAAAAAAAGTTAATGTAGTGAATATATATTCACTTGTGCTGGATGGGAAGGCTTTTCTGCAAATGACACCAAGTATAGAAATCATAAAGGAAAAGTTTAAAGGTTTAGCCATGTAGAGATTAAAAGATTTTGTACTAAAAATCAACATAAACAGATAAAAAACAACTGTATTTGGAGAAACTATTTACAACATATATGCAAAGTGAAATTTTAAATAAAACTACGCTTTTAAAATAGAAAGAATAAAAAATAGAAAAAATGAAAATAGAAAAATAGGCAACTGTATGTTCCATGTGTAGAATAGGAATTATCAAGTAAAGCAATGAGATTGTTTTTATTTATGGAAAGATAATGTTTAAAAAGGTTGTTAACATTCTCTGAAGCAAGGGTGTGGAAAATGGCACCTGCACATTATTGGTGAAAATAAATTGCCATATGTTTTTTAAATTATGTATTTATGTTTTAAACAGCCACACTTTGACTCAGTAATTCCACATCTGAGAATTAACCTTAAGGGGATCATTGGAGATGTGTACAAATATGTATTAAATAAGATGCTCTTGGAAGCATTTTTTTTAAAACCTTGAAATGTCCTCCATGTCTAGTGGCATTGAGATAGATCTATAAGTTATCTTATATCCACACAGTGCACTGTGACAAAGGCGTTAAAACTGATTACGTAGATCTATTTATTGACAGAAATATGCTGCCGGGGGTTGGAATGGGGGCGAATGAGCCAGTCTCCTCTCTGATCCTCAGATACATGGGATTACATTGCCATTTATGTTTACTGCATAAGGAGTATTTGCAGAGGGGCTCCTTGAGAAAAGGGACAAGAGTGATCTTAGGTCTTTTCATACGTATTACCCAGATGAATTCCAGAGGTGTTTATTAATTTATGCTTCTCAGAAGGATCATTTTCCTGAATACTTGCCAATTCCTAGAATTTTAGCTTTAAAAAATCTTTGGCAATTTGACGAATGAGCAATAGCATCGCACTATTGTTTTAAGGTGCGTTTCCTTGATTACCAATGCTTTGCACATTTTTTTTAAAAGCTTATAGACTGATTAATTTCACATTTTATGAGTGCTTTTTTCATTTCATTTGTAACTTTTTCTACTGGTGTTTTCATTTTTCTAATTTATGAGAGACTTAATATCTCAATTCTTTTCATAGTATATATTCCAAATATTTTTTACTGGAGTTTTTGTATTGCCTTAAATACAAATAACACAATGGGTTTTTAATACACATAAGTTCTAATTTTTATGTGATCAAATTTAACAATATATTCTTTGAATGGTTTTTGCTTTTGGCATAATTCTTACAAAGACCTTCTCCACACCATGATTATGTGAATCATCACTCCTATTTTCTGTTAATATATTTTATGGTTTTATTTTTATATTTAAATTTGAAATCTATTTTGGTTCTGTATAATATATAAACTAATGTAATTTGTCATACAAATTACTGGTCATGTGTTCCAATATCATTTAGTAAATAATATATTGTTTCCTCAGTGATCGAAAGTTCCAGCTTTATCAGAACATTTTTTTTATGTAATGTTTATACTCAATGGTTGATAACTTGTAAAATGCATTTTCCCCTTCTCCCTTAATTTCATGGCCTTCCTACCCTCACTTGTAGTCTCATATTTTTCTTAATATCAATCTAATTCACTACTTGAGATAGAAAAGAGGGGTATTAATTAATTTCTTTGGATGTTATGTCATGGCTCTGAAGAAAAATTGTGTAATTAGTGTTATTTTGTCATACCATACACAGCACCATGAAAGACATACACTAAAGGTATAATTTAACTCAGGGTAGAGTTTGGAAAATTTGGACCAACTTAAGCTTGAATGCTACCTTGAGTTTTGGTTATGCTTTCCATTTTTTGGTGGGGGTAGTTATGTATTTTCTTTAGTTGAGACATATACAGTTGATGCCTAACTAAGCATACCTATTCTGGAAGGAAGAAACTATTTGAATAGTCTGAGAAAGGCAACTGAATAGCATTTGCCAAGAACTAATGGAGAGGTTTGAAGATTCTCCCAAGAAAAAATGATAGATGAAAATGTAGAGGAATACAGAAACTTGTAGCAACATAATTTCTCCCTGGCTTTATATTTTGCCCCGAAGAGAACTATATCTAGTCTTGGGAAATTCTACTTTTGAGGTATCAGAGGGCATTTTATTTTCCTGCTCTAAGTGAGGCAAGTTTCTATCACCCATCTCTTTCACTTAATCAAGGAAGTTCGCAAGGGTGATCATCCTGTGACACATTCCCAGAGCTGGCTCTGGAAGATGCTTTCTCAGCTGAAACTAAATGATACTTTATGTGTCTTCCCTAAATAAAGAGATTACAAAGTTATATATATATATATATATATATATATATATATATATATATATATATATATGTGGTAGAAAAGCACATTAAATATGTGATAAAGTAAGTGGTTTTGTAACTGATTTTATTACTTAAGTTCAAACATTTTTTTTCTCGCTAGTCTTTGTCAACTGTAAATTAAGATAGAAGAAGTTGGAGAAGGGGCAACTAGAGCAATGTAGAATGCTTCAGGGATCACGACTCTAAGGGTTATTAAACACAATTTGTTTTTGTCAGATTCCAATTTATCTGTATCTTAGCAAATCCCGGGAACGTGAGTTCTGACATCTTGTACATCCTTATTAATTATTCATGCTGGAGATTCTGTACTTGCTTGACCTTAAGGAATATGTGCTGTGTACCCAGTGAGAATGGACCAGAATACTCTGCCGGTTTTAAAAGAACTCAGCTGACCCCTTCCCACCCCACTGACCCCTTCCCACCCCACCCCCGGCCCCAGCCTTCCCCAATTTCTAGTTTCAGGCCCATCAAACGTCTGTTATCCATCCCCCTCAAATAATAATAATAAAAATGATAATAATGAGCCTTATAGAGATAATATTAACACCCAGGGGATTTTTAAACATATAAAGATCATAACATTCAATGTTATAAGCCCTAAAGAGTTTTATTGTCAGAAATAAACACTCCACACACCTGAGTTCAGCAATCATGCTTTTCAAGTACCCAATTATTTCTGAGCATTCTTCTGATGTACAAAAAGATAATGTGACTTCTTGTGTGGTCTTAACTATGTTGTCTCACTCTAGGTACTTGAAATCATAGGCCAGAAAGACATCTGTCAAAATAAAGATTATTTGATATTTGAAATATGATTGAACCATTCAGATTTTATTTCTTAGAACAGCAAAAACAATATAAACAGATTCCTTCTAAATATATGATAGAAAGCAGCTGGTATAATTCATTTTAGGATCATTGTGTCAATACGTCCCCTAAAATAGTTTCTTACAGTCTATAGATGTTCACTGTTTAGGCAGAAGGATGCACTGACTCTGAGTTCAGGTTTTTATTTTTTTAATGAGAGTTTCCCACTGTAGATTGAATAAATAAGCCAAACTGAAATAGCCATATTGTGAAAAATATTTGATTGTTCAAAAGACTTATCTTCCTAGTGTTCAGAGATTTTATTTTTCTTCTAGAAATTTCACAAGTTTTGATTCCATCAAATCCTACCAATCTTGTCCAACACAGGATAAGAGAGTCAAAGAAAGAAATCAGATAGCATAAAGTCATATTTCTAGGGCCCTTAATTTGCCACTCAAAATAGAATGGGAGCAGACAACAGCGATTAATACCAGAAGTGGCTTTTGTGAACTCTTCACTCCAAAAATGTCAGCCAGTGAGAATCAACGAGTAAAACGCAAACTAAAAATAAACAAAAACTAAAAAGCAATTGTGATACCCAGTAGTGTGCTATAATAATATTTTGGAAATATTGACTAGTATCCCTCCCATCACTTTCTCCCCCTTTCCCTTTTCCTCTCATTTGAGCAGCTACTTCATTCAGGCTTCAGGGAAGAGACGAGGCAGCTCCCCAGCAAATGGCCTACAGTCTGTTCTTGGCCTCCCCTGCCCCCCAGCTTCCCGGTGCTTAGGGCCTTTTCATCAACTGAAAGGCAGAAAAAAAAGAAGCTTGAAGATGAGGTTGAGAGACTAGAATTCCATTACAACCACAAACTAGAAAATGATACTGGGCTTGGAGAGAAGGAAAGCAAAGGGGAAGTGATGAGTGTGTCCGTGTGGGTGGGTCCTGAATAGCAAGGCACTGCCATCAGACTTTGGGTCAAAAATGTGGGGATTAGCTTCCCTGAGAGCAACATCTTAAGTGAAAGATTCCTGTGCAAGTACTTTATTGAGAAAGAGCTCCCCAGAGATACCAGTAGGAAATCGAACAAAGTGGGACAGAAAAGGGAAAAGCCACACAAGGGTGCCATCATCTCCGGTTAAAAGCTAGAGTCTTGATTCCGCAGGATAGGTTGTATGTCGGAGTTGATTGACCCGGGCCGGCAAGGGCCTTCCTCAGCACAAGTAAACCTCTGAGGACAAAGCAGCCTCAGTTGCCCCAAGGTAGCTCTCAGAAGAACCACAGGTGCTGGTTACTGGGAACGAAGGTGCTGAGTCTGGATGTGGGGGTGAGATTTGCACAAAAATGGGAAAAACAGGATCTAAATTGTTCCAGATTAGAGCACGGAAGTCCACTTCACCCAGAGAATGAGAAATAGAATGCTTGATAATAAATGAGTGATGTGTGTGTACAGCATTCCACCATTTTCAATGCTCTCCTTGCCACGTTATCTTTTCTGGTCTTCATTACAACCCAAGAAGGCAGGTGAAGGTGGGTATTACGAAACTCATCTCAGATATGTGAAGCTGAGATGCATCATGAAGCAACTTACTCAACTGATGAAAGCCTATATCTTTAACTCCAGTCCCAACAGTCTTCCTCTCTTCTGCCGCCACGATCTGCAGAATAGTTCTGCAATCTGCACATACACATCTGGAATCCAAGGGTCATTACAGAGCAGGAGCTAAGCTGTGGCTCCTATCAGAATTCCTTGGTTCACATCTGAGACCCTCTAAATCAGTATCTCTCAGAGGAAAGCCAATCGTTTCTGTTTCTTACATGCTCCTCGGGAATGTGTGTGTAACTAAGGAGGTACAGTTGTGCAATTGTGATTTGGAAGACCACTGGTTCAGAGCACAGTTTTGGGTTTTAGCAGGACAGGGCTTGAATCCTGGTTCTGCCATTTACCATCTGTGTGAGTTTAGCTAAGTCATAGAAGTTCTCAAAGCCTCTCTTTTGTCATCTGCAAAACTAGGTTATGTTATACCTCAAAGAATTGTTCTAAGAATTCGACAAGATGATACAGGTAGAGTGCTAAACCCAGGACCAGGAAGCAGCAAGTTCCCAATAAACAGAATCTACTAGGATTTTATTTTTAACCCTCACACTTTTCTGTACTCAGGTCATCCATTTTCTAAAACGATGTTTCCCCTTATGCCACTCTGGATGCCAGTGTGGATCACTTTTCAGGACTTGAAAATGATTCAGCAAAGTGAACCTTTTGGTTAATGTTGTTTACTGGAGTGGGATTTGAGCTGTAGCAATTTAGACACTTGGCTGGCAGATGGTGGATGGCCTTGAGAGGCTATACCATTTGCTTAGAATACAGGGTTTGGAGTCTCTCTTTACCCGTCATTCCAAAAATGTGTCTCACTTAGAAATTCACAGAAACAAATGAGCCTGTATTTAAAATCCCAGTGAAATAACCCCTCATTTAGCATTTATTTACAGCCTAGAAACTCAGTAGGTGCAATCCCAGATGTACTTAATCTTAAAGGCAAATTCAACAGTTACCTTAGAGTTTCTGTTTTCCAGGCGTCTAGAAAGATGCCTTTGAAAACCAGCTTCCTCCCAGCCTCCGGTCCCATGACAGAAATAAAAAACAGGGAAAGAATTTTTCTCTCTAATTTGTAAAGCAAACAAGAGAGATAAAAAGAGCAGAAGGAAGCCAGCTGCTGGAACAGTTCTCAATAGGTGAGAAATCATGGCAGGTATGAAGCTGGGATAAGGGTGGTCTCCAGGCTATCAGACCTTTCATCGCATACCCAAGTGGAAGGAGGCCTCAGTTATGATTGAGGGACACTGATGACAGGATTGAGGTGAAAAATCATGGTTAATCTTAGCACAGAGTGCAAGAGCGAAGCCTACTGAAGGCTCATCTATCAATTGTGGACACCCAGTGACGTCATCCCAGAACCTCAGGGCCCACCGTAGAGGGCATTCAGTGGCCCCCACCCCTACCCTGCATTCTGCATGTGGCTGGAGACACCAGCAAGACCAGTAGGAATTAGAACACACATGTCCACGTAGCTGCCAGCCCTCTTCTGAAGGCGCTCACCTGTGTGAAACAACCTGCTGAAAACCTGCAGGGAACTGTAAGCACTCAGTAAAGGTGGGCTAGAGGGAGAACACAGCTAACGAAGAGAGATCTCGCCTCTACTGTGCTTCTTCTGTGTGCTAGGGCTATGCTGGGACCTTTACATTCGTTATCTCAGCTAGTCCTCAGAATGGCCCTATTAAAGCTGTACTTTTCCCATTTATGGATTTTTATGGTGGAATATCATATGTGCTGCTATAGGACAGGTTTTCTTTTCAAATTATTAAGTACATCGTTTTAGACACACACGTAGTTTTCTGTGTCTTGCTCCTTTCATATAATAGAATAAGGGTTGAGAATCATCCATTTTGTTGCATGCATTAGGAATTTGTTGCTTTTTATTGCTGTATTCTATTCTATTGTGTAAATGTTCCACAGTTTATTTATTCATCCACCAGGCATTGAACGGTTGAAGTTTTGGGCCATTATGGATGAAGCTGCTAAAAACATTGGCATGTGTGTCTTCGTGTGGATACGTGTATTTGTTTCTCTGTTAAATATCTAGGAGATTCCTGGGTAGTATGATAAGAGCATTCAACTCTGTAAGAAACTGCCAAACTGTTTTCAAAGAAGCTGTGTGTGTCATTTTGGGTTCCCACCAATGATGTATGAGATGATTTCAATCCATGCCAAATTGTCAATTGGCATGTCAATCTTTTAATTTTAGCCATTCAAGTTGGGGTGTAGTAGTGTCTCATTACACCAGGGGTTCCCGATACCACCCCCAGACTCAGTGTTTTGCAAGAAAGACTCACATGACCCAAAAAAGCTGTTATATTCATGGTTATAATTTATTGCAGTTAAAGATGACATATTAAAATTAGCAATGGGAAAAGATGAGAGAGGTAAGTCCAGGAGAAATGATGTGCAAGCATCCAGATCGTCCCTCCCAGGGGAGTTACATGGAAATATGCTTAATTCTAGCAATGACGTATGACGTGTGAAAAACACTGCCAGTGAGGGAAGTTCAGCTGAGCCTTGGTGTCCATTGTTTTATTGGGGGTCAGCGATCTAGGCATGCAGCACCTGTGTGGCTGACCTCAGCTACTCTGACCTGGGCCCACTTCATCCCCAAGTGAAACCAGGTGTTCTCTATAAATCACATTATCAGGATAAACTCACCTGGTCAAACTGGTAAAGCATGGCCCAAGGCCTTGGGCAAACTAAAGAAAGTGTCCACCATAGTTATGGCATGACTCAAGGGCTCCAGCACACAAAACACTTATCAGGCAGAGTATCCCATGGAGTATTCCAGGTGTCGGTCTTGAACACAGGTTTTTCTCTGGAACATTCAGGATTCAAGCAACCCAGGCCCGCTTTCCATTATTATATAGCCATCTATATTATATATATTAGTTTTTATGCCAGTACCATGTTATTTTGATTATTGTAGGTTTGTAGTATAGTTTGATATCAGGGAGTGATGCCTTCCACTTTGTTCTTTCTCAAGATCTCTTTGTTTATTTGATGACTTTTCTGGTTCTATATATATTTTAGAATTTGTCTAATTCTGAGAAGAATGCCATTGATATTTTAATAGGGATAGCATTAAATTTATATTACTTTAGGTAGGAAGAATATTTTAACAATATTAATCCTTTTAATCCATGAGCAAGGTATATCCTACCATTTATTTATATCTTTAATTTCTTCAGTGTCATGGTTTTTAGAGTACAGGTCTTTCACCATTTTGGTTAAATTTATTCTAGGTATTTTGTACTTTTTGATGCATTTGAACAAGAAATTTTTTTTCTTAATTTCTCCTGATTATTCATTATTGGTGTGTACAATGTGACAGATTTCTGTATATTGATTCTGCATCCTGAAACTTTAATGAATGGTTTTTTGGTGGAGTCTTTAGGGTTTTCTATTTACAGTATCCTGTTGTCTGCAAATAATGAGAGTTTTACTTCTTCTTTTCCACTTTTAATGCCTTTGTTTCTTCATCTTGACTGACTGCTGTGATTGGGGCTTCTAATGATGTGTTGAGTAGAAGTGGTAATACTGGAAATCCTTGTGTTTTTTCCTGACCTTAGAGGAAAGGCTTTTATCCTTTCACCACTGAGTATGATATTGATTGTGGATTTGTCATATGTGGCCTTTATTCTGTTGAGATATATTTTTTTTATACTCACTTTGTTGAGAGTTTTTACCATAAAAAGATACTGAATTTTGTCAAGTGCTTTTCTGTGTCTATTGAAATGTTCA
Organism: Cynopterus sphinx; assembly: GCA_030015415.1. Classification (NCBI taxonomy): domain Eukaryota; kingdom Metazoa; phylum Chordata; class Mammalia; order Chiroptera; family Pteropodidae; genus Cynopterus; species Cynopterus sphinx. The sequence goes on along the minus strand of CM057389.1, from coordinate 43,954,689 downwards.
TATAGTTTTTATTCTTTATTTTGTTAATGTGATATGTTGCATCGATTGATTTATGAATGTCGAACTATCTTTTAATGTCTCAGTGAATCCAGTTTGCTAATATTTTGTTGAAAATTTTTGCATCTATGTTCATCAAGGATAATGGCCTGTCATTTTCTTTTTTTGTAATGTCTTTATTTGGCTTTGGTATCAGGGTAATTTCAGCTTAATAAAATAAGTTTGGATGCATTCCTTCTTTGATTTTTTGAAATCATTAGAAAAGGATAGGTATTAATTGTTTGATGTTTGGTAGAATTCATTGGTGTAACCATTGGGTCCTGGTCTTTTACTTGTTGGGAGTTTTTTGATTACTTCATCAAATCTTTGCTGGTAATTGGTCTATTTACATTTTATACTTATTCCTGGTCCAGTCTTGGTAGGTTTTGTACTTTTAGAAATTTATCAATTTTTTTGAGATTGTTGATTTTGTTGGCATATAATTGTTCATAGTATTCTTTAATGATTCTTTGTATTTCTGAGGTATCTGTTGTAACTTGTATTTCATTTATGATATTATTGGGGGGGCTCTCTCTCTTTTTTCTTAATGAGTTTGGCTAAAAGTTTATTTTATTTGTCTTTACAAAGATCCAGCTCTTAGTTTTGTTGATCTTTTCTATTGTTCTTTTAATTTCTATTTTTTTTTTCTTCTCTGATCTTAACTATTTTCTTCCTTCTGTTTACTTTGGGTGTTGTTTGTTCTTTTCTAGTTCCTTATGGTGTAGAGTTAGAGCTTTCATTTGAATTTTTCTTTTTTCTTGAGGTAGGCCTTGATAGCTGTGAACTTCCCTTTGAGAATTGCTTTTGCTGCATACCATAATTTTGAAATGTTATGTTTTCATTTTCATTTGTTTCAATATGATTTTTGATTTCTTGTTTGATTTCCTCTTTGCTCTATTGGTTGTTAAGAAGCATGTCTTCACATACTTGTGTTTTTTCCAGTTTTCTTCCTGTAGCTGATTTCTAATTTCATGCCATTGTGATTAGAAATAATTCTTGGTATGATTTCAATCTCCTTGAATTTACTGAGGCTTGTTTTGTGGCCTCGTGTGTGATATATTCTGGAGAATGTTCCATGTGCACTGGAAAAAATGGTATGTTCTGTAGTTTTTTAATGAAATGAACTAAAAATATATATGAAGTTGATCTCATCTAATATGACATTTAAGGTGATTATTTTATTATTAATTTTCTGTCTGGATGATCTATCTGTTGATGTGCGTGGGGTATTAAAATCTCCTACTATTTTTGTATTACTGAGATTTCTCCCTTTAATAGTTGTTTTATATATTTAATATTTGTTTTATATAGTTATATATATAGTTATACATATATATTTATATATATAGCTATATATATAGTTGTGTTTATATATATAGCTCTATATATATAGTTGTTTTATATATTTAGGGGCTCTTATGTTGGGTATATAGATATTTATTTGTTATATCTTCTCCTTGGATTGACTCTTTAATTATATAATGTTCTTATTTGTCTCTGTATACATTTTATGTTTTAACATATAATTTGTCTAATATCAGTATTGTTACACCAGATGTCTTTTCATTTCTTTTTGCATGGAATACATTTTTTCTCCTTTCTGCTTTTTTTTTTTTTTGACCACCTTTTCCTAGTTCCCTTTTCTACTTCTCTCCATGTATTTTTTTTTTTTTTAATTTGAAGTGAGTCTCTTGTAAGCAGCAAGTAGATGGGTTATGTTTTTGTAACACACTCATCCACCTTATGTCTTTTTATTGGAGCATCTAATCTATCTTTAAAGTAATTATTGTTAAGTGTGTACTTATTGTCATTTTGTTCATTGCTTTAAGGTTGTTTTTATAGCTGTCCCCTGTTCTTCTTTTCTTAATCTCCTCCCTTGTGGTTTGCTCTTTTTCTTTAGTGTTTTATTTAGGTTCCTTTCTATTTGTTCTTGGTATTTTTTTGTAAGTTTTTGCTTTGTGGTATGTCATTTTTTATCTATAGCAGCCAATTTTAAGCTGATAGGCATTTAAGTTTGAATATATTCTATAAGGACTACATTTTTACTTCTCTCTTCATGCTTCATGTTATTGATGTCATATTTTAGATCTTTTTGTGTTGTGTATCTTCAAACTACTTATTGTTGTTTGAGTTGAGCTTGATAATTTTTTTTTTAATGTCTGATTTGCTTTATCTAGTTGGCTTTGCTTGTGAGTTTTCCCTTATATTTTCTTATTTTTGGTTATGGCTTTTCCTTTTCTACTTAAAGAAGACCCTTTAACATTTCTTATAAAGATAGTTTAATGGTGATGAAGTCCTTTAAGTTTTACTTGTCAGGGAAGCTCTTTATCTCTCTTTCAATTCTCAACAATCACCTTGCTGGTTAAATTATTCTAGGTTGTAGGTTCTTTTCTCTCAGCACTTTAAGATGCCCTGCCACTCCCCTCTGGCCTGTAAGTTGCAGGAGAATCCACTCATAGCCATATACAGTTTCGTTTGTATGTAACTCATTTTTCTCTTGCTTCCTTCAAGATTGTCCCTATATCTTTAACTTTCACCATTTTAGCTACAATATGTCATGGTGTGGGTCTCTTTGGGCTCACCTTGTTTGGAACTCTCTGTGCTCCTTGGACCTGGATGCCTGTTTTCCAGGTTAGGAAAGCTTTCAGCCATTATTTCTTTAAATAAAGGTTCTGACCCTTTCTCTCTTTTTTTCTCCTTCTAAGCTCCCTATAATGTAAATATATTTGAGCACTTGTTGTTATTCCAAAGGTCCCTTAAACTATACACACACACACACACACACACACACACACACACACACACACACACATATATACATATATATATATAATTAACTATATATTAACTATATATATTTTTTTTTAATTCTTATTTATTTCTTTTTGCTGTTGTGACTGGTTGATTTTCACTAGTTTATCTTCTAGATTGCTGATTCATTGTGTTAGGTAACCTGCTGTTGATTCCTTCTAATGTATTTTTATTTTAGTTATTGTATTCTTCAAGTCTGCTTGCTTTTTTTTATAGTTACTCTTTGTTGAAGTTCTCTGTGAGTTCCTCTGTTCTACTGTCAGGTTTTGTGAGAATCTTTATGACTATTTCTTTCAATCTTTATTGGGCAAATTACTTATTTCCATTTCTTTAGGATTTTTTTTCCTGGATATTTTTCTTGTTTTTTCATTTGAGAGATATTCTTCTGTCTTTTCCATTTGTTTGGTTTTGTTTGTTTATAAGAATTAGATAAAATAGCTATCTCTTCCAGTCTTGAAAAAGTGGCTACATATAGAAATGGGCCCTGTGTGGACTGTGTGCAGGGCAGTGTTGGAAGGTCAGTAGGAGCTGAGGGGGTGCTTAAGGTGTTTGGGGCACTGGCCTACTGAGCTGGAGCAGCTGTAGGTGGGGAGACCAGGTGCCTGTAAGTAACTTCCTGTTGATAATGCCTGTTCTCTTCATTCAGGTCAAAAGGGGCTCAGGAATTATGTCCAGAAACATGTTGTAGAGACCTTGCAGGCAGGCCAGAGAAACTGGATTGAACCCCTGCCCCCTCTCTGGAGGTGGAGGGAGACGTAAACAATGGAGCTCATCACCCTCTAACCCTGAAGAGTTTCCACAGTCCCTGGAGAGCTCCCATGGCTCTCCGGTCCTCTCTATGCAGTCTCTCTCTAGTTTGCCATACTGAATGTGGCCCGAAGTAAAAGAGACCTCTGGGCTAGTTTTATGTACCAGGTATTTGGGGCCAGGTGCTCAGAGCAGAGTAGGCACTTAAGACACTTGAGGCACTAGCCTGCCAGACCTGAGCAGTTCTTGGCAGGGAGGCCAGGTGGGTGTGGTTAAGCCCTGAGCAGGCACTTTTAGGGCCTCAAGCACTAGGCTGCCTACCAGACCAGGGGAAGTTCTAGGCAAGGAGGCAGGTGGGTGTGGTAAAGCCTTGTTGTTTCCGTTTGCTCCCTTTGTTTTATCTATCTATCATCTATCTATCTATCTATCTATCTATCTATCTATCATCTATCTATCTATCTATCATCTATCATCATCTATCTAATTTATTGTTTGTTTGTTTGTTTGTTTGTTTGTTTATTTATTTATTTATTTATTATTCGCCACCTACAGCACTTGGTCTTCCTACATGGTCTCCCATCCAAGTACTAACCAGGCCTGATCATGCTTAGCTTCCGAGATCACATGAGATTAGGCACGTCCAGTGGGGCATGGCCATAGACTGCTCCCTCTGTTTGGATCAAGGATCCAGGCGAAGAAGCTGGGAACCTACTGCAGGTAGGCCAAAGTCACTTTCCTCTCTCAGTAGAGCTCCAACTCACCCTGTTTGAGTGGAGGGAAAGTAATCAATGGGGCTCACTGGCTTCTTGGGCCTGGTAAGTTTCTGCAGTGTTGCGGGTACTGCCTTGGCTTCCCAGCCTTCCCTACTCAGTCTCTTTCTCTTGTTTGTTGCCAGAAGCTGTTCATTCAGTGCTTGGTTGCCTCATAGGAGTAATTGTTATCTATGTAAATGTGTATTTGATTTTGCTCATTGAAGTGGGTGAGTTCAGCATCCTCCTATGTTGCTGCCATCTTAATTTGCTACCATTTTTAAAGATTTAATTGCTTGTTTTCTTTTTATTAAGTCATAACAGTTCTCCGTATACTCTAGACACAGATCACTTATCAGTTATTTTGCAGATAGGTTCTCCCAGTCTGAGGCTTGTCTTTTTGTTAATTAAGAATGTTTTAAAAGAACAGAAATTTTTAGTTTCAAATAAGTCCAATTTATTAATATTTTCTTTTGTGCTTTTGGTATCAACTTTGAAAACAACTTGTATCTTATCCAAAAATCCTTTCCTATACCAAAGTCACAGATTTATGTATTTTCTTTGAGAAGCTTTATAGTTTTAACACTTTCATTTAGTCTACAGTTCATGTTGAATTAATTTTTATATATGATGTAATGAAAGAGTTAGTTTTATTTATTTTTTAAATATAATGTACAGTTATTTCAGAACTATTTGTTGAAAAAAAACACCCTTTTTTTTCATTAAATTATTTTGGTAACTTTGCCAAAAATCATTTGACAAATTATGTGTAAGTCAGTTTCTCAACTCTGTATTCTATTTCATTGAACCACGTGCCTATCCTTGCACCAATACTACACTAATTTGCTTATTGTAGCTTTACAGTAATTTTTGAAATAAGATGATATCAATCTTCCAACTTCTTTGATTTTTTTCAAAATAGTTTTATCTTTCTAGTCTTTTGCTTTTATATATAAATTTTAAAATAAGCAAGTCCAGGGAAAAACTTACATCTTAGCAACATTTGAAAAGTATAGTATATTTCTCCATTGTTCAGATCTTTAGTTTTCCTTAATAATGTTTTATTATTTAGGCATACAAACGTTGAACATTTTCTGCTAGATTTATTCCTAATTATTTCATGTGTTTTGATGCTATTAGAAATGAAGTTTTTTTCAATTTCCAATTTTTTACTGCTAGTGGATTGAAATATAATTTATTTTTGTTTGTTGACCTTGTGCAATCTTGTTAAAATTACTTATAGCTGGTAGATTTGCTTACTTATTTATTTATTTTATTGTAAATTCTTTGGGGTAGTTTCTGTAGATGACTTAGTTATGTACAAATAAAGACAGCTTTATTTCTTCAATTCCATTCTCTATGTGTTTTATTTATTTTCCCTCCCTATTGCACTGTTCAGGACCTTCATTTTAATGTTTTGTGCAAGTTTTATCTTTGCTTTGCTTCTGATCTTTGTAGGAAAGTATTCAATTTTTCACCATGAGTATATCAGTGGTAGTTTTATTGTTTGTTTGTTTTGTTTTTAAATAGCTGCTGTTTTAGTTTCCTAAGGCTTCCATACCAAAGTACCAAAAACTGTGTGGCAAAATAACATAAATTTATTGTCTCACTGCTCTGAAGTTGGAAATCAAAACATAGGCAATGTTGGTTCCTTCTGAGAGCTTTGAATGAGCATGTGTTTCATGCCCCTCTTCTAGCCTCTGATGATTTGCCAGCAATCTTTGGCATTTTTTGGCTTGTAAGTATATTACTCCAATTGTCCACCTTCAGGTGGCATTTTCCTTGTGTCTCTTCTCACAGTCTTCTCCCTGTACATCTCTTTTTTGTGTCTAAATTTTCCTGTTTTATAAGCTTATCAGTCATACTGGATTAGGGGACTGTCCAGAAGACCTTGTCTGAACTTGACTGCATGTGCAAAGACCCTATTTCCAACTATGTCACATTCTGAGGTATTGGAGGTTAAGATTTCAAAATACCTTTTTTTTTTTTTTTTTTTGAGCGAGAGGCATAATTCAATCCATATCTGTGCTCTTTATCAAATTGAAAAAGTTTTCTTCCATGACAAGTTTGCTAAGAGGTTTTATATGAATAGCTGTTAAATTTGGTCAAATAGTTTTTCTGTGGCTGTTGAGATAATCATTATGGTTTTTTTAATTTTAGTCTTTCTATAGTGAATTATATTGATTGATTTCCAAATGTTAAATAAACTTTAGTTTCAGGATAAATCCCACTTGGTTGTAATACATTGCCTTTTATGTTACTAAATTAATCTGCTAATGTTTTGTTAAGCATTTTTGAGTCTATGTTTATGAGGGCTTTTCATTGAGCTTTGTTTCTTTGAATATATTTATTTGGTTTTGAAATCAAAATAATAAAGCCTTTATAAATTGATTTAGAAAGTATTTTCTTCTCATCTAGTTTCTTTAAAGGTTTTATACAATTGGCATTATTTCTTCCTTAAATAATTTGTAGAATTCACCAGTGAAGTCAAGTTGTCTTGAGATTTTCTTTGTGGGAAAGTTTGGAACAACAAATCCAATTTCTTTAATAGATAGAGCATTATTCAGGTTATTTATTTCTCATTGAACAAGTTTTTCTAATTTTTATATTTTTAGAAACTTGTCCATTTCATGTTAGTTGTCAAACTTATTGTCGTAACATCATTTGTGATATTCCTTATCCCTGAAATGTAGGGTACACATATCCTTTAAATATGCATACCTATGTCCTTTTTATTTCTGATATTGATAGTTCATGTCTTCTTCCCACTCCAATTCTCCAATCTCCCTAACTTTCTAACAGTCTTTCTTTATGATCAGTTTAGCTGGAGATATATCAATTTTATTGATCTTTTCAAAGAACTAGCATTGATCTTTATTATTCTTTTTAGTTTCTCATTTCATCAAAACTTGTATTTATCATTTTTTATCTGATTGCTATATGTTTAATTTCAATTTTTCTTTTCTAATTTCTTAGGGTAGAAGCTGAGATCATTGATTTCATTTTTCTTTTTCTTTTTCTTTTTTTGTTCAAGTATTTTCTAAGCAACATTTTAGCTGTATCTAATAAATATTGATATGTTTTCCTTACATTTACGTCAAAATATTTTACAATTTTCTTTTGTTCTTGAACTCATTGGTAATTTAGAGGTATATTGTTTACTCTTTAATATATGGGAGATTTCTCAGATATCTCTCAGTTACAGATTTCTAATGAATTTTATTGTGGGCAGAGAACATATCTGTATTTGTTATGATTTCACTTCTTTTATACTATTGAGATTTGTTTTTATCTGAGAACACGATCTGTCTAGATAAATGTTTTACGTGCCCTTAAATAGGATGTATACCTGTTGTTTGGGATGAATAGAGTGTTCTATAAATATCATTTAGGTCAGTTTGGTAATGTTCAGGTTTCTGATATCTTAACTGATTTTTTTGTCTACTTGTTTTATTTATTGATTATTTAAAGTGTTGAAATTTATAATTTTAGTGATAGATTGGTCTATTTCTCTTTTAAGTTCTATGAGTTTTTGTTTTATGTATGTCAAAGTTCTATCGTGAGATGATTTTATTTCTAGAATTTCCTTTTGACTTTTAATGATCATTTCCATCTCCCTGATGAATTCCCCATGTGCTTATACATGTTGTCCATATTTTCCTTTTGCTCCTTTAATATATTAATCATAGTTACAAAATAGCCCAAGTGATAGTACCAACATCTTTGGCATCCCTGGGTTTGGCTCTGTTATTTGCTTTATCTTCTGACAATGCACTGATTTTTTTGCCCTTGATCTTATATATATATCTCATAATTTGTTATGAACAGATGGACACTGCATACAGAACAGTGAAGAGTGAGCTAAATGTTATTTTTGCCTGGAAAGGGGAAAGCCTTGTCTTCTCTCAAGGTTTTAGCTGGAATTGAGTTGCACTTGAGTTGGGTTGGCAGTATGTTGTTGCTGTCAGTACCTGTAGCCTGGGACAACCTTTCATCTCCTTCATCAGTAGGCTATTGCTGCATTGCGCTTGGTGTGGTTGTGGATTTCTCAGCATTCTCACCCTGCCCTTAGCTTCCAGCAGACTGTGTCCCCCTGCTGCATAAAGGGGAACTCATTTTATGGTCTTGAGCTTTCTTCAGTGGGAAACTGAATTTACTTGTAGCTCCTGTGAGGCTTGTAGCAGGCATCTTAGTGAAGAGCCCTGCTTCACTCTTAACCAGTCCTAGCAGAGTTTTCCTTAGTATCAGAGCATGATCCTGTGCTCATATGTATTTTCTCCCCTTCGGATGGTTTTTGCTCAGCAGCAGTTGACTTTGTGATTTCAGCCTATTGATGACTTTATGAGAGTTGATGATTTTGTATCTTATCTGGATTTTTCTCATTTTTAATGTACAGTGATATTCTTTTGTATCTTTTTACAAGAGAACTTTCATGAGCAATAATGTGAGAAACATAATAGGATTTTAAAAGTAATTCCCCAAACTGGAAAATACTGACTATACAAAACTATATATCCAATGCAATTCCATTATTAATTAACCTCTAATATGTGTTAGGCCTTTTGTTAGGTACTGATAAGCAAGATAGATGTCCCTTTTTTGCAGAGAAATCATTATTAAAATTCTTCTACACAGACAGTGAAAACATCTATACATGAGAAAATTGCATAACCAACTTAAAAATCCAACAGAGATCTTGGGAAAACATATTCAATAAATAGGACAAAAGTTAACGTCATTAATGCAGAAAGAACACATGTAGTAAATTATAGGTAACACTGTCAGGGCTTTGCTCATATTCCCTTGGATCCTTTACTATTTTTATCATGCCAGCTTTTGGTATACTTTCCCTTCCAAATACTGGGACCTCCATCTCTTCTTTGGCGACCTCTCTTAGCCTGCCAGAGCAAGTCTTGCCCGTGTACATGGAGAGTCAGAACTGCATGGAAACTTGTTTGAACCCCAGTTTCCGCCCCCTGCGCCCAACACCACACATACTATGATACAGTCTTTTATCAAGGACCAAGAGACAAATTTCTCATTTTCTCTGATCAGGACAATGTAGGGGTGTGACCTCTATCATCCCAGAGCTTCTCTGGGAGAGGGTGTTATGCCAGAATTATCTTCATGACTTAACACCACAAACTTCTTTACTCCTCCTCTCACTTCCTGTCTCATTTCTCCAGCCCTCCACTAGCTTTTCTAGGAGCATTTCCTCAGAAATCACTTTTGTATAAATCCTTGTCTCAGAGCCTTCTTACAGAGAGCTCAACCTAGGGCATAAGTCAAAGCAAAAATACTAACAGTACAACAGAAAATAAATGAGCTAACTAAGAACTCACACACACACACAAAACATATCCTGTCCATAGGTAGCTTTCCTTAGTGTATCTGGGGGAATGGGAGATTTTAGTCTCATCTGTCTCTAGTCCTTCCACATTCAGTAAGTTCCCCCCAGAACTTCTGTTACACACTCCTCTCAGCTCTACTTTGTCCTCTAATTTGCTGCTGCCACCTGAAATCCTGGGCCCATTCTTCTCCATCAGTGTGATGCTTACACTACGATGTTGGCCTCTGTGGATGGGTGATGGCACACTGAAGGCTCAGGATAGGTAGAAAATATTTCTTTGTAGAAAAAAAACCCTTAAAACAAGAGACTAAAGATGACTATTCCCAAAATCAACAGGAAAACGTTCAAGTTCTTTATCAGTCATTTCCATTGCATACTTCTTAAAGTTCACCTAACACTCTGCCTTCCTTAGAGAGGGTATCTCCTATAAGAACTGCTATTATGACACCCCCATCCCACTTTAGGAAAACTCTATTTTCTGTCATTGGGTTTGGTTATCTCATAGTTCTATCTTCTCCATATCAGGGTACTTCCTGGGATGAAGTTTCCCAAAGTCTAGTTTATCAGTCTAACTGATAATAACAATACATTGTTGTGTATGAAATATATGAAGTATGTATGGGGGAGGGGGTGAGAGATTCAACAGGAATATTAGGTGCTTTTTGCTTGAGTGTTCTTCTTTATTTCAGCTACAGTAGTGTGAGCCAATTATGTGCATCTCTTCCCAAAAATTCCTTTAGAGATGTCCTGTTGGTATCTTGCAATCAGTCATAGAGGGTGTGTTTACATCATGAAAATCAGTAATTGATACAAATCAGGGCTTTTTCCTTACCCCCAGAAAGCCCATATTAATATTTTGTAGCACATCACTGTCCTAGCATTCTTTTGGGGGACCATGGTTCTCCCATTCTTATCTCAGATGATCCAGATGATGCTAACCCTATTCTCTGGCTCCAGGAATCAGCAGAGTACCACATCCTTTCTGGCTTTGGTAAATGATACAAAAACAGGAAAATATTCTGAGGTAGATCAAACAAAGCCCTCTCTGAGACTTTTCCTGAAATGGTTGAGAAAGAGGCATCTTCTCTCTTTGAGACATCAAGATCCCTCATATCTGGAGCTGCTGAAGGCCACATAGACCAGTAACAGAGAAAACCTGCTTGAGAATAAAGCCAGCACAGAGGAAAATAAGCCTAAATGAGGAGCAAGAAAATGATAGGGCTTGTGCTCAACATTTTAATTTCTGGATAGAGCCCCTAAATTTCAGTTACTGATGCCAACAAATTCCTATTATTGTTTCAGCTATTTTAAGTTCAGTTTTTGTCACATGTGACCATATAAATTTTGACTTATATAATTGTGAAGAGAACACACACACACACACACACACACACGCACACACATCTCCCAAAAGCAAACAGTACTTTTCAGAAAATAAGAAAGAGGAGACTTTTCCTACAATGTGGGGCTTTACTTCACTGTGCAGAGCCACAACAAAATGCCTTTCCTCACCCGTTGGCTTCCATGCCATACCCAGGGACTCACCCAGCAAAGGAGCCAGCAAGCTTTAGTTTTTCCAGTACTGGGCAGGAGTATGGAAATTAAAGTCCTTTCCCTCTTCTCCCCCTCCCTGCCCTTTTAGACTAGGCGAAAACATTCAGCCATACTCCTGTCCACTTCCCAGATTCTACAGATGGAAGCAATATAGAAATTTATAATCTCCCTGTCAAAGTAGTTTTTCCAAAAAAAGAAGGATGTTAGTACACATGAGGAAATGACTGTTTTACGCTGGGAAAAAAATGTTTAAAGAAATACAAAGTCAAACAATGACACTATTTTACCTCCATTACATGAACAAGTTTTGATAAAATTATTACCCCAAAGTGGAAATGGCTTAGTGAAACCATCACTCTGTTACATAGCTGGATAGAAAGTCAAGTGATTCAAATTTTCTGGAAGGCGGTTTGTCAATATATATTCAGAAGATCATATATCTCCATTCCCTTTTGCTGAGCATTTCCGCTTCTGGGAATGCATATTAAATGAGTTATCAGAAAGTCAGATGGCAATTTATACACAATGATATTCTTTGGAACTTCGTTTATAATACAGAAAGTTTGGAGAAAACCAAACTGCTGAACAATAAGTGAGTGGTTAAATTAATTGGGGCCCCTCTATATAAGAAGATATAGAATTTTCAAGAATTAAAAATACAACCTGATATAACATTGAAGAAAAAGCTCTACACAAACTTATAAATAGTATGATCTCACATAAAATGCACATACACCTCCCAACTTGTCTTGCTGCAGTCTGAGAATACACTAATGCCCTTATGTTTTTGCATCTGTTGGGCCTTCACCCACTTTCCCACCTGGTACGTTCTCATTTTTCCTTAAAAATCCAGCTTAAATATTATACATTCTATGAAAATTTTTCTTGGGAAGGTGGTGCCTTCTGTCCTAAAAAAATATTAAAGAGCAGAGCACATTTCCTAAAAATTTACTTCTAGGTCCCTCTCCTCCGCTAGTGCATTGCTCTCTGCAGCTTCTGTTACTCACTGTCCTTGGCACCTGAGGTGAGACAGTTTGCTATTCTGCATATGTGCTGTTTCAGGGGACATCTCTGAGGCTTTTGCCAGCAAGGACCAAAGTGGTTACCTGGTTCCCACCAGCACAGGAGCCTACATGCCCTGAGCAAGCTTGTTGTAGATGCACATCATTTTAAAAAGACCTTTCTCCTCCAGAATGCAACGCTTCCTAACTGTGAGGTGTTGATACACATTACAAAGGATGGACTTGTACTACTTGTAATGGGTCAAGCTTTAAAAAATACCTGTAATTGTCTCTAGAAACCATAAAAGAACTATGAAAATGACTTCTGTTACTCATATAAACTGCAGCTGAGGACCTGCTGCCTTAGGCAATATGAAACCACTGCCTGGTGTGACAAGTGAAGAAAAGGTGGGTCCTTAGCTGTTCTTATTGTCTGCTAAAGAAGTGAGCAGCTATCAGTACAGGCCCTGCACTTGCCTTTGACAAAGTGCCTCCTCCCTCAGGGATTACTGCTCTTTCTGCCCAGGCTGTCCTGTTTTCAGGCACTATACTATTATTATCATTATGTATTTTTACTATTATTACTATACCTGCTACTGCTACTGCAACTACTGTTTTGCCAATAATTACTAATGGCACCACACTTTACTTTTATTATTATAACGTTTTCCTAAAGAATGATAGCATTCAGGTATGGACATACTCTGCCATTTCCAGCTCTGTGTTCCTAGACTACTTAACATCCTTTAAGGCCAGTTGGGAAACTTTCCAGGAAATATTGGGGGCAATAATGAAACTCGATGTTTAATAGAAAGATCATAATGATTACATGAGATGTCGCATGCAGAGTTTTATATACATATCTTTTATATATTAAGTGCTCAATATATGCTAGATGATATTAGTTTTGCTATGATTATTGTTGTTCCTGGGTAACTGTGACAGGGAAGTAACCTGTCTCCACCTCATAGTCAAGGTAAGTCCCCACTACTGTTAAGTGGGAAGACCAGGAAACCTCTCTGGAATGGCCCTTGCCAATGGATGGAGCTTCTAAGAGTTTGTTGAGATGGGGGCAGAGCCGCTGTCTGGCTGGTGTTGTCCCTCCACTGTCACTCTAGGGGAAGTGAACATTGGCTGGCCAGTACTGACCATCTTCTAGAAGGCTCTCATCTTGGCTAGTAAATATATTTTATTAATGTCTTTACCTCACAGAGGAACAGAAATGGCAGCAGTCTGGAAATGTTTTAGTGCCTAGTTATAGATTAAGTGACAAGACTCTGATATACCATAGAATAAACCAGGGCCATACCTTTTAGGCTATCAGGGATTGTACACTCGTAGCTCTTTATTCCTCTGTTACCATTTTTTAAATAGTTACTGTGCCTTTCTTCTTCATTATTCTGTATGTGCTCAAGGGAAGAAATAGATTTAATTATTTATTCATTGAGCAAACACTTACTAAGCAATTACAATGGGCTTACTATGTCCATTATTGTATTTCCATTTTGTAGCAGAGTAGCTGGCATATAATTGGTTTACAACAACCATTCAAAGAATAAATGGGAAAAGTATGTAGTTTTATGTTCGGAAGGGGATTGCTATGAAAGTAGTGGGTGAGTCTGATGTGTAGAGAAGTAAGAGACCAATTAGAAAATTCCTTTAGAAATAAGACATGCTGCAAGCAAATGTTTGAAGTTGTTGGTTGTTGTTCAACAAGAGAATATTGATTCCTTGAGCTAAGATAGTGGTGACATGGAAATGGATAAGGAAAAGAGAAAAAAGAGAATGTGGATAACTACTAAATTTAAGATAGTGGTAGGCTCTGGGTGGGAGGGAGAAATTGAGTTTTGAGAAGAGCCGATAATGAGTTTTATTTATAGTTGTAGCATTTTATATCTTAAGCAGGGTAGTAGTTAAATGGATACTCATTTTTCTCTCTAGTTTTCATATTTTGTTAAAAATGAAAGGCTCACTATGACATTTCATTGCCCTTAAGCATTTTTATAATTTTATTAAAAATGTATAACATTATAAAATCAGTCACTAAGTTTAGTCAAGAGGGCCTCAGTCACGCCCTGTCCTCTTGCACCCACCCATTCAGGCCTCTGGCAGCCTCTTCTCAATGGATTGGTAATTATCCTCTAACTGTCCTGTCCTCCAGGCTGGGCCTTCTTCAAACCACCGTAACTCTGCTCCCTGGAGGTCCACCTAAAGTGCAGATAACGTTATTTTCCTGCTTTAAAACAATTTGTGGGGTAAAGTTTAAACTTGCCAACCTATCATTCAAAGGACTCCACAGTTTAGTTCTTATTTACCTCTCTGGTCTTTTTCCACTTGCTCCCAGCCCACCTAACATGCTTTTACCAGTCTTTAACTCTGTCCATTACACTTGTAAAGATGAATGCAAAACCAGATGACTTTGCTTTTACTGTTCAATTTGGGAAGATTGCTTCAAATAAACTGAAGCTATTGGTATCTGAGAGCCTCAGAGAAGTGTAAGAATAACATTAAACATGTCAGTGAGCAGGTGTTGGATATATCTTCGTATCTACAGTGCCTAAATAATCCAGTTCCTGTTACAATAGTTGCTTTCAATACAGTACCCATTCAGTAAGAATGACATGTAAGGCAAATATTGAGATGATAATAATACCACACACAATTTTTAAAAAATGGAACATTATGTAAGAGCTGAGGATTTGACTTGTGTATTTTGTTTTCCAACACTTTCTGCATGTAGATGTGTGTGATCAATAGATAACTCAGAAATACAGGAGAAAAAACACTGGACTATAAACTTTTATTATAATTCTAATTTTGCAAGAAATTCATTTTTTATTAAATACTTGACTTTTTGGAGTTTCCATTATCTTCTTGTTGATTAAAAATAGTCACCTAACTTAGCTCTCGCATCTAGTCATGTGTTTGCAAGCCTTTTGTCCTATATTACTGGAACCTGGTAGGAAGTGTATACCCAGTACTGATTGTAGAACAGCTTGTTCATGAGGGCCAAGTTTGCTTTTGGTGTCCTGTGAGTCCCTGGTAGTTATATGAGCTCAAAGAAACAGTCTTAATTTGTTACAAAAGCTGTTGACTTAACAATTGCGGTTTGAGCAAGTAAGATCACAGCACACTCTACAAGCTAAATTAAACTCATCTTTCATTCTTATGTCTTTAGTATTACCTTCTGCTGTAGTAGAGTCCAAATAGCAGCTGCCATGTTAAGGAATGGCATTTGCTACCTCTCTGGTTTGGTTTTTGGTATTACTTCCTTCTTTTCACACAACTCCAACCCTGAAGTGCCATTTTTAGAAATTTTTAAATACTGCCTAAATTAAAAACTTCAACTGGCATTAAAGATATGAGAAAAGACTTTGGGAGGAGACAGTAATAAAACAAAAATTTACAAAATAGGTAGGAAGTTATGTGTTCATAAGAGATAGAAAAGGATAAACATTTTGAAGGTTGGAACCATTGATATTTTTACTTGTTTCTCTATTCTGCCAAGAATCAGCACTTATATATTATCATTTTCGCCATAAAGTCCGTGCTCTAAATGAGAAGAAATAATAAATAGATATAGTGGTAGATATTATGGTGTGTTAGGTTGTTATTCAGCAAATATTCCCTTCCTATCTTCCCTCCTGCCCCACCTCCATGGGAGAATTATACTTTCTTTTTCCACTGATATTGGGCTTGGCTATAGGACTTGCTTTACTTCCGATGGTCAGGAACTATTTTGATATTTTTCCCAGTTTTTAAGCTAACAAATTATTCTGCTACTGTTTTATGGATGCCAGCAGAAGACATGGAACAGAGACTCCTATGACAAAGAATTTTATTACAGCAATAACAGTAGTTGGAGTATCAGCTTCTTTGTGTGTTGGTTACCCGAGCCCCAGTTCCCATGGGGTGGTAAGAAGAGGGCCAGCTGACACCTACACTCACACTAAACTGCCTTATAGGAGAGAATCCCTGAGCTTAGGGACCCCGAATCTTTTATAATGAGCAGTCAGCATGTCTGCCTTTCGACTCTGGAGGGAGACACAATTTTTATTTTCTAAGGTTTCTTGCTATATATTCTTGAAAAGATTGCCTACAATAAAGGCAGGCAGTGCCTGTGCTTAAAAGATGTGCAGAAAAGTGAGTGACCCGTGGAGTGTTATGTCCTAATACCAGCCTTTGCAAGAAGAACTATTTCTAGATATCTGTTACCAACTGGGGTCAAGCTTAGTCAAGCTACAGCCTCACATAGAGCTACCACAGCTAAACTCATCCCGAATCAGCTGAACAGTAGTCAGCATGAAAACATACAGATACGGGAACGAATGTTTATGACTGCGATGGTTCATTATGTAGCATTGTTGTAGTGCTTATTATTGAGTGACACATAAATTGGTAAGGGAAATGAGATGACACCATATCAGCACCTTAACTATTTGGCATGGCTTTGACTTAGGGACCATACGGTGAGTAATGAGGAAAGTGTTTTAGGAGGCTGAAAAAATGGGTATCCTATCCAAGTTTCACCATTGTATATTAGCCGTGTGGAGACAGGTAACTTGTGTTTCTATTTCATAGATCAGTGGATCAAAAGGAACTATATCATGAGGTCCTGGATTTTGAGCCTGATGATGTGATTTTAGGAGTGTAATGAAGATGAGTATGTTTTTCAAGTGGGAAGATAGAGAGTATTTGAGAACAAAAGAGTGGATTGTTGTATCTGTTTATTGTTAAGTAAATGTTCACTCTCTTACCCTACCTCCTGGGAATAGCATATGCCTCTTGTCCTTGTCATTAGGCTTGACTCTGTAATTTACTTGGCTAATGAGTTATTAACAGACATAATGCAAGAAGAGGATTCAAATGTTTGGTTAGTCTTGCTCTCTTGCACTTTGGTTATTGCCATGAAGTAGCTCCAGGTGCCATGGCCAGTAGCTGCTCACCCTCCAGCCTGGGCTTCAATGTTGGATGCAGAGCTGCCCCAACCCACAGACCTGCAGCTGAAAGCAGACCTGCCTCAGCCTACCCACAGAGGCATGAGAAAGTAATAAATACTTTTGTTATGCCACTGAGATTTGCAAATTGTTTTCTTAGCAGAACAGGATGACTTCTATTTAAAGATAGAAAATGCTCACTCTTAGAATAATGGCATTATTATGGGTTGTGGATGGTCAAGAGAGGGCAAGAACTGAACCTTAGGCAAGGTTAGAATTTCAAAGAGATGACCAGCAATGAGTTTTTTTTTTTTTTTAAGACAATGGCCTTCTGAAACCAACTATTTCTCTATTTTTAAAGTTTAATTATTTTAGTGAAATTCTATCCTATCCCATGCATCTTTATTTGAGAGTTCTTAAAATCAAATACCAAGTGTGGTTTGTTTGTTTGAAGTATGCAAAGTGTTGACATCTAGTACCCCTGGGAATAGTGAGCATGAGTGGAATTTGAGCTCACTTGGAACTTGGTGGCTTAGCAGTTGATCACATTTTGCACAATTCTATTTGCAAGCTTAAAACTCACCACACACAGTTCACCATATGGCACAACTAATTTTTCTAAGAGGTCTATTGTATTTGAAAAATCAAAAACACTCACCAAATCCACAAATCTCTCTCTCTCTCTCTTTTTCTGCTATCATGGTTTCCATGACTATTAAATCTTAAATGTAATGATTTCTACTGAAGGACACTATATGCGGTATTCAGAGGGAAGAAAGTGAGAGAGGTGTTTACTTTTCCAGGTGAATGGGGTGTGTAGCCTTCCACAACTCTGTCTGGGGTGAGAACAACACAAATGAGAAATGCATTTTTAAAAGGACTTTTAGAGTTGTGACTCAAAAAGAAAACTTCGAATATGGCCCCGTCTTACAAATAGACCTATCGCTACGTAGGAGCTTCCCACTCCTCGCTGTAGAATAAAATCATCTGTTTCAAGAATAACACTTGACAGGTAGGTTTGATGCAAACAGACATTACTTTTCTTGGACATTATTTTAAAAAATAATAATAGATGTTATTTGTTTGATATAAGTTAACATAATTTCTTTTAAAATTATTTGAAAACATCATGAACATTATCTTTTTACCTGCATATTTCAGATTTTAACAGTTTTTCTTTGTTAGTAACTAGCACAACTAAAATTGGCCTAACATCAGCAGTGCGGTTTTCAGTGACGTCTATAAGTTGAAGAATCAACATTGGGTGGATCAAGAATTGGATGACCTGAAAATGCAAGGCTTCATCAGAAGCTACTCTTGATATCATAAATTCCTAGTCCTTTGTCTTTTGTATCTCTCCAGAGAGAGGTGGAGTAGAGATGTGAAGAGAGCCTTATTACATTTCCAGTTATTTTTTTTCTCTTCAACTGTTGAAGTCCAAAGTTTCTGATGAAGTTTCAGGAGTGGTGGCATGAGGTGGTAGGGTATTTGTCTTTGCAGAAATTGCTGCTCATGCCACATTCTAGCTCCTACTTATTCCCTGTATGATTCAAGCAAACCAGTTGATTAGCATGTAGGGACAGAAATTAATGAGCACTGGGAACACAGCAGGAATTGTGTGACGGGGGTTTGCAGTTTTGTGTATGTACATGACTATGAGGGGATTTTTGTGGATCTGTCCTTTTGTGACTATTTGTACAAAACTGCATGTGTGCACAGATATAAGCAGAAATTTTATAAGTAATATATATTTAATGAGGTCCTGAGGAAAACTTAGGATTTTAAAACTGAACAAAAATTTTGCTCAGACAGCTGAATAAAAAGAATGTGCATTGTATTGGGAAGATGGCTAGGGAACTTAAGCAGCTAAGTAACTCCAAAAATTGTTTTGTCTACTAAAGTAATGAAAAACCACTGGCAAAATAGTCATAATCAACTTTTTTTCAGCAATCTGGATATTAACAAAGAGCTTAGAGCAATCTGGGGAGTTTTATTCAAGAAAAATGCCCAGGTCTCAGTGAGAACAGTGAATTTTGTGTTATTTTAACTTGCCCTATTCCCATTCCCTCTCTCCAGCTCTGTGGCAGCATTGAAAAAGATTAGCTGCTAATCTAGCCTCCTAATGGCATCTCACTCAGTGTCAGGTAGCCTTTTCCCCAGACATTTGTCAAAATTATCAGCAGCAATTATTTAGCATTGTGCCTGCCCAAGGTGGTAAATAGCAATTGAGGTAAATTGGCTATCCAAAAACCTTAAAATGGAAAACTGAGGAATTAAAATGTCATCAGGAGCTCAGAAAAGCTGCAACATACTTTTGGAAATCTAAAAGTTAATGCATTTGTATTGGGCTGTGCACATGTCCAGAGCTGTGAGCTTGCTCAGGAAAGATTAGCCAGAGTCCTAAGTTCTCGCCCTTGCCTCACCTCTGAACTAGCAGCAAGTGAGGGCCAAGGCAGATTTATAAACTATTTCTGAGTGTCCAAGGCATGCCTGACAGTACTCAGCAGGGACCAGAAGACTTATAGGCTCCAGGCATTTAAGGAAATCTCTGTCCATTCATTAGCTGACCACTAAACTAAACGAGAAGACAGACTTTGGTGGTCACAAATGACAAAGAATACAGGCCTTATAGAATCAGTTCATAAAAATCGCTAAAGCAACAAACGACAACAGTGACAAAAACGAGCCCTAGTAACCTTAATGAATCATAGATTCTTATCATATACTTGAGGCAAGGGAAGCAGATAATGAAATTGTGAAACTGTAAGATTTTACCTATACAAGAGTTTGATAGAGAAGGGTTGAAATGTCCCAAAATGTGAATAGTGAGTGAGTAACTGTAGATTGATATTACATTTTCTTCAGTTTTTTTAGTATTCAAGTTCTTGATTATGAGCATAGATCATTTTATGTTCATATGTTCATATCAAGATAATCACATAATATTTTTCATAATCGATTAGCATATTTCACAATTTAATTTTAATTGAGTAAGAATCTGATGTTTACATTCTAAACTACTAGGGGTGCAATAGAGAAATTGCTCTAGAGATCATAGATATGGTAATAGTGTTGCTGATTTTATTTAACATTTTCTTTCAGATGGGCATTATTTTAGCAGTCATCTTAAAGATTCTCTTTAAAAAAGTACAGATTAAATGTAAGCAGCATCCTAGAAGCACAGTATGGTGGACCGTGCAGAGTGTACCTCAAACCTGAAGTCTGAGTCTAGGCTGATTGGTTGGGAATTGGGGTGGGGGATGGAGGTAGAATATAGAGTTTGGTAATTATGCTTGAGTGCTGCTGAAACTTATCCTTAATATTTTTAATATATTAATGGGGATAAGAGGAGATTAAGAACAAAGCCAGTAATTTCGAATGGCAAGAATTTTTTATTCTGTGTTGAGAGATGGGGGACTTGGGGCAGTCTGTTCCTTAGACCTGGGAGAGGCCCTTAAAGGGAGCCATTTAAGCTTTAATTGTAGAGCAGAGCTGCCAATAGGAAATCTGCTTGAGTTGACGTCACTCTAAACCACTAAACTGCTACTTAAGATAACCCAGCATTTTTCTGTGTGGTAAGCAGAATTATATTTATTTTTTTTCTCGGTCTCCTGAGGGAAATTGTTTTGTTTCTTCTCTAAAAATATAGGGGGGATGTTTTTCTACCCCCCTCGGTGAGATTTCTGTTTTATTGGATCAGGTGCTGGGAGCCAGATGCTGAGGCACTAACTTCCTGAGAGACTTGTTGAGACAGTAGGCATGGCAGCATTTTTTAAGAACCCATGGGGGATACTCTGAGGAGAGATCAATTTTTCAGATGGAGGCCTGGGACCCTGAGGAAGCCTGACACTGCTGGGAGTGAATGCTGGAGAAACTAGGCAGACAGAGAGCCTTAGTTAGGACTCTGGGTGGTGAAGCTGGGTGCCTGCAGGAGTTACTGTCAGCAGCTGGAAGACACGTGAGCTTGAGATGACACACCTGAGTACCCTTGAAAGTGACCAAGGGCTCCTGATAGGTGGATAAGCATCACCATGGAAGGTGGACCTCCCAGTCTTGACAATTTCAGCACCAACATAAATGTGACCTCAGTTGGATCCACAGGCTGGTGAAATCCGCCCCATCCAAGTTTCTTCCAGATGGGTTTGCACTCTGTAAAGTCAGAAAAGGAGATGATGATGAACCTTAAGTTCTAGAAAACAGGAAATAATATGAGACCAAAGAGAATAAGCAGGACAGGAAGAGCATTTTGTGGGATTGACCTAAATATTATTTGGTCCTACTTAGCGCAGTGTCACGATCAAATGTATTTCTTTTAAAGGGGTCACTCTGCCAGATTTGCATCTTCCTAGTCGTCAGGCTGCTTTTCTTTAAAAGAAGAGCATTATTATAATGTACTCCTGAAAATTATATAATTTTATTAACCAATGTTACCCCAATAAACTTAATTTTTAAAAAGTTTAAAAAATTATAATTAAAATTGGCTTTTAAAACTGAACAAAAAAATAAAAAATAAAAGAAGAGCATTAGATGCTCTAGTTAGTACTCCATTCTTCCACTGTAAGAACTCTGAATTACAAAGCAGCAAGACCTCCTAGAGTTAGTTGGGTGGAATTTTCTGCATCTACATTTTTTTAAGGCCTATATTTTAAAATAAAGAGATTTTCTATCACAAAGTTTACTACACACAGAACATCGTCTCAATGAGATTTGTTTCCATACGTCTATTATCTAATTGGAAAGATGACAAGTGAAAGATAATGCCGTCTCTGTTGTGATGACAGTTATGCTTTCAATAGTTTATAGTTCTTAAAATCCAGAGTGAGTCAGATCAGTAAATTAAGTGCATAAAAATATAAAGCAGTATGAATAAAACATTTTGGAAATGAAAAGCTTTTAAATATTCTTTTCTCATTTTTATACTCTGAATTCTCTTATTAATAAGAATTATGTTTTTATTAACAGTCAAAGGAACCAAAAAGCTATTATCCACCAGTAAGCTATGTTATTACTGCAAAGCATAAACTTTCAAGTATATATACAAGAAGTTTCTCTGAGTGCAGGAAAACTAAGGCCAGGAATTGGTTTTTTTATTTTTATTTTTTGTAAAAGGTAATTCGATAGTACATTTAGGCAAACAAGGGAAGAGGTTTATTGATTCTTTTCCAGTCTGTCATATTTAAGAAAGGAAGGAAAAGGGAAGTAACCCCCAGCAATGATTCACAATTTTATTAGAAATAAGGAAGAATGAAGACCTACAGGAAGGTGGTATGTTCACTTAACTTGTTGACTGACCAAACTTTCATTTGGCCCCCAACTCTTTGCAGTAAATATATTGTTATCTTAGTGATGTTAGAGATGTTTATTTCCCACGACAAAAAATTTTACTACAACCTTTAACATTGTGGGCATGGTTTTGTTTGAAATTCTTGCATATTGAGAAAATCTATCACATGAGAGAAATTAAGAAACTTTCCCTGCAAACAACCTCGAGACAACTGTATATATTTCTCATAGTGTGTGTGTGTGTGTGTGTGTGTGTGTGTGTGTGTGTGTGTGTGTGTGTGTATTATTTCTCTTCTTCATGATCTTTGGAGTGAGTGAACCAAAAAAATAGGGATCTTTTAAGTTGGTCCTGAAACGAGGGATCTTTTAGGCAGAGCTCAGTCTAGATTTCTGAAAAGCCATGAGAGAACTCCCCTCAGAATCCCCCCAGGAAGGATAGGGTGAAAGGATGTCGACCCTCTGATTCCTAGCCCCTTAGATTGAGAGTAACCCCAAAGATGTCAATTCCTCTGATTTTCAGGTGGCACAGAGGGAGAGGCAGCCAGCTCCCGTGATGCCAGAGGAAGTCCTCAGGCAGAGAAAGCTGGAATGCAGGTCCTGTGGACCAAGGGCCTTCAGTAGTGGGTGCAGTTCTGATAAGTCACCTTTGTCCGGGAGATGAGGTTGTGCAATAATTGTGCCCTGGCATAGTGTTCATGGAAATGCAGTGGCAGAGTGTTAGCCTTCCTGAAGAGAGATGACGTCCTATAAAATACAAGTTTGGTTTCTGTGACAGAGACTGAAACTTAGCAGCAGCTGATAAAGAGATAGATAGATAGATATTTTTTGCTCATGTATATTAGTTCAAGCTCATAAGCGGAATGCCACTGTTCTGCTATCTCTAGGAGATTGTTCTTTTCACACAGGCTAAGCTGGCCATGCTGCCTCATCTACTTCCAGCCATCGGGAAGTGAGAAAGGCAAGAGGCAGTCGCATGCTTTGCCTTCAAGGGCACAGCTCAGAAATTATACACATAAATTTCCCTCTTAACAGCGTTGGCCAGAACTTAGTCTTTCCACCAAGGAAAGCTTGGACATGTCTTTATTTTAGGCAGCTATTTGCCCAGCCAAAAATTATTTACCAGGGAAAAGGGGAAAGCAGCTAGCTACTGGAGGACAAATAGCAAGTTCTGCCAAAGGCCGCACCTTGTTTGTGGTGCATCTTCCGGGGGAGATGTGCCTGGATCGCCTTCGTTTCATAATGGAATCTTTACATTACGTACAGCCATCACTTAACATTCTTTAATGCCATTGTGAAGGCTTTAAAACATTGTGAATATGTGTTGGTATTCGTAAAGTTATAGATTGTTTTTACTCTGTTAGAATATTTTATAGTACTGGAGTGATTTTATGTAAATTGTGGGAACTTATATGTATATATTTTATCTACCATAGCTAGTTGCTTTTATCCTATGTTCTAGCTTCTTTCTTTCTTATTCTCTCTCTCTCTCTCTCTCTCTCTCTCTCTCTCTCTCTCTCTCTCTCACACACACACACACACACACACACACACACTCTTAGATGCCTTCCTGTTATTGGTACTTGACTAATAATTAGCCAGCAAGATATTGGTTTTGATGATACTTTGCTTAACTTTGACTTTGTTTTCTTGCAAATATTACAATTAGACTTGGTCCTTATAACTTGTTTTCTGCCTCAGCTGGGACTCCTAATTGGCCAAATTTCTCTTTGGCCAATGTTCCAGTTCTCCTGTTTTTCTCATACCCTCCACAAAAGAAGCATTCCCATTGTTACCTCTTAGGACTGGAATAATTTCCCACAATTAATTGAAGAGCTATGTATGCTTCCTTCAACACTTAGTAAATTGTTTTCATTTCTAATTAAAACTCTCACACTTAGTGAAACTAGACATTAGGATGCTATTGATTATGGAAAGAGAAGTATAGTGAAATGAATCTCTATATCATTATCTATCTCTATCATTCATCTATCTATCTATCTATCTATCTATCTATCTATCTATCTATCATCTATCATCTATCATCATCTTTCTATCAATCATCTACCTACCTACCTACTTACCTACCTACCTACCTACCTACCTACCTACCTACCTACCTATATCTATGTCTAACATAGATATAGTGTATGTGCTATGAATTTACTGTAATCCTTAATATTGTGACAGTGATTTTGCTTGAAATTCTTTCTATCTTTGGAAAACTACTGGCTTTCCGTAAGTGGCAGAGTTGGGATTTGACTACTAGATCCACATCCCCAGGTATGCTACTGAACTTAGATCAATGGTCATTGGGGAAAGCTAAGGATGTGGCTCAGGATGAGCCACAGATGAAGCTTCCCCTGCTCAGATTCCTACCCTGGAAGTGTTTCAAATCGATATGAAGGCTGTAATCAGCCAGATTCCTGGAGATGTCTCATACTTGATGGAGAAAATCCCCTTCCCTTTGGAGAAGAGATGTTGTGGTGTCTGCATTGGAGCTGTACTCGTGACACTCCAGGAGGGCCAGAGGCACCAGAGCAGCTGCAGAAGCAGTGGCCCCCCTTAGGGTAGCAGGGAAGGAAGAAACCACTCCTTACCCTTCCCCCTCCCTCAGGGAAGGGAGAGCCCTGGGCAACCTAGTGTCAATGTTCAACACATCCTGGTTGGCCTCGGAGAAGTTGCAGGCTGAGCTTTTTTGAGAAAGATTATAGTTTATTATAAGAGAGGAGACCCGTCCTCATAATAAAACTGTATTTAAATGACAGTTTAAGAAATGCAATTCCTACAGAGCTAAAAGCTGGCCAAGTACTACCCTTATATATGGTTTCTCTGTGAGAAAGCATATTTGGATTTCTTTTTTTTTTTAATTGATTAATTAATTTTTTAATGTTGACATTGGTTGATGAAATCAAATAAGTTTTAACTGTGCACTTTAACAGCAAGACATATATATATTTACGGTGTGCTCACTTCCCATAGTTAGATTTCTTTCTGTCACCACATACTTGGTCCCCTTTACCTTGTCTACCTTTTCCTCCTCCCTGTCTGGTAACCACTAGTCTATTGTCCACATCTATGAGTCTCATATTTGGATTTCTTATTTTTATAGTTACTATTCCCATCTTGTGGAAGAGGAAGTGATAGCTAAAGAGTTTAAGTGACTTAGGGATCCCAGCCAGTGAGTTCCAGAGGAAGCACTGGACTCTTTTTCCTGAATGTGTTTCATCTTTGAAACCAGGACTGATGTGAGCTGGGCCCCAAGCATAGACAGATTTTAATAAATAGGAAAATTAGAAGGTCTCACTTATCTATTCCCAGGTCCTTTTCTTCTTTCCTCTGACTTATCTTCCTAATTCTTAATTGCAAACTATAAGCTTATTGCTCAGTACTTTTGATTCTAAAGGCACGGAATGCTTTCCACCGGGTTTAGAAAGCACCCCCACTGGCTCAGGCTCACCTGGTACCTAGCGGGAGAACTGCTTGAGGAACCCAGACTCTGAGGGCCCGCCTCCTCCTCGACCCTCTCAGGATGCTGACAGCAGCCCATGCAAGCCCACACAAGGTATCAAACACCTGGCTAAGCTCTTTTTACGTTTTGTTATATTTAATCCTCACATATATGGTAAGACATTGATGATATTGTTGCCCTGTTTCATAGTTGAGGAGAATGGAACTTAGCGGGTTAACTCACCTGCCCAAGGTCATTGAGCTGATGCAGCAGTGACAGGATGCAGACCCAGATCTATCTGTCCCTAGGGCCCCCAATCTTGGCTGTCTAGTCAAGCGCGGTCCTCTCACTGAGGATCTTGGCTCACTTGGACAGGACTTCCACTCCAACTGAATGATCAACATGAACTTCATATATGAGAATACTATACATATACCAAATAGGTGATACCCACATCCCTTTATGTCACTCTTTTGCCATCAGCTAAGAAGGTTTTCTTTTTCTAGGATTGAGGTTTTTTTTCTTTCTTAATCAATGTTTTTTTCCTCTATAGGCATTTATACTACCTTAATTTCTCAAACGTTCCTCCACCTATTCCTAGTCATAATTCATTCTGTCCTCAAAGTTTTCCTTGTCTCTGCCACATCCCTACTTTTTCTCTGAAATATATCATATGTATCACCTCAGAGTTGAATTCCAAGCTGACACTAGCTTATTATTAAATATTTCATGAATCAATTTTTATAATGTCCTTCAATGGACATAGGACCACGTGGAGATAATATCCTTAAGAGTTGCACAGAAAATGCAACGGAGGGCAGAATTAGTCCTTAAATAATTAAATGATGGTTACTGAATTTTATGCCAGGCATAGATTCCTGATCCCAGCAGCATATTACTTGAATTTTCTTAAGTTTTCTTCTCTATTCAGGTTTGCCTGCATTTCTTCTTGTGTATCACATTTTAGGTACCTGAAGATTGCCAAATGGTGAAGTTATAAATGCATAGCTAGAAATTAGAAATTTTTTAAAAAAACATTTTCCTCACAAAACCTCTTGTTTTTGTAACTTCTAGTTAGCTGGTAGGGCCAGTTCATGTGTGTGTGTGTGTGTGTGTGTGTGTGTGTGTGTGAGCATTATATATATTATATATATATGTATATATGATACATATAAATTTATATATGTAGTATTACATAGAAATTATATAAAATTATGTAGGAGAACCAAACTTGATGTTATATTAATTGTTTAGATAGCGTGTGTGCTACTGTGCTTTGAAGAGTTTAAGTGTGGAACATAAATGAATTATTTCTCCCTTAGATGTCATGGTATAAAAGTCCCATCCTGGATGGCAACCTGCTTTCAACCTCATGTCATTTTACATAGTTGACATATGAGTCCATCTCTCCTCTTGTCCTCTCCCCCTGCCTCCTTGTGTAGATTGGGTTTGTAATAGAAACACTAACTCAACATTAACTAAAGTGATGCTGTCAGGTGATGTGATAAGGCTGCTGGAAGATGCTTACAGTAATAGATTCCCTTTGGGCTCTGTTTCCAAGATCATGAGATGGTGCCTCACCCCTTACAGGGCAAACGAAGTGTTGAAGCCCCAGCAGAAAGAAACCTATGGCAAGTATGTCTCCATTATATTTTCAATCCCAGTGTGGTTAAACAAGCAAACAAACAAAGCCCCAATTTTTTTGTTAAAACAAAACACAGACAACATTTTTTAGAAAGCACATCTCTATGTAGGGAGATGTGTTTATATAATAAATCATAATGTTGTCCCTCCTACCCAATCTTGGCTTCCCGTGGTGTTATTAGTATGGTCACATTCCTATAAACCTTTTTATTTTAACCCTTTACCATTGAAGTGTCATGAATCCCTGCCTTAGTTTCTCTTATCTGATTTAGGAGAAACTAAAGTATATACATAGAAAAGGGAAATCAATGTGCAAACAATGAAGAAGTGTAGGGAATATTTCAATAGTGAGCCTTGAAAAGATTTCTCCTCTTGTCTTGGTAACTTCTAGAGTTGTAAAACAGAAAGAATTCTGTAGGTGCCTTGCCAGGCTCTTGTCTTTCTAGATTTGTTTCTTATACCAGGCACCACTTTAAAAACTTGGTTTAAGCACCTTATCTGTGTGGTGTGTTGCAAGTTACAAAACCTCAGTTATTTAACCTGGAAAATGGAAATAACAAGAGAACCTACCCCATTGGATTGTTTGGAGGATTGAATATTTTTAAGTACTTAGCACACTGCCTGGAATAGAAAAAATGTTCATTAAACATTAGTTAACTTGATAGACAAAATAGGCTTCTGGGAAAATAATCATCTCCTGAGATAATGCCAGAAAAGAGGGCACTCCAGATTCTCCACTGTTCTAGAACAAACCTATTTAGCTTTTTTTTTTTTTTTTTTTTTGCTGAGAGGTGCATATTCCCTTCTTAGTACTCTGGTGATTCAATGAATGGTTTCTCCCATTAGCCAAAGTCTCTCCTTTCTAGACACAGAGCTCAGAGGCACGGAAGCTTGTCTTATACTTTACTTATTTCCAGTATAATTCCCTAGGAGGCCAAAAGCCATAGGAGCCATGCAGAAAAGAATGCACAAATTTGATTTGGGGGAAGATGGTAGCTATGACAGAGTACGGTCCTAAAGATATATTGCTGGGCTTGTTAGATAGTGGTTCAAACACCCTTGTGAATTTTTACAAGCTTAAATGTTGAAGACCCAAAAAATGCTGTCTGGAAAATAAAGCTGGGTTTTCACAACCTTGCAGAATTTTAGACATCCACAAGGCTATGACCCACATTACTGCTGTTTAGATATCCAAGCTATTGGGATCACTTGCGGTGCTTACCGTGTATGCTCATGGCATGAGAGTTATTGAGAGTGATTTTTCTGACCTGAAGTTTTTGAACATTCATCATTTCTGGGCAAGAAGCAGAAAAATATTTCAAATTTCCTTGCTTTGGTTATTTTTGCGATAAGCACAAAGTAGATGCCATTAGGAGACAGCTATGTTTTGAGCAGAGTGGCCTGAAATTTGTGAGTTTGGAGAGCACAGTAAGTATAATGGTTGTATATCCATTCTTGGGCCAAGGATCATTCTTCTCGCACATGTGAGGCCTGGGAAATAAGGGTCAGTGGGTTGTGTTAGAAAGAGGGCAGATGGCTGGCCTCTTCCCAGTGAGCAGATTGCTCAGCCCACAAAGGCTTGCACCTGGGTGCCCTGCTGCCTGGCTGTCTGGAAGACTCCTAGATGGCTCGGTCACTCCTGTTCCACAAAGATGGATGTGCATTTGTGTACTGCCTTTCCAATCTGGAAAAGATGTGGATACTTCCAGCAGATTTGCATCTAATCTGAGGAGAAGTCTGATTCTTTGAGCAAAATTCTACCTAGTAGGTGTGCACCTCTTTATATGATGCGAAAGGCCAAGATTCTTCTGCAAATTTTCAAAAGAAAATGTGACCACTAATCAGACCCACCTTTAAATTTATCATGTTAGAGATCTGTTTTCTTCTTTTTCCTACTTAGATTTTTTTTTTTTTTTTTTTTTTTTTTTTAAAAATTAAAACAATACCCAAAAGGACTTTGCTGGCTCTAGGCAAGAAGAAACTCAATTTAGACAGTCACTGTGACCAAATTCACCTTCACAGACTGCTCTGGTTGGAACTGAGCTCCTGGGGTTTAAACCTGGAGCATTCTCTTCTTGCTCAGCTGCCCATAACAGCCTCTCAAAGGAGCAGGTAGTCCAGCAGGAATTATTGATGGAGAGAAGATGATGGGTTTAGAGAGATTGTATAGCTTTGCAGTTCTATGCCTTTCACTGAAGCAGACAATGGAGGTGTAAGGATGGCTTCCAATGTGTGAGATCTGTGACATAACAACTCGTCCCAGTATAAAATAAGACTGAGCATCACTCTGTGACTGGACTATCACAGAGTAGGACGGTGCCTTGAAAGAGATAGGATGCCACCCTGAGTGAGCCACACTGATCCTGGTATAATGGTACTGGAGAAGGGGTTTTGGGAAGTAAGAGTGGGCCAGAGACCAAGCACAGGGATTCTGGTGTCCATGCTGGCTGTGATGCCACAGTCTAGAAATCTTTTTCTGGCTAGGGTTGCCTGGCCAGTAATTGCCAGAAGGGAGTGCTAAGCAAGCAGCCGCTGTGTCAGAGAATCTGACCTTGGGAAGATAATGAGACAAGGAGAATTCAGAACAGATGAAAGCCAAGAGCACCTACTTTATCTACTGACAGCCAGAGAACACCTTCATGCTCAATCAGTTCCTGCTAATGAGACAAGATGGGGCAAGATGGTAAAACAGCAGTAACAGGCAAACTTTTTTTTTTTCAGCTTAATGATCTATAACTTAGTTAGATAAAATTGTCTTTTAGGTCAGGCGGCAACATAGGTCTGAGCATAAAAAATACAAAAGCAACACTTGAATCATTTTGGTTTTGTTTACTTTGTAAGGGGAGCGATGAGCTTGAAGGACATAAAGAAGCCCCTGCCCGCGATGACCGTGACACTTCCTGATGGCCTCTCCTGAAAGGACAGAGTTTCAGTATGGCTGTGCCATGGCCAGTGAATTCCTTAAATCATTCTCTTTTACAAATCCTGTCTCTAGCTGTTTTAATGTCCAACAGGAAATTTAACATGTGCCTGACATTTCTAATTAATTAGTGCTTTAGTCTCTCTCTTCCGTGCTGCAAGTTATTACATGCCTCCTGGAGATGACACTGCAATTTCTGTAAAGATTTGAATACTTATCAACAGAGGAGTTTTGGGACACCTCCCACTTTCTTTGCAGTTGCAGGAATGGTGCCCTGGAGAGGGACAACTTGCTGGGTAACTTTTATGACAGTGACTTTGAGCTAGGTGCTACATAGGTAGTCTCATTTAATCTTTGCTCAAACCCTGGGTGGCATTGCTTATTTAGCTTCTCATTTCTTGATGAGAAAACAGAGGGACATAGAAACTATGACAGTTCTTCAGAATTCGGTGTCTAGTGTGTTATCCTTTATCTTTTTATTGCCAAAGTTCCTGTCTTTTTCACTGTGTCCTAATATTTATAGGCAATTTGTCAAGATACATGAAAAGAGGTAAAAGATATTTTCCAGAAAAATAAAATCAGTGCCTTCAAGACATGAGAAAGCTGTTTCTGAATTAACTTTTTAGGGAGATATTCAATGTTTTTTTAAATTACAGTTCTAAAAAATAGAAAACTTATTTTATATTTTATTAAATTTATTGGGGTGATTTAACTTTGGGTGGTGAACACAATGCAACATACATATGATGTATTATTAATTGTACACTTGAACAATCTGTTTTTAAAGTAGTGTGATAAGAGGTTAGTACATTGTCATTGGCAATGCCAAGGGCACATCATCTGGGTCAGAAACAGTTTAGTGGGTTCTCGAACAGCTGAAGATACTACTGATGTCTGTGTCAGCATTTTCTTGCCTTCTGAAGAGGGGAAAGTCTGTCCCACAGCCTTTATTCTCTAACTGCACTATTCCTCTCCAAACACACACATAGACACACACAGACACACACAGACACACACAGCCCACTGGTGAAATCACAGGCAAGCCGAAAACTGCTCTCAGGAGGGACAGGTGAAGGGAATCGGGGCTTCCATGGATACTTGGGGAGCAGAGCTCTTCTGCATGAAATCTCCCTTGAGACATGGGCTGGGTCTCACCTCTGCAAACCTCAGAGAGACTGATCCATAGCACTGGTTCTCTGTCAGTGAAATGCATCAACATATTTTATTTAATCAGTTGTTGAAATTTTAGGCTATTTGCAAATGTCTGATATTTTTCAGTAAGCTAGAGTTTATATTTCTGTATAGCTGTCTTTTAATACTTGTACAGTTAAATTTTTAGACTCAATTTCTTTAAACTGAATTTCGGGGTCCCAGGGTATGCACTTTAAAAATACCTTTCTATTTTTTTCTTGAAAAATTGGGTAGAGGAATATGGTTTTCCTTTGCTGTTGTCATTTACAGATCCCGGGAAGTGCTACCACAGGAGTATTTGGTGCCTGCAGTGGCAGGGCCTGCTTCTCTTGGTCTAAGTCCTTAGTCTACACACTAGGAATGCCCCAGGGAACTGGACCCTGAGTGAGACATGGGTCCTCATTTTTGTTCCTTGCTTCACTATACAGAAGACCTGAGTGGCAGGGAGCTAAAGGAATAATGAGGAAGAGAAGTGCTAAGTCTTATAATGGGCAAAACAAAACAAAAGCATTAAAAAAATATTTATAAAACTTCCAATGAGTTGCAATCCTAGTTTAGGCAATTTATATTTCCAGTAGCTGAGAAAGCTTTGCAAAGTTGATTCTGGAAAAAAATATTAATAATCTAAAAAATCATGGAAAATTGCTAGGAAGTTGGAAATGAGAAGATTATTTTTCTGAGCTTTAAATAAAGTGACAAGGCATATCCTTGAAGCCACATAGTGCTAAAAATTCATTCTACCGCTGGCCAACCACTATAATAAATTATTAAACAGTTGAGTTTTGAACTTTTGTGGGGGGAAGAAAAGGCTATAAGAAGTCATCATTAAATCATTAAAAGTGAGAAGTACCAAATCATTACCATTTATGTCTGCTAATAAAACTGCCGGGTAGTAGTTCTGAGGAATGTCATCCATGTGATGTTAGCTGATTTTGACCAGAAAGTTCATCACCACCTCACTCAAGGTCTCGGGAACAACTGGATGAACAGAGGGAGCTGTTGACAAACCAAAGGGTTTAGGAGAGCGAGCATAATCATTAACAGGGCAGACAAGATGCAACCGAGTTAACCATTCTTGGTCATTCCAGGGGAAAGAACTTAGGTAGAAGTTAGATGAAAGTAGATTCTTATTGGTTTAAAGGAATAACTTTGAAACAATTGTAGCATTCTGAAAATGGTGGCCATTGACAATGGGGTGATGAGTCAGTAGCTGCTTTATTGCAATTATATTTTCAGAGCGATTATAAAGAATATTATGCATTCAGTAGGAGGTTGGACTAGATGACCACTAAAATTCTGTTCCAATTAAGGTTCTATAAATAATTGGTAATATCTAATAAATGTCATATCTATTTCTCCATCATAGAATTGATACAAAAAGGAGCCTACACTTATTTTTATTTTCTTAAAGATGGTTTTATATTTAATTTTTTCCTTACATCTGCATAAATTTTCTTTAGTGTTGATATGATACAGTCTTTCTAAGTGACTCATATATTCATTTATTATAGTATTGTGTTTTCTCCCCCAAATTCTTAAATATTTTGCAGACAAAACAAAAACAGAAACAAAAACCAAATGAACTGAGCAAAAGTTGAATTCAGCAATGTGTCTGGTCAGCATCTCCTAAAAAAAGAGACCAACAAACAAGGAATTGTGAGGCAGAGTTAGGACAGGTATTCAAAATTCACAAAGTGGAACCAAAAATCACTCCATGGAGTTTTTGAAGTTCTAGTTTAGAAAAGAGACAAGTACAATAATACAAGAACACAGCCAAGTATGTGGTTAAGCAGCAGCGTAATACGGAGGAGTTTAATTCTGCTGTGTATCTTCCCAGTGTCCTTGAGATGTTGATTTATATAATATTATATTATTATATTATATTTATTATATAATTTATATAATTTATTATATTTGTTATGTTATATTACATTATAGTGTGTTATATTGATTTATAGTATACTGATTTATGTTATATTATATGTCTAAATTTTAATCCTCGCCCTACTCACAATTAGTTTCAGAACTGGAAGCATCTTAGTTAGCATGTAAGGGTGGAGCACTAGTCACAGATTGAGAGAGTATAGGGAAGGTTAGGGTTCCTATAAATTATGCCAAGTCCTTTCTTCTTGGTGCCTCATAGAAGGCATTTCCCTTAACTTTTAAGTTATTAGAAATAGAAGATATCTCTTGAGCCAGTCAAAGCTGCTCATCCTGTTATGTATGGAAGCATTCTGAAATTGTATTATGGTCATTAATTAGATCACATACTGCTATTGTTTTTTTAGACCATAGGTGTTTTGATGGCAAAGGCTGTGTTTTCCTAAACTCCTGGCCCATGATCAGCTTTTAGAGTTTATTGAACAAATGATCGAATCTTATTAGTCCACTGTGTCCTGGGTGTGTGGTAGATTAGACCCTAGGCTGAGAGGCAGTGGATCTATAGAGCAACATGGTGGATCTATAGGTCTGATGCTGCCAATAACAAGCCACGTATAACTTTTCTATCACCTCACTGGTATAACAAAGGAATCAGAGTAGCTGTTTTCTTCTAGATCAATTTTATGGCATATTTTTCTTATGACATTTAAAGTCATTCCTCAATCACCTATGATAATGACTTTTTGACAAAGAAAAAGGACAGGCAAGATGAGGCAGGGCTAAGAGGTGATTCTGATAAATTGGGGGCAGTGGACAATCCCCAAATCCTATTCCTTGCTTTTATAATTCAGCAGATGACTTTGCTTCCTCCCCAAGTTTTCCTTTCCTAATTACTTAGACAAATACTAAAAAGATCTTATTTTTCATTCAACCTGTCACTAATGTCAGGGGAAGGTGACTCTGAGTCATGCTGGGTGGCCAGCAGAAAGCAGATGAGGTGAGGATTAGAACGTGACCACTATTTAGACATTGATTTCTAAGCCTTTGTCTCAGTAAACTGATTTTAGCCACCTGGATAAGAGCTATTTTTTAAAATCTCTCTTTGTAATTACACCTTCTTATGGGTGTGATGGATGGTCGGGGTGACAGGCAACATCTGCCCCTGACGGCATGTTATGTTGTCCTGCAGAGAGGCAGTGTGGCCCAGTGGACCTCTCAGGGTGGGGCGAGTCAGAGTGTACAAGCGCTAACCCAGCTCTGTCCTTCAAACTTGTGGGATGACCTATGGAAGTCCTGCAACTACTCTGTGGCTCTTTTTTTTTTTTTTATCATCCATAAACATGGAGGAAGTAACAAGTTTTCAGCCTTTAGTGGAGGACTAGCTAATAAATCATTGAAATGTGCTTGGCAATAAAATGCTCTGCGGAAAAGCAAAAGACTACCAGCATGCAAATGGACTAGAAATTGCATTTGTCCAGGAAAAGTAAACTTTGCTCAAACCTGCACAAACTGAAATGAACACGTTCTCAGAAGAACACCTTTCAAATGATGAGCAAAAGTTTTACTTGATCTGCCCAGCCTCCTGGACAGAACGGGCTGGCCAGGGTGGGTCTCAGCATAGCTCCAGTTCAGGAATGTGGCCCCTTCATGGCATATGTGTCTTTTAAGAGTTCTAATTCTACCACAGAAGAAGAGAGTTCAAACTGAGATGCTAATTCCAAAAACTCAATGTGTAGTCAGGAGACAGATAGTTTGGAAGGGAGAAGGATAAAGGAAGCCTTTGAAGGAAAGGCATCCAGTTACAGTGATTTTTTAAAAAATCATCCTTGTGCTAGTACGTCTATGCCTTAAAGGCTACAGCCCAGAGTTTCTTGGCCTGAAAAGACTGCTACCTCAGCAGTTTCTTTCAATCCATTAATGACCCAACCTTGAACTTCGATATTTAAATTTCTCTCTAGCCCACTACACAGTTGCCTCCTCTTCTGCCTACTGCTTCAATACAAATCCCACCCTCCGAGCCTGACTTCTCTAATGGTTTCCCCCAGCTACAGGTCTTTGCCTTTGTTGACCTTGAACTCCAGAGGGCCTCCATGTTTGCTCTCAGCTCATCTTGCTTATTGTGACAATAGCTAGCACGTAGAGCACCTTTGTGCAAATTACATAAAGGCTTCCCAACACAGAGGATGGATACAAAAAACCCCACCTGCTCTACTCCTGGCCCCTTTCTTCCTTGCTTTCCCCGCCTCGCCTCCTTGTCTGTGTCAGGCTTCACTTTCAGTGCACAAACTGCTAGGTTCCGTGTGGGGCTCTGGGTGCATTATTTTTATCCTCACTGGTCCTGTCAATGGGTAGTTTACCAGTGTTCTCTGGGTGCAGATCATGAAGATCATCTCCCCTCACACCCAGCTTCCCAAAGTGCCTCGGCCACTGTTCTCCAAGCCCAGTGAACTGATGTGGTTGCTCATAGCTGCGGGCTGATCAGGCATTAATCCCACAGTCTTGCCATCATTCCCGTCAGCCCATGTCTGGAATCCCTGCTGGTCTTTGCAACCCTCACAACTGAACTATGGTTTGGTTACCCTTCTATTCCAGCAAACCATTTTGCTCTCATTATAGAAACACTACACACTCTTGCAGAAATAAAGGGTGCAAAACAGAAAATATAAATCATGCGGAGTCCCAACTCCCAGTCCATTTTGTGTGATTTTTTAGAGTTTTTAGTGATGTACGCACATGGTCACACATGCACATGCATGCACACACACACACACACACACAGTTATCCAAATGGGATTATATAAAATGTGTATTTTGTCTGCTTTTGTTTTCTCATGTAACATGATGTTCTCAGTCAAGAATGAATAGTATCTTTTATGCTTGTTATTAAATATGATTGGAAAAAGTGGTTTTGAATAATTACATAGTGTTGCTTTATAAAAATATGCTAAAATGTAATGCCAGGCCCCTACTGTTGAACGTTAGCATTGTTTCCTGATTTCTGCCCTAGCAGATGAATGTAAATGTAAATGTACTCTCCAGTTTATCAGCTTCTTTCCACCTTCATTTCCACCTCCAGTCCAAGTGACCACTCTCTCTCATGCATGAGTACGGGACAGCATGTGGTCCAGCCTGGGCTAGGGTCAGGATGCTTAAGTTTGGATCTTGAATCTGCGTCTTATAAGTATAGCCTTTGGGAAGTTGTTAGGGCTCCCTCTGCCTCAGTTAACTCAGCAGTAATACTAAGGCATTACCGATGAGCGTACTTGCTTAAAGAGGTGTAAAGAGAAACAGTAAAGAGAAACTATGTATAGGGCACTTGGAATAGTGACTGGCATGTAAGAAATTCTCAATAAATACTGGTTTTTCAACAACTTGCTCATCACCTGCATCCACTCTTGCCTGAATGTGCTCTGTTCTCCATGTGGCAGCTAACATTCCATTAATGTGCTTAGCAAACCAAAGTTTACAAATATGGGAACATATATGGGAACATATATTGAATCTACCCAGTATAGTTTCTATCTAGCTTTAAGAGGAGCTCAAGTATACATATTGTTGAGAAGGGGGTCATTGATCTCTCTATGCTTGCAAGGAAAACCATAAGTTATTTTTTGAAGTACTTTCCTGACATTCATGAGACTTTTAGGATAAAGCAGTTGAGTTTTTTTTTTTCTACATTTTTCAAATATTAGGCAACATAGCACCAGAATTTGTCCATAAATTCATCCCACCTCAAACGGAAGTTTCCCGATGAGGCTATTAGGAGTCTGGAGAGATTCACTGTGGACTTTGTGAAAGAAAGCTGCCCAGATTTTATTTGATAAATTCTTCAGAACATTAATTTAACATTTTGTTCTCTAAAATATGTTCTCATTAGTCGTGATAATTATTGCAGATATGAGTGAAGTTGAGTTTCAATCATTTAAGACCTAACATTCACAAATAATGCCCAGCAGACTTTATTTCTGAGGTTGATGTTTAGGCAGTAATTGAAATACTGAAGTTTTGTGTTTCAGGAAAATCAACAACTGAGTAAAGAGCTTGTACTACGTCGAGATGATTAAGTACAGGCACTCTGTAAAGAAGAAGCTTCTCTCAACTCAGTTAGAAGAGTCATTATGGAAGCATTTGGGGTTTATAAAGGTTGCCTTTGATGAAGCATTTGTTTAGGATTAGTGGGGTCATGGGAGAAGTTAGAGTCAAATCATAAAATGTGTCAGCAGCGATATGCCTGTGAAATTAGTTAAACCAAAGGGCACGTATAATTGCCAATTACGACTGAGGGCCTGACCCTGATCCATGCTTTTAATAAAGCCTCTTCCCCTCAGGAGTGATTTTGGTCTAACTCGCGGCAAGTTTCTTTCCGGTAGCCTCAGTCTCTTGTAGGGCTATGATATAATTCTTTGGGTTTTGAAGAGTTGACAATGTTTTTTAAAAAACAAATCAAACTGTTAGAAAATATGGCAATTATGAAGATAAAGCATGTCCTCTATTTTGCTTTTTGTCAGGAGCTGCGTGTGTGTGTGTGTGTGTGTGTGTGTGTGCGTGCGTGCGCACGTTTGTGTGTAGTAAAAGGCTCTCTTTTGGGTGAGCATGAGGCAAACACTCCAGGAAATGTGGCATCAGCTATTTTGGGGAAGTGCAAATTAGATAATTTTAGAGCAGGAACAGGTGAATTTTAGATCAATGGAGCCAATGCTTCCACTTTACACAGGGGGAAATAGCTACAAAAAGTCTAAAGACAACTTCAAAGTCACAGCCATTTGTAACTTAGGGAAAATGGCAAAAAAGCATAGCTCAATTTTAGGTATAGTCCAAGAGATTATGACTTCTGACTTTCAGTGGGCAAAGTGTTCAGAAAAAAAAAAAGAAAGAAAGAAACCATCATGGTAGAACTGTTACTGATATAAGCTGTTTAGATTAATTTTAGGCTCATAGATTTTATGTTTTCAAGGCAGCAGGAGCCTCAGTTCAAACCCCCAGGGCGGGAATTGTATCCCTAACTTGCCTTGGCAAGAAAGAAGAATCGTATTTCGGAAGAAATGGAGGAAAGAAAAATGGAGAGAAGGTCTACAAGCTGCATATAAATGTTCAGACTTATTTTCACATGAAAAAAATTTTTATTCTTTGTTTTGCTACATGAGAGTAAATTGAAGATTAAATCCCTACTACCACTGGGGAAAAGAGAACTAGTTTTATGTTGGTTTGGGACTTCAGATTAAAGGGCCATCAAAGCTCATTGGAAGAGAATGAAGGAGTGGCACGTGTTGCAGGAAAGGTGACTGAGGGAAAAGGGGGAGTCAGTGGCATCGACACGGGTCTTAGGGAGGCAGTGAGGACAGCGAGGTTTCATGCTCTCCCCCAGGGCTGCCTGTGGACTTGGGAGAAGGGTTCTGCCACGAGAAGCTCATGGGTCCACGGTTCCAGCTCTGAGGCCCAGCCTCTCCATGACACCATGGCAGAGACAGGGGGCCCCGGAGGAGAAAGGGTTGTGAGGCTCAGCTGGGTTGATCAGGCCCATCTTGTGAAGAGTCTAAAAGACAGGGAAGTGCAGAGGCTTGCAAAACTTCAGCAGGGTTCCCATTGTCTGCACCACCAGGGGCTTTGCTTGGCCTCCCTTCTGTCAGCTCTGATGGGGAGTTCAGTGAGTTACCAGCCGGAGTCTTCCAGGAGACTCTGTGTGATCCACTGTGGACAAGTCCTCTGTCACCATTAGGGCACAGTAGGCCCAGGAGAAGGGGGATGGATCCTGGATGATTGGCAGGTTGAGGGTTGGGGGTGTCTGGAGGGTGTGGAAGTCTTTCCCTTTGGATTTTGAGAGGCTGAGCTGAACTAGCTTAGCTTAGGCTTCCTAAGTTGGAGACTGGTTGGTGGCATCCCACAAAAAACAGATGAACCCCAACTCTGGGAGAGACTCAAAAAGCCCAACGTAGGTACTGATGGCTTCCGTAAGTCGCTTTGACATCTCTTAAATTCATTGGCTTTCTAGACCTGAAAAAGTGGCATTTCTCAAACTATGAATAAAGATGAAATCTCATTATTGCATTGCAGTGAGGCAGGCTTTACCCCAAAGCTCCAGCCACGACTTGTTGTTGTGCAAACCTCTCTAGAGCATCTACACTAAAAAAGGCAGAACTAGTGACTAGAGATGCGCTGTAGACAAAATGGATGTTGGCCTGACTTGTAGCTCCATCTCTTCTGCTCTTGACCTTCCTTCTCCCATCTGTCGGCTTGGGACTTACCTAGAATTGCACTGACAGCTTCTCATCTGTAGACTTCCATCATAGCTGCATTTGGTGTGATTATTTATAAACTTTCTAGACATAATGTTTCTTTTACCTGCAGCAGAAACAGGGTGGGTGAGATTATAAAGAGCCCTCAGAAACCCCCGACTGAGCTGCCTGTGACTATAGCAAGTAACCAAAATGATGTGCATAAGTCAGTCACAGATGTCACCATGAATAATGAGGTAAAAATACACTGATCTGATCCAACATTTTCAGAATTTTTGATATTCTACAGGACAATCAATGTTGTCTCCTTAACAAGGTGAGGGCATGAAAAAGGAAGGAGCCAGTTATAAATTTAATGTGACTTAAAAAAAATAAAAAACAAATGCATCGGGCAGAACTTTTTCTGATACTGATTCAAACAAACTAGCTGGAGAGAGACAGTTTTAGGACAATCAGAGGAGTTTGAATACGATTTAGTAGTAAGTGATATTAAGAAACTGTTGTTCATTTTATTAGTTATAATAAGGTTGTGTTTATATAAGAAAACGTCTTTAATTTTTAAAGATGCTTATAGGAGTACTTATGAATAAAATATCCTGTCTCAGATTTGCTTTAAACTACTTCACCAGATAAAAAAAGAAGCAAATTTAGAAAAAAATGTGAATCATTATTCAGTGTAGATCATGGATTTGTAGAGATCCACTCTACCATTCTTTTTACTTTTACTTCTATTTTTAAATTTTTAAATAAAAAAAGTTTAAAAAATGTACTGACACTGATTCTCAATGCTTGTTAATATTATTTTCTCTGATCGACTTTAGTGTCAACAATATTTATTTACTCAGATATCTAGTAATCTACCAATTTGTTCATTTACTCCTCCAGCCCACAGGATTTAATGCCAGCTAGCCTCATGAATGAAGTGCACTTTCTTTTCCTCCTTTGGGTTCTGGAGCTCAGACAGTGATCTTCTTCCCTCTGTGCTGCCATCACCCATTTCCTCTCCTGGGTTTCCTTCTGTTCAAATCAACCACAGCACGGTATTTATTTCCACAATATGTTCCTTTGAGTGGGGAAGGAGGAATGGCAAAATAAAAAAGATAATGAACCTTAGAGGTAGGTTCAACTTCTGGCTCTGCCATTTACCTACACTGTGACCCTTGGAGACATGTCATATCTTCTGAGACCCTCATCAGTAACATAAAGGCAATGCATGCTTAGTGGTAGATGCTGCAGACACAGCCACCCATATCCTATTGGGACTTGTGTTCCCATGCAAACTAAAGTCCCCCACTGCAAGTATCTGCGGCACTACCTGAATGTTCTCTGTGGACACAAAGTCTTCTGTCTGTGCTTCAGTTTCCCTTGTGTTGTTACAAAATGCTAAAGTTTCTTATATACTTTGAATCTGAATTATGATTAAGTGAGAAAGTGGGAAGAAGAGATAAGGAAAAAAAATATAGCAATGTTTCAGATCGAGGGGTGATAACTGGCAACTAGGATTTGGAAATACCAGTCTTCAGGAATTTTTATAAATGTCTGGGGAAGGAGTTTAAACTTTCTGCAGTTCTGTAAAATAGGAATTGGGTTATTTTTCTTTGGGATAAGTGACTCTGTAATCCTGAAAAACTTGGGGACATAAGTCACACACAGTTTCTCCAAACTTAACACCTTTGTCATGATTCAAATGATCTAGCCCAGGGAATTCTAGAACCTCCCTAGTAGGTCAGTGAGGCACATGCATTTTAGAGATAATGAGTCAACCTAGAAGGTGGCAACTAACCCAGGTTCTGGTGTCTAAGGGAGTCTGGGCAGGGCAGAATTTTAAGCATTTCTAGGAAATAGGAGCCTCCCTAAAGGGAATACCTGTGTGGCTCCAGGCAGTGCATGCCATTTGGAACAGAACTCCAGTGAGCAACAGTGTTCTTTCTTTGTAAATTAGAGATGATAATAGTATCACCTCATAACGTTGTGGTGACAATTAAATGAGTGAAACACATAACAATGCTTGGCACATAGCATATGCAACAAAAGCTCTGAGTAATTACTATTATTATCATCCTACCTGCTAGGCAAGGGGTGTGGGGAAGGGTGGGGCAGTTTACCAAGGTCAGAGACTCCAGTCCCAATGGGGGAGATTGATATATTTATCAGTTAAATAAAAATTCTGGAAGTAAAATCTATAATTACTGAAATTAAGAATCCAATAAATGAATTTAATTAGAAAATTAGAGCAGAACTGAGGATTAGAAAACTAGAAGTCAGGTCTTTAGAAAAAAAAGAGATGGAATATGCAGAAGAGTGCAAAGAATACATTTGGGATGTTGTGGAAAAGGTTAATATGTATATGATTAAAATCCCAGAAGCTAAGAGAGAGAATTGTCCAATAATATTTGAAAAAATACAAAGAAATCCACACCTAATTATGCAAACTACTAAAAACCAAAAATAAAGACAGAACATCTTAAAATCAGCCAGAGAATAGAAAAAACATTATTTTCAAAGGAGTAATAATAAAACTTACAGTAACTTTTTAATAAAAGTGCTAGAAGCTAAAAGACAGTGAAATATCTGTTTCAAAAAAATGCCCTCAATAAATAAAAATAAAATAAAGACACTTTTAGATAACCAAAAACTGGGAGAATTAGTTGCCAGTAGACCCACATCAAAAAAAATATTTAAACATTGTTTTTAGGTGGGAAGAATGTAATCTCCTACGGAAAACATAGAAGGAGTAGAGAGCACTCAAAGAGATAACTATGTAGATAAATATAGATAATTAGGATTGATATTTGAAGCAATAGTAATGTCTTGGGGGCATTCAGAATAGGATAGATAGATGAGAGAGAGAGAGAGAGAGAGAGAGAGAGAGAGAGAGAGAGAGAGAGAGAGAGAGAGAGATGGATGGATAGATGATAGATGATAAAAAGATTTCTAAAATAATGCAAAAGATGGGGTCATAAATAAACTGTTGTAAGGTTCTTATATTTTTTGGAGGGAATGGTAAGAGTATTAACTGAAACTAGATGGTAGTAAGTTAATAATTCATGTTGTATTCTAGAAGATAATCACTAAAAAATAGTACAGACACTGAACTACTGAGTCAATAAAGTTGTGTCTGGGAACATGCCCACCATACTGTGTTAGGACTTCCTGAAGGTATGTGTTGTGTCAATTCTCAATAATCCCCACCGGGGGTGCGTGCGCGCGTACACACACACACACACACACACACACACACACACACACACACACACACACACACACACACACACACACACACACACACACACACACACACAGGCACGGCTTGCTGTTGTGGAGAGCATTCTCATTCGCCTCTTCGAATGAGTCCTCTCTCATCAATCTGTCAGGGAAATTTGGCTTTTTCCAGCCTGGAGGTGGGGAGGGCCTAAGGAGGCATAATTGATTGGCAAGCCCTGCTGAGGCAAACTAGGCCTTCTCTCTAGATTGAGGAGCAAGATCACACACTTCTCAGCCTAAAAATGGGGAAATGGACGGGGGGATGTCATATAACATCCTGTTCCAATGTGATGTTCGTTGTTGCGCTCATTTAGGCATGTTTGTACCGTGTGTCAACAACACAGCCAAGCCCCTGGATTTTCCTGCTAGGATCATCGGCACTAAAATGGGACGGTGAAAATTAAAAGGCCACATGTCATCTTCCATTTGGATGGTAATTTAAAGTTTATTCTGCAGTTTTCATACTTGCTAGCTTATCTGATTCCCATCAAAACCCTGTGAGTAGTCAGAGAAATTATGATTGTTTTTTATATTTCAGATTTGGTTAGTACATTTCAGAATACCTAGGAAACTTGTCCCAGGTTCCACAGAGATGGGACTTCCAGGTCACTTGCCAGCAAAATACCAAAAGGGAGGAAAGGCTTTAAACAATCAATCTAGTTAAAATATGCCATCACAAACGTTCCCGTGATTCCCGTTTCTCCACGGGCCCTCCAAATCCTAGGTAATTGGAATTCAGCTGTTGTTCTTTCTTCACAGTTGAACTCAGGATCCCTCTGAGTTTGCAGTTTCATGTTTGAATAACTAATTTCTCCTGTCCATCCAATGTCATTACCTTTGGTAGTGATTCTTCTACTTGAAAGTTCTGCTGGTTTCAGAAAATAACTTTTATTGGGCATTAACAAT
Organism: Cynopterus sphinx; assembly: GCA_030015415.1. NCBI lineage: Eukaryota > Metazoa > Chordata > Mammalia > Chiroptera > Pteropodidae > Cynopterus > Cynopterus sphinx. The sequence goes on along the minus strand of CM057389.1, from coordinate 43,910,734 downwards.
TTACTAAAGAATTCCTGTTCATTATGGCAATTTAATTCATAATCTCACTCCCTATAAATAACTATCATTAATATTTGAATCTATATCCTTTTGGGTTTCTTCCTGGCTATACCACACACACATTTTTTTACAATTTTGATGAATTTTTGTAATCAATTTTTTTTGTTAAAAATATTTGGACATCTTTCTGTCATTAACTAGTCTCATAATGTTATTTTAATAATATTAATGATGAAGAAAATTGCATAATTTCTTATGTTATTACACATTTTTTTTCTTCCCAATTTTTGCTAATAAACAGTGAGGTAATGAATATCTTTACACAGAAATTCTTAAATAAATAGATGCATGGTTATTTCATTAGGATAAATTAATGGAAATGGAATTTCTGTGTGAGCAGCATTTTAGCTCAAGCTACTGTAGCAAAGTACTGCAGACTAGATGGCTTATAACAACAGAAACTCATTGATCATGGTTCTGGAGGTTGAAAGTCCTATCTCAGGGTTCTGGAGGTGACTCTCATGCTCTCACATGGCAGAAAGTGTGAGTTAGCTCTCTGGCCTCTTCTTACAAGGGCACTCATCCCATTCCTAAGGGATTCAAAGGTCTCACCTCCTAATACCATCACATTGGGGATTAGGTCTCAACATGTAAATTTGGGGATGGGAGGTTGGTATAAACATTAGATCCACAACAAGCAAGGAGATAATTAAAAATATTTTTTCCATGAAGATTGCCAAATGGGTCTCCAGAAAAGTGGTACTAATTCACAATTCAATCTAGTTTTCTGTGTTTTTTGTTTTTTAAATGCTTGCCGTAATTTTTCTTTTTATTGCAAACCTCTACTTGATTTCATTATTTTCTCAACAAAATAATCATAAGAGAAAAGTGAAGTATTATTAAAAGAGCAAATATGAAAGCATGTTTTTCTGCCTCCTACTTTGGGATGTTTTCGTGAAGCCTGACAGGGAATTGTACATTTCCCAGGCTCCATTACTACATACAGTCCACCTTTCAACTTCTTCGTGATCTATTCAGGTTCTTAAACAATCTGAGGGCCCTTGTGAATGCAGAAAATGAATACTGAAGATGTATTTTTCCTCCCTGAGGTTGTGCTGCAGTTCTCCCAAGCAGCCACTAAGTGTCAGGCAAGGAATAGTCAATCGCACACGTTTCGATTATTTTTTTTCAAACTTGCAGTCTCTTTCACATGGGCATGTTTGATAAGAAAGCCCATTAAATAACACACAGTTAATTTCTGATCACCTTTTCTTTATAGATCCTGGGAGGAAAAAAATAATTGGATGCACTCTCTTCAAATTTAAAAACAAATCATCTTCTCATTCTCAAAAATGTCTTTCTTAAGATTATCCCCTCGTTCAGCTACTTGATATTCTAAACACTTTTTGGTAATAAATCCTTCCTGTAGTGTTACAGAAAACACACCAAAAAAAAAAAAAAAAAAAAAAAAAAGATCCACAGTTGAATGTAAATCAAACATACACTTCAAATTAATAAACTTCCTAAAAGTAAAATACTTGTTCAATTCTAGCTACATATTTGAAAGGACTAAGCTAAAATCATCTCATCACACTGCTCAGGATTTTCCTATTAGATCATGTCAAAAGATAGTCCTGTCAGGCAATCCAGGGAAAAAAACATGATTCAGATTAAAAAATTATGGCTCAACTTAGCATTGTAGTTAACAATTTCATAAATAACTTTTCTGGGAGATGTGAGAATACCAAAGTTATTTCCAACTCCAGATTTCAGATTGGAGATGTTGAGAATTATTGCTGAAGTTCTAATTCCCAGTATCTCACAATGTGACGTTGTTTGGATAGAGGGTCATTGCAGATGTAATTATTTAAGATGAGGTCACAGTGGAGGAGAATTCGACAACTCACCCAGTATGTCTGGTGTTTTTTAAAAAAGATAGCCATGTGAAGAGAGAGGTGCACAGGCGGAATGCCATATGAAATTGAAATTATACAGCTACAAGCCAAGGGACACCAAAGATTGCCAGTAAAGCCCCAAAACTAGGAAGAGGCAAGGACATATATTCCCCTACGGGTTTCAGAGGGAGCACGACCCTATCAACACCTTGATTTTGGACTGCTAGCCTTCACAACTGTGAGAGAACAAATTTCTATTGTTTGGGTAGAAATTTACTGGTACTTAACTACAGCCTCCCTGGGAAATGAATAAAACTTTTTTTTTAATTTTAATTTTTTTTTTAGAACAATAGATATTTGTTAAAGCTGCTTTAAAATATACCCATTATGAGTTGAGGAACTAATTCAAGGATTAATGACCCATACCTATAATATACAAATAAGCATATAGTCAGTATTTTCCAAATAGCACTTAAGGACCTTCTTCCTAATGTGTTAATGGATTTGTTTTGTAACCACATAACTTTGTGCTCTCCTGGATTGCCATCTGATGACCTTGGAAATCAGCAACCATATGGGGTGCCCACAAATGGTGAAATGTCCATTTGGCATCTCTTTAGATCTGTCTGCCCACATGCTAACATGTCTCTGAAGACAATGAGGCCCTTCAGAAGGCCTCACAAGGCCAGTTTTGAAGGTCAACACTTGTAAGAAGTGCCCGACCAAGTGCAGTGCTGTGATCACATCTCTGCGCGATGTTTCGAGTAGACACTTAGACTTTGGAGAGACCCCATAAATATGTGTTCATTGTGATTTTAAAAGAACTCAGGAAAATACTTCTCTGAGTGAAAGCTCATTAATTTATTCATTACATATTTGTTGAGTAGTACGACAACATGTTTGGCCAAAAAAGAGAAAAAAAAGAGATGATGCTATTTCAGAAGAATGACAAGAATGGAAAGCAGGGGACACTGAGCTGGCGTAGCCACACTTTGTGACTTTTCTCCTTGTAAGAGCCATGTTTGCTCAATACACACCAGGTGACTTGCTGCCTAAAATTAGTTGTGAGATGTGATTCAGGGATGGGATAGCACCATTATTTTAGGTAGATAGAAATGACGGATGTCATTGCATTGTTTTATAGTGCTGTTGTGCTCGATGGGTTTTTAAGTGTTGTTGTGCAAGAAGGATAACCAATCAAACAACATTTCCTGAACTCTAAAATGGCTATTTCTTGAACAACAACAACAAAAATGAGTGTATCCTAACTGTATGCTCTGAGGATGAAGTAAAACTCCCAATTATTTCCCTGCTGGGAAGGTTGTATGTGTAAAAGATCTGGAATTCCTTCAGACAAAGGACCCGTACTATTCCGAATTATTACCCTAATCACAACCATTTATTGGGGGCTCACAGTGTGCTGCGCCCTGAGGAGAGTTCATCTCATTCGTTCCTCACCCTGGCCCTGTGAGGAAGGTGCTGGTGTGAAAAGCAAAGCTTGAGGCTAGCAACTCACCTGGATCTGACAGTTGGTAAACGCTACAGTGTCCCCACTGGTAAATGCTACAGTGTCCCTACTGTGTGCTGGACATACCACAGTGAACAAGGCAGAGAAGTCAAGCCGGTTCGGGGCTTGTGTTCTAGCAAGTCTAACCGTTGCAATACAGATTGTCATCTGCTCCTCTGGGAGTTTTTTCTTTCTCTCATTTATTTAGCTGTCTCTCATTGCCAGAGTGTCATCAGCAATTTTACTGGTTCGGGTGGTTTCTGCCGTGAAAATATCAGGTGCTCTGGGCGTGTTATTGTTTGTGGGCCCCTGCCTGAAGAATTGGTGGCACTAAACCTTGCATCCGATCCGTTCAGACTCCGTACAGTTCATTCACAAAGCGAGAAGCACCATCTGACTAATGTTTTGCACATTACCATTTCACTTCCAAATGTCAAGTATGATTTTTAAACTGTAAAGTAGTTAACAACACACCAAAAATCCTTCAAAAGTGTTACAGTTGAGGTATTCACAGGCACATACATTGTAGCTGCATCTTACTTGTCACGTGTTTGACAAACATGATTTATTACCAAGCTGCCACTTACTGGGACTGACCATTACAAAAGGATCCAAGTGCTTCACAATGGGTCTTTGTGTGATATACAAAAAATTATATAATTTTTTCTTTTTTCATAATTGGCAGGCAAAAATTCTGTTCTTGTTTGGGTCACTTTTAACCCTGAACTTTCCTTTGCCTTTTCAATGCTTGTGCTTTCTTTTTCATTATGAGTTTAAATCAAACTGAGCAACTTGATCTCTGACTCCTAGAGAAACATTTCCAACCATACAAGGAGCATTTTGTTTGTGATAGCAACACTACCCTCTACACACTAAAGAAGGGGTTGGTTTGGGCCGACACACACCTACATTTTTAGTGGAATAGCAAACACTTGATAATCATTGTTCTCTAAACCAACACTGGTTTATCATTTGTCTGCCAGACACTTCCATGGTGGCATTTGCCTTTCTTTACTCAAGTTGGCTTCCTTCCCAAGGTCCAGTATCTTTCTCCTCTCTAAGACAGTTCCTAGCTGGAGATGTCCATGTTCATCATGTGATGGTCATGCACGGTCAGTAGGAAGAGACCCACATAATTACATGAAAGTCTATCAGAAGATGCCAGAAACCAGGATGAGTCTTCTAGGAAATCTCAACAGTGAAAGACACACCATCGCTTTCCCAGAACTCTCCTGCCCCCATTAGCATCCCACCTGTGCCTATTTACCTGTGTTGAGACATAGCAGTCCCCGATGCTTGAAAATGTCCCCCAGTCACAGGAGAAAATAGAAAATGGAGTTATTTTCTCATGAAAGATCCTGAAAAGAGTTAGGGTTAATGAAATCATTTTGTTCTTAGCATTACCAAATTTAGGACTTAAGAACTGCCAATTTCCTAACAGTTTAGTACATTTATTCTTCCAAGTCAAAGAGCACGTCTGAACTGCCTTCAACGCAAAGTTCTTAACGTGGGGCCAAATACATCCTGGCTCTCGACAGCTATGACTGACTGACTGACCACCCCACAACTGTTTGCCTGGGGTGCCAAGAAGCTTTGGCACACCCGTCCTCAATTAACAGATTGGATAGTTGCTAATTATCTGGATGAGGGATTTGGCTCTTTGAGCTTGCCTTTTTTTTTTTTTTTTTTTTTTTGCAAACGGGAAGAAAAGATTCCACCATAGTGTTCTGAATTATTGGAATTTGTCCCCCGTGGCCTAGCATGATGTCACACTGACATTTTCTCACATGTCGATTTTGAGGTGAATTTGCAATTCAGAAAATTAACCTAATCAATTAAATACATGGCTTAGTTTTGAAAGTACCCTAAATCTGAGTGCTCTAATTGTGACGAAGACTTTAGAAATGCAGGTTTGGGGAAAATGTTATTTTTCAGGATATTTAGTTATTTCCATGGTTAACCACTGACAATTTGTTGGTGGACTGCCACCCAGGTGGGTTGTCCCTGAAAGGCTGTTTGTCTACACTGACTCCTGTTGCCACCCGCTGTGCTTCTGTTGCCTTTGTATGTCATGGCCACCATCATCAGCAATACAAACTCATTAGACATTAGCACAATAAAATCATACAGCGAAAGAGACTTTTTAGCCAAAACATAGACTCTTGTGGAAATATAAACATCATACAAAAGTTAATTAGAAATTCCTTTTGCTTTTAATTTTTATGGTAGATTAAAAAAAAAAACGTATAATCTATTTTGTTCGTAAGTAGAGTATAGTGAACATTTTGCTTTGATGACCAAGAATCTAGTTGAATTCCAGAAACTTCAATTTCAACATTAGTTTTCATCATAGACTACCACAACTATGTTAGAAGATAAATGATGAGACAAGTTATATACCTTGAAAATTCATTCACTCATAAAATGTGTAAAAAGAAAAAAAGATTAACAACAAAAACAAAACAACTACAACAACAAAGCCTGCATAGAGTATTAATTCTTAAGCCACACTTCTCAGGATTGAAACTGGCCCTTCCACTTCTGAGTTGTGTAACCAAGGGCAATACTTAAGCCTTCTGTACCCGCCCCCCTTTTTAATGGATTCTCTGAGCAAAATACATAGTTTTATAATTTGATCTCAAGTTACTGTTCTTTCACTGTAGAGTTAAATACCCATCTTTGTACAGACATTTACATTATATCAGAATTAATTTTTCTATGACTCTAAAATGCATTATCAGGGGTCCCCAACCCCCAGGCTGTGGACTGGTACTGGTCGGTGGCCTGTCAGGAACTGGGCCACACACAGGATGTGAGCTGTGGGCAAGCGTAGCTCCATCTGTATTTGTGGCTGCTCCCCAGCGCTAGCATCACCGCCTCAGCTCCACCTCAGGTCATCAAGCATTAGATTCTCATGGGAACATCAGTCCCTGGTGCCATAAGTTGGGGACGACTGCCTTATGTGACCTCTACTCAGATGTTGATTCTGTGCTATATTTTGTGGCGTGAGTAATCACCCTTAACTGAAATCTGAAACCAAGATCACATAGTAAACTTTTCCTAAAATTAAGCAAAATTTTCTATACAATATTCATTCTCATCTTAGTCAAAGGCTTCCAAACTATGTCTTATACTGACAACTTAATTCATATCACAAAATATGCAAAATCATTATAAGGTACCTAGAAAGAGAATTGTTTCATTTTTTTTCTTTGAAAGTTGTAGACATTTTGTAATTCATGTGAAGCCCAACTAAACTGTTAAAAGTATAGATGCTTCCACTATTCTTGACTTCCAGGTCATCTGGAGAATATTTTACTATCTGTTTCCTTTCCACAGTGGTCACCAGCCATGTTCAACTACACAAACATTCATATAAGTTAAGGAAAAATCAATATGTACCTTTAATCACCAATGTTAGATGTGAAAAATCTTCCTTGATTTGATAAAAGATAGGATACTGGATAGTCTATGCTTCTTATAGAGACCTAAGTAGAAAATAAAAAAAAAACCTAGAAAATTTTTGGAGATAAAAATGGGAAAAAAGGACTATTAGTATTTAGGAAGAAAGTAGGTTCTGCTTAGGAAAAAAAATGAAGAAGGAAAATCTAGCTACTTACAAGTCTCCTTACCTTCAGCACAGCCATGATTAATTCCAATGGAATAATAACTATTGGCAATAATTTTGTCTTTTTGTAGGTCACCCATCCATAATCTTTATTGCTTCTCTAGAGAAATCCAAACTCTCACATATTTTTTAATTGTGAATATATGTTTTCATCAACAGTTAGAAAATGACATGTAAGACCTGTATCTATCTAAGTCTGAAAGCTATCTGAGGGGAGCTTCGCAATTTAAATAATATTCTAGTTTACTAACATGACAAAAAAAATCCAAAGCCCTATTTTTATACCAACATCCACCTTGTAAAATATTTTTTTGGTGGGGGATTGGGTTCTTCCTTTACTTTTTAAAATTCAGTTGACTCAGGAAAAACAAACAAAACTGTTCACTTATTTCTGCCAACCTTTACCCCCGACCCCTGGCAACCACCAATCTGTTCTCTATCAAGTTGGGTTTATCTATTTATTGATTTATTTTTAGATTCCACATATGAGAGAGATTATATAACATTTGTCTTTCTCTTTCTGACTTATTTCAGTTAGCATAATGTTCTGGCGGTCCATCCATGTTATTGCAAATGGTTGCATTCTTTTTAATGGTTGTATAATAGTCCAGTGTGTGTGTGTGTGTGTGTGTGTGTGTGTGTGTGTGTGTGTGTGTGATTGTATCTTTATTCATTCACCCATCAATGAACTCTTAGGTTGGTTCTATATCTTAGCTATTATAAATAATGCTGCAATGAATGTGGGGTGGTGATATCTTTTTGAGTTATTGTTTTCATTTTCTTCAGATAAAATTCCAGAAATGGAATTGTTAGATAATATATTAGTTTTATTCTTATTTTTTTGAGGAACTTCCATACTCTTTTACATAGCAGCTGCACTAATTTACATTCCCAACAATATACGAGTTTTCTTTTTCTACATCTTTCTACTCTTTTTAAAAATAAATTTATTTATTTAGATTAATTTTCAAGTAGACAGTACATTAGTTAGACATCTAAAATGTTCATAAAACAATCCCCCAATTGCTCTCTTCCTCCCCTGGCTAACTGCATTCCCTCTTCTATGCTCCCCATGCCCAACTATCAACTACTAATTTGTACTTCTTTAACCTTTCACCCCATTCTCCCAGCCTCCCAACCCCTCTCTTCTCCGTTCTTATCAAATTGTCCACTATATTGGTGAGTCTATTTTTGATTGGTTTGTTCTTTTTGTTTCTTAGATACCACATATAAGTGAAATAAGTCTCTGTCTGATTTATTTCACTCAGCATAACAACCTGTAGGTTCATCCAACTTTCTAGTCTTTTTTAATAATAGCCATACTAACAGGTGTGAGGTGATAGTCTTTCTGGTTTTGATTTGCATTTCCCTGATGGTTAATTATGTAGAACATCTTTTCATGTACTTCTTGGCCATCTATATACCTTCTTTGGAAAAAAATCTCTATGCAGGTTCTTTGCCAAATCAGGTGTTTTGTCTTTTGCTATTAAGTTTTATGAGTTCCTTGTGTATTTTGGATATCAACCTCTTCTCAGATATATGATTTGCAAATATTTCCTCCCATTCAGTAGGTAGCCTTTTCATTTTGTTGATAGTTTTCTTTGCTATGCAGAAGTTTTTTAATGTGATGTGCCACTTATTTATTTTTTCTCTTGTTGCTTTTGGTGTCTGAATAAAAAGATCACTACCAAACCGATGTCAAGGAGCTTACTGCCTGTATTTTCTTCCAGGAGTTTTATGGTTTCAGGTCTTTAACTCACTTTGAGTGAATTTTTGTGTATGGTGTAGTGGTCTGTTTTATAATTTTGTATGTGGCTGTGCAATTTTCCCAACATTATTTATTGAAGGGACTGTCCTCTCCCTATTGTATATTTTAGGCCCCTTTGTCATAAGCTAATTGGCCATATACATATGGGTTTATTTCTGGGCTGTCTATTCTATTCCATTGATCTACGTTTCTGTTTTTATGCTACTATCACAGTGTTTCAATTAATATAGTTTCATAATATAGTTTGAAATCAGGGGGTGTGAAACCTTTGGACTTTTTTGTCTTCAAGATTGCTTTGGCTATTCAGGGTCTTTTATGGCTTCATACAAATTTTAGAATTGTTCTAGTTCTGTGAAAAATACCATTGAATTTTGACAGGGATTGCATTCAATCTGTAGATGGCATTGGGCAGTATAGTCATTTTAGCAATAATAATTATTTTAATTCATGAGCTCAGCTAGCTTTTCATTTATTTGTGTGTTCAGTTTTTTTCATTAATATCTTATACTTTTCCACATGTTGGTCTTTCATCTCCTTGGTTAAATTTATTCTAGGTATTTTATTCTTTTTGATGCAATTGTAAATAGGATTGTTTTTTAAATTTCTCTTTATGATAGTTTATTTCTAGTGCAGAAATGCAACAGATTTTTGAGTATTCATGCCCTCTCTAATACCATGTTACATATAGTCCCAGGAGTCTCAAGAATACAAGTGGCTCCACCTCATTAAAAGCAATAAAGTCAATAAATATAATGGCCAACCAATGAGGTGAAAATGACAGGTATATATTGATGAGAGGTATTCTTCCTGGCCCAGCCTACAGAAAAATCTTAACACTAGCCATCTTCTATTTAGGTTATCCTGTGCCATACATTATACCATGAATTTGTCATCTAACACTCCCAGTAACCCTATGAGATAGGTAGTTATTTTCTCATTTTGCAGAAGAACAAACTGAGATTTAAAAAGGTTCAGGAATTTACTCAAAGTCATGAAGTTAATAAAAAGCAGAACTGAGACTAGAATTCAGATCTGTCTGACTTCAAAGACTTAGCTTTCATGAAGTGGGAGGGATTGAAAAGAAAGAAAAAAGACCAAAGGCAAATACTTAAATCTCCTGTGCCTTAATATCCTCATTTGTAAAATGGGGAGGATATGATTATACCTATCTCATACAGTTGTTAAGAGGATTAAATGAGTCAATCAATTAAAGTGAAGGACTTGGTGCAGTGCCTGATATATCATGTATGCTAACATCAATAAATGTCAGCTATTATTAGGGATTTTTATTTATTTAAGGTTTAAACATAGTGCATGTATATAGCAAATTGCCTAATGTAGAATAACTTAGTAACTTTAATTAAAAAAAAACCCTTTAGAGAAACCACCTTTTAGAAGGTGTTGGCAGTTTTTAATTTCTAGAGATGAAAATGTTTTAACATTTTGATAAGCTCTCCGAGATGAGCGTCTTAGTTAAACAAGTAAGCTTTTGGAAGAACACTGAGAAGCTGTGGTTAACACTTGGCCTGCCTAGAGGGGTAAACATGGAGAGCCTATGGCTTTTAAGGCAGGAGAAAAATGGTTGTCCTGAAAATTTTAAGATTTAGATGGAAGTCCTGGTGCCTCACACAAGCTCAAAATCCTAGATCTGAAAAATGAGTTGGGGACTGTTATTATGGCTTTCTGTAGACTGCAAGCTGTCTTTAGCCAAGGATGGGGGTGAGGAGTGATTCTCAGGGGAGGGCATGCCAAGGCATAAAACAAACAAGTGGGACTCTGGTCCTGGCAGAGCTGAAGCTTCTCTTGACCTTGTGCCCAGAAAATCAGTGCCCGGAACAGAAGTGGTGACTTTGAATAGACATTGCTTCCAGATTTCCCTGAGTCTTTCTGTTTAAGGTTACATATTGCAGAAATAGCAATAGGGAATGGGACCCTTAGTGGACCAACTAGACAGGTGACCACAGAGGTCCAGAGAGGCTGATGGCCTGCTAAGTTCACTCAGGAAGCCCTTGATAAAGGTAGAACCAGAGCTCCTAGCTTCATAACTTCTCATCAAATCCTCTTTCAGTTTCCTCCCACATATGTTAAAAAATTTAGAAATTTGGTTAGAACTATAATGGTGGCTCTAACTCTTGAGGAAAATTTCATTGGATGCTAATATTGTGAACCTTGTCGGTGTACTCTGTCTTCTTCATTGAGGGCATGCAAGGGTCTGAGTAGAAGCTACCTGATAGGGTGTAGCTTCATAGAAGCAAATGAAGAGCTATACTTGACAAGGCGTGGAATATGAAATATGCTGTGGTCCATTCCTGCTCTCTAGTTATATCACTTCTATTTCTGTGTACTGACAAATGCGAGGATACCAAAGGAAGCTTCCTACACACTTAGCGAGCCACCCGATACACAGGAGGGTGGTTTGGAGAACTGTTTTTCTGTAATTAGGGCAGGCAAAGGTGTTTCCAGCATTTCTCCCAGAGGATGGAAATGAATGTCTTGAGCTTTCCTCTCTAGCAAAGATTGTCTGTTAATACCCAAACTACTTTCAGATTTATTGTGACAAGTGCTACAGTACCATGTTCAAGGAAGAATTTTGGGATGCGTGCCTTGGAAACTTTTTTTTTTGTTGCCCATCTGTTTTGCTTGTCGCAATTCCTGTTTGTTTAAGATGTACGTGTGCCAGAAATGTGGAAAGAATGTGTGTAGCGACAAGTGCTATCGAGCCATTTTCACACTGGACTTATGGGAAGCATGTGCTGCCCATCTGTGAAGTTCTCATTTTATGCAAATTTAGAAAATATATTCTTATGTCATGTTGCCTTAATGCCCAGGGGTAGATTGGAGCATACATAAGGAGGAGAGAGACGGGGAGGAAATAACCTCACTCCCAGTGACAGGGTGGCCTTACTATGACTAAAGGAAAGTCTGAGATGCGTGTTATTTGTCAAAAAGCAGAAAGCTGAAGGGAAGTTTTCTCTCCAAGAGTGTGGTATGCAGTAAAACAGCATGTCTTTAAAAAGACTGATTTTTAATCTATGAATGAGATTGTTAAGATTTCTTCTCTCAAGGAGCTTCAAATGGTAGAGAGACAGAATACATGCTTTTCTGTGGGTTTTTCCAACCTTCCGGAACTTTCTGTGATGATGGCCTCAGATATTCCCATCGTTCTGAAGTAGAGCATATTTAAGGGAGACATCGGTGTGTTGTCAGGTCAGTGAATATTTCTGAAGGGTTGTCCTCTCTAAACCTTTAAGACTATGATTGCAGTCTCATTTATCTCCACGTACCAACTTAGTCCATGAGCACATTAGACTAAAGATGCCACAGGGTATGAGGAAAGAAACTGCTATAAAAACAAAACCTGTAGACTTAACATGGATCGGCATAGCTACCTGGAGCTGACTGCCTGTGAGAGGTCCTGAGACGACATCAAGTCAAGGGGGTCATGTGTTAAGAGTACTGGCTTCATTAATGTCCCCACATTCAGGGTGTTGGATAGAAATGATACCAGAATATCTATAACTACTTAAAACGCATTTAAATCTATTTTTAGTCTTTAAGATGATAATAAAATAAAAAGCTGGATATAAATAAAATTTCATATGACAAAGATAGTCAAGACTCTAAGAAAGAGGGATCTCAGAAAAGCAGCTGAAATGGTCCTTAGGGTTAATGGCATCCTGGCTATATAGAGCTGGTGCTCTAACCTCAGAGAAGAACTAAGCAGAACACCAGGGTGGGCATCATGGATGTATGACCTGTGCCGTCCCACAGGGCCCATGCTTAGAAGGGTCTTGAACTTGGTTTAATGCTCTGCTGTCACCATATTGAAGTTCTTGATGATTTTTAAAAAGGGTGCCCAGCATTTTCATTTTCATTTCACTGGGCCTTGCAAATTATGTGGCTGGTCCTGTTGAAGAGAAATAAAAAACAAATCTTTACAAACCTAAACGGATCTTGAGGAGGAAAGTTGAGATGAAAGGTCAAGCCCGATGAACAGGTCGGCTGAGTAGCCAAGAGTCCACTTCCCCCTCACTATGTCATTCATTCTTTTCATCCTCCAGTATGTAGTGGGAACCCAGAGATTGCAGCTATGTCCCTCCTACCTGGGCCTTCCAGGGCTTATCCTCACAATCATGGACTCCTCTCAGTCTCTCCCAGCTTGGCCTTGGATCACCATCTATTTTGCTGCTGATAATTGTCTGGCAGTCCTCGACACCGTCTTGTCTGCCCCACTGCCATGGTGGTGGTTTAGTGGGGAGGGGTTTAGAAAATTCAAGAGTTCTCTTTAGGTTGTTAAGTTTTAGATACCTATTCATAAGCTAGTGGAGGTACAGAGTAGGTGATTGGATATAAGTATCCACAACTCAGATAAGTGACCCAATCATAGCTTAAAGATCACTCTTCATAAAATCTCAAGTAAATTCTTAGCTAAGGTCCTCTTTTACCGGTCCAGGAAGGGAGAAACAAAAGGGTCACTTTACTCTTCACTGCTATGTAATGAGAAATAGGTCACTAGGTGACAACAGTGAGCTGGGGGATGGCTTGAGATAGAAGTGAATATTAGAATGCAAAGGAACAGCTGGAGGTAACCACACTTGACTGAGTGTTTTTAATTGCCATGCCTTGACTCTTGCACCAGCCTGCTGAGTTTGGCTCATGATGGACTTGCTGCCCGAGAGTGAGTCAACTAACCCAGTGCCTGGCACATACCAGAAGCTCAACAAACATCTGTTAAATCAATGGAATGCCCTCAGAAAGTCTTTTATCAAATTGAATATGGGGTAAGTTACCTAGGGTCCCCCCAGACCTCAGGAACCCTGGTCCTAATCAGAGCCTCTGTATTCCTAGGAGGAAGTTTGTTGCTATTTTTGTTCATTTTATTCATTATTGGTTTATGTCATGTGCTGTGCTGTGTACACTGAAGTGCCCCCCCCACACACAGATAGAGACAGAGACAGAGACAGAATTAAGGAACAATGATGAAGAGGAGGAAACACTTTCTTATTTTTTTGTACTTCTCAGTGAAGCTTAGCCCTTAAAAATGCATCTCTAGTAAATTCCCTAGAACTTTCATCTGCAAGGAGCTGATTAAGTGTGCCATTATTAAATAAAAAGCAGAAAATGGACAGAAAAGAATGGTACATTCTTTGTTCATGAGTGAACAGCGTGTATTGGTAAAACCAAGTTTAGACTGTCTGCACCACAGAATTTCTAAAGCCAAGCTCCTATTTTGTTCTATACAACTATTTATGACCTCAGAAGTACCACATCCCATTCATTTAAGCCAATGCCTCAGGCATAATCCTTGGTTCTTTCATTTCTCAGAATTTAGTTCATCAGCAAGTCCTATTGGCTTCACTTCTAAAATCTCTCAGGTGTCGCCTTTTCTTCATTCTCATGTCTCTCGTCTAAGCTGCCATCATTTCTTACCTGGACTTTTGGACCCTTCTCACCTGTCTCCTCGCATTTGCTTTGCCCACCACCTGATCCATTTTCTACACGACAGTCACAGTGATCACAATTATCTGTACTTCAGTTTCCTCATGTGTAAAATAGAAATAGCAATAGCACCTACCATGTAAGGTTCTCGTGACGATTACACAGATGATGAAAGTGAAGCACTTAGGATCGTGCCTGACCTAATCGATTGTCGTCACCATAATTAAACCTTTAAACAGCCTTCTACTTTTCATCTTGCCATCTCCAACCCCCTTATTATGTATAGCCAGAGACATTTTTCTGGAGCGTAAATCTGATCCTGTCATTTCAAATGCTTCCCATTGCCTTCAAGATAAGCTCAATTTTCTTAGCCAGACACGCACAGTTCTTTAGGATCTATCCCGGGCCTACCTCTAGTCTTTTGCCACACTTTCTTTCACTTGTCCCCATTCCATGCACGTGTGCACGCACACACACACGTACTTCTCCTCCTTCCAGCCACACCAAACTTCAGTGCCAGTTCCAAAAAGGTATGATGTCCTCTCTTAGTCTAGATCTTTTCAAATGTTTTACATCTGCTTGAAATGCCTTCCTCTCCACTCCCCATGCCCCAGTCCCTGCCACCTCCCCACCCCACGTATCCATTCATACGTGCAACTACTACTCCTCAGTATTTTAGGACTTCACTTAGGTAGTAAATTCTTGGTCACATCCCTCTTTCTCTGAACCTACCAAGGCTGAATTAGGTTTGTCTCTGGCATGTCTTCATAACATCCTGTATATCCTATGGTGAAACTACCAGGATGTGGAAATGAAAATCTTAGCAGAGGCAAAGGAAAACAAAAACAGAATCTCAAAGGAGATCTAAAACAAAATTTACAAAGAGCTAATTGAGAAATGGTTACCAGGCTATTTTCAACCCCCTCACCTATATCAAAGATCTACAAGAGTTAAAAATTAGAGATTAGAGGAGGACGGGGGGGGGGACGGACAATTCTTTGTAGAAGGTTATGATGTAACTTTGACCTTCTTTACCTGAAGAAGGAGAGGAGGGAGGTGCAAGGAAGAATTGCCGACAGAAAAGTACATCGTGATAAGGCATGTGCACAGGTTTTAGAATTTAGGTTCCAGGGGTCTCATCTCATTACTTGTGTGGCTTTGAAATAGTTGCTGGGATTTAAAAAGACAAAATTGACTTAGATAGTGCTTTCAAGCTCTACCATTCACAATTCTATAGTTTAGGCAAAGAGAAATTTATGTCAATTGTTACTCTAAACCAGAGGATTGATGAGAACAGTTAGAATAATTAGAATACTTAATTGATTTTTTTTTTCATTTTTGGAGAGAGAAGCTTGAGTTTCCTATAAGAAAGTGGTATTTAGAACTGACTCTTTAGTTCTAAATATTTTGCAGCCAGATACCAATTCAAGCCCAGTTACTTTACATGGCTTTTTGATCACAGATGACTCTTGTCCTCAAATTGTCTTTTACTGCCAGGAATCCCCCTGTAGTGGCTTGAATGGTGGCCTCTGAAATGATACGTCCATATCATAATTCCCAGAATTGATGAATATGACCTTATTTAGAAAAAGGTGTTTGCATTATAATTAAGTTAAGAAACTCATCTTGAGATGGTATCATCTAGGGGTTATCTGGACAGGCCCTAAATTCAAGTATCCTTAGAAAAGATACACAGGAGAAGAGGAAAAGGTCATGCGAAGACAGAGGCAGAGATTAGAGTTTCACAGCCAAAAACCAAGGAATGCTTGAAGTCACCAGGAGATGGGAGAGGCAAGGGAGAATTCTCCTCTAGAGACTTTGGAGATAGCATGGCTCTGCCGACACCTTGACTTTGGACTTCCGGCCTTCACAACTGTGAGAGAATATATTGCTGTTATTTTAAGTCCCCCAATGTGGGGTAATTTGAAACAGGAGGAAACTTACACCTTCTGCAATGTTCTTCTGAGCAGAGTTGGATTCTAGAATAATTTCTCATTGTACCTCACCAAAGTTCAACTCCCTAGAAGACTTTCCTTAAGAAGCCAGCTGGGTGAATAGCTACACCATTCAATTGACCAAGGTTTATGGGTATGTCTGATAACTGGGGATAGCATTTTCATTTCTCTGGAGACCTTTCTGCCTAAATGAAAATAATTAAATATATTAATAATACTTCAGTCTAATAATATTTTATATTTCAAAGCATTTTTGAGAACATTATCTCATTCCTTCAATATGTTTCATAGAGATATCCTCATCCCCACTTTGCAGATTAGAAAACTGAGTACCAATAGAGTTAAGTGGCTTATCCCAGGACACCTACACAGTGATAACACAGAGAAGACTGGAACTCAAGTCTTTGGCTCAAAGTTCTATTGATGCTCTCACCATCACAGGACCAATGGAGAGCTATCCTGAACACAGCAGCATGTGAATGCTTCTCAAATCATCAAAAAGGAGTTAATGTCTATGTTGGTTACCTGCAAAACTGTCAACTATTAAATGACTAATCTTCGATCAACATTATGGGAATAACTTCAATCTCACTTGAAGGGAAAGTCAAGTTCTTAAAGTGACCTATAGGATCTGACCCCCACCCCAACTCTTGCAAACTCCCCGTTACTCCCTCAGCTCTAACCACCCTACCACCCTGCACGCTGCTGTTTTGATGCTGGCACGACCAGCTCTCCTACATACTTGCTTTTCCTCAGCCTGAAATATTCATCCTCCAGTTATCCTAATTGCCAGTCCCCTCTTTTCTTTTTAGCTTTTTCTCACATATCACCTTCACAGGGAGGTCTACCTCAACAATTCCAATTAAAATTGAATCTCATCCCCACCCCCAATTCTGTTTTGCTTTCCTGCTTTATTTTTCTCCAGATCATTGTATATTCTACTGATCCTTGAAAGATGAGTGAGACTACAAAAGGTAAAATTGAAAATGGGTTGGAAAGGACAGTTTTAGCCATGAAAGAAAAAAGTCACGAACAAAGGAATGGGGAATAAAAGTCCAGGTTTGTCCTGGAGCCAACATCAAAGGCCTGCTGTGTGCTTTTAAGTTTCTATGTCACAGGATGTGCGCTGCTCATGGCCCGGGCTTTGCTTCTCGTGCATGAGAGGAATAGTCAGTGGAACCTCAGGGCATCAGCGACAGCCTGGAAATATCAAAATAGCATCTCTGAATGCAGAATAAATAATGATTTGAGAAGTTTTCTTTTTTCTTTTTTATTTACAAGGGGAAAATAAAATGTCTCAGCAGACTAGATGATCGCAGATTACCTGCCTAAGATCTTCTGATACAATTAGTTAGGAAATTGGCCTCTGGAACTACTGGTGTGATTTGCAGGCCATGAGGGCAACTGTCGCACCTGCCTGTGACAGCTAATACAAGCTGGAGGCTAGTATTTCAGCTCGCTCACTCCAGAGGACTCACAGCTTGCTCAAAGAGAAGAAAATAGAAAATAATTTTAAGATGAGTATGGATATTATAAACCAAAACCAAGTCTAGGTCAAAGAGGCATGTCTGTGAAATTTGAAATATTATCCATAGGACTTCGACACAGAAGTTTAAGGCTGACGGTTAACGTGAAAAATAAATGGGTTTCTGCCATCTCTATTAAGAGTCTGGAAAAAGACCATTATCTGCTCTGGATCATGTGATTGGACAATAATGAACCAAGTCCTTCCTTCTGTCCTCTTGTCTCTTCATTTTTTTCCTACACAGAAATATCCAAGTAATGGCAGAGAAGAAAGGAACTGGACTAGGTATGACAAGTCACATAGCTGGGCCTGGCCCAAAGCTCTGCATTTTTACTTGCAAGGCAAGTGAGTTTGGAGAAGCCCCTCATAGCCTGTTTCCTCATCTCAAAATACTACTAATCTCACCTATCTGCAAGATTTGTAGTAAGAATCCAACTTCAACACAAATATTAAAAAGGGTCAGTAGGACAGCCAGACCACCTGTGTTCAAACTCCAGCTCCACCTTAAGCTAAGCGTTCAAACTTCTGCAATTTGTTAAAGGCCCTATGACTCAGTTTTCTCATTTGCAGCGTAGGGATAATAACAGTGCCATCTTCACAGAGTTGTTGTAAGGATTAAAACAATCCACAAAAAGCTGCTTTGGACCTCCATAAATAAAACTCAATTGTATTATAAAAACTATAAGAATAGTTACAATTGTTGGTTCATTAATTGCTACAATTATTAGTATAGGTCTTGGCATTCAGAAGGTGCTCAAGAAATAATCGTGGAGAAGCTAAAATTTGCAATGAGCCACTTCCAGCAAAACCTGCTTCTTTCCTTGAGTATTCCAGCCAGAACGAAGTCTAGCCACACCGAGTGTCAATCAAGACAACAAAGTTCAGATGCCAGGAAAACCAGGTGTGTCATGCTATTCCAGGATTTGTGTTGGGGAGTCAATATATCGGGGTGGCAACACATCAACAAAGATCGACAGCTCTAGAAATGAGAGTCCTAGAGATCCATATGAATTTCCTGAAAGAATGAGGGATTTAAAGGGACTAATATATAACTCCCAACCTACAGGCAGTCATTTTATTTGATCCTCTCATTAACTCTACAAATTGGTGTAGTTACTATTTTCATACAAGGAAACTGCATCTTAGTGTGGAAAAGCTAATTACTCTGGATTTGAATTTAGGCTTGCATGACTCCAGAACCCATGGAACTTTCCACTTAGCAGGACATGGCCCTGAGCTAGACCAAGGCCCCTGCATTGAGAGCGCTTACCGGTATAACTGTGGAAGTTAAGACAACCCTGTAAGTGGTGGAAGAGAAGACAGAAATGCAAAGGCTCCATCACGAGTCCAATTATAAACAGGAAGTTCCTGCCCCAAGGTTCAAAGGAGAGAGGTCACACATGGGAGACTGGGATAGGCTTTTTTATGAACTGGTCCTAGAAGAGACACTTAGTTTTACTGGGCAGAGCTAGGTCAGGGGGCGGAGAGAGATTGTCCACCTAAGTCAACAGAATGCCAAACCAGCAGTCTGTGTCCACTGACCAGGAGACCTGTGTTTCCCCAGCTGAGCCACTTGGTGGCCCGTGACTGGGCGAGTTAGTGATCTCTCAACCCCTCTGTTTTGTAGCGATTATGAGAATTAGAAATTATGCATGTTCAATGTCTCCATAAACAGTACTCTTATTATGATTTCTCCAGGTAGCTAGGGGTAAGAGGCACAGAGGAGAAAAACATATGCCCTACTTAAGGGCATACTTAAGAATAAAAATAACATTAACATGGGGGGGGATCAAAATAGTGACACAAGAAAGAAAGCTTATCTCTTCAAATACACACATGCTAGTGCATGAACGTGAACTCAGGTACCTAACAAAAACACAGAAATATTTTATCAGTGTCTTAGGAGTAGGCGGAGCTGGAGACCATGTTCACTTTTAGGAATGGAAATGTCAGTGCTTTGCCAACTGCCTTCTTTTTCTGCATCCGGAGACCTACCAGGACAAGAAAAAGAAATACCTCTCCTTGTCTTCAATTTTTTAAGTCAAGCATTAGCCAACTCCCATGCAATGTGGGGTCTGGTCAAGGGGTCTGATCCCAGAAATGTAGCATATTTCTCACGACCAAAGGACTAAAAAAAAGCACTCCAAAACAAGCGGCAACCCAAAAAAACAACATATTGCCATCCTGCAAAAAAATCTAAGTGTGCCGAAAAAAACAACAACATATGGCTGGGTGGGGTGTGACCAAAAGGAATATAGTTATCACGTTGTGAATATTCCTTTTACAGACTTGACTGAAAAGAAATTTTCTAGGACAGAACATGGAGTCGTCCCAAAGCCTGTCTTTTTTGAAAGCACAATCGGGGACAGGAAAAGCAAAGAAGGATTTGTTCCAGGTGAGTTACAGCTGAGAGCCAGGAATGGAATCTCACCCTTGACCCAAGAGTACGCTGAAAAGAACTAAAGCAGACAGAAGAGGAAGAGAGAAGGTCGAGCTTGCTGCTTTGTACCCAGAGTGCTGTTGGGATTAAAACAGAGAGAGAAATGGAATGTACTTGAACATGCTCATTATCAACACCAAAGCCACAATATACACTGATAATAGCTCTGGGGTGCCATCATTATGTACCTGGAATCTAGGTTTCATTTGAACAAAAGAGAATCGGTTTCAAGTGCAGTGCTCTGCTGGGGATCTATTATATAACTGTTTCATAACTCAAGGTGAAGTCATACAGCAAGGCTAGAAGAGTATGGGGAGATGAGTTTTCAAACTTTGGGACTTTTGCTGTTTATCTGCCATGGCCTGTTTACCCGCATGTTACACAATCCAAGTTGTAACCTACAACAGAGCCCCCATCTCCGTAGATGCGTAGCTCAATGGACCATTTATTATTTCAGTAGGAAATTCAAGAGCATCTCTTTTGTGCCAGGCTTGGGGATGGATAGAGGCACAAGAAAGATTGCTGCCCCCAGGGAGCTCACTGTCAAGGAGGCAAAGACTCATCATTAAACAAATCATTAATTTTTACTACTACTACTAGCATGATCACAAGCATCTACTACAATTCCAATGTACACGAAAAGGCATGCTGTCTGTTTTAAAACCGATCTCACCTGGTTCTTCCTTCTCCTTTTCTGCTCACCCTAACTCCCGCGTGGTGGAGGAATAAAAAAAAAAATTGCATTTGTCCATTCAAGGTATCTCATTATGTTTGGGTATAAATAGGATCTTTAAGATAAACACAGTCTGTTCTGGATAAATATCAATTCAGAGAACTTGTCCTAGCCCATTTGGTCTGTTATAACAAAACACTGCAGACTGGGTAGTTTATTAAAAACCAAAATTTATTTCTCACAGCTCCAAAAGCTGGGAAATCCAAGATCAGGGCATCAGCATGGTCGCCTTCTGCTGAGAGCCCTCGTCGGGGTTTGCTGTGTCCTCTTACAGTAGCAGGGCCTGGGGAGCTTTCATGGGCTTCTTTCATAGGGCATTGTTTGATTTATGAGGCCAAAGCCCTCAGGATCCAGTCACCTCCCACAGGCCCTACCTCCTAATACTATCATCTTGGGTGCTAGTTTGAACATATGAATTTGGGGTTGAGGACACCGACAATCAGACCATAGTAGAAGCTGAGTATAGTCACTTCTGGATTCCCTGCCCCTCACTCCCAGCCCTTCTTCTGTCTTCTTCTCCAGGAGACTGATCATTGTAAAGTGGGCGAGGGAGCAGGAGGTCGTGAGGGGTAGTGCTCAGGTATCATTTTGTTCTATGGGGAAGGTATATCTGATGTCCACTTGTGTCATCTCTGCAATCAGGTCTTTCCTGGTCACTGGATATCTCGTGTAGGATCTCTGCGTGGTCTCTGCTTTACACATCGTGGACACTAAGGCTGAAGCCTATGTCCTTCAAGTCCTATCCCAGGTCTTTCCCAGTCCCTAGGGTCTCTCAGCATTTTAGCATTTCCTGTAGGAGTTTGGGAAATGCGGGCTCTACAAATGCTAAGGACGCTGTGAGTCTGCCCTCAGGTCCTCCTGGGTCCATGCCTTCTTCCTCATTGTAAACTACCCTTAAGGGGCACCACCTTTCTCTAAACATAGAAATTCCCTAAGAGACTTGAAGTTTTCCTAGGATTCTGTAACGTAAGGAAAAGTCTCTCTTTTCTGGATTTTCCTGAAACTTTGTCATCATTTCCAACTACACGCCCCCACAAATGCAGCACCAACCTTACGGGCATGCTCACATTGGACCAGTTATTGCCCTCTCTTCTCCTCTCCAGCTCTTCCATCTCACTGGAAGGGTTTGGAGTCTTCATGTAGGACAAAATCTCCTCCTCTGCTGCATCCTGACTTCCATGAAATTTGCAATATGTCAGAATGGTTACAAGACAGACAAACACAAACATCAGTAAAACCGGTATTTAAAAATAAGTCCTCTCTAACAGTGCTATGATGGATCAGACTTTGTTGAGGCAGGTGCACTACCAATACTAAAAATACTATGTTTCCATCCTTGGTTTCTGCCCCAAAGTGTCATTTGGAGATAGCTGGAACTGAAAGCATTTAAAACTGAAACTGAAACTATTACTACACAATTTTTCCCCCCAAGATAATTAGAAGTCCACTGTCTTCTTCAGAAGCCCAATGACTTCAGCAGCGTAAAGACTCAGTTTTAACATCACAGCTTTTAGTATTAAAAAGTTGCAGCATTTGAGAAAAAAATTCATTCTAGTTAAATTGTAATAACGATGTCAAGTCACAATTTCCAGTTATCCTTTAATATGACCTTGCCTCTCCCCATGCAAGTCTAATTCTCCTGCTCTTGAATCTGAGCAACATTGAGACTGCTTCAACCAACAGTGTACAGTGGAAGGGACACTGTGACTTCCTAAGGAAGGCCATAAGGGGGCTTGGGTTTTCAGTCTTGTCTGCTCCGTCACTCATGTTTCCTGAGTTCCATGTAGGACATCCAACAACTATGAGGCTATAAGGAAGTCAGGGTATAAGGAGAGGCTAGGGCCGGCATGCTGGTCAACAGTTCTAGTAGCTAAGCCATCCTAGCCCAGGCACCTGATACACAAAGGAATGAACTCAAGCCCCTAACATCAGGTCAACTCCAACCTTTGGGTCTTCCCACCTGCTCCCCAAACTACTCTCACTGTCCCTATCCTAATTCCTGACCCACAGAATCAGTATGCATTAAAAAATGGTTGCTTTCAACAACCCAGATTACAACAATGTGTTATGTAGCTTTAGTAACCACAATAATGACTTAACTCATATGTTTGCATATTTTCAAAACTGTATCAGTCAAGGACTGAGGAGCCAGACTCTCTCTACTGAATCCAATAGTCAAAAGTGAGTCTGGACCACTAAATTATGTTTTATCTATTGAAGAAGTCAAGAAATACCTTATGTTTCTGTGAATTGTCTAAACCAGAGTTTAGTGTGTAAACATTATATAAAATTTTGGACAATTTGATTTTGGGATAACCCAAAAATCTCTATAATAACTAAAACTAGATTATATTTAGTGGGGGAGGAAAGACTATTATTAGCATTTTTGGTGGGTCCCAAATAAAGATCTGCAGAAAATACTAGAACTAAATACACATTATGAAGCTTCTAATGAGGAACACAACATTTACAGAGCAAAATTTCACTCCCTTGCCTTGGGATAGAGAAGACAGAGTAAATAAACTGCATGATGGCTTGGCTAATGTTTCCATTAAATTGAGAAAATTTACTGTCTATTTTGAGAGAATGAGGGTGGAAGGAAGGGCCTGAGTGGAGATTGCTCTCTGGCAAGAGTCTAGAAACTTTATAATCTGAAATCACAGGTTCCAACACCAGGAAGGAGCTTCCCAAGCCAAATAGACTCTGCTCTTGCCTTTCTTGCTGTGTTTCATCAGGCATTTTTATAGACATGAATTAATGAACTCCGACAGACCAAGAATATGTGGAGTCTTTTTATATATGAGCCATATAAGACTCCTGGGGAACCAATTCTGATCATGACAAAATTGATCCGAAGATCCAACCTAATCCAATGGTAAATTAATTCTTGCAACACGAGAGGCAATGGCCATGACACTGAGGACACAAAGATGCAGATAGTATAAATGAATAATTGTACTAGAAAGTGATTTCCATGCATATCTTTATGATAACATTTATTACATTGTGTTGAAATTGTCTACATATGTGTCTGTCTCCTTAACTAGGGAAAACATTCTGTCTAAATCATCTTTCTATCCACAGCATCAGCATAGATTTTGGCTCAGCGAAGGCACTCAATAAATGTCCCGCAAAAATAATTGAACCATAAGTAAAGTAATAAAAATAGAGGCATCTGTATGGCTTAGAAATTCTGCAAGTCAGAAACCCGAGAATTGTCCTGGGCTCCTCCTCCCATTCTCTCAACTCCCACACCTCCCTGACTCCTAAACCCTGATATTCCTCCCTCTCAACCCCTCTGCTTTTCTGTCCTCCCCCACTGCTACTGCCTTAAGTGACATGCTGATCATCTTTTCCCTGTGCTGCTAGAATAGCCTCCTAACTGTGTCCCCGCAATCTCGCTTGCCTCCAGGTCATTCACCACACTATCACGAGAGTGGTGCTTCTAAAAGGCGAATCTGCTTACATCATTTCACTGCTTAAAAACCATCAAGATCTTCTCTTTGTCTACAGGATCCATCCCAAACCATTTTGAAAAAGACCTAAAACCCTGATCAGATCTACAGCTGCTTCTTCAGATTTATTCCCTACATACATCCAAATTCCTCCTTATGCTTGGTCAAAATGATCCTCTTTCAGCTCCACCGGTTTGTAAATATGCATGTCTTTGCAAGTCCTGTCCTCTTGGCTGTGAATCCACTTCCTTCCTCTTTCTCCCAGCCCTATCTTTAATATGTCTGGCAAAGTCCTCCATATCATTCAGGGCTCACTCAAACAGAGCTTCTTTGTGCCATCATTGTACTTCTACTCTCTTGTATAAGCAAAGCTTTAAGTATAATATGGTGACCTCTGGTCTGGGTTCATATTCTACCTCTAAGATTTTCCAGCAGGGTGATCTTGGCCAAGCACTGACTATCTTAATGCCTTAGAGTTTTCATCTGTAAAATAAATCTTCTGGCTACTGGGGGGCTGACTTTATGGCAGCCCCAATGCCTGTCTTGCATTCGCTAGGGTTTGGCCAGTAGGAGGCTCTGTCAGACGTTTGGAGGCTTGGAGGGGAATGAAGATAAAATTGGTTCAAGATGCATAATTCCCAACCGTGTTTGGAAACTTCCTCCACACCTACAGGCAGTTCTCAGACACCAACTGGGTGGCCTGCCGTTCAACTCAGTTCTGACACTGTCCACCTGGATATAGCGTCAGATCCCACAAGTTAAGGGCCCAGTTTCACCAGAGTGCTCCCCGCTCTATTTCAGATGCCAGTGGCAAGCCCAGGTTGTCACCTGTGTTTCTGACAGTCTGGCAATAGACTGGAGGTTCCACTGACCTCCTCCTCGGGTTTGGGTAGTGTGCTAGAATGGATCACAGAGCTTTATTTACTAGGTTACTGATTTATTATAAAAGGATATAATTTAGGGACAGCCATATGGAAGAGATGCGTAGGGCCAAGAATAAGGAAAGGGCACAGGCTTGAACGCCCTCCAAGAGAGCAGCACTCTCCCCAAATCTCCATGTGTTCACCAACATGGAAGCTCTCTGAACCTCGTCCTTTTAAGTTTTTGTGGAGGCTTCATTACATAAACATGATTGAGTAAATCACTGAGCATAGCATTCAAACCCACTAACCACATAGTTGGCTCCTGGGGCAACCAGGCCCCATCCTTAAGTGGGATCCAATAGCCACCTCGTTTACATAACAAAAGACACCTTTTTGTTCTCCTGGCTTAGGAAATTCCAAGGGTTTTTTAGGAACTCTGTGCCAGAACCAGGGATGAAGACCAGACATATTTCTTATTATAAAACACAATATAGACAGGGCAGGTATTTATTTTCCTGCTTTTCTCCCTGTCGGATCCACTCACCCCAAGACCACAGCTGCTGTGGAAAGACCTTATCTCATAGCCACAGTTGTTGATTCTCATTTTCATTACCTGCCTCTGCCTTTCTCGATCTCCCTCTCTTGGTCCATTCTCTATCCCTCATTGGCATCCCACACCTTTGGAAATAGACCCTTTGTTAGGCTCCTCAATTTCTAATTTGAGCGGGGCCACCTGTTTCTTATCAGACCCCGACTGAAACACTGCCTCCTCCACCCCCACAGTGGGTTGTGAATCTTTAAAGGCTAAGCTTTAAAGATTTTAAGGCTAGGCTGTCACTCAGCTGTGTATGCTAGCACAGTACCTCATACAACATAGTTGAAGTTAAATTTACATCTCTGAATTAATTAGTGAGCAAGCACGAATGAATAACACTTTGGAGGAGGAGAGGGTAGACAGGAAGGGCTTCAAAGAGCAGGTGATTGTTGAGCTAGGGTTGAAGAACATCAGGCAGGTTTGAAGAATGTTATGCAGGAACATTTCTGGCAAAGAAAATAGCTTGTGTAAAAGTACAAGGCGTGACAGTGTTTGGGGAACTACAAGTACTAATTATTACTGGAGCACAAAGCATATTGGGCTCCCATGTAAGTTTTCTTCGGTACAAATGATTCTGCTGCTATTACAAAGTTTAAAATCACTGTCTTAGCCAAGCTTCTCACTTTATACATAAAAAATAATGTCTAGTAAAGGATGACGGATAAATCTAGTAAAGAAGTGTCCAGATTCACTGTGAGCCCTTTGGAAAAATGTTCATTTGTGATGAGGAAGTTCAGGTCTCTTGACTCCATCTGCTACCTTGAGTATACTGAGCCCTGGAAAACCAAAGAATTTGAGCCCCATGGAGCAAAAACAGACACGCTACAGACCTCGAGGCAAATACATTAATGGGGCCAAGCTCACCGCTTTGTCAGAGACAGCACTTGCCAAATGGAGTTGGCTGCGTAGGAAAGGCACTGGGGCAGAGCCCTTGGGAGGCTAAGGACATTGCATCGCAACAATTCCATTCTGCATGGTTCCCTTCACTGGAGAGCTGGCCTTGGAGACCGGGTTTCAGGGGCGACTCAGACAACAGGCATGTGAGATCCTGTCACTGGGTCCGGTCCTAAAGGTCCACATCCTTGCTAAAATAGAGTTCACTGTCCAAATGGCAAGAGAGAGCTCCCTGTAGGAAACCACACAGAACACTTATTCTTTGTAACTGCTTTACTCCGCGTGCCTGCTGGAAGTGACTTGGAGAAAAAGGAAGCAAACTGGATGTCAGTAGTGATGTGGTGGTGTGACCATAGCTGCTTCCCTTGACCTTGCCTAAGTAGGAATGTGTGGGAATAGCAGGTGCTCAGCTGAAAGGCTTCAATAAATAAACAAATGAATGAATAAATGAATATCTGTACCTCGTCTGTGAGCTATTTAGATAACTGGCTGTTACGAACTAAATGTTTGTGTCCCCTCTAAATTCATGTGTTAAAGCTCTTTCCCACCCCTTCCATGTAATAGTATTTGACGATGGGACCTTTGGGAATCAATTAGACTTAAATGAAGTCACAAAGGTGGACCCTCAAGATGTGATTAGAGTCCTTTTAAGAAGAGATACCAGACAGCTTGCTCTCTCTCTCTCTTATCACATGCACACACAAAAAAGGTCATGTGAGCACATGGCACAAAGGTGACCTCTCTGCAAGCCAGAATTGTCCTCACCGGAACCTGACCAAGCTGGTGCCCAGTCTATGATATTTTGATATGTCAGTCTGAGGTGACTAATAATACACTGGCTATCGTTGCATTGTGTTTGATGCTGTTGTTCAATAAGATGACTTGAAGAAGAGATGCAGAATCATTTTAAAACCGGATTCAGTGAGAATGTTTGCTATGCTAAGATGTTCGAATATTGACTCTAACATTCCATAGGCATTACCATCCAAAGACTCAGGCCATAATTAAAAAATTTAGTAGTAGTAAAATAAGCCCACAATTCCTTATCCAAAACCCTTGGAACTAGATTTGTCTCAGAATTCAGAATTTTGAATTTTAGAAAGGTTAGGTACATATACCATACATTTCCTAATATCCTTAGTGGGTTCTGAGCAACATACCATAACCAAATATACTATCTCTGTAGTAAAACATATACATATAAAGTGGAATAAATACTTCAACTGCATCAACTCAATTCAGGTCATGTTTTGATACCAAATAATTTTCCTAAAAACTTACAAAAGTTTTTGATTTTCAGAGCCTTTTGAATTTAAAATTAAGGGTAAAAAACTTGTGGCCTTATAGAAATAATAGCTATATTTATTCACTGTATAATGTATGTTGGGCTGTAGTAAACACTTTACACATATTAGTTTATTTAAAGGAGAGCGGCAACGATTCACAGACCTAGCATACCCGTATGGAAACCACTCTTGTGCTTTGTAACATGCCTTCGGGCACATAGCTGGTCACCTTTGAGCCACTTTTCTGCACTGCCTTCTGCTGTGTAGACAGAGGCAGAGAAGGTTGGTCTGCCACAAGACAGAAGATTGAAGAAGATGCAGAGATAAGAGATGGAGAATGAGAAGATGCTTTTTTAATTTTCACCTTCTGCTTTTAGCACTTCTTGACTTTCACTTCTTTCCTGGGTTGTAATACATCCTTGTTTCCTTAATAAACTCTTAACTTTTGCTTAACCTAGATTAAGATGGTTTCTAATACTTGTAAAAGAATGATCCCAAACAATACTAAGTGTGGCAGATACCTTTTACCCAATTTTGACAGGTGAGAATACTGAACCTCAGAAAACAGAGGGAGCCCAACATGAGAAATCAGCAAAATCATATGAAAAACCCTCTACTGACCAGTAGTCCAGGTAATTCTCATACCAAGGCTGTCTACCCGATTGGCTCTTTCTGCTACCTTATGTTGCCTTTTACTTCATAAGAACATTTTTCCAAATAAGTAGCTGAATTTTCCATTTGACTGAAGGCTTCATGGTACAGCATTATGAGCTTAGAAAGAATGCTCGTAAGGCGGAATCAGTGTGCAGAGAAGAATGACAGGGATGTGAGAAGTTTCTGTACACACTGAACTAAAAGAATCCACTAAGGTGAATGGATTGTGATGCTCAGGGTTTGCATGTGATGGGCAGCGACGGAGGGCTGAAAAGTGGATATGGGGCTGTTAGTGGGAACACTACCCTCTGATCTGGCCATTAGCTCAAGGCCATTTCCATAATGAATGGTGACAATATTGCTGATTGCTCCCGGGGTGACCATACATCTTCTGTGGATGCTGTAGGTCTTACCTCCTCTTTTGCAGCATAGATGCTCCTTTTATTTGTCTGGGCTATCTTACACAGTACACTACCTAGTTCACAACTTGAGAACACAACCATTTAGCAGGCAAGACAAAAACACATTCATTGTTGTATTTGTCTTATAGCCAGAAGAGGCAAATCGCAATGTGATACTCTGAAAAAAGTAAACTCTGGTTTGATTTGTCATTGAAGATGGCTAAGAGGATCCATGGTTATCCTTTAGGATGAAGATTTTAGCCAAATGGCATACCTGTGCTCAGGAGATAAAGTTTTACTAAAGATTTTAGTTCAATTTTATGGCTATTACCTTATTAGTAAAGTTTGGAAAGGGAGTGTATCTGTGGTACAGCATGGTACATAAAAAAAATGTTTTGTTCAAAGGACCCCCTGGACTCAGGGTTCAGTCTAGATGCAGCTACAGATCAATAGTGTGACCTCAAATAAGTTACTTAAATTCTCTGGGATTCTGTTTTCTCACCTAGGAAATGAACAGATTAGATAGATGATTCTAAAGGTCCCCCCCACCACCCCACAAATTTCTAAACTTGGAAATTCTAGATTCTTAGAGCTGTTTAAGTATAAAGAATTAGTAAGATTAGTAGAAGAACCACAAAACAGACTAAATTAACTGTTAAACTCTGGGCATAAGGCAAACCGGGAAATTTTTCTGAGGATCAGTTTTCTCAAATAGAAACTCTCGAGATAATTATCTCAAGATCACAGGACTGTTGTTCAAAGCAAACTATATACAAAAGTGTTAAAGTGCTAAACATTTTACGATTTTGCTGTTGACTCATTTTAAATCATGCCTAACCCTTATGACTGCCATCTAGTGGCCGCCAGGATAATGACATAACTCAGATTCCTTGGGTTCCTGGAATCTGTTGCCAACACGTAGCATCAATGGGACTCAAACCAGCAAACGCCAGTTATAACCGAAATTATTTTCTTTAAATGTTCAAAGAGAAGTATCTTATTAGAAGTATTAGGCGTTTGTTGGCATTTTGGCTAGTCACCCTTCTTTAAGTGATGATGCGAGCTGTCTGTAGATAAATTCCTTTTCCCCTGATGAATCTATTCTGGGAAAGTGATCAAAGCAGGAACTGGGATCTTGAACAGGGTGATTACAGCAAAATGTCTGGACGTGGCTGCCAAACTCTCCTGCCTCTTGGACCACAAGGTTACTTATTACCTCTCTTTGGTTGTGCCTCACTTTCTAGTTTTTCTATCA
Organism: Cynopterus sphinx; assembly: GCA_030015415.1. Lineage (NCBI taxonomy): Eukaryota > Metazoa > Chordata > Mammalia > Chiroptera > Pteropodidae > Cynopterus > Cynopterus sphinx. The sequence goes on along the minus strand of CM057389.1, from coordinate 43,880,441 downwards.
GGGTTTAAAGGGCTCAATAGATTTTTAATAAAAATCTCCCTTTTATGTATGTGAACTAGATTTATTTTGTTCTTTGCAACCTAAGTGCCTTAACTCATATATTAAGAGCCAGAGTGCACAAGGCAGCCATGGTAATAGGTGCAGCACAAAACAAGGGCCAGGAGACCTGACACTTATTGCTCTGACTATTTGGGCCATGGGAGGGCTCAGTTTTTACCATGTGCTATTTATTTAATCATCACAGCCATTCTCTGAGCTATTATCATAAATCTCCATTTTAAACTGTTAAAAGAAGTGAAGTAACTTGCCTAAGTTCACAGGGTAAATAAAAGGTAGAGCCAGGGGAAGCTCCAACTGCTTTTGGTGACCAGAGGAAAGAACAGTGAAGCTACTTTTTTTCAGGAATCTATAATTTGGACATTTCTTTGGATGCAGCCTGGGAGTGTTAGTAGCTATATCACATTGTGAGCTTAATTAAATCTGTTAGCCAGAACCTTAGATTGTCCTTTATTCGAATTGCTGTCAAGCACTTCACTGTCAGCTAGCCTTGCATAGTCCTTAAAGGAGAACAGGGAATGCCCAGTACAAAGAAGAGCAGAGAGGACAGCATTTACCTCTATCCTGTGACTTTCACCTTGTCCTTGGAGTCATTCTGGTCTGTACTGTCCATGCCAAATCTGGTCCCCAGGAATGACTGAGACCAAACATAAATATTCTGATGGAACACAGCCCAACCCTACCCCACTTTTAGCTTCTTTTACTGCACATACAAGAGGATAAAATTTTAAAGAAGAATTTTATTATCCACAGATAGCAAAACAAAACAAAGACAAGAAATCCCCAAGAGAAAATATGAAAGTCTGAGTCAGAAATCTTATAGAGTTTTTGTAATGGAGTTGGTGTTTGCTAACTCCATTAAAATGGATCTTGTCTGGGGATCCTGTCTTGTCTGGGGATCTGTGAAGAAAATGACACTTTTTAATTCTGAGGCTTTTCCCTCTTCTCCTTAGGAACAGAGATTGTGACCATGAAGATCTTTAGGAGGAGATAGAGTAAATGTATTCACTTATTGAACAAATATTGCTTGAGCTATAACACATGTCTAATAAATAAATGAAGACCTCAGGACTGGACACCTCCTTTACTTGCACAGCAATCCCCCTGCTGCCGTCCTCATTGCTGTCTCTGAGCAGCACCCAGTGCCCTGGGAAGACTGCCTGCATGCCAGTCTGCAGGAAAATCTCTGGTTATGAGAGCATAAAATCAGTGGCACAGACTTTTTCTGTGTAAAGCCAATTGGTTCCAATAGGAACTGGAACCCGATGCCAGGCTCATTAGCCTGTGAGTAACTGAGCCAACTGGGCATTCCAGCATTCGTGCTCCACTAAGTGAAGCGATTCTCTCGTGGTCTGAAAAACCTGACTGTGCCTTCCTCAGGGTCCCTGATTCCTTCCAGGGAGAAGATCTCTGAGAGGCTGAAGTCATTCGAGATCCATGGCCATCCCGGGAGCAGGAAGTAAAGTTGTCACTGTTTATTTGGAGCCAGCCAGGAATGGATGACAAACCCCGGAGGGCTTGCTTTACATTGACATTCTCCATTAGCCTGAAACCCATTAGCTTGACCACCATTTTGTTCTTGGTGGTAGCCTTTGCATGTCACTGATGACCTTGGGGGCCCAGGGGACTTAGTAATCCTCCCACGTGTCTAACTGGCCACGAAACCTGATAAGAGGAGGTATGTTTTTCTCTTTCTAGTTATTAGGACAGTAACTGCCAAAACAATAAAAAAAGAAATGGCAATGAAGAAAAAAATGCCTTTGCTTGTGACTTAATAAATGTTCTCTTTTCTCCCAAAGCTTCACACACTTCAAACAATGTCGTCTGCTCTTTTGGGGCACATTCTAAGAGCCTCAGCTTCAATCTGATGGACCCTTTTCTAAATGTGTGGTGTGAAACAAGTGACTTAAATTCTCTGAAGTCAGACTTGTTATCATTAAGTAGAAATACTCTTAGCCCTACCTGTAAGATCACTGGGAGTATTTAAACACAATGATATATATATATATATATATATATATATATATATATATATATATATATATATATATATATATGTTTGTGTTTATATATATCATCGTGTTTATATATATGTGTGTGTGTGTGTGTGTGTGTGTGTGTGTGTATAAAATAAAACCTAACCTAGTAAATGCTCACCAAATTTAAATATCACTATTACTAAATGAACTAACAAATATACATATGCCTAATACAGCTTAGGTGATTACAAATGTTAGGTTAAAACTTGCAAACTATGAAGCATTATTTAAAATATAAGACCTGAATATTATTAGCATTTGCCTTAGTGGTGAAGCTTTCGGTGCAGTCATGGTCCAGTAAGAGATGAGTCAGAAGGAAAAGTAGGACACATAGCAGATGGCTTTTCCAAGCATATGACCTACTCAGTCTTGAAAATCAGCCCAGGCATTGGCCAGCTAAACTCCTTGGGTATTTTTCACTTGAGTTTCTATCAAGTATTTTTCTCTTTTTCTATCCTTGCTGAAATGTGTGACCTTTCTCTCTTAAAACACAGAACACTCCAAAGAAGGGGAAGGTTCAACTCTAGCCTTTGACCTTGTCTTCTCCTACAGTCATTCTCATTCCTGCTGCCTGTACTTCAATCGAGTCCACAGGAATGGATTAGAGCTCAAAACCATGTGTGGCCATTGTCCCCTTTCTTCAGTTTTTCTTTGGACACCTCAAAGTGGCTGAGCTGTTCAAGAACTTGGCCACAAACTGATAATTCTCAAACCCATTGACAACGAATCTGTGTTTTAAACTGACAAAACATCTTCTACTTCTCTTTCCTGCATTTTTTCATTTGTTGTTTGGGTCTTTCTTGTTGGACACTGTAGATGTTAGATAATGAGCAAAGCTTCTAACTGACAGGTCTGGGGTGCAGCAAAATGAGTCAGAATTGATGAGGAGGCATTGCTAAGATGGGCTATGTAATGAGGTGGTGTTAGATCATGCTTTTGGTCCTCTTTGAATGTGTCTGATTTAATAAACTCTTGACATTCTTTTCACGGGTATAAATTCTTTATGGCATACTAGAACTCTACTTCAGCAGTTCCCAAAGCATGGTTTGTGGATCTGTGGGGAGCCCTGAGAGTCTGGGGTTCCCTGAGGCCAAAACAACTGTCATAATAATGCCCAGATATTATGAGACCTTCTTTACCATGTTGACATTTTCACTAATGGTAAAAAAGCCATACTGGCCAAAACTGTGTGAATCAATGTTTCCCATTGTGTTCTTAAATACCTCATGTCTACAGCATAAAAAGAAGATATCAGTTTCACTTAAAGATGTCCTTAAAGAATCAGTAAAAATTATTAGATTTATTAAATCTAGTCTTTTGACTACATGAAACACCATTTTTTGCTTAAAAAAAAGATGACTGGCAAAATGGTTATTAAGAATTGGACATTTAGCAGATAATTTCTTTAAAAACTGGACAAGCCAACCTATCACTCGAAGGAAAACAGCTCACAGTACTTGTTGCCAGTGGTAAAATCTGAACTTTCAAATGAAAATTAGAATTTTTGAAAACTTGGATCCACCACTGTGGGTATGAGAATTTCCTCACGCTTAAAGACTTTTCTGATGAGATGGTAGTGATATTGACAAATGTGACTTTTTGATATTTTATCATAAAATCTGTGAACACTTGGAAAATTTGCATAACTCAGTGAAACAATACTTTTCAAATGACCAAAGCATGACACCAAAAGTGGTTTATAACTCCACGTTGTGGTCAACCTTTCAGACACTACCTTTCAGTGAGTTTTGATGTAGTTTCGAAGAATATTTAAATTACCTATAAAAGCTATTAAAATACACCTTCCTTTTCTAACTACACATCTGTGTGAGGCTGGATTTTCTTCATATATTTCAACCAAAACAACATCACAACAGATTGACACACAAACAGGTATGAGAACCCAGCTGCCTTTTGTTAAGCCCGAGACATGAAAGGCGTTTGCAAAAATATAGACCAATGCCAAATTTGTCCCTAGATATAGCTATTTTTTAAAAAATAAAATGTTATTTATGCTAACAGGTAACATTTTTATAATATATTTTTAATACATTGCAGCTTCGCTTTCTTTTATGGTAGATTTTGATAGATAGAACTAATAAACAAAAGGTTTCCTTGGTCCTCAATAATTTTTAACAGGGTAGAGGGGTCTTGGGACCAAAAGGCTTGAGAACTACTGCCTCTCTTGTCTGGAAAGTCTAAAATATTAAACAGCCATGAAATCATTATGCCCTTTTTTTTTTTTAATATTCACTGAGTGCTAGCCTAACAGAGGAGAAACATGCAAAGTTTAGAAAGCAATATGATTCTGTAACAAAGAGATGTGTTCTAGTACAGTGGCAGCCTTAAACATGTGTCTTCAATTGGCTTTTCCCTCTCCTTTATTTTTGTTTCCTAGGATTATCTCCCAAAAAACTACCTGCACCCAAGTCCTGGTCCCAGGCTCAGAGACAACCTAAAACTATAGGTCTCCTATAGTTTTAGACGGGCACTGTGCAAATAGCTGAGAATGTAATGCTGAACAAAGCCAGGTTGTACCAAGCAGCTGAATATCTTTTGTTTGTAATGTGGAACCACTGAGTCATTTAGGCAGGATAATAATGAGGTATTTTCATTTTGCAATGTATCATCCATGCCAATGAATGCATATACTTTTTGTATACATAAAAATTACACTCATGTACCCTCTCCCCACAGAAGGAGGGAGAACATTAGCAGTGCCTTAGAAGACCCCTGTGTGCCCCTCTCTAGCATGATTAGATTTTAATTTTGAAAAGGTCACTGTGGCAGCAGCATAATTAATGGAGTAAAGGAGGATCACTGGGGACAATAAACACCCACTCATATTTCAAGTCTTGGCCATGTCATCACTTTTCTATGAAGTCGTTCCTGATTCTCAGATAGAATTGCCTTCTTGCTGACCTTGATGGACTCAATAATTTTATTGTGGCAATTAAAATTCTCTACAGCACTTACTTGATGCTGCTTTTTTTGTAAAACAGTTTTATTAAATCATAATTCACATGCCATATAATTCACCCATTTGAAGTGTACAGTTTAAGCATTTTAAGTGTATTCACATATATGTGTAATCATCACCACAATCAATTTTAGAATATATTCATCTCCTTAAAAAAAAGCCTAGACCCTTTACCCATCACCCCCTCACATCTCCCCAAACCCACTCCACAACCAGTCTCAAGCAGCCACTAATCTACTTTCTGTCTCTATTGATTTCCCATTTTAAACTTTTAGATAAATTGAATCATATAATATGTGGGTTTTTGTGACTGGCTTCTTTCACTTAGTATAATGTTTTCAAAGTTCATCCAAGTCATAACCTGTATCAGTACTTCCTTTCTTTTAATGGCTGAATAATATCCTACTGTATGGATATACCACATTTGTTTATCCATTCACCTATGGATGGACATTGTTTCCACTTTCTTGCTATTATGAATCCTTCTGTCATAAACATTCATGAACAAATTTTTGTGTAGAAATGGAATTGCTGGATCACATGGTAACTCTTTTTCAATCATTTGAGGAACTTCCAGACTCTTTTCTAGAATGGCTGTCCCACTTTACATTCCCACCAGCGATGTATGATGGTTCCAATTTCTCTATATCTGTGCTGACACCTATGCCTGGGACTTGGTAGGCACTTCATTTGCTTAGTGATCAAGTGAGCCAGCAGATAGAAGTTGAAGAGGTGAATGAAAACAATTATTATGGAATTAGAGAAGAATATTTCTGGAAAGGGGAGCAATTGGCCTTCATGACTGGCAACAGGAGGGATAAGAGAGCATGGATTGATTACACTGCATTCTCTTCAGTGACATGACTGAAGGAGACCTCATCTGATCCTCACCAACACTGACTTCATGGTCCTACATGTCCAGAGACAGCTCTCTAATCTGGGAAGACCTAGGGTAAGACACTCAACTCTGTGCCCCAATTGTCTCATTTACAACATTAACGTCTTACAATTGTGGAACAAATTACTTCACATACAGAGCTCTATTTTGGTTTTGATACTTTATATAGTCACGAGACAGGGGTATATTTATCTTTATTTTAGAAAAAAAAAAAGAAACCGAAGCTCAAAAGCCTCATTCCTAAATAGTGGTAGAGCTAAGATTCTTTCTGAAATTTCTTGACCTCGAGTAATCAATGTCTTTTCCCCAACACCAGGATGCCTGTGGGTGACCTCAAAAGATGACATTTCCAAACTCTACGTGTGAACTCAGGGTCTTAAAGTCAGAATTGGCTATAAACAAAGTCTTCTTAAAAAGCTAAGGAAAGTCATTCAATCAAATGCTTTCCTTAAGTTCAGTAGTATCTTTTCACATCTTTAATTTTGTCCTCTCTGAAGGAGAAGCCTTCAATTCATAATAGTAAATTCAAGGAGGAAGTCTCTGTGCCAGTTAAGGATGCAGGCTCTGCAGGCAGGGGGACACAAGATGTATCTGGAGGATTTTCTCAGTTGTAGAGTTGGTGTTTCTGAGAGGCGTGCACATTTTGAAGGACTTCCAAAAGGGGTCATCAAGATAGCAAAGTATATGTAAATAATTTTATATGAGGACTAGATGAAGGAACTAATGGCTGTTACTCCAGGTGGAAAAAGAGGAACATAATTGTCATAAAATGATAGGAAAGACATCTCATAAAAAAGAATGTTTTGTTGTGTTCTGAACAGGACTAAAGCAAGCAAACAAGAAATCTCAGAAAGGTAAGATTTGGGGTAATGAGAAGAAAGTATTTTAGAATAAATAGAATATCCAAAAATAGAATACTTGGCCTGGTGATGTACTGAGTTCCTCATCCATTAAGTATTTAAGTTCAATATCTCTCTGTCCCTCTTAGAGATGGTATGTTGTGGGTTCTGTCTTCATGAAAATGGAGTTCCATCATTTAACAATTCCTTCCAGATCTCACGTCTTCTTACTCTAAGTACAATGTATAATTTTGATATGATGTAAACTGGGCTTATATTCTCAGTACAGCATTTCTCTCACAGGCGAGTTCTTTCCCCTGCTTTTCATCTCTCTGTCAATTTTCTATTATTCTAGCCACCCAGGGTTAAAAAGTAAACTAACTCTTTCCTCATCTTCACTTTTTCTTCTTTCCCCATGTCCAAGAGGTTGCTAAATTCTACCCCACCCCATTTTACTTCTTTAATACAGGGTTTGTCTCCTTTTATTCCGCTCCAGTTCAGTCCTGTAAGGATAGCCTCTTTACTGGCCACTCTCTTCTAGGCTATCTTCTTTGTTCTCCATCCTATTTACCAGATGGATATATGTGGCCATTATTAACTCTCCTAAAATGCTACTCTAGTAAACTCATTTTTAATTCACAATTTTCATCAGCTCCACTGACTTCCAAATTAAGTCTTTCTTTTAGGGCGTAATATCCCATTGGTACCCAATACTCATTCATGCTTCAGGTAATTAGGTTATTTATTGGTCCACCATATTTGTAGTTTCATTATGACATGACCTTACCTCTCATTTTTCCCCACTAAAACCTTGTCCCTTCTTTAATGCCTAGGTTATTGGCCATGCTTTGAAATGTCCTCACTTCTTTCCTGACTTCTCAACTTGCTGAGGTTTTTTTTTTTCTTTTGCCTCTGAAATTCTAGAATCCTTATTTATATTTCTACTGCTCAGCCTTCTGTTGCTATTCTTGCTTTCTCTCATTGGTACTTCCTTGAGAACAAGGACTATGATTTCATCATCCTGAGTATAATGGCTATATGTGTGATAGTTGTTTACATATAGTTAAGGAATAAATCACCTATAAGTAAAGGAACAAATGTGCAGATGATTTTAACTATGAATGACTTATAAAAACAACATGAGAGGGAGATGTAGTGTGGTGTGGGCTCCTTACGCTCCTGGCTGGCTCCAATCATCACTCATCTACCTGTTTGGAAAAACCATTGCTCATGAGATAAATGGGACAGGAAAGTGTCAATGACTCAGAACAAACATGCAGGGAAGCAGTTCCAAGCATGTGTTTTCCTGAAAACTTGTCAGAAGTGCCATCTTCTCATATTAGAGGAAGCTCACAGGGTTCTCTATCGGACCATGTTATTATGTGTCCTAAGCAACTTTCTTAATAACAACAATAGCAATCTAGTGACTCAAAACCCAGTTGATAAAGAACCTTGTGTCCCGTATAATAGGCTAGAAGTTAGACAGCTTCATAAACTGTAGACTTTCTGTGGAAGGTGAACCCTCTGATGAAGCCACAGGGTCTCCCAGAGACATTTCAGATTATTGCATCTGTCTCCCAGCAGAAGCCCAAGGTATGCTTGAATAGTAACCCTTTGCATTTTAACATTTAGTGCTAACCAACCAGACTGTGCTAATTTGGAATTAACGCTCATACAAAATAGAAAGATATGGTGAGAAGAACTTCTTCAGATAAATCTTTATCTTAGAGTGAAGATTTCACTCTAAGACCTAAGGGGGAAAAGTCTCTAAGGAATAAAGTCACGGGGTTTTAAATTTGGAACTTTAACCAGTCTAGTTCCTGATAATGTGATGAAATATTTTGTGTTCCAGATAAGGCTTATGTTTCCATCCCACTCCAGACCTCGATTTAAAAATAAAGTAACACTTCACTTACTTTCTTATCCTCAGAGAAGCGAGAATTCTAACAATTTGTCATTATTTTTATGTTTTATCTTTAGAATAAGAAGGATGGTTCCAAAATCATTGCTACTTGTTTTATAAATCGCTATTTAATCTCAATGTGAACAATTTTACCTTTAAATACATGTCTCTTCTTCTGTTTCTTACCTGGGATAAATTTCAAATTATAGCATCCATACTATTAATATCCACTTTCCTTTTTTGTGATATCATTAATGAGCCACGTCAAAGAACAGATTGTGTCAAACTCTCCTGAGTACAGTTTCTCAGCCATCACTAGATGGCAGCAGCAGCTAAGCTGGGGAATGAAAAATCTTTTTGTTAAAACCTTCTCTTGCCAGACCCTGGCAAGGGTCGTCGTAATCAAGCCTTTGATGCTTTTATTTTTAAAAACCGCCAATAGTCAGCAAGAGAACTTTGCTATCTGAACTTGTTGCAATTATAGGCATATATTTTAAAACAAAATATTGTCCAGTTTTAGTGTTCATTATATGTAGGCTGTTGCTATTGCTTTGGAGTAATTTAAAAAATGTGTGACTGACTCTTCAGCTATAAAAGGCTCTATAATCATTGAAAAAGTAGTATCTGTAAATCAGAAAAGAATTCAAGCCAGATAGGGTGCCTCATATACTAAGTTTGTACTAAGTGACTGGGTCTTTCCCTCCTTAATCCTAGAGATTATTGAATTTTACCCCCTCTGCCGTCCTCTGATTGGTTGTAGGAGAGGGAGTGAAGGGGGCAGGCTGTGTTAAAAGGCACCTTTAGACAATAGCACAATGGGCTTTTACTGGGACTCTTCTATTTCCACTCGTTCTTTGCTCATTGGGAACAAAGGGGATCTGATTCATCTAAGAGCCGTAGGCTAGAATTAATTACTTCTTGAAATTTATATAAGGCCAAACCTTTACATATTCATAAATGACTTCCCATTTCCCCCAAGAGTTCCTGTAACTGTCATCTGAGATCTCTCTTTTATCTTAGGGAGCTGGGTCCACAGGTAAGGTCAACCGCCTGTGCACCACTGGGACCCAGAGAATGTACTTCAATGATATTTCCTGCCTGTTTTCTTTTCTAGCACTTTGGTTCAGTTAGCCTGATATCCTCAAGACTCATGCTCAGTCTTTCCTTTTTGCCTTTTGCCTCTGCTCAAGTTCTTCATTTTACCTGGATACCTCATCCCTTCTCTGTATCATCATTTCTTTCAGATCCACCTCCTCCATGAAACCTGTCCTGCTCTAGCACCCCAGTCTGATGTTTTTCCTTTGTCTTAATTCCCATAGGACTTGGATTCTTTATTAGAATACACAATCAACCCATTGGTCAAAAATTCAACATGTGTTTCACAAGTACCTCCAGGCATTGCTGAATGATGAGGACAGAGTAGTGAACAAGAGGGACATCCTCCATCCCCATAGGGTTTAGGGTCTAACGGGAAAACAGACCCTAAGAAGGTGATATACATGAAACAGAATCAAAAGCACAGAAATAAACACATAAGTAGAGCCAACTGATATTTGAAAAGGAGCAAAGATAGCAGCGTCTTCAACAAATGGTACTGAAAAAACTGAATGAATATCCACAAGCAAAATAATAATAATAATAATAGCAACAACAATAACATTATTATTAATAATAATAAATGTAGAAACAGACCTTACCCCTTCGCAAAATTAAGCTCATAACAGATCTTACATTTAAATGTAAAATGCAAAACTATAAAATCCTTAGAAGGTAACATAAGAGAAAACCTAGATGACCTTGAGTATGGTAATACCTTTTAAAAAAACAACAACAAAAGCATAAATTATGAAAGAAATAATTGATAAGTTTGACTTCACTAAAATTAAAAATTTCTCTATGAAAGATAATATCAAGAGAATGAGAAGATGAGCCACACACTGGGAGAACATATTTACAAAAAGATGTCTGATAAAGCACTGTTATTCAAAATAAAGAACTCTTAAAACTCAACAATAAAAAAATAAACAACTTAATTTAAAAATGGGCCAAAAACATTAACAGACATCTCACCAAAGAAGGTATACAGATGGAAAATAAGCGTATGTAAAGATCGCCCACATCATAGATCATCAGGGAAATGCAAATTAAAAAACAATGAGATACCACTGGCCACCTATTAGAATGACCAAAACCCAGACTACTGACAACACCAAATGCTGGCGAGGATGCGAAGCAACAGGAACTCTCACTCCTTGCTGGCGAGAATGCAAAATGGTTCAGCTTTGGAAGACAGTTTGACAGTTTCTTACGAAACTAAACATACTCCTCCAATGGGGTCCAGCAACTATGCATTTTGGTGTTTACCCAAAGAAGTTGAAAACTTGTGTCCACATAAAAACCTGCGCACAGATGCCTATAGAGGTTTTACTCATAATTGCCCAAACTCAGTAGCCACCAAGATGTTCTTTAGTAGGTGAGTGGATAAACAAACTGTGCTACATCCACACAATAGGTTGTTTAACACTAAAAAGAAATGAGCTATTGAGACATGAAGAAACATAGAGGAAAACTTAAATGCGTGTTACTAAGTAAAAGAAACCAGATCAGAAAGGCTGCATACTGTGCGATTCCAATCATATGACATTCTTGAAAAGGCAGAACTGTGGGAAAAATAAAAAGATGAGCCGTTGTCAGGGAGGTGGGATGAATAGGCAGAATGCAGAAAGGTTTTAGGGCTGTGAGAATACTCTGTACGATATTATAATGATGGATAGATGTTATTATACTTTTGTCACAACCTGTAGAATGTACAACACCAAGAGTGAACTAACTCTAAGTACAATATAGACTTTGGGTGTTTACGATGTGTCAATGTAGGTTTATTCCTGGTGAAAGTGTTTTATTCTGGTGAATACACTGATAATGGGAGAGGCTATTCCTGTGTGAGGGTGGGGGGTATGTGGGAAATCTCTGTACCTTCCTCCTAATTTTCTTATAAACCTAAAACTGTGCTTAAAAAGTCTTTAAAGTAATTTACACAAAGGGTAGGTTAGGGGAAGTCAAGGCTGCTGTGACTAATCTAGCCTGGAGATTATAAAAGCCCTCTCTGGAGAAGGTATACTAAGCAGACACTTAGGAAGAGTAGACGGTGGTCAGATGACTGGGAGCAGTAAAAAAAGGGAGCTCAAGGGAGAGGCAGCAGCGTGTGGAATGGTCTGGGGAAGGGCACTCAGGGCATATCAAGTAATTAAAAAACATTCCATGTGGACACAGCATGGGGCTTTTAGGAGAGTAGAAGGACACAAAAAGAATTGACAAGTTTGGGATTTATCCAAAGGAATGAACGAAGCTTTGGGACTGACATGGTTGCTCCTCTGATGCAAGCCAGGGTCTTAAAGCTCGCAGAATGAACTGCAGGCAGATCGTGATGAGAAGACCAGCGGGCAGGATGTTGCAGTCGTCTGTGTGGAGGGTGATGGTGGTCAGTGCCACGTTTGGGCAAGGGAAATACCACGAAGTGGAGGAATCACAGAGACAGTGAATAAAGAGAATGAACAGGACCTGGCAGCTTTTAAATGTGATGGGCAGGGAAGGGAGGGCTTGAAGGTGACTCACATTCTGGCTAGTTAGGACGGATGAATTTTGTTTTCATTTATTAAATAGGGGCGTAGCTAGAGGAGTAGGTTTGAGGGTGAAAGATGATTAGGTCAGCTTTGTTCTTGCTTATTTAAAAGTGTCTGAGAAACGTATAGATGGAAATAACCCAGTAACCACTAGGGCCTTCTGGGATGAATCTTAGAGAAGAAATCTGGGATAAAGGCATATATTTGGGAATTATTAGTATATAAAATACAAACATTAAAGATTTCAGAAACTCTGTAAATCCCTTAAAATTGTTAATATTTAAATCGACTGTTGGAAGTATGATATGACTGCAAATGTCCAGTGCTTATCACTACATCATACCTGACATATGGTAATTATTTGGTAAATGTTAAGCTGAATAAATTCTAATAAATAAAATAATGCTATAAAACACTTGTGATAGTGCTCGTCACATGCTAAGAGTTTAATAAATGTTAGCTATTATTATCATTAATTATTAATTATTAGTATTAGTATTATCATTTTTAATGTTCAAGCAAACTTTTAATTCTATTTGAGAAGTGGCAAATTAAAAACATCTTTTTTAAAAAGGAATAAGAGCTGGTCCACGCCAACAGCCTCTTTGTTGCAGACTCTCCTTTCCCTTAAAAAGCTCCAGGAAAACCCTCTTTCTTGGAGAGCCCAGCCCTGATTCCCGCTTAACTGAGAACAGCTTCACTGACAGAGGTGTCTCAGTGCATGGTGTCTGTATTCTCCAGTCAAACTGAATGCTGAGTGCATAAGCAGGAACTCTAATTTTATGTACAGAGGAAAATAAGAATGGTAGTAAGATAAAACTAATCACCAGCCACTATATTCAATCTGTTCAGCATGACACATGTACCAGGATCTGGCGTGTGAGAAAGCGTTCTGAACGGTGGTCAGGAAGCACGGTTTAATACAGCTTTCTTTTTTGCTCTGTTAATCTTATCGATTATTTTTCAAGTCGTAAAATAAATTCTCAAACTCCGCCTGGTGGCTTCCTGTTATACCAATGGGAAGGGTCCCAGGCAAGGATGCTGAGGGAGCAGATGCTGTCTTCTCTGCTGGACTGTGGACATTAGACTGGACTTGCCTTAACTGAGGTTAGTTGGCTAAGGATGGAGAGGAGACCACCATTTCCTGAGCATTTGCCTCTGGGCTGGGAGTTGTACCAGGGGCTAGAAGTTGGCTGCCACTGGAGAAACAGGCCTCGCCATTCTGCGTTTGAGGAATAAATGTGGAAAAATGAGAGTTCACCTAACAAAGGTGAGGAAGGGAAGCCTAATTATACCCCTTCCTTGGTTTAATTCAGGACTTCTCCAGAGTGACTCTGTGACATTTGCACTGGATGATGGATGCTTTGTTGTGGGAGGAGGGTTGTCGCTGTCCTGTGCAGTTCAGGATGTTCGCAGCATCCTTGGCCTCTATCCAATAAATCCCAGCAATTGCACCCCTTTCTCAAACCGTGACAGTCAGATATGTTTCTAGACATTACCAAATGTCGCCTTGGGAGAGGGGGTGAAATTGTTCCTATTCAAGAACCACTGGTTCAACTGAAGCGTTGTCACTGGGCATGGGCCTGACTTGTGGGCCACGTGCTGAGTGACCTGGAATAATTAAATAAGGGAAGTGGTTGAGAGGCCAGAGTTCCCTTTTGTCCTTATTTTTAATAAAAGACAAATAAAGACAAATGAAGACTCAGAGGCAGAGTGAGTTCTACTCTGCAAAGGACAACTAGAAAGCAGTTTAAATCACCGGGGAATTCCTCTTACACAGAAAGGACAGGGGAAGGGAGCTCTGGGGAAGGCAGAGCTGGGGCTTAAAAGACAAAAACCCAGCCGATTGCTGAGCGCTACGTGTGTTTTACCTGCACTTGTAAGGTTTATTCTTCCGTGAAAAATAAATCCCTCGATAAGGTTTTTATTATGTAGTGTCAGCGACTGCACGATATCATCTCTCATAATATAATGGGTAACCATCCCAAAGCTGGAGCTATTTAGCTTAAGATAAAACATGAAAAAGCCAGAATCTGTGACTAAAATGTCCAATGACAAGATTTAAAAATTACTGTGAAGGAATCTAATATACATAGACAATCCTTCTCCAGAAAGAAGGAGCAGTTATATAGAACATTGGGTGGAAGGAAGAGATAAACAGGCCAACAGACACCTCTGCCTGACGGCCGACGGCTACGGACAGAGCCTGGAAAGCTGGATGCTGAGGCCACTCAGGCACAGCAGAAAGTTGGTTTTTAGCCTCGTAATTGCTTTAATCCTAGGTCAACAGAAGTCTGAACATAAGAGAAAGAAGGAACTGAAAAAGAATGCCAAGACTTCTTACCTCCACAGAGGGATGTTCTCCACTTGCCTTCTCTAAAAGTTCCTAAACACAGGGCAGCTGACCAACCCCTCCCATCATGTGAACCGGAACCTGCCTGCAGGAAGGGAGACGGTCGGCCAGTCTGGGGATCATTGTAGCACTCTGGTTTTAGATGTGTTATTGAATGAAAATAAATCGTGTAGAGAAGAATCCTCAAGGGCAGAAAGCTCTGATCACATGTACTCCTAGAAAGAAACGGTGGAGAAAATTTAAAAAATAAACACATAAAAACGTTGTTATGAAAATCCATATTAAATCCTTACTTACATACACTAATAGATTTTAGGGCATGGAGTTGGAGAAAAATTAAAGACATTTACCAATAGTCTGGTTCTATTGAAAAAGTGTTCTTGAAAATGTAAAATTTGACTTTAATCTAATGCCCTTTTGGCAAATCGCTTCTTCTGCCTTCTCTAAATTTAGAATCCCTACTATAGACATTTTTCTGTGCTTGGTACACTCGTTTAACCCCAGATCCTGAGGTCTCACTGACCCACGGAGCACAGAGAAGCTGTTTATGGTAAAGATACAGACAACTCCAACCCTTCTGAGAAACTTCATTTTTCAAAATTTCTCCCAGCTGGTTAAGGCACTTGAGCGGGGGGCCCCTTCACATCTTGGAATAGCACTAAACTCACTGGATATGCTTTATGGGAGGTACTAGTCTCTCTTTCATTCCTGATACCAAGTGCCCCTAATCACTGTGTTTGGCTCCCAGAGCTCTGAGTTGCCTTTTCTAGAGCTTTTAAGATTTTTGTTTTTTCATGTAAACTTTATGAGAGCTTCTGATTCTTGATTGAGGGCTATGAACATAGTCATCAGATTTAACAAGTAAAGATACAAGCCAACCAGTTAAATTTGAATTTCAAAAAATAATGGCTATTTTTTTTTTATTTTAAAAATATAAATCTGTCCTAAATATTTCGCAGGACATAATTCACTAAAAAAAAAAAAAAATGATTTCAATTTCTTGAAATGGAAATTGAACTGGGCATTCTGTATTTCATCTGACAGTTCTAGCCCCAACACTTGGAATGGCCTTTTTATTTGTTCCTGGTGAACATTCTTAGCCCCCCTCTCTGGGGGCTTGCACCCCCATCAGATGCTGTGCTCGTACTGGGTTAAGGCATGGTTTTTGCCCTCGGACTGCTTACAGGATCTTTGTCCTCAGTCGGCAGCCTTCGCTGCATGTGCACCAGTCATCTCATGTGGAACAGAATCCCAAACAGCCTATTCCTGCTTCATTTTCAGATATCTTTACCCATGTTTTAATTCAATGAAGCTAATACTCTTAGCCTAGAATCAATGCTATACAAATAAATGTAGATTCTAGAGTAGTGATCATCTGTCTGAAAGAAATGACTTCAGAGAACCTAACTTAGTACTTCAAAATCCTGACTTGGGGTTCTTACCTAATTTGTATCTTAATATGTTGTTTTAACATCCTCCCTTTGATCATAATAGTGGTTTAATGGCATAATGAATACAGGATTCCCCCAAACTGAAATGTCTGTATGAAGAAAGTAGCATAGAGTTAATGTTCAAGTTTATGAAAATATTCCATTGGCTAAATGACTCTAACAAGTGCAAAAAAGGTAAATTCTTTATTCTGTAGGCGTTTATATATTTGATAAATCTGCACATTGGTTCTTTTATTGCATATAATAAAGCATAAAATTTCGTAGAGTGATAAATTTGGGAGTTAAGAGAACAGAAAGAGCACATGGAGCTAATTTTACTTTCTCTACACATCTTTAACAATAAAGTTAAGAAATCTTTTAAAAAGGCATTAACTCACGAGAATCAGGAAAACAGGAGAGAGACAAAGAGAGAGGGAGAGGGAGAGAGAGAGAGAGAGAGAGAGAGAGAGAGAGAGAGAGAGAGAGAACAATAATAACAAAATATTGGAAGATGGAAAATAGAAAGATAAGTGAAAACTGATTGAGCAGTGCCCAGGAAGCTGAATCGTAAGCTGATGGTAGAGAAAAGTGAGGACCAAGCTAGTTTGCCATAGATTTCTCTTAAGCCTCCGAGCCTGCCAGTTCCAGATATCCAGAGATGACGAAAGGAGAGGCTTATACAAGAAAGACTGAGCGAAAGAGCTTTAGATCCCTGGAATCCCATCCTCACTCCAAGCCGCTGCCTGTCTTCTGTCGAAACATAAAAATTTGCAGGTTGATTCAGTGGAGACAGGGAAGGGTGAGGTGGGAGGTCTCTGCTCTTGAGACTGCATGTCCTACCCAAAATAAAGAAATCAGCTCTCTCTATATTTACTACAAATGCTGAGGACCCCCAAACGCAACCTTTTTGTTCCACTCAGTTTCAAGGACAGTAGCAGCCTTTCATCTATGCAGGAGATTGAAAAACTCTTTTTTGATCATCAGCCCAAGAAAAAGACCTAAATCTCTCACATCAGGAGGTTTCACAAAAGCAGCCCGCCCTGACCACTCTGTACCTAACCACAAAGTCAGCAAGCCCCGTGTGCTCAGATCTTCCAGTCGCCTTTTTTAATTCCCCGTTCTTTTCCCCCAGTTTTATTGAGAAATATTTGATATACATCACTGTATCAGTTTAAAGCAGATAGCGTGGTGGCATGATTTCCATATATTGTGAAATTATTACCACAATAGGCTTAGCTAACACTCATCTTCTCATATTGATACATTAAAGTAAAGAAAAGAAGAGGAGAAAAGAAAATAATTTTCTCCTGGTGATGAGAATTCTTAGGATTTACTCTCAAATTATTATTACATATTATACAGCAGTATTAGCTGTAGTCACCATGTCGTACATTACATCCCTAGTACTCATTTATCTTATAACTGGAAGTTTGTCCCCTTTGACCACCTTCCTCCAATTTCCTTCCCCCACCCTCACCCTCCAAATCTGATAATAAATCTAATTTTATTTTCTAAGAGTTTGGTCTTTTTTTTAAAAAAAAGTTCTACATGTAAGGGAGATCATATAGTATTTGTCTTTCTCTAACTTATTTTACTTAGAATAATGTCTTCAATATCTTGTTACGAAGAGTAAGATTTTCTTATTTTTTATGGCTGCATAATATTTCATCATATGTATATGTCACAACTTTATCCATTCATCCACCTGCAGGGGCTTAGATTATCTCTTAATTATAAATAATGCTGCTATGAACATGAATACACACACACACACACATATATACATATACATATATATATTCAATTTAGTGTTTTTGTTACCTTTGGATATATTCACAGAAGTGGAATTCCTGGCTCATATGGTAATTCTACTTTAAACTTTCTGAGGCTCCTCCACACTGTTCCACAGTGGCTGCACTGATTTACATTCCCAAGAGTACACAGGCTCCCTTTTCTCCACATTCAGGCCAACATTTATCTCTTGTCTTTTCAATGATGGTTATTCTAACAGATATGAAGTAGTATCTCATTGTGGTTTTAATTTGCATTTCCCTAATGACCAGTGGTATTGAGCATCTTTTTATGTACCTGTTGGTCTTTTTTTTTTTTTTTTCAACTTATTCCCTATGCTATATTCTAAATCCCTGCGACTGTTTTGTAACTACTAATTCATACTTCATCCCGTCACCTTTTTCACCCAGCCCCACAGCTTCCCTCATCTCTGGCAATCACCAGTTTGTACTCTGTATCTGTGAGTCTGTTTTCATTTAGTTTGTTCATTTCTTCTGTTCTTTAGATTACACACATATGTGAAATCATATAACATTTACCTTTCTCTGTCTGACTGTCTAACTTATTTCACTTAGTATAATGCACTCTAGGTCCATCCATGTTGTTGCAGTTGGTAAGATTTCATTTTTTTAATGGCTAAGCAATATTCCAGGGTATATATATTGGTCTTTTGTATATCTTTTTTTGGAGAAAATTCTATTCAGGTCTTTGGTCATTTTTTAAATTGGGTTATTTGATCTTTGCTATTGAGTTGTATGAGTTCTATACATATTTTGCATATTAACGCTTAACAGATAGATGGTTTGCAAATATTTTTCCCATTCTGTGAGTTGTATTTCCACTTTATCAATAGTTTCTTTTGCTGTGCAGAAGCTCTTCAGTTTGAGGTAGTCCCACTTGTTTTTAATTTTGTTGCTTGTGCTTTAGGTGTCATATCTAAAAAATAATTTCCAAGACCAGGGAGCCTTGTTTTTGTTTTCTTCTAGAAGTTTCTCAGTTTCAGGTCTTACATTTAAATCTTTAATCCATTGATTTTGTGTGTGGCATAAGATATGGGTCCAGTTTCATTCATTCTTTTACATGTGTATATCCAATTATCCCAGCACCATTTATTGAAGAGATTATCTTTTCTCAATTGTCAAATATTAGTTTGGCTCTGTTGTCAAATATTATTTGACCATATATGTTTGGGTTTATTTCTGGGTTCTTGATTCTGTTCCATTTGTCTGTTCATTTGTTTTTATGTTAGTACTGCACTGCTTTAATAACTATAGTTTTGTAATAGTTGAAACCAGAAAACGTGATGCCTCCAGCTTTGTTTTTCTTTTTCAGGATTGGATTGGCTATTTTGGGTCTTTTGTTAATTTCCCACTTCTGATAGTGAGGAGATCACCAAGGACGGCCAGACATTTTTGAAAAGCTTCTAATAAAAGACAGAGAATAAAACACACTCACTGAGGCAAAAACAAAACAAGTTAAAAGCAATTTGGAAGAAACATTGTTTTATGGTAAAAGGTATAACTCTATTATTAACTGTAGGCATATAAATCTAATCTATAGTAACAGAAAGCAGATCAGTAATTGCCTAAAACTGGGTATGGAAGCAGAAATTGACTGAAGTAAAGAAGGGAACTATTAGAGGATGATGGAAATCTTCTATATTTTTAATGGTGGTGGTTACACAAGTTTACACATTTGTGAAAAACTCATTTAACAGTATACTTAAAGTGAGTGCATTTATTAAATTTTTGCATTTAATGGGTGTATTTATTGTATGTAAATCAATTTTTAAATTCCTGTTATTGACAAATGACATCCTAAAAAAAATTCTAAAAGTTATTGCATCCATGACACAAGCATAAGATGCCATATGAAGATGGAGGAGGGGCACTCAAGGGAAAAAAGGAATTCTTTTAAGTTAAAAAGTCAAAGTGAAGAAAAAAATTAAGTTACTTGAAATCTCCCAGAAGGTAGAGCAAGATATAAGAAAACAGTTAATATGAGAGAGAAAAAAATACAATTAAAGGATCTGTCTATGAATAAATTCCAATATCAAATAATAGGAATTCCAGAAAGAGAGAACATTAGAAAATAGAGGAGAACATTAGGAATCATTCACGAAGACATCCTAGACCTGAAAGACATGAGTTGACAGCATGGCAGGGTGTACCAAGTTCCCGACATAATAAAATTTGAAAATTTTGAATAAGAAGTGACCTCTACCAAGGACCATCATTATGAAATTTTGGAAGGCTAAAGAAAAAAAAGAAGGTCCTATAAGATGTTAGAGAAGGGGAAAAAAACCTGATTACAAACAAAAGATCAGAGTTACAAATGACATTGAACTTCTCAACAACATTAGAAACAAGAAAACAATGGAGTAATATCCACGGTATTTTGTAGAAGCCTTATTTTCAACCTAGAGTCTGTGCTCAGCTCAACCATCACCATGAGGATAAGCTATAGACACTGCAAGATCTGATGAAAAACTCCCGTCGATTATGCCTCACTAAGAGAGAAACTAAGAAAAAGGAGTACAAGGAACACAGAAAACAGGATGCCCAATGTAAGACTTAGTGGAAAAATAATCTCCAGGAGCATAAAAAAGTCTTCTATGAGTCCAGGTATGGAGGGCCAGACAGGGTGCATACAAGGGCAGTATGAGCATGGCCTTCCCTATGTCCTCTCTTCTTAACCTGAGGACAGACTGCCTGGTAAGCTTGGCCTAGATGCCCATCTATACCAGGCTTCTTTTGACCACGTGCGAGTAAAATTTCTTCTCTAGTTGCCTTGTTTCTCTACTTATGGACACTCACATCACTGCCAAATACATACATACATATACACACACACATATACATACATCTATATGTGTGTCTCTGTGTGTGTGTGTATATATGCATACACATACACATACTTTGAACATCTCTTAAGAGATAGTCTCTGGTGAGCTGAGAAACATAAGATAAAAAACAGAGCAGCTGGTTCTCCCAGGAAGAAAGCCAGAGTCCTGCCTGATAGTTAGGATCTGGTCCACACTTACGCCCTGCCAGGCATCCCCACTGTGGTGAGCCCTGTGTTTCTCAGGACTCACTTGTGACCTTGCCCACTCACTACTTCAGAGGACATTCTTGTAAATTGTCTGAAACTGAGACCACAAACTCAGGACATTTTCTCTCCTCTGGGAAGCTTCTTTCTGACAGAGGCGATATTACCTTTCCTTACACAGCTGGATTTGAACTTGCTGCTCACTTTTTCAAAACTAAGCAGTTTACTGCTTAGGGATCCATGTACCTGTGGTAGAACTATAAAGAAGAGCAGAGAAACATGAGTAACATAAAAGTCCGGATCATGACCACCTCTGAAGGGGAGAGGGATGAACGGTGTCAAGGAGGGATACGCAGAAGGCTTCCAAGGGAGAGTGATGCTCTAGTACTAACCTGGTTAGTAAATACCTATGATACCTTTCACAATTAGCACATCCTATGGCATATGTATCAGGCTTGGAGAACTGACATAAAAACGTTCAACTCTGTCTCTCATCTTTTCAGATACCCTGTGGGCTTCTATATATGTTGAAACTTTGACTAGCAGGATCTCTACAAAATCAGGTATCAGACATTTTCCCTCAAATACATTGACTTTCAACATTTCAAAGTTGCTATAGATTTATAACTTGGTTTCAAATGATAAATATTCAAGAATAATTTTACTTTTTTCCAGAGGCTGTCGGGCACTTTGTAACTATAAACAAACAGCATAGTAATTTAATTTTCATTGATGGAGCTACTTTTTCTTTCAGATTATAAAATCTCTATGTATAACTCCCAATGACATTTTTTTTTCCAGAAAATATTTATTGATTGGTCAGAACTAGTAATATCTCAAGTACTCTTTTCTAGGCCGTGGGAAATGAAGGAGGAGATGATGGGAGAACTTTGATAAAGCTGACAACATGTGAAATAGAGATACACAAGGCATTATTAAATATTCGGGTTGAATATTGAAGGGCTAATGCAGCCTTAAAAATTGTGAGAAAATGGAATTCCACATTTCTATTGAGAAAATCAGGGTTTATTAGTTTGGTTTCTGGATCCATTCAAGTCTCATACTTGTTAAATTTAGAAAATATTTCTCATAGGATTTCAAAAATATTGCAAGGCTAGGAACTATAAATATTTCACAAATTTCTATTTTGATTAAAATACTTTCCCATAATACCAAAAGAAACTAGCCCTTCATGAGAGAAGGTGTGTAATAGATGCTATCTCTAGTCTCTAATGCAGAGATGGAAAGTCAAAAACAATGTAATGTGGGAACAGTCTACTCTAATGTAGGTGTTCATTGTGGATTTCTTACTTAAAAAGACATGTTAAGATGATATTAAATAATAAAGTTATTTGAAAGCTCATCTCAAGTTCTTCACAGAATTTCTATAATTACAATTCATCAGGAAGATGACAAGTGTTTAACTTTAAATGAATGCTAAAATCTAATATGTGATAGATTTCTAGAAACGCGTAAGCTCTCACTCCATGCTGGCTTGTGTTAAGGAGGACCAGGGGCCTAAGCCTTTTCCTTGCACCCAAATTAGAAAAAATACTTCTTTAGTTAGCCTGGGGCCAAAGACTTAATGTGAAAAGAGAATAAAAACAAAACAGAAAGAAAAATAAAACTATGAGCTAATTTTCTTGCCACACTACATACTGGCAATGAGCAGGCTAAAATTAACTACAGCTAATTTTCGGGCGAGGGAGGAGTGTTTTTACACTTCTCCAGATAATTCAGTTTCATTCGTCTCTTTGTGAGCGCCTCCCAAATTTTGTATCAGAACATCTAGCATCAAAGAAAGGGCTATCTCAACAACTGCAGGATGTGGCCTACACTTCTTTCACAGTGTTATCAAGGGCCATTTCTGGACTGCAGTGTAAAATTCAGCTTCTGGTCGAATATATTGCTCATTGCAATATTTATTTCATAGTCCCGTATTGAGGTTTTCTCTCTCTCTATGGTACGCTATGCCCATTATGCTCATTTCAAAAACTCAGATTCATTGCTGGCTATTCTTAATGTTAAGACATCTATTGGTAATAGTGCCTTTTACCTTTGGAAGTGTTTATCTAAGTTATCCAAAAAGGTACAAAAAGTTAAAACAATGAATACTGAAGTATCTGCCAACTGGCTTAGATAAAAAAAAAAAAATAGTCGATAGAATGTGCTTGTGCCGTTTCTGTATTACATCTCCTCTCCTTCCCTCAAGGATGATTGCTCTCTGGAATCGATTTCTGTCATTTCCATGCATGTATTTCTACTTTTACTACATATAAATGTATTCATAAACAATACGATACAGTCTCACAAGGTTTCTACATTCATAAAAATACAGTATATACTCTTCTGCAACTTGCTTTTCTCACAATATTATGTTTTTGAGATTCCTGAGTGTTGAAATCTGTAACCATTATTTTCAGCATTGTGTGACTATTTCACAATTTACTTATCTACGCTCCTGTTGATGGACACTTAGGTCATTTCTAACTTTTTTTCTAGCATAAACAGTGCCATATACACATCCTTGTACTTTTTCCTCATGCACATTCAAGAGAGCAGGGCATATGCCGAAAACTGGCCAGAGGTGTGTGCATCGTCACCATTAGAAACTGACAAAGCAGTCTTTGCAGTGTTTGTAGCAATGTGTGTTTCCCCGTCTGTGGATTAACAGTTCTCTTTTCTCCGCATACTTGACAACTTTTTCACTATAACACTGTATTTCATCAGTCTGATGGGTAGACAATGGTATTTCAAGATGCACATAAGGCTTTCAGAAGTGCGAGCTGTGTCCTGTGAGGGTCTCCACATGGTGGTTAATTTTGGCATATTTGTAATTCACCACACATTTTCTCTGACCACGAGTTATCAGTATTTCTTTGATAGAGCTAAAGATTGTTTCTATAGGAACCAACAAGCATAAGAGGACATTTCTATCATCTTTGGAACTCTGTCTACCCTCCAGTTCCAACCCTCAAGCCCTGGGAGAAGTGGCCGGAGGAGCACTCTAGACAATGTCGGAACACTAGGCAGTGTGTTCATCAGGGCCTTTCAGGATGTTGTTATTGCTTCTTCTCCATCTACACTGGCCTAAGCCGTTCCTAGTAGGAGGGAGAAGGCTGTGGATGTGTGTGCTAGCACACTAAATCAGATCTCGTCTTTGAGAGACTGAGAGACTAGATGTAAATAAGATTTTTGGTAATTGCTGAAACTATGGCAACTTTAAATGAGTAACTTTTATCAGATGAAATTAGACATGTTCGAATATCATGTAGTTAGTCTGATCATACATGCATTTAATAAGCGTTTTAGAACCAAATGCAGATAAGCTACTCATAGTGTTTGCAATCTAGGAGGAGAGAGAGAGATACAAGCAAATAATTATGATGCCACAGATATTTACAAAGGAGAGAAGTTGTAAAAAAATTTCAGACAAGAAAATGGGGAGGCAAAACACTGATTCATTAAGTGATTTTAGGCTATGCTCACCGGAAAGATGAAAGAAACTCAGAAACAAAAGAAAAGCCAAGGTCGTCCATCAAGTCTAATATTATGTAGCTAACTGGATGCCCAAGTTTACATCCCAGCCCCACTGTTTACTAGATGGACAACCTTAGACAAGTCAAGTATATTCTCTAAGTCTCAGTTTCCTAACTAAGAAAATAGAGAAAAAAATGTATGCCCTTCTTAGGCTTATTGCTGTTAGTAAATATATATAGTGATTATATAGTGTATATACATGTGTGTGTGTGTGTGTGTGTGTGTGTGTGTGTGTGTGTGTGTGTGTGTGTACACAGTGCTTAAAGAACTCACTGGCACTCAGTTCACATTCAATAAATGTTACTTGTTCTAGGGCCAGTCAGTGATATTGTACGGAGCAGTTTTTCTTCATCCCTAATGTGAGGACTTAACTCTATATTTCCCAATTTCATCTGAATAATGTAGAAACAAGTATCACCTGAAAAATCATGGTTTCAGTCACTTTCAGACTCCATGACTTCAGCTTTCAGACTTTGACTTCAGCTGCATATTTGAATCATATCTCAAGCCATATTAAACACCTAATTTTGTTCCTTTTTTTAAGATGTCAGAACATTTGTCCACTAAGCATCATAGATGCTTTAATCTCTGCTCTACTTTTGGAGTCTTTTATATCTCATTCTGCCTGTGGGAATAGCATTTTCTCTCTTCCCTTTCGATATCATTGTTGAAGCTTTGTGTCTAACTGCTCTAAAAACTTAATATCTTCACACAGCCTTCTTTGATTTTGAATGCCATTATTGGGAGATGAAGAAGATAAATATAGAATCTCTATTTCCTTTTCATGTGGAAGCCTTGAGAGCTTCAACCTTGTGGCAGTTGCCAGCGGTAGGCTTTTTGTAAAGCATCCTCTGTGCTTTTTATCAAACATAGACCAAGCTGGCATGTGAGTGGAACAGCTACTGGCAGGGCTCCTATGCCATCTTTCTGTAATTCTCCCTACTCTCTCCCTTCCTGGGCATACCACGACCCTACCTGAGTGAGATATTAGGTAAGGGAAGAGAGCAGAATAATCCATATTGTGAAATGAGAAGGGAACGGCTAGGGAAGACATATGAGGGGGCAAAAAAAAAAGGAGAGCAGAGCAAGAAACGAACATTTATTTAAGATTCATTGCCTGGCACTGCTAGATGCTTCAGATGTGTAATCTCATTTCATCCTCTGTGGGTGTGTACGTGTGTATTGTGTGTGGAGTGGCACTGAGTTGTCTTGTGAGGGCTGCTTTAGCAAATACTTAGTGAGCCCTTTTTGGAAAGTAAATAAGTATTTTGGCAGTAGTGGAAGGTACACTCACACACAGATATTTTGTTATATTGTTGTCCAGCAGTTGGTAGAAACATTTAATAAAACTCTTGAATTCCAAAATACTTCTTAAAAATGATAATAACAATAAAAATAATTTGTTCTCACTTTGGATTTAACCACAAGTGATTACCACACCCGTTAATTCACTGTCTTTGAAAGAATTCAGTGAGTGCCTATAATGTGAGAAGGAGGGTCTCAGGTGGCTGTGGGTACACACGGTATGGTACGCATAAGTGCCAGAATCCATTTCTCTAGTTTTATATCCTGTGTTTTTTTTTTTTAAATCAAGTTAACTGTGTAGTCTGGGAATTGCAGCATTGAAGAAATGAAGTCCGGTCAGGGTATTATTGATGGTAGAATATAGAAAGGCATTGCAGGTAGACAGTGGAGCAGGCTTTGGAGAGGCTGGTTAGGAATCACTGGGGAAGAGTGGCTACGCCTTACAATTTATGTTTAAAAATGTATAAATCCCAGACACAGAAGCGCCCATTGTTATTCTCTAAGTGTGACTTTATGGTAGTGAGCCCAGTATGTGTAATTTTTTATTTGCTGTTGATAAAAAAAAAATGTGCCTCTCTGAAGCAAAGGCTAGTGAGTCACAGGTCAAGCTGCGAGTTTCCTGTGAGTAAGGCTGAGGGCTGCATTTCCAATTGTAAGTGAAAGAATATGACTATCGCAAGAGAGGGGCTGGGTGTTTATTTTCCTACTGTCTGATAGCCCCACAATGAAATTAAATGGAGAGCCCAAGCACATACTCCCCGAGTGTTTCTGAGTCGCTCTTTCTCTCCATCTCAATTTCCTATAACCCAACAACTGATCCCTAACGGAGCAAGGAAAATCTATGCTTGTGTCTGAAAGGCATGCTTAGGCTGCTCATTAATATTCCTTTGGGAGAAATATTCAGAGAAGTTTTTAAATATAATTGTGCTCCAAGGGAACTCAATTATATTTTTGAGAAGTTCTTATGGAGATTGCTTTCCACATCACACGTAGCGTTCGGCACTTGATCAGAACTAAGGGTGATCCCTTACTTCACAGACGCAAACGCTGAGACACAAGGACAGTTATGAATATGCTGCTTGGTGTTCCTTCGCAAGGGAAGGTTTGTGTGCAGCCTGGACACAGCCAGAGAGAAACTCCCAATTGGCTTGGCGCAGGGCAAGAAAAGAGCAGTGCCTTTTGCATCAGAAGACGTGAGCTCCAGCTCCGGCCTTGCCACTGTCCTGTCCTTAGGCTTCTTACCACTTCTCTGAGCCCCCATTTCCTACTTTGTGGAGAAGGTTACTTACAGTGGGAGAATGTTACTTTCCTCACAGCAGTTTCACATGTGTGGAAATGCTGTGCTAACAATTAAGCGCTAGACAATTGAAGTTTAATGTTATTGTGATTAAAAGGGACTCAAGTGAACTGTACTCAAATTAGCACTTATGGGAACCCTGTCAGCTATACAATTTCTGGCATCTTTAGCCTCAGTCTCATGGACAAACTGCTGAGGGCTGAGTATCCAAAACAGCAGGATTGAAAATGTTAATGGATTTTGCTACTTGGTAGATTTTTAAGACTATACTTGTTAGAGGACATAGTTTATCGATAACTACATTATATCATTAGTAATCGATTTGTGAAACATACAGTAGTTATTAGTATGAATTATTTTCAATCTGAGAGATAATATGCCTCTACTCATATTATTTAGACCCTGGGACTACTGAAATAGAAAGCTCCATACACATATATGGGAGTTGTCACCAGCCCTTTGTGCTTTTGGGCATCGTGAAAAAGCGATGATTCCGAAAGGCAGAAACGTGTAAGAACATACATTTATCAGTCACTTGGAAGCTGGTTTCCTAGTTATTGAATTAATTATCATGTGTCATTGAGTTAAATATGCTAATGGTTTGGATCACACCCTCCTTCAGTATTTTTATATCTTAATGGAAATAGGAAAATCGATAGCAGGAAAGATAATTAAAAATACATATGATTTGGCTGTGGGTTTTTGTTGTTGTTCCTGTCATATGGGAGAATATAATGACAAACTCACATACACTAGAACTTGAACAACCTTCTGAAGAATCCCCAGCTCCTTTTCGGTCCAGATACTGCATGTTGTATTAATTAATCAATTAACTGGGAAACTGGTAAAAACTTCAATTGAAATATAGCTATTTCAATAAGAAATCATTATGTACTAGCCTCCTCTAATAAAGGCTATTAGGACTTTTTCCTGATGCTAGAAGTACATTGTGAAAGTTTGCTATATTTAGATATTTCATAATGTATTAAATTATATAGCATTTATACCATGCTTTATAATTAAGTATAAATCAAATGCTAGATAGAGAAGGATATACACCATTCCAACAAGATCCAATTAATCTTAAATCTGCTAATTATAGTCTCATCTCTTACGAACCTATTCCCACCGCATTAAATAAATGCATTGTTAAAGAACATCTTCCCAGATAGATCAAAAATCATTTGTTAAGTTTCATGCACATCTATCTAAAGGAAGCTGATGTACTTGCAGCCAATGTCTGGTTTCCTATCCTTTCTCAGCCTTTTTCAGGTGATATATCTCTTTGTGTGCCATCTCCATGTGCTTCGGTTTTTCTTATTTCTCAGTGTAGCCTGGGTACTTTCCATGTAGCCCACATACTCTCTCCCAAGAGTTGGCACAACAGCAACCTAAACCCATTTATGTCTCAGGGTGATTGGTCAGAGAGAATGGAAAAAGAAGGCCATAAATTTTGCATTTGAAAGTGCTCCTGCGTGTTCAGGAAGCACCATGAAGTATATATAGGCTGTACTTGAGAACTATCATTTATTTCTCTTTTCACTAACATTGGAGTTCAGAGGTATCTGTATTGTTTAGGAGATGTATTAATCTTTTTCTCACTGATGCACTTTATTAGTTAACAAATTAACACATGAGAAGTGCAGAACTGCATTAAAGAATTGCAGAAAACTGGATGCCTTTTGGTGCTTTTCCCCCACTCTTCACCACAACCAGAGAGATGGAGAACTCGATCAGAGCTTTGGAGTTTCTCAGAGTCCTTCATCGGAGACTCCCTGCCTGTCCTAGAATCTCCACATTCCATGAAACTCGCATCTGCTTTACCTGTGCTGTAGCAGAATATCCAGATCATCCCATGAAGTCTCTTCTAACTTTTGAGATGTAGAAACAAACTGACAGTAGAATGATACACTGGACAAAGGTTGACCCTAAAAGCATTTCAGTCTCTTGCCCTTTGATTCTATCTGCTCTTGCCAGGCTGAGATCACTCTGCTGTCTAAACCTGGATGGCCCTCAGGAGGCACTAAGGGAAGGGCTTTTCTGCAGGCAGGTAATTTTGTTTTGAGAGTAAGGCCCGGGAATGGAGTGGGGATGGGGACGGATAAGGAGACTGAATCAGAAGGAGGAAAAAGTCCATCCAAGAGCACATTTGTGGGTTGGTCATGCTGTGCTTGATTTGCTAGAACTCTGTGAGGTGCTGTGCAGATTGCCCCTCAGTATTATCTATTCAAAGGGTAAAGCTGCAATGCCTGAGTGCTGGGCATGCCCCCAAAGCATCCCTGGAGCCCTTTATTCACAAAATGGCCATGAATACGTGGAAACTGATGACCCTCAATATCCTGTCGCAGAGCAATACCCCCAATTTCCTGCATATTAAGTGAAATGAAGGGCTTTCCTCAGCAGTGTGCTGTACGTACACCAGAATATGTCATACCTCTATTGCTATTAATGTTGCAGTTATTATAAGAATTAATTTAATTCTGAAATATATCTTAGCTATCTAAACCTATCCTTTCATTTTTTAAATGAGAAAACAAGGGCCCAGAAAGGTAAAGTGAATATCTAAACAGCAATGCAGAGATAAAGCCCATTTTATACTAAAAGGTAACTTGGCTCCCTGTCTGTGCCTTACATGCCACACTCACTACCTTCAAAAATGCAAAAAAAAAAAAAAAGTCTGAAGACAGGTTTTATTTCAGCCACATTAGATTCCTGAATTCCAGGACCCTTACAGTGAAGTAGTCAGCCACTCTATCCAAGGGACAGGGTTTGCAGGAAGTCTTACTTTGGTAAACATTACTGTTCACCAATATCTATTATCTTCGACTTGAGATACGTGGAAGATTCCAGTTCTCTGCATAAACATGTGACCAGTTTTAGACAATAAAATGTGAATGGATGCAGTATCACTTCTAGGTCAAACCATTTGACTGAACTTGAATCTTTGGCCTTCTCTTTCCCTAAAATATTGTTGGGGGAGATCCTGTGTTGAAAATGATGGCATCTTTGGATAGTGAAGCCTCCCTCAGCTGGATTTCTTAGGACATAAATATGAACAGAGTCCCCCTTGCAACCTTTATGTGTTCCATGCCATCTAGTCGGCTCTGATGCCTGATGGCTCTGTGAATGAGTGACATCCACAGTGTCCTGTCCTCTATGTCCTCACTATACTGATATGCCAGCCTGTACTGGGCAAGTAGGATGGGCAAAATACCAACATTTATGAGATTTGGGGGTTGTTACTATCACAGCACGACCTAGCCCATTTTACCGAATACATTTTGGGAGCAAGATAATTATTCTAAACTTCTCGAATCGCCTTCATCTTTTGTTGATTGTCGATTCTGTTCCTGTTGGATCTGGGTTTCTTTAATGTGATGGCAGATAAACTTCTGTTCAACTTCCTAGCAGTTGACTTGTTAACACTGATTTTTGACTGACAATGATTTGTCTCTCTGTGGGAGCCATGGGAAGGCACCTCACAGACCTCCAGCGACAGGGAGTGTAATCAATCAAGGGCCCCAGCTCCCATTCTCTAAAACCCAGTATTATGTTTGTTCAGAGGCCATGTTTCTCATGGCCTGTTCTCAACCACTGACTAACTCTGATAAATAATATACTAGAGTGAGGTATGTTCTTAGGAGACCCGGGACTCCTCTGACAGCCAGCTTTGGCATGGGGGCTTCAGGATGACCCCACCAAGCCTTTCTTAGACTGATTGTAGGTCTAAGGTGCCTGCATCCCACCTTCCCTGCCTCTCTGTTTCATTGAAGATCAGCCTTGCATTACAGTCTGACAGCTCACCTACCTTACCTACTCCCCACTATTTTCTCATGCTTTTTCCCCAATAAAGACATTGTACATTTAATTCTAGCTTGGCATTTTCTTCCTGAAGATCTCATGTTTCCATACTCTCCATGTTATAACTAAGATTTTGCCAAATATAAATCCTTTCTGGGTCTGCTTATTCAGTGACCAAATTCACTATCTTAGAATTATTAATTTCCTTTAATTCATAACCAGAAATCTTAAAGCTAGAAAAATGCTCAGAGAACTGGTCCAGAATTTCTCAAAATGTAGACAGTTGTATCAGAACCAGTTGTGGTGCTTGTTTAAATGCATCGCAGACCTACTGAAACTCAGTCTCTGAGGATGGGACCCAACCTTAGTTATATGGACAAACCTTATAGAAAGAAAGCACATATATATATATAAATTAAAAAGAATCTTGGTCTTTGAAAAATTAGCTCATTAAAGTAAAAATAATAAAAAGAAAAAAATGAATAGGAACAAAGCCAGTTTATCAGAAACATGCATAAAAAAATAATAAGGACCAAATTACAGAGTTTAGATGTACATATATGTAGTGAAAAACATGAACATGAGAAGTCAGAATCTGTGACAAAATGTAATAATAACATATAATAATGCACAGTGACTTCAAACATAACTAGGAAGTGGGATCCACAAGGGAAATGTAAATGTTTTGGCTTGTTTATCCCAGGAAAGTAAAACACAAATCTGCTCTTATTGTTAAGAAAATTCCAGTTAGAATGAAAGCATTTAAAGATAAAAGGACTTAAATTATAAAAGGAAAGTTAGTTTATGGGAATAGAAAATTTAACACTGGGACAAGTTTCGGGCACAAGACTATAAACTCCATAAGGATAGAAGTCATATCTGTTTTCTTCATCATTAAATAATCAACACATAGAACAGTGCCTTATAATCATTCAAACAATGATTAAATGAATGAACGAATATGTTTTTATCATTGGAAACCTAGGAGAGTTTGGGTGTTTACCAAGACAAAAAGTCAATTCAAATTCACATCTAAGTACAGTCGTACATATAAACTGGTCATAATAACTTATACCACAGAATCATATGTATAGGGTCTTACATCTAGTGACTGAAGGAGGTATTCAATGTCATTGGTCTAAAAACTTACCTTACTGGGTTTCATTTTTCAAGTCAGATAGAAGAAGCAGAAAGAGAGAAGTGGAAAGATAATGTAGGAATTTTTTTTTCATCAAAAGGACATTCATGGATTTAGAAAATGTTAATTACTGCAGAAAATTATTGCAATAACAACAGCAGGAGGATGGAGTCCGCAAGAACTAGACAGTTTTTTAATTTTTTTTTTTATTAATAATTCTCTTGTACCATGGGGTTTTGCCATGTTGATTAGCTGATTGTAAGAAGATAATTGCAGGAGAGATGGGTTCAGGTCGCAGCTAGAGTTGATTTTATTTTTTCCACAATCATGTTTTAAATGTTAACCGTAATCTCTAACATAGATATTCATTATTGCTAGCTTTTCTCTCCATACATATGTATGTATATATACATTCACCACCATCTTCTTTCTCACATCCAACTAACACCACTGCCTGATGCTTAATGAGCATTTATAAATATTCGTACTTTCTGAATTGAAAAACGAAATTAAAATAACCATTTCATAGAGTTAGAATCCCTTTCTTTTAAATATATCTGGGTTGTAAAAATCACTTATTGAAGAATGTATTCTTAGAGAACTTGCAGCCAGTTTCTGTTTGATTATCAAGTGTTGTTGGGACGGCGAAAATGGACAATTACTGCAGTCTAGTTCTGGGAACTGAGAGAGTAAAGTCAGGCCAAAATATCCAGAGAAGGATAAAGTTCCTCTGATGCGGAAAACTGACACTAAACAGCTCTTGGTCAGGAGAATGCATTTCTTCACTTCATGTTTTCATATGAGCCCAAACTTCATAACCTTTGAATTGACCTTGGCCAGTGTTCTTAGATTTTAGCATGTCAGCCTGGGACTCACTCCTCACACTAGCATTGCCTATTGGGAACTCCTAAGAAGCACTGTGATTGAGTTCCAATTAAGTATCCTATCTGTCTAAATATATA
The DNA here is from genome assembly GCA_030015415.1 of Cynopterus sphinx. Classification (NCBI taxonomy): domain Eukaryota; kingdom Metazoa; phylum Chordata; class Mammalia; order Chiroptera; family Pteropodidae; genus Cynopterus; species Cynopterus sphinx. Next base: position 43,847,437 of record CM057389.1, on the reverse strand, counting down.
TGTCTACTACGTAGAACCTTGAAACCAGTAAAGAACAATTTGCTAAACCAGGTTTCTTTTTCACGTATCACTGTTTTGTATTTCAGCAAATTGTCAGGAGAAAGATATATGCCCAGCATACACTATATTATAATAATTTTATTATTTATACCATGCATACAATTATATTCCAGTTCCTTCCTTCTCTATAGTTGAAAAAAGATTGACAAACAGCTAGGACAGGAAAAACACAATTCTCCCTCTCAATTCATAGGATAAGAGTTAAATATAAAGTAATACTTTGCTAATTTAATTTTCTATTTTTTCCTCTTTCTTTAATGCAACAAGATGAAAATTGCAAAGCATTCCAATGAAAATACACTCTGAGGTAATATCTAGTATTTCCTTAAAATTTTTTTACATAAATATCTTCTACTGAAATATTAAAAACAAAATTGAAGTCAATATCTTATTTCCTTTAGCATGTGTCTCAGACTTAACTCTTCCCATTTTGCCTTAGTAGTATCCTTTGCTTCCAGTATTGGGCTTTTTTACTTTTCTAGCTATTTGTTCTTCAGTGGAAATATTTTCCCTGTACTTTATAACTACTGATCTTCTAAAAAAAAAAAAAAATCAATCCCAATTGTTTGACATTCTAATTTTGTTGTATCTTAAAAGATTATATTTTCAATTCCTACTCAGCCTTATTTCTATATTGTACTAGTTACTTAATAGCAGCTGATGGAAATTGCAGTGACAGCTGAGTCTGAATACTGGATTAAAAAAATACTTTAGAGTTTGCTAAAGCCTGTTCTTTCTAATCTAAAGAGCTTTTATTTTTGTGCTCCACAAGTATTAAATTCTATGTTAATTTCATCTAAGAGTGGACATAAATGAGGACACAATTGTTGTGTGGCTAATTCTTGAATAAAACATCAATAATTGGTTGCTTTTATTGTAATAGTGTTTTCCATAAATATATTGTTGAGATATTACTCCTATAGAAATGAATGTTTTCATGAATTCTAAATAGCCAGAAGAAGTTAGGATGAATATTTCAGTTACAATATGCCACCCCTGTGCAAATATAAAACACAGAGATATAAAAACCCTTACGTATAAATTTAAACAATAAATATCAGTGCATGCTTTTACCCTGGGCTGCATCTCTTGGACATCTGAGAAGCAGCTCTTTTGGTTGGTTCTCTTCAGTTTTTTTTTTTCCTTTTTTTTAGATAGAGCAAAGGTTTTTAAAATTTTTAAAAATGTTTCAACTTAGAAATTGGTTTTAAACTTATTATAATAACTATTAGGGATGTAGTAAAATATGTCACTGTGTTTATTCTCTCCTAGGTAAAATATAATTGACTTAGAAAGAAATTAACAAAAAAAATAATGTTTCAACTTTTTTAAACAATGTTTAGGATGAAAATATAAATGTTCGACGATATTTTCTTATTTCAAATTTGCAAATGCCTTCTTTGTGAAGTAGCCTTCAGAAGACAAATGTACCTACAGTTATATGAAATTTTACATAGTTGGCCAAATATTTAACTTAGTTGACTATTTAATCAAGGCTTTTTTCTATCATAACAAATGATAAAATCATATTTTAAAATTTAGCTTAATATTCTCAGCAAACTTATAGCTTAATATTATTGTAAGAATTTTAATTTAAAAACTAAAATGAGTGACATTACATAGGTATTTCATTCTGACACCATAGTATAAACAAAACTTTATTTTTATAAGATTTATTTAACAACCCCATTATAATTGGAAGCATTTTATTACATTAGCACTGATACATTCAACAATAATCTTCATGGCAAAGATGTATGCTTAGAAATAGGTTGTAATTTTGAAATTGACAACACTGAATTAATACAACTGTACATTTTTATTCAATATGCACCCTATAATACATAAAATTAAAAAGGCTTTTTGACCTTTTGAAATATCTCCATTTCATTGGAGAAGGGATTACTTCATCCTGAAAATCTTTTTTAATGCACGTGACACTTCTTGTGAGTTTGCTTATGCTGTGACCATATCTCATCACTCCCACTCAGAGTGATCTTTGCTAAGGAGGTCTTTGCAAGCTAAGTATGGCTATAAATTCATTACAAGAATATCAAGGTTAAAAAGGGTATATATATTAGTGAGAAGCAAAAGTTTCATCTCTCTCAAACATAACTCACTTTTTATTCACAGACTTAAAACTTGAGAAAAATATAGGTTAGTTGCCAAAACAAGAAAACACTTCTATACCCCAGTCCTTAATTTTTTTAAAAAAATATTATCTCTAAACAAAGTTAAACAACTTTGGCTTATCCTTATTTTAATTCATTTTTTAAATTTATTATATTTTAGTTATCTGGAGAAACAAGTAAATCTACTGAAAACAAAAATTTTTCACTCTGGTTTTCAATTTTATATTTCCATATAAAATTTGAGAAAGGGTTCAGAAATGTTTTCCTACAGAAATAATTTGACAGATGAAAACTAAAAAACACTGACTTTCACTACCCTTCAGAATAAAGGAAAATTATCCAATGAGTGCTCATAATCAAAATCGGGCGGCCCTTTAATAATACAATATAATCAGAGCTTTTAAATTTCACAGATTAAATGTTTCTCAGAGTTTAATGATTTCACCGTTTGTGACTCAGTGCCATCTGGCTTTTGTAACTAATGTCCTGCCTCTTATGGGCAGCAGAGGGCGCCCTGGTATTGTTGACATCAGATACCTCCTGGTGCACCGCGTTAGCATCTTGTTCCCGAGAAGGAAACATACTATTTCCCTGGAGGGTTGTCGTTGACTATCTGAAAGGGTCAAGCTGTTCCTAAGTTATTCCGAGAAGCTTTAATTTCAGACTACTAAATGAAAGTTGTAATTGTCGAAGGGCCCCCATCACACGCGGCACCGAGATTCTCCCATTACGAAGCCTTGATCGATTTGTTGCAAAAATGCTGAGCTTAAAATTTTATAGCAGGGAAACTGGCAATGGACCTTAAAGCAGTTGATTATTTGTAAGAGAAATAGAAAATAATCTTTAAAAATCTAGAACTATTGCAGATCAATAACTACTCTAGATTTAATCATGGGCAAGCAGACTACAAAATCGTGTTCCCTTATCTAAGTGGTATTTTGCCTTCTCTCTTTCACAGCAGATATTTAATTTCTATTTAGAAAGTAATTTTAAAACTAAGCTTTCCGGTGGACAAAATTAGACTGTCCCATACTGGGAGGATTGGGGTGAGGGAGATTAAGTGTGTCCCTATTATGTAATACTAGTTATAACATAACTTGGGCAGGAATATTTTCCAGCCTAGGACCCTTGTTGCTTCATGATATATCCCAGGAGATGTGGATGCAGGAGATCAGCGGAGTTGCATAAATACTGAAAGAAATCAAGGCTAATATGTAATGCTTTAAACCATTTCAATGTCCAGTGACTGGTCTTAACGGGCACAAAAGAGTATTTCTACCCGCTTCTTTCTATTATTCCAATAGGCCCCTTTCTTCCTATGTGTTTTTATCTATGCCCTCCAAAATTGTATAAAGTGAAATATAAATCTAGGTCATCAATGCATATGAAAAACCAAACTCACAGAATTCTAAAATAGAAGGACAATAAAATCCACCCTGAGGAATCCAGGTGAAGATATATCTCGCTGAGGATATGGTGCTTGGTAGCTTTGTTTTCTGAATTATTTCATGTATTTTCATCATTCAGGTGTAAAAGAACGAATCTGATTAAATATAAGATCCACTTATGGACCATTTCTATATCTGAATCAAAATTGGTGTTGCTGCCTCTATTGCTCAGTCTGGATTGTTTTAGCTATTCCTAACTTTAATATCCTTTATGTTTGTGAATTTACAAACAAACGCAAGGAAACCTGTAGTAATTCCTTTTGAGAGCCCAGGATGGCTACAGATTGGTTGATTTACAATCAATCCCCCCCCCCTTTGATTCATTATTTAGTTAGGACATTTAAATTTTTATTATTTATGTACAATTGCTGTTCACATTTAGGTTATGATGATGAAATATGCTGAGAGATTTAAAGATTTATTGAGTATATTAGTGCTGACCCATACGACCCTAGACTCCTAACGCGAATCTTCCTTGCCTTGGATTTAGTAAACCACCCTGCCTTTTCCCACCTCCGGCGCTATAAGAAGGAGGATGCTGGAGTCAGCTTTTCCGCAGTGCGGACGTCAGGCCTCCGGGCCCTGCAGCGCCTCCCGCCGACCGGGAAGCGCAAAGCAAGCTCCGGGTGCCACAGCGGTCTGCAGAGCTCGGAGTTCTGGACCTGCCTGGGAAAGCTGCCCTGTGGCGACCTTGGCCTGAGGCGGCAGGCTGGGTAGACTCCAGTGTGTTCTCACCTAGTCAGTCCCCATCCCATCCCCTCCTGGGACGTCTCGAGGGCCACATTAGAGTCCATCACGCGTCCCTTCTTTTGGTGAACACCAGCATGGTTAAAGTGCGCAGGCGAGGACCTCAGGTTCGTATGTTTTAAACGTAAATGGCTTAAGAAAGAAAAGAATGGAGACTTCCTTCTCCTCGTTCTCCTTTTTGCAAGTTACACCCTCTACTTAGCCTAAATAAACTCAAATTGTTTCCCAATATCCATACACTAACTGTATGTGTATGATAACCCCCGTGAAGCCAGAGAAGCACAAGCCAAGCGTGGCAACAGCTAGAGTGAACTATTTCGGTAAATGTTAGGTTTGGCTGTATGCGCATTTCCCTGCTTTTCATTTTTCTTTCGCAAATTGCCTCATATCCTGTTATGCTGAGGGGTAGGGGCAGGACTGTCCTATCGCTTTGTGATGAAATTGCAGAGAGGCGAGGGCCGTGGTCAGCACCGCGGACAGCGGCAGGCGCGGAGGGCGCGGCTACTTTCGAGAATCCTCTCTGAGCTCCTCTCTTTGTTCCCAGCCCCCGCAGGCCAACGCAGAACAAAGACATCTATCAAGGCTCGCTTTCACAGCCTGGGTATGTCTTTGGCTCCAAGGCCGTGGTGCGGAGCTACTACCTTAACAAAGTCCACCTCATCGGCTTCCAAATAAATTAATTTACTGAGTCCTGCTAAAGCGTCCGGCCCGGGCTCTGACCCTTGTCCCACTCCTTTGACTGATTTGGCCATGAGACTATGCCAAAACAAGGAACTCGCCTAGGCTTTTAAAAGCCAGGCTAGGCCGACTCCAGGCTGGGAAGAGGAAGGGAAAAGTGTGATGGTGGTGGTGGTGGTGGCGGTGGCGGTGGCTCCGAGCGTCCTCAAAGAGCTGAGCCATTTGAGGTTCCTTGCGCAATGTGGTGAGGGCGCCATTTAATGTTATTGTCCTCTCTCTCTCTCTTCGGTTTTGTTACCGCAGTCTGTCCCAGGATTGCAAACAATCATATTACCCGCTCTTGAAAACAAAACAAAACACACTACTGCTTTCTAAACGCTTCAACTCTCTAGAACGACTGCTCTCCTGACAGCTGTCACTGGGGCGCCCCTAAAATCCCCCTTGGGGATTTGCCTGCGGATTTCTGAGCTCCTACTGAAAACCGTGACCCCTTTGCTTATGAAACTGGGTTGGTTCTGGAATCTGTTCGAGGGTGTCTATGCCGCAAAGGATGGGTTTGTTCTACCACCCTTCAGATCTCCTTGCAGTTGTCATTTCCCCTTTCATATCCTGAGACGCTCTGGTGTCCTTCGAGTGCAGCTGTAGGCTCCGCTCTTGGCATTCACCGCGTGCCTTAATTGTATGACATTAAATCAAGGTCCGCTGTGAACACGGAGGGCAGAGTCTGATCTTGATCCGGAAAGAAACTGACCCCGGCGAATACCACACTTCTCCTGCCCTTCCCCCTTCCCGGAGCTCTGGGTCCCTACGACTTCCCTAGAGTCGTAACTCAGAAGCCCGGCTCCTGTCTCCGCTCGCCTCCTGCCACAGCTGCCAGAGCCGCTGCTAATTAGGCTGCTCGGGTGGAGTGTAGACGATGCATGTCTGCGTATATATATGCATATATCTGCATGCCATTTACAGCACACCTAAAAACATACGTACGCCTAGAAACCTAGTTTTCAAATGATGGCGTGGATCGAAGTTAATTGCCCCTCTGGCACAGATCTAATTTCGTAATCGTGTTATTTTACTGAAGGCAATTAACTGGGTTGGTTCGCCCGACATCTCCTCTAAGTCACTCACAAGGACTGGCAGGTTTTAAGGACCGCGCCATGGCATGTTCTGACGGAGCAAGCTTTGCCCATCATCTCCTGCTGCGGGGATGAGATCTAGCACATAAAGCGGTAGATACTCATACGTGTGCGTCCCTAAGATAAACCCGCAGATATGCTGGGCTCTGTCCTTGGATAACGTTACCGCGATTTTGGTTGGGAGGTTTAGGGGAGAGAGTCCAGGGGCGGGCTGGGTCCCTTTCTTTGTAATGCGGAAAAATTAACTCAACCGCACCTGCCTAGTCCCGAGAGAGCCGGGCGGCCCATCTGGTCTAACTACAGCTTTGCTGCAGAGAGAAAAGGCTGCGGGCTGAGGCTTCCCCACTGCCAGGGAGGCGCGGACCTCGGGGCTGGGCCTGGCTGGGGGTCACGGTTCAGAGCAGCTCAGAGGACGCACACTCCTCGGGCTGCGGCCAGCGGCAGGAGGCTGGAGGGACCTAAACCAGGCGGAGGGAGGGAGAGCAGGAGAGAGGAAGGGGTGAGGGGAGTTGACCTCTACAGGCGGAGCCCTCTGCGCCGCGGGCGGGAGGTGGCGGCCTCGGCGGCTCTTTTCGCGGTGTCCCCTATCGCGATCGGCCCGAGGGAAAGCCCCTCTCCGGTTCCGGCGTCCGAAGAAAGGGGGTATCCTCAGCCCCCGCGGCCCCCGGGGGCGCAGAGCCCGGCTGCGGCAGGAGAGAGCGGCTTGACGTGGAGACCCCAGAATCCGTCCCTGGAAAACAGAATCACAGAGCAGAATTAGAGAAGGAGGCAGGAGAGAGGAGAGAAAGGCTGGGGATTAGGGACAGGAGGAGGGAGGGAGCAGGCGGGGGAGATTAGGTGACGAGAGGACGAGACCCCAGCCGGTGGGCCGTGACCTCTGTCCCCAGGCTTCGGCGGGACGTGTAGGGGCGCGCTGCCCGGGGGTGCGCGCAGGTACCCGCTGCGGAAGCCTCCAGGTGGGGGCCAGACGCTGCGGCACCGCAGCGGCCAGAGCAAAGATTTCGGGAGCTGGGACCTTCACAAGGCGTCCGCTGACGGTCTTCCGGTGCGGTCCAGCCGTCCCCGCATCCCGTGCCCTCCTTCTCCTGCCTCACCCCTTCTCTCAGACCACACTCCGGAGCCGCGCTCTCCCATCTCCACCCCCTTCTTGGCTTAGGACCCTGCAAACTGCAAGACCAGCGAGTCCCAGCCAGAAAATCGAAACGATCGATGAGAGGAAGAATTACATATACACACAGCCCTAGAAATCCGAAGGAGAAAGACCTGCTAGCCCGGCTCAAAGCTGCAGAGGACCAAAGCGCTTTCAATCGCTGCTCCGCGCATTCGCGGAGGAAGGAGGAGGCTGAGAGGCTTCCGTGGTATAAGGTGCTTTAGGGTGGGAGTGGGGGTGGGGAGGGGGTGGGTCGGAGCGGTCCGGTCTTTCCCCCTCGCTTGCTGATCCAGAATTAGGGATTAATGGCTCTCTCCAGCCAAACAAATAAGGCATCTGCCTTCAGCACAAGAGGATTACACGGGCTGCTGACGTCACCAGTCAGACAGATGTTGGCTCCCAAAGTCCTGAGCAGCTCGCTGTGTCCTTGAAACCAAAGAGCCGCAGAAGGCGCTCAGCCCCCAAGAGCTTGCCTGGGTACAGCAAAGGGCGAGTGCCCTGCCCTTGCCTACACCCCCGGCGCCAACACTGGCCCAAAGACAGCCCCCTAAGACGACGCACTCCAAGTCTCCCCAGCCCTTCCTCACAGCCTTACCATCGATGCTCCGTCTCCCTCAAGGCAAGCCAAAGTCACCATTCTCGGTTGTCTCTCCCTAAAATGGAGACAAGAGACGACCCCTTCTGGACATCCCATCTAGGTCGAATTCTAAGATCTTGGGTTCTTGTTTGCTCACACATGGTTGGCCAAGTCACAGCAAAATAAGCACCTTGGGCCTGACAGAGCCCATTCCAGATGAGGGGCGGCCTCTTAATTATGTGCGCAAGCAGCAGAAACAGGGCTTATCTGCATCTCCTTTGCCACTCCGCCATCCTGTCCTCAGGCCAAGGTTTAGGTTTAATCTTATCGAGAATGCTATTCCGGACGCAAGTGCCTTTCTAAACAATAACCCTCTCCCAACCAGCGAACTCTGTCCCCCAGCCAGAGCCCTGGGCCACCACTCACCACTCGGTTGAGTCACAGGGACCTCACCATGGTCCTGATCATTGCATTTTCTTTGCAAGTACTTTGAAGACGTTGTAGATAAAAAGTGTGTTTGTGTGTGTCCAAAAACATATCCATCATCTGATTTTAAGAATCTGTACATTCAGATAACTGCAGTTTTATTCTATAGCCAAATCCAATGAGTTAAGATCAAAAATTAATAAATTTATAAACCCTGAACTCTAATGTTTTAAAATTTAATTTTAGATATAAACTCTTTTAATTTCTTGAACCTGAATATTATTTTTGCCTTACACGATTTCCCAGGCATTTATAAGTCACACTGAAGTCAGGTTATGAAATAAGCCAAAGACACATGAAATTGGAAATTTAAATGAGCAATTTTGAAAGTGTTATGTAATCCACAAATGAAATGGTTTTAAATGGAGTTCAATTCTGTAAAGGAATAAAAGCAATTTAAACAATATACAAAACAAAATAAATTGATCATCAACACAGAGCCACACTGAACCAATCCTGTGCTCCGAATCAAATCAGCATATATTAAAAAATCTGTGACTATCTTAGAAAAAAAATGTTTGCCCACAACACTGAACTGTTGGTTATAGACAGCAATGCCTAAACAGGAGCAGAAGGAAGGAGTAGCTGGATTATATCTCCATTCATATTATCCCTGTCTATCAAAGTGGCATTTAATTTTTGCAATTCTATGCATTTAGAAATCCAGTCACTGATAAAAATCAATTTAATTTGCTCTCTTGTCATTCAGCTAATGCTAGTCTAAGATAGTAAAATTTCTCTACTGTCATCCTGGTTGAAGGCCTTATAAGAAAGAGCCCACAACTTAAATGAATAGATTTAAATTTGTTATTTTCCAGACACAAAAGGTAGACCTCATTTTAATAGGATAAAGAACATTACTATTTAAGACAGAGTATATAAATCGGTGATTTTTTTAAAAAATTGGTTTGAATAAGTTAGAAATGCCACACTTTAAAGGAGTCTAATTCCTTCTACAAATCATAAAGATTATTTTTGCTCCCTAACATGTTTTGAATGTAAACTCCCATTTTGCTCCCACAAAATTTTACTGGAGTTCTTTTTTGCTCAGTGATTTAATGTAAGTTCGCTGTCCATGGTCTTGATCCACATGAAGGGAGAGGCTAGTGATGTATTTTGAAAAATGTAAATCACAATGCTTCTGCACCAATTTTATGCCCTAACATTTAAAGATAATGTAGAAGGGGGAAATGTCTATAGGCTTTACATTCTCTCTCCCATTGCAATTGTTTTCATTTTTCTATATTTTCCACCAAAATGAGAGTACAGGAAGCAGATGGGGAAAGTTTGCATTTCATTATTTTTGAGCTGACAAAATCACCAACCCATTTAGGGGTCCAATGAATTGTAGTAGGTAGGAAATAGGATTTTTCAACAGCAATTTTTTCTTTCAAAAGAGTCACATAGACCTTTTTTTTTTATATGTCTACTTTTACATATAGTTTCTAAATGCAGAAATTTTTACAAAAATGAAAAATTAAGAAAAAAAGCCAAGCAACAATCTTCTTACCTCTCTCTCTCCAGACAGATAAATATAGATACATAACATACACGCGTAAACACTAAGAATATTAAACTGAATCCCGTCTCTAACACCTTTTAATTTTTTCTAATGAAGCAAAGAAGGCATGTGCTCTAGCAGTTCAGGCTACTTAATAATTCCTTCTGTCCAAAATAACGTTTCACCTTCGGTTTAAAAAACAAAAGATCAACCTAGCAGGTAACATTTAACCTCTCCTGGGGTTTCCCTGAGCGCGTGAAAGAATAAAGAAAAAAAATCTTCCTTCCTCCCTCCAATTACTTTTCTTTCGTCTTTTATTTTTCCTTTTGATTATCAGAAAAAGTATGATAGATACATATAAACAGACACTTATTGTCCGAATCCTTGAGAGCCTTTCGGGACCTTTGAAGGGCACCGACCTGCACAAATTGGTCATATTTTTGTTTCGATACAAGTATCCTAACGGTGAGAAAACAAGATCTCGCCTGAGCTGAGGTCGGTACCCACGCCAGGCCACGGGGCCGAACTTCAGAGGTCCACACTTTTCCGGGCACGAGAAAGCTACTTTCCAAATAAGTTAGTGAGAACTTGGGCAAATCCTGGTACCGGAAGAAAATGGCCTAAACACAATAGAACTCGCCATTTTCTCCTTGGGAAGCACAAAGCGCTTGGCGCTGCCCGGCACACAAAGAAAGCGTGGGCCCGCGGCATTCTTGCACATTTTTCAAGAGGCCAGAATCTACCTCCCCCAGGACCGCAAATGTCTCCGCCTGGGCGCTCCGAGGCACCAAGTCTCCCACCCTCACTCAGCCCTTGTCTCAAGAAGATCCTTTATTTGAGATGTAGGAAAAACAATACAAAAAACACCATTGAAGGCGCGACGCTAGCAAGCGAGCTACCCCCGGCGAGACTGAGCCCTGCAAACCGAAGAGCCTGGCTCGCGGTGGCCCCGCACTCCATTCCAGGCCAGGGGTGCTCGCATCCCCCCTCTGCTCCTCGGGTCTCTCCTTTCAGTTCCATCCCGTCTCCCCTGCACGTCTGAGAGTCCGGGAGCAGAAGATCTCCGCGACCTGATTTCCATCCAGTGCCTGGAACCAACCTTGCAGCCCGGAGCCGGGCGGGAGGCTCTCAAGGATGCTCGCGACGCGGGAACCCCTTGACTCGGTGCCTCCCGCCGCCCCCCGCCCGCGGCTCCAAGTCTCCGCGTCCGGGAGAGCCGGTGCCCTGTCCTGCACGCCCACGACGGGCGACACGCTTCCCCCACTCACGTGCAGAAAGTGCAAGCTTTGAGGAAGCCGCTGTGAATAAAAACACCCCAAAGCAACCGGCGCCCCGACTCACAAAGCGAACCCTCCCCACTCAGCCGGCGACGATGCGAGAGCCGGGCGGACGCGGGATCAGATAGTACTCACAGCCGTGCGCTCGGGTAATCCGCATCTCCGCCCGTTCGGCTTGTTAGTTTAAAAAAAATATGTATGCGTCTCTATATATTTGATTTTGCACAGCTTCCACCGTTGAGAGGAACCAAAACAAAAATCTTGTCGCCTACAGGGGATGGGGGAGGGGGATGGCGATTTTCATTGTCTACGCTCTGCACACGCAGCCCAAGGAAAAACGCTCATTGCCGTGTGTGGCTCCTTCTACTTTCTGCTTGAAATTCAGAAGCTTTCAACGCAGTAAAGCGGGGGTTTGGTCTCCTTCCCTGCCTCCCTCCCTCTCCGTTTCCTCTCTCTCTCTCTCTCTCTCTCTCTCTCTCTCTCTCTCTCTCTCTCTCCTTTTCCCTCCTCTCTCCTCTCTCTCTTCTCCATCTCGAAGTCAGTCTCTCTCTCTCTCTCTCTCTCTCTCTCTCTCTCTCTCTCTCTCTCTCTCTCTCTCGTTTTTTTTTTTTTTCAAAAGAGGGCAGGTCGCTTCCTGCATCCCAATGAGTTAAATCAGTCACTTACTTCTCATGCATCAGCAGCCTCTTTAACAACCCGAGGGCTGCAGGCACAAAAGAGCATTTAGCTGCCTCCAATTTGTGTGGAAGGCCTGTCCTTAATTTGTTTTTGGAGTATAATTAAATCATGTATTTCACGTAATATGAAAATAGCAAGTTCCCAACTTTAGCCAATGGTAACCTTTGAAAATATAACCCCCTTCTTGTCAGTGTCTTTAGAAAGGGCCTAGGACGCCTCAGAAACGGAGAGGCCAAAGGTTTGGGCCCAAATCTACCCGCTCCTCCCCCCTTTCACACGTCAAGGTCACAGTCATATGATTCTCCTATTGATTTAAAATGGTGCTTTTTTTTTTTTTTATCAACTCATCGCCTTGGAAAGAAATTAAGTCTTTTTGTGGTATGGGAAGATCTGAAGGATTAAATAAATAAATACATCCTTAATCTGAAATACACACGTAAGCAGAATCAACCGTGATCAGACGTTGGGATGGGTGGGGGGGGGGGCGGCTGACATACCCTGTGAGAGTGTGTGGTTTTCATCTCCCCCTCCTCGCCTGGCGCATTCTGAGGTCTCTCGGTTTCTTCCGGCGACTGAGTGGGCCTTACCCGCGAGAGGGCCGGCGCCTTGATTTTTTTTTTAAGCTCTCAGGGAGTCTCTGAGGGGTCCAGATCTCGCGGACACCGCCCAATGATCAGGGGGGTTGTGTGTATGCCCCCTCCTCTAAAGGGGCTGGGGCACAAAGAGCAACTCTGCCTTCCCGCAGTTTCTCTTTCAGAAAGAGAATCCTAGGCCCGGCCATTGTTCTTCCTCAATAAAGGGGACCGAGGGTGACAACAGAGAGACCTCCTCTTCCCCCATACTCACCACCCATCTCCTCCCTCACCTCACCCACTGCCACTGCGGGGAGAAATTTCGGAATATGTTCTTGCTCCTGACACGCCTGTCTAGGAAATCGTAAAATCCAATATCGTTAATATCTCGGTTATCTTCTTTGCATTTCTTCAGCAATATCCCGTTAAGTTACCACCCTCTGCCTCCTGGCTCCCATTTTCTGGTTCTATTAGTGCCTGTTTAAAAACACTGCACTTGGATACCAGGGGGATTAGGACTGCAGATAACCACATTTAGTTCCATAGAAAGGGAACCAAACAATATAACTGGCCACCTCCCGCCTGTGGATATTCGCTCTTATACTCTAAATCACCCTGGGGTTTTGAGTAAGGCCATGTTTCACCTTGAACATTTATCAAACTGGACTCTGCCGCCTCTGCTGCCGCAGGAGGATGCACAGGCCATCAGCACCCAGCTGACATCAGCTTGAAGAAGCCAACTGTACCTCCAACAGGGTATTTGCGAAAAGTGGAAACCAAAAATGAAAGAGGTTTTTGAAAATTGAAATTCTCTCTCTCTCTCTCTCTCTCTCTCTCTCTCTCTCTCTCTCTCTCTCTCTCACACACACACACACACACACACACACACTCGCGCGCGCGCGCGCACACACACACACATTTGTTCTGAAAATGCTGAGTTTGGGGGGCTCGAATTACCTAAGATGAAACAATATCTCTGCGGCTGAGCCCAGACTGAAGGCCTCACTGTGGGTCGGGTGTTTTATTAGCGGTGAGAGAAAACGCTCTCTTTGGAGGCACTAGAAAGAATGTGCATCGTCCCCCTGCTCTTTATATTTCACCGGATGATGCTCATTCTATCCGTTTCCAGTTTATTGACCTGGGATGTGGGACTGTTAAAGATCGGAACGTCTTGCCAAAGCCTGAGGGAGGCAAGGTCACGCGGTGCGCACCGCATCCCGCCGCCAGGAAGGTGCGGGCCCTGTGCTCTGTCTGGTTGGCCAGAAGGGTCTGCTCTGTAGGGTGAAGACTTCAGACGACCCGGGTGGGTCTTTAACCCGGAAAACCTCCACCCCCCCACTGCGGCTCTGATGATGCCGGCTTTGCCTCATCTACCGGGGTCCTGAGATTTCAGCCTTGTTGGTGGGGAGGCCTTAGGAGGAAACCCAGGCGGAGGTGCGTTTCCTCCGTATAGGCCGCTCCCTCGCCCGCAGTTTATTCTAAGTAGAGGCCGCAAAGGAAGAATCTGGACATCAGAGACGAGTGCTGGACCATTGACTCGGGCCTTTCACCGCCCCCTATCCCTCCCCAAACAGATGGCTGGGCCAGAACACCTGCAAAGCAGTTCGCAACCACCGCCTCCACGCGGCTCTCCGGACGCGGGCCGCAGCGTCGGATCAAATGAGGTCACCTAACATCCTGGTTCCAGATCGCTCAGGCCCCGGCCCGAAGAACTTTTTTCTCTGGACACCTTTCGGTCCATACGGAGGACAGAGCTTCCAACCCCGTCTCCCGCCCTCGGCCCAGGACCCTGAGCAGGAGACTCCTTTCCAGCCCCGGTTTTTTCTTTTTTGTCGGGTTTGTCATCGCACAAACCTCCTTCCATCCCGTGGCCGGCCTCGGAGCTTATGAAAATGTAACCCAACTCCTTGCCAGAAGTTGTTGCTAATTAGTGGATAATAAACTTCTGTAGCCAGGGCACAAAAAGTCTTTTAAAAGTGCAAAGGTGTTCTTTGTTATGGCATCAGAAAAGGGATTAGCATATCAATGGGACGGGGGAACCGGACAATGGGCCCTCCCCCCCTTCGCCGCCCTGAGTTCGCCGCAGGCCGCTGCCACCTCCACCTCTTTTTGCTGCCCTTCCTCCTCCTCCTCCTCCTCCTCCTCCTCCTCCTCCTCCTCCTCCTCCTCCTCCTCCTCCTCCTCCTCCTCCTCCTCCTCCTCCTCCTCCTCCTCCTCCTCTTTTCCTCCTCCTCCTCCTCCTCCTCTTCCTCGTGAGGCTCCGGGAGCTGTCTCGGAGTGGCGGGCCGGGCCGAGCGGGCAGGCGCAATGTGAGCTCCCGCCGCCCGCCAGGCCCCGGCCCGGGCCCTCGCCCCTCGCCCAGGCGCGCGGCGGGGCGCGCAGGTCCCCGCGGGCGCAAGGGTGCGGCCCGGGCGCATCCCGGCGGGGGCGGCCTCGTGCGGCCCCGCGCGGCGCCCCTTCCCGCAAGCCCGCGCCCACCGCCTCCCCTGGGCGGCGCGACCCCCCGGCGGCACAGGGCGCCCCCCGTCCTGCGGCTTCGCCCGCCGCCCCGCTGACCCCGGGCCCTCGCCTGCGCGCGTCGGGGCCCGGCGACACCCTCAGGCTCGAGGCGGCCGTGTCCTCGGGGCTGCAGGGCCGCTCGGTGCGTGCTGGGCGAGGTGCGCGCCACCTGCCCGCGGGGGGAGCGCAGAGGCCAGCGGCCGGAGCGCCCCAGGCCTGAGCAGGCCGGACCCCGGCCTGGCCGGGCCGTCCCTCCCGCTCGCAGTCCCCCGCTGGGGAGCCGGTTCCCGGGGCGCACGGGAAGCCCTCAAAGTCCGCCCTGGGCCCGGTGCAGAAAGCAGAGCAGGAGCGAGCCTCTCGGAGACGGGGACGCGGCCCAGGCCTGCGGGGCCGGGGCTCCCCACTCCCTCGACGACCCCGCCGGGCCGGGTCGGCCCTGGGCCGCCAGGGCTCGCGAGGGGAGCAGCAGAGGACACCGCGCGGGGCAGGGAGGCGACAGGGGGACCCGCCGCGACGGGCGCCCCTCGCCCGCCGGCGGCCGGCGGGATCCGCCACGGCCCGGCCGGCCCGGAGCCTCTGCGGCCCCGGCCACCCTGGCCGGGAAACGATTCCTTTTCTGCTTTCTCTCCCCTCCCCCTTTCCCCTTTCTCCCTAGAGGCAGCTTCCGTCTTCTAAGTGCATTTGGTGGGGAGGAAAAAATAAAAAGGGGGGAAATCTCCGGGCTTTCCTTTTCCACCCGTCTCACCTCCTCCTAACACTGGTGTTCGGCGAACGAGCGCCAAACTCACACAAGTTTCCCCCAAAACGAGCCGGGAGGAAAAAATGTCGGGGGAAGAAAGTGGAGGCCGGTGTTTCCCTAAATGCAAAACATCAGAGAGGAATGTGAAAAGAGCTTTACTTTCGCTGCGAAATCTCCATTGTTGCTTGGCAAACAATGGGAGCCCGGGCGACTGTGGGGCTGTGAGAATGAATAGGCGATCGGCGGGATGTGTGCGGGTCAGTGCTTGGGGTCCCGGGCCTAAAGCCCCTTTCTCAGCTTGCCACAATAAACCAGAGCAAGGTTTAGTCTTTACTGGGTCACCGGCCATCCTCTATTATTCAACACTTCACAACAAAAAACACTTATTAATCAGCGCTGACCAGAGGCCCCTTTTGAAACAAGAGAAGAGGGGAGAGAGGGAGAGAGAGAGAGAGAGGGGTGAAAAGAAGATTGAGAAGCCCTGGACAGATCTTTCTAAAGCCAGAGCAACCATAGGGTACTTTCCTCCAGTGGCCCAAGTTTATTTGACACAACAAAGTTTCTAATCAGGCCGCGGAGACCTGGATTTCTTCTCATTTGCCTTATTCCTTGTCTCTTCCTCTGAAGATTTTGGAGACTTTGTTGCGATGAAGGATGGCTTTAGGTCAAATTGCTAAGGCCTGATCTTAAAGATCTAATTGCTATTGGAAGAGAAGCCTGTTTCCCAGCTGGGCCTCCACTCTGGAGATGGCGCAAGGAAGACTGTCCAGCTCTGCGCTGGGCACCCTGCTGATGGATGAGGTGTCAGGCCAGTAGTCATGTGAGGACTGGTTTCCAAATGGTATGAGCAGTAGTCGTATGTGGTACTTATTTGGTGATAGTGAATGCAATCTAGATTTTCTACTTTATGATGTTTTAGTCTGGATGTCTTAAATGACTAAATTTGCTTGCTAGAATCAAAAGGAACTGATTATTCCTATGCTTAGACAAGGTTTTAAGGGAAAGAATGTGCTGAGTAGTTTTAGAGAAGAAAATGGTTCAAAATGTTCCATACCACTGAAATCAGGGGGGTCTTGGCTCAACTTTAGTAGTTTTTGCAGTTTATTTGATGTTTGTAACTTAATTGTATTTCTTTCATTTATCTGGTTATGTGATAATTACGAACACATGCTCAGACATACATGGACACTCATATACATCAAACTGAAGTGCTACATACATCAGCTTTATGGATGAATTTAATCCACTTGGAATTCAGCTAGACATTTTCAATGGCAAAATTTTGTCGCTTTCTTGATTTCGGGTTGGTAGCCAATATTTCTTGGTTATTCTGTCTGTTTTACATTATTCAGGTTGTAATTTAGCCAAGTGAGGAAAGCTCTTGTGTAATGGCTGATGTATGCAAGTGAACAGAGGCAGCAGATATTGAATCTTGGTTGTCAAAAGACACAAAACAATTATTTTTCTTAAGAAATACAAGTGAATATCAGTGCAGTATTCTTTTAAGGTTAAAATTTCGTTAGTGTGCACTTTTGGATTCCTGTGTAACATAACTAAGCATTTCACTAGTTATGATTCAAAGAAGCCTTTAAACCCAGAAAATGTATGGATAAGGGGCTGTGAGTTCAGCAAATTAAGCTGTAGAACTAGATGGCTTGGTAATGAACACAAGAAGGCAGAATTACTTTGGTAGTAAACTGTACCAGTATTTACCAGAGTTTATGTAGTACATGCAGAAATGGGTTGCATGTTTTGGTCTCAGGAAGTGTTTTACTTAGATGCCTACTATTTGAGATTGGCTTTTTTTTTTTTTTTTTAATGTAGAAAATATTGTGTTACTCAGATTTTGCAGAGCTCAACGGTTCTTGCAATGGAGTAATCAACTGTTATCTGAATTATTTAAAGCCTGGGATTAAAGGCCTTGGAGTTGAATGCTGACAAGCTCTCACATGTAGGCAGGGGCAAGTTAAGTATTCTTTTCTTCCTGTATATACTTTGAAAATAATTTGGTCAAGTGTGGTGAATTATTTTAAAAATTTATTCATAGGAACAATGAATAATTCTTTACAAATTGTTTTCCAAATGAGCAACTAAGATTATTCAGAAAGAGGAGGTGTCTGTTTAATACATAACAGAGTGTCACCTAAAATGATTGTTTTTTAAAGGGTTATTCTTTAACAAACACTTTTTGCTATAGAAATCTCCACTGTTTTTGAAAATTGTTTAAGGTGTGGATACACAGAAAATATTCATTCAACAAATTTATTTGTGGGTCATGACAACTTTATGTCATGTCTTTCCTCTTAATATTTTGGTTGACTTCCTTAAAGGAAGCAATATTCCATTCTGTGTGTATTTTTACTTGTAAACTGAAGGTATGTACTAAATGGAACTAATCATTCACAGATTATCTAAGTGAGTTCTACTGAATAAGCAAATAGTTGAGAAAAGCGTTATCATAATATATAATACATTGAATGTGTATATATATCATCACACAGCACATCATTTTAACATATATTTATTGAGTCAAAATACTTTCATTTTTTTTTGCTAAGAAATTAAATAGCATTATGATGACATTCCCTTAAACATACCACTGAAATTGTATGGAAATTGGAATAGCTTCTACATTTGTCAAAGAAGAAAAGAATAATACATAAACATTATACTCAGCAAATACTTAAAATAGAGAAATGTTGTTTGTTGACATTTATCATGGAAGCAATGCTTATTAAATTTGGTATATTTTTATGAAGTCATTGTTATTCCAAAGTACATTTATCTGGTACTACATATATATATATATATATTTATATACTGTTGCTTTTTTTAAAATAAAATGCTTACACCTGTAATAAAAACCTAAAAATTATACAATAGATTTAGGACATCATAAAAATTATAGGTATCTAAGTCATCTGTATTCTGAAAAATTTTTTTGTTTTAAAAACATCCATCTGGACATAAAAAAATGACACAGTTAAATAAATCTCAGTTACAAAAGGAAACAAATATCTTGATGTAACTTGTGCATCTTTATCCAAATGAAGGTTAAATGGCAAAGCCTGTGTTTATAAAAATGAAAAGTATATGCAATCTGGTGACTTTATTTTAAAACATTTCAATTTTTGCGTTTGTTTTTCTGCCTGACATGCACATAATTCAGACTTTTTTTTCCATCTTGACAGAATTTGTCAAATTCATTTCAAATTTATATCAACATGATCTGACAAAGTATAGTATCAATAGGTTATCGTGAAGTATAAATGCAAACTCTACCAAATGTTGCTTTAATACATGCTGCTTTTTCTTTTATCTAAAAATAAATCAATGTGGTTTTTCATGATAGAGAGAAGGTAAAAAGGAACTGATAGAAATTTGACTTGCCCCCTATGATTTGCCCTGTTGCCAGAGAATTCTGGTTAGTTGTATAGATCTAAGACTTCTGTGGAGATATACGCAACCTGGTGCTTATTTATTTATAAACTTCGACCTCACTAGAGACTCAAAGTTATATTTAGAATACTAGAACCTCACATAATATGTGTTTATTTGATTCTTCGATTTAAATACTTCATGAGTACACCGAAAGTAATTTTTAATGGAAACTTTTCATTAGGTTTACATGCGTTCCATCTAAACATTCCTGATATATTTCTTTATATACCATGATAGGACTTATCACTTTTTGGAAACAAAGGAAATTAAACTGACACTTTACCCCCCAAATTATTTCCACAGTTGCTTTTTAGTTTAATATTTTCATCAACTAATTGCATTTTGATACATGTGCTGTAGAGTCCATTTTGGCTTACACAACAATTTTTCAACCAAGAAACTATCTACTTATATAACCATTTGTGACAAAGCAGAGTACTCTGGAGAATTTCACAAAAGGCTCCAAAAGGTGTGTGTGTGTGTGTATGTGTGTTTTGTGTGTGTGTGTGTGTGTGTGTGTGTGTGTGAACTAAATTTCAGTACTTTGTGGATGTTTATTATTAAAGTTTAAAAGGAATTATTTAGCATTCCCTTCATGGCACTTTTTATAAAAAAAAATAAAAGCTAAGTTTTAGAAATGCCTGCAAAATAAAATATATAAAATGAAACACTTCTGTATTTGGATGTTTTGCCTTGGCAATTAGAGACTGACTCTATAAGGTTGACACAAGCATTTCTTTCAATTAAGCAGGAAATTTGAAGATACTAAAGGAAACTAGCTGTGTTGAGGTTATGGCAAAGAACTAAGGTGTTTTTGTTTGTTTTGTTTTTTGTGTTGTTATGGATTAGAATGTAGCTCAATGTCCTTGAACTCCTCTAGTTCCCCTTATATGTTTCATTGCCTTTGTGGGGATACTAATGGGGTTGGGGGGCTGGTAGGGGCGTTAGAAAGGAGGGGCATGGGCAGTAGAGTCTATGGATCAAACAGAGTCTGTGTGGTGATGCTGATGCTACTGAACCAGTCTCCTTGTACCAGGAAAGGGTCCAGTTTTCAAGCTTTTATTTCTCTCTCGTTCTCCTGCCTCTTACTCCAAGCGCCTAAGAGATCCCATGAACATTAAGCTCTGGTACAAATCATTTGTTCTGTACCTAATGACAAAGGTATCAAGAGGCAGGAGAATGACTTAGGTCTCACATCAGGACTGGCCCTTTAGAATTCATGCTAATCTGCAGCAATATAATGTTATGTTTTATGTATGTGCATGATGTTTTATTTCCCAGTAGTTACATGTACATCGTAGATGCATGGATACCATATTTAAAATTAAAACTTTAAAAATGAGAACATTGACTCGAACATATTTTGTAAGAAAAAAGCATTAGAGGGGAAAAGGTCTTAGCTATGGGGAAGGAAAAAGTACATAGCCATGACAATATATAATTACACTGCATTGCACTTGGCTTTAATCAAACTTTGGTTTTCTGAAGACCACAGTTAACTGAAATTTATAGATATCCCTCAAATTTTTCTAGATAGTCCATCTTCTTATGAAAGTGAATTTTTATAAAACCGGCCAGTTGAAACCCCACTCTTTCTCAACTGCTTTTATCCCAAGGTGGTTCAGTGATCCTCTGAGATTTAGAGATAAACAGGTTTGTTTGTGCGTATACATCACCACGAAGCATAGCCGGGACAAGTTATTTTGGGGTCACCTGGGAAGAATTGAGATAGGAGCCATGGGGCTGGATCAGAAAGACAGCTAAGCTTGACACGACACATTCCCTGGGCTTTTGTGAAAGCCCTTGCTCTCAGGAGCAGAGCCACAGTTTCTTCCAAGTGGTGGGGCAATGCCAATTTCATGCTTTGGCACAGACCTGGCTTTGCTAACACTACCTCTAATGAGTCCTACAGCTTTTAAAAAATGTGCTTTGTGGTTTAACTCTCTTTTTCTCTCCTTTTGCCTCCTCTTCTTCCTCTCCTTCTCCATCTCTTCCTTCATCTTTTCTTCTCTCCCTCTCTTCTCATGCTGTAGTGGCACTAAAAAAGCCCTCGGGACAGGTGTGTACTCTGCTCTTGGTTTGTTTGCTTTGTAAGTTACACTTTAAAACTGGTCAGGTAAGGACCCAAGTGTCTTTACTTGTCTTTTTTTTTTCCTATTTATTTTCTTCTGGGTGTTCCATTCTGGATGTTTTAGACTAGTGCACTTGCTGAGCACAAGTCTCTCCCTGGAGTCTGGAGGTCTGGCCAGAGACATGGAGGAGACCGAACTGCAGGTGTGGTTTTCTTCCAGGGTGGGTTTAAGGTGGCTTAAACTTTACTCATCTGAGAATGCCTAAGCACAATCCCAAACCTTTAAGAATTCTCCTGTTTTACAAGTTCTACTGGATCTGAAAAGAAAGGGAATGAGTTGCCCTTCCTGGATAATTCTGTTTTGATCATGTCCCCATTCCCTTCTAAAATGTGTGTATGATGGGGGTGGGGGGAGGGCAGGGAAGGGGGCTGGAGAGAGAGAGAGAGAGAGAGAGAGAGAGAGAGAGAGAGAGAGAGAGAGAGAGAGAGAAAATGACGGTAGAATTAGTTGCTGAGATGTGGAAATGGCCTTAGTTTAAAGTTGGAAAGCAGATAAATATAGATATGGTTATCAAGGACTTCTTAGAACATCAAAACAAGTCCAACAAACTTGGACAAAATAATTGTGCAGTTTCACATCTCTAGTTTGGAAATGTACTTCTAGAGATGGATCAGGAGATTAAGGGGATTGAACAATCTGAACTGCCTGGGAGATGATAGAATTTTTGGGTTTTAAGAGAGGTTTTCCACTGTGTCCTCTGACCTTTAGGTAAAACAGAAAATGTGGGAAGAAAAGAGAAGTTAAATTTGGTTGGTTTACCATATGTCAAGCATTCTAGCAGGCTCTTTCATGGCACATATTCTCACCAGAGCCCTTGAAAATAAATAAAGATTAATTTGTCTTCATTTTAGAGCTGAGTACACTGAAGCTCTGGAGGGTTATATAACCTGACCAGGGTCACACAACTAACACCTTTAGGAATCCAGATTAGAATTCAAATAAGCTTGCCTCTAGAATCTCTATTCCTTAAACCAGAAATATCTCACAGGATTTATTTTCCTTATAATCATTTATGACAAATATAAGCATTTAATTACCATATATCTTCCAGATTCATTTTTCTCCATACTCTCCTCCCTGTGGTTGTTTCAAACTGTCATAGGGGTAGGTACCTTACGCTTTTTCATACATTCTACCCCAAAACTTTATTCTTTGCCTCAAACTGTTCAGTTTGCCCACATTGCCTTCACCGGGACATTGTCTTAGGTTGCTTTTTATTCATATGGGTATATAAACTGATGAGTTTGGGGCCAAACATTTTCCACACACACACACACACGCACACACACACGCACACGCACACGCACACGCACACGCACACACACATTGTTATTTTATGTTTCAGTAAACTGTGAAGCAGAGAAATTGGGCAAAGGCAATAGCAATGTTGTTTTTCAGAAATTTAATTTGGGAATGCAATGATTCCTTTTCCTTCTTTTCTCAGTTCTTTATTATTTATTTTAAGAAAGCTTTTTTTTTTTTTGCTATCATATTTCACATCCTAACACATAATGTAACCAATTAAATAGTGTGTGTGAAGTTTCAAGGGCTGGAGCTAGTTCTTTATCAAGGTTAGGTATCAGTTAGTAGCAGAATTAACTATTTTGAGCCCTAAATTTACTATGTTGCACTTATTAAATGTTGATATTTAGTGCTTGATTCCCAAAGAAAGGAAAAAAAAGAGTATGTAAGTAAGATACCTATATAGCATGGAGTTTTCTAGATATGAATATACTTTTAGTATATTGAATATAATTCTTTGCTTCAGTTTTCTTACTATGAGTAATAATCCTGATTTTAATGGAAACTGTAAAATTTTATTAATATTGGTAGAACACCCTTAGAATGATAATTTCAAATATAAAAATAAAAAATGCTGAGTAAGAAAACATTTCAAGTTAAATTAATACTTCTATTTTCTTACAATTTCTTGTTGAAATGTTAATTTTCCTTCAAGATATGTTAAAATTTATAAATGACTATTACTCACATACAAAGACTATTTCTGAAAATATAAAGACCTTAATGTAAAAATTAGACCTTTATCTAAGAATTCTTTTTGAACTAAAAACTCACAGGAAATGTAGGTTAAAAAAGAATAATACTCTTAAAATTGAAGTATTTTGAAGTGATTAAAATGATTTAGTAAGTGATGATGGAAATATGAAAGAACTTTATGATTTAACATAGTGATTTGGGGATAGGAATTAAACATTAGAGATCACACCAAGTCTTTACTTCAAATATACACATAGCCTTGGAGGTTATGCTTTTGAGTATAAATTACTGTTAGAAGCACTAATAAAAATCAAGGATTGAGGATTAATATGAGAAATGTAGGAAAAAAACAATAAGGGCACATACTTATTTGAATTCTTTCAGAATAGCACTGTAATGTCAGTGGCAAAATATTAATCCAATTATAACTAAATCCTAAGTTTTATTTGGAATCAAATATCAGGTGAGCCAAGATAGCTCTCTGACTTTAATTTAATTTCTTCATCCCCAAAATGGAGATAAAATTGCTGGCTTGCAAAAGACATAGTAAATACTAATCAATTAATGGGCTTGAGCATCACTAATAAATTCCCTTTTCTTAATTCAGTTTTCAAGGCTCTAGACTCAGACATGCTAAAGATGCAGAAGTTCTGTGTTGGTATATAATGTCCTTCAGAATTTACTTTGTGCACATGTGTACCTAGCAGATTCCAAATGCAGATGAGTTTCTTGAAGGGCTTAAAACTGGTTTTAAGCTAATCTAATCACAGTAAAACTTTGGGTAGAAAACGCTGAATTCTACCGGTTTCACCTAAGAGGCTTAAGATCTGTATGTGCTTTTATGAGTGTGTGTGTGTACACTAATGTAAGCAGTTTCTTTGCCTTTAGGTAGAAATGTAGAAAAAAATATATTTAGGGAAATAAACTGCCAAATCACAACGAATCTAAACTAGAACTTATCACCAGTTTCTAATATGCATGCAGTGTTTAAAAGAAGGGCAGCATCTGCCTGTGAATTAGCAGGCATGGGTTTAAATGGAGCTGGTTATATCTGACCTGCTTAACTTAATTTTGAGGAGTTGTTTTAGGTTTGCAGGAATTAACTTACCATAATAGTATCATCTGTGCAGGAAAATAAGTTAGACCACATGACAGCCTCCTAGGGTGATTGAGTTTCACATGTATGTGGTGTCATGGAAAAGGCACTGCACGAGGAGTCGGGAGCCCTGTTTCTAAGGCCTGGCTCTCCCTCTAATCAACTGAATGAGGCAAAGAGCAGTGCCAGTTTCCTCAACTGTAAAGTGAGTGAACTGAGTTAAAGTCATGCTCCCCTGGTCCTACTACCCAAATTTCTTGATTCCTGGGCTGATACCCTTCCTATTATTTCACTCTACCTTTCCAAAAGGGTTTCTGTGGGCCAGGAATCAACTCCAGACAAACTATGTGGCAGAGAGTATTGCCTGCAGAGAGCTGTACACATATTCAATAAATACATGTTGCTTGAAATACTTGATGATTAATTAACCATCTAGAGAAAGCCCGTAATCAATGTTGATGACTAAGCCCTAATGGCAAAATAGTTAAAATTTATTGACTACCTCTAATGTGCCAGGCACTTTGTTTGCAGCTTGCATATGATATCTCATTTAAGCAATCATTCAGGAAACACATCTAAATCTTCCTGGAGAGTTCTGACGTTGTGGTAGTACTGGCTATTCTTCTTCAGAAAAGTTTTTTTTCTGCTGGACTTGTTTGGAGCCTCTATCATGATGTCATTTGAAGAAATTCAATAAAGGTAAATGGATTTGCATTGGAAGAAAGCAGGCCTAAATATCCACCCCCCTCCCCCAAAAAAAAACTCAAACAAAAGCATTGCATGTATAAATTGCATCTTGAAAGCTCTAGCCAACATCATGTTCAAGCCAGAATTTTTCTCATCAACCACAGTATTTTCCCTTCACTGAATATCTAATTAGGCAGGACGTGGGGTTTTAAAAAAATTCCACCATGTAAATATCTCAAGAATCCATTTTCTCCTCACTATCCACAGGATCCTTGTTTTAGTTCAAACATTTGTCATCTCTCTTGTGGAATCTTATGATGGCCTCCTCACATTCTCCCTTGTTGCCTTTTCCTAATCTATTGTTTTTTTCTTGCTGCTAGATTGTTTCCTAACGTTACAACTGATCATTTTTAAAATTCTTTAACAGCTCCTCTTAACATCCTACCTGGGCCACTAATTCTTTGTCATCTTTGTCCCAGGAGGAGGGAGCTGCCCCTTCCTCTGGTTTCTGTGCACTTTGATATATACTTGTTTTAGCAAGTATATTTTATGAATATACTATCTTTCCTATTGGTTTGTGAGGTTTCTTTCTACAATGAAACATCTTTGAACCATATCAGTGATTGGCACTTTGTTAATAATTGTGGAAGTTATAAAGAATTTGGGGAGCCTGAGCTGTTTTCTGTTTTTGGTTGAAGAGACATAAAGACTCTTTTTTCTTTCTGCCACCAATAAAAGACTAGATAGAATTTTGATTTTAAGCTTCCATTTCTTCAGGCCCATGACTGTTTTTCTCTGAGGCAGGACTAGTTTTATGTTGTTAAGCCAGTTTTTGAGTTCTATCTCACCAAAAATTCTAGCATCTCAAAGATTCCTGCTTTTGTTGATTTGGGAGCCAATATACTTCTTTCTCTAGCTGCTATATTTAGAGCAATATGTAGCTAACAAAGTTGATAAAAATGATTTGAGATCTCAAAGCATAAGCAGTAGAGTCAGAGAGAGCTAATTTCTAATGGTGATTTCATCTGTTGTATGAGCTTGAGTGAATTTCTTAGCCACTCTGAACCTTAATTCCTTTTTCTGTACAATGGAGATAATTCTTAGGCTATAGAGCTGTTTTTGGTCGTTCAGTGTTATGACATGTGCAAATCACCTAGTGTAGTGCCTGGCATAGACTCTCATAATAGTTGCTATTATTATTGTTATTATTAATATTAATTATTACTTAATTCTCTGCTATAGTTAAGAGTGGCACTACTGTTCATTAAAATTGCTTTTCTAATCTATTATCTTGTTTCTCATGAAAAACTCAATCCTATAATTTTGCTCCATAAAAAGGGCTTGGTTTATTACCTTAGCATTTATGATAAGCCACCTATTTGTCCAGGTGACAATTGGCCAGGGCCCAGAGATAAGTATTTCAGGATAAATTCCCTAAGGCCTGATTGATACTCCTTTCTGATATCAGAGACTAAAAGTGTCTTAGGGTCAAGGTTACCCTGAGAATCAAAGCTGAATTCCTAGTCCCAAAAGGAAATGTTTCCAGGGGTAAGGATGATAAAAAGGGTAGCAGGAAGCCAGGCAAGAGGAAACATCCTGAGAATGACCTGAATGAAGATGAGTGGAGAAGGGAGCAGTGAAGCCTTCTTAGATGCCCTACCGAAGCTTCTCATGTCTGTAAAGCCTGGAGCTCTGGGCTCCAGCAAGCGAAGCTAATGGCTAGAGTATTGAGGAGACTTTTGTACTTGAGAAGAGATAGCCAATGGCCTTTCAGCATCAAGATATTTCTTCAACTTAGCACATTTCTTCACTTTGCCATGCTTTCTGACTTCCCATGAAATAGGGATTTGTCTTTGTAAATAAACCCCTTTTCATACACAGATGTGCAAAAGGCATCTCAAATTTATTATCTCCAAAACAGAGCTCTTGAGTTTCTACCCTCCCTGAAACCTCTCTTCTGCCAAATCCTCCCAGTTTTCCCCTCTGTTCACTGGAGACACTTAAGAAGTCATCCTGAATCCCTTTTTCTCATCATCCATCCATCCATCCATCCATCCATCCATCCATCCATCCATCCATCCATCCATCTGCAAACCCTATAAATTCTATTATCAAAACTTCCTAAGTCTGATCCCCTTTCTCTATCTTTATCACTGCTATCTTATACTGAGCCACCATTATTTCTCTCTCGATTTATTGCACTAGTTTCAAAACTGGTCTCCTTATTTTGTACTCTTGACTCTCCTGTTCTCCAGCCACAGCCCATTCTCCACAGAGTTGCCAGAGAGAGCTATTAACGTGTAAATCAAAACACAGGGTTTCAGAAACACACAAAACTCTATCACACTCAGAGTTCTTGCAATAACCCACAAGACCCTGCATGATCTTCCTCTCACCTACCCTTTCGAGTTCTTTTTTTTCTCTCCACTTATTTCTTTTCAGCTTTTCTGGCCATCTTATTCATGAACTTTGTGTATTATGAAACTAATGGTTTCCTTCTTAATTGGTTTCTAATAAGTTTAGAGCTAAATTTATGGTCTATCTCTAGTAAGAGTACACATTTTTTAAAATGATTTTTTAATTTTTAAATTACAATTAGCATACAATCTTATATTAGTTTGAAGCATACAACATAGTAATTAGACATTTATATAATGTACCAAGAGAAAACCCCTATAAATCTAGTACTCGTCTGACATCATACATAGTATTTCAATATTACTGACTGTATTCCTTATGCTATACTTTACATCCCCATGACTATTTAGTAATTACCAAATTGTACTTCTTAATCCTATCTCCTTTTTCATCCATCCCTCCAAACTCACCCTCCCATCTGGCAACCAACAAAATGTTCTCTGTAGCTTTGAGTTTGTTTCTGTTTTGTTGTTGTTGTTGTTATTTATTTTATTCTTTGGGGTCTACATGTAAGTAAAATCATATGGCATTTCTGTCTGACTTACTCCGCTCAGCACAATATTCTCCATCCAAGTTGTTCCAGATGGTAAGATTTCATTCTTTTCTTATGGTTGAATAATATTCAATTGTATATATGTGCCACCTCTTTTTTATCCATTCAAACACTGATGGACAACCAAGTTGCCTCCATCTCTTGACTATTGTAAATAATGCTGCAATGAACATATGCATTCCCATGTCTCTTCAAAATAATGTTTTGAGTTTCTTTTGATAAACACCCAGAAGTAGGTTACTGGGTCCTTCTTTGTCTCTTATTGTGATCTTTGTTTTAAAGTCTATTTTGTCTTGTATAAGTATTGCTACTCTAACCTTTTTTTTTTAATTTCCATTTTTATGAAATATCTTTTTTTCTAATCACTGTTCTTTCAGCCTATGTGTGTCTTTCAATCTGAAGTGAGTCTCTTGTAGGCAGCATATGTAAGGGTCTTGTTGTCTTCTTTTCTTATACATTCAGCCATCCTATATTTTGGCTGGAGAATTTAATCTATTTACATTTAGAGTTATTGTTGATAGATATGTAGTTATTGTCATTTTATTGTTCATATTTTTCTTCTTCTTCTTCTTCTTCTTCTTCTTCTTCTTCTTCTTCTTCTTCTTCTTCTTCTTCTTCTTCTTCCTCTTCCTCTTCTTTCTTCTTCTTCTTCTTCTTCTTCTTCTTCTTCTTCTTCTTCTTCTTCTTCTTCTTCTTCCTCTTCTTCTTCTTCTTCTTCTTCCTCTTTCTTCTTCTTCTTCCTCTTCCTTCTGCTGCTTCTGCTTCTGCCTCTGCTTCTTTTTCTTCGTCTTCTTTCTTCTTCATTGTAATTTTCATGGGACCATGAGTGGAGGCCAACACAGCATTTACCTACTTCGCCATCATGACTGTTCCACTTCACAACTCCACTTTTTTTTTAAATTACCAATCTCATTTCTGGCTCAACCTTATCTTCTTGTTATTATTTTTATTTCTCGTACCTTTATTAATTAAAAATTAACTATAATGCTCACTGTTTTTATTATTGTAAAATCAAAATATATGTTTCTGATAGGAAAACCAGAAAACACAATAAAAAAGTAGAAAAATATTTTTACCACATTACCACCTCCATTCCAATCTTCCTGTGACTCCCCATTGCATTTACTGTAAGGTTCAAACACCTTGACATGAGTTAAAATTCTGGTTTCTGCTTACCTCTAGCCACATCTCTCAACTCTCCCTCTTCTCTTGCCTACATTCTGTTCATTCTTCTGGTTTCAGTGGGAATGTTAGGAGACCTTCTCAGAGTGTTCTCATCAGTGAGCCTGTGACCTCATTGAATTCTAGCATTCTATTGTAAGACGATGATGTTGTTTACCCTATTGGAAGACAAAGGCAGTGTCTTTCTTATACTTTATTGTAGCCACAGCTTTAGTTTAGTATCTGGCCAATAGAAAGCTCTTAATGAATACTGATGAGTGAGCAAATTAATGAATGGATGAGAAGCCCTTGCTTAGAGAGGGTTTTTAAAAGTATCTGTTCAGGATTTACTTGTACAACAAATATATTATAAGAGGTGGGCTGGGAGTAGGCATGAATTATAAAACACTTTGAAACAGGTACATTTCAGGGGATAGAATTGTTGGAATCTTTTCTCTTGGAATACATCCAATAAGACTCAAGGGCGCCAAAGCCCTTCCTTAGATAGGGGAATCTCTTCAGTCATCTTCTCCTTAGTGCTATTTATGGGAACTATTGAGTTTGAGTGCTTGAACATGGCAGAATCAAACAAGAAGCCGGAGAACCAGAACATGACCTTTGTCATCACTCTAATTTTATTGACTCATGGTATTCATTTTATTGATTTATAAAATCAATGGTGTTTTCTTTGTTTCCATAGCTGGGTAGCAAGTGCAGTGAGCTTGCAGCAAATTTGTGGCTACATTTTCAGTCTCAGTCTCTCATCAGGATGGTGGAGATTTGGCTCACAAGTGATCTATATTCTGAATTAATGAAATAGCTTTCATTTGACTCTGTCATATTTATGGAGTAGTTAAATCTTTACTCTAGGTGGAAATGATGGCAACACCATTATTTACAGAGACAGCTCAGTGTTCAAGGATGGGAAATGCAGATAGTTCAAGTAAATAGTTTATTCTAGACTTCCTGGTCTTTTATAAAATGGTCCAAATTATCTCTTCAACTGCAGATGATTTTTATGAAAATGAGAAAGAAAGTAGATGGTATTTAGACAGATAACTCATAAGATTTTAGACCTGAAGGCCACTATGATGAAAATTATTTCAAATGTCATTTTTTTTTCTAGTTGGACTTTCTGTAGACACAAATCGAGTATCTCTATCCAATATTTGCTTTCTTTTTCTTTACTACAAATAGCTACCATTTAATGAGTGCCTACTATGTGTCCTATAACCTTCTTAAACAATGATCTTCAAAACAGCACAATAGTTGGCTGTTTTTACTCCCAAATTACTGATGAGTAAGTGAAGGCACAAAGAAGGTAAATAGCTTAAGCAAGATCACAAATTTGGGGTTCTACTAAGATTTCTTTGACTCCAAAGTCTCTGTTTCTACTGCAACAAGGATCTAGAAAGAATAATGGAATTGTCAATCTATTATCTAAAAGGAAGAAGTTAGAGAGTTTTTCTTTAACATGAAAATTTGAATTATATATTAATGAACAAGTCTACTGTGAAATTAGGAAAAATTTCCCTTGGAGGTGAGGACAGGTGCTATGGTGAGAGAATAAGGTGTGATAAAATTGTGACATGCTCATTGACTTTTAGAGCTGAAAAAAATATATAAGAATTAAAAAAAACAACAGAGTTGAAATATAAGAAGGGAGGTTGGACTATAAATCCTTCAAGTTCTGTGATTGATTAAGCAGACAGAAAAAGAAAGAAAGAAAAGGAGATATCCTAGAGGGCAGTTCCTAAAAGCAGTCTTGGAAACAGATCCTGGTGGGACAGCCAAAGGCAACAAGACAGGGAAGCTACAAAGAACACAGAATACTTTGATCGGGGGAATGCGGCCCAAGTTAGAAAACATATATCAATCATGATTGATGTGAAGGGTGATGCTTACAAAGTGGTTATAGATTCTGCTCTATAACCAGAAGCGAAAACGTATTTTCCTCCAAAGACCATAGGGAAAAGAAGCAAAGGCAACAAATACTGAAGTTTGATCTAGGGCTGGTTAGCAGACTTCAGGTAGACTAGACAAGGCCAAGGCCTAATTGACTGGCTTTCCAACCCAAGGGCAATGACAACATTCAGTCTCTTGGAAAGCTTGCTGACCAAATGGCAGACTCCAAGACGAATTGGCTGCAATCTCTGTCCTGGTCTCAACAAGATCACCTTGTGAGGGAATATGGCAGAGGGAGGGAAAAAGACAAATGTGTAAGCAAATAAATCACAGACTGTACAGTAAATTATATAATACCTACATATACATTAAAGATATTTTGGAAGTACAAAAGCAGTCAGGACTATGTGAATAGAAACACACAGAAACTATTATGTAAAGTTATATGTGCTTTTTTATCATGAGCAAAGTGCTGTATATTAGCACAGTTACAGAATTAATTCTTTTTGGTGGTTTTAAGGAAATTTCATTGAATGGGGATATATGAGAAATCTTTAAGTACGAAATTTTCTCCAGGCAGAGAATGAGATCAACTATTAAGAACAAAAAGGAGGATTCTGTTTCCTTGTTCTTTCACAGAAAGATTTAAGAAATAGGACTGTAATCTAATGGATGAACCAGAAAGAGTCTCTCAAACTGTAGACTCAACTATATCCTTCTCTTTCAATTATCATTACAATGATCCAGTGTAAGCAGTTGTCTAGCTCCTGTGACAAGGTTATAATGGTGGGTTTCTTTGTACAAGTAGGTTTTGTTGTGGGTGTCTGTGTCTACCGGCAATGCACAGGGAAATCTATTGGAGCTCTAACTTTGTCCAGTGGCAGTTGGAGAGTATTCTGTGTGTCTCTGGTAGGTGAAAGGATCAAATATGGGGTATATGAATGTGTGTGTCTCTATAAGGCGTGAGGCGTGTGT
Organism: Cynopterus sphinx; assembly: GCA_030015415.1. Classification (NCBI taxonomy): domain Eukaryota; kingdom Metazoa; phylum Chordata; class Mammalia; order Chiroptera; family Pteropodidae; genus Cynopterus; species Cynopterus sphinx. The sequence goes on along the minus strand of CM057389.1, from coordinate 43,815,394 downwards.
AGGAGGTAGAACCTTGGCAACACCAAGATACCGGGAAGAAGTTGTGAGTCCTACCTGCCTTTGGACTACTTTAGCCACTTTTTGTCTGGGTCCCCGTGGGTAGACCATGCTATTCTGGTATTTAGCTGATGGTCTTTGCAAATATTTGGCCTCAGCCAGATTCTCCTCTCACCAACAAAATACCATATTGTATGTGAAGAACTAAATGAGGCACTCTCCTCTTCCAGAGAGATCAGATTTTAGTCTTTAAATCCTCTTCTCTGGTCTAGGATACAGTGTAGATAGAACATGGCTAGCTGGTTTACCATTGCTTCTCAACAGCTGTCCTATGGTGGGAAGAGTCGGGCACAGTATGTACCCTAAACTATAGAAATGTCAGCATGTGCTATGCTGATATATTAATTCCAACAGTGGTGATTCAGAAACACATATTGCATATATGCCATATGGGCCTTAAATATTTATGAAACCTAAAAGTCACAAAACAATTCTTTAATGTAAAGGTTAGAAATCTATTACTATAATTCTTCATGTACTAAGTTTTAAGCATTTAATTTTGTAATTTAAATATTTCTCTATTACTGGAAGGCACTTATAATTTTAAAAACCTCAACTTTTATAAATTCTCTGCTCTGCAGAAGCCACTATGTTAGGCACTGTGGAGGAATAAAAAGAATGCCAACACAATTGTCAGATTTTTAAGTAGTTTTTCCTACATTCTATTTTTACCTATTGAGTGATAATTTTTCACTATAGGATAAGAATTGAAAGGAGAATAGGAAATCTCAAATCAGTCCACTCTTTGCTTTTTCCAAGTGAAATGGTCTATAGGGAAAAGCAAAGCTTGAGAGGAGACTGTGAAACAATGATTATAAAAAAGGTGTCCTAGAATTAGGAAAACAACACTTTTTTTTATTAGCATGTCTTCCAAGCTTAGTGTGGTGCTAGGGTGACTGGGCATAATTTAGTCTAAAAGCTCTGAGCTAGTAACCAGGAAACTTAGCTGAGGTCTAACACTATATAATTATATCCTAGTTTCTTAATTGATAAACGAGAGACTGATTATTTTTAAATTTGATGTAAAGATTATCTTTTACCTGTTTACAATAAAGACTAGACTACTGAGAACTAGAATCATTTCTGTTTTGATCATCATTGTATATATCATGTACTTAGCACAGCTCTGGGCAGACAGGCATATCTCAGAGATAGTGTGGGTTTGGTTCCAGACTACCACGATAAAGAGAATACCTCAATAAGTGAGTCACATAAATATTTTTGTTTCCTAGTGCATATGAAAGTTATGTTTACACTGTACTGTAGTCTATTATGTATGAAATAGCATTGTCTAAAAAATGTACACACCTTAATTAAAAAAATACTTTATTGCTAAAATTGCTAACTGTCATCTGAGTCTTCAGCAAGTCATAATCTTTTTGCTGGTGGAGGATTCTATCTCAATGTTGATGGCTGCTGAATGATCAGAGTGATGATTGCTGAAGGCTGGGGTGGCTGTGGCAATTTCTTAAAACAATCAGTTTGTCACATGAATTAACTCCTCCTTTCATGAATAATTTCTCTGTAGTATACGATGCTGTTTCACAGCATTCTACCCAAAGAACTTGTTTCAAAATTGGAGTCAGTCATCTCGAACCCTGATGTTGCTTTACCAAATAAGTTTATGTAATATTCTAAATCTTTTGTTGTCATTTTGACAGTCTTCACAGTATCTTCACGAGGAGTAGTTTCCATCTCAAGAAACCACTTTCTTTGCTCATTCATAGAAGCAACTCCTTATCTGTTAAAATTTTATCATAAAATTTCAACAATTCAATCATATCTTCAGGCTCTACATCCGATTCTGTTCCTTTTGCTATTTCTACCACTGAGGTCTTGAGCCCCTCAAAGTCATTTATAACAGTTGGAATCAACTTCTTCCAAACTCCTGTTAATGTTGATATTTTGACCTCTTTGCATAAATCATGAAATTCTCAATGGCATTGAGAAAGGTGAATCTTTTCCAGAGGGTTTTCAATTTACTTTGCCCAGATTCATCAGAGGAATCACTATCTGTGGCAGCTACAATCTTACAAAATATATTTCTTAGATAATTAGACTCGAAAGTCAAAATTACTTCTCGATCCATGGGCTGCAGAAAGAATGTCATATTAGCAGGCATGAAAACCACATTAATTGCATTCTCCATTTCCATCAGAGCCCTTGGGTGACCAGGTACACTGTCAATAAGCAGTATTATTTTGAAAAGAATCTTTTTTTTTTTTTTTCTGAGCAGTAGGTCTTAACAGTGGGTTTAATATATTTAGTACACCATGCACTAAACATATATGATGTCATCTAAACTTTGTTGTTCCATTTATAGAACATGGATAGAGTAGATTTAGTGTAATTCTTAAGGGCCCTAGGATTTTACAGTGGTAAATGAGCACTGGCTTCAATTTAAGTCACCAGCTGCATTAGCCCTTATCAAGAGAGTCAACCTGTCCTTTAAAGCTTTGAATCCAGGCATTGGCTTCTCCTTTCTAGCTATGAAAGTCTTAGATGGCATCTTCTTTCAAAATAAGGCTGTTTCATCTATATTGAAAACCTGTTGCTTAGTGTAGCCACCTCCATCAATTACCTTAGCTAATTAATGATCTTCTGGATAACTTGCTACAGCTTTTACGGGAGCACTTGATGCTTCTACTTGCATATTTTTGTTATGGAGATGGCTTATTTCCTTAAATCTTATGAACCAACTTTTGCTCTCTCTGAACTTCTTTTCTGCAGTTTCCTTACCTCTCAGATTTCATAGAATTGGAGAGTATTAGAGCCTTGCTCTGGATTTGGCTTTGGTTTAAGGGAATATTGTGGTTGGTTTGATCTACCCAGACCACTAAGACTTTCCATATCAGTGATAAGGCTGTTTCACTCTCTTATCATTCATGTGTTCACTGGAGCAACACTTTAGATTTCCTTCAAAAACTTTCCTTTGCATCCACAACTTTTCTAATTGGCACAAGATGCCTAACTTTCAGCCTATCTCAGCTTTTAACATTCTTCCTCACTAAGCTTAATCATTTCTAGCTTTTGATTTAAAGTGAGAGACCTGTGACTCTTCCTTTCACTTGAACATGTAGAGGCCATTGTAGGGTTGTTAATTGGCTTAATTTCAATGTTTTGTATCTCAGGGAATAGAGAGGCCAGGGGAGAAAGAGAGAGGCTGGAGAATGGCTGTTAGGTGGAGTAGCCAGAACATATGTTATGGATTAAGTTCTCTTTCTTATATGAGCAAGGTTTGTGGCACCCTAAAACTGTTACAATAGGAACATCGAAGATCACTGATCACAGATCATGATAGAAAATATGATAATAATGAAAAGCTTGAAATATTGTAAGAAATACCAAAATGTGACACAGAGACATGGTGTGAGCAAGCGCTGTTGGAAAACTGGCGCCGATAGACTTGTTCAACCTAAGGCTGTCACAAACTTTCAATTTGTAAAAAGCACAATTTCTGCAAAGTGCAATAATGTGCAGCATGATAAAACAAGGCATGCTTTTGTATATTTAAGAAATATTCACAATGAATAAAGGAATAAGATTATGGCAAAAGGGTTATAGAAGTTGCCTCTGTTGTTTTCTGAGAACCTAGTACAATAACATGATGGATCTGAAGAATCTGATTGTACCCATTCTTCTTACCATGACTTAATCAAAATCTAGTTTTAATTAAAAATTTCCTTATACTATCATGTTCCCCTTTTAGGTGATGTGGCTATTGCTTATTTATTGCAGCAAGAAGAGATATTGCATTGAGACTTACTTTGTCACATAATTTCAATGTAAATAAATTTGTAGTATATTTTGAACACTTTATCCATTTTACTCTCTTCTCTCTATCCTCCATGTTATTCATTGACCAGTTTCTACGATTTATCCATCTTGATAATTTTAGTTTATACTTTGCTTTTCTACTTTAATTCCTGTGAACATCTTTAAAAATTTTTACTTAATTATTGGATACTTGATATTTTTTAACCTTCACTTTACCATTTCTTTACCTTCACTTTATCAGTATGATTATTCCTCATAGGATCTCAAATTCACCTAAAATGGTTTATGCTCGATATCTAATAATAATTATTATTATCAGTAGTATTATATTCAGTGTTTTTTTCCTTTTGTCATCAATCTTTCTAAGTTATATCTTGAACATTCCCCCATAACTAAAGAACCTAATATTTACTTTTTATGTTTACAACTCCTTTTTCTCCAGAGCTACCAAATTTTTTGCTTTTTTTTCAATTACAGTTGATATTCAATATTATTTTATATTAGTTTAATGTGAACAGGTATAATGTATCAAGATTAGACAGACATATAATCTATGAAGTGATTTCCACAATTAGTCTTATACCCACCTTGCACCAGACATAGTTATTACAATTTTACTGACTATATTCCCTATGTTGTGCTTTATAGCTCCATGACTATTTTGTAACTACCAATTTGTACTTCTTAATCCCTTTACCTTTTTCACCCAGCTCCTCAACCCCACTTCCATCTGGCAACCTTCAGTTTGTTTCCTGGATCTATAAGTGTGTTTCTGTTTTGTTTGTTCACTTATTTATTTTGTTCTTTAGATTCCACATATAAGACCCTCTCGGTCCATCCATGTCATTGCAGGTTGTAAAATGTCATTCTTTTCTTATGGCTGAATAATATTCCATTATGTATGTTCCCCATCTTTATTTGGTCATCTATTGATGAGCACTTAAGTTTCTTCCATATCTAGGTTATTGTAAATAACACATCTGTCAGGATGGCTAATATCAATAGATAGCAAACAAATGCTGGCAAGGATATGGAGAAAAAGGACCCCTTGTGTACTGTTGGTGGGATTGCAAATTGGTGCAGCCACTATGGAGAATATTATGAAGGTTCTTCAAAAAATTAAAATTAGGACTACCTTATGACCCAGGGATTCTACTTCGTAGTATTTATTTGAAGAAATTCAAAACACTAATTCAAAAAGATATATGCACCCCTATGTTTATCGCAGTATTATTTACAATAGCCAAGATATGGAAGCAACCTAAGTACCTATTGACAGACAAAGGTATAAAGTTGTGGTACATATATGCAATGGAATATTTCTCAGCCATAAAAAAGGGAAATTGTACCATTTGCTATCAATTTACTTTTGAATTGTTTTGAATTCCTATCTATTCTGGATCCCATGATTAGTGCTTAAACCTTGACATTTTGAGAGTGCAGTAATCTTGTCTCTTCTTGATCTAGAAGTAGATCTGGTATGTCAATACTGGCATCTAATACAGCTTAACTCTCTGTATTCCCAGCTTTTGTCTTGCCAGCTGTAGGAAGTCTAACAGCATACTAATTGGGTCCTATAGAAATTTGTGCAATCTGACTTCAGCCAGAGCTTCCCTGTTCTTTGTGACCTTACATCACATTTGGGTGCAGCAGTTCCAATTCATTTCTTTACTTCTAATGTCCTCAGTCTTGTTCTTCTTTTACAGCAAGTTGATAAGCTTTCCTGACTTACTGAGGTCACTGAGGATATCTGTGGCAATAATTCTGTCAACTTCTTTCTCTTCAGTTCAGACAACCTCTTGCACCTCCACTCATTCTCCTTACTGCCATTCCTTTTTTTTTCCAGTTAATTCCAGCAACTTGTGTTTGATCTTATTGCGACCCAATTCCTCCACAAATCTGTTTATTTCTTGTAAGTTTACATCCAAGATCTATCACTTATTTGTTATCATTTGTTTTTTGAATAGGTCACTTGACTTAGTTTTCTCAGCTATAAAATAGGAAAATTATATTCATCTCATTGAGTTGCTGAAGGATCAGATGAGATCATAGATTTTTTATGTGTTTGTCCAACTGATTTTTTGTGGTGATATAGTCTTAGTTATTTGAAACAAAATTGCAAATTTTTTTCCTCCAAAATCATTAACCTTTGCTCTAAGACTAGACTATCAGCAAGCAGCATACTCTAACTGCAGAATGTATAAACATATTTATGATTAAAAAATTAGGCTAGAACTGGAGATATGCTGCTATCCCAAAGGGATTTTTGTCCCTCTAGAACTGTGGAATCTCACTTGTTAAGAAAAATTAGAACATTCAATTTTGAAAATAAAACTAGCAGGCATCTTGGGTATTAACATGACTTTTAAGAGCTCAGCTGTTTTACCTAAAAATAATGGCATTTGACTGGGTATCTAACGTCCCTTGCAGCTTCAAAAATCTGTGATATTATGGCCCCGAGTCAGAGCTCCTCCTATGGGTATGAAATTCACAGACTGTATTCCTGTGTCCCCTGAAGTATAAGGCAGAAACTCAGGGATGGTACTATTTCATCAGACAAAGAAGAATTTCTTGTTGCAAATGATTGTACTATTAGTTTTTGAGAGAAAACTCAATGATCTGCTCAGTGTACAAGGAGCAGTATTGAGTGTTTCCTAGCAGATAGATAGCTGGCAGGCTTAAAATGAGTATTGATGTGTTTATGTGGAGATAAGGATACACGTTAGCTTTTCTCAGAATTCCATTTTCAATTACTCTTGAACTAGTTTGAAAATTCATCGTCTTCACGCCAAATATCTTTTAGTGTACCACGTATGCTGAGCAGCAGACCCTGACATCTCAACAGGGCTCACATAAGTAATCTCAGGCAAAAATTAAATGGAATCAGGAGAGAGCGGGTTTCTGGTACCACCCTGGCAGCTAGGAATTAAGACTACTGTCTATTAGACAATGTACCTATATCTTGTATCTTTTCATCCTGTTTTTCTTCTTCTTCCCTTTCTTTCTCTTTCTCTCTCTCTTTTTTTTTCCTTTCTTTCCTTTCACATAAGATCAATTGCCTTTTTAGAAAAGAATGAGGAAATGCATGTATGTAGGTCTCTCTATCACAATCAGCTCTTGCTAGTTAAAATCAGAGGAAATATCATAGAGACCCAGGACTGGAGGGGTTCTTGGGAAGTCATTCAGGCCACTTCTCTAACTTTAGGTCACCCCACACTCATATAGATGAGCTTTCTACATGAGAAAATTCCATCACCTTTTCTGGTCTCTCTTCCAATATTGACCAACTCTATTTGTCCAAAATGTTGTAGTATCGAACCTTCTGTTAAATTGTATTTAGTGCTGGCAACAGTGAATATATTGACATGTTCGGGGAAAAGAAGAAATAAGAGGTCCTATTCCTATTTTCATCTTTCCAGAAAAGTTCAATGTTTCTAAATATGATGCTTTATAGGATGACTGCAGGTATATGCTCTCTAGAATCGAATAGATTCTTTTGAAATATAAGACTATAATTCTCAGCTACTTTAAATCCTGTATCGGTCCCATATACAGCCATGGCAGTGAAGTCCTTGGTATGGTTATTTAAAAGCAAACTGTTTTTTTTAAAAAATAGGAAATTAATAATTTGAGTAAAATTAAGGGATGCATATTTTTACACATTACAATTTTACTTATTTCACAGAATTTCATCGATTGTTGGATTGAAAAAGAGACCTTAGTCCTCTTTCAGCTGCTTAAGTCTCTTTTAGAATATCCAAATAGCCATCTCCCTTCTATCTAAATGTCTCTTGGGGATGGAGTGTCCTTATGAAGAATCTTCTATTTTAAAATACACAAATTATTAAAAAGTTCTGCCTCAGTTAGAAGGTTTGGAATAATCTACATATTTATTTGTCCCTTCTTATTTCCTTCAGGATTTGTAGCTCGCTTGTGATAACCCACTTTCCTTACATCTCAAAGCAAAGCAAAATCAACCTGAATGTAATTTTCAAAGCCAAATAGGTCATTTAGACCTGTTAAATTTATATAATTATTTAGGTTTTTGGTAGTAATGCAAAGAGGTGATTTGTCAAGTCAGGCACACATATAAAAGAGGATATCTAATATATATTTTAGGTATATAAACTCGACCTTTTATTGGCTGAACTATTGATGACTTCAGCTGTTACGTTTTTCTCAGAAGACTTAGGATCTGCCCTTTGTTTCATATTTGTCAAAAAACTTGATCTTAAGTACGTATTAACTTATTTTCCTTTCATGAAAGCAAAGTCTTTGCTATAAAAATCGCCTCAAAGCACAGTGCAAATGTAAAAAATTCTATTAGCTGAAAACAAAAGAGTCAGCTGAACTAAAAATGGAATCTATTAAGAATACTGTATTTTAACACTGCAAAATTATTCTTTTTAGTTTGCCGTTGACATGAAAAGCAGGCAGTGCAGGGGAAAAAAAGAGCCATTCAAATAGATTGTGGGAGACTTAGGGTGGGTGTTGGGGCACTTGGAGGTGTGCTGAGGTGAGACATGCTTCACTCTGCTTCTGACCAGTTGGATTTGTCACGCACACAAAGGGGTGACAATAATCCTTGATCTAGAGAGTTGTTGAAGGGATTGGAAATAAAACATACAAAGTTATCTTATAATCAATAAAGAACAGTCATTTATGACTCACATACCTCATCTTCAGGTTTACAATAATCTATAAATTGAGAAGAGTCTCAAGAGAGTTCCCAGAGTTAATGACTAAATGTCACTTCATGAGTTTGGGAGGTAGCTATGGTAGAAAGAACATGAACTTTGAAGTCTGAAAGGCTTGGTTTTGAATTCTGGATGTGCCACTTGCCAGAAGTGACTTTAGGCAAGTTATTCATCTCTCTGAACCTCCATTTCCTTATTATGAGTATCACACAAATGAAGCACATGACAGCGACAGGTGTTAAATAAGGGATAATGCCCCTCTCCCCTGCCCCACCCCCAATATGGCCAAACTATCGCAAATACTCCTGCAGAGTTGAGAGTGATCATAACCAGGCGGGTGCTATTCAGTCACTTTTAGAGATCTTAAGGATTCAGACTGTCAGGCAGTTTGCTAAGTTTGTCATTGCAGCATGTTAACAAGGTTCCTGCTGCTCCTCAAATGGGAAGTGTTGCTGTTTTGTGTTGGAGCGAAGCATTTTCTCCCAATTTTCACTGAATGCCATACACCCTGGGAATACAGAGTCCCTCCGGCACCTCTGAGACAACTCTGTAAACTCAATGCCTTCACTCCCATCTATGCTCCTACCAAGTGGGATTTATCCAAAACTCATATGGTTCCTTTTCTTCTGTTTTTCTTTTTCTTCTCTCTCTCTCTCTCTCTCTCTCTCTCTCTCTCTCTCTCTCTCTCTAAGAGAAAGAGTTCTGGAAGTATCTGAAATATGGAGAATATAGTAGAACTGGAGACCTGGAACCCAAATGCTGGGGTCTGGTTCTTGGCTCTGGTACTTACAAGCTGTGTGACTTTGAGCAAGTTGTATATCTAACTTTAGCCTCAGCTTCCTTATTTATAACATAAGAATGGTAATCATAGGTTGACATCTTCCAGAATTGTTTTAAGAATCATATGAAAAGGTAAAGTTGCTGGAAACTGATATGTACTATGTAAATGTGGAAGTTGCTATCTTAACTTTGTTGTCTGAGCCAAGGATAATACCACCTTTGGAATCTCCCCTAAGGCTGACAGAGCCTAAGGTATTGCACCTCTCAGCATCAGCTGGTTCCCTGGGGGTCAGTGTGAGGGGAGCATCATGCTGAGGCCATAGCTGCCTCGTATCTGCCCTCTCAGCTAGACAGCTTCACAGTACAGATTATACCTTAACTCTGGCCAGTCACAGGCCGACTAGACAATGTGGGGGTCTCTGATTGAATCAATACTGCTTGAAATTCTATCTTTGTGTATTGTATGAGACTAACTTTTAATATCTGTGGTTGAACATGTGTAAAATCATCTTTTACCGAAATATTGGTTGCTTACAAAACAGCAAGAGTTTGCTTGCCCTTCTGTAAACTGACATAGGTTTGGAGTAGGATAAAGTAAAATCTCCTTAGCATGACAAACATCCAGAACCCTAACCTGCCTTTCCAACATCTTCTTCACTCTTTCTTCCCAAGATGGCGTCCACTTTGATGCCAACCACATCTGGATGCTGCCAGTCCCTGGAGAAGTCAGTTCAGGTTGTCAGTTGGTTTTTCCTTCCCATCACCATTTTTTGTTGATAGATTATTACTTGTTAGCATTAATACTATTGAGATAACAAATTAAAACATTTTATAAACTTTCAAGAGGGTTATCTTTTTTTTCAAAATATGGCACTGATAGGAAATTTTTCTTTTTCCTTTCTTCTACTTTGACCTCTGATCTTTTTTTTTCCTGCTAAATGAACATGTCACATCTACTTACTTATGAGTATAATATGAGAAACTGTTGTTGAGTAATTTATTTCTGGTTTCATTAGCCAAATTTGTTCTCTCATTTCTATATTATTCTATTTATTTTAAGGAAAAAATTTTCAAGTATGCTAGACTCATAATTTAAGTAAGAGTCAATATGTGGAGTTATTTTTATTTCTGTATTTATTAGAGTTTGGAGAAGGAATAAACTAGTCCATAGTTTATAAATAAAATATATTGTTGAGTCTGTAATGTATAATATCAATGCTCCAAACAACATTTATATTACATTAGTACCTTTATGAATTATCAATGTATCTGATTAATTTATTAGCTGATGAAACATAAAATAACCAAAAGACTGCATCTGAGTGTATGAAGCATAATATTTCACTGGACTAGACATAGTTTACTGTTTTAAACTTACAAGTGTTAAATGCTAGTTTTAGAAAGTTTTTGAATTAATATAAATTTATATACATATATATATTAAAACTTTTATTTTCCTTATTTTCCTATTTGTTTCTATTAAGTAGCTGAGTCTCACTGGATCAGACAGACAACTAGAGGGTATAGGATGCAGAAAGAGATTCAGGGGAAGGGGCATGAAAATCTGAACCTGAGAACTCTCCTCTTGCTCAGATACTCCAGAACTGAACCAGCCCCTGAGCTGCTCCTCTCCCCAAAAAGGGGGGCCTTTCTTAACCAATTCTTCCTAACTTCTCCACTTTCTAATAGTTTTTCTTCAAAAAGCAAAAACAGATTGGCAATCGAGGCTAGACACTATATATATTTTTTATTTTTTTAATGTATAAATTTCAAGACGTAAGGGCCCTATGTTGTAAGGGATTTACATATTATGTTTGTAGCAGTATTATGTAGATCGATGGATTAATAATTGGTGAAATATTATCAGGAATTCCAATGAACTAACATGTGGTAGTTATTTTTTGTTGTGACAGCTGTTAGATATATAGTCAATTCCATAACCACTCCTCCCCTGGGTTCCTACCACCTTATCACTAAACTAATGGTGAGATCTGCCTCCCTAGATAAGTCTAAAGAGCTTTGATTTAAATAAGCAAACAAACATGTAAACAAAATCGGACAAATCATAACCTTGGTTCTAATCATTGGTCCTATATGTGGTGTTTTACTTTTTAACTTCTTGGTTTTTAGAATTTTTAAATGAATAAACACAGCCAACCCATCATCCAAGATAGTGACATAATCTTCATGGGTTTCTCTCCCATTTCATAAACTTACCTCTTCCCTAGAGGTATTTAGTATCTTGAATCTTGTGTTTATCATTCATGCTCTTGCTTTTTAAAAAATCTAATATTATCTTACATATGCATGTGATAAAAATGTGATTTTAGCTGTTTTCATCTTTATAACGCAATATCATGCTTATCACGCTGGATAAATCTAACCTTTTACTTTCATTTTTCATTCACATATTGCTAAGTAAGATTCATTTATGTTGTAGGTATAATTTATTTGCTGACTTCATATTACATTTCATTATGTGAATCTACTGCAGATGTTTTTTCATTCATTTTCCTGTGGACAGGTATTTGTGTTATTTCTACATTTTGATCTTAGAGCGAACATTCTTGTATTGTCTTTTCATGTACATGTACAAAAGAATAATTACTAGGTTTGGATGTACATGTTTATTTAATATTACAAGACAATGTTTAACTGTTTTCATATCGTTTAACTGTTTCAAAGTGATCATACCAATTTATACTCCTACAAATGATGTCAAAGAGATTTTGAGTTATACCTTGTCAACACTTGGTAATGTTAGATTGCTTAGTTTTTTTTCGAGTTTCTTGGATGTGAAATGATACAGAATTATGGTCTTGATCTGCAGTTCCCTGATAATCAATGAGATTGGATATTTCTTTGTTGTCCATATATTTTATTTTTTTGTGAAATGTCTACTCATGTCTTTGCCCATTTTCTATCAGGTGTTATTGTCTTATTGATGTGCAGAAGTTCTTGGTATATTCTTGATTCTAATCATTTGTTGATTGTACATGTTGTAGATATCTTCTCTTGTCTTTTCTTTTTTCAATTGTTGTAACTCTGGTTGAACAGAGTGTTTTAATATTTTATGTATAATTTATTTATGTGTACCTGATTTTATTTGATACTATTGTTTATGGTGTGTTCTTTTTTCTTGTCTTTAAATAATTTAGATATTTTTAATATATGCTAGAAAAGCATTTGATAAATTTCAAAATTTATTACTCTTAAAAATATAGAGACTGAAGGATGGGCAAAGATTTCATTGTGATAAAGAAAATCTTTAATCAGTAGTGACTTCATCCTTCATAATGAAACATTTCAGTAGCACTTCCATTTTCCAAAGTATGTTTGAGGATATGGGATGCTATTTCTGCAAAGAGAATTTTGGGGCCAAGTAATTTCTAGATGACACAGATCTAATGGGCAATCTCTTTAATGTCTCTTGCAAGACAAGTGTGCCCGCTCTCATCATTGCTAATCATTATTCTGAAAATTCAATCCAATGCAATATGCTAGGAAAAAGAAGTGGGACAGACTCTCAGAAAGGAGATTACACAATTAATAGTTTAGTATGAACTCAATGGTCATCTTGGGTTTTCAAAGTAGGCAAACTGAAAAATAATTAGAAATGATAAAATGGTATGGCAGAAAGTTGCAAAATAAGTATACAAACATCAATTTCTTATATATTAGGTTAATCAGTTGGTGTTTTAAGAGATGCAGCCATAGGAGGAGCACCCTTAGCACCTGTTTGCCTGGATGTCAATCAACCAGTGGCCTTATTTTCTGGTTAGAAATAAGAGTAATACCCAAAGAATTTTCAGCAGTTGCCAGTATCTCCTTTGTCTCTCTGGAGTCCAGAATTCTAGGAAGTGTAGGACAGTGTCATAAGTTGTGCAATACAGAACATTCTGGGTTTTTCCTGGGTCATGTAGAAGACATTTCTTGGGGCTATGTCTTCCATTTAGTGTTTCAGTTATGAATGTTTGATTTTGGAGTGTGGAGATGTGGTTTCTGATTCTGACTGAACCACTTACTGGCTGTGGGGTTTAGGGTGAGTTACTTAACCTCTCTGAGCAAGAATTTCTTCATCTCTGAAAAAGAGCTAACAACACCATCCACATAAGGTTATTCTGAGCAATCTCCGAGAGTATTTTGAACACATTTGCACATCATAAATAGTAATTACAAAGATTGAAAGTCCATTACTTTAAGCTCAGCACCAATCATACACAATGAATACAGTATGGAGAGAGATGGACCTTAGAGTATTCTCCAAGATAGGGGATCTCAGAACTTCCCTTGAGTTTGTGGTGCCTACCCTGGCATCTGCAAGATTGCTATGTTAATTGGAAATGAGGGCAATGTTTTGACAATACCTGATGAGAAGAGTAGGTTGTTGGAAGTAAATCATTAACTCTTGAGTTCTGGAGACTGGCACCATCTGAAAACACTGATAAGGTGGTGGCCCTCAAGCCTTTTAGTCTGACCAAGTCACACTTTGATGTATTATAACCATAGATTAAGATGCCATGCACTTACATATGATTTGGCTGGACGAAGAGGTATTTGTGTCCTTTGTGTCTTATGCCCAGCTATCTAATTTTCTGACTTGCTAAATAACTAAAAACCTGAAAAAAAAAACCCACAACAACTGCTTTTCATGATTTTCATATCTCAGAAACTTTAGTCCCTTTTACCAGTGAAGGTTTTACTTCTCAGAATACAACATGGCACATTCTTAATCTCCTCTTAACTTGTTACCATTTGTTACCTGGTTGATGTATTCTCTTCACAGGTAAAAATGATGAGGTGCTGATTATGGTCAGGAATGGGGCAAACAACACTCTGGCTGCTGAAAAAGATGTAGAGGTCCATCTGCACCATTATTCAGCTTTGCAACCAGGTCAGGCTGTGGGATGTGGGGAAGATATCTTCCTATGCTTTGCCCATGGTTTGTCCAGTGCTTGTGATTTTCAGTCCAGCCCCCCTGGCCTCCAGATTGATTTTCAGGCCCTTGGTCTTAGTTTCCAGAATTGTAATTTTTATCTGTTCACTAAATTTTAAGAGTCTTTCTAAAGTTCAAATCTCATTAGGTTACTCTCTTGCTTCAAAAATTTAAAAATACCCCATGGCTCCAAGGATAAATAAAAAGCAAGCAAGCAAGCAAGCAAGCAAACAAACAAACAAAAAACAACTACATTTTTCACAAGGCTTGGAAGGCTCTGTATTATTTGGATTCTTAATGCCTAGTCAGCTTTATTTTCCTCTATGCCCCACCACATATTCTACAATCCAGCCAGATCGAATTTCTTTGTTAAAAAATAAATTTCCTCTATCTTGCGGGACATGCTGCCTCCTCTTAACCTTTCCTTACCCCCTTCACTATTTCTTGTACCTTGTTTGTCCAAATAATTTTCACTTGAATTTTGGATTTCCTCTTAGACTGGAGTTCCTTCGGGGAGCCTCCTTACTAGCTTTAGTCAGGGTGACATGCCCACCCTGAGTGCTCCAGGCACCCTGTTCTACGCCTGTCATAGAACTTATGATCTTTTTTTGTCTCAGGTGGCTTAAGTTTACTTTCAGAAGATAAGATCTTTAAAGATAGATCCTTACCTACCTTGCTTTCTAAGGTATCACCAATGTCTAGTATGGTGCCTGTCACAGAATAGTGGGAATAAACATTTGATAACTGACAAAATGATATATTTTTCTTTTTCTGTGTCCTCAGAGACTTCACACATTTATCATTTTAAACCATAAGGAGAGTGAGGGGCACAGTGCAGTGCTAAAGAGCCCAAAATCTGAGCCTACAAGGTTGTTTGAAAGCCTGTCCCAACATTTCTTGGCTGTGTGACTGAGAAAATTATTTAACTTCCTGTGCCTCAATTTTCACATTTGTTAAATGGAGATAACATATACCTCACAGGGTTGTGATGAGGATTAAATAAGTTAACCTTTGTAAAGCATTTGGGACTTACATGATATATAATAAACATACATTTCGAGTGTTTGATTAATAAAGAAATACTCCCTCCAATAGCCTTGAAAGCTGAGAGTTATAAAGTTATAAAGCATATTTTCAACTGACTTTCAGGTCCATTAACATACCTCAAAGTGTGGCTGCCAAAGATAACTTGAACTTCTTTTTTTTTATGTCGTGGTGTTTTATTCCGTTGGCAATAAGGAACGAGTATTTTACAGCACTATTTTTGTTCATCATAATTAACTGCAATATTTATGGAACATCCTTATGTTCTTCAAAAACTAAACTTCATGAACTAAACATCTTTAATATCTGCCAGACACCATAATATGAAGATAGTGGTTGTGGTCCTTCTATTTGACTACTTCCTTCATTGCAAAATTATGGTAATTGCCTTGGATTATTTTCTAATATATAGTTTTTGAATAATTTTTAACAGCTATCTAGTCAGGTGGATGTTGGGTGGCACTGGACAGTACTTATTTGCAGAAGACTTTGGCAGAAATTTGCCTGTAACAGGAATTATCAAGTGGCTCCCTCCATGAGACAGGCTAGTTTCCACTGCAGTGTGGGATGAGCCAAGGTCCAATACTGCTGGTGCCATCAGGGTTCTAGAAATTCCTTACCTTCCTGACATTTCTAACTATGAAGTCCTCTAGAATATGTGAGACCCTAGCATTATTCTGGAGCCATTAATTTATACTAGGAAGTTAGGAGACTCCAGAAAAAACAGAAAATATTCCACAGAAATCTAAAAGTTTGAGATAACAGGGAATGGGTAAGTTTTAGAATCATGGTGATAATTGAGAGTGTTCTCATTAAATCTCATCAATTGATTAGAAGTACAGGGAGAGGATGTAAACTGGACATTGTAAGTGTACTTTAAAAACTCACTAAATTCATTCATCACTAATTATTAAATGATTACTATCAGGTTTGGTTGTGAAATGTTCCAGAACTTCACAACAAAGTGTCAGAAGGGTAGAGGAGGATCTTGAGATTTGAGATGACCCATTCATGGAGGTGTGGATTTTAGAGAAATCAATTCAAATGCAGAGTTTAGCTCTAGAGAAAGGAAATGGGGATGTCCAAGGCATAGGGGCAAAGGATTATTAAGTTCAGGTGTGATATGCACCACTCTTTCTTCATGAAGCAGGGAGTATAGGCCAAGATGTATCTCATTCCGGAGCAAGGCAGCACAGATGGCAATATTATGAGACCTATTCCAGGCTATCTCTAGTTTTCTGTGAGAATACTTAGATTTGGAGGGAAAATCCTTGCCATATGGGTTTTATGTTTTATGTATCATTTTTATGTAATATGAGAACAGGAATGTGTTGCTGAAAATGTTTGGGCTTCAGCATGCCCAAATATGAGGTGACTGCATTTGGACTCCTACTGTGTCATGTATCAGCGTGGACAAATAAAACTACCCTCTGGACTTCACTTTCTCATCTATCAAATAGGGCTACAAATACTATGTTGTAGAGTTGTTCTTAGACTTTAATGAGATAAAGTGCAAAAAACACCTGGCTCATACCGAATTGTTATTATTGCTTTTGTTTCAGTTTTCCAAAGATGATTATATCATTTGTGAGCATCCAGCATAGATATTAAGAAAAAATTCCATCTATGACTTTCCTCCTCTTGGAATGAGACTTTACAGTGTGATGTTGATGAGAATTACTCTGATTTATGGCTTTCTGCATTGTACCTAGCCACTGGAAGCTGGTCATAGTAGAAGTGATTTCTCCCATTCCAGGTGTACATAAGCATTTTCCAAAACAAGAATACTAGCCTACCAGATCCTAGAGCAGAGACTTGGAGCTGAGATTACTGCTCAGAAACTGGTGTAAAAACTAATTAATTGTATAAATGCTCTTTATCCTTTAACTTCACTTTGAATTCCTTTGCCACTCACAAAAAGTAACCCAACCCATTGGTTGTGGGCCAGACAATGCAGACAGTCATGGATTAGGGGAATTATCCATATTCTGTAGAACATGTTGGGAACTCATCAGAAGTTCCAGTTAACATCCTTCAAGTTCTCTGTCAGCATCCATCTCCTCTGCTGTTTGGCAAGGGAATTTCTGGCCTATTTTCAGGCAACTTCTAAAATAAGTTCATGTATAATATACAATATGTAATATATAATATGAAGTATATAATTAGCCTGAACAACTGCTTATAGGCTTTTGGAAAATTTAGTATATGCAGCCTACAGTGAAAACTGAAAGATAAAATCTAAAACTTTTGGGGTTGGTTTAAAAGAAACTTCATTAAATATCTAGGCATAGGATAAAAAGCATGTGGAGATGGAGAGAATGAAATTGCAATAAAGGGGAGATGGCAGATGGAACAATTCTCAGAGAAAGAGAGATAGACAAGTATAGAGGGCACTGGGTGGAAGAGTTAACATATGTTTCTCTGGATGGGGGCCCTGAGAGGGAGTGAATGATGAAAATGTGGAGAACCTTTAAATGGATCATTTCTACCTTTTCAGTAAAGTGACAATGTCACCAGCCCAGTGGGTTTGATACACCTGCAAAGTAATATGAAACAGAAAGATAAATAACAATTTAAATGATTTATAAGCAGTGTGGAGGGTGTGGTTGATTTTAGATATCGCAGTCTGCAGTGAGTCCAATTGGCATGGTGGTATTTGTGGCTTTTCCTGGTAATGTTAAGTAGGCTGGAGGCAGAAAGAGGAAGTGATGAAATTGAATGCCTTGTCTACCAGAGTATCAATCTCTCAGGTAGGACTATTCTTTCCCAAGGAAAGAAATCCTTCTTTTGCTTAATTGGATGTAGTTTTTTCATTTACCAAATCATCAGAATTCTTTTTGGGGGATACAAATCATGGTGATGTGCAAAAATTGATCTCTGATTTTTTTTCTTTTTGGTAGAAATTCCTTAATGTAAAATTTTTCATAAAAATGCTACTGATAATACTAAAGTACTAATCATATTTTAAGTGTTAATGGCTGCCTAGTATATGGAACATGCCTGTTTATCTTTTATATCATCACCATCTTATCAGATAGCCTTTCCCATATATGTTGCTGTAATATTGCAATATGTCCTTTTGGAAATTTCTTTACCTTTTAGAAGAATAATATTGAACAATATAGGATGACATTTTATTATACATAGTTTGCTGCCAATGAGGTTTTAGAACTTTAGAGCATATCAAATAATTAAGTGTTAAGTGTTTGGTATCATGCTTAGCTTATAGTAGGCAAAATCTATTTCTTATTTCAAATGGTGATATATCTGAAGATCTTGGGTGTGTTTGTCATCTTTTCTTTCTTGAGAAGGCTGAAAGTGGTATTATGGTGAGCTTGGCAGTTTTCCCAGCAAGAACTGAGAGTAGGTATTGGCCTTTCTAATATTTTCAGCTCTATTGACTTTTCTCTATAACTTTGGTTCAACATGTCATCAGCCCTGCTAAGCCAATAACTAGCTGCAAGAGGTAGATTGCTCCATAAAAAATGTGTAGGTTTGGGGATATGTAGGGCAACAAAATGATTTTGCATGTCATTATACATGTCATTATAAATTTTGAATTGTGAATACATGTCATTATAAATTTTCCAAAACCTGTGAAATGTACAGTCGAAAGAGTAAAACTTATTGTAAATTATAGACTTTAGTTAATAATGATGTAACAATATTGGCTCATCAGTTATAAAAATGTACCACACTAGCAAGGTGTCAATGGGAAACTTGTCTGTGTGAGGGTAGAACAGGCAATGTGTGGGAAACCTCTGCTCAATTTTTCTATAAACTTAAACTGCTCAAAAAAATAATGTTTATTAATTAAAACTTCTTGAACGTTTACAAAGAGGACATAAAGATTCATAGGTAAAAGAAATAACCAGCATTATTAAGACTTATATCAAGCAATACAGAAAGGAACAGAATATGTGTTTATTTAAAGATTTATAGGCTACAAGTAAAGCATCCTACTGACCTGGTTACACATGCACTTCAAACAACATATCTGTGCTGACTAGTTATGCATAAAAGTACATTCATACATACATATGAATTGTTATTACCTGTATACACACAGGCATAAATGAGCATGAGAATGGCTATACGGGACCCGAGTCATCCTCATCAGTTATATTTTGAACGATAACATCAAATTATGTTTTATGGAATGATATGACTATCCTGAACTTCTGAGATTCAAAATTCTTCCAAAGTTTTCTCATTTTTCCTTAATCTGATATGTAGTTATCTACCGTCTTATCATGGATCTTCTTGGGACTATTTATACTTGATTCTTTTTTGAATTGGTGACATGTTCCAAATACTTGCACTTAACCGGTAATAGTTTTATGGCTTAAAAATGTCTCTTTAAAATATTTCCAGAGATATTTCATTGTTCAGGTCTAACATTTAAGTCCTAATTCATTTTGACTTTCTTTTTGTATATTGTCTAAATAGGGGTTCAATTTCACTTTTTGCATGTATCTGTCCTTTTTGCCAATACCACTTATTGAAGAGACTGTTTTTACACCATTGTATATTCTTGCCATCTTTATCATAGATTAATTGACTATATTAGTGAGGACTTATTTCTGGGCTTTCTATTCTATTACATTGATTTATATATCTATTTTTATGCCAGTATCATACTATTATTTATTTATTTGTTTATTTTTTATCATGGTAGCTTTATAGCATATTTTGATATCAGGGAGGATAATACCTCCCACATGGTTCTTTCTCAAGATCTTTTGGTTATTTGGGGTCTTTTGTGGTTGTTCTAATTCTGAGAAGAATGCCTTTGATATTTTAATAGGGATTGCATTGAGTCTGTATATTACTTTAAGTAAGGATATTTTAACAATATTAATCCTTCCAATCCATGAGCAAGGTATATTCTTCCATTAATTTGTATCTTGTTTAGTTTATTTCTTTACTGTGTTATAGTTTTCAAAGTATAGGTTTTTCACCTCTTTGGGTAAATTTATTCCTAGGTATTTTATACTCTTTGACATAATTGTAAATGGGATTATTTTCTGAATTTCTTTTATGATCATTCATTATTGGTGTATGGAAACACACAGATTGCTGTATGTTGTTTCTGTATCCTGCAATTTTACTGACATCATTTATTAGTTCTAATAGATTTTTGGTGGAGTTTTTAAGGCTGGCTATATGTAATATTATGTCATCTGAAAATAATGAGTTTTAACTCTTCTTTTCTAATTTCTATGCCTTTAATTTCTGTGTCTCATCTCATTGCTTTGGCTGGGACTTCCAATACTATGTTGAGTAGAGTGGTGATAGTGGGCATATTTGTGTTGTTCCTGATCTTAGAGGAAAGGCTTTCAGCTTTTCTCCATTGAGTATATTAGCTGTGGGTTTGTCATATGTGGCCTTTATTATGTTGAGATATGTTCCCTCTATAAGCACTTTGTTGAGAGTTTTTATCATAAAAGGATATTGAATTTTACCAAACTCTTTTTCTGCATCTATTGAAATGATCATATGGTTTTTATCTTTTATTTTGTTAATGTGATATGTTGCATTGGTTAATTTGTGAATATTGAACCAACCTTGAGTCCTGGGATGAATCTTTCTTGGTCATGGTGCACAATTCTTCTAATGTATTGTTGAATCTGGTTTGCTAATATTTTGTTAAGAATTTTTGCATCTATGTTCATCAAAAGTATTGGCCTGTCATTTTCTTTTTTTTTTGTCATGTCTTTATTTGGTTTTGGTGCCAGGGTAATGCTGGCTTCATAAAACAAGTTTGGAAGCATTCTTTCTTCATTTTTTTTGAAATAGTTTGAAAAAGATAGGTATTAATTTAAAAAACATGTTTGGTAGAGTTCACTTGTGAAGCCATCAAATCCTGTACTTGTGTTCGTTAGGAGTTTTTTGATTACTGCGTCAATTTTCTTGCTGGTAATTGGTCTATTTAGATTTTGTATTTCTTCTGGTTTAAGTCTTGAAAGTTTTGTACTTCTAGAAATTTACCCATTTCTTTTAGATTGTCGATTTTGTTGGTCTGCAATTGTTCATAGTTTTCTTTAATAATTCTTTGTATTTCAGTGGTGTCTGTTGTAACTTTTGTCTCTCATTTATGACATTATTTATTTGGGTTCTCTCTTTTTCTTGAAAAATTTGGCTAACGGTTTATTTATTTGATTTGTCTTTGCAAAGAATCTTTTCTATTGTTGATCTTTTCTATTGTTCTTTCACTTTAATTTTGTTTAGTTCTGCCCTGCTTTTAACTATTTCCTTCCTTCTCTTTAATATTTTTTTAAAATTGTTTTTTTTTCCAGTTTCTTTAGGTGTAGAGTTAGATTGCTTATTTGAGTTTTTTCTTGATTTTATATAGTTATGAGCTTCCCTCTGAGAAATGCTTTTGCTGTACCCCATACATTTTGAAAAGCTGTACTTTCATTTTCATTTGTTTTAAGACTTTTTTGATTTTTGTTTGACTTCCTTTTTGATCCTTTGGTTGTTTAGTAGCATGTTGTTTAGTCTCCACACATTTGTGTTTTTTCCAATTTTCTTCCTATAGTTGATTTTTAGTTTTATGCTCCTGTGGTTGGAAAAGATACTTGATATGATTTCAATATTCTGAATTTACTGAGGCTTATTTTGAGGCCTTATATGTCATCTATCCTGGAGAATGTTCCATGTTCATTTGAAAAAAATGTGTATTCTGCAGTTTTTGAATGAAACGTTCTAAAATGTCTATTAAATTGATCTCATCTAATGTGACATTTATGAACATTATTTCATTATTAATTTTCTGTCTGAATGAGCTATCCATGGATGTGAGTGGCTTATTAAAATTCTCTACTGTTATTTTATAACTGTGAATTTCTCCTTTTATATTCATTAATAATTGCTTTAAATATATAGGTATTCTCTTATGTTTGGTACAAAGTTATTTACAATTGTTATACCCTCTTCTTGCTTTGACCCCTCTGTAGTTATACAATGTCCTTCTTTGTTTTTTTTTAATACATTTTTTTGTTTGTTTTAAAATGAATTTTTTTCTGATATAAGTATTGCTACTCCAGCTTTTTTTTTTTTTTTTCATTTCTATTTGTATGGAATACCTTTTTCCATCACTTCTCTTTTGGTCTGGATGTGTATTTTGATTTGAAGTGAGTCTCTTGTAAGCAGTATATAGATGGGTTATATTTTTCAGTCCATTCAGCCACCCTATGTCTTTTTATTGGAGCATTTAATCCATTTACATTTAAGGTAGCTATTGATAAGTATGTGCTTATTGGTATTTTGTGAATTGTTTTTAGGTTGTTTTTATAGTTGTCCTCTGTTTCTTTCTTCTCTTGATCTCTTGCCTTGTGGTTTTCTACTTTTCTTTAGCATTTTGTTTAGGTTCCTTTCTTTTTGTTTTGTGTGTATCTTTTGTAAATTTTTAGTTTGTGATTATCATGAGTTTTATGTACTTCATTTCTTAGCTATAACAATCTATTTTAAGCTGATAAACATTTAAGTCTTAATATGTTCTATAAGGACTACATATTTACTTGCCATCCATACTTTGTTATTGATATCATATTTTAGATCTTTTTGTGTTGTTTGTCTCCTAAATACTCACTGTAATTCAAATTGAGTTTGATACTTTTTCCCTTTACCCTTCATAGTAGCTTTTGAAATGTATTTATTAAATATTTGGCTTTACGTATGAGTTTTTCCCCATTTTCATATATATTGTTATATCTGTTTATGGACTTTCCTTTTCTACTTAAAGAAGACCCTTTAACATTCCTGTAATGCTGGTTTAATGGTAAGGAAGTCCTTTAGTTTTTGTTTGTCAGGGAAACTCTTTATCTGTTCAATTCTGAGTGATTACCATGTTGGGTAAATTATTCTAGGCTGTAGGTTCCTCCCAGCACTTAAAGATGTCCTGCCACTCCCTTCTGCCTTATAAAGTTGCTGATGAGAAATCAGCTGATAGTCTTATAGGGTTTGCTTTGTATATAACTCAACTTTCTCTTGCTTACTTCAAGATTGTTCCTATTATCTTTAACTTTTGCCATATTAACTACAATATGTCATGGTGTGGGTCTCTTTGGAACTCTCTCTGTTTCCGGGACCTGGAAGCCTATTTTCCAGATTAGGAAAATTTTCAGCCATTGTTTCTTTAAATAGTTTCTGTCCCTTTCTCTCTTTCTTCTCTTTTTAGGGTCCCTATAATATAAATATTTGAACACTTGTTATTTTAGAGGCCCCTTAAACTATCTTTGTTTTGTTATTTCTTATTTGTTAATTCTTATTTCTTTCTGCTGTTGTGATTGGTTGATTTTTACTGGTCTATCTTCTAGGTTGCTAATTCATTCTGTATTAGCTAAGCTATATTTTTATTCTAGTTACTGTATTTTTCAAATCTGCTTGGTTTTTCCTTATACTTTCTGACTCTGTTGAAGTTCTCCCTGAGTTCCTTTATTCTACTCTCAAGTTTGGTGAAGAATTTTATGACTATTTCTTTAAATCTTTATCAGGCAAGTTACTTATTTCCATTTCCTTAGGATTTCTCTTTTCCTGAATATTTTTCTTGTTCTCTCATTTGAGAGAATTCTTCTGGCTTTTCATTCTGTTTGGTTTTCTATGTTTGTTTATAGGAATTAGACAAAATAGCTCTCTCTTCTAGACTTGGAAAAGTGGCTGTATGTAAAAATGGGTCCTGTGTAGACTGTGTGTGCGGGATGGTGTTGGCAGGTCAGTAGGAGCTGAGGAGGCGCTTAAGGCATTTGAGGCACCAGCCTACTGAGCCCGAGTAGCTCTAGACAGAGGCCAGGTGGGTGTGGTTAAGCCCTGAGCAGGCACTTCCAGGGCCTCAGGCGCTTCCGGGGCCTCAGGCACCAGGCTGCCTACTTGACCAGGGGAAGCTCTGGGCAAGGAGGCCAGGTGGGTTTGGTGAAGCGCTGTTGTTCTTGTTCCCTCCCTTTGGAAGCAAGGCTCCAGGTGAAGACGCTGGGAACCTGCTGCAGTGACCTTGCAGGTAGGCCAAAGTCACCTACCTTCCCCAGTAGAGCTCCCGCCCACCCTGTCTGTGTGGAGGGGAAGTAAACAATGGAGCTCACTGGTTCCTCTGTCAGGAGAGGTCACACAGCCCCTGGAGGGCTGCTTTGGCCTCCAGCCTTCTCTACTTTGCCTTTTTCCCTTGTTTGTTGTCAGAAGCTGCTCATTCAGTGCTTGGTTGTCTCACAGGAGTAATTGTTACCTATGTAAGTGTGTATTTGATATTGCTTGTAGGAGGGTGTGAGTTTGGCTTCCTCCTATGCTGCTGCCACCTTGGACCTCTCTCTATACTCCCAACATTGTTTTCTTGATGAATCCTTTTTATTCCAATGTTGAAGAGTTGAGAAGTAGTAGATAATCAGGCTTTATTTTCTTAGCAGATTTGACATACCAATATCGGACACAATTATATTTAATTTGGATTTCTAAGGTGCATTTAGAAATAAAATTTTAAAAACTTGCTATCTTGTAAGGTACTGCTGATTACCATCTGGTCCAATTCATCTATCTTTTCTGCCACCTTCTCTAAAAGTAGTTTTTCAATCTATTCTTGGACGTTACAGTGACGGAAAATGCACTATGTTCAGAAGCAGCCCAATATTAGGCCAACTTTGAATGTCAGAAAATTTTTGCCTATATAGAGCTAAAAGCTGTCTTTTGTATCTTTTAGTCATTAGTCTTGGTTCTACTCTGGAGATTTGTGGAAGAAGTTTAATCTCTCTTTCACATGACAGGCTTTCACATATTTGAAGCCAGCTCATGAACAAAAAACTATAATGCAAAACCCAAAAGAAATGCCATAATTGTGGTATATAGTGCTTTTTGAGGAGCTTTAAGCAGGTGGAGATCAAATCAATTTAGGGAATCAAGAGTATGTGACAATTAAGATTGACTGAGATGAGTGGATAAAATCTTAGCAAGAAGATTGAGAGAGGTGAATTTTCTGAGTGGACTGCAGAAATAAAGACACAAAATAAGCATAGAGTATGTCCCAGAAAAAGTTCAGTTTGCCTGGTTCATAGGAGAAATGTAAACTCTTAGAAGGAAAGATTGGGAAGGCATTATGAGAAGTCTTGTATGAAGGAGGTTATTGAAGGTTTTAGAAGCAGGAGGTTCATATTTGGGTCAGAGCTTTGGGAAAGCTAATTGCCACAGAACAGGACTGATGGAAATGTGGAAAAATAGGAGGTGAGATCAATTAGTATTCTCTTATGAAAGTGTATCAGGGGCAATGAAGGCCTAAATGTGTGAGAGTTTGGGATGAAAAGGAGATTGATGTGGAGTAGAATGCATATAACCTTGAAACAAATTTAATGGGATGAGGGGAGGAGGAAAGGAAGAAACAAAAGATGACTCCAAAGTATCACTTGATAGCTCTGGAAAAATGATGTTGCCAGAAATAGAAGGAGCAAAATGAGTAATTCATTAAAGGAAGAAGACAATGAGTTGCTTTGGAACAAGTAACAAGGAGTTTATATGAGCTACAACCTGCAGGCATTTGAAAAGCCAACTATGGACCTTTATCTGGCTTTCTGAAAGGGCCAGAATTAGATCTCTGGGGTTCAGGAATCTAGCAGACACTGCCAGTCAAGCAGGCAAGAGTGATAATAGAGAAGGGACCAAATGAGATAGAAGATTGCAGGAAAGTACCATAAGTGTTGTGCAGAGTTACCTGGTACAAGAAAGGGCTGAGAGCTGAGAACCAAACAAATGAACAGACAAAAAAATCCATGTTGGTGAAGATTTAAGTCCAGGCAAGTCTACAAAATCAGGGAAAATTGATCAGGATTAAGCAAACAAGAACAGTCTGGGTTCACCAACTGGGTTCACTTTTCTTATCCATGAGAGAAGTATAAGAATGTGCCTGCCTCAATTTATTGTGTTGACAATAAAGGCAAATGCATGTAAAAATTTACTTCCGTGCTTGGAAGAAATAAACATTTCATAAATACTTATTAATATTATATGACATCAGTTGAGAGATAAACTCATCATTCTTTATACTATGTAAACATTTAAAAATATCATTCAAAATCTCTCATCATTTTCATTGTTTAATTGTAACCTTTCCAAACTATAATATTGCATAAGACAAAGAACATTTGACCAGATACAGGGCCATCACAATCCTAGTATCAGCGGCCTCTAATCAACATTGGGACCTTACTAAAGTTCCTTATCCCCTCTTGGCATTTTTATCGTTTTATGAAAGGGTAGGGCTTCATGATCTCTAGGATACTATTTATCTGTAAATGCAGATTCTGTGAGCTATGGATTCAGAAGACTGAGTTTTCTCATGGCAAAACTCGTCTGTGCTCAAGAAGCAAGAAGAATCTGGAGCTTAGGCTCTTTGGGCAAGATCGCTCCTTCCCTCATTTGCCCTAGTAAGTCTTCCTTTCTTGCTCACCTCCCCTCTCCCTTTCTGTGTCTTGCCACTGCCCACCACCTTGAAGGCATCAGAACTAGTTTCATTATGGACTATATATATAATCCTGGAAACTCTAGGAAAATTTAGACTCTGAGGTCACTTCATCCCACAGATTCTTATTTCCCTATTTCTCTGACCACATCTGTTATCCACCCCAATTCCTGAAACCCATCAACTGGAATTCATAGTCCATGATTAGCAGTCTCTTTCTTTCATCTCTTGCTTTGACTGAACCTGGCTTTTCAGAGGAAGCTACTTTTATGCAGGCCCTCTGAAATTTTGCTTATTTTTCTTCCAGAACCTTTTACCACCAGTCATGGAGGGAAGGAAGAACTTTCTTTGCTCCTCAATGCTGCTTCTAGCCCATTCTCCTTGCCTCCTCCTCAAACTCCCTCAGCTTAAAATCTCGTGTCACCAAACCATCCCCCACTCCTTGCCACTGTCATCTGAAACCCCTCAAGTCATTTCTCATTCTCTCTCTCATTCTCACTATTTTCAGCACTTCTCTGTCCTTTTAATGATATCAGTATTCTTGTAACAATCCTTCTAACATCCTGGGTTTCAGTCCCGTAAGCTTCTTCTCTTTAAAGATTTTGTCCTTCACCCCATCTCAGTTACTTGCTCACATCGTCATGTCCCATATCTTGTAATTGTCAATATCTCGTACCTCTCTATAATCTCATTTTCAGGAAGTCTACTTTTCAAGTCTCAGAATTTATTTTTCTATCTTTTTCTCATATCCAACTCCAACAATTTATCGATTCAGTGGAGACCTATATCTATTGGTCTTTCTACTCTTTTTTCACAGCTGACCCTTCCTCTCAGGTCTTCACTTTCCAATCTATTGTAATATACCATAACAATCATTAAAATAACTTGCTTACATATTTCCTAAACTCCCTTGCTACTCTCTTACTCTATATACTCTCCTGACAAAACTTCAACTCCAGTTATGCACAAATATTTATCTGTCTTATGCTTATATCTGCAAAACTGTATGGGTCAAAAAAAATACACTATTGCTCACCACTAACACCAAATGTGATCCCAGTCCTAATTTCCCTTTTTCTGCAAACCTCCAAGACATTTTTCTATATTCTTACTCTTAGTAGTGACTTTTCTAATACATTGAGAACCTAGTGGCAACAGAAGAGAATATCTATGGGCTCCCACCACCCACCTTCCCACCTACCCGTACTTCTGTTCAGTATACTCAGCTGTCTGTCTCATTACTAAAAATGAACTGTTAGTGCTCCAATCTAAAGCCACCCCCTCCACCTGTGCACTGGATTCCATCCCTTTTTCCCAACTCAGGTCTTTGCTCAAATGCTACCATCAGTGAGTTCTTCATTGACAATTCTCTTTAAAATTTCAGTTCCCTTGGTATTCTTTCTTCCCCTCCCGTGATTCATTTATTTTATTCATATCATTTGCAACCATCTCATATAGTATATATTGTGGTTATTTATTATATGTATCAGTTTACCTCTTCTCTGTAATGGAAGCTCCATGGCTCATGGGATTGTGTCTGTTTTATTCACTGGTGTAGCCTCAGTGTCTAGAAGAGTCCCTAGAATGTAATACCTGCTCAATAAATACTGTTGTATGGAAGAATGAATGAATTAGTTCACTTTGAGTGATGAGTTAGATGTAGCCGTGGGTAAACATATGGGAATTTTCAATAGGAAATTAGAAGGTGATTTCAGGGCAATTATGTAGATTTGGGGTTTATTTTACACAAAGCTGAGGTCACAAGAGTGAATAAGGATGCAAAGAAAACAAATTAGAGAGAGGAGGCACATTTGGCAGGTTGCTAACATAGAATTATGAAAACATCTGTGTCTAAAATAACAATTCTGTTCCCATTATGGTACTATATTTAACAAGTTTATGCATATTTTTATTAAACTCTATTAGTGTATTAATATAATTTTCTAAGCCCAGAACCATGCTAATTATTTTTGGGCATTGAAAAATAGAAATTCAATACAATTTTAAACAGAAAGATATAACCACTTTACGTAGCAAAAGTCAGAAGAAGTTTGTAAAAAACTCCATAGAACTAGTCAAATTCACTTCTTGCAAGATCATTTTTGGTGATGCTTTTTACAGTGAAATGATTATTTGAATCTTAATCTTCTTAATATCTGAATGCTATTACATTAAATTCTATAAAATGAAACATATTTAATTACTAAAGTATTTTAATGTACAGAGATTGTATTATACTACCTGTATGCTTATATATGAATACATATATGTGTTTCACGTATTTTAAGTTTCACTTAGATTTTATCTCAGAGCCACTGACCTGACATATCTGAACACAAAGTTGAACCATAAGTTCAACTAGAGTTTTTCATTTCATCTGGCAGTACTGATTTTTTTAGTGACATGTGGATGGTTTCTATCAAACCATTGTACTTTGTTCTTTAATATATTGCTCATTTAAAAATGCCCCTTAAAAAGATATTTTGATAGGTAGCATGAATCTGACTTGATTCCTTTGCATAATGATTGATGTGGTAAAGTTCTACATCTCTGTAAGGGGTTCCATAATGGTGAGCTAAGTGACAATCTTGAGTGAATCTGTTACTGGTCCTAAGTCAGCCAGTCTTTACTTGTGTCTCTCTGCAAAATCAGGTGAGTCAAAGATTCTGGGTGAGAAACATTGTCTAGTTTCCTGATTCTTTTCACTCAAAGTTAACTAAATTTATTTGGAGCAGCTTCATGACAGAGCAAAGTCTGTCTTGCCCTGACTCTTTCACTGTCTTGATTCAATTTAAACCATCAGTTTGTTTCAAGATGAGGGTGAAAAATCCTCTGGGTTATTGAAGCCCTGTTTTGGCTCCTATGAACATTTCAGGCCACAGCCATATTTTATGGTTCTAAACATTTACATCTCATGTTGTAAGCAATAAAGCAAAATATTTTTGTTTTCTAAAATCAAGTAACACACACACACACATTTATATTCATATATATAAATATATAAAAATATATTTACATATATACACATACACATACATACATACATATATTTGCTTGTGTTACAAAGATAAATTTCAACTTTAGATATTTAAGTTAAAGAATTTTTAGCGATATGTATGATAAACTATAAACTCTATTATTGTTTTTTTTTAACAAAAAAGAGAGTAGAAGTTCATAATTTATATATAACACAAGAGATTGGAATCTAAAGAGATGAAAAATTTTCCAAACCATATAATCCATAGATTTTTGATAACTTATCCCAAGAAAACAGGCCTTTATTCAGTATTAATCAAAGCTTGCTTGTTTTTTGATGTTGGGAAGTTAAAATATCAGTTAGCTGATGTCTTTGAATACTTTATGAAACTCGGTGTCATTAGTATTCTGACATTTTGAATCAGCACCACAATTTTAACTAAGTTAGATGAATATTTTTTCATATAATGTTTTTTAAACTTTAATATACGTAGGAATTGCTTGGTGATCAATTGAAGATTCTGATTCTATAGGTCTGCAGGGGAACCTGAGATTCTAATACACTCCCACGTAAGGCAGACGCATGGATCACACTTTGAGTAGTAAGAATTTAGGGGACAAGTAGGGTAATCTTATTTAAGTTATTCATTTCTACTACCATTTTATTAATTTAAGTTGTTTCATTATTTAATAGCTAATGTTATATTACCTTGTGAAAAATGATTTAGTTTATTGTAACCAAATTATTGTCATTTATGCCTCATTATTAAGTATAATTTTTTCAGTTATATAACTTGCTTCATCCTTTTTTACATGAGCTGCAACACAAGGTTTTAAGTAAAGTAAGATTGTCATCGTTAAGAGTTGATTTTATCAATGTGTCATGAAAAACAAGTTTAATTTCTTCACTTAAAAACAAAAGTGGCATTGTCAATCTGATTCTGTCAAGACCGGGCATAACAGTTGAGTGGGCAGATCTATTAAGTTTTTACACATTAATTCCTTTTGATGGGATATCAGTGGGAAATGATTAATTAAGGAGAAATTAAAAGGAATCAGAATTGAAGATAAAGATATGCCGTTGGATTTGGAAGTGCTGCAGTTGAGCGGAAGTATTACTTCTTGACATTATTTGTCTGATACAAAGTTAGACTATTTTTAGTTAGGGAAATGTCACAGTATTGTTTATAACATGCTTAAAGAGCACTGTCTAATCTTGGTGGCATACTTATGAGATTTTGTTTTCCTACGCACAATGCCCCAAAGACCAAAATTAGAGGTCTCTTAGGGAATTTACTCATCTACAGTAAATTGCAAAACAGTGATACAGCCTGATGCTGTAAATTCTTGGATATAAGAAAGGAAAATTTGAGCTTATTTTATAAAAGGGCATGTCTTATATGCACTATAGATCTGTAGATTTATCAAATCCACATAACTTTTATCTTCTCTTGAGACTGATTTTGGCCTGATGGAAGATGTGTTGTGCTATAAGACATCGGTGATTAGAGCAAGAAGGCAGAAAATGTTACTGCGTAAAGAGCTGCTGCGGGGAGGAATGGAAAGCACTGAAATGGAATAAGAATATACGTGGTCAGCAAGGAGAGATGTGGATGATGGCAGAGTTGAAAGGATATACGCAACAAGCTATTTGCAGACATCAGGAGGGCTTAGGATAAACACTTATGGATATAGGGTATTTATTTAGATTTATAATGCATTAGAATACATACATACTCCAGCTCAGTCATTCTGCCATCCCAGAGTAACTTCCAAGAGTTAACCCCATGAAGAGACAATAGGCTAGCTCATCTTCCAAGGCTGATATGATGTGCTTCCACATGATGTGACATACACATGGGGAGTACGTAGCTTCATTTTAATGAAGAGTCTTCCTAAATGTGTTCTCTCAGTTTGTTAAAGTAAGCACTCTTGCATTTTTTTTTCTCATTTTGCTCCTATATTCTATTTTTTTTGTGTTCTTGATTTTTTTTTTCCACTCTAAACAATGGCATTTTCTTTGATCAATACTCTGTCCTGAATTTGGTTATCTTTTCAACATGATTTAGCTTGATCCAGTCTCTCTAGAGAGTGTGTCCAGGTCTGTCTAGCTCCCAGAATGACAGAATTTTAAGATAATCCAATGTGTAACATTTTACTAGTTAACCTTAAATGATGCAATAACTTTACAATGCAATCACCCAGTCATAATGTCATACAGGATGTGGGGGGTATCATGATGGTTATGGTGGAAACAGAGTCAAGCCAAAAACCAAATGTGTGCTGACATATTTGTAAACTCAGGTATAATATCTCTATCAATCTAAAATGTACGTATTTTAATTTTCAAAGGGTTTTTTAAATTTTTAACTAAACAAATACACAAGCATCTATATGAATAATAAAAATAGCAACTGAATTATGTGTAAGTGTGGTGCAGCTCCTGACAATAAATGTATTTATAAGGGTTATGACAATTTGGTGAAGATGACAGAGTTTGTGTAAGCCAAAATTTAAACTTTGGTTTCCCTTACTCCAAAATTCATTTTCTAACCATGAATTTAAAAGTATATATTTTACCATGCACAAAATGGAGATAAAGGATTTTATTAACTTCAGTTTGTACATATTCATAGGAATTTGTTAAAGTTGGAATGAGATTTATTCTTAGTGGTTGTTTTAATTCTAGGTTGATTTTAGGCTTGAAGTCTGAGAATGTACATGTTTGAGCTGAAGGTAAGGGAGAAAGAACATTGGACTGATGTGCATTGAGGGTATCACTCTTAAGTAATTCCCAGGCTGTTGAGATATTCTAGGAGGCCATTTTTGCTTCTGGGGACATTGTGTAGGTAGAGGTTCATAGCCAGTAGCCTGTCTTCAGACTACTAAAGTTATTTTCATATTTGTGTTAGGAGAGGAACTGACTTTCCTTGGCTTCGTAGGGTTACAGAATTGGGAAGTAATAACTGGCTAATATAGTCTTTACCTCTAGATATCTCTCATCTCATCCAAAGATTCTAAAATAAACAGCATAGGTATCTCTTTGGTAAAATGTCTTATTGGACCTAGGCTAGGTTGTTCAAGTGATGGGAAAATTATGACAATGTACACAGTTTGTAATGGCTTAATGGTGATTAAAAAATAGTCAAATGCTAAAGTATTGAGGTTAATCACATCTTCAGTAGGGACCGTATCCTAGGCAGAGCAAATAAAGTGGTAATTTCCCCTATAGATATAATACAATAGTCTGCCCTTATCCACAGGGGATATATTCCGAGACACACAGTGGATGCCTGAAGCTGCTTTCTGGAGCAGCACATTGCCCTCTGTGGGAACATGTTTTCCATTCATGTTTTCCACCCACAAATTTAATGCCTTTTCCATCTTAAGGCACTGTGGCCATAACTTTTGCAGTTTGAGGTGCAACAGCAAAATTAGCACAATTTCCTTTTCCCTTCTTTACAGTTTCACAGATGAAAGATTCATTCTTACCATAGATCTTAGCAACCTCAAATAGGATTTGAGTTTTTCCCTTTCCTTATTAAGTTGAGCAGTTTCAGTTTTTCACTTCAAGGAAGCACTTTACCGCTTCTCTTTGGCCTATCTGAATTGCCAGCATCACTGAGACTATTGCTGAGTAAAATAAGGGTGACTCTAATACAAACACTGCCATACCACAGCGGCTAATTGGATAACAGAGAGGCCTACCAAGTGACTAGTGGGAGGGGATCGTCTACAGTGCGGAGACTTTGGACGAAGGGTTGAGTCATGTCCCCAGGTAAATTGAAGCAGGATGGCACATGATTTCATCACACTACTCAGAACAATTGAGCAATTTGAAACTTATGAATTGTTTATTTCTGGAATCTTCCATTTAATATTTTCAAACAGAAGTTGACTGTGGGTGACTGAGACTGTGTAAGTGAAATCGCTGATAAGAAGGGACTACTGTAGTATGACTTTGTAGCTCATTTAAAATACAGCGAAGTACTATTATTAGTATTTTAGTAGTTTACTATTGTATATTAGAAATTATTAACTCCAGTATTTAAAAATATATGACCCAAACCATTACTCCAGTCTTTTGAAAATACCTAACATTTAAAAATCATAACCATAATTTGAGAAGGAGTCAAATTGGTGCTAAGACCATAATCTCGAGATAGTTACTATTAATGTTTCATTGTATTTTCACATTTTTTCCTATCAGAGAAATGCACATTTTAGTTGCTTCATTCTTGGTTGCAATTTTATTACATATATGGGAATAATTTTTCTCAGAGAACAAACAACTCTAGAAATCAAGGGAAAATAGCATTTGCTTTAATGTGAGTTTTTCTTGGATGACACTTCTTACATTGAGTAAGAAATGTTTATATATATATATACACACATATATATATGTGTGTGTATATATATATAAACATTTCTTATACACACACACACACACACATATATATACATATACATACATATATATATATATATATATATATATATATATATATATTCTGTAATATGCGAGCCAGGCTGGCGACACACCTTGAATCTGTCCACTTCTATACCTCCCCATTAATGTGGCTCTAGGTTCAAGTCACATTATCTTTTATTTGAAGTACTGAAATATTTTTTTAATTTCCTTCTTCTATCAGCTGTCTTTCAATCTGATATCTCTAGAATTCCTTCTTTTCACAGCAGCGGTGATATTTAAAAACTAAAATAAGATTAGACCACTAGTCTTTAAAACCTCTCAATAGCTTTTTACATTAAGAATGAAATCTACACTCCTGACCTTGTCCTACAAAACTACGTAATCTCATGCCTATCCTGGCCCCTGACTATGTTTTGTACTGCTCTTTCCTTTACTTACTACCTTCTATCCACGTTTCCTCCTTTTATGTCCATTTTTGTAATTACTATCTTTCAAGGAATTTTCTCATTTTACCTAAGTTATTGAGTTTATTAGCATAAAATTATTCAGAATGTTCCCTTACTCTTCTTCTAATGTTTATAGGATTTGTAGTGATGCCTACATTTTCATTCCTAATATTGGTAATTTGTGTTTTCTTTATTAGTTTAATTAGAGGTTATCAATTTCATTTTTTCCACTAAAGAACCAGTTTTTATTTTATAGATTTTCTCTGTTGTATTTCTATTTTCTACTTCATAGATTCACTCTCTTATTTTTATGATTTTCTTCAACATACTTTAGGTTTAATTTGCTCTAGCTTTCTAACTTTTTAAAGTGGATAGTTAAACCTTTCTCTTTTTTTCTAACATAAATATTTAAAGTTACAAAATTTTCTCTAAGCACTACTTTAGCTCTATTTCAGAAATTTTGGCATGTTGTGTTTTTGTCATTATTTTAGTTCAAAATACTTAAAAATTTTACTTTTGATTTCTTTGTTGACTCATGGGTTATTTACAAGTATTTTATTTAATTTACAAATATTTGTGACTGATCCAGATATCTTTCTAATATTAACTTCTAGTGTAATTCTGTTGTAGTTAGAGAATAAACTCTGTATGATTTTAATTCTTTTAAATTTATTGGAACTTTTTTATGGCTCAGCATGGTGAATGAACAGTGCACTTATGAGCAGAATGTATTCTATGGTTTTTGAGTGTGTTGTGCTATAAATGCCAATTAGGTAAAGTTGATTGATAATGTTGTTTAAGCCTTTATACTGACTTTCTATATGCTCTTTTTATCAGTCATTGACAGGGGAGTTGAAGTCTTCACCTGTAACTATGGGTATGTCTGTCCTTTCAGTTTTGTCAATTTTAGCTTCATGTGTTTTGAGGCTTTGTTATTAACCATATACACATATAGAATTGCTAGGTATCTTGGTGAATAGATACTTCTCTCATTTTAAAATAAATGTCTTTCTTTATCTGTAGCAATCTCGGTTGCCTTGAAGTCTGATAATAGTTCTTGTCTGATATTAATATAGCCACTCCAGCTTTCTTAGGTTCAGCTTTTGCATGGTATGTTCTTTTCCAACCTTTGGTTTGAGCCCATCTCTGTCTCTATTATTTAAAGTAGCTTTTTTTGCAGTCAGCTTATAGTTGGGTCTTGCTTTTATATACAGTCTGACAATCTACCCTTTAATTATATGTTTAGATTATTTAGTAATGTAATTATTGATATAGTTTGGCTTAAGTCTGCTATTTTACTATTTATTTTCTCTTCATTTCATGTGTTCTTTTCTCTATTTTTATATATTTTTGAACTGAGTAATTTTTAGTATATCATTATCTCTAGTATTGGTTTATTAGCTACATCCTTATTTTTTGGAGGTTATTCTATGGTTAACAATTTATGTCTAACTTATCACAGTCTATACCCATTTAATATTATCATACTTCAAGTATAATAAGAACCATATAACTGTTTTCCTCATGTTGCCTTTATGTGTTTTTTAACATACATTTCACTTTTATATGTTATGTGCCTGACAATACACTGTTGCTTTAAATAGTCAACTGTCATTTAAAGAAATTCACAAAATGAGAAAAACTGACTTTTATATACTGATTCATTACCCTTTCTTGCACTCTTTGTCTGTGTAGATTTTCATTTCTATCTGATATTATTTTACTTTAACTCAAATAATTTCCTTTATCATTTCTTATAGTGTAGGTATGCTAGTTTCAGATACTTTCAACTTTTGTTTGTCTGAAAATGTCTTCATTTCATTTTCATTTTTGTAAGATATTTTGGCTGAATATAGAATTCTAGCTTGACATATTTTTTTTCCAGCACATTAAAAGTGACGCTCCATAGTCTTTTTGCTGGCAATTTTTCTTGTTAAAAATTGGCAACTATTCATATCTTTGTTCTCCTTTATGCGATATCTATTCTTTCTCTTCTTGCTATTAAAATTTATCTTTATTACTGGATTTCAATAATTTAATTTTGATGCTTCTTTTTGTGGGTTTTTTTGTGTTATTCTGATTGGAGTTTGATGAGCTTATTGTATCTGTGTTTTTAGTTTTCATCAAATTTGGAAAACTTTTGGCACATTTCTTTAGATATTTTTTCTGCTTTTCTCTTTATGTCTCCATTTACAGGTATTTTAGAACATTTGATATTGTCATACAGCTCACTAAGATTATTCTCTGGGAATTGTTCTTAGCATTTTATCGCTCTATACTTCAAATTTGATAATTTCTAATGTTATGTTTTTAAATTTACTGATCTTTTTTTTTCTGTAGTGTCTGATCTACCCACCTACTGAATTTTTATTTTAGAAATTGTGTTTTTTGGTTCTTGAAGTTCAATAATAGTTTTTATTTCTCTCCTCATTATATATTTCTTTAAACCCTTACGCATATTTATAAGAGCTCTTTTAAAGTTCTTGATTACCAAGTCCATCATCTCTGTCATTTTATAGGCCTGCTTCTATTGACTGATTTTACTTCTGGTTATAGGTTAAAGTTTGCTGCTTCTTCATATATCTTGGGTATCATTTTTTTTAATTGTCTTGTTTGGGAAGGTAGTTAATTTACTTGCAGTGCAACTTAATCTCTTTGTGTGTCTAGAGAGGTCTTTATTCTGGGACTATTTCTAAGGCATTACCCTTCTCTACTGAACGGCTCTAGTGAATGCCACAGGTATTCAAGAAGCTCTCGCCATTTGGCTTGTGGGAATGCAAATGTTTCTCTGCTCTGCATGAACTCTGGAAATTGTTTAGCTCCCTTGAGTGTTATTGTTTGGCATTATGGAGTTTTAGCCTACATATAATGCACTTTTGTATTTAAACAAGGGCACAAGAAGACCCCTATTCAGATTTCTGGAGCTCTTTTTACAGATAGCTTCTTTCTCTTTGACACTCTTTTATGCCAAGTCCTGCTCCTTGAACCTCCCTGTGCCCAGCTTGTGTTTTTTCTTCTGAAACTGCTCTGTAAACTTCAAGCAGAAAGCTGAGGCAATGGCAGAAGTCACTTCATATGTTTCCCTTGTTTTAGGGGTCACAATTTTATACTGCCTGTTTTTCAATGTCTGAAAACAGGTGTTTATTTTTATATATGTTATCTAGCTTTCTAGTTGTTTATCATGGGAAGACAAGCAAAGTTGCTGAAAGAACAAATTAGGAGCACAGTTTTTCTTCAACCATCTGGCTTTTATTCAATTCTTCAAAAACAAACAAACAAACAAAAACAGTGTTTGCCTTAAGGTTCTTGGATTTATTCTATCCACTGAGAAGAGTCTTTCCAGGAATCTCTGCAAGCTGCCTCTTTCACATTCTTTATCTTCCAAAAGGAGCTTTTCTTGATCATAGTATTTAAAGTCACTATTTATCATACTAGTTTTTTCCTGCTTTCTTTTATAGAATTTATCACAGTCTGTAATTATCTTTTACAACGTGTTTATATGTATAATGTCTTCCCTCTTCTCACTATGTAAGCTCTATGAGAAGAGAAGCCTGTTTATTGTACTCCCATATTCCTTTGCTTCTTGAATGGGTACCTGGCCCATAGGAGGGAGCCAGCAATCATTTTCTGAATATAAGTATGAATAAAGATATATCTATCCTTATATTCTGAAATTGTAAGATAGAGATGCACTAAGAAACATAGTACTGAAGGCCTACACATTAGAGCAGTTTATGCTTATGTATTTCAATAGAAATTTCTTCATGTATAATAAAGAGAATTGAATTTATTAACTTCACAAGAAAAAAGTTACTTTAAATTCTACATATTTAGTTATGTTTGCTATTGTTCTCCATGTTTCCACATGTAATCTAAACATACTGTATTTTTATTGGTTGCATTTTATGTGTAGCCTGTGACATTTCATTTGAGATAGAGATTCATGATTATTTTCTCAACATTAATCTGTTTTAGTGAATTATATTGTCATGATGATGTTTTAGGGTTGCTATAACAAAAATAACATAAACTGGGTGGCTTTGACAATAAATGTTTATTTTATACAGTTCTGGGAACTGGGAAGTCCAAGACCAAAATCAAGACACTGGCAGATTCATTGTCTGGGGAGGACACTTGCTGGTTGTAGACAGCCATCTCTCCTCTTCTTGTAGTATCGTCACATGGTGGTGTGTGTGTGGGGAGATAATCTCTCTCATGTCTCTTCTTATAAGGACACTAACCCTTTCATGAGGGCTCTTTCCTCATGACCTATTTAACTTCCAAAGGGCCCACCTCAAATATCATCACATTAGGGATTAGTCTTCAATATATAAATTTGGGGGAGTGATGAGGCCACAAACATTTAGCCCGTAGCTGGTGGAGAAAATAAAATTTTATATGAATTTTATAAAATGTTAGAAAATAAAATAAAAATAGCACATAAAAATACTATGTGCCAGATACAAATCTGGTTAACAATGAAGGGGATGGCCAGTTTTAGTGTGAAATAACTGTGTTCATGTCACTGATTTTTATTCTGAAGTAAATAGAAAAATAGCTGACCTAAATATTCATGCTGTACTGAGTTTTACATTCTCTAGGTACGTTTTTTTTTTATTTATTAATCATCCACTTCACTATAATGTAGGTCTGCATTTTCTTTCATCTAAATAAAAAGAATTTTTGTCTAAGATCTCAGGATTTGATGTTCTCTTAGTATTATTGGCCTACATGATGGAAGTCTAATTCTTTCCTCAGTTGGAGATTGGCATTTGGGAACATTGAAAACTTTGTGACAGGTTTTGAGCCCATATGTAGGTATAGGAACCCTCTTGGAATCTGTAGGATAACTTTTTTGTTTTTTAATTGTTCCCAGAGCTTTGTTATTAAAGTTATGTTTATTGTCTATTTTTATCAAATATTGGTAGCTTTTAGTATAGAATCATGAATATATTTTAATCCAAATTATAACATTTATTTAATTTTCAAAAGTTATGTCTCATGATCATATTACTTTAATCATAAACATTCTTAAATTTATCTGTGCTATAATTCAATATAAAACTATAAACTTAAACATCACTTTAATTTACAAAATCAGGTAAATGAAAGTTATAATTTATAGTATATTCAATTTTTTAGATATTTAAAAAGTATTTAGGGAGCATACTAAAAGTATTTAGAGAACATGAATATTTAAAGGTAAAAATACCTTGTGATGTGGTGAGGCAGGTATTTATTTATTGAATATGCTTTGCTTATAATTTTTCAGATGTGAAAGAGAAAGATCAATTTTATCTCTTCAAAATTTTCTGAAAATCATGATTTCAAGCTCTCATATGAATTCTGCCAAGGTGGCAATGGATGCCACTAGGAGCTTTTAGGTAGAGGTGGGAGTGGCTTTCAAGGTCTTGTGTAACAGTGGCCCAAGAGTAACCTATGTCTAAGTCTAATTTACTTGGCCTCACTTAGCTGTCATCATTATTGAGAACACTTGCTCTCAATCCCCCTTTCCCTGGAGTCTTAAAGATATCTGATGATAAATTAGAAGCCTCATCCCCACAGGTAAGAGAGTTCTGAAAATAATTTTGTTGCCCTAAATATGGTATCTAGTGGTTCAACCTTTTTGCTTATTAAAGATACCATGGGTCCCTGTCAACTGTCAATCTTCTTGCCCAGCTTGACTTTCCTAATAAAGTAAGAGTTGATTATTCCTTTTAGATTGTTTGGGATGGTGCCCCCTTTTTCTTTCTGAAAAGAGAAAAAAAGGGAGAGAGAAAGAGAAGGTGGCAGAGGGGAGAGAGGTGATACATAACCTCTTTTGGGAAGAGAAAATAAAATTGTGAGATTTAGCAGAAAGGAATAATACAATAGAAATGTAACACCTGATCATGCTTTGTAGGTATCTCTGCCCTTCTGCCTAGCTGCCTTCCATAAATATTTGTTAAATAAATGAGTAGATTAATGAGTATATCAACCATATTAAGGTATTTTAAAAATTCTTATAGAAAGAGGAATATTTTTCAGATAACCAAACTCTCAAATCCAGAAGAGTTGGCTGCTTAAATTTATTCTTTCGTTAATATATGTACCAGTAATATTTAACAAATAATAAAACTGCTTTTTTGTGATCAATGCAGTTCACCTAAAGCCACCACCAGGGATCCACTTCCTGTTCAGTAGTTATTATAAAGGGAGTAGGAATGACCCTGGCGAGAGATCTCTATGTGTTTTTACCCCTAAAGTTGTAGCATTTGTCATTTTATTCTAATTCTAAGTGATTTGTAAACTAAAGAATGTCAATCTTTTGTTAGCATATTGCAAGTAGTTTATTTTTAATAGTTTTGATGTAGAAAAGTTTGGATAGAAATTGCTGATAATAAGGTAATTGTTCATAAGTATCCCCATATGTTTGACCTTTTTATAAGTTGTTCTACTTCAGACACCTAATTTCTTGCAATGTTTCAAATTCTCCATTTGCTTTTGGTACTCAATTTTTCCCCCATGAGTTTAAGAAGCTTTTCTAAGAGGGAAAAGTATATCAATAAGTTAGTTCTTCAGCACTGCTAAAATTATCAGTGAACATCTTGTCAGACAGCGATGTGCGAATCTGTTTTGTATGCCTCCATCCAGGGCCAGGTTTGTTGATGGAGAAAAACACTTTCTCATGTTTCAACCTGAATCCCACCCTGTGTAGAACACATTAGTATAATGCAGAAACTGTGGGAGAAGACAACATTTTAATGTGTTTTCTAGCTTTCTTATTTGTCTATGTTTTTTTTTTTGTTAAGCATGAAGTTTAAAACAAGACTCTACTATTTTCTATTAATATTTGTTGTATGCTTTCAGATACCCTTTATTACGTTTAGATCAGGCAGAGTTAGACCCTAGCTCTAAGAATCTATGAATGAGGAGTGGAACTTTTTTTGTTATGTTCTTTCATCTCCTTTGATTTAGGTCCAGCATACATCAGTTGCTACAGCTCTTTCAGCATAATTTACTTATCTACTAATACCATCTACAACAGAGAAAATCAGATTTGTGTAAATATAGTATTCTAATGTGACCACTAACGTTAAGTCACGAATGCAACCCTCTCATTAGCTATTACTTTCAATTAGGTGTTCTCAAACAATTAGCTTTTGAGCTACATAATCTTATTTATAGCATATTCATTCCCTGATGAGAGAAGAAATTACTTGTGGGAAAGCTGAGTCTCAAACTTTTAATTTAGGTACTAA
Organism: Cynopterus sphinx; assembly: GCA_030015415.1. Taxonomy (NCBI): domain Eukaryota; kingdom Metazoa; phylum Chordata; class Mammalia; order Chiroptera; family Pteropodidae; genus Cynopterus; species Cynopterus sphinx. Next base: position 43,773,571 of record CM057389.1, on the reverse strand, counting down.
ATTCAGTTACATTACCTCAGTTGGAGTTTCTTCGTGTGAAATTACTAAGCTTAATTCTCTTGATCATGTGATCCCATAGGCATCATGAGCCTTTTAAGAGGAGGACTACTAAAATCCATGGGTGTTTAGAGCACGCAGAGAGATAAATGCAGCAGAGACCTGCTCTTTGCAAAAAACATTAAAGGTTTTCAGATTTTCAAAGTATTCTCAGGAAAAAAATTCTCACATCTTAGTAATATATTTAAAGCCATATATTCATAGGTTCCTATTTTTATGTACCATTTTTTCAGAAGGTTTTGTTGCTGCTTCTTTGACTTCGTTTTCTATCATAAAACTAAGACACTGGAGTTACTTTACTCTTTATTTTTATTTTATTTTTTAGGTGAGGCAACTCTTGGATGACCTCACAGAACGCAAGGACCTTGCCAGCTTACAATCCCTTATTTATTTATTTATTTATTTATTTATTTATTTATTTATTTATTTATTTTTTATACCTACAGCACCTGGTCTTCCTAGGTGGTCTCCCATCCAAGTACTAACTAGACGCAACCCTGCTTAACTTCTGAGATCAGATAGGATCAGGATTGTTCAGCGCGGCACGGCTGTAGACTAAAGTTACTTTAAATGCTGGCCTTGATAGAGTTTTTCAAGTCTGTAATAATAATTATTGCATCTGTAGTCATGTGTTAGTTTCCAGGATGCCATATCACTTTTTTGTCCCCCAAGTAAGACATGGTCTTTGCTTGCAGAATTTACTATAAAGGAAAAGTTATACAATAAACATTAAATATATATTCATTTATTTTTTTCAAGAAATCTGTACTGAATATAATATTTTCTAAACTCTGGAGAAATGGTCAGTATGTAAGAATAGACAAAGTCCTGCTCTCATAGTACTTTCATTTTTTCACATGGAGTATTGGGGTAAGAAGAGACAGATAGTTAAAAGGAAATCAATAAACATGATAATAAGAAATTGAAATAAGTGCTATGGAGAAAATAAACAAGGTGATGTGCCACAAAGAGTGTTTAGGGAAGAGCTCTCAGTAGAGGTGTCATTTCATTTAAGAGCTGAAGGATGGAAAGGAGCCAGTGATGGTAGAGCAGCCTAGGCAGAGAGAAGTGCAAGGACAAAGGCACAAGGTAGGAACAAGTTTCCCTTTTGAGGAACAAAAAGATCAGCATGGCTGGAATTTAGGGAATGAGAGAGATTGTAGGGGATGAAGATGGTTTGGGAAGCAGGAGTTACATCATGGAGGCCAGGCCAGATTTTACTTTAAAGGCAGTGGAAAGTCATTGAAGCATTTTAAGAAGGATAGTATCTGGTTAGACTTTAAGAAGGATGTCTCCAGCCACTGCATGAAGGCTACATTATTAAGGCAAATGCAGAAAGAGGAAAACACATCAGAAGCTCATTTCAATGTCTTAGTATCTACCTAAGAGATGGTGGTTATGGGACTAGGATGATGTCAGAGGTGATGGAGAGCAATGAATAGATCAGAGGTAAATTTTATATTTTTTGATGATGGATTGGTTTAAGAGGATACGGGAAATAGAGAAGCGAAGAATGACTTACTGATCTTTGGCTTCAACAACTGAGTATTATTTGCTGAGAAATAGGGGATAAGGGAAATATATAAACTAATGATTATAAACAAGTAAAGAGCAAGCAAGCATTTAATAAGTCAGGGGGTTGTGATGGTTACTTTTTTGTTGTTTATGTGCTTCTGTATGTTGTACTTAACAAATATAGTTATGTACCAAGTTCTGTGTTGAGTGCCATTTGCACAAATAGAACATATAATTTTTGAATCAGTCAATTATATTTTATTGAGAGACTATTATTTTCTAACAACTTTGATAAATCCATCAGAGTATTAATTCTTGCTCTCCTGGCAGAAAAAAATGACATGCCAAAAGCAATTAAAACATGATGTGTGATGAATGCTATAATGAAGGTATACATAAAGGACTGTGGGGATAAAGAGCAGGAGATGTAGTCACCCCTGAAGGCAGAGTAAGAGCACCTGGAAATAGCCATCATTCCTGATGTGAGGAGCTGAAGCTTGCCAGATGACTGGGCTTAGGGCAGAGAGGGCCCAGTGACTTTGTCCTGATATTGTGAAGGTGGCTGTGGGAAGCCCAAGTTCTCATGACACTTTTGCTGCCTCAAAGATGACATCTATGATGGCCTTCCAAAGTGAGATAGGAAATTTACCAAGTAGAAATGAGAATAAAAGCTTTCTAGGGAGAAGAAAAAACATAGTGCTCAAGTATAGAGGGGAGGGATGACAAGAAATGAATGTAGACAAGTAGACTGGAAACAGCTAGTGAAAACCTGGGACGCTGAGCTCAAGAGTCCTACTGCTGCTCTCAAGGAGCTCCCTCCCCATCCAGAAGAATTGCTGTATGTACCACTCACATGGGTGCTGACTGACATGCCCGCCTCCCTTTGGCCACGATGTTTGGAGCATGGTAAATCCTCAGTGAAGACTTGATGGGAAAGAGACTGATGTCTTTGCTGTGTTGTCACATTCAGGGTATTGAGTTTGTGTTTCACATCACTGGGAAAGAAATCTCCTGAATCCTGGCAGGAACCAGGAGGAAACAATGTGAGGTCAGTTGAGAAGCTTCAAGGTTAATTTTTAGAATTAATTCCTTTCTCAAGTTCCGTTTTTCTTTTTTATTATGGGCTTTAAGGAGTGAGCCCACCTTCATTTTCACTTTAAAGTTATCTTCTAGTTTATGTCTTAGATTTCTTCTGCTATTGAAATGGCTTCCAAAAATGTGACAATTCCACCAGCTTCCAGCTTCTAGAACCCACTTGGGCAATAAAGTGGTTGAGAGTTTGGCTATAGTAACCAGATCTGAATTTTGACTCTGTTGTGTATTAGCTCTGTAAACTTGAATAAGTTTCTTAAAATTTTTCAACCTCAATTTTCCCCTTCTAATTTACAAGCTGAAGATATTTCTAATGCTTACCTCATAGGGTTGTTGTAAAGAACAAATGAAATAAGGCATATGAACTTAGTATAGTGCCTGAAGCATAATCGTAAATCCTCATCAAAGGGTAGCTGAGATTGAAAACAACTTTTCTGTAGGTACTCTATACATACTGGCTACTACAATCATTAATCCTGAAAAGGATGAACAAAACCAGCAGTGACAAATCTTAAGTAAATTATGTAACTTGTGTTTCCAGTAGAAAAACCACCAAAGAAGTGAAGCTAGAGTCTTCTTCAAACTGATTAGTTCTCTGGATCTGCTTTCTTTTACCCCATGCAAACAACCTGTTTCACTCATGCTTCTCACCTGGTTCTAGGACACCTGGAGGCAGCTCTTCTGTTCTGGGAAACTGGTCATTTTGGCCACTGCTTATTTGCCTGCACTTCCTGTGGCTTGCTGTGGTCATAGCTCCTCTTGCTACTTCTTTAGTAGCTGTTGCCATCATTGCTCCTGATGTTTACACCTTGCTAATCCTACATCCCTCTCCCGAATAGGTCCATCTGAGAGGGTCTGGCTCCTGGCTTATTCCACTGTTTCCATTCTGGGCTCAGCCTGGGGTACAAAGAGAGAAATGGTCCTTCACCTGGTGATGGGGACCCTCTGTGACATAGACTAGTAGTACTGCATCATGTTCTTAGTGTGCAATCATGAGCTCATGTCACAGGTATTTGAATGTTTAACAGCTACTTTTCTGCATCTGATTCTTCCTAAAACTCAGACATGATTCTCTGGAAATTAATTTGGAAAATCTTGAGTGTAAAATCATGATGGTCTTATAAAGCATGCTTGCTGATCTTGACTCTGTTTGAAGCTACTTCTAGACTTTTACTTATTATTTTTATTCTTAAAAAAAAAATCTTCTATGTGCTTCCAAATTTCCTTAGAAAAAGCATATGCTGACTATGTCTCCCCGGGAAGCTTCGTTTAAGTTTCTGTGGAGATCTGCCTTAGTATTGGCTTGCCAGTTATCAACAAAATAGGATTCTTTGCCCATCTCCAATAACAAATGAAAGAAAAAAATCTATAAGGAAGCTTTATAATTACAGTTATATGTAAAATACAAATAAAAATATTTTGTATATAAGCCCAAATTTTAATTTCCTTGTTATATCAGTTTATCCTATTTTGAAGATTAAGGAAACAATAGAAAAAAAAAGGCAGGGTTTTTAGAACAGTTAGGGAAAATGGCTGAGAGGAAAGAAGAAAGATAATAAAGGTAAAAGAGCAAATACATTGAAAGAAAAAGTTGTTTTTTGTTTTCTTTTGTTTTTTACTATTTGAATACCTTGCATCTGATAAAAATAAATCATACCCTCTGGCTTCTCTGTTTTTATTTAATAATATTTTAGCTCTTAATTTAAATATTATCATCTTTCATATCATACTCTATCATATCAAATAGTTGCAGAGCCTAAATAATCCAGAAGTTTGACAAACCCATGTTTTAAAGTTTGAAAGATAACTTGATGATAAGGTAAAAGTAATTTTGTTTTTTTATCTAATGGCTACTAACAGTATCATAAGTAATATATTGAATTAAAGCTCACAAATAACTATGTTTGCCACCTTTCTATTGGCAAGTAACTTGGTACCAGATGGGATTCCCTAAATAAATATTCTGCTTTACTGTCTCAAAAGAAAATTTTCATTATTTTAAATAATAAAATATGTAGAAGTCAAAATGATAGGCAAAAGGGATTTCTTATTTTGTAAAGATTAAGTAAAAAGATGCAATATATTACCAAGTATTGGATTTTGAAATCTCAAGATAGTACTTTTTTCTGTCCATAATGTCTCAGAGGTGGGCTGGGTTGTGAAAATGTAAGGGCACTGGTGAGAAAATATGGTTGACTTATTTATATCCTGTAACTGCTTAAGATAGGAATTAGAAAAAATAGATAAATGCAGAGCCAGAGAGCAAGGCCATGGGTGTTCTACTCCATGCCATTCTTCCTTCCAAGGACTAATCATGACCTTGGTCCAACAACAGGTCTCACAAAAGGCCCCTCAGTTCTCAGCAGGCCCAGACTAATCCCCCTATAGGAATCAGGAGATGGATGAAGGTGGCACAGGAGAAAAACAGTCTCTTATGTACAAAAACATACTAAGCTTTATCCTCAAATACCACTACAAGACTAAGTTGAAGCTGTTTCTTTTATCTTCAAATCACAGAGATGGAAGTGAGTGTTAATATTCACTTACTTTTCCTTTTGCCCTTTTCACAGGCGTATATATATCTGTTAAAACCCACCCAATTTTGAGAATTTTGCCATTTCATTATAGCAAACATTCTATGTTTCGTTGCTGCTTTTGATTGCTGTCATCTGTAATTCTCCTGACTCAATGTTTTTGGGTAAAACTTCCTTGATCTTCATAATGGGAGTAGTTCTTGTACGTATTACTGATGCAGATATCCAAGTACAACTGATTGTAAATTTTTTTACTGATTATAAATTTATTTACAGAGTCATTAAGCCCTGCCTATAAAGGACAGGCAGGAAAACATGAATAAATGCCTTAAGTTTCTAGGCATAAGGAAATAAGGATAATTGGCTTGTACTGCAACAAAGCTAAACTTATGTCCTGTTCTCAGTGCATTGAACTCCACGAAGATAGGAAGCATTCCTATTTTGTTTACTACTGTATCTTCACGAAGTGCAGGCCCTGGTGCTTAGTGGATGTTCACTGAGAATAGTTAAATGATTGAATACCCGAGTTAATGCAATCTGAGCTTTCTTCCTGTACTTCATGAAAGTGCCTGCCTTTTAAATGGTCACTGACCCTTAGAATTGCAAAATCCTGCACTTCATATGAAGTTATTACATTGTGCAGCTCAAACTCATACAATGTTATATATGTAATTTTTTTCTCAATAAGGCTAGAAAAATATAAGAAAAAAAGAACTGCAAAATGCAACACAATATATTTAGACATTATTACTTCTTTAAAGTTAAAAAAAAAACCTTTTTACATTAAAATATTATTAGAAATTTTCTGTCTATGACTACCAGTTGCTGTTTTCCTCCCCAGTTTTCTTCCCACTTCTCTGGTTGCTCCTTTTAGGTTTCATTTCTCTGCCTTTTATATGCTTTTGTACCCAATGGTGATGTCTTCCTTGCTCCTGTTTATTTCTCTGTGGCTTACTTCATCGATTCCCATAGCTGTAAGTATCCTCTATTTACTGTTTACTCAGATTTGTGTTCTGCTCAGAACTTCCCTTGAATACTGAAATAAAAATTCTGAAAGAAAAATAGCCTTATGGACATTTGCATGTGAATGTTCCACAGGTATTTTATCCTCTTGCTTACCCTCAAACTCTCTTTGAACCATGAAACTCCTTCTGTATTACTTTCATAATCCACTGCTCCATATATTTATGGGTCCTCATATGTAATTGATATTGGGTTAAGCAGTGTGGATATAGAGTGACCAAAATAGTCATACTATTTTGTCAGAGTCAGATATTGAACAGATACTAATCAAAATAAGTACACTGTTTCAGGTGTGGTAAGAACTATGAAGCTAAAGTTGGAAGTGTCATTAGAGAATGTGCTGTGGTGATATAACCCAACCTGGAAGCCAGGAAAAAGCCTTTCTAAGTAACATTTAGGCTGGGAGTGTGGGTGGGTGTGAAGAGGAGGGAGAGATTGTTCCAAGGAGGATTAGGTTAGTAGGTGTAAAACCCTGTGTTGGCAGAAAGGGGGCAAATCATAAGGACAGGATCATCACAAAGGAGGAGGCTGGTGATGTTTGCAGAAGTTCTATAGGTCATGGTCAGGAATTTAGGCTTTATTCTAATAGCAATGTAAATCATTAAAGAATTTGCAGTGGGGAAGTGACATAATCAATTTTGTGATCGGATGACTGGGCGCTGCAATCTACCCAGTCATCCGAACCAACGGAGTGGCATTTCTGCCACAGTCCTTCCTTTCTTTGAGTTCTCATATCTGCCCTGTGAACCAACCTGCATTTCCAGGTGGTCAGGCTCCTTGTCTCTGCAGTGTCTTTGAACATGTCGTGTCACCATCCGAATGTCTTCCCATCCTTTCTTCACTTCAGTAATTTGTACCTGTCCATTGTCAGTGTAAAATCTAGAAGTCTTCTAAGACTTCCTGTCCCTTCTGGTCCCTATCCTCATCTGCAAGGCTTCTACTTGACATTCTCATAGTGGTATGTATGTACCTCACACTAGTACTTATCACACTGTATTGAAACTGTGGGTTTGCTTTCCATTCTGCTCCTCTAGACTATAAGCTTTTTGAGGTCAAGAAATTATTTTATTTCTGTATCTCCTGGACTAGCACAGTACAACAGTGACCACCAGCTAAATAGTGTTAAAGAAGTATGCCAATAAATAAGACTCACCTATTATTTTGGCACTACTAAACATCTTTTTTCTAATAAAGACTAATTATCTATGTTTATTGGATATATATAAGAATATTTAATATGTATTGGAATTATATGTGGATATACATAAAATACAGTTTTATGGAAAAAGCATTGACTGTATAATCAGAGAGCTGGGTTTATACCTTGGCTTCTGTCACACTCTAACCATGTTATTTGTCAGAAATTAGTTTATTTCTGTAGGCTTCAGTTTTCTTATCTACAAAAAGATAGTTTTGTAGATTAAATAAAATAATTGAATCAACATAGTACTTCACTTATGGTAGGCTTTTAATAAATCAATTTTCTCTTCCCTTTCCTCCCCTTCATTCACACTCCCACATTGCCTTCTTTACTTATTTCCTGCAAGAAAATTCAAGAACATTCAATAAAATTCAGCCTCAGTGTTTTTGGCAATTGTCGAGTTCTTTGGAGAAAGATTGTCCGAGGTGACAGAAGACCTCACATCTCTGATACTAGAATTCAAGAAGGAGCCTCAGATCTCTGAGGGTAGGAAGTACAGTAAGGGAGACTAATGTTTAGTCTTTGTCTTTGCATGTCAGAGTTTATACATCATAGAAAATATTTTATACTAAAATATTCAATGTGATTTACTTTTTCTGCTATTTATGTTATCCTGTTCTTTAAAATTAAGTCAGAACTTTTGTATTTAGTATAGTGCAAGATATCATTTGATGCAAAATTTATTGTTAATTTACATATGTATGTGTATATATATGTATATATTTATAACCCTTACTGATAGAGAATATAACCTGTCGAAGATGTTAGATTAGTTTTTAACTGTATATACGCATAAATTCTTTATTTATATGTATTCATATGTTAAAATGAATTCAGATATTACCATTGATAATTAAGTATTCTTTATTTTAGGGCCTGTTTCTTATTTTGTATTGCTTGAAAGTATAAAATGTAAATAAAATACTAAGTAACATAGTTAAAAATTACATAGGTTTATAAATTTAAAAACTTAGATGTTTGATTAGTTTTTTGATCTGTGGCATACACTCAGCAAACTGTCCTACCTTGTTCTTTGTTCTTGAGAACAAAATTACACTGACATCTCTTAAAGTTCATGAGGATATGCTCATTTAAAAGGTTTGAGATGACATTTTATGTTAAAATAGGCTATCTAACTCCTGGGAATTGGATAGTTACTGGCTCCCAGGGTACATTTTATGTTTATTATAGACCAGAAGGGGCAGACAAAGAGCTAGGTTTTGGCAGAGTTGCAGGCCTGGGGTAGTATCCATTTTGATGGAGAAGAAAACCCTTTAGAAACACCCTCACAGACACACCCAGAAACAATGTTAACCAAATAACTGGGCACTCCATGGCCTAGTCAAGTTAACAGATAAAATTAACTATCACAGCAAGGTATGAGTTTAACAGAGGTCCAGTATCAAACCACAAACTTGAACATTGGAACTGGGGTACAGATTCCAGGTTAGAGAAGTAATAAAGATAACTTCCTGTTGAAGCCAAAGGTCTGGTTTGATCTCAGAGACTAGGGGAAGACTGAATAATGGAACTTATTCTAGCTGCTGGAGTCAGAGAAGGGGTGCAGGGTGGGAATGTCACAATTAACATAAGTCTCCAAGTGGTTCTGACTTGTCAGAGTGAGGCTGACTGGGGAGGACTCTGGTGTGATTGTTTGCATCATCTTTCACTATGACTCACATATTCAAATTGAAATGTGTATTGAAAATGTCCCTCTGCAAAATCTGAAAAGAGATTAAGTTTCCCTAGGCAGGAATATTCAGAGTATTATTTAGGTTTCAAAATGTCAGTGTTCTGTTCCATTCAGAACTCCTGTGCCAGGGAGACTATGCCATTGTGATGTTTTTACCTGGAGTGGAGCAATTTGACACTTGGAGTTGGCAGGTAAAGTGAAAAACTGGAGGAGCTTGGGAAAGGAATTCAGATTGAGGAGGCTGAAGGCAGGACGGCACAGATGGATAAAGAAAGGCCCATGTTGGCTGTGAATTTCTGGAAAGCTGTGAAAAAAGAGAAGCTGGTGTCTGGAAAGCATCTGGGCAGCATTTTGGAAAGAAGAGGTACTTGATTAAAAAACAAAGTGGTAGGAAATATCACCATGTTGGGATTGAGTGACAGTGAAATCTCAATTTGGATCTGAGATTCTAAAGCAGTTTGGGGTTTTACAGAGAACAGTACTACTTGAAGAGTGAGGATCAAGTAATGAGCCAGCTGACTTGGAAATGAAACCTGAATGAATAGCCTTTTAAATGTGTGACTATTATGTCAGAATACACCAAGTCAACATGAATGTCTTTGTAACTATTGACTCTTGTAAATAACTCTCAAACCTACAGTTTAAGATAAAAAATAAATTCTTTCATGAGAGTAAAGTTGTTGAGTACTCTCCCTGGCTGACTAAGCTTGAGTGATGCCATTTCAGCAATACGTTTTCTAATGTAACTATTTCTCTCATACAGAAATGTAGAGTACATATTTGTTTACAATATATAAAATGTATTCCAGACCTTTGGTAGTTATATGGAATGAATCTGGGTCAATGGAATCAATTATAACCCTCTATTTTTAAAAGCATTCTTTCATCAGACTTTTATTTTTAACTGCTACCATAGTAAGGGCTGGTTATGGAGAAATAAAGCGTGGAATATATACTCTCCAGAAGATGATTTCTAATACAGGACCAGGCAAATGAATGTTAAACATATTAGAGTTGTGGTAGAGGGCTCTTATGGAGGCATATAAGGGAGCACCTAATTCAGACTAGGAAGAATAAAAAAAGTCCATCTTGGCAACTGTTTATTGGGACACAATGACCTCTGTGTTTAGCTCTGAGGAACAACTAGCCAAAAGAAGAACACTTCAGAGAGAGCAACATGGAAAAATTCATGAAGACTTACTATAACGAGCTGCATCTGACAAATTACAAACAATTCAGTACAGGGTATAGGGGTATAGCTATTAGTTGAGAAGAGGAGGTGCAGTGAAAGTTAGAGAGACATCTAGACCTTAGGACATGGAAAAGCCTTGTTAAGGATGTTTATCCTGACATCAGTGATGGTCTGAAATCTTTGAAGAATGTTAACATGTAGATTATATTTTCCGATTTGTCATTTAAAGGTATATGACAGTAGAGTGAAACATGGTTAGAAAGAGATTAGCTTGGGGGTGATATATATTTCAACCCAACCAGAATGTAAAAGTTTTTGTATTAAGGTGATGGCAGTGGCAGTAAGAAGCATATTCCAAGGATGTAAAGAAGAGCAATTTGATAGGACTTGGAAAAAAATTGGATGTAGTGGGTAAGTGCAAGACGTGAGGGTAAAGAATGACTCCCTCATTTTCTGGCAGATAGATTGGATGAAAAGTGGTGTCATTTACTGAGAAAGCGAGCTAAGAAAATCTGATGTGGAAGTGATAGAAATGAAATATAATTTCAAACATTAAGTAAAAGGTAGGTTTACTATTCAAGTAAGAATGTTCAAGAGGGATTTAAGCAGATGGATTGGTACTCAGGAGAGAGGTTGGGGGTGAGAATTTGGAATTGGCAGCAGTCAGCAATGGAAATAATAGGGAAAGATGAAGTAGGTCAGTGTTGTGGAATAAAATGTGTTTCTGAAATTTTTTATGTTGAAGCCTTAACCTCTAACATGACTATATTTGGAGATAGGTCCTTTAAGGATGTAATTAGGTTAAATGATGTCATAAAATAAAGCCCTAATCTAATAACATTTGTGTCCGTATAAGAAGAAGAGATACCAGGAGTGCATACACAGAGGAAGAGCCATGTGAGGACACAGAGAGAAGGCAGCTATCTATAGGCCAGGAAGAAAGGCCTCACCAGAAACCAAGGCTGTCAGCACCTTGATCTTGGACTTCCAGCCTCTAGAACCATGAGAAAATAAATTCCTGTTGATTCAGTCACCCATTCTGTGATACAATGTTATAGCACTCTGGCCTAACTCATACAGTCAGCAAGATCCTATAGGGTTAAAAGAAAAGATAACTAAAGACAGAACTCTGGGGAATTAACATCATTTAAAGAAGATGAGCTAGATTTGAGAAAGAGCAGTCAAGTGAAAAAGTAAGGACAGAGAAAGAAACTGAAGACACAAGATGAAGAGATAATAACTGGAAATAGAGAACCTGGAGGGAACTCAGAAATTGGATTTATGGGAAGGGAGGATGGAATTAAAAAGTAGTTGTAGATTTAGATACATTATAAAGTATATAGGTAGAAAGTTATAAATTATACACAAGTCTTGGAGTAAGGTCGTCTCCTGAAGAAGGAATCAGGAAGAAGACAGTGAGGCAGAAAACTTAAAGAAAATGCTAAAGGGTAATACACGTGTTATGGTCTGCTGCTGCTTTGAAAGATAAGGTAATAGGGTCTGGATTTAACCTCCTGCTAAAATTTTTTTTAAATCTGGAGAAAATATAAGACATATGCTTTTCAGACACTGGACCTCAGTTAAGAAAGAAAAGCAATATCTTTCCTGAGTGATGAGGAAAATGAGGTGACCCCTGTGACTGCCCCAAATAGCTGCCTGGAGAATTTCCAATCATAATACAAGGAAGAGGAGGGCGTATGGAACTTTACAGAGTCTTTAAGTTGAAGAAATGTAACTGGGACTTCAAGGAGGCCAATCTAAGGTTTGCAGAGTAGAGGACTAGAAGAAGAAGAAGGGGGGGGAGAGGGAGAGAGTGAGGGTAGAGAGAGAGTGAGAGAGAGAGAGAGCAAGTACACATGAGGGAGAGAATGATGTGTGAAACAGCTCTGGAGATCTTCAGAGTTTCTCAAATTCTTCAGCTGAGTACCGACTATTACATACCTGTGAGGGAACTATCCAAGGCTGAGGAAAGAACCACTTAAGTGAAATAATTACTGGAATTCATCCAAGATCAGGTAGAGTGCCTCTTCCCATTAGCCTTAGTGGAAAAACTTGTAATTGATGGGACATTAAGTAGAGTACTCAAAAGAGTATTGCTATAGGAGCATAAAGGCTGTTCTGTCTTGCCTACAAAACAAAGCTTCTGAAGGATCAGATTGCTTCCAAATAACTTGACTATGGCTCTGAAAAAAATGTTCAAGACTATTTATAGGGATACAAGAATATCCAGAACTCAGGGATATTTGAGAATACAAAATATTCTAAACACAACAAGATAAAATACACAATGTGAGGTATCCAATAAAAAATTTTCAGGCATGCAAAGAGACAGGAAAATATGACACATAATGAAGAAAAAGTCAAACAACAGCAGCAGACTCAGAAATAATACAGATAATAGATTCATTAGAGAAAGATATTAAAGCAGTTGTTATAACTATATTTTATATGTTTAAGAATATAGAAGGATTAAACATGGTAAGTGAGGATATGGAATATATACAAAAAGACTCAAATCAAACTTCTAGGGATAAAAATACTCTGAAATAACACACTAGATGGCATAAATAGCAAGTTAGAAATTGCAGAAGAAAAGAGTAATGAACTTGAAGACAAAGTAAAGTAAATTATCCAAGATGATACACAGAAAGAAAAATGACTGAAAAAGAAATTATTAATGAGCAGTGGAATGATATAAAGCTTTTTAACATATGTGAAACTAGAATTCCTGAAGTAAGGCTCAGAAAAATATTTACAGAAATAATGGCTGAAAAATTTCAAAATTTGAGAAAAAAATAAGCCCAAGACACTTGTAGAAAATTTCATCAAAACATATTATAATACATTTTTTTAGAACTAGTGTTAAAGAAAAATCTTTAAAGGACTCAAGGAAAAAGGACATATAAGGTATAGAAGAATAAAAGTAAGGATGACAACAGATTTTTTTGCTGGAAACAGTGCATGGAGCATTCCACTGCACATCAGTGGAGAAGCATCTTTAATACTGAAAGAAAAAAATATCACTAAAGATGTCTTTTAGTATTAAGTTGGTATAAAACCTTTTTCAGACAAACAGTCTAATGGAATTAATAACCAGTAAACCTGCATGACAAGAAGTTTCTTCCATTTGAAGGCAGATGATACCAGATGGAAATCTGGATTTACACAGAAGAATGGTAAATTTACTATTTATCACATTTGGTAAATATGTGTTAATATAAATCTTATTTTAAAAATCTCTTTGAAAGATAATTGACTACTAAAAGCAAAAGTAATGATAAACTAGTGTGAGATTTATGACATTTAGGAGTATGTTTGAAATAATAGCACAATAGTTGTAAGGATGGAAATGTAAATATATTTTTTATAAGATTCTCTACCACATATAGAGTTTTGAAATAGTAATTGAAGATAGACTGTGATTAGATAAGAATGTATGCTGTAAACCAAAATCAATCATGGCACACATAGATACACACACACACACACAGTTATATATAGCTAATGAGCCAAAAGAAAGAAATAAGTATAATTAGAAAAAATATTGCATTAATTCAAAATAAAAAGAGAAGAACAGATCAGACAAATAATAAACCTATAACAAGATGGCATATTTTACCAGAGACACATCAATAATCATATTAAATGTAAATTGTTTCAGCACACAACTAAAAGGCAGAGATTCTCAGACTGAATAAAAAAGACCCAGATATATGTTATCTATTAGAAGTGCATTTTAAATATATAGACATAAATTGGTTAAAAATAAAAAGGTGGTAAAACATATACTATGCTAACACTAATCAAAAGAAAGCTGGTAGAAATTTCAAATGATAAAACTATTTTGGAAAACAGTTTGACGGTTTCTTTAAAATCTAAATATACACTTACCATATGATCCAGACATTTCACTCCTAGGTATTTATGCAAGAGAATGAAAACATATGTCTCTTCAAAGACTTGTACATGAATATTCATAGCAGCTATATTTGCAATAGCCAAAAACTTGAAAAAATCCAAATGTCCATCAATAGGTTAAGAGATAAATTGTGGTTTATTCACAAAATGAAATACTCCTAATCAACAATAAGTAATGAGCATCGATATACAGAACAGCATCATTGAATCTCATAATTATTATGCTGAGTGAAAGAAGCCAGATGAAAAGTATACATGCTATATGGGCCTCTGATATAAAATTTGAAAAAGTAACAATGAAGTAAAGCTGGTTGGTGGTTGCTTGGGGAAGAAGTGGGGAGGAGAGAGGGATCACCAAGGGGCCCAGAGAAACCTTGAATGCTGGATATGTCCATTATCTTGATCGTGTTAATGGTTTTACATGTGTTTACATATGTCAAAAGTTATGAAATTGTACACTTTAAATGCGTATAATTCATTGCATGCCAATTATATCTAATAAAAAATGGTTATTGTGGTGAACAGTCAAGGCGGCTGATTAAGCAGATGAGACTATTTCCAGGAAAGGCTGAGAACCCCCACTGTGGCTGAAGACTATGAAGCTATTTGCGCACAAATTAATAACAACTGCATGATTTTGTTCATCAGTGTTAGAAGTTGAGTTATAGGGGGAGAGAATGTGAAATCTTCAAAGGATGAGGTTATTTATTGTGCCAGAATCACAGCTACTAACAAGTGGAAGGGTTTAAACCACTCATATGAAGCCAGTTTCCCGAGACGTATTCACTAATGCACAGGGACTGAAGAAATAATTCACTAAATGTGACTATGAAAGAGTTAATGTATGACATCGAGTGTCAAATGTTCTACCAGTACTTAGTACTGAGAGAATCTGACTTAATGTATTTGCAACTATCTTGATAACATGCTGTATTTAATAAATGTTTTCTCATATAATATTTGCTCTCACAGCTCATTTCATATCTTCCTTGTACTTTTTAATAAACTGGTTATAGATGAGCTGAAAAGCACTGAATAACAATGGACAGAGAACTGTATATTTAATACCTTCCTTGACCTACAGCATCAGAACATAAGCTTTCAAATAAAGATTGCAAAAAAAAAAATCCCATTTAATTGTTCTCAGTTCTGCTGTTTGCATTGTTCATGTGTACAGCACCTTGCAATCCTAGTTTATAGTGTTCTGTGAGGGTGGATTTGCTATGGGTTCTGCTGGCTCCCAGCAATGCTGCAATTGACTATAACTCAAACGTACCAGATGGCTGACTGTAATCAAACAATAATGTAACAGAGAAAGATTAATCCTGATTTTTGAATATGATGTTAAGCTTCCGCAACCCTATTTCGGGTTAAGCTCAGGTGATTGATTTGTGGTATCATAGACATAAAAAATTTGAATATTTTGATATTGAAATTGTGGGTGTAGATTGGTCAATATTTACTGTTGTGAGAATCTCAGAATGTGACCTCAACACATCCTCATAATATGTCCATATCTAGGTGCATAACTAAAATAAGTAAGTTTAATCATACAGTGCATTTAGAACCACAATGAAATCTTTCCTTGATTCCACAATGTGGCAGGGTCAAGCTTCCTTTCTTGTCCTATTCATGCCTCATTCATAACGTTAGTGAACTTACTGAAATTACTAGTTTATCTTTGTTTCTTCTATAAACTCTTTGAGATCAGGAACTATGTTTTCATCTTTCTATTTCCAGCAACGAGGCACAATTAATGAATAAATAAGGTTGAAACATGAAATCTGGTAGTTACAATTATCCTCAAGTATTAATTAGTGATAGGTCTAAAAATTCTTTTTAAAATGTAGTTTTGTTTGCATAACAGAGATCAGTTTTTTGTTTATTTTCGTTGGACAGTACCAAGCAGGTGGTGTTCTTAAAAGCCTATGAATGTGCACTTGATTACCTGGTTCCATGGACTAAGAGAAAATTGGTAACTGGATTTTTTTTATTGTCCATATCCTAAACAAATAGAACTAAATTTTGCACAGTCATAGAGAGATTATTTACGTAGGTAATGTGTCCCAGAATGTAATATTTTTTCCTTGAAAATAAAAATGTTCACCATTCAAAGCTGTTTCCAAATGAGTAGTATGTAATGTCAGGAATATCTTGACCTCAGCCCCACCTGCCCTCCTTGAAGACTTCCGAACACCAGGTGCTTGTATGTCTGCTACTGTGGAGATGTCACTTCTTATCGCCTATCTTGTTGCCAAAATCCTGAATGTTTTTGTTCTGTTTTTCTTGTATTGCATTCAGATGGTAAGTAAACCACTGAACCCTCTGCCCCCTGTCCCCCAATTAATTTAGGTATCTGCCTTTTCAATATCTACACCTAAGTTGCTTAATGCCACTGGAGAAAACAACTTGGGTAATCTACAAATTTATGGCCTTCCTCTGTTGTACTTCTTACTCTAGTCAGTTCTTATACTCATTCTCCACAAACATTATTTCAAGCTTCAGCATTGTTTGAAAATTTTGACCCCACCAAATCCTGTTTTATCTCTCCCATGCCATCTGTCATATCAGCAAATGATCCCTGGTTTCTGTTCCACAGGAAGATTAGAAGTCATCGGGCAGGAATACCTTCATTTCTCCCTGTACCCGCTCCTGTTGCTCTTTAAAATCTTTCCTCTTTTACTAGACCCATTTTTGTATTCTTTCCTGACTAGATATGAGGATCTCTGTACTATTGACCCTGTCTCTCTTCCATCCTCCTTCTCTACTAGCTCCTGCCCATCAGCATTTAAACAGGCTCAAACCTCTCATATATTAAAAATCCTCACATTTCCTTTATCTTATACTGTCTTTATCATAGCTGAACATCCTTTATTTTTTATGTACTCTTGTTATTTTTTTATATCTTCATTTTACTCCTTACTATGCAGAATTGATTTCCAGCTTAACTAACTCTGCTACTGAAATTTATTCAGAAAAGTCAGAAATGCCTTCATTATAGAAAAATTTCGTGGCTGCCTTTCAGGATTTATCTATTGATCTCCTGGTGACATTTAGAGTTGTGGATCACTTCTTGATTCTTCAGAAACTTTTTCCTTGACTAGGTAGTTCTTTCTCTTGGTTTTCTCCTAATCCCTCTGTATTCTTCCTCTCAGATTGGTTTGCAGCCACCTTGTTCACTCCTGTCCCTCGAGTGTTGGTTTTCCTAGGTCGTTTCAAGGCCCTGTCTTTTGCTCATGGTCATATGTTCACTGGATGATCTCATTCACTCTTCGTTCTTAAAGTATCATCTAGTAGATTGTAACTTTCAAATCTCTATCCCAGATTTATCTTCTGAACTTTTCTTGATACCCAACTATATTCTCTCCAGAAGATAAACCTCTACTTTAGTTTCTCATATAAACATCAGACATTACATATCTCCAAAAAAGCTACTAGTTTTTCCTCCCAATGTGCTTTTCTTCATGCAATTTATAGCAGTAAGAGGCAGCACCCAGTTGTCCAATGCTGTGTCTTCCTAGACATCTCTCTCTATTCCCATATATATATTCTGCAAACCACCCAATGCTGTAAATATCATTTCTAAATATCTCTAAATTATTCAAGTTCTCTCCAGGCACAGGATCCCTTCTCTACTTCAATCATCTCTCTCACACAGGGAATGCTAATTAATCCAACTGGTTTCCCCACCTCCTGGCTTCCTTGCTTTAATCCCATCTGTATGCTGCAGCCGGAGTGATCTTTCTCGAAGATCTAACCATGTAACATTCACACTTAAAACTCTTTAGTGACTTCATATTACCTTCAGAATAAAGCCCAAGCTCCTTAACACGGCTTATGAGTCCTTCATGGTTTCTCTCCTGCTTATCACCTCAATCTTACCTTTCACTGATCTGAGCTCTTTCCCTAGGTGCTAGGCTTCTTCTCATTTCTGGGACTTGACATATACCATTTCTTATATCTGAAATTTCTCACCAATCCATCCACTTGAGCTCTTAATTTTTATTTAGGGCATTATTTACTAAAGGTCTTTCCTAATTACTTGAGTCAGGTTTAGGTTCTACTTCTATGCCATCATTTACTAAAGCATTTGTAGAGCTTATTTATATTCTCCTATATTGAATCTTGATAAGGGGTGAACCATGTCTATTTTATAGGAATATTTCTACCAATGGAGATATATTGATGCTTAATAAAAGTTAACTGAATAAATGAATGTTTGTGTAAATAAATGATTTTTTTTTACATTTATATTGCCTGGTTTAATTTATGCCTTTATTATGAAACTTACATGTCAGCTTAGGTGTCTTATTTCCTTAAAAATTACATAAGATTGACTTGAGCCTACATTTCTGAGTTTCTAGAAATTCAAAGCTCAAAAATGTAGAATTTTGTCACGTTGGTTGGTTTTTGCTTTCATGAATACCGAATCCTCCGCTCTTGTGACTATTATTTCTTTTCTGCAACAAGTAGCCAAGATATGAAACTCACCTCCTCTCACAATTTTCAAAGAGCCTAGCATATAACAATTGTGAATATGGAAAATTTTTCTAAAATAAGGAGTGGGAGGATATGGATGGAAGATATGAAGTTTTATACTCCATCAGAGCGAACAGCTTCAAATGAAATCTACCACCACGGGTCTCTAACTTGTCCGTTTCAGTGATTCTTTCACCACCTTTATGTGCTCCTTTTCTCTACTTATTTCTAAATTCACAAAATTCAAATTCTTCATTTTAAAACAATTTAGCTATCCTCTGACCTTGATGCCTTGGCTCTTGCTCTCTGATCCATGCCTTCTGTTCTCACTTTTTACCTCAAATAGCTAGTTTACTGAGACATCTTACCAGTCAAAGGCAGTTCCTTTCTTATAACAATGCCTTTTAAATCTCGTTATGATTCTTTTATTCATTCTTTTATTCAATAAATATTTTTTGGGTGTGTGATGTGGTAGGCCCTATGCTAAGTTTGGCAAAACAAAAGTTAGGAGGATGGGGGTCCTTTGTCTTGAAGAACTTTGTCTAATGGGGATATAGATGTGCCATGAAGGGGTATATTTAGAGCTGAGGGAACACAGAGAGGAGATGGTGACACCAGTCTAAGGCTGTGGTCTGATGTCAGACTGAGAGAGTTTGAGGGGTGACTGAACCATTCAAGGAGGTACTTGTTTATACTTCTTTTTAAAAATTTTTTGTTAAAAAGGCAGGAGGACTTGTGGTGGTAAGTTGAATAAGAGGACTCATGATGTCAGCTTGTTCATTTTGTGGTCAGCTCAGAGATTTTCAAAAGAAGTGGGTGGGTAACGCTGGAGTTTAATATGCTTTTTTCTGGAGTTGGCCTTTTAGAAGATTGTGGTATGACAGAAATTCTCGCAGTCTAGATATGTCTGCTGTAAACTTACCTTGCCCACTAACTAGAAGGTAACCTTGAGCAAGCTGTGTAACTTCCACGACTCTATTTCTTTGCATTTTAAATGAGGTAAGAAGCACTTATCCTTCTTTGCAAGTAATTGTGAGGATCAAGTAAGATAATGTATGTGTGTGTTGTTTTAAAAAAATCTAAAACGTACATGAATGTAAGCCATTCATCGTTAACTACTGGTTTTGCTAGGATAGAAACTTAAGGTTCTAAGATGATAAGCTGAAGGATTTATGAACGAAAAGTTCCAAGACTTCCATGAATATGGGTACAGTGATTCACAAAGTAGAAAAATATATACAAAATCTTTTATTTTATATTTGCCTGTACTTGGCAACGTTTCTAAATTGGTGATGTAATGGAAAGATGAGCCACAGTAAACAAACTTTTGTTTTTTAAACCTGAGCATATTGAAGTTGGTGAGTTTGGAATTCTTAATACTGATGGTGCATTCTGCCTCGAGAGAGTCCCCCTTTTCATCTCTGTTTAGTAAAAAAAGAATGCTTTCAAACTGCGAATCAGTTTACAGGACAGCAAACTGTAACCTCTCTGAAGGCACATAGACACAAAAAGGCAAACCAAGACAACAGAACTGATTCAAAGCCATTAAGTGGCTCTGGGCTGAGGTGGTTTCAGGAAATGCTGCCAGAGGTACAATGTGACTTTAAAATAAGAAAGGCTACAGGATAAAAAATGATTTTAAAAATTGTACTCTGATTAATATAGATTGGTATGTAATTCTCAAAAGAAACATTTAATAATACAGTGGGCTTAAAAATTATTTGTGATGAGATTCTTTTCTCAAATACAGAATGAACTGTTATTTGCGATTTAACCTTTTGTGTAATAAAAAAGAGTAATGTACAAAAAAGAAAACTAGGTTATTATCTTCCATCTCTTTAAAATTAAAAACTTATAATAGTATTTTTTAATGAGCAAAATAATGCTGATTAGAATTTAAATATATTTAATTTTTAATTTAATTAAATTGATTTATATTCAATAATAATTAATTTTAATTATTATTTCTTTAATTAAATGTTTTATAATGATCTTGTTATATTTACACACAGAATTTTGGAAACAAGTTTGCTTTTTAGTGTGTTTCAATGTATGTTAATTAAAATTTATTTATTTAAAGTACTAAAAATAACATTTTTAGTGTAAGCTTTAACTCTAGGTTCAATTCTAGGACAAAAATAAATGGATAAAACAAATAATAAATTTGATTCAGTTCTTTATTCAGTATTAATCCTAAAAATAGAATGTGAGACTACTTTCCTATTTTAATTCAAAACAACCCAAGGAGTTTAAGTATAAACTATATTTTGCTTCTACCTGAAAAGCCAGTATTTAATAGAACTTCAAAACTATTACAAAATAAAGCACTAACATCTAGTCTTGTGTCTTCAGAATTCAATAAAGTGTTTGGCTGACAGATTTTATATCATAATATGAATATTATGTACAACTTATATTTGCTCAAATAAAATTTTAGTTTCCAGTATCATATAGATAAGAATTGGAATATTAACTAATGTTGCATGTTTTGGTCATGTTGAACAATAGCTAATCTGTTAGGCCAAGTTCATTTAAGATTATTGCCATTATGAAATTAAGCTCTACAGAAGCAGCTTTGGTCATTTGATCTAGTATTGACTCGATTAAAAGCAAATGGACCTATTTATAGAAGTTTCTCTCTTTCATGAGAATATTCTTTGAAAAATTAAAACTTTAATAATTAAATGTTTAATTTTTAACCTTTAGGAAAGAGAATACATTCCAATAAGAATTATACAAAAACTCTATAGCAATAAATATTCTCATATAAACATAGTATTCTCAAGAGGGTATGAAAGGGAAGATGTCTTAAAAATTATGGTGATTTAATTTTATTTTGCCCTAGAATGACATTCTCTTGAGTATTTGTGAAAATGAAGATGAATATGCAGGGATACATTCGGTTGATTTTGTGCCAGATGGCCAGTTGCAGAGGCTGAACTAAGCTGAACTGATTGATTCGTTTTTGCCATATTGCATGCTGGCGTTTACCACAGTTCACATCATTCAAGTAGGAACATATCTGGTAGGTTTTTTTTTTTAACCATTTTTTAAAAACTTTCTTGGGATGACCTCTGCTTTAAAAATGTTTTTTTCTTTGTTCTATCAAATTGTCAGTTCCACTAAATAGTTTCCTCGATTTAACTTTAGTAGAAAAATAATCTATGCTTTCCATGTACTATTTTGTACTCATAAGAGAAATTATTCATATTAAATGATAAAGTAAATAAAAATAATCACTTGTTTAAATTTGAGGGGAAAATTCATAGTGAAGAATAATTACAATTCAAATTAATCAAGTCCATGAAAGCTTTAAAGGAAAATAGAAGACACAGTTTCTACCTTCAAGGTGATTGCACACTAACAGAAAGAAGAGGATAAGTGTCAAGTCTACTTTAATACTGACATAATAAGTACTCATATACACACACTAGACATAATTACCTAACAAGCTATAGAAAAGCTAAGTGATTAAAAAGTGAAAATATAGATGACCAGGATCTAGATTGGGCTAGTCCATTATAGTCATAATACCTCAGTAGCCTCTTGGGGTATTTTGACATTTCCTCATTCATTGTCATTCTTCTCTGTTTCGTTCATCAATACTTATCTGAAGGGAAAAAGAGGCAGAGGGAAGTAGGGAATGTACAAAAGCTGGGATGCAGGAGTGATACCACCCCATACATACCAATTATTTTAACTTTACTTTTTAGGGTCTCTTCACAGAGTTTACTGCCAGAGTATAATATGTGAAGGCTTCGAATATGAGCTATTTTATAGAGACTGATCATTTAAAAAGCATACAGTAGCAAAGGCAGTTAGCAACAATTCTGAAAATATTAACTAATTCTATTAACTATTGACCTGGGGTGAGTGATTAATGCAATATGTGTTTCATTGATAGGCATTTAATTCAAGGAGTAATTGCATTTTTAAAAGTTTAGTGTCTCACATTTTAAATATATATGATGTGGATCACTGTACAATGAGAGAAATATTTAAAGAATGGAACATTTAGCATAAACTTTTATTTTCTTCCAAGAGTCAAATAATCTTGGTACTAACCCCAAACAAACCTTAAAAAAGCAATAAAAGAGCAAAAGAATAATCATCATAAGCCAAATAAATCACAATTTTAAATAGTCCAATTACAATGAAGGACTTTGAATCTTTTATTGGCAGAAAAATTCACAATATTAGTGGAAAAATGTAATCTGAAAAACACTTTGCAAAGAAAAAAAAATTATCCATAGGCATGTGATGTCAAGTTTCGAATTTTTAATTATTCCTCCTCCACAGAAATTTTAGAGTAAATCATAGGAAAATGAAAAGGATTTTCTCAAGGTGCATAGGCCAAATTCTAATCTATTTTAGTTCTCATTTATATGTTTATCAACATTTTGTAATATCTTTTGTGAATGATGGGTGGGAGAAAAATTTAATAAGGAAACAGATTTTATTGTGAAAAGAGGGCTAAAAATGGCATTACCTAGAAATGAAATTTAGCCTTTACTATTTGAGTTGTGAGAGAAAAACTTGTCAAATTATTCTGAGAAATTAGTTTTTTTTCATCTACTGAAACTTGAGACCGACTGAATACATAAATTTCCAGTGTGCCAAAAATTCCCATGACATCCTCGTTACCTTTAGTGATTTGGTGAGTCAAGCAGAGCAGCCAGCACTGCAGACTATAGGATTGAAAGAGATTAAAGCGGTGAACCTACAGTACGGTATTGACCTGGGCCCCCACATCAACCTGATCTGATCCTGTAATTACTATGAATAGAACAGGGCTTACAGTTCTCCCTAATAACACCCCATGCTTTTTTATTCTATAAAGAGATTTTCTATTCATGTTCTTTACTCCTTTTTAGATTTACAGATTTGTAGCAAGAAAGAATGTGTGTGGCTTTGCTAACACACCAGGAGAGAAAGATACCTAATGTTCATGGGCAGTAAGTGACATAGTTTAACATGTCCACATTTTTTTCTTTTGACCTTGACTTTCTTGAAAGTTTTGTGTTGTATTTCCAATTATCTAAAATTCTTCTTGCTCTTTCGGAGTAATAACAATTGAGTTACAAACATTGGCTATTTTGAAGAAAGATTTGGCTTTAAACTTGGAGAATAATTGAGATGATATTCTTTCATAACCTTTTTCTGAGTATAACTTTTACATGCATTTAAAATTATGTTGAAAACTATTACCTCTTTTAACCTATTTAGAATGATATATGGTCAGAAAGTTCACATATGTGAGTGATACATATGGTATAATTAATAGTATTTTCTTTCAATTTAGAAAAAAAGCTGTAGCTAGCTGATAAGGTATACTCTGAGAATAAAGTAATACCTGACTATTAATAATTATAGTTTGGTATAATCAAAAACAGTGACAATCATTTTCTTAAAAATAAAGTCTATAGTAGTTGTCAGAGTTAAGAAATAAAAGGTAAATATTGGTCAATATTAGATGCTGACAATTCAGATTATCACAAAGTCTTTTAGAATAAAGTAAGAATTTTACTTCTACATTTATAGCTTTAATTTTCATTGCGATTGTGCAAAAGTTTTAAAGAACATCGTCATTCAAATACGATAAATGTGCTTGTAAGAAAGTAAGTGAACATGAAGGTCAAAATAAAATTGCTATGTGAGTCTAGGTAAGAGAAGAAAATAACATATCAGAGAACTAGCTTCACTTTCAAGTATTACCTTCAACACCTCAAGAAAAAAACATTTTGTAAGAGTTCTCTGAATATTGTATTTGTCAAAATAATGATCTTTCTAAAGTGTCAGCATGAGTCATTCTTTTCCGGAATAATAAATAAAGAAAGCCCATTAAGAGAATAAATTTTGTTAGTTGAATTTTTTGAAAAAATATTGAAAAATCAAGTATGTTTAAGAAAAATGTGAGCTATAAAATAGAATAATACTATGACAGTTGTGGAATATTGGGTGATATAATTTCATTTTTTAAAAGTTCCTGTTTAGAGCAATTAATAGTAGAGTATAAACAGAACTTTGCTTTAAAATCTTTTCTCATAATTTTCTCTCCCAAATAAAGGGATTATTATAAGACAATTTGATTAGTATGTCAAAAGCCTCTTTCTTTGTTGCATTTTACTAAGAGTACAAATAATCTATATCATCCTTTTCAGAAGTAAGAATTTGAAATTAGATAGGTTAATAGTTTGCCAAACAAATTCAGTTTGCTGGTATTCGTTGTGAGAACTATATTGCTTTAAAAGAGTCCTATGTATAAAATCTATTTAACAGCGAAATTCTTTGATGCTATTTTGCTATTTAAGATTTTACTATTGAGGGAATATTGATAATATAACTAACAATATGACAATATTTTGAGCTTAAAAATACAAGTTAGCAATTAGTGACTTTACAAAAGTATATGTATATATTTTATACTTTGCAATAGTGTCTTTAGTAAAAGCTGCGCGGTGAAATCTCATCTTGTTGGTAGTTATTTTTACCATTAGAATGAAAAAGCATTTGGAAACAGTAGGGTAGTATTCATCTGTTGGATTAAAAAGGATATGAAGAGAAAAATGGATTCATATCATCTTCTTTTTTGGTACTAAACCTAGAGAAATATATAGCAGTTGATTTATTATAAGTGGGTTGAATTTTCTCTCCTGGTGGGCTTTTCAAACCTTTAGTTGCTGTTCTTATCCTTGCTGTGTGAATATCATTTTTATATCACTTTTTGTTAAAAGGAATTCCTCATGAAAGCCCACAAAAGTAGCCTAGAAGGTGATTATCTTCTTTCCACAAAAATTTTGATGGGTTTGGGTCAGTATTATATCTCTGTTCACTGATTTAATTTGCACCAGTCTCTATAATAAAGGAAATGCTTGTGAATGGGAGTGGGCATTATAGCTTTTAGGACCCAAGAGATTTTCTCTGTAAAACACAAAAGGATCAAAATGACAGGAATAGGAAACTATGTTATTAGAAAAGGCTACATGATTTTGGCAAATTTTTATGGTTATAGTAGATGATAATGTAAACATCTTTCTTCTCTGTCTTGGAAAAAATCAGTTGAAAGAGAGGATAGAGGAGAAAAAGTGGTTTTTCAAAAAAACCTTCCAAATACTTACTTTAGGCTATTCAATTTTTAAAATTATTTAAATCATTCAAATTCTCTCTGGTCCATACCTATTTGTTTTATTAAGAAGCTAGAATGTGATTAGGGCCTATAAGTTGAACATCAGAATAAACAAGTAATACATTTAAAAAAAAATTACTGTTGTACTATTTTACTGCCATGAATGTAGCTTTGTCAATAATAAATTATATTTTGTATAATAATTCAAAGATTCAATTATAATAATATTGGGTTGGAATGTACATCGTGAGTCCTAGTAAGCCTGACTCAGACCTTGGAGGGGATATAGACTATAAGAGGAGATTTTGTGATTTGTTTTAAAAATAAAAAAATTTGCAGCTTTTAAATTCTTGCTTTTTTGTAGCTATAAACAAATATTTATTTTGATTCAGTAATCTAGTATATAACAATCTAATTCTGCTTTCAAATATGAAAACTATGCTATTATAACTTTGTGCTAATGTCAATTGGTTTATATTTTCCAATTGTTAAAAATCTTACTAAAATTATTTGATTTATAACGTACTCTAAGCGATAAGTTTAGCAAATCTGATATTAAAGACTAAAAGAGAGCTCTCAGCTGAGCAATCTTCTTTCCGAATATAAACTAACACAGTGAGCTTCACAAGTTTACATTCAGAGAGCTAAGTCTAATGAGTGATTTAGTCTTTTGTTAAAGTTTATTAAATAAGGTGAATTTTTGAATTTTTCTATGTAAGAATACTGTACTTTTTAAAAATTAGACATTAGTATTTCAGAAAATGCAAACAAATGCCTACTGAGAGTTTCAGTTTCTTTTTTTAATTGCTACGATTTTCTTTTTCTTCATTTCTTTTTTTTAGGAAACATAGTTATTATACAGATTGCACTAAGTAAGGTTTATATACTTCAGTGTTGCTATTTTTATTTATTAACACATAGGTCTGTTGGGAAAGAAGCATTTAAAAATATCATTTTTTTTTGGTAAAAAATCCTATGGTTTCTGTTTAAAAGAAGAATATTAAACCAGATTAGGAGGCATAACAAAACACTGCCTGACTATTCTGAATGATGCAAGTAATACTAAAACTTGAATTAAAATAAGGATACACAGCAACAACAATAAAAAGAAACTGAACCGAATTTAAGAAAGCCCTTCTTAAACCGTAGTACTGATTGTTCCTTTGTATTACTTATTCAGAATTAATGGTGGGCTTTTCCACGTTTGCAATAATTTCCATCTTTTGGTTTGATAAAAGATAAAGAGCAAAAATAATACATGTTCTTCAGCAAAATTCTTGGCTATAGGGTTATAAGCAGAGTTTTCCTTTTCCAACTTTTATCGTATATTTCTTTTATGAAGCATCAAATGCAGGTATATCAGGATTCTGGAAAACAAAGCAGGTGGCTATTTTTTTCCCCTACGGTTGATTACATATCTTATGTCACTGCAAACTTTAGTTAACACCCAAATTTCCCGCTGATTGATAAGTAATTGTATGTATATGTTTGTGCATATCCACACAATAGTAACACACATGTATGTGTCTAAATTTTCCACAGGTTTCCAAGGAGGAAGGTCTTTATCTAAGAAGGATTATAATGTATGCTACAGACCTATTTAAGCAAATCTATTATTAGTAGTATAATATATGAAATTAGGGCTATGATCATGATTTTAAAAAGATTACATGGCTACAGCTTAGCACCTAACTCTGTGTCATGTACTTTTCACACATTTACTCCTAAATGACAGTAAATTATCATCCTAATTTCATAAGGGAAATTAAGGCTCAGAGAAGTTAGGTGAATTTCCAAATGTAATGCTACCAGTAAATGTGAGATTTTATTCCTGTTCATTTGAATTCAGTTGGCCTCTTTTTCCCAGCACTTGTATAAAGATTTAAAGTTTACAAAGCATCTTGACAAAAAATTTCGTGGTCACGAGTTCTAATAAAACAAACAAAAAAAATTAAATGCTTAAAAGGCAAATAAATTTGATCACATTTGGGGTATTTTCATACTTGTTAGGTTGACAAGAATAGGTGTATATTATTTTACATTTTTTAGAAAAGCTTTAAACAGGCAGCAAGATCCACATAGTCTAATATAATTGGCCTATTGGGTATAAGTGTTTCAAATATAGTCTTCTATTTGCAAATCAGAACCAAGAACTAGATGGTGAATGACTGAATGACTGAATGGGATTGGAAAATAGATATTAAAGATCTCTTTTGATTATTGTTGCTCAAAAAATGACAGAACTCCATTTGTATATGTAAATTGCCAAGTAGATTGAAAACAGGTAGATACTGGATAGTTTTAGACAATTTTTGGAGTTCTTTTAATTTCTTATCAAATATATTTTCCCCCTGAATTTTTCCAGTCAATGAAATATTTTTGTTGTTTTATTTAGTACTCTTAAATTACAGAATTATTTTAAAAATTTAAATGTGAGCAATTATATTTAGTCTTTCGATATGCTCTCTAGAATTTTTTATTTTTTGGCAAATAATTTTCACTTTTTGCTTTTGTGCTGGGTATTCCAAAAAAGAAGTGCTGATATAATAAATATAGTATATATTTAACAATGCTGGGAGAATTCATTGTGTTATCCTTAGATCATAAAGGTACCAGTAAACTCCTTTATTTCCAGTCTGGACAGCCTATCAGCCATCAGAAAGTGGGTGAGGTGGGGGAGGGGGATTTAATCACAAAGCGGTCAGGTATCCAAAATTTTCATTATAAGTCATATGAGGAAAATGGCTGAGGAATCCAGACCCAAAGTATAATAAACCAAATTATTTTAAATGAATTGTAGGTTTTCATACTTTCAGTGACAGTAGCAAATGACTGTGCTTTCCTAGCAATTCATTCAAATTAGTAATAGAAAAATGAACACACCCAGGACAGAGGCTGGGTACAAGCCTTTACCAGAGGTAATCTTTTATGGCTAGCCATAACATTACCTTAGTAGTACTTTTTGCTAAAAATATTTAACCTAAATTAAATTAAAATAAAATAGAAGAAATTTAAATTGTGGGACATTTAAAGGACTGGCATGGATTCTTCAAAAATTTTAATGCATGCAAGACAAATGCTGAGGAACTGCTCTAGATTAAAGGAGACTAAAGAGAAGTATAACTAAGTGCAATAGATAGTTCATGATTTTTGATTGGATCCTAGGTCCCTCTTCCCACACCACCAAATAAGTTATAAAGGACATTATCGAAAGAGCTGGAGAAATTTTATGTATTAATTTTATAACAGAATACTGCTGTAACAGTGTTAAACTGATTGGGCATGATACTGGCTTTGTGATTTATGTAGCAGAATGCCCTTGCTCTTCAGAGGCACATGCTGAAGTATTTAGGGGAGAGATGTCATGTTGTTTGTAGCTTAAGTTCAAATGGTTCAGCATAAGAAAATATGTTTTAGATTGAAACATGATATTGACAATAATCAACAATTTTGGACCAAGAGAAAGCAAATGTGGCAAAAAAAATGTTAACCACCGTTGAATTAAGTGAGGGCTGTGTGGGTATTTGTTATACTATTGCAGATTTTCTATAGCTATAAAAATTTTCAGGTAAGTTAGAAAAAAGATTACATTTTTGTCTTATTTTTTAGTGAGCTATAAAAATAATTCAGTTGAAACTGGCATGCTATATTTAATGTACACAGCTAATTCCTATTATCCAGGCCAAATAAAACCTTATTCTCAGTCACAAGGAGTCACTCTCAAATTATTCAAATAATTGCTTCATGGATTCATGTCACTTTTACAGAAAATAGTACTGTGGCTCGTTCATCAGAAAAGCATTTTGAAATGTATTTTGCATCTTCACCTATAGGCATATTCTTTACTATATTAATTGAGATGTATTCTATTATTATAGAACTCAAAGACTCCAATGGTTTGATTAGTTTTGCAATGGGAAATTTAATCTTACCTTATGATTGTGCAAACTGAAATTTTTGTTGTTAAAGTGTTGTTTATTCATATACACTGAAATGTAGTATCTTCCAGATTAATATAAAATGTCTTGAGAAATGATCAGTATTTAAAGCAATCCAATATGATTTTTAAATTTCTTATTATTTAAAAGACCTGGTTTTAAATCCTTGTTGGCAAGTTTGCGTTTACTTGTGTGTGAGTTCCCTCCCCTATATTCTAGTAAAATGCAAGCTGTAATGAATAGGCCATAAACGCCAGTCTACAGAACTGCAAAAGATGCCCCTGTTGTATGTATCAGGTTGGGGATTTGTTTTGTGGTGATCACCCTTTCTGATTGAAGATTGCATGACAAGGAATTATTAAAGAAAGGGCAAAGAATTCAATTTCTTGATGTCGCTTTTCTTGGACAGGCTTTAAAAATAGGTCACTTAATGTTATCTGGATTTGTATATTGCAGCAGCACCTGCTAACACTGCTATGCTTAAGGGTCTATCAGTGTTTTCATTTTCAGGGTTTCTAGACTGTATCTTGATTCTCTAAACCCAAATAAGCTTCCACCCAAACAACGGTGGTGAATGAGGCCTGCGGGAGGATGCATATTTTTATAGTATACTGCAATTAAAACATGAATGTTTGCTTTAATGTATGCTAAGAGGTGAAAAATGAAAACATCAGATTAACAAAATCGTCCTAACATTGGATAACTCAACATTTGGTTCTTTTAAATAAGGTCTATGAATTCTGCAATTAGATATCTACTTAAAGATCCATTAAAATGGTAATTACAAGTTTCTGAAAATTTTGCGTGTGTTATATTTTAATCATGAACATATTAATGTGCTACCTTTTAGCTATTGTTAAATTTCACCTTTTAAATGTGTCTCAGTAAAGCTTTTAAGAATGTGCAATTATGCTTTATTATCATTTATTATTCTACTAATATAAAGATAATGCCACTAATGCTTTATATATGTGTATTATATATATGTGTATACACACACACACACACAGATAGATAGATGCACACAGAGATCTTTATATACCACCATTTCATTCAAGAAATATTTTCTCTGACATGTCTGGATAGAAGCTTCTAAGTGTTATATAATAAAAATAATAATGATTGTTTTCTACATAAATATTAAAACTAAATATCTGTCACTGACACTTGATACTACCTATGTCCATCTTAAAGTTTTATGAAAGGCTTTATTTTAACACAGCTTCATTTCAGGAATTTATATTTAAGAACAGAAATATGTTTGATAAATCTTATATTTTATAGATTTATAATTATTTTTTAAAATTCCAAAACCTGAAAATAAAATAGTGGTCATTCTATATTATAGAACAAAAATACTATGCTTCCATTAGAGTATAATTAAACATCATAAAAACTATTCACTTGTTTGTCTGCTAGTGAGTGTTATGTCATATAAATTAGAAAGCAAAGAATTGCAATGCTTTAAATAAAATACTGATTATTAGTGATAATCCTGAGTTTTCCACACAGAAGTATTGCATCTCCAAATAAGACACTGAAATATTTGAATAAAAACAGTAAATGATCATTATTTTGGTGATATTAAACCTATGTTTGCAAAAATATGTTCAATTAATGCTATATTGCAAATGATTTCTAAGTTCCTAATATTGAGCCTGTGCATTAAGAAATCCTGTCTTTTGTGGGATGAATATATCAGATATTGTGATATTAAAGAATCATTCCTTATGAAGGCCCACCAGGATTAGATTAAAAATTAGTTTGAAAGAAGTATCTGTGATGATTTTCCTACCATCCCTGTTCTTGAGTTTTCTTTTTAAGGACTTTGATACTGGATCACATGCTGCAATATTTAAGCTTGATGGGATGGGTTAAGGATAGAGGCTTAAGATGGCTTAACTGGCATTTCTGCTTACATTTTAAAGACTTGAATCAGTGTCATCTGAGGCATCTTTGTGGTCTATCTTGACACAACTGAAAATGCTAGAAATACAGATGGAACTTTGGGACAGGGACCATGCCTCGCGTATTAGGTTAATTTATATTTTGGCTAAGTTGCTTTTTTTCATACGAAGGTTTCTATGGGCATTGATTTTTTTTTTTCCTGTTAACATTAAATGAGAAAGCAAAATTTTTTTTTCCAGAAAGCCAACAGTTTTCTACATAAATGGGTTCAGACTTAATTTTAATGGAAGTGAAACATAGTCAATAGAGGCAAATTAAAACCATATAATTTTGTAATCTTAGTTTAGCTATAATTGCAGCAATAAAACAGTGGAAAGAATAATTGTGGAACATATGTTTGTGAGTGACATTATCTAGGTGACTTCCCCTTTACGGCAATGTGCTGTCCTATTTGTTTCCCCCTCCCTATGTATTGGAATGACAAACCTGCAAGCCTGGAGTTAATGCTGATTGCAGCAGCTGCTTACACATGGAGTCTCCATAGCAACTGTGAAGGTTGCCATGCAACCATATTCTTTTAGGGACAGTGAAAATGCCCAAAGGCTTACTAAAAATACATGGGGAAAAAAATCTGAAATTTTCTTACTACTTTTAGTGGTTATAAAGAACTATGATACAAGTTGAAAGCACAGGTCAAGCAAATAAAAACCCAGCCCTGACCTTTCAAAAATTGCTTGCTGTTGCCTGAAATCTCAAGCTTTATTCACAGAGATGACTTTTGATCGATTGTAAAATTGGTAGCTTATGCTAGGCAGCCCTTGAAGATGGGAAGATTCAGTTTGGTGCTATTGGTATTCCTTGAGAGGTTAAAGGTCAGTAGAAAGTCATCAATGCAATATTGATTGGTGGGGTTGAAAAATGCCCATGTTTACACCTTCTCACTGCTTAGGATTGCGTACCAAACCGTAAGTAGACTCGTGCAGCCTCTGAGCGTGCTCTGGAACAAACCATTCCATCAGCAAATGTGACATCACTTCAGTCAGCTCAGCTGTTTCTGCAGCTTTCTATAAATAGCTAGATAAAAAATGGAAGACTACACTTGCAGAGCATGTAGCTAACCAATCTGCTTATCCGAATCATTTAAGATGGGTTACGATTCTGGTTTTAAAAATCTTATTATTCATGTTTTTCACTGTAGTAAGAGCAGAATCTTTTTGGTATGCATGTAAAATATACTTATATAATATATATACCTTTATTATATCTTGACTCTTTTAAAAGGTGGCCCTTTTAAAAAAATTGAATAGCTATTGGCCAGTGTCTAATGGGGTAAGCTATATCCTAACATTAGATCATACATGCTCACATACATATAGATTTCTTATTTAATTTATTATTTTAGAAACAAAAATTTAATGAACAAAGGATCTGTCAGAAAAGATGACTATCATCAAATTATAATATTGTAAGGTTTTTAAAAATCAACTGAGGTAATAAAGTGAATATTTGTAAAGAATAAAGAATTTACGTGTATTTTCTTTAAACATATTTCACACCAATCAGTCATATTCTAACATTTTGCTGTGCAAGTTTTTCAAAGCTAGTGATAAGTTATGTTTTCAGATTAATTCATTTCTCTACAAATACTCTGAAGTTGCAAACTGGTTTATATGAGACAAATGCTAATGTTGCAGTGCTTTGTGATTCAGGCATTTCTCAATTTTCCACAGATCATGTACCAGTAAAGATGATAGCAAGTTATCTGGGTTATAGTAATAAAGTAATAAAGAACTTCACCACTTCAAATCAGCAAGACAGACTTGTTTGGAACCTTATAGGTAGCCTATGTCCACAGTACCAAAATATGTGCTTAGCTCATTCGATCTAGTTAGAGGATCAAATGAACGATTTGTTTCCAAGACTTCAAATATCCAGACTGACCTAAGATGTGAATTTATATGTATACCTGGAAAATGGAACAAACTTCCATCAGTGTGAAGCATCCTTATGCACAATAAAGAATGCCCGTCCAGTAAAAAAAAAAAAAAAAAAAAAAAACAAACTCTACCTACCTGCTAACTCATTTCTTATTCTTTTTACTTTTCTCTTTTGCTTTGCTGTAAGCAGTTTGTGTTTTAAAATGCCTTCACTCCCTCTTTTAGGAAAGATTAAGGTAGGCAATATAAATGTTATCTAAATTTACTCTTTTTTTAAAACAATGAACACAGATATATACTAGACAGGTAATGTGCATTCTCTGTTCCATACTTCTCTTTAATTGACAATTTATAAAGACTACATAGCAAATGACATTAAATTAATGACTGAATTGAGAACTAAGTTGGGTTTTTAATAAAGATTTATTTTATTATGTAAGCAGGTAACACCTAGAACCAGGCATAAAATTAGTCTGTAGCATACTGATCTGAAATAAAAACTGTTCTTCGAAAGTTATTCTAAAATTATATATTTAAAATATTTAATAACCAGTAAATATGATACCAGAATATCTGAACACAGCTAATACTTAAAAAAATTTTAAAGTGTTTTAACTATTATTTAAGCAAACTGTAAATATATATAAGTAAGCTATGCTGTAAGCTAGAGGAACTATTTCTATGGAGCAGGGCTGTAGGTTTATACTCCACTCTGCTGCTATTTCCTAAACTGCGTATCTTATGATATAAATGGAAATATGACACAGCAATCACACTTGAGAAAACAAGGTAAATTAGTATTGTTATATCACTCTTCCATTCTGATATTTAAAAGTGTGAGAGAAGAATGTGCAAGTATTAAGATTATTTATCTTATTTCTTACAGCTATTTGCTGTGTATTCAGACTACACATTGATACTTTTTTTTACAATGGTTTGGATCTTTTTCAGGGAGCAGTTTTGAATTTACATTCCATCACCTCCTTTATATTATTAAACAAATTTAAGAATATAAGTGGACTATTTTAAAGGCTCTTAATATTTTAGCATTGGTTTTATGTGCTCTCATTTTTTTTAAATAAAGATTTACTAGCTTGGAAAGAAAACTTATTAATAGCAAACAGATAACTTTATTAAAATATGAAAAACTGTATTTTAAAGATAATTATGTGATTCAGTTTGGGTCAGCATTTTGGGGCAATATCAACACTCTAAAAATCTAATTAGCTTTTTTTTATATGACAGTGAACCATTACATCTCATGTGCAATGTCGAAAAAAGCTGGATTGTGCATTAAGATTGCTCTTTACCCAGGATGCACTTGGGCCTGCAAGATTCTGAATAGAGACACACCTGCTCGCTAGCTGATAACACTCTGGGGTCATTTCATTGAAGAAACTGTCAGCCAGGAGGTACTTAAAATAAAGCCACAGACAAAATCATGACCTGCACTGTGGAGACTAAAAAGGTGTAAAAGCAGAAAAGAACCGTAGATAAATGCGCATTCTTTTGTACCATAACAAAACTTTTGCATGTAAATTCAACTGAATAGGAGAGAATGGGGAAGAATGTTTCCCTCTACAGTAGAAACAAATTAGATTGTTCAGCTGCACATTTGGCTCTCAGCCAAAGGAGTCGTGTGCCATGCTTGTTTGCCTACCAGTGCTGCTTAGATTGGCAAATGCCCATGCAGTTTGAAGAGGGCAGGCGGATGACTGGACGCCTGCCAGGAAGTGTGTGGGACTGATGCCACTGCCGGACTCACAGCCTGGTAGGAACGAGGAGTACAAAGGCATTCAATAATCTGAATGTCCCTTTGCTTCAAGAGAGTGGTGCCAGGCAGCATTTAATGAGAGATTGCTTTGTTACAAAGTCCTCAACATCAAGTGGGCTGGTGAGCTCATTAACCTGACTGCAGCAAATAAAAAAGGCACACTCAGAAGACTCCCATGATAGCCTACTCAATGGTGTAAGAGCCCTTTTGCTTCCTTTATGGTGATCCATTAGCAAGCAGCAGTGTAAACACCATAAAGCAGGCCAGGTTTCTGATTGTTCAACTAAAGTCTGTTTCCCCTTGGGGATTATGCCACCAGTTGATATAGGATTTTTCCTCTTAAGATTTCTATCTACTATGTAATGACCTTCTTTGCAATGAAGGATTGGGGGTTGCTTTTAAGAGCATAGCTCCAGTTAAGGAAACATGAATAGTTCAGGTGTCTGCAAGAAGGTAACGATGTAGGACATACAGAGAAACAAACTACAAAGTCGAGTGATCCCAAGGGGAAATCTTGCATGCACTTCTGAAGCCCCAAATGGTGAGCACATTACATTACTTTCCTATGTTCCCATTTATTTTGAGCTTTCATGGGGCTTTACATTTATACAGGAGGTAGGCCACCCCTGCAGTTAGGAGACAGTTAGTTCACTGAGCATCTGTCTCTGAGTGCTGCTCTGGCTCTCTGGGGATTGCATTACTCAGCAAAGGCTCTCCAGCAAGGATTCATCTCTCCTCTATCTGAAATGTATTTGATGGTCGTTTGTGCAAAAATTCAACTTAGAGCATCTAAACAGAACGCTATGGAAAAAATAAAACAATTTTAAACTGTCAAGCTAGAAAGGCAAAGGAAGACCCAAATGAAAACACTAAACATTTCAACGTCTCTAGAAATTTAAAGGCCATCTGTTGCTTTATGTGTTCAGTTCCTATCTGGGGATGTCAGACTAGGGAGCGTGAACACCTTCAGAGATTGGGTGAAGGAAAGGGAAGTAAGAAGCCTGTTACTTTCAGGTCACCAGGTCAAATACAGGACAAGTCACCGATGAATGCCAGTCTTGTCTTTTGGCTATTTGGTGGTCAAGATAAAATGAGTCTTGGTCTTATTTTCGGTTGACATATATCTTCAGTAATCAAAATTACTGCCTATATTTGTAACATAATTGGAACATAAAGTTGTTATTTTTTTTCTCCATAATTTTTTTTTTTTTTAGAAAGGATCAAGTCTGTGATGGAATCATATATGTAACTGTTCTGGTACTTTGTTAATTTTTAAAATTAGAATATATCAATTGACTTGTACATATTTCTAAGAGAAGTATAATTCAATGACCAGAGAATTGAATTAAAAGTAAGAAGATACTGAAAATGCCTTATATATTAATAGCATTGAATCCATTCATCTGACCATATCAAACAAAGCAGTCATGTACTTCAGTTTCTCAATTGGTGCTAATAATAAATTTTTTTAAAAAGGTTTTAGCTTATACCTGATCTATATTTGTTTGTCTAACATATATGTATGATACATCTATGTATTGAAATGTAGACAGATATATGGATAGAAAGGTCAAGTTAAAATGTTGATGACTACTTTAAAGTGGCGGCTTGTCCAATTTAAAATAGAAAGCACATAAGGAGGAAAATATTCTTTGTTGGCATATAGGAGACAGCTTTTTGAAGATATGGTTAGACTGCTAAAAAGCTGATAAATATTTTAGAGGTTTCTTACCGGATGGTGTGCTTTTGGAGGGGTGACACCATAATTTATTTTTGTCTTGTTCATTTTTGTTTTCCTCACTGTACTTCTTATAGTGCCTTACATAAATAAATTAAATTTTTTCTTTAATTTTTTACATGGAGATTTATTACACAGAGATAGAATTGCATAGTAGAAAAACCGAGAGTTTTAAAATATGTCAACCCTGGATTATAAATCCAGCTTCTCTACTTGTGAGCTGTGTGTCTTTGCACAGGTCACTTGACTTCTCTAAACCTCAGTTTCCTCACACATAGAATGGGCAGAATGTCTCCCCCTCATAGCAGATGAAAGGACTCAATGTCAAAAGTCACTTGAACATGGCTGGTGTATAGTAGGTGGCATTGTTGCTGTTATTTTTGTAATATTGCTATTTTGAGCTCTTGTTTCTTCTTCCATCCCGGGTTTATTGAAAATGCACCATCCTGAGCTCACTTTATTAAGCCACGCTCAGTGATCTCTATGTGATGTATTATATTTCCAGCTGCTATCACCAGTGGTAATAAAGTCCTTTAGAACAGTCAAAAATTATTCCCTATTTCCCAGAAAAACTAACCATAGGACTTAAGGTAGACAGCTTATTGATCACCCCTCCCTTGGCAATGATAAGTAACTGAAAATCTAAGAAAAAGGTAAATCTTCTTTTAAGCTCAACAGTATGCCCTTACCCGGAGCTGGATATTTTCAAAGCAGTTCAAAAATAATGTTGACCCTTTTGATACTGTGAATTATGAAAGACGCCAAAGGCAGACGTTCCACTAGGAGGCAGCACAATGTCGTGAGACGGTCTGCGCCCTCGACGCCAGTGAAGACCTGGGTTCAAATCAGCATCGTCATTGACTGGTTATGTGGGACTTGACCCAGGTCTTTTTATTCCCTCAAGGCTCCATTTTTTTTTTTCTTTTGTTTTCACTCCAGGAATGGGTATGTGGCTTTCTTTGAAGAGTTACTGTGAGAATGCCTGAAATAGCAACATACCATGCAAGGTGTGCACGGGGCATTGGATCGTTGCTTGTTGTTTGCCACCTTGCAAAAGAGCTGCCAGTGAAGCTGACGCCCAGAAAACCGCCCATGCCTGGCACCGATGCTAGAGAGCTGCTAGAACTCTGGAAGTATGTAATGAAGCGGTGGTAGAGAGTGTGATCCTACAAAGGGCTGAGAACATCAGAGGGTAATGGATTGGAGTGGTGTGGGGTCAGGAAGAGAAGCAGATGTTTCTTCTTGACTTTACGCTGCACCAAAAGGAAATGGTCTTGGTTTTATGGTGCAGTGGAACTTCAAAATGACTGATCAGGGACAACAGAATAAGCCTAGAACTATTTGTCATGACAGGAAATGGTCTAGTCTAAGAAACCTTTTTCTTTTGCTTAGGTGGCCACTTTAATCTCTTTACTGGTCTCTTTTAATCCACTCTTGCCCTCTATCAAATCCCTGTTCCACAATGAAGCTGGATTTTTTTTTCCCCACAACACAAACCATCACCTTATTATCCTTCCCTTGATTTTGTTATCCTAATTCTCTTGCCCTGGCTCAAACTTCCGTGGAGCTATCCATAGGCAAGGGGAACATTCAAAAGAGAAAATGCCACAGTTGCTATAGCCTAAGCCAATTAACAAAAACCACCGAGTGAGTGAATTTTATTGCCTTCCTGTCCAGAGTTTATTCATTTACTAAAATAACAAGCTAGTATCCAGCACAATCATACAAAGTTCTCAAGATCCCAGGCTCTGTGAATCCTTCTGTATTGATCACTGGGATCATTTCTTGTTTTGTAATCTCACTTTTCGTCCTCTCTTTATTCAAAGCCCTTATATCTCAACCCCCTTACCCTGCAATGTGAATCTCACAGGACCACATGTTACTCTGCCTGTGATTATTAGTTACCACATTTGCATATGCGTTTGCTCATTATAATGTTATTAGCTTGAGGAGCAGATCTCGCTCGTAACAGAAGTTACCAGGAGTGGCACTGTGCAGTTCTTTTTAGCAAGGACTTTTCTCAAATTGGCACTGTCATTTTTGTGGTTGTAAGAATACAGTATTTGCCTTTTCTAACTTACCTTACTAATGCCTTTATAATTCTATGCACCAAAAAGTTCTCCTAAATACACTAAGATAGTTATTATACTTTGACTAATATTATATGAAAATATTGCCAATCATAAAAACCCCACATGATTGTATCATTACAAACTTATCTCTCCAAGTAGATATAAGCTCAATTTTGGGTCTCAATTTGTTATAACGACCTGACATGTGATAATGCTATTTGTCTCTAAATCTATTTTCTAAAAATAACCTATATGCCCACCCATATGCAGTGCAACCATCAGCTCTCTGAATATTACTGTCTAAGCAGCAAAACCTCTCAGCCAATAAGAGCTAGTGTGGCGTCCTCTGCTAGACTTGCTCTCTCAGCCAATGAGTGTCAGTGTACCATACTGTAAATGCTTTCAATTCCAGTGCCTCTTTTTGGTATTACTGTATAATTTCTGTGAATATTTTTGACTCAGGGTAGCTACCAGAAAATGTAATGGACCCGTAATCCAAAAAAAATATTGCGCAAAAAATATATCACCAAACATAAATATTAATGTTTGCAAGTGGTGAAGGAACTTAATGAAATGTTAGGGAGAGCCAGATAAAGATTATAGACAGTTAGGGACCAGTGTTCTGACATTATAAAGGCCATCGAAAACATCAGCGTAGCATGAAAGTACTGCCCATTGTATGAACTACAGTGGCAAGCATGTGTGGCTGGAGGCATACCACGACCTCAGGAAATTACAGAGGGGGAAAGAGTGACTTGATCCTTCTGTCTGTCTAGATGATGCTGAGGGCGTAGATATCTATAAGGATGATTCAGTCATTGCTGATTCAGTCATTCCTGATTCAGCCAGTATGCTAAATGAGATACCCTTCATACACCAAGTTCTTGGCCTAATAGACTTCTCTAGTCTCAGAAAAGTACCTTTCTCAGATTAATACTGCCGATCACCTTCAATGGCTCCCCAAAGTTCTGGTGATGGATTTGGGGCCATACATAGTTTGTTTCTTGTTTACCTTTCCAGATTCAACTCTTAGTTTTCATCCTCACATTGTGCTCTTTTGAACATACCATTTCTCCTGTCTAGAATATTCTTGTCCTTTCACCTGTTTTCCTAGTGAAACAGAATCCTTTGGATCTTCACCCTAGTATCCCCTCTTCAAGGAAGCCTTTGCTGATCCCTCAGACAGGCCCCCATGCCATTGGCTTCCAGACTGTTAACCTCTTCTTCATTTGCTTGTCACAGTTTACAGTTCTTACTTACTTATGGCACTATGTTATTACATAATCACACGAGAGATGGAATTTTGTGTGCACCTTTACTTAGCATCTACCCCAGCATCCAGCATGGTATCCTTGGCACACTGTAGATGCCCAGATCTTTGCTGAAAGACTGAGTGGCCTCAGAGTCACTTTCCAATTTTATTTTCCTCCATTCTTCCATTTCCTTA
The DNA here is from genome assembly GCA_030015415.1 of Cynopterus sphinx. NCBI lineage: Eukaryota > Metazoa > Chordata > Mammalia > Chiroptera > Pteropodidae > Cynopterus > Cynopterus sphinx. The sequence goes on along the minus strand of CM057389.1, from coordinate 43,732,927 downwards.
TGTTCTTGATTTTTCAGTTATCTTAATGTCAATATGATATTCCTCAAACATGTAATGTGCTTTCACATTTATCTGCTATGTTTATCATCTCTCTTCAGTCTGAAATGCATTTTATGCATATTGAAATTATGCTCATAGCTTAAATGCCTTGTTCTCGGATATTCATTTCCTAGTCCCCCCCCACTAACAATTTGTTGTTTCTTTCATAGCACTTCTACAACATTTAATTATATCCTTAGCACTTTTTTTTCTTTTTTTTCTACTTTGACCATATTGCATATTCTTTGTTTTAGTCAATTTGGGCTGCTATAACAAATAATCATGGACTGGGTGGCTTAAACAACAAACATTTATTTCTCACAGTTCTGGAGGCTCTAAGTCTGGGATCAGAACGCTGGGCTGGGTGGGCTCTTGGTGAGGGCCTGCTTCCTGTTTACAGATGGCTACTTTTTCACTTTTTTTTTTTTTTTTTTTTTTACATGGCTGAGACAGAGAGCTCTGGTCTCTTTTCCTTCTAACAAGGACGCTAATCTCATCATGGGGACTGCATTGTCCTGACCTCATATAAACCTATTTATCTCCCAAAGGTCTCACATCTTAAAACCATCCCATTGGGAGTTAGGGGTTCAACGTGTGAATTTGGGGGCACACAAACCTGTAGTCCTTAATACCCTTTGAGAGACCAAATCATGCAAATGTTCTTGGTTCCTCAACTGATTTTTCTAGCACTGGCTAATGACTTTGAATACAGATTATATGTATTTTATAAATGTTTCTTGTTTTTCTAACAAGGCTGATCCATGATGGGGAAGAGTATAAGGTATGGCTGCATTTGCAGAGGGTGGTATTAGTAGAGAGGACCATGCATGGGCTTATGCTGAAAGGAGAGAGACAAGGCAGTGTGGAGACTGCAAGTGCTTATGAGGGGGACAGAGCAATTTCTGAACAGCCTTTGGGGGTTTTGGGAGTCAGACTGATGAAGCAGTGAATGTGTATGACAGTACAGCTTGGTGCTTTATGTAAATCCTGCTTTCTCTTTCAAGAAAATCTACAATAAAAGTCTGTGTTATTATTCAGCTTTTATAATTTAATTTGTAAGATTTTGGGATTGGTCTATGATAAAAATACATAGGCCTCAATATGGTTTACTTTTTGGACATTATGTAATATTAAATGCTAAAAAGAAGAGGTAAAATAGAGAGTAAGAAGGCACAGACAGGCTTTACAAGCACAAGGAAAAAAAACCTTTTAACCCTCTTTGTTAAACAATTCATTTTTTCCCTCACATCCTTTGTTGTTTTATATTTCTACAATGGTCCCCAAATTATTCGGTCATTAAAAAACTTACTATAACATTTGATGTAGTCACTAGAGCGTTAAAGGTCATTTATGGTTTATGTGAAATTACATTGTGTGAAATGACATATCAAGCCCCGATGGGCTACAGAGAAAATATACTGATTTGGGGTTAAGGATGTGCTTAGGACAGCGGACATGATGTGAACTCTCACAGTTCATGAAACCCGGTAAACTCGTAGAGAATAAGAATGAAGTGAATTCTTGATGTCAGTTGAACTGGGACATGGAAATAAAGGGAACCAACTTATCTGTAGTTTTTAAAGTATCTGCAGCTCAGTCCTGCTGGAATACCAAATCGTAGTATTCTAGGATCGAAAGGACAGAAGAAATAATTGAACTCTGAACAGCAGATCTGAGTCTGTCAAAGTCAATCCTGTTAACAAAGATCCTGAGGAAAGAAAATAGCATAACGTTTTATAGTGCCCTACTTTTAAACAACACTTGTTAGAAAAAAATGTTTTTATATATGATAGGGGTTTGTCATTGTTCAGCTATTATGACTTTAATCTGAAGAATTATTTGGTGAAAATTAGGAAATATTTAAATTTTTTTCTCCCATTGAGTTAAGCCTGGTAGTTTTAATGTATGGGGAATTCTGTGTTCTTCTAAGGGAATTCCTACTGGAGAGAAACAAACCTCTCCCATCTTCTCTTTACCTCACCAATAACTCCAGCTCAGCTCCATCTCCATAGTTACATTTGGGTAACTGAAAATGGGACAATAAGCAATGGCATACTTTTAGTCTGCTGTGACTGTAGTTTAATGTGCATCTTCCTCCTCCTCCTCCTCCTCCTCCTCCTCCTCCTCTTCTCCTCCTCCTCCTCTCCTCCTCCTCCTCCTCCTCCTCCTCCTCCTCCTCCTCCTCCTCCTCCTCCTCCTCCTTCTCCTTCTTCTCCTTCTTCTTATAATAAATGGTGATATTGTGGATACAACAGTCCAAAAGTGTGCATGGTTTTCTTTTGTACAAATGAAAAATAGCAATTCTTCTTTATTTAATAAGCTTGTGTCAGAATTCAGTTTTTCAAGTTGTCCCAGGCTTTTCTTCCACAGGCTGACTAATCTAGGATTTCTAAACCTTTTTTATAGGATTATATTGCTATGACTTTCTCTAAAAAATAATCATTCACTATAAAGCTGTCCCCCCTACCCCAATATATACCATTCTAGGTGGGAATAGAAAATAAGAAAGCTGACTAGCATTCTGCTTTCCTGAAGTTGGCTTCCCAATGGGGACACTACGCTGTCCTGAGTCACTGAGGAAACTGAAACATGTATAAAACACAACCCCCTGCTGCCACCAAGAAGTTTCACTCTACCAGGGATGGAAGGAAAACATAAAATCAGCTTTTATTAGACTTATGTACCAGGTCCTGTACAATGTAATTTCACAGAAGTAATGTCATTTAACCCTCATATATCCCTGCAATTATGTACTGTTTTCTCCATTTTTAAAAAGGGAGCCAAAGTTCAGTGAAACCGAGTGACTTCTCAAATATAACACAAGTAGGGCAGAAACTAGGTTTTTTTGGGACATCAAGCCCTAACTTCTTTAACTAAAATTATGTATACAAAGTAATGCAAGTCACCATTGTAATAATTGACATATAGGAAGCTGTACTATAATAGTGCCTCTTAAACTTCAGTATGTCCTCTGAATCACCTAGGAATTTTTTTTTTTTTTTAATTCAGAGTATGATTCGGTAGTTCTGAAATGGAGCCTGAGATATTGCAATTCTAACAAGCTCCAAGCTGATGCTGAATGCTAGTTCAAAGACCACACTCTGAGTAGCAAGGACTATAGGGATACGAATGTGAGAGAAACAGTTCAGGTGTGAGAGTATCTTAAAAAGGTGAAATCTGGAAGGTCTCTTGAATAATAGGAAGAAATTCACAGGTCAGAGATGAGTAAGAGAAAGTGAAGTAAGCACTTCAGGTAGCAGAAAAGCACAATTAAGAGGGTGAAGTTCAGAAAACTAAATTCAAAATATGTTGTGTAATGGTTAAAAAGTCTATGATAATAAAGGTGTAAATAATAAGTAGGAGCATGACACATTATTTCAAACTGGAATGTAGGAACTCCTCAATGTGAGGGTAAGGATTATAAAATTAATTCTAAATGCTAAAAGAATTAATTCGACTTTTGAATGTTATAGAACTATGAACAAGATATTGCTTTAAGAAATTTAATTTGACAATGTTGGGTAGAAGGCAAGAAAAAAGCAATTAATTAGCATATTTTCAAATAACTTAGGTATTAAATGATAGAAACTAATCTCAATGATAACTGGAAAAACACAAAATCAACCAATGTAAATATTAATGGTATTTCGCAATCACTTAATTTAGTAGGCAAAAGTATGAAGTCAATAATGAATCTGAATTTATGATCTATGCTATTAGCAGAATGGTGCTACCACTGAAAGACTTAGGGCACAGAAAGATTAATTTTCTAGAGGAAAAATAATATGTTCACTGTATCATGTTGCCCAAATCCAGTGCCTCTGATTACAAAGACTGCCTTTGGTTCCCATATCCAGTAGGTATATGTTTCAATTGATCCCAGAGTAAGGATTTGTGGTAAATGTGGCAAAATAAAATTTGGTAATAAAGATTTTATGATGGAGTGTAATAATCGATGCTAGATAGAAAAGACATGGAACTAGATGTTGCGAAGGATGAGAGACTGAGAAAAAATAGAAGATCTAAATTTACTATATGTCTTAGTGAATTGTGAGCAGATTAACTGAAAGTAAGGGATCGAGGAAATGAGAAGATACAGGTTATGACCAGAGTGCAGGAGATTGGAGTAAAATATTTCAGGGGTGGGACAGACACAGTGATAACAAAATCCAAAATTACCACAGAAGTATATGGCTGAACTGGAATGGTAGAAGAAGGCCATTTGAATTGAGAAGCTCCAAAAATTTTGATAAGAGATTATTGGATGTATTATTTGCATGCATGATAAAATCTGCTAGGTTATGTTAAAAGATAGGATATAGAGGATATGAGCCAATACTAGATTTGAAGATTGGTAGGATAAGGTGAGAAAAAAGAAAATAATGTAACAAGATCGCATTAGCTATAAAGGGAGAGAGAATTTCAATTAGGGTATAAAAATAGAAATCTGAAAATGGCAATGGGATTTGGAGAATTCCAATACAACTTCCTGTTCCATGTACATACATTTGTTTGTGTGTTTACTTATTTAATTTTTTGGTGGAGGTTAGGGTTAGAGAAATGGCAAAACTGGAGTTGAGTGATAGCTCTATATCAGAAAGGAATTTAAGAGCTAATTGGGGATTGAGAAGGACATGGAAAGAAGAACATGATATTTTATTGAGTCAAGAAATTCAAAAGAATGTGTTGTAAACAGACAACGGATATATTGAAGTATACCATAAGTACCAAGACAAGGTGGATTAGTAGTGGAATTAGCCAGAGGGGACATCGTACCACACCCTGGCACCTTGAGCCCTCCCCAAATTCGAAGTGTTTTAAATCACCATGTGATCAAACTATTACCATATGTCATCCTATTGATTCTTGTGACGACCTTAGGTGACAGATGCTATTATTTCCATTTTGTAAATGAGGAAAACTCTCTCAAAGAAGGTGGGCCAGAATTTTGAAGATCAGCAGGTCAAGTAATTTTGAAGGTCTAAAGTTGACCGTGTCATCTACATGGATGTTGGAGTTAATTTAACCAGGATAATGACAAGAATTAAAGGAGAGAATCCAACTAAAGATTATCAGCTTGTGCACAGTAGCAGAATTTACCACAAAGTTAATGCTCTTGGCTCAGCATGACATGTCACTTTTGTGATGTGTGTAGGAAGAGAAAATCTGAAACTTTTGAAATGAAATAGAAAAATGCAGTGGCAAAATAAGTAATCAAGCACTTCCGTAGATGGAATCTTTACAGTGGAATAATTTGGAAGATTTACCAATCCCGTTATTCCAAAGATAATGGTGTGTATGCATTGTCTAGCCCAGGAGTCAGTAAATGTTTCTTTATACAGGGCCAGGTCGTAAATAAATGCTTTGAAGCCATACAGTCAGTTGGAACTGCACAACTGCTGTTTTGACATGAAAGTTGCCAAGACAATACAGAAATGAATCAGCATGACTGTATTGTAATAAAACTTTGTTTACTTATAAAAGAAGGACATGGACTGGGTTTGGTCTACAGGGTGCAGTTTTCTAACACTTGGTCTGGACATTCCTCCTAGAGGATGAGCTTTCAAAATCATGTTGATGTGGAGAGCCTCACTGTGAACAGGTGTAATAAGGACTGCTCAAAGATTCTGGCATTCGTTATCCTAATCATTCTATTTGTAATTCTCCAATACCATGAAGTTCTACCTTAATTATTACCTCTAGCTCGGTGGCACTGAATTTGCCTTTTGAGATTGGCTTTCCCTTTTTGCCTTATTTCTGATCTCTACAAGATGTTGAGATCATTTGAAATGATAATACAGTATGTACAGCTCGGTGCCATGAATTTAATGAACACATGTTTTATTATTTGATGGGCTAGAGAACTGTGGAAATATAGGAAATTAAAAATTTCCTGAAAGGTATTAGAAAAGTGTTTCTTGATTCAAAAGAGAATTGATCAAATTCTTATTTATTTTTTAACTTATTTTTCAATCACAGATGACACTCACTATTAGTTTACATTAGTTTCAGGAGTGCTATGTAGGGGTTAGACATTTGTGTAATTTACAAAGTGTTTCTCCTAATAAGGCTAGAACCCAAAGTCCAGTTATCAAACCTTATTTAAAAGTTTGAGGTAAAGCTGTGTGTGGAAATTTTAAACATTTTTATAAAGAATTTCTCTTCAATAGATTTAATATGTGTTTCTTCACAATAGACAACCATGTTTCCATGACACAACATCACATATTTAAATAGCACTGTTCTCTGGAGAATGTGTAGTTTAATAGAATGCCTCAGATAAAAACAAAGGTTTGTGATTTGAAGAAACTTTTTGGACAACCCCTTTATACTCCATCTTAACAAGATATGTCACTATAGTGGTATTAAATATCATATGGCATTAAACAAAATAGGCCACCAAGGCACGCTCACCAACTGAGAAACAGAGTTACAATAATTATGAATAACTTTTGTCAATTGTTCTCAGTTACGTAAAGTGAGCTTTGTGCCTTTGTGATACTTGTAATTTTTCTTTTGCTTTTTCCCCCTACGGTGTGAAGTAATATATTGCAATGTGTATTTGAATTCCCTTTGCTACACAATGTTCATTAGGTGTAACATTTTATTTTAACATTCTTCTACGATTTTGGATTATATAAATCCAGAATTAAAGCTATCATTTATTTTAATTAAAAAAAACCCTTTTACTTGTATTTCACGTTATTGTTTTAGTACTACCTCTAGTGTTCTTAATGTTATGTTACCATCTTATTAACCTTCTCTGTATATTTCAGAATAAGGCTGTCTCAAGATGAGATGTCGGTAGCTAGAGTAACTAAAAATTATTATTTTTATTAGCAAGAGTCAGAGCAGTGAAGTATCTACCTAAGAGACAGAGAACAGATAGAAGTTATGGCTGATGTCAGTGTGGGAAACATGGGTATGGTTAGGTAATGAAACACATTTATTTATCTTCTTATTTGTTATTTCATGATATTTTAAAACCTGAGATTTGCTGTGACTAGTATATCTAATTTATTTTAAGTTGATTTGAATTTGCCTATTTAAAATAGTCTTTTTTATTCTGTGAAGTAAGCAAAAAAAATTTGATGACTTTTTAGTTTCTCTGTAGGTCTTATTTACTTGGAGGAAACAAAGCTACTTAGCTCAGGCTAATGCAGTTGAAGTCCAGGGTTTAATATCTCAGTATAAGTCGTATAACTTTACTTTGTTCTACAGACACTAAATGCATCTGTTATCCAGCCAAATGAATCACAAAGGTCCATTGCTAGGTGAATCAGGTGTTGACATGTAGATGAGGCTGCACGTGTCTATTTCAACAGGCTTTCAACAGGGGAAGCAGCAGGACATGCATGTTTCACAGGCAGGGGGTCATTAAAGGGATCTAGTTACAAAATATCTGAAACATACAATAGTACATAAAGGTAAATAATTTGGAAAGCAGGTTTCCAAGTAATTTTATTCATTATCCTAACAAGGTACCCATAGTGAAATATGAAATGACAAATAGATGTTGAATCTGGCTGAAAGTTGCTGAATTATACTGAAACTGTTTAGATATGTGGATATCTGGTATTCACTTACAGTCTGGTTTATTATTATTATTATTATTATTATCATCATCATTATGGCTAATATTACTTTCTTCCTAAAGATAAATTCTTTCTCTCATTCTGATTTTCATCTCTACCCTTAGCATGGCTTTCGTGTATCATTATATTATTATTCTCCATTCCATTTGCAATTCAGCCAATATACCATTTCTTATTTTTCTCATGGAGGCTTTTTCATAGCTTTTCCATCAAATTTAGACTTTAGATTTCAAATTCTATACTTGTAGCTCTTCCTTCTTTTTACTTCTCAAAGGAATGGTAGGGAGCCTAAGAATATATGAAGCTGGTATAATAAATTTCCATTATGTGTTTTCTGTAAATGAAACCCTGGCAATATACTATGAGAAAGTAGAAGATAGAATCTCTTGGACACTCCTTAGAGATTACAGTATTAAAAAAAATACCTGTATCATCACTGCAAACTTTAAAAAAATTCTTAATACTCACTAAGCACTGATGTAGTTTTCATGACTTAAATTGTTGCGGTGATTAGAAAAGTGTATTGAAATGGAATTTCTAATTTTGCCAAAAGTATTTATGAGTCACCTAAACAGTGGCTTAACTCTATGAGTCTTGGTTTCCTCATCTGTAAATTTAGGAGAATGGGCTAAATTCTAGATTTTTCACTTTTTTTTTTAATTAACAGAAACATGTAACAATTAAAGTCTTACTTCGTACTGCAACATATAAAACAGATTAAAACAAGCATCCCCTGATAAAGAGGGGTTGGTGTAGCCTCCTCGTCACCTCTCATGGTTCTTTAGTTGCTTCCTTGGAACACGACTTAAAGCCCAATGGACTAGATAATGTCCAAAGTCTTTTCCAAATTTGGCTTCCTAAACATCAGATGTCATCCACGATCTTGGCCCCTACAAAAATAGGTGCTGTATATGTGTTGAATTGAACAAAATCAATTGGACAGAATTAAACTAGTACCATCCAATGTCTCCAACACTTTTGCGAACTAATTTCTACAAGAACAGAATGAAATATTTTTTACTTCTTATGTTCAGTTGGCCTCTAGCAATTTGTAAAACTGAAAACCCAATTGCTTGCTTGGTCTCATTTACATGATGTCAGAGAGTATATATGCATGTGAGTCCCAGATAATAAGTGATTTAATGTTTATTTGGACTTATTTATATACAAATATTTAGTTGACATTACTTAACAAAAATAAAATGTAACTTAATAAAATGTGAAATAAATAGTTAGTGGATTTTAAAAGGTCAGTAGCCTACTTAAATACACAGTGAATCATTGAATGAATATTTTAAATTAATTGCATTTAATAGTGTTTCCTCAAAAATTAAATTGATTCTGATTTTAAGAATTGTATAAGATTTCCAGAGATAAAATTGGAACTAAATAAAATTTTTCTGGGCTAAATAAGACTTTAGTAGGTTAAATTTTTAACAAACTTGAATACGTAAAGACCATATTTACTATAAATGAATAAAAAATTATAGTAGAACACTGGTAGTTGGGGAAAGAAAGCATTTCTTTAGGGGGTGAAAGTTTTTTTTTTTTTTTATCCCCCTCATTACTTTGCATTTATAGCTGTTGAAATGCTATATTTAAAAAGACACTTAAAAAGGTTTAAGTGGTTATTAACATTTTTCGAAGTTTAAATGTAAATGCGCCTTTCTTTTCTCTTTCTTTAATAGGAAGAAATGAATAATCAAAGAAATGCAACAAAATTTTGTTTAGCCTTAGTGACTAGCATGGACCATTAAATTTTACAACTAATTACCAAGACTCATTTTAAGGCAAATAATTTTAACCTCATCCTCCCTTGAAATCCAAAGCTATTACCAATTGCAAATTTGACTGGGTGTAATTTCATTCTCATTATTCTTCTTGCACATCCTCTGAAGTAGCATCCAAATAAAAAGAGAGCAGTCCTAAGAAAGTCTGTGAAAAAAAAGTAGAATAATAACTGATAAAGAAATGATTCTATGAGCTCAAAAGGAAGATGGCTGAGATTGAACTGATCTTCCATAGTTAATTTGACTGAATGGTCCCTAAATTAATTGTTGTTGATTTAGTACACTTGATATTGCAATGGATATAACCATTTCCAGGCCTTCTCTCAGAAGAAAATTCCATGTGTTAATTCTAGAGTTAAAAACCTTGAGAAATCTGGGCCCTTCCAATTTTGAATCCTTTTCCAAGCATTCATTTTCCCTGTCATGTAGGAATTCAGTGGTCACCATAACTATTCAAATTGTCACCTTTTTATGGAGTGGTCAGAAAAGACACTACTGTTAGGACATCAGAAAGAGTTCCAATGTTGTATCATTGTTAATAAGTAAATATTTATTTTTAATGAAAACATGTTTTTTAAATCAATATTATAGTAGACCACATACACTTGTTTGTTGCTTTCATTTAATCTTCACAGTCTAAGAATATGAGAGACAAAATAGTGGCTGGCTTTGTTTTACAGGCTTGAATATAAAGTTGATGATCCTGATTCTAAAAGTCTTGCATTTGAAATTTTGTTTTGTCATGTTTTTGATTTAATATTAGTGCATAAAAGTGCTAAAGGTAGCCAGAGGCTGTAATGAGGCGATCTTTACAAACTTGAACATTAGGAAATATCAATTGACCTTTGAGAAAGCCTCCTTCTGCCCAGAGAAGAGCTGACTTTTAAAAAATTCTACCTGAATTTGAACATAGAGATCTCTATTTTTTGAAAACCTTTGGGACTTCTATCCAGATTGCTCCTCTGAATGCAGGCGCTTTCTGGGAATCATAAACCCATCAAGGCAAGTAGACCCAAGTTTCGGATTAAGTTACCCCGCTTGGCCCCAGGAGCACCACATTTTGCATAGTAGGAAGAGGTTAATGTCGATGCCTATTAGGTTTACTGCATCTCTTCCTCTTTCTACATTTCCTGGTTTCCAGTACTGGAATCGTGGCGCTTTGCTACCTACTTCTGAATCTATTAAAGCGGTGGCACTAAATGATAAGAGAAGGTCTATTAATATAATGGGTTTAATAAAATAAGAAAGCAAAAATTTAGATCTTGCAGAGGTTGTAGAAGTTGTGGGTAAATACCTATAAAAATGTGAAATAGAGCAATATGTTTTACAACTTAAATGGTCAAGGATTCACATATTTGACCATCCTGTAGGTTGATGTGACTAAAACAATCATCCTTGAGTTTGGATAGGTGATGGAAGAGTGGTTCTAGAAATACACCAGCCTTAGAGAAATGGTCAAGTGTGTGACTTAAACCTAATTATTTGCTTAAGTCCTATTTTCCTTGTTATAATGAGGTTTGTGTTCTTAACATTATATATATATAATCCCCCCATTCTCCCTCCCCCATTAAATTCTCAGTAGCCAAAAAGTGCCTGGCACATAGTATATGTGCTTTGTAAATATTGGCTAAATTGTATTTATTTAATCTGTAGTCCTATTCTAAGTACAAGTGAGAAATTTGAATATACTTATTACTTCAGTTGGATGGGGGACAGACTTGAATCATGAAACTCTTTCTACAACTTCTTTTCTGGGCAGCATAGTTAGAAAGGTAGGGCCCTGTTAGGCTTCCACAAACCCCATCACTGAGTGGCTACCTAACAATTCATGGAAGTCTCATCTTTGTTTTTTCTTAGATAGGCTTTCCTAGAAAACATAATTTTTAGATTTACTGTAGGTAAAGAAAAAAGCCATGGTTTCTTTTGGATTAGAGTTTACCTTAACCTTGATACATTAAAGCTTCAGCCTCAGTGTTGATTACCTATTTATTGATAATGAACTTTTGTTGAAATAATATGATGAAATAAAAAAAAAAACTTAAATAAGTCTCATAGTACCTCCATTCTAACCTACATCTCAAAATATAGATATTTAGCACATTATAATCTCAAAATATTTGGGCTCATAAATTTGTTTAATGAATTGGACATCACTCATTGATTTGGGCACTAATTATCTTGGTGTATTTAATATATTCACAGTTCCTTGTCTTCTAGAGAGCTTTATATCTATATCTTAAGATATCATAGCTGTACTCATGTGTTTATTCATTCAATTAACATCTGGTGAGGGTTTTCTAGGAAGCAATCACTCTGCTAGGTGATGGATATACAAAGTCTAATAAAATACATCCCCTGATCCAAAGAAATCTCAATCTAGGTTCAGGAAATTAGAATACATAAATATTCTAATAAAAGTATAACTTAAGTGTCATAGAAGCATAAAAAAAGACAATAAAATAAATCATTGGAGGTCTATCCAGGAGAACTTCTCATGTGGATAGGTATTAGACAAAGAACAGAACAAGGAGACAAATGAAATTTGAAAGAGAATAACATCTTTAAGCAAAGCTTTGCATATGATAAGGCTAAACAGACCAGAAAAAGACAGTCCATTTTGGAATTAAGGTTATGCTAAAGCATGATATTGAATGATATGGGATGCTCCTAATGGGTTTTAAGAAATGAAATGTCATGATCAGACTTGTAGTTTTAAAATACCACTTTGAAATATTGTGAAAGAAAGACCATGGGGAAGAGACTGAAGATGGCAGCCATGCTAAAAAGAAAAAAAAAAAAAAAAAAAAAAAAAAAGGAAAAAGAAAAAGAAAAAAGAAAGAAAGAAAAAAGGTGAACAGTTTTGAAACCTGAATAAGATGTGGAAATTGAATTATTGAAAAAGGTGCATGTAGAGATACAGAATTTTCATTTCTTAGGATCTGTTATCTTAAATGGATGGCCAGATCTTTCTTCAATAAAGGGGTTTATTGAAGAACAACAGAAAATTGCAATGGGGACATGCAATCTAATGGCAAACCATGGGCAAGGCCCGAGAGGCAAGATAAAACTTTCATAGAAGAGAAGAGGAAGTTGGGAGAGCTGTTATAAACCGAGTTCTTGCTATTGTGTCTCATGATCAATGCAGGGTGGGAGAGCTCCTCCTTCTGGCCTCCCATCTTTATTTTAAATAAGGTTTCTGTTTATTAATTTTTATAGATCAAAAGATGATTCAAATTGGGGGCATGTGATGAGTTAGAGGGAGGAGCTTATGATAAATCCAAGTTTTCTTGAATATGTGAAAGGAGATGAAACCTATGAATTCTATGTAGTAAACCTGAGATGCCTCTGGGGTATCAAGATGGAGAGATCCAGTACATGGTCAGGTGTTTATGTCAAGCATCTAAGAATGTTAAGTTGGAGATACAGATTTTGGAGTCTTAAACATTTTTAAACTAAGAGAGTGTAAATGGCAAAGGGAAAGGACTAAAAATGAATTTATTGGGAGCAGCCATATTTCAGAAAATGGAAGGCTTAGAGCCTGCAGAAAAAAATAACAGAACAGAGTGACTATTGATATAGGAGGAAATCCAGGGGTAGACAATGTCACAGACATCAGGGAGGCAAAACATTTTATGAAGGAGGGTATGGTCAACAATGCACAATGCCCTCAGAGAGGTCAGAGATTTTTAGGAAAATGTCTATGGAATTTGGTAAAACTGGGTAATCATTGGTGACATTAGAGGAACCATTTCAGTGAGCTCTTAAGTACTCAATTAGGATTATAATGAGGGAGGGATCAATGAAGGGGAAGTAAGTAGGCGCAGTTAGTATTAACTTACTGATATGCTATGAGTGCCATTAAAACTATAAATCGTCTTCTATGAGAGTTCAGAGAAGGGACTAGTGAGGAGAATTAGTAACTAGGTGTGATAACTAGAAGAACAAGAGCTAGTAACTAGAAGAGTAAGGAAGTTTTCAGAGATGACATTTGATTTGAGCTTTGAAATAGAGGAGGATGATTTTTATAGAAAGGAAATGGGATATTACACGTGTAAAGAATGACAGTAACATGTCTTTGATGCTGAAAACATAATCTCAAACTTTGGTTTCAAGTAGGTCTGGGGTGAGAACTCCCAGAAATTTTATTTCTAACAAGTTCCCAAAGAGATGATATTGCTAGTCTGTGGAAAGCACTTAGAGAATCACTGATTTAGGAAAGTATTTGAGTGGAAATGAGTTATATATATAAAGGAGTAGCTGGAGAAGAGTCTAGAAAAAAGTTTAGGTTCAGATGAGAGAGGAGCTTGAATCTTTAGCTAAAGACCATTTTTGTCCATTAGAAAGTCAAAATAAAGTTTTGAACCATAACATGATTCAAATTTTACTCTTAGAGGTTTCATTTGTCAGTTCTAAGAAGGATTTATTCATGCATGCATGTATGAATTTAGAAATATTTCTTGAATGCTATAGAAATCATGTTGCTAGATAGAACTTTTAAGGAGGGTATTACAGTCGTTTCTCGCTAAGTCAGTGGTGATAGATACCCTGGTAGTGACAGTGGTATTGAAAAAATAAGATGGTTCAAGAATTATTTTAGAGGAAGACGGGATAAAGCAAAAATGAAAGTAATTTTTTTTGTTGTTATTTAACTGAGAGAGTGGTTATGTTATTAAGAGAAATGTGAACCTCACAAAGAGGAGCTGACTTCTGGAGAGAATTCTTTCTTTGAACTATTGTATCAGATAGAATTTCACTGGGGGCCTGCTGAATTTAAAACACTTGTGGGGCATCCAGGTTACAATGTCTCCAAGGTAATAGAACTGAGGAGAGAAATGAGGCCTTGTTCATAGCTGAAGCCCTAAGAAGGGAGATAAATATCACAAGCTTGAAGAGCTTGAAGTATGGTGGGTTGTGGAGTTGTATGACAAAGCTTGAGATTTCAGGCATAAAGCAGTTTCAGGTGTTGACAAATTCTAGGATAATCCATGGTAATGTGTGACTGAAACAGAATAAGACAAAAAGGCATTTAAATTGAGGAGGTCAAGACATTCAATCTAGGTTTTGGGTAACCTGCAGAGACACTAAACGTGCCCAGGAAAAAAGCTGAAGAGAAAGAAATGAGTGACTTGTTCAAGTGTTCAATGAACTCTGGAAAGTGACTGGGGAGACACCGTATGAAAGTGATATGGGGGAATAGAGTATCATAAATTCACAGGAGTGTGAACGTTAAGTAAGATATATTTTTAAGAATGAGACAGGGCTGGAGGCAACAAGAACAATTCTAACTATTCTTTCCCAGGCTACCCCTCATTCTTCGAATGCTAGAGAACATAGAAATCAGGAGGAAAACCAGCCCTTATTTGAAAGGGTCACATGGGGAGCAAGATTGAGAGTTCATGTGGATGACTCGACAACTTAGGGATGCTGGAAGAAGAGAATTTTGTAAAAAGTCCATGGCTGGAGGTGTAAGTCCTTGGGTTTCATTGACAGTGCAGGGTAGAAGGGGTGAACTAGGATAAATCTGATCCTTGAATGACGAAAAGGAGAGGTGAGTGGAGTGGCATGCATTATGCCCTAAAATAACTGGTCCTGGTAATTCAGACATGGGAATTCATTTGAACTCATCTGTTCACTTTATTTTGTTCCTGCTAGATCCACTGCAAAATTTACTTTTTGCATGTTTAAAAACTTTGCATATTTAAATTTTCTTTGGGGCTTTGATCTTTGCTTAATGTCATTGCAAAATAGACGAGGATGTAGTGAATTCACAGTGCTTCTTCAAGAAATTTAGATGTGATTATAGAGACATGAAATTCTATGATAACTTGGATGCTTACTTATTTTTCCACTGTGACTTGAAAATAAGCAATTAGAAAGGTCCAGTTTGTTAATTGGATGCTCTGAAATATTTATAGGGAAATATTTCACTTATTAAGGTGATTTTATATAATTCATTAAGATGAGAGTAAATTTTAATTTTATTTTTTCTTCATTTCTTTGTCAACATTACTCACCCACTCATCCCCCCTCCCCTTTTTTAAAAATTCGATCTCCCTGATCATTTTTTTGGAGTAGTTACAACCACAAGTTGGGTTTACAAAACTTCACAGGTTTTAAAGGTCAACATGTAAATGAACTAATTAGGTCAATGCAAATCACTATAGCACTTTCTGTTACAAACCTCACACCTTTTAAATTCTTTCTGAATTAAATAATGAGCCATATTGTTAACTGAACTAACATAAAAAAATGATATTAAATACTTAAGATTCCTAGATAAACAGAAAACTCATTTGCAGATATTTTACAATGATAAAATAATGCATAAAATTAGAAGTATAAGATTTACATAGTACAATATTTACAAAATGGAAATGTAACCTTAGTGCTGAGAAGAACAGGAAATTATAAAATGGAATTGAAAGGAATCAAGGAAATGGAACTCACTCTCCATTTATCTAAAAAAGAATTTCTCTTTCAGCTTTCTAAAAACCAGTTTATTAAAACAACAAATGAACTGACAATAAAGTAAACTAAATCAACCCTAAACAAAACAAAAATTTCTATTATCTATAAGTACCTCTATTATTTAGAAACATTGAGGTTTCATTGCATTAATTAATTTTGCTATTAGTAAATTTGCATACCATAAAGTAGAATGTATGTATAATACATAAATATATATTATTAGTAGTTATCTGTATAGACATAAAGTTGAGCTATATATTGGCAGAAGGATAGATAATATAATAAAACAAATCTTCAACTCTTTTGGCTGCAGTATAGGTTACTGTTATAATCTGAGTCAGGAATTCCTGAATTATTTAAGTTCTCAGATTATTTCCATGAATGGATATTAAATTTAACTATTTGTAACTTATTGGTAAATTAAAAATTAATTTTAATGTTTATCTGGAAAATAGGTTTTTTATGTTGAAAAAGTGATTGGAGTAAATAAAGTACTAATACCAATTTCTATTTCTGGTATTACATAAATTCCATTCTTTCAGAACTAAAAGTAGGAGATTCCTTTTCTTCTCTTTTACTGCTTTGAGCATTTCACAGACACTGGATTCCTCAAGTCTGAAAATAATAAATCCTGAAAAATTTTAATTTTGATATTCAAATGACCTGAACCCTAGAGATATAATGAACCTGACATAATTTCTTCACGGTATCTACCAAAATATGAGTTCACTGTAGATGTTTTATTTCTTTTAAAGCCTTAAGTATTTAGATTTTTAAAATAAAATGGATTTAAAAAAGAATAACAAATGAGAGAGTAACTTATATTCATGCAACAACAGCTGCCTCTTTTGCTATTAGAGTATGCTTATGTTCTCAGTTTGGGTGAGAGAGCTCACGTGAGCACACTTCTCTCGTAAAAGAGACAGCTGCTGCTGCATGTATTAATACACATCAACCGTCTCCGGAGTAAACATAGTGCTATAAATTACTTGAGGCCTTGTGCTGACGTCATGAACCCTGAGACTACAGAAGAGAGGATGAGCTTCTTTTCCTTCTCCGTGACATCATAGCAAGGACAGGGATGGGGAACAGATTCACTCAGCTCGTTTTTTAAAAAAATTTTTTAAAATTGGCCTGAACATGTCATCCACAAGACCATTCCCATTCTTCTTAGCTGATTCACAGAAAGAGGATAGCTGCTTTGTTTTAAGGAATTCGGTTTGTATATATTAGTCTTTTTAATTTCTCCTTCACTGATATATTCCCTGATCCTTGCTAGATGCTGGTACCATTAGAGTTTCTAGTGCCCAAAAAGAACTGGCTCATCCTCTCCAGAAACTGTGATAAGAAAGGGAAATAGGACAAAAAAAAGGAAACATTGGTGAAGTAACTGGTGTACCTTGGGAAGCCTTTAATTTAAGACCCTTCTATGTAAAGCTAAAGACAGCGGGCGAGCCAATGGAGTCAAACGTATCCCGTTGCTATGGTTTCATCCTCTTGCTTGTATGTTTGTAAAGGTATATGATAAAGCATGGTGGATTTTTGACCAAATTAACAACTTACATTTACATTGTTTACGGTATAAAATATCTTATCGTTGATAACCGTACAAAATTATGCAAGTATATCATAATATTTATATTCATAGATAATTTAAAAACCTTTTAAAGCCTTATAAAAGAGCATTTCCCATTTACACCTTTATATTGAGAACAAACACATTAAATCTTAGAAGAACAAAGAAACATTGCTGAGGCACTTTGCATTTTTTATTCTATATTTTGATGAAGTAAAACCTCTTTTGTTGTCCTTTCCTATAGGAATTTTAATAAATTTACTTAATAAAATAACTAAATTCATGATTCTATAAAAGTAAACACATGTATTTGTTAATCTTAAGGTGTTTATAGAACTAGATAAAGAAGGCTGTTAGTATCTGACCTCTTTCAGTTAATCAGGATTGGGCATTCTAATTGGCTTATAGGAAATTTTGTATCCTGGTAACCTCAGGACATACTAGATACACTAAAGCTTATGGTTCAAGGAGAAACCATTATTAAAGATAAAAAGGAGTATCTGATTTGAAATAATTTCTAGACCTCTCAACCATCGAAAGGTTTTTCTTTCCTTTCTTCCTTTCATTTTTCTTTTTTGAAAAAGCAATGAATAAATTAGGAACCATATCTTTGTTCTAAGAGCCTAATTCTGAAGACATCCTAATAGAATGTCAAAGGCCATGTGTAAGGCATTGTAATGCAGATCTGCACATCTATATGTCACACAGGCCTGGGACTCCACTGCTCCCTATGAGTGAAGACCCATCCCTTTAATAGCCAGAGAAAGCAACAAATCTCCCACTCTAATTTCCTCTTGGAAATATTATCCAGAAGCTTTCTTGAAGCTGCAAACTTATCTGAACTCTCCTAAATTGCAAATGTCTTTAAAATTTTTGTATATTATCATTCAAGGATTGTGATAGACCATTTCAAATGCTATATTAATTACATATGGAGACACGTTTCCTTATTCGTATTGAGTCAAGGCCAACTAACAAAAGGAATCATTTCTGATGCTCAGAATGAGACCTGTCTCCTAATCAGAAATGAATGTTAGAAATCATTTCATCCTCCTTATTTCTCATATAAGAAAACCGAGATCCAGTGAGGTGAACAATTTGATCAAAGGTTGAGCTTTTCGAATTGAATATTCTCTTTCATTGTAGTTTTTCTTCTACTCCCAATATTTTTAGAAAAAAAATTTTAAGGTATGATAAGCTTTGTCTAGTGTTATTTAAAGAAAGGCCATCATTCTGTGTACTGGTTGTTTTTAGTTTGTTTTTTTCATTATTACTATACAAGGGAATCCTTGAGAAGAGATTTTGCCAAAGCATAAATAAACAGCCCTAACTCTAAAGGAAAATGCATACAAAGATATACAGAGATATATTTAACAGATACTAATTTGTTAACAAAATATTGGCTAGTAAATGATTCACTTACAAAAGCAATGATGAAGTATGACCCTGTCTCATGTGAAATAAAAATGTTCATAATACTTTGTATTCAAGAAGCTTCAGTGATTATATTAGAAAGCAGAAAAAAATGACATTTTCAAATGAACTTCCATAAGTGGCCTCCCTTTTCTTTTAAAACCAATTATTGAATTCATTTAGAATGTTTATCAGGAAGAAAAATATTTGATTCCTTAAAATATATTTTATTCATCATTTTTACTTTCTAAATTCCATATATATTTACCCCCAAATTTAAGGGGCAGGTGAAATGGAAGAAGGGACAGTGTGGCAGCTACCCAGAGATTTTATAGAAAGGCCATCAGCGTGGTCTAGATAGTCCATGACACTTTGGATGCATAGACGTCAGAGCATTTAGAATTTTTTTAGAAGGTAGAAGCAGAGTTCCTGGCTCCTGTTGGTGCTTATGATGGGGTAGGAAAATTCTGTTCTACCAAAGAGGCGGGGTGGGATTATAGAAGAGGATTAGAAAGGATTTCAAGGAAAGGGTGATGTGGGGGAGGGGAATGTCACCCTGCACAGAAAAAAATCAACAAAGGGGAGAGAGAGCCTGCCAGCCGCCCACTCCAGGGGAGAGCTGCCCCCAGCTGTTCCCAAAGGCTCGGAGGAGAATCCCCAGACACAGCTTTGCTCTCATCCAAGGACACCAGTCACCAAGGACCTGTTTCCCTCAAAAAAGGATGACATTGGGAATAAGGAAACTTGGACAAGAAGACATACCATGCACTTTAGGTGGGGTTTAGGTAGATTCACCAAGGTGTTTGGGGGATTAAAATGAGCTGAGAGCTGAGTGACATACCCTGTGCCCTCAGAAACTGCATACTTGGAAAATTATCTGAATCTCAATAATTTCTCATTACTGTGCATAGTACTGCTGTACAAAAAATATACAGATATTATGAAAGTATTTTATTTGAAAATGGGATGTTTCCATTCATAGTACATTTGTCTTCTCTCTCAGTAGCAACATCGATTTGTTAGTAGCTGGCCCCTAAGTACAACTAAAATTAGTAATTTCTAGAAGAAAGCAATTGGTGAATATGCCCATGAAGATAACAAACCAGATAGGAGAAAAGCTCCCCTCGTCCCCATAAAAGGACTTGGAAGGATGATAAAGTTAATTTACTAAGGATAGATATATATAGATTGCTCCTGTGGGACCACCTACACATTAGTAGTCCTTTTGTTAGTTCTGAGATTATTTATTATTAATTCAATTTCTACAGAAACTAATATTATAAAGTGCTGAGTCCATCAGGAATTGAATACTATTTACCATTATTTTTATACCTATGTTCAAAGGTGCATCTATTACAGATTTTTTAATTGCAAAATTTATATCTCTGGCTGTGATATAACATTATCTGAAACGATTACTTTATTGATCAAAAAGTGATAAATACATACTATTGTTGATAAAAATTTCTGTTTTCTTCTTGGTAATTTAACTGTAAAAAATAGGTCATTGTTTTAATTTGGATTAGAGGAACAAAGCAGCTTAGACCAAATGAGAAATTAATTGCAGCACTCTGAAACACAAAGTCGTTACCTTTAAGCCAAATTTTAAAATGCTGCCCTACTCCAGGATTTAGGTCATTTTAATCTGCTCTTTTGTGCCTCGTATTTCTCTTTATGCTTCTCACAGATATTTATAAATTATCATATAGAGAAGCTTCTCTAAATTACCTAGGAGAGCATTGAAAGTCCAGATTTTTCATTTGGTAATTCTCGTTTCATAGATGGGAGCACTGCAGTACACAAAAGGTAAATGAGTATATCGAAGACATTGATTATAGAACTTGGCACAGGCGGCCTAGCCTTCACCTCTCAGCGGAGTGCTGTTGCCTATCCCTAACAAGCCTCAAGGGATTTTTTTCTTTGCTCTAGGAAGAATTAGTTATATACCCTTTTTGGAGTCACCCAACTAGGACTTCAGGTTGGCTTCAGATTTGGAGAATGGTGGGTAGGCTTCAAAAATTATTTTATTAGTTCCCTAAGGAAGCTTCTGGGTGGATTTGAGCTTCACAGAGTTTCAATGGTATAATACGAGGATCGTAGGATTTAGAGCCAGGCAGAGCTGGGTTGGTTAGAATCCTGGTTCTGTTTTTTATGTCTGTGTCGTTGAGGACAAACTACTGAAATCACTAAGATTGTTTTCCCATCACCATGCCTAATCATATCATAAAAGATATGTAATACGCCTGCAATGGCGAATGTTTAATTGAAATGTTCCTTTCCTTTCTAATTGAACTGTGTGGTAAATCCTTCAGTATTCTTTAGGCTGCAAGTCACTTGGGGGCCACAAGTGAAACATTTTACCCAAATCCCAGGGTAAACGCCACATTCTGGTCTCATTTTGGCTTCACCCAGCTACGATAGCTGGCCTTATGAACTCTTAAATATCCTTCTGATGCGTGTTTGGTGATTAAAGCAGCATCTCAAGCTACCTTTTTGATTGGGCCATTTCAAGGACAACTGCTTACAGTGCCTCAATGAAAGAAGATCAAGCCCTAAACAGCAGACAGATGATCAGTTCTGTGACACGAAGAGTTGATGGAGTAGATGATGAAAATGTAAGAGAATGCTGAAGAGAGTTTTGCGTGGTGTGCGGCCATGCTAATCTACTCTGATTAATTGCATGAGTTGTTATTTTTTCAACTATACGTAGTTACTGATGTACTTAATGTAATATAATTAATTTAAAAGTGCTACTAAGTTTATATAGTGTTTTATCTCTACACATACTAGAAAGACAATTGCCATCTTATTGTGGGTCATTCATGAAACTATTATGATTTGCTGTATGGTTTTATTTTTGGGGTTTTTGTTTGTTTGTTTGTTTGTTTTTTAGTTGAAAAAGTGTGGGATTCACTGGTATAACAGAGATTTTTGGCTTTAAGTCCTGACCCCGCCACTGTTAAACCACATGACTGTCGTCATCTCTCTTTTCCTTCCTGTACTTTTTTCCTCAGTAGGGGGAAAAACTAAATAAAAGCTTTTTATTCATATCATTAACATTCATAGCATATAAAAATATTTTGTAGTCTATAAGAAAATTATCAAAACGTTTTTACCTCAGTACAGTGACAAGCTTTATTTGGGACTAAAAAATTGAGCAAGTTAAGTGGTTTTGAAAAGTTATTTTGCATTACTCTTTAACACTTCAAAGACATTTTTATCAAGTACTTACAATGAGCTAGGCGGTTAGCTTCAAAGAGTAAATTGTTACTTTCAGGGAATTCTAGTGTTTTGAATACAATTACCAAATAATATTTTCAATTCAAATAGATTTTTAATGCCCATGTCAAACTTGTTTCTAGCCTTGCACAGGGGCTCTCGCTATTTTGCATGTGAACATGCCACTCATAGATGGACCAGCTTTTGTCAAAAACTTATATCTTAACATAACTATCAGTAGTTTACATATGTATCTGCACAATAAATATGGCTTTCCAATATCTCTCTTTAAAAGTCTTCAAGGCTGAGTATAAACGTTGTAATCTAATAATTGTTTGGAATTTATAGTACTGGGCAATTGGTACAGAAATTTGAGGAAATGTTACTCCTTTGACATTCAAATACTGGTGTCTTAAATATCTCAGATGCTCCCAGCATTTCACCTACATTAACTCAATCAGAAGTCAGGATGACCCACACCAGGTAGGTACTATTATTACTCCCCACCTTACAGATGAGAAAACTCTACCACAGAGAGATTAATAACTTGGCCAAGGGCAGCATCCTAAGTCTACAGCCAGAGTCTTGCTGTCTTCTTAACTGCAGTGTTCTTACTGAATGCTTGTAACTGGCTTGATGTGGGGGCTCTGGATTCCTTACTGGTAAGCTACTCCCTCCAAAGTAACTCAGCTGATCAATGTCTAACTTCAATTAAGCCTCTGTGCACGTGTGTGTTTAGTAACAGCTTTACTGAGATATCTTTCACTTACCATAAAATCCACACTCTTATAAATCTACAGTTCAGTGGTTTTTAGGATATTCACAATTGTTCAACCATGATAGTAATATAATTTTATAATATTTTTATTATCCCCGAAAGAAACTCTGTACTCTTTGGCAGTCACTCCTATTTCTCCCTCTGTCCAGCTGCTGGAAAGCACTCATCTACTTCTATCTGCATGAATTTGTTCCTTCAGGAAGTTTGGAAATTTCATATAAATAGAATGATATGATATGTAATTCCATGTGTGTATCTGTTATGTGGTTGGTTGCATTCACTTTAGCATAATGTATTAAAGATTTATCTATATTTTGGCATATATTGGTACCTCATTCCTTTTTATTGCTGAATAATATTCCATAGTATAGATATAAAACAAGTTGTTTATTCGTTCATCAGTAGTTGGGCACTTGGATTGTTTGCACTTTTTGGCTGTCTTCAAATAATGCTGCTTGGGCATTTGTGTACAACTTTTTGTGTGGACACGTGTTTTAATTTCTCTTAGGGATACACCTGGGAGGAGACATTTTTGGTCATATGGTAACTTCTATGTTTAACTTTTTAAGGAATTTTCAAAAAGTTCACAGAAGCTGTACCACTTTACATTCCCACCTGCAGTATATGAGTGTTCCAGTTTCTCTACATCCTTGCCAAACTTTTGTCACTACTTGTCTTTTTGATTGTAGCCAAGCTAGTAGGTATAAGGAAATATTACATTGTTGTTCTGTTATGAATTCACCTGATGACACATGATGTCGAGGACCCTTTCATGTGCTTATTGGCAATTTGTGTACCTTCTTTTGAGAAATGTCTATTCAAATCTTTTACCCGTATCTTAACTGGGTTATTTGCCTTTTTATTGCTAAACTGTGAGTTCTGTGTGTATTCTGGTTAAAAGTTCATTATAAGTTATACAATTTGGAAATATTTCTATTCTATAGATTGTCTTTTCATTTTCTTAATGGTGTCCTTTGACACTTAAAAGTTTTTAATTTGATGAAGTCAATTTTATCTATTTTTTTGTTTGTGCTTTTGTTGTCATTTTTAAGAAACCACTGTTTCACTCAAGATCACAAAAATTTACTTTGTGTTTCTAGGAGTATTATAGTTTTAGTTCTTAAAATTTAAACCTTTGGTTTTTTAAGAAAACGATATTATGTTTTAAAATTTTTAATAGAATTATGAATCTTTAAGTCACTTCCATTCTTAATAATCAAGGGTCAGAATATTTTTACCAACTACTTGTCCCTTATGAAGGTTACAGTATTTTTCTAAGTTATTTCAAAGCAATTTTTGAATGGAGCCTTCAAAATTTTGTGTTGTCAGTATTGTTCTATCCCTTTTCCTTCTCTAAAAGGTAAGAAGGAGACAACTAATTGGAGCGAGGCCTAAACTTTCATTTGGCTTATAACTTTTCCCTTTGTAAGGTCTTCTCGGTTCTGCATCCCCATTTATTATCAAACTTTGAGTGAGATAAACATTAGCAGATGTTCCCCTGATGCTCCGTGTTTACAATAGGCATGTTTCTTGATGCCTGGCATATCGAATGCAACTGGGGTCTCTGTGGTGTACAGTAGAATACCTGTCACTGTGAGTTGCAGCAGATAGAGAGGTTAACAAATTAGAACACTAATCGTTTTCTCATGTTTAAATTAAATCTTTTTGAACATGTCATTTAGAGATGTCCTAACCAAAGATTAGCTGTATGAAAGTGTGAATATTTCAAAGGATACTTTTTAAAGGGTCAAAATAATCCTGTTGATTTATCTATGCATTCTCAGCCTTAATTTTTCTTTGTCAGCCTATTTTGGTACATCTTTGAGTGTCCATTTGGTATGTGACCTGGAGAAATGGCATGGGAGCTGATTTAGGGACTTTAAATACTCATTCTTCGATGTAGCCCCAACCATTAGGTTTTTGACATCCAAATTTTCCACCTATAAAACATGGTAACTCTTTTTTGTGTGTATTTCAATGATGTAATATAGAGAATCTGTGAATTAAAAATGCCTTTAATTCTAATGACAGTCTTAAAAAATAACTTCTTCCTTTAAGCATCTCTTTATATCTTTATACATATTATTCTATTTCATTTCCACACTAAACTCTTTGCAATTTCTATAAAATAAAAAAAATTAATATTTTTATAGTTTTAAAATTGCATTAATTTGAACTATAAATGAGTTTCTAGTCTGCTCTTCTAAAATATAATACATTTATGATCCAGAAAATGATATTCAATTTCGATTAAAAAAATTACAGACACTTCAAAATATGACAAAATACAGATGTTGTCTTACAGACAGATTATAGCTAAAGATATACGTTAATATATTTTTTGGTCCTTTTAAAGCACTTTAAAAATAATAGCCATTTACTTTTCTGAAGTAAACATCTTGTAGCATAATAGAAGTGAATATCACAGAATTATATCTATTAAGCTTGTTATAACATTTTTAACCTACATAAGTTTATATATTTTTAGAAACATATTCTCATAAATTAAAAATACTAGGTCTAAAAGTCAATGATTCTTCGTAATTTCTATAATTATTTCAGGCTTCCTTAATAATAATGACTTTCTTCAGTGACATACGGAAATATGTTATATCAAATCAAATAGTTTTCTTCTTCATCACCATTTCAGAATAAAAATTTCTACCTTTTTTTTTTTCATCTAAAGTCAGAAAATTCAAATGAGGTACGTACAACTTGGTTGCTTCATAATTTGCAATGGAAAGTAGGATTATCTCAATATATTTTTAAACAGGCCTGTAGCAGACATATGAATTCCAGTCTAGAAACCTGCTGTATGTTCCACTATATTCAGTCTAGAATGTATAAAAATAAGCCTTTTTTTAGTGCGCATGCACACACACACAACGGTAATTGCAATGAACATAAAACCTGTCAAAGCTTCAATTTCCAATATTCCAATGAATATCAAAAGAGTCCAGTATTTTTGACTTTGACAAATTGCAGATGAGGTTTTATTCATTAAGTGGGGCTGCTAATGTTTATTTAAATGCAATTTACGGTTGCATTATTGATTAGCTACTGCAAAATTATCTTACAAGGAGCACGTGTGGCAAGAAGATTTCAGGTTGAGAGCGGATTTATCTAGGGAAGGCCTGTAGGCTTGATTTAGGCCCCAGGACATGAGAGTTTTAATTTATCTGGAAAGAAAGGCCTGGTGGAAGGTTTGCTTTGTTTGCATTTAGACAGCAGATGAAAGGGGTTTTGATGTTGAGCTGGGAGAAAATGGCTGCCACTCTTGTTATTCACGCAGAGAATTCAGCAAAAGAAAAAATCTATTACTGGGAGAGATAAAACAAGCCTTTTCTTACCCTCAAATCATTTTTCAAATCAAATATGTGGCTCTTGTTATCTTCCAAAGGAGAAATAAAAAATTTAAAATGTTGCCTGTTATCTAAAATCTTAAAAAATATTTCTACATTGTATTTATTACTAAACCTTTACTTCCTATTGTGGTTCTATATACTTTGGTAGGGTCATTGTGTCTGAAGTGTCTTAAAATGGGAATGCAACTTAATAAAAGAAGCAGTACTAGACTTAAATATTTTAGTGAAAAATGAATAAACAAAGCTTTCATATGCTCTTTTCGAAAGGTAGTAAAACCAATATTTAGGCAGAAAGCCTCTTAGACATACTAATAATACATTATTGATTCTGCAAGGTAGACACATTTGTCCTAAGAAGTAAAGCTTTTTCATGCCGATTTATTTTAGCTTAATTACTATGAATATATTAACGAGTAAGACAAAGCCATAAGGATTGTACTAGTAATCTTAATGTAACTAATAGTAGTGTGTTTGTATGCATGCATATGAAAGGATCACAATTGGATCAAAAAGATAGTTAAAATGAAGAAAATGAATACTAAGAAAATTCATGACGCTTATAGAGGAAAATGTTCATCTCGTAGCTTGATTGCATGTATTAACTAAACGACATAGATGTTTTATATTTCTTGCCCAGGCAACTGATGATTTATTCCCAATAAGTAGTGGGGTTTCATTTATTCACCTCTCTATATATCCAAGGTGAAGAATAAGTTTATAAAGATAATTGGGGAATTCATAATATTTTTTTAGCACTTGAAGCTGAGAAATACATGTGGTCTGAGTCGATATCTAAAACTTTTAACACCTCTATGCTGGAGGTCAGTTATCAGTTTGGTATTTCTAAGAATCCCATAATTATTTTTAATATATGTCAACCAACCATCAGAATTTAGAAAATGTCTCAACTGCTCATCAAAATATATGAGTTAAATTTTAATATGCAATGACTGAAATGTTCTTCAGAAGACACTTTAGTGGGCTTATTATTCTACAAAAAAATCAATTTTATAAGCAACATTTTGCATTAAAAAATGAAGCAGAAAAACTTTCTCTGTGTGATTTGGGGCCACAAATGAGAATGACAGCAATAGGAATTATATTTTCCTCTGGGGTTTATAGCACTGGTGACACAATACTGATGACTGAATATCAGTTCCGACCACCTGCAGGTTAATTATTTACTCCATATTTCGGGTCTTTCAGAATAGGATTTGTTTACCAAAGTCTGAAGAATCTACTGTTTTTTGTGTGTTTTTTTTTTTTTTAACTTCAACTCATAGTAATGCAACAGTCGTGGCTTCATAATAATTCTTAGTTTTGATTTCCTTTTTAGTTAATTTTCTCCTCTGTGCTTTTTCAAGGAGGCTCTTGCTGTTTATTTCTCTTCCTCTTCAGTTCTTGGCAAACAACATAATACTTGAAAATAACACTTACCTCAGAATTAGAGCAATTAAAAAAATATAGCAAGCTAGATGTTATGTGGTCCACATCCAGACACACTAGTCTGTGGTTCCACTGAAAATGCTTAAAAATTGTGATTTGTCTTTCCAAGATGAAACTTGGTACAGATTTGGCTTGTTTTGTAGAACCATTGAGAATGAGAGATTGAGCAAATGGATTCTAAAAGAGAAATTTATTTAAGATGCTATTAATGAGATACCATCTGTTAAATTACACTAGTTTTATTTAAAAAGGAGAAATGTGGTGGCCACAACTATACTGTTTGGATTGATATTTAACTTTTTAAATTTTTCTAAAATTTTACATAGTAAAGTGGTCTAAGTTAAAAAAAATAAATAATAAATAAAGAGAAGGACACTCCAAAATAAGAATTAAGGGAGAAAAATTGGCAACTCTACGAAGCATTAATTCATGTGCTCATAGCCTAATATAAATAAAAGATGACAAATAAAGATCAGCAAGTAAACCTATTAGAAATAAAATCTGTTCATTCTCATTCATTCAACATGTATTTACCACTGGATACCTACCAAGTGTCTAGACCATTCTTCACACAGGTCTCTACAACAATAAAGCTTCTATTCTAGATGATGAGTGAGTGGATTTCAGGTACTGGGTTGTGAATAGATGATTTTTATAAATCCTCAACAATGCTGAAACATCTATGATTATTTCTCCTTTGTTTTCTCTTACGTTTATTTTGGCAAAAGCTTAGCCATATTTGCCATTTCCCCCATTCATTTGAATTTGAATCTCATGTCTTTTAGACTAATTGGTGAAATTCATTTTCTTAGCCTTCGAAGAATCATTCTGTATTATTCTTATTATGTTAATAAATCTCATAACCCAAGATTTAAGATGGACGCTGGGAATGATTAAACAAATTCACATTAACTACAGCCAGAAGTCTTTAAAAATAGGCTTCTGAATCCAAAATTTATAGTGGGAAAGTTATTTTTTTTCCACAACAAGTAATGGGATGTTGAATAGAGAGAAATGTTTACATTTCTAAGCCAAATAGAATTTTACAGACCACATGATTTCAAAAATTGAAAAATTGATGAGACAAAGCCTATGTTTCTGTCTTAACTTTATTGTAAATTCCTTGACTTAATGGCTCATATTTTCATCCTCGAATATAAAGAAATTTCAATATAATGTCAACCGTACAATACAAGCTCTGCAGTTAACAACACTTATTTGTGTTTGTAGTTACTCACTCATGTCTAGTTTCTCAGTGTTTTTGGAGAAGTACCCACAGAGATGAAAACATTTAGATTTCATGGGATAACATTGTGAGTGATTTATTCTATTATTTTCTATTATTTTTATATTTCTATTTATTTTGCTAATATGGTCACCATGTAGTTTGTATTATACAGAAAGTTTAAAATAATTTTTCTTATGATTCTCCATTGAAATGCCTCTTTTTGGTTTCCACAATTAGGCCTTTGCTATTTTTACAGGGTACAAATGGAGGTCTCCATACTGTATAATTGCATATTTAAAATTTACAAATCAGGTGAACAAATGCATCTAAAATTTCTATTCTATTTTCTGGGCAAATATACCTTCACAGAAACCTGGAAGGCCAGGTTTAAATTTAGAACTCTCAGAATCCCTCACCGTACACACTGCATCATAGAGAGACTGACACCTAGTCCCTATAGCCTGACCCCTTTATGTTCTCATTGCACCTTTGGTCCCATAGACTTGTCACCCTGTGGAGGAGTGGGGCCTTCTAAAGCCTTGTCCAGATAGAAGGATAGCACTTTGCAGCATCATTTTGACATCTAATTTTCCAACTGTTGAATGACAATAGTTTTCAATTTTTAGTTATTTGGAATAATTGTGTTGTGATGAACATACTTGAACATGTAAATTGATGCGCATGTATTTATACCTAAGAATAAAATTGTTGAATCTTAAGGTATGAACACTTTGACTTTACCTTAGAGTGCAAAATTATTTTCCAAAGTGGATGTACCAGTTTACACTCTTACTTGTAATGCTTCCATTATGTAATAACCTCACAAATACTTGTCAGGCTTTTATTTTGCCAAACTGGTGGATGTGAGATAAGATCCTGTAACTTTTTTTTTCAGTTACTAATGAGATTAAACATCTTTCATATTGATTTTTACTGGCATTTTTCCTGTTCTGTGAAGTTCCTGCTCATGTCCTTTGTTCATTTTTATTAGTTTGTTTGAGTTTTTTATATTGATTTATAGGAATTTTTCAGAGTTAGCATATGCATATGCACATACATGATTGTGTGCACAGGATAGCACGTTTGTGTTAGATCCATTTTATTATATGCTAAGTGTGCAGGCAGGGCCTAGTCCTGGAGCAGTAGTGGAAGGTTTATTTCCCCAGAATCTCATGTGTGTTGCACAACTATAAGTCGCCATGTACACACTTGGGAAAGCAAATGCTGAGCCATCTACCGAACCCTGCTCTTTCCCTAAAATCACTTTTCTCTCCCGTCTCCAATCTTGGAGCCTCAATTTTTACATCTGTCTAAAATAGCGGCCTCATCTAACAGGTGGAAAGTGTGCATGTTGCTGGTGTATGTGCCCAGGATCTGGAGGAAGGCAAGGGTGTGTTTGTGTACACGTAAATAGACGGAAGTGTGGGGATGTGGGGTGTGAAGCCGGGGATGATGTCTACTGAGGTTGTTTGGGTTGTATAGAGCTATACTCACAAGCAATTTGAGTAATGACGCCTTTACTAGTTTGTCCTAAGGTGCCATATGGACCGCTAGTGGCCAACTGAGATTGCTTATATATTTTTACCTCATGTTGTGCTTATAGGTTGATTTTTTTATGTTGTCTTAAAAACATAAGTTCTAAGTTTTAATGTGGTTAAAGAAATATTTCATTTATGGTTTAGATTTTTTTCTTGTTTTAGAATTTCTTTACTGTGAGATCATAGTTATTTTCTTAAATTGTTTTCTATAAGTTTTATTGCCTTGTTTATCACATTTAAATCTTTAATGTGAGTAGCATTGATTTTTGTGTAAGATATGTGTTAAAGTTCCATTTTAATAAAAACATCAGCAAAAATATTGACATACTTGAATTTATAAAACAGTTTAGAGATAATTCTTAGATTATGCTATTCTAAAACCTGAATGTGATATATATATATTTCTTCAATTATTTAAGTCTTTTTTAATGCTTGTCAAAAATATTTTTAAAAATTCTCTGAGTTGATTGCATATATTTTATTAAATATCTTTTTTGATACTTCATAATTTTGATACTATTGTAACAAATGAATTTTTAAAAATTATACTCTATATAATTCTGAAAAATACAAATGCAGTTGACTTTTGTATACTGACTTATTTTTTTTAACCTAGAAAGGCTGAATTCCTCCCATTGATTCTAAATAGTTTTCTAGTTAATCATGTAATCTGTATATAACAAAAAAGAATCTTGGTTCTTTCTTGTGCATTTCATTATTTTCTTGCCTTACTGCACTGGTTAGGATTGCCAGTGTGTTGCTGAATTGAAGTGGTAGAAGTGGACATCTTTTACCTGTTCTTCACCTTCACCACTCAGGTTTTTCTATTAAATATAATATTTGATGCAAGTTTTGTATATGTAACATTTATCAAGCTAAGAAAGTTTTTTTTGAAAGTGTTTTGTCATGAAATGGATGTTAAATCTTATCAAAAGCTTTTCTGCATCTGTTGAGGTAAGCATATATTTTACCTCCATTATTCAATTAATATGATGCATTGTATCAATTGACATTTCTAATATTAAATTACTTTTTATTGCTAAGATAAACCCAATATTGTAGTGATGCTTTTTTATATCTCTATTTTGTGCTTGCTTTTCATTTTATTACATCTGTTCTTCATTATTTCCTCCCTTTTTTATTTTTTGGTTTCATTTACTTTTTTATAACCTAAATGAGATGTTTTGCTCATTATTTTCCAGTTTTTTTAATAAATATTTGAAGTTATAGAAATGCCTTGATGTACTACTCCAGCACTATTCCATAGCTTTTAATAAGATTTTCTTTATTGTTCAATTTCTAAATTAAAAATTATTTGATCCATTTATTAATTAAAAGTGTGTCCTTTAATTTTCAAGCTCTTCTATAAAAAAAAGCTTTTTATAGTTATCTTTGGTTATTGATTTCTAATTTATTTTTTTGCTCTGTAGTGGGAGAATATGGTTTGTATACTAATTTCTCAAAATATTTTAAGATTTGTTTTATAATCCAGTTGTGACCAGTTATCATAAATGTGACATATGTGATTAAGCTGTACATTCTCTAGTTTTAGAATGCATGTTCTCTATATGGCCATTAATAAAGCATGTTCATTATTTCATTCAAAACTTTTATACCATTCTTGACATTTTCTCCCTTTGATTAATTAGTGCCTTAAAAAATTGTAGTAAAACCTTTTAGTATGATGGTGGGTTTGTGCACTTATTGAAATTATCATTTTTACTTTATTAGTTTAATGTTATTTTACTAGGTAATATAAGTTCAGAATTATGATATAAAACTTTTATCATTATTCGCAGATCTTTTTATCTCTGGTAATACTCTATGCTTTTCGCCTTATTTCATTACTAAAATAGCCTTTCTTGCTTTTGATAAGTAATTATTTTATCAACAATTTACTTTCAATTTACTTTCTGTATTTCCATGTTTTAGATACATGTCTTGAAAGTAAGGGGTGGCTGGATTTTTATAAACTTGGTATTATCTCTGTCCTTTAACCAAAGTATTTATTTTTCTTGGGTTAATATCTGTTTTTTTTTTTCCCTACCGTTTTTGGCATTCAATTTAACCTTTTTCTCTTATTTTGTTCTTTTTTCTCTTATTTTCCCTTCTTTTAAATTTATTTCTCTTCTTCTATCCAAAATTTTCCCTCTGTTATTAATTCTAAATTATGCATTCTATTGATATATTTTAATGATTCCTCTAGAAATTTTATATTTTTAAAAAAGTCAAATCATAATGATACTGCCTTTCATTATATCACTTTTCTGACTTACAAAGGAATGCTATAATTCTATAATTTTTAAATGCATTATTTTATTTTCTACAGTTAAGTCACTTTATATCTGAAAATTTACTACATTTATTGCTTTATATTTCTTTTTGTATCTCACATCACCAGCTGGATCCTTTTTCATTAGTAGATGGAAAGTATATATTTAATAATTTCTGTTAGCAAAAATTTTATTAAAAACTCTTTCAGGGATAACTTTTTTTCTGTTTAAAAATACCTATTTGGCCCTAATTTATGAAGTATATCTTTTCTGGGTGCAAAATTCTAGGTTTACAGAAATTTTGTCATAGCCATTGAAGTTGTCATTCATATTAGTTTTCTACTGCTGTCTGACAAATTACCATAAACAAAGCAGCTTAGACAACAACCATTTATTAGTTCTAGTTCTGTAAGTCAGAAATTTGGTATGGGTGGCTGCTTCCTTCAATCATGACATGTAGAGGCTGAAATCAAGATGTTGACTTGTCTGACTTTTATCCTGGATTCTCTAAGGTAAATTCTGTTTAGAAACTTATTCTTGTTGTAGGTAGAATTTGGTTCCTCATGGTTGTAGAACTGAGGTCCCTTCCTTTCTATTTTTTTATTTTTATTTTTTTGCAGGCTGTCTGTTGGAGGCTGTTCAATGATTAGACAGACTCCGTTGTAGTCTTTGGCATGTGTTCTCCTCCACCTTTGAATCAGAGGCAGCACATGCAATCTCATGCTTCATATCCCTGATTTCCCCTCTTTAAACTCTGGACCAGATTTAAAAGGTCTGTGTCATCAGGTGAGACTGACCTAGATAACTTCCTCATCTTAAGGTCAAAGACATAGAATTTTAATTATATTCATAGACATATAATTCACATTTTACATACGTGCTTGGTTGATGAACTGGGAGGAGGTGTATATCCACCAGGGACAGGGAATGTTAGAATTCTGGCTACTGCATTATTACACAGACTTCTAGTTTCCATTTTTATTGTGAAGAAGTCAATTTTCAGTCCAATTCTTGTTCCTTTAAAGGCAATCTATCTTTGTTCTAAGACTATTGTTAAAATCTTATTTTTGTTTTGGCATTCTCTTTGTCTAGATCTGGGTTTCTTATCATCTGTGCAGTTTGGAATTTGTTGTTTCCTGAGTCTGTAATTTGGTTCTTTTCCAGCTTTAGAAAATGCTCTTCCATTATCTAACCAAGTATTGCCTCTCCCTCATTCCTTTTCTTATCTCCTCTGGGTCTCTAAGGGAATGTGTTTAAGGCCTATTTTTTTATCTTCCCTATTTCTTAACCTCTCTTTTATGTTCTCTATCTATTCAA
Organism: Cynopterus sphinx; assembly: GCA_030015415.1. Taxonomy (NCBI): domain Eukaryota; kingdom Metazoa; phylum Chordata; class Mammalia; order Chiroptera; family Pteropodidae; genus Cynopterus; species Cynopterus sphinx. Next base: position 43,698,882 of record CM057389.1, on the reverse strand, counting down.
TTCTTTGAATATATTCTAGGTAATATTGTCTATTCTATATTATAATATTTTCATCTTTGCCTATGTCTAATCCATTATTGTATCTCTCCATGAGTTTCAAATTTCAATGAATAAAACTTTTAATTTCTAGTTCTTGTTGTTTCTTTTTGTGTCAGATAATTCCAAATCTAAGGTATTTATACTTATAACTCCCCCCCCATCCAAGCACTTTCTGCTGGCCCTCTCTTTTAATATTTTTTCTTTCTGTATTTGTAAATATTATGATTTTATAACCAAATGCTCATATTCCCTGAGACAGTGAGAATTCTTTGAAACCTGAATAGAAGGCTATCCTTCAGGGAAAATTTACTTTTTCTTTTACTAGACATTTATGAGTACTATTAATTTAACATTACCTTAAAATTAATTCTTGACTTAATGGTTGTTTTAACTCCTTAGTTAATGAAAATTATGGTTATGGGACCAAGATGGCTGGCTAGTGATTGAGATTCTTGGGGGAAACATTTTTTTTCCTATACATAGACCTGAGTTTCAAATGGTAAGACATGGTTTCTTAGTGGGTGACAGGTAAGGAATATCTTTAGGTTACTTTTATCTTGAGGTTGTAACTTTTGGAGGCCAGGTTTATAAAGGGTATGGGAGTACTTCTATTAGACTCTTATTCTTGAGCAAATCCTGTGTTTTGTTCTTTATAACATACATCCTGAAAAATATGAAGAACAAAGTTCAAATTTACTAGATTTGGTGAAACTGTCTTTATTCTCTGGAATCATGCTTTCATTTAATTGTTTACTTATTATGATTATACCATATTTTCTTGTTAGTTCATGAATGCATGTAACAAGCTTTTAAAATGTTTTATTTAGATTTTTGTTGTTGTTTTTATTGGAAGAGTTAAACAAAGTATTTAATTTGTCATACTGCCAGAAATACAAATTCTTCCAAATGTATGTGGGGTGTGTGTGAGTAAGTGAGTGAGTGAGTGTGTGTGTGTGTGTGTGTGTGTGTGTGTGTGTGTGTGTGTGTGTGTGTTTACTGGTTAAAAACTGAAAGAATAAAAAAATTATTAAGTTTTTACTATGTTCTAAGCACTAAGGATACAATGATTCTTAAGTAAAATAGATATAATGATTCTTAAGTAAAATAAATATGATTCTTGTCCTTAGATTCACTAATTAAAAGTTATTCCAGTGAGAAAAACAGACCAACCAAATCACCAACAAATAACTGTCAATTTTCTTCCCCTACTTCCACTGGGTATTCTGATAAAGTTTAGATATTTCTCTTTGTGTTTCTTATTTTCCTTTTTTTGATGTTCTATCATACACACACACACACACACACACACACACACACACAATACACATATATCATATATATCTTTTTTAATGTTCTATCATATATATAATATTTAATGTTCTATCATATATATAGTTCTATCATATATTAATGTTCTATCATAATGTTCTATCATATATATAATGTTCTATCATATGTATGATCTCCCTTACTCCCTTCCTTAAAGCAGGATAAAATGAACTTCAAGGGGACTTCACTTTTATCAGAAATGTAAAAGAAGTCCAGAATACAGTAGGCCTTTTGGCAGTGGGAGGCTGAGTCAGGCCAAAGGGGACCCTTTTCATCCTAAGAGCTGTGTTCATAAGCTGATAGTGGGCTATATTCAGAAAGTATGAACTGTATCCTGGTACTGTCTTTCATAACTAGTGTCCTGATGTTGGAGTGTCTGTTCTGACTGGTTAAATGCTTGCACTGTTCTAGCTGTTGAGTATTTTGAATATCATCCTTGACTGATTGTGTGAATCTGACACTCCTTTTGGTGCCACCCTGCACCACACTAACTACCTTTAGCACCCCAAATCAAGAGAGAACACACTCTACTCTTCCCTGCCCAAGTGTGAAGCCTGTAGCATATGTCAATATGTTAGTTGATCATCTCATCTTCCCTCCCCCTTTCACAAAAAGCAGAATCTATCTATAGGACTGAAACAGATTATGCGCAACATCTACCAGCTCACTTCAGGAAAAAGGGCAGAGAGCCTTATGAGTCTGCCTTTTTTTCCAAACCAGCCTATCTCCGGCCTCCCACACCTGACTTAGACTTAGTGTCAACCTAGTCTTTTCTGTTTTAATTCACCTCTTGAGAATGACCCCAATTTTCCTGGGCCATACATCTGTAGGGCCTTTCGGACTCACTGCTCTCTTATTCTGGGCCTTCATGGTGACAATTCCTTAGCTGGTGCTCTCTCATTTCACAGAGTCAAAAAGAATGCTGTGCATGTCCTCCTGTTTGGATTTCTTGGATCTCCTGGACTCTGCTATTTGAAATGGCTGTTTGCTTTTATTTAGGCCACTTTTTCACTCTGCTCCAGATTTAATTGCTATATTTATTTCTCTGTTTGTTCATGTGCCATGGATTGAAGTGGCAAGGTCTAAGTTAAGAGTATGTCTCATTTAAAATTCAAGTGGACAGAATATTCTTATGAAAAAGTTTATCTTTTAGCTTTTAGTTCACTGTCCTATGCACTGCATCGGTGAGATAATACTTCATTTGTTTAAACTTCTCAAAGCTTCTAATTCTTTGATGAGTATGAAGAGCAAAAGGACACAGTTAAAAAAAATCCTTTGTAGACAAAGTCAAGCCTGTAGGCTGTAGATTTAATATTGGTTGAGGTTTTTTAATTGTTACAAGTATATTTACATTGCTCATATTATTCAGAAATCAAATTCAGGCATCAAGGACAATAATTTTTTCACAATTATATATTTAATAAATGTTTTTTTCTCATACTTGGATATAGACTTGCATTGCTATGATTTTTTAAAATCCTTATTTAGTTTAAAAATGCTTTTTCTTCTTTTTCTTTTGCAGTATGAAAAATCAATTTGTGGAAAAATAAACAATTTGGGGAGATGTAAAGAATAGTGTAAGAAAAACATTTAGAATGCCCCAGTGTAGATCACGAAGAAGGAAATGTAATACACTTTTGACACATAGTATTTGTGAAAATTATAGATCTAAGGAGTTATACATTCCAAGAGATTCTTCTAACATACCTCTGTGCCTAAATCAGAACATCCTTTCTACACTATCTTTGTTACATAGCTACTAACCAAATATAGGTGGACTTCTACCCTTATGGCTCAGCAAATTTTTAGTGTTCTTCCCTATGTTGAGCCAAAATCTACCTCCTTGTAACTATTATAATCTACTATTTGACTAACAAGATTTCTTCCTTCTGTTATAAAATTTATTTCTCACCAACTATGTATTAGGTTGTATGTTCAGATATATGGTTACAAAAATGAAGAAAACACAGCCCCTTTTCTGGAAAATCTAACAGTCTAGATGGGGAGACAGACATATAAACAAATAATTAGGATAGAGGAAGAAGTGCTAATAGAGCTACTTACAATAACGTTATGTGAGCAGAGTTCTTTAGCTGTTCCTCAGATGATGTGGTTTTGAGGCTCTTTATCATCATAATAAAAGACTCTTCAAGTGAAGGTTGAAGAGATCTTATAAATTGCCTTCTTATGTGAGGTGACTCCTCTGAGGCATTCAGTCACAGAAAGGATGGCAATAATTAGGACTCAGCTACAAGGCAGTTTTAGATAGAAATAAGTAGTAAAGAATCAATCTTAGATTACCTATGCACAGATCAAGATATGTATCTGAATGTGTAAATATAATTTGAGAATAGTAATATGATTTATCGGCTCTCAGATATGTTAATAATAATGTTTGTCTAGTCAATAGAAGAAATTTCTGAATTTTAATTTGTATTATCAATGGATTACTTGTTCAATGTTTTAGAATTTTCAAGAAGCTTTTTTTTACATTGATTCATTTTAATTATAGTGACATCTCTTTATACTTTATCTATGATTTCTAGTTCTGAAGTTTACAGAAATTTATATTGTCTGTTTTGTTAAATTGATCTGGAATAATCGCATCCATTCCATTATTGCTCTTGTGTTACATAGGTGGAGGTAACCTAGTATTTGGGACCTGATTTCAACGTGACATTTAGAAGGGTGCTTGATTTATAGTGTGGCATGCCTTATCTTATAAACAAAAGAAAAAAGAAGAAAGGGCTTGTAAATTGTGTGAGCGATTCTTTTCATAGAGAGTTTTGCTTTGTACAATGTTCTTAACTTGGGCTTTTTTGAAAATACTTGGAATTTTATGTAAAGTCCTCTATTTGCATGTTTTAGGAATTTTTTCTGGGAATACTGTTCAGAGGATTTCTCAAACACTTAAGAGAGGCTGTGTACCTGTAAATGTTTGCAAATCCCTGCAGTAGAGCCTTCTGGCTAGAAAGTCCTGCAGCTGTACTAAACAACAGTGTCCCCAAAGTCATGAACATGCTTTACCTTTTATATCTTTCTTTATGGCCTGTCATCCTTCCCATATATGACTTTAAAAATAGATCCTTCCTTCAGGATTAGATAATAAAGGTTGTGTTTGTGTACTACTTTATGGTTTCAAATACTTTCAAATGTAATCCATCATTTAATCCTCAAAATTTTTTGAAAAAATATTACCCCCATTTTACAGAAGGAGGAATGGAGAGTCAAATAAATGAAGCTCAGAACTCATAAAACGCAAACTTAAGCAGCTATTCAGAGCTAAATACTCTTTCCACATTAAATATTTATCAAAATTTTCCTTTTGACTAGTTCCTATATTCTTTATCTAAATAGAGAGGGTCTCCCTAGACTTCCTCTCTGAAAAAAAAATTGTCTATACAATGAAAAATGAATTCAAGGAAACCAGCCTTCCAGAGCCTCGGTTTTTTCACATGTAGAATGAGGTAATAAATTCAAGCCACACTGAGATAGCTTCCGGCTTCTACATTCCATGTGTCTTTGTCAAAGTTTGGTCCAAAGCATCTTCTCAGGAGAGCAGGTGGCGTTCACTATATCTGCATGCCAGGTGAGTTGGCCTGTTCCCCGCCAACTGTAGTTTCACCACCAGTCTCAACATCCAGGCTGTGCATTGGCGATCCTTAAAGGCTTTCCTCTTGTTGTGAGGACCCCCAACTTGATTAATCTTACAGAATGAGTTTTTCATGTCTGGCTTTCGTCCATCTTCTCTTTACTCAGTTCTCGCCCGGAGGAATTGTGTTAACCATTGCTTTAGTGCTGTTTAGCTGGTTATATTCTCAGACATTGTTTTAGTTTTCTTGTACTATTATGTGATGTAGAGTAGGTAAATTTGATATTAGAGTGTGGGTGTGCATAACAGTACATTTTAGAGCAAAAGAAATTCTGTTCAAGAAACAATATCAGGAGTCAGCTTGATTAAATTTCCAGATCCTTGGGAGACTTGAGCCTGAGTATTGTTATTGCCTGTGTCAGAAGCTGCATGTCCTGGTGGGAAGATCACTTACTGACTTGAGGATCCCTGGTATAGGCTTGTCACTGGAGAAGTCACTCATCTGGGCCTTAGCCTTTTCGTTTATCAATGAGAAGTTGAACCAGATCATCTCAAAGAGCCATGCCAATAGAAAATTGCCTACTTTTTGACAGCTTAATTAACAATCTTAAATAAGCTATTTTTTCCAGTTCTTCTTATATTCTGAAGCATGATTGAATCTCCTGACATTGTCACTTCAGACATTTAAATAAGACCTAGAGTTTTCTGTGATAATTACATGGTATCATGTGTATAATAATTGCTCCTCATTACCTTTTCCCAGCCTGACTAGTAAATTTTTTCCTTTCAATTTGTTTATTTTCTTAATTTTTTTATTTCTTTTAACTTTTAAATTGATTACACAAGTGAAGCTTGAAGCCACAGTACAAGTCCAAAACACAGTAGGTCAATATCAGCTCATTTTACTACAGCGTGTGGGCTGGGTATTTTCTCAGGCTCAAGAGTGAGTACCTTCTTGCTGTAGATCTGGGAATGAATTAAGTACAGCGCTCCACATTGCCTGATGCAATACCCACTCCAGAGCTGAGATCACAGGCTGGATTTTTATTATGATGGGATCACTCACTATTTGAAATAGGATTTCACTGTTCCATTTGCAGCCTGTCACCTGATAAATGCTAGATTATGAGTCAGAATAATAAATATGGAGGTGTTGTAGTAGGCCAAAAAGCTTCCCATTGTCTAATGTTACATCTGTCCTTTTAGGATTATTCTCAAAGGAAAACAAAATTTGAATGTGTGCTTGTATACTAACAGTTTCTGGAAATGGCAGTGCCTATCCATTTTCTTTTTAAATAAAGGCTTTCTGTAAATGGTTCACATAACCAGTTATTTGGCTTGAAATGGCCTCCCCATGAAAATGCCTGTTTTAATGTCAAGTCAGGGAATAGCAAAGCTTTGCTGGAGTCCCAGTGTCTAGCAGATATACTATAAATTTAATTTCATGGCAAAGTGAAGTCTATTACAGAAAATCAGAAAGAACTACCTTCTCAGCAAGGCCATCTCTCTTTTTTTATTGAGTCCTTTTTGTGTAGCTTTTTCAAGCTTTGTCTGCACCTGCCAATAAAAAGGGGCTCTTTGTTTGAGGACAATACTGACAAATTAACCAGCAAACATATTTCCAGTGGTGGGTGGGGGCAGAAGTTCAGGAGAGGGCCATGGCTGCTACCTGTTTTATTATACCTGAAACCGAGGAGCCCAGTCTTGTTAACAAATTTTATTTTGCTGCATTTGAATAGTCTCGGTTCTCTTTTTGTCTCATATATTTGTCAATGAAGCTGGGGTATTTTTTAAAATTTTTCTTCTGCAAATAAATGTAAGCCAAGGAGGGAGGGTGAGGAGATGGATGTTAGAATTATGCTGCCCTGTGGGAAACTGAACAGTTCTCAAAGACAGGTAAAAAAATGTCCAAGCCGTACCCAAAGTGTTTCTTAATCGGTGTTTACTGATTTGTTGTTATGTGGTAAAACACATTAATTAAAGATCTCCTGGGTACACTGAAAAATGGCTAATGCCTTATAAGTGGCTGGCTTTACCAGCAACCATTCTTTTCATTAGGGTCAACATAAAATTCAGGGGAGGGGCATTTAAAAAAATAATTATATTCACCTATAATGTGAAAGCAATCAGATGGTGCTACCATTATTAAAACTTCTGGAAGAGGTTTGTGAGGGATTTTCTTTAGAATGTTACTGTGAAATATAAATACTGGGTTTCTCTACTAGTTGTTGAGGTGAACTAGACAGTATATTAAATATGAAAAAAAGAAACACCACCATCACCACATTTTTTTCTGTAACAACGTGAGTGATTAGGGATCTCTCTAGATGTGACTTCACTGAAGTCTGGTGGTTTTGTTTAAACCCGGATCAATTTCTTAGGAATTCTTTATTAGCCAATTCTTCATAAAAAGCTAAGACACTCTCTTCTAAGTTTTGTGAAGTACAGAAATAAGAAATATGGTTCCTATCCTCAAGGAGCTAGTGACACACATTTGATGATCTTAATAGGTTTTTTGTTTTTAAGTAGTGAATTCTTCTAGTTTTATGGTTTCAGGTCTTATGTTTAGGTCTTTAATGCATTTTGAGGTGATTTTTGTGTATGGTGAAAGATAAAGATTCAGTTTTATTCTTTTGCATGTAGATATTCAATTCTCCCAACACCATTTGTTTAAGAGAATGTCCTCTTCCCATTGTATGGCCCTGGCACCCTTGTTTAAGAACATTTGACCACACACGCAAAGGTTTATTTCTGGGCTCTCTAGTCTATTCCGTTGGTCTGTATGTCTGTCTTTATGCCAGTACTACACTTTTTAAAAATTACTGTAGCTTTGTAATATGTTTGAAATCAGGAAGTGTGATGCCTTCAGTTTTGTTCTTTGTTCTCAAGACTACTTTGGTTATTAGGGGTCCTTTGTGACACCATACACAAAAATTGATTCAAAATGGGTTAGACTCAAAACTATAAAACTCCTAGAAAGACTCAAAACTATAAAACTCCTAGAAGAAAACATAGAAGAAAAGTTTCATGACTTTGGTCTTGACAATGAATTCATGAATATGACACCAAAAACCGTTGCAACAAAAGTAAAAATAGACAAGTGAGAACACATCAAACTAAAAAGCTCTGCACAGAAAAAAGAACAATTAAACAACAGAATGATTGTTCATTGCTGGCAACCTGTGGCAGGCAAATATTTACAAACCATGTATCAGATAAGGGGCAAATTTCCCCAATATACAAGGAACTCCTACAACTCAGTAGCAAAGAAGAAAACAAACAGAAACACCTAACAACTCGATTAAATAATGGATAAAGAACTTTTTCTTTGAACAAGATATACAAATGGTGAATGGGTATAAGAAAAGAAGCTCATCATTACTAATCATCAGGGAAATCCAAATCGAAATCATAATATATTATTACTTAATACCAGTTAGGATGGTTATTAATAATTTTTTTTAAAAAGACAGGTATTGACAAATATATAGAAAAATTGGAATCCTCATATTGTTAGTGGGAATGCAAAATGGTATAACTACTGTGGAAAACAGTATGGAGGTTTCTCAGAATATTAAAAGTAGAACTACCATATGATCCAGTAATCCCATTTCTGAGTATTGAACCAAAATAATTGAAAGCAGGATCTCGAAGGGATATTAATGCTCTCATGTTCATTGCAACACTATTCACAATAGCCAGAATGTGGAAAGAACCTAAGTGTCCATCAGTAGATGAATGAGTAAAGAATATGAGAGATAGATAATTACTCACCCTTTAAAAAGGAGAAAGTCCTTCAATGTGCAACAACACGGATGAAAAATATTGAAAAGCAGTAGAATAGTAATAATAATAATAATAATAATAATAATAATAATATAGTTATAATTGTTACAAGTAATGTTTATTGAATGCTTACAGAGTGTCAGGCACTCTGTGTGGATGCATTTTTTAAATTACAGGTATTGTTATATATACTTATATATAATTTAGTATTATTGTGTATATATCTAAAATTTTGAATTTAGTATTTTCATGTCATTATCTCTTCTGTTAAGAGATGGGAAAATGAAACAGTTTTTATAATAATGTTTCTTTTTAATAAATTTGAGTAAAATATATATGTAAGTTTATCATTTTAACCATTTTTAAGAGTATGGTTCAGTGGCATTAAGCACATTCACACTGTGGTGCATCCATCACCACTGTGACCTTTATTATCTTCCCAAATTGAAATACTATATCTATAACCCATTTACTTTTTTAAAGAAGTATATTTGAAAATTTTTATATTTCATTTCAGTATTTTCCAAACAACCATTTAACATGTCATTACTAAGAAATTTAATAGAATCAATCTTTTACTAAAAAGAGAGGGAAGAATAAGTTTATTCTTGAAATGTTATTTACTTTTGGATCATCTAATAAATCAAACAATTCTCAAACCTGACATCATTGGCAGAACAAACTAATTAGCTGAACTTATTAGCCACAAACTGAAAATTTTGCTAGTGCCAGATAATAAATGTTAAACATCAAAGTCTGATTTTGTAGGGGGAGAGAAACTGAGGCCCAGAGAGCTGGAGCGACTGCCCCAAATTAGATAGTTAATTGAACAGTATGACTAAATCTGATATTTAGAACTAGAATGTAGAGGTTAAAAAAAGGATAGGAACAATTTGCAAATTACTGTGTTGGAGATGCAACCTAGATTGCAGGTGTTAGAATGACCTTTACAAAGTAGCCTATTGACCAGTGGAGCCTGACCCATCTGTGATTTTCATATCCTTGTTATAGATGTAATGAGAGATTTGAGAGGCTGTTGTCTTGGGTGAAGTGTATACACACATGTGCCTCTGTGTTGGGGATAAACATTGTGGGGCATCTACTTATCCAAAACCTGCCCTTATGGACCCTCCAGTAGAACCGAGGAGTGTGCTTTGGTGCTATGTCCTGGAAACAAGGGCACGGCTAGTTGACACGACAAGAAGTCCCTCCAACTTTGGAGCTGAGAGGGATTTTAATAATTATCCAGATAAATTCCATCAACCAGGATTTTGGAATGTTAATAGGTATTATCTGAAAAATTGGGGGAAATTATAAGAGAAATTAATTTGATTTTGGTTTTGGAGCTGCTGGGCTTTTCAGCATCTTCACTGTCGATATGCACTTAAGCCTTTATAACAGGTTTATAAAAAGAAACATTTCCTAAAAATACATGGCCAGAAAACCACCTTTCTTTGAGAGTATCTTCAGAAGCTAAACTTCCAAGCAATACTTTGGGAAACTCTCATATCCCAATAGCTACGTGCTAACAAGAGCCATATAAACTTATTTATCACACTATTGCTTTGTTTTATATCTATTGCCACTTAAAAGCACATATAATGTGTAATCTAAAGTAGGGAGAGATCATTGTTTATCTTAATGTAAAAATAAATATATTAACAGAAAATTAATAATATTTGCTCATTAGAATTTAAATTGAAATTGCTTATTAGATTCGAGTTTGGAAATCTGGCCTAAGGTCATAGTTCAATTAAACAGTAGGTATGCTGCTCTTGGCTTTTCACTGGAACAAAGTGTCTGAGCTTCAAGGGTCTGAAACAGTAAGAACATGTTACTTTCTATAATAAGAAGTGGACTGTCTATAATCAGAATGACTCAGTTGGTTATTGAAGTTAGTGAGGACTCAGGGCTCTTGCCACTCTTTAAGTCTGCCATCCTCTGTGTGACAGCAATGTTGCCATTCTCGGTGGTCAAGACGGTTGCAGCGGCTCCAAACATCACATCCTAACAGCCATGTCAAACGAGGAGTTAAGCTCCTTTAGGAACTCTGCCCTCTATCTTCCATCCCCCTTACCCAGAAGACTTCCCTGCAGGTCCCTTGGGCCAGAATGAGTCACACACCTGGGCCTTAGCTGCAAAGGTGATTAAGAAAGTGAGTACCTAACCTTTTGATCTTGAACCTAGGTGCTGTCTCTGCCAGAAAGAAGAAAGGGAAGGAGATAAGTTGTGTCCTGCATGTGTTTTTAGTATTCCTATTTAATTATTATTTTGCTGTAGCTATGTGCTGGGTTTCTATCGCCTAAGACTTCTTTGTTCAGTAATTTAAAATATAAAATTAAATGCTGAAAAACTTTACAGCAATTCTCAATACAGATTTATTGCAGAAAATGGGAGTGTTATGGAAGAAAAGATTCTTTTTATATGCCTGAATCCTTTAATTATCATCAGAGTTTTTTTTCTTCACTAGTTTGTTTTAAATTAAAGGCTTTCTAGAATGATTATAGATCCTAATTTCAAAGAAAGCTATTGTTTATAGGAAAAAAGTGAGAATCCATCAAGTGCTAGCTTTGTAAATGCTTTTTCTTCCCTTGTCCCATTCCAGTTTATGTTCTGCATATTTCTTGCATTTTATATTCCCAGCTAGGTTCCTGGATTCTGTTTTACTTATGATAGTCCAGAAATCTGCCACCTTCTTTTGTTTTTCCCAGTCATGGGAGATAAATGGAGATGGTGCAGGCCCTGATCATAGACTCCAGCAGAGATGTGACTATTTTTTTGTTGTATTTGTTGTTGTTTGTTTGCTTGCTTGCTTTTCTTGAGCCCAGCTTGGAATATATAGATGGATAATTTGAGCATGGCAGGATAGAAGCCAGCTCTCTGCTATCCCCCATTTTCAACTCATATATTTTTTTCTTCTTGCATCCTGGGAGTTGAACCAGAGTAGACAAAAGCAGTATAGCAAGAAAACAAAGTTACGTGTAATCTGATTATGATCAGGTTAGTTTGTGAATCAGATCTGAGGTATAAGCCATGCATATGGCCATGTGAAATAGTCATAACTAAGTGCCAGAGGAGCCTAAACTATTTAAGGTGTCATTTGAAAGTGCGCTAGTGATCACTGAACACATATGACTCATTTTCAAGAATTTAAATGAAGAGACTTTGAAAAAGGGAGAAAATACATTTGACAGCCAGTGTTTTGCAGAATAATGTGCTACCTTAACGTATAAAGGGAAGAACCTTTATTAGAAAAAAATCCACTTGTTCATGCAATGATTATTGTATGTATGTATACTTGTGGCAAACATTATGTTTCAGTGAAATAAGTTGTAGTCCCTATCCTCTACTGATCCATGGTATAATGGAGGAATCATATTTGTAAGCAGATAATTATAATAGTAGAGGGTGAAAATTATTCATTGAACTGGAATTTATTGAGCACCTCCTTTGTCAGGTCCTGGCACAGGCCTTGAAGATAGAGATGTGGTAGACAAAGATGCTGCTCTCATAAAGCTGGTATTTATAAAGCTGTATAAGAAATACAAACCAGAAGCCCAAAGAAAGGAGTGACTGCATTTGTTAAGGAGAGTCCAGGAAGGCTATCTGAGGTAGAAGGTGATGTATGATCTGGATCTTAAAGAGTTTGGAAGAATTTCCAAGTAGAGAATAATTTCTGTTTTAGACAGAGTAGTAATCATCATATGTCAGATTAAACAACTACATTCATTCATTTGTTCATTTTTTAACAACATTTATTGATCATCTACCTTATCCAAAGAACTGTGAGCTCTGTGAAGGTTAGAAAATTCATAGTTGAACAAGAAGACATAACATTTACTTTTTAAAGATTTATGGTTTACTAGTGAATTCACAGAAGAAGTTGGTGTGGCTGGAATGCAGAAAATGTAGGCTATGTAGATGCTAGTTCTTGCCTGACAAAGAAAATAACTTGAATTATGTTCTCTAGGCATTAGAAGGCAAAATAAGGAAAACAATGCACCTGGATTTACCCTTAGGAAGGTAACTCTGATAGTACAGAAAGTAAACCGGGGATGGAAAAAAGCAGAGGGAGTAGGAGCGCTGGCCCAAGGGGTGAGATGAGGACTTAAAACACAGCAGTTAGGTCATATTGATTCCACCATTTTAAAATTCTTTCTTCATTCAACAAACATTTATTCAAGGCTGGGCAACTCTTCTAGATACTGAAGATTCAGCAGTGAACAAAACACATCCCTTGCCCTCCAGGAGCTTACGTTCTAGTTGTGGGAGAATAACAAGAAGAAATCAAAAGAAATAAGTAAATGTATTGTCAGGTTGTGGTTAAGTATCAAGGAAATAAGCAAGATAAGCAGGATAAGGGGTATAGGAATGCTGGGGCTGGGGTACGATAGTAGACTGTTATTTTATAAAAGGAGACAAGGAATATTTATTGAAAAGGTGACTTTTTAGCAGAGACCTGAAATAATTTGCAAAAATGTATGGAGAGAGTATGCTGTATTAAGAAAACATAAAAAGCAAAAAGCATGAGATGGGAGCATGCTTGGCAATTCTGAGGAACAGCAAGCAGGCTACCGAATCTAGAGAAAAGTGGGTGATGCAGAAGATGACAGTGGAGAGGCAGATTATGTTTGGCCTTGTAGGCAATTATGAAGACTTTGGCTTTTAGTGAGAGTAGGAAGGAAAGCCAATGGGGGATATTTTAACAGAGTAGTAACATGACTTTAAACTTTCTTGTATGTGCAATACAAACTAGAAAAAAAGAAAAAGAAAGGAAGTAGGGAAGGAAGAAAAAAGGAAAGAAGGAAGGAAGGAAGGAAGGAAGGAAGGAAGGAAGGAAGGAAGGAAGGAAGGAAGGAAGAAAGAAAGGAAGGAAGGAGAAAAAAATGAAGAGTAGTTCCAGAATTTTGGGGCTGAGAAGTTAAAATTTCCATTTGAAGAATGGAATTTAGTTGATGAAGACTTAGGCAAGAGCAGGTCTGCAGCCAAATCAGAATTCTGCTTTAAACATATTAAGTTTGAGACACCTATTAGATCCTGAATGGAGATGTTAAATAATCAGTTGGATGTAGAAGTCTGGAGGTGAGGAGAGGTGAGATCTGGGCAGGAAATGGAAATTTAGAAGTCATTAGCATATTGATAGCATTTTAAAATGTGAGATTAGATAGTGTCTTCTAGGTAAGGAAGCCAAAATGTCCAAGGACACAGAGTCTGAGCAATCAAACCTTCAAAGTTGGAGAGTTAGCTAGCAATGAATATATGGGACTGACAAGTAGCCCGAGAGCCCTGTGTCTTAGAAGCCAAGTGCAGACAGTGTTTGTAGAAACAGGGAGGGATCATCTGGGACAAAGTTACAGAGGGGTTGAGAAAGATTAGGACTGAAAATTGACCATTAAATTTAGCCTCAGAGAGGTGACCTCAATAAGAACTATTTTGGTGGGATGGCAAACAAGAGCATGAGAGTCATTTGTTCAAGAGAAATTTGAAGGTAGATAGTAGAGTCTGTGATTATAGATGACATTTTCAGGACATTTATTGTAAAGAGGAGCAGATACATGGTTTGACAGCTGGGATTTCAAGGGTGAGGTTTTGTGGGGTTTTTTTTGTCACTTATTTGTTAGTTTTTTAAAGACTGGAAATATTCATCATATGATATCCAGAGTAGAGATGAACTAGTATAGTAAGATTCAAAAGTCATTTGAAGATAGTCAATAAGATTTGGTGACCTCTTTGCACATGGAAGGGAATGAAGAAATTGAAAATTATGCCAGTATTTGTAGTTTGGAAAACACATGAATAGTACAAATTTAAACTTTGTAATTTGAGAGAATTTTTCTGATTTGTCCAGAAGTTTTACTTTTTTTAACAGAAATTTCTGATGGCGAGAGTCAGTGGCAGTTAAAGAGAGTAACAATAGCAGGCGTGATAGTGTAATGTAGGTACGTAATGTAGTGACAGTGATGTAGTTAACATTATTAATTTTAACATAGCTTAGACCCACTGTTTAACAATTCCATGTGTCCTATTATTAACCCTATTTTAGAGATGAGAAGACTCTGTAGCCCAAAAGGGTAAGGCAACTTGCCTTGCCCAAGGTGTCAGAGCTTGTTACTGTCAAATCTAGATATATAATAAGAAAGTACAGTTAATGTAAGATATTCTATTAAGCAAAAGTTTGAAGCACACAGCTTTTTACTGGGTATAGAAGCAAACCTGGAACTTAGGTCCTAACAATCTAGTTTTTTTCTGTCACTTTTACATCTTTATCAGACAAATGGTAATTGCCTAATCAACTGGCACCTGTGCCCTTCCAGTTCATTCTCTTTTTGGTTCTAGGTTCCTTACTTCATTTTAGCTCTAATTGGAGCTTAACTAGAGATCCATGAAATGACTTTAACTCTGTGTGGTCTTACTAATATTTTCTTCCATCTTGATAAGAAGATATCGTTCTAACTAGAATAGGAAGATAAATGATTAGAACAGAAAGATAAATTAGTAATTTGAGCTTGCATTTTAAAGTATACTTGAAAGTGCACATGTACGGATTTGTACACACACACACACACACACACACTCACACTCCCTACCCCTGGAACCCATTCTGAACTACTACCAAAAATATCTTGCAGAGTACATAGACACCTAATCCTTTCCAGGTTCTCTAAGTGTTTAGGTTTGCCAGCTTCCCACTCTCCATGTGCCCCCAATTCTCTCATCTACTCTTTTTCCAGAATAGAGGTGAACCCAGAGACTTTGTAGATATTTTTAATGCATATTTTCCATCCCTGCATGTACCCCTCAGCTCTATTGCTGTTTTCAGGTACCGTACACAAATGTCTGCATTGAGAATTGAATAGTGAGTTCTTACACTTTTCAAGCATGTTTTACGTGTGGATTCCTTCCTTACCTGTGTTTTTCACCATAGGGGTATGAGCACAAATAGCTCGTGTAAGAACTGACAGTAGTGGTTAAGGGCTGTTGGTTTTAATTCTAACTCCACTGCTATTGTTCGTGTGACCTGGACTGAATTATTTAACATGTCCTGAATGGAGGCACATAATTATACCATTATTTTCCTATACCTGCTGAAATCTTTTGAATTAAAATTTAAGGATAATCCAGTATATTTTATCAATTTATTATTTCTACCAATTATTTTTAATTTGTTAATATTATATAAATACATTATAAACAGATGTGCAATATTCTTCTCCTGTCCAGCTGTCATTTTTTAGTGATAATCATCTAGGATGACATCTGCATTTGCAGGACTTTTTGAAGGAGAATAATAAACATCTCAATGTAGATCTAGTAGAATTAGTATTTTTATCCTACATGTATTTTGTATTTTGTTAAAGTTAACCCTTGAGACTAATTAAGTTCTTAATGGACATTCAGACTTTCAACTGCATGTAAATATTTGGAAAAGGAAGAAAGGAAGAAAAGAAGAAAGTGAGGTAGGCAGTCATGTTTGATATATCAGGGTGATCATTCCATTTGGGAAGATGCAGTTATATGGGAAGCAAATAAGAGAGAAGGTGTCAGGAAATGCTAAAAGACATTGGAGTTCACATGTATGCATATTCGTATTTGCTCATAATCGTCTCATGAATATGAAAGAACATCCTCATTCCTGCAGCCTCATCTATCCCCCAAGACGCATTTTCTTTTTGTGATTCTGTTCCCCGTCAAGATACTCTTGCTGTTCATTTTGACAAAATTACAGTTTTATAAAAATGTTTAGCCCTTGGGGAAGGGAGGCAAAGACGAAAAGCACAGAGAATGATTTGCTTCATTCTCTTCATTCTACCTACTTCTAAGAATATTTTGGCTCACAGAAAAGAATTACCTTCACCTTGTCGAATTCAGTAGAAAAGAAGCCATGTGCTAAAGTAATGCTAAATCTTCGTAGAGGCCAGAATGACATAGGACAGTAGTCACAGAGTCCTTTCATTTTAATTTTGATCCTTTTACAGCAACCAGCCTTCTTAATCATGCTTTCTTTTTGGAAGTTTCTCCTCTTGAGTTATTTTCAGGCCACTCAGTGCTTTGTGGGCTCCTCTTCCAACTGACTGCGAATTTCAAGTTTTCCCCAAGGGCTATGTCCTCTGGCCCTCTGCTCTTTTTATTCTTTATGCTTTCTGGTGACTTTTTCCAACCCTCACCAAGGTGGGCTAGGCATCCAGCCCAAATCTCTCTGTTCAGCTAGAATTTCTTTATCTATAAATAAATATTCAAAACCTTAGTATTCAGAACTTAAAACTCATTATTTTGCTCCAGAAATCTGCTTTCCCTATAAACCTTTTTGTATTTCTTAACAACCACCCTGTCACTCAAGCTAGAAATCTAGGACTCATCATTGATTCTTTCCACCTCTCTACAACCAATTGGTCATGAGGTTTTTTGGATTTCACCTTCTTGATCTCTACCCCTCCTACCCCTTCTCCATGCCCATGGCCACTGCTTTGGTTCTGGATGTAATAATTTTTTGCCTAGGCCATTCCGATGTCATCCTCTGATCCACTCTTTGTATTACCACAGGAGTAATTTTTCAATATGCAAATTTGGATCATGTTGCTTTCCCTGTAGGTTATTCATTTGTTATCTAGATCATTCAGAAAAAGAAGAAAGAAAAAAGACATTTTGGCTTAGCACACTGGATAGTGAATGGTCTGTTCTCTGTCCTCAGCCCTGATCTGTTTCCCTACACCTACCCATATCCTCCCTTGACTGCAGCCTTAACTATTTACAGGCTGTTTTCTAAATGTGTCATGACACATTCTCTTCTAGAAATGCTTACCTTCTTTCTTCTCTACTTAACACCAAGCCATGTTTAAAATTTCAGCTTGTGTCATCTGCCCTTGGAAGCTCACCATGGTCAAGAGGGTTTCTCAAGACTGGACAGTAAATCAAACAAAGACAGTGAGCTTTGGAGCAGGTTTCTGATAGTTCAGCAAACACATATTGAGTACCTATTATGAAGTTTTTAAATTGAGTGATGTGTGCTTCATGCCTTCAATCAATTGACAGCCCAGTGCAGCAAGCATAAAGGAACACCGACAAGAGGCATTGAAGCTCAAGGTTTAAAGCACAGTCCATGGAGGCAGCAGGCTCTTGATCAGTAACTTTCTATGCCTCTCCTTGCTGTATGAAGTTGGAACATCACCGAAACTCTCAAATATCTTTTTTAAAAGTCTGTTTATATCAGAATAAAAATATTAACCTGAAAGGGCTATTGAGGAGATGAAATTAAATAAGATTATGTTTCTAACTCATAGTAAGTGTGACTCACCTCATGATGATGAGAATGAGGATGTTGATGAATCTGGAATAACTGCAGTGCCTGGGAGAAAGGTTTCAACCGAATATGTAGTAGGTGCTAAGAAAGTACAGTAATGAGCACCTTATTTCCAAGGGCTAAAGAAAGCATTTACTTTAATATTTTCATTGATGAAAATGAAGATAATAAAACCTAATAGAATCATAAAGATTAAATTAAACAATGTGTATGAAAGTACCTTCAAAGAACCTGGAGCATCTTGTATTCTTAATGAATATTAGTTAAATTTGGAATTTGCATATTGATTTTTCCCCCTCTTCATGTTGTTATGTTAGATAACTTTCTGGGACTCCTAATGATAGTCAA
Organism: Cynopterus sphinx; assembly: GCA_030015415.1. NCBI lineage: Eukaryota > Metazoa > Chordata > Mammalia > Chiroptera > Pteropodidae > Cynopterus > Cynopterus sphinx. Next base: position 43,680,490 of record CM057389.1, on the reverse strand, counting down.
CTATGGTGTGAAGGTCATCTATGGAATATTTATCACTCCAAATTGAGTTAGCCTTTAGAAACTGATTTGAAATCAAAAAAATTTCTACATTCATAATAATTTAATATGAACATATCTTTTCTATACTGCAACCGTTCTTGTAAATTCTTTCATACAAGCAGCACTTTTCACAAGAGTGAAAGTGCCCAGCATGATGCTGGATATTTGTAGGGTGACTGAGATGCCATCATAGAGAAAGATGTCTACAGAGCTTGGAAGAATGATAGTTCTCTCTTTGAATCTATCACTTTGATCAGTCACTGAAAAGAACTCTGCGTAAGGCCTTTACACAAACTTTGGAAGAAGTCCTAAATACTCTCACACTGAAGAAGTATGGATGAGCTTGTGGACTGGATAATATTACTGTAGAGATTTTGGGAAATGCTGCATAGCATCTGTCGTTCTATGGAGCACTGAAGAAATAGAGCCATTATAAAGAAAGAGCTTATGGTGCAGCCGTAAGTCTCTCACATTTGAAGAATTTAATAAGTGTACTCCGAATTAAGAAAGGAAACCAGTACTATTTATGGCAACCATCCTAGCACATCTCCCATTTTTATTACACTTGAGCAACAACATTATACAAGTTATTGAACTGTTGTGTAGCACTAGATCACAATTTGGGGATGATGCTCGGGGATGCTCCTCCATCTCAGATATGACCTTTTTAAAACCCCAAATTTTGCATATTATTTAAACACAAGCTGGTATTTATTAATTGAACAACTACTTATGAAGTAATTATTACATGCCATGTACTATGTTAAACCCTAGGAATATACCTATACAAATACTCTCCCCATTTGTGCCCTCAAGTAGCTCACAGCCTAGTGAGACAATGATATTAACAGAATTATTGCAAAATTGCACAGTGGTCTCAATACTAAAGGGTTAACAAAGCACTCAGGAATCCCAAAGTTTGAAGTCACTAGCTTTGCTTAGGGGACATTTCAAGATGCCTTCCCATATCTTTGAGACTGATCTGAAGGATCAATAGAAATATATTTTCAAAGCATTGGAAGCAAGACATGACAAGATTTGAGGTCATGTAGCAGCCTGCTATGAGGCATCAATTGTGTGAAGAGCAGGCTATATGCAGGAGGATGGTTAAGATGTGAATCTAGAATGTAAGGCAAGAGCTAGAGGATGAAGAGCTCTGAATACTATTTGGGACTTGGGTTGTATTCATACTCTACATGGTAGGGAGGACAGACATGGTATCTGAGAGTCTTGTGGTCATGATCTAGACCATGTATGATAGAGTCTGAACTAGAGAGAATAGAGAAGGAGGGTCTTGAGAAATATACAAAGCAGGTTTCATCTGGAGGCTTTTTTGTCTTAGAGTTGAATTGTTCCACAACCCATTCCTATTTTTGCCCTGGGTAGAAGCTGAAACCCTGCTCCAAGACTTGGGGAGGGGAGTAGAGATGAGTCTTATACTATCCTGGACTCTCTTACCTATTTAGATTCCATGACCAAATTTTCTCAGAGCAAGTGTTAACAAATTTCATGAGCTTCATTCAAGTTTTTTTAAAGGGTGCCATCACTTTGTACCTAGGCCTTAACCAATTTATCTACTCTTCTCTCTTCCTCTCATTGCTCCTCCTCACTTTTTAAGTCCTAATTGTCCAATAAATGATGCAAAAATTTCTCACTCTTTTATTCAGAGTCAATCAGCTTCCTCAATTCACTTACAACCTTTCTAACAGATATTTGTGGAGCAGCTCTCAGTGCTGTGCCTTGTGATCTGTGCTGGGCAGAGAATAGTGAATAAAAATAAACTGTATCTCTGCATTTCTGGAGCTTACAATCTGTGAAGAAGAGAGTTTAGTCATATAGTCACGCAAATGCATGAATTATTATAACCAAAAGCACTGCTAAGGAAAGAGGGACCATGCTATAAGAGCGATCGAGGAGGTTACCCCGGGGACATTTGAGCTGAAGCCTGAGAAGCGAATAAGAAAACAGATAAATTGTGGTTAGGAAGCACCTTTTCAGCAGATAAAACAGTGACACACAAGCTCTATGGTAGAAGGTACTTACTGAAGTTAAAGAGCTGAAGCTAGAACTAGCATCTGCTTGCAAATTGCCAAGTTCTTCGATAAACAAGGGCCTTGGTGATTGCAGCTGTTACTGAAAGGGTTAACATCAATCTCTTCTCAAAAAGATTCTTTAGATTTCTTAGAAGAAATGGCTCACTTTCTCTCTTAGGAAGAGTGAACTGGATAAGATACACCAAACTCAAAATCATTTCTCAACAAATATTTACTAATTACCCTTTGTCTACCGAGCCTACCATTCTAGGTGCTGGGGGGAGGGGGGTGGTGTAGGAGTGAATAAAACAGATAAAAAATTTTTCTGCCTTATTTTCTCCTAAGAAAAGAAATAGACAAGATAAATAAAGAAAATATATAGTTTGCTAGATAGTAATAAGTGCTAAAGAGAAGAAAGATGCAAGGAAAAATAGATGATGTTTCAAGGTAAGGAATTAAATATTACAAAGGCTAGCCAGATGACGACTCTCATAAAGGTAATTTTGAATAAAGACTTGAAAGAAATGTTGGTTCCAGCTAGCCACCTGGCCAGCTGAGGAGAACAGCAGAGGGAAAGGATCAGGTGTGGAGGCAGGAGGGTACCTGCGGTGTTGCAGGAAGAGGAAGGAACTAAAAGGAACCGGGAGGTTTGGGGGACACAACAGAGAGGTGGCAGCCAACATAGTGCCTGGGCTTACAAATGTGGCTCTCCTCTGAGAGCTGGAGAGTTGCTGGGAGATTCTTAGCTGAAGAAAGACCTGATCTGAATGATAGTCCAAGAGGATTGCTTTTTCTGTCTCCTCCTTTGGGGCCACAACTGGACAGAGTGTGACTAAGAGGGTCTCTTAAAGTATACCCCAATGGAACTTTCCATCTTCATCTGGACTGAGAATAATTAGATGCCTTTTTACTATATAAGAAAAGCAGATCTGTGGACAGCTCCTGGCTGCCTCACAAACAAGGCAGGAATAAGATGGCTTCTCAGAACTTCTTGAGGCAAAAGATGTTGGGGAACTTGAGGGTAACTATCATGTAGAGTAGACTCCTTTCTCACAGGTTAATTTTACTAACGTTCACAGAAGCAGTTAGTAAATTAAGGAATGAAAAAGGAAAAGAATGAACGAAGATGAAGCATATGCATGGAGCAGGTTTGCTCAAAGTTAAATGATTTGCTCAAACCTACAATGAGGAAGCTGAACTAGAAGGAATAAAGTTTCTGGTTCTTTCCCAAGTGTCAGCCACGTCCCATTTTTGCTTTTGGATTCTGGGAACATTTGCCTGGTCATTTCTATGATTGGGCTTCAGCTGTGAATACTCAACACAAATTCTAGAAATCCGCAACATGGTTCATTCGTTCCCAACTTAGCCAGCAGCTTAACTTAAAAGAAACCTTTGATTCTAAGGTGGGGAAAGGGGAAGTACTTTTTGATGAGATACTTAGCAGCATGGAAAAATGGCAGAAGGTAGTGTAATGAAAAAAAAATTCTGTCTCAGAAATCAGTGTCCTCCTTCTAAGACACGTTGCCTGGGGTTCACTGTGTTGCTAAAGCAAAAGACACCCCTAAATTTTTGTCTGATGAATCTTAAATCATTTTTGTAAAACCCATCACAATGGACCTCTCTCTTGTGCCTTGACTCTGTGCAGAATAGAGCTTTGAAGATTTTTTTTTTCATTTTATAGTATTTTGGATATGCCTGAGAGTGGAGACTAATTGGGACACTGAAGTTGAATTGAATTTTCAACATGGGGACTCGTCTCCTAAATTATGTATAATATAATGAAGTGCACTCTTAGTGTAATTAAAGTTTCTTAATTCACAGATATATGTCACTTTTCACGTCATTGAACACTCAAGGGCCTCTAAATGAGCTAAAACTAGAAGGCTGTGATTTTCTTTACAACTGTAGTTTTCATTGGCCTTTATGTGAAAGCTAGTCTGACAAGGTATTTGAAGGACTCCTGTAAATGTTAAAACCTGCCAATTGTTGATAAAGGAATTTCAGAAATCATACTAGGCATATCATGGGGCTAAAAAAAAGAAAAAATCAGTATATTAAATCAATGCTTAATAAAAATTACCTGCTAATTCAGTTCATAAAACTCTCAACCTTTATTTTATAAGTGATAACATATTTAATCATCAAAAAGTAAATTGGATAACCAAAGTTTTAATTCTTTGTTAGTCACGTAAAACATTGGCACATTAATTTCATTATTAAAATGTATGATTCAATGTTACAATTAAATGTTTGCTTTTAGTTATATGGTTTATAAATTAGTTTTGTTTGTCCATTTAACTAATATTTGATTGCTCTTATATCGGCATGTTTGATTTTAAAGCCACTGTGAATAATAAGGTCGTTTCATGATAAAAATGAAGGTGAAGTATAAAGATAAGAAAAAGTAATTTATTCCAAACAGATAATTATACTTTTAAGCACAGTAATCCTCAAAAATTGACCACTGTGGAGTCTGATAAAGATTTGGATCACCAAAGTTTTAGTGGATTCTTGTCCAACTTAAATTTGCTATAATATTGAAAAACTGTCTTGACAGAGTTATCAGTTGTCAAAAGAGTAGCATTGTTATTGCCTTCCACTAAGTTCTTTTTGTGTATAGGAGGATAGAAAAGATTTTAAAGTATACATTTTGATAGGAAAACTCTTTTGAGAGTTCTTAAATGCATTTATTTATCCAAGATTTACTGAACCTCTTCTATGTGCCAGATGTTAACAGATGTTAGGTACATCAGGGTAAATATGAATGAGGCATTGGCTCCAGTGAGCTCACCATCTAGAGAGGGAAGATGGACAAAAAACCTGCAAAGTGATAGCGGTGACACTACGGGAGGAGAATCTGGGTCTGCTGGTCAAAATGAAGAAATTCAAAAACAGTTCCACGAAGGAGCTTAAAGATGCCTTGAGTTGCGTCTTTAAGGACATACAGAAATTAGCCAGGCAGTCAGGCAAAGAAGGGTTTGCGGGGAAAGGACATTTGGGTATAGATGAAAGCTTATTGAAACAGGACATTGGATTTTACACCGGAAAGATTTTATAGATCATCAGGTGTATGTTCTCTAATTTATAGATGATGAAGCTGAAGCGCAGAAAGAGGCAAAGTGCTTTGCTACACTTCTTTTCTCCTCTGTCCTCTGAACAACTCTTATTCGTTCTTTTAACCTCAGAAACATTCCAGAATACCACTACGCTAAATAGCTGCCCCTGCTCTGGCCTTGTAGCACCTTTGTCCTCCCCCGCCATAAGCACCCATCTCCCTCGCTGTACTTTATTTTTGGTACATCAGTCTTTCTTCAACTCCGAAAATCCTGTTAAGGCAGAAATACTGCTCACCATTGTCACTGCAGGACATTATTGATATTTGCTTAATCAATTAAAATCACACACCAGTTGCATTTATCTCAACCTTCATCCTCAAAATTCTTTGAACATTCTTTTTCAGCTCATCATTGAAATAAATATTTGGAGAAATTGAGCTGAGTCACCACCAGACATGGTTGTGCTTTTAAATATACCACAGAGTAGCTATTGTCATAACTTACTTAAATGGTGGGAATAATACACGTCATTTAAATGTGATTCTTTCTAAGACAATTTTTATTAACTAAATGCTAAATTTAATATCGAAGTCAAAATTCTAATGGATAAAAAAGACCTGTTTTATGATAGATTATGCAGGCCCCTTTCTAGCTCCAAGGTCTATAATTCCATTGCAAATAGAGTTTAATTGTTATGAATCACCCCTCTTACAATAACTCATGTGGGCGGCAAAAAGAAGCAAGAACATAAAAAAAATAAATGCAGGATTCCTGGAGTTATATAAACTGGAAAACTTGTCTAGGACCATTTGGGGACTCATTCTCATAAATTAAACAAGGTTTCTGAAAAATATGTTTTAGACAATTAATAAAATGTTTTATCAAAAATAGAAGTAATTAGTAGTTGTTTTATCTCTTGTAATAGAAATGTAACACCATAAATAGACATTTAAATAAAATCTAAGGCATAGACTTTACTGATTCTGGTACTGGAATAATAATTTTATTTTAGTGAAATAGACAAGCTTATATTTTCTCTCCTTGCCCCGAAAAGTGAAAATCTCTGATGCTCTATCCTTAAGCCTTCTTGAAGAGATCTTTACTCCTTTTGAAATGATTCTGAAAGGGTATCTTTAGCCCCAGTCTGAATTTTTCCTGGATGCCTTCCTGGTACCTCAAATGCATCAAGTTCAAAACAGAATTATAATGTTTATATCTTCGTTAAACAAATATTTTCCTTTTCCAACAGTTTCTCTTTTTGACATCTCTGCTTTTGTAAATGGGATAATCATTCTCATAGTTGCCAAACTTTTCATTCATTCTAGAAAATTCTCTTCTTTCCTCACCTCACCATGTTGTCCATATTTGTTGATTCCTCTCCTGTAATATTTCTTGGCTCATTCCTTCCATGAGTACCTCTGCCATCATTTAGACTCCTGCTACCAGCATTCTGGGCTGTTGTTCAACCTTTTACTGGTTTTTTTCTGATCCTGAACAGAATTTTCAAATTAATCCTCTGGAAGTGAAATTCTGATCGTGTCACTCGTTTGTGATGCAAACTTCATTTTCTTTTCTTTGCATGATGGACATAATAAAGTCTCCTCAACAGCATCTTTGGGGACTGTCACAAGATGACCACAATCTGTTTTGCAGCAGCACCTACCACTCTCTGCTCCTATGGCTCACCAGCCAAACTTGCTTATCCACTATTCTTGAACTGCTACCAGCATTCACTAAACTCGCCTGCTTTATACCCTCTGGCCTATCAGAATCCTACTCTGCTTAATATTGTTTCTTCTGAGATGGTTTTCTTGGGTCCCCCCAACCCCTATGATTATTGCTGTTAAATATGAAGTACCTGCAACACTGAGAAGGTGTTTTACAGAAATTATTTTAATTCTCACAATAATATTGTAATACAGTTACGGCTTTTCTGATTTCCCAGTTTATTTAGTCAATTAGAAAGCATGCTGGGCACCTAATACATGGCATTTATAATGTTAGTTACTGGGACTGGAAAACCTTTTGCAATCATGGTTATTTTCCCTAAGTGAAAACAGAGAGATTGAATGACTTGGCCAAAATCACTAAGTGGCAAAACTCAGCATTTTCCCCTTTGCTTGACCTACCGTCTACTTGATTCCGAGTCCTGATGCACTTTAAAATGTATGTGTGTGGTAGGAGGCAAAAATGAGTTGAAGAGTAGTTGACATAGTTGGGGGTAGAATTAGAAAACCTTTCAATGTTTCTTTATCTTATTCTCCTAGTTGATAGCCAGTATGTTAAGACATAGATAGCACGTTAGTCTCTATGTATTTGGTTTATATATTCAGCTCATATTACCCTGATCATAGGTTTTTTTTTTTTTTTTGGCTTCTTTAAGGATTAAGGAAAGTCACACTGATTGACTGAATACCCATATTTCGCAGACAGTTTATATACATCATCTCGCCATTCTCATAACAGTCACCCCAGAAAGGCATTTGTATCCTGATTTAACACATAAAGAGCCAGTGACCCAGCTGGCAAGGGGCAGAGATGGAATCTGAACCCAAAATGTATGTTCCAGCATCCTCTCTTCGCTATAACAGAGCCTCCCTGTCTCTATTAGAATGTAGACTCCTTAAAGAGAAATGCTATTTTTCTCGCTTATTCCCTGCAGCACTTAACACAATGCTTTACACAGAATGTGCTCTCTACATATATTTGTCTAAGGAATGAAGAACCAAAGCAGACCAGGAAACATTTCTTTGTGCAGGGAAATCAAATGAGCATCAATGTATAAAGCTCTTGAAGAATAAATAAGCCATTGGAAATTATAATGTCAGACACATTATTACATTTCACAGTTTTTCACAATTTGCACATTCCTATTGATCCATGAAATAATTTAATTACATAGATTATTGCATTATGATATAGTTTGGTATTGCCATTTCCCCAGCATGTTGTTGGATGGAGATAAATTCTTTCTCAGAAAGGAAATATATTACAGAAGAGTCTAAAATAAAGATGAAAGGACTTACATTCGACTCTTCCATCCTCAGGGTAGTACAGGCTACTTCCCTCCAGCATCTTTTAATGATATTTTCCAGACCAATATTCCGAGTGAAGGAGCTTCAGTCATTTCTCAAGGAACACTATGGAGAAATTGAGATATTTTAATGGATAACTGTTCTAACTGGCTAATTTTTCTTTTTTCTTTTTTTGGAGGAGAGAACATATGCTGACAATTGTCCTCATTGGAACTCTGAAGAAATCAGAGCATTAAAAGTGTCTTTCTGATAAATTTCATATTCACCTCTCTGTAAACATAAATTGTATACTTCATTTTTTTCTATTCATCCTAATTAATTTATCTTTACTGAAATTTAGTCTTTTTAGACACAGATAGTTGTTATACCATTTTATGATAAAAATACTCTGTTGTGTGTAGTCTTTTTATATTCTACAGCATTTTCATATTTAATTTTATCCTCACTTGAGAATCAGAAGGCTGCTTCTCTGACTTTTTGGTTTAAATTCACGGAAACATAATCAGTTTACTTCAGCTAATGGGGGATATAGAGATTGATTGGGAAATGAAAAATAAATCAACAAACCGTAGGCAGAAGTCAGAGAACTTAGACTTCAAAATTTAGGTAGATGATTTGCTGTACTTTTTATAGTACATTTCAAGCAGTTTTTTTCTTGTTCCCTTCTTGTTAGTTGCAATGAGCAGGGTAGACATCTCTTTGTGCTTGTCTCAGTGTGTTTACCTCTGGATTTACTCTCTTCTCTACTTTGAACTTCATGATTCCCACTGATTCACAATTTTTACCAATTCTGTGTCAGTCTGTCTGTTTGTTTTTACTTCAGTCAGTCCTATTACCTGCATGTTTCTCTGTGTTCATGAATGTTGGACCAGCCTATTTGTGCTGATTTCATGCAGGCACGAATCCCTAGCACAGAGACTCAGGATAGAGAATTTGTTTCCAGTCCAGGACTCAGAGTATTGCACTTTCTCCAACAGAGCCTGCTATTATTTTGATATGACAAATGTAGAAATGAAATCTCAGAAAAGTCGCATGATTAGTTTATATCCATGTAGCTCCTGGAGGTAGGCTCAGAAACAGAGCCTGAAGCTTACACCCATTGGTCATAGGACTGCCTCACTGAGCAACACTTTTTTATGCGAATTTAGCTTCAGTTATCTTAGTATCATAAGTGCTTCTAATAAGTTATTCATCTTTATGAGCTTCAGTTATCTTATTTATAAAATAGGAGCCTCTTAGAATTGTTGTGAGATTAGATGAGATGATATATGTATAAAGTTGTTAGCACAATGCTAATGATTTATAGTTATTGTTATTAATCTCTGTAGTATATGAAGTATTTGAGTATTTGTACCTTATAATTTACTTTCTTTTTGCCAAAATTGCCCACAACTCTCCTAATTTTATTTTCTCAATTATTTTCCTTTTTAAAAATGTTCTTCCATTTCTAAAACTTTTTTTCAGATTATTCAGCAGTTATGATAATGAGGATGAAGCTGAGGATGATGACAGCTAAAATTTATTGAACAATAATCTGCAAAACACTTTGCTTTGTTACTGAATTTTTAGAACATACTTTTATTACCCCAATTAACCGATGAAGAAATTGAGGCTCAGAAAGATTAAATCACAAGGTATTGCAAAGACCCAGGCCTGTCTGACTTCAGATCCATAGGTTTTAACCAGGACACTTGTTGAGGCATTTATTATGTTCCTTTACCTTTTTTGTTAACAGAATCTATTCTTCAGTAGTCATAGGTCCATAAGTCCCAAATCACTGTATATTGTCAGTATAGATAGCATGATTTTTCAAGAGGTGTGACTGGCCAATTACTCACTCTCTTTTTTATTTTATTTTATTATTTTATTTTATTTTATTTTATTTTATTTTATTTTATTTTATTTTATTTTATTTTATATTTTATTTTATTTATTTTATTATTGTATTGTATTGTATTGTATTGTATTGTATTGTATTTTTATTATTATTTTTTAACAGACCTGGAAGGCAGAACTCCTTGTCTCTGGATTCTAAGCTTTTAGAATATTGAACCCAAAAGCTATACATGGCTATATTCTCAGTATTGAGGACAAGCCAGTCTGAGAATGAGCTGACAGCAGAGGAAGTGGAACAAAGTGAGGAAAGAGTCCTAATGGTTTCACATACTTGGTTTCTGTAGTTCCAAAAGTAACTAACTGTTAACTGCTTTGGGTAGGTTAAAGTTAGTTAAACCCAGTATTCACTGTTTTGTTTTGTTTTTTCTTTTTGAAAGCTAGTTCAACTTGCTAGCAAAGCATTTTGACTAATAAAATACTATGCCATCTAAAATAAAGAAAAGCTGAGTATAAAACTACAACTTATAAAGTGAGAAAAAATAATTATGATAAAAAGAAACAAGCAAAAAGACTTTGAAATCAGAGATGTAGAAGAGATTTAGTGGAAATTTTTATAACCTGTACTGTTTTAATTCTTAAAATTCATTTATAAATAATGATAAATTTTAGGAATTAAAACTTTATGATTTTGTAAATAAATGTGATTCATTCCATAACAAGATTATGAGTTCATTTCATGGTGATGAAGTTCATGTTAAGCTTCATATTTTATTTATTCATTCATTCATTTATTCATTTATATTTATTTATGGTCTTTAGCTTATTCATTTACCAGCTACTATTTATATGTCATGATATTTTGGCTTTTCTGCTAAGTAGAATATAAAAGCAAACATGACACAAGCTCTGTACTCTTGGAACCTACAATCTAGTGATATAAACAGGTAATCACAGCGTAACCTTACTGGCCTGTGGAAGAAGTAGTATTATGGGAGCATCAGGGTGATTCTATTAAAAGAACCAAATGATACTATTGCAAATTAAAACACTATGTCAGGTAAAATTTTTGTGAGCATGACATGAAAAATAAAAATCATAAGTGCAAAGAAGGTTAATAAATTTAACTATAAAAATAATAAAAAAGTCAAAAGTAAACATTCTAAAAAATTCTAATCTAAAATATTTAATAATATGCTAAGAACTCTCACATGAATAAGAGGCTAATAACAAAATAAGCAAAAGGTTTAAATAAGTCTATCCAAATAAAAAGAAATCAAAATGCCAATGAACATGAAAAAAGCATAATGCTATACATAATAGAAAAACAAAATTAAGAAAACAATAAATTTTAAAAATTAGGTTAGACAAAGATTAAAAAGATTGATAATACTGATTCTCTCTAGATGAAGATATCAATGTGAAAGAGAAAGTTTGGGCCATTACTTTATGCTTTTTAGAGACAAATAAAAAAAAAATCAAACTTAGATATGTAACTCAGAAAATATTTTATGTTTGACCCAACCTATATTTAAGTTTAAAGATGATAATTGCTATGCCATATGTAATAGTATGATATTAGAACCAATACAAATATCTCTTAGCAGAGAACTAATGAATGGTATATGAAAATAGTATATACACACTCATGTAGACATGGGACTATTTGCATGAACATCAAATATGTACCAAAATACTGTTAGTAACCAGTTCTAAGGAGTGATTAGTGATATAGGCGGAATGAAAAAAATCTTAATTTCTATTTAGACACAGTTGCATATTTTGTCCATTTAAAAAAGAGTCTGATATAATCACATACTGAAATACCCTAAAAAGAAAAAAATATTTTAAATAAAAATTATTCAAAAAGAGGAAGCAAAATGTGATTTTCTATGAAGAAAGTGCCAACAAAAAAAATCATTAAATGAAAAGTAAATAAAATGGGTTTAAAGATGAGTAGAGAGATTGTATAGGAAGCTGAGGCAAGGGATGATAGGGGACCACATGCACACACAAACCCCAGGAAATAAAAATGAAATAGGAGGAAACAATCACTTTAGTTCCCAATGCTTTGGAATTCTAGAGTGCTATTGATGGTTTAAGTCTTCATCACTTGCAAATTTTTTGTGGTTTAGATATATGTATTTTTCCTAGGTTTTTTCCACTTAAGATTGCTTTATTCATCATCATCATCATCAGTCATCATCATCATCTCGTGGAATCCCACATAGAAATTCTCCTACCTGTTCTTCTACACTACAAAACAGGATCTTTGGAATTACAGAAAGAACCAGTTTATTACTTCATTTCCTCATTCCTTTATTTCCTCTTCTATACCAGAGTCCTTATCATTTGGTGTCATCTATTTCTAAATGACCTTAAACAGTGAAGCTCTTTTTTCTACCGTGAGACCAAATTGCCAGACAATAGATCTAATTTTCTGGAAATGTGATGTCCAGCCAAAATACACTGGTCCATAATTACAAATTCTGACTTTATTATACCTTTCTTCATAGTATTTGTATTTTCTCTGATTGTATTTTTCTTTAATGTTCTTTGGATTTTTCTGAATGGATATTTTATTTTTCTTCAACTTGGATCATCATTTGTTGATTTAACTAATAAAATATTTTTTTCTAATTTAATTGACATTGTAACATGTATACAATGTTTCTAAAAAACAATGTTTCATTGTGTACAATATCAAATAAAAATTTTTGATTACAGAGCAAGGTTTTTAACACCTAGCACTTTTCCTAGTAATACTTTGCTTTAGATATGGGGTAGTTGTTGCGAAGGAAAGCTTTCTCTGCATTCTGACACATGCTTTAAAATTCATGACTATTTTTCACACCTTAAAGAGCATTTTGTGGGCTCTATAAGGGAAAAGGTGGGGATGCAAGGCAGTCTCAATGGGTTCTGCATTAGCTCATTAAATACTAAAATACCATTTCTATTTTACATAATTTAACATGGCAAACTATAAAAAAGGTGAAGCCAGCAACCCCTAGGCATGCGTTTTAAAACATCCTCATTTAGATGCTAATTTTGATTCTAAGTGTATGACTGGCTTAAAAAAAAGCCATTAACAAAGGCCAGATTACTTAAAAGGGATTATTAGGCAAATATGTGAGGGTGTTCTGATACCATGTGGCCCCTTTTATGGCCTAATACAGCTACCCTAAGTAAAAAGGAATAAAAGTATTTGTTTTAAAATAAAAGAGAAAAATCTTACAATAGATTTAAAAAAAAAGAGAGAAAAGTAGATAATAATCACCCCAAACATAAATCATGCAGCAAAAAACTAAGGTTACTCTTTTCTCTAGTGCTAGAGGAACATGGGTTACTACAACATCTATAGCATTTAGACATACAAGGCAAGATATGGCTGTATGTAATGGTGAAGTGAGCTAAAAGAAGTCTGATTAATGACAATTCCATACCCTGCCTTTTATGTTAATAAAATTCAACATGACAGAAAAAGTGAAACAAAGAAAATAATAGACAAGGGGGAGAGTGTGTCATCTTTGCTGAGACTGAACTCAAGACTGGCAAAAGGATGCTAATAATGATATTAAAATGAAACCTGTCAGACAAAGAGATATAGATAAATGTATCGTACTACATACATAAATGAGTGGTAGAGCATGGGCAGATGGTTCTGTGCGCACATCACTGCGGAGGAATACTGAATTGGCTTTGAATATATTTCGCTGCCAAATTTATACAAATTTCTCAGTTAAAGGAGGGCAAACGAGGTTTAACCGGTAGCGCTAAAACATGCAAACCTACAGAAATGGTTACATTTCACCTTTGAACTTATTAGACAATTAGTATCTTCCATTTCATAAATTGGCTTCCCTGCTTTCAGTCTCTTAACAGCTCAAAGTTCTTCTCCAAGAGGTTGCCAGATTAATTTTCTTAAATGGCTTCTTCTTGTATTATTACCAATTACCTAATAGTTTTATACCTCTTAGAAGAATGTAAGCAGGAAAGGGACAGGAGTGGTTTCTTATTCGTTTTTTTTTTCCATATCTCAGAGAGGAACAGGCCTGTGGCTGCTTAATAAATTCTTGTTGAATGGAGGGACAGATGGATAGATGGATGGACAATTTTAAATTCCTCATTGCCTACACAATTTGAGAATAGCATTTACTTTGAAATCTAAGGTCCCTTTTATCTTTCCAGGATAGTGTGTACTTCAGACTACACACTATTCTCCAGCCAAAATGGATGACTTGCTGTTTTTTAAATCTGCTTCTCCTTTGGCTGTTCATCTGTGTGTCCTGGCCCATGCTGCAAAGTCCATCTGGAAACTCTTTTCTCCTCTTTTGTGTATCTGCTTCTGAAAATCCTACCTGCTTTCAAGTTCCATCGTTAACATCAGCTTCCCCATTGAACCTTCCTCTTGACTGTGATCTCTTTTTTGCAACTTTCATGATGCCTGTAATATCCTATCTTTTATTATAATCTGTTTTTTAACTCTCAGATAAGCTTCTTTTTCTCTTCTTTTTTATTCTTATTGTTATTATTTCTCTACTTTTTTGATTTATCTTTGCTATTGACCATAATCTCCTTAAGAGTAGGGAATAGACTGTTATTTATCTTTTTATCCTTGCTATTCTTGTTTTCAAACTGCAAATTTCAACCCATTAGTGGGTTTTAAAATTAATGTAGTCATTTGTTACCATTTTTATTAAATATATTATTATAATAAATTATTAATTAAAACAGATAGAAATGCCAGGATGTAGCTCACACATATTAAAGTTAAATATTGTTTTATGAACTATTGTCACATAAATATAATTGTATGTGTATACTATGTCATAATATAAAATATGTTTCTTACTGTTTCTTACAATGAAAAATTTTCAAATTTTTGCCCTATAGCATTTAGCTTGGTAGCTTGTACATAATAGACAATCAATAAATATTTTTTTAATGAAACAATGGCATTCCATGAATTTCCTCATTTTGCTTTAAAACATTCCTGTGCACCATTAACTATGTATATTTCTGCAGGTAGACTTGAATGTTAAAATAACATTGATAACACCTGCTTTATTTCATAAATGATGGAAGATTTGACATTCACAATGCAGTTTGAGAACAGGAGTGGGAAATTTCAGCTAATGTGGAAAAGTAATATTACTTGTTAGAGGCACTTTCATGCTTAGATTTTGAGGTTTTTTTTTTTTTAATTACAATAGTGTGGTCCATTTCTATTCATTCCTAATGGTTTTTGTTTCTTAATTCTAGTCTCATGAAAAGGCTCTAAATAAATGTAGATTTCAATTAAAAGAGGCTAGACTGTTATTTATAATTAACCATCCTAATAGTGTGAGCTTGTTTACTAGCCAAATGAAATAGAAATGGTGGCTTTTACAATAAATTCAGGGTTGGAGCTTGTTGCAGCACGTTTGACTTTCTGTTATGCCAACACAGCTGGAGGCAGATGGTGGAAGTGGTTCCCAGCAGCCTGCCCATGGATAATGGTAGGCAAGAGAGCCCAGCTCTGCAGGAGGCCTCTAGCTCTGCCACTTTTAGGAGACTCAGAAATACCTCTTTGTGTTTAGAGTATTGTTACCTCTGAACAGGCTAGAAACCTCCTGCTAAAGAGAAGGAAATAGTTAGGAAGCAATGCAGTTTGAAATTAAAGTGATTACCTCATATACAAACACCCACACCTCTTAGCTGCCCTGGGCTGTGGAATCCGCCTTCCCCCTCTGGTCAGGCTCACTGGAAGCCCTAAGGCTCTTTTCCCCTCAGTGCTGGTCATAATCTTCTACCACTACTCTTAGGGGTGACCCTTCTTCAGCACTGTGTCATGATGTTAAGAAGCCAAGGATGGCAGTATCAGGGCTTAATGTTAATGCATTTCTCCAAGTTGATAAAAAGTTTAAAATTTTTACTACCGATAGAGTTGGTGAGACTGCACATCCATTCGTGGTGTCATGCCTGTTATGGCCGCCCACCCCTCTGTGTTGCACTTTCGTGTCTCCTGTTCCCATTTATCACTGTATTTTTTTTTTTCACTTCCTTTCAACATTCCCTTCTCATTCATACAAAGAAATGAGCAGGGTTCTGGTCTGGGTAACACTTTGGTTGTCTACAGCTCTGGCTATCACTGCTGTACCACTGTCACAGGCAGCAGCACCTTTCCTTTTGCACAGCTCGTGTAAAGCTGGTGTAGGGGAGGAAAACATTTTTATTGATCCTCAGGGTCCCTGACTGGGCCTGAAAATTAAACTGACATAGACAGGCTAACAAGAGAGGAGTATACAAATTTATTTAATATGTGTCAGATGACATGGGAGCCTTTATAAAAAAAAAATAAAGACACAAAGAAATGGTTAAGCCTCAGCCTTTTGTACCAGGTTTGATGAAGAGCGGAAAGTTGTGGGAAAACGCAATACAAAGAGTATGAGCTAAAGATGGTAAACTAGGGGAAATCGAGCAAGGCCGTTTGTGTTCCTCTGGGCATCCCTCTGTCTTTAGAGACAAGGGTGCTTTTTTTCCCCAGGTGTGGGGAGGGCACCTCTCACATGAGGGTCTATGACCTGCTTCAAAGGAGATGGGGAAGCTTGGAGAATCTTTCCTGTACCTGCTATTTCTCAAATTCCTTCAGCTTAAAACATTCAGTATGCCAAGACATCACATTTTGAGGAACCATGTCCTGTACCCCATCACTGATGGGACAAGAAGACAGGACCATACTGCCTTTTACGAGATTTTAATGAGGTTTAAATTATTTAGCTTGAAGGTTACTGTTTATATTAAAGGCTTGAATCCAATAAGAATTATTTCTGAGAAGATAGTATTCTATTTTCCAGTGATTAGAGAATAAAAATAATTTTGTGAAATGTTAGCATAATTTCCCCTTAGTTCTATTCTTAAGTATTTGATTGGGACAACTGTTCTTTGGCCTCAAAAACTTTTTTAAATGTCAACAAATGGCCTAGGAGAGCCTTTCTGTCCCATATAATATTCACTAGTCACATGAAGCAATTTTAATCCTAATTTAAATAAATGGAAACAAAATAAATTTGATTTCTAATTGAACTGTGTGAAGATTGATATCCACATGTCCTTAGTGTCCATTGGACTGTGCAGATATAGAACATTTCCTTCCCTGCAAATACCTATTCTTAGTCCTACACCATAGGATTCCAGGATACTACAGAGAATTCCAATGGCCATCTTAAAGAGTTGTAAACTATCTGGAGCTTTTTATTGTCCATGTAACACTAACATATTTTTCTTTCCCTCTTAAAAAAATAAATTAGAACTATACAAGGATACTTTGTTGAGATTGTGATCAGGTGGGATAGAAATTGATACATTTTACAAGGAATATTTGTTGAGTATTTACTATATATCATACAATGTGTGAAATTTTGCAGATGGCATAGCTCTGAAGACAGACATGATTGCACCCTCATGGTGATAATATTGTAATAAGAACTATGCAGACCTCTGAGTGCTAGAATTCTGAATCCCCTCCCTTCTCTAATGGAGAATGAAAGAAAGGCCAAAATTTGAGGGGTGCGAAAGATGAACCAAATCATTTAAATTAGGCCACTAACTTTTTGGTAATTCATTTAGTTTCAGGAGTATTTAGTGTATTTAGATCCAACTAAAGACAATCTTCACAACTTAAACACACTGCAGCCTGTGATCAGGGAAAGAACAGAGTCACAAAGAATAAATGAAGCTGCAGAAGGATTTGGTCTTGGTCTAGGGACTTAAGATATTAAAAAACAAACAAGTCCTTATTAATTAAGATAGCGACCTGATGGCAGAAACACTTGCTATTTAACTTACTCGAGAGAGAAAATAGATTAAAGAATAGTCATATTTCTATTTCTGTGAATTCATAGGAGCTTTTTTTTCCCCCCAGAAAGTGTCCAAGCTTGGTCTGAAGATGAATTAGATTATGGAAATAAAAAGAGGAATTCACTGCTGATTTAGCTGCCTTAAACCATTTCTGGAATAAAATCTGATATAGGTATATTTGCGCATTTAGATATTTAGACATGTATGTTTATATACATACATAGTTCATTAATATGTGGATATCTGATAATGCACCGTTTAATATGTTGAAGCATTTAGCTTTTCCTTTACCATATGTCTGCAAGCCCACTCTTTCTAATATTCCCCTTTTGGAACCATGCGATTACAAAGTGAATGGAAATTAGTTGTATATGGATGCTCATCAGATGCTGAAGGATACAGTTGGGTTGTAGCAGCTGTTATTTTCTGGCAGAGACCAAATCATTTGGAATGCTGCAGAATGAGGAGCTTCCTGTCAACTGGTGGCACTTACCCCAAGGGATCAGAGGCCTTTTTACACCTGCTTTAATCTGCAACTCTAGGAATTCATTCATTTTTCTTTCTCAGCAATGTTGATTTTTCTCATTCACAATGAGAAAAACCTATAAACAGACTGACTGTCTTGCTCCTGCAGCTGCTCTGGGGAGAAAAGTGTTCATATATATGGACATATATATGGATGGTGAGATGGGTGGAATTAACTCCTTTTTCAAGATTTTTCTGTAGTCTTTTGTTTAACCTGAACTCATTCCTGGGTATAAAGAAATAATATTAACCTGTGCTAGAGGAATTAGCATTTTTTCCTGGGTATCCAAGAATGTCATCATACTCCATAGATGGTGAAAGCAAGGTAAAAAGTACAGAGAAGGCTCAATTGTTTCAATAACTTTGAATTTTGCAATGTCAAAATTATGATATTCATTGTCGCTTAACACGTAAAATTGGTTTTGAACACTTTACTCTCAAATTCTTCTTGATGAAACAGATACATGGAGAATGTGTCTTTGTGGGACACAGAAGACTTGTAAAAGATGGTGTCAATTTATATGAGGCAGTACTTGTCACCTTCTTACAATAGTTGTATTTCTACCTCTATGTCTTCACCCATCTTAGAGCTTCTGAGGAGCTGTGGCCTCACATATGAGAAGATCTAAAAGAGTAATATCTCACTGGTTTACATGGTTCTGTTGTCTTTGGATCGATTACTTTACACACACACACTTCTTCAATCAGAGGATAGTTGAATTTTGCTCTTAGTTTAGTTATTAGAGTTAATGAACTTCCAGAAAAATCAGTGCCTAACTTTATTTACTTTTCAGTGAAGCTGGCTCCTGAAACTATTTCATTAACTTTAACACAGAAGCTGGGAAGCTTGTCACTCTTGTTGGTTAAAGGGATGCTTATATTTAGTCTAACTACTGTATATGTGTGTATGTATGTATTTTTCTTAACACTGTTACCAAAATGAAAGAAGGAGCAGGAAATCTGTACTGTTCAGAAAATAGCATTTCATGGTCTACAACCAAACGATTATTTTTCAAGAAGCCATGAAATTCAACTCAATTCGATTACTTTTTTATTGAATACCTACTGGGTAATGTAGTACTGTACTAGACACTATCAAATGCCCCAAATCTGGGCAATGTGATAAACCACCATTGCCCTGTTTCAAGCCTTCTTAGTGCTTAAAGTATGAACAGGAAACTTAAAAAGTTAATCTTCCACTCACAAAACAGTATCATTTCTCTAGCTACATAATAAAGCCCTTCAAACCTCTTTTCATCTGATTGAATGGCCTCATATAATATATGTAAAAAAAAAATGCAACAGATCCAGTGTCTTCACACTAGATAAACTAAAAAGTGGTTTAAAATTTTTATTTGAATTCAGTTGTGAATTTCACATAGATTTTTTTCTTTTATTACATTCAATTCTAGAACTTAATATTTTGGTTTAAGACCTTAATGTTTTTTATTTCTTCATATAAATAATAAATTAAAGAGTATTATAGACAGACATTAATGTATAAAACATCATTGTAAGTTAAAAAGAATCAGCAAAGTACTCTTAATATAATTACTTAAAAAATTGTTTCAAATCTCATTAAAGTTATTTCTAGTCATAACAATAATGAAAGCTACTAAAGCGAAATAGTTCATTTTTATACTAGCTCAAAAGATTGTGTACTTTTGACATCCATCCTGTTTGACCCAAATAATACAAAAGTGGGGAAGGAGCTCAAGGTGGTCTCATTTTGTTATAATCAGAAACCTTTCTGATTCAGTATAGAGTCTGAAAATAATATGCCAGATTCACATCCTATGGGAATCTCACCCATAGTTATGTAAGAGCATGAATCTGATGCTTTTTAAAAAAGATAGATTAATAGAAAATTCAGATCTTTCAGCTCAACAGCTCCATGAGCTTATTTTATTGTTGTGTGGCACAACAATAGTAACGTATGTTGGCTTTTAAGTCTAGCCTGAAGTTAAGCTAATTATAAAAAGTTACCAATTTAATAAAACTTTATTTTGTTGAGGACAAAATCACTTGTTTTCATAGTTTTATGTTTTCTGTCTTTTAGAATATTGTCTAAAGATAAATAAAATTTCACTAAAAAAGCTATAGATTCCAATTTATACAGTTTGGAGTCACGTTGTATAAATATTTTGTGAGCGTTTTTAATATGCATTGTTGTTTAGAATTATTTGACGGAAAACTTTTTTCCATTAAAAATAACATTTTCTTATATTTACATCAGGTTTCCCACATTCACAGGATACTTTCATATCAATCAATGCCTGAACAATGTCTTTTGCTTAAATGAAAATATGAATGAATTCATTGTCTCACTTTATTTTCTCAACTACCCTGAGAAATTTAGTTTTATTATATTTATATTTCAAAGGAAGAAACTGAAGTTCAGAAGCCATAGAGCTTTTGCTGGCAGAACTGAGTCTAAAAACCAAGATAAGTTTATCTCTAATCCAGTCTTATTTGCTCTACATTTTTAATTAATAAGTTAAATTGTAACTTCATCTTTTCTGTTATTTTTGATTCTAGACATTATTGCAACATGAATCTCACTGTCACACGTTTCAAATCTGGAAATATCCATTTTATGAAAACTTAAGTGAGTAAATTTTCAACAAACATGTATCAGGTATCTACTACATGCAAGGCAGTAAAGAAGACAAGCACAAGTTCTGCCCTCTTAAAGCTTATATTGTAGACAGAGAGTCAATAAACATAATACATAAGTTAGTAATGTAATACCTTGCTAGGGGTTAATTGCTGTGGAGAGATAAGCAGCAGGGATTTGGGAAGGGTACCCCAGGGCAGGTTAAAGAGGGAGGTGGAAGGAAGTCTCACTTAAAACACAAGGTTTGTGTGAAGATATAAAATATGTGAGGGAGCTGGCCAAGCTGGTGAGTGGAAGGCAGGTGTCTGAAACAGAGAGGATGACATGAAGCTCTGGGGTAGGGCAGCAGTATAGGACATGAGAGGGTCAGGATAATTGAACCAAATGGGGTTTGGTGGGAAATGATCAATCCCATCAGAGGACAGAGGTGAGTCAGGATGGCAGAGATCATGCAGAACTTTCAGGCTATCATAAGATCTGTGCTTTAACTTTCATAGGAATGGTAAGTCATTAAAGTGCTTTGAGCAGATGAGCGACATGATTAAATTCATGTTCCAGCAGGATTGGTCTACTGCTGATTTGAGAGTAAATTTTAGGGCATGCAATGGAAACCAAAAACCTGTGTGATAGCTATTAAAATAATCCGCATGAGAAATGATGGTAGCATGGATAGGAGTTGTAGCATTGTAGATGTTAAGACTGGATGTATAAATTTGGCAGCTATTTGGGTATGTAAATGGTACATAAACTCTTGACATTAGATGGTGTGAATCTAGATAGAGATGTAAAAACAACCAAGAACTGAGCCTTGGTCTAATCCAATGTTCAGAGGTTGGGAGATGGTGAGGAATCAGAGAAGGAAGTGGACAAGAAGTGACAATGAATTAACAGGTGAGGTTGGAGCCCAGGAAGCCTAGTGAAAAAAGTATTTCAAGGAGGAGAGGTCAAGTAAGATGAGGCTGACATCACATTATGGAGTTTCAGAAGAGGGCTGGAGTTAAAATCGTCACTGAAGTGAGTTCAAAGAGCAATGAAAAGAATGGAGATTGTGGTGGTTGATATGTGAAGATCTTTAAAAAATTTTGCTATGTTAGGTGGTCAAGAAAAGGATATTAACTGGTAGCAGAAATGGAGCTAAGTAGGTTTTTTACTTTTTGAAGAAGGAAGAAATACAATATATGTATATGCTACTAGAATTAATCCAGCAGAGGGGAAAAGATATTGACACAAGAGAGAATTTCTAGAGCAATATTCTTGGATAGGCAAGAAATATAGGACCATGGTGAAGGGAAAAGTTTGGGGGTGTAGATAGCTTATCTGTAGTAATAGGAAAGAAGGCAGAATTGAGGGGAAAATTATGGTTGATGAAAGATGTAGTAATATCCCATATCCTGGTTGGACATGCTCCTGGCTAGGTATATGACCTTGGGTAATTTACTCTGTCTCTAATTTTCATTTTCTTACTCTGTCAAATGAGAATTATAATGTTTGAATCTCATAGGACCAAAATGATGACTAAATGAAGAAATGAAGTTTTTGGTAGGCTTACTGGGATTAGTCCTGTGATTGCACATCTACAAATAATTCTTAGATATAAGTAAAAACCTAAGACAACCTTGAGTCACTATTTCTTCATCTTCGGAACAATAATATTTCATGGTCAATTGACAGCATTGACTGCTTTAAAGGTATTAATAGCCTTCAAGTGAAATAGTCCAGCAGGGTATGATGATTATTCATAGTAGCTTCATGTATAAAATGAGAAATTTCATTTGATTTATGCATTAAATTTCAAAAAAGAATTCTCAGATAGTACATATTGTTTATGATAAGCTTTTTTTTTGTTACATTTTTATCTTTGGGTAACCATAATTTACTCACTTTTATAATGAGGAGATATGATTTAGTCGCAGTGCCACGAATTCCAGAAATTTAATCCTATTAATATGGCTTTGTTTGTTTTGTTCTTAAATAAATTTTAGGAAGAAATTTACAAAAAAATTCACAGTACAAGGCAAGAGTCATATGTGAAAAACAAAGCTGAGCATTAAAGAGGAAGATACATTTAAAATGTCAGTAATTTTTATACTACAAACAATTTTATTTTCTTGCCAGTACTCACTACTGCTTTGGTGTAATGCAACATGCAACTTTGTGCAAAATGTTTCACGGCTCACAGCTAGAAGATATACTTTATATTCTATTTCATATATTTCATATTCTATATGAAAAACATATGAAAGTAAACATGGTTTTTAAAAATACAAGGATGAGATCAATTATCTTTATACTGAGACAGTTTGGGGAGACAAGAGAGAAAACTAGATCTTTACTATCAAGTACATTAAAATTTTATTTTAAAAACATAATTTTCACAAATACAGGCTTCCAACTATTTAGAAGGCACTGCATTATGCTTTTCAAAATAAGACTTGTAGGGAGGACTCAGATCCTTACAAAATACTGGCTGAGTAATGCAAATCATGGTCTTGATTCTATCAATTCCAGCATCTTTTTATGATCCAATAATGTAAATATATGTAGGAACTAGATTAGCATTCCCAAAGTGTGTTCCTTGGAGCACATACATCAGAGATGTTATCAGAATGGGGGTTCTATGTTTAATTATAGTTGGAGAATCCTGCATTAAATGATATTAGTTACTGAGAGCTTTTAATTGGTAAACATTGTGTGTTGTGAATTTGCTAGCATTTTCAGCACTTTGTAGCTCGCTAAATTAGTTCACAAAGGAATTCTAATTTTTTTTTTAATTTAACAATTTAAGAAAGTGTATCTAGATCCAATTAAATCTGCTTCCCAATTATTAGTATTGTTATTCTTCATCTTTACCTGCAGCTTTCCTCAGTAGCAACGCTTTTACTAATCACAGCCAAGCTAGAGCAGTCTTTCCTGCTCTCTTGGTTCACTGGGTCTGCCTCTGCTACCATCATTTTATATACTACTCAGAATGCTGGCCAATCCTGAGGTGCTGCTGATTCAGAATCCCAGGATCTAACTAACTGATGACCTCTTAGGTAAGCAGAACCCACTTGTACAAACGGCTTTATAGCATGTTGGGACTGCTTCATGCACTTGAGTAGGAGGGAAAAGCAAACCTGTAGCTGATGGATGACTAAACCAAGAGACTAATTTGAGAGAAGAGAATTAGGTCTGTTTTTGCTTCTGGGAGAGATGACTAGACCTACCATGGGGTTTTAGAAAACATAAGGCGAGAATTAGTAAGCAAAAGGCAAAAGCAGGTTTTCAGCATTCAGTTTTGGATGCAGACCAGCTGACAATATATAGAACTGAAAACGTTTTATGCATGTTTTAAATTTTTAAAAAAGTCTGTGTTAGTATAGCTGTTTGGTCTCATAAGAAACATTATTTTTCATAATTCCTAAGGTTACTACAAGTTCCTCATGTACACGGATAGGCTGATTGACTATTCTCAGCCTTTAGAAAAATTGCTTCAAGGTTACTCTTTATTGTGGAAAAATACAGCTTTCTAAGGGAATGAGTAAAAGAGAGTTCTTTAGTATAGAATAATTAGAAAGTCAGATTTCATGGTGATCTTTCTTTGTACAAATCATTCAGTCTCCATTGATCTAATTTTCTTTACAAATGAGGATGCTGAAAAGGAAGGAAGAGACAGTACCCTCACATACAGCAACAAGGGAAGGTTCCTAAGTAATTAACAGCCAGACCTGGTTAAGGCAGAGTCAAAGATGAAAATGACACAAGTCTTGTCTTCGAAAAGCATACAATGAAATAGGAAGAATAAAATGTGATAGGAAAGTAAGAACAGTATGCTATGGGAATTCAGTGGAAGAAATGATAGTTTTATGAGGGATATGAAGGCTTCTTGGAGGTAATGTGCTCAAAGTTATAATGGGGATGATATCAGTGACAAGAAATTGGCATGACTGGAGGAAGAAGAGTTCAGACTAACTAGACAATAGCACTGTTAACCTCTTTCTTCCACCCAGCTTGAGATCAAAGGAGCCTGTGGAAGTCCTTGGATGTGACTTGGAGAATTTTTCTAGGTTTTACCCTCTACCCTGCACTTCAGACATTTATTCTCTTCTGGCCTAGGTTGCTATCCAATTTGTTTCTATAGGATTTTCTATTTCTACTTAACCAAGTCAGACTGTTAATATTCCCTCACAATTTTTGGTGACATTTCTTTTTAATACTTTGTCCTGCCCCCACTCTGCCCTGCTTCTGCTTCTGAGCACTTGGGACATCAGATGCTGAACTCCATGGGCCTACAATGTGTAATCAGACAGGTGGGCATCAACCTGAGGAATCAAAAAGAGGCCAGAACATGAGAGCTGTGTTCATGGGAAAACTACTGTTCCATTTTGGTTGAAAATTAAATAAGGTGAAAAGAGAGTGTGAAATAAAGCCCCCCAAAACAGATAGAAGCCCTCACATGAAATCCTTGAATGCTCATTTAGCTAAAACTGTCAGATTAGTGTTTTTTTTTTTTTTTTGTAAAGAATGGGAGAGTATTTAATATATTTAATCGACGAAGTACCATACTCTAGATTTTTCATTATGAAGGTTAATTTGGTGGCTCTGAATAAAATGAATTGACCGGGGAAGAGTCTCATGTATTAGTTAATAGAACTTGGTCTGGAGTCATGGAATTGGGAGGGCAAAAGGGAAAGAAATATGAGAGAACAATTTCATAAGTGAAATCAATAGGATATTACGACTAATTTAAAATGGGGGCAAGGAAGGGGCGGAATGACGTAACCACATCTCCAAAGTGCTGGATAAAAACAGATGCTTTTGAGACTCAGTGGATGAGATTATTAACAAGAAACAGGAAAGTCAAAAGAAAGTACTTTTATGCCCAGATGAGGTGGTGTGGTGTGGTGTGGTAGAAAGTACACTTTATTTGGAATGAGAAGCTCAGACTGGAATATTGACTTGGACAAAAATGTGTCCTCTGTGAACTTATTTTTCTCAGCTAAAATCTCTCTTGCAGACTGGTTAAATGACTTACATATAATATTTATGGAAGTCCCTATTCCATGGTTGGTGCTTTATCAAAGTTTGTTCAGAATTGAATCTGTGGAAAGAAAGGGGCTTAACTCTAGTTCACTCATCCCACTCACCTTTCCTGTGTTTAAAGATGGTCCCCAGTTTCTGGACCAAGGTGCCATTCTGCTCACACCTGAACTGCTTAAGAGACAGGGGACCCCTGATCTTACAAGATAACTCATGTTGTCTCTGGATAGTCCTGAATGTAAGCAATTTCAGTACACTGTGTGAAGTGGCTTCCTGAGGTGCCTATTCTCACACCTTACCCTCGACAAGAACTGTGTCAGGGCCTTAAGGTCCCCATGAGACTAGTATTGTGTTGATCTGTGGGCAGCAAAGGAATTTGTGTTATAAAGAATTTTCTAAGTGATTCTGATGACATTTCTCTGGTAAACATTACCCTAAAACTTCACCCATGTGTCTTATTTAGGTCACTAAGTATAATAAAACTATTACGCTTCAAGAAAATTGCTATTATGTTTCCAATGACAATCTTCTCTAAGTGTAATATGAAATTATATGGATAAAAGTGCTTTGGATAAACAAAGAAGCCTATAAAATAACTTTAAACATTATCTTGCGATAAAGGAATGTTTTCTTAAGAAAATGGTGAAACTACAAATAGTAATTTTTATTATAAAGCTAATATTTATTGAAGCTTTCCATAGGCTATTTATATCACATGCCTTGTTCTGTCTAATACTTATATTTTATTATTTTCCCTTTGTACAGTTGCAGCTTAGAAAGGTTAAGTATCTTTCCCAGACTCAGAAAGTGCCAAGCCAAATTTCAAACACCACAGTTTACTGCCTTACATAAAAACTAAAAAGGTATTTTTTTTCTTTTGCAGTCAAAAAGCATCTTCAAGGAACATTATCGGTGTGGTACCTCAAGAGAGCTATGTCCACATTTAAAAGTAAGCACAAATATTTCATCTCCTATAGTGTTTTTGTTCATCGCAGTCCTATTTGTTTGCATTGTTTTTGTCATCATGTCGTCAGGAGAGCTTACAAAAAAAGAATTTGACTCCAAAGAAGGAGTCATTTGTGTATTTGTGTGTGTTTTTTATTTTTTTAGAAGTCTTTTCCTGTGACCTTAACTCCCTAGAGAAGTCTGTGTGGTAAACAAAATGCTGGAAGTTCAGAGGAAATGGGCATGTAGAGAGAAGAAAGTGAAGGGCATTTTGTCTGTTGCAGAATTTTATTCAGAGGTCGCTGTGATTAGTCTCTACATATTAGGTCTGCACCAGTGCATCTGAATCTATTGAGAGTTGTTTTACCTATTGAAGATTTTAAAATATAGTAATAGTTATCTCTTTAAATTGGTGTGCTTCTTTTTAGTGGTGTGCTTTTTAAGTCTTATTCAAGTTCGTGACCTGAGTTCTAATTTTTCCAGTCTGAAATATTTCATTTATGGTAATTATCATCTTAGGGGAAAATAAAGTGAACGTGTCAACCTTGCTTTCCTTAACCAGTGTTTCTCAACCTTAAATGCAACCTAAAACCATCTGAAGTTTAAGAACTACTGATGCTCAGATTTTACTGCAGATGAATTATAATCACAGAATCTTTGGCATGGGACTTAGGTGTGATGTGTTTTAAAGCTCCCAGATGATTCTGGTGCACCAGCATTGAGAGCTGTAACTTAACTCCAAGTTTGGAGTCAACCGTAAACTTGGAGTCCGTATCACAGTTGTTTATGAAAAACAAGGACAAAAAACACACTGAGCTGTCAATATTTGTAATCATTAAGAAAAGTACTGGTTGTTGAATTATAAACCAAAAATGTTGTGTGGGTCAGCATAATAAATTCAAAAAATTATGTGAAAAGAAAAAAAGATTATTTTAGGCAGAAATGTGAATAATTCTCAGAGAAATAGAAATGGTATTCAGATAAGCTTTAGATTTAAAGGATAAAATTATAATTCAAACATTACATGGGTAAAATCTAGCTTTTTAATATCTTTGAAGTAATAAATCTGAATTAATTTTAGTCCTTATTCTTAAAAAGTTCAAATTCTATTTAATGTTACAATTTTGATCAAAGCTCTGCTTCCAAACAGAAATATTTCTTTTTGTAAAGTCTGCAAATTTCCTTAGAGTATTATAGTGTAGACATTTTTTACCAAAATAAAAGAGCGTGGTTTTGCCATAAGTCACTTTTGTGACTAAAGAAAACTGGAAAATTGAAGCAAAACAACATCACTACATTATATTTTTTGACTAATTCCTTCAGTTCACAATTTCTTTGACATGTGGAGTACTGGTTACAACATATTATTTATTTAGCTTTACTTGAAAGGAGAATATTTCAGTCTCAATTCTTCTGTGAGTGATAGATTGCTTACAGAAGTTAGTCACTTTAGAGTCTTGGTTGAATGTTATTGGATCTTTTTCATACGTTACCAAGGTTTACTTGAATCGAATGTAAGTGTTGAGCTCTTAAACAACTGTTTGTACTGTGAACAAATCCTAAATCATCTCAACATGCCAGTGGTATATCGTAATGGCCACTGAAAGGACACACAGCCTGGAATTACTTTGATTATGGGGGTTCCGAGGAGTACCTGTGATTGACTCCCACGAAGCTAAGGGCCATCTCAACTGCTGAGGGCATTTATTGTGATAGACCCTGTAAGTGGTCTCAACAGGACACTGTGAGACTAAAATTGAATTACTTAGACATTCTTTTGCCAACGGTGATTTCTAGTTTTGGGGTCATCATGAAAGCCCTTGACTGGTACCACTGTCTTTTCCTTACATAAATTCTTACCTGGGTGATTTACTTTCACCTCATTCATTTTCAAGGAAAGTTGGTTGGGTGCCATTTGATTTCCTAATTATGAAACTGCTCTGTGTCATTGAAACCGTTCTTTTTTTATTGTTGGTTCGCTCCTTTCCCTTCACATTTCTTTCCTTTCCTCCCTTTCTCCTTTTCTTCTTTCCTTTTTTCCCCCATTTACTCCCCCCTCTTTCTTCCTGCTCTCTCCCTTTCTAATCACAGTTGCTCGCCATAATCAAAATATAACTTAGTCAAGAAGTCTCTATTTAATGCTGTCTGTCTGCAGTGTTGATGCTTCCAATTGCGAGGGGTTGTTTTGAAGGACATAAATCGAGCTCTTAGTTCAGAGTATCTGACTTCCTTTATTCTAGCACTTTTAGCTAGCTTCTGACTTTTAGATCTTTTTGCATCATTTTGCAAGGTTTTTATAAAGTCATCCCTTTGTGGAAATGTACCGCTTTGTTGAATCTCATGGAATTTTTATTGATTTACAGTTCCTTCATCTTGGAACAAATCTTCAGTTACCCTGGATGATATATTTTGTGTGTTAGCATTTCTTTTATTGTTTGCTATATATGTTCTCTTTGACACTTTGATTTTCCAGACTTCAAGAGGTTTTATTCTGAGTTCTCATTGTAGTTTTCAACGCTTTATATTTGAATACATTTCACTGAGGTTCAGTTTTTTAAATAAAAATTTTAATAATCTTGTTGCCCTTCCCTTAATTAGTACTATTTTATAGAGTCCACAAAACATGCGACTGGTAATTATATTTCTCTTTATATGAATGATAATCTGGATTTGCCCCTTTCTCCATTACAATAAACTGTATCGTGGCTTCTGAGCTGTTACTGGTCAAATATCTTTTTTATTTCACGGTTATAAATGGCACAATGTATGATAACGTTTTTGTTAACTATAAAGCATCGTGCAACAACAAATGATTTTTATTACGTAAAAAAAGATATATATGTTAATCAAATTTAAGCTTTTAAAAATGTCAAACAGTTTAGTGATTATAGAATTTGATGGAACAAAGGTAAAGGGATAAGAAAAAGGAAATACCTACAAAGTCAAAATGTGGAGGAAAACAATGAATAGTACAGTTTGAGAAAGCATCTAGGAAAGAAAAAGGAATTTGGAAGTTATTTAGATGTAGAGTCTGTGATAACAAAATTCATCTCAAAAAAACAGAGAAGAAATTTAAGTGTTATTTTAATGAATGTTTCTTAACCAGCGAGAGATTATAGAAGAGATGAAGATAAATGGAATGGATATGAATAGAGCATTAGAAACAAATTGATGATAGGTGTAGACACACACATCCATGAAAATAAATAAGCTTTATTCTAAAATAAGAGCTTTACCTCAACTCTAATTTTATCTTGTTGAAAATATAAATGTAGCACATGTTTAGAATAGGCAAATACAAGTATACCTTGTAGATACAGTAGGTTCAGTTCCAGACTACTGCAATAAATCAAATATTGCAATCAAGTGAGTCCTACAGGTTTTTTGGTTTCCCACTGCATATGAAAGTTATGTTTACTCTATACTACAGCCTATTAAGCGTGCAATGGCATTATGTCTAAAAACATAGTGAACATACCTTACTTTAAAAATTCTTTATTGCTAAAAGAGGCTAACCATCATCTGAGCCTTCAGAAAGCTGTGATCTTTTTGCTAGAGGAAGGTCTTGCCTTGATGTTGATGGCTCCTGGCAGATCAGAGTGATGGTTGCTAAAAGCTGGGGTGGCTGTGGCAATCTCTTATAAGACAATCAAGTCTACTGCCTTGATTGACTCCTCCTTTCATGATGGATTTCTCTGTAGCTTGGGGTGCTGTTTCACAACATTATACTCGCAGCAGAACTCCTTTCAAAACTGAAGTCAGTCCTCTCGAACCCTACCATTACTATATTCAACTAAATTTAAGTAATGTTCGAAATCCTTCCTCAGCATTTCAACAGTATTCAAGCATCTTCATGAGGAGTAGATTCCATCTCAAGAAAACACTTTCTTTGCCCATCCATGAAAAAAAAATTTCTCATCCATAAACATTTCATTCTGAGATTGCAGCAATTTGGTCTGTCTTCAGGCTCCACTTCTAATTCCAGTTGTCTTGCTGCTTCTGCCACATGCAGTTACTTCTTCCACAGAGTCTTGAGCCCCCTCCAAATCAGCCATGAGGGTTGAAACCAGCTTCTTCCAAACTCCTGTTAACACTGATATTTTGGCTTCTCATGAATCATGAGGGTTCTTCATTAGCACTGCTGCTTCACCTTGCACTTTTATGTTATGGAAATGGTTTCTTTCCTTAAGCCTGTTGAACTCACTTTTGCTATCTTTGAACTTTTCTTCTGCAGTTTCCTCACCTCTCTCAGCCTTCATAGAATTGAAGAGAGTTAGGGCCTTGCTGTAGATTAGGTTTCGGCCTAAGGGAACATAGTGGCTAGTTTGATATTCTATTAGACCACTAAAACTTTCTCCATATCACCAGTAAGGCTATTTTGTTGAACTTTGAATTTCTCCCTTTAATTTATCAGTATTTGCTTTGTCTCAGGGCTTTTTTAGTTGAGATATATATTTATAATTATTATATTCTCTTGATTCATTGGCCACTTTATCATAATATAATGTCCTTCTATGTCTCAAATGATTTTTGTCGTAAAGTCTCTTTTATCTGATATTGATTTAGCAACTCCAGCTTTTTTTTCTTTACTGTTACACAAATGATCATTTTCTATACTTTTATTCCAACCTATTAGTGTTTTCATATCTAAACTAAGTTTCTGTGGGCAACATATAGTTGGGTCAATTCATAAATTTATTCTGCCAATGTCTGCCTTTTAATTGGAGATTTTAATTCATTTACATGTAAAGTTATCACTGATAAGGAAGAACTACCATTTGTTATTTGTTTCTCCTATGTCATGTTTTTTGTTGCTCACTTCTTCTAGTACTATCTTCTTTTGTGATTAATTAAAATTTTCCTCATACTTCATTATAATTCTCTCCTGATTTCTTTACTATGTATTTTGAAGTTATGTTCTTATTAATTGTCCATTAACATTTTAGTGCAATTAACAACTGAATTTATAACAATCCCATTAAAATTAATATCTCATTGAATTTAGGATCTAGGGTATACAAAATCTTTGCTCTTACCCCACTTTTTGTTGCTATTGTCAAAAATTACCTCTTTTATATGTTTGCCTGTCAATGTATATTCATAGTTATTGTTTTATGTAGTTATATTTTAAATCATGTAACAAAAGTAATGAGTTACAAAACAAAACTACAATAATGCTGATTTTATGTTTACTTATATAGTTACTTTCACTGCTTTTCTTTATTTCTTCAAATGGACTCAAGCACTGTCTAGTGTCCTTGTATTTCAGACTAAAGGACTCCTATTAGCATTTCTTCTGGAGAAGGTCTGCTTGTGGTGAACTTTCTCAATTTTTGTTTACTTTGAGATATCTTAATTTCTTTTATATTGTTGAAGGCTAGTGTGCTGGATAAAGAATTATTGGTTAACAGGTTTTTTTCCCCCCGGGACTTTGAATATGTCATCACACTGCCTCCTAGCCTCTATGATTTCTAGTTAGCTGTTGATCTTATGGGGATCCCTTGTACATAATGAATCTCTTCTCTCTTGCTGCTTTGCAGATGTGTGTGTGTGTGTGTGTGTGTGTGTGTGTTTGTGTGTATGTGTGTATTTTGCTCTGATGGTTTGAATATAATTTGTCTCAGTGTGGATGTTTTTAAGTTTTTCCTACTTAGATTCACTGACATTATTAAATATGTAGATTCATATATTTCATGAATAATTTTCAGTATTCTTTAATTATTATTTTTCTCTTCATTTCTTCTGCTAAGGTTCTCAGTACACCTATGATGATGCCCTGTATGAAGTTCCACCTGTGTCATAGGAACTATTCATTTTTCTCATTTTTTATTTTTCTGTTTCTCAGACTGACTAATCTCAATTGACCCATCTTCAAGTCTAATGATTATTTCTTTTTTTGCTCAAATCTGAAGTTGCACATTTCTAGTGAAATTTTTATTTGTTATTATGTTTTTCAGCTCTAGAATATTTATCTGAGTCTTTCTTATAATTTATACATATTGATATTCTTTATTTGGTGGGACAGCATTCTCATGGTTTTTCTTAGTTCTTTGTACATGGTTTTTTTCTAGCTCTTTAAGTATACTTGAAATGCTTGATTTTAAGACTTTGTTTTTTAAGTTCAAAATCTGGCCTTCCTCAGAGACACTTTTTATTTATTTTTCTTTCCTGTGAATGGGCCTATTTTCTTCTTTCTTTGTATGCACTGTAATATTTTGTTGAAAACTTAACATTTTGAATTTTACGATGTGATGAATCTGTAAATCAGATTCTCACTGCTTCCTGGGGCTTTCTTTGCTGCTTATGGGAGGAGCTGATGTTTTTTGTTTGTTTGTTTGTTTGTTTGTTTATTGATTTTGCTGAACTAATTTTCTAAAGACTGTATTCTTTGCTGTGTATGGCCCCTGACATATCTGTTCTGTTAGCTTAGTAAACAGCTAGTGGTTTAATAGAATTTTTCTTTAAAACAGAGATTCTACTCTTTGGTTTTTGTTTAATCATTCATCTGGTTGCTGTACAGTTTCGACTAATTTCCAGATATCTCACAAACCTAACTTCGATGGTTTTTGCTAGTTTACTTGCTGCTTGTGTGGAGGGATGGGATTTTGGAATTTTCTTCTTCTTCCTTTTCCTTGATATCAAACTATATACAGCCATTCAACCTTTACAATAAGCAGCACCTATTTGCAATGATGCAGATAGAAGTCCATGTCCCTTTTTGCTTCATCTGCTGGACCTGAATTCATGAGAAATTCTCCAGGTAGGAACAACTGACTCCACTTAAAACTGAAAGCTTGGCCTGTTGCTCTGTTTGTACCTTTCCCACTACGTTTCAGTGATTCTGAGCTAAGTCTCTGCTCGCAAGTTGGGATATAGAGCAGCTTCTCCTTTAGCTGATCCCACATCAATAGTCCTTATATTTTTCTTAAATATATCATTTGTTATATTCTTTATGACTGGTATTGAAAATTTTTCAAAATTGGTGACTTACACTTGCTTTATTATAAATAAAATATTTTCAAATGATGAGAATTTTTTACACTCGTTTGTGATAAATTTGATTTACTACAAGAGCAATAATGCTTTCTTTGAAAATAGCATGAAGCTCTGCTAACTTTATGCCACTAATTGTCACAGTTTTATAATGGACAATGGTATGTGTATCTTACCTTGAGGAATTTTGCTATGAACCACATTTAGAAAGTGATAAAGGTAAGCCTTTGCTGCAGTTTTAGATGTTTGCTGACACTGCTTTAGCAGTGTGTGTGTATGTGTGTGTGTGTGTACACGTGTGTGTGCATGTTTTCTTTTACTCCAGCTACATTAGATTAGTACTGAGTTTAGGGCTAATGTTAGAAACAAGATGAAATAAGGTTTTCTTGAAGCTATAAAAATTTCTGTCAAATCATACTTTTAGAATCTTTAGGCTTTGGATTGCAAAGGTTTTCAACAACCTGGGTTATAAATCTTCAATTATGAAAATTCATTAATGGAAATTTTATATTATACATGCTATATTTATATATCAAAATAAAAACTACTAAATGTTTTCCTGTCTCCTTTCCACTACTTAAATGTTATTTTTCACAAGTTCTGTCTTTGACTCTGTGTTTTTTTAATTCTACTTGATTGACCCTCCCCTGACAATCTCATACTCAGAGATTCAGCTACTTATTATGGCCGATGA
Organism: Cynopterus sphinx; assembly: GCA_030015415.1. NCBI lineage: Eukaryota > Metazoa > Chordata > Mammalia > Chiroptera > Pteropodidae > Cynopterus > Cynopterus sphinx. The sequence continues at coordinate 43,645,862 of CM057389.1, read as the reverse complement.
TTTCTAAACACATCTTTCTAGTTTTGATCTTTTTATTTGGATTCTAACAGCATCTCCTCTTGGATATCCACAAATACCTCAAACTCATCTTGTTCAAAAAACAGTTATTTTCACTCCCATCTATTAGTAAGTGTTCTCCAGGGATACAGAACCAAATAAAAAATACATTTAAGGATATTTGTTATGAGGAATTGGCTCATGTGATTATGGAGGCTGAGAAGTCCTATAACATGCCATTTGCAAGGTAAAGACCTAGGGAAGCCAATGGTATAATTTAAAATAAATCTGAAGGCCTGAGAACCAGGAGAGCTGTTGATGTAAATCTTAATCCTAGGATGGGAGAAGACAAGGTGAGATGTCCTAGTTCACCAGTGAGGCAGGAAAAAGGGGGAAAATTTCTCAAATACTCCTTTCTCTACCTTTTGTTTTATTTAGGACCTCTATAGATTGGACGATGCCCACCCATGTCGGGGAGGGTGATCTATCTCACTGAGGCCACTGGTTCAAACACTAATCTTGTTTAGTAGCACCCCTCATAGGTACACCCCAAAATACTTTTTAATCTGGGCACTTTGTCCAGTCATGTTTGACACATAAAATCAACCATTTCACATATCTATCCCCAACATTCTATTTCCCCCCGTATTTCAGCTGATAGCATATCCAATATCCTTCCCATTACTCAAACTAGAAATCTGGCAATTGGTCACTTGGTGCTTCTAACTATATGAAGATTTTTTTCTCCCAATATTTTCTTCCTTTTACCTCTTCCACCTTTCTTAGTTTGGGTCCTTTTTGTTTATGTCTCCTTGTCCTGCTCTGTTGGCATAGCTGTCTTGCTGATCTCCCTGTTCCCAGTATTTTCATTTTTCTATCATTTCTCCATAACCCCCAGAAAAGACCATTTAAAATATAAATGTGACCATATCACTCCTCTGTCTCCTGCAATATAAAGGATTACTATATCATCAGTGTACATAAACTACCTTCATTCAAATTAAAACACTAAGAAATGCAAAAGAAAATTCAAAAGAGATGCTAGTAAAGGAAATGTATATGGGCATCATCATCTAGTTTTTAAATATGGAACAGCTATATATAACACTTTAACTTTGAATTAACTTTGAAAATCTTGATGGCTGTTTTGCATCAAATTTTATTAAAGCCTACTGCATTCTATAGAAGAGGATCATTGTATATTTAATTTTTACATATACAATTATAACTCAAGTATATGATACATTAACCTAAACAAACCTAGTTTCTATTCCCCAAAATTTATTTTGAACAGTGTGGTCTAAAACTGACTTTTGCATAGGAACAAAGTTACATATGGGAATTATACTTCTGGAAAACCACCAGAAGATTGTGCAGACCGTGAAATAAAAGAAATAGAGAAGAAAAGCTAAAATCAGACTTGGGCAAAAATAACACTTGTCAAAGATGGCTATCAATAATGCACCTCATAATTTAAGAACAGGATGTTTGCAAAAAAAAAAAAAAAGCAACAATAAAACTATGAGTGATTTGGCCAGCTGAATCATAAGAAATATTTATACTATTATCCTCAACAATTCAAGCATTGATGATCATTTTCTATCTTTTCCATCAAATTTGTTTTTCCTTAGTCTCCTTATCAAAGTAAAATACTCTATTATCTACCCAAATATTCAAGACAAAACCCTCATATGACCCGTGAATCCATTTCCTTCATCCCTAATATCTAATCTACCTGCAAATTCTCAAGACTTTTTCTCCAAATGATATCTTGTCCATCTATTTCTTTTTATCTCTATCTTTCCTCTTAGTCTATTATCTGTCATCTAGTTTTTTTCTGCCCCTTCCTAAGTGTTCTTGGAACTTCCACTTTAGCCTATCTACGTGCATTCTACACACTGTGAAGCAAATGATCCTTTTGAAAGCACAAATCAGGTCATGTCACTCATCTGTTGAAGGTCATCGAAGGTTGCCCACCACTCAATGAAATTCAAACTTCTTGCTGTATCCTGCATGGTTCTACACGATCTGCCTTTGCATCCCAACTTGACCTTCCTTACCACTCTATTTATTTTGCTCTAGGCACACTGGACTTCTAGATGGAGAAACTCACCTGTAAAGGGGACTCATTCCTACTTTCAGAGCCTTTGTATAGTAAGCACTGCTTACTATACTTTCCTTGGAATTTGTTGTCAGGCTGGTTTTGCCTCTGCATTAGTCCATATGCAACTACCTACTATGATCTGATTTTTTTCTTCCAAATTCATATGTTGAAGTCTTAACTCCCAATACCTCATAACATGACTATTAGTTTGCTAGTGGTGTCATAACAAAATGCCACAGACTGGGGTGATTAAACAACATAAATTTATTTTTTCACAGCTCTGAAAGCTAGAAGTCCAAGATTAAGGTGTCAACAAATTTGGTTTCTCCAGAAGCCCCTCTTTTTGTCTTGCAGACAACCACCTTCTGGCTGTGTCCTCACATAGCCCTTCCCTCTGCACGTACACATCTTTAGTGTCCTTTCCTCTTCTTATAAGCACATCAGCCTATTAGATCAAAGCCCTAGTCTTATGATTTCATTTAACCTTAATTATCTCCTTAAAGATATGTTTCCAAATATAGTCACCACATGGGTTAAGACTTCAATATATGAATTTTGAGGAAAATAATTCAGTCTACAACATTGACTGCATTTGTAGATAGTCTTTAAACAGGTGATTAAGTTAAAAGGAGGTCATTAGGGAGGGGCCTAATCCAATAGGATTGGTGTATTTATGAGAAGAGATTAGGACACAGACAGAGGCAGAGGGAAGAAAATGTGAAGACATTGGGAAAATACAGTTATCTACAAGTCAAGGAGGAAAACCTCTGAAAAAATAAACTTTGCCAACACCTTGATCTTAGATTTTTAGCCTCCAAAATTATAAGTACATTTATGTTGTTTATGCCTCCCAATCTGTGGTACTTTGCTATGATGGCCCTAACAAACTAATAAAACACCTCAGCAAGGCCTTTCCTGAGCACTCAGGCTAAGGAGCTCTTTACATTCTCTCTGCTATTGCCCTGTCACTGGAAGATTACCCCATGATAGCAGGGACCTTGCTGTGTTGTTCTCTATATATCTTTGGTACTCAGGGAGGTGACTGCCCTATAGTCTTATCCTCTGTTGGTTGAATGAATGGGTGGATAAGGGACTGACCAACTGAATAGCTGAATGGACAGATCATCTTACAAACCACAAACCCAGCAGAAATTGGACAGGGACTGAGTAGATTTTGAAGAGAGGAATTTTATAGGGCCCTGCCTAGGAAAGAATAGTGAGATCTAGAGATTGGTTGGTTTTGGGTCAAAGGGTTAATGGGCTCTTGGAGAGCCTTTTAAAGAGTGCATGAGAGGAGAAGTTGAGACAGAACAACTATGATGAATGTGACTATATTGTTGAACAACTGCAACTATAGAGTTGAAAATATAGTGTGGTTATCTTCCATGAGACAGAAGCAAATAAGGGGCCAGCTACTTAGGGAATCTGGTAAAAAGGAGAAGTAAGACTCCACGGACTTTCTGAAAAACTAAGCCTTTAATTTTGGGCATTGTGAGGCCAGATCTCCCTTTTGAATACAGCCCATCTATCTGTCACATTCTAGATGCTCACACTCTCCTTTTCCACTCGTGAATTGAGAATGCCCCATCCTTGCTTAAATGACACCTCTCAGCTCCACTTGCCCCTCAAACTCCATGTATTTGTTTTGTGTACCTGGCAGCATTTGTTATTGCTGTGTTATATTTCTCTACTTTGACTCCTTGCTGTCTGGTCCTCGCCTAAGATGACTCACACTATACTTTTTACTGGTCTCAATATGAAGAGCTGATATTTCTTTCATTGGCATTATAGAGACTGTGGTCTTTGCTCAGGTCTTTGGGAAGCCCAAAGGACAGGAAAATTATAAAGCTAGTAACCAGCACATCAATATCTAAAGGGCACAGCCCCAGAAATTAAAAGAAAATAAATTTTTAAAAGATCAAAGCCAAAAAAATTTCTAAATCACATATTTGATGTTGTATAACTATTAGAACATATTATCTCTACATCAGGCCTATGTATTTGTGTTTTATTAGATTTTTAATTCAGTGAAATTCATTGTCTACATGAGCAGAAGTGTTCACATGAACTGTCAGCTCAAACCTGAAAATAAGCTTGTAATATGGAATTGGATGCTACTATGGCATTATTAAACCCAATTGAACCTGTATAAATACACTGATCTTTGGACTCAGGTTGTAAATAACTTTTACAAACCGGTATTTAGGAATTAGGATGAGTCAAAATAACCAAGTTCAGTTTTAGAGACTATTGTGATAGTCTCTAAAAAAAAAGCTTCAATGGAATTGAAGCTTTCTCAGGCAACTTTTTATTTCTAAAAATTTTCAGTAAATTCTATTTTCTAAATAGTGATAGTGCACCTATGAGTTTTAAGCATTAGCTCATCTAGGTTTTACAACTCTGTGAGGTAGGCACTAGTATTATTTCAATTTCATTCATGAGAAAACCGTATTAATATCCTGGCCTAAGTCCATAAGTGATAGTATCAGAAATCGGACCTAGGAAGTCTGATTCCAGAAAAGGTTTTTTTAACCATTACATGTACAGAATTAGAGGGAAATCTTTTGTTTTCTACAGATTACATATAGAATTTTAAATCAAAGTTTATTTTCATTGTAACTACAAAGTTTAGTGGCTGTCTTATACATATATATTTATAATTCATACGCTTTGGGCAAAATTTTATATAATGTAGATAATGTCTTCAGCATAAGCAAAAATACACATGTAATCATATATATGTTAAGGCATTTGATTGATTGATATTTACCACATACCTGCTTTGATTTCACGATTTAAACTTTTCCTTGGTCATGAGCTTGACAAAGATAAATTGTGAATAGCTTTGAAGTTCCTGCCTTTAATTGCTGCATGTGTAACGAGATGTTATTTGTTTGTAGAGTTGATATTCAGACACAGTTCCATTTCTCTTTTGTTCATGTTATTCTGCTTTCCAGTGACAGTCCAAGCCTCATAGTCATGTTTTGATTAAGGGACTAATGCTTTATTAAATTTTGAATGGAGTCTGTTATCAGTGTAGTGTTATTCTTATTGAAATAGCAACATAATATTCTTCAGCTGCTTTGTGACAGGAGAGCAAAACGTGATTTCTATCCTTACTCTGATTCCTAGTTGTTTACAGTGGTTTAAATAATGCTTTTTTTTTTTTTTTTTTTTTGTGAAAGGCTCCCAGTGTTCATTTGAGATAATACTGGGCTGTATCTTTGATTCTATTATCATCAAATACATTGGAGGTGCGGTCTACCTATTCCAATATTTTTACTTCTTGAGAGATGGAAATACATTTGCATGAAATATTGATTTCTACCCTGAATGCTGCTTCATGGGTGCAAGTTTTGCAGTTATTTCTGGGATCCAGATAACTTTTCCAAAGTTTTTCTTGAATCTTTTCATTCTTTTGATATTACTAGATTATCAAAACACAAGATGTGTGAAGACTTTTTTTTCAACCAAAGATGCATGAAAAAGGCCAGAGTTTGGAATTCATGGCCCTCTCAGATATGCAAACCATTAAAAAATAATTTACTCTCATGTGTCTAGGCCCCAGTTACAACATCTATGACAGGAGAGAATGGAACTAGATAATTTTTAATCCTTCTAATTCACAATTTTATGCTGAATGATTTTATTACTTTAGTCTTCTATGTTGTTGTGGCCTCTGTAAATATATTAATAACACATCCATGTATTTATTGAGTACCTAATAGAATAGATGGAGTTAATTTGAACCTTCTTGTCACTCCCTGATTGCAAAGGTCTCATGTGTATGAGATATATCTATTCATTCAACAAATGCTTATTCACTGACTATTATGTGCAAAGCACTGTGCGAGGTGAATACATGCAGGAAAAAGTGATAGAATGTAAATAGTCAAGCTGCTGTTCTTGATTGTTGGGGATTTGGAGAGTAGCCTATGGTCATAGAATCTAGCAGAAACAAATGAGCAGAAATGAGATTTGAACTTACGGTCTTCATTATCAGTGGGCTAAAATCGGTTGGGGGTAATGTGTGCCTTCTAGGAGATAATCCATTTCTTCCCCTTTCCAGCTTCTAGAAACTTCTTATATTCTTTGCCTTGGTTTACAACTGCATCACTCCAACTTCTGTTGTGTCATCACATCACCTCATTCTTATAAGGACCCCTCTGATTACATTTAACCAGGCCAGATAATCAAAGTTAATCTTTCCATTTCAATATCCTTAACTTAATGATACCTCAGAGTCCCTTTTGCCATGTGAGGTAACACAATCATAAGTTTTGGGGATTAGAACTTGGACATCTTTGGAGAGATATTGTTCTGTCTACTATACTTTTTGTGTGTGTTTAGGAATGCGTATACTAACAATAAAAATACATATGGAATTTCTACTATGTAGGATGCCCATATAGTAATATAATTTTTTATTAAATATTGCTAATTAATGTGACAGTTATGATAATGTGACCACCGTGGCTGAAACTGTTTCTAAGATGTCCACTTGGCAACTGCTATTCAAGCCTAGAACATATTAATTTTTCAAAGTGAAATTTATTTATGTAATACTTATATATGGAGCCTCCAACTGATGAACAAAATGTTTGCTTCTAATGGGAAATTTGAGTTTTAACAAAAGAAAACCAATAATTACTGCCACAAAGAAATTAGGCTAATTTTTTATTGTGTAATAGTAACAATAATAGTGACTTATTGTTATTAATATTATTTCTATTGGGTACTTACTAAGGCCAGACCATATTCCAAATGTTTATACATGTTTTTATTTAGTCCTTGTAACAACAGAATGAGTTAGAAGCTATTAGTCTTTCCATTTTAAAATGGGGAAACTTATGCACAGAAGTTAAATAGTTTGTCCCAAATCAAATAGCTAGAAAGAGGTAGAGATGGGATTTGAACTCAGGCCCTTTGGCTCCAGAGTCAATGCCCATTCTCCAGGCAGCTTACAAAAAAAAAAATTAGAGCTATAGCTTTTCAGGAGGATTCAAATGCTTTTATTATGAAAAGCTAATCCTTAATTTTAAATAACTTCTTTCTGTTATTAAGCTTTGTTTTGGGAACATTTTTTGCTTCACTCTTTGGGTATATTTTAATCACCAAAAAGCCACTAATTAAATGAAAGTGAGTATTGTGATTTTCATCATTTTCATCTTTCTTTCTAGTCCACACTTTTTATAATCAGACATGCTTACAAGTGTGTATGCAAGGCAATATGACTGACTTTTAGCAAACATAGGAGAGCTTACCTATTAAAATTAGTACCTTTCCCAGTATGACCACACAATTTATTCATTAGAAGTGGTTGAGAATGACATTTAGCTATTTTCTCCTCAATTCAGTTTACCCTCAAAAGAAAAACTGTCTATTCACAAAAGTCAAAAATATACATCAGGGACTCTGAAAGCAAGTCCTGAAGAGCTCCTTCCATTCCTACTTGGCCCAAGCCATAGTTCTTCAAAGCACTATGTATTCTCCCAACGTGATTACTCGGGAGGTAATTTGTGGAGTTGTAGATGTAATAGGTATGGTGTTGCTGCAGTTGGTTTGGCTGTCAGGGGTGCTACTTAGTCTAGCTACTTATGATGGGTGTCAAAATTTTGGGTGCAGATGATCTATTTACAATCTTACTTGGAGGAATTCTTATCTCCAAATATTAACAAAATAATTAGGTTTGAATTAGTGCATCCATGGTCTGGAATAATAACTGAGCATAGTTGATTTAAATATACTGTACAACAAGCAATAAATAAAACATGAGGGTTCTGAAGTCATTTTCACTATTTCCTCGTTAGAAGGTGAAAAATCTTTCTTAGCCAAGGTTAGCTAAGAGAACTATTCCTGGCTGATTCACACTCTCCTTCACTTGTTCATATCCAGTTAAAAGCATTCTAGGTGACTATTCCTAACCACCCTGTTTTGGTCTCGTTCTTTCCTTTCATCATGGAGTTTGTTCTTTTCTAATTATGGACTTCTTCAAAGCTCATTTCCAGTGCAGGGTGTTATCAATAGAATGATGTGGAGACTTTGCTTAGTTCCACTCTTCAAAACGTTTGCTTCTGTGAGCTTATTATTGGGGAATGTTTTCTGTTTATATCTGTGTGGCCCTGTAGCTTTAATCTCTGTGTCTATTTTCACCCCTATGGGCTAAGGTAGGCCTCTGTGGTGGTGATGAAAGGAAATTTTTTAATCCACTTATTTCAGTAGGAAGAGTAAGTTACTAATAAGATCTAAGCTAAAAATGGATTTTCCCCATTGGAGAAAATATAGCTCATACTCTTACACACATGCATGCATACATACATGTACAAAAAGCTCCGATGTCACCAAACTTCTTGTATAGTACAACTAAGCGCTCCTCCTGGCTTCCAATGCTCAGGAATGTTACTCTTTATCCAATTTGTTTCTCATGGCATCCAAGCTAAATCTGAATTTTAGAGGGAGCCATCACTGTATCTCATTGCTGGTGGACAATGCTTTATTTCCCAATGGCCGTTAACTGCATCTTAAATCAGTTGGTATAGCTTAATGTAATATAATAATTTAAGCAGCAGCAGGTCGCTGGATAGTACAGTTTAGAAGCCCTTTAACTTTTAAGCTGTAGTACAGGAACTCTGGTAAATCAAAAGATAGCTATGAAGTTTTGTCAGGAGGCTGAGGCCTGGCTATGCCACCACCTGGCAGATTCTGCTTTCTAACAGAGGGTATTAAAGAACTTTCCTATAGGGAAAAATGGCTCAATGAGTTTTAAATCATAAAGTAAGATATATACATACATATATATCAATATATATGTATGTATATATATATATATATATTACCTTGTAAAGTATTTTAAGCAAGTGATTCCTGGTTAGTGTTGTGCAAACAAATAATAATAGATGTAGGTATAAAGGCAAAAAATTGGGTTGAAAATAATAAATTACAGAGCCAAAAATATAAAAATTTGCAAAAATGTATTTGGAAAAATCATAATGTAATGCACACAATAAAAATATAAGTTATTCATTAAATCAATAAATGTTTAAGTTCCTAATAATGCTAAAGTCTGTTAAAACATAAATAACAATATCTAAATAAAATTCTTGATTTTCCAAATACTGAGCAAAAATCTCTGAATTATTTAGTATTAAAATAATTCTTTTTTATTTGCATCAGCTTATTTTAAAGAATACCTCAAACTTTGAATTATTAAACAAGAAATCTAAAATAAGGGAGCTTGGTCAATATTCATTAGAATGGACCATAAATGCTCATCTGCTAAAATTTTGAAATATGCCAGTTTATTTATTTTATGTTAGATATTTGTCCTTCAAGAAATGCTGAATATTTCATGCATGTCTAAAATATGATCTTAATTTAGTTTTAAGCAATTTAAGAACTAATTCTTTACCATTCTATTAATTATTTTAATCGCATGAAATAATTACTAATGTTAAAAATATGTCCATGTTAACCAAGGAAGGACAAATGTAAGTACACGAAGAGTATCATTCTTAGAAGTATTTAATAAACCTGGAAAAGAAAACAAGTGTGTTATAAAGGCTGCTCAAACACTGTTTTATGTTAAGTATATAATAAAATTGCCTTAACAATGTAGTCAACTTACATTTTCATTCTCAAAGAAATAGACCAGCAATTTCTTCATACATTTTAGATGTACTTAATAAATTCTTGTTGGGTAGACTAAACATGTGTTGACTAGACATTAGGCATATGAAAGAGACCTAATATGCTGTAATGAAAGGCTTTATAATACCTACAGCAGCAGTTTTCCCCAAAATCAAGATGATTACTTTGACATTATGTAGGAAGAATGACCAGATCAGTATAGCTGCTTCAGCAGTAAGTTTCCAGATCAAACAGCTGTTGACAAAGGCATTGCAAAACTTTATCAGATGTTTTATTTATATTAGAGGTTAAATGAAACATCTGGCTGTACCTGATAGCAAAGTTACAAATGAGCATCACAATTGACCTGATTATGTAATTAAGGCAACAGCTGGGTCTGGGGAGGAAGTGTTAAAAGGTAGTATTAAGTAGTTCTAACTTTGGTTAGCGAGTTATTTCTCTTTTAAAAAACTGCTTTATAATGTGACCTGTATTTATCCCAAACTTGCCTTATGGCAGCTCTCTGCAATATATCATAATATACTTAAAGGGTTTTTAATGAATCCACTAACTGGAATCATTGCTAGTAATATTTTGAATTTGCTTCTGTATTTTCTTGGACAATAGCACATTTAAAATGCTCTTTGAAAAATTTCTTATTTGATTTTTTAAAAATGCCAAGAAGAATGCAAAATTTATTATTTAGTAAGCCTCAAAAAGTGACTAAATATATAGGAAGTTTAAATTTTCAAGAACAATACTAGATAGTCGCTAAATCTATGATGAAACTCATAAGTTACTAAACGATCTAAATACTGAATAGCAAATATGGTGTTTTACGGTCTGTTAAGGTCTGTTTAGATAGTTAATACATTTTTAGAAGGTTAATACATTTAAGTGTATCACTATTATTTAAAGAACACAGTAAATAATAAGTTTTTTAGTTAGTCTAACCTGTGATTTTTGTTTTCTTCTTGGCACTCATGATGTAGAAAACTAGATACTCATTAGTAATTGCAAGAGAAGAGTGAAAGGGAAGAATGAAACTGTGGCCTGCCTTCATATGGGCAAACATCAGAGAAATTCTGAAAGATTTGCAATCGATTTTGCTTTTGTATTTTTAGTTTCAGCTTTAGTAATGTTGTCCAATTAAGATAGAATTCACAGGGTAGGCATGATCTGGGGAGGTTTCACAATTCCCCTCAATCTCAATCTTTCTCCACGTTTGGTACAGATACAGCTTTTCTGCTAGTCCCCAAGGGTTTAACAACTATTCCTTCCTAGAAGTCTTCCTTAGTTAGGCCTTCTCTTCTATTCCATAGCCTCTTAGCCTCTTTTTTTATCTGCTCTCCCAAGTCTTTCTAGGCTCCAGCTAGTTGCACTGTTGGATAAGAAGAGGAGCTATAGTCCCAAGGTTGAGGGTGCTCAAAGGTCTGAAAACTGAGGGAAAACTTTTTAAATAAGCAAACCAAGTAAAGCTTCTCTACCTGATGGGTAATGGTTCTCTGTCTCCCTCTCGGTGTTGAGTTTTATAACACAAGGCTCCCTTTGGTATGTCAGCTCCAGAAAGATGTACCTAATAATGTATTCATGTGTGAGTGTATAGAGGGGAGAGAGTTGGTAGAGGTGAGGTGTGAAGAAAAACCCATCCTATTATGAAACCATATAAGATACATTAACAAAACAAAAGTATTAATAATCTTATTCAATTTTGAGACAAAAAAAGTGATAGTTCTGTTTATACAAAATACTTCTGTTACAAGGAAAAAGTACTGTAGAATGTGATTTTGGGCATAATTTGTACCTCACTTAATAAAGACACTACTAATCCCTTTTCACTCAGCAATATATGTCAGGAAGCAGTGCTTCTTATATAAACTGGATATTTCTTTGTCAGAATGTTATAAGCACAGTTTTATCCCTAATCAAGTATTCAGCACCAAACAAATCATAGATTTTATATATAATATGTCATAAAAAAAACTGTAAAAGAACTGTAAACATCCATAGTAATTCAAAATCATAAAAATAAGCTGCTAGTTCTATGAAAAAAAGCATAAATCTCCATTCCAGTACACATTATTTATAAAATAGGCCAAATGTACAATGAAATAAAACTTTAAAAAATCCATTGCTTGATAATTTGACCCATGAATAATAATTCCAATCAAATAAATAATAACCATTAATTAATAAACAAAAAAGCATAATGTAGTAACCATTTTTCTTGTTATTTTAAAATTTGGAAGATACTTCAGGAAATAATTTTTGTTCATCTAAGTTTCTTTAAAAATCTGTCAAAGAATTTTTGAGCTGATTATTTTACTCTCAAATGTCTCAGAAGCTAGAAAAGCATTCAAAATTATTTTAATTTTAGAATTTTCTAAAAGCAATACAGTGAGCATGCAATAATCGATAATTTGAGTAATTTATTTTACTTAGAATATTTTATGAGCCAATAATAACATCAAGGATAATAATGGATATCACTTATTTTAGCACTTACGTTGTGCCAGGAAGAGAATTATTTGGTTTCCCTAGTATCTCAATTTATCCTTTCATTGTCTTCTATATTTGAAAGTGTTCATGTCTCTGGCCAAATAATTTTTGATCAAATTAAGACTCCCAAGAGGATAAGTGACAGCTGTAAAAATGCCTCCTTTTAAAGAATACAAAAGTGTCTTGGAAGGAGTTATAAAACCCCTCTCACCAGTCTCAAAGGCAGGTTTAGGTAGGTAGCATCTGCACTCCACGTGCACATCAGAATAGTCAAAGCCTTTCAGTGAAGATAAAATTATCAGTTCACTTGGAAGTAGGCTAAGGCATGTTTTAAAGCACTTCCATTCTTACACTCTCCATACATAGTAAGTAATCCACCATTTAGTAGAATATATCAAGGGGCTCGTATCCTATTGGAAATATTTAGTAATGAGCGTATCTCTTATCTGTTATGTAGTGAGTTATTTACTTAAGCATCTGAAGGATGACTACCTATTTCACTGTTTATATTAACACTACACTAACTTATTTCACTGAATCAGAAAATTGATTTCTCCTGGATTTTTACATTTACAGTATTAGAATACGTTGCATGAACAGCGATGATAGGTATGTTCTATTTTGCTCTTAAAACAAGATCTTAAAATACTCTTGTGTGTCTGGTACTAGTCCCTTACTGCTACAGGCAGCGTTTTCATATAAATCTCTTTCACTTGGAGATAAACTCCTTTTCCTTTTGGAGTCTCAAGCGCAACTTGCCTCTTGAATATTTGTGTTTGTTTTTTCTCAGATGGAGGCCAACTGTGAGTCTTAAATATTCAGACATATAAATTGGTAGAAAATACAGATAGAAAATTAAAGCCGATAGACCCAGAGAGTAAACTATTCTCTGAAAATAAGTGATATTTACCTCCATTATAGTATTTTAAAACAATAAAATGAAATCAATGTTTTATCTTCATCATGTTCAGCATTACACTTATATAGCTGCAGGGTATTTTTTTTTAAGCCACAAAATTAGAAAATTAGTTTAGGTCTTATTTTCCTTGGCCTTCTCTCTCATGCTTCCTTCTGCTTTGTTTTAGAACTATATACAGTAGAATATATAGTACACAATTTAGAAATATATATACATCGATATTTTTAAATAATTTTCATGTAAATGGTTCACATATAGAAATAGGAATTGCAATAACGTCAGTACTAATAATTCTGTTGATGTGTTTGTATAAGGACAATGTTTTATAGTTTGGTAAGTGGCAGTGAAATGTGCAGAATAGCTGACACAAAGAGTAGTCAATTGAACTTGCTGATCTGACTAGTCAGGAAAGATCAAAGACCAGTATCCTTCAGAGGACATTGTGTACAACTACAAAACATTACAGGTACCTTTTATTAAGCAAATATTTATTATGAATTATAGCTATGTCATCTGTTAATGACTAGTTTGACCATTTTATGCTGTTAGCTGTCACCCTTTGAAATGAAACAAATATTATATTTCAAGTATGCGCAAAGTGTCATAAGTCACATAATACTTTGCAGATGCAGTTTCAAGGGACACCTGTTATTAGTAGTAATATCATAAAGGTACGTATTAGTAATATTAAATAATAATTATCATAATAATACTAACCAATAATGTGATATTTAAATACTTTACACACATTTTCTCAATCCCCTAACAAGCCTATTATATTTTTATTTTATAATGAGGAAAGTAATGTAAATAAGCTACATGATTTACCCAAGGTCATAAATAGAACAATAAGAATACTTTAAATTATATGATATGTTATTGAGTATAAAATTTTTAGATTTGCATTTTCCTTGGAAGAATTTTATGATGTCATCTCTCTTCTACATTTAAGGAAATTAAGATTGAGAAATGTAAATGTTCTGCTCAATGTCAGTCAGTTTAGAAGTCACAGTAAGCTGGGGCCAAATGCAGAGTACTGCTGGTGATATGCAAAAACATTGCCATTTCATTAAGACAAAAACCTTATTGAATAAAAACTTATACAGCATTTGTTCATCATCCCATTTGACCTTCAGAACTGCTCTTTGAGATAAACTGGTTTGTTATAGGAATCACATTCTGCAGATAAGAAAACATATGCAAGTGATTGTGATTTGTCTCAAGTCACAGAGCCAGAGACCCAGGTATTCTCCTTTCTAATTTAATGCTTTTCTATTACATAATGAGGTCTTTCAGGAATCTGCAAAATGATTGATATGATAATAAATAAGTAAATTAAATATAACAGTGATAGTATGGGTAGATCAATGTAGAATTATAATAATCAATAATTTGTTTACTGCTTTCTTGGCTTTTCAATTATCCTAATCTCAGCATTCTTTTACTTTTTAGAACATTTTTCCAATTTGACCTCTTACAGATCTTTTAGATCAGTTAATCTGGACCCAGTAAAGGATATTTCATATGCCTCATTAATTAATCAATAAAATTAATTCTTTTTATCTTGCAGTTAGTAATTGAGTAGTCTACGTGACAAGGACAGAGAATATACAGATAAAGTATAGTCTTTAAAGAGTATGCAGTCCCAAAAAGGAGCAGTTGTAGACAAATAATTAGTGTTGTCCTAGAGGTGTATATAGCAGTAGTATCAGGAAAGGTATGATCAGCATAGTCCAGGGGTGTCAAATATTCCACTGAGGGCAAAACTCTCGTCTGAATTGCCTGGGGAAGGAGACAGCCCTTATGCACTATGAGTCAACATGACAATTTAAGAGAACTGCAAGTGATTTTGTCTTTCTAGAGCATTGGCCATTAGCCCATGTTTGGCAGGAAATGAGACTGGAAAGTGAAGCGGGGATGACAGTATCCTATGTGTCATGTTGGGTACTTTGAATGTTATCTAGTGGCTAGGATGGGCACTGAAATGTTTTGAGCTCAGGAAGAAATTTATCTAGTTTATCTTTCAGGAAGAGGAGCCCCTGAGCATGTGGATAAATTATCAGAGAGTGATGAGATGAAAGTCAGGGAGGTGCTTTGGGAATCGTGTTAGTCCGCTTGACCTGCCAGAACAGAATACCACAGACTGGGTGACTTAAACAACATCATTTATTTTCCCACAGTTCTAGAAGCTGGAAGTTCAAGATCAAGGTATTGGCATGGATGGTTTCCTCTGAGGCTTCTCTCTTTGGCTTACAGATGGCCACTCTTATGATCTTATGTAACCTTAATTACCTCCTTAAAAATCTTATCTACCGTTAGTCACATTGGGGTTAGGTCTTCAATATATGAAATTTAGGCAGACATAATTAGTTTCATAACATTATATTCTCTCGACTTTCAAAATTCATGTTCTCACATTCAAAGTAATTCACCCTATTCCAAACATCTCCAATGTCTTAACTCACTTCAGCATCAACTTTAAGTTCAAAGTCTTTTTTAAATGTCTAAATATAGGTGTTCCTTGAAGTATAATTACTTTTAAGGCAAAATTCCTCTTTAGCTGTGATCATGGGAAACCAATCAATTTATGTACTTCCAAGTTATAATGGGAAAGGCATTAGATAGGCATTTCCATTGAAAAATGGAGAAATCAGAAAGAAGAAAATGTCATAAGTTTGAAGCAAGACCAAAACCTAGCAGGGCAAATTCCATTAGATTTTAAGGCTTGAGAATAATCCTCTTTGTCCTGTTGCTCTGTTCTCTTGGCCCACTGGGGCAGCAGCCATGTTCCCACAGTCCTAGAAAGTAGCACTACTTTTGTGGCTCTGGGTGGCAGCCTTGTACCTGCGGCACTGGACAGCTGCAGCCTGGCCCACTGAAACCTGGGAGGAGGAAGCCTTATCCTTTGAAACTAAAGAGGTGACAGCCTTGCTCCTGGATATAAGACATTCAGGGTCATTATTTTTCTTAAATAACAAGGCCAGCTTGATGCTTGATAACTCTAATGACCTGTCTTCCAGAGTTTCCAAAGTCTAAAAGCCTTCCTTTATTTTGTTCAATCTTGGTCCACTTTAGTCCAAACTGGTAGTGTCTCTGCTGATATAATCTATCCCTATTCCTGACTTCCCTGAGATGCTTGATTAAATCCATGGGTAATCTTTTTATATCATGTTTGCCCAATCACACCCTTGGTGCGTTCTCTTCAGAACACACTTCCTCCTTTTTTTTTTTTTGCAATAATAGATAAACTGAAAACATTCCAAATCTTTAAATTCTACTTTCTTTTTGCCTAACAAACCCTTCAACTTGTCTCCCATCTCATGTTTTACTACAAGCAGCAGAAAGAAGCCAGACTATACCTTACACTTTATTTAGAAATCACAGCTAAATATTCAGGTTCATGACTTTTAACTTCTGTTTTCTGTAAAACACAAGAACACACTTTGGCCACATTCTCTGCCAGTTTACAACAAGGTTTACTTTTTCTTCAGTTTCCAACAGCACATTCCTCATTTCTCACAGATTTCACCAGAATCAGCTTTAAGTCCATATGCTTACCAATAGTCTCTTGATGGCAATCTAGGCTTTTTCTACCATGCTTCCCCAAACTCTTCCAGCCTCCACACATTATGCAACTCAAGCTACTTCCACATTTTGAGATATTTGTTACTGACAGCACTTTATTTCTTGGAACTAAAATCTATATTAGTCAGGATTCTCCAGAGAAACAGAGCCAATGGTATAGACAGATGATAAATAGATGAGAGGTAGATGGATGGATGGATGGATGGATAGATAGATAGATAGATAGATAGATAGATAGATAGATAGATGATAGAGATTTATTACAAGGAATTGGTTTATGTGATTATGAAAGCTGGCAAGTCTAAATCTGCAGCTCAAGACCCAGGGGAGCTGATGGTGCAGATGAAGTCCAAAGCCAATCTGTTGGTCTTTTGTTCTATTCAGGCCATCAACTAATTGGATAAGGCTCACCCACATTATAGAGGGCAATCTGTTTTACTCAAAGTTCACTGATTTAAATGTTAATCTCATCTAAAAACATCCTCCAACTTGACACATAAAATTAACCATCATAGGAGTGTATTGATTAATCTGAGTGAGAAATGATTAGAGTTTGAACTATAGCAGTAATGTAAGTGTTGGGTCAAGGATGACTTTTAGTTTTCACACTAGGAAGACTCAGTAGTTGGTGCTGTTACAAACTAATATTGAACGTATTTTAAGAAAAAAAGTTTAGTGAAAAAAATTGTAAATTCAGTTCTTTGGTTGCAGGCAACAGAAACCTATTAGAGTAAGTTTAAGTAGAAGAAGAAATTTGGTTTAAAGGTATGTATGTTTCTCATGGAAGCCAAAGGTTCTAGATAATCAATGAACTGGAAGCAGTATTATTGATTTGTTTTTTTGTTCATTTATTTTATTTTTTAAGATGAGAAATAACCATGTTTCTTTGTGTGTAATTAAGAAGAAGCTGGCAAAAGGGAAAGATTGAACATAAATCAAGATAATAACTAATTAATGAGAAAAGATCCATTTGAAGAATGAGATGTGGAACAGTATTTTTCAAACTTTAATGTACATAGGAATTACTTGGCTATCTTGCATAAAATCTAGTTTCTGATTCATTAGGACAATGGTGGTACCCGAGATTCTGCATTGCTAGTGAGTTCTCAGGCATTGAAGACAGAAGAGGAATGAGAACCTATAGATTAAAAGAGACTTAGTATCTACCTATCAAACTCAGTGTGTGAGTTTTATTTGGTCTGTATTTAAATATATTTTAAATACGACATTTGAAAATTAATTTGTACCCTAATGATATATTTGATGATATCGATGCAGTGTTGTTAATTTTATGTGTGATAATAATATTGTGATTAACTTTAAAGATACATACTGAAATATTTATATGTGGAATAATATGAATTTTTCTTAAAAATAACATGAAAGAGGATACAGATAAACAAGATTGGCCATGTAAGTGTGTGAATTCATTATGTGATTCTTTCTTTTTTGTATATGTATGAAAATTTTATAATAATGATTTTGAGAGACTATACAGGACAGAAAAATTAAAATAATAGTCAAATTAAAGTCACAGAGTAGTTTTTTTTTCTGTTTGAGATCCTTCAACATTTGAATATATTACTTTGATATTCAGAAATAGCTTTCATCATATAATTAATTCTAAATCTATGTAGTTGCTTTATTCCTTAACCTGTTAGCAATAAGAGGGTGGGCAGAAGCTGTTTTCTTTCCAGCATCTAGCACAATTTCTGGTATATAGAGTTCTCACCAAATAATTTTTTTAAAATAAAAGGCTGATGTTTTTAATATTTAACTATTAAACTAGAATTCTAATAGAAAATTTGTCATTTATAAGATAACATGAGTATGGTCAAAATGGTAATCAAAAAGGCTAAAGCAAAAGAAAATCAGGCAATACCAAAAATTCTAAAACTTAGACCTAATTGAAATTTCTGGAGTTATTGTAACCATCTCACATCCTAACATTTGAAGACATAACAGCTTTATCTGTTCTATCACCTTTTTCTTTGGGAATTGGTCATATGAAATTTTATGTTTACAAATTGTGATGAAGAGTAATTATATTTTATTGTTAAGAAATCATTAGAATCTTGCAGTAATCAGAAATTGAGGAGGACTGATTATCACTTTCTTTAACACTCGACTCATTCCATGTTTGTTCCCCCTGCAATGTGACTCTCGGCAGATCGGCAATCTAATTAGGGGTCTAGTCTGCCTTTGATGTTGACGGCAACTCTTATTAGTATTAATGTATATGGAAGAGAGAATAGATCTCTAAATAATTTAAAAACAGCTTTGTGTATTATGAATACAGACATATAAAAGATTTAATGATGTGACTTTTACATATTTATACTGTGGTGCACATAAACACACACTCCGTGTATTGTACATAACTATGTCTTGGGGACTAAATGAAGCTCATAAAATCTTGCCATTAATTATGTTGACAGAGGGAATATCCTTTTGTGTTTATTCATTCATTCCTAGAAATGGCTGGGGCTTCTTTTAACAATAATCTGCCTAATTTTGAAACCTTAGTCTCTTAAAAAATTCTGGCTTAGTTTTCCCTAAATGGAGTAATACACATTTTACAGCTATGGTAAATTAAATTAAAAAAAAAAAAAAAAAGGGAAGCCTCAGTTTTATGTCTTTCTATATCAGGCATATGAAAGTATACATTTCTTAGTAAAAGTCATTCACAATAGTTGACATTTTCTCTCTTTTTTGTGTGTGTTTCTTTCATAAATATTGTGAGCTACAGCTCTGATCCTTCTCTGGGCATGAGTGACCTACGGTGTGATTGTACTGTATTGTATCTTTAAGTCGTAACTGTGCTTGACATGACAGTAAAAATAGCTCGACTGTGACTCACTGTGAGAGGTACTGGGGTTTTGTTGGTCAGAAAGTGTATTTATTTATTATAACACAGCTTCTGTATTTGAATGGTTTAGTTACATTTAACTGGCACACTCTAGCTTTACATGTGAATTGCTTAACACCTAAATTATATCTTAAAGAAACTTTCAAAAGCAGAAACAAAAAGAAATAAAGCTAAGTAGGTTTTCATTCAGGGATCACAGAAACAAAGCTAGTCACAAACTTTTAGAGTTTATTCCATTGGTTTAGGTGTAAGGCTAGATCATCTCAAATTTCTTTTAAAAGCCCAGCCCATGAAAAGCAGCCCTAAAATGGTTGTAGCAAAGCCCCCTTTGAAGGACTCTCAGCACAGGTCAAGGAAGAAACAGTGCCAAGGGACAAGGTCTTTGTTATGCAGGAGGCCGCTGGCCATTTCAGAGCAGCTCTGGGTGTCAGGGAACCCAACTGATGACAGATGGTGTGACTGTCCTTGCAAATTTTTCACCTTAAAATGACAGCCTATGTGGAAATACCCTGTAATCATTGGGGGAAAGATACTCTAAAAGCCCCTTGAAAATTACATAAAGGAAAACAGTTTTTATTTCAGATATAGTTCTGGGCTCTTTTGATATTTAAGAAAACTAGAATGTTTGTAAGGAAGAAATAAGGAATAAGGAGACGGTTTCAGTTTCCAAGGTATTTACTGGTCCCTTACACACAAAGCAATAAATGGAAAAAAAAAAAAAAAGATAACCGATATTCCTTCAGATTCTGCCTTTTAAGTACATATATTTTTTGACTCTGTACATGAAGTCTATCAACCATATACTGTCTTTGGTTGCAAGACTAGTCTTTCACTAACTTCAATTACTGCAGAAACCAGCAGAAATATTTAGGGAGATTCCCCAGGTATATCCCAGGCTGGAAGTATAATACAAAATTAAGGAATAAATAGCTTTAAGCAGCTTGCTTCAAAAATTGGTGTCCATGCATGATTAGAGGATTAAAACATATTTCTCCTTTCTCCATTTGTTCTTATTGAATCTGTGAGGCAAGATGTCAACATGAGAGGAAAATTCTATAATTTCAGCAACAATTTTGTATTTCTTATGCATCTTTTGCATGTTTAATGATGTGTGTTTGTTCAAAATCATCAAGGAAATTTTGTTAAAATTCTGAGTGACATTGAGGCGTTTTTGGCTTATCTACTCTATAGATTTGAGGCGGCAGTCTGAATCATAAAATTGAGACATATTAAAAAGTCTTGTTTAATTCTGAATACAAACATTGTTTTAGGTTGGTTTTAATGAGAAAATCATAGCTGTCATTTCTGCTTCGCTTTCTTCTTCATGTACTATAATTTGTTCATATAATACATTGTGGTCTCAAAGTATATGTCAAAGAGCAGAATGAGTTCACAACAAAAGAATCAATAATTCATTATTTTTGATTTAATTGTTTGTATGTTTCTTTAGTAACATCATTAAAATTAGAAGACTGAAAATTAAAGCAATATTGGGATCAATTCATTAAATTGTTGGTTTTTGTTCTTAAATGAGATTTTGCTTTAAGTTTTATATAAGAAGAATAGTAATTTTCTCTCTCTGTGAGACAGTAGCAGTTGCTGTGGAGATACATTGTTGATGAGGATGAGTGGCTTTCTCACTTATCCCACGTTAGTTAATTTTATTAAGTATTTTCTCTTTTTGTTCATTAGTCCCTTATGTCATCAAATACCTGCTGTAACTGAAGCTTCAGGTGGTTCGATATCATGATTACATGTCTTGAGGTATGGATAAAGTGTAGTTTTATTTTGCAGTTTACTATCTTATTTTTATGGAATGTAAATATGGCTGAATCAATAAACTAAATTTGAGAAATTTGCATATGATTGACAATTTTATTATGAAACTTAAAAGAAAGGAAAAAAGGAAGGAAGACAAGGAAAGATGGGGAGGGGCTGAGAAAAAAGAAAAGGAAAGAAAAAGAAAGATAAAGAAGAAAAGTAAAGGCTTTTTTCTATACAGAGATGACCAATTCCACTTTAATGCATTGGCATTCTAAATTAGAATCTTCCATTATTTTCTAGTGTGACCACTTGTAATATTAATAAAAAAAAAATAAAATACTATAAAATTATAAAGCTGTCCATAAAAACCTAAAAATTATCTTCAGAAATGGTTACCCCTCTTTTCTTTTCTCTACATGGAGAACCATGCTAAGGTGACAAAAAGGCATCGAGAACTCAAAGCTCCCCTACAGCTAACCTAACTGTAGCTCATTCCTCCTTTTATTTGCTGTAGTCTTGCTATCTTTATCACCATTCTTTCACCTTCTCTATCCAAAATCAGGTGTATTGTTCTACATGTTGTTGAACAGTTTTAATGTATTAAAAATCTGTTCTAAAATGTGCTAAGGTTGAAGTATGCTGTTTATATGAATTTAGATGGATTTCTTGCATGCAGGACTTCTCAGAACCTTTACATACTGCAGTGAATTGTGAATGTCAAAACTGAAGCTACAATATGTAGAGTGCTTCAGATTTAATTGACCATCAAGGTATTTTCCCCGTTCGGGGAGCAGCTCACAGGACTCCTGGTTCAGACGACACTTGGGAGGAAATTCTTACATGTGCCATAATGGCCTGAAGTTACACAACTGGGATCAGTGGATAAGGATGTATTAACCAAGTGTAGTGGGGACAAGCTTCATCCAAGGCCAGGTCTGAAAACCTAGTCTGACTTTATTCTCTAAAAGAACATGCTGCACACAGAAGGAACACTTATTTGTCAGGTAAGAAGCACCAAATCACTTCACGCCTATTCACTTCGGTATCCTCAGCTGTAAGATCAGCTAACTCACTGTCAGGCTTACTTTATAGGGTTATAAAGAGTAAATTATGTTTGTCAAAGCATTTTGAAAATGGAAAAGCACAATGTCAAAAAAAATATATTTTTGTTTGATGTAGTCATAAAGCGAGAAAAGCATGAGCTTATGATCTAGGTTTGCAATTTTCAAGAGGTATAAACTTGGACAAGTTGTTTGACGTCTTTGAACCTCAATTTCATCATCTCTAAAATGGGATAATCATGCCTACTTCAAAAGCTGTTAAGAAAGCCAAATGAAACAATACGTTTCAAAACTAGAATTATACAAACATGATATATACAATTCTATTGGGGTTTCTTGCTGAAAATTATTCTTTTGGGGCTGACAGCTCCTGAGACACAGTGAGAAAATGCTTAAAGTTTCTTCTTATCTAGGCCTTCAGACTTTAGTCCCACCATACTTAAGAAAACTCAAGTAATAATAGTGCCAGAATGAGGAACTAAAATATTAGAAATGGGGAGTTAAAGAAGTGTGAATCAGGAAAATAACCTGGACTCCCTATTAACCCGCTTTGTGAAATGCCCTGAAAATGGTCAATTATTACTGTCTGGGATGACTTTAGTCTTGGGTGATTATTTGAGGAAAAAGCTCTATTTCATTCCTTTGGAGTGTCCCATGTTTGCCAAAAGACTAAAGAAGAAGAATCAGTATTATTTGAACCTGTCACTTAGATATCATTATGCAATATTATGTATCCCAAGCTTTTACATTTAGAGTTGATGGTACTTCTTTTCTACGAGCCTATGGCAAAACAGAGCATGCACACTTCACTAGCAATATTTGTTGCACATCAGGGGGAAATGCCTCCTTTGCTCTTCTCCATAACTGTCCAGGGAGATGTGAACTTGGCCCCCAGCCACACAACACACACATGGGTGAGAGAATGTACAACTTGTTAACAATCCCGTAGAAGTACAGATTTTCAGTTTTATTTTTTCTCTAAGGAGATATTTTATTTTTCAACTTAACTATGTATACATCCACAAGGGATGATTAAACATTTTTTCATACTAAAAAGGGACAACTAAAGAGGGGCAACATATCAGACCTCCACCTTGGAGCCTGTACACTGTTCCCTCTCTAGAGAATATCTTCTTAGATCTTTCCCTGAGGCTTACATCTCCTCCGTTTTTAGATCCTGGCTCAAATGTCACCACTTCAGAGGGGCTTTCCTTGATCACTCTCTCTAATCAGTTTGTCACCCCCTGCCCCCCTCTAGGCTCTACTTATTGATTATGTGTTCATTTATTGATTACCTTTATAGTTTGTCTCCACACTAGGCCTTTTCTTTACTTTTCTTTTTTTGCTTGAAACTTGGTAGGTGTCCTAAAATTGATTGAAATTCATATGTGTACATATCTGGACTAACAGTTTTGTGTGTTTTGGAGTATAATAATTATTAAATATGTATTATATATTATGTTTCAGACATTGCTCTGAGCTCTTTGTATGTACAATTTCACTTAATCCTAACACAACACTATGAGGTAGAGATTACTGTTATCCTAATTTTAAAGCTGCACTCAATAAGGATATAGAACTCTAGAAGGCCAAGGTTATCATTGAGTAATGACTTTCCCACTCTGTAATTTTGGATGAGTACCTTGATTTTACTGAGTCTTGGTTTCCTCATCTCTATAGTGGGTTAGTGATACTGTCCACATGTGGCTTTCCTGGAGATTGACTAAAGGCATAAGATTGCATTATCGGGGACAAATCATTGCACAAAATAATGAGTGTATTCTTCCTATGTGTTTATTTCTTTACTTTTCACCCAGTTCTCCTTTTAACATCATTAGAATTTGCTTAGTTATGGACAGCTCAAGCCTGGTTACAATCTTATTATAAAATTTCATTAAGACGGTAGGTAAAGTTTAGTTAAGTCAGACATTTTCAAATACAGAGCACTCTAAGCACTGTCTGACTCTTGACCTGGAGTTGACTCTGCATGTGTAAAATGGGTGTTAAGACCAGGAAGGTGCCCAACAGGTGGGACTTTCCTTGAGGGCAGAACTCCAGACTCTGTGCATGGCAGGTAACAAGGATATAGTAAATAGCATGCATGGAAGGGCCAGCAAGAATCAGGCATTGGTAGGTGGAAATGTGGCCTTAAAGCCTCTTGCCTCTTACTCAGTGTCCTTAATATGTTTTATATAAGACTACACATTAAGGTCATGGCCACAGACTTAGCAATTGAGCCATATTACTGCACTCAGATATAAAATTAAGAATTGTGAGACATTAGAGTTAAATTGGTGATAAATTGTAGATAGCTAAACATATTTATACATATTTTTGAATATGTGTGCATACATATGTATGTGTATAGATATTACATATGTTCGTATGTGTAGGTATGTGTATAAATGCATTTGCATATAAGCATGCATATACATACATATTTAGAAAAAAGCTTGCCCAGGGTTGTAAGGTCAGTTTGTAGCAGACATGGGATTATAATCTGTGTCTCTCTGACTTTAGGGATAGTTCTGTAATATCATACTATCATTTGGAGCTAATAATTATACATACATATAGAAAAATTGTCACTCTTTTAAAACATTCACTAATTGTCATGCTCTACATCTCATATATACGTGTAGGTGTTTTTAGGTTCATTTTATAAATGAAAAAATGACTTCAAAAAGCTTATTCAAGGTTGCAGAGCTGGTAAAATCACAATCTCAAAACTGGACAATGTCTTCTTCTCCCTTACCCCAAATCTTACTCAGGCTTTCCCTCTTGTTCTTTTCATTTCACAATGCTATTGCTTTTAATTTCCTAAATATGTAGTAAATCTGAACTGAAAACATGTCTTTATTTTTATGTTTCTTTCACCATGATGGAGCTCACATACTAATACCAATCACTCATATTGTTTCCCTTCAAACCACATACAAGGATATGATTTTTAATGATATTGGTGGGAAAATGTTAAAAGGGGAAAAATCAGAGGTGAAGCAGTTTCTATGTAAACTGTACTGTCTCTTCACTATTTGGCTACTTTATAGTAAATCAAATCCATTTTATATAATGAAGCTTGTCTTTATTATCCCATTGTGGCTGCTTAAAAAAGGAAATAGTAAGTATGCTTCAGTTTTGGGTCATTTGTAATTATAAAAAGATAGGCAAGAAAGCCATGCATTCCTTGTATGCTTTTAAAATCTTCTCCTTTGGTTGTTCTGCACGTTTTTACCATTTTATAAAGAAAGTGTTAGAGAGCTGTGTTTTTATTGCCCTGATGCCTTTAATAGTACATACTGTGAAACTAAGCTGGATACCTGATTGATGCCATTCCTACCTGTCTAGGAAGATAATGATCAAACATCGAGGGGTCTGTTCTCCAGGTGATGTGTGCATGGAACTCCCATTAATGTTAATGGGAGTCCCGCAGCTAAGCACAGTGACAGGAGACAAGAGGCTGAAGGTGTGGTAGGGCCATTAATGCTTATTTCTTTCATAGCAGCAGGTTGGAATATAAGTGGTAGGCTGTCCTGTTAAAGCTAACAATCAGCCATATTTAAAAAATGCTGCTTGTATAAGATATGTAGATGTATTGTCATAAACTGTATATAACATGCTAAATTTTACAATACAAAAAGGATTCTCATAAAACGCTGGCTTTTTTGAATAATGTTTCTATAATTCATCTTCTTCAAAGTGGCTGATTAGAAATCTATAAAGAATTTGGCAGTGTAAAGAAATAATTGGTGATTCATTAAAAAATACAGATATAAAATGTAAGAGCCAAAAAAAATAATTAAAAAGGTTGATAATATAAAATGATTAAAATCTAGATAAAAAGAAGAAAATTGTAATTCACAGAAAAGATGAAATTCCAGGCTTAGGTGAAGTCATGTTTTTAAATAATTCAGAGATAAGATACATGTATGCTATATGTATGTGTCTGTATAAAAATTAACCCACTAACAAAATAACATATATAAGTCCATTGTATTTCTTAATATATTCTATAATATTTACTGAGGACAAAGCATTATTTTAGACATTCAGGGTGTTACACCGACAGACTTAGACCTTCATTTCATGAATGTTATAATTTAGGGGGGATTATAAAGAAGAAAAGAAAGGTAGAAATAGTCACATCCAAACTTTACTTTGTACATACAGAACCCGACACTCAGAGAGATGTGCTGACTTGCCCATTGTAACAAAACTGACTAATGACAGCACCTGTGTCCAAACACTGATCCATATGTCTAACAATGTATTGCATAAATGTCCTCGGCTGCTTTGTCCTCTGTACCTAACACAGGGGTGTGTATACAGTTAGCACCCACTAGTAATTTGCTTAATCAAAAAGTGAGGGAATTGTTTAAACACAATAGTTTCTGCAGTACCTCAATATTCTAAATTGTAAAATCAGAGAATAATCTTAGCTACTGTTTTTTAGAATTGTGTAACTCTCAACACAATAAAAAATTTAGCTCAACAAATGATTTCACTATATGACATGTATTTTAGCACTTTAAAAATGTGCAAAAGAATCTCCTGCTTCTGTTATAATGGAGTCTCTTGTAGTAGAACAATAATCCTACCAAAAACCATTAGGACAGCCTTAAAAATCCAAAACAGAAAAACAAACAGAATTTCATGGACTAGATCTGTAGAGGAAAATATGCCAGCAATTGGAAATAGGCTGACATGATAATGCTGTAAGATTTGAGGAGACTTGGATACTGTATAGCCAGAAACAGGACAACAGAAAAAATAAACAGATAAAAGAGAGAAATTCATCAGCAATCTAAATATTGAAGTTATCAAACATGAACCTTAAACAAAACCATGAATAATTTGTAAGAGAAAATAATTAACAAGATGGAGCATTTTATTGAGAAATATCAACCTATAAGAAATAACCAAATGATTATTTTAAACTGGGAAATCATATAAATAGAAGATAACAACTCAATAGATAAATTAAAAAGTGGATATTGGACACAACGTTTAGTGGATCTCTGGGAGTGAAAGGGAAAGAAAATGAGGCCTACATTATATTTGAAAAAGGTAATATCTGACAACACTCCAAAATTTACGAAGACATCAAACCACAAATTCAGTAATCTATAAGCACCCAATCTGGAATGATATAAAACCGCACCAAGGTTCTTTTCTCTATTATGCATTTTTGTATTCTTTGTCATAGATTAATTGATGATATATGTGTACATTTATTTCTGGACTCTCAATTCTGTTCTGTTGATCTATGTGTCTGTTTTCGTGCCAGAACCATGCTGTTTTGATTACTATGACTTTACAACATAGTTTAATAGTGGGGAAATATGATACCTTCAGCTTTTCTTCCTTCTCAATATTGTTAAGATTATTAAGATTTCATATTTTCTCTCTAAATTGGAGATTCCTCAAAACCTTAATATATATTCCAGTAGATTTTTTTATGACATAGAAATTAGCAAGTTCAATTTAAAATTTATATGAAGTCAAAGACAGGAATAGCCAAGATAATCTTTAAAAAGAGAAAAAAAGGTTCAGGACATATATTGCCATATTTCAAAACGTAAGTCTAAACAAAGGCCTTGAAACCAAACAGAGTTTACCTGACTGGATTTTAAAATATCTTGGGATCTTGGGACTGATGATTTTTTTCTCTCCTACTTTTTTCTTTTTTGAACAGAAATACCTATAGCATATTTTCTATGAGTTCCTATACCTGTCCCATTGTTGTATTGTCAAAGGAGGTAACTTGTTTTCTAGTTTCATATGTCCAGAGATGGAGAACAAATATTATTTATTTATTTATTTTTAAGTAAAATTGACTTCTTATATTTATTTCAGGTGTACAACATAGTGATTAAATATATACATATACTGCAAAGTCTAGTTATCTTTTGTCACCATACAAAGTTATGATAGTATTATTGACTATATTCTCTATGCTATTCATTACTTCTCTATGACTTATTTATTTTATAACAGGAAGTTTGTGTCCTTTATTTTTCCCTGCCTATTTTGCCCATCTCTCCAACCCCCATCCCTTTGGCAACCACCAGTTTGTTTTCTGTATCTATGAGTCTGTTTCTATTTTGTTTTGTTTGTTCAATTGTTCTGTGTTTTAGATTCCACATGTAAGTGAAATCATACAGTATTTGTCTTTTTCTGTCTAACTTTTTTTTGCTTAGCATAAAAAAAATTCCTCATTGTCACAAATGACAAGATTTTTTTATAGTTAAGTAATATTTAAAATATATATATACACATATGTGTGTGTGTGTGTGAGTGTGAATGTGTGTGTGTGTGTGTGTGTGTATAAACACATCTTCTTTCCTATTCATCTATCAATAAACACTTAGGTTGCTTTAGCTATTTATGGTCTTTTGTGACTCCATACAAATTTGAAGATTATTTGTCTTATTTCTTTGAAAAATGCCATTAGTATTTTGACTGCTTTGAGTGGGTCCGAAGTAATCATAGTAGTCTGTGTAGGAGGGATAAGAAGTATCAGAGTGAGAGATGTGATGCAAGAAGCAGAAGTTAGTGTTATGTTATTTCTGGGAGGAGGCCACCAGCCAAAAAAAATGCAAGTGGCCTTCACAAACCAGAAAAGGCAAAGAAACGAATTCTCCCACAGAACCTGCAGAAGGGATGAAACCCAGCTGACACCTGGACTATAGCTGAGTAAGATCCATTTTAGACCTCTTGCTTTCAGAACTGTAAGAGAATAAATTTGTGTTATTTTTAAGACACTATGTTTGTGGTAATTTTTACAATTAAAAAGACTAATATATCCATTTATTTAAAAAATATATTACAAAGACAAACTATAGATTTGTAGAAGAGACTGAGAGAGGTTCAGATATAGATGAAACATTTAAAGAGTCATTGGATTTTTGACAAAGGTAGAAGAATAATTCAATGGAGGAAAAGAAAATCTTTCTAATAGATGGTGCTACAAAAACTGGATATTAGTTTGGAAAAATATAGAGCTCAACGCCCATCTTATACATGCACTAAAAATGAATTTGAGATCCAATTATAGACCTAAACATAAAACCTAGAACTACTCTTAAAGGAAATAGAAGAATATTTTGCAACCTTAGACTAGCAAAGTTTCAATAGGCTACAAAAAATTTTAACATAAAAAATAATAAATTAAAATGAATCAAATTTAAGAAAATAAATAGTAAGCAGAAAACCAGAAAAGTCATTCTCACAACATATATCTGATGAAGGACTTATATTCAGAATACCTGGATATCTCTTAAAACTTGAAAAGTAGAATGGCAAACAAAATTTTTAAAATACCTCAGTGGATATGACAAAGGAAGAGATACTAATAACCAGTGAACATGGGGGAAAAGTATTAAGATTTAGTCATCAGCAAAGTTGAAATTATAATAATGATGCAATATACATTATAGCACAGATAAATTAAAAGTACTGGTAACAGCAAATATTAATGAGGATGTGAAGCAATTATACCTCACACATTGCTGATGAGAGTGTAAAATGGACAAATTTGGAAAAGAGTTTGGCAACACTCCACTCCTAGACATTTACACAAAGAAATACTAATATATGTTCACAAAAAATATTTGAACAGAAATGCTCACAGGAGCTTTGTTCATAATAGCGAAACATGTGAAACACCCAAATGTCCAGAAATGTGTGAATGCATAAGCACATTGTAGCATTTTTATACAATGGAATACCACTGGCAATTAAAAGAATAAACTATTGATATACAGCAATATGAGAAGGCAGCCATATATTTTTCTTTCCCCAAGGCCTACTAGACACCCAATAAACATTGATTTCCTTAAATTTACTTAACGGGTCTTCAAAATGACAATTTTATCATGAGTACAAATGAACTTGATAAATACAGAAAATTTAAAAGGAAAGGATAAATTTTCTGCAGTTGAATTTCCCTTTCCAATATTTTCCTTATATAAGCTTTACTTTACATGGATGTAATCCCAGTATCTATGCACTTTATAAACTTGTTTGTCTCTTAGAATAGTGTTGTAATAATTTTTAAAATTTTATATGCTTATTGTAAAAGTCATTTTAATGGTTGTGTAATGTTACATTGAGTAAATCTTTCCCAATATATTTTTACTTCTTAGGTTCCTACATATTCATAATTTTTATGTCTTTCAGAGAGATTATTCCTGTTAGTAGTGACCCTTTTAATCACTAATACATTTATTTTGCATTTAAGTTTATTTTGTCTTATGTGTGTGTGTGTGTGTGTATGTACACAAGTATATATATGTGTGTGTGTGTGTGTGTGTGTATACACAAGCTGCTTTCTTTTGGTTAGTACTTGCCAAGTGTGTTGTTTTTATCTTTTTACTTTCAAATGTCTTATGACAATATGTTTTAAGTTTATCCTTTTGTAAGTAACATAAAACTAGATGTTGCTAGTTGTATATATCTCTCTTTAATAAATTTATTATATATTTGACAAATGTAGAAGAATATATATTTATGTTTATATAGATTTATATTTTATACATGTGCATACTTTTCCAATAATAATATAAGAATGAATACTTGTGAACTCAGCATCCAAATTAAAAGTTCAAATATTACCAATTCTAAATAAATAATGAAAGAAATAACAGGTGGGGGTCTATAGCAAGAGGTGAATAGAAGGTAGGGAATGTAGGAGGTTGTCTCAAAAGATAGCTAGACATAAGATTGTGAAAGGCATTGAACACTCTATTAAGGAATGTGGGCTTAATCATAAAGGCATTGAGGAAGTATTACAGATTATAAACAGAGGCAACATAATCAGGTGGATGCATTTAAAGTGATATTTTGATGGTTATACGAGATGAACTGAATAGAAAGGGACAGTTGACAAAGTCATTATTTTGGAAGTATATGTGGTATTTGATGGAAGAAATGCTAAGGGCTTGAAAGGTAGAAATATGATTGAAAATAAGTGAAATTTAATTAACAAATATTTGATGATGGATTCACATGCCTTGGTGACCGCTTAAATGGGAGCATAAGGGAGATTTGGGAAATAATTCTGAAAGAGAATGACATCTCATGAGTTGTCAAAACCCAAGGTACAGATGAACTATCTTAGGTAAAGTAGAGAGATCTGAGAATAGAATGCTGGGGAACAGGGATGTTTACCAGTCCTACCAAGAAAGAGAAATGTATGTGGAAATGGATAAGCAAAAGGTGGTATCTGGAGTCTTTTGATAATTTACTTCATATGATGATAATATTTCATTATTATGAATCCTGAAAAGAATGTTTAAAACTGAAAGATTATACTCTACTGTTGTAGATGCTGTTGTGCTTATCAAAACTTTGGATTTTAAGGTACTTGAATTTAAATTAATCTGCAAAAAGCAATAAAGATTGTTGATGACCATAATCTGAGGCTGATATATATCAGATTGAATTTGAAAGCACTTTGAAGAGTATATACCTGTGGGAATGCAAGTTGACATCATTATCAAGACAGTCTTACCTTACATAAGAAGTCATGCAATTAACTTTTTTCACATCATCCACATTCTCTGGAATGGTGCTAGACTTAGTAAACATACTATACATTCTATAGACATTTAGTGATTTAGAGTGTATCAGGCTATAAAGATAAACTACATATTAATCCAATGGTATAAAAACTTTAATTTGTGCTTTTTTAATTCAGGTATCATGAGACAGGATATATATTTTTAATTGCCTTAATTACTTATTTAAAAATGCATTAGTCACAAAGTCTTGTCTCATCACAAGCTAGAAGTTATAGAGACAAATGGTATTTTTTTCTGGCTAGGTAAAAAAAGTGAATTACTAATGTAACTCTTTTTTGGTGATGCAGTAAGCTGTGTGAAGTTTCAGTGGCTTCATTTTATTTAACACGAAGAAGTATAAAACTGCCATTAAAATTCCCTGGAGAAACTATTCATGATTGTTATTTTTTTAATTTAGTGAAAGATTTTATACTAAATATAAAAGCCTTTAAAATACCAGCATTCTTTTTTAAATAAACACAATAATTCATGTCTTTTTGCAGAAGGCTATAAATTGATTTGCATTTTCTTCTAAATATGCACTTTTCTTTTTGAAATCTTTAAAAAGCCAGGATATCATATTATCTAGTCACTATCAAATGTTTAGATAAAAATAATATTAACAAAGTATTCATGGGTTCTTTACATCAGTATCATTGTGTTATGTCACCCACAATAAACAAAATCTGCCAATTTTTAAATAGTTTGGTGAGTTTTGATATATATATGTATATACCCATATACCTATGATTCTAATCAAGATAGAATATGCATGATCATCACAAAAATTTTTTTCATGCCCTTGGTTCCTTTCCCTGAGCAGTCCCTTCTGCCGCTCCAGGCCTCTCCAGGCACTATTGATCTCATTTCTATCACTATAGATTAGTATTATCTTTTTAGAACTTTATATAAATGGAATAAAATAGTATATACGCTTTTATGTTCTTTTCTGAGTGTGTTTTTAAGATTCATCCATGTGTTTTTTCATCAATAGTTTGTTTCTTCACACTGCTGAATAGTATCCTATTGTATAGAATGTTACAATTTGGACACTAGGTTTCCACTTTGTGTTTATTGCTAATAAAGCTAATGTGAACATCCATGTTCTAGTCTTTTTGTGGTTATATGTCTTCCTTTCTCTTGGGTAAATACACAGAGGTGTGATTTTGCTAATTCATATAATGAGTGCATTTTTAACTGATAAGAAACTGCCCAACTATTTTCAAAAGTGATTATAACATTGTAAAATCCAATGAACAAATTTTTCCTTCCGAGAATTCCAGAAGTTCCACATCCTCATCAACTCTTAGAACTATCAATTTTTAAAAATTTAGCCATTATAGTGGAAAGTAGAGGTACACCATCATAGTTTTAACTTCTTTTTTTCCTGATTATTTATGACATTGGGCCCTTTTTCATGGGCTTATTGATAATTTATTTCTCTTTTAATAAAACCAAATCAAATTTTCTTATGTTTCCAAATGGGAGGAGTTTTTCCACATATGTTAGCACAATGGCCCCCATGATTTTAATATCACTTTTTTGTCATTCTTCACATTAGAACTTCTTGCTAATCTCTGCTGGCCCTGAGGTTGGGGTGAAGCTGTGTGTCCACACCTCCCCTTTCATTTTGGCCCAAAGTGAATCCCACAATTGTTAATTCATTGTCACAAGCTGAGGCCAGAATGGTCAGTATAGCGAAGTCATGGTTCTCAAACCTATTTTGGGGATGAAACAAGCTCAAGGGCTTGAAACCAAAACAACTTGTAACCCAATTCTGCCTCCTGAGTTCTCTGAGACTCAGTTCTACATCTGTTGGCTTTCTCCATGTTGCTTTTAAAAGAAGTAAGTTAGATAACACTTGTAAAACATAGAGAGTTTCTGTCACCTAATAGAAGCTCACTATTTCATGTTCACATATGTAGCACTTTACAAACAAACATTAAATTCTGGTATAGTTTTATTATTTAGATTTTTATGTACCACAAATTGTATATTTAATTATTTGTTCTTTAACAATTTTGCATTTTTTTGCCATGTTTAATATGATTAACTTTGTAAACTGAAATGAAATATAAAATTGAAACCAACATTTCCATCAAGAAGGCAAGTTTCTGAATTTAGCAGGACCATCTATTTGGGATTTGAGGTTAATATGTTTTCTTTTTCCAGCTTTATTGAAATATAATAGACAATTAGTTGCTTGTATTTACATTGTACAATTCAATGAGTTTTTTTCATTTATAGTTGACATAAAATAATATGCCAGTTTCAGTTGTATAGCATAGTGATCAGAGATCCACATAACTTGCAAAGCGATCACCCCACTAAATTTAGTACCCTTCTTTACCTTTACATTAACCATCTTCCCCATGCTACACTCAACAACTCCATGTCTATTCTGCACCTATCCATTTGCACCTCTTAATCACTTTGCCTTTTTTTCACTGTCCCCCCAGACCCCCTCCCATCTAGTAGCCCTCAAAATATTCTCTATATCTATGAGTTTATTTCTGCTTTTGCTATTGTTGATTTTGTTCTTCAGATTCCACATATACATGAATCATTTGATATTTGTCTTTCTCTATCCAACCCTTTCATTCAGCACTGTATCCTGTAAGTCCATCATGGCAATATCTTTTTCCATCCCCTTCCTTTTTGTTTGTGTGTATATTTTAATCTGAAGTGAGTCTCTTGTAGGCAGCATATGTAGGGGTCTTGTTTTCTTATCCAGTCAGTTACTCTTTTTGAAATGTTTAATTTTAATTTGTTTTAAAGTCTGTTAATGGCACTAACATGTCAGTGGGAATAAGTACCAAAAGTTTAAGATAAGCATTAAGGTTAACAAAACTTAAAATATGAAAAATCTTATTCATTGTGTAATTTATTTGCCCTTTTGGAATAGTTTATCTTAATTATTATTAGTATTTTTTAGTGTTCCAGCACAAAGCACATCAGTGGATCACAGTAGAGTAGCTCCATGGTCCCCACTGTCCAGTGTGCATCAGAATTGCCTGGAAGTTTGATGAATCGTATTTGTGAACCCCACTCCAGACTTTCTGATTCTGTAGGTCTGGAGTGAGAAGCATGGAATTTCATCTCTAAGTTCCTGGGTGATGATGCTGATGCTGATGCTGATTTGGGAACCACAGCCTTGGAGCCATTGGTCTAGACTTAAGCAGTGGTTCTCAAATCTGGCTGCATATTAGACTCATCTATGAGGGTTTTGTTGTTGTTTCTGAGTACAGATTTTCTAACTTAAGACTTACTGCATCATAATCTCTAAAAGTGGTGTGTGTGTGTGTGTGTGTGTGTGTGTGTGTGTAGTTTTTTTTTAACTGCCCAGATGATAGTTTAAAAACATATGAATACATATGAAGGTCACTTCTGTTTGTGAGCTACTGCTCTAGGACAGCGATTATCAAACTTGGCAGCACGATGGAACTAACTGACTGGGGGGCTTTTAGAGCCTTGGGTGCCTGGGTCTCACACCTCATAGTTTTCTACCGAATTATTCTAGAGAAGGTCCTGAACAATAGATTTTTAAATTTGATTTTTAAGTTTGAGAACTATTGCTCTGAGTTTTTATTTTGTTCTTTAATATTAGACTATTTTCTTACCACATACCTCTGTCTGATGACCATACATATTTGTTTAAAAACTACTATGGGCAAAGTGTTATGCTAGTTGTAATACTAGCATAATAGTTGTAATACAACTGTTTTCTTAAAGGATATATGAAGAGTTTTTTTCCTCTAGTGGACAACAATCTAATTGAAGAAATCAAAGGGCACAGATATGAAAAGTTAACTAGAAATGAAAATAAAAAGTGTGGGATTACTTCTGCCTGGGAAGATTAGAAAAGGCTTATATAATACAAGTGAATTTGGTGTTTCAATCCTAAGTGAAGCATTGAGAGTGTTTAATTTTTGGATTTGAATAAGATGATGTTTAAAGCACAAGAGAGGTACCATGAAGAGAAAAAAAAAATTGACTTAGTTACGCAAATCTATTAAAATATACTGAATTAATCTTAATGTTAATAGTAATTATGATATAGCCTCTTTTTGCAGACACCAATCATTGAAAGACTATTTTTGAAAAGTATATAAAACAATTCTTATCTTCATTGTACTGAAATACAAAAAGATGCAATGATTCCTTTTTCTAAAGCACACTGATAAAGCTTCACTTGGTTTTTGTTCTCTGTAAAGCACCTTATATTTCAAGTCAGAGTCATAAATGTTCAGAATATTCATTTGTTTCTGTCCTACAGAATGGCCAACATAACTCCTCATTTTCCTGTGTAATTTGGAGTTGAATTAGCACATTTGGTTAGAGGTCTGTGCTAATGATACCAATCTAATTAGTTGGTTCCCGTGTAAACTTGGTGGGTTTGCTTTGTTTTCTATCTCAAATTGCACCCCAGTGGCCATTTTGAAATTTTATGACATTTTTACACAGGATATTTTAACAAGAAAATGTGGCTGTATTAGTGAAGTTCATAACCTTTATTCCAAATAATAAATATGCTATGCTTTGTTGATACTGATTCAGTCATATACTCTTCACATGTTAATTTTATCTAGTTTACTTCTCTGCCTCTTAATATATAATATCTTTGTGAGTATCTGGTGATGTGACGCTTATGTGGGTAGCCCACTGACCAACTGATAACACCTCTATGTTCTATTTAAGCTACATTGTGAGAACTTTGTCTCTTGAGGAATGTTATGGCCTATTTACTTTAAAATTCACAGGTCTTAAGTTTTATAGTATGTTGTTGGGTTTAAAACTTGGAAAAGCCATTATCCTCTTATGTATTCTTTAATTTGTGTGCATATATATGTAGTTTTTTAGAATGTAATGGATATTGAATTTATGTCTTCTGGGATGAACATTATACTTCTTTTTTAAATTACTTTGCACTTTAACAAATTAAAGAGAGTGGCAGGACCTTTAGTAATTTTACCATGACATAGTAACACACCAGTGTTTCCTTAAATAGGATAAATAAGAAAATAACTTAGTTAAGATAATAGGTTATTAAAAACAACAGGAAAGAAAAGAGAGGGGGAGCCCATTTAAAATAGTCCTTGTTTGGAGGCTATTGTTGCAAACCTAGAAAAATAAAGAATCAACCATTTAAAATTAATCATTTTTTCCTATTTGACTGTTTTAAAACTTTTTAAAAATTAATTTTTAAAAAATTAATTTCAAGTATACAGTACATTGGTTAGACATCTATATAGTTCATAAAATAATCCCCCCAATTGCTCCCTCCCTCCCAATCCCTCCACCTAGCC
Source organism: Cynopterus sphinx (assembly GCA_030015415.1). Taxonomy (NCBI): domain Eukaryota; kingdom Metazoa; phylum Chordata; class Mammalia; order Chiroptera; family Pteropodidae; genus Cynopterus; species Cynopterus sphinx. Next base: position 43,608,569 of record CM057389.1, on the reverse strand, counting down.
ATTATATTAATGCTAACTGCATTCCCTATGCCGTGCTCCCCATCCCCATGACCAACTATCAACCATTAATTTGTACTCCTTTAAACTTTCATCCCATTATCCAGCCCCTCAACCCCTCTCCCCTCTGTCCATCCCCAAATTGTCCACTATATTTGTGAATCTGTTTTTGATTAGTTTGTTCTTTTTGTTCCTAAGATTTAGCATATAAGTGAAATCATATGGTATCCATCTTTCTCTGTCTGACTTATTTCACTCGGCATTAGAACCTCTAGGTCCATCCATGTCATTGCAGATGGTAGGATTTCATTTTTTTAATGTCTGAGTAATATTTCATTGTATATATGAACCATAATTTCTTTATCCAATTGTCTGTTGGTTGATGTTTAGGTTGCTTTCATATCTTGGCTATTGTAAATTGTGCTGCCATGGATATTGGGGTGCATAGATCTTTATGAATTATTGTTTTGGTTTTCTTTGGATAAATATTCAGAAGTGGAATTGCTGGGTCAAAAACTATATCCATTTTTAATTTTTGAGGAACCTCCATACCGTTTTCCATAGTGGCTATACCAATTTGCAGTTCCACCAACAATGTATGAGGGTTTCCTTTTCTCCGCATTCTCGCCAACATTTGCTGTTTTGGGATTTATTAATAATAGCCATTCTGACAGGTGTGAGGTGCTATCTCATTGTGGTTTTAAATTGCATTTCTCTGATGGTTAGTGACCTTGAGCATCTTTTCATGTGTCTATTAGCCATATGTATTTCTTCTTTGGAGAAGTATCTTTCAAGTCTTCTGCCCATTTTTTAATTGGATTGTTTGGGTTTTTTTGTTGTGGTTGAGTTATATAAGTTCTTTATATATTTTGGATATTAACCCCTTATTGGATGTATCATTAGTGAATACTTTCTCCTAGTCAGTTGTATTTTTGTTTTGTTGATGGTTTCCTTTGCTGTACGAAAACTTTTTAGTTGATGTAGTCCTATTTGTTTATTTTTTCTTTTGTTTCCCTTGCCCGAGGAGATATATCTAAAAAGAAGTTTCTGTTAGTAATATCAGAGTGTTTACTGCTCTTCTAGCAGTTTTATGGTTTTGGATCTTACATTAAAGTCTTTAATCCATTTGAGGCTATTATTGTATATGGTGTAAGAAGGTGGTCCAACTTCTATTTTTTTGCATGTCCACTTTTCCCAGCACCATTTATTGAAGAGGCTATCTTTACAGCATTGTATATTCTTACCTCTTTTGTCATATATTAAGTGAGGGTATAGGAGTGGATTTATTTCTGAGCTCTCTATTCTGTCCCATTGATCCATGTATCTGTTTTTATGCTAGTACCATGCTGTTTTGATTACTGTAGCCTTGTAGTATAGTTTGATATCAGGTAATGTGATACCTTCAACTTTGTTCTTCTTTCTCAAGATCGCCGTGCCTATTTAGGAATTTTTATGGCTCCATATAAATTTTAAGATTATTTGTTCTAGCTCTCTGAAAAATGCCATTGGTATTTTGATAGGGATTGCATTGAAGCTATAGATCGTTTTGGGTAGTATTAAACATCATTAAACTACTTTAATGATGTTGATTCTTCCTACTCGTGAACACAGTATAAGTTTCTATTTATTTTTATTTTCTTTAATTTCTTTTATCAATGACTTATATCTTTCTGAAAACAGGTCTACTTTCTTGGTAATTTGATGCCCAGGTATTTTATAGTTTTCAGCATAATTGTAAATGAGATTGTTTTCTTAATTTCTCTTTCTGAAAGTTCATCATTGGTATATAAAAATGCCACTGACTTCTGAATATTTATTTTGTAACCTGCTACTTTATTGAATCCATTGATCAGTTCTAACAATTTCTTGGTGGAATCTTTATGGTTATCTATATATAGTATCATGTCATTGGCAAATAATGAGAATTTTACTTCTTCCTTTCCAATTTGTAAAAGTAATCTTGGTTCCTGCTATCTTGAATAAAACCGAGCCCTCTCCCAATAAATTTAGTATAACATATATGAACTTTTGATATTTCATAAAGAGATTTTTAGATAGCAATAATGACAGTGGTAGGGTGTCAAGGATTTGGTATATATGGGATTCATGCTGGGATCTGAATAGAGAGGGGACTTAGTGAGTGAGTGAATGTCAGAGCATCAAGATGATCCCCTAGGATTCTGGTCTAAGTGAGAGAGCATGGAAGTCATTTTATTAACTGCAATGGGTAAGAGTGGAAGGGGAATAGATTGGGCAGTGGACTGTTTTTGATAGGAGTTGGAGGTCTTGTGGGATGCATAGGTAGAGATATCGTTTTGGCAGTTGGATTAAGCATGGAGACTAGGTCAAGGCTGGATGTATAAATTGAGGACTTGTTGGCAAACAGATAGTATTTCAAGCTATAGGAATGAATAAAATAATCTTGAGAATATATTATTGATTGAATTGTCAAATCCCAAATTCATAAGTCTCTCTCTACCCCATGTTCTTAAAAAAGAATTGATGAAGTTTTAACTTTTAGTATCCCATAATGTGGACTGCTTTGGAAATAGGGTCTTCACTGAGGTAATCAAGTTAAAATGATGTCATTAGGATTCTAATCAAATCAAATATGATTGCTGTCCTTATAAAAAGGACACTCACACGGAGAGGGTGAGTGTCATGTAAAGATGAAGGCAGACATTGGGGTGACTCTTCTACAAGCCAAGGAACACTAAAGATTGCCAGCAAACCACCAGAAGCTAGGAGGGAGACATGAAATAGATTCTTCTTCATGGCTCTCAGAAGGACAGCTTGATCTTGGACTTCTGACATCCAGATTCATGAGATGTATGTTTCTGTTTAAATCATTCAATTGTTGGTACTTTGTTATGACAGATCTAACAAACTGATACAAAATGCATGTTCAGTGAGAATATAATGTGCTCTGATCTTGTGCTCTGATCTAGTGCTCTGAGAGATAAGAGAAACCCTTACAAATGAAACTGAAATTGAGAAGTCAGTGAATTGGAAAAATCCCAGTGGTGTGATGTCATGAAACAGAGAGCCAAGTACAGAGAATGAATCTCAAGAAGGGCTTGGTCAAATGTTCTGCATGTTACTGAGAAGGGCACTGTGTCTTTATACTTTTCTATTTGCTTCTTAAATGCTGTGATTCTATTACCTATTTTATGGGAGAGGTTAATCAAGCATGGTAAGCTTATAGTTTAACTTATAAGTTAGAGTATAATTTAAATATAATTATAATATAATTTAAACTTATAAGTTACATTTTCACTGCAAGGTCACAGGGTGCCTGTTGGGCTCAAAGTTAATCTTGTTTTCTCTGGAAACCCTATACAATGTTTTAGAATTTTTTTCAATAAATAATTCCAATTCTGATATCATTTTCAATTTGTGGATTTTCCAACTCCATCAAGCAATTGTCTCTCACCAGCTGGGAGTCTTACCATTCAACTCAATTCTGGCATTATTTACCTGTAGATAGTGTCAGATCCCACAGGTTAAAGGCTCAGGCCCACAAGACTGCCCTGCACTTCAAATACTAATCCCAAGTCCAGGTAGAGTTATTACCTGTGATTTCTGATTAACTGGCTATAAATCGGAAGTTCCAGAAACCCCTTTTTTAGGGTCAGTTAATTTGTTACAGTGAAATATTTTACCTGCTAGATTACCAATTATAAAAGGCTACAGATGGAAGAGATGCATAAAGCAAAGTATGGGGAAGGGACACAGAGCTTCCAACCTCTCAAAACATGCTATTTCCACCTAATTGCCACATGTTCTCCAACTTGGAAGCTTGGAACCCAACCTTCAGGGGTTTTAAAAAGGCCTTATTACTTAGACACAGTTGATTAAATCACTAACCACTGATTTTGAACTCTATCTCCAGTCCCTTCCTCTCCAAGAGGCATGGAGTGGGACCGTAAGTTTAGAGCCTCTAATCATGTGGTTGACAACCAGACTCCATCCTTAGATTGCTTGGGCTTTCTAAGTCACCTCATGAAAGACAGCTCTTCTGCTCTCATCACTTAGGAAAATCCACAGGTTTTAGTAGCTCTGTGCCAGAAATAGAGATGAAGACCAAATATATCTTTTTGATTATAAATCACAATATCACAATAACACAGTCACATGGTTTAAAATTTAAAAGTGAAAGTCCCCTTCTTGTCATTTCCCTAATTATCTAGTTCTCCTCCCTCATGGGTACCTAGGTTAGTCTTCTATTTTTGTATCCTTCCAGAGGTACTTTGAGCATTTACAAGTATTTATAAGAAAATGTTGATATACATTCTCCCCTCTTTATAATACAAGATGTAGCATGTTATAAACACAGTTTTGTGCCTTTTCCTCTTAATATATTTTCAGGTATTCTATATCAATATGCAAAGAACTTTCTTAATCTTGTTAATAACTTATATTCTATTTTCAGGGTATTAATCAGTCTTCAGTTAATGATCACTTAGGTTCCTTCTACTTTCCTAGTAGAAAATATTCTGTCATGAATATACTTGTATATTATTTGAATGTGAAAAAATTTACCTATGTAATTGTAGAATTGCTAGGTCAAAAGTTAGTGAGCTTTTGGATATTTCCAAATTGCATTTTGTAAGGATCTCAGCAATTTGAACTTACACCATCCAAGGAAAAGAGGATCTGTTTCCTGTCCCATTACTGATGCAGTGTGTTATTTAATTCTTAATCTTTGTCACATTAATAGGTTTTAAAAAAATGGCATCTCAGGGTAGTCTGCATTTACATTTCTCTAATTGTGAATAAAATCGAACATCTTCTGTTGAATCATTTCTGCAATTTTATTGGGTGATTGGGTTTTCTTATCATTTTTTAGGATAAACATATATTAGGGAAATTGATTCTTTTTCAATGACATGAACTGTAAAATTTCCCCAACTTGTTATTTTTTAGTTTGTTTATAGTTTTTATTTTTCCTGCACAAATTGTGAATTTTGCAATGTCAAATTTATCAATATTTGTTTTTTATGATCAGTCCCTGCCTTTTGGGGCACGATTTAGTCTACGGTGTAAGCGATATTGCCTTAACCCTAAGTAATATGATGACATTACCTGCGTAGAGATGTGTAATGCTTGTTTATGTATATGCCATAGAAGTTCTTAAAACTAAGTATGACCCCTCAAATCATTGAAATTTTTCAAATCTTATTTCAGCCTTAAAGACAGTTTTGGGGAAAAAAACTTAACCTAATCCTGATATATTAAAAATAAACTTGAATTTAACGAGGATTAAATCAATAAAATCTTAAAATATATCTGTTAAGTGTAACTAGCATTCCAGATATTGACTTTTTTCTTCCCTCTGGTGTCTATTAAAGTACATGTATCCAGGTAATTTCTTTTTGGTGGTATTATGAAAAGATAAACAAATGCTTCAGAAGTAGAATTTTAAAAAGGATTCCATGAAGGAGTCACTGAAATTACCATTAAATTTGAGAATTTTGATTTAGAATCAAAGTGTATATATATATATATATATATTTTCTGATATTCTATCTAAGTATTAGATTGTAAAATAAGTAATATTAACAACAAGAAAAGGAGAGGGTTGATTAACAGTTTACTTTATCTTATTCATATAAAGGTAAGAACTTTGTTGTAACTTTTACTCCTTATGAAAGAAAAATGATTTCAGAAAGCATATTGCTATGCCCACAGTCAGAAGTGAAAGATTAACTATAGAAGCAGAATCACTGTCCTGTGACTGAGGATGAGACAAGTAGGACTGATATTTGGAGTACCCAGAAGAAAAGCTGTATTTTGTTGCTTAATAAAAGAGGTTTACAAATAATACCCAACAATATGATTTTTCAATTCTTCATTGCAGTAAAGAATTCATTATCATTCGCCCAACTTAATTTTTCCTTGACAATATTTAAAAAAAAGTAGATTTTGATCAATTTGACCTAGGTGAATAAAAATAAAGAGGACAAATGACCAGAAATTTTATGATCTAGGACTTGTGTGTTCCTGCTTATGGACTTGTATGAAAGGTTATTTTAAAAAGATAGGCTTCTTTAAAAAAAAAAAAAAAGTAAGCTACTAGGCTAAGCAAAAAAAATTCTACCAAAAAATGCATTAGGTTTCTGTGTGCCTAATTCACTCAAAGTTTCACTAGATCAAGGTTTCTTCTTGAAAAAGTTACTGAAAACTCTATCCAGGGTTGGAAACCTGGCCTGATGAGTAATACTTTAAAATTATGACAGGAAGGGGTGAGCTTGTCCATTGACTTATTGCCTGACCTTGGCCAAGTCATTCCACTAACTGTAATTCTGGCCATTTGCAGAATTGACACAAAGGGACACTACGTGCATTCCATTTCAAGGAGGATTTTACAGAGCCAGACCTTAAAAGTAGGTTAAGCCAGTCTAAAATTCTTAGCACAAAGTTTTGGCCATATGATCATATATCTACTACCAAGATATACTTAACTTTCTTAGTCCATTTTCTGTGTGAGTGAGTATATTCTGCTTGTGGCTGCAATATGTTTTATAATATTTAAATTCATAATTTTTTTCCTGCTAATTTGATACTCAGGTTACTGTGAATAAAAACTATTTTTTTCCCTTTAAATAAAATCTCAGTTTCATGGTTAAAATGTATTCCCCTTTGTTAAAAATGATTCCACTTAAGCATCATTCGTTAACTCCATATACTTGATAAAGTTTAACACTTTATTTGCTACTATAGTCACATTTTTTTTTCTTATGGAAGAGCAAAAAAATGAATGAATATTCACACTTAACTTTTAGCTTCAGGCTAAAATGTATTATGCACCATATTTTGGTTTTTAAAAATAATCACCTTGTCACAGTTCAATGGCAAAGTGAAGTCAATTCTGTCAATAGAGACAATTTGAGGGGGAAAAAAATCTATTAACCCTCTTGAGTATCATTTCATTTGAATGTTCATGACTTTTTACCTGCTACTTTTTTGGGAATGCTCCATGGGACAGTATAATGAAGTCTAAAATACCACACACTGAAAACTCATTCTGCTGACAGCACATAGCTGACAAGTACTGATGTTCTCATATATTGTTCCTATTTGAACACTATATTTTATGTACATAAAATTCATGTCTAGAAGTTTCCTTTCAAACTCCACAAGCACAGAGAAAACCTGAATCCCCATATGTACAGCAATGTACTGTGTGAATGTATTAGTGCCTTGACAATACCGATAATTTTTATTATTTTGCTTTAAATGGAATCAAAGTCAGGATATACATCATTTAAAATGTACTTTTCAACATATCCCTGAAAAAAGCAAAAGTGTTTGTAAAAAAAAACCATTTAGGTAAAACTGTAAAATAAAATTACAGCAGTAAACATTATCTATAATAGAAGATATTAGCAATTGAATGCAGCTGACCTGATTTTTTTTTTTTTTGATGGGGATGGGTGATAAAATTGTAGAGGAGGTTTGGGTTTCATTATTTTAAAACTTACTCTCAATAAAACACTAAAATGATTTCCACAATTTTGTGTTGATATTTTAGATGCCAGATAATTTTAAATTTGTCTCTGTCCAAAGTAGATTAAAAGTAAATTAAGATTATTCCTTAAGAAATTCAAGATGTCTTTAATGTCCAAGTGTTTCAATTTTCCTATATTTTATTATTAATAATTTTATTTTAATAGCAATACAAATCTTTAACTAAAAAATAAGAGTAAATCAATGGATTAATGTGTGGAGACAGATATAGGAATTCGAGGGTTCTTCTACAAATCAGAAAAAAGAAATTATTTCTCATATAAGTATGGATATAATTAAAAGTTTTTCTTTTTTCTATTTTGCCCAGTCTCTGTATCCTGTGACAATCAGTTAAGCTCTCAGACTTGGGATGACTGGCCATAGGACTAATAGTATCCAGGTTCCATCTTCTGATAGTGATATTAAGAGGTCATGTGAGATTTATAGAGACTTTGAGGTCCTCAGAAGAAAAGCTTAACCTCAATTCAAGTGGCAGGCACAGCCAGGACTTAAGTATACTGCATCTAAGAAATTCTTTGGTTTGATACGCTTTTCTTAAACTTCAGGAGAGAAAGTTAAGAAAACTCACATTATGACAGGAGGCAAAAAGCCAGCAGTAGTTCAAAATGGTTGATCCAAGAAAGGAATTGTATTGAGCTGTGGTAAACGAGCAGAGTAAGCATGACTTCAGTGAATTTCATAAAGGTCAAAGACAGCTTTGTAGACACATGACTCAAGCCATCTGTGTTCTGCAGCTCAATACAGACGGAATTTTTTTTGTTGTTGTAGAATTTTATATATATGAACCAACTTTACTAGAGGATTGTAATGAAAGCCACCAAAAGCAAATATGGGCAACTAAACAATTGAGCGAGCATATCTATAGATACGTAGCTCCATAAATGCCAAATAAATACACACATGAGGGCTATATGTACTTTGTGATTGTTTTTAACTCTGTTTTCCAACCTATAAACTGCCTGGACAGGGTGAGAAATATATGCAGATAATATTGTTGTCAATGTAACAAAGATTAATGAACTAAGAATATTTTTGCCATGGTTTAAAATGGCCATCAGTTACACATCATTTAACAAAATTCAGTTAGGTGGTCAATTATAGACTCCTCTCCTTTCTTCACACCATGTCTTCTTTTTCTTCTAAGATGTTTTATTAGCAGTAGAAATTCCTTGCACTATTTGAGAGCAAAGGAGGTGGAAATCATATTTCATAATGTGCCTGCAGTCTCCACTCCCTCCCATCTCCTCAACTCCGTTCATGAGGCACTTTGGAGGTACCTGTATCATGACACTGACGACACTGAAATTGTGTGTTTAGAATCTTTCTCCTGAAGGATGAAGGCTTTTCTGGGTATCCCTAGTGCCTGAGCACAGTGTTTGAGGATTAAATCATTTGTATTGAATTGAACTGAGTGTTGTCCGTATGCTCAAAAAATATCACTTGGCGGGTAAACACACAATATAATATACAAATGATGTATTATTGAACTGTTCACTTGAAATCTATGTAATTTTATTAACCAATGTCACCCTAATAGATTTAATAAAATAAAAATAAAGAAGGTGTTCTCAAAGGGAAAGTTATGTGACTTTACACTTGACCTTCACCAAAAGGCCGAGAAGCGATGAAAGTTATGCAGCTTTGGTAGCAGCTTGGGAGAGCAGGCATAACTGTTTACATTAACAGAGGAACTGTGGTCTGTACTAATGAATACAGTATACTAGGTGTAATGGTGTAACTATACTGGTAAGACCACATTTGGAGTAATGTGTCTATTTCTCAGTAAGGCATTTTTGGAAGGTCACCAGAGTTCAGCATAATTAGAGAAAATTTTGAGAAAACTGGGAAAGTTCAACCCGGAGAAGGCTTTGGGGATATTATCTTTGTTTTGATTTTGTCATTTTCTTATGAAGCAAGATTATATTTGTTTTTTTTGTGTGTGTGGTTTCAGAGGAAAGAATTAAATGAGTAGCTATAGTTAGATAGAAGTACCTTTAGCTGTACATAAGAAAGAAATTTTTATTTTTCAATGTTTTTAGCAATTTAAATAAAAATTAATACATAATTACCATTTTATGAATGTAACAATGTTTTCACAGTAAAGAATAGACATAATCTTATAATATGAATAAATTGAACTTTAAGGAAAGTTCAGGACATCATTCTTATTTCTCTCAATTTGTCATGGGCCAGTGACAACACTGTGAATTGGCCCTGATCTAAGGACAACCTTTGGGAGCCTTTGGACTTGATTGCATCTCTTCTTTCCCTCCTCGAGTCTTTAATTTCATGAATTCAATATTAGAGCAAAGGACAACTGTTGATAATAGTTTTAAGTAAAAATTTTAAAGTTATTTATAGTGTGACAGCATCTTTAATCCTTTATTAATGGCTAACCAAAACATTATTCTTTCTAGAACTGGAAGAGAAAGACGAGATTTAAAACAAATAAACAAACAAAAGAATTTTAGTTGCTTAAAGCCCTCCAGAACATGTGGATATTTCTTCTCTTTGCATTAGGTTCTATTTAGATGTGGTACAAATAGTGAAATGGGCTTTTCTAAGTTCTCATTTTCTCTTTATCTTTTTGATGGGATGACTGGTTTCAAATATCAAGAACTGTAATGATAGGACATACGTTGCATTGAGAGTTACAAATGCTAGATAAATGGTCCTAAGAATTGAAGAATGTAGTCAGCATTTTTCAAGTACCCTATAGTCTTTCTCAGCTTAAGAAAGAAGTGAAGCCACACGGAGAATTAATATCTCCTGCTAGGAAGTAGCCACCTTTCTATCCAATTGCAACTAAAAGAAAATGTATTTAATTTATTATTTCAATTTACAGAAGTGCATCCACAGCTCAGACCTCAGTGCAACACAAAGTATATATTTCATTTCAGTAAAGAAAGACTGAATGGAATCAATATTTGAAGGACCTGGCACTGTATGGAGGTCAATAGACCGGATCATTCTGATGACCCAGCATATCTGTCTCTGTGTGTGAATGCCAGAGTGTATGTGCCTTATTCATTACTCTGCATCTTTAAAACTGGCACACCTAGAGGTGTTATTATCTGAGTGTATGACAGTGCCTATGATATCTGATGCATAATTAATTTGTAGTCCTCCCTCCATTATGGCCCATGTAGCTTGCTTACTGCTTAAAGCAATCACTGATTTCTGGGTCTTATTCTTTACTTTGTGAACTGAACAATTCTTACATAAAACAATTTAGTTAGTCCTGGAATTCAGGCTAAAGAGGTTAATTGGAACACTGAAAATGAAAATTTATGTTTTTTTTAAAAACTTCTTTTAGAAGAGTTCATGCTATGTTTTTTTTTTTTTTTTTTTTTAAGTTTCTATCAGGTTCTAAGAGTTTAAATAGCAGCTTTATCACCCAATGCTCCTGTTTAGCCAGTCCCCAAACCTTGGTTTCTGTTATGCACTGGGTTAATCTTGCTTCTGGTAATAATGTACTTTTTCTTATGGTCAAAAGTACCACAATGATTCCAGCAGGAAAAGATAATCAGTGTTACAGAAGATCATCCCAAAGCAACCACTGATATGAATCTCCTTGCTGAGATAAGCAAAAAAATGTATAGCATAAAATCAGTCTTGTATAAAGAAACATTCTCTGATCTAACTCAGGTTTATTAATTTCAAGATCAGTCCTCTACTGTGGCACCCTGATTTGTGTGTGGGTGTTTGTTCACCCTCCCCCTTTCTTCTCAAAACCTACCATATTCTCAGTAGGATTTTTTGGACTCTGAATCAGAGTTAGACCATAGCACTCAGGAGGGTCATGCAAAATATCTTATTGGTGTTCAGGGGCATGATCAAAGTCATTGACATAAAAGTGAATGAAAAGCGTGAGGTAGTCCAAAGGAAGATTTCCATGACTCTTTCATGGCTTGGCACTGGAGTTCTGTGATAGTCATCCAGAATAGGATTAGCAAAAATGAAATTGACTCCAACTAAAATGTCTGTATATTTACTTTCATCTTTATCTTAAAACTTATTTCTGATATTTATTGAGGTGTAGCCAAGCTATTGTTTGAAATATCAACCAAAATAATGTGCTAAACCTTTGCCAACTAGAAAGCCCATACACACAATCATGTCCAGAATAGAATTTTATTGCAAAACCATTTCTAGGCTTTTATTTGGAATAAAAAGAATATTCTAATAACAAATTATTAAAAATATAATTTTAAATTGATATTTTTATTTTTAGAGTACTCTGATATTCTGACCATTTTAGCTGATATGTGTCATTTTTCTCTTCTGTTTAGGGTGTTTTCTAAGATTTAAGACACAATATTTTATAGCAGATGCTAATTCGTATTTAAAATAAGGTATTTTGGTATTTCAGAAGAATTTTTTATCTTAATCACTTCCCTGCTCATTAGATTCTAGACTCTAAATAGACTCTAGCTCAATCAATGAGCCTTAGGCCATAAGAACAAATGGAATATTAAATCTGCCAAGACAGAGAGGAATGGAGAGACTGATGAAAAAGATATGAGAGATTCACTTATCACCAGAGAAGGTGAAGAATGGATTAAGGCACTATCTGGAGAAAACATTAGAAAACTACTTTTGAAGGGATAGTAAGAAGGGTTCTTGCAATACTCTAAAAGTACTTTTGTTCTATCAGGCAAAATAAGACTCCGCATATAGCAGAGTCATTCTGTGGCCTTTACTTGAATATAAAAATGAAAATTTCAAAGGTGTTTTCCCTTATTTTTAGATTATAATTCAATGTGCTAGAAGATAAATTAAAATACAACTATTTCATCTAATTTTAACTAATTTAAGTGATTCAACAAATGTCTGACTTTTCTGTCTCCCAAAGATGACCTTTTCACATATGAGAATATTTAAGCAGATTATAATTTTTTTCTTTTATTTCTAAAGTAATTATCAATGGTTGTTAATCTTTTTAGAGTTGAGAATCCGTTTGAGAAGCCCAACAAAAGGTTTGAACCCTGCTCCATATAAATACACATGCAATTTTAGAACCAACTTTTTCAGGCTTTTCAAAATGCTTGAAGTTCATGCAAGAATGCTTAAGAAGCCCTAGATAAGGATAAGATAAGATATTAGGTTGGTGACAGCTTACCATGACTGAAAGAGGTTTTATTGGTGTCTGGGAAGTAAAAAATAGCTGACAAGGCACTCTATCCTTGTTGTAATCTTTTGAAATGACATAGTTTATTGGCCTATGATAAACGTTCAGAATTTTGGAGTTATACCAACTTCAATTTTAAAATGAAACTTTTTCACTGCTACCCTTTGCTGTATTTATCTGAGAAGTGAGAATAATTGCCAGTGTACTTTCCAAATGGAATCCAAGTTAATTTCTATTAGTGACAGGTTGTGTAACATCATGTGTAAACAAAAAAAGGCTACTTAATTAGAAGATTTCTGAAGGATATTCAATTTTCTAAATGTTGGTGCTCATACTAAATAACATGTCTCAGTTGAACCAACTTACATCATTGCCAAGTTTCTGTCATGTGGCAGGTTGCAACATTTAAATTCAAATATTCAATGAAAGGAGCTGTGCAGAAGAGGACATTTTTCTCAATGAACAGCCTTACCTGCCATGCACGTACAAAACAAACTATTGCCACACCCGATTTTCATTGGACAGCAGTTCAGGCAGCCATTAAATATTGAGTGCTTACTATATGCTAGGCATTGAAGTACAGGATACAATCTTTACCCTAAAGAGTTGTAATCTACTGGCGAAGCGCCTAAGGTTTAGTATGATAAATGTTATGAGGCAATTTGGGACCAAATATAGTCCCCGTCCAGGTTCAGAGGTTAAGGGAGATTTTTTGATCCTGTTGATATTTAAATTTAGACGTAAAGATGACTAGAACATAGTATGAGCAAGGCAAGGACATTTGGCGAAATGAGGATGGGAAAAGAAAGGTTATCCTGGGACCTACGAAGAAGATAGAATAAGTGGACAGTACAGACAACTGAGGATTTTATCCTAGGAGCAGTGTAAAACTGGTGGAGAATTGTGAGGAAAAGGATGTCTTGCACTATTTTGAAGTTTAGAAACATCTCTCTGGTTACAGAAGAAAATAAAAAGTTGAATGCCATTGGAAAATTGTAGGAGTATTAAATAATCATCAGAATTAGTAGTTGAATGATTTTGGAGGGAGAGCAAAAAGTAAAAATTGATTCTCTTGTTTCTGTTTTAATTAACTCGATAAATGGTAGAACAATTTACAATGAGTAATGCCAGAAGAAAAGGTTTTGGAAGGAAAGAAGATGAGTTCATTTTAAACTATGATGAGTCATAGTTGAAAATGTAAAATCCACATGGAGATGCTGACTTAATCGTTAGGTATGTCGATTTGATGTTGTGGGTAGGACCTAGGCTATACATATAAGTATGGGTGTTATTCTTGTACACATCGCTAAAGAAAGTCATAAAAGAGGATGAATTAACCAGAAAGAAGAAAGATGATAGATGATTGATAGATAGATAGATAGATAGATAGATAGATGATAGATAGATAGATAGACAGACAGATAGATAAAAAGAGAAGGAAAGGAATGGAATGAAAGGAAAGGGAAGAGCTAGATGAGATGCAATCAGATTCAAGGGATGGTAGATAAAATAAATTTAAAAATGAAGGCTTGGAAGAAGCAGCGAAAAAGTGAGATAGAAACCTACCCAGTTGCCCAGGCATCAGGGAAAATAAGTGTTTCAAACAGGCAAGAATTACCAGTGATGTACGGTACTGCAGAGATGTCATATCCCAATGAAATTCAGAAGTAAAAAGAATTATTGGATTTCTTGACAAATGTTATAAATGTGACCGACAACCTGGAGCTTTTGAGAACAATCTCAATGAAGGTGCATACAGAAGTTGAAATATCATGGGTTGAGAAATGGGAAGTAAGGAAATGAAAGCAGAGAATGGGAATTGCTAATTAAAGGCGTACGATACAAATGTTCACTTAAAAAATGTCTTCTATATGTTGCTCAAAGTGCTGTACTTTTTTGACATATGTGAAGCAAAATGCTACCCATAGCATTGTTGTCAAACTAAAATAAACTACCAAACATAAGTCTGAGACTTATTAGGTTTTGTATATTTTGTTTTCCTTCTCATTAGAAAAATCAGGAAGTTTATTATCACTTTATTTATCATTTTATTATCACTTTACAATCATCAAATGATGAATACTATTTGGGCTTTTATTTTCATGTGTAATGTCAAAATTGGGTACTAGAGTCAGAGAGAGAGAGATAAAAGAGAGAAGAGATACCCAAGCATATTTCTCTTGGGTTTGATCAGCTGAGGTTCTCCTTAAAGGCTGGAAGTAAGCATATTAACATGAGAGTGCCTGCTTTATTTTAATGATTATTTCAAAACGTCAGATCACTGAGTTGAAGACCTGACTTACTGAGCCTTCGAAGCAGTCAAAAAGCTCAGGGTGAGAAAGTGAGTGCAGAATCTCTCTGTTCCATTGAGTCCCATGGGTCAGAGCCATGGTAGACTAGGGCTGCTATCCACAGTAAGGATCAGCAGAATCTGGGTGCCAGTGTGTTTCCACAGTGCCCACCATTTGTTTACTGTGTAGAGATGCTGTGAACTACCTTCATGCAGCATAAAGGTTCTGATCATCAAGGTTATTAATGTTTGCTATGGAAATCATGGACCGAATCAGTGTTGAACTGATGCTGTAAATATATAAATTGTTGAGATAAGAAATTTTCAAATTCAGGGAAATTATTTTTCAGCTTATAGCAATTCTAATTTATTGAGTGTAACATATAATTCTGTGAAAGTAAAAAAACGAAAGTAAGATAATTATGTAACACTCCTTTGATTATTTGAGTTCAAATAAGGGAAGTAATCTAAAATATTTTTAAACTATTTTCAAATATGATTATTTGAATTACTATCTAAGTCATATTTTCTTATGCTTTTTATTTAGCAAAATCATCTAACAGACATCATTATCATGGTATTTGCTATCTCTAATTTTGTAGCTAGCATTTTTTTATTTTTCTGCAAGTGATATAGGATGAAGTTGGAGTTTAAGGGTTAAGAGCTTAGGATCTGGAATCAGATAAACTGAGTTAGAATTTCACTTCTACTTTGATTAGCTGGATATTTGAGAACGAACTGCTGCATTTCTCAATGCTTCTGTTTCCTCATCTATAAAAAGATGATAGGGATGGAACTTTCATCCTTGAGATATTGTGAGAATTAAATGCAATAACTGAAACCTTGATGCAGTAAGCATTCAATAAATGTTAGCTCTTACTGTTATTGTCAACTTATTAACTGAGGGTTATAGAAATTAGAAAATACAAATAAACAAGGAGATTCAAATCATTGTAATGATGATTTTAACTACGAACTAATTACTATTACTAATATTTTTATGTTAAGCATGTATATACAAATTTATATAAACAAAAATAAGATCACATGGGTCATATTATAATTTATTTTTATTTCACTAAATTATATATTATAGTAAATTTCCCTGGTATATTCTATGAAATATTTATATTTCATGTTATATTTATGTAGCATAATTATGGTTTCTTTTCTTTATATGCATACATCATAACTTATTTAACCAACCCTATTATTGAATATCTGGTTTGTTCCTATACTTTTGCTATTATAAACAGCACCATGATGTACATCTGGGCCTCTGAAATGTGAGTATACATCCTTAATGATATTTAGAACTAAAATAAATTTTAGACACAAAGTCCTAAGTTTAAGGGTGAACTATTTTTAAGTCTTTTTTTTCCCTCAAGATATGTACAGTTCAAGTTTATAATTGAACTAGCCCGAACAAGAGCATTCTTCACCTGTCATCTTCAACATAGGATGCTATCAATTTTTACACTCTGCTGCTTTCCTAGCACTTTTAGATATTTCTTAGTAGTTTTAGAAATTTGTTAGCATATGTCTTGTAGGCTTTGAATTGGGGGTGTTTATACTGCCTCCATTTTAATTTATTTTACATTCTTGTCATAGTAATTATCCCGACTAAGTGCTCCTTTTCTTTGAAATCTATTTAGGAAAAGTTAACATTTTCACATTTATTCAACAATTTTCTATGAAGTAGTATGTAAGAACAATGATAGAAAATAATAAAAATAATACTGCATTTGTATTACCTCCATGGGTTAAATAATTTTCCCATAGTTATGTATAATCTTTGGAGTAGAGGTAGCAAACCCAATGTACTCTGTAATTCCATTCAGCTTCTTAAAGCTCAAGTCATATACCACCAGTGACAATATTCATTTATTTCAAAGGTTATTATTTTTGTATCAGAAACAAATATATAACTGATAAGCCAAATATTTGAAATACTTAATATATTGAAAAAATCTGGCTACATTTGTGCTGTTTGTTGCTGGTTTTCTAAGTATTTGATATGATCTAATATTGTTCTGAGTCTCTTGTGATGAGAAAGAGTAAATTGTCAAATTAGAATTACCATTCATAGTAAACTGATTAATATACTGAGCTCAATCAATAGTACTATTTAATGTTAAATGGAAAGAAGATGAATACATATAACTTTAAGTCAAATAATATCAATAAGTTTGTGTCAAAGGATTAGGAATGTTGGCAATTTATAGAAAAGGTTGATATATAGCCAAAGTTGACAAATAAAAGGGAAAGCTTTTCATAATAAATCAGCAGCTAAAAGTTTATTGTATTTTATCCTTAGGAAATAATACCTTAGATATTAATGAATGAACTAGGTATTATAATTTATAATGTTATAATAATTAATAATAATAAATAAATTTGTAACATGTTTCCTTCAGTGAAAATTTCAATCACTTGCTTGAATATAAGTAAACATTACAGTTGTTGTTTTTTTTTGCTTAGATATATATAGCTTTTTTTCCCCACCTTAAACAAAAAGTTTTAGTTCCAAACCCATAGGAAGGCATTACAAACAACAGAGAGAAAAACCCAAACCAAACCTGAATCAAACAGAGACAGGCCTACTGGGTGACCAGGAGGACCCAGCCAGTCAGGGGTGGGAAGTAGGAGAGCATGTTGGACAGATTTATCATGCTGGGGCACATATATTAGTGTGACTACTCTGGGGAAGGGGAGTTGGGATTCAGAAGTCCTCACCCTAACAGCTCCAGTGTTGCCCTGGATGGTTGAAAAAAAGAAAAGGCAGCAGCACATGGGGACAAGGATGTCATCAAGTCTGACATTGGCATTAACTTCCTCCTCTGATCCCCAATGGTCTATAAATAAGTTGTGCTGGGAGAGCCAACAAAATAGCCATAGCTTTGAAGGAAGAGGCAGGGCAGTTGAGTACTGGGCAGGGCTACCAGAGTACACTGTCTGACTCTGGCTTTGGCCTCTGCCAGTGCTGCTTGGCTGGACGTCCAGACATGGTTCCTCTCCCCTGCAGTAATGGAGCAACAGTGGTCCAGGCTGACCTGTTTGTTATTGATGTGTTCCTCTTGCTGAAGTTGCTGGGTCAACTCCAATTTGCTAAGACCCACCATGCCTTGTGGCTGCTGCAGGAGCAGAGTGATCAGACAGTCCTGGTCTACCTGCCCTGTTTGTCTGGGGGAGCTGCTCCCATCTTTGTCTCTAGGCCCCTTGCCCAGGGAATGACTTAAGTGAAAGTCAGAGTCACAGAAGCAGCTATCTTCATCCATATTGTGCATGAATGTGGCCCTCCCACAACACTTGCTTCTCCTATAGAAAGCCCTGGTTGGTGACCAGTAGGTATAACTGACTCTTGTGCTTAGCTATAACACTAAAGTAATTGTTTTGGAAAAGATGATAAATTCACCCTCCTTGGCAGCTACCATTAGCTCACACAGACCATGGTAGGTCAGCTGTGCCGTGGAGGTCTCCTGGGACTGCTCTGTGATTAGGCCTTTTGTCACAAGGTTGGCATTGCTGGTGTGCTTGTAGGTGACCTTCTCTACCAGCTGGTTGTAATTCAGTTTCCAAACTGTACTCAACATCCTCAGGACTCTGTGGATCAATAAGCCAACCATGGTACAGAGGAACGTCTAGTAGGTCAAAGATACTACACTCATGTGTGTACTCAAAATCAGAGCCATCTGTGAAACGCACACTGACATCCAGATGAGGCTAATATAGGCAGCACTGTCATCACATTGTCCACATTCTGCTGAAAACTAAGCTGAAGACCCTCTGTCTTCTGGGGCTTGATGGGCAGGAGGCAGTTTCCAAGATGGGCCATGAGTTCATCTAATGTGATCACTTCTTTCTCAGAGAGCAGCACGCGCGCGCACACACACACACACACACATGCGCGCACACACAGACATTCATATATGACATAGGAATATGGCATCTTTATATAAAATTGTTACTTAAGTTTTTTATTGACTCTTATTTTGTGCTCTAAGTGTTCCTTCAAAGTAATGTTTTCACTGTTTCTTTTAGCAATTGTCTAGAAAAATGCTTAAGTACTTTTATTTCCTATGACTCATTTCCATTTCTAGTCTTATCATCTTTAATATCACCTTTAAAATGTGGGAAATGAAAATATTTAACATTAGAGAGAGAGAATAAGAAAAAGGAGAAAACAGAGAACATTTTTATGTAATAAAACCTGAAATATGTTTGTATTTATATGTGCATATACATACATATGGATGTATTTACATACAAGGACATGTGTATACACATATGTATGCATTTATACATATATATGTATGTATATATGTGTATGTATAAACACATTAACACTATATGCATATATTCTATGCTATGTAAAATGTGTGTTTTCCCTTATATTTCAACAATGGAAATCTATAAATTTTAAAATGATAAAGAGACAAAACGACTTACTTAAAAATAATTATTATCTTGGACAATGATTGTCCCTTTGGACAACTAACATGAAAAGACTTCAAATCACATCATCTATATAATGACTAACGTATGCTCTGTTTCTTCTGAAAGAAAAATAAAGAACCTCTACATAATCTGATACTAATTTCATAATGGACTCAACTGAAGTAGATGTGAGAATTGACAATTCCTAATTTCATTGTTGTGAAGCTTGGTTACTCTCCTAAGTCCTTTATGGTTATATTTTAGTACAGAATGTTAAAAATACTTATGACAGGAATACTGGTAATGACTGTGCATATAAAAATATTGTCCAAAATTCTTAATCAGTTTCAACAAGAATTGTTCACAAATATACAGTTGAGATAATCATTAATGGAATTTCAGTAAAGACAAAATACTCTGTGTGTGTGTGTGTGTGTGTGTGTGTTTTAATCCATTAGAAGATTTAGTCTGCTCTGCCTGACATAAGGGTGATAGCTTTCTATCTCTTTGTCTAATTAACACCTTTAATCTTTTTTAATGGTTAGGCATTCTCTCCTTGCTTTTGAGAGGCATGCTAGAGATAAAAGCATGGGAGGCTGGAGGTTAATCCTTCCTGTATTTTATTTCTTTATTTCTGCTATAGGGATCGCCTTCCCTACGTAGCTATTTATTCAGGAACCCTGATGATATGCTTTGAGTAAGAGACAACAGATCGTTGGTTTAGAGCTACCATTTAATATTACTTAGATATTACAGTTGAGCGATTATAATTAATAACTGTTAAATAAACACAACTCCTATTTCTTACATGCTTTTATTATAATGCCTAAGAAATGAATCACATTAATGCCTTTAGAATTGGTATTGAACCCAGAGAGTACCATAGCTGGAGTTATCCTAGCAGAATGGTAGCAAGAGTGGTAAACAACCCCAGCTTTAGTTAATGAAGGATGTTACAGATACATTTTTATTGATGATCATTTGATTTGTCTTACTAATATGAAAAATATTGAATTTTCTCTGGTATTGCTAATAAAATCACGTTAAAAATGTCATTCAATAAATTATAGAGATTTGACTTTTTATCTTAGACTTTTTAAGTATGTTACTATGTCATATGTGAGGCAAAATGTTTTGACTATTTGCCCCAGTGAACTTGAAATATTTTTAATACAGTTTTGTTCAGAATTTTTAAAAATATACTGAGATTTTATATGTAAAAATGTAATCTCCTTCAAAATCCTCCATTTACAATTTTAAGCAAACTATAGATGTTTAAATATTTTAAAATTAATAAAGCCTTTTCAATAAATGTTTATGATGATTTTTCAGCTTAAACAAATATATAACATATATCTTCAAATAATTTTGCTTTAATTGAACAGATATGCCATCTCTTCAGAAATATAACTGAGCAACTTTAAAAGTAAACTTGTTTATTTTTATTATAACTAAAATGTTCTCAATTTGACAAGGATTATAAAAGTCAACATTCCTGCATTATAGACACACACATACACACACATACACACACTCTAAAGATCTCTAAATAATTTTAAGGTGGAAAAAGAATGGTAATCAAATATTTAAAAATGGGACAAATTCCTTAGGGAAAATACAAATTTAAATACATTGTAAATTAAAGCACTTTCAGAATTTTCAACTATGACCTGTTTATAATGTTTGTTAAAATACATTGTGGAACACATTTGCTTAAAATATATAATAATCACCTTTGCCTTTATTCCTACTATGGGCAGGCTCTCATTTCCCATACATAAGGTAAAAATATACTGGTCTAAAAGAGATTTATTTTCTTCCCAAAATATTCTCTTTGGTGATTTGTAAGTGAGAAATATAATGAATAACATAACAGTAATGCGATGAATGAGTTTGAATATTACTTACTTTGTTTTTTCATTAACCTACTTTCCCCAGTGGAAATAGATGGTTATTGTTCATTCTCCATTTTCTTTATATATTTTTTGGACTCTGCAACTTTTACGTGCTCATGGAAAAAAATCCATTAAGTACAGAATGCATTTTGTTCTGCCATCCCATTTTCTAGCTATGTGTTCTTGACCAGACTGACCTAGAATAATTGTTGAACTCTATTTCTTTATCTGAAAAATGAGAATAATGTCTGCTTTAACTAGTGTGTGTAGGTGAAAACCAATATTATGTTTCTAAAGTTTCTCGTTAAAAGTTAAGAACATCACCCCATTTTAGAGATTTCCTATCATGCAAGTAGCTTTCTAACTGCACTACCTTGTTATGGTGGTTCTGTGGATTTGAGGAAACATGGCATCTTTTGGAAAGCCAGAGAACCGTGATTCCAATCAGTGTTACCTTTCCCAATGAAGACTCTGCTCTTCTCTCTTCTTTCATGTTTTCATTATTTTTATTTTAAATTATGAAAAAATTTTTTTGCTATCTTCCTGGCTTTTTTTCCTTTTATATTACAATCATTGGCTTATAGAAACTACAGCAAGTTCACCTGTAAGAGAAATCACAGCAGAAACCACAGCAGAAACCACAGCACACTATGTGTCAACACTTAGATTAAACAGTGTGATTGGTTGTGTTTTAGTGATGTGGTCCACCCACATCACTGGAATGAACCCCATGCCCCACTCATCACTGTCCTGTGAGGTGCCAGAAGATCTGGTCCCCTGGCTTTATTTCCCTTCAGACATCTACATTCAGTCAGGTTCCATGGGGCTACACCCTGAGTTGTCCCACATGTAATCAGAATGATCCCCTCTTGGGGTTTAGTCTTCTATCCTCCAGTGTTGAAATTCTTAAGACCTTCGCCTACCGATATCTATCTTATAAGTGAAGTTGGATGGGACAATGGAGAGTGGGTGCATTTCAGATTGGAGCCTGGCCCACACACTGTTCCCCTCCTTGGGATGGGTTCTTGGGCTAACCCCCAGCTATCTGCTCTCTGCTCTTTGGTGCCTTGGGCCTTATCCAGCATCTTCTTCACATTCCTGAGCCATGACTGCTAATGCCCCATTCCTGGGCTGCCACCCAGGGATTAGACTGGTTTCTTCATTCTCCTGTCGACCTCAGCAAGGATCTGGGGTGAGTTGAGGTCAGGAGTACACACATCTAATGGTGTTTCAGGATAAGAACTGGAAGCCGCATCCCTGCTGGCTGGCGACTCACTGGTTAAGATCCTGTCACCCTCCTGGTTCCAGCAACCTGGAGCATCCAGTTGCAGAGACCCTGTTCTCTAGATAGAATGCCCTTTGTCCAATGTGTGCTGGCAGTGCTGGTGGGAAGTGGAGATCAACTTTCCTGCGCCCCCAGATCCCACACATCTGTCAGGCAGCTGCAGGACGGGGTCCTGGCAGCCAGGGCCATGCCTGCCAGCTTGCAGATGGGGGCCCTGGGTGCCTGGCAGGGTCTGCCCTTTCCAGGCTAGTATTCCCATGGAAAACAAGCGCTACATTAAATAGAAAATAAAAAACACCATGACAGGTCAAGGGAGAAACAACAGAGAAAAGCACACGTTTTATATTTTATTACCTTTAATAGTACTTGAATCCTACTTTTTGAACAAAGAACCTTGCATCTTCATTTTTTCTTAGCCCCCACAAATTATGTTACAGGACCTGCCTGCTCTCTTGTTCTCTGAATCTTCTGCAATGGTAACTGAAGACTGTACTCACCTTTCGTCCTTTCCCTGTCTTTCAACCCAACTGTTTATTCTGAACCCTAGCCAGAAGGAGCTGGTCCTGCTGAGGTGATGTGTAGCTATGTTGTCCTGAGAGCTCACTTGCCCTAATGGCATCCGAGTCTTTATTCCCTAACGATTTCCTTCCTTGAGTCAACTTTACCTCCAAATTTTATTGTAATAATAGTGCTAAGGGATCCCTAAAAGGATATTTGAAATATTTACACATATTCCTAATATTGGCCTTACTATGCTATTCCTTAACACTTGTCATTTATTATTTTATTCATTTAATCAATATTTATTGATTGCTTACTAAACACCTTACACTCTGCTAAGTACTGGAGATACATACATTCATTCAACAGGTATTTACTAAATGTTTACTAGATGCTGGACTCTGTTCCAGACTAAAGATACAGTGGTAAACAAGACAGCCAAGATTGTTACTCTTGTAGCGTTTATATTTTAATAAGGCTTATATTTTAAGTGAGAGACGTACAATAAACAGCTAAAAAAATAATGTCTACTTTTAAAGTTTAACAATAATTAGACATTCCTGAAATTCTTTAAATTTTAAATTACCTTTATAGAACAACAGATACACACACACACACACACACACACACACACACACACACACACAACTGTTCTTTTAGTTACTAAAATATATGAATTTTCTAGCACAGGGAATTATTTTCTTCTATGTATCTTATATAATCAATAGCCAGTGTAAATTAATGATCGATATAATAATAAATCCCACTGGCTTAAATGAACATAAGAAAAAAGTAAAGTCCTTGTGGCTCAAGACACAACAAAAAATCCAAAGAAATACATTCAAGGGCCCAACTAGTGGCTGACAAACAGAACTAGCAGTGAGTTTCAGATAGAGTGAAATGGCAGGGGGGGGGGGGTTAGAATAGAGAATTGATCTTAGAATTGTAGCCTGAAGATAGCTGGGAACAGAGAGTTAGAATAAACAGAGAGGACATTCTGGGTGAAGGAATAGCCTGAAGAGGAAGGGAGGAACTTGTCTGGGTAAAGGCAGTGCTGATAACTCTAAGGGAGACCACACATTAGAACTAGGCAAAGAATTTTAGGTCATGTAAGACACTAAAAATTGGGGGAGGGGAGACAAATAGAAATGAGACTTAAAAGATTAACATGGCAGTAGTCTATCTGGTGGCTTTGCTCACACAGGAACTAAAGGTGAGGATTAATTATGTTGTTGCAACTACACAGTTGTAAAATGACAAGTTTAAATTAGAATGAGAGCATTTGAATTAGATATAAAATATGAATTGACATGATTTGTGATGGCTGGTATGGAAGATAGAAGAATAAAAAATGCTTGAGATTTCAACCCTAAGTGATGAGAAGAATGGAAATTTTCACAGAATCAAAAATAGATGATGAATTAAAAAAAAAAAACTAGAAAAGCCATGAGTGTCCCCCCAACCCCCACCACCCAATGCCATTAAAAGCTGGAACCCACCATTCTCCCTCTTCACTAATTCCTTGACTATGTCAACTCAAAACTTGACAATGAGGCTGACAGTCCCATTTGCCCTAAGAGGCCAAATAGCATTCACTGTCATTGCAAATAACAGCATTTCCTCAGTGAAGGTTGAACTAAATTACTTTAACAAGGCTAAATTAAAAATCAAACATGTTGATGCATTTTATGTGAGGCACAGAGGACACAAAAGATCATCAAAAATGAGTGGCAATATTGATCGTCATAAACAACCTTTCATGGAGTAAAATAGATTCAGTGCTGACCCCTTGAAATGTGGTTACCCTATTCCTAGTATATTCACTCATAGCTTAGGTAGTTTAGGAGAATTATTTCTTTTTGGCCATATTTTATTTTTAATGTGTTATGTTAACCTTTCCTTCTTCACAATAATCTATTTTTCTCATAAGTGGAGTTAATGGTAATAATAATAATGACATCCTAGGAATTTGTGAAAGTTTTTCATTCTTTCCTATTAAGTGTATGAATTACATTTAACATATCTAATTATCCTTCATAGAAAAAAAATCTAATGGGTTTTAGATATGTTCTGACAGATAACTTGGATATTGTAAGGCAGCAAAATTTTCATTGACTCTGCTCAACTTTTACTGTATTCTCATCTAGTTCCTAAAGGAAGTATGCATCGTATTTGTGGTCTTACTATTTCAGAAGATTAAATTCTATAAAATAGCACAAGATGGTCTTTCAATTTGGTTGTGTTATAAAATGTTGGAAACACCATGGGAGTATCTGAGATTTGCTTAGATTTCATCTTTATAGCAGATCTTCTTAAATTAAATTCTTACAACTCATATCTGATAAAATTTAAGATGAGGCTAAAAGAAATTCTGGCAGAAATACTGGACATTAATGTAATAATTTATTATTAAAAATTTATTCATCTGGTTACACTAATTTAGAGAAAGTGGTATTTTAAAATATTTTTTCTCATCTTCATGAACAGTTTCACCAACTCCTAGAATTCCATGTCACTACTATAATGTCCTAAGTAGAAGAATTTAAGAAAATTTCCATATACAGTGTCAAATAATGTATAAAATGTATTACTCCAAGAGCTTAAATATAAACAATTACAACTTGGTTTCTATAAATTTATGACTGATCCAGCCATATTAGGGTATTATAAGAAGCTAGAAATAGTTTTGGAATAAATGCTTAAGTCCCTTATCTGTTTAATTAATCTTAAGTGTGGTAATCATGCTTTCTTGCCTAATATCTATCATCAGAATTACAGTATTGGGTGGGATATGTCATAGATATGATGCAGATTAAGAGTTCTTATTTTTTTCTTACTGTATATTTAAAATGTAATTCAGCCCTAACATAAAACAGTACATGAATTGTATCCCCATTCTTCAACCTAATACCCCAATAAATCTGTAATTGTCTCTCCAGACATTCCTGCCTACTTTACAACAAATAACCTCATCTTTAGTTCACCCATTACTCTACCCAGGTTTCTCTCGAACACATAGATTTGATTATGTTTCTCTTGTGTTTCAGAGCTACATCTGTAGAATAAAACTCAATATGATATTCAAAGCCCTTCAAAATCTAACTCTAGCAAACATTTCTTTATCTCAATAAATGATTATTAAGCTCTTCTTTCATGCCAGATCTTCTGTGGCAGCAGACACTCCTAGGGCAGGGGGATTAAGAAGAGAGTCTCTGCCCTCATACATCTCATGGAGCACTGGAACCACAACCTGGTGTGGTCTGAGCTTCACACTTGTGCACACATAAAGATCACCTCATATCAAAATAGTTAGGGAGGTTTTCCCAGAGGAAGTGGTGGCTGAGACTTGTTTGATGCCAAAAGTT
This sequence comes from Cynopterus sphinx, assembly GCA_030015415.1. NCBI lineage: Eukaryota > Metazoa > Chordata > Mammalia > Chiroptera > Pteropodidae > Cynopterus > Cynopterus sphinx. The sequence continues at coordinate 43,582,138 of CM057389.1, read as the reverse complement.
CATCAGACAGAAAAGAAGTAAAAGAGTCATCTGGAAAAGGGAAATTCCCTGTGTAAAGTTTTGGAGGCATTACCAAATGTAAAATGCTTGGAGAAGGGCAAGCAGTTCCATGTGACTGGTACATCAGGTTCAATGACAACCTTGGAGAAATAGGATATTGGGTCCGATTACAATTAACTTTCTGTTCAAAGGGACGCCATGCCATCTTTTCAACCTGTAGAAGGAGGAAACAGGGTTTTAAGTTTTTACCTGTGGGTAATAGCACAAGAAGAATATGTATAATACAATGGGATTAGAGCAGAGAACAGGTGGATGAGCTAGAAGCCAGTGGCTGAGAGGACACAAAGGTAGGAAGACCTGATAGATGCACTAAAAGCAGAATTGTCATAATTCCATGACAAGGTAGATAGAGGAATGAGGGAAAAGGAAGAGGGCAAGATGATTTCTATGTTTCCAGCTTGGGCAAATGAGTCAGTTCTTATCTGGCATTCTAAGAAAGGGAAAATAAAAGAGGAGAAAACCTGGAACAAATTAGAACAGAGAAGAGATGAAAAGGTTGCTTTGGATTCCATTGAGTCTGGGGTCCCATTGGGAATCTGACTAGGAATGTACCATAGTCAACAGGGCAGAGATGCCTGCAGTTTAGGTGATAAATCTGAGTTTCATTCTAGCTCTGGAATCACTGGGATACAGCTGGGATATAGACAGTTGTAATGGATGAATAAATAAATAGGGACATAAAAAGTGCTAGTGATATCTCAAAGTCCATGTCCAAGACAATTGTTCAGCTTTATAGGCAAATCCCTTATCTGCTTCTAATTTTCTCTTTTTTCTTTTTATAAAAGCCTCAATGAATTTGCTTACTGTTTATTTTAGACAAATTCTCCACTAACAAGTTTATTTCTGCCACTACATAATGCATCGATGATGTTTATAGCTATAGGGTAAAAAAAAGATTCTTATGACAGGGTATCATAATAATTATTATAAATGATTGTAAGTATTTGTCTATTGTTTAATTAATTTGGCGTCCATCCAATGATTGCTTTTTTCATTTGAGTTGCTTTTCATTTGAGTACTTTTTTCATTTGAGTACTTTGGGAGTGTACTAATTTTACAAAACTTACCCTATCTTGAATATATCGTAGCTCTCAAATTTTCACTAAGTAATTTGAGAAATTTACTTCTAAGGCATTAATTTTTACTTGGATAATCTATCTGAATTATTGTATATATTTATTGTTATTATACATTTATTCTTTTTTACTTCCCTTAATGCTCTCTACAACATACCAGTCCCTATTTGAGCCAATCCATAATCACTTTAGTTATTTTTCTTGAACATTCTAAATCATCTACAATGTAAAAAGAAAAAAAGAATAATTCTAAGGGATTAATTCAAAGCTGATAAATAGATAACTGTATATCAAATTCTAGTTCATAGAATCTAAAACTGTGGCAAATTGTTCTAAAGATGTAAAAAAATTTAAATATCATTGGTAGTCAATGAAAGAGCAAAAAAGTCAATAATTTTTTGAAGGCAACTGATAAATATTCTAATTATGCAGAAAAGCCATGTCATAAATAATAACATTCTAAAAATAATATCTAAACAAGGAACAACAAATATAAGATAGAGGAAATTATATTTCTTTCTTCTCTAAAACTATCTAATAAACAGACAAAAAAGGAAGCATTTCGATGATTCCTACATGTTTCAACATTTTTTCAGCAACTGTTGTTCCAGTGTTATGTACTTCAAGTAACTGTAGTAACAAAGGATACTTTCACTGGGTTTTAATTCTTCTCTAAGACTTGCAGAAAATCTATCGATTTGTGTGGGCATCATTACCAAGAGGATCTCAGGCATTGTAGGGCTTTGCTCTTACTGTGCTTGATTTGCTCATTATAAAAGACTTCAACTCCCTGAACTCAGTTAACCAGTTTCCCATAGTGTCTAACTATGGAATTTAGAAGGAAAAGACAAATGACGCTACAAAAGTAAAGCCAGAGCTCCACTCTACATAATAAGCTGAGAAACAAATTATATAGAACATTTTTCTCTGCAAAATAAAAACATATGAGAGATAGGACTAGACTCAAGGATGTTGGACTAAAATTGTTTATTACCCCTAGTAAACTCCCTGTATATGTGATAATTATTTACCTTTGAGAATTTATTCTGAATTTTTAGGGAAGTGAAATTGTTTTTTATGATAGTGTAATGATAAATCCATGTCATTGTTCATTTGTCAAAACCCACAGAAATTACAACATGAATAGTAAAACTAATGTAAACTATGAACTTTACATAATAATAATGTATCATAATTGCTTCATCAATTTAAGAAATGTATTACACTAATGAAAAATTTTAATAATAGGGAAAGCTGTGTGAGAGAGGAGAGAGGTGTATTGGAATTTCATACTTTTTATTCAGTTTTTCTGCAAAAAATAAATCTATTCATTAAAAAAATAAATAAAAATTGCTCTTTAAAAATTAATCAGAAAAATGTTAAAAAAAAGGAAAATATTGCCTCAAGTCCTACAACTTAGAGATAACTACTCAAGATTTTTCAGTAATTGTTTTTGATTCTCTGTTTCTGTCTCTCTCCCTCCCCTCTTTCCCTCTTCTCTCTACTCATTATCTCCCACTCTCTACCCCCTCCCTCCTTTTTATTTTATTATTTTTCAGGGTTTAAATGAGAAATACTCATACTGCCTCTGCCTGGGTTCTAATTTTGTCTTGGCTACTAAATAAGTGGGCTTAGGCAGGTTATTTACCCATTTGGGCTTCAGTTTCATCATTTCCAAAACTGGAGAAATTGTAGTGTTTACCTCATTGTATTGTTAAGAGGATCAAAGGTAATAATAATTATTAAGAGCTGAGCTTACTGCCTGGTGCATAAGGAGCTATCAGTAAATGCTGCTTCTCTCACCCTGCAAACTCCTTCATATCCTTATTCTTAATACGGTGTTCTTTCATGTCAATAAGTATGGAATTCTTGTCATCATTTTTAAGGCTGCCAACCCCATCAATCACTTTTATCAATCTCCTTTTGATGAACACTGAGTTTATGTCCATGGGGAGAGAGGGTGGCCTGGATGGCCTTTATATTATGCTATAGTAAATATCTTGGTCCATGAATCTTTATTGATTTACATGATTACCTCCTTAGGATAAATTCCTATATATGAACTTGCTGGACTCCTGGACTCCCAATTATTTTCAGGATAAATTATCTTCCTGTCATTTATTTGGGTGTCCATGACCTTTCCCTGACCTACATTTCCAGCCTCACCACTCCCACTCCTTCCAGTCATGTTGAGATATTTGTGTTACATCCATTTTGCTTTATAGGACATTCATACATATTGTTTCATTTGCCTAGGACATGGTCATCACACTATCTCTTTATTATTTTTTTTAAACCTATATTTCTTGTTAGACTGTAAGCTCCATGAAAATAGGAAACATATCTGTTTTTGTAGGGTTTCTGGTTGCACTTTTAACACCAGCCAAAATATTTCTGGTGTTTTAGATGTTATCTGAAAAAGTTCCCCAAGCTCATAGAAGTAGATTAGGTTGCTGATTTAATTGCTTATATAAATAATGTTTTATGAAAATTGGGGTGGCTACGTCATGTATATTTCACTTATTAGTGTGGCTTTCCTTGGTAACACAGAAACCCTAAAAGCAACACAGAGCTCCTGGTAATAATTTCAAGCCAAAGCAGGATTTTAGATTTGGGAATCTCCATTCTACAAAAATTTATGCTAATAATCTACAGATTTCCCAGTTTTTTCTCCACTGATGATAAATAACAAGGTCTTTTTCATACATTTGATAATTTAGAGTTTGATACTTTAAACCTCAACTTTTTAACTTTTTAATTCAATGATTGTTAAACATTTTTATTATTGACTAAAATATTTCTCCAACTGTTTAAATTCTGTGATTGCAAGGCAAGATGAGGAAATGTGGGGAGAATATCCCTATACAATAGAGTAGATATTTTTATGTACACCAATACAAATTATGGTTGGGGGAAGAAGCCCCCACTAATAACTGAGTCCTTGCCTAGAAAATGGTTAAATTCAAAGACTTTGAAATGTTTATTAAATGCTATTAGGCATACAGCAAAAAGTAGGCATATTTATATTCTTGAGAATACATTTATGATATAAGCATAAAGAAAAGAAAAGAAAAGAAGATATTATTGTAGATTAAAATATTATCTTTCTGACGGCCCCAGCTTTATGAAGATATAATTGACATATAACATTGTGTAAGTGTAAGGTATACAACATGATGGTTGAAATCAGTCTTGTTGGGAGTAGTCAATCAGCAAACATTATAAATCAGAGCTTTTTTTATTTTTTTGAGTTAGTTCATTAGTACATCACTGTTTCTATTCAATGTACTAAGTGCCGTCTGCATGTAAGTTCAAATCAAATGGCCATTTCTAGATAATGCATGTGCTAGTAGTTTGTAGAGAGCATAAATTCATTCCGAAGAGAACTCTAGCCAGAACTAAAATTATACAGAGGTGAGATTAGTGGGAGGAAACTTGAAAATATTAGTATTCAAGAAGGCTTTGCCATGTTGGCAATGAAGAGAAGAATGGAATTTCCAGATCAGTGGAGAAGGATTATTCAACTCAGTGATACAGAAAAGAGCAGAGAATCATATCAAGATGGCTGCATGGGTGTACTGGTTTTCTAACACAGTTATAACAAATTGTCACAAACTTAATGGCTTAAGACATCACAAATTTATTATCTTGTATCTCTGGATGTCAGAGTAAAAAGTGGGTCTGCAGGACTGCATTCCTTCTGAAGTCCTCAAGGGGAATCCGTGTCCATACCTCTTTTAGCTTCCAGAAGCTGCCCCAATCCCCAAGATTGTGGCCCACATCAGTCTGGCCTCTGCTTCCTTTGTCACATCTTTTCTCTGAGTCTAACTTTCCTGCTTCTCTCTTTCACTTAGAAGGATGCATATGATTACATTGGGCCCAACTGGATAATCCTGGATAATCTCCCCATCTCGAGAACTTTAATCACATCTGCACAGTCTCTTTTGTTATGTAAAGTAACATATTTAAAGGTTTTGAGAATTAGGATACGGGCATCTTTGAGAGGTTATTCTTCTGTCTAACAATCAGTAACATAGGCCCGTTGATTATGGGCCTTAAAAGGCTGACTGGAGAGATTAGAGAATTATCGATATTGAACAAAGGAGTGATTTAATGAAAGTAGTATTTTAATAAAATTAATATTGCAACAGATGGCTCATCGAAACTGGAAACAGTTTCTGTAGTAGATTACTTATAGTAATCTATGTGATTAAAGTATGCACTAAGAGATGGCATTGAAATACATGCTAGCTGTAGGCATTGTCAGACTTGACATGGGTAGATATAGAAGTACCTTATTTTTATACTATATACAATAGCTTCTATAAGACATAATTCATACTTTATATACTTAGCCCTTTGAAAGTGTACAAATTCAACAGTTTTTCATATATTCACAGAGTTTTGTAACCATCACCAAAATTAATTTTAGAACATTTTCATCATTCCTTAAAAAATAAAAGAAAGGGAAGAAAGAAACCTGTACTTATAACCAGGAACTCCTCACTTCTCTTCAATACCACAGTCTCTATAAATTTGTGCATACTGTACATTTCACATAAATGGGGTCATATAAATGTGCTCTTTTGTGACTGACTTCCTTCATGTTTTCAGTATTTATCCATCTTGTAGCACAAATCATTCAGTCATTTTTATTGCCAAATAATATTCCATTGTATGTATTTGTCACAATCATTTATCCACTCCTCAGTTGAAAGACATTTGAATTGTTTCCAGTTTGGAGCTATAGTGAATAATTGGATGTTCATACTGTTATGAACATATATGTACATGTTTTTGCATGGATATGTGTTTTCATTTATCTTTGCATATGCTTAGGAGTTGACATGTTACATTATATGGTAACTCTATGTGTAGTGAGACATTTTGAGTAATTGCCAGTCCATTTCCCAAAGTTAGATACATCATTTTACATTCCAAACAGTGTACAGCATTTTCATATTTCATACCCTTGTCAACATTTACTATAATTTGTCTTAGTTTAGCTATCCTAATATGTGTGAAGTAATATCTCATTGTGGCCTTGATCTATATCTTCCTATTGACCAATGATGTTGAACAACTTTCATTGTGTTTATTGGTCATTTGTATATCTTCTTTGCAGAAATATCTATTCAAATCCTTTGTGCATTTTAAAATTGTGTTATTTATTTTTTAACTATTGATTTGCAAATTTTTTATGTATTCTGAATGCAAATCTCTTACTAGATGTTTGCAAATATCTTCTCCTATTCTGTGAGCTGCCTTTTCATTTTCTTGAGGAGTGCCTTGGAAACACAAGTATTTAATTTTTATGAAGTCCAGTTTATTTTTGTTCTTATTTTGGCTTTAAATGTTATATTTAGGAAGGCTTTGTCTTATCCGAGTTTATCATTACTCATGTTATTTCTTCTAAGAATTGTATAGTTTTAATTCTTACCTTAATTTTTTGATCTATTTTGAGTTCATTTTTGTGTATGGTGTGATAAAGAGGTCTAGCTTTATTACTTTGCAGGTAAATATCCAATTATGCCAATAACATTTGTCAAAAGACTATTCTTTCACAATTGAATTGTCTTTGTACCTTTGTCCAAAATTAATTAACTGTTAATGTCAGAGTTTATTTCTGGAATCTCAGTTTCATTCCATTGATCTTAATGTCAATCTTTATTCCAGTACCACACAATCTCAATAACTTATAGTTTTGTAGTAAGTGTTGAAAGTGTGAAATTCACTACAAATCTTTGTTTTTCCAGTTTAAGACTTTTGCTTATTTTGGGTACCATGAATTTTTATATGAATTTTAAGATCAGCTTGTCAATTTCTGAAAAATAGTACTGCTGGGAGTTTTAAAGAGACTGTGTTGAATTTGTAGATCAATTTGGGGATTATTGTTATTTTATCAATATCATCTTCTGATCCATGGTGTCTTTGATTTATTTAGGTCTCGTAATTTTTTTCAACAATGTTTTATAGTTTTCTGTATATGTTTTGCCCTTATTTTAAAATTTTATTCCTAAGTATATTATTTTTTTAATATTATAATAAATAAAATTATTTTTCTTAACTTCATTTATAGCTTACTCATCATCAGTATATAAAAATATGATTGATTTTTGTATGTTTATTTGAATTCTGCAAATATGCTGACTCATTTATTAGTTCTAATGATTTTTTTCTTTGGTTCCTCGGGCTTGTCTATATATATCATTATGTCATCTGTAAAAAGAATTAATCTTACTTCTTCTTTTCTAATATGGATACCTTTTATTTTATTTTCTTGCCTAATTGACTTGACTAGAAACTCCAATACAATGTTGAATAATTATAGTGAGAGAGGACAAACATTTCTCATTGTTGATGTTAGAGGGAGTCTTTGGTATTTTACCATTAAATAGAATGTTAGTTTTTCATAGATAACCTTTCATCAGGTTGAGGAATTGTCTTTCTATTTTTAGTGTGTTGAATATTTTTATCATGAATGAATATTGAGTTTTGTTGAATGATATTTCTGAGTCTATTCTAATGATCATATGGTTTTTGTCCTGTTTTCTATGAATATAGTATGTTATATAATTGATTTTTGGATGTTAAACCAACTTGCATTCCTGAGATGAATCCTGCTTGGTCATGTTGTATAATCCCTTTTATATGTTGCTAGAATCTTTTCGCTAATACAATCAGTCCTCATTATTTGAAGTTTCCATATTTGTGAATTCACCTTCTCACTATAATTTACTTGAAATTTCCAAATCGATACTTATGACACTTTTGTGGTCATTTTTAAACACGTACAGAACAGTGAAAAAAATCAAGATAATCAATGTACACAATTTTCAGCAAAAGTTACAAAAGGTGATGATCTGTCCTCTTGTGTCAGCTCTCACACTGTAAACAAGTATCCTTTTTGCGGTCTATTTAGTGTCATGTTTTTCACATATTTTTGCCTTTTGTTGACAAGTCTGGTGTTTAAAATGGACCCTAACATGAGTTTTGAAGTGGAAATGTGTTTATTATATAAGCTTTGTTTAGATACGAATTACAATGCTGTTGGCCATGAGTTGAATGTTAATGAATCAACAATATGTATTAAATAAGGTTTCCTTTAAACACAAAAACACATAAAATAAAGCTATTATTGATAGTTGATGCAAATGTTATGACTAGAGGCTCTCAAGAACCTAACCCTGTATTTCTCTTATCAACAATAGTCCAGTACTCACTAATTCAGTGTTCTCAGTGACTTTACAGAGCATAACTTCTGTGAATAATAAGACAGATATATTTTTTGAAAAATTTTACATATGTATTAACTAGAGAATTAGTTAGTAGTGTCATTTTTATGATGTGTTTTTCTAGTTTTGGTATCATGTTAATAACGGCCTTATATAAGGAGTTAGTATGTCTTCTCTTTTTTGGGGGAAGAGTTTGTGAAAATTTGTTATTAATGCTTTTTAAAAAATGTTTGTTAGAAATCACTAGAGAAAAAACAGTTCTGGTTTTATAAAGTTTAAAATTTTCTAATTATGCAGAAAATAGTTAACAGGACAGGCCTAAGATCCTTAGAAAGGCTAGCTTACAGTTGGCTTGTGTCAGGAATTTAGATTTTGGAAGGGTCCTCGCCATTCCTAGAATTGATAAGTGTCTCATTGTGTCTTATCTGTTTGTACAAATGATATGGCTTATGCTGAATACCATCTGGGAGTCTGGAATTTTAGTATAAACTAGACAAAGGCTGTCTATATAACCAGCTCAGATAATGAGTACCTTGTGAGCTTTTGTGATTGGCAACATTTGACATGTGTTTCCATAACTTATTGCTGGGTGAATTAAGCATGTCCTGTGCACCTCCAGTGAGAGACGACCCCGGAAGCTATGACTTGTTTCCCCAGACCTTTTCCACATGCATCTTTTCTCTTTGCTGGTTATGCTTAGTATGTTCTCACTGTAATAAGTCATAGCCAGGAATACAATTCAATTCTGAGTCCTCCTAGTGAATTAACCACCCTTTGGGTGGTCTTGGGGATCCCCAACATATTAATGCAATCTCTTTGTTTGCTAATGACTTATTCAGATTTATAATTTCTTAGTAACTTTCAGTACTTTGCTTTTTTCCAGGAATTTTTCCATTTTACCACAGTTACTATTTGTTGGCATGTCATTTTTTCACAGTGGTCATTTTATTCTGTAAGGTCAGTAGTAATGTCCCCTCTTTCATGGCTGTGTTCAGGCCAACTAAAGGTTTGTCACCTTTATTGATCTTTTCAAAGAATCAACTCTTGGTTTCATTAATTTTCTCCATTGTTGTTCTATTCACTATTTCATTAATTTAATCTGGACCTCTCACAGTCAGTCTCTGCAGCATGGAGCTGGGGAGAATGAGAAATGCTTGTGGCTTGCTCCTCCAAGGAGATATTGAAGCCCTTGACTAGAGGAGTGCAGAGAAGTGAGGATCCTGTCTCAGCCACATCTGCTCAGAATAAAGCTTCTGTCACAATGAGCTGGGACAGAGGCAAGCCAGGGTCAGGTCATATCTCAAGTGTTACAAACTCTTCACTGGTTTTTACCAAATCTACAAATCTACTACTCTTAGTAAATTTTATTGAATAAATCTTATTTAAGCCCTGGAACAATTTCCAGAAGTTTAAAACCTTTTTCAATATAATTTTTAACAATTATTGCTTCACTATGGAGTGTATTTGTGGATATTCTTTCATCATCATTCCAGAAATGATCATCCCTCAGTGTTAAGAAACTTCAATTGACATTACTCTAGAATTTAAAAGTACAATGTTAAAGAGATTAGACAATATCTGAATAACTTTGAACAAATTACTTAACCCCAGTTTGCTCAAATGTAATATGTAGGTAATAATAGTTTCTACATCGTAATGTTGCTTCAGGAATTAAAATAAGATAACCATTAATGCTTTGTCATTTTTACTGTTAGATTATACCAATGTCACTCTTTATAGTGGTCATCTTTATACCACAGATCTATTTTTTCTTCATTCCTTCAAAATTTTAGATCGTGGATCACTGTCACTCTAACACTGCTTCTTTCATAATTCTTAGTGATTTCAATATCCACACAGGTAAAGTTCTCAATCCTTTGGCTCCTCAATTCCCTGACTGTGTCTCTCCAGTGATTTGTTCTCTTCTCTACCTCAGTGATTTGCAAACTCACTTCTTTAAACTTTTTCTTTCCAATGGCAACAATTCCCCCCAAATCTCAAGTTCAAACATCCAGCTGTCTGACTCTGGCCTCCTCTCTTGAATGACAACCTTTTATATTTCAACTCTAATGTTCCTGAAAACCACTGAGACTAAGTTAGCATAAATTCTACCAGATTTATACTGTCCTTCATCTCCTAAATCTTTAATTTCTTTGTTGCCCATCTCAAATTTCATGTTCAATCATTATAATCACTCTCTTGCATACATCGGTAGCTCTCATGCCTCTCCCTTGCTTCATCATATTTTCCTGATGAAACTTTAACTCTAGTTAAGTAAAGCTTTCTGCTATGTGTCTCCACCTCTACAACTCAATATGGTTGGGGAAACTGAGGAAAATGCACAGCCATGATAATTTGTCTCACTTTAAATCCATTATCAATAGCTTGAAATGAATCTCTTAATGCAAGCATACTGTATTTTCTTTGTCCATTTACTCTTCTACTATCTTAGAATATTTTTTCTATGATTTCTATTTCTTTAAATGTCCAGTAGTTGCTCCTTCATCATCAGTCTCAGCTGATGCCTTGATTTCTCATTTCACTGAAAAAATTGAAGCCTTCTAAAGAGAACTTCTACAAGTTACAATTCATGCATCACTCACTCTCCAATCTTTATGCTCTTTTTCTTCCACAGTCTTCTCTGTTACCATGTCACTAATGCCTCCACATAGACAATGTCTTCATCTGTATGCAAATCCCATCCATCTTGCTTGCATTTCTCTATACCTTCAAAATCATATTTTTTTCTATATACAGCTATTCCTATTAGCATACAATCATACTATTAACTCACTTATCATATATACCCTTACTTGATATCACTTTGCTCTACAACTACTTCCCCAAGTCTTTCTATTTTTTATAGCAAAACTCTTTGAGGAAGTTCTTTGTCCACTGTCACAAATTTCTTTCCTACTATCCTCTCTTGTATTTATAGCAAATCAAGTTTCTCCCTTACAGTCTATCAGAATTCCTCTTAAGATCACCAAAGATATTCATATTGTTAATATCAGTTGCCAATTCTCATATTATTTGCACTATCCGTAGCACTGAACATAATCGATACCCTTCTCCCAGAAAGTTTTATTTTCTTTTGATGTCCATCATCTCTTTGACATTTCTGGCTACTTCATTTCAGTCACTTTGTCAGTTCCTCTTCATTTTCATAAACTTTAATCCTCAGATTTTATTCCTCTTCTACCTATATTTACTCTAATGGTGATAAAATTTTCCTCTCGTGGTTTTAAATACCATTTCTATGTGACAGCAAAATTTATATTCTGCAGCTAGGATCTTCCTCTTCAAATCTATATATCCAACTGCCTATTCAACATCCATTTTTCTATAATCGGGCAACTCCAACTTAAGATGTTTAAAATTAATCTGCTAGTGTGTAGCTTCTTCTGTTAATTTCTATTGCTTAATGGTGGCCAGATTCTTTTATTTACTTGAGTCAAAAATATTAGTATTAGTTTTAAATACTTTTTCTCATATCAGGTCCATCAATAAAAATTATGTCTATTCTATCTTCAAAATAAATCCGGAATTCAACCCTTTGTCTCTTGAATCCAGCTGCTATCATTCTCCTCCATGTTCTCATCACCTTCCTCCTGGATTAGTGCAGTATTTTTAAAATTGATCTCTTAGCTTTGGTGTTATCTCTGTCATCTGCACTCTGCTACTTAAATTTTAATATTTCATGTACCCCTTCTTTGCTTTATGTTTTTTCTTTAGCACTCATTTCTTAGAACATTAATATTTTACTTTTTGTTATGCTTGTTATTTATTTCAATAGCCTGAATGAGGACAGGTATTTTTTACTTTTTTTTTTTTTACTAGTCTATCTTCAGAGCCTATAAGAATGACTGACATATAAGTAAGTGCATGAACGTTCTTTTACTGAGTAAAGGACTAAGGGGCCTATAATAAACTTGGAGGAATGGAACAGGAGGGAAAGTAGAGAAGATATTTGAAAGATAAAAATCTTTTAGTTGTCAATATAGAGGAGATAATTAAAACATTTGAAAGTATAAAATCTATAAATGTAGAGGAAAACCAGCAATTAGACAACAAAGAGAATCATTAAATTGGAGGATAGAGAGAAGAAGCAACCAAGTTCGTGAGAGATACAGAAAAAAAGTCCCAAACAATATCTTGGAAACTAGAAATGAGGAGATAAGCTATGTAAAGTGTAGTGCAGACTGTGAGGAGGGTCAGAATAAAGAAACTCAATTCCATTAGAAACATGCTTTAATTGAGCAGTGTCAGGGTTTTGATGGGTCCATAAATTATAGGAGTTTAAGGAAGTAAAGGATGGCTTGAGAGCAGTGGGGTCTAGAGGTAGGTTGCTTGTTTGAGGAGCTTAGCTGTAAAATAATTTTGAATAATAGAAAGGTGATTAAAGTAAAATAGTGGTTTCAAAGAGGAAGAATTTTCAAGATTTTGGAAATTCAAACATATTTCAAGGAGAAATGAGTTAAAGAAAAAAATTTTGAATTAGAAAGACAGCACTAGTACAGAAATGTGGTCTCTTTGGAAGAATGGATTCCCTACAAAGAAAGTCAACTTTTACTCTGTGAAAAAATATTTTGTGTGTATATAGCTTAAAAGGAATCATGGGAAGAGAATTGTTGCAATAAAATGAATACAGTGAGCTAAGGGCCAGTAAGTACTCTTAGAACATGATTCAGAAAATTTATTACGGAGAGAACATAGCTGGAATACCTAATATTAAACTAATATTGTAGATTGCCCTCCAACTTTTGTGGAGGCCTCTCTTAGAAATTCTGTCACTCTGTCTCCCAAGTGTCCAATACCAGTGTTTAACTGTGCAAGCACGGAGAGAGATTTTGGGGTCAGTGCACACTTAATCCAAAGGCTCTGGAAGCTCTCAGACTGTGAGTAGACGAGTAGATGTTAGTCTGAGGCAACCACAGTCTGGTTTGGTTAATAAAGTGACGGGTCTCTCCCTCCAGACAGGCTGCTCCAGGCAAATTCCAACTTTGACTCTGCCCCAGGCAGGCCTTGGGCCTGAATATAACCTTGGAGAGAAGGCACTGCTTGAAAATTCTGGTTCTACTACTTTCCTTTCTCTGATCTCACCCCCTTAACCTCTTGATGTCCCAGGTTTTTGTAATCTGTGCCGTAATTTCTTCATTGCCTGTCCCAAGAGCTTAGTATGTGGATCATTTTTATACTATCTAAAAAAAAATAAAATTGAAGCACAGCTGATATTGTGGATTAAGACGGAGGATTACTCAGTTTATGAAAAAAAATTAATAGTGATGATTATGATGTTGAATGCCCTGATTAACTTCCAAAAATATATTTGTTCATCTGTGAGTTCTACCACAGTACTTATTTTTGTACAAAATTGAATGTTATTCTGGGCTGGGTAGAAAAAAAATAGGCTGCTCACTGGAGAGAACAAGAGTGTGTTTTGTGGTTAAGACTGGTGTTGGTTTAGTGCTATTAATTCATTGTTATTGCTATTGTTATGTTATGTAAATAAAACTGGCCTTTCTCTTCAGTGTGGTTGTGTTGTGGATTTAATTAAACTTGAAATCGAGAAGGGCAGGGAGGCTTATAAGTTTTAAAGAAATTAAAATTGTGTTCTAACAATTTAGAGTTATAAAACATTGTAGTCTGCTTAAAGTTAAGATATTAAAATAAGTTCTTTAACCAACCACTATTGTATTAACAGATTCAGTCCATTAAAAGCATTTAATAGAACTATATTTCAGATGTAAAATCATCACATGTCAGCATTGCTACATAGTATGGAACTGACCAATGAAATGATTTTTATTTAATGGAAGGTCAAAAAATTTCGATTTCTGAGTAAGATACAGAAGTTGTTTCTGGTCAGCTATAATATATAGAATAATCTCAAGTAACGTGATAGGGTAATGACTATTTTGCTATTTAAAATCATTCTAGTAAAGGTATTTTGGTTTTCAACTAATTAATTTTTGTTTTCTAATTTTATTTTTTTGGTGGCAGTGGATCTTAATTTTTGAGTTGAGTGTTTTACCTCCCAGAATATGAGGTTTCTGACCAGGAAAGGATATTTTTATTTGTTTTTTTTGTTTTGTTTTATTGCTTTTTTTCAATTGAGTGTGAGTATAGAAGCATCTGTGTTCAATATTCAGTGTTTATATATTAAATATAGTTTATTCATTACAGATTATTTGCCTCCCTTTCTAATTACAGAAGACTTGTGCCTGGTGAAAAGTCATTATTTATAATCTTTGGCCAATTTAGTTAGGGCATTAGTTAAATCTTTATTCTTCCATAATATGGGGAAGTAATTATGATAGGAGAAAGAAATGCTGATTTAAAAATAGAGGCATTCTTATTATGATTTTATATAAGCAAAAGGATTTTAAAAATAGTTTTAGTTTGGATTAATTCATTTTGCAATGTACAGCTAAGAAAGGAGTTTACAGTTGAGATCAAAACATGGAAAATCCTTAAGCACTAACAGAAATAATGATGCCCAGTTGATTATTCAAATTTGACTTAATCAGTATTTTTGTCTGTTTGTATAAACTGAAATAATAGTTGGTCATATCAATTACGGTATAAGTAATGATAAATATCGGCATAGTTCAGCCAGTAAAATCTATTGTCTTCAGTTAAAATGAGCTAGAGAGGTTTCATCCAAGTAATAAGAGCTTTCTTTTATTACAGTTCAGTATCTATCACTTTTTCTTTTTTAAAAAATTTTGTTTTTATTTTGACAATTGAAAAAAACATTTTAAATATTGTTAAAAGTAAAAGAACAAAATCAGGGTTTAAAAAAAGAAACAGCTGCCCATCTGTCCCATTCTCACACAATTGTTCAAATTGACAAACTGCATTCTAAGACCTTATTCAAGTAAATGCAAGGAACTGTGCATTTGCAAGTGACTCAAAAAATCGTTCTGATATTTTAGTAGCATTTTCATATTGCCTCCTTTATAGATGAAATATGGTATTCTTTTCTTTAAAAAAAAATAGACCTTACTATGTCACATGATTGATTGCTATAGAATTTTTTTAAAGACATAACTGACAATGCAAAATAGCAGATTGCATGGATGGTATTCATATTGTTCTGCTTTATAACATAAAACTTGTTTAGTAAAGTACATTTTAAAAATAGGATTGTGTCATGAGCAATGCGATAATGCAAAAGCAGCTAGAAATTAGGCAATGTGCAGTTGTGTTGTGAAGAAAGCAATATGGTTATCGGAATATTTCTGAGAATGTCTGATGTAAATTCCAGCCTCTGACCACATGACTGAGTCTAAACTTAAAAGGGAAAATTTCTTCCATGTTAAAACAGTCCTGCTTCAAACATTCTGAATAGACAAACTCACCTTGCTGGGGGATCTCATGTAGTGATTTTATAAATGGAGGAAAATTACTGTGTCTAAGCCCCAACATAGAGATAAAGTGTTTGGCACATAATTCCAGTGTCTTGCAGGTGCATGTTCACGCCTTGCTTTTCAATGTGCATATAAAATGGCTACATGTAGAAAGGTGTTATAACCATGGTAATTGTTGGGATAAATGAATACCGAATGTAAGAATTGTCACTATGACATGTTTTACACTACCTACATGTTAAAAATCCTTTTATGCCAATAATTTGCATAACATGCGTAGGCAAGCATATGTTGTCCCTCAGTTTCTTAAAAAAAAATGACCCAAATTAACAGTGCAGTAAGAAATATATTTGGATTTCATTATATTCAGTTAGTGTAGGCTATAGATGATCCCATACTAAATAAAAAGATAGGAAAAAAGAATTTAGGGAACTGTTAAACTGGCAGTTTATCCATAGCACACACACATGTACATAGATAAATATTTTGCAATTTTATAAACATTCTTATTTTGAATTATGGTCAAAACATATTTTGAATATTGACTGTGAAAGTACCCACTTGATGTTTAGTCTGAAAGATTTAAATCTCCTAAAACAAGTATATAATCAGTACAGTTGTTTTCCAAAATACACATTAAAACCAGTCCTCAGATTTGAAGGACCAGGCTGTGGGGATCCTTGTATATTTTTTTAACAACCAATTATCAGTTTATTAAAGTATTTGGTTTAAAGTATCGACAAGAGTCCAGCTGGACTCTTGGCTAGATGTGATTTTTATACTTTATCTATCATATACTTTTATTTTAAACGTCATCTTCTCAAAAGTAAGCATGTTACTTTAATAGACCTACTCCAATAATATAAACTGTGTTGCAAAATGAGAGAATTTCTGCACAGTAGCTGTGTTGCATTGAAACCATCACAGTCTATAAAATAACAACCGACCTTACATGCATAAAGAATTCATGCCTGATGGAACTGTGCCACTTACCTGTTTCTTACTGTTTGCCTAAATTATAACATAAAAAGTGTCATTTATCAACTTCACTTTGAAATTGTACACAGCTTTTGTTGAAGATGGGTAGCAAACACAAATACTTTTATCAGAAACAGGAGAAACAGTGTCATTACTTAACAGAAGAAAATACCATGAGTGTGAGAAGGTCGACCTAGATACCTCTTTGTTGCCTGAAATTTTCTGTATAATCACTTGAGAAGTAAGTAATAAAATATAATTAGTAGGTTTATGTTTTATGATTTTTGTTCTCAGATCTTTCAGGCTGACTTCTGGTCAGGTAAACTCAATCACAAGGATTAAAATGTCAGATGATGTATATAAAGTACCAAGTTGCATAAAACACTGTGAGTTTTTAATAAGTGTTAAGTTCTTCCCCCTTTCACCATTACAGATTTATTTTGAATCTTTTAATTGTAGCACATGTAATATATGAATTCAATTCAATAGTTCTATATTTTGTCTGAATTCCCCACTTTTTAAAATGAAGCTTCTGACTGAACTAAAAGTCTTCAGTGAGCTACCTCTTCCCTAAATAAGAAGTGTCATCTAGATAAAGACTAATGAGTGATCCTGCTTTTTCTCTCCATTTTAGAAGTGATCAGGAAACACTCTGATTCCCCATGTCTCTCCTCACTCTACCTAGATACTTGTATATATAAGCTTATTTGGGGGAGGGGGACTGAGATGAGATTCGTGGAATTATATCACAAGCTGGGGAAGAAAAAATCTTTCTTCAAACAGCGCAGGTAGATATTACCTGTTTCATATGTCTTAGGCTATGCTCAATCCATTTTATGTCCCCACAGACATCATCCTTGGGAAGCACACTAGCAGTGCTAGCTCCTTGGCAAGGCTGCAGATAAACCAGTGGAAGGTGTTTTATTTGGTACCTATTATCATAGTTTACTCTCAGTTTTTCTCCATTATAAGAAGAAAAGAAAGAAAGAAAAAAAGATAATGTATAGTATCCACACTAATAGATTAACCTCAATTATTTTTCTTTTTTTGTTTAACGGAGATGAAATATAACTGGTTGCATTGAAATAGCTCTCTTCTCTTTGAGTTCAGCTATCATGTGGTCAAACACCGGACTGAGTGAGTTTCTGTGCTCTGGCTTATGCACTGCCCTACCTCCTTATTCAAGGCAAGTTGCCTACACTTTCTGAGACTGTTTCTAGCCTATGAAATGGGAAAAGTAGTATTTTGAATTGCCTGGAAGAGTGTCTGTCATACTAAAACTGTTAAAAGTGGAGGACGAGATATTACATTATCTCAACAATACAGGTTCTTTCAACCGTCCTGTTATAGAAATTGTATTGTGTACACTGTCCACATGTATGTATACATACAGACATGCACTGGTCTAATATTATAATACCGTGTTGCACCTTCCTTTTGTTTACTGACAATAATATTGTGACTATCTTTCCATATCATTATAGACTTTAACTTCAGTTTTAATTTTACTATAGATTTTATAGTAGGCATATACTGTAATTTAATTAATTAGTCCCACATGGATGAGTATATAGACTGTTTTCATTCTTCCTTTTTATAAATAATGCTGCAGTAACATCATTTCGTCATCTTGATGTTTATTGGTTTGTTTGTATGTGTGTTTTTTGTTTGCCTTATTTTGTCAAACAGAATTTTGATGTAAACAAATGTGTCCTCATTTTTTTTTGTTTACAGTTTTTGTGATATAGTTAGAAAGGCTTTGTCTTTCAAAGGCTTTTGTTAGAAAGAGGATACAGTCAATAATATTGTAATAACTATGTATGGTGCCAGGTTAAGTACTAGACTTATTTGGGCGGATCACTTCATAAATTATAAAAATGTCTAACCACTATGCTGTACATCTAAGACTAATATAAAATAATATCGAATGTCAAAAATAAAGATTAAACAAATTAAAAATGACTTTCTTTAAAGCTAGTTTTTACATAATTTAAGCATCACTTTTTATGAGTAAGTTCATGATTGCATTAATGCAACAAGAATTACTGCTATTTATATATTTTTTATTATTATTAGGTGGAAGAAATGAGATGGAGATCCTGTTTTATTTCTTTTGAGATGACTGACCAGTTGTTCTAGTTCATTATTGAATAATCTATTTTTTCACTCATTTAAATATTTTCTTTTCACATATATTAAATTATTTTTGGATTGTCTGTTATATTCATTTAGAACATCAATATTTTACTGGTATCACACTTTTTAAAATACTACAGATATTGTGAAAAGAACCATTTTTATCAATTGATAACATTAGAATTTGGGGATTAGTAGAAAAAGCCCCAACTGAAAGTACAATTGGAAGTATTGGTTCTGTGATTAAGGGTGTTTAAACAATGTATGAAAAAGGTCAGTAGAAACAATGAGAGAAGTAAAAGATGAAGGAGGAAAAATAAAGATGAACAGCATTACAATTCCAAAGGGAATGTCTCTCTCTCTCTCACACACACACACACATTCACGTACATATGTGTGTGTGTGTGTGTGTGTGTATATATATATATATTTATATGTATATATACATACATACACATACACACATACACATATATTTTATATATATATATGCATATATGTGTGTGTTTGTGTATGTGTATGTGTGTGTGTGTGTGTGTATGTATATATATAAAAGGAAGAGAGGGAAACTGATTTATACTTTCCCATACAGCACTGTGTATATTTGTATCAGAGTGAAGATGGGATATTATTGGATTGGCCCAGCACTGGACCTTAAGTGGTGGCAGTCACAGAAGGACAGACTGATACAAGTTCGAAGGCACTGACAAAAGGCCAAGTAAAATGATGGCCTATGAGGCCATGACTCGTGGCAGAAAAACATAAAATCAGAACACTGGAAGATTGAGGAAAAAAGTGAAAGTGGTCGCAAAATTGTTGATGTGAGTGGAATACAAGGACACATTACACGTAACTATGGAATGAAAAAACTAAAGGGGAAGAGATGTGGTCAGAGATGAGGATGGTGAAGCTGATGTGGCTGTGATGAGTAGAAGGAATCTGCTGTTCTTTCCTTTGTGCTGCCTGTTTTGACATAAGAAATTTATCAGAGGGGTGAGATACAAGTTGGATAAAATGAGGAATAAAAACTTTATGGACAGAAAAAGTATATGTAGAGTTCTGCTATAATAGGGCAGGAAAAGATTTAGAAGAAAAGGAAGGCAACATATATATATATAAAATTAAAAAATAAGTCATTAGAATTCAAAGTGTGAATTTTGGGAAAAAAAAGAGAGTGGATCTGATTTTTAAAAGAGAGTGTCACAGAATTATCGATGATGTGGTAGGAGGAAAAAGAGAAAGTGGATATAAATATTTGAAAAGAGTTCTTCAAGTTCAATTAAACACTTAGGCAAGTCCCCAAATTAAATTAGATGCCAAGAAATAGTTGGCAAGCAAAGTATAGTAATTAAATGCCAAAGGGCTAGGAATGAGGCCCAGCCTTGCCACATTATGCAACCTCTTCGTGGCCCTGTTCACCATTCTATTATGGAAAACTTAGTAAATGAAACAAATAGATCACACACACACACGCAAAAAAAAAAAAAAAAAGATAATTGAAACTAGATACTAAGGATAAACACAACCGTGGCCAGAGATGTGGACTCCAAGGGCGGCTCTGCGTTGGCCAAGTGGGAATTTACACTCTTGTACAAATAATGTGCCAGGTTCCTGGGGTCCAGTTTGAATGAAGGAAGATGCAGTGTTCACAGATGAAATAAAAGCAGACTGGAAGCTAATAAGCTGTTAGTGTTCTTCAAATAAAGATATGCATGGGTCTGTAGCCAGGGCAATAACTGGAGTTCCAAGCTTCTCGTGTCAATTCTAGCACACAGACACTGGGCTCACATTGCAGCCTTGGGAGAAGCTCTAAAGTACCAAGGGTACCAAATCCATTTGGAATCCTAGGTTAGAATATAAATATCAGAATCTCAAAATATCTAAGAGCTTCTACCAAAGTTCCAATGCAAACTATGTAAACATGTACATATATAAATATATATATATACGTATATGTAAACTATGTAAATGTATATTTAAATATTTTCTGTATTATATATGCATATATAATTTTGTTCTTGTTTTGATTTGGTTGTTATAATAAAGATGTTTAAATTAATGCAGATACTCTCACCTCAAAATCATTTTTTTGGTGTTTTACATAGTTGTTTTTGAAATAGTAGAATGGCCTTTCTGGTGGACAGTGGAGGAGACTAAATGATTGCAATTGGCAGAGGAAAGTAACTCAGAGCTTATTTATGCCTTAGATCAGAGTATCTAGCAGATACATTTCATTACTTCACATCTGATGAATAACATTAACTTTATTATATTAAAAAGGAAATTGTAGCAGCTGAAAGAAATTCTGTCACTACCTAGAGCGTTTTGCAAGGATCAGAAACCAGTTAATCCAAGGATTCAGAGTTGTAAAGTACTCTAAAAAGTAGAGATTCAGAAAATATTCTCTATTTATTATTAAAAACAGTAGAGGTATCTAAGGGAAGTCCTCGGCATCATAGTTATAAAATAGGAAATATTTTTCTTTTATTCATTTTTTTATTCAATGAATGCAGACAAATTACTGCATTCATTCACACAGCTTCCTTTGAATTAAGTAGATCCAGGGACCATAATCTCCAGTTTAGGGATATGCACGTAGACACAGAAAGCTTTCAGTGAACTGTTCAAAGAAGTGCAACTAGTGGCAGAGACGAGACTGGAGGCCTGCTACTGATTTAAACGTCTTTCTGACTGGCCCATCTTGTCTTTTGTAATGCTTAGGCTTGAAAGCTGAATGGTCACTAGATAATGTTATCCTTTAATAAAGCATATTGGACCATTTCAATATTATAGAAATTGGAATATGGGATTGCTCTATACTTGATAAATGTAACTAAATTCCAACAAAGTACTAACTTCCAGACTATAGCCTAGAGTGTTTTTAATTGAGTTACAGAAAAGCATAGAAAGCAGAAAAGTTTCTCCTTTTATAACCAGTAGTCAAGCATATGTGTAATGAGTTTTGTATAAAAATTACTTTTGAATGGCATTACATGTTAGAGAGTTCTGCCTAAATAAATAAATTATCTGCGAAATGAGAATAAAGCCTAGAACTGCTTTGCTTTATATAAAGTGAGAATTAATAAATAACCCTGTCAGATAGCTCTAAAATGATTGGAAAAGACTTGAAAGAGGGATTCAGGGTATTGTCGAAACACTAGGATTAATGGCGAGAGATTTTGTTGAAGAGGAAATATTAACTCATTTATAATTTAAGATCCAAAAGACACTTACATGTGCTCTCCATTAGAACCACACCTTAAATATAAGGATAAGGGAATCTAAGTTTATCTCCGAAGAGAAACTAATAAGAGAGAAATTTATATTTAAGGAATAACAATTAAGGCTAGATATTTTCAAATCTCATTACTTCACAATCTGCTCATTTATAATTTATAACAGTTCAACCAGAAATGGGTTGAGCTTCACTGTAATATGTCTTTAAAAAAGGCTTCCAAATTAAGTTAATACAGTAAACAAAATTGTTCTATTCCTCTAGAAAGAAATAGTTATTTTGCTTAAATGTTCAGGTGGCTTTTAAATAGCTTAATAGCACTAACTTGCTACACAATTATGTTTCAAATGTTCATTCTAATAATCCAGACATTTTGCAGAATATCTATTTTACAACACTTTATTTACTACTATTTTGTTATTGTCCATGCATGAAAGTCATTTAATAGTCTTTCAATTTTTTAATCATAAACTTAATACTTTATAGTTTTCTAATTGACCTTTCCACTAAGAATTAAGCTTTTCCATAACAGGTCTCATACCCACTCCTTTTTTTCAGCCTTTCATAATGGCCTTAGTTCAGGCCTTCATGATTTTTCAAGCGGACTAGTGAAAGTCTTCTCTGTCATCATGACTGGCACAGACGCTATATCTCATTGGTCTCTCTTGGGGTTCATCTGAACTCACTATTGCCATAATGGTCTTTAAAAATGGCATCTGTTAATTCTGTCTTAAAAAAATTTTTTTAAAGATTTTGTATATTTCTATTGCCTAGAGAATAGAGTCTGACACCTTAATCATGTCATATATGAAGCTTCATGCCCCATACGTGCCTCATATATTTTCTTTCACAGCTTTAACTCCCAGCCCTAGATTCCACTCAAAAAACCTATGCTCAGGTTTCTTTACTTTTCCAGAACACCTTCTTCTTCATTTTTCATCCACGTCAATCTAGAAATGTCCCCTATTACTATCCCAGTTCTTACAATAGGGGAGCAACTCATGTATCCAGATATAGTCAAGCTTTATCATTTCTATGTTGACACTTTTAACCATTGTTTGCTATACACATCTAATAAACTCTGTGAACACATTAATACATAATAATAATAATAGCAAATGTTAATGAACACTTTTGCTAATCACTTCATGGATTATCTATTAAAAATTCACCAGGATGATACATATTTTTTCCTTTCACTGACATGATCCTGAGACTTGGAGAGTTTTGGTAACTTAGTCAAGGTAATTTAGTCAGTAAGTGAAGGAACTACAGCCAGGTTCATGCTCTGCTACTGTGTCTTCCAATGACACTCATTTGTCTATTTTCCCATCTTACCAAGCAGACTCTGAGAACAGACAATGCCTCTTTATACATTCCACACCCAGTAGGGACTGTAGAATAAAGTGTGAGAGTATGAGAATAATCAGATAGTGATACCAGCTACTCAAAGATGTACTGAAATCATTAGTAATACAACTGTCAGATTTAAGCTTATGGTCATCCTTTCTCTGTTGAAATATCTTCCTTCTGCCTCTGTGAATTTTCATTTCAACAAATGCCAAACACTTCCAGTTTTCTATTCAATAACCATGCTCTCTCTTTACTCTTTTGCTAAAAGAAGTCCCGTTTTGGCAAAGCTATGGAGAACCACAAACTACAAGGGAAGCTTCATGAGTGAATATTAATTAGTCCACACCAGTCAATTATTTCTTCTTTGCTGGTGATTTGTCTAGGGATGAGCACATGGTACAATTCTACCTGGAAGAGACAGTCTTTCAGGAAATTTCTGGGAGAGTTTCATTACCCTTAAGAAGGGATATAGGAAAGAGACCCTCGCTCTCTTCTGGTGTTTGGATATGTGCAATGATATGCTTCTTGATGCTCCTGTAAGCAGCTTTGAACACAAAGGGAGCAGACCATTTGCTAAAATTGTCAAAAAAAAAGGGGGGGGGGAGAAAAGAAAAGAAAAGAGAAAGAAAGCAAGAAAAAAGAAATAAAGAAAGAAAAAGAAAGGAAGGAAGGAAGGAAGGAAGGAAGGAAGGAAGGAAGGAAGGAAGGAGAGAGAGAGAGAGAGAGAGAGAGAGAGAGAGAGAGAGAGAGAGAGAGAAAGAAAGAAAGAAAGAAAGAAAGAAAGAAAGAAAGAAAGAAAGAAAGAAAGAAAGAAAGAAAGAAAGAAAGAAAGAAAGAAACTTTAATTTTTGTCCTGGGTGTGATGCTAGGCTAGTCAATTCTAGAATTTACTCCATATCCAGACGTTTAATGATTCATGATAGTATGTGTTCTTTTCTGTATGTTATTTATTGTTTTTAATTATTGGCCTCAGGCAGTTTCATTATAATGTACCTAAATGTGATTTTCTTGGCATTTTTCTTTTTGGGGATTTATAGGTGGATATATTTGTTGTGGATTATGGTGGGTGTATTTTACCAACTTTGGCAAATTCTTGGCTCTTATCTTTTCAGATATAGTTTCTAGCTCACTTTCTCTCTTTTTTCCTCTGCAACTTCAATTATTCATGTTACATTGTTTACTATCGTCCCACAGATCTAAATGCTCTGATCTATTTTTTTCTCTTTGTATTTCATTATCAATTATTTCTATTGACTGGTTTTCAAATTCACTTATTTTTTTCTATTCCATGTCTAATCAATTTATAAACCTACCTAATAATTTTTAAAATTTTTATTATGGTTTTTATTTCTACTTTTTTCCATTTGGCTCTTTTGAAAAATGATTTTCATGGCTCTGAAATTCCTTCTTTGTTTACCTGTATTGTCTACTTCTTCCACTTTCCTTTAACACATTCATCATAATTATTTTAAAGTCTTTGATCATTTCAATATCTATTCCATTTCTGGCTGGATTACTTCCTTGCTTCTTTATGTGTGTCATAATTTTTTGCTGTGTGAAACTAATTTTGCCTAAAAGAATAGTAGAGTTTAAAGTAAATTATAGTAAAATGCAGAAGAGAGCAGGCTTATTTTTCTCTCAGGCCACTAGAGTGGGGGGCTGAATAAATCCAATCTATAGATGAGCTGAGACTGTTGTTGCTTTAGTATGATTTGGTTCACTGCTGGCTTCAAACGTCTTGAGATCAAGATCAAGACCTTGCTTTCAGCAGAGCTGAAGATCTAACACACAGAAGACTCCTAGATATTTCTTGACTGGGTGAGATGACATCTCTCAGCAATTCTGCCCTCCCTCAGCCTTAGGCCATCACCATGTCATACTCTGTGAGGAAGGGGGTTGTCTACCCTGCCCTCAACCTTTGGCAGGCCCTCAGCTCTACTCAGGCTTCTATGTTGGTGCTCCAGGAAGGACCATGGGAAAGGGTGGGTGGGTGCAGATCCTGTATGTGGCTACTGCCCACTGAATGCTGAACTGTGTCATACCTGTTCATATGGGCCTTAAATTTTTCTAAGAATTTAAGTGATTTTTCTTTATACCTGTCCTTTCCCTTTCATGGCTCTTTCAAGAATGAAAGTGGTTGTGGGGCAACTTCTCCTAGGAAGAAATTTTTGCTTTCTAGATTTGTTTAGGCTTCTTTGTGTCTCCAGGTCTGTGATGATTTAAAAAAAAAAAAATAATGATTATATAGGTTATCTGGGTTTTTCTTATCATTAGGATGCAAGCAACATTATCCTGAAACTGTCTCTCCTAAGAGAAAGCAGAAGTCTCTTTAATTGCGTTTTCTGGTACTTGCTACTAAATATACCCTAATCAGATCTACACTGAATTTGAAATTGTTCTTTGGGATGAGAAAACCATAGATTATTTTAATTACTTTTTTATTGATTATAAAATTAACCATTTTTGGCTATAGAAAATATAAAAAGTACAGAAAATTCACAAAGAAGGAGAAAATAAAAATTACTCATAGTGGCTTTTCATATAAGCATTAATATCATTTTATTATATATCTTTTCAATTTTTTCTGTAATATATACCTATTTATATATAAATTAAAACAAAATATGCAATTTTATAAACTGTTTTCTATTTTTGTAACTATATCATGTACATTTTTTATATCGTTTAATATTCTAAAAGCATGACTCTTAATGCAGTATTCATTTTATGGTTTTTAAACATTTTTACTTAATCAGTCACATATTATTGGGCACTCTGAATGTGTCTAATTTCTCACAATGGCAAATAGCCCTGTGATGAAAACTCTTATATTCTGGAAATGGTGAAACTTATTGAAGGTCAAGTAACTGGTTAGTCATTAGTCCTGTGCCAGGTGTGAGGTCTACACCGCTGTTCTTTCCTCTGCTGATGCTCTTACTCTGCCACACGCTGCTTGTAATTGAGCAACAGGAAGGGTACAGGTCAAAAGAAAAATGAAAAGTAGGGAGTTTATTATGGCAGAAACCAGGACCCAGTCTAGGATCTCAAAGTGCAAAAGGTAGAGGACTCAGGAAGAACCTACGTTAGAGAAGTCTAGGGCCAGGCAAGGCCCTAGATTCAACCTCTTTACTTTCTGACCAGGCATAAAATGGGTCTAAGTTTGAATCTACTTGAATTCTTGATACCCACTGATTGACATCATCTACTTCTTGCACAAACTGCTTGCCTTACACTGCTTACATTCCTTAACAGAGAGGAAACTTACTTTTTTTTCCCCCAGTTCCTGATATCAGTGTCATGTTTTAGGATCTCATCATTTCTATCCTTGAATCTATTCATAAACATTTTTGCTGTATTTTCTAACTTTGGCCAGGTGTCTATCCAATTTATCTAATTATACTGCCTCCCCTGACTTAAATCAGATTTCAGTACAAATCAAACTCCTAGCTTGTTAGACAAGACCCTTTATGATCTTTCCTGGCCTAGCATTTTGGCTACACCATTTGCCAATATCCAACACAGACCCTTCATCCAGCGAGCTTCTAGTTTCCCAAGCAAATGTGCTTTATTTCTCTATGCATTTGCTCATGTTCTCCTAAATGTTTTGAGTATACTTCCATTTCTCTTAACACTTTTTATTCTTGTTAACTTCAACTCATCTTGTAAAACACAGCTTCAGTGTTTCTAAAAATTTCATCTTTGTTTTAAATACTTGATAACGCTAAAACTGATATAGATTCTTTACTCTCTGCTGCTCAAATGCCCTCTTTATACACTATCATAGCACAAATTATACCACTATACAGTTTCTAGTTTAGTTTTTTGTTGTTGTTGCTGTTTTCTTTGCATAAACAATGGCTTTAATTTTGACTTTCTATTCCCAGCACCTAGCACAGAGCCTGGCTCTTTCCAATTTCTTTATCAATGTTTATTAGAACTATAATAAAGGTACTATATTAATAGAAAAAAAAAAACAAAGCAAAGGTACTTACCTAATCACCCACCCCCAACCCTCTTTTCCTTGAACCTTCCACAAACAGTAGGAGAGTCCACCACCATTCACAGAATCGTTAGAACCAAAAATGAAAAAAATTATTCTTGATATATCTCTCTCTTTCATATTCATTGCTTAATCTGTCAGCAAGTCCAGTGGGTAAAATGTATCCAAACTCTAACCATTTTTCATCCCTCTATCATTCATCATTGCCATCCTTCACTAAGCTATTGTCATCTTATTTTTCCTGTGCTTCTACTGGCTTCATACTAGTCCCCCAACCACCTGCCCCCTCTCTCGTTCTGAATCATTATTCATTTCAACCACTCCTTACCTTAGTCACCCTCATCCACTTACGCTGACTTTCTTGCAGCTCCTTTATATATGCTAATCTTGTTCCTACTCAGGAACTTTGCATTTGTTGGGCCCTTGGCTAAAACTCTCTTAACACCATTTGAGTTTCTGATTAGGGGTCACCTCCTCAGTGAGCTTTCTTTAACAGTTGTACTGCAGTAACCTCCATCTTATCTCTGGTTTTATTTATTCTCTAATCCCCTTTTCTTTATTTCTTTTTTTTATGGTACTCATCTCTAGATATTATATTACATATACATTGTTTTACTTGGTTATTTTTTTCATTTTCCACTATAATGTAAGTTTTATAATTCCATAGACTTTGTCTTGTTCACTGTTGTACTAGTGATAAATATTTATTGAACATATGAATTAAGGTTTGCATTGCTTAGTCTATACTTCATTTTTTTCTAAACTATTTATGTGCCGCTTTATTGAAAGATCTCAACTCTTATACGCATGATTCACAGGAAGAAAAATATAATATATCACAATATATACACACAGACAGATGCACATAACTGAGAAACGTGTCTCACAAAACAGTATACCCTTACTTTCTGTTCTACTCTATTTTTTATGAAATTAAGTTTGCCACTTTGTAATGGGTTATAACCAGGGTTACTACTTATGTTTTTACAAGCTATATTCCACCAAAGGAGTTATAGCCATATATATGTATATATGCATGTATCTATGTAAAAGTAAGTGTGTATATATATATATGTATAGAAAATACATACATACATATATATATACACATATGCACACACATACATCTGGAAGTACTTATTATATTGAATTTATTTTTATAGTAACAGAATTATAATAAAACATATATTTAATGAAACATTTTCTAGAAATTAAGGCCCTGATTTTCTATTCAATTTGCAATTTCTTTTTGAAATATTGACTTGGCTTTGAGACAATATTTGTTATTTTAATTGAGTGAATCACGAAAATTAGTTAAAACTAAAAAAAAATAATTAAACAAAATATTTTGTATGTAAAGAAAAAATTAAAAAACAAAAGAAATGTTTATACTTTCGTTTTTAAAAAAAAGATGTGACAAAAAATTGAAAGTAAATGTAAGAATAAATTATAGTCATTCTCTTGAGTTTTGATCTTGGCTCTAAGAATCAGGAGACCAACTCCAGAAGGAGAGATGGGTGTGGTCTTCTCTGTGAACTGGTCTTTAGAATTTAAGTCTAGCAGAATGGGGAGGGAAGTGCAGTTTTAGGGGCTTTGAGGAAAATGGCACTGATGAAGGGTTAGAAAAATTGGAATAAGGTCAAGGAATTATTTCTGTATCTTTTTTTTTATGCCTTGTAAATTTCACTTTGATTTGTCATGTTCATTCATCTTGTTGCATCTCTCAGCCACAGCACTGGGGAAACAGCAAAGAGAATTTTATTTATATAAATTAATGGCTAATTAGCTACAGTCTCATGGCTCTTGGAAAATTGCCATTTCATTTTATTGCACATTAAAGATTGGGTGTTCCAATCCTTGTATGTTTTTGAAAAAGAAGAAATAACCTTACTAAATTATTTTTTGCCAATCCAAAGGAAAATGTGAAATACAATGGGCCTCATGTTCATTTTCTGAGTGTTCCTTAGTAGCTTGTTCACTATTTGTGCCTTTATACTAGAACCTTTTTTTTTGAGGGGGTGGGGAACATAAAATTCTATAAAGTTTTAGCTCTTGTATCTTTCTATGTCAGTTAACAATTGTTTGTGTATAAAATATACATGTATCATATATATTCTGATATAGTCAGAAAAAGTATGTTAATAACAATAAATGATATATAAATATGTAAAATGTGAACCTCAAAGACTGAAATATTTGAATTAATATTTTAAATTTTGGATGCCATCCCCTTAAAAGATATGTTCCAGAGGTTGTATTTTTATTGGGGATCCACCAGCATTGAGCTGAACAATCTTCATCAAGTAACTGGTTTTTTTTTTTTTCATTTTGATGATTACACAATGAGTGAAATATTTGCCTCCATGTTTCAGCACAATATTTTGGAAAGAAATGAAAAGTGCTCTTTCTTGGACTAGCTCAGAACTTTTGTAAATTAAATATTACCGTGTGAGATATTGACTGTCACTACACACACACACACACACACACACACACACACACACACACACACACATAAAAGAAAGCCAACTAAACTAACATTAGTGAGTGCTAGTTATTAACTAATGCCACATTGAATACTAAATTGACACAAATGCACTTTTTTTCCTGTCCATCCTACTTACATTTAAGATTTAAGGCAAATGAACTAGACCTCTATTTTGTTTTCTTTGTCTGCTGTCCAAGAAGAGGGTCTGCTTTTTTTCTACACCTCTTAAGACTCTTTTGTACCAAAATGATCACAAGACTCTTTTTAATGGATCAAAAGTTAAATCTTTTGAACTTAAATCACAAAATAGCACAGGCTTTCTGAAAAATTCTCTCTTGATTTTCTTCTCATAGGTGAATCCCAGGAACTGCTGAGATGGATGTCCCATCCTCTTTATCTGTTCCATGTCTTAAAAGTTGAAGGAATGTCTCTGTTTTAAAATATCTTAAATTCTTCTTGTGTATCCTAGAACATCGAAAAGAGAACCACATAATTTTAACAGTCCTTTTCATCTTCTGTAAAATGAATGAACACAAAGAAAATGACATGAAAAGGATAGAGAATGAAAGCAATTATTGTAGAATACGCGAGTTAAGCATTTCCACAAAGATGTAGGATTATGAGTGACAATAGCATAGAATAGAATGCAAAAGGGATAGATAGACTTCATAAATGTCCTCTTCTCATCAGTGCTGGTCTTGGCTCCACTGCCAAGAATTTACTTCAATTCAGGCTGAATTGTTTTATTTTACTGACACATTTTCTTTGACTGGTTGAGTAAGACAGTTGGCTGTAATATGTCCTCAGCCCATTTTAGTTCCATGATTCTGTAACTATATTTTCATTTTTCAGAGACTATATAACTTATTAATAAATCTGCATAGTTGCTATTACAAACCATTAAATGAATTATGAAAAGCAATAGTGGAAAAATTGCCTACAATGCAAAATTAGGCAGAGTTCTCTAAAAATATTATGTAATAAAAGTGGTAGGATAAACAAGTAACTTGGTAACTTTTAAATTTTGTGTTTAAAATATTCTAGAATTTAAATAAGTAGTTCTGAACTATTAATAGCTATGTGAGTTGTACAGCATGATTTCCCAGGAATACTGTCCAGGGAAGAAAAAGTCAAGGGAATCGTGCAGAAGTGATAAATGATAGGCTAGCAGCTTTTTAAATGCTATTGCATACTTAATTCTGTTTTAAGTCTTTTCTCTGGAAGCCAATCAAATGAGGACTAGTTGGGAACTCTAGCATTAGCTTACAAGACAATGGCATTTGCATCTTGAATTATTCTATTAGATTCTAACCTTGCCACAGTATAACCCTTTTGCTGAAATATTTATAATTGCCTAGTAACATGGGAAATAAACAATTTATTCCTATTATCTGTGTGCATATTTTGATACAAGAAAAGCAAACTGTGAATGACTGGATACTAATAAGTTCATGGAATGTCCCCAGCTTGTCATAATGGCTAGTAAAAAAAAAAATATTTGCATCAAGTCTTGGTTATCCAAATATTTCTTGTGAAAAGTGGCTGAGTGGGTTTCAGTTTTCTAACGTTGCAGAATCACTTTATTCTATTGTTCCTGTGATGGAGGGTAATACAGTCCAAAGCCTCCAGGCAATGCATGAATTGAATATTTGCTATTTGTGGAGCATGTTGTTTTTAAAGCATCTAATTTGGGAGTGATTTAGTAAATACAATCATCAAGAATATGGTGATGTTTTCCTTTTGGTTTTGCATAGGGGATTTTTAAAGAGTCTCCCTCCTCACAATCATTTATAAGAAAATGAGCAAAACAGCCTAACTAAACAGTTGTATTTTTAAAAAGAGAATAAGAAGTAAAATGTATATTTTCTTGGTAAGTAGAGTTACTGAGTTTGAGGGAAAAATTTGTTTCAACTAAATACATGGATTCACATTATGAAATAGTCCAGTTTTTATGTTGACATTTATATCACCCAACAAAGAAACTCTTCAGTTATTACACAAAAGTGCTAACTCTAAAGGACTTTGATTAAAAAGACCATCTTTGCAGGGCACACATGTATTGTCATGGACATTATCTGCAAACCTGAGCATAACATCAAAAGGAAAAGGCCTCATTGCAAGTCAGAGCAGTTTTAATTTAATGAACTAATATTAAAAAGATTCACATAGTATATCTCTCACCATCTTTCATCTGGAAAGCATTTATTAAGGAAAATCTATGCTAATGTTAGCAGCAAAAACAGAATTCCATATAAGGGAGAACACAATGACTATTCTGAAAAGCCCTGTGGTTTCCTAAAAGGAATCCTGCTTAGTTTATCTCTGTGGCAGACTGCCACCCCATCACAGCCCCATGGACCCTCACTGGTAGGGTGCTGAAGGGGCTCCAGAGTCAGGCTCACTCCTGGCCACCATCACTACTGATAGTGAGGGGACACTGGCTGCTTTGGAAAAGTTTTGTATCAGCTCCACTTTGGAGCTGACCTATTTTAAGTTGACTTCTAAAAAGTTTGACCTATTTCAGTCTTTACTTCTTTTTTATGCTCTTGAGAAAAAGGCATCTTTGCATGATCAGAAAAGAAAGTTCCAAATCTTTTCAGATAATAAACAGCATTGGATCAGCCAAATACAAAGAGATTAGGAAAAAGATATTATATTTTTATTCTACGATCCATTGGGTAGGGTGATGTGTCCTCAGATGTATGGGTTGGAAGAGATCTTCACGCTCTACTTATACCAATAAGCTAAGTGACCTTGAGTGAGTCACCTTCTACTTCTGGGTCTTCATTTCCTCATACACAGAATATGAAATCAGACAAACTTATTGCTAAATCCATTCTTGCTTTGAAAATAGCCTATCGATCAGTTATATTTTTATAATGGTGTTATAGGAAATGCATAGAAAATCTGAAGGGGGAGAGGGAAACTTTACTTGATATGTTCAGAAGATGCTTGAGGCCTAGATATAGTAGAAGTGGTTCTTGAAGTTGGCTTTTAAGACTTAACGGTTAGGGGATGAAACAACATATTAATAAGTAATGAAGAAGTTGTACAGCACATTTATATAGGTTATACTCAAATGAAATTTATAAACTCCTGTGTTTAAGTAAAATAAAGCAAGAGGGAATTAAAGAGAGGGATTACAATGTTCCACGTGTTTACCTTTCAGTATACCCAAACCTACATATAAGAAAGAAATTGGCCCAGGGGAATGCATTAATAGATTTATGACCTCCTGGCCAGACAGTGTCTTATATAATCCATGGTTATTTAACTCATTTAAATAAATCAGTAGATTAAATGTTCATAATTATATATTGATAAATCTGACATTTCTAAGTTTATTTGTTTTTTTTCTACTTCTCTCCCAATGTTTTGAAATATATTAATTCTTTCATGTTCCAAACTTTCATGGTCAAAAAAAAATTTCTCCCAACAACAAATGATATTTTAGCAACCTAATTTCCTGGAATAAAGGTGAGAGTAAATAAAATATTACATCTGAGAGTGATTTTGTTTTACAGTTAAGATTATAGAATACCCTTTAATCTGGCTTTTATTCTGAATTGATTTGAACCTCTAAGTGAGAAATTATAGGCAAAAAGCAATCATGTGACTTACAGTTATTACATTTAAACTTTCATGATTACAATAGTAGATGTATAAAAACAAAACAAAATCGTGTGAAAATATTTTAGATCCACATTAGAAATCAAACACTCAAAGTGATGTTCCCTCAAATAGTCACCTTAAGCCAATGAGTAGACATTGATCAAAATATTACTACAAGGGTCTTTTTGGAATGACTTTCTTGACCTGTGACATGTTCTTCAAACCATAGATTACCATCAAAGTTTGAGAACCTTTTTTTTTTTTTTAAGATTATTTTGATTTGAGAAACAATGAGAATTTATTCAAAGCCAAATCTAAATACATAAAGTATTTCAAACATTTTGGGGATCTTAAATCATCATGATAAGATTAGAAGACTGACTTGCTTGTGTAGCTAATAGAAGAAATGACCAAATAAAGGACTCTGAAGGCAAAATCCAGTAAGTTGGAGCCAAGTGTAGATGCTATGCTTACAAATGGCAAACCTGAGAGAAAATGGTCAACTGGGTAGAATGAGATACCGAATACACTATTGCCCCCATTTCTAACTGCTCTGCTCACTGTTTTTCTCTTTCAAGATATAAATGCAGGAAAAGTCATAAAAAATGTTGCATATCTCTTCTCAGACTTTTGGCTAAGATCAAGTATAAAAAGTGTTGCCATGAAAGATTGACTATATGTATGTTAGAGTAGCAAATTAGTACACATATGTCCAAATAAGTATTGTCCTTCAAATGAGCCATTTTGGAACCCATAAGTCAAGTTCACCAGTACTAGTGTCTTTGTTCAAAACTAGTTTTGAAACTCATCTTTAAAATTGTCTTTTGAATATGTTCATGAATCACACAAGAAAACTGATCACATTATAGTGTCACCCAGTCTCTTATAATCTTTCTCTTCTTTTTCTTTCTCTTCTTTACCTAAAACAAGTTAGATAACCTTGCCACTCACCATTGCTAGCACTGAATGATATTACAAATCCCCTCAGTACACAATAATTTGACCTGATTAAAGATTTGTAAACAGGGTGCCCATCAAAAACGTAATTTTAAAGAAAAGAATGGCCACACAATTTGAATAAAAGCAGATTTTTGAGGTGATGCCCCTGAATAAAAAGACTTATTTGAAAATGTAAGTTTGGGTTTGCTTGTTAAATAGATCTCATTACTTTATATTCAAACCTCTTATTTTTATGTAATTTTGGTACCCAAATCAGAAACAATTATATGGTGCATGAATGAGATCTGCCAGTGGAATTGCTTGTGGCATCTTGGAAGACATAACTAAGTAGAAAAAAAAAGGTATTTAATGTGTTTTAAAAGCATTGAATATATTTTATTAAACTAAGATATGAATTTTAATTCACACATGCATTTTCTAAGAAAGACAAAGAATATATTTTCAAGAACTTAAACTCATATGAAAATACTAGGATTTCAAAAATTTCTATCACATATCATATGTGAGATATGTGAGGAAAGGGGAAAGTGAAAACATTCCTTGACATGTTCTAAATCCATGAGGTATAGAAAGTAATTAAATTACCCAGAAAATAAAATTTAACTTCCTGGTACAAAATAATTAGAAAAGAACAGTTTCCTTTATACCCACAAGGAAAATGGAAAGAACATCTTCACTTTTCTTTAAATGTAGTGGTGCTCATTCTTCAATTTGATAATTTGCTCAGAAAAAAAAAAGCAGAAGCTATTACTTTTTTCATTAGCTGAAGAAAAAGCATTTTGTTACTTTCCAAAATGAGAGTTACAATGAAACAGTCAAGCTTAGACCCTTCATTTGTGTTTGGGCTCACATGATATCAAGTGTATCCTAATTTTAAATAAATTAATACATTACATAATCTTCTTATAAGTAGAGATTATTTTTTCATATTAAAATAAACCAACAAAATGAATGAGAGAGCCCTTCTTAGGACATGTTCATTTTTATAGAATTATTTAAATCAACCCTGTGCCCCTTTGCAAGCATAGATATATCAAACCACATTTCTAAGTATATCCTGTGTACTTTGCTTTGAAAATAAACTCCAATGAAATAGAGCAGAATTAATATCTCATTTAGATTTTTAACATGCAAATAACATATATTTTGACTCTCTCAAATAATGGAGGCAAGATCATTTTACAGTTGAAACATGTGAGAAACATTTGACACTTGTAATCTAGGATTCATAGATGCTTGCGTGCATTATTGTAAATACTTTCTACATTTGTGATTATTTCTACTTCTCTTTAGGCCTGAAGCTCTCCTACCCATCATTCCATCTTTCAAAACGCACACATATGCATGTGCACATGCTTTCGTGACACACACACTCACAGACACTACATTCCCCAAACTAAATAAGATGATCAATTAAGCAATATAGCTGTTCAATTAAATTAAAAATTCAGTGAGATCCTTAGGTTGATTATTACATTTATTTCAAGATACTCCATTCCCACCCCACCCCACCCCCTGCATATGTAAGCATCAGGTCATTTCAGGCAATTAGAATGATCAGCACAAAAAAAGAAAAATATGTCTGCCTGTATGTCCCAGATGCTATCTAAAAAAGACGGGATTTTGTTGGTTTTTCAGCAAGATGTTCCTAAACGCCTCTAAAACCCTATTGATATAAGTGGGACCATTGCTTGCTTTAGGAAGATATTTTTGTAGTAAAAAAGGAGGCTAAAAATGAGATCTTTTTATGTTACCTGAGACATTCTTAATTATTCTAAAATGGGCACCTTGTCTACACACCTCATTGCACATTTTCCTCATTATTTCATTTAGCAGTTCCTCTGACTTTGATTCTTAACACATTTTAAGGTGAATGTGCATACTTCACAGACACGCAAACATCATGGTAGCATACGGAACAAAACAAGGTGATCTAAAATGAATATAGAATTCATAGCATGTGTCCTTTTTTAAATGGCATTCGCAAATGGTCACACTGCACATTTGTGGTTTGCTCCAGATAAATGTAAGATTAAAGTGTTACCTTTTTAAACCTGCAGATTCTCCTTTCTGGAAGCGCTGGCTCCGGCAAATCTCAGTTATTCTCATTCCAGCCCTTTCTCGCATGCTCCCAAGTGAAGAGGAAGTTTTGCAAGCTTTTATAGCTTAGTGTTTTTTTTTATTATTATTATTTTATCTTTTGCTTTAAATAACTGACAACATTCTAAACTATAAAAGTAAAAAAAAAAAAACAGGGTAATTATTATTTTCATAAAAGTATTCACCATAACATCACTTGAAGAACAAGTTTGCTTCCTTGATTCCTTAAAAGTAATTTAGGTAAAATTTTTATATGATTACCACATGATCTTTACAATTTTATTTACAAAGGGCTTGCAGTGGTGTGGGAAATTCTAATAACATACTTTGGAACAGAAGTGCAGAATACCAAGTTATGTAAAATTTATAATAAAAATTGTTATAAAAAGCAAAATTCTAGAAAAGAAAGACTGGAAGGAAATATTCTGAAATATTTCCAATAGTTGCCTGCAGTTGTTAGAATTGTAGAATATTTATTTTCCTACTTTCGAATTTTATATAATGGTTTAAAAAAGAAAAGAAATAGTTACAAAGATTTTTTTTTTTTAACAAAATGGGCTCTGAAAACTTGTAATGTGTTATTTCTCTGGTATAAAGCGAAAAAGACAAACAGGCTTTTTAAAAAAGATATAAAACATTTTAAATATTATTCTTAAGCAATTCAAACAGTGATTTGAGTAGAAACTAGATAATTTGTGAGATTTAAAGTCTCTGAAAGTAAGTTTCTAATTATAAGGAAAATTTTATTAACCGAATACCTCTTAGAGGGAGTGTGTTGATAGCCAAGAATTTGACAATGCCATTATTATCCTGTGATAGTTCTGTTTTTGTGTGTGTGTGTGGATTTTCAGGGTATCATTTAACCAAAAACTTTATTTATTCCTGTTTCAAATTTTAAAAGTTACATAAATCTAAAGGTAATTTTTATCTTACCAAAGTGCTTTTCAGATACATATTTTAAAAATTCTTAAGTGGCCAGCAGAATCCTCTCTTCTTCAATCTGTATTCTACAGCTTTCTGATTTTGAGGTATTACCTATCTATTGGGTAAACAAACAGTTTAAGGAATTTTTTCTCAAGTAGAGATAATAGCACTTTGGGTTTTAATATGATTAGCAATCCTTTTAACATAATTAGCAACCTTTTAAATATTATTTTCATTAGAAGAAATCAAGGTTTTTATATTAATTTAACTTTTTACAGGAAAAAATTGTTTTATAAATCATTCTCATCCAAGCTTCGTAATTCTTTTACATAGTCTAAAATGGGATTTAAAACATATTAAAATATTGTTAATATTTTCTATAGGTAATCATAATAACTTAAAAGTCTTTTCCCAAATCGTATGCAGAAAGTAGGTGAAATGTAAGTGGAGAAAAGGCAGGTAAAAATCATCTGGAGCTGAGTCGTGCATGTGTAATCATCAATTTGAAAATCCTAATTTTGTTCCATTTAATGGTAAAGAAATATTTCTTTTTCATTCTTTGCCTAAAGGTCATCTATAATTGAGGACAAGTTAGCAAGAGTCCAGAGGCTGAGCATGGCTTTGATCTAGGTGTCCAGCCTTTCTCAGTGCAAAATCATTCCGGGAGAATGGTGGGAGTCACATCCATGAATTGGCTGCCTTCCTGAAGGTTCTCAGGACCCCCTCTTCCCTATCCCCCTTCCTCCTCCCTCCCCTTCTCTTCATGAGCACTTCTGTATTTCTGAAGCAGTTTTATTTTGTCTTGCAGAAATTGTCTTCAGGTATAATACTAAGTCTTGTTTGTTCTCAGTTACCCTAATTTTATTCTGAGATTCATGGCATGTGTTTTCAACTCTGACCATCTCTATCAAATCAATTAAAAATATATATTACACATTATTTGATTAGGGATGAGCAGAATATTCTCATTCTCAGAAAAAGATTAGAATACCATTTGTTATATAAATTCTTTTATATAATGCTTTTATTCAAGCATTAGGGCAATAACAAAGATACTATGGGTTTTCTTTTGAAATAAAAAGATTAGAAATAAATGCTATAAATTAAAATAAATCCTGGAAATGTTAAACAAATATATATGGAACCTCAGTACATTTATTGACTTTTTGGAAATATTTTCACTTTTTTATTCATATGAAAATATGAATAAAAACAGGAAAAAAGATTGAAATCATTTAAATAAACTTTTACCAATTATTTAGACTGCCTTGTATAATTAAAACCTTGGCAGTTATTTTATCAAACATCTTATAAATCATTGTCATGCTACTGTTAAATAGTCATTTTGAATTACACTATAACCAATTATTTTTATAATCAAATATTTCATCAGTTACAAAATGCATTAATTTTTTATCCCATTTAGATAAAAATAAGTCAGCTATTTCTAAAAGCAGTGCTTCTGCATGGCCAATTTGTGTTCACACAATTTTATATATTTTTTAAATAAATGTATCAAAGTGATATAATACTTTTAATTTCAATCCTCATATCATTTAATCAAATAAATATTTATATTTACAAAAACACTTTAAATACTGTTCTAAACTTAAAAAGGTGATGATAATAGCTATACATTTGTTTCCAAGTAATGTCTTAAAGTTATAGGGCGAGTACTTTTGAAAAAGAATAGATTCTTGTGATGTATAGTTACAGATTCTTTAATTTCTTTGGTGATTCAATCTTCTTGAAATCTTTAGTATAGATACACTAAATATTGTATTTAAAATGACTTAGAATTTTTGTGGTATATCATGAGTGTTTACAATTGCATACTGAAACAAAATATATAGTTTTTATTTTAAATATTTTTTAGAGGAACAATTCCATTTCATTTAACACACTAATCCTGCAGTGTGTTTTAATAGTAGCAAAACTAATTGCCCATATGTCTGTAATATGTATGTGGTTAACATAAAATACAATTTTAGTGTATGTTGAATGGAGTTAGTTTATAGATTTATAATTTTTCACTATTTCCAAATTGAGTATTTCTATATTATGTCATGTGCTATAAATGCTTTTGTGGTGGCATCATGAAACACCACAATAAGTTTATTACCTTTAATCAGTTATCTAAAAGCAGAACTATGTTACATAGGAAATGAGTACATTTATAAATAACTACATTTTTATGGTTGTACATAATTTTTGTTGTTAACATTTTGAATAGTAAATTCTTTTAACTTTAAAAATCTATCAGCATAAAAATATCTATTTGCTTTTTAAATCATTGCAGGGCTCTTTTCTTGAGCACTGTCTTAAAATTGCTATTAAATTTAATAATTAAAAATAAACTTTAACTTTGATAAATTTTGTACATTTTTCTCTTCTCAAATAAAATATTATTTTATTTTTATGACACAATTCTTAATCACTCATGCCCATGTAGCCTGATTATATATATTATATATATATATTATATAATCTTAACGCTCACTTTCTCTAAAATATTGAATTCTAATGCAAACAAATAAAAAAAGCTTTTGTATGTGATACTTTATCCCCAAGAAATACAATTTTTGATTTTGATGAATATCATTGATAAAGCAAGAGATATTTTTCCAAACATGTGATCAGTAAGTGTTCATTTCCATATCATTGTTAGTAACAGAAGCAATCTCATTTAGGAGCAAGGACATTTTAATATAAGTGTATCTCAGTATATAAAGAGCTTGTCACACTCCTCTCTAATAGTGAAGGATTTCAGTTCCCCTGAATGCAGGCATTTGCACCTAGTATTTTCCAATTCTGTAATGCAAACATTCAAGGAGAGGTTAAATACAATGTTGGCTTTGAAATATGTATACATAAGAGCTGCACACATTCTGCACAGGCTTCGTTGAATTTAACCCTGGGTCAACAGATGTGTTTAAACGTGGCCTTGTACATAAATGGTGCCTTCCAAAAGAAAGTAAATGAGTGTGAAGTTTTTATAAAATGTCACAATTGATATATGAACGGGATCTCAAAGGTGAAAAAAAAAGGTGGAGAAAGATGTTCCAAATTCACTTGGTCGAAAATATATGTCATCATTTTAATTCAGTTACTATACCAAATCATGAATAGCCAAATTGGAGTTACAACTACCTATTACCATTTTCTTTTCTATATTCCTGATACATTCTCTCACTTTCCGACTCTTCTATTTCCAGGCGGTTGTACCATATGAAACTGACAGCAATTGTTCTGATTCATGGTTTAGGAGGAGTAGCTGATTAATCCCATGTCAGCAGTCCTGACCCGACGTGGAAACAGAACCTCAGACGGCCCACTCAGCAGTATATCAGGGAGCAGAGTTGCGTGGCTTGCCTTGCTCTTAAATGTAATGAAAGTTTCGAGCAATGCTGAACAGTGATTTGATGCCCTTCTCCACCCACCCACACCCCACTTTAACCTAGGTTGCAAAAGAACATTCCAGCATGGGATAAGAATGTAAAGATGAGAGAGGATAAACAATTAAATTTTCTGGGACAAATCTTATCTTTCCAAATATTTCATTGTGTTTTCCATGAAATGCTTTAAAACATTTTTTTTCTTAAACATACTCACTGATCAAAAAAAAAAAAAAACCTGGTTATATGAGTTTAAACCTTTAAATTTCAACTTTAGTATTTTTCCCTCTTAAAGGACTACAGAATGATCTATCTTTTATGCAGAGATCTAACTGTACTTTTTATGAAATAATTGCAAATAACTCCAAATTCCAGAATCACATGTAATATGATATACATGTTATATTTTAAAAACATAAAAGATAAGATTTGAGGAAACCAGTTAGTTCTTTTGCACAAAGGAACTAAACTGGGCATATATTTCTACCTTAGTACCCTCTATTTAATTAAAGGGATAAAGTGGAATTCCATCTTTTTCAAAGAGGACCATGTGAATGAAGGCACTAATGTGTGAATTTTATTTACAAGTATAAAGCAGATTGAAATGCCAAAGTAACTTGAAAATCTGTCAAATAATAGTGAATCTTAAAGCACAAGGGTGCTGGAAATGGTGGTCATGGAGTGCAAGTTGGATTTCAATACTGGAAGCCATGCACAACTAGTAAAAGAAAAGAAAGAAGGAAGGAAAGAAAACGCAACTACCTAGCATAACTAGATAAAGCTGAAATGTGCTGAAATCTCCGCGTGCAAACTGCATAATAGCACTTCCAATGGCCCCTTTCTGTCACCCACCGTAACCATCAAGCCCCGATTCTGCTGCAGTCAGGTGCACGGTCACACAGCTCCCATGGCTGGCTGCATAGAATCCCGAGGAAAGACACATGGGTGCAATTTTTCCTTGGACAATTATAAACAATACTTTTTGGTACATTCAGATTTTTCCTAAATAAATTTGAAACAAGTTATGCAGAATTATCTTCTGTATCCTCCTAAAGAGGAGATTTTATTTTGACTGAATCCTTCACTATGAACGTGCAGCCTTTGATCATATAACATTTGCATTTCTGTATGGGGTCGGGTTTTATGTTCTTCTCATACATACTGTCTACTA
Source organism: Cynopterus sphinx (assembly GCA_030015415.1). Lineage (NCBI taxonomy): Eukaryota > Metazoa > Chordata > Mammalia > Chiroptera > Pteropodidae > Cynopterus > Cynopterus sphinx. The sequence goes on along the minus strand of CM057389.1, from coordinate 43,540,042 downwards.
TGCATATCATGTTGGCTTGTGCTAGTCACCATTTAAAACACTAGGTACCAAGTGTTGCCTTGTGAACAGAATCCATATGTATAAGCAGAAGACAATAGACTAGTACAATTTAAAATTCAAAATTAATAGGCCTTTTGAAGGGAACATCATTTTAGGGTAAGTAGTTTAAATATATGCTCAGATACAAAATGCAGCATTTTTGTTTTTAAATGCCACATCTTTAGATTAATCCTGTCTCATAAATTAAAAAAAAAAAAAAGAACAAATAAAATGCTTCTCAAGGCTTTTCTACAGAGCCAAACACTGCACATACTGTCAAGGTGGGTAGCATTAAAAAGTAATAATAAAACAAACTGTAGATTACATTATGTTTCCCCCAGAGTTCTTAACATGAGGCTCTAGTTTTACAAAAACGTGTCTTTTGAGGGATCAGCAAGCACAGTGCATTGTCTACGAAAATGGAAAGAATTTGTAAGTGCATATATGTATGTGTGTGAAATGATCTTTGTCTCTTTTTTTTAAAAGAAGGCAACAATTTCCTTCTCTGCTGCATGAAGAAATGTTCTTTTACATCTCTTCATAAAGCAGATAGGAAACAGTTTTCCCTTTTACTCTTGTTTTGCAGGCATATTTTCATAAAGAAATCACCAAACCCTTCCTGCTTCATTTATCCATGTGTGGCTATTAAAACTGCCTGGATCTCAAAGGCATACAAAAACCTTGTCAATAAAGTAGTAAATTAAACAACTGTTATTAAAAAAAAATCTTCCAGTGAATTTCCTCATTAACAACCAGCTATTTGGGATGCTTTTGGGCTTCGAGCTTTAACATACAGTAAAACATAAAGAAGACAGGCTTTGGGTTTATTGAAAAGTATACTATAACAGGCATTGAGTGAAGCTCTCCATTTTATCATTTTTAAGAAAAACATTTCAATTTAACATAATTTTTCTTAAAAGGGCAAGAACTTTATTTACTGGGTTTCACACAGCACATTCTCTGGGAAAAATATGATTTAACTTTGTGCTTTGAAGGAGGGCGATAACATTCATCAAAAACAAAAGCTTAGCAGAATACAAATTACATATCTCTCAATCAGAGAGAGTTTAGGCTCTAATATCAAGAATATATTATTGGAGGAGAACCTTTCTGTGTCTTCATTAATCCGATGGTCCTTTCTGCTTCCTCACCTACTGAGCGAGGCAGCATGTTGTATCTATGAGGAAGCTTGGTGTTTTTTAGATTGTATGGTTTGGAAGATGCTGTTTGCAAGCTTTATTTGCTTCTGTGTTGTGTTCATAAGCAGGAGAATATAATTCATTTCTGCGTATCTGCTAGACTGGACGAATCAAGGTGACAATCCGTGGTTAGCTCTGTCAGGCCCTTTGTCCTACGGCTGCTGTGAATGGAAGTACAATGGAAGCAAAGTGGAATATATAACAGTCCAGCTGCCTTGTTGTGACAGCCCAGTCCCACCATTGCAGTGTGTCAGCTCATGTTTGTGTACTGGTAGCCAATCCATAAGATGACAATGCAAATTGTGTGAAAAGTCTTCTTTAAGATAACAGATCACGTTGTGTATTGAGGTACCGGAGGAGAGGAAAAGGGGAGGCTGGGCACATGTCTTAGAAAAATAATGACCTATAAAATGTTATATTTTTGGTACAGCGATTACACTCAAATGAAGGGCCCTGATCCTAATTTTGGCAAGTGTCTCAAAGATGTAAGTAGACGCTTACATTTAAATCTATCATACCATTTCCGTGTGCAAGGTTCTGCATTAATGTTACTTTTAGGGCTGTTTATATTTCATTTACGCATGCAATTAATCATCTTTACTGTGTTGATGCTACTGGCGTCAGCAGTGTGACTTAATTAAATTTGAAATTATAGTACAGTAAATATAGGCTTCCAACTAGCCAGTCCAAATTAAATGCTGTGGTCTATTTCTTACCCATGGTGTTTTCCAATTTAAGTGTTCATTTGAAAGGTTACATTTCAGACAGAAATCAGGTTCTTTTGTTAAAAAAAAAAAATTTAACTGTTGCTAAACTAGAATGGTTCTCTTTGCAATGAGCACTTTATCCCTATTATCTCTGTTCTCAGCACATTAATGCAACGTCATCTGTGTTTATTCCATTACCTGTACCATTTATCAGATTAGATACCTAGTGTTCTCTAAGGAGAGTGTTCACCCCCTGAATGCATTTCGCTCTAACACCCAAACTCAGGGTGGCATTTTGTCTCAGGCCAGTAATCTAATAGCCAGCCCACAAAATGGAGGTTCTCCTCTCTGCCCTTCTTCCCTGCTTTCAGGTGGGTGGTTTTACCTGTTGGAAAGCTGAGGTAGGGCAGTTTGCCATTGGGCTAATTAAATTGGCCTCTGAAGATTGGTCTTATGATGTCAAGTATATGACGCGTGCCTGAGAGACCTGTTAGGGGCTTGAGACCTTTATGGTGCCAGTGCTGGAGAATTCTGCCACGTGCAAGGCCTGGGTGTCTCACCTGGCCGAGTGGACATCGAAACCTTTTGTTAAAAAATTCCAATGGTCAAGTGCCAAGCCCTACAACTTGGCTCCCTTAATTTCTTTAAATGTTTATATTTGATGTATTACAGTGTTCTTGATAAACAGTTCACAGCATGTCTAGCAAGGTGCCTGACCAGAAAAGCATCACAGTCCTGTCACATACACAATACAGTATCTGAATTCTAGGATATTTGTCGTGCAAAAAGTGCAGCACAGGACTTGTGAGTAAAAATGTACAAGCTCTTCTTTTTCTTCGTTCTTTTTTTTTTTTTTTTAATGTAGTGCTGCCTTGTCTGCACTTTTTGAAATTGCATATTTATCAGGTCATGAATTATTTATAAGATTGGAAAAATGGGGGTGGGGGAATGCTGAGGATGAAGAAGAAGAGCGTACAAAAAATGTATGCTTGAAATACTTGGGATGTGGGAGATGCTTTCATGTGCATGCTAGCAATTCTGCTCAAGAATCGCTGCATTGTGATCTTTTCTGTCTGTCGTGTGTAGAGTCAGTGTTGTGTATTTTAGTGTTTAAAATCTGTTTTGTCGTGTTGTCCACTTGCTTTCAGAGGAAACTAAGAATGGTGTCGTTTGTTTAAAATTAGGTGAAATGGAGACTAAAATGGACATAGCGTTTCAAAAACTTCTACACTGTAGAGTACTTAATAAATTTTAATCTTTTGTCTGTCAGCCTCTATTGTTGTCAAGAAAGAGCTGACAGATTGAGGATTAATGAAATGTTTCATAAATTAGAAATGAAGCAGAATGTCCAAAATAGGACTCAAAGATTGTTTAAACAAGAGCTTTGGGCCAGTAGAATAGCCAGCCCATTCTTAAATCCCATCTCTTTTCAGTCTCATGGGGAAAAAATAAACCTCTCTTATCCACTGGCTGAGAACATATATGCAGCTTCTTCCACGTTTTCTACCTGCTTTTGGCATGTTGATATTTTCCACATATATCTGATAAACAAACTAAAAACCAAAAGGAAAGAAATAGGAAAGCAACCTCAGAAGTGATTTTAAAACCAAGAAACTTAAAGCATTTCATTAATGATGATAAACATTTTAATAGGTAGAATAACAGCAGATCTAATGTAGGATTGTTAAGTCTCCTATTTCCAGCATACTATGGTGGGTTATGTGTATGCTTCCAAGGGTGGGGGAAGGGCTTATGAGACAAGAAGGGGTGGATGTATTTGGGACCATGCTGTAACTTCCTATTATGGTCCACAATATATCATGATGATGAGTTACCAAATCCCTAAAATGAACCCTCGCTATTAAAGAAAGATGAATGGTATAATGATAAATTAGAAAAATGCTATTTTCTTATTCTTCATTTTCACAGAATTCTTTATATTAAGTATGCAATGCAGGAAACATGTTAGCCTAAAATAAATAATAGGGACATGTGATGTGTCGAGCTTTGAAAATATTCTATGCTAAACAGAAAAATATTTTCTGCATGTGTGATGTGACTCAATTCCCAGTTTTTGGTTCAAAACATCCTGATTTAGATATCAGCAGGTTAAAGTTGAAACAAGAGCTCTTTTAATTCTTCTTCTTACTGTTCTATTCATTTTGGATTTATTAACTTTTCTGCATGATTGTTCCAAACACTCACCTGAAGGGCCGTTCTTCCTATCAGCCAGAGATATATAATTTGAAAGTGGGCTAGTAGAGTGTATAAAAATGTTTAGCCTAATCACTCCCTAATGACAGCGACTTATGTCCTTAGTGCAGTCGATTTGTTTCCTGGGTTTTAAAAGTAGATTATTTCCATGGTGCAGGCTTAGTGTAAGCTGTTGAGAAACCACAAGCACTGCACTTCAGCCTGAGTTTGGGACGTTCGCCAAGGGTAATCTGATTAAAAGGGCATTTTTTACAACATTGTGCTGCTTTGAAAATTCTGTGCAGCCCAATAGCGTGGGGGCCAAAAAATTGCTTTTTGAAGACTAGTTTTCTTGAACAAAATTAAAAGCCTGATGGTTCTCTTCAACCTAAGTGCAATGGATGAACAGAGGTCCTTAGTAGCACATCTGTTACCTACCACAAGTCATTTCATGATCTATTTAATGCAGCTGTTTGGCTTGTTCTGCTTTGAGTCACATGAGCTTCCAATATAAGTGCACAGATCTCTAGGCTAGTTCCATGGAGAAGTATGGAAACAATAAGTGTCCAGTTCTAGTTCTGTTACTGTGTGACCTGCTTTGCAGTCCGCACAGAGAACCAGTGACAGTTATGTTTACCTGAAAAGCTGAGCAGCTCTAAGCTGTTAAAGGAAATTACCATATCTCAAATCTTGAGCGTGTTTTAAAAAATGGAATATAGCACTAATCAGATATGTCATGTTTGCACACTTGAGAATGCACTGAAAAGAACTTTTCTTGCATCACTTATTTTATTGAAGTATTTTTATATTCTATCATGGGTTCTAAGTAGCTAAGTAAAAATAGATACTCCCTAAATCTGCTCCCATTTTCCTAACATCCTTCGAGTAGGATGAATAGTAAATTCATGTGAGAATCCATCCATTTAAAGAGCTTAAAGCTCTTTGCACCCAAGTATTGTATACACTGTGTACAGATGGACATTTGGTTTCTGTTGTTTCTTTAGCATCACTCTGCTAATGAATCTTACTGGAACTGTCTTTGTTGGAGGGGCCTTTAGTAGTTTCCGACCCTTTCCCCGACAAATCAAACTCTTCAAAATAACTAAAATGTTGTAATGATGTGCCATGACACGGTTCTGAAATAGATGAGTAAAATATATTTAATTCCACGTATGATTGGTTCAGTGGGTATGTCAAGCATTGTGTTAATGCTTTACGGGAATCAGTCCCTGCCCACAGCTGGTTATACTCCACTGAGGGGGGAGACAGTATGATGCGAAGGGGTCAGCATTATATTTAATCCAGACACCAATTGCTGAGGGACCAGAGAGGATGGAACAGTATTGCTTCTCGAAAGAAATTGGCATTAGTGAACTGTAGTTAAAAACAAACAAAGTATTCCTTTCAAGAGGAGAATGTTTTATAATCCCCAAGTTTACCTGTCACAATGAAAATCACTGTCGATGAAAACCAATATTATGTACATCTTTACAACATTAATCTCATTATTGTCTGGGAAAAGCTTTCCTGCATTCTAGTGGTATCTGAAAACATGCCGAATTCTTGTACACTGTGTGTTTCTAAATTCTGCGGTCTACATTTTCATGGAAATAAATCCTCGAGCATGTCATCTTCAGTAAATAGCAAAAATGGTGGCATTTCTTAAAATACACTTTCTAACTTTTGGTAACTTGGAGAGAACGTGCTGAAAACAACTCAAGTCAAAATAGAAACCCAGAGATACTGCAAACCAAATTAGGCCTTTCCCCACGACAAACAGCTATTGTTAAAGATGACAGTTTTTTCTTCTGAGCCATCTTTAACTTACCGGGAACATTGCTGTGAAATGGTTCAGGAGTGTGGGCTCTGGTAGAGATGGGCTGATGGCAAAATAATGCGTTTCTAAAGAAACCCACTGTGGTCATTGGGTCCTGTTTTAGGAAGACAGTGCTGTCACTTCACAGCACAATTCCCATCTGTGCCAATGTGGCCGTCCTTATGGAAGCGGAGAGTATTTTATGGCCTTTCTTTCCCTGCCGAACAGAAAGGGTAATTTGACTCAGGCACATTAATATGAATGGCTTGGAGTTATATGATTGAAGACTTTTTAATACTAGCTCCAGCGTCGGCATGTGGGGTAGCAACAGTGCTCCAGGGGGCCGGTGGGCCAAAGTACGTGCTTATGTGGCCAGAGAGACAAAGGGAAATTATTTTATTCTGGAGAGGTATAAATAAATAGTGGGAAAAGTGTTTTCCTGCTTTCTCTGTATTTGGCATGTGACTTTAGAAGCAGTCCCTTGAAAACCTTCTATGGAAAAATTGGCCATGAGATGCCATAAGTCTACATTATCTGCCTGTATAACCCTTTTCTAGTCCCGGTAATGTTTGTTAACCAATCTTACCCTTTGAAGTTGAATGGTAGATTTTTTTTTTTAATTTAGGTTTTGGATATGCCTTTAAAATTTTTGAATTTTGTGCCACTGAAAATGAGATATTCCTGTCAGGGAGATGTCCTGCTGTTCGATGAAAGGGAGGGGGACACCATTAAAAAAAAATCTTGATAATCAAGGCCACCTGTGATCCTGGGCTGCTTTCTGGAACACAAAGGCACTGAGGAAAGCGGTTCTCCAAACCAAAGCAAAATTTCTGTGATCCACGAGACACTTCAGCACCTTCCCACTAAGAAAAAAAGAAAATTGTGCTACAGCAGGATCAGCTGCTCTCTGCTCCTTCCTTAAAAAAAAAAAAAAAAAAAAAAAAATCGAGGTGGCTGCTATTTAACACAAAGCCTTGTGACCTTAGTGCTGTGGCTGCTTTGAAACACTGAGCTATTTAATGATGCAAATTACAAACAGAGGAAACACATCAGAAGAATCTGTCTGGAAATTAGCTTGTTGGACTGAAAATTAGCTAGCTTAATCGAACTTGCAGGACTCAGATTTTCTCTGCAGAAGCCTGGCTTGGAGCTTTGGTCCATTTGCATTATCTCACTACTCAGTAGAACCCTTGGAACTGTAGAGAATTAGCAATGAGAAAAATCTATATTCTATTTGCATGGTTGAAATGACCAGATGACCCCTTGGATTTTTAGTGAGGGCTTTACGTTTTCCAAAGAAACACTATATGAGGTACTTGCAAAAAGCCAATCAAGAAAAATTAAATGAAATTATGACTATATTTCAGCAGTTTCTAAAATGCTGAGTCAAATTTTCCTTTTATCCTGAAGAACTAGGGTAAATCATGTATGTATTGATGCGTAATTACATTTTTCTTTGGTTCGAGGACGTCGTGTGGTAGCAACATGACCCGATTCATGCGGAGACAGAATTCTTGTAAACATTGAATCTAGTCAAAGACTTCAAAGACATGCTTAAAACACAGGCCTATGTCTGAGACTTATGAATAATTTCAAAGGTCAAAAAATTGTACCATGTTGAGATAACAGCATCAGGTCATCAAGATCTGTATTAAAACATCAGTTTTTAAAATAAGAGAAGTACTCAAAAACTTTAAAGCTGACTTTAATTTTCTAAGAGCTGAAACAGGACTGTAGGATGATTTATCTGAATAGTTTCAGAAATACTTGTGTTTTCATATATACATTTTTGATAGATGAGATAGATATGATTTTTTAAATAATATCAAAGGAGAAAAAGTCTAAAACCATTTGCCAAGCATTTCTCACCTAGCAATCAAATATCTCTGCTGATGGAGAAAATTAACATATATAAATGGTGATACCAGTACAGTAATCCTGTAATTAAAAAAATATATCTGCAAGTGGTAAGAGTATAACTAATTACAAAGCAGACTTATATCCAACTCCCCAAAAAGTTTAGTCTTGAGAAATTTTAGTAGTTCAGAATATAGTTGGAAACAATGTAACAACACAGAGACAGTGGGGAGAAATTTACTGCTACTATTTGGATATCATAATAAAACAATATTGATGACTTTGGGCAGAATTCATCAAAAAGAAATGGTAAGAAATATTTTTTTAGCATTTTTCTATTTTAAAAAGTAAAATATGTCATTATTTTTTATTTATAGACTTTAAATTTTAATGAAAATCTCTGGTAATAGTTTCTGAATTTCTGTTGAGACTGACAGTTCATAAATATGTCAAATGCAGTTACTGGGAACACATTGTAATTTCTAACTTTTTACGAGATGGGTAATGTATCGTCTTTGCAACTATTGTAAAACAGCTGAGGTTATATGAAAACTTGGTTTCTGAAATTTTTGAAATTGAATGTTTTTCAGTGATGAAACAGCTTGTAGACTCCAACAGAATGCTAATATGAATAGTACCAGGTAGTGGGCTTATTTAATTCTGATATTCTAGTTTTTTATAGCTAGAGTAATGACAATTCTATTTTTAAATAATTTTTGCAAACTGAACAGTGGGTATTATTGATTAGTATTTTGACAAGTGTTGAATGAAATTTATTATTATTAAATGCTTATAAAATCATATTCCGTAAATTAAGGCACTAATCTTATTTGCAAAAAAATGATGCTATCGGTTTATGTGTAAATAGGACTTAATATTTTGAGTTACTTATTTACCTTGTGTCTATAAAGTGATAGAGAAACAAGAGAGCAGTAATCCTCAAAGAAAACAGGCTGTGAAACTTTTATTAAGTTCTGGATTTCTTTAATGTGCACAATCTACTGTTGATTGCATACATCATGGGTTTCTGGTTTCTTCGACTATGATAAACACTCAGTACAAAAAAAACAAACCCAGTGATTTAAACCAAATATTTTTTATGTGACTGAAAAAGATATTCAAGGAATGATAAAGTATTTTCTCTTCCATGACCATCCAGGGTCAGTTTTCATAGTGCTACTCGAATTTGGGCATTTGGTTCTAAACAACTTTCATTTTATAATCTGAACAATTTTCTAAAAATATTTTACCTCTAGAAAATTAACCAAGATTCCACTTCCTTACCTTCCCCACTGCCTACGCTTTGCTCTTCCTCTCTAACACTCTGAAGAGGTGAATCCATGATCACTTGGTTCACGGTTTCAACGAGTCGCCCTCATTCAGCTCTCTAATACTTCAGCCTTAAGTTTTATCATCACCGGGGAATCCTTAGGCTGATGGCATAGTGGTCATGCTAGCGGGGAAACTAAGGCACAGAGTCTTAATCTTTATAAGATATGGTTCGCACTGTGAAATTCACAGTGGTTAACATATTTTTGTTGTTATTCTATTTGATTGGCCTTGTTTCTTCTTCCATGTTTGGTGAGTGAAGCCCCCTGCCCCATGACTTAAAAGCATGGAATATGTGAGGTTTGTTTTGTGACCAAGCTAATTCTGAAGCCCAATGTTTTTATACAAAGAACAGATTATAATAGTACATATAAATATACATTATGATATGCATATGAATATGTGTTGTAAAACATAGCAAATGTAATACACATTGTGATACATTTAGGCTGATATATCCATGCATATATACCACTCTAGGTGGCAAGTAAATTTATTAAATTTATGTTTTTTCAAAAAAAAGTCCTACGTGCCTTAACACTGCAATGTTATAGGCAGAGTATACATTTTATAATGGGGAAATATCTTTCCTTAAAAGACTGTAATAGTGGTCATCTTTTAACATTCACATCGATAGACTCTGAACGAATCGTCCCCAGAAGGTGGGAGCTGGAGGGGAGGGAGCCAGGATACCCTCTGGTTCTCTCCTCTGCGGAACAGCCAGGCCTGCCTGCAGGGATGCAATGCAGCTGGAGAGAAGAGGCCTCTCTGCAGCATCAGCACACCCATCCTGAGCCCAGGCTGTGGACGGCATCTCCATGGAGCAATAGCAGAGCACTCACTGCACATCTCCCACCCTCATCCCCTGGCTATAGCAATCCGAGCTCTGAATGTGAGCTGCCATGTCTGACATTCTTGCAGCAGAGCCTGCAAGAAAGAACAATGTTGGGTGCCTGTGCAGGGTGGGAGGGTGCAGGGAGCTGGAGGGGCAGATGGGTGACAGCGAGGCACAGGCAGTAAAGGAGATCAGGTGCGGATGAGGCTTATCTCTCTTCCCATAGCTCTCCCTTGGTCTGAAGGCCGAGAATAGGACCGCCTATTAATAAAAGCAAATCCTAGTTAAACAGTGCCTTTCTCCAGCGACTAGGTCTGTAGACTTCAGGTATCAGACTTCACTTCCCACCGCTTTAGATTTCAAAGGCAGGAGCCCAACAACCTTTTTTCCCCCTTACAGAACTGCTTTTTCTAGAACGCTTCCACCTGTTTACTGTGTTTCTGGCATAACATGGTCATTACCTAAAAGTAAATATTCTGAAAAACAAGAATAGAAATTTGGAACTACTTTACCCCCACCTAAATGAATGCTTTCCTTTGTGCAAGAACAATGAAAGCTGGAGAAGTTTATATCTCAAGTGCTCCAGAATCATAAAACTCAGCACTACTGCCATCAGCATCCTCTTCATTTTCAAAAGTAAACATTTAAGAAGTAATGAGCAAAGAAAATGCTGCTTATTTAAAGGTAGTTAGATGACACGTTAGTCATACACGTTCAGTATATTCTAAACTTCTGACTTTTTAATCACGTGATTTTTCCCAGTAATAACTCTCACTTAGCATTTTCTCAGCGTAGGCATCACTCAGACTTATTCAGTGGCAGTGACTGCATTGAGTGTACACTTACACCCTTCACAAAAAGATCTGAGGGGAGGCAGACAGCCAGAGAGAACTTCAAGGATTTGGCAAAGGCAAGGACATATCTTAACCTATCCCAAATTCTCATTTTGAACATGTAAAATTTCAGTCATTTAAAAAAAAATAAATTTAATTATGTGTAACTCAGTACTTTCTTCACAGTACTGGTACTAGAAATAGTTTAAGAACAAACTGTTCTAGGTTTTATTTTTACTGGATCCGTAGGTAAGTCTGCCAAAACTGTCACTTTAAAAATGTTGTTTGCAACCAGATTTTGGAGTCCTCGTTTCTGGTTCAGAACTTTGAAAATAGCAGCCAAATGTTTGGATTCTTGTTCAGTCGTGGAGGTAGAAATTCCAGGACAGTCCAAAGCATTCCTGTGTCTAAATGGGAATAATAATAATAATAATAATAATAATAGGGAAGGGAGAGAGAAAGGTAAGAAGGTTAAAAAAGCCATCTATGAGAAAAGCTCCACTGTGCTGTGACCTACTTTGGAAGTTTTCCTTTCTACTGGAGTATATTTGCAAAGACAAAGTCCGTTGCCTCCCAGAGTAACGTGATGGTTCTTTCATGTCTCCTTAGAATTTCAGGCAAAAAAGAAAAAGGACCTCTGGGGTCACCTTGACATCTCTTGCCACCCCAGGCTTGAGTCAAGGCCCTGCGGATTGTGCATTACAGCCCGGTTCAGACATTAATGCAGCTGCCATGATTAGAAGGGGAAAAGATTTCTTTGCTGAACTCAGTTTTGTAGATGCCATTTTCAAATTACTCAGCCACAGGCACGAGTTCCACCTTCCTCCTGTTCTCGCCTCCCTCCTTCTCCAAACAAAAGGAACAGTACTCTGAACATTTTCTGTTGTTCTCTGGGTTGCTCTGCTTGGGCAAAGATCATCATGCTCTGATTTAGTGTTTTCAAATAAGTGTGCCCTCTGATGCAGCACTCTATTGAGAGACAACACAGCCCAAGCGGGAGAGTTCAGCGTGGCCACTAATAAAACACAAGTGCGGCTTTGTCAGGCCACGAGTGATTACTTGAACAAGTGCCAACGAAGAAACCAAACATTAGAGCTCAGCGCTTCAGACCCCCAAGACAAAGGGCCAATTGACTTTCCTCATTAGTTTTTGTGCCAAACATGTAAACACAGTTTCCTCTCTATCTTTGATGCTCAAAACATGCCAGCTTGTTAACATCTTGGGTGGTACTGTGGTTTATGAGGCTATAAAGACCGTTATGTTGGGTCGGGTATTTTTTCCCCTCTTTTCATTGGAAAAGATTGGCTTATCCTATTTCATGTTTTTAATGAGAGTATTTGGGGCACTTTTCACTTATGACTAGTTCCACTAAGTCAAATATAATAATCCAGAAATGTAAAAAAAAAAACATTATTAAAAAAAAAGAAAAAATGAACCCAGAGTGACATGATCCTTACTAATTCCTGCTAATGTGTAGGGTAAATAGTCTGTTATACATGTTTCAAAAGCAAAACCTGTAAATATATAACTGTGAGAATAAGAATAAGGATTCCGGAGGACTAATGAGAGAGAACTAATAACAGTGGTTGAGTCAAGTCAGAGCTCCATCTTGGGGTGACTGGTATTACACCTCCTCACCATGCTCACTTTTAGTCTTATATCCGTGTCCCAGAGCTCTTGTGTTATTTCAGCTGTGACTTTTATTTTTTCTCTCTTCCTGTTTTCCCTTATTTTGGCTATTCTTTTACACCTGTGCCCATCAGCACTTCACACGCCTCTTCCTTTCACACTTGACTTCTCAGGCCAGATGAAGTAGGTGTCTGCAATGTGTTGTCATTTGTGCAGCTATACAGAAAATCCTTTCCTCAATTTTTCTCCATAACTAAGAGGAGAAAAAGAGAATTGTCTTAGTGTCAGTTTGTCCAAATTGTAAACCTTGACTCCATGAGTCAGCTGTATTAACCTCTTCAATGTGAAATCATTTTTTCATCTATTAAATTGGCCAACATTGAAACATGATAACACAATATATTGTCAAGGTAATGTAAATTATTGTAGACTGTGGATAGTCATTTAATCATACTTATCAATATTAAAAAAGGCATGTATCCCTTGTTTCAGCAATTTCATTTCTAGAAATTTATTATATAAAGATATACACATATGCATAAAGGCTGATTTATACACATAAGGCTGCTACTGTATGTAGCATTATTTGTAATAACAGAGGGTTGGAGGGAAGCCTAACTGTCCATCACAAGGGGACTGGTTAGATGAGGTATGGTACATCCGTACAATGAAAGACTACATGTCTGTTTAAAATAATGCTGTTACTCTATTGGTATTGAGATAGAATTACTCCTAATTAAAATTTTTAAATTTTTATTATCGGTTTATTTTTTATTATGATGACATTGGTTTACAAAATTTAGTACATTTCAAGTGTACAATTCAACAGAAAGGCATATGTGTTCACTGCTCATAGATTTTTTTCTGTCACCACATATTTGACCCTTTTTACCCTGTCTAAATCCCCCTTCCCTCCCACTCTCTGGTAACCACTAGTCTTTTGTCCACGTCCATGAGTTATTTCGCATAACTTGGGTATCTTAGGGTCCATCCATGTTGTCACAACCAATTTATATTTTTAAGTGAAAGAGCAAGGTGTATAACAATGTGTCTAATAAGCTAACATTTGTGTAAAAGCAATTTATATACACATATGCAATATGAACACAGATCATTGGTAAGAGAAGTTTGCCCTAGAAAACGGAAAACTGGGACTCTCAGGATCAGATCAGGGAAAGAGACTTACATTTTACTGTATAAATTTTTGTTTCTTTGAATTTCTTATAATATCAATGTACGCTTTGGTCAAATGTATTAAAATACATAGCTTTAAAGCATATCTTAAAGGGAATACACAAATTCACTGTTAGCTATTAACATCATTATTAAATGGTTTAATTTTATTGTCTGGTTCAATGGTTAATTATTAAACCATTATTAAATAATTCACCTTGTTAAAATCTTAATGTAAGTTGTTTTGTCCCTTAATAAAAACTGACTAGTATAGAGCCCTATAGAAATGGGACTGAACTTTGCTATATTTTGTCATGGAGGAGAAAGAAGTTTGGATGCAAAGAAGCAAGATTATAAAGAGGGATCACAAGTCCGGATGGCATGGCAAGATGAACACCTACTAGCAGTGTGAGAACTCTGGTCCCTGGGTGAATTAGTTACTGGATAAATGAGAAAAGGGTGAAGAGAGAATCATTGAGAGCAGAAGTAAGACCTTTGAAGTCAAAATAAAGACACAATTTGATATGGTGCCAGCCTTAGCCAGAAAACCTCTATGAGGTGAAGGGGTTTCAGGGGTGTCCTTAAGCTTTGCACCAAGATTAGCACTAAGGAAGGTGCATTAGGTCTTTGGGCCACTAGGGTCCCATTTAGAGTCGTGTGCTATCATTGCAGCCAATGGCCTAGAAACAAATGATTCCGAAATAATGACACCCCAGTGGCCTGATAGAGTTAATGTGCCTCCTAAGTGACTAATTTACCATCAGGGAGTTATTTAGCCCCTGGGGAAGATAGAATTTGTTCTCACAAAAACAGAGTAGTTTACTAGATAACATCCAGAAGTAGAACACAGTAGAGTTGTGCTCTATTTTGATGCCTTTGTAGATTTGTTCTGCTGCCTTGGTCAGCCATTTAACACCTCTTTGTTCCAGCTCATGTGTGAAACAGGGCCAGGATCCTTGAGTGTACTCAAATCTCAGGAACAATATGTGGATTACTAAAACAGCTCCTCCCAAGGACTTGAAGGAGAGTACTCTTTGAATATGGGGACAGCAACCTGTTATAGAGCCCAAAGTCACATGCTGAGTACTAAACAACCAGAGTTTAGTCCTCGGGGTACTGCTAACTAGCTACTTGACCTGGGAAGCCTCTTAGCTCCTCTAGGCCTGAGAGTCCATTCATAAAATAAGATTGTTAGACTTCAATGACCTCCAACACCTGTCCCAAATCTAACATTCATGCATTTTAGCCAAATACCTAGAAAGTCAATCAAATGGAAAAGTTTATAAAATGTGCAATAAATTTTTACCATTTTCACTTTCTTCTAAGTTGCTTTATCCTTAGTCGTGCAATAATGTATACTTAGAATGTAAAATTTAGAGAATGCATCTTGGCCAAAGAAGATAAATGTGAGCCAAAAAAAAAAAAAATGATGATAGATTTGTGGTAGATTTATATTTCTGTTTTGGAAGATGGAGCCTATACTCATAAAAAAGGCAGAAGAAAACATATTCAATAGCACAAGTAACATAAATAATTCATAGTCCCATAAAAAATGTACAAAAATCAGATGTGGTTAAACCTAGAAGACTTCCTGGAAGATTCAAAGGAAAGAGAATATTTGGATTAACAGAGTAAAGGAAAGATTATATTGTAGTGTGGGAATAATTAATATGGAAAGGCAAGAATTTAAGAATAGTAATATAAACAGAATGGTCAGCAAATTGGCAATATGATAGTAAAGACTTTGCATAACAGATTATTAAGATATTAGAAAGAGAAAATTAAGGATATTATAGAGGTAGAAAATGATGAAAAAGCTTAATGATTACAGAGAGTTTTTATATGAAAATATAAAAAGTTTAAGATTTGTCAATGTTTTGGGACAGAATCACACAGTTTTAAAAAAGTTATTCATCAAAATAAAGTGATTTAGCCTGAAAGCAAATTCAGGCAGACAAATAAAGATTGATTATTGTGATTAATAATTTTCCAATAGGTTGCATTATTTTTTCTTCTTCCCACCTGGAATATTAAGGAATAAAAACTTCTAAAGCATATTAGATGAAATAAAAACAATCTGAAGTTAAAAGAGGAGGAACTTTGTTTCAAATACTTCATAACTTGATAGATTTTAGAATCTAACCAATGACTAAGTAAGTTAAAATTAGCATTAGAACAATTAGAAATAGGGTTTAGTGGAATTAGGTCACCATGTCTCTTCTAATTAAAGATTAGATTGGATCGTAAGAAAAGTCAGAATATTTTGTCTGTAGTATGTTTTATGTATTGGGATGAGCATCCTTAAAGAGATAACTTACCACTAAATGATTGTCTGAAATATTTCTTTCAGCTTCCTAGTAAGCCTATTGCAGATGTAAAACAACATGGATAAAATTCCTAAAAATATATCTAAATAACAGACTTTTTATTCAATGTTTAGCGACTAACTTTGCAGAACACCATAGCACACACAGCTCAAATTCAAGTGCTGTGGTTTGTAGTCGTATTCTTGCTTCAGAATAATTTCCTATTTAAATCTCATTTTGAATATTTAAATATTCCAAGTAACCATTGTTGTATAGTTGAATGAATTAACTAAGTACAGGAACACACACCCTATGGAAAACAGAAGCAAACGGTCCCTGCAGAATTGAAATAGATGCTTATAGTGCTCACACATATAGCACACGGATTTTACTCAAATCGTTCCCTTCTGGCCTTTACCCAGATTCTGCTTATTCTGATTTTATATGAGTCCGGTGGTATATGCTTATTTCTATCAACTCCATAGAATGATTAGAGTAAAAATTATCAGAATAAAGGGCCTGCTATTGGTAGGCATACTGCCAGTGGAGACCTGTGAAGGCTGTCACACAGGACAGAGACTCATGAAGGCTGTCACACAGGACAGAGATGGGGAGAGTAAAACCACAGAACTACAGAAAAAAGAACTCAAATAGATGCCAGCCAGGGCCGTTAAGTGAAGGAGCAAACATCTCTGCAGAACCCACCAGCTCCTCAGGGCATGATAACATGGGCTATTATAATTCTGCACACTAATCACCAGAAATAATAATAAGCCCAAGTTACAAAGAATAAAATAAATTATGTGAAGTATGGAACGTGTTGTTGACTAAAAGAATCGAAACCTAGTATGTTGTGTTAATGGGGATTTAAATTTGATTATCCTGAAAATTCTATTTGGAAAGCTTAGTTCCTTGGTATTTTAGGTTACCAAGGTTTAAATATAATATACCTATTTTCCTATTGTTTCTGAGAGAGTGCTTTATGAAAGCATTATTTGTGATCCATCAACAAAATCTCTGTGGCTTGAGTTTGGATTTGAGTTTCACAAGGTGATGTGATAAGTTTAAGTATTTAGTTTTAGACTTTCTCAGATGTAAAGTGGTGGTAGTAATACAGACCTCAAAGGTATGATGTAAGAGTTACCTAATGATTATAAATATTTTTTAAATCATACAAAGAAGGTGTTTATTAGGTGCCAACCTCTATGCTAAACCTTTATATGTATTAGCTCAGCTGCTGCAGTCACTCTGTCAAGTAGGTCTGTTAATATCACCTCCAAATTAGAGTGGATGAAACTGAGGAATAGTGACATCTTTTAACTTGTCCACAGTTATACAGTGCTAGAGCCAGTATCCAATTCAGGCATTTTAGCACCAACAATGACTAATCTAATAGGTATATAAAAATCATAGTGCCTAGCATGAATTAAGCTCTAACTTCTTCTGATTTGCCATTCACTTTCTACAGAATGTTAGTTCCAAAACAGAGAATAATAATCTTATTTTTCTAGTCTCTTATTGGTACTAATGGCTGTTTCTCCTATTGTAATTCACAAAGCTAAGATACGACTCTACATGTATTGATTATGCAACTTATAAGTATGAGGCACCAAAAATGTAGAGACGATTTATATTTGTTCTGGGTTTTGAATTGCTTATTGCCTAGGAGTTTAGGATCACTATTTAGGTCACTATTTAAAACTGCTGAGCTGCCCAATAAGCACCCTGTCTTCACAGATGGAAAAGGAATTCTGTCCATGGATTTTTGTGGGTTTTGTCTGATACAGGGGATATCCAGTCAGCAGAAGCAGAAAGCTCAAGCTTTCATTGTGAACATGTTTTGCAGATGTGTTTTGGATTTACTGCCCACCAGCTGAACTACACAGAAGCTGTGAGACTACATTATTTTAGAATAAGGGATAATAAAGCAAATTGGAGATAAGAAGTAATGGGAAGTATTACGAAAGAAATATTTTTAAAAACAGTTTCTTGTGGTGCCTTGGAATGTTTGGGGACATTATAGAAAACAGAAGTGAATACATGTAACCCAATCTTGGAGGTTGGTATAATTGCATTGGTGAAATTTTGTTGGAACTCTTGACCATTTTTCGACTCTTCTTTATGAGGAAGTATTTGTTAGGATTATATGTCCAAGTGATTGTGAAAGAAATGACACATATATAAAGAGATATATCATTGAGAACCGTATGTAACCATCTGTTTCCTGAAATGAAAAAAAAATATAGTAATATATAAATATATAGTTATAAAATAAATTTGAACATTTGCAAAAAAGAGGAGAGTAGAGAAGAAGAGAAGAGAAAGAAAGGGGAGGAGGAAAAGAGAGGGAAAGAATGAGAATCACTTCAAATTTTAACATCCTAATGAAAAAGCTTTAGCAATTTGTGTGCATTTTCTTCAGTTTTATTCTAAGTACTTATGTTTTACCAAGTTGTATGCATGATGTAAATACAATTTTGTGTTCTACTCTATTAAGATTTCTTATACATTGTAACATGATCTCATACTTTAAAAATCTTTTAATAATTGTATAATATTTAATTTATAGTTTATTCATTTATTCCTTTTAAAAATCAATTTACATACTGGTTAGGTACTATGTTATACTCTAAGAATGTAAAAATTAATAAAACTGGATTCTTGATCTTAAACACTTTATAACATTTTGGGGGAGGGAAAAAGGTATATAATCAGGGAAGTACAATAGAATTTTTTAGGTACAATAATGATAAATTTAAATAGAGAGTAACTTGGAAAAGAAAAAAGGAAATGGTCAATCATTTTGGGGGGGGGGGTGTCATAAAATGCTTCATTTTAAAAAGTTGATTTTGGAGGATTGTTAAAAGTCCTTGAGGTTGAAATGCTAGGGACCAACAAAAGAAGTTGAACTTGTAGTTAGGCAAAAGGAGAATATGAGCAAGGAGACTGAACACGTGGCATGGGCAAGGCACTACAACCATTCTCAGATAAGCTTCTGGTGAGAGGTGAGGCCTAAGGTAAGCAGGAGCATGATGAGGAGAGTTGTGGAAATCATCAAAAGGTTCAGAGCTGGCACAATCACCTTTGTCTTTGAGTAACCTCACCCTGGTCTAACCCTTGTGAAGAGAGGCACAACCAGAGGGAAGGACACTAGTGAGCTATGATTACATTACATGACAAAGACTTAAGCCACAGAGACAGCTGGATGTACTTACCAACAAATAAAGAACTATATGAGGAGGAAAGTAGTTGGTCTGGTATTTCTGTGTTTGTGATAGGCATTGAATATTGGATTGGAGCGCAAGAGAAACATGGGCTGAAGATAAAGACCTTAGGGTCATCAGAATGTAAGAAAAAATTGGACTCTTGTTGGTTAGGATTTAGACTGAGATTCGGAACTAAGAAGAGTAGGTCCTTAAGGGCTCACAGATCCCTATAGCAAACAGCCACAAACTGGATTTTTCCAAGTTCACTCATTAGCCACTACCAGACACTATTATAGAATCTAAGTATCATGTAAAGATTGAACAATGTAGGCGTTTTTGGAGAGAAATCCTAAGCCAAGCCAGGGGGATCTGGAGAGCTTGGCATGTGTGTTTTCAATAATGGCTGATACCTGAGTCTCACAAGAATATTGTTGGACAGAGATCAATAATGGCAGAAGTGGACAGTGGTAGTAGGATTGAGGATGCTGCAGGGGGAATATCTGGTGTTTCTGAAGTTTGCCAAGGACCACTGGTCATCTTAAAAGAAACTCCTCCCATGTTACAACACGGATGAACTCAAGATATTATGGTCGGTGAAATTAGCCAATCACAAGAGGACAAATAATATGTAATTCCTCTTATATGAGGTTCCTAGAGTAGTCAGATTTATAGAGACAAAAAGTAGAATAGTGGGTGCCAGGGACTGCAGGGAAAGGAAATGGTGGGTTAGTATTTAATGGGTATGGAGTTTCAGTTTTGTGAGATGGAAAGGTTCTAGATAGAGTTGACGACAGTTGCACAACAATGTGAATGTTCTTAATGTCACCGAACTGTACACTTAAAAGCAGTAAGGACGGTAAAATTTATGTTATCTGTATTTCACCACAATTAAAAATTCAATTAGTTTTTAAACAGCAGTCCTTCAGAAAACAGGTGATGGCACAATATAGGTTTGAATTCACTGGAGCCAGAAGCTGTGAAAGAAGCAGTGAAGTGGCCTCTGGAGCCATCTCACCTGTCCTCTTAAGAACCAATGGTTAATAGTTTAGGAATTTTGTGAGTTAATTGTTAAACAGGACCATTATTAAAAGCTAATTATATAAACTTAAATCAATTATGTTAATTGATTTAACTCAAATAAATTTTATTAAAAACAAAGGTAATATGCATTGGAAGCTGACTTCCTTTTTATTTCATTACATTTTTACTATTTCCTATACTCTTGTGCTTATGATGGAAACACTGTAAAATTTTGTATGACTCTGCTTTTAGGGATTCTGCATAGCTTAAAAGTGGCCGTGATAGAAGTATATACATTGTGGAAATCATATTTTTTCTTCCCAGAGAGACAATTTGTAAACTTTTCACTGGGCATAGTGCATACCAGAGAACTGTGGGAAATTCACCCTGAGGAGTTTGTATCTGAGCCTGGCTCCCCGCACCAACCCAGTCTTTCCAGGAAGATCTTGTCTTCCGTTGACTGCTCCTCCCAGGCCTTATGTTATTTCCAGCTCTGTCCTCTGGTAGAGGAGATTTTAACATAATTTACCTGTTTTCCTACACGGTTAAATTCAGGATGCTTTCAATTGCTTGTTATTTTTAATAAGGATGAAATACGTATTTTATGAATTAGCGTCTTTTACAACTTGGATTTTTAAGGAAAATTCTTAGGAATTATATTAACGATTATAAATATTTTAAAAGTGAACAGTATTTTTATAATATTTGATTATACATATTTATTATTTTTTCTAAAAATTGGGGTATTTTTATATTGATCTTTCATTCTGTTCATTTAATGAAATTTTGTGTTGTATTCTTTGACATTATTTTATATTTTTGAGAATATTAATATATGGTAAGAAAAGTCAACTCTCCAAAGCACCTTGTTTCTTTTTCTCTCTCCTGAGATTTGTAAACTGTATATTCTATATAAAATGATCTGGGTAGTTAACTTATCTTTTAATAAAAATTATTTCTATCATAAAAGTATATCACATATAGCATGAAAACAATTAATATCCACAAGGAATAAATGAAAAGAAAAGCTTCGATCTCTGTACCTCCACTATGCTCTTTAGAAGTCATCCTTCTCAGTCACTTGTATTTTTGTTTCTTTGATAGCCACCACCATAATTATAAATAATATTGTTCTAATTCCATGTCATACCTTTTCAACTTTTCAAGTATTTATATTCTTTCCACTTCCCACAATTGTCAGTCCCATAATTATTTTTGCTCTTTCTAAATTATTTAATTCATGATGTTAAATGATATTTAAAGCTTTCTCTCATTTCTTAAACCAAAGTTGTTATATAAATAGCATTCTTCACAGAACGAAGCACCTGCTGGGCCTGTGGAGAAGGAATGTTATTTCATGTTTCTATATTGTCGTAACTTGAAAAAGAATATGTTCCAAGCCACAGATTCAAGTAGAATCACTTCATTACTGACCAGCAATTGCTCATTATCCTACCACGTGTTCATTCACTTTAAATTTGGACCGTGACTTTATTGAGCAACTTTTTCCCTGGCATTTCTAATTTCCTTATTTTTTTTTTAATTGACAGAAGAAACATGTGCCTCCTTCACCATATCATGGAGATCTTCCAGCTTTTTCTTCATACATTTTGAATGAAATCCATTTTCTTCTTAAAAAACAAATTCTCGTGAAGCCTTTGACATCCTACTCTGATTAGAATCAACTGCTTTTCAGTTCTGTCATACAGATGATGTTCTGAGCATTGTTTTCATCCTAGTGAGGTTTCTTTCTTCTTTTTTTTTTTAGTAGGTCATGTCTAATGGCTGTATAGTAAACACATAGCAATCTACATAATTATAAACTACGATTTTTTTTCTGGAATTCCTCTTATATTTTATATATTGGCATTCTAGATTGAGAAAGTCTTTTAAATTTTCATTATATTTTCCATTTCTTTCCTTTTTTACTATACTTAAGAAGTCACAAAATTAGACTAGAATGTGGAATCCAGGCCACAGTTGTTTTGAGGCTATAAAGATTTTTAAAATTTATTTAATTATAAACATTTAAAACAGGAGATTTTACATAAGAACCTGGCATCTCTGGCACCTCTTAAAGAATAACAGGCTCTGTTAACCGTGAACTGCTTGACAATCCACAAGGATTTGGAAATCAATAGTTAACTTGGATAGTATAGTAGCAGTCCCTGATTTCCTTCACAAGGGTGCAGGTAAGTTGGGCTTTTCTTAGAAAAGTAGCGCCAAGTTTGAGGTCTGTTCATTTGCCTGGAGCATGTCCACCTGCAGGTTTCAGGTTTTGGTGTGCAGGCAGGAGTGGAGTGTGCCTTGACCATGCCAAAAGCAGGTGTTTATTTTAGGTTATCAAAACCCAGAACCAGCTTGCCTTTCCTTAGGCAGGTTTTTCCAGATATTGTGTGATGTCACTCTCAAGTGCAAATCCTATTACAGCCAGTCTGAATTTCAGAAGACAGGCAGAGAGAACAGTCTCGCTGTTTGACATTGGTCTGTCCTGTCACGTGGATCACCCTCCCTTCACTAAGTCTTGTTAGTCTTTTAAGATGATATGCCTTTTCCCTTGTTTTGGAATTGTGTTTCGTCTTGTTTTTCAAGAGCTGCTATCTTTGATATTAATTATTTCTTAAGTAGGAAAAAAATCCATCCTAATTTAGTGTTTATCCTCGTCCCATTCATTCCCTACTCATTTGGGTGCTTATTAAATCTTGTCATAATGCTCGCTAGTAGGAGGATGGGTTGGTGTATTTTGCTCCTAGATCAATTTCAGCATCAGCAAGCATTTATTGTGTGGCTCCCATAGCACTGAGGTGTAATTTTCTTCTATTCCCCCTGCCTGGATGTCTTGCTCTGATGCAGTGGAGTTTATGAAAAACTGCAGTCCCGGGAATGTCCCAGGCTCCTTCTGGTGCCATGGAGGTTCTGGTAACTTACTCACTTGGGGTGAGGCAGCCCTGCAATGGTTGCTCCTTGGTCAGGCTGGCAACACATGCCCCTGCTTTGATGCTTTGGCCACTGTTCTCCCGCCTGTCATTTTGCAGGAATTACAGTCTTCAAACAGATGTTGAAAGAGAGGTCCTAAAAGGGAAAGGAAACAATGCACTGATCTCTTCAAAATATAGTAAGGGGCTGGTCAGCCAGATTTTATTATTACAAAAAAAAAAAAAAAAAAAAGGATGTCTGGGGTGGGGTCTCACTGGGGCTTCTCAGAACAGGAAACATTACATTTCATTATCTTCCTTTAAACTGGTAGGTTTTTTTTTTTTTTTTTTAAGGTGGAAAATGTTAAATGAATCAAGTGTTACTCTAAAATTACATGGACATATAATTTCTGGTTAATAAAAATCTTTTCTGATTTTGTCCAGGAGTTGATTGTAGCTTTTGGTCTCTTTTTCTTGTTTTTATTTATTCCCCATATATGTTTTATTCCCCATATATGTTTTTGCCATTTAACATGGGAGGGTCTAAGCTAAGTATCATTTTTTAAAACATGTATCTATTAAAATCTGTTGTGAGCACTGTTATGGATTTTGAATATAACCAAGTAGCTCTTCTAAGGTAATGCATGAACTATCAGTTTGACAGTGCCCACAAAGAAATAATGATTTTATTTACTTTCATTAATTTAATAGGTTAAAAGTATTTTTCTTAAAAAAAATATATATTAAATATGCTTCTTACAAATAAAGATAGTAACTTACCCCCATGTTTTCTGTGGTATGTAGTCTCCTTTAGTCTGTTTTGTTCGTCTTTGTTACATCAGAGATTGTTAATGTTTAATATATTTATGCAGCTTGTAGTGGCCAAGTGCACAGGGGTTAGACGAGCAGAGGTGAATATGGGCTCTGCAGTTAACTAGGTAAACTTGGCCCATTACTTCACCTTTCTTAATGTTTGTTCACTTGTTTGTAAAATGGGTATAATAATATTACTTATATCATAAGAGATATGGATATTAAGTGAGGTAACACAGGTAAGTTCTTAGGACTAAACCTGACAAAATCAATATGTGCCAATCTTTGGTGGCATTTTTTTAACTTCCTAATTAATTCAGGATATTTTTAGTTCAGAATAAACTTTTCAACAATTTCCTAAATATATCATTGCTTCTGGTGCTTTCTATGATATAATTGTTTTCTTATTCAGTTATTTTATATATATGAGGTTTATAGTTTATAGAATGAAGTTAGGATCTTAAATACAACTCTCTAACTTTCTAAGTAGTTTTTAAATACTTTATTGCATACTATTATTCCATATTGATATGTGAATTTCATTAAATATTAAATTTTTATAAAAATAGTAACAACGGTGTAGTCTAACTTTTCTGAGCTGTTGAAATATCAGTTCTTACCTCAAGGTCAAAATTTTTCAATTTACAGTAGTTTTATAATATATTTTATTACTTAATAAGACACATTCTATTTAATCTCTCTTACGGTTATGAAGACATCGATTCTCAGACCAATCTAGGGTGTCTCTTACTTTCAGATGAATGGCATGGAGTAAAGAGCAATTAATCCAAGGAGTCTTATCTTCAATAATGGGTTAGAAAAGAAAAAAGAACAAAAGAGGCTATTCTAGTTTGGCTTGATGCCAGAGGGTTAGATGGGGGAAAGCAGATAGATAGATAAAAAAGAGAATGTTTGAGCTAAGAATCAGAGGTATATATCCAGAATAAATTACAAGCATCAAAGAGAGTAGCTTAGCATACTTTTTGTAGCCTTTCATATAGGGCAGCGAAGAACAGTTAAAAGTGACAACAAACCAGATGTCGCCTTTCCGCCATGCTGCTGCTTTTTAAGAAGTTTGTTTTTATTTGTTCTTGTTCTCTTTTCCAACTGAACATTAAAATCTCAGCTTCCCCATTTATTAGTTGAATGACATTCCCCAGTCACTTAACCTCTGAAATTCTGTGTTCTCATCTAAAGATAGAGATTGAACAAGTCCACCTGCAAGGATGTTTAGATATAAACAACACAAAACCTGAGCGGTAGATACTCAAAACAAAAGAAAATAACTTCAATACAGTTGTTCTTCTCTTTGCTTTTATTACTTACTTTTTGTATAACTGCATAAATGGTCCTGAATCTCAGACCAAAAAATATGAAAAACCTAATTGATGAAAAAGAAGGAAAAAGGGTTTTTTTCTTCCTCAATCCTTTATCTTTGACATTGCAATCCTCTGTTCTCTTCTCTGGCCACTCTAATTGCCAGTTCATATTGCAGATAAAAGTGGCCAAATCCAGACCCGCTCTGCTGTCCGTCATTGCCAGTCCACTACCATTTGGCAGCCCTTGGAAGAGCAATTGTTTCACATGCTTGCATTTATCAGTGAATAGTTGGCTGGGGGATTTTTTAACTAAAAATCTTTCAAGAACATCAAAACTATACAGCTAAGCCTAAGAAATTGTTGGCATTGTCAGAGTCAGGAACCCTAACTCCTAGTCAATTCTTTGTCAGAGCATCAGCCTCTGAATACCCTCTCTTGGATTATTCCCATGAGTCAGAGGCCAGAGTACCCACTTCTGGTCAGCATAGCAAGAAGAGGCACATGCTATGAACCTAGCTTGTCCAATGGTGATGGAGTCTCACTTTTAAAAGGGTAATTTTGGTTAAAACTAACCAAACAGTAATTTTAATTTTGCTTTCAGAAAAGCTGTAAAAGTAAAAGCCTACCTGCATGATTGACAGCAGAAGGAATAGGTCAGTTGGCCTGCGAACAGCTAACCACAGGACCTCTCAGTGTTCACATGATGAGACAGGTTCATCCAGTCGTTGACGGTGATGGCTTTGCAGCTATTGAACATAACTTGGAAGGCATGATTGTATTGAAATTTTCTGTATTTATTGGTTGCACTGAATAAACACTAAACCCTTGAGTGGTCACTGGTCAGTGGGAAAATTGAACTGCAAAGAACAGGTGCTTAGCTGTAGAGTTCATTGTTGTAACTTCTGGGCTTATTCAGACCGTGTTCTTGTCATTTAAAGTACAAGCTCTCTGATGGAGAAGACATGCCAAAGCTCCACTTTTGTCTGTTTAGAAAACAATGCCGCATAGCATATTTTATAAATAGATTAGAATGGTTACCAATATGTAACAAATGCTGCTCTTCATGTGTTCATGGTTTTTCTAACACAAGCTCAGAACTGTGCCACATCAACACACCAAATGTTTTACCAACTGCTGAAAGGGAGTGATGCTGTCTCATTCTGGATCACTTAGTTTAAAACTCTAGTCTTAACTTTACCTTTAGAAGTAATATTTCAGGGGTACTCTGACTATCCTCTCTGATCCAAGAGTCGTTAATCATGATCCAATGAGAACTTGAGTAAATTAAAAGACAAAATGATAAATTTTTATTAATGTGGACTGTTCCTATAAGCGAAAATTATATATTCATTTTTATTCTGTGTCTAAGTTTCTTCATGTGTAATCTGAAGACTAACACCATTCTCATCACCTTAATGAAGTGTTTACCAGATTAAACAGTTTATTACTGATGACAAATGAGAAATACCTATAGGTAAAAATCATTGAAAAAAATAACTAAGAGTGAACAAACATGGAAAAACATATAATCGAAATGATTCAATAATTTTGGGGAAAAAACATTGAAAATCTATCATTTGAGCATTGACTGAATTGATCATGATGTTGAAGTATATCAGTATGTTTCTACACTTTGAGGATTGACTCATTGAATCATACTGTGATGCATTTGCATTTTTTTGCATTTAAGTGTTATCAGCAAACATTGGGGTGTTGTTGGAAGTCACTTTCTATGAAGGGTACACTGTAATACCTTTCCACAGCAAGGGTGGTTTTGAAATCTATTGACCTTTAACAAAGAAAACATCTGAGTAAAATAATAGTACATGGAAATTTTTGTGAGATTGTATGTTTTTTAAACATGTGCATTCTGTTTTCATGACTCTTAGATATTGCTTTGTTACCTCTTTATGAAAAATATGTTCCTTTTATTCAAACACTAATATTTATTGAGTACCTACTATGTGATACTCAGCATGCTCAATGCTTTCACTTATTCTGTTTAAACTGAATGAACAATAGGCTATGTTTACAAGTGAAAAGACACGAACAAATGTGTCTAATTGTGCCTTTTCAAAGATGCAATGGGACAGTAGTATATTCGAGTTCTGAACTAATCAATCACCTTAGAACAGAAGGCGAATTTTGATTAGTCTTATGCTTAGAAGCCTATTTAAAAATTTTCAAGCTTTACTATATATTGGAATTCCAAATATCATGCTGTTCTTCCTACCTTTGTTCTTCTGCACTGATAGTTTTTAAAATGAAAGCCCTAATCTGTATTATATAGGATCATTAATTTCTGCATTTTACACTTGAGCAACAGCACTCTGATTATCTGCTGCAATGAAAAGTAAGCAGCCTTGCTTTTGCAGACTTAATTACCTACTGCAGGGTCTTTCTTCTACCCGTTACCACAAACAGTCTGGAAATGGGGTCAAAAGCATGATTAGAAACCAAATTAGCCACTGAATCCAGAAAACAAACATGGAAATAGATCCAATAAGCCACTCTGATACAGAAGCCAGTTTCCTATCACACCTGGTTTTATCCAGAGCGTCTCTTCATTTCAGGTTCCTCACAAGAACAAAGCCACATAACACAGGCTGTCAGTGACATAGCCGAGAAAATAAAATGAACTTAATAATAAGCAAGGAATCAGTATCATGGGACATTGGAGCCAGTCTAGGTAACAGGGTCTTTTAAGGATTTGATTCATAGGTTATAGAAATGCCAAGAAAATGCCCACATAGTTTAAAAAAAAATCAATCTTCAGATTCAGATTTTAGTTTTAAAATAGACAGTTTGTTAGTTATAAACTTTTAATAACAGTTTAAAAATAATTAAGAGTAGTCTTGATTTTTTTATACATTTATCCTTTATTTCTGAATTTCATTATATACATTTGATAGATGTTTTCTAAAGCTCCATCAATTGATATAGTAGGTCCTATCCTTTTAGTGTTTTTCTTTAATCACATCCAGGTTTTAAACACAACACTAAAGTGCCAAAAGAATTTAAAGGCATTTTCTAGCTACATGTAAAAGAAAGATGTCTCATAGAGTAAGGTCTTTTTTCTTTCCCCTACGGAATGTAATGGGCAGTAATATAATTTTATACCATAAATGAAATGCTGATCAATTTATATTAACAGGGATAATAGTGTTTACATACAATATTGATAGGTACAGTTACATTATGATCTGATTTAAAAGATTATGGGGCAACTATTATTTGAAAATATGCATAAAAGACAACAGGGAAAAGAATGATAAAATATTTAAGAAACATACAGAGAAACGAGTCTATAAAAACCATAGTGAACATTAAGACATCATTCAGTTCCATTTGGAATTGGCTTACTTGAATATATTGCACACAATTAAATGCAACTAGCCACAGTAGCTAAAGCTTAAAATATCAAATCTAGTTCTATTTTATTTATAGAATGAATATTCAGAAAGGCAATAGTTTAATAAGATTTACTTATCAGTAAACAGTCTTGACTAAATAATCTGGCTATATTTAAAAGTTAATATTTGTATATTTTAGGTTGTCACATTTCTGTAACATACAAATTAGAGTCCCCACAATCACATATAGCTTTATAATAATTATAAATTCCCATGTGCATTGAAAAAATGAGGGAAATGCAGAGTTTTCTTTAGAATAGCTATTCCTTCTCTAGATTTATGTCCATTTCACTTGTATTATTATCTCATCTCTTAAATCCAGTCATACCCAGAGATGAAGATGCCACAACTCCTTAACCAAAGTAAAAGTTTGAACAATTATGTAGTGAATATATGGGAAATATACCAAATATAGGTGACAGATCTTTATAATCAAAATTCTTTTATCCATTTACTTTTAGGGTATGTGTATAGAATTAGGGGAAAGTTCTTTCAGTCTGCAATAATTGTGCAATAATTTGATGGATGCTTCCATTTTGTGACTGCAGCCTTGACTAAAGTGAGGACTGAAAGCTCACTGAATTAGTTTTGAAATGACCTTTGAAATGGACAACTGTTTCCTGACTTTTCAGAGGATATCAGTAAAATATAATGACCAGGTATTATTGAACTGAGAACATTTTTTTTTAAGGAGAAAATTATCTCATTGTTACTAGCTCATTTTTCTAGAGCTATTTTCTCTCTTCAAAGGACAATTGTTCCGTGAGTGTAATTTTGGAGCAAAGAAGCCTAACAGCCTATCCATGTTGAACACACCTCAACTACCTGCCTATTTTTATTTTGATGAATTTCGTCACAAAAATTCAACCACTGGATCAATATTTTTTGTCTGCTGAGGCAATTTGTGTTTGGACAACATAAAAAAGTAAAAGACTTCAAAAAGCTTATAGTCCAATGGAAAAGACTTTAAAAATTACATTTGTAACATAAAACACCTTTTTTATGAATGAGCTATGAAACCTTAGAAAGAGTGTAAGCTTTGGATCTAAGCAGATATGAATAAGATTCACTCTTTCCTCATATGAGGCATGAGACTTTATACTAAAAAGAGGATTTAGAGACCCAGTCTTCTCACCTATAACATGAGAATAGAGTTATCCAATTATCTAATTCAAGAAGATTTTGCTAATATTAGGAATACTGTTTGAAACACTTGTCATATAATGTGTACCATGTGCGTAGTTGATAATTATGACCATGACTGACTACCTTTAGTATTACTGTGAATAAGCACAGCTCTAATATACATACATGAGTTCTAAAAAGCTGTATATAAAGTGATTAGGAAGGCAAAAAGATTGAGGCAGAAGACACACAGAAACTGCAGAAATCTAATCAAGGGGTAAAGAGGAAGTAAGGAGGACATTTTGGAAACAATCACAAAAACAGAATAGTAGACAAAGAGTCAGAGAAACTTAGTGGTGATTTGGATTTAGGTACAAAGAGAATTGTAATACAAGATAAGTGGCACTCGATAATGTACAATTTACAATGTCATTCAAGCGATGATTACCAGGATACAAAGAAGCAGGAAACTGCAACCCAAAACAAGGAAAAGAATCAATCAATTGCAACCTCTCCAGAACTGATATTCATTATAATTAGTAAGATTCTGGATATTATCCAGATTAAAATAAATTGCATTTCTCAATACAACAAAAGAAAATCAGAAAACAAAATTTAAGAAACAATATCACTTAAATATCAATATTTTAGATATGTGTGGATAATTCTAATCTACGTAAGGTAATGTTAAGATACGAAATATCTTTTTGATGATGCTGGGCCAATTAGATTTCCATGTAGAAACATTCTGATCTCTATTTTATACTGTATGCAAACTTTAATTTCATTTGGACTGAGATCTATACCTGAAAGTCAAAACGGTAAAGCTTCTTAAGTATAACATATATCACCATAATCTGGAATAGAAAAAAAAATATTCATAAAGACAAACCTGATAAATTGGGTTAAATTAAAATAAAAAATGTCTATTCCTCAAAAAAGATTTGTAAAAAAAATTACAAAGTAGAAGGTAT
The DNA here is from genome assembly GCA_030015415.1 of Cynopterus sphinx. Classification (NCBI taxonomy): domain Eukaryota; kingdom Metazoa; phylum Chordata; class Mammalia; order Chiroptera; family Pteropodidae; genus Cynopterus; species Cynopterus sphinx. The sequence continues at coordinate 43,509,341 of CM057389.1, read as the reverse complement.
TTTCACACATATAACTAAGGAGCCTCATATCTGAAACATATGAAGGATCCCATGTTATTAATAAAAAGATCTTGTATTAATATGCAAAAGACTCTCAAACTGGTACTTCACAAAAGAAACTATTCAAATGACAAAAAAATATATTAAAAGTTTTCAACCACATTTATCTTCAGTGAAATACAAATTAAAACTATAATGAGATATCAGTATACACCTACCAAAATAGCTGAAATTAGAAAGGAAGATAAAAAGTTGGCAAAAATGTGGAGCAATTGTTGTTCTATACACTGGTAATGGGAATATGAACTGATACAATAACTTTGGAAGACCTTTGAAATTATCTATTAAAGTTTAACATCCCTTAGAATTCAGCAAATCCAATGCTTGTTTTGTATACAATACAAATGTATAGAAACATTTACCAACATGTACAAAAATATTCATTGCAGTATAATTGGTAATAGAAAGCTAAACACAACAAAATGCTCCAGAATAATAGGATAGATAAATAAGTTACAGTATATTCTTACAATGGAATAGGACAAGGTAATGAAATGGACAAACTGCTACCATATGCAACAACATGGATGAATGTCAAAACATAATATTAAGTGAAAGGAGCCAAGCAGAAAAAAATAAATGTTGTATAAAAACAATTATACGATGCCCAAAACAGAAGCAAAGAAGAAACTATTACACAAAGCCAGGGAAAGAACCATCTGAAAGAACAATTCCTAGAATTATAAAAGCAACACTCAGAAAGATAAAGTATTTTCAAGTAACTTAGCTGCATCACAGAACAAAATTCAAGAAAATGTATAAAATATACAAAAATGCAAACACTCAATGGTGTAAAATTTATAATGTCTGATATCTAATTAAAGATTATCAGGTGTGCAAAAAGTAGGAAAAGACAGCCAATAATAAGGAAAATGATCAATGAATCAAAACTGCCTCAGAACTGACACAGATGTTTAAATTAGCAGACAATTACATTAAAAGAGTTATTATAATTGTATTCCATATGTTCAAAAAGTTATGTAGAAACATGGAATATATGAGAAATATTTTAAATAAAGCTTCCTGAGGTGAAAACTATTATGTCTAAGATGAGAATGATACCGGGAAGAATTAACAATGGATTAGACATTGCAGGAGAAATAATTAGTAAACTTGAAAGCAGCAAGAAACTAGAAGAAACTATATGAAAACATAGCAAGAACCTATCCAAATGATGCCTGGAGTGAAAAAATTATTTTTAATAAGGGAAATAACTTCAGTGAGCTGTGATACAACTTCAAGGAGACCATTAGGTATGTAGTTGGCGTATCTGAAGAAGAGAAGGGAGAAGGACAGAAAAAGTTATTTGAAGAAAAATTGGTTGAAATTTTTCCAAACTTGATGAAAATATAAACCCACACATCCAAGAAAGTTAATAAACCTGAAGCACAGGAAGCATAAAGAAAACTTTATCAAGGCACATCATAGTCAAATTACTCAATACCAATAATAAACAAACAAATAAAAAAATCAAAAAAGCAGCCAAGACAAAATGTTACATACAGAGGAACAAAGATAAGAATAATAACAAATTTCTCTTTGGAATCAGTGCAAATGAGAAGATCAAAACCTTTAATCTACTAAAATAATAAAGCTGTCATTCTATAAATTAAATGTATATAATTCCTATATATGTAATTTTATTGAGATAAAATTCAAAGAACATAAAATTCATCATTTTAACCAAAGTGTGTGATTTAGCAGTTTATAGTATATTCATAATATTATACACCATACAATCTTTCACACCATTATCTTCACTATTATCTAATTCCAAAACATTTTTATTACCTCAAATGAAACCCCGTATCTCCCAATTCCCATATCTCTCTTCTCCCAGAAACCACCAATCTTACTGTTAGTATAGATTTGCCTAGTGTGAATATTTTACATAAAAAGAATCATACAATATGTGGCCTTTTGTGTCTGGCTTTATGCATTTACCTTAATGTATCCAAGGTTCATCTATGTTGTAGCATGTATCTGTACTTCATTCCTTTTTATGGCTGAATAATATTTCATTGTATGGATATACCCATATTCATTCATCAATTGATAGAGATCTGGATGTTTTTTACTGGATGTTTTTGACTATTATTAATAGTGTTCTTAACATTTGTATACAAATTTTTGTGTGACACAAGTTTTCATTTTCTTGGGTATACATCTAAGAATGGAACTGCTAAATCATAGGTTAATTCTACATTTAAATTTTTTCAGGACCTGACAAACTATTTTCTGCAGCAGATATACTATTTTATTACTTCAATGGCATTTTATAAGAGTTCTAATTTCTTCACAATTCACCAATGCTTGCTATTTTCTATCATGTATATTATAGCCATCCTAGTGAGTGTGAAGTGCTATCTCACTGGAGTTTTAACTTGAGCTTACCTAATGACTAATGATGTTGAACATCTTTTCATGTGCTTATTAGCCATTTGTATACATTTCTAAATTGGATAGTGTGCTTTTTTATCGTTGAGTCATAGTGTTCTTTATATATTCTAGATATCAGACTTTTATAAGATACATGATCTACAAATATATTATCCAATCTTGTGTATTGTCTTTTCACTCATTTGACCATGTTTTTGATGCATAAGTTTTCGATTTTTATCAAGTTCAGTTTATTGATATTTTCTTTTGTTGCTGTGCTTCAACATAAAATAAAACAACTTCTAAAAACAATGATAAAAATTAAGATATTTTTAGACAAAAAGTTGAAAGAATTCATCACCAGCAGACTTGCTCTCTAAATGTTAAGGGGAGTCCTTTAGGCCAAAGGAAAATGATATCCTGTAAAAGAATAAAGAACACCAAAAGTGATCCTGGCATGTATACGAGAATTTCATCCTGATAATTTAAATTCTATAAAAATTAATTTACTGTATAAATAATAGAAATAACAATGTATTACATGACATGTATATAAATAAATGAAGCATGACAATAGGATAAAGAACATTTGGGGAAAACCAAAAGTGTAATATTTATATATGAAGTGTATACTATCACTTGAAGATAAACTTGCCTAAATTAAAAATGTATACTGTAATCCTATAGTTAAGTATTTAATAATAGCAGGGCTATAGCTGATAGGCAACCAAAGGTAATAAAATGGAATCATACGGAAATATTGTAAAAAAAGACATGAAAAGAGGAAAGGGGAAATAAAGGAAAGATGGGATGAATTAAAAAATTGAATATGAAATAATATACTTAATCTTGCCAAATGAATAATCACATTAAATGTAAGGCTCAATATTGAACTGCTGCCTACAAGAAATGAACTGTAAAGACTTATGCCCAAATAACATCATTATAAAATACTTGAAGTAAAAACTGACAGAATTGGAAGATGAAACAAATAAATTCACAATTATTGTCAGAGATTTGAATATTCCTGTGTCAAAAATTTGCAGAATGAGAGATTATTCCATGGCAAATTTGAACCAATGTGTCTCCAAAATCAGAGACACCAAACTCCACTGGAGAACTGATACTTTGTAAAAATATCAAGGAGATACTGTCAAAATCTATTTATGAAACATGATTTCTCTCAACTTTTATAAACACCAGCAGCACACTTAATCACATCTGCCTTTCACCCTGAAGGAGTGGAATGTTGAGTTTTTCTCTGGAGAGACCAAAAGAGAACCAACAAAAATCAATACTGAGGGGAGATCTACTAATAAAATGACTGGGCCCAATGGTGTGTGAAAGCCAGCTATTACTGGTTTGTGAGAACCAATTGTTAAATTTTCAAAAATTTCACAGCCATTTAAAGTCTAATTAATAGCTTAAAATCAGCCATAGTGGGAGTATTTACATGAGGGAAATCAGCATTCACTATGAATGAGAGCTTTCTCCATTCTCCAGAGAGCCACCGGTTAAACATTTGTTGGCACATCACCTCCTTACTCTACCTGGTTACCCAATAGTGAAACTAATCATCTGAGAAGCCACACACACACACACAGATGTTAGTGTCTCACTATTAAATATGAATGTGTATCCACCGAGTTCCTGGTGTCCTGAGTGAAGTCTCCAATAGAAAGACAAAGAACCCAATACATTACCAAAGGAAACTCAGAGGAAATGAAAGAAAACGAAAACTTCAAAAACTGTATTGTTGAAATTCTCAAGGAAAATAAATGAATACAGCCAGAAAAAAAAATTAAAGAAAACTTAGAAAGCAAAGAAGAGCTTTTTTGAAAATATGCTAGTTGAAATAAGAGGCTATCAACAGAAGCCTTGTTAAATGTGGTTAAAGGAATTTCCCGGGAAGTACATGTGACAAAGGTCATTATTAGAGCATCACTCCAGATAAGTATCTTGTGACTTATTGAAAGAGAGAACAAAGCAAATGTTAAAAAAGCAAAGAAACAATAAGAAAGTTTTCAGAACATGGCTTTTTATTGAAAGAGTTTGTCAAATATTCAAAATAACATATACACACACACACACACACACCAAAGGTCAGCACCATAAACTTTTTGCATAATTGAAATTAAACAAACAAAAAAACCTTCGAAGTGGAGGAGTAGTGGAAATAGGTCACAGAAAGAAGGGAAATGAAGTGGGGTTGCATTTCTTAACGGCAGCACTGGAAGGGAGAAGAGTGGGGTGGAGTAATGTCATCACGTTTCTAAGAAAAATTTATGTTTTACGTTATTCAGGACTCAATCAAACCACTAAATGTGAGGAGAGAACAACTAGATATCATAGATAGACATCTAAAAATAATATTTTTTTACAAACTCTCTGGAAGCTGCCAGAGCATGAGCTAAAACATTAAAGTGCAAAAAAAGGAAAAGGGAGCTATCAGGCCCAGGAAAAAAAATTCCACTCAGGAGAGATGAAAGGGAAGTCCTAGAATGAGCATCATGCATACACAGCAGCTGAGCCCAGATTTGTAAAGGGACAGAAAGCTCTGGAAGGAATGGGGTCAAAATTTATTAATCAAGAAATAAATTACATTATTTATAAATAAAGCTATACTTTTATAAATATCTAATTACTTATAAATATTATATTATTTAGACTTATGGAATTAAATACCTTAAGATGCAGCTAAAAAGGTAGAGAAGGATTGCTTCTATTGTATGCGGTGATGCACCAAAAAATTGCTATTTTTCATTGTAAGGCGTAGTATTTTATGATGTTAAAATAGATGCATGTGTTAATTTTACATGCAAAATAATGAATTAAAAAATTATTGTCAAAACCCACATAGCCATTTCTAGTTAACGGAACCTATGTTCCATTAATAGAATATATGTTCACAGAGAAATGTCAGACACAGTACTACGTTTACTGAAACTTGTGCATATCTAAATCATGTCCTTGCTTTGCACTTCAGTTACCACGGAACTGTGCAAAGGGAATACACAGTTCCAATATTCATGAGTTTTCATTAACATGGTATGGTGCAAATCAGACTGTCTGCACCAGTTTTAGTAAATCCCACTTGGAAATCGATCCTTTATTATTATTTAACTAGTGTCCTAGAAAATTTTGTTTGCTCCTCAATGCATTTAGACAACAATTTAAAAAATTTCATTTGGAAATAAATTCTTTTAAAAATATATGGGTCTTAGGAAAACAAATCATGTCATATATATTTTGGAAGACATTTCTCTAAGATTCCTGCCTTGTCAAAAGTACCATGATATCTTTCCTTGAGGAATTTTCTGCTTACAGTCCTCAGTGAAAATCGGGTACTTGAAAGTGCACTGATGTGTGAAAATTAATTAAAATATACAAGTAAGTTTCAGGATTTTGTGTAATTTAGTTCTAGTTTTAGACGAGGGTTCAGGTCAGTTCTTACTTTATCCCTATCAATTCATCCATCAGAAATTACAATTACTTTTTTTTCTAGTCCTTAATTACTTTCACCAATAATCTGTATAATATTCAAGATGGTTTAAACTGTATTATCTAGAAGAAGAAAATGTTTAATTCAGAGTGATTAGTCTGTACAGTTGATAACCACATCGTTTTCCCTACAAAGAAGGGGCATTTGCTCAGGATAAAGAGTTTTAACACAAGCAACAAAGTAAATCCATCCTACATAATATGAAAGTGTGAAAAAAAAAAAACCTTAAACCACCGCACTAGAGTTTAGAATGTTTAAAAATATATATTCTTATAAAATATCATGTTTTATAAATATAGTTAGAACTTTATGGTTCCTTTTCACTTTTTAAATCAACTTTAAGGAACTATAATTTAAGAATAGAGATAAAAGATTCCTCACACATGTATAAACCTTTATTACTGCACCCACAATTGGGATAGGGTCTTTTTTTTACTCTCAGAATTTATCTTATGCCAGTGCGCAGTCAACCACACTTCTCCCCACCTCAAACAACCACTGTTCTACTTCCTGTTACTGTAGATTAATTTGCCGGATCTAGAATTCATGTAAACAGAATCATACAATGTGTATTTTTTTGTATTTGACTTCTTTTGTCCAGAATAATGCTTTTAAGACATCCATATTGTTGCATATGCAAATACTTTATTCCCTTTTATTATTGAACAACATTCCATTGTTGATGGGCTTTGGATTCTTCTGAATTTTGCCTATTATTAATAAAATTGCAATGGACATCTGTGTACAAGTCTTCGTGTGGATAAATGTCTTTCTTTTTTTTAATGCAAAGGATTAATATTACTGAGTCATATGGTAAATGGGTGTTTAACTTTCTAGGAAAATGCCAATATGTTTTCCAAAGTGTGTGTACCATTTTGTACTCTCACCAATAATACCTGAGATATATAGTCAATTTGCATCCTACCCAAAACTTGTTATTGTCAGTTTTTAAAATTTTAGCCTTGCTAGTGTGTCTAGTACTAAATCACTGAGGTTTTCATTTACATCTCCCTAATGACAACTGGTGACTAATAAAATTATTGAGCATCACATTATATGCTTACTGGCCATCTATATATCCTCTCTAAGAAGTTTCTGTTTGAATCTTTTGTACATTTTAAATTGAGTTGTCTATTTTCTTATCATTGAGTTGTAAGACTTCTTCACAAGTGTTCTAGATAGAAGTCTTTTTTAGATATATGTGTTGTGAATACTTTGTTTCTGTGACTTGCCTTTGTATTTTCATAACATTTTTTAAAGAGAACGTTTTAATTTTAAGAAGTCTAATCAATCTAGCCACTTTTTTTCTTATATGGTTAGCATTTCCTATGTCCTTCTGAGCAATCTGCCTACCTCAAGATAGCAAAGATTTTCTCTTATCTTTTCAATTTTAAGTTTTATAGTTTTAGATTTTAAGTTCTTTCCTCAGTAGTGGTTTCTTTCTTGGCATCTCATAGTCTCACCCTATCCATAGGCAGCTCAGTGGTCAGTCAAAGACTCGAGAAGACCCCAGTGATGATGTCTGGAGCTTGTTTTCTGGGCCTCTTCATTCTCTAAGTACTCTACTCCACAAAGTCCAGCAACCACCAGCTCCTTAGACTTCAGTGTCTCTTCACTTTGGCTCTGATTGATTTGGTCCTCCCCATACGATAGTCTTTAAAATGCCTAAAGTCAGGAAGCTTAGGGCTCGACTTCTGTGATTCTTTTCTCTTTGAGATCATAGTCTGAAAACTGTTGTTCAGTGTATTTTGTCCAGTTTCTTTTAACTGTCCACAGTGGGAAATCAGATTTGCTTTTAGTAACTCAGTCACAGTCATAAGTGAAAGCCCTATTATAATTTTTCATCACCTGGGCAGGTGGACTCAAATAAACATATATAAAACATATACTAAAATGAACAACAAACATTCAAAATTATTTGAGTTTCCCCAATCTTTGCATTCCTAAATGATAACTAGAAGCTGAAGGAAACAATAAGAATACAGTGAAGATTTTAGGAGGTTTTTCAGATAAATAATTTAAAATATTATAAGATGTTTATTTTTCAAAAGAGATATTGGGCCATTGTGTTAAAATTAATAAAGCCATAGGAATTATAAATATATGCAACAATACCAGGGATAAATTTACTTATTCAAGAGATCTGGTTGAATTAATCAGTTTCTTTAAATTTTACTAGCCAATTTAATATAACATCTGTTTTGACTACCTTTTTATCACTAAAATTTGTCTGTGAGCATCCAAGTATAATTTTCAACATAATGCAGAAATGGCTGAATATCTCTTCAACCTTAGATAACATATAATCTATTTCTTTTTCTCATTTGCATTCCCCAATCCACTCAGTTAATTTAGCCTCTGCAAGCATGTGATTTTTTTCAGGCCATTATTATATTATGAAATACCTAACAGTGATGAAATAGTCATAAAATTATCTTCCAAATATCCAGTGTTCTATCTAAATTTAATAACATTTAAAATAATTATTATTAATTATAATGACCTGCATCAACAAAGGACCAATACAGTGAGAATAGCAACTCTCCTGTATCACACAACTGCTTATGCTGCATGCTTTACTTATGTTTTCTGTCCTGTGTGACTTCATTAATTCACACTTATAGCTAAGTAACTGGATCTCAGAAAAGTTAACTTGTCTAAGGTCACACAGCTCATAAATGACAGAAGCCAGGATTCAAACCTAGATTTATTTGGCTTCAAAACCCATGGTCTTTGATTGTGTGACCTTGCTATCTATTTTATCTGAATTCTTGTGTGTATAAGTTGATTCTAGTGAATTACCTCCAAGGGTATAAGAGATTCACATAAGAAAAAATATCCAGTATTAATATTTTTCAGGAAATTTCTTTAATACTTAAAGTGGGAGGCTTTAGAAATACAGTGATTCCACTTTATCTTAAACAGGACAGGAAAGGAGAAAGAGTGGAACAGCTCTACTTCAAACACCCCACTGTGTCTTGGACCTGTCCCCCAGTTCTTCCCACACCACCTTCCAATTGCATTTATACTCAGAATTATATACTCCCAGTTATATACTGAAATTGCCAGGTGGTGAACATTACAAATACAGCATTAGAATTTTGTACAATTTTACTAAATATATATATATGGAGGGAGGAAGAGACAGAGACAGAGAGAAATTATAATGAATTGGTTCATGTGATTATGGAGGCTGTGAAGTTCGAAGATCTGCAGTGAGGAAGCTAGAGACACAGGAGAGCCAAGGGTGTATGTAGTTCCAGCCTGATCCCCAGGCCTGAAAATCAGGAGAGTCATTGGTGCGATGTTCCAGTCTGAAAGCCAGCAGGCTCAGATTTCAAGAGCCAATGTTCTAGTTTGAGTCTGAAGGCAGGAAAAGATTGATGTCTCAGCTCAAGTATTCAGACACTGGCTCGTGGGAGAGTCAGTTTTTTTGTTTTATTCAGGTCTTCAACTGATTAAATAAGGCCCACCCAAATAAGAAGGGTAATTTGTTTTGCTAAATCTACTAATTTAAATGTTAATTTCTTTCAAAAACATCCTCACAGACACAACAAGAATAATGTTAGACTAAACATCTGGTTAGCCTGTGGCCCAGTCAAGTTGATATGTAAAATTAATCATCACACACTCCTTTGTGATTTTGTTCAAGTTTGTCTAGTATATACGTAAAAGTGGAATTGCATGTGCACACTCAACTTCTCTAGATATTGTCAAATTTCACTCTAAAGTAATTTCTGCTATTTATATTCCTAGCACTTTTTCACAAGTTTATATGATATTCAGTTTCCCCTCTTATAAAGTGCTGTTTAATTTCTTTCAATTTTCTATTGAATTGGACATGTGTATTTTACATTTTAATAAGAATTGTCTAAATTCTTGGGAAGAGTGTAACAATTCACATTTTGATCAGCAGTGCTTGATAGAATTTCTTCTATGCATCTTTATGAACAATGAATATCATCTCTCTCTTTAATTTTTCCTAACCTATTGAGTAAAAAGGTGCTTTTCATTGTTATATTATTGTAATGTTTTTTTATTACTAGAAGAGATTATCATCCTTTTGTTTATTAGACAAATTGATTTGTTTTCTTTTGTGAATGATCTGTTCATATATAATGGATAAATATTTTTCTAATTTAATATATCTAAACACTAATACTCAAAGAATACACATTGTTATTAGAAAGAGAAAGCAAGCACTGTAGAAAAATGAGCTAGAGATATGAGTAGGCTAAATCCAGAAAATGAAGCGTGAACCCTCCTTGGATTTCCATTTGATTGTGATACATTAGCTTTTCAATGCATTGCTGAAGTCCTTTGGCTTGAAACTTAAAAAAAAAAAATTACATATCTATAAACACACACACATGTACACACACACACACACACACACACACACACACACACACACACAAGATTTCCAGCTGAAATGTACTGAATCTGGCAGTTCAGTGTTGGTAATATTGCAATGAGATTTTTTCTCAAGAATTGGAATCATATATTCATTGGATTTTTATTTTTTTAGTGCAGATAAGAATTCCAAACATCAGTTGAGCTGAAATAAATCTGATCTGAACAAAAATAATTTTTACCATGGTATTTTGACATCTATGGTTTATTTATGACATATATTTGTCCTGAACTAACTTTCAATACATTTTGAAGAATTACACAAAGGGATTTTTTTAAATGTCTGAATTAGCAAAAAAATTTCTCACTTAAGTTAAAAGCAGGAACTCCTCTTTGTCATTATTGACATCCATTTTCAACTCTAGGTACATATTTCTTAAATCTCTTTTTGATTTAAATATCAATTTTTTTAAGTATGAATGTATTGGTGTATATATAGCTATGCCATAGTCAGGATTGTGCAGTGTTTCTCACTATTACTGATCAGAGAGTTAAGCTTATTCCAGAGGTTAATTATAAATTTTACACCTATAGTTAAAGTGTCAAAATCTGCCTTTTTCAGTCTTGAAGAAAATGAATCTTTTCCCCACGGGTACATTGGTCAGCTTTGTCACTATGAAGACTGCTTTTCTTTTCATATCCTGTAATAGTTGAAATAAAGCCAAAATAGAAGATTAAAATTAACTTTTGAGTTTCTGTATACCTGTGTCTCATTATTATTTTATGGCTGCTTTGTTATAATAGAGAAATTTTGATGACAGCCATAGAAGAATATGTGGACCTATAAAGAAAATATACGAGGAGCTCAAATCAATTAATACATCTAAATCTCTTATTTCCAATTATGCAATTCTATGTACAACAATGAGAAAAACATTGTATCCTTGAAAAATATACATTTAGTAAGTAATGTATAAACTGATATTTCACCAAGGTAAAACTGTATTAATTTATAAAATTTATATAAGGATAATTGCAAATGTTTGTTTTCATATTTTGAAGAAAAGTTACTAAATTACATTTATAAGTAAATTATTGTTGAATATATTGGGCTCTAAAATATTTAAGTAAGAATTCTAACTGAACTGTGTTAAAATAAATCTTTTAAGAGTAAATAGAATTATGCAAAATTATGTAAGTAAAAATACTTGAAGATATTTTTAAATATAGACTTAGTTAATGTTAAGGAAAGTATCTGTACCATGTATTTATTAAAATTTAGTGTTAATTAAAATACCAAAATCTGGTATTGATTAAAATATCAGAATCATAATTGGCATCTTTTTTGAAAAGAACAATTATTATATGGTTAATAACTTTAGAAATTTTTTCATATAAGTGCATTAAAAAATAAAATAGCCTACCAGCTGTAATTATTAACATTTTATAAATTTAAAATGTGTTAATTAATAAAAAAAACAGACATCTCAAACAAGGAAATTTTAAAATGTATACACTTTGAAAAATTCACTCTCTTGGCATTTTTCACATTTTCAGACCAGTAAGAACTTAATTAAGAACAGATTCCATCTGACATCCTACATAGTTATTACAATATTATCGAATGTATTTATAATGGTGTACTTTACATCCCCATGACTGTTTTGTAACTACCAATTTGTGTTTCTTAATCCTTTTCCCTTTTTCACTCAGCCCCCAAACCCCTCTCCCATTAAACAAACATCAGAATGTTCTCTGTATCTATGAGTTTGTGTCTGTTTTATTTGCTTATTTATTTTGTGTTTTTTTAGATTCCACATGTAAGTGAAATAAATTGAAAAATAAAAAAAATTATTAAAATAAAACTGATCTCAAGCCAGGGTCCAACATTTAGTATTAGTGGTTTCTCTCCTCTTCCCCTAATCCAGCATCCTACTAATGGACCCTACTGAGGCCTGTGTGCTTGAGAACTTCTGGGAAAAGTGTTTCACCACTCCCTCTACTACTAGTGTCCACCACCAATGGTTTGGACTCCAGTTGTGTCATAATTATTAGCATTGTTTCCTGTAGCACAGAATACCCTGGGGATCCACTAAATGCACAGAGCTACTGTGCTTCTGAAGTGTATGCAGATAGAGCTGCTGCAGTTGCCTGAGAAGTTGGGTTGTACCTGCTGAGAACTGGATGTGTCAGTCATATGTCAAGTTCAAGGGCCTTCCGTGCTCTGTGCTTCACTGTGCTCTTTCAAAGAGGAGAGAATGTTCTTCCCCAGCCTTGTGTTGGGCTCTAGAACTGGTCACAAAGCAGTTCTCTGAATCCTAATCCCTAAAGAGTACGCATGCATGTGTGCATGTGTGTGAGTGACATTCCTTTGTTTTGTTTTGTTTTTTCAGAATCTCATTCCCTAGTATTTGGATACAAATTTTTATATGCAAGGCAAGAAGACAAATCTGAATAGTGAAAAAATATATATTTTGACAAATGGGGCTTTGTTAATTTTATTGAGCAATTAATAGTTGCATTCATTCTATTACATATTTTTTTAATCCAATTTCTGTTCCAGTTTCTTCCTCAATCAATCCCTTGGCACAATCACTTCATCATTTCTCCAGTAATGTGTGTGTGTGTGTGTGTGTGTGTGTGTGTGTGTGTGTGTGTGTGTGTGTGAATATGTATGTTTATGTGTATGTGTATGTATCTGAATACTGCAAGCCCTGATTTATTATATGTATATTGAGGCAGGTCCCACAAAAGATATCATTTTATGAACCAACTTCTATGTATTATTATCAATCAATCACTGAACTACTGCTTCACAGTAGAAATTACTGTTGTGAACTTTAAGATTTTCTATAAAACCATTGAATATATTTGGGCATTTTTAATACTAATTTAGCATAAAGATGAATTATATAGATTATAAAGCTACTAAGATGTAATGTGATAGGTGCTGTGGAAGGGAAGTTATTATGGGACCTCATTATAACAAATACCAAAATCTGAGTGTTTTGTTTAAACAACAGTCTTTTAGGAAAATAAGGTGTTTTTTCTATAGGAGACATTATATATACTGAATTAGAGTATAGATTCTGTTTTCAGACAATCTCTGGAGATAATTTGAAAACCTAGCTCTATTATTCACTAGGTAGAAATTCCAGCTCTACTATCTTGTTCTATTAACCTGTAGTAAGTCAAGTCAGTTTTTCATTTATTAACTGTAAAATTGGGATAATACTAGTTCTTTCTCCATAGATCTGTCATGAGGGTTAAATGCCTCAGTAAAAAGATACTGGAGCAAAAATGAAAAACACAAGGCCTTCATGTTACAGGAATCCTAGCATTCTGGTCCAGCTTTGTATGGAACTGTCCAGCACAGCTGCTGCTGAAATCAGAAATGGAATCTGCCACTGCCATAGTCTCCCCTTGATGGAAGAAGTAAAAAGGATGCTAATTGCAACAGATAAATGTCTTTTTGAGTTGATTCTATTTTTATAAATGTCTCTAATATGTTCTGACCCCCTTTTTTATCAAGCTTTCTTCTTCATCAGGTGAATACTTCTTTCACGTGTAGTGAACATATTAAGATTTTATAAAATATAAAAAACAGCGTTAATAAGAGATTTTTATATTCCAAAGTTACTTTGATTTGATCAAATTTTAAAATGTATTTATTTTTGCTAATAAGTAGCATATTTCAAAGTTTACACTGAGCATCAATGTTTTAGTAGATTCAGGGTTGCCCAAAGAAATAGGCAATACTTAAATTTCTGGGAAGGTACCTATTAGTTTCTGGTTTAAGCTTGACTCTACAATTCTATAAAGAGGTTAATTCTGCATGGTAGCATCCCTATTTAATATCCATTTGATGCTTTTTAAATAATATAATATGCTATAATATTACCTTCTTGAAGGCCATCAAAAATTGGTAACAGGAACTGCCAAATTTCTTTAGGACACACACATGGATTAGAATTCCAGTTCTTCAATTCATCAACATATTCATAGCAAAGACCACAGTGTGACCATTTCTTACTGTCCTCTCACATAGTCTTCACTCATTTGATTGCATTTGGATTCTATGTGTCTCTTCTCACCCCACCAGAGCAAGTCATGAGCCACCAGGAGACAGTTATACTTAGACTTGGGTTACTAAGAATCCCTCAGTTTAACTGAATTCTTATAAACATCCATCTATGTTTTTATCTGCTTTTACACTAAGTCTTAAAAGATTAATTTGGAGTATTAATACTTTGCATCAAAATATGTTATTTGCCAATATGTTAAACCCACTACATTCTTGTTGATCTGTTATCAATAATCTCTTTAATGACATGCTGATTCACTTATGCAGTGGCTCTCTCAGAAACTGAGAAAGTTGACTATCATTTTAATATGCCTAAAAACTTTTGTTCTGATATTTGCTAAGTGGTATGCTAGTAGAAAAAGAAAGAAATATTTTGACTGAAAACACAACTAGAATTTTTATACGTTTTACTTCCAGTTCCAGACCAAATGGGAAATACTTGATTACATTTCTCACATTAAGGGTAAAACCTTCTTATTTATAAAATCCCTTGATATTATATCAATTCAAACTTCACATTTTGGATAATTGAGAATTAGTAACTGGGAATTAAAGATTTCCTATGAGATTCTTTGTTTCTCCTAGTTAAAAAAAGGCGGGGAGAGAACAAACTAAAATTTAAGAAGTTTTCCCTTTTGTACATCAACAATTTTACTTCTCCTAGTGGCCTATGGGAAGAAATACGGATTGTTTTGGAATTGCAAAGTCATGGCTGTCACAGAGAAATGCTTTTTATTTCACATCATCAGCCATGTTTGCCCTTCTGTTGACATAACTATCATGTCTACCCTCCAAATGAGGATTTAATACTAGGAGGATCAGTGGATCTGTTCTGTTTCTTCCACTGATTCTACAGATGACCTTCAGGAGAACTTCTGTACCTATTGCTTTGAGGAATTTGGTGCCTCTTTTTTTCAAAATAAGGAAGGTGGAACATCCTTAGAAGTTAACTAGGGATTAATGAGACCTCACTAGTAAAGTACCTCAAGTCTAAAGATAAAAGCCCTCCTATGAGGGCAAACAATTATATTTTCCAAACTGAGCAATTCCTTCTATGAAAGCCTCCACATATACCAGTTGATTCATATCTACTTAAATTCAAGAGGTCATCTGAGGATAAAGCATTTTCATTTTTTTTAGCTTCTTGATTGTAAGGAAAAAAATAAAAAGTTTCATGCCTTTATGTACATAGCCATTTATCTCAGCATAAATTAAATGCTTCCCATTGGAAGTAAATGAAAGAGTAAGATTTTTATCACAACTGTTCAAACAAGATGATATTTTTGTCAGGGAAAATAGCAAAGAGATTTTAAACTCCTTGCCCTTTGTGAAAAAAAGTGAAGTTGCTTTCATTTCTACTGGCATTTTACTGAGCAGACTCTCTTCACTCTAAACTAGAGGTCACAATTTGTTTTGAATTTGAGCTAGAAATAAGATAACAAATATTGCCTAGGGCTTTATGGGATGCCTTTTATCTCTGAATTAGATTAGATAGTCAGGAACTATTGCAAATCCTTTATCATTTTGTTTTTAAGCCCCCAAAATCAAAAGCTGTGCATACAGGCAAAGTACATTTAAAAGTTATCATTCTACCATATGGGCTCCATACACATATTTTCCTATATTACTCAATATATGTGGGAAATAAACAGAAATCTTCTTTGTCTTATATATCCTAATTTTTAACAATCATAAGTTTTTGCTTTTACAGGTTATCATTTTCAGTGCAGGGTGTGTAGGGGTAAAAACTTTAGTGTTATTAGAGAAAAAAAAAGTTTCATTGTTTTTTTCTTTTCATTGGAAAAATTCATGTTAATTATTTCTCTGCACCTGCCTAATGGGGCTGAAGTAATTCGATTGTCATATTGTTGTAGATTGTTGCTTTGTGTAATGTATCATCCCTGCTGTTCCATTAAAAAAATTCTATACTCTTCCATTATTCAGCAAGGCCTAATGATTATTCCAGCATTTGTACATGCTGCACTGTTATTTTGTTTTTAATTGACTTCACTTTTTAAATTAAGCACATAGGTTTTAATACTGTTGTTGAAAAACCTGGTTTTGTCATTATCAGCATTTGCTTCCATATACATTTCATACCTATTGACATTTCATTTAGAATCTGTATAAATAATACAGCAATATGTACATTGAAGTTTATCATCAACTCTAACATTGCTTCATGTCACATTTTATTGATATGTAGTTTCTGCAGAATATTTTAAAAGACCAGTTATTCTGTTTAAAATATCTTTTAAAAACGAATTATCAAATCTTTAATTTGCAAATTAGAAGTAAATATTTGATTATTTTTAAACGTGTAATAATCTTTCAATGAAAAGAAGACATTTTATCCCAATAGTTAAATATCATCACGTGTAACAAGCACACGTGGTAATATGATGTTGTTGTTTGTTTTTAGTGAAACATAAAATTATGGTTTGTATGCATTTAAAAAATTAACTATTAATGGTAATATTTTTGGACAAAAATTGTTTTATTTCTTTAATTTATTTAAAATATTAAAAATAAATTATTTAAAAATATTAACTGATTGTTGACGATATTTCTTTAAGCATAGCATAGTACCCTAAAATAAAATAATATCCTTGCAAAACCCATTGAAATGCCTCCTTTGGAATTATATCTCAGTCATTTATCACAACACAAGATAATGAAAAATGGTCCATAGACAAAATAAGTCAAGGTTTATTTAGCTGAGATGTTAGAAATTGTAGAACTGAAAGGAAGAACTGGAAAGAAAACAAAATAATGACAAATTTTAAGGTAAATAAATGTTTTTTAAAAACTATATGATAATTTTTATGGATTTCATATCTCTCTGAACTCAAATCTGCCACAAATACAGCTTGTAAAACTAAAAATGGCATAGATATACTTTATTTGGGGAAGGGTTGACATGAGAACTCTTATTTCCACTTTGCCATTTTCGTTTTGTTAGTGGACATGAATGAATGACTGAATAGGAGGGTGAATGAATAGGGCACATGGGATTTGTCTGCCATTTGGTCATCTGAAGGACAGAGGACAAAGATTTCAAAGTGGGCCCTTCTGCCCTTGTTCGGTGCAGCTTCATTGCCGCGGTCCTGACTGTTGATGAGCCTGCTGGCTGGGATTTATGTTCAACCCCTCCTTATGCCTTGGTGTGCCTGACCTAGCTCTATTAGCATAACTTCCATTCCCAGTGACAACATGAATAAAAGATGACTGGTGTGACCTCAGAAAGTGCCAAGATAGTATTGATGTAATGAGCCCAATATCCACTGTTTTATGCATTGCCATACAATAACAATCTTAATAAAAGGTTAAACAGCATTATAATGCATGTTCTTTGATGTCTCCCTGACTCGCTAACTTAATTTTTTCATTCATTGTTGCTCTTTTGATGATCACCAATAATTGAAAACATTTTTTTCCCTTTATTTTGGAGAGCTTGAAACAAACAAAAAGATAAACAAGAAAAGTTTTGCTTTCAGACTCTTCTCAATTTTAGAAAATAACTTTTCTTTTGCTTGGCATTGGTTTCAAAGGCAACTACTATTGTTAATAGACTAAAAAAATTACTGCATGTACTCTGACTTAAGCATCCCATTTAGATCTCCTGAATTCTGCAGTATCACTTCATCTTTCAGGTTTTCCACATTTTTCTAATTGTGAAAATCTATAAAACACAGTCTATTTGCTGGAAGCCCCTCAATACCAGCCTCATGTTGAATTTTCTCCTTTTTACCTTGATATATTTTAAAAACCTGTAATACATGAAATCTTAGACACAAACATTCTGATTATATGGCCCTGAAAAGCCAATGAAAAGAATTAGAAATGCGCATAGGATATTATTAAGGAATCATATTTCCTGAGCTTTTTGACCAAAAACATCAGTCAGTTAAAACTTTCATCACCCCTCTTTTTAGCTATGTAAATAGGCAGGAAGTAAAAGAGAGATGAGAACGTAACAGGCACATGACTAAAGTAATATCACACCTTGCCAAGAACATCCTTTATTATATTTTTCTTTAAAAACAAAAGCACAACACTAATGTTCATTCTTTTTAACAACAAAGAGAAAACAGTGTGCTTTTTATAACTTCTTTTAGATTGCAAATCACAGTTGCTCTTATAATATTTTTGCTTTTTTTGCAAGGTCTGCTACTTAAATGATCTGAAAATATGACAATATGTTAACAGCTAACACTCTGTATGTCTTTAGGCCTTATCGGTAGATTAAAAATTATTTAGAAACAAGCAATTGCTGGAACAACCTGCTACTTCAAACCTCAGATTTACTGCTTGACACATTAGTTGTGTCATTCTGAATTTTGAAAGGGCGATGGTGAAGCAACCAACAGGATATAAATTTTTCAAATGTCTACCACGTTGCCTTGATCATATCATGTCTTATTGGTGCATTGCATAACCAACATAACAGAAAGAGATCAGACGTGATTTGACATGACATTGCACAAGTAGACACCACTGTCAAAGATGCGATATGATAGTTTTGTTATATCAAGATGTAAAGTTAATTAGACCACATTTATTGGGGCTTTCAGTTGTTAGAAAGCAAACCAGCTTTATATTTACAGCCTCTATAAGATCCTTGAGTAATGAGAAGAACATGTAGTATTCCTATAGCTACTGAAGACTTGTGGGCAATTTATTTATTTATTTAGGAAAATTTTAACAGTGCTGCTTTGTTTGCTACCCTTCAGTTGGACAGTGTCTCCAATAAATGATAGCTAATGACATTTCTTATATGGGAAAATTTGTGGAAAAATGGAGATTCTCCTAATCATATGAGTTGATATTTGTTATTTCAAAGGAGCGATAAGAAGAAATCAGGACTCCACAACTCACAGAGCAATGTAGATTATTTCACCATTTAGAGAAGGCTACTTAATATAGACTAAGCAGATACAAGCAGAGCCCTACAAAACCCATAGATTTCCAGAAAAAAAAAAAAAACCTGGCTGCTCAAAAAATTGAAGCAGATGTCAGATGCAAGCAGCTGTGGCCTGGAAAATTCAACAAAATTCCAATATTTAAATTGCTTCTCTGGATAAAAACTGCTTGATAGCACAATTTCAGATTTGATCTGGACTGCCAGTGGACCATCTGCATAAAATGAAAGTAATCTGCTGACACTGTTGATACAGGTAGGCGTCAGCATCATTTGGTCAGAAAAAGAATGCTGCTAAGATGTTTTCTGGAGCATGCCAGGATGGTATTATAGTAGTTAATCCTAATTTTAGAATAGTAATCACCAAAATAGAGATAAAAAGTATGTTTGCCTCATTTTTAAAGGAATTTTTTCCAGAAAAAAAAATAATCATCAAACCAACAACCTTTACTCTAATTTTAGGTTTAAAATGGAATATTCCCAGGTCTAAAGTAAAAGAGCCCATCAATCTGTTAAATCTGATCTAGTGAGAATGATGAAAATTATTCTCTTAGTACTGTGGACTAAGAAGCAAATTATTAGACAAGTTGTGAGCTTTAGAAATTCAGTGTCACAGGCAAAGGAGTAACTCCCTGAAAAGTTACTGAATACACTTTTTTTTTTTGACTCATCTATGCTTTGTATAGAATAAACATATTTAGATGCTGAAATTTTGCCCACAAATAGGTCAGCTTGTGGCAGAAGTCTTTCACAATTCAAGATATATCAGCCTGGGCAGTAGCTGAGAATGAGAGCGAGTAATCAAAAGTGACCCAAACAATGACACCAGAGTTTCCAGATGGTATAGAAAAAAGTCCATGATTTATGATTGCCAGTGCAGTAAATAAATCTAAAACAATAGGCGTGGATGGGGAAGCAGTCACAGCTGACCAAAAGAGCAGTTGTAATGCAACCCACAGAAAGCTTGGTACCAGAGTAATTGACATAGTCGTCAAATCAATTTCCTAGGGTGCAGACACTCAAGCACTCAATCTGATTCTGTATGCTGCACAACGCTTGGATTATACAGCTGCCTCTAATTCAGATAGCCTTCGCTCAATATGAATCCAATTCAAGGAACTGTCTAGAAGTGAACGATAATTATTTAGGCTTCCTCGTGCAGGTTTATGTTTTCCAGTCAAATTGCTCTCTTTTGGAATTACATGCATTTCATATTAATTAACATTTAACTGATATTTTTTTCTCCTCCTGTATCACCAAAAAAATTATATCCCTAAAACCCAGGGTTTTCCTCCTAGGGTACCAGTGGGATGCTGTCACAGGACAGGATGGGCTCATGAACAATATGTGATTCTTTACATTGACTGTGGGATCAGCCACTTGATTGCAGATGGGCAATACCCATGTGGAGGAGGATGAATGGATCGATCAATTTATTTATTTATTTCTCTGTATTTCAATTCAACATGATTCAAAGATAGGATTGAATAAGCTTTTGCTGCATATAACGTCATTGGCTTTCATGCATTTTCATTCATCTAATGTTTATAGGATGCGGTATATCAGATACTTGATTTGACACGGGAGTATCGAGATAAGAGACAAAGGCTCTGCCTTGGAAAAACTCAGGGCTCAGTGAGCTGATGAGATAGGTAAAGAATCATGTGAGGAGAATTAGAGAGAAAACACAGAGAGCAGAAAGGAGGCACAGAGGAAGCTTGTACTCCACCAGTAGGTAGGGTGAGATTGAATGAGCAGAAGGGGAAGGATTTTGGAGATGCTGACACTTTCATTAGACTTGAAGAAAGATGAAAACTTAGCCTACATCAAGAGAGGATTGATAATACTCTAGGCAAGCCCAACAGCAAAAAGAACATAGCATTTTCAGGTAGCCACATACTCTTCAGTGCTGCTGAAACGTAGGGTTTGGCAGCAAAGGCAGTGGAAAGTGTTGAGGAAAGAAAAGGGGAGAAGAATGGATAGGAAGGCAGAGCACAAGGGTGGGAAGTACTTTAGAGCTTACAGCAACACTTTCACTCACTGTTTTTTACTTGATGCTACAGCAGCTGATGAGAACATGATTGCCCCATTTGAAAAAAAAAGATACACAGATCAAGGTTGAAAGAGGTTGGGTCATTTACCAAAGTCACACAGCTGGGAATTAGGCCCAGATCTATCAGCCTTAAAGACCACATTCTGAACACAGCATCCATCACTTGGCTTCTCAGTCAAGAGGTTCCCTTAGTACTGTGCTCAGTCACTTAGGACAACTTTCTACCTTTTGGAAAACGGAAGGGGACATTGATGGTGCTGGCAGCAGTATGAAAAAAAGTGAAGGAGAAAAAGTAAGTAAAATAAAAAGTAGACTAAAGGGGAAGAGGAAAAGAATGTATATTAATTTAAAAACATTGTCAAGACAAAACAAACTGGCCAGTACCCTCCGGGAAGAAGGTAATTCCACTGGGGCTGCACAGTCAACAGAATTTCTGTTGTTGTAAAAAATCTTTGAGGGAACAGATTAGAAGATGATAAATCACATCATTAACAAGCTATTTGTTTGCTATTAATTTCACATTCTATCTTTAGAAAATAGGGAAAGCTGAGGGTCAGGAAAAAGATAACAAGTTGATTATGGGTGCAGAGTGGCTGAGCCATCATCAAGTGCTGAGAGGAAATCAATGAGTCAGGATAGGACAAAAGTTAGTAATATTAAAGAAGAAATACATGAAGACAAAAGAGAAATGACCTGAGTTGGGACACAGAACACAGTCTGAGAAGTGAATGAAAAAGAGTAAAGCAAATAGCATAGCTCACAAAAATAAAAGGACTAAAACAGAAGAAACAAAAATTACATTGAGAATAAATTTAAAGTGGAAAAAAAGGCAACTATAGAATTAAACCTGGATTATTTTAAAATAAAATTTATTGTATATATAGTTTTAAGTCTATATTGACAATTGTAGAAATGATAGTAAAACAGAGGGGGGAAATCTTCTATTTTACGTATCGAAATAATCACAGCTTGTATTTCGATGTACTTCCAGTCATTTTCTCCAGATACTTGTACATAATTGTGAACATAATGTAAGAAATTTTATTTTACTTTTTCTTCTAGTATGTTAGAATATATATTTTAAAAATCTATATAATCAGTCTTTATAAATGTTTCCTTTCAAACATGATTTAACGACATTGGAAAATAGTATTCTGTTACACCTTTGAGAATAAATATTTTAGACAATGGATAATTTCCAGAAGGATGAGATTACACATTTCTTCTATTTTAATTTAAGATTTTTCTGGCTACAGAAACAACTGCACTCTCAAAGTTAAAAAATATTTAAACCTAACTAATATTAGAAATTTTAACGAATAAATCAAATAAATATGAATTATATGCATAGGTATTTTCTATCTTGTCTAGTAAGTCAAAGAAAGGAAATCTATTATTCTCTATTATGTGCCACTGAGTGAACTCTGACTCCTGGCAACCCTCTGAATTTGTGGTACCCACAGAGTCCTGTCTTCAGTAGCCCTGTTCAGCTCCTGTAGACTCATGACTGTGGCTTCTTTGATGAAATTGATCCAGTTCACATTAGGTCTTCCTCTTTTCTTGCTGTCTTCTGTTTTCACCCAGTATTATTGTCTTTTCCAGAGAACCCTGCCTTCTCATGATGTGCTCACAGTAGGACAGCTTTAGTTTTGTCATTTTGGCCTTCAGACATCTTTTGGTATTAATTTGCTCTAAGACCCACTTTTCCTTCTTCTTGGTGGTCCAGGGTCTTCGTAGAGCTCTCTTCCAATGCCATTTTCAAATGCATCAATTTTATGAAGATGATTCAGAGGCAGGTTGGACTATATGGCCAACGTTACCCACATACATGATTTATGCTTAGCATTAAGATGCCTGCAAGGTGAAACAGGTGTGCCATGAGAAATGCATGGACCTCTCTTTATTTATGCAAAAATGTAAAAATGCACGAGGCAGATAGCTCTGAAAGCACTTAATCCTCTATTCTGTCTAATTAAACATCTGGGATCACTATAGCCCTTTGGCATATCTCAGTGGTTATCAGATTCAAATATACTGACATTCTAGTGGCAAAGGAATTTGAAACTTGTGATAGACATACTTGATCAAATTAATTTTGTCTAGTTCTAAAACAAGTTTCCTTTGTTACAATTGTGATAAACCATTGCCAAAATTAATTAAACATTATCTTACAGTTTATAGAGTAGTTAAATTATGATTTCAAGTTAAGTTTCCATGAAACATATCAGATTATTCTTTATCTAGCACATAGTTTATCAGAGAAAGAGAATGACACCACTAGCATTTTTAGAAAGTGTGGATGTCATGATCTTCTGAAACCCCCAAAGGAGACAACTTATTAGTGAGATAATAATCTATTCTCAGTGTTTGCAATGAAATGCACTACAAAAAAAATGAGGCTGTTCAAATTATTGTGGTACACATTAGGGGAAACAACTAGAAGAAAAGAAATATGAAAGTATTTGGGCTATTTGAATCACTAGATTCAAGGGTCCAGATAAAGAAACTCATTTGAAAAAAAAAGATGCCTTTGAAATGTACCTGTTTCTCAGGAGAATTCCATCACCACAAAACGGGTACTTCAGTGGTGCATTTAACAAAATTTGTTCCTGTTACATGCCAACCACTGAGCAAATGGAAGTAAAGAAAATCAGCATAGTCACTGCTCTCATGGAGCTTTGATATGACACATTTTCAACATTTTTTCAGAATAAGTAGTCCAATTTATTTGATCATACACACAAAGAAAGTACATGAGCTACAATTTTCTGACACGTGTATATGTACAATAATTTGCTGGATTGGTTGTAAGAGGGAGCATTACCAATATTTAGAATTTTATGTGATAATAATGAAAAACAAGAACCCTAAACCTGAAAACATTCTGACTCTCAAATTACACTTCGAATTTCCTTGGTTGCATTTTTTGATATTAAAAAACTTTGAACAATTTTTCAAGAAAGAACTTCTTTTTGACCTATAGCATTTCCTACAATATTTGGCAGTTGTATTTTATATCCATCTCCTCTTCTTCAATGTTAATATTTTGAATCAACTGAAAGGATACATATTAAACTAATGGACACCATAAAAGAAATGTTTGAAAGCATCATTTTGCTATTTTTAATTTATATTACCTATTTCTCTCAAATGAATATCTTAAATTTTAAAGCCTAGAGACAGTGACGTCATTGAGGTAAATGAGAACAATCTAATAATTAACCCCCATTTTTTTCAGCACTAAACATGAAAACAAAATGAATGAATATTAACGATGAAAGAAATTCCAGCCCTAGTAGTCCCTACGATATCAAGATTTTTCTTCTCTTATCAAGAAATGTATCAAGTATATTTAAATTTTCATTGGGGTTTGTTTTAACGGAAACTTCTCTAGTTTTTCATGAGTGATGATCATGACAGTGTTACTTTTAAAGCTCAGGCTGAGAAATGACTTCTTGTAACTTTTTTTCTGTCCAATTGACATAACACATTTGTGGGAAGTAGATGACTAGCCTGTAACCCTTGCCAGTGTCTGGTTTCGGGGCATTGCTTACCATGGAGTAGCTGGTAAGCACTTTCTACTAAGTCTAATTGTCAAACCAGTTCATCATCCTCCTTTTGTTAATAGCGTGTTACAAAATAAGAATATGAGAAACTAGGTGCTTCATTTATCTTGCTCCCTATGCTTCGAGTGGGGTGCCTCAAGCTGTCACCACGACTTAGTAATTTAATTACGTTAAATGTAGAATTGATTCAATTGTTCAAATGTACAATTTGAGAAAACAGTGACATTTGTCTTTTCTATGAGACAAACAAACAAAATAGATGAGTCAGTGGGTACTTTAAAAAACATTTTTCTACCATGATTGTAACACTGACATATTTCCAGGAGAAAATGAATTTTTATAACTCAAGTGACATATTAGTGAACATGCTTATGTGTAGATATTTATAGTACATGTGTCGTGTACACATACATGTGTAGTGAGATGATTTCTTTGAAATTAGAAGCCTACCGTGTATTGCCATACTGTAGGGAATAAGAGGTTATATAATGTATCCAAAAGAAGCCAAGCGATTAGCTAAAATATTAATCGAATCAGAAAAATAAAACTTAAAGATTTATATTATTTTATAATTTTTTTGTTGAGAACCTGCACACAAAGAAAACGTTCAGGGACTCTGAAGGGTGTTAAGGTGACTGGGGAGAAGATGCAGGGACAAAGGTAAACACAGGGAGACTTCACTTACTTAGAAGCAGAATGCACCTGACTCACCTCTTTACAGAGATAGCACCTCCCTCTGGAGCAGCGGGCAGGCTTGTTTGTTGTCCAGAATAATAAGAATAATGTCTCCCTCTGTGGCGAAGTTTGGGAGTTTGCTTGGTAAGAGGTTTGTGTTCCCTAGCTCAGGATTCCTCAGCTGTGTTGCAAACCCACTGTCTATGAAACATTTATCTGTCACCCCAGAGGGACTTGGTGGTCAAGAAGAGCCAAACCTGAAGCTGACGCTGCTGCAGTGCTATAAATAATAAAGTCTGAGAATCCATGAAAGTGGTGGGCTAACTTGTTAGGTGAGGATAGGACAAAATCTCTGATCTTTCACAGTTTTGACACTTCGCTATATGTTTTTTTTCTTTCTTTTTTCTAATGTAAGTTTAATGTTTTTTTCTTCGAACTGAAACAGTTTACTTATATTATTCTAGTATCTTGAATTTCCTCCCCCACCTCTTTCTCTTCCACCTTTTCATTCTCTTTTTTCTGCCCATTACCCTTTCCACATCTGATTGATGGCATTTTCTGTACCATCTATATTTCTCTCCAAGCTCATTAGGACCTTTGCTGACAGCAGCACTAGACCAATAGGTGCATTTACAATGTGCATTCTGCCCATGCTAAAGCTACACCAATTGTAAAGAATTCAATTGGTTAAATAGTTTTCCCTCGTGAATACACATACGATGGCTCCATTCTCTCTGAATAGGGCTCCCATCAACAGCACGAATGGTCTAGAAAGGAAGAGAAACCTCTACCCTTGGATGGGGTTATAACTAATCGAATGTGGAGTGCTTTGCCACAGACAAGGCAGTGGCTTTTAGGGTGCTAGGGTTTTTTTCCTCCTTTTAATGCCATGACCAAGAAGGAGCAAATGCGTAGAATATAAACACGTGGTATCAGACATGAGAAAGAACATTACTTATGATGGAAAATGCCTGCATAGGTTACATAGCTGAGCACAAGGGCCACACATCAAGCTACATTTGAGTGATATGTTTCTCTAAAGGACATTAAGGTATCATCCCAGGGTGATTGACATAAGGTGAATTGGCACACAAAAATATAGTTCTGAGATTGCCTAAAACGGACTATAAAAGTACAAGAACTAAGTTTCAGCTCAGAAATACCCTGGCCCTTTGGTCTTTTAGTATTCTACACAGACACTATGGAGGAGTTTCGAACATCATTCTTCTCAGTGTGGTATATTATGTTTAGCCAATGTGTGAAATCTCTGCAGAAAATAGATGGGAGAGAGAATGCAATTTCATTCTGCAGAATAGTTCCTCTGAGCCAAGGAAACAGGCACGAGCCATGAACCTGAGTAAAACCAGGTGATAATAATCAGGCCATTCCATGAAGTAGCTCTATATGCTTGGGTGATTCTCCTGGTTTCTTCTGGTTTTATTTTCCAGAGACAGTGTTGGATTTTCCGCAAACAGGTGTTGTATGCTCTTAGCCTTTGGAGTTTATTGATTCAGGAAGACAAAAAGAAGGTGACAATGACTACAGGAAGACATAGAGGCACTTCAGGGCCTTTCTGCAATGTGGCCCTTGGAGTCTCGGCCCCAAGATGACAGTAAAGAGGCCTTATATGAGATGAATTGGTACCTTTCAAACTAATATCCATTAGGTAAGTTTTTGTTAGCTTTTTTGCATTCTATTCTAGAGCAAAAATCATCACATTAATAAGTCCCAAGATGTTTGTAAATGGGGCAGAGTTGTTACAAAAAAGTAAGTAAATGAATCAAACAGAAAGTTTTTACAAGTTTGATAATTTTCTAACTCTTCAATGTAAGATTAATTTAGGTCCTTTTATGAATACATCTTCCCCTTACCTAATACAGGGATCCCCACAGCTAGGGCAAAGAATTTTGACCACAGCACGAGATATAACTAAAGGGTTCTCTCTCAGTCTGGCTTGAAGACTCTGAGAACTTACTCGCAGAACAGAGAATGCCCTTCTAAATTAGCCGTACTACGTGGTGCATCTGACCCTGAAGAATTTCATATCTATAATTTTCCCTTCAAAAATGACAGTTATAATCAAGGTCATGACATTTCCTCCTAACAACACACAATTGATTCCTCACTTCTCTTTTGTTTTGAAAATGCAGAACAGGCATTCGGGGGCTAGATATCAATACCATGAAAAATGGAAAGATGTCAGAAATAACCATTTGCAGCTGGCCATGTGCCTGCTGTAAGAGCTGGTTACACAACTCAGCAAATACATGGCATGCACTTGTCTAGAGGAAGATGGACTGCAAATAAATTATTAAGCTTTTCTTACTGGCGGATGGGGCATTTTCACATAGACTGCAATGCGTGTCATCACATACAGCAAAAGGATAAATAGGCATGGACCTGCTTGAAGAAAATTGATAGTGACTTGTACATCCTTATTCATAACCACTTCATTCCAGATTAAGAAAACTTCAAACAGCAATTTCTATAATAATCCTATAGAACTCTTTACAGATCTTCAAAATCACCAAAATACAAACACACACATTCACACACACACACGCACAGCGAAAAATAAAAACACAACCACTGATTAGAAATAAGAGCTTTAATTTGCTGGCTCAGACATTTGCTGAATTATCAAAATAGACTGTATTTTAAAAGTGGTGAGTGAGGCAGGTTGGCTAGAGGGTTAAAGATGAAAACTATTTTATTTATTATTCTTATTATTCTGTGCTAAAGACATCTGACTAGCTTTTTCGTTCTTATGAGCTACCCTACTCCCCCACCTTTGGTCACAGATGTCTAGCTGCCTCTGCCTGTGTTAACAAAAGGAGGTTATCTGAGACAACAATAGACAGGAGAGCAACAATTTCAATTTAGGATAAGGAAACCAGAGAGGCTGGTGCAAAAATGAGGTCTAAACAAATATATATTTTTCCTGTTTTAAAGAAACAGACAGAGTGAAAACTGTTAAGACATAGGTCCAGAGGCAAAAAAAAAAAAAAAAAGATAGGAAAAAAGCCTCACTGTACGTTAGTGGAGAAAATGTGTCAGGAATTGAAAGTGGTAGAATGTAAAGAAAAAAGGTGTTGGGAGTCCATCCTTCTGATGCAGAGCAGAGAAAGCCATAAAAAAAAGACATTTTAGAGCAGCCTAAAATCAACTCAAAGCAAGGCCGCCTAGCTGACTTTATGCCCCACCCTTTGCATCCTTTGTTTCTGTAAGGGAGCATGTGATGAGAAAATACTTTTGTAGAGCATCTTGCCCATAATAGTTATCCAACAAATCTTATTTGAATCTGCACATGCATGAGGGATTTGGAAAGTTTTATTTTACTTTTTAAAAAAATTCTTGCCTAAGATGAAGACCTGCTCTCAATTTGAACTGTCAAAGTAATAGATCCTATTAAATATAACATTTCAGGGCATGAGAAGGTATACATTCTCTACGTTTGCAACTATCTTTAGAAGCACCAGAATGAAACCATACATTTCTCAATACGACCTCACCAATTAGACATATATGTTAAAGTAAGTGAGAGGTGATCTTATCTAGGGATCGTCCTACTCCGACTAGCCGTGCTGAATTCTGTAGAACGCATACAGGATGTGAAATCATAATGTCAGAGGGAGACAAATCCAGCTGTCCTGAGAGATCTATTTCCCCCCTGCTCAGTAACTTAGTCAAAAGCTGGCTTAGCTGAAAGAACTGCTCATCCTAGAGACCAAGTTCAGGAAGCTTCAGTTCCTAAGACTATTTCTTGGGCCAGGACACCCCCTCTGTGTTCTCTGTCCTTCGTAGAGCTGGGTCCCTCTCCTGAGTTGTCTGTAGTCAGTCCTGTTCAGCTCTACCTGGCTGTGGATTCTGAGATCACCAGTACTAGATGACTTGTGCGTTTTTCTGTTTCGTAGCTAATAATTCTTTTCCCCAAAACTTATCTTATGTTCACATCCTGGAATGTTGGTGGTGGTTGTGTGTCCAGCCCCTTTGGAACAACAGCTGTAGGACCATGTTGACAACACTAAGCTGATTAATGTCTGATTTTCCTCCCTTGGAAGTTGGGTGGCTGCTGTCCTGGACCCTTGGTCTTGATCTTGGATCTAATTTTCCTGTGTTCTCTTTTTCTGAGTCCAGTTGGCACTGCTTCATTATAGATAACATGGTGGATCTGTGCTTGTGTGTGTTTTACTCCATTACTTTAATAATTAAAAAGAAAACACACTAAAAAAATGCTTTATGTCAGGTACTCTTTTAATTGTCTTACATGTATTAATTAGTTTAATCTTTGTAACAGCCTTATGGGGTAGGTAGGATTATTATTTCCATTTTAAAGATGAAAAAAATAGACCACATAGAGCTAAGTACTTTGCCTGAAGTCAGCCAACCAGAAAGTGGCAGAGTTTGGATAGGTCTGGATTGGTGCAGACGGCCCGTCTCCTAACTTCCAGTTAATGTTGTTTCCACTTGCTATGCTGCTCCCCACATTAGTCTTTTATTTCTTTAAAAATAAATAAATAAACAAACAAGCCCATGGTATAAAATGTACAAATTACTGTGCAAAACGAAGTTCTTTCACCGTCTTGTCTCCCAGCATTCAAGTTTCTTTCTGTAAAAATAACCATGGCTCTTGTAACCATGAATATTCTT
This sequence comes from Cynopterus sphinx, assembly GCA_030015415.1. Taxonomy (NCBI): domain Eukaryota; kingdom Metazoa; phylum Chordata; class Mammalia; order Chiroptera; family Pteropodidae; genus Cynopterus; species Cynopterus sphinx. Next base: position 43,479,098 of record CM057389.1, on the reverse strand, counting down.
TCAGAAATGTCCTATGAAAATATGAGTAAATACAGCATATATACATTTTTCTCTTTTTAATGCAAATTTCAGCTTACCAAATACAGATTTTCACATCTTAGGTTTTTTCCAGTGAATTTTACAGCTCTTTTATAGTAGTTTATAAATACTGATTTGTTCTTTTTTAAATAGCTGAATATTTTTCTCACATATGGGTATAACAAGGGTATATGGCCAATCTTCTATTAACTTATACAATTAAGTTACAGCAAGTCATTTGTCGTGCATAACATCCTACACGTGAGGTTGCACATCTATGAATTTTCAGTTGAATACATTTTTAAAAAAGGAGTTCTTGAATTTAAAAATATCTGTATTTAAAAATTTTTATTGCCAAATCGCTTCTTTCAGAGGGTTGCATTAGTTTGCATTTCCACCAGTGCTGCGTTTCAGTGTCTGCTTCTCTGTACCCTTGCCAACACGGTACATCACTGGACTTTGCCAGTGTACAATTAGGTCTTTGCCATTTTAGGGGGTGAAACAGTATCTCATTGTAGTTTCAGTCTGAATTTTTATTTAAGCATTTTTCTTTTTCCATGAATTGTTTCTCATATTTTGAAATTTTTTCTATTCTATTGTTGTTACCTTTATTTATGTATTTGTAGGAAACTTTTCTGTGTTAAGGGCTGGCACTCTAAAATTGTAATTATTCTTTCTCAGGTTAGTATTTGTCTTTTAACTTTATTTATTTTGAATCAAAAAGGAATTATTTTTATATAGCTAATTTATTCAATAATTTCTTTTAATGACTTCCAGGATTTATTTCATACTTAGAAAACTCTTACATTTTCTAAAATTAAAAAACATTTTTTTCTAATAATTTATGGATGCATTTTTTTTTACATTTATACCTTTGATCTAACTAGAATTCATTTCTAAATAAAAAGTAGTTAAAATCTTTTTTTTCCCCCAAACAGCTATCCTGTTCTGTTGCTCTACCACTATTTTTTAAAAATAACATTGCTTTCTTGTTTTGAAATATTGATTGTATCATAAATTTTTAAATGCATTTGGGTACATTTGTATATTTTCTATTCTGTTCCATTGATTTGTGTATTCATGTGTCAGTGCAAAACTATTTTAAATGTTCTCTCTTTCTGATACATTTTGACATGTTAGGGCAAGTCACTTGTCATTACTCTTCACAATGTTTTAGTTATTATTGCTAGTTAAAGTTTTCTGTATAAATTTATGAATTCACTTATCTGATTAAAAAATAGTGTTTTTTTAAATAGTCACATAACTTTATGTATTAACTTAGACAGAAATGACATCTATATGTTAAGGTGACTATGATGTTTGATAGTATTTCAAATATAAGACTTTCCAATTTAAGTCTCTTTTTGTCTTCTATGGTAACATTTCACCAATATGTTTAAGATTACAAACATTTCTCTTTACATTCTGTCAAATATTTCACTCATGTACTACCACTAAAATCGTGGGCTTTTTTGTTCATTATATCTTCAAAGTGGCTGGTTTTGTATATGAAGGCTATTTATTTTATGTTAATTTATTTTTCTTTTACTTCTTTCTTGACCTCTACTCATGAATAATTTATATTCTATTAATTGCCATTTCTTTTCTGAGCTTTCTTATCTTGTTTTGTGCTTTTCTATTATAAACATACTCTACTAAGTTTTTTGATTCCTGGGAGAATGTTTGATCATAGTTTTTATGTTTTATGGCAAGCATTTTTTTTTCTGTTAAATTTTTTGTTGTTGTTGTTAGCCATTTGTTTTTCCTTTCAAGCCTCTGGTTGTATGGTGTAGGTTAGTTATCTTCGTATAAATACGATTCTTTTTTCATTATTATTACTTATTAGAGCTATAATTTCCTTCTGACCAGATATTTTTAGGAGATTTATGTCACAGAGGGCAATGGCTATTTTAGGCTAGTAGAGATTCTTCTTATGAAACAGTATCAAGGCGTAATTTTTTTTCCTTAGGCTGCTCACAGTGTGGAGATCACTCAGCCTGATCTCCTTGACAGATGGTTTTCTGCAAATATGGCCTGTCTGTGTAATTCTTAATTTCTCCTCAGGACCAAACCAAGTCCAGGTATGCTTACCAGCTCATACAGGTAATTTTTCTTGTCATAATGAGGTTTCTGGTTTTGAGCATCACCCTGGAAGAGTATGCTGTGCTAGCTTTTTGTGAGATCTGCTGTAATAGGGTCTTCTCTCTTTATGTCTTTAAACCTCTATTTAATTTTCACTGTTTTGAGAGTCCTTGTTCTGTTTTTGTAGTTCAAAATTTTAGCTATATCTTACTTTCACTGAAAATCAAAAGTGCATTCTTATTTTATATATATATTTTTTATAACTTTATGGTATTTTCCAAAAGAAAGACAAATGCTAAATTTACTCCACCCTGCTCAACACTTTTTTATGCACTGGACTTGTAATGACACAAAACCCAAAACAATAAAACATGTGCTATTGATGGGCAAATAATAATATTTTATCGGATGCACTATTACCTTTATTATTAAATATATTATCAGGTTTAAATATGGGAAAACTATTTACAAATTAGAGTTCTGTTTTCTTTTTCTAAACATAATTCTATCAATTCATTCAACAAATAGCGAGTGTCTACTATGTTCCATGTGGAGAAGCACAAAAAAAAAAAAATATATTAGTATATCATATATCTTCTTAATGCACTTCCAAGCTATTGTTGAGAGAAACAAAAACTGATATAAGAGTTAAAAAGGAAGACCACTTAACTCAACCTGAGCCATAAGGCAAAGTTCTCTAGAGGATATGAAAGTTGAACTGAGTCTTGGAAAAGAAATGACAACTGACTGTGCAAAGAATGGAAGGAAACATTTTTCTGTCACAAGAAGTCAATGAGCAAAGACACAGAAGCAAGAAACATCACACTGTGGTAAACAGTGGTTTCATGGCTGTGGCTACACCCATTTTGAAATCCTGGATATTTGTTTTAGAAATAGCAAAGTACATGAGTATCTCTAAAACATATTTTCTTCTGGTTTAAATTTAAAATGTTCTCTTCATAGAGATTTTTGAATGCTGCTACATTGCCCCTTCCCTACTAACCAAAATAATAATGATATAAGAAAATGATAATAATTAAGAAATAGTTATTGTGTGAGCTTAATCTAAATTTAGCTTATTTCAATAAGCCTTTACTGAAAAGCCATTATTTATCTGACAATATACATACTTTTTGGAGGATATAAAAATAGCAAGACTTTTTATCCTCAAAACGTTAAAGTTTTTAAACTTGGAGTGAGAATGAGGCAAATGAGCCTCTCTTGCTGTCACTACCAAACATCTCAATTTATCTGCTCCTACTGTTTATCGTGTTTTTATTGTTGAAGAAATAAATTGTATAAGTACTCAAATATTTATAGTTCTTATGTTTAGTTTTCACATGCCAACGTATTTTTTGTTAAAAATTTAACATACATTTCTTAATGCCCTTTTATCCATGACCTAATTTACTTTGGCATTCTACTTAACAAACTTGCAAAACTTTAAAAATACTTCATGTGCATTATTTTAAAGTTTATTCTGCTTATTTATATGGACAATTAAGCAATTCCTTAACTTTAACTCAATCAGCTAATGATCTTTCTAAATTTCCCATTTATTCTTGACTTTTTCAATCATTAAAGAAAATAAAAGTTAACCATATCACTCTTACAGTTTTCGTCATTTGTTATAGAAAAAAATATATATAGGTTCCTTTTTCTTTTTTCTTATAACCCGAAGAAATTTCTTTTAATGTATACTTTTCTACAAGCAAGATTTGAAATGCAGAACAGACTAGAGAAAACAAATGTTATAGTTAAGATATTTCTGATTTCTGAATCAAATCTTGTTTTAGGAAGCTCTTTGGAAGATTAAACCTGAGGCAATCACCCCTCTGTCTGACGCATGAATCAGAACCAACTTGCCTCTTTAAACGTTTACCAACATTTACTGATTGTAGTATCTGGGAGCAAATATCAGTGTTGTAGTTGCTGAACTGATTGGCTATCTCGTGTCCACATTGATCCCAGATCTCAAATGCAAGATAGTCCCCCCAACAACTATTCTGCTGCATTCAGATAATGTAATAACAGTCTAAAGAGGACAATTTTACCCAACTATAGATGTTGCTTGTCTATAGGTCATTCAAAAATATCCAGTTTCCCAGGAAAGAGATGAGTTGCAATGTTTTTGGTTAACTATAAGTTTCTGAGAGTTAAAAGCGTTAATTGATACTATAGCATTCCTGAACATGCCAGGCAGAAATGTGAATGTTTAACAGATATGAATGTCATGCTTTTGAGGAATTAACTTGCTATTAATTCAGTCTTTAAGCATTATTACAAAAAGAATTACATTTGAATTTTTAAAATGATTACGAACTGGCTAAAGGCTGAGAATAAACCTGTGTTTCTCTCTCACTGCCATGGGAAAAGGAAACCCTTAATTACAATGCTTGTCTTTGAATAATATTTCAGTTGTAACAGCACATTTTTTTTCCAATTTTGCATGATAAGTGCATTAATATTTATTCATATTCTATGACCTTTAATAATTCTCCTGGGCACTATTTTTCGAACTACTATGTTTGCTCTTTTTTTCTCTCTAATACTTATCATTTATGCACTTCTTACTACTACATATTTTATAAGAAGGTTAGAATTGTTATGGAATGAGTTGGAATGAGACACTGGCTCTGACTGTTTTTCATCACTTTATCCTATTGTGGTGGATATACAATTTGATATATTTGTCAGAAATCATCAAATTAAATGACATCAGCAAAAATGACAGAGTAGAGAATTCAAAAAGCTCATCCCTCCTCAAAAGCAATGAATAAACTAACAAAAATGATCAGAATCAACTTTTTGAAACTGGAAATTAACCAAAGCCTGCAGCAACCAGAAAAACACTTGGGAAAAGAGAAAAAAGGAAACAGAGAAGAAGCAGCTGAGTCTTGGTAAGACAGCTTTGTGGCATTTTATTTTCCCCTGGTCACATCCCTCCCACCACTGCTTAGTGGTTGCCTTGAGCAACAGCCCATTGCCAGATGCTCCTAACGGAGACTAGAAGAATGAGTCTTGTTCCAGAAGAATTGTGATAGTCTGTTTTACCCTGTATGGTGGCTCTCTGGACAACTGGATCAACGGGTTTGCTTTATCTCACCAAACACTAAAGTCTTTTAGTGCTGAGGTACAGCATATGTTAAAAATACATAAAGGTGAAGGTATTTGTTTCTGCTGCCTAGGTCGATGGATAAGAAAAGGGATGAACAACAGAGTAAATAGATGCCTAAGAAGAAAGGCTGGAGGACGAGAAGCTTAGACGGAGAGGGATGTGAAAAGAGCTGACACATTTCTAGGACTCTAGAAAGCCATGTGCATACCCAGAAAAGATCTGAGATGGCCCTCATGTCTGGTTGACCTTCAGGCTCAGTGAAAGCAGAAAGTAAAGGCTATAGCATAGGTGTAAACGGCCTGCCTGAGTGTTGAAGTTGCACTCCAACATAAATACTCTTATCACATTTATTCAACATTGTACAGAAAATTCTAGCAAAGGCAACTAGGAAAAAAGAAGAAGTGAAATACATCTAGATTGTACATAAAAAATAATAAAGCCATCTCTAGTCACAGACACTCTGATCCTATATATAGAAAACCCTAAAGAATCCACACACAAAAAAAATCTATTAGAGCTGATAAATCAGTTCAGCAAAGTTACTGTACATGATATCAACACACAAAAATCTGACAAATGTATATTTGAAAATAAAATTAAGAAAACCATTTCATTTATAGTAGAATAAAGAATACTTAGAAATAAATTTAATCAAGGAAATGTAAGACATCCACATTGAAAACTGCAAAATATTTTGGAAATAAATTAAAGAACACCTAAATAACTGAAAAGATATTCTATTTTCATGATTGAAAAAGTTAATATTGTTAAGATGGCAACACTCTCCAAATTGATCTATGGATTTCAAATACAATGCCTATCAAAATTTCAACTGCCATTCTGCAGAAATAGACAAGCTGATTATAAAATTTATACTGAATTGTAGGATATCCCAAATAATTTTTAAAAGTTGAAAAAAAAAAGTTGAAGAACTCACTTGTCTTTATTTCAACAAAGCTACCATAATCAAAACAGTATGGTATTAACATAAGAATGAACATATAGACAGATGAAATTAAATGAGAGTTTATAAATAAATCCAAATATCTTTGGTCAGTTAACTTTTGACAGGAGTTCCAAGGCCATTCAATAGTAAAATATAGTTCTCTTTGTTTTTCCAACAAATGGTGCTAGAATAATTGTATTTCCACATTCAAAAGAATAAATTTGGTTGCCTACCTCACAGCATATAGAAAAGTCAACTCAAAATGTACCAAAGAATTTAATGTGAGAAATAAAATTGGAAAACTTTAGGAAGGAAACATAGGTGAAGATCTTCATGACTTTGGAGTAAGAAATGGCTTCTCAAATATGACACTAAAAGCAACAAAATACAAAGTAGAGAAAATGAATTTCATCAAAATTAAATACTTTTGTGCATCAGATAATACTACTAAGAACATAAAGATAATTCACAACTAGAAGAGAATATTGGCAAATCATAAATCAGGTAAGAGTCTAGTATCCAGAAAATAGAAAGTATCCTTAAACTTGACAACAAAAATACTAACAACCCAATTAAAAACTCGGCAAAGGTTTTGAAGAGACATCTACAAAGAAAAAGAGAAACAGCCGTTATACAATTGAAAAAATGTTCAAAACCATTTATTATTTGTAAAATGCAAATCAAAACCATGAGATACCACTTGATATCCACTAAGATGGCTATTTTCAACAAAATGGAAAATAGCAAGAGTTGTCAGGATGTGAAGAAATTAGAACCCTTTTTTATACATTCCCTGTGGTAATGTCAAATGGTGCAGTAGCTATAGAAAAAGCTTAGTAGTTCCTCAAAAAGTTAAATATAGAATTACTATATGACACGGCAGTTCTACCCTACCTCCTATACATACTCAAGGGAAATGAAAACAACTATCTGCAAAATAGTTGTACACAAACGTTCATAGAGCTCTGTTCACAGCAGCCTAAAGGTAGAAACCACCCAAATGTCTATCAATTGATGAATGGATAAACAAAATATGGTATATTCATATGATAAACTATTATTCATCCATAAAATGGAGTAAAGTGCTGGTACATGCTATGACATGACTAAACCTTGAAAAAAAAAAGACACAAAAGTTCTTATATTGTATGATTTTATTTATATAAAATGTCCAGAATCAGAAAAGCGTAGAGACAGAAAGTAGATTAGTAGTTGCCAGGGGCTAGAGGAAGAGCGAGTGAGGATCAACTGCTTAATCAGTATAGAGTTTCTTATTGAGTAATAAAATTTTCCTGGAAGGAAATAGTGGTGCTAGTTGCACGACATGATGAATATAATAAAAACCATTGATTTGTACATATTAAAATGGTTAAATTGGTAAATGTTATGTGAATTTTATCTAAAATAAAATATCATCAAATCGTGGATTTAAAATTAGTGATTCTTAATGTAAATTATACCTCAATGAAAATAATGAAGTGTTTTGAAATAAAAATAAATAAATAAATAAATAAAATACCTAGAATTGCATATTAACAGAAAATATCTGTTATTTTAAATATAAAATAAAGGTTACTTTCTTTTGTATTTAGTGTAGATATTTTATAGTAGAAAATATAAGATAAATATTATTTCTTCAGAAGGGATAGCCTCATTTGCTTATTGCCAAAAAAATTAATCCAGTATTTTTCAGAAAATTAATAATTTATTATTCATTTTTCATAGCACAAAGTTAACTTTTGCCCTATTTTAAAATTGCTATTTTGAAGCTTTCTGTTAAATTGCAATCAGTGTATTTCAGACTCCCTATCTGACATATTGTCCCTGGAATTAATCACTTGCTTTTCAGTTTAGAATTTTTTTTCCATAGTTATTTATTTAAATTAGTTTTGAGTATACATTATATTGGTTAGACATCTATGATGTTCATAAAATGATTCCCCCTATTGCTCCCTCCCTCCCCTGGCCCTCCATCCAGCCATCGTATTAATGCTAACTGCATTTCCTCTGCCATGTTCCCCATCCCCATGCCCACCTACTAACTACTAATTTGTACTTCTTTAACCCTTTACCCCATTTTCTCTGCCTTCCAACCCCTCTCCCTTCTGCCCCAGTTTAGAATTTTTGACCCAAAAAAAGACCTGAAATTTGCCCATTGTAACCTCTTAATGTTCTACTTGAAAAAAAAAAAAAACAAACAAAAACAAAAAAAAACAGAACAGGACACTGGATACACCAGTATGTTTTCCCTGGGTCAGAAAGATGAAATCAGAAATTCGGCCTCACTATTTTTTCTTAAATGAATTGTTTATAATATAGTTTAGATTCTTTAAGGAAAAAAAAATCATTTTCCTAACTTGTTCACTTGTAGACTTCCCAAAGGGGATTAACCGACGGCAGAAACTATGGTAAACTATATACATATTACATACGACAGAGAAAATCCAACAGGAAGCCATGTCACAGGGTTGATGCAGAAAAACCTGAGAGTGAAGATTGCCCTAGAAGACTCTCTAGCTCTGAGGGAATCTAGTCATTCTGAAAATCCAGAAATAATTAGATTGATAAATTCAGTAAGATTGTTGATTTATGATTTTAAAAAATTAAAAAGCTTTTGTTTTTGCAGGACTTTTGGGAATCTGATCATAAAACAACAAAAATGTTGAGAATGAGACATTATTCTCATAACCTAGAGAATTAGACTAAGGTCAGAAACAAGCTATGTAAAAGAATGCTAACTTTCCTTCATTTTAGTAATTTTCTCTTTATCCTTTCTATTTTTCCTCTTTGTATTGTATGCTTTATAATTTGGCTCATTCATTTCTAATTGTTATTTAAAATATATAACATGTAAATACTAGTTATTGAAGACATGTGCTTAGAGTTTTTCAAGACCAAATCATATTATTCTGCTAATTAGCAATATAGTGAGCTGTGAGAAATAAATAGGCGAAGTCTTAAGAAATTTACTTAAAACCTCAAACAATAATGGAAATGTTTGTCTGTACAGAAGTAAAATTTACTTACTTTATTGTAATGTTTCATTTGGATTTAGAAGGACATAGTATCCTTTGGAAAATAAAGAAAAATCAAGTTCCTTAACAATGTCTGCCTTTAATGCAACTTTGTAGGCTGAGAAATTCCAGAACTTGGAGGAGGCACTGACAATTGGATTACTTCTTACACTGAATTCTCCTTGTCCACGAGGCAGTTTCGTCAATAGCTTTTCCCCTCTTAATATTTTTTTCTCTTTTTTAATTGAGTAAACAATATCTCTTTGACCTACCACCACAAGGAACATACTGAACTTCACAAGGGGAAGTGTAAAACCCTAAAATGATGAATACATTTAAAAATACATCCCTTTCTAGAGGTATTTGCATTGTACCAGGTAGCAGAAGACCTGCAAGGGGTTGGACCTCTGCAGTGGACATTTCAAACAGTTCCCGTAGAGTGCTTGTAGATTTAGAGATGTCACCAGGACCCCTAAGATTTTGCCACATGGGTGTACACTTGCTCTGACCACCTGCACGGGTAAGCCTGTGTCTATTTGGGGCTCAGATTTCCCTTCACCACCTGGAATCCTCCTTCCAGCAAAGCTGAGTAATTGAAAATAGTCTCATTCTGTGCTTCCGCTCTGGTTCTCCATATAAAAGGAGGATTTGAGAAGGGCATTGATGGGGGTTGTGTTATTATGAAATACATCTTGCTCTTCTGGATTGTATCTTTCCACACCAGGAGGACTTGTGGGTGCGGGCTCTGTGGGCAGACACTTTGCCACGTCTGGGCTCTCGTAGTTGTGTGACAGATGCCGCAGGCCACTTCCACATGCTGCGTGGACCTTGGCAGTGACAACAGAAACACACAGCAGGGATATGCTGATGGGCAAAAGAAGGACTGCCCTTGTCACAGGTGAGAAGGGCTTGCTCTTCAAGTGTAGAAAAGTAGGGCAAGCAGGGTGGTGAGACAGGGAAAGCTCAAATGTCATAATTAAGCACCAGCCTCTAGAGATGCTTTGTACTTCCTATCAGGGCTGATAAGCTCTTTAACATAACATATTTGAAAGAGAATGTTTTCTTAGCCAGTATTAGCTAGTGGTGGTCTACATGAGTCACCATGAGGGAAAGATAAAAATAATTACCTATCTGAGATCAAATATAAAGGAAGAGGTCTCACTTTTAGGCTGACAGTAATGTGAACAAAGTACATGAAAGTGTAAAATGAATAAAAGGCAAGAGGAGTGGCCCAGCGAGGAACAGTGGGACAACTGCGGAACAAACAAGAACATGGTTGCAGGGTTGATGGTTTGGGAAACTAAAGACAGAACAGATTGGCCTTAAATTAAAAAACCAAAATTATGTCAGAGAAAAGAATATCCAGAAACGAAACCAAATTTATCTGACTGGCATTTTCATTTAAATGTGAATAGTTAATCCAGTGCAAAGTCTTTCAAAGTGCAAATGAAAAGCCAGAGAATTTACAGCAGCAGGTGGGGAGAAAAACAACAGAGGCGGCCAGCAGGCCTTAAAGGGAAATTCTATTTTCCATCTTCACGTAGCTTAGTTGTGATTTCACCAGTTCTAGCTGGAAAATGATTAGATCATATGACCCTTGATTTGGGTCATAATTGGGCAGTAATTTATTTTATTTTCAGTGCAGCCATTTCGAAACCTTGACAGGTTCACCCAGAGAGGACTTTCTATCAGTATCTGAAGAGGGTGACTCTCTTTCTTCAAAGACAATAGAGCTTATCTGATTTTCTTATTTCCTAAGGGTACTATCTAATGGCTCTTGTTTATTCTTTAGGAAACAACATTTATTTATTTGTTTGTTTATTTATTTTAGGTCCAATATTCCCAGAGTGGAGAAAAGATATTCAGGGAGGTTGGTGCTGGCTAAATAATACCAGGTATTTATCTGCATATCAGCAAATCAGCCAGTTATTTCTGTTTTGGGTAATTTAGAAAAATAAAGCAGCATTTCTTTCAAAAACAGTTCCTCTAGATAAGCCCGTGTCTCATTGCTGACATAAAGACTGTTTCATAATGGAGAGAAACACATTAGTATCTAACCTTGCACTTGAACCTGCACAGAAGGTTTCTGTAGAAAAGAAGAAAAACAGTGCTGGAGAAAACTATACTTCTGAGCTTTTCAGAGTCTTTGAATCACAACCCAGCTGAAATGTGGCTTTCTGAACAATGATTCTCTGTTTCAATTACTAAACTTGCTTTAATATAAGTTCTATAACAAAATAAATTTTTAAAAAATACTGTTGAAGGTGCCATCAGCTGCTAATTCTGTTCCCTGCCTAGATGCTTTAACTCTTGCCCTGGCAAACATACAGGACTATAGCTTGGACACCTAAGGTTAGGGAGCCTTGAGGTCATGGAGTCCCACCCACTTATTTTGCATTTGAGTAAATTGAAACTTAAGGAGATTAGATGAATAGCTGGGGTACAGAACTACTTCCTCTCACCGGTGTGACTTAGGTCTCAATTATTTTTCTCTCATCCAGCTCTCCTCACTCTTTTCTTGGATTTCCTTTGCATGTATCTTTCTCCACTGGAAATACTTGGTATATGGTTCTATAAAGGCATATATAATTGTCTCTCTTTCCCACTAGGCTGGACTCTCCATGAAGGTGGTAAACAAGGTTGCTGGCTCAAGTTTATATTCTTCTAGGCCAGTCTGGCAGCAAGAAAGGATTCATCAACTGTACGCAATTTATTTGAATTATACTGAATTTCACACACGTACTAGAACAGGGTCCTCACCTCATCATTAACTCTCCATTTCCCCTGTCGCCAGTGTTAACATATAATCTTTGTTTTCCTTGAGTTCTCCACCTAGTCTATGAACTCAGTCTGAGCAACTACGCAGTGATGCCCCCTCTTGCCCTCAGACATCTCCTTTCCCACTTTGCTCAGTCCCGACAACCCTCTGTGTCACAGTCTCTCCTCCTCTCCCCTCTCTTCCTCCTCCAACCTCCCCTTTGTCCTCCCCTCTTCTTCTCCTCCTCCTCCTCTTCCCCCTCCTCCTCCTCCTCCTCCTCCTCCTCCTCCTCCTCCTCCTCCTCCTCCTCCTCCTCCTCCTCCTCCTCCTCCTCCTCCTTCTTCTTCTTCTTCTTCTTCTTCTTCTTCTTCTTCTTCTTCTTCTTCTTCTTCTTCTTCTTCTTCTTCCTCTCAGATCACTATCTATAGAGTTGCAGATGGAGTTCATTCTTATAAAAAGTGGACAGAAGGCAAAGCTTCTCCTAGCCTCCCCTCTTTGAATTTTCACTCATGCATCCCTCAACACAACCTCCACACACTCAATCACAAAGAATTTGCCTTTTGTTTATGAAGGATGATGTGTGCTTCTTTTGGGTGTTGTTTACCTTGCACCTGGCCTTTATTGGTTGCATCTCAGGTAAGTAACTCAGCACAAGTCAACGGAGCCAAGGGCCCAGCTTGATCTACTACCCTGGTCCAGCCACCTTTGGCTCTAGCTTGGTTTACTTCAACAACCTCCTCACTGCTCTTGCCCTTTTCTTCCCACTAGTATATGGTTCATCCAGAAAGACATATGATCCTCTCAAAACCTATGCGAGACCAGTATTCTTTTCCACTCAAGCCCTCCTCACTAACAGTAAAAGTCTATGTTCTTGTAACAGCCAGCAAGGCCCATAAATGTTAGCTACCTGACTTTGTATCCTACTCTGATCTTTTCATCACCTTCCATCTCTAATTCGCTTACCGCATTCACTCCTCAGGGTCTTTGCACCTGCTTTTTCAAAACTCTGCCTCCAGTGTTCTTCACACAGGTATCTCCAACACTTTCTTACCCACCTTTTCCAGGTTTTGACTCAAGTGTCTTCTACTTAATGAGGCTACCCTCATCACCCTAATTAAAATTGCATATGCAATTTTCACACTCTTTATGTCTCTTCCCAACACTCTGCCTCTTCCTGATCACTCCTGATAACCTCCTGAAAACTTCTCCTTTAGAGTTGTACTGAAAATTAAATAAAATATTCAAAAGACCTGCAGACTTTTGGGTACACAGTAAACTTTCTCAGTAGGATCTAGCCCCAGCAGTATTGCCTGTTACCCTCTTTTATGTGCTTTGTCCTTCAGTGTAACAAAATAATTTGCTTTCCCTAATAGCTTCAGGATACATCGCCTTTTGTTTTTTAGACTTCCGTATCCCTATCTGGAATGCTCTTCCTGTCTCACTAATCCAAATTTTGTTAAGTTGATGTAAATTCCTCTATAAATGGCAAATATCTCATTCCTGGTGACACTTTTGTGCATTTTCTTTTGTGAAGTCACAGCATTTTCAGAACTATAGTATAGATCATCTTATAAAGACTCTCTCTCCTCTCCTATACTGGAAGCTCTTTTGTTTCTCACATATTCACCTCTACATCTTTCAGTTGTAGAAAACTTTCTTCTATATGATAGATACAAATATTTGTAGATGAAGGAAACATCTTCCCTATAGCCAAGGAAAGAAATAAGACCACTCCACACTTCTCAGCATCTTTCAGAGAACTGTAACTGTGCTTTCTTCTTTTCTCTTCTCTAAAATTTCAAATTATCTATGTGAATAAAAAACCAAGTTCTTACCACACTATAAAGAGACAGAATGAAAAAACCAACTGGAAGTTTCAAGGATAGCTTCATGGACCCATGTCTCTGAGCCGTAAAGAAAATTATATCAGTTGCTGTAATCTGGTGTGAGGTCTGGGTGAGCACCATCAGTAACTGTTCTGTTCTCTTCTGTCTCTACTAATTTATCTTCCTTAGGCTCAATCCTGGAATGCAGAGTGACTAGCACCACTGAGTCAGGACCTGATGACTTTGTTGTGCAAATAGCTCACTGCTTTCCACAATGGGGAGCTAGAAGTCTAACAGACTCTCTGCTTGGACAAACTTTAGTCAGGACCCTTCATCTTGACCAGATCCCAGTCATGGCCTGTGAGAACATCTCCCCTACCCCCCCCAAACTCAAGCATGTGTATGTGAGCGCACATGTGTGTGAGTGGGTGCATGCATGCACCCACACACACACACACACACACACGCGCGCACACACGCACACACAGAGATTGAGCAGTATAGTTCTGCTTTGCCCGAAAGTTCTTAGAAAACAATCTCCATACTTGATTTTTTAAGTTTTTACTTTCTTGACTGTTTCAGCTCCTATTCCTCCTCCCTCATTCTTTCTCTAAAATGTCCAATCATCTCTGTACAGATGGGAGTGGAGCTTAGTTTACACTGGAGTCTCACTCTCTCCTACTTTAGTGGTCTGAATAAAATCTGTCTTGCCACCTTTGAGAAATGTCCAACTCTGCTTCTCTTTGACAAGTCTCAAGTCTAAGGCTGAGAGGGAAAAGACATGAATGACTGAGTCACCCTTGGGCTGCTCATGCTTATGGAAAATTTTCTGGAGCACAATTTCCCAAGAATTGATTTAAAAAAAAAAAACATAAAACCTATTAAATCCTACAATACCATTTTTGGAATGGTTATATGAAAACACAAGCTTAAACCATGGACTTTTCTGTTAAACATTTTGAAAAGAAAAGGCATAAGAAATTAAGACTTAAGGAGCCTATTTCAATAAACAAATAATACTTGGAAAAAAACATAATTTTAAAAACACTTATATTTTGAGATTGTTGGCCTCAGACTTCAGTTCAATAAATGCAGCAATAGGTCATGATGCTGTCATCTCCTGCTTAACAAGACAATCTTATAATTCTTGTAATTTATCTGGATTTTCAAAGCATTTGCTTGACAGATTTTAGATGAGCAGCTAATCTGTCATTTGCAGAGGGACAGTGATGAGAGGGAATGCCTAATTCATTCATAAGCACTTTTATCTATTGATTTAATTTATTTAGTTAATTCTTTGCCAAAAGTATTGACAGAGAGGGAGAACATTCATCACAATATTTTAGGTTAAAAAAAAAGTGTTTATATCAGGCTCAAGGCAGCAGGAAAAAACTGAGATGTTTCTAATCCCTGGAGGAAAGGAAAATGTGATTGAGTGATGTTTATCTGACCTATTTTATTCTGAATTGTTATGGATGCAGCGATAGTTGTGGGGAGATTCATGCATGTGACAGGTATCCACAAAAGGATTTTCCTGCACTATGTGTATTCATGGACATAATTTCTTACCCTCATCCCCCATAGAACTTTTATTATGGTTTTGAGTGCAGCAAATCAGAAGCCAGAACTATGATTACATTTTATAGAGAGAGAATGGTCATTTCATGTTGTCTGATCTTTGAAGGCTTTTGTTATTGTTATTGTTTGTTTTATTTTAAATATTTATTTATTTTGATTTAGCTTCAGAATTCTTGGTCCTCTGGCCATGGAGACATCCAAAAAAGTACACTATCTAAGCTACGGAAACAGTTTTGTTTTGTTTTTACTTGTTGCTCTTGGTTATAAAGCCAGTGATAAAAATATTTGGAATGGTAGGAATAGGAGTCCATTTCTATTCTTAAAAAATAAATGTGCTTTTTAGTAAAATTTAGGAAAAAAAATCACTCCTAATAATCTTGATTTTTTTTTCTTAGTCTTCTTGATCTTGGCCTCTGTTGATTCTGTAGAATGGAAGATTAGAAATTGTAACAAATCTGCTGCAAAATATATATATATAAAAAGTGAGGGACCAAGTTAGAGATTACTTAAGTGGAGGCAATCTAAGGTCCTTTCTGAAGACTGCCTAAGACTTTGGCTTGCCTCTAAATGAAGTCCTTGAAATACTATCCTCTAGAGGAGATTTATTTCTCTGAGGGGTCTATCTATGTGATCACACAGTCACAGGTAAAGTCGTTTTCTCAAAAGCATCAAGTATCTCAGAAACATTAACTCAAAGAACAACTTTTATTCACTTAACAGCTATGTACTGAGCACTTAATATGCTCTGAAAACTACTAAATTTGGGGTGTTCAATAGTGAACAAATAAGACTTGATATCTGTTGTGGAGTGTACAGAGTAGTGATAGAGAAAAGTCGTAAGCCAAATAAACAAAAGAAATGTATATATAACATCTAATTGTGATAATATCTATAAGTGAGAATTATAGCAGTTTTAAAAGGAGACTAACATCAGAGACCAAAATCATATTGGAGGTGGATGTCAGAGATCCTACTTGAGAAAGTGTCATTTAAGATGTAACCAGAGAGATGAATAAGAGCTAACCAAGACAAGGGATGATTTTAGGGACAAGGGTGAGGCCAGAGGAGAGAGAAATGGCATTCTACCAAGAAGGAACAGCACATACAAAAAGCCTTCCAAAAAGTGTGTGTAATTTTAAGAGAAAGCCACTGTGACAGGACCTAGTAAGCAAGGAAGGGAGTGAATTTAGACAGAAAATCCAGGTAAAATCCTGCAGGGTCTCATAGACCCACTAACGTATATAGCCCTAATTTGATAGTCTGTAACAGGGAGGTAAAGTTGGATGATTTATTTTTAAAAAATTGGTTCAGCTATTGTATGAAGAACATACAATATTGTGGTAACAATGGATATGGCAAGAATAGAAGCAAAGAGAAATTTGAGAAATTATCATATTAGTCTTTGTGATAGAGAATAGTTGCCTGGACTAGAGTGGTAGCAGTAGGAACCAAAATAATTTATATTTGCCATGTTACAGAAAAATGATTGCTTGGACTTGGTGATGTGTTGGCTTGGAGACTTAAGAGACAAGGATTTGTCTAGAATAACTTCTGGTTTTAAGGGTTAAGTAACTTGATGGTTAGAGCTGCCACCTATTAAAATGAGGAAAATCAAAGATCAGTTTCGAGGTGTTTTAGTTTTATGATGCCATGACACTTGAGCAGGTATGCACATGTGCAGTTGAAACCCAGAACAGAAATCTTTGCCGAAGGTTAAATTTCAGAGATGACACATATATTAGTCAAGGTTCTCCAGAGAAACAGAACCATCGAGATGTATGTATGGAGAGAGGAAGAGAAAGAAATTTACTGTAAGGAATAGGCACACATGAGTGCGGAGGCTGAGAAGTCCAAAGACCAACAGTCAGCATTCTGGAGCACCAGGAGAGCTGACAGGTTAAGTTCTCCTCTGAAAGCTGGTAGTTTCAAGATCCAAGAAGAGTCAGTGTTTCACTTCAAGTCTGAAAGTCAGAAAAGACCAGTGTCCCAGTTCACACAGTAAGACAGCAGGAGTTCCCTCTTACTCAGCCTTTTTGCTCTGCTCAGGTCTTCAATCGATGGCGTGAGGTCCACTCACGTTAACAGGACAATCCACTTTACTCAATGTTCTAACTGATATGTTCATCTCATTAAAAAAATGCTCTGATGAACACACCCAGAATAATGTCTGGCCAAATATCTGGGCACCCCATGGCCCAGTCAAGTTGACACATAAAATTAATCAGCACAACACATAACTGCTACTTAAATGATGAGGAGGTTGAGATTACTGAGGGAAAGAGTACAGCAGACAAGAGAACATTCAGGACTTGGACAGGAGCATTCACTATTTTGAGTTTAACGAAGGGAGACTCCAGTGCTCGGCACCCTGTTGCTATGTAACAAACTACCCCAACATTAGGGGAGTAAAATAATAGCCCTCATTTACTAATATTATGTCTCATAGTTCTGTGGGTTGACTGGACTCAATAGATATTCCTTGGTTAGGGTCTCTCATGTGGTTGTTGGACACTGAGGAGACTGGAATCATCTAAAAGGTTCCTCACATCCATATACGGGACTCAAATAGCTAGAGTAGCAGAGGCTCTCCTGGCTCTTATCTACCTCTCGGTGGTCTTTCCATCATGGCAACTTCAGTAGAGCCAGACTTCTCCATTGCAGCCGAGGGCTCTGTCTGTGTCCCAAGAGAGAAAGAGCCAGCTTTTTACGATGGCACTTGGAAGTCACATCCAATGTCAGAAGTATCACTAAGCTCAGCCCATATTTAAAAGAAGGGATTTGGACTCCATCTATTGAAGAAAAGAATGTCAAAGAAGTTGTAGATATGGTGGAAAACCCACACCACAATTTAGGAGAAGAGGAGAAGAAAGTTTTCTGGGAGCCAAAGGAGGAAGTGGTTTAAGATTTTCTTTGCAAAGCTTTTATTTTGGCAATCACCCTCTTCTTTCTGACCTTCCCGTTTGTGGTTTTACAAAGAAATTGATCTGTACTAAAAGACCCGTGTTACCCACTTTAATCTATGATTGATTATGTAAAAAGAAAGAGAATAACATTTGCTTTCAAGAAAAGTCAGTCAGAGGAAGAAGTAATTCATTTATGAATTTAATACTGCAGGCTATCGAGCCAGATCAGGAAGAGACAATTCTGCTTTCAAGATTGTTTGTCCTCAACTGCATCAACGTGGTAGTGTCAGTCATATTTTTTTCAAAGAATTTTGATGAAAAGATAATGGAACCTAAGTAAAGCATTTGATTATATGTCAGCGTGTGAGCGAGCACAGCAGAGCCAGTCTTCGAGAGGCACTTCATGTTCTCACTGAGCTGAACAAGCCAGAAAGAATGTCAGGCCCCAAGTGGATGAGAGTTGGAGTCAGTCAACAAGTGCTTAGGAGTCCCCTGTGTGCAGGCACTGGACAGAGGCAATGGGGAAGTCATCAGCTACTGTCCCAGCCCAGGAGTCTCGGGCCTGGTCTCTTCTCCAAGTTCCACTTTATCCAGTGCCCCACCTCCTACCTCCTCTTCTGTTTGGTTTTAGTTTAAGGACACACTGGAGTACTTATTAAGAGGCTATCAACATAAAATAATAGGTATGAGTCAGGAAAATGGTTGTGATTTTGCTCTATTTTTTCTCTCTGTCTATCTTGATATACTCTTCGCCCCTCTCCACTTTGCCCTGTGTCCCACGAGGCTGACCCTGTAAACACATCAACAATGTTTTGTTTTTAAAATTTGTTTGTTTGTTGGTTTGTTTTCTTTGCTTTGTGGCTTGAGGAATAGTGCAGGAGTTCTGGGGTGCAGAGCAGAGCGACTTGGAGGTGTTGTTTTTAACCTGCACCTCTGTGTTGTGCTGAGACAAACCCCATCCACTGACGAAAGTCAAGATCCTGTCGGGTCTTTGGCATACAGCCCTCCTGCCTCAGATTTTAGTCATCTCTTTTCTGTTGCCCCATCAGGCCCAGGAATGGCTCCTGGGTTCTTACTGCAATATTCTTTGATGGTTTCTTTAAGCTTCATGATCATTTTTGTAAATAGTTATTTTTTTATTGAACCCTTTTTGAATTACATAATTTGATTCTGACAGGAACGATTCCTGGGTTTTTGGCTTAAGCAACTGGAGGGATAGAGAAATGCCAGGTCCTGAGAAGAGGAAGGTCAGAGGCTGGCTTGGGGTGTATTAAGTCTGTGACGTCCATAATACTTGAGTAGATAAGCAAGTGCTAAGTTCAAATCGGAAGAGAACTCTGTGCTAAAGATGAAAAACTTCAGAGATGACATATATGGTATATGCCAGAGCCTGTCTTATACAGATGGACATCGGGGGTCCAGCTGGGTGGCAGGCACAGACAGGAAGAGAGCTTGTGAGGTGCTGAATGTTGCCAGGTAAACTCACCAGGCATCAGTGGTACCACATTCCTAGTTCCTGAACAGAGGAAAGGAGAGTTGCCAGCCCCAGTGAAGGATGGCATGAGGACTGGCCTGTCAGCTCTGGTGCCTTCTGGGGCCTATAACAAAGCCTCTTCTGGGGTCCCTTCCCAGGGCCAGTTTCTCAGCTATGCCTCAGCTTTCCCTTGTTGGTCATCCTTCCTCCCACCTGTCCCTAGTCCCCCAAGCTCCCCTTCTGCCAACCTTCTGATTCCCTGGGTCACTTTCCTAACTCATCCCTGCAGTCTCAGGGAAATTCTTTCCTCATCCTGGTTTGTCCTTTCTACCTTCCTTTAGGACCCTCCTTTCCTTCCATTATTACTTAATAGACTTCGATGGACCATTAAACCCAGAGTACAAATCATTAGCCACTGAAAAACTCATTCTTCTTCCTAAAACCTCCCTGGAGGGAAAATATTTGCATTACATCTTTTTTTGTGTGTGTGCAGAAATAAATAAAAGAAAGAAAGAAAGAAAGAAAGAAAGAAAGAAAGAAAGAAAGAAAGAAAGAAAGAAGAAAGAAAGAAAGAAAGAGTGAGCAGAACCCCTGTCCCACTGAGCATCTTAAATGGAAGATATGATCTTTGAGATTTTATAATCTGACAGAAAAGCAAGATTGGATGGAGAAATGAAAATATAAAGCTCACAATAGAATTGGAGCACAAGTAATGTATAAAAATCTACCTAAGGAACAAAATTTAATCTGATATTGAAACATGCTAGGAAGATTTTAAGGAGAAATGATATTTGAGATAGCTACTGAAAAAGAGGAAAAATGTTAATTGTAAAGAAAAAGGTAACCTCTGGTGAGAAAATGATGAATATTCAAATGCACAGGCAGAAACAAACAAAAAACTGTACTTTAAATATCCAAGTAGATTTTATTTGTAAGACTGGTGGTGAGGAGCAGCGGGACCAAGAAATGAAGAAGGTTCATTCAAGAGAATGAGTTATGTCCATCTCCAGCTCAGAAAATGGGATATAGGCCAGTATAGCGTACTTTGTGTGTTACTGCCTATAACTGTAGGGTAGATGGACACGGCTTTGAACTTCCCTCTGCCTCCCTGTCATGACCTGTAGATATTGGTAACTTTGATTCACCTGATTTCCTTCCTGAGGTCTAAGGGGAATATTGTGCTACTCTTAAGAATGAGCATTAGAGAATATGGCACCCCCTAGGGGAACCCCCAAACCTCAGGCATGAGATCAGGCTCATCCTTAGTTAATATGGAGAATTTATTCTGACCAGGAAAGTACCAAGCCAGCCACAGTTTATGGAGCATATTTGTCATAGAAAGATGAAGACCTGGCTGGGTGAGTTCCGATCAACAGAGTTCAGGACAAAGTAAGTTCTAGGTTCAAGGTAGCCTCCCTGGATTGGAAGGACTGATGCACTGAGAACCACATAGAAAGATATTTTTCCCTGAAAGCAGGAGCATTACATGGCAATACTCAATTATCTTCACAATTACCACAATCAATTTTTAATTTTGAAATTCTGTTATGTCTTCATAAAACATATGCAACTGTCAAATCAAGAGCAACGTGAGCAAGAAAAATACAATTGAACGAACATTCAATTTGAGAGAATTGACCTCTTTCACATTATGCCTGTGTTTGAGTCACAGGAATAATGACTACATCAAAGAGAGGGATCTGGAAGTGACCCTGTGTTGACCTAGATTGCTATGATTATCAAGAAAATACCACCATCACTTTTATCTTTGAACCCTGGGTTCTTATTTCACCCTATGTAAGTAAGTCACCTAGCATGTACTATGTTATCTTTTAGCTCAGAAATAAAATGCAGCTTGAAGAAAACATTTTCCTTTGAAACTGTGGTACAAACTAATTTCCAGTTTCTCTAACTATTGAATTACCGGTATTAGCAAAGGAAACGTATAGGAAAAATAAGCCCACCTGTCAGTCAGAGAAGAATGAAAAAGTATGTAGAGAGTTTAATAAAAATACAAAAGAAATATTATATGAAATTTAAAGTACCCTGTACTGCAAACACACTGAGCGACAAGGACAGTTCCTTGACTGTCGAAATTAAATGTCTGAGGGTTATGTGAGTTAGAATATATCTCCCCAGTTGTTCTGGTTTTATATATAGAAAACATTAAGAAGTACTAAACAAAGAAAAATAATAATAATTGAACACAAACTCTGTTAACATTCAAATGCAGTGTAACTAATTAGTTCATTTTAAAAAGTAAGTAAATAACAAGCTCAGAAAGGTATGCCAAAAATCAGATAAATAAGCCATAATATTCTTAATAATACTGTGCTTAATGGTATCATATAATTTTTTGTATCTCTTGTATAAAGCGTTATTTCAATATTTTGTTAAGGATCAATGGAAATGATGTCCCAAGCCATTGGAAATTAGAGAACAAACTGACAAGGGAAAATCTAAAAACAAAAACCCTACACATTGGAGGATGAATACAGAAAATCTTTTGTGTAGAGAGTGGCAGTTGCCAGCATATTTCAGTTGTGGCTTTAGTAAAAAATATGATTTCCTGAAAACTACAAGAACCATACCGTATCTAAAAATTCATAATCAAATAATTGGAGACAAATCTGATTAAACGTGTAATGTAAACAATTTAGTTTGTTGTTAACTACAGATCTTCACAGGTCTTTTAATATGCCATAGCACATCAAAATGTCTAATGAGGGACATTGCCATGTAGCATTTTCTGACCACATTTAAACACGAGAGTCTTTTTTATTCATAGACCTGTCATTAATATTCTATGGTGCTATTTTTGTTTCACAAAATGTCTTACAATATTTCATAAAAAACACTTTGGGGAGTTATAGTGTGGAAGACCCTGGTCACCAGTGGATAAATCAGGTACCAACCAAGGGGTCCTGGAGTTCACTTTGATTCAAGTTAAGGATCTGGCCCAAATATAAGGAAACAAAGAAAAAAAATATTTTTCTGCCTGTGTGTGCAGTGAACTTTTCACTGTTTGTGAGCAAGTAGAGAAGATAAGGACTGAAAAGGAAAAAGAAGGGTAGGAGGTAGAGAGGGAGTGACCAGGGGTAGAAGAACAATAATTTCTCAATCTTAAACACCAGGCCCATCAGATAGTATGTCTGTCTGTCTGTCTGTCCGTCTCTCTCTCTCTCTCTCTCTCTCTCTCTCTCTCTCTCTCTCTCTTTCCTTTTTGAGAAGAAATCCCAAATGTTTTCTTCATTACGATAATATTGACTATGTACTCTATGCTATACCCTAAATCCTCGTGATTGTTCTGTAACTACTAATTTGTACTTCTTCATCTCCAGTGTCTCTTTTAAATGAAAGGGACTTAAAAATAGAAGATATAATTCCTGTCCCAAGGAGCGGATAATCTATTTAGGGAGAATTCAGCCAATACATGGTTGAACACAGATTTTAAGGAAGCAATTAGGATATATAACCAAAACTTGGAACCGATGAGAGTTTATTTTGTTCAAGAGTTCCAAGTTAGACAAGTCTGTTTACCAAAAGTGTTAAGGGCAAATTTCATTATTTCTAAGACAAGTGGGCGAAGATCTTAAACCAATTTTTTAAACATTCTTTTAAATTAACTTTATTCTTGATTGAGGTATTTTTATATACTGCAATGGCTAAATATATAAACAAGCCAAAAGACCAAAAGACAATGTAATAAATAATCAAGAATCTATTTCCAGTTATCCATGAGAATCATTCATCCTTAAAACAAGATTTTCAAACAAATATATAGCAATAAGGTCATTTCTTTGAAAGAGAAGACATTTTGGGAAGACTACATAGCAGGGTGGAAAGAACTTGAGTGTTAAAGAAATTATGCATTTTTAACTTCCTTAGGGTGAATGATTTAACTCCTCTGTGCCTCAATTTCCTCATCTGTAAAACAGAAACAATAACCCCTACTTTGCAGTATTGCAAGATTATATATAAACATTTAATGTGGCAAGGATACATAAACCCTATATAACATATAGTCTGACACAGAAACAGCATTCACTAAAATTTATTATATTGTCATTGACATTATTAACACTATTATTAAAATTTATGCCCAAATCCCAAAATCTACTGTAAAATAAACATTTTTATCTTTAGTATTGTATCTGAACATTAAGAAAATATGTTTTACAAGAAAATCAGAGAGAATTAAAAGCCAATCCAACCTAACCAATTCTGTTAAATATCTGTATAGATAGACATACTGATTCATCCCACAAAATTAATGCTGAGTATCATGGAAAGTTTTAAAAAAATAAAAACTTACTTAAAGAGAGGAAAAAGGAATAGGGATGTTGATGAGAGCCATTTGAGGATTTTTAGTTCACCTCTGGCAGTAAATATGCTGTAGCTTCTTTGTTCTAGGTGAAATAAAATGGTCCTTATCCAGTAATGGAACTTTGTTTCTGTCTTGAAGAAGTAATTACAGAATAATAATGGGATCGCTAAGAAATTTATGAGAGTAAAATAAGTGTCTTTACCATAATACCAAGATATGATGAAATAAAGAAAGTCAACAGACCCATCTCATCAAAGCCATTGAAAGCATTAATGTCTTCCAAGTGTCAAAACAGCGTGACAATTTAGTTAAAAAATTGTCGATTTTCTTGAGTAAGTGCTAACAAAAGGCATGAACTATATGCTTAAAGGCTAAAGTTTTAAATTGTAACCCAATTTCTTCAGTCTTAAAAAGAATCTCAAGAAGTTGCACCACCGTGTCCCTCATGCCAAGGCCAGCATCACTGCAGGAGGCTAGAGCAGTCACACAAGGTGCTGTACTAAGAAGGCGCTCATGCTTAGAGTTTAATGTGTTGTGGTTGCCATCCTAAAACATTTAGCAATTTTATCTTGGAATTTATTTGTGTTTCATAAATGACATTCAGGTGACAATGAAGCATGTATCACATACTTGGATCCTTGGCTCACATGTCATCTCACCTCTTGCTTACCTAGCATGGGTTCTCCACTGTGCAGTGTCCTATCTGGTACCCAGGATGCCATTTAACCTCTCCTTTGACAGCCCTGCCCAACAACCTTTGCAGCCCTCTACTCATGGTGGGTACTTGTGTGCAGAGAGAGCTGGGATTAGATTTATGACCTCCTGTGTCAGGGTGGGTGAGCTGTTCCTGTCCAAGGCTGGAAATACGATGGCACATTCATGGGTGACTACCAAACTTCTCATGCACACCTAACAAGCTTGCTCTGGTGCAAAAGTAGGGGAGAAACTGGGAGCTGTCTTGAACGCCTCGGATATAATATGGAAAAAGGCAAAGATCTTAAGAAGCCAGCTTGGTGGCCTAGTGGGATCCAGGAGAAAGACCTGTGCTACACCATGATGCCCTTTTTCCTATGGCAATGGGATCCCTGAGGCTCTGTGTGCAGAAACAGGAGGTTGAGAGCAGGCAGCTTGCAGATGCCATCCTAACTGGGCAGACAGGTGGAGAGTTACAACTGTAGAGCCAGGCCTGGCAGGAGGCCCGGGGGGCCCCTCAAGGAGAACAGAAGGAACTGGTGGCCATGCTGAGGGAATCTGGTTGAGGAGGAAACACCAGGCCCAGGAGGAAAGGGCAGTCAAGGTGAAGGGCCTGTGGCCCTGCATGCTAGGTCCAGGCAAGCTGCTACCTCTGAGAATAGCTGAAATGGTTCCCAGTCCCATAGAAGTGATGGAATTTGCTAGAGGGTGAGGCCTGAGTAGTCTCCACTGCCACTGTACCTTTGGACCTCTCCTGGGGTCATACACACATGCACACGCACACACGCACACACACACACACACACACACACACACACACACACACACACTACCTTCAGACTCCTCCATGTTTTCTTTTAACTCAACAATTTGGGGGCAGCTCCAACTCCAGGAATCAGCACCATGCTCTTCTCCTCTAGGTCTAGACCAGCAACACTCGCAGCAGGTTCGGGAGCCTTCCTTAAGACCTGGCTTGGGGAACCTGTTTTCAATCTCTACTGATTGCTTCCTTGCTGGCCAGCTGGATGGCTCTTACCATATTGTTCCCACATCTGTAAATAAACTTCCCGTGGAGTGACCTGTCAGTTGTGGGCTGCTGCAGTGAGCCTGTGGGAAGAGGAGGCTGGATGGAGTGACCCATCGCTTGAGGAAGAACCTTGTTAAACAGCAAATGCAACGCACCAGGAAAGGATGAGTAAGTGGGAGCAAGAAAGGAGTTGCGTACATTAGTACATTTAATGGCATTTTTTTTCAGCTTTTGAATAAGCAGTTCCACACTTGTATTTTTCATTTTTACACACAAGTTGTGTAATTGTGTAAAGTAACCAGCCCTGCCCAGTTCTCGTTATGCCAGGCACACAGTAGGTATTCATATATCTCTTCAATGGACAATGAGTGTAATCTTTATCGAAGGGACTGTGTGGTCAACCTGGACAATTTTATTTACCACATAGTGAGAAATTTTATTTTTCCATCAAAGACGATGTATCCTGTAAGGTGCAGGAGAGGGGAGTAATAGCAGCTCGTGTCATATCTTTGGCTGATTAAAGAACTTTGATAGAATTCTTATTCTTGTCCTCATATTAGCCACAAAAAAGGCCAAGATTCAGGACAACACTGTAAGTGGATCCAGCACCTTTCACTCTTGCTTCATTGCAAACATACTAAAGAGCCCAACTGGTGGAGCTCAAAGCATCATTTCTTCAAGTAATTCCAAATTTTTCTTCATTCTAAGTTTGACTTTGGTATAATATCTCCTTTGGGGGAAGAAAAAAATGTTTGTAAGTCACTACCAGAAGAGGCATCTTTAAAGAATAAAATCTAGAGAATTCCATTTCTAGGAAGATGAAATGAACATAATTTTCTCTATTCCTTCCACTAAGCAGAACTAAAACATCATATACAAAACCGACCAAAGAGGACTCTGAACAGTGGAGATCAGACGGCAGACCAGCCACGGACCTTAGGACCTGAGAAATGACATGGTGACAAGTTCTCTGGATTTTCTTCTTGCTTTAGACTAGGAATTAGAGATGTTGTCAATCCAGAAAAGTCAACACACACAGACACAAAAAAAGTTGCCAGAAAAGCCTGCTTTCTCTAGCCGAATGACCAGAAATGAGGCAACCGGCCAAGACAGAAACCTTTGAGACAGTCAGATATTACTGGGAAAAAATTGCCACAGGTCGAAATATAGCAAATATTACCCAGACGAGGGGTTTATCGAGCGCTATGATATATAGTCACGAAAGCGTTAATGCACATTTCTAAAGCCTGTTCCATGCTTGTGTATTTCCCAAAGACCTTCAAGTTCCAGTGTTTTAATAGATGCCTTCGGTGTTTATTAATAGGCACTTTGGAAAATCATCCAGGCCACTGACTTCCTTCCTTTTAGTGCCGGGAAACAGTAATTTACTAAATAGCAACTCGTTAATGTGATAGAGTTAATGGAAAGACTGTGCTATGCATTTTGATAATCTACTTTGATAAATAAAACCAGATAATAATTATTTAGAAATATAAGTAGATGTAAATGTAAATAAAGGCATTAGTTATAAAGTTGCGGATAATAATATTTTCCCACCTGACAGTAGGATGAAAATGATCGTTTGTTTATTCTAGACTGCTGGAAATTTAAAATTATGGGAAATAAAAAGGAATGATTTCTGGGAACATTCCGAGAAAAGAACTTGGACTACAGATGATTCTGGCGTGTCCTTTATCCTCAAAATTGTTATGGATATTATCAAGTGATCTATATTCCTTCTCTTTCACTTCACCCACAAAGCTGAGCATTCTCGTCTTCACAATGTTTTGAGTTTCCTCTGCTATTTCTCTATAATAGAGTCCCAGTGAGAAGGAATGTAAATGACAGAGATGAGGGAGACACACTCTCAGAGCCCTGCTTTCTTCCATTTCCCCGAGCCAGTCTGAATGAAGACCCAAAGAGAGGAGGAGGGTGAGGAGCTGCCAGAAACAGACAATGTGAGAAACGAAGTGAGGACATGAGAAGAACAGGTACCAAAGGCATCCTGGGATGAAAATGAGAAGAAGCTAGAGATTTGTCATTTTCACCGTTATCATTTTCTGCTGTATTTTCAATCTGAGAGTGTTTATGGAGGAAGCGTATGCACTTTTCTGTAATGACTTAGAGACACTTCATCTTTAGTTTAATGCACCTATTTCTTGTTGGAGTTTTAGTCCATTTATTCCTTAGCACATAGGCAAACAAACAAAAACTTTAAGGGCAGTGGTGAATTTGAATTATTATTCTAATTCAGTTATAATAGCTATATATTTGTATCCATCTTTTTGCTAAACATATATTCTTTAATTGCGTAGTCGCTGATATGCTTAATTTTCCACCTGTTTTTTAGCTTTTTGTATTCCTTGTTTGTACTTTTGGGGCCTGATATTTGCTTCTAATGAGAGTACACTTCAATCTGGTCAAAGTTTACCATTGGTCAATAGCCATGATTGATCACTGGTCAATAACCGTGAATCAGCCATGATCACTGGTCAATAATCTTGATGATGAGGTCATTGCCCCTATCACAGTCATTTTTATCCTGTATAGGGCTTAGAATCTCATTAAAATTTCCTCTGATGTTCTGTGGGCTACCCTCATCCACTTTCTCAAAATATCCCAGTCCCAGTCTAGTGATGGCTAAGCAGCAGCATTATTGTTGGAGACTAGCCACTGAAAAGAGACTCCATTTGAACTGAATACTCTCAGAGACTGGACCTCCAGAGCCTGTGTCTGCTGGCCCCCAGGATTGAAAGCAATAGGTAGAGGTATTCTGCAAGGGAAGAAAAGGAACATATTTGCTTCCTCAAAGAGTCCTTGGAGAAGGCAGAAGGGTCCGGGAGGGTATTTACAGCATTGCATAATCTGCTTTTGCCTCTTTCTCAGAGGGCCTGGGCATAGACTGTGCCAGATGTACTCCAGATCTCCTCTTCTTCCTTTTGCAGTCTACTGTCTCCTCGTGAAGGTGGAACCACATGGACTGCATCAGCTGGCCCTGCATAGGCTAATAGCTGAGTTCAGCCAATGGTGAGAGAAGGAGAAATAAATATGAAGTGAAGGCATATAGTCCCCTAACTCCTTACTTAAAAGGTTGCCTCAAACCGATGGTGTCTTTTGATGGAAGGTTAAGTCTCTCCTCCAAGACTCCTTTCATACATAACTCTTCCTCTGCATTTCATAATTCATCCCATGCATCATCCCTCAAGATCAGGGGTAATAATAGCCCATTACTGCTAACGTTAGGTTCCTCCACTCTCCCTTGTGGACTCCCAATGCTGCACACATCTTTGTGACTAGGTCTTCCTTAAATTATGATAATTTATGTGTATCTATTTCCTATTGAAATCCTGGTTGATAGACAGTAAATAACTAAAGTATTTATCAAATGTTTACAATTCTAAAAGATTTATGGGTATCGAATTATTAAATCCTCCCAATAGGACATAGCAGGAGGTACTATTAGGATCCTCCTTTTACAGCTGAGGTGAGATGGAACCACATGCCCAGGGTGCAGCCTGAGAAAGTGGTGGGATGTGATTTGCTCCAGAGCATCCTGCACCCAGAGCCGGGACCCTGCACAAATGCCCATTCTGTGAATGAGTGCAGGTGGAAGTGAGGGTGCAGTGTCTCTGTTCTTTCAGAAGTTCCTTGTAGGATAATTTATATTTTTAGCTAATTTAATTTATAAAGAGTTACCTTGTTTTAATTTGCATTTTGTTGATTAATGAATATTTATTTCCGTATGTTATCCCTAGCTACCTGTCCTCAAAAGAGATGGTTCTTTTTTGTGTTCTTTGACTATCAATTGAGATATTGGGGTATTTCTATTTTATGAGTTTTTTCTGCAATAAAATTTTCCCAGTTTTATGCGTTTTAATTTTTATTATATTTTAGGCACAAAAATTTATGTATTTTTTTCTTTGTAACTTTATTTAGGAAGACATGATTTTATTATTAAAGAAAGACATGGTTGTTGAAATACAATTATTAAACACATAAAATAAAAGGAAAAGAATCAGATAAAAGTTCTTTAGAATCCTGTCAATCAGAGACAACCATTTTTCCCAATTTGAGCTACTTTCATGTGGGCTTTATGTAATGTTTGCAAATAATGTTTTATAATAAATATGGTTTTGAAACTTTTAAATTTAAAAGACTTTGAATATCTGCATTTCTTCCCATTTTTGAATGTGTTTTATTTCCATGCATAAAATTTGTAATTAAAATAAAATGCGTGCTCACTGTAAAATATTCAACTAACAAAAATATTTCTCTATAAATATTCTCAACACACTGCATGGGGAGTTGCTCGTGACCGTTT
Source organism: Cynopterus sphinx (assembly GCA_030015415.1). Taxonomy (NCBI): domain Eukaryota; kingdom Metazoa; phylum Chordata; class Mammalia; order Chiroptera; family Pteropodidae; genus Cynopterus; species Cynopterus sphinx. Next base: position 43,449,013 of record CM057389.1, on the reverse strand, counting down.
TTTTTGTGCATCTTCAAAATCTCTTTCTACCTACATACAAACATGCATGCATCATATGGGTATATTGTTGGTTTAACCAATCTTCTATTTTTTAATATCTATGTTGTTTCTGGTTTTTTACTATTATATTGAAACCCAAGCCTTTTAATAGGACATCTATCCAGGATATATGGACACTATCTTTGAGATAAAAACTGATCAAATTCTCAGATGAGCTATAACTTTTTATGGGGCACTGAAGTCAGCCTACGTTTTCTCCCATTATTCCTCAAAGAGAGAACAATAAAATAATAAACTGTATCTTCCACAACATATTAATAAATATAGCAATTTGCTTCAAAGGGAAATTTTTTTATAATAGTGATATCACATTATTTTTTTAAATAAAGATATGTGTTTATTGTATAAAACTGAAAAACTAAGTATAAAAAAATCTAAAGAAAATAAAAATTCCCCACAATATTTTGTACTAGTGTCTCCTTGTGAAAAGATCACACTTTACATATTAAACAGTCAAGGTCAGGAACAAATGATTGGACTGAGCAGTTTCTGACCAGGTTGTATTCAGTGAGAGTTGGTGCCTTGCTGTGACCTATATATGGCATTCTAAAAAGGGCCTGACCTCCTCTCATTCTACATTTGATGTCACTGCCTCCTAGTGATTATGATCACCAATATCCTCCCCATAAAATCCAGACTGGTTTTTATTACTTGATGCCGAGAATGTTAAATGATACACTGTGCAGTGAGGATCTTCATATTATTTTTTCAAATTACTTTTTAGCTCTCACAATACCATCTGTTGAATAATCCTTATCTTTGTCCTTTCTCATTCAAAACATTCTGTTAAATAATTAAGCTTCTTTGTAGGCCATATTCTTCCTTTAATCTAGCTGTATAATTTTCGACTTTGGCATTTTCGTCAGTAGCACCTTCATTTAATCAACAAATATTGAGAGGCTGCTATGTATCAGTCAGAACAGTGATTAAAAGTGACAAAGAGAGACAAAGACAGAGAATGTGGTGGGGTGTTCTATTTTACCTTTAACGGTCAGAGATTTCCTGATAAAGTGACATTAGAGCAGAAAACTAAATAAAAGTGGGGAAGGAGTTGTGTGACTATTTGTGGACAGAGCATTCCAATCAAAGGGAAAAGCAAGTTTGAAAACGTTGAGATTGGAGCAGAACTAGCACATTTGAGGAAATACAAGGAGGCCAGTGTGGTTGTAGCTAAATGACTGGGAGGAAAAAGCAGAAAATGAGACAAGAAAGGGGCTGGCGCCCAGTGACATCACACATGTGGGCTCCTGGAAGGCCTTTGCCTTTTGTTCTGAGAAATACAAAAATGAGAAGATTTTGAGAAAGGATGTGAAATTACCTGACATTGCTGGCTGTTGTTTTGAAAATGGACCATGGAGGGAGACTGATGGAGGGGTAGGCACAGCAAGAGTAGAGCTAGGCCACAAATTGGGAGGCCATTGCAGTGATCTAGGTGAGAGCTCCATCATGCATCAGAAATGAGGGATAATACTTGGAAGGGATAGTGAGGATTAGTTGTGAGCCTTCAGAGAACTACAGTCTCAACACATTCATCTTCATATTCTTGGTATCATCCAGCTTAAGGCTTGACACTGTGTCTCACAAATGCTCCTTGAATGCGCTCTTTCACTGGACATTCAAGGGCAGCGCCCGCTGGACTTTCAGGCCAGAAGTCTCTCCTCTTTGCTACTGTGTCTCTCTACTTGTGGACCTTTCCCCTCAGAGAAAAATATGCCACAGAGTCACCTTGTTTCCTGTTCTTCAGACCTTTTCTTAAACACTCCTTCTGGCATGCCTTTTCCACAGACGACTCTGTACCTTCTAATAACCTGGAACATTGAACCATCTATTTCTTTAGTTACCAGATAGTTACTGAGCACCTTGTATCCATTGAGGACTATTATAGGCTTCTGTAATATCTCAGTAAGTAAAACAAGCAAAAATGCCTGCCCTCAGGGAGACTGCATTCTAGCAGGCAAGAGAAAAAGTAAACAATAAATATAAAATGTAAGTAAACGGTAGGATATGCTAGAAGGTTAGACATGCAATGGAAAGTTGACAGGAACACAACTGGGATCAGGGCTCAAAGCTGAGTGGCACAGGTGGCTGAATGACCAACACAAAGGGCAACTTCAATTCGCAATGAGTGGCTAGACATGTCATCAGACATTTTCGCCAGTGATTCATTCTGCTTTAATCCTTAAAATAAATTGTGTTTCTTCTCATTGTTTCTTTTTAGTTAGTTTCCTATTAACTTTCTAATGCCATGGGAAAATATGTTTACTAGTTTTAAGAAGCATAACAACACACATTTGTGTAGCATTTAATAGTTTATAAGGTGCTTTCATGCTTAAAAAATACTCATTTGACCTCACCTTATTGTTGTGTTAGATATCTTTTCTCCATTAGATAAATAGATGATAGATAGATAGATAGATAGATAGATAGATGATAGATGAGAAATAGATACTGAGACAAATTTACAAGATTTCATACAAAAATATAAGTGACAAATGTGGAAATGTAGCCCAGTTCCTGAGGGAAAAAAAATTCTTGAAAATTATACCCTATGATGATTTTTAAAGTACATTTTTTTTTTTTTGGCTTTGGTCATTATTTCATCGATGCATACAATGTACACATAGTATCACCTAACTGTGTAGTAAAGTACATATTAACATGAATTAAAATCAAGGGAACCAATACTCACAATGAGTTTCTTTTTGTCACCAGCTACATATATTGGATCATAAATCTTAGGATTCTCAAGGTTTAATTTATAAAATGAGATTTGCTATTCTGTTTTATACATACATAAAAATTTCCATCACAAGCCTGTTTTTGATAATTTTTATCCTATTATGAGATCATGTGATATACTAATGAGGGAAAATGTGAAAAAAAAGTGAAAAGAAAGAATATTGCTTGAGTGGAGAATGAGAAGGAAATTGACTTAATTTTCTTACAATTGCAAGACCTTGAAAGGGAATTGCTGATTGCAGGTCACCTGCACAATTGTACCTTAGAACCAGCCCCTCTACACCTCTGAAGTAACGTAGCTTCCTCCTAAAGAAAAAGGCACCCTCCAGAGTCTCAAATTAATTATTATTGAAAACTTCAACGTTAACCTAAAGCCTCCTTTCCTCCATACTACTGCCCCCATTTTGCTCTAGGATTTAAATCCTAGTTCTTGGTAAGTTGCTTTTGATTCTAACATGAGACCGTGTTTTCTGAAGGATGCTCGGTGTGATATATCTTTGCTTGATAAATTAATATGATAGAGAACAATGTTCCATCTGGTTTGAACAGGGAACAATACATTTCTAACCTCAAAATTCCATTTTTCACAGAAAAATTATATAATGCTTTTGGGAAGGAATTCCAATTCGCCTGATCTCTGTAGTCCTCCAACACAGTGGCTGATGCAGGACCTGTTCTAGAACACTGAGAAGTGACAGCACAGTGTGACTGGTCCAAGAGAAATCAAAGAGGTAGCTCTCCTTTAATACCACTATAGTCTCCTGCATATCCCATGGCAGTCTTAATGCTGTTAAATCGCTCTTTCTTTAAATTCTAATACAATCCTAGTGGGTCATTTATTGGAGTAATCATTCCATCTCCTCCTACTGTGGAACGCTATAGGAAAATACTTAGCTTTCCAATAGTCACATTTTCTATGTTGTATGTTATTGAAATATGAGTTAATATTCTCTTTTGGCTAGTGTTTTCATTTAAAAAGCAAAATTATTACTTTAAGAAGAATTAGAAATTAGAGAGAACTGTTAAAAAAAAAAAATATCTAAACATTCTACACAAAATGCCATACTCAGCACAATGTAAAATAGTCCAGTCTGATTCATTTATGGCCATCAGCCCTACCGATCATTCACGAAACGTGCCCATCTGATATCTTCTATTGAATTGTGTTGCATGGTGTCATGTGACAGCAGAGGGAAATGACTTGGAAAATACAACAACCAAAAAAAAAAAGGTATTAAACTTTAGAACAACAGCTCAAAGTGTTTAATGAACTATAAACAGCTTCCACTGTTTAAATGTCTCTGAGTAGCACTGTGACAAAGAACAGCAAGGAAGGGACAGAAAACTATTCGGTTTATAATTAGACCTATTAAGAGTACGAAAGCGAATACAGAAGACAACAACTAAAAGCGAGCTGCTCACCAAACCTCACACAACACACACTTGAGGGTGCATCTACACTCGCCTTTTAAAGGAAAATACATTAAAGCACATTTATATCTACTGGGTGTCAGCGTGTAGGCAACAAAAATGCATTATGCCCAAAGAATGCTTTCTATTATGTGCAATAACATCTATATTATATGTCACAATGATGGGCATTATTGTGGTGTCACTGCTGCAGCTTTCAGCAGTAACACTTTGGGAGAATAGACCCTTTCTGAGTAACTTGAAAAAAATGCTTGGTGGAAAGCAAAATGTTCACCTGTGAATTCATGTCACTCCAAATGAATTTTATGTGTCAATAATGCATAAACATGCCTAATGGAGGTATGTCCAAGATTTTCCCCTTTTACTTTTAGCCTTGGGAGAGTTTGAGCAACTTCATTTATTATGAATAAGTTGTTTTTGGGTTAGTGAGCTACTTGGGTTGTTAATTATAGTGTGACTTGGAGGTTAAGAAGGGCGGTATGTGAAAAGAGAGAGGCTGTGCCAGAAACACGTCACACTCCTTATAGTGCCCATAACTCATGGTGTCCATAATTACACAAAACGAAACAAAACAAACAAAGAGAGCCCGCTGTTCTACAAGGATCAGTACACAGTCTTTTTCATACCCCAGTTATCTTAACTGCCTTGAAATTACTTCCTCACCATGGTCTTACAGCACAGGGTGTCTGCAAATGGCAGTGGCAAAACCCAAATATGGATAAGTTGAAGGTTAGTATAGTGATTATTCATTTTGATATCAAAGATCTTTGACTGAGCACAGCTGAGTCTCCTATAGGAGACTGTGAATTAGAAAGAAGTAGGCTTGAGAGTCTATAAATGTTGGCCCGAAGCTTTTTCTATTACTAATGAGCTGGGTGGCTTTGCATGTTGACTTGACCTCTCTGAGTCTTGGTTTTCTCTTTTATATAATGCAGATTAGGTTACCAAGTTTATAGGTTTTTATCGCACTAAGTAGAATACAGACATACATACATGCACACATACAGTATTTGCACATATAATATTTGGCTCAATACATTGTAGTTCATGCACTCAGCCATGATTTTTAAGGTGAATAATTCCTAATGATAATAATTCTGTTTTAGTTGTCTTTATGGACCTTAGCGCTAGAATCAGAAATTCTCTTCTCCCAAGAAAAGAACATTTTATTAAGAGAACACGAGGAAGTGAACTTGACTCTGCTGGGGTGAGGAGTGCAGGAAGTGGGCAGGACAATAAAAGAACTTATAACCTGTGGTTGGTTTTGGTCTGTGTTGATTTTTTTTCCCCAAGGAACCAGGAACAAGGTCAGATGCCCTTGTATGGAAGCACCTGTAGCCTTGGGTACTTTTGTGATGGTATCCATAGCTCTCTAACAACTATGGCACTGACTGGGTTATGAGCAGGACATGGATTCTGTCATCCTGGAGGCTTCAGAAGCAGTTCAATGTCACCTTGACTTTGTCCCCTTTGGCTCTTGGTCCCTTGCTTTGGTAACATTACCCTTTCCCAGCCTCTACTGTCGTAGTTTCTATCTTCTTTCTTGGAAATGAACTTCCTTAGGTACCTAATATAAATTCTTATTCAAGCCAGGACACTTTTGAGAGAGAAAAAAGACATGATTAATAATCACATGAACCGTGCAAAACACATGAACCAAACCTATACCCAGCAAACTGAGACACGTGAACACCCTACAGAGAGCCCATGGGCCTGATAGAGCAACTAAATTATATTTAATATCAGCACTATTTGTGAGCCATAGGAGGGATAAGAGAGAGAGAAAGAGAGAGAGAGAGAGAGAGAGAGAGAGAGAGAGAGAGAGAGAGAGAGAGAGCACATAAAACAAGGCTCCAATCCTTGAACAGTCTAACAAACATGACAGAGTAAAAATTGTAAACTGAAATGTGATATATGGTCTAATCTGTAGACCTAGCTAGTTTGGAGGCAAAGAATCCAGTTCTATGGGAGAACTCAAGAAGTAATCTTTGAGTCAATTCTTGAGGGAATAGTGGCCATGACTTGACAGAGAGATGGATTTTCGATGAGTAAACTTCAACAAAGGAAAACAAAGAAAGTAGTGTTTGTCCCAGTTCAGCTTTTTTTATGAAAATTTCAAATATTTACCAATTTTTTTCAAGGGTGTGTTAATGTGAAGAACTAGCTCTCACTTTAGAAAAACAAAACAAAACAAAAAGACAATGGGTCATAAGAAGGGAAGTTTCTCCACTTTCTTCTCCCTAACTACGTAGATATAATCTGTACTCAGACGCTTTACCTTTCAGTCCCTTAGAAAAATCTGTGTCTTCTTTAGTTCATGACTTCTCTCTGGGCTTTCAAATCCATCCCCTTCTCATCTCTTTCATATTTCCTGTAGCTATATCATTTATTTCCCCTCTCCCCTCTATTTTTAGCCTCTTTGTTTACCAGATTCTTTTGAGTCCTTCTCCTTGGTCACAAACATGCCCAAGTTGCTCCCTTCTTTTACATATATGAAAGAATTCCTCCACTGCCTGTGTGTTTTCTCTCATTTATGTCCTATTTCTCTTCACAGTTATGTTCTTTATAGAATATTCTTCTGTAGATCCCTGTATTTTCTCCATATTTTACCTCCAAATTGCCCATCATCCACCATACAATAGAAACTGCTCTGGAAAATATCTCTAATGCATGTCTAGTGCCTAAATCCAAGTCACTCTTCAACTGTCCTTGATTGCTATGTAGCACTCGACACCACCGACCATCCTCCTCTTCTGACATTCGTCTCAATTACTTCTCGATTACTTTTATTTTCTCTGAATTACTTCTTTTCTGTCTTCTTCACACATTCCAATGTTTGCTCATGTCCAAATGCTCTCTAGGGTCTTTTTCTTTACCCTGCTCTCTGTCTCACTCTATATACTTTCCTACAATATTTTCATTTCCTCCCAAACAAGCATGTGCAGCCTCGATCTCTTTTGAGCTCTAGTCCTTTACCTCCATTCACTACTGGTTCTTCCCACCTCCACTTCCAGAGGCATTTTGAAAGCAGAATGCCAGGTTCTTTTGAATCCCTCTCCAAGTAAGTGGCATTAATTCCAATGAGGCAGCTAGCTAGATCCAAAGAATGATTTTTAAGATGTTTTTTCTTTATTTTATCAAGCCATTTAACACATCCTGCAGCTTCTGTGCCTCTAGCATCTTGAGTATCTGCCATCCTCACCCCCAACCCCCTCTTCTGCACTAATGGTTGCTCTCCTAGTTTAAAATCCTATTATTTTTGTCTGGCTTTTTAAAATATGTGATCTGCAAGCCCTGTCACTCTTAGATCCGTCTTCCACACATCTTCAGAGATTTCCTAAGAACTACCCTGCTCAAAGATCCTCCTTAAAAAAAAAATTGCTTAAAAATCCCTGCTGAATTAGTTTTCTGAGGCTGTCTGACAAATTACCACAACCTTGGTGGCTTAAAACAACAGAACTTTATTTTCTTAGTGTTCTGGAGGCCAGAAATCTGAAATCCAAGTGGCAGCAGACCATTTGCCTTCCAGAGACCCTAGGAGAGAATCTTTCCTGGCTTCCTCCAACTCGTGGTGGCTCTAAATGTTCCTTGCTTCGTGGCTGCAATCACTCTAATATCTGCCTCTCTGGTCACACAGGCTTCTCTTCTGTCTGTCAAATGTCCTATGTCTGTATTTTATAAAGACACTTGTCATTGGATGAAGAGCCTTCCTGAAAAATACAGGATGAGCTCTTTATATCAATACCCTTAACTTCACATCTGCAAAGATCCCTCTTCCAAATAATCACATGCTCTGGGAACTAGGACATGTAGCCCACAAAAGCCCTTCATCTAAATCTGGGCTCTACACTATCCTTCAGATATCAGCTCAGCCATGCTAAGCAGCCTGCTGTTTCCTGCATGCTGTTTTCTTCACCCCTCAGGGCCTTTGCTCACTGCTTTATCTCCCGAATATTCCCTTTACTCTCATTTTGCTTACCAAATGTAATGCATCTTCTAAGGCTCAGTTCAAGCATTACTTCCTTTATGAAATGTGTCCTGAGCCACTTCATCACTCACTATCATTGCTTTCTCACTACTGTGACATTATTATATTCATATGTATCTTATCACATTAACATTTGGGAGCTTTTTTCTAATTATGTCTGCCCCTTCCACTCATCCCCACTAACATAGTTATTTTTTTTTTGGTTGGTTGGTTGGTTTTTATTTATATGTCATAGAATTTATATGTCCAGAGTCTGGTATGGCATTTCAGATATACTAGGCTTTTAATAAAAGATTGCTGAATAGTATTGGCAGCTGAGTACCTGATATATATACTAGTCAGCATGCAGAGAATTTATGTATGAGAGTTATTTGTTGTAATCCTCACAATAAGACTCCTGGCCCCACATTCAAAATTAAGATAGAATAGTAAATAGCTTGTGCAAGGCCATAGAGAAAATAATTGACAAAATTAGTGTTTTGGTCTGTCTACCTTGAGCCAGTGCTCTTTTCAGTTAAAGATATTGATTATCTAAACATTATTATCAGAAATGTGTGTGAGGCATTGAAGTCAGCCAGCTAAGCTTTTGGTTCTATAGAAATCTGAATTGTAGATAGAAACTTCATTATTCAAATCCTATTTTTGGATTACCTGCTGTGTGACAGATATTATTCTAGCACCAGAGATATAGCCTTGAAATATGAAGTCCAAGTCCCTGCTCTTACACAGTTTCATTTCCACGGAAGTGAGGGGAAGAAATAATTAAAACTCAGGAAGTGATAAGTGCCAAGGAGAAGGGAGTGAATCCGAGCAAGGAGACATGAAGCGATGCATGGTTCTTCTCTAGAGGGCCATTAGCCAAGTCATCACTGATCAGGTGCCATTTAAATCAAGATCTGAATGAAGTGATGGGAAAGAACAGGCCTGAGGCCCCTGAGGAATGACCATCCAGGGCAAGGATTAGCGAGTGAAAGGTCTCTCGCATTGGGGAGCTCTGGACAGCATCAGGAAGACAGGAATGCCAAGTAGGCCAGTGAGGATGGAAGGGAATAATCAATGGAGAGAGCATGTGTGAGCCACCCTAGAGGGAGTGATTGGACCACATTCTGTAGGTCTCCTTGGCTACTGGATTTCTCTATGGGATGAGAAGCCATGGGAGGTTTCTGAGCAGAGGTGTGATTATAATCTGATTTATGTTTTAAAGGTTGTGTACGAGGGTGTGAAAGGATGCAGGAGACGTTCAGATAGTTGGGGCCAATAGTGATGGTTGCTTCCAGCAGCATGGAGGCAAAGAAGATGGAAGGAATTGATGGGCTTCCGTACATACACTAAAGCTAGAGCCACAAGAATATGCTATGGATGTGGGGCATAGGAGAAACAGCAGATTGGAGGGTGACCTTAAGGTTTTGGGAGTCTTTGACCTCTACATTTTATCTTAAGTCATGAGAATGAGAGATGAGCAAGCAGTCCTGTGAAACTCCTGCATTTATAACCAGTACAGATACAACGTGAACCAATGTGAGCCGCATGTCTGTTCTTAAGCTTTCTAGTAGCCACATTAAATGAAGTCAAGAGAAACAAAAGAAACCCATCTTAGTATATATTTTGCTTATTCCAATACATCCAAAATATTACCATTTCAAGATGTAGTTAATATAAACTATAATTGACCTTCGTCATTTGTGGAACCTGTGTTCGTAAATTCACCTACTAGCTAGAATTTATTTGTAAGCCCCAAGTCAACACGTGTAGCACTTTCACCGTCATTTGCAGATGTGCACAGAATGGCGAAAAGCAGAGCCACCTGACGTGCCTGTCCACAGCTGAGGTCAAACGAGTCGATGCTCTGCTTTCCTGTTTTAGCCCTCAGATTATGAAACAAGCTAAGCACAGGAGGCTGTGATGTACTTTACAGAGAAAGTATGTCCGTCAGATCAGCTCCCTTCAGACCTGAGTTATAGTGCCGTTGGCCATGAGTTCAGTGTTAATGATTCAACAATATATATTAAATAAGGTGTCTCAACAGAAATGCACATAGCATGCGATTATATATGATCAGCAGACGAAAGTGCTGTGACCGAAGGCTTGCAGGACTAACCCTGTATCCTCCTGGGAGCAATGGTTCAGCAGGCGCTGATTTGTGTTCCCCGAGATTCAACGTGACTATCACAAATAATGAGTCAACTATTTATTAATGAGATGATTTACACATATTTTTCATACTAAGTGTTCAAATTCTAGTGTGTATATCACACTTCCATCGCATCTTACTTTGAACCAGCCACATCTGAGGTGCCCAATAGTCACACGTAACAAGTGACCACCGTTTGGGACACCAGAGAGTTAGAATCAAAATAAGATCAAGAGGGAAATGGCAAAGACAAGTTAACTGGAATGGCCAGAGATTGAGAAAAGAAAAACCAGGACATCTGATGGTGTGGGAGAAGGCATGGAATGAGAAGTTGCACAAAAAGACAGTTTTATTCATGTGGGGAGCTACAGAAACACCAAGGTTGGTACATGCACTAACTCTGACCACATGGACATCATATTTATCTGAGCAAGTGATATGTAGCTCAAAAATGGTGCCCCACAACCAGGCAAAATCATGAGTAAGGGGTGAGGAAGTGAAGAAAGTGGGTAGAAAACCCTTTTAAGAAGTTTGGCTGTGAAAAAGAGCCTAGATGCAGAGTGTAAACTTGAAAAAATTTTGAAAATATTGAAAAAATAAATATTAATGAGTATATTATGAGCACAAATACCTAAAAGTGTAGGGAACCGCTGACATAGTTATAAAACCCACTAAGAAGGAACTGCTACAGCTTTTATTCTTTTTTCTTACAACTAAAACGTACCAACTGCTCTTTTCCTTTTCCCTCGGGAGGAATGCGGTCATAGCACACAGCATTGCACAGACTTGACAGTTGAGCAACTTGCAACATGGAAAATGAAAGTCAAATAAAGTCAGCTGCGTCGTGGCGGGGCTTTATTGGTGAATGAAAGAGCTCTCCTTTTTCTTCTCCAGGTCTGGGATTACAGAGTAACTCCTCCGTGGTGATAGAATTAGGTTGATTTTCAACTTGCCAGCTTTGCCCAGTAGGGTGATTGGAAGCAAGCAATTTTTTTAAAATGTGCCCCTTTGTTGCTGATTTTTTAGTGTGTGTCGTGCTTCATGTATTGTCTATGCACTGTGGACCCAAACAGGAAGACATTCAAGTGCACATGGAACATTTTTTATATAATGTGTTGGCTAATGTTGGTGTCACTCGGTGACTGAGGCTTAATTTTGACAGTGTGTGGCCTCCCAGGGCCATTGATTTCTGGAGGATCCCTGGAGCCTGAGTGGGAGTACCATTTTCTCATCTTATTAAGTACTCTATGGAGTTATTTCCCCAAGGTCTTCAAATGGGTAGCCAAAGAGTTGAAGTTATGCAGCCAACTCAGACTCCTACTTTCTCCATTTTGAGTGTGGGTAGAAAGATATTTCAAGAAAGGACCTATTTTCCGTTTGATAAATAAGAATGAATGCTACATGTTCACCATTTGAAGAAAGGATATAAACAGAAATTCTTTTTATGTTTTAGAAGTGGTGATTATGAAACAAAGCATGAGAAATAGTATAATTTCTTCAGTAGGTAATAACCATCCAAGAGCTCTTCTACAATGTAGGCATTAGTTTGATTATTTGTTTAACAATAGAGATGCTATTCTCTTACAGTGAACAGAATTCCTCCTTCTTCCAGACACCACACCCCGTCTCCAATCTTTGTAGGAGAGAAGCTCAGAAATCTACTCTGGGACAGAGAAAATATCCCAAATCTCCATCATACCTTTAAATCTGCTAACCATAAGTAAATGCTTTACATAAATTAAACGAGGACCTAGATTGCAATATATCAGGGTCAAAGTAGAGTCGATGCATGGTGGACAGGATGATAGCTGATGTCAGAGTTACACAAATAAGTTTATTCCCTTAGACTTTACACTTCTGTTGATCATAAGATTTGAGATACCTTATAATAATGGACATGAAAAAAATAAAATATACGATAAAAACTGAAGGTAAGCCACAAAAAGAGAAAATTCAGTGGTTTTATTACGCTTATAATGAGAAATTTTAAACTCTCATTAGTGCTCCAAAAAAGATAAATGTGTGCCTATTTCTAGAGGACAATGCCTTCACTAAGGCCTGGTTGAAATAATTTTCATAGAAATATTTCTTTCAACTGACCAAAGTGAAAGTTGAAGGAAAGAAAGAAGCATAAGTCAAAAAATGCATACCCACAGAGAGAAAACAAAAGTGGCCTAAATTCATAGATTTCTGGTGTTCTTATCCCACCTACTGATGAGACTTCAAAATCAAAAATAAGGGATGCGTACTTTTGTCTCTGGCCCATTTCCAGGTTTTCTCAATTTTCTTTTCCTTTTTCTATCACTGTCTCTAATGTATTCAGTAATTGTTTTTGGAACTTTCTATTAAAAACAAAAAGGCAATGTGAAGATTGCATGACACAGTACAAAACAGCCTGGTTCTAGGTATCATTTATGGTCCAAATTTAGTATTTAGTAGTTGCAAGATTGTGCCAGATCATTCACCCTCTGAACTTAAGTTTTATTGTTTTTCAATTAAGGACAGTTTGAAAGCCTGGTTTACTTCCTTATTAGATGTTCCATAAATGTCCAGTATGTGTTAAGAAATAAACAAGTATACTTCTGTATACTTTACTTCTGTATACTTCACTTTCTGTAGTCAAAGATGTCAGGAATGCATTGCACTACATAAAGAACTAAAGTAAAATTTACGAATATATTTTTTAAGCGCCTAATTTGATGAATATCCTGGTAATTTAATTATGGGAATTAGGAGTCCCCTATCTCTTACACAGCCACTCTGAAAGAGGAGAAAGAAATAGAAAAAGGGACTAAACCAGATAACATCAGGACTTTCAGAGGAAAAAGTGAAAAGAGAAGAGAGAAGTCAAAAGTAGGGGTAAACAAAAATTCCTATAGGTAGAGGTTTATCTGAGTTGGAGGTTGAAGTTTTTATTTTCTCAAACAACACAAATTCATTGAGATTCTATGTTATGGGTTAATCCTGGATGTGTCAAAAGCATATAAGCATTGGCTGAGGTCGGAAACTGCTGTTATATCAATTCGCATTAATCACTACATGAACATATAGCATATAACATGATGTGGTATTTGAGTAAACATAAAGGGGTCAGTTCACGCCACTTGGAGGATCGTTAACACTAATATCAAGACCTGCTGCACTTTTCTGTAATGACTACCTTGGCTGTACTGATGACATCCATGTCAGTCTATGGTAAGGATTCTCCTATCCTGTGTAAGCGGTTGTATTACCTTTTTCTTCTTCAGATGAAATTAAATGCAGCTCTGCTGTACTCCTCTTATGACAAGATGAAAAAGTAGGCTCAGTCACCAAGAAGTTTCATAAAACTGGCTGTATTATTATAGAACAAAGACCTGAAGAAATTAACGAAGGACACAGTAGAGCAAACTCATTGTGGTACCTGAGGAGTAGAGGCTCCCCCTAATTTGAAACTGAAAGAAAATACATAACAAATGATGGAAAACAGATCAGATCGGGTGGAGAAGTCGAAGGATGAGATGGACCATCAGCAAAATCTGAAGGCTCACTAGCTATAACTGGAAGTCGATTATATCACACCATATCCCCACTCAAATAGTGTACGTAGAATTCATCCAGATTCTAACATACTTAAATTTGAAGCTCTCTATTTTTTCTTTCACAAGCTCTTCATCTCTTTCGAATCACTGAAGTATAATTTTGCACACGGAAGACAAATTATTAAACTGCTAAATGTTCTGAACATTACCAGGATACTTAGAAACAGTTTACATCCTTACTTAGACTTTAATAAATCTAAAATAGCCCATACCAAAGGCTATATAAGTTTATTTTATTTTGTTGCATTCATTTTTGATGAAAACTGGGCTTTCAATTTCAGGTGCGACCATATGCGAATTAAATGAGTATTACGTATGTCATACCACCTTGAAGTTTAATGTGCATTTTCTAGTCACAAGTTTTCCATTTCTTTTTGATTTCAAATCTGGTTCTTCTGTGTTCTGTGTGAGCAGCTAAGAGTGCACTGATACATTTCAGTGGCAACAAGTAAAACAAGTGAATCAAGAAAGGAAAGAAAACGCTAATTGATTTCTCCCACGGTAATTATAAGAGCTTTCTTACTTTGTGCAATTCCTATGCAAAGTTAATCATCCTTTAACAATAACCAAAAAATTAATCTTTTTAATACATGATGATGTTTGGACCGTATTTCAAGAAAGTCAATAAAGTGTTATGAAACGGTTTCAACATTTCTTTAGAAGCCTAGTGTTTTCTCTTTAATGCCTCCTCATTCTGGAGTAACAAGCTGCTTCATTATTGAATTTCTACCTCTTTTGCCTTTGCTGAATTTAGTCAGTACCAGCCAGACCTCTAATGTTATTTTAATGTTGGGGGGTTTGGTTTAATTCAAATATATTTTCATTTTAAAGTTATAATGACTAAGTACACCTGCTCACTTAAAAATTAGCACCTAGTTAGGCAGTTTTCAATAGCCTAATCATCTTTTGATTGTCTCTACTTGGATCATAGGCAGTTCACCTGCTCTTCATCTAAACTTAAATGTTTCCTGTTTACACGTCTGAAAACACTGAAAGATGATAATATTTAGAAAACAAAGAAAACTGAAACCTACATTCAAATGCATTATTTATATAATTATCCTGTAATTAAAGTAATTATAGTTTGTGAAAAAAGTAGTTTTTTTAGATTTTCATTTAGATTTCCCATGGGATAAGCTATGAACATGTAGAAAGCACACACAAACACACTCACACACACACACACACACATGTACAAGTTATCAGTGATGTTATCTACACAATAAATAAAATGTTACCTCAAGATTTAGGGGTTCAAAACCTGCTTTTTCTTTTCTGAAACAAATATATCCGAAGGCCATTCAGTGAGTTAATCCTATAGAAGGGATTACCTAGATTGAATTTGGGGAAATCTTTAATCCTCTATAGTTTCAACAGCAATGGCAAGAAAAAATCCCAGTTCTATCTTGCTGAGCTATACAGTGGTGCAAGGGATAGATGGACATGTCATATAAATGATGAGTCTTCAGCATTTTCTATAAGATGGGGACAGTGTCAGATAAGGCCATGAGACCTGAGTGTGCTTGAGGGTGTGCAGAGGAAATGCAGAATTTCAAAGAGGCCCCGGCAAACACTCACAGTTGGAGTTTCATTATCTTCAATGAGAAGGCATATCAGTCAGGTTTTTTTTGCTGTACAGTGTCATTCAGATTAACACTTTTTATAACGTTTCAAAGTGGACAGCACAGTTTGTATCCAGTTTTTCATTCTAAATATCCTGTTCAATAGTTATTCTTCTTTTCTATACCTTTTAAACAGTTTTTTTTTTTGGGGGGGGCGGGGAGACCACAGTGAGATCACATCATAATTTGGGAGCTGGCTCTTAGGCCTACTTCAGAGACTCCTGTAAAGAAGTACTTGGAACTGAATCACAAAAGTTTTATTTTCTCTATGTTTTTGATCAAGTTATATGGGAGGAACTGAAAAGTACTCAAAACATTTTTTAGGCAGTTTCACAGAGGGATTCTACATTCTTTCCAAATACCTGGCTTCAATTCTGCATGTAAAAACTCAGATTGTCACATTTGTTGGTTTTAAGACTAGATCATCGCCATTGAAATTAAAGGCAAAATAGATGATGGAAAACGCTCTGTGTCTTTGGTCCTTTCACTTTTAGGATATATTAGTGAAAGCACCCCAGTGACACCCATTGCCATCACTCAGTCTGAGTGCATTGACCTCAACAGTCCTGAAATACCAAGGACCAGAGAGGAGAGTCAACATTGCTCCATTCTCAAACATCAACATTTTCTCAGGTCATGACCCGAAGGCCTGAAATGTCAACCAAAGATGAACACTATTTGCCAGAGTTTCCGACTAGTGGTAAAAAAGGGGGCAGGAGCCTGAACATCATGATCACTTTCCTGCAAAGTACCTCTATCTAAGATCTCTGGAATCCTGCCCCTGGAAGTCACCTCTCCCTGCCCCCCCAACACCCTTTCCCCCTCACCCCCCACACACATGCCTTTCAGGCCACTTGCTTGTGCTGCTGTGGTTTCCTTTCAGGATTAAGTATTGAACTTACATTATCTGAAAGTGAACACCTATGAAAATGACTTTTACAAGGAACCAGTAGTATTGTAGTTGGTAAGAAAATGACAAGAGTTGAAGGGATTCTAAACTGTCATGTGGAAAAACAAATGAAAGGGACTGGAAATGTTTACCCTGGACAAGAGAGTCTGAAGATGCAGATAAAGTGGAAGTGAGAATTTATGTATCAGACTGTACTAAATGACCTTGAAGGAGCTGCATTTCAGCTGCAACGTTGTATGCTTTTGCGAACAGATTTTTTAAGAAGACAGAGTAGCACAACGTTTGACATACTCAGTCTACCAGTAGCTTGGTATAATCTCGACAAAGAAAAATAACCAGTAGATGAAAAAATTTCTTTCCTGAGAATACAGACACCATATATACTCTGTCAGAAAGGAGAAAACTAAGTGCAAGGCTGGTGAATGCACACTGCCAACAGAAACACTCTAAATAACTGTCCTTAAAGAGAAAATAGAGTATGTGATATATTATTTTTTATGAATAAAAAATTAGAAAACAGCTATTTTATTTTTGCATCAAATATGTGTTCATTCACTCATTTATTTACAACAAAATATATACAGTGATTTTTTTTAATGCATCAGACACTGCTAATGTCCTAGGACTACAACTATGAACAAAACAAAGTCCCTGCCATTAAGAGACTAACATTTCAGTAAAGGAATATTTACAAAGTGATGAAGAGATTTTACAGGTTTCATGCCATTTAGATTGTATGACAGAGATCCTGCTTACCAAAGTTGTATCTCAGGAAATTTAAGCAAAATGGATTTTTTAAAACGTTTACTTTTTTGTTATGATGCACTCTATAGTGATACACACTTGGCTCTCTCCACAACATAAGGGAAAGAAATGGAATAAAAAATCCAGGAAGCATAAATAACATCTAGACATACAGTGGTCAAAAACTATCTGTCTACACATTTAGTGAGTTCAGACTTTGTAGCCAATCTCTTACAATTTCTATGAAAACAGGGACTGTTTCATCCTGATTCTTCACTATAGATTTGGGGACTGAGACAATTTCTGACTGTTAGTGGCAATAAATATTTGTTAGATGATGAATAAATGGATGGATGGATGGATGGATGGATGGATGGATGGATGGATGGATGGGTGGGTGGATAGGAAGCAAAAAATTAAAGTAAAAGGTTACCTCATTTTCAAGTTCTAAACAGAGAATTCATTAAGGGAGAAAACATTTCTCCATTTCTCTCAAATAATATATACAAAGAGAGTTTGGCTAATTGGATAGTGTTTGTGGTAATAATATCTTAGAAGGAAATGAAGAATTCTATTTAGTCAATCTAGTGAGGACCCAAGACTAATATTAAAAGGAGATAAAGCCATAAATGTTGGCTAATATGAGACAAGTTCCCAAACTATGTAGAGGGGAGGCGTGCACTTCAGTTTTGGGGTAGCAATAGTCCAATTGGGGTGACTAGTGTTAAGACTGGAGAGATCTTAAAAGGAGTAAATTTCAGGGAAAAGTTGAGCTGAAAACAGAAGCAACACTGCTTATAGACTTAAATGTGCGAATTGTTTTCCAGATATGGTGGATAGACTTTGAGATGGACCCCAAATGAGAAGCTAAGAGTAAATACTGGATACCTGTCCGGCGCTTAGCTTTCCCCTGGTTATTTTCCACCCCTTCAACTGAAGAGCATTTTTTTCATTTGACCTTCATTAATGTCTTCATTGCATGGACAATATCTACCTTGGTCCCTGATCTTTATGGGCTATTGGTTTCCCTGAAGTTTGGGAACAAAACCAAAGTCCAAAAGGCCTTTTTAAAACGGTTACCATTTATTGGGCACTTAGTATATATGCTAAGTACTTTACATACATTGCCTCACTTAATCATCGCGACAGGTAGGGATTATTTTCCCCACTGTATAGATGAGAAAACCAAGTCTAGAGAATGTAGGGGAGTTACTCAAGGTTGCACAGGTGAAAGTAGAAAAGCCAAGGTTTAACTGGAGGTCCACTTGACTCTGAAATTTGTGCCTTGTCTCCATGGCTGCTGCCCTGTCTTCCAGGAGCTCAGTTCCACTTCTCATGCATTCCAGGGCAACACTGATGCTCTCTCTTTCTACTCTAAACCATTTCCCCAAATATATGAAGAAATTAGTCTTCAGCAAGAAACAAAAAAGTAAAATATTGGAAAAGATCAGAGCAATGTATTTCCTAAACAGAATTCTGACTTAGTTCTCAAAAAAACTAGAGGAGGAGAGATTTTTCTGTCCTAGTCTACCAGAAACTCCATATTACTTGGCCAAGATGAGTCTGAACTCATTTCATTCACTTGAAAAGGCTTGATTTTACCTGGGACTTGGCCTAGCAAACCTGCTTAAGACAAATATCTAAACGAATGTCTAAATTTAAAAACTACTTACTCTTCCCTGATTGCTTCTGCCTAACACAAGTCAGAGCTGGTGAATTCTTCTTGCTACGTGAAATTGACATCATCTCAATTTGCACAAATGTGTGCATATTATAATATTTATCCATATTTTGCCATTTTGGGATCGCACCTAGCACACAGAGTTTTGAATCTTTTCTCCTTAGGGGTTTGAATGTGGTGACAATCCTGGGGGTTGAGCCCATTCATCACAGAGCACACATCAGTATCAGTTCCATGCAGTGAGTAGGTATTTTTTAATTAGTTTTTTCAGCTGAGAAATAACTAATTAGGAGTGTGTACTAGAACAACGACCGTCTTGAAGACCACAAATATTTCATCACATTTCTTCCAGGATGGCTTTAGATGAAAAATTTGCACTTGGTCTTTCTGATTTTAGACAGCCAAGAACTATGCTATTTCTCCATTCACATTTCTTATAATATATATACACACACACACACACACACACACACACACACACACACACATATATATATGCACATATATATGTATATATATAAATAGATAGATAGATAGTA
This sequence comes from Cynopterus sphinx, assembly GCA_030015415.1. NCBI lineage: Eukaryota > Metazoa > Chordata > Mammalia > Chiroptera > Pteropodidae > Cynopterus > Cynopterus sphinx. The sequence goes on along the minus strand of CM057389.1, from coordinate 43,429,587 downwards.
ATATGCAACGTAATTCATAATATATATGAATATGTAATATTCATTACTGTTTCTCATCCAGGCTCCTTTGTCCAGTTATTCTCTGTCTGTGATGGCTAAATACTTGTATCTCCATGTTTGCTTGAATCACTAAGAAGTCAGTCTCACAGTCTATTTAATCAATCTGACAACAATTCATCACCAAGTATTTATCAAACACTTACAAAACTGTCAATAGCACTAGACTCAGCTGTGGGGAAAATAAATAGATGCAAAGTAAAAGTAAAATACAAAGCTTCTCTCCAATAAAGAAGGCACTGTCAGTAATTCCTGTGCTGGTAAAGGGTTTTTATCGTGTGCTTGTATGTTCCAATTACAAAAAAAATTATATATGTAATAGACAACATTCAATTGTTTTTTGCATGGAAATTTCATATGGTTCAAAGTAATATGTTCACATGTATAACATAAACTTTAAAAAATATAGATATTTTGCAACTAGGACAGAATAAAGCATTTATTTTCCATACAAAAAAAATATATATAAAATAGGAACTGAAAATCTCTGCTTGTTAGTAATCACATTATTTGAAAAGACATTAATTTCTATGGTACACAAACATTTTAAACCTTTTATCAGCTACCCTGTTTTATCCCATACAATCAAATGACCCAAACAGAATAACTGCTGAGCTATGGGTTTGTGTATTTTTTTGGAATTTTTATTAGATTTTATTTGAGCCAATTTGACAACATATGCCAGGGAATAAGATCTCAAATCCTCCCTGCTGAGCTCTGTGGAAACAAAAACAAAAACAAAAACAAACAAAAAACCCCAAACAAAGTTTAACCAAGTAAATGTGAAGATCTTATGGGCTTTATTAAGTGATTCATAGGTGGCATCCCATCTAACAGCTAGAAGGGGCTCCTGAGGGACCTGTACAAAATGAAAAGTTTTTATAGAAAGGAGGGCAGGGCAAGGGAGCTAGTCACAAAAGAAAAGAAAGGATAATTTTCAGATCCCGACATCTACTTTTAGGCATAAGGATTTTTATCAAAGGTTGCCTCTTTTCTATGGGGGATGGAGAGTGTCCAAATGACAGATTACTGGTGTTTGACCAGAAAATTCCACACTGGTTGATTAAGATTACGTTTCTAAGAAGGGTGGAAACAGTAATTAGGTCAGGTGTTATTTCAAGGTTTGAGATCGTAGACATTAGCATAAGTGACGTCATTTTGGCCAGTGGCTTTTTTTCTTTAACACCTGCAACTACTGGGCTTTGGAAGAGTAACAATAGGGACAAATCAACGAGTCCAAATATCACCACATGTTCACGGATAGCAAAGGATAGTATTAGAAGTTCGTGTTCCAATCAGTCAGTAAATGAATATTGTAATTGGAAGGAATCCCACCCAATATTTATTGACAATGTCCAAGTAGCTGATTTTTGTTATAAATTAAATGATACTAAATAGTTGAGGTTAGTAACATTCCTTCTGTTCATGGCGTTGATGAGACCAGACTAACCAACAACTTCCTCAGCATTTCTCCCTCATAATTTCTCTTGCTTTTGGGTCACAACTGCCTGGCCTGGGGCTTACATTATTTTCCTGGGCTTGCACATTTAAAAGTTGATGGCCCATCTGTTTTCCTGTTTTATGGAGCTATTTGTCTGATTAAACCCTTTGTTAAACAGAACAACTCAGTATGGCAACTCAGAATGGCAATTGTGTCAGACTGCAATTTACACCTTTAGAAAGGGATTTAGGAGAATAACATTGTTGTGACACATTCTTTTACTTTTAAGTCTTCATTCAGATTTACGGCTCTGCTCCTTTGTTTTAATCTTGACGGTATGGAGGAGTTTTAAACCGAAAAGCAACAAAAATGTTTAATGCTTATTTCTTTGCTTTAAAAAGATATAGAATTTCTAAGACCTGAGGGACTGCCGTTTTATCCAAATTGAGGTACAGAGTGGTTGGGGCCCTGTCCAAAAGTCCACAGCCCGGGGGTGACAAAGTCAAGATCCCTGCCCCAGGGACCTGTAAATACTCTGTAACTCCTTTGTTGAAAGCCTTATCCTAGTTTCTATGATGCTGAGCTAACACTTTAAGAAACAAATAGCAAGGCTCATGGGTTCTGCTACTTTACTTTTATAACTTCATTATTTGATAAAAGTATTTTATTACTGGCATTTAGGTGTCTCATAAAAGACAGGACTACTTTATGGTTTTCTCAGCATATTAATGTGAGTAAAATATTACAAATTGTGACCAAATTAATTCTATATATTATGTCTCTAGTCATTCCATGCTGAAGTTGAAGGATACTTAAATCACATGTGGAGAAGGACCTTCTATAACTTATGTTCCAGCAAAATATGTTAAATTTTTTCTCCAGGAGAAAGTTGTAGAAAGTTCTTCCCTTATATATCATGTAAGTAGAGTACATCTTAGGTACCATATAGCCTACAGGCAGGAGAATGGAATGATTGATTTCTGAAAGCCCCACTCACCTTGTGTTCATAGAACTATGCTCGTCTCAAAATTATGCTCGTGTTGGTGAATGCTTCTTGGTTTATGGATGTTGAATTCCAGCTGACTTCAATTTAGTCCAATAAGCAGCTACTTTATATACACAGCAGGATTAGGCACCGAAGAAACTACCATTTCATTAACTTCAGTTTTCTGCTAGTTATTTAATATGCTTTGAACTTTCTCAGTTCACACCATTATCTCCTCGGCTCTTCCTGCTGACAGCCCTCCTGCACGTTGCTTATGCCAAAATTCTACTGGTTTCCAGGTAGACCTTGAATGTCACTATTCTCATAAAGTTTTGCCTAATGTTTGTCCTTTCTTAAAATAAACTCATCTTTGAGTCAATACTCATTGTAAATGATAAAATAAACAAAGCAACGTGAAAGTGGAGTCAGAGCTGCCATCCCTGAGGAACCGCCTTGCGTGTCTTCCTCCTGAAATCTTTGGAATGTTAAAACTGGGTAAAATCACCTTTGGCCTGGGCATAAAGCAGAACTGCATTCTAAACAATTGTTTGCACAGCTAACAGGAAAGCACACATGACTACATGACTGAAAATTAAAAATACTGTTTAGAATTAGATCACTTTGTTAGCTTATCTGCACCTAGAGAAATTCCTTTCTTAGCTTATTAACACCCACAGAAATTATTCTTTCATTTCTTGTAATTATTCTTTCTCTTTCTCATAAATACCCCTTGACTTCTCTGATCGAAACACTATTTGGATTTGTGCCTGAATCGGTGAAATAGTTATTCTTTTAAATCTCAGATAAACCCTTGTTGCCTCTTACTTTGGCCTTTTATTTTTAGGTTAACAACATCTTTCTTATTATACTTCTATTAAAATTTATTACATATCATCTTTTATTAAAATTATTTGTATGCATTTATCTCCACAAGTAGATTTGAAGTGCCTTGAAGACAAGGTATATATCTCGTTCAGTTTTTATTTCCTTATAGCACCTAATGCAATGTCCTGCATGAAAGATAATTATAACAAATACTAGTTAAATAAGCAAATTTATAATTATTCAGTGAAATGGCTGAGTTCAGAAAATTCTAATATTTCCCAGATGACAATACCCCCTCAAAGCAGTTGTTTTCTGCTCAGGTATCTATAGAAGTTGATTAAACTCCCTACTACTTTTGACTTTTATTTATGCCTTATTATCTTCATTTAAAGCAGTACTTATTATACAATGAAAGTACAAAAGCAATCAAACATCAGGAAAAACAATTTTTTAGGAATAAATTAGCTAATTCTCTATAAACAAGGAGGAGATGTGTGATATTTTTGAACATTCCAGGAAAAGTGAGTATTCAGTTAAAGGAGAATGTCTTTAACTTTAGCAGATGTATCTCATAAAACTGAAAATATTTGATTCACCAATATTTCTGGATCGATCAGAGTTGGCAAGCATCACCTTTATATAGCAGAGTTATAGCCATTGTAAAATGATTCAGGGAATAAATTGTAGTCAGAAATTACTTTCCAGAAAAAGTCACTGAATTCTTCTGCAGCATGATAACTACCTTTTTTCCTCCCTATATCAAACCTTATAATGTTAAGTCTCACCTCAACTGTTTGAAATTACCTTCCCTAAATTCGCACATATCTGTCAACAGGATTTATTTAGAGACACTGTTTAACTTTCTAATGAACAATGAAATGGAAATACTCTGATCTTTTCATTTAAAAGAGAACCTACAGAATGTAGTTTCACTTCTCAAATTTAGGCATGTTCATGAAACAAAATGCTCAATAATTTTAATTGGCTTTAAATCTACAGGATACTTAACCTGTCATCCTTTGTTAGCTCTGAAGATGTTACACGTTTACTGAGTCCTTATTTTGAATCTGGCAACCCAATTTCATGAGTGTTACTGATAAAACCAAAATAATACTGATCCTTTCACCTCTAAACTGCTTACCTCTTACAAATTATGCTGAGAACTACATGTTTTCTTTCTTGAGATTATCAAAGCCTTTAAATTCTTTGATACATTTCTTTTTCTAGTGGATGATAGGTTGGTTTCTCAGAAATATTTAGTTATCCTGCAGTAGCCTCAATATTCTACATTTTGTCTTAATTTGTATCAACATTACAGTGAAAGAATTTTTCAAAGGAAAAATATAAAGCTATAATGAGGAAATAAGGACAATAATAAAAACTAAAGACTTCAGATATTTCTTATTGAGAATTGTATTCCTTCATATAGAAAACATAATTGTTGCTGCTACATAAATATTTTATTTGGCAAAATGTGTTTGCTAGAAAATTATTTTGTTCCTTTATATCTACCATGGCTTGTTTGGAGGGGTTTTTCTTTTAAATTGTATCAAAAATTTTATTTTTAAAACACATAAAGTTTATTTTTTATGTATTTTTATGGCATACTAATAAACTTTTAGCTATTGTGTGATTTCCTTTACTTTCTTAAAAAAGAAATTATAAATTATTTAGGAGAAATAATCTAGATATTAAATCTTTTAGATTATGGAAAACTTTAATAGTCACATAGATATCTTATGAAATATCTTATGAAAAATAACTTATGATAAACATTTCCACCTTGGGAAAGAATCCAATTTTCAGCCTTGCATAGAGAGAGCTTAGAAAACATCCTAGATTAGTGCTTATTCTAGTCAAAGAGGTTTTAGCTTTGAGAAACAGACTAACTTCAAATTAGTTCAAGAAGTGGTGAATGAGCATATGTATATGTGGTGAATACATGTGTGGAGGGGAATGGGCGAGGGTGGTAAGAGAGGTGAGAAGAGGTTGTCAGAGTCTCAGGGCTTGAACAGCACCCAAGCACCCAAGAAGAGCAAGCGCAGAACAAATGGGCCACCAGGAGTGCAAGTGGCCCACAGAGATTAGCACTTTTGCTTCTATGCAATGTTATTCATTATTTTTCTCTGTATGCATTTCTCTATTCTATAGTCCCTCTACCAAGCAACCTTTCCTGCTTCATATTTACTTTATCTAAGGTCCCAAGTTGTCCACTCTATCGCCCAAGCCCAAATGGGTTTCTAATTCTAGAATATACCACTAACTAACTTGAATTTTGATAGGGAGAAGGGAGGTAGATGGGGTAAAAGTGGGCAAATGTGGTGACAGAAAGAAATCTAACTCTGGGAGGGGAGCACACAATGCAATATAAACATGCCTTACTGTTAAATTGTACATCTGAAACTTACTGGATTTCATTAACCAATGTCACTAAAAAATCAATTAATCAATTAATTAATTAATTAAAAAATAAGTCAGATAGAAAAAGTTGAAAATCACATGATATCACTTATAACCTAAAAGCAACAAATGAACAGAACAAATAAACAGAGACCCATGGACATGGCCTATAGACTAGTGGTAGGGGGTAAGGGAGGAGAGGAGAGAGAGATGGTAAAAGGGAGTCAAATATAGGGGGTAGAAGGAGGGTGAAGTGGGTAAAGGGGATCGAATATATGGTAGCTGAAAGAAACTGCACTTTGGATGATAAACACACAATAAAATATATAGATGTCAAATTATCATGTATACCTGAAAGTTATATAATTGTATTAACCAATGTTACCCCAATAAACTTAAAAAAAATACCAAAGAGATATAGCATTCAAAGAATAAAATGAAATGAAATGAAATAAAATAAAATTTTGCCTCAATTTTAAACTCCCAAGGAGGAAATTGAATAAGCCTTATTTTTTTTACTACATAAGTTATTAAGACATGTCCACCTCTGTTTCAGTCAGACACATTCCAGTAGAACCTCTTGTTTCCAAAGGGCCCTAGATGGAATAGCAGTCACTGTCCTCCCCCAAAGAGCCCCCCTAAAGAAAACTCTTTAAAAATTAAACACGAGATCCACGTATCAGCTGTAGGAAAACATATAATAAGCTGTATCTGTAACAAGCTGGGAGGAATCTGTGAACCTTGAAAAAGCCCATAGCTGTCATAAGATTCTTACAGGGCGTCGTTTCTTTTCTACACCCAAATTAAGAATCATTTTTTCAAAGCAATCTTTAGGTTTATCTTCTCAGTACCCCCACTCCCCCACAATTGTACTTCTAGTTATTGGTATCAATTATTAAGGGCCTTGGAGCTAATTATTGATATAAATGATGATCAGATAACACAGATACTGTAATTATTTTTGTTGTGTTGTTATGTTTTTATTTTTTTTATCTATTAATTTCCTGGATAATTGATTTATGTATTCACTTGTACACTAACTATATTATTGGTAGTAAAGATATGAAATAAAAATTTGCCCAAAAGGGCTTAAGTAATCAATGCACATTTATTGAATATCTATAATATGCTTAGAACTGCGCTAGAAGCTATAGGATGCATCAAAAAAAATTCTCAGTTTATGCTCCTGGCAATCTTATGGTATAATTAGAGAGACAGAGCATCCATATGTGAAATTGCCCCTGAACAAGAACCATGAAAATGCGAAGTTATTTGTGTAGAAAGAATTATACAAGGTTTAGAGTAGAAGATCCTCTCATGCTCCTCCTCATTTTACATATCAGGGACTGGAGGCCCAGAGATACTAAGAGGTATTACCTTACTTTGTCAATTACCTTAGTAATTGACAAATATGAAAGTTCAAGCCAGGGCTCTTCCTACTACCCTAAGATAGGCATTAATCATTGCATAAGCAGTTAAAGAACCAAGATAGTGGATATGGGCAGAAAATGAGGAAAGAAATGAACTGGACTTTTAGAAACAGGTGGCCCATAGAGATTAGCAACGGCTGGAAGTAAGAGTAAGTATGTGCTGTGGATGGCAGATGTGTCAGAGTGGGAAAGGAGAGAAGATTCAGTACAGAAACCTCTTCTAAGCAAGGTGAGGTTCATGATGGGGCAGAGGCAGGGTGTGAAATAATTAGGATCAGTTATTTACCTACTTTGAAATTTATGGCCAAAGGCCATCCTCATTGCCATGCGCGCTTTTGTTTTGTTTTGGCTTTAGTCTCGGTACAATTATGCATGTGCACAGGTGTTGGGGTGAATGCCGTGAAACTGTTCAGTAACCTTTCCCCATTTCAGTGTGTCCGTGTGTGAATTTGGTGGAACTGAAGAGGAATTTTTTACTCAGATGGCTAACCTTGTAATCAGCTGGGCTGAAGGGCAGGGTGACCTTAAGATCAAGTGAAGACTCACCTTCCCCTCTGCGTGTTCTGCCTAGATAACAGATGTATCCCCTTTGCTTCTTCACTCTAACTGCCTGCAGCCCAGAGCAGCTACCATGCTTTGTAACTACTTGAGGACAAATTAACCAGTTGGTTCATGCCAACTGTTACTGCACAGAAAAGCCCTATCAAAGCAAGATTACCCCTGAGCTCGGGGCCCAGATCTTCAGAGTGCTAGCTAGCTCCTCTGGGACTGCCAGCACAATAAACCTGACTTCTCCAACTCTCCGAGTGGTGCTTGGTTTCTCACCGGTCTGATTTTTCTGCAACAAAACCAGCTCGGTTGGTGGCACCTTATGTTAAATGAACCAATGTCATTCCACTCATCTGTCTTGTTTGACAGCTTTATTTCAAGGAACAGTGAAATTTTCTTCACATGTCTTCAACTTAATTAATTTCTTTCCTTTTAAAAACTATTTTTTCAAAACACATGTTAAAAACAGTATCACTCTATATTTTATAACAGGACAGCCAATCCAAAATCATTAAAGTTTTTCAGGACATCTGTCTCTTGGAACCGAGGCTGTATTTTCCACCAGAAAGTAATTTAAAGAGTCATATTTACAAATACTTTGAACAAAGATTGCAACAGCGACCCTCTCCTAGAGTAAATTTTACAATAAAACTAACCCCCCAAAATCATAGTTACAAAACCCTCACAGATAATGTCTATTCCAATGTTATATATATATATATATATATATATATATATATATATATATATAAACAAACTTTTTTTGAAATAGAATTTTGTGTTTGTTTACATTCTAGTATAGACATTACTTTTTTCTTCCTCTAAGGTTGTAAGTCCTCAGAACAGAAATATGATGGGATATATATTGAATATTCAAGACAGGACCCACCTCTGACCATTCTCCGATTCCACTGAAATTAGAGACTGTGAATAATAAGTTTACTTTCTGTATATTTTACTGTCCTCTTTATGAAAAAGGAAGAAATAGAGTTCAAATAGCTAAAATCTTTGATTATCCCTTTACATATACACTTTCTGTTATCTCAGAGGCAGTCGGACAAAATGTAATTATTATTCATCATCTATACTGAAAATTTAAACAGGAGGGCAAGAGGGTTTGCCCTCGCCCATCCCTCCCAGCATAAATTACTGCCTGATTCTAATTACAATTTTAACCACTAGCTGCTGATCATTTTATGGGTGGTGAGATAATCCAATCAGGTGGATGGGGAACTCACGTTAAACATACCACACATAGAAATTAAAGTATGACTGATGGGCTTAAAAGCTGTTAATCAATATGTGGAGATAGCCAAGTCAATTCCTTTGTGTTTCCCCTCTTCTAAATCCTTGCCCAAAGCTGATGTGAAGTTCTCATTCTTCAGTGTAAGGAAATATAAGTGCCAGGCTCACTTATAGCTCTTTTCCAAATTTTCAGACTTCTAATTAGCCTAACTTGTATTTTTCCTTTTTTTTTTTTCTTTTTAAAATCAGAGGCTTTGAGGTAATCATATATTCAGTAGGAATATTCACAGGTCAATATAGGTTTCATTCCAGGTTTCATGAGTGGGCAGCTCTACAGTACAGTTAATCTGTATCCATAATACAGTCACTCTGAAATATATTGGATTTATTTCTTGAAGTACTTTTTTTAACTGATACATTTAAAAGCTTGCAAATAGCCAATTGTTTTTATTCCAAGGCCATAGGAGTCTACCTGCATTAGGGACAGGCAACAGTGGCTAAACCATGATTATAAATTGGCAGCTAACCTAGAGTATGAGCACTAACGCTGAGATGGACACATAAGAAATTAAAAACATTCTCAAAATCTAAAGTATGTTTTTCTTTGAGAAATGTTCTTGGTTTTGACTGGAACTATACATGCTTTTCAGCCCCATATTCTCTATGGCGCATGCCAGCAAGTCATATCATTGAAAATGTCTTAAAGCAGACCCAGCAGAAACAAATGGGCTTTTATTTTTCGGTCGACCTACTCTCATTTTTCTTAGGACTAAACATTAGTGGGGGTTTGGAAGGTGAGGTTCAGGTGGCTTTTGATATATGTAAGAAAAATTGGGGTTTAGGAAGTTATTGTCTTTGTGACGAATTATTGATATTTTCAAAGATTTGGGGTGAGAAGAAAACCTTAGAATAAAAAAATAGCCATTGTAAGCAATGATTTTTTTTTTTAAGATAAGTTTAGAACACCAGTTTCAGTTAGAATGTGGAGTCTGTCATGTTACAGCAATGTCAGATTTCAGAAAATGCATGAGATTCCCCATGATCGCTTTCAAAAAAAGTGCGCATATAAAGATTGGTTTAAAATTTAATTTTGTTCAAATTAATGCTCAGCGATTTATAAATAAAGTGTATGTCCGTAAAATGCTTTGTTTGCAATGAGTTTATGCTCATAAACTAAATTTTTATTCTTTTGGTTTGCTCTCTATTTCTTAATTATGTATACATGCTTGGGTTGAAGCATGAACTTTTAACATTACCTGGATGTGTGGACTCCACACTGGTCTCCGGCCTGTGCTTTCTGGACCACCAGACCCAACCCCATCCTTGCCCAATAACATTTCAATGTCTATTTGTTTTGCCCTAATCTTTATTTCTGACCTCAATTCCCTCAATGGGTATTATAAAAATCAGACAACTTTGCACTTGAGATTGAGTATAACACCCACATTCTGCCATAGACCTCATCTGGCCTATCGTGTCCACAATCTGGCAAAAACAGACTTGAAGAATCATTTTCTTCTTTTTAAGACAATAGAAAGAGCTTGTAGCTGTGGTATCTATTTTAGGAGATATTAAGACATTGTTGCTCATAATACACAGCAGCAGATGAAAAATATATATCTCAGATAATGGGGATATGGGAAGAGATGACATTTATTGTTACCAATGGCTTCAAATTATTTCCTATAAAAAGAGGATTTTCCAAGCTTATCATACCTACTATTTGTTCAGTTCTTACCATGTGTATTGGTTTCTTATTTTATCTGCAACACAATTTTGTAAGGTAAGTACCATTTTACAGATAAGAGAAATGAAATTTAGGAAGTAAGCAACAGAGCCCAGTCCCAACCCCTAGCCTCTTGTGTATTCTTGGGCAATGTCCAAGTCTCCTTCTTAATCACTTTCTATCAGAAGGACTCTATGATAATCCACCTTACAATACAGATTCTACTAGAAAAAAAGAAAAGACATACACTAGAAAAAAAAGACAAGAATTATTTGTATATGCCTCTCCCCTGACCTCTCATCCTAGATTGGGGGCTTCTGGAAAACAGGTTCTTCCTTGTAGGAAAACTCTAATTTCTTCACAGTGTAGATATCTGCTGACTAAGTGGGAATTAGATTAGAAAAATTATATCTAGACTTTAATGGAGGGTGGAAAAATATTGCAGATAGACTCTAACCTGTGAAATGAGTATTTGATTGCTTACAGAATCAAACCTTGGGAGAAAAAGAAATGGAAGTATGTAAATGTAGGAATATATAAGAATAGCCATTAATTAGGATGTTTTGATGGCAAGTTGTGGGAATTCTGACTCATTCTAAATTCTGCTTCATTCTAAATACAGTTCTCTTCATCTCGTGAGGTTGCTTGATTCTTTATTCCTGTTTAGTTAAGAGATTACAAAAAAACGAAGAAGCTTCTAGTTAGGGCAAGACCTAGTTACAGACTCAATACCATATTGATATTCTCTCAAACTGGTTTGCCTTAAGTATCATGTCTACCACCGAACCAATTACTTTTTTCCAGAATTTTCTGTTTGGAGCAGAAAAGGAGACATCTCTGAATCACATGAATTACCAAAAGGAATTAGGGATTATTAGGATGGGCAAATGGAGGTGCAACCTGGTACTGAAGATGAATTTTTAAAATGTCCATTAAAGAATCTTTCTGATCAATTCTTGAAGGCTAAGAGTTCTTTCTTTATGATGACTGTTCAGGACTCTAATACACCGGCATAGGTATCATTGTTGTTATGATGTTATGTTGATAATTGGTTTATATGAGAATGTGCTGGTTGTTTTTGTGTCCTTCATGTGAAAATTGAAATACTTGATTTACTAATTATGTTATCTTCTCATGTGTGAAATACTCTAGGATTTATAACTCCCCAAAACATAAAATATAATCATTGTGATTGTACTGTCCCTATCCATTACTTTCTTCTTTTAACATCTTAGCATACACAATTTCAAATTTAAATAGCCTAGACAGGGAGAAAAATTTTAATTTATTCTGAGAAAGCTCGAGGATTTTCTATAGGTTCTTATGTTAAAAAACTATAAAGGAAAAAATCAAAAACTAGGTCAACTATATCAAGAAATGTACAATTTTTAAACATTGTTCTGTATATTTCTTATGTACTCAGCTTTTGGCCATCCATCTTCTACTAGGTTTTCTTACTTAAAACAAAATATATTTATAGTGCTCTTAACCCATTCAATATATTTATAAAGAACATATACAAAATAGAAAGCAAAAGATTTCTAGCTACTATTCAGAAAATTAGTATATTTTAGAGGGGAAAAACGTGGATTTTAGAAGACACGTAATCTTGAAGATTTTGACTTGACCATGGATTTCATAAAGTCTGTGAGCAACCAAAAATTGTATGTAATCGTTCGTGTCTATGTGGTTTGTTTTAGTCTGCTAGAGGTACCATAATACTATACCACAGATGGGGTAGCTTAAATAACAGAAATTTATTTCCTCATAATTCTTAGAAGAACAAAATCGAGATATTAGTAAGTGTAGTTTCTCCTGAGGCTTCTCTCTTTTGCTTATAGATGCCTTTCTTCTCACTGTGTCTTCATATGGCCTTTCTTCTGTGTGCCTGCATCCCTGGTGTCTCCATTTTTATGAGGATACCATCTTACTGGATTAGGGTCCCACCCTTATTATCTTGTTTAAGGTTAATTACCTCTTTAAAGGACTTATCTCCTAATATGGCCACATTGAAGATTAGGGCCTCTACATGAATTGGGGGATGGGGGTGCGGGCAGGTGTGCAATTCAGTTCATAACATGTTTATTTAGATTTTTCAGAATAAAATTCCATATCATTATTAGATTTTGAAAATGGTCTGTAACCACCAAATACTTTAAGAACCATTGACTGGGTCCAAATCTTTCATTTTATATATAAGAAATCTAAAACCCAGAGAGGCAAAATGGCCCATCCTCCATCATACAGCAACTTACTATGAAGGTGAGATGAGTACCAGGTCAACCTGATGCCTTGTCCAGTTAATGTCATCTGTAAGTATGTTTGTGATACTCACAATAACTACAACTTGATTTAATGTAAATTCACAAGGCCAAGTTACACATGTGGTGGGCCTAAACTGAGCCTAAGCTGAGTTCACTGAGTTATTATAGGGGCTAAAGGAAAAGAAAGCAGTTAGCACATGATAGGGCAGATTTTAGGAGATTACAAAAAAATGAAGAAGCTTCTATTTGGGGGGATGGTTCTCAACCAGTCCGTAGACTATCTCTAAGCCCCTACGTGAAGATAGAGGGCAGCTTCACACAGATGACAAAAGGGCCATTTGCATGAGTAATCTTGTGGGATTTAAGATGCAAGTGATGAAGTTTGAGAGCCCCATTATAGGTGGGGATAAAATTCCCTCCATTTCTATATGGAATCCAATAGCATCCTGTGGAGGATCTGCAAGGAGCATCTTTCTCTCAGGGCAGCAGCAAGCTGAGGAAAACCAGCGTCTGCAGGGCCACAAAAGAAGTGTTTCTTCAAAAAAACTTCTATTCAGTGGGCTTCAGTGAGGACATCACAAAAAAGAAAAAGAGAAGGCATTTCTGAGTGTATGTGACAAATTCCTGGGTACCATTAGAAATGGCTGTTGTGAATTTAATGGGAGTGATGATGTGCTGTAGCCATGTCGATAGGGGCCGCAAGCACCAAATTTGGTAATTATGTAAATATGACTTTGCTGATACTTGAGCTGGAAATGGGAAGCCTAGGGACGTTCTCTCTTCTCTCTTCTTTCTTCTCTCTTTCTCTGTCTCTCTATATCTATATCTATATAGAGATACATAGGTATAACATGATAATATGTATACATATTTTCCCTCTGCACATACTTTTCCGAAGTGAATGAAATTCCTAATGCAATGCATACTTTGATGCAAATGAATTCCACTTCCATTTGCATTGCACCGAGAGAAATGTGGTAAACACTAACACTTTATTAATTTCCATTGAATGGTGATAATATATGCCTATTAAGTGGCTCTTTTTTAGGACTGAATAATTTCTTTTAGGTGACCTGATTTTATTCTTCTATCACAAATGATTCACAAGGAAAATTAAAGATACTAAATAAGGTCCCTTAGGTTGCCTAGTTCCTACGATAACAAGGACTGCCACTAGACATTGACACACCACAGGAAGGGTTTGATCTTCCCACTACGTCGAGTAACAATTTTTTAACTTATTAAGCAGCACACATGAAGGCTAAGAAATATTGCTCAATTTCCCAAAACATCTGATGTATTTGAGAAGTGGCAATTGTTAAAGCATCTGTACTGAGATAAGGGCCTCTCTATGTTTCCAGTTTCTCTTTTTCTGCTCCGCCAGAACCAGGGTGGCATAATGCCAACCATTTCTTCCAACACTACCTCCAACCTGTATGACAGGGACTCATGAAAAATAATAATCTGGCAAGAGGCAAACAACCTTAGTCCTAAGATGAGAGATGCTTCCTGTGATTTGGCCAGCATCTTGGAACCCCTGTCCCCTGTTCCCTGTCCTCTGGGCCTTGCTGGCTTTCAAGTTCAGCATGGTGCTGAAGGCTTCCTTGACTCTTAAGGATTGGCTGACTGTCAGATCATAATGAGAGTCACAATTTTAAGTTAAAGCAACACTATGAATTTAAAAATTTAAAAAGGCAGAACATTAAATAACCATAAGAATTGGTCAGCAACACCCCCTGGCTTTAGTTTCCTTTTATCAGCTAGAAAGAGTTACGGTAACAGCTATCGTATTTGAATATAGACATGTACCAGCGGGTCTGGCGTTTTGCATATATAATCTCATTTAATCCTCTGTTTCATCATGTGTAGGCATATAAACTCTTATTTTACAGATGTTAAAAGTTCTCTTTCTTTCCCCCTACAAACAATAAGGAAATCAACTTAATGTGATCAATATATACAACCGTGTGTCCTTTTAATTACTATATTAATTCTTGCTTGTTATTACAAACATATTCTTAATTATTGAAATTTATGGTTTGGGAAAGAAGTATAGGGATGCCACAACTTTCTTACAGCACAACAGTTACTGCCCCTGCGGTCAATTGCTGAGGACAGCTAGAATGCACAGACAGAGCTAAAGATGTGTTTATGGGCTTCATCCCTGATCCTTCTTCTCAGGGGGAGGGAAGAATGGAGGCCTGGAAGATAACTGGGTGGTCCTATGACCTCCCTGGACTAAGATAGGCCATGAATTATTTTAGAAGGTGTAACTAACCTAAGGGGCGGAGTAAGCCTCTGAAGGAGGTGGGGAAGGATTGCCAGTGTTGTTCAGTCTCTTCCACTGCTCAGATTGTTTAGGTTCCTTTTTTTCTTTCACCTGTTACTCAGGACCTAGCTGATGCTCTGAGTTTCCCTTTGTTTTGCAACGTGATCAAGGGACCTTTCAAAGCACAGGGGAGGGATCCATTTGCCTTTAAACCCAGACAATCATGCATTTGAGGCTCAAGAACTCCTGAGGCACATCACTCTCAGGGGCCGCCTTTAGTCCCAGCAGCAGGCTGTCCCTGGGAATGGGTATCTGGGAATTCAGAAGACTCAATATGGGTTTCAATGAAGCAAAAATCCTTCCAGTATTCCCTTATCTTCCTAAAATAATTTAAAAAAACTTCAGAAATTACAGTAATGTACGTATTTTATACAAATCTCATATGCCTTCAGCATAATAATGAATAAATTTAAGATCAAGCATTTGCCAGAATTTATCACACATTTATTAGACTGCATCTTTTCAGGGTATTTTGCTTCTGAGCTCGTTGTTCCTCTGGCATAGTCACTTGCCAAAAGTTTTTATTTACTTTCTTACTTACTCACTTATGAAAAGAAATAATAATGTCATGCTTAGAACTCAAGGAAGAAAGTCAAGCTAATAGGCTGAGAGTGTAGTAGAGGGAAAAGGAGTACACTGCTAGACTAGCTCCAAGAAGAAAATTGACAGCATTGGTCCACTCTGAAAACACCTATCTGATTCCTCCTTGCATAGAAAGATCTAGATTCTGTTACTCTTATCCTCCAGGTCTCTTTAGGCAAAGCCATTATCAACCAATGAGTCCGGAGGCTAGAACCCCTTAGGCAGATTTGGGAGAATGAGTGAGGAGGGCAAGCTCGCAAAGCCTCCACTGTAGCAGAGGTTCTACCAGTTTCTGTCTTCAAACTACAAAATTCTTGGCCCTACAATGAGTGTTATGTATAATGGCTCTAACCAATAATGAAAAACAAATTATTGTAGAATAAAACTAGCCTTTTAGTCATTTTAATTTTTAAATATGATTTTCTCTTGAAATACTGGCTGCTTTCAATTTGAGTTGAAATTATAGCCAACCTGCCTGATAATTGGCCACATAAAGCATGCCCATTGCATATTCCTTCCTGAAGTTCAATTTTGAGGCTTTGAGGAAGTTTGGGAGGCTAAAGAGAAAGAGGTCAGATAGGCTGAAACAGCCGTGGGTAAAATTGTCAGCTCTTTTGCTGAAAATAGTTAACTGACACATGACTTTTGGGTTGTGTGAAAAAAAAATTTTATCACATGAGACTGAATGCTTGGAGATGGATGGTGCGATGCTATTAAGTGGAAGATAGCTCCTTTTCACTTTAACAATTACAGGAGATGCACAAGCTCAGACGGCCAGAGATGACAATGATGAATTAGCGATTAATAGAGAGACAGCTACTGAACGCCAAGTGTAATGAATGTCACTATGGACACGCCAATGCTACACACAAAAAAGAAGTTATGGCTACAGCCTCCAAGATTTACCACCACTGAACTTTCCTTCTATCACAATAAACTTTAGGGAATAATAGCTACTAGCCAGTAATCCAAGTTTCAAGGATAGCGCGTTTAACTCTCTTCTGACAAAAACCTTTTCAAACATAAGCACAGTCTGCCTCAGAGGTCCTCGATTTTTATTGAAAAGAAAGATGAATTTCTCCTTTGTAATGTTGTCAATAAATTTAGAAATCTAATACTTCAAAAGCGGTTTAGAAAAGTTTCCCACTAGTAGATTTCATTATGTATAAAATTAAAATGAGGATGCAATTGAACTTTGAAATCAAGTTCTCTGTAGAAGTGAAAAACTTCCACTGTGAGTTGAAATTCTTTCAAGCCAGCATGAAGCTTCAGCAAAATAACCAAGTGTGTCTCAAGACCTCACATCTCTGGTAGGTGTATGGATATTTTTTATAGTCAAATAAAAGCAGGCTTCTGTTCAAGGAAGGCATTTATTCGTTCTAAAGACTTATTTATATAATGTGTGGCTCATATTTTATTATAACTCATTTTTATAACTTTTAATATTCAGTCTGATTTTTTTTAACAAATCACATTTTTACATAAAAATATTGAATCATAGGGATTTCATTCCTTTATTCTTAAAAACTATTGGAATCATTTGTAAATAATTTAAAATAATACATTTACAATGTTATACAAAAGATATAACCTGAACTTTTACTAGGTTGTGTTTATGTTGCTGAAGAGCCACATTTCTATACACAGAGTTAAATAATTGGAATTCTATTTCATAAACTATAATGTGTAGTGATAAGCGACATACAAAATGATAACAAAGTTTAGTGGTCAACTTTAATATCCCAGTGAAAGGATGTTTATACTTTCTGGTTAAGTAGTAGAGACTAGAACACTGATCTTCAAATGGGCCAAGATCAGGGATGAAAAGGATGTATTTTCAAAAACTCCTTTTTGTCTCTCTCAATTTTATAAATAATAAATACTGAAAATACTTTGAACCCATAAAAGAAAATTAATATTACTTATAATCTTGCTAGCAAGTGGCAACTACCAATATGAAGGAACACCTGTCTTGGGTGCCTTGCATTTTAACCTGTGCATGAATATTGGTTTTTCTATAGTATTGATACCAAGTGTTTATAACTTCTAAAGCTTCCTCAATTTAAGAGAGGACAAATAGCATCTAATTTTAATGTACATTTATTTGAGAACCAGGGTGGAAAAATATGTTTCGTATTTATTTTTGGCTCATTTTATTTTTTCCCTTGTATGGTAGACAATAACAGCTCCACCAATGTGTCCACGTCCTAATTCCCAGACCTTGCAACATTGCTTTATCTAGCAAAGGGACTTTGTGGGTGTAAATGAGCTGAAGGTCTTGAGATGAAGAAATTATCTTAGATTATCTGTCTGGGCCTGATGTAATCAAAATGGTCCAAAAAGAGGGACACTGAAGAAATGAGAGTTACAGGAGAGAGCGACGTGATAATGAAAGCTGAGATTAGAATGACACAATAGTATAGAAGGTAGAATAGAATAGAATAGAAGGTAGATGAGGATGACACAAGGCAAGGACCCCATAACTGTAAGATAACATATTCATGTTATTTTATGGCTTGTGGTGATTTATTGCAACATCAATAAGAAGCTAATACACTTTGTGAAATGTTTTTATCTGTTTTTATTGAGATCCATACTTTATGGATTTGCAGTATCTCTGAATACAGTGAGATAATAAACTATTTTTTGTAAACAACTTTATTGAAGTATTATTGACAAACCATAAATTACACACGTTTAAAGCACATACTTAAAGTGTACAATGTGACGTCCATGAAACTATCGCTATAATCAGGATATTGAACATATGCGTCTCCCCCATAAGTTTCTGTGTACCCCTTTGTAACTTCAACTTTCTACCTCTACCTTTCTGATTTCCACAAGCAATCACTGATCTGCTTCTTGTTACTCTAAATTTGTTTGAATGTTTAAGAGTTTCAGGTAAATGGAACATACTCTATTTTGCCCATTTTCCATTGCCTTCAAGTAGTTGTTTTAAAATATTTTGTCTAGAGTTTCTAACGGTTATCTCCTGGTGGATAGCTGACAATCAGTCATTATTGGAAGCTGAACTCTAGCAGCAACATTTTGATAACAAAACCCAGCAACATTCAACATGATATTTTCCTCGATAATGTTAATTTAGGAGTGATAGTGGTAGTGTGATTTTACCTTGATAACTATGGGTAATTGTTGACAAATTTTACACATTATGCAAATTTGTGTTCTAAAAACATATCACTCCTAGCAATGTGGTGAGGCAGATTGAAGGCCAATTTTCTGTCTAGTCTCCAAGATAGATCTTTCTTCTTACCTGCAGCCCTACTGAACAATCTCTGTGAATATCCCAAAAGCACTTTCAACTCCTCATGTCCAAAACTAACTCAGTAGCTTTTTCTCCCAATATCCTCTTTATCTGTTGGTTTGTAGCATATATGGCTTTATCTGTTGGTTTCCATGGCCATCCATCAGTCACATATGCTGCAAACCAAGAGGTCATTCATGTCTCAGGCCCCTCCTTTATCTTCATACCAAGAACAGTTAGAAACTGTAGAAACTTTATGATTGCCAATAATGCCTTTAAATGTGTTTTAAGGTTCAGAAGGGATTGTGAAAATAAGAGGTTTGTGGCTGACTCTATAGTCAGTTAAGGGAAGGGGCTGAGTAAGAAGGCTGAATTTATCACATGGATTGAACTGTGTGATGAAATTAGAGAGGGGAAAAGAGTAAATCTGAGTTCTTGCAGCTGGTAACTATAGTAAGAAAATATAGAGAAGGGATTTGGGTCATGTCAGCACTGTATGATGGCGATGGCCTCAAGAAGGTACACGTCCCACAGAGGGAGCAATGCCAGACACATGAAAGAGTACATACAAAGCATCTAGATAGAAGAATGTGAGACTAGGAGCATTGTTGGGGGCAAGGGGCATGTGGCAGAAAAGGAGAAAGAAACACAAAGTGCTGCTATATTAAAAGGGATGTTATATATTTTCTGATGAGGCAACAGGTAACCACAGATTATTAAAGAAGAGATATTGTCCATTTTTGTGATTATCTGATTTTTAATTTTTATTGTTTATTAATGGCAATAACCTTGTTGACAGCTTGTGGGACTGAATGTTGTGGGTGGAGTCACCAAAGTGTTAAGATTACTGTCAAAAGGCTTTTGTCAGAGTCTGGGAGAGAAGACGCTGCTGCCTGATCTGACACAGTGGTAACAAAGAAGAGAGAAGAATCCAAGAGAGTTTTAGAAATAATTCTGAAGTAAAATTGAAAAGACATAAATTTAGGTATTGGGAAGAGAGAAAACTAGAAGGAAGATGACTTTAAATTTTCTGGTTTGAATAATTAGTACAAAGATACTCAATTCATGAACTGAAATAAAGATTTCTGTTTATCTACTATCAAAGGTGATTAGTAATATTCAGAGAAGGAAGAAAGATTGCTTTTGATGTATATGACAAAGCCTGCTGGTGATTTCCAGTTAGTGCCAAGATGGCACACAGATCTTCCACGTCCTCAGTGATCGTCAACAAGAACCAGAACGATCATCTTGTGTAGCACCCCAGATAAATTCGTAGTGCTTTCCTGAAGCCATACTTAGTCTGAATTCACTTCCAGGTCCAGTGGGGGAAAATGCCATGTCTGATAACTTCTGTAATGTAACCTATAGTGGATAGCAGTGGCAGGCACCTCTGTTCTGGATGGGAATTACACTATTAAGGCAAGTAGAGGAAGAAGAGAAGAACACCTAAGACAGAATTTTTGGAATGTCAACATTTAAAATGATTGACAGAAGAGGAGACGCAGAAGAGAAGGGCAGAAAATAGGTACTGACGGAGAGGAGAATAGACACAAAGCCAAGGAAAGAACATTTTTTTTCTAGACAAAGGGAGTAGTAGAAATATCAACAATGAGTAGGAAAAATTTTTCACTGAATCTGACAGGAGACAACTGTGGTCCTGGGAACAGTTTCAGTTTCAGCTCTAAAAGTCAATGACAGCTCTAAGATATCCATGCTTAGGAGAGTTTATCTCCTTTCTTTTTCCACTGCAACGTGTCACGGGAAGACTTCTACAGTCAGAACAGGAGGCTATAGGAAAATTAAGGTCGAATGCTAAATAACTACATTTGGATGAAACTTTTAGGGTGAAATCCATTCCTCAATTGATTGGGAACCACCTGATGATACTGACATCTCATCTTCAGATTTAAAGCTAATTTGAATGATGTAAATGTGCTGAATACTATTTGTAAATAGCAATGAACAATCAACCACTTTTGTGCAATAAGCATGTACTATAAGTAATAGAGAGTTAACAAAGACTCAAAATTTGTTTTCCTGCCATTGAGAAGACACAGTGTAACCACATGAGAGTTGAAAGAAAAATATTTATAAAGAAACTCGTACATTGGATAACTTTATATAAAGCTTAGGTAACATAAAATAATTAAATGAGCACAGGAAAATGTGCTTCATGAAAGACTGGCTTCTAGAAGTATTGAACTAGATTTTGAAGAAAAAAGGGACCAGGGATGATGTGTCAGTCAGAGTTAAATCAAGAAATCAGAAACCACTATAAGTATTTAAAATAGAATTTATTGCAGAGAATTAGTTATGCAGATGATAGAAGTCAAGAAGCCAAGCCCACGGAGGGGACATCAGTGAGGTAAAAAGAGAGTAGCAACAGTAGGAAGTTGTGACTCTTCTAAGCTACAGAGACCAGAGAAAACAGGCAATATGTGCAGACTCCTTGAGTCAGGGACCTTCAGGGAACAGAACTGGAGGATAACCATTCAGAGACAGCTTAAACCATGAAGTCATTGCCAGGACAAGACACCACCTGCAGCAGGGCAGAAGAAAAATGGAGAAATACTGTGGCTTCTTCTCATCACTCTTCTCTCCAATTCCCACCACCTCCCAGCTCCAGTCCTCACCTCAATACCTGAGACACAGGAGCAGATGGGGAGAAGGGAAAGCCAATGGGCTCAGGACCAACACAGAGTGTATGGGAGGGAAAATGCAGATATGATGCTCCGTATGCCCAGTTCACATTATATGTACTAGAGAGATGGGTCTGAAGCCTTTCAGATGCTTTCTGAATTAGAATAATCTACCTGTTGTAACAAACAGACCTCAAATTATGGAATGGTTCAAAAGCAATTAAAGTGTGTCTCTTGTTCAATTAACAGTACCGAGTGGGCAAACACGTTTACAGGACATTTGTCCTCTGCTCTGCTTACTGAAGCGCAGATGGAGGGAAGCTCTACAGTCTTCAACACATGCCTTTCTCTGTGGTCTTGGTGTTTGTTTCCAGTCCTGTCAGCCAGAAGGTATGCACAGAGTTAGCTTTCATGCGAAGGGTCCAGAAGCATTGCTCATTGATTTCATTCACATCCCTTTGTTTAGAACTCAGTCACGTGGCCACAGCTACCTGCAAGGGAGACTGGGAAATGTAGCTGACCTGTGTCCAAGGAGGTCGGGGAAGAAACAGGATTTGGGAGGGTAATTGGCAGCCTATGCTTACATCTTTTTTATTATAAATATTTCCTAATGCTCCGGTTATAAGTATAAGTCAATGGTGAGCTGCTGGGAGTCTTCGAACTTGGAATATTCATGATGGAAGCTGTATTTTTTTTAAGTTAATCTAGAATAAATATTAGTGATAGACTGGTATTTATTTCACATCGACAAAGTTCTCAGAATAATTGTTTACCTTTGTATTCTGACTGTAAAGCTATTGTTTAATTATACTTAATTGTATATACTTGTATTTCATCTTTTAAAATTATTCCAAAATGAATCAGAGAAAAAAATATGATTGAAAGACTAAGAAAGAGTTGCTTTCAAATTTTCTTAAACAAAAAATAATCTCACCTATACTCATTACTTTAGAACATTTGGGACTATAAAATTCTTTCTGAAACTCCATCATAAACATGTCACTGATGACAGTTTTTGTAGCTTGTCTCCTCAAATCTGTGAAATTTTAAACTAACTACTTACCAATTTAAATATACTCTACCTACTTCCAAAAAAGATATAAGGTGGCTTAAATTAGAATATAGCTTTAGCAAAAAAAAACAAGTAAAGTATGGTTTCTTCATAAGTATTACTTTAAAACTTTCTGAACTATTTGTGATGCATGGGACATATCCACAATGTTCAATTACTAGAACCCCTGGGAAAAAAATCAGTCTCTTATTAACGAGATATGAAGTAGGTCAAAGAAAACATGCATTATGTTTTAGTTTCAGCTTAGATTTCTTTTTTTTTTTTTTTTAAACTGGGAATCAAAACCATGTATGACATATCTGGGACAAACACACATACACAAACAATGATTTTATTATACTGCATCATTTCTCCAGGAATAGTCACAGAACATATTATGTCTCTTTAAAAGAATGAAGCTATTCAGAATTGATCTCTTTAGGCTAATATGGACTGGCAGAGTATGTCAGTACAAATCCTATCATTTTGGGAAATCTCAAGATAATAAAATAATTTAACTGCTTGTTCTGTAAAATTTTAAATGTCATTTTCCCAATCTCTCAGCATTGTCACGCTCCTTTCAAGTCCTTGTTTCCAGCTCTCAATCTTTAGCTCGCACTTTCTCTTACTTTCAATCCATCCCTTCCTTCCTTCCTTCCTTCCTCCCTCCCTCCCTCTTTGCAATCATTTTAATCTTTTCATCTTTGAAATGAGATTGGAAAGCAGAGGCAACCAGAAGAAAATACATGGTTCATTTTCTCCTAAATATCCTCAAATTTCTATGCAAAATAATAGCTTCCTTCCATAATTGTTTTAGAAGCAGTAAGCTGACTCACAAACCACAGCTAATAACAAAAGCAACTCAATTTCATCCTTTCTAGTAACTGCCTAAGGCACTGGCTAATGGTGAGAGAAAGCCACAAAGAATGTTTCAACGGGGGAAAAACAGCTACATTTAATAGCTTTTGTTAAACAAACGTTTTAAAGACATATACTACAAGTATGAACAGGCCAGAGTTAGCAAGAGTTTATAGCAGAAGGAACGAGGAACGGGGAAGGTCATGCCTTCCCTCACAGCCCTAGCAGAAAGGAACGCTGCTCTGAACCGATCTAAGCCAGGAAAAATGATCGGGCCATTGTCAGGAGGGGTAGACCTTTCCAAGTTCACCTGTCAGCAGTGTTCACTTGTAACGTCATAGACTGTCTCTATGATACACAAGAAATTGATAACCCCAAGAAACAGAACGGAGCTTCTTGGGAGGATTTTAATATGTTTTTGAATTTGGTAACATGTGAATGCATGCCCAATAGGATTTAAATATGTCTATACGTTCTTCCATACTCTATGGAAGGTATTTACCTCTTGAGGAGTGCGGACTTAGTGATTTGCTTTTATCAATTAAAATATGACAGAAGAATAGGATGTTGCTCCTCACACTGGATCGTGAGAAGCCTGCCGCTTCTGTCTTGAGCACTCTCTTTCTCTCTGATATCACGTGCTGTGGAGTAAGCCAGAGGCCATGAGGTGTGAGCAGGCTTGATAAGAGGCCCGCAAAGAGTGACCAGAAGCTTCTTCTCTCCATAGCCCCAGCATGAGCTAAGATGGAGAGTCTCCAGCCTCTTCACGTCACTGCAGCCCCTGGTCAACAACATGACTGCGGCCTGAGTGAGGACCCTCAGCTGAGCCCTCCCAGTTTCCTGACCTTGAGAAACCTTAAGAAAATCTGAGATAGTAAATGTTTGTGGTTGAAGCTGTTCGTCTTGGAGTCATTTGTTAGGCAGCAATAGATGCCTAATAAAATTACAAGCCTAAAAATATAAACAAATAAATTAGTGAGTTAATTATGTGAAAATAGAGAGTCACAGGACATGCACGGCCAAGCTTGCTTCTATATGTGAGCATTAGCCACATGGAAGCTGCTCTCAAAGGGTCTGTTTCTTTTCTCTCGGCCCTTTTTCACTCTCTCCCAGCATTTAAAGAAGATAGGTCTGCTCTGAGTCTGATCCTCTGGGCCAGCCAAGGTGTTTTGTTGTTGTTGTTGTTGTTGTTGTTGTTGTTGTTGTTGTTTTAAATTTGGCTCCTCGAGTATTTTTCATCTGGCTACGCTTACTCAAAAAGATGCCTTTCCTGAATCTGAAAAGACCTGATGACACTGTAATTGGTTTTTTTCCAATCTGCAAAATTAATTTTTTTTTGTTCTGTTCTTCATCACTCAGCCTTCCTAATACTTCTCCCTGATGTCAGAACCCAGTTGGAGAAGGGAGTAGGTTGTACAGGTTTTACGTTAATGGGGAAGCGATGGCCATAGAAATCTGCCTCATATCTCATACTGCAGGAGGGTAAGTAAGCAATGGACAGGCCAGCTGCCATGTTCTGACTCCTTCACTGAGAGCAGGCTCTTCAGGGCTACTCTTAGTGAGAGAGTAGGAACGTTAAGTTCGGCCCATTCCTGTAAAATGGGAAACTTTTGACAGGGGAGTCCTCTACTTGGTGACTTTGGCTCAAGAACTTCCCACTGACTGGGCCACAATATTCTTAAAATTTGCCAGAGACTGCCACTCTGCCTACCACACCTTCTTTTTTTTCTCTTTTTTCCTCAGAGCGGTAACACCTATAGCCCTTCGTCCTCCTCCAGCAGCTCCCCTTTCCCTCCCATGTGTTTCTTCCAGTAAATCATTCACATCTAACCTTGGTGTCTCCTTCTCAGAAGACACAGTGAAGCCATCCTCCTTGCATTCTAAGGCACTTGGAGCCTTAGTAAAGGAGCTGTCTGCTGGGCAAAGTGCTCTGTCACTAGAATTCTGGATCACAGGCTGAAGGTCAATAACCCAAACAATGATTGAGCATTTGCCTTACTTTACTCTCTGTGCACATGACTTAGTCACGGTTTTCATGGCAGAGACAGTTGACATAATATAGGACACACACGGATGGCTGGACCCACTGATCACAGTAACAAGTCCATCAGGGCAATGGTTTACCCAGCCAGAATAAAATGAACTTTTTCATGTCTGCCCTGCATATAGATACATTAGTCAATGAGGCAGGAGGAGAAATCACAGCTTAGGGCTTACAGAAACCTCCTATAGTGGCTCTGAGGCAGCCAAAGCACAGCGTCTTCTCCCCTTTCTCCTTCCTTCTGGAATTTGAGAGGCCATCTGGTGAAAACGATGTGACTTTGAGAATAGGACTCACCTTTGAAATAAAGTGGAAACATCCCTTTGAGTGAAAGTAAACAAATTTCCATCTTACAAAAGACAAAATTATTAGAGATTATTCTTACTATCAGTATAACCCAGTTCTAATTGGTAGACAGACTCCATTATTCATTATTTTCTGATCAATGGCCATCTCTGTATGCTGACTCATGAATTACGTCCCATTGGTCCCAAAGGCTAGTGTTAGCAGCGCCCCATTTCAAATGACTTACATTTTACTTTAAGCAAAGGCTGTATAGAAACATTTGACATTGGGAGCACTTTATATCAGCGAGTAGTGAGCAGTCACAATATAAAAGATTTTATATCCCAAAGGGATTTCCTTTAAGCATTCTATTAAATAAATTCTACTGTATTTCAATTTAGTTCCTATATCAGTTAATTTATGACAGACACTGTTTTGGGGAAAAGGGAGAGGAAGCTTGTCAGAGAAACTTAAAACTAATTTTTTAAAGTTTTTCCCATTGAAAGAAATAAGAAAGGAAGATAAAGGTAATGCTAATGACAGGCCTAATGCAAGGCTGTTATCACCACAATTTAAACTCTCTCCATTTTTCACACCAGTCTGCACTAGTTTGTTAGATGCCTGCTGACTGTATGATTCACAGACCTGTGATAGAGTCTTCTAGCTGTCTATTAAAAACTGTTTTTCTTTCTCCCATTTGTCCATAGAAATAGAGTTAAAACACAGAGACGGTGATTCAGATAGAAACTATATTTTCCAGCTTTTCTTGCTGCTAAGGTTGGGCCTGCAATGAATTTATCAGCTTCATTTGCTTAGAAGAAAATAGCTTTCACTAAATTTTTATTCTTTCCTTTTTCTGTACGCTGAAAGGAGAAGGTGACATCACAGTCAGCATTACCCATGCAGAGAAGGACAAAATGGAGAGAACTTGGATCTCTGAGTGATTTATTAACAGAGGTGCCCCAGGAGCCTAGATCGCTCACCTCACGGCTCTTATAGAAAAATAGGTTTATATCTTTTCATGCCACTGCATTCTGAAGCCTCTTTGTTTTAACAACTTCACCTTTTTTCTAAATGATGAGCCTAATAACAATATGGCCTTGTTTATTACTCTGAAATTATTAAAAAGATGTGTGTGTGCATGTGTGGGTGTGGGTGTGTGTGTGTGCGTGCGTGTGTGTTAGGCTAAGGTGCTCTCAGGACCTCTCAGAACCACAGACTCATCCATACTCTATTTCCCATAGCACAAATATATTAGTACCTTAGGAATCCAAATTAAATTAAAACAATAAAAAACATAAAACTATATCACATTACCCTTATCATAAACAATAACCTTCTCTCTTTAGTTAGCAACATTTTAATCAGCAAAGGCATAGTTTGTTATGAGCTTATTTCTGAGTCACATGAAATGGAATTCGTAAACAATGAATAAAATCATCTTGTTTGAGAACCATGGTCCTAGTGGATAGCGTAGTACCATGGTCCTATTTCAATGATGGTCAAAGGAGGATGAAGGGACATTTTCCTTAACATAAATGTTTTTATGATAACCTCTATGAGGGTGAAAGTTATACATCAAAATCAGATTGGTTTTAAAGTTGCGATCCTCTATCTTTTCATATCTATGAATTTCTTGCGACAACTTGCCATCCCTGCTAAGCAGTTCATAGGATACAAGGTCAGGCTGGGGTAAAAGTGCTCTGAGTGGACCTCTCTCGCCATTCATCACCATGGGAGGACACATTGTCCCATCCAGTTCTTGGTCATGCCGGACTCACCTTCCATTATTTCAATATAGTAGTCATAATTTATTTTGATATTTAAAGTACAACATATGTTTTCTGTACATGATTACATATTAAAAGCCATATTTATTTCATCATAAACATTAAAACAGTTGCCTTTTGAGTAACTTTTTGAACAATTCTTTGCACAGGACCTCTTGAGTACAGTAACAATGCACAGAATTTTAATTTTAATGTAATCCTTTTTGTGATTATAGAAGTAGTTATGTTTTAATTAGAGAAGTCAGAGATGTTTAAAGAATAAGACAAAAATCACCATAAATCTGACCACCCAGAAATATTCACTCTCGATAATTTGGTGTAAATTGTAATGGAGGCTCTGAGAGAAGTATGCACAGGTCCCAGTAGGTGGAACATTTCACAGAGAGAGTGAAATAAGCAAGAGAAGGGGGGACCCTAAAAAGTTCAGTGTTGAGAGATTAGTAGATGCTCTGAGTGGGAGGAAATGGGATCTTGTCTTAGAAGGAGTAGTCCAAACTAAAGAACCAGTGCATGTGAAGGAGAGAAAATGCAAGTTAAGTAAGTTTCATGCAGTTTGTTAGAGATGAAGCACATTATGCAAAAGCATATGAGAAGTATGCTTAGAGAATAATTAGCTTACAAGTAGTGGTAGGGAGCATAGGTTTATATAAGCCCCTCATTGTGCTTGTCCCTATACCTGCAGTGTTAAGTGCTTGCTTACAAAAGCCCTGTAAGGTAGATTTATCATAATTCCTACTTTATAAAAGAAGACACGGAAACTCAGAGAGGTCAGGTGACATGTACAAGGTAAAGAAATAGTAAAGATAAAATGGCTAAAATTGAAAATTATGTCTACCTGACTCTAAAATTTTAACTCAAGGTAAAGCTGGAGATAGGCCAGATACAATATGTAAATCCAAAAGTTGGGACTTTTATAAGCAACAAGAACCCATTAAACATATTTTGAGAGGGATAATATGATCTAGTTTGATTTCAAATGGCAGGCTAATAACAGTGAGACTGGAGGTAAGTAGAATGATGAGGATACTCTAGAGTCTTCAGATTGTCCACATACTATTCTGTTATGTACATGTAATTTCATTGTCTTATTTTTATTGCAATTGTTAAGATCTCCTATCTTAACATAGACCACAGGCCATCAAAAGTACAAGTGGTTTAAAGAATTTCTTTTCACTCTTCAACATGCATATGAAACACTTGGAGATCTTCTTAAAATGCAATTTCTAATTCCATTAATTCTGCAATGGACCCTGGTATCCTGCACTTTTAACAAGTGCCGAGGTGATGCAGATGCTGTCAACCTACAAACCGTTAAGTCACAAGACTATGGTGAATATACTTGTCTGATTCTCAATACCAGGGAGGAAGCATTTTCCATTTCAACTTTAAGTATGTGTCCTAGAGGTTTTGTTTGTTCCTTTGTTTTTGCAGATATCACATATCGGATTAGAAATTTTTATTCCTACTTTATTTGTTTAAATTATTAACAAGTAATAGATTTTCTAAAATTATTTTGCTTTTAATCCATCATAATTTTTCTTCAGCATTCTTATACATGGTGAAATGCACTGATTGATTTTCGAAAACTTAATCAAACTTTCATTCCTGAAATCAGCTCAACAAGGTCATGATAATTTATTTATATATTGTTGCATTCAGTTTGCTAATATATTGTTGAGGACTTTTATGCTAAGTTTATAAGTGAAATTAGAATGTAATTTTTATTTATTTTAATGTTCCTGTCATGTACTTTGATTACATTGAGCTCATAATTTAGTTTGGGAATTGTTCCTCTCTTTTTATACTCTGGAAGAATTTGTATAAAAGTGGTTCATTTCTTCTTTAAATGTTTAAAAGAATTTAGCAGTGAAATCATCTAGGCCTGAAATTTTCTCTCTGTATGGGTTTTTAATTAGGAATTCAATATATTAGAAGAAGAGTTTTCAATTTGTTTCATTTTTTCTTGTATCAATTTTGGTCAAATGCTGTTTTCCAGGAATTTTTTCTTTTATTTAAATTTTTAAATTTATTAGCATAAAGTTCTTCATAATATATTCATATGCTCTGAAGAATCTGTAATGATTCTTTTTTTCATTCCCTAAATTGGCAATTTGTACTATCTTTTTTTTCTTGATAAATCTTGCCAAATGTTTATTAAATTATACTATTCTTTTCAAGTACTTAATTTGTGGTATGGTTAATTCTCTCCATTTATTTGTTTTCTTTTTCATTGATTTCTGTATTGTCTTTATTTCCTTCAAGTTCCAGTAATGGCTTTTTCTATTTTTAGGTTTTTGTATTTAGATAAATATATTTTTTATATTTATATTTATAACATTTAGATGATTCTATTTTCTTCCTTCCTATTCTTTGAATATAATGCATTTAAAACTGCAAATTTCATTCTAATTACCAGTTTAGCTGTGTCTTACAAGTTTGACATATCTACTTTTATTACTATAGAAAAAGAATTCTGTTATGTACTGAGAATTCTCCTTTGTTACTGTGGTCAATAGCTATGTTTAACTTCCCTAATCTCCAACATTTGGGTATTTTTAGGGTTAAGTTTTACTATTATTTTCAAGATTGAATTTTATATAATTAGAAAATATATTTTACATTATTTTAATTATTTGAAAGTTTCTGGGATTTGTTTTATGCCCAACATATGGTCAATTTTGACAAAAGTTTCATGTGCATCTTTATCTCTCCCTTACCACCATATTTTTTTATTGTTATCATGCCTTTTAATTCTATATGTATTTTAGGGCTCAAAGCTAATTTTATATTTTGTTTAGTCAATATTCACTTACTTTTACCCACATATTTACCTTCACTTGTTTCTTTATTACTTCCTGCCATTTTATGTTTCTTTCTAGACTAATCTTTCTCCTGCCTGAAAATTTCTTTAATTTTTTCCCTTTAATTCAAATTTACTGGCAGTAAATTAAATTGTGTCAGTATTTGCTTATCTGGAAATGTCTTTATTTTACTGTCACTATTAAAAAATAATTTTCAAGGGTATAAAATTTTAGGTTGTCATCTATTTTTTCTGTCTCTAAAATTATCATTCTGTTGTCAACTGGCGTCTACTGTTTTTATAAGAAATTAGCTGTTTTCTATAGTTGCCTTTCTAAAGGCAATGTGTTTTATTCCTGCCTTCTTATAACTTTTAGTTTCGTCTCTTTTCTTTTTCAAAAATTTTCTTATGATGTGTCTAGAGAAGTCTGTATTTTATCTTTTTAGGGCTTGTATTTCTACTTAACTTTGTGAGTTAACATGTTTTCAGTTTTGGAAATTGTTTTTCCCCTACCTTTTCAAATATTGCTTCTTTTATATTTTCTTTCCTGATTTTCTGAAACATATATTGGAGCTTTTCACATTTTTAAACAATTTTCAATATGTTTTTATACCTTTTTAAAAATTTTTTATTCTTTTAGATTTTCATGTTTGAGTCTAGATATTATCTATTAGCTCATCTTTCTTCTCAAAATCATTCTTCTGCTGTGTCCAGCCTGTAGTCCAACTGATTTACTGGTTTTTAATATTCATTATAGCATTTTATGACTCTATAATTTCCATTTGATTCTTTTTATGTATTGCAGTGTTCCAGTGGAATATTTCAATTTGTCATATATTTTCTTGAACACGGTGGATTTTAAAGTTTGCATTTAGTAACTCCATTATTAGATCTGAAAATTTTGTATCAATTTTTTTGACCCTTTGTTATGCCAATTTTTTTAATTTAATGATCAATGTTATACAAGAAAAATAAAGGAGGCTCTGGAGGATACATATCTAATCTTCTGATGGGGATCCCCAGCTGGGTCAGATCACCTTAACCTAATCAAGGAATTAACCAACTGAACTAAATTTCTGTCAGTCTCTTTCCACCTCAGGTTCTCCCCTGCTCCCATGCTCAACCATTTGTCCAGAATCCTTCCTCTTTGTAAGATCTGAACTCTAGTTCATATATTCTCAGCACTAGTAGGCTACCAAAGCTCAAAACTTTTGCAGTGACTTTGCCTAGTTTCTTTGCCTATCACCTTGCACAACATTAAAATTTTCAAATGCTTCTAGGGGGAAACTGAAAGTATCTTGAGCTCTTTCTCCATAGACTCTTTCTCTCCAGGTTCTCTCCTTTGTGCTGCAGATCCATCATTCAAAAATCCTCAAATATTTATAATGTTTATAAATGTAGCCCATAGGTTGGAAAATAAGAAGGAGACAGCTTTTAATTACTCGAAGTACCAAAAAAATTTGAAAGTGCTTGAGTATAATTTTTGTTTCTATCAGAGTTTATTTAAATTTTGTCACAAAAATATGTAGATTTATTTATCAGTAAATATGCAGAGTGTAAATACTATCTAATACTAAACTTAATTATGTCTAGGATATATATATAATCGACATAAATAGAAATCAAATAGGCAATAGCCAAACTCAAAAGGAAAAATAAGTGCACTAAGAAAGTGTCATTGTACTCTGGCGTACACAATGACACACTGAGATTTTCAAAATGGCTGATTTTGACTCACTGACAGATAGCATTTTTTGAGTTGGTTGTTTTTATTAGCTGAAGAGTGAAATTGGCATTCTGTTGAGATGAGTTTCAGTGAGGTTTATGGTGTTCTTTCCATTTCTGGGCCCTTGTCCTATGAGATATTATCCATTTCAAAAAGTTGTGCTATTTCAGCAATTTCTTGTTCAACATTGACAGTTGCCATTTCACAAATATTAAAGAGATTGAAAAGGCCTATAAGATCGTTAAATCCATCCCCCTGGCACTGTAGGTGAAACAAGTGAAGCAAAACCATTTGTGTGTGTATGTGTGTGTGTGTGTGTGTTTGTATGTGTGTGTGCACATGGGTTAGATTTGGTACGATTGTTTCTATTAAAAATAATATTGAGTGAAATGGGTGAGGGTGGCTAGATGAGTGAAAGGTTTCTGGCAGGAATTTTCATTGTTCCTTTTCTCTCTTATTGGTTTGAATATCATTAATCATTAGGTGCCTATCCTATATCCCAAATACATATTTTAAAATAATGTTTTAGGTTTAATTTATACTTGTCATTTAAAAGCTAGTTCTGGTTAATTTCAGCACTGACTGGATTATCTGGAACTGAGTAGAATCCCATAGCTAGTAATCTTGGAAATCAATTCTCTCAAAGTTAAGGTGAAGAAAAATATATAAATTACATTACCTTTAATTTAATAAATAATAATTTTATAGATGTTTATATTTTTCTAACTTTTAAAGGCGGCAATGTGTTTGATTAATACTAAATATTTGAATATTATTAAATTTAGTCAAATTCACTGTTTCATATAAATATTCCACATGACAATATACTAAGGAAGCATCCATAAATAGTTATTCAAATATCAGTGGCTCATATTCATAACTTTTAGTTAACATTAAAATGTATAGTTTTAAGCATCTTATAAATATATCTTCTTTATCATAAAATATCAATGGACCTATCTCTTAAATACAAAAGTATAGCTGAAATATTAAATATCATATTTAAATACAAGGATTTCTCTATAGTCATATAACCCAAATTCTTTCTGATCCTGCTTATTATTAAATACGATTAAATCACCAGAATCTTACAGCATTAGCTTTGTAATACAAAGCTGGCCATATATAAATGAATAATAATATCCCTTAGGCAATATCAAAATATCACCTTTTATGAATAAATTATAAGAAGAAATAGCAAGAAAATAAAGGAGACTATATATCAACTATTACAATGTCATTAATAGCAACTAGTTCTAAAAATTTTAGCTTGTAAATTCTTGAACTAGAGAATAAGACAATTAAAGCTGGTTCTTTGGGGCCTTACTACATTGTTTATTTAATTTTTGATTACTTTGTTTGAAAAGCACAAAGAATCAAACATTTCATACAAATTTTTAGCAGTTCTTGAAATGTTACAGAATAAATTGTAGATCACCATCACATGCCTTGTGGAAGACATATTCCAAAATGTCAATGAGTTTTCGGTACAAAATAACTCAATGTTATAGCACCATACACTCAGATCAAACCCCCAAATCAGAAACTGCAGGCAATCTCAGCTCCTAAAGAGGACTTATGATAATATGATGTTCAAAGTCAGGGATGGGCTGTGGCTGCTCACATTTCAGTACCAAATAATGAAATGCCACTTGCAAGATTCTAGTCCTCTCACACTGCTTTGAACATGTAACCTAGTATGTTATTTGAATAATTGAACAGATCTTTATTAGTAAAAGCCAAGTTCTCCTGGCTAACATTTAAAGGATATACATGAAAAGATTTCCATAGGTACAGGGTCCTTCTGTTGTAAGAGTAATTATGTAAATCCATGTGTGATATGTTATGTTGATATTAATACTTTATCTCTAAAGATTTTAACGAGATAAAAACGTTTTGGCAGGGGGACATTGACAAATTAATAGGTGAGCGAGACTTAAGGTAAACCCTTTGGGTCAAAAGAAGGCAATCTTGAACAATAAATAAAGGAAACCTTTCCTAATTAAGAATTGTACAAATCTTTCACCCTTTGTAAGGTATACTGGATTCTATACTTCTACTTCTTACATCTTGGCAAGCAGGAAATGAGATGTGTTCTTTCAGTTAGTCTCAGGAGCATAGATTTTTCTCATAATGTGGGCATCTTGCATCTTGCTACACTGAGTGTGGTTGTACTTAAAATGCCTTAGTACATATTTTTCATGTTACCATCCATAGGTGCCAAACATTGCTTTTTTACCATCCCCTAGCTCCCCTAAAATGGATTTCTTGAGAAGCTGTATGTTGATTTCCAACTTGAAACTCTCCTAAATGACATCCAAGTATAAATTTGATTACGCTCTAATGTTATCTTCACTACCTTCTACACTTCACTACATCTTCCGCCTCTTCATCCTTTACTTCAGAAACTTCCTTACTGTAATTATATTAGAATCTTAAATCTTTTGGGACTTTGTAGGTCATCTAATCCTGTTCTCTCTTTTAAGGAGAAACAAGATCTAGGAAGAACACTCGAGTTGCCCAAGTTGACTTAGGTCACAGTAAAGCTGTCACTAGATTAACAAAACACTTTTGACTCTTAAGTCAATCTACCCTGCACTGTCTGGTTCTACATGAAGGTGTTTGCTTTCTCAAGAAGTGCTACATCCTCGTAGAAGTCAAGGGTCACTCTTATCCTAGAGAGAAAGTGCACCTCTTGACCTTCGTGTCGAGATGGCTTCTACACTGTCAAGAAATTCTAGATCTCCTTCTTTGAAAGAACATAAAAAAATAAGGCACAAAT
The DNA here is from genome assembly GCA_030015415.1 of Cynopterus sphinx. NCBI lineage: Eukaryota > Metazoa > Chordata > Mammalia > Chiroptera > Pteropodidae > Cynopterus > Cynopterus sphinx. The sequence continues at coordinate 43,394,517 of CM057389.1, read as the reverse complement.
TAATAATTTGCAGAAATTCAAGATAATGTTGTTAACTTTGGTTTATAAATTTAGAAGATCTCTGAATGTCAGAATGCTGGATTAGGAATGAAGAATCTAGTTTTGGGCTTGCTTCTAAGTACCTTTGAAAGTTTGGGCAAATTTCTTAATCCCTCTGCTTCTCATTTGCCTTATCTGGAATTTAAGAGGATTGTGCTAGATGATTCTTAAGGTCCCTTCCAGCTAGAAATTTCTGTGATTCTTTATCATGCAAAGTGGAGAACTGAGATAAGCCCATAGCTGTATCAAAGAGTAAACAAGGCTCGATACTTTGCTTTACTTGTCTGCATAATTCAAATGAACATTATTTTTTAATCCTAAATCACCAAGAAAATTGCTTCGGCTTTTACTTTACTCCATGTGCCGATACAGACAGAACTCCATGCTTCATTCGTTCCTCCTGAGCCCAGAAGATGGTGTAAAAGGGAACAGTAGATCTAGCTATTGTGAAATTGCCATACACGGCACCTACATTAAAAAGGATGTGCATTCCCTGCGGCAGAATCAGAAACACAGTGCACACAAATATAAACAAATGAAAAACTTCAAGACTTGTTTATGCAACCTCATTCCAGCATACACATCTAAAGATGTTGGATGTTGCAATTAGGAAAACTTTGCTTGTCAAAACTGGTCATTTAAAATTTGTTCTCACTTCTTTTTTCCTGTAATTTTTTTTTCTTTAGCAGTGATTTTTAATCACCTCCTTCACCAAAAATAAGCTTAAGTGTCTCTTCAATTCATTTGCACTTTTATTTTCCCAGCTTTTCCTGACAGCTTTTTCTTATACGGAGCATTAAAGAGTTCTGCTCTGGTTCCCCTGTATTAACCCTGGGGCTGAATTTTGCCTTTGTATGCACATACCAACACACCCACAGTACAGTAAACTTTTAGTTGAATTCTTTCTAAGAGATTCGAGCTTATTATTAGAACAAAGCATGTATCTAAACAATAATTTGGTCACTATTTTCTCTATTTCAAAAATTTTCCTGAGGATACCCAATTTTTAAAAACTCCACTATTAAATCCCCCATTTTCCAAGAGATGGAAATGGAAATAGATTCCCAATTAAATGTTTCCCTTTACTGCACCCTCTTATCCCCAAGCCTAGTTTTTCATTGTCTGCTCACTCCAGCAGTGGACACTATATTCAAAGCAGGAATCCAGTAAATGCCTTACAAAGGTGCAGTATCACTCTCTCTTCTCATCTCCTTCTCCTTTGATGAGATAACCTAGTAAATCCAGGTTGCTTTTTCTAATGCAGTTGTGCTCTGTGCTGATGGTTTTGCAGATTTTCCCACAATATCCTCCAAATCCCTTCCTGGGTGTATGTTCTGCATAATTGGCTCCTTGATCCTGTACTTATTAGTTTGTATCTTTATACCTGAACTGCATTTGGCATCCTCTGCCTTAATCACCCGCAATTCAAATCCTCCTCAATCTGATAATATTGCACCTTATTATTTGCTAAGACTTCAATTTTAGTATCACCAGCAAATTCAATGATCTTTTCTCCTCTGCACATGTCCCCAAATACGTATACCTTATTCCCAGAGCTCTGGAACACATGCTATCTCTACCCCCCTTCAAAACTGAGTTTGCCATCTACAACTGCTTTTTATCTACTCTTAAATCAGTTTTCTGCTACACTATGCTATTTTATGTCTAATTTCCTGAGTCTGCTTTAGATATAAATTTTCAATGTGCGATTTTGTCAAATGCTTTTGAAAACTTTTTTTTTCTTTTCTCATCTATAGAGGCAATGGTACCGCCAGGAGCTCAGGACAGTTAGAGAAATATGGCCTCCCATTCACGAGTCCATCTTGACTACCTTGAAGCGATCTTGTTAAGAGTCTCTATTTACTACGTTCAGAGAAAGCCAACCAGGCTCTTAGAGTAGATGGACAGACAAAACAAGCAAAAGCATTTTCTATTTTCCTACTTACTTAGTAACTGAGGACAAGAGCCCATTTCTTTAATGTTTTTTTTCTAGAGAGTACCCATGTTGGTAATATGTAGTCATGTAAGGGCTCAGATTTGGGGCAAAATACAGGTAGGTGCAATGTAAGTGTTCATGCACTTGCTGGTTGTGGCCTGGCCACAGGGTCTGTGCAGAATAGCTTCAATGACGGAGATGACTGTGTAGAATTTGTTAAGCATTTGCAACATACCATGCCCTGTTCTATGACATTTACATTCTTTTAACCTAAGTAAACTATTTTGAAATAAATATGCTTACATAAAAGTTGTTAAATTGGTACAGATAATTCCCATGTATCTTTCACCCAGTTTTGCTTAGGGTTAGCATTTTGCATAATCATAGTATAATCATCCAGGCCTAGAAATTAACATGAGTGTAATGCTACTAACTAAACTACAGAATATTAATTTTTTTTCACCATTTTTGCTCTAATGTTATTTTTCTATGCTAAATTATTGTGTCTTCTTTGTCTTCTTCAATCTGTGACAATTGCTTGTATCTCCTTTGGACTGTGAAAGCCTTTTCTTGTTTCTCATGATATTTGAAGAGTACTGGTCAGGTATTTTGTAGAATATCTTTCAATCAGTTTTATTTTCTTGATGTTTTACAATGACTACCTTAAGGTTATGTATTTTTCACAATAATACCTCAGAAATGATGTGCCTTTCTCAGTGAATTATATCGGGGATAATGCAAATTTGATTATTAGTAAGATGGTATCTGCTAGATTTTTTCACAACAAATATGCTATTTTTTCTTTTATATTTAATAAATATTTGGAGGAAAATAGTTTGAAACTGCAAATCCCACGTTTCTTCTAAAATTTCTGCCTGCTAATTTAGCACTCATCAGTGTAGCTTACCTATAACAAACAATTATTACTCTAGTGGTTGCCCATTAGTGATTTTTAATTTCCCTCATTTCTTCTACATTTATTAATTGGAATTCTTTTGTAAGAAAGAACCTTTCTCTTCTCCCTCATTATTTATTTATTCAATTATGTATCTATATCAGTATGAACCCATGCATATGCATTTTGTTTTAAGGATGATGTGTAAGAGGGCCTCCAAAGAATTCTTCAATATAAAAATATATTGCTAATTATGAGTGAAAACACTGGCAACATCTATGTAGTGGAAATAAGTCTAGAAAAAATATGCCTATACAGGTACTCAGCATAAACAGGCTTGTCTGATGGATAAAATAACTTCCCAGGACTGCCCCCAATGCCCACCAGATTTGTCTCATTGGACGGAAAATAAGAGAGCATCGTCACTCCTGGGTCTTACTTCATGGAATGTAAGGTTAGAAAGAGGTAAAACACAGTTGTATTGATTCAATATTAAATTGGGTAATTGATAATTCTAATAATTCAGAATCAGAGTAGGTAGCAGGGTGTGATGATGGAAAGAAAGAAAGAAAAAAAAATGCTTATAAACTGTCTATGGAAGAAATCATGTCTAAGAAGTAGGATGTACTGGCATGCAGCGGAGGAAATTGAAACTGATAGGAGGGATGATGAAATAACCCTGCCAAATGTGCCTTGCTCACCCAAGGCTGTTATTAATGAGTTGCTGACACAGTCCCAGAACTTATTCCTGATGCACCAGACCTTGGTAATCAACAGAACTGAATCCCAGGAGTGCAGGACTGAAGATACTGATATAATTCCTGTCCCTGTCAGACAGAACTGGCATAGGCCTGGGCCTATAGATATGCCTGCAAACACACCCAGCTGCAGGGACAAGAAGAAGACAAAGGCAGGAGAAATGAAATATATGGCAATGATGCCTCTATCAAGCAGAAAATCAAAGTTTTATAACAATAGATGCCATCTATTAATCCGTCCTTCTACATATCCCTTTATTTTAATAAATATGTATGGAGTGCATATGATATTCTGAGCATTGTACTAAGCTCTGAGAGCTCAAAAGTAAACAGGAGATGATCCCTGCTCTCAAGAGGTGTTTATAATCTTCAATTTTCTTCTAAGCCCCTGTTTGAGAATTGCTGCCTCCAATTTATTCATTCATCAATTTGAAAAATATATAATGATGCTCTAAAATGATTCCTGCTGTATGCTACATTATGGAGGTGTACAGATAAACATTTCTGTACTTGTTCTAAAGGAACTTATAGGTAGACCTATTAGACCCAACTGTGAAGTGGCGCGACAAGTGTTGAACAAGGGAGATGTGCACATGACCCGGTAGAACAATTGGAAGGGGCACGTAACTTAGATGAGAAGCTTTCTTAACAGCGAAGGTGCTGGCCTGAGTCATGAAGAAAAAGTAAAGGTTTTTGAGATAAATAGGTATAGAGAGGACGGCAATTCTGGATGCAAGAGGCAGCAGAGCTCATTTATTATAGAATGCAAGTCACAGAACGAGGCTGTATTATAGAGTTAGAAAAGGCAAGACATGAAATATGAGAGTAGAGAAGCAGGCAGGAACCAGAAAATGAAGCACCTTGGAAAATATTCTACAGAGTTTCAATTCTATCCTGAAACCCACAAGAAGCTATTTAAGCCTAAAACATGATTCAATCAGGTTTAGATTTTTTCAATGATCATTTTGGAAGCCAATTAAAGAATAGATTTGAGGAATATAAAACAATAGACAAGATGATAATACAGGATGCTATTAAAATAAATCAGGCAAGACTTCTGGGTATTTTTCCAAAGGAAATGAAAAATGGATCTCAAAGAGACATCAGCACTCCCACGTTCAATGCTGTATTATTCATCTAAGCCAAGATATGGAACTATATATATATATATATGCATGTATATATATATATATATATATATATGTATATATACACACACATATGTATATATAACATATATGTAACATATATAACACATATATAACATATATATAACACACACAGATAGATAGATACACACAAAGAAGAATATTATTCAGCCATGAGGAAGAAGGAAATACTGCCGTAAGTGACAACATAGATGGGCTTCCTTGAAGGCATTATTCTAAATGAAATAAGCCAGACAGAAAGATAAATACCGTGTGGTACCACCTATACGTAGAATCTAAATAAAAAGTCAAGCTGATAGAAATAGAAGAAAAGTGAATGCCAGGTCTTAGGAATGAGGAAAAATAGGAACAAGCTAGTAAAAGGGTAGACACCTTCAACTATGAGATGAATAAGATCTGAGGACCTAATGTATAACGTGGCAACTACAGTTGATAACATTGCAGAGTAAAACTGAAACTTGCCAAGGAAGCAGAGCTTAAATATTATCTTTCTAAAAAGCTAAATATGTGAGATGAGGGTTGTATTAATTCACTAGATATAAGGAATCCTTTTACAATGTATACATATATCAAATCACCACAATGTACATTTTAAATATCTTTCAGTTTTATTTATCAATTATACCCTAGTAGAGCTGCAAATAAATAAATAAATAACATAACATAACATACAGTACTAATATACTGATAAAGAATACAGGAATAGTAAGTAAATCACATTTTACACTTAAAAAAAATAAAATAAATAGATCAGGCAAGAAATGTTTAAACAAATGAAGTAATAGAGTTGGCTACAGTCTTAGAAAAAAAATAGACAGATTTTATAATTATTAGGGAGGTAAAATATGACAATTGATTGCAGTTTGGGGAAGTTTATGACTTGAGAAACAGGGTTCTATTTTCAGAGATAAGGAAAACAAGAGGGGCTACAGATTTAAGTGAAAAATCAATTTGCCCATGTCAAATTAAAGACACTTGTAAAACAAAATTCTGGAAAAGCCCAGACAGAGGTTATGATTCTAGGACTCAGGAGCTGTATTCCGATATAGAGATTTTGGAGTCATTTATTGAACAAGTAGTCATTTGTCAATTATTGCACATCAAACTGAACCTTAGAAATGCTGTTGAATGGCACTTACTGGGTCCCTACCCTCAAGAAACATACAATCGTGATATTTCGATGACAGCAAAGCTAGAAAAGTGGGAAAGACCACTGAGGGGGAGTGCGAGGTGTTTTCTCTTGTCTCATACACACGTTTTTCAAATGCTCAAATGTGCAGATATCTAAGGATCTTGTTACAGGGAAGCTCCAGATTCCACAGCAGGTCCGGGGAGGGGCCTGAGGTCTCATGTTTCTGACAGACTCTCCCACGGTGAGGAGGAGGCCGCTGGTCTGTGGACCACATTGTGAATAGTTCAGTGGTTCCTTCAGGTCAGAGCAGCTAAGAGTCGTCGTCAGAGTGAAATGTGTTGGAGAAATCAAGTAAGGGGAGGTCTGGTGGCTGGGCAAGGAAGGAGAGAACAGGTGGTACAGGGGAAACCAAGTCTTCACTGCAGATGACCTGTGGGCTGGCCACCCTCTGTCCGCAGCCTTTACTCACCATACACCCACTACCGCCTGCTTAAATTCAAGCATGTTGGATACTGGCTCTGCTAGTGAGTGGGATGAATTCCAGTACTATGCTTTTTTGTCTGAATTGTTAAACATTTATTATGAGGAGACCAGGAAAGGCATCCATAAGAGGCTGCCCTCCATGGTAGGAAGCAATGAACATAGAATCAGAGCTTCAGCGTGAACCTCAGGTCTCAGCTTACGGTGTCATTTGAATGGTATTTGTGTTCCCTCTCTGGGATGCAGATTCACTTGCTGTCTGGATCCAGACAGCATTTTCTTCCTCACGTGATGGAACTGCAAAGACCACATGGACTAAAGATACCGCAATGCCCAGTGTAGGGCCTGGACAAGGGTGTTTGCTACTTGTCTTTAGTTTGTCCTTTCCTTTTGGTTGTGAAAGGCTTTTATCCACGTGAGGATGATGATTCCTTGATGCTCTGGGCGCACAGAAGTCATGTGCTCACCCTCCCTGAAACAGGGAGTCTCTCGGTTCAATTCTCAGACTGGCAGCATTGACATCACCTTGAGTTTGTTGGAAATTTAGTTTCCGGGGCGCTGCACTGACCTCCTGAATCAGGTTCTCTGGAAATGGGGCTTACATATGCAATAGCAAGTTCTCCAGCTGATGCTCATGTACCTCAAAGTGCTAGAACCTCGGCTCTACAAGATGCCAGCCCGAATGGACTCCCTTCCTCCATGATTTGTGAGTTACGGGTGCCTTCTCCTCATCCAGAAGATCTGAGACCCAAAACAGGCCTGTTAACGTCACAACATTCTCAATGATCAAGGGCCGAAGAGCCCAGATCTTCCCCAAATTTCGCCACCCAGGTAAATGTTATTAAATGAAATATAATTTTCAGAGGATCCGACAATCATGGTTTATGCACTCATACGTTACAAAGATTCCACTTCCCATTGTGCGGTTTAATCATCAAGATCTTGGTGACGGTGACAAAAAGTAACCCTCTAAGTGGCTGACCTGGGGTCCAAACCAATGCTCTGACTGATTCCTTTTCCTGCTACTTAGAAAAGATTTTGACAATAACTTCCAAAGTTGAATTCTTTTTTTTTTTTTCTAAAGACATCTCTTATAAAACCAATGCATTTTTTGAACCAGACTATATCTGGTATTTGTTTTGAGAACTTACACAATTGGGGCTGTCTTTAGAAAAATCTCTCAGCTTTACAGATTGCATACATTGTCTTTCTCCTCTCAATTAGCAAAGACTTGCTTATAATATATGTCAGAAAAATGAAAAACTCTTGTTCTTCCTTTGCCATTGAAGTATTGCATAACAAGCACCGGGACAATGGAGAATTCTGCAGAAAGTCCCTCAGAATTTCATCATGGAGACAGACCAAATCATTAGTATTAAAACTATAATCCTAGATTTCCTTTAAAATATATTTACCCGCTACTGCTATGAATTTTTAATGACCAAATCTCTGTTTTAACCAGCCCACCAAAAATCCATAATAAAGTACATAAGGAAATAAAACTGTAAGGTTTTTATATCGATGGATCTCTCTCTCACACTCACCCCCGCACACACCAACACACGCACATATTATCACACACAGACATCACTAAAAGGAAAAACTCTCAATTACTTTCTCCTCACAAGAGAGGAGACTAAATTTCATTTTAAACAGTTTTAAGGCGACGGAAAAGGGTGGGAAAACTTCCTTGGAGACTGTGAAAGCTGGCAAGATTCCTCGTGATTAAGGATCGATTGCTTTGAGGGCTAATGACTTCTCAATTCTGTTAGTCTATGGGAACAGGAAACACCTGGGTCTGTTCCGCTGTCTGGTAAAACTTGTTTTTCATGAAATTGGGGCATCGAAATCTTTCAAGACTTTCTATTATGGATATTGAGTATTATATGCATGAAATCATATTTATGTGGTTATTAGGTTTCTAGAAGATAAATGATAATCTTTACATAATAAAATGAGAACTATAATGCTTCCAATCATACGTTTTAACCATGTGTTTTATTAATCATTTATACATAGTCTTGACAGTTAAAGAAGCTGACATTTATATAATGTTTCTACTTTAACAGTATTTTTATATACATATTTAATTTTGAACCTCACAACTAAGTTACTTTTATTACCACTTTATATATGAGTAAACTGAAATAAAAAGGGATTAGGAATTTCCCCAGTTTAGAAAAAAAGCTGGTGACAGAACCAGAACTATAACCCAGGTTGTCTGGCTCTCATTTTCTACATCATTATTCAAGCAAACTGGCAAATTAAAGGAAGGCTTTTCGTATGTACACTGCTGTAGATACCAGCCGGAAAGAATTCTAATTGTAACTTTGATAGTTCTATACAATCTCTAATTCCTGAAGTCAATCACATCATGTATGAGTAAGGGTAAAAACTAAATTCAGAAATACAGACAAATAAAATACACATGCGAACAAGAAGGAAGAGGGGTAGGGGAAGAGGGAGGAAGGAGAATCCTAAGCCTGAATATGACACTCAAACTGGAGGGTAAGAACGGAAACTGAGAAATCACCATCCCAGTGGCATGTGAATGCATTCAATTTAACCCAAATTACAAATGAGATATATCAGTCTCTGCTAGATACAGCAAATGAAATAGTTACAGGCTGCAAAGAGCTCATCATATGAAATGAATATTTATAAAAGTGGAAGTATGGATGTACATATTTTAAACAAGCTACAATCAATATTACTTGACAAAACTTTTTTTGTGCTAGTTATCAGTTCGTATTTATAATTTTTAAATTATTATGTACTTCTAATACATTATTAGTGTTTTTTAATATTTTGGTTTAAATAGATAAGTTAATACAGACACTGCCAAAGAGAAAACAAATAAATCAAATAGGTGAATTTAATATAAAAGATTTAAATCATATAAGAAGGTATTTGAGCATCTCCATTCTTTTGAGAATCAAAAGATTAAATAGTGATGAACCTCATAACAACGTTCCAATCAGCGATGGACCCCCTATATACAGTCCCATGTGATATAATGGAGCTGCATTTCCTGTAAGAAGTGGAAAGATATGTGGTTCAGGAGAAAATTATTTTCTGTTGGAGAAATAATATTGTGGGTCTTGGCAAAGATTCTTTCTCACAGCATCTTGAGGTTAGAGTGCACAGATGACATCCCAAATCTCCACTGGCTGGTTTCAGGAAGAGGAGCCTGTCCCTTCAGTGCTGTGTATTCAGAGGGTGCAGCTCCCTCAGGTCTTGCTTTGTGGTCTTCAGAGTACATTGCTTTAAATTCTTTGTTGGGGACCTAAGATCCTGTGCGGAGACACAGGTCCACAGGAGTTGCCTTAACCATGATGAGGCACCATTGCCATTTAAAGAAAAGCTCTCGTGGTAGTGTGGCGCCAGCCTGTCCCTGTACATGAGAGATATTTTCAGGCTCTCATGATGTAAAGCATAGATAAAAGTTTTACTTTTCCATCAGTTCCATGCTAAGGAGAGAGAGTCTTTGTGCCAGATACGGTCAGTGGAACTAGAAACAAATTTGCAAAATCAAAATATTGAATCCTCGGTTCTGCACCCTCGTCATGTTAAACACTGTCTTTTTTTTTTTTTTTTAAGAATACTACAAAGTTTCTCAATCCAACCACTGCTCCAACATGCAATAGCGAAAACCATGTCACCACAACAATCCTCTATGTTCCTTTCTCTCTCCATCTAGATTTCTTATTGCTGCTGATCCCCAGGCCACCTTCCACTCCCTCATGACGGTCACTATTATGGTGACCAGTCCTGTACCCAACCACTTTCTCTCCGATATCACAGATCAGTCCAGCCCCCATCCCTGTTCATGGAGCAGCAGTGACAGCTTTGATGTTTAATTCTGACCCTGTCAGAAGGAAGCAGGAGTGGGACAGTGTTTATAAAGCCTACAGCAGTGTACGGTGGTGTCCTAGGCCTTGACATTCACTCACCACTCACTCACAGCAACCTCCAGTCCTTCAAGGTCCATTCTTGCTAATTGTCTTGTACAGATGTACCATATTTTATCTTCTACAGAATATTTTTATGCTCCTTCTCTATGTTTAGATATAAAAATACTTAGCATTGTCTTATATTCTGCAGTGTTCAATTCAGTCCATGCTAAACAGTCTAGCCTAGGCGTAGTAGGCTCTGCCACATAGCCTAGGTATGTAGTAGGCTAGACCATCTAGGTGTGTGTAAGTACACTCTATGATGTTTGCACAATGACACAATCAGCGAATGATGCATTTCTCAGAACTTGTTCCCATTGTTATGTGACACATGACCATAACTAAAACCATCTAAAAAAATAAGCTTCATGTGGTATTCTCTCATGCTCAATACTCTGCTGTGCTTTTTATGGGAAATTACAGCTGTCAGAGTTAATTAAATTTAACGTAATTTAATTGTTGAATTTGTATTTGGTACACATCACTGGAGGCCCTAAAGCAACGGTATGTTTTTTCTTAAATAAATATTTTTTTTCTCAAAGTTTAAAGAAATGATCAGCTTAGAAGACATTAGCAGACCATAGACAGTGACCAAAATATGCAAAGTCTCACACAAAGATTTCCCTGACACCAAACCACCAATGAAAGCACTGAACAAAGTAAGTAGTCTACTTCTCTCCTTCTACAGAAATGCCATTTAGTCTTAAATTCTCACCACATACAACTGCTGTGGTTACAGAGTTTAGTGTAGATGCTACATTTCTCTCATGACTCGCTCAACTTTTCTCAGCATGAACTCCACACTCTACCATCTTGCTTTAACTCTGCGAATGTAGGTGCGTTGACAATTGTGCAGGACACATGTGCCTTGCATTGAATTTATTTATTCTACAAATTGTCATTAATGTAAAAGCACCACAGTCCCTAATTCTCACCAGGTTAATGAACTTACTTAAAGGCATTGAAATTTAGTGAAAAGAGGAATAAATAATGAAGCAAAATTATCTTACATCTGGCTTGAGTTAGGAACAGTTGGGTATTTCACTCTTCTAGATGCCCTTTATTTTCTTTTTCTTTCTTCTTTTTAAGTTTATTGGGGTAACATTGGTTAATACAATTATATAATTTTTGGGTGTACATTATAATTTGACATCTACATGTTCAATTGTGTGAGTATCACCCAGAGTCTAATTTCCTTCAGCTACCATATATTTGATCCCATTTACCTACTTTACCCTCCCCCAAGCCCTCTATATTTGACCCCCTTTACCCTGTCTACCTCTTCTCTCCCCTACCCCCTACCCTCTGGCAACCACTAGTCCATCGTTCATATCCCTGAGTCTCTGTTTGTATGTCCTTTATTTTCAAGTCACAGCTTCTCTCTCCCTGTCTGCCCAGAAGCTTTCATTCTAACAGGGCTTTTAGTCTGAATCTCTAGAGGCCAGAGAAAAAAGGATATGCCTGCCCTTGAAAATTTTCACTCTTCCTTTTTGAAAGTAGAAGGATATACCTAAAAGCAATGATTCTATAATGAGATGAAGTTATAGGATATGCTCATCTTTTTAAAAAGTATATTCAACTTGCATATTTTAAAAAGGTCTTGCTGTGTTTTAGGACTTACTTAACCATCATCACACAATGGTAGAAGCAGACAACATTATTATTTGCATTTTTACCAATGGAGGAACCAAGGCAAGAGAGGATAATGACTTGCCCAAAGTAACACAGCAAGTGAAGACAAGATTTCTTCTTCCTTGGTTGTGATCAGCCCTGAGCAGGTTTACTGTGAAAATTACTGATTTTAGTTTCTAGAAGTTTCTATGATGGCCTGCATTTTCCCAGAGAAGAACCAAGAAATCTGCACTGTCCCCTGCCTTTATTTACCTCCAGGTAGAGAAATAGTCCAGCCACCCACCTGCCCTACCCTAGGCATACTTTCAACCTGAGAAAGAATTAAAAATAAGAATAAAGTTAGAGTGTGTGTGTAGTTTATTGCAATAGTGAAAACAGGGAGTCTGGGAAGGACATGGATGCAGTAAGTTGGCTCTTTGCCTTTAAATTTCACTATGTAAAATCTAAGGACAGGACTGGATGTCCTCTGCCTGCTTGTGTCCTAAGGACAGGACTGGATGTCCTCTGCCTGCTCATGTTCTCGTCACTAAGGAGAACTGGCACTGGGAACCAGGCAAATGGCAATGGAACAAGCTTCTCAGGGCGGGGTGGGGGGTGGGGGAGAATGGCTCACAGAGCCCCAAATGGCTTACTGTCGGGTCTCAGAGGACAAGGTGGCTTCTCTGGTAAGTCCTGAGCCAGTTGCTCCCACTGCGCCCAGCACCCACCTCCTCTGGCTCACTTGTCCATCCAGCCTGTTCTGGAAGTGTATGTTGTATTGACTGTGCTGCCTGGGCATATTCTATGTCCTAATGTCACAGCAAATGCATCACTGAGTTTATGCTTTTGTAGGAAGCAACCGTGAAACCAACTCATGTGGTATCAACAAAGCGTGGGAGAAATGGTGGTCCTTTAAACATCACGTCTCTGGGCAGAAGAGGACAAGGAGAGGAGAAGCAACAGACACCCCAGAGTCAGAGTCCTACTTGTCTGGGTTTCTGCTGAAATCAAAGGTACTTTTATTTGTATTTATGTATTTATTTTCAATTTAAAAGATAATGTTTTAAATTTATAATGATTTTTTTTCCTCCAAACTTTGAGATAGTCTTGCCTATGTCAAACTAAATATTTTTTAAAATTTATTATTATTTTATGTTAGTTGCAGGTATACAGTACAATGGTTAGGCATTTATGTAGTTTATGAAGTGATCCCTCAGGTTACTCTGTCACCCATCTGGCTCTACACACAGCCATGACAATACTATTGACTCTATTCCCTATCCTGTGCTCTAAATCCCCAAGACTGCTTTGTAACTACTAATTTGTACTTCTTCCCTCATCTTTCTCACCCAGCCTCTCAAACCCTCGCCCCTCTGGCAATCACTAGTTCATTTCTGTATCTGTGAGTCTGTTTTCTGTTTATTTTGTTCATTTCTTTTGTTCCTTAGATTCTGCATAGAAGTGAGTTCAATGTCTTTGTCTTTGTCTGACAGCATAATACCCTCTGGGTCCACCCATCTTATCAAAGGGTAAGATTTCATTTTTTAATGGCTGAATAATATTCCATTGTATGTATGTACCATAACGTCTTCATCTAGTTGTCTATTGATGTGCACTCAGGTTGCTCAGAGGCATTTTAAAAAAATAAGTCTAACAACCATCCTGGGCTTCTTGGCATCCCCTTTCTCCAAGTTTCTCCCATCCCCTGAAATTGTATTGAGTTCCCTTTTCTAATTTTTTTGTGTAAATTTTATAAAAATCTCAAACCATCTTTAGGAATGTTTACTTTAAAATGCCTTCTCTTTTTAAGCTTCAGAATCTTGGTTTCTAAGATTTCATAAAGTAGTAAATTTTTACCCCAATCCAAAAAGGCCATGGGATTACACAACATTTCAAATCTCTGGTCCGCCTGCAATACCTCCAACCATGTCCCACAGTAGATTATTATGCAGAAACAGCTTAAGAAGAATGGTTACTTTTCAAAAATGTCAGCTAAGCCACAATTTATATGTTCCTTAAAATTAACATAGAGTGCTCTTTCAGAAAAAAAAAATTAAAACATTCACCGTCTTTCTGGTTGTTCTGCATCTATGTTTGGAGCCAGCCAAACTTTTAGCGACAGTTGTCAGTCCCCTCTTTCACTGTTCCCTCTCGCACCTTCATTGTGTTCCCATTTTATTCCCAGCTCTCTTTTCACACCCAAAAGATGACTCATTTCAGTGGTAAATGAGCAGAATATGCCCAAGGTTTGAAAATTCTCAAATCAGAGTGTTAAGTGAATGCAGAAGATTATACTTAAAATACCTGTCACAACTCAGGTGGCATCTGTTTCAAAAGCACAAATAATCCAATATTTTGTCGTCTCATCATTCACGGCTCTTTGAGAGAAAACAGAAAGCAGAACAAGCTTTAAGTGAAACCAAATAAACAAATTTTGGTTGAGACAAAGGGGACAAACCAGTCTATTTTAAAACCTGGAAAATGTAATCACCTTACTTGCTTGTATGAAGTGCACATATTTTGACAAACTTTTAAAGGCTGCATTTTCTGAATTAGCATGGTTGTCCAAATACCAGTTGATTTAAAGTGAGAATGAAGATGGCATAGCTGCTCTGCTATATGTAAGCTATATGTAAAAAATTACACATTTACACACACATCTATATATAAACTTTATAAGTGATCATACAGGCCTTCTTAATTTGTATAGTCAAAACAACCATAGGTTTCATGTTAGAGACCAGTTAATGCCTTTGGAGAATTTTAAACAGATAATGAACCATAAATAGCACATTTTCTCTCTTTGTATTTGATTTTCTACTTGTACAAACAAAACAAAATAAAAATGTATATCTTAAAGGCTGCCACGCACGTCACTGAGATGCATGAGTCTATATCACTCTATCACTCCCGTACGCATATCAATATTTAGAAATTTGCTCTAGAGAGAGATTGATTTACCATATGTGGTGATAACAACCATTACAAACTCCCAATATTTCACAAACCGTGATATAAATTGACTTTACTGCACACTCCTGGATGCCCTTAGGCTCCTCCCCTACCAGGGAAATTGTTTCCATGGTAACTGAAAAGGGAAAAAAAGCACAGGAAGGAAAAAACAAATAGACACAAAAAGCTAATGCAATGAGATATCTATGGAATAAGCAAAATGTGGGCAAGCGTTGGGTGTCATAACACTTTTCTTGCTCCTAAACCCACATGCTTGTAGAGACGCTAAGGCCACACCGTCTGAGAGATCAGACGAGAAGGAGAAACGGTGCCTGGGACTGGACTTGTGGAAGCGGCCAGCCACCTGCAGGGTGCACGATGCCTGCAGTGTAGATGACGCCTCGTCAGCGGAGCCTGCTGCATCTGTCTTTTGCCGCTCAATCTGCAGGACCCATGTGGGCCGCGCTAATCCCGAACCCCGCCAGTAGTGAGGCCAGAAGCAAGCTGTTCCCAGCGGCACCCATCCCCGTCCTAAGGCAGCTGCCGTCCTGGCTTTGGCCACACACAGAACCCTCCAGTGGGCTCCTGGTGCTGAATCCATGCAGCCAGTCCGAGCATTCTGGAGGGTTTCTAGAAGGAAACAACATTAGGCAGCACCTGCTTTTATCTTTTTCTTCATGTCGCAGAAGGAAAACATGAAGCTAATGTAATTTCATTTTTATTAGTCTGCATATATGCGGCTTTTAGAATGAACTCGGGGGGACACACGTTACTTATAAACATATACTTTTTAATTAATTTTTCTTTGTAATTCAAAGTAGATGTCTAATGCATTCATGGAACGATGCGTGCTCCCTCGGGGGCCGTTTTAATACCTGCAATTCCCTAGCTTGTTAATCAAAGACTTTTTAGCCTTGTAGATAATTTATATCTGCTTCATGTTCAGAAGGTTGAAATTGCAGCTATGTGAAAAAAAAAATCCTTACTGCTGACAAAATCAGAAAAGATAAAACCTCATGGAAATTCTACAAAAATGGAAAATGACGAAAATATCCTTTCTTTCTGAGCTGCTTTCTGTGAAAATATTTTGTGGCTTTATGAACAACTAAAAAAGCAGCCTTTTTTTTTTTTTTTCTTCCCTGGAAGACTGTGAAATTGCTTGGCTTGGAATGCAGCAATGGTCAGGAATCTCCATCTCCAAACATGCTTATTTCTAGAAGTTTTGTATTTCAAAAGCATGTATTTTTTTTTTTTTAATTTCTAAGGAAATATTATTGGCAAAAAAAATTACATGGGAGAAATTCAAATGTCTGTGGTGGTGCCACTTTGGTCTAAGTTCAGTGTTGCTAGTTCTGAGTCTCCCTCCATTTCTCTCCTGTTGCACTGACGTGTCACCTGTCACTAAGCTCAGTTTTCTCCTGCACGTACTCAGGCAAGGTGAGGAGAATGGTTCCGATTGCACCCAGGGCAGTGGTTTTAGGCACAAAACTGTGGAGAGAAGGTGCCATGAGTCAGAGCAAAAAAAGGATGCAAATGCCATGTTTTCTCTGTCTGTGACACTCTGTGGTGTGGCACTGCTCCTTGGACGTGTGTAGGCTGTGTGAGTGTGTATTTGCACGTACACAAACACATTCACACTTGGACACACGCACACTATTCCTTGTAGGTGAACAGTTATATTTTCAACTGAAAGTGACAGTTCTACAGTGGGGGCAAGGAATAGAACCATTGACTCTTAGAGATGGAGGAAGGTTTAAGAACTCCGGGCATAATCTCCCTCACGGGGTGGGAATTCTCACAACAGTGCTGTGTGGAGATAATTCAGCCAAAGCTTAAACACTCTGAGAAGAGAAACTCACTATTATATGAACCAACCTAGAGCATTGTGGGCTATCTTAAATGATTAGAAAGTTGTCCTTTATTTCAATCCTGTATCTGCTCCTTAAAAAATTCTGGTATTGTACTCTGATACCTAGATGACTTTTTTCCCTCCTTAGGTGGACAATCAATCCTCAAACATATTTAACATAATTGTCTCCCATTTCCTTTTTCTTAAGCTAAATATTCCCCTTTGTCTTGTTTGCTTCTCCCATGATATGGCTACAGGAACCCTACTGCCTTGGTTGACGTCCTTAAGCCAATTTGGCTCCCAAACTGGATACCATACTCCAGCTATGGCTATTATTTATGTAGCTGAGATGCATGGACTCTGTTTTCATTTAGTAGCCAGTATGCTTGTATTGGTGCATTGATTAGATGTGGCCTTATTTTTGCAGCCAAGTCATGCTACCAGCTTATAGTGACCTTAAGACTCTCAGATCATTTAACGGCATGACTGACTTTCTGAAGCTAACTGCAGATCATTCTGTTTATCACTGTTGCAATTTATCTCACAGGTTTAAGCCTTCCTTTTAGCCTCTTCATATCATTTTCAACCTTAGTTCTATTGTTTTAGTATCTGCAGTTAATCTTGGATTTTGAGTCAGTCACAAAGTTGGAAGGGACGTGATTCATGACTCAATTTGGGGCATCAGTAAAATTTTACACAGGCCCAAAAGAAGAAAGGGTGTCTGGGCTGCTACTAGAGATTTCCCTTGGAGTAACAAGAATATATGTTCATTGATGTTTAATCAACTGAATCCACCTACCTGTGCTATCAGAGCACATTTCTAAACTTCACCCATTAAGGGAAACTATGAAAGATTTGATTTGTATGATTGAAATTAAGGAATATTCTGTTTCTCATTTATTGTTTTATGTCTATATTGAAAGAAAGGAAACGTGACTACTTGGCCATCTTGTATTGCTTTCAGTATCCTCTTCTTCTGTTTTCTCCTTAGCTTTAAAGGCATTTCTTCTTACCCACATCTTTCTATGACACATTCATTTCCTCCATAGGAATTACATTAACAGTTTTAAGTGAGTATTTTTCTCCCTCGGTTTAGAAGCTTCCCCCAATGCCATTGCCAGGCGCCATTCTTCTTGATAATCACTCTGCCGATCTCTGATCGAGAACCCAGTTTTCAGTATCACAACCTACAGTCCAGAAAGCCAGGTCCTACTATTTAGTGCCATCTCTTTGGCCTGCTTAAAAGTCACAACATTTGATAACAACGAATTTAATGACATCATCTACAACCTCAAGTCCTTCAAAAAGTCTTTTTTTGTTGTTTTTTAAGTGTCCATATCATTTCTTCACATAAATCCTCGGAAGTGGGAAGGGGCTAGCAGGGGTCTTCTCTCCTTAGGGGTGCCACCATGTTGGCCGCTTGGCTGCTGCTTCTCTCTGTGGTAGGAACTCTGCTCCAGGTCAGCAACAGCCCCAGTGGCTGACAAGTCAAGTGTAGAAGAGAAAGCAGGTTGAGGAAAGAAAGACAGAGAGTGAGTCTGGGTCCTGACCAAGCCGAGAGTTCACCAGCTGCGTGTACCACAGCCATGTACCAAGGCCATGTGCCAAACAAAAGATCCAGTGACTGCCCCAGAGGCTCCGACAATCCCTTCTGGGTTCATATTGCCCCATCCTATCTCCTAATTCTGGTTTTGTTCTGGCGTTCCCAATTTCCAACCTAATACCACATGCCTTGTCCTGGCCCATTAATCTCACACACTCATATTGAATCTTTCCTAGAACCGCCGAGTTTTAATGTCACGTTCACCCTGGAAGTTGTTTCTCAGATCTTTTAGATGATGTTTTGAGAGGCCATTTTGATGCTGTGGACATTTTATGGCTCTGGGCATGAGAGGTGGAATAAGAATCAGAGATGGAGCAATCATTAGTTGGCAATTATTTGTTTACATGAATATTTTCTTTTTAGAACCAGAAAATACTCATGGCACTAAAAGTCTGTTTCCGAATGGTTATTTCAAAACCTTTCTTCTCGTTTTCTGGTCAGCTTCTGACCTCAGCTCTGCTAAAGTGTGTCCCACCCTGCAGCACTCCACACATCCCACTCCCGGGCACGGCCATAGGAACTTGGCCTTGTGTCCTGACTTCTATTTGCAAGGAGTTCAGGTAATCATGGGAATCAATTCAGCTAGTTTACACAATTCTAAACATTCCTAATTTCTTTGTTATTATTTTACAGAAGGAAGAAAACCAAATGTTGTTTTTTTTTTTTTTTTAATGCTGCTCACTATCCCTTCTTTACCAGCTCATACAAAATACAACTTGGGACAAGCAACACACAGTGAAAAGATCTGAGGGGGCATAAAAGTTCAAATATGGAGCCTGGTAATACAAGCACGATACTGGCTGGAGTTGGAAATATGAGAACATTCCACAGATTTGTACAGTTAATTTTGTATAATAGGACAATAAGCTTTCAGATGAGTAAAGAAAGATTTGGAACACAGTCAGAAATCAATGATGGACCATTGCGAGGGAAAAGACTGTCCCTGCTAAGTGACTTTGAAAGGCAAAGCAAATGGGACAATAAACAGATATTTGATTCTGTTCTTGAGAGATGTTATAATTTTCTGGTGTCCTGGCCTTTCAGAGTCTCTAAGTTAGGGTTCTCCCAGTTTGCACACAGCTACAAAGTGACTGTCTGTCAAGGCAGATAATTCTGCTTTGATTTACTGCCCTTGAATGACTCACAAACATGCATGTTCAGCCCTGGCCTCTCCGCTGAGCCACAAGGTGGTAAATCTAATGCCCATAGATGTCTCAAAGGTATTTACAATTTAACAGGCCCAAACCAAGATGCTTGATTTACCTGCTTCCCCAAGCCTGCTTCCTATATCAGTAAATAAGGGTTCTTTACATTCCATTTTTCAGTAAATAGCACCATTATCCTCCTACATTGGAAGTCTAAAACATAGGAATCCTCCTTAATTCCTTTACTGCCCCATACCCACCCAATATACCAAGAAGTCCTTCAGTGTATCTCAAATTTGCTCACTTCTCTTTCCATTGCCCCATCTTAGTCTAAGCCATCATTATTTCTTAGACAACTTCAAAAGCTTCCTAATAGGTCTCTCTATTGTGCTCCAGGTCAATTTGCATTTTTCTCTTCTCCAAAATCCTTCAATGGCTTTCAATTGCAGCACAACAAAATAATATGCAGATTCTTTGCTGCCCACTCATTCCCAAATGATCTAGTTCCTGCCAATCTCTCCATCTTCTCCTCCTGCCCTCACCTGCCCTGTTCCCAGTGCTGTTTCTTCCATTGTTCACTCCCACCCAAACTTTTCCTATTCCAGGGCCTTTGCCTTGACCTCTTTTGCTGCCCAGAGCTTCACATATAAGTTCTTTATTATTCAGATGTCAGCTTAAATGTCCTTCCTCAAAGGTAGCTTTCAACACCGTACTTAACATTTCTAAAAGTCACTCTTGATCTCATTGCTCTGTAGTATTTTCTTCATTGTGCTTGCCACCTAAAGTCAGCGTACCTATAGATCTACTTATTTCTCTATTCATTTTTTATCTCTCTCCTGCTAAAATGTAAATTTTATGAGGACAGAAACCTAATATCTGTTTCACCAGCACATCTCATGTGCCTGCAACAGGGCACTCAGCAAATACCTGATAAATGATGTAACACGTGAAAATCCACCTCTCTTTTAATTTCTAATTTCTTCTTATTGAAACAAGTTTAGCTATACTTTGTAAACATTAAAAAACGCATAAAATATAGTTTACCATGACAGTATAAAATATCATTGATTCAAACACAAGTTATTAGGTACTGAAACTAATGAGCTAACAATTATTGATTATGACAAAATTTTTTTAGTGAACATTTTCACTAGAAACCATTAACATTTTTAATCTTCTATAGGAAATTATAATGTGAGGTTGCAAACTGATACAAAGTAAAGTGAATGGCAAAAGAAATAAAATTCTTTCTTGGTAGACTTACTTTATTACTTATAGATAGTCCTTGAAAAACATACAAATTTGTATTAAAATATTGATAAGAAACTTTTCTGGGTAATGATTCATAACCTGGGAGACATGATTTAACTGGGAATAAGCCCCAAATCCATATTTAAACACTAGTGTGCACAAGATCAAATTTCTAAAAACTATTCATATATTTATAAGCATGCAGTTGAGAAAAACTCAGTTTGAACATATATAACAAATTTGTAAGATGGCCATCGACCAACTTGTCACTTCTGTAAGAGCCATACAATTAAAGATACAATAGCTAGTGCTTATTGGGTAATTACTATATGCCAAACACTCAGATCTAAGCACTTTACATACATGAGTTAATTAAATTATTAAAATAATTTTATGAGAGATTGCTACATAAAAAAACCATTCAACCAAAAGCCCAAACTGAGAGGCTTAAAGCAACAATTATCTATTATTTATTGTTTTATTTGTTTCCGACACTATTTCTCTCTGGTTTCTCCTGGGCTCATGAATGGAGCTGCATTCAACTGGAGGGCTAGTCTGGGCTAATTTTGTTCTTCACAGCAAGTTATAAGGTGAGCCCAGATTTAAAGAAATTATACCTCTGGATGAGAGGATTAGCAAAGTCATATTGCTGAGATAGGTCTCTATGGGGTGGCAGAATTTGTGGTCATTGGGTAATCAACCACAGATAGGCATCATTGTTATTTCCACTTTACAGATTAGAAAACTGACATAGAGAAATGGTAACTTGCCCAAGGACTCAGGAAGTAAGTAGTAGAGTTGATATGTGAACACAGGCACTTTGTGGAACCAAATGCCTTCCAAACAGCGTTTGGTGAGATCATGAGAGCTGACTCCTAGTACCACAAGAATAAGCCACTTTTATATTCTCTACCTCCATGTTCCATCTCAATACAATAAAAGAGTTAGAGTAGATGATCTTAATGTATTGTCCAACTTGAAATTAGTAGAGTTTCGAATTTTCATTAAAAGTTATGCACATACTTATATGAATATAGTTTTTGGATTGACTCAGTTCTTGCATCGATGTAAGTTTAAACAAGTTACTTTGGCCATATGTGCTTGTTTCTGCAAAGCAAGGTCAGTGACACCTAATCTAGACTGTCAGTGAGAGGATGCACAATTGGAAATAAAAATAATCAATTGACTTAAGGCATTTTGACTTTTTAAATGTTTCTTATGTCTCTAATGACCCAAGAGATATGTACCCAAAGCTATGAGAGTCAAATGCTTTATTAAGAATTTTTTTTTATTTTACAAATAAGCAAAAGAGACTGTCAGAATGCATATGCAGAGATGAACTTTTTGTGGGTACCTCATGGGTGTTCACAGACTAAA
This sequence comes from Cynopterus sphinx, assembly GCA_030015415.1. Taxonomy (NCBI): domain Eukaryota; kingdom Metazoa; phylum Chordata; class Mammalia; order Chiroptera; family Pteropodidae; genus Cynopterus; species Cynopterus sphinx. The sequence goes on along the minus strand of CM057389.1, from coordinate 43,372,367 downwards.
CACTAGATTTACCTTTGTTGCCTTTATGCGTGCTTCTTCAGTGGATCTTCTTTCTCTGAATCACCCAAACCCTTATTTCCATCATAAATAGCACCATGGATCTCTTCCAATCAACCGGCTCCCCTGACCTGCCCCTTACCCTGCCACTCAGCAGTCTGAAAGTGCTTATCTACAACCCCATTCTGTGCTTGTCCTCAAGCAGTACTCCCAGTCTTGAATCTTTCTTCAATATGACTCTGGCACTGGCATTAACAAACATTTTTGGAATATATCTGAGGAAGAAACAACATAGTTATTTTCACAGCTTGGGAAAGTCAAAGATTAGAGAGTTGGAGTGTGGGGAGGATGATGTTAATGCAAAAATCTTCAGAATTGGAAGTGGAATCTGAGTGGTATGCAGATCATTCAAATATCTTAACCTGTGGGAAAAGGTGCATCTTCCACTGGATCAGAAACTGGGAATTTGTAGAACAGGAATAGATACTGAGAAATGATAAAAAGCCAGGATAGAGGAATCTTACAACATGGCAACATTGGAGGGCTTTGCTGGGTCTGTAAGGCCCCACACAGGCTGGCCTCTGTCACACCTCTGACTCATCACCTGCTGTCCTCACATCACCCGCTGTCCTCACATCACCCTCCAGCCACCTTGGCTTCTCGCTGTGCCTCCAACCTCCACACGGGCCATCTCAGAGGCTTTGCACTCTTCTTATCTCTGCCTGAACTCCCTAGATAGCTTCCTGACTGACTCCCTCACCTCACATCTCACTCATTCTTTCCTTCTCTATGATGCTCACTCACCTTGACCTTCATATTTAATAATGAAACCTGTCACTGTCCACCTCCAGCCCTGATGATCTCTTAATCCTGAATAAAGTTTTAAGTTTTCCACAGAATTTATCAGCTTTTTATATATGGTATCATTTACATGATTTAACTTAAGAATTTAGGGTCTAAGAGGGCGGACTTTTAGCTGTTGTAATCGATTACCAAAAAATGGCCTCTATTTTTCATCTCTCCTTATTCGTTTGCTAGAATAGCCATAACAAAATACCACAGACAGGGTATTTTGTTATAAAAATAAAAATTTCTCTCAGTTCTGGGGGCTAAAAATTCAACATCAAGGTTTGGTTTCTCCAGAGGCCTCACTGTCATGCAGATGACTGCTTTCTCGCTGTGTCCTCAGTCTTTCTCCTCGGTGCATATGTAATGCTGTATCTCTCTATGTGTCCAAACTTTTTATTTATATATAAGAACAGCAGTAAGATTTGATTAGGGATCACCCTAACAACCTCATTTTTAACTTCATGACTTTTTAAAAGACTCTATCTCTAAATAAAGCCATCTTCTGATGTAGTGAGAGTTGGGCTTCAATATGTGAATTTGGGGTGGGGAAGACAGTTCAGCTCATAACACACATTGTATCCATATACTTTGTCCCATATCTTTGTAGTGTTCTACATTTCCTCTGACCTAGGCCGTGAAATTTGCTTTTGGGCAATGGGATGTTAGCAAATATGACACAAACAAGAGACTTACATATAATAGGTCTTGTTTACTCTTGCTTTTCTGGCCATGAGAACTTTCCTAGACAGCCCTGTTGAAGAATGAATGAGACACACAGAACAGAGCTAAATTTTTACTAGGTGTATTTAAAGCTAAAGCCATCAGAGATTAGTCAAAGCCAGCTGACCCTCAATTGTGTGAGAAAAAGCCCAAGATCAACAGAGGCTTCATGTGAACCCGCAACAGATGCAGGAGTGGCCCAGGCTGACTGGCCAAGCCTATGCCACACCAGGTGAACCTGCAAACTCATGATAATTGTCACCTGGTGCTCCAGTTTTGTGGCTATTAAATGTTATTGTGGATGGGAAAAATTGATACAACTATTTTGCTCCTTGATGTATTTCAAGTGGCAATAACAATGCTTGGGACATTGTAAGTTATCGATAAATACTTCTTAAATGAATGAATGGACCAAGTCTAGAGATAAACACATATAAACAAGTGCCTGCTTGCAGGAGATCTCCTATCAAGATTCATTACCCATCTTTCATGAGTATGACTTTCTCAGGCTTAATACGCTTGAATTTCTAAGTGGTTTCATGAACTAGCATCTAACATGATTCGTCATGGTCTGATAGGTTTACTACTCTTTAAGGAGTTTCATTGCCTGACACTGAAGAGGAAGTGTGTTAAGCCAATAAGGGAAACGTTGGGGGGAAATTTTCAAGGCTTTCCTACAGCTTCTGAAATTTCATTTGTAAGGTAGGTGACCACTAATCTACCCACAGGAGCACTTGGCCCTCTGCTGTCCTCACAACTCTAGGCTAAGGCTGTAGACTGAGGGAAACTGGAGGTGATGAGGGAGCACCGGTAATATTAGTAAAAGTAAACAAAAATATGGGAAAGACTACTCTTTGGAGCCTAGGTGATACAAACATGACTTTTCCTCCTGTTCCCTCATTCTGAACAGATCTCCATCTCCCCTTCCACTCCATCTTCAGCCCTTCTAACCTAAACATCAGCCCCAGAGAATGGGTAGGTAGGAGCAGGGGCAGCCATTCCCCTCCCCATCCTACCCCCAAGGACTTCTTATACTCTCTTACAACCTTGGTGTGTGATTAAACATTTGTGTGATTAATGCTCAGTGCAGGTCTCTTGCACTAAATTCTAACTCCATGAGAGTAGCATATCTATTGAGCTTGGTATTATATTCTTAGAATCCATGATAACATACAACATAGGTTATTATACAATGATTACGTGTTGAAAATTAAGGCAGTGACCAAACAGTATTGATTTCATGTCCTCCTCATTTATTAATAGGTGTCACTGATAGAGAAAAATCACAAATGAAATTAAATACTGCTGAAATAAAACACCTAAAATAAGTCTGATCCTTACCAAGGAATTTCTGAACTTCGTTACTTAAGGAAGGTTTTTAATAAATATTTCTTGAATTACACTGACAAACTGCTTCAAAGAAAACATTCTTCAAATTAGATTTCTGTTCCAAAGCCAGGACTTCTAGATTGATATGTAATTAAGACTTTACAGGCTTTTTCTATTTAATAAAATTCCACTAACAGGCAATTCCCGTTGTTGACCAGCCTTTCACAATCCTGTTTACTCCAGCCATGAGACCAATCTAGGATAAAAGAATTTGGATGCAGAGTGGGGACCCACAGACGTTTAGATCATGTTTAGATTCTGAGCTACGTGGGAATGAATACAAGGCAAATGCTGTTTTGTGAACTTCAGGAGTTCTTGTCCACAAACTTGGAAGGTTTGATTCTGATGGGGAATTCGAGGTAGAGGGAATGGCATTTGGAACAGCCCTGCCATGTAAAAGTAACTGAGAGAAAGTGGGCGTAGCTGGAGGACTCTGAGCTTGAGATGAGGCTATAGTGATCCACAGGGGTCAAGTCATGCCCAGCTCAGGAATCCATACTGAAGGTGTTTGTCCTCATCCCAAATACAATGAGAAGCTTCTGCGTATTTTCTGAGCTATAATCACTCTAGCTCTCATGGGGAGGATGAACTGGAAGGCAGAATGGGTGAGGGCACAGTTGTGGGTCAACAATACTTGACAGAGCTTGTGGCAGAGAGCCTGGCCACAGCTCTCTGCTATTTCTTTCTTCTCAAGCATTAATAAAAAGGTGTTTTGAAATTAGCAAGAGCTAAGTTTAAAGGGAACAATATACAAACTTGAGACTTTTGCTTGGGGCTCTAAATATCTAGCAATGAAGCCTTATCAATGAACTGTAATCCCCATCAAAAGAGCACGTGAACGTGAACATAAGCAAAACTCTAATGCCTGCCATTACACCTGGCAATAGCACTGTTAATAGATACTTGTGGAATGAATGATTCAGTGAATCAAGGGTTACAACAAGGAGCAATTGTAAGAAACATGCTGGAAGTAGTAAAGGAAGCCATTTTCTTTTCTAAACCTTGGGTTTCATTACTTGTAAGAATCCGATAATATGTTTTCATTTTTAAGCATTTGCACAGATGCCCGACCTATATGCTGGGCCATAAATGAAAATAAACTGTACAAAATGCCCACTCTGCAGTGTGCCTGCCTCTGGCTCATGTTCTGTTTCAATACTGGCATAACCAAAAGAGCTAATGTGGTTGTTCAAGTCTAGTGTCAGCAACTTGTTCTCCCTCAGTTTCTAAATCTCAAGGCAAACAGCTTCGAGATGCTTAGGATGAAGAGAGCTGAAAATGAAGGAAAAAAATTTGCCAGTTCTTTTGTTGCCTTATTAAGTCTGGAGTATTCTATTTAATCATATCTTCCTCTAGGAGAAATCAACTATTTGAAGAAAAATACATTCCTGGTATCTGAATGCTGTCTTTCAATAAAGAACAAAGATCAAAGAGTGTGCATTTTCTAATCTTTAAACATTAACAATGACCCTTGTACTGCAAAATGGAATTACTTAGGGCTGTTATGGAGACCCCTGTAGTTTTGAGCATACAAATGGAATGACTTAATACAGCATATGAAATTAATTGTAACATGTTTAATATCCTTCAAATACATTAGAAAGAACAAGGTATTTGGCACTTGGATATTTATTTTAAACATTTCACCAAGTGCATGAAGCTCTGTAATATGTCTGAAATATTTAACACAGATAAGCTATCTTATCCAAGCTCAGCATTTTCCCCCAATGTTTGTAGATTTTGTTATAAGAAAATTGGACAGTGTAACACCAGGAAATATTTGTTAACTAGTGTCTGGGAAAGGGAAAAGATAGATGACTGCTGGATCAGCATGTGGCCCGCCAAGAAAATAAAAAGACACTCATAATAAGTGATTTTAATCTGATGGTCAGTGTCCTATTCAGGATGTCAGATTTTTCTTTTTTTATGAAAATGCAAAGGAAAAGGTTCATAACAAAGGTATATAACTTCTGTTTCATGATCTGCAAAGAGTAGGCAGCTCATTAACTGGTGAATTTATTCTCTGTGTTTGAAAGATAGCACTCAGTTACCCAAAGAGAACCTTCTCGTTGCTGTAATTGCTCTATCATTCCAAGGAGATTCTGGTGCATGGCTCATCTTTTCTCTCTTGCTGATGCCCCCTATACTTCTGCCTCTTAATCACAGGATGCTTTGCCCAAAAATGAATTTACAGAAAATTGAGATACACATTCTTTATGGATGAAGGCAACTGTGTCATCTACATTTTCCACAATTCAGCCATGCCCTTTGTTCTTAGACATGATAGAAAATCTGTTTTCACTCTCAATTGGAAAGCCAGCATGAGTTAGGCCAGATGGCTGTTGACCTCAGGCAGTAGAGAATGGGAGAGATTCCCAACTGTTCTCATCACTCTGGGCAATGACCTCCTTTGGAGCAACAGCCTCAAGAAGCTGACACCTAGAAGACCGACTTTCTCCTTGAACACTAGACACTTTACTGATTGTGTGCTGAGAAGCTCTAGGTTACTTAATTGTCATGGCGTCAATGCCTTGTGCCAGTGTTTATATATATATAGTACTCTGTATCCACTGATGTCAAGATACTGGTGTATATGTCTTGATAAGTAAGATGTTAGAAAAAAAGAAGTCCTCGTTTTTATATCCCTGTGCATAACACAGTAAATAGATTATAGTAGATACTCAATGTGTGTTATTTCATTGAATGATTAAGTGTAAATGAGCACTAGTCACCATACTTTGTTATCTACATTATTTTCAGAAAATGTAATATAATATATATATATGTATATATAAATAAAATAATACACACACACACACTAACACATATACACACATACATATTCAGAAACATAATTCATTGCAATCAAGATCTCAGTTTGTTCCCCAATAGTGCCAGAGAGGTTTTATGATCTTCTTTTGCTAGATGAAGAATTTAATATTATGTAACTAGAAAGTGAAAGAAATGGGACTGGATTAAGTCTCTCTGTCCAACTCTGATGCTTGAATATTCCACAACGGTGTTCAACTGCTTCCCCTTTTGTTACCATAGGGGAGATGACTAACTAGAATTAAAATTATATCCCCAAAGCCATGGGATAATTTACCTGTAAATTTTCTTTCAGAGCCCATGCCTGCTCATTCGTCATTCATTTGCACACTTTAAAGCAATAAATGGCTATGTGTGAGATATAATATATCAGTACACTTGCTCCAAAATTGAGAGAGCTGATGAATGCTGGACAGAGGTTGGGATAAGTGTATTTTTCTCTTCTATTTCTATCAGGTTGCCTTTTAGATCTGATCTGATCTGACATCTCCCCCCAGGACATCTGAGTGTGCAGAGTTATCAGTTCTCTGTCTATTTCCTATTGACTAGCCAAGGGAAAACTGGCATCTTGCTGGGCTGGCTCTCTAGCTCTCTGTACTGCATATATTAAATGAATAAAACCTAAAGAATTAGGTCATTGGAGCAAGTGTATCCATTTATTGGACCACAGATAAAAAGATATCTAAAATGTGCCCTTCATTATGGAATGTATCTGAATCCAGTGTTAGTTCGCATATTGGTTGGAATCACAGACAAACAGCCCTTTTCAACCCACAGCCGCACACATTTAGCTTCTTAGCAAAACCGTTCACACACAAGACAACAGTGAGGAGGATTTTTTGTCTCTATGTTCATCTTAAAACAATCCCCTTTCTTTCCACCTTAGTGCCATAATTCTGTCACCTGGCTCTGCACAAGTAACCACCTCTCAGGAGGCAGAGCAGGGTGGAAAGAACCTCCATTATGAAGACAGAGAAAATCCACAAGGCCAAGTCTTAGTGGGACTGAGGGATTGACCTCTGGCCATTTCTCCCTATCACTGAGAGCAGTTAACACTGCAGTTTGCTCACTGGGCACATTTGTGCTGGTCTTACAGGAAGGTCAGACTCAAGTGAGAATGAATGAAAACATCCAGTTTACTCTCAGCCTCGTCTGCATCCCCTTCACAGCAGAATTTTGCAGAAAGCTAAGAACTCTCCTCCTCATTCTGTGGGCTCCTTTTTTCCTGATGTACCATCCATTCTAAGTATGCTGCTTATCAACTACTTATCAGTTTAAAAATTTTTTGAAATTTTGCTGCACATTCAGAAGAAAACCATTATACATTTTTTAGGCCTTAGTTTTTTTTTTTGTTGTTGTTGTTTGTTGTTTGTTTTTAATCTTAAGGAAAAATGTAATTGGGCAGAAGGTTATTTACTAGGTACTTTTGAAAAGTCTAAATAATACCTTTTCAGTATATCCTACATTAAGTAACATCAAAATGATGCATGAAAATGGTATATGACAGTGACTTGGTAACTATGTGTATATAAAGTTGTAGGATTTAAATTCATCTGTCTGTATTCTAGAGTCCATTCACAAAATTATTCTGATCTATTTAGGGATTTTTTTACTTGAATTTATATTTATTATTTGGCACAAACCTAGTCATTTTATAATTATCACTTTAAACTAACACAATTGATATTAAATCATGTTGGAATTAAAGTAAATTAAGCAATCAATAATCTGGGATACAAAAAACAATTTTTTAAAAAGCATTTCTCCTGTTGCATTAAGACATTCACAATTTACTCATCTCACATTCTTATTCCTAAAATATGTTTAAAGACAAAGATTTTCTTCTCTGAATTAAAATCGTTGTTTGTAGTGAGGGCTTGTGGGGAAGAAAAATGCTCTCTGCCTTGTTCTGGCTTTAATCCAATCAAAAAAATAATAGATTACAAGGATCAACTCTTATATACTGGTTTTAGCTATTTGGAATGTTGAGAAGAATTTTGAAGCTCCATCCAGGCTCAGTGGAAAAAAAGTGTTATCAATCAGTGACGTCTGCTTTGGGAGCACAAGTGAAGGATGAGGTCCCATATGTCATATATTTGTGCTTTAAGGCTTTTCTTAAGGAGAATCACTTTTACTGAGTTGAATTATATTTAAAAAAATAGGTGTACATAGTAAGATTAAATCATTTGTGTGTTTAAAATTGTATTTTAAAAATATTTAAATTGTGTTGTTGCTGTACGGCACAAAATAATAAGACATGATAGAAATCTTATAAACTTAAAAATAAAACCCTCTGTATTGACCTTTCCAAGTTTCAAAGTACTTTTTGTAGACACGATCTCATATGTGCTCCAACAAACCTACAAAGTAGGTATTATATTTTCTCTATTTATATATGCTTGGACTAAGACATAGAGTTTCAAAAATTTTTCCAAAATTACATCCAGGATGAAAATGCCCGTCTCACAAAAGTGATATAGTGAGGTTGTTGAGAATATCCAGACTTCCAAGAGGGGTATATTCTCTCATCATCTGAGAGGGTGCTTCCTAAACCACCCCGTGTAAAGTCACTACACGACAACTCCACTAGATGGTCCAGTCAAATCAGACGGCTTATAGTTCCATAGAAAATACATCTATTCCTTTGTTCTGAAATGTCTCCTGGCCATTTCCATCATCTGGCTAGTTCCTACCTATCTTCTATCTTTTTAGACAACTCAGGTGTTAGCTCCTTTTGAGTGCCTTACCTGTCCCTTCCCAGAACTGGAATAAAGTGCCATTTCCTATATATCACTCAACTAAGGAATGCTCTACCACAACCTCACACCAGGAAGCTTTGATGTCTGAGTGTTCTTCTGGGAGAAAAAATTAGTTTTTATTTAATTATCCTGATTTCCAGAATATTCACTGGTCCATGTGGGATTTTATCGTGCTTTAAAACACAGAAAGATATATTTGATGCATTCTTTCCTGCCTGTCTTGAAACTTTCTCTTTTCCTATCTCTGTGTGCTAAGTGGAACCTAGAAAGACCAAGCTCCTGGGTGCCATCCAAGAAACTCTTTCTTCCACTCCATGGAGTGGGATTGGTTTTTAGGCACAAAGTCTTTTTCCTTTTTCTCTCTCATTCCTTCCCTGATTCCAGAAATTGGCTCCAAAATTCAGAATATAGAAATAAAAAAAATCTTTTTATTAAAGTCTCCAATTAAATCTTTAGGCTCAAGAAACAGCCTCCATGTCAATGTTAATGGAAATTTTTTGTTAAATTCTTAGATACATACAAAGCCATGAAAAATTACCTGGCTACTAATTCTGCTGCTGTGCCTTGTGGGGGTATTTTCTCTAAGAAAGACTATTGGCAAGAAAGTTGGCATTCTGGACTCCCTGGCTATAATTGCATCTGATAGCAGTAAGTCTCCACCATTGTAATACTCCATATACAGACTTCTATCATTCTATGTACAAATTAATCTGAAGAAAGTAGACCTTGCAACTCAAAACCTACTAAATGCTTTTTCTTCAATAATATTTTTTAAAGATCTCAGTCCTTCCTTTTGATTCAATCAATTATTAGATTCAATAATTTCCTACATGTCACCCCTATCAACACAATGTAAATTCATATCAAAATCTTCAAACTCATTTACTAAAATGTATAAACATAGTTCCCTGTAGTTTTGAGGTAGTGAGATATTAATGCATGTTTATTGAGAGGATCACTGTAGACAATTACTCTTAGCTACTGTCATACATTTTTATTTTACTGCTATTATCATGATGTGTAGTAATACAATGGTGTGCTCATGTTAGCCCAAAGGCCCAAGATATCAAATTGGTTTAATCATTATTTTCTTTTCTTTTATTAAATTTCTTCAGAATTCATTTGTCTTCACAAAGTATATATAAATAATATATATTTACTATATATACATATATGTGTGTGTGCGTGTGTGTGTGTGTGTGTGTATTTACATAAGCTAGGCTAGCTAGGATTCATCATGCTTTTACCCTGCTTGTTTGCAAATTATTTGTATATGACTAGAAAAACAAAGAAGAGTAATATTGCAAGAGATACATCAATATGAGAACATTTAAGTGTCTGTGCTAATACACGGCAAATGTAGCTCACTATAGGTAAATGCAAAATAATGAGCTTTTGAGTAAAGAATATAAAATTGGAAATATCTGCTTAATGGAAAGGTGCTGCAACATACTGATTAGACACATGTTTGAGAAGTTGCTGCAAAATTGTATCTATTTAGCCTTTAGCCCAACATAGAATTGCAGAGAGATACTGAGTTAGATTACTAAAAAAATGTGTTGCAAATCAAAGGTAGAATTACTGTAATAAAAAGTAAGTATATATTTACTCATAGAAAATACAGAGCACTGGTTACCTCGTTTCAAAATCAAGATATCAAAATAGTTGAAATGGGCCACCTGCTAGGTCCAAAATAACTCTGAGGTTCAAAATAAGTTCTATGAAACTGAAAAATAAAATTATCTCTAGGAATGGTAAAATAATTACATGAGAAACAAGCTGAAAAGTAAAGAGACACAGTTTCAATATGGAAAAAGGGGAAAAAAAGTGTAACAATTTTTTTTTTTTTGCAAAATTACAAATGTGAATGTGTTTTAAAATATCTTCAATCAAGATAATCGGCAAAACAGAGATACAATTAAATACTTTCCACGAATTTAATGAAACAAATTGGACCACAATAGGAAAATCACTGGAACCATACTAGTAGTTTTTCAGTTTGTGAAACAACACTGATATATTTTAAGTTAATTTTACAAATGAAGCTAGCTGCCTTCTAAATCCAAGGCTACCACTTGTGTAAGGATTCATTGAGAAAATCTTTAGCCAAAGTAAAAATGCATTGTCTCAAGTATAGAGCCTAAAATATTGCTAATTTTATTGAATTAGCATGCAAATAATGAAAATATAAGAGTTCTATAAGACTTGTATCTTAAAGAAAAGAGGCTAGACATCCTACTATATGATCAGCAGTATATTAGACAAAATTACTTTTTGATTCACGAAAAGAGAAAGCTTCTCTAGGGACAGCATAGGTCATAAGAGTCCCGTTATTGTGTCTGGATAGTTATTGTACTTTCCACTTTCAGAAAAATGATGTGACTGAATTAATGTATTTCAATGTAAAAAAAAATCAATAAATTAAAATCTTTTTAAATTTTCTAAATTACTGCTGTAATTTCCTGTGCTCTCATCAATTTTTCTTCTATCAGCCTTTATACCTAGACAAAGATATTTTGCACACATGGTATCTATGGAACCTTGTTGAATTGCTTAGCAGACTGTTAAATTTCAGCTTCCCTAAACACTTTCCACAACAAATGTGTTTTTGCTGTTCTTTAGATAAATTCGCATTATCTGCGATCATTGATTACCACAATACAACAGTGTGGACATTAACAACCAGCCCCCCAAGCACACATCCAACTACAGCGTGAGAAAAGAGCACTGAAAATGTCTGGCTATTTGAGGAAAAGTACAGTATTTCAGTTCAATTTTTTAAAATTGATTCAGTGGTTATTTTTCCAGTATCTATTTTGTGCAAGGCACTTTGATTCTGAAAATGTGTCCCTAAAAGTCGACAAAATGGGTAATCCTAACTCAGATTGTAAAAAGTGGGGCAGCTTCTTGTCCTTTGCTGTGGGGGTTATCAGGGCATCCTCAGTCCTGCAAATGTTTCTTTCGAGGAGCATCCGGACTTCTTATCTGGCCCAAATGTCTGTGGGGTCTAGTGCAGCTGGGGCTCAGAAAATGTCACCTGCTGGAATAACCTACAAAAAGTGGCCATGATAGTGTAGATTAGGCCTGAAAATAAAGTCCCAGAGCTTGCCCCCCACTTCTTCCATCTGCCCTTTAGAGTTTGCATTCAGTGAGTGGTCTGGGGTGAAAGATGGGTAAAGGAGAAGGAACATTTATAGGACATCTTCCTCTGCTTCTCAGACTGAATCCCGAAGCAGCTGCTCAATGCTCTTTTATGTTGATTATCTCTCTGAGCTCCTTAATCCTCCCAACATCACTACGAGGCAGGCTGTACTGTTATCCTCAGTGTACAAATGGGTGAAGTTGGAGAAAATGAATCATCTGTCCCTGAAAAGCTATGCTTATCTCTTCATGGGCTGCATCAAGGCCACCTGGCATTTGGTTTAATCTCAGGGGTGGGTCAGCCAATACTTCGGGGAGGAAGAAGTAATAGGAACACTAAATTCATGTTTTGCTGAAAGGAAAGACTGGCAGGGACTTCATTCCAGAGTTATCTCTGTCCCCAAGTATATGACCTTGACGAACTCTCAGGGCACCTCTCTAACTTTAGACAGAGGGGTGGAATGAGAACTCCTATCGATTTTCCTACTGACATTTTTCTAAATCCTATCTACAAAGGGAATTATATTTTCTTTCTATACTTCCAAATAATTAAGTAGGAATTTGGTAAACAACCCAGTCAATATCACTCTCTCAAAAGAACCTCTCTCAGTGCCGGTGCTTGGTTAACAACCATCATCTTCATTCATTCATTCATTCATTCATTCATTCAGTAAATACTTATCCAGAACCTACCATGTTACTCACATTGTTTGACATCAAAGATCTAAAAAAGGGATAAGCTTTCTGCACTTAAGGTGTTTATTTTCTATTAGATGAAATAACTAATAAATAGGATATAATAAGGTAAACTGCATGATCAAGATAAGTACATGCTGTATGGAAATGCAGAGGAATGAAAGGGACTCAAACACAAAAAGTCAGGGAAGGACTTTCACAAGTTTTGAAGGGGTGAGGAAAGGTTGGTAGAGGAGAAGCATGCCTACAGGAACAAAGCCGTGCAGAATTCACCCCATGCTATTATGATCGGAGGAACGGTAATGGAGTCCTGAGAGAAGATGAAAGTAGAGAGGAAGACAGAGACCTGATATGAAATATGAATTTTATCCTGAGGGTAGTGGAGAACCATTGAAGGATTTAAAGGAAAGGAGGAGGAGGGGATACATTTGATAAAGATCATTCTGACAGCAGTGTGAAAAATGGGTTAAAAGAAGGGGGATCTCGCACGCTAAGGGGTAACTGACACAACGACAATAAAATTAGAAACTTGCAGTCTCTATCATTCAGCATGAACATTATTTGTAAAGTGGAAATAAAGTGATTTCTCTGTATTTACTTTACTCTTATCTGATTATCATTCTTGTCATATCTTTCCTTCAAGACAAACACTGGTTCAAAGTTAGAATGTGTTCTGACTTCGGAACCTCCTTGTATCAATTCTAATAGTTTTTATGTGTATACCTAGAAAAAATACATGTTTCCTTTTAAAAATTATATGTAGCTAGAGGCTGAAGACAAAAACCACTAACTTATATAAAGACAGAAATATGATGAAGTCATTAAGTACTTTATGAATATTCACCCAGATACTGCACATTCGTTTGCATTATTATTGCGTATTTTAAAAAATCTAGTGGCCATAGCATTCCAGCACAATTTGAGATGAAAAAAAAATGTGTTTTAATCTGTAAAAGCCCACGCACTGTGTGAGGTATTTTCTTTCTTGTTCTCTAGGTTAAATTTAACATTTTGAACTGATTAAGGCAATGCTTGACATAACATGTTATCTACATTTCATGGACAAGTAATTAAGATTCACAGAGGTTAATTCATTAAGGGTAACACAGTAAGAAAATCTGAGTTAAGAAAGATTTGGTTCTTTGGTCCATGTGCTTTCCTCTACATTAAAAGGATTATTTACAGAGATTTATATTTTACAAATTTCCATTTACATTTTCTTATTTGATCCATTTTATAGATGTGAAAACTGAGTACAGTAGCTATGGAGTTATTGCATCACTTTTAGGTATAAGACCAAGAAGTGCTAGGCACAGTCCTGAAACCTCATCTTCAGAATAGAGATTTTGTCTTTTCTCCTACATCTGTTCCTCTGGGATATCTTCCACAGAAAAAAAAAAGCTGGGAAATCGCATGGAAGTGCACTGAGAGAATGGAAAGGAGAGAACTCAGGCATTTTGACTTTTTCCTGTGACTCATAATACTCTTTCTTCTAGGTGTGCCAATGAAGAGCCTTCTTGCATTAAAGACCACAGAAAAATGAAGGTTGAAATACCAATTACAGATAGGAAATTTTTAAAACTGGCTTTTGATAGTTTATATAAACAGAAGTCCTTGTATTTATGAGCATTCACATACACACACACACACACACACACACACACACACACTATATTGTTATTCCTACCCAAAATCCTAATAGATGAAAATAACCAATATTTCTATAATTTCTACTCATTAACTATTCATATTCTATAAACACAAACTGTGCAACACTAAGAAATAAAGATCTTACACTTTGCGTTTTCTTTCCCTCATGACTAAATAAATTTAATTATATATTTGATAATTTTGGATAAATATTCTAGAGAGCGTTAATGGGAAATGCATGCTAAATTGAAATAAAATTGTAAAAAAATGTAATAATGTTAAATGCATCCCCAATTACTTTATCGATTTACAAAGTATCTAAAATATTAAAAATAAAATAGAGACACTTGGGTTCTAGTGCTTCTTCTGTCATTTATTAATTTGTCACCTTAAGTTAGTTTTCTCATGCTCCTTATCTATTAAAAGTAAGTGGTAATTTCTTCCCAGTTTACCTCATGTGTTGTTTTAGTAAGTGGTATGATTTATGTAAAAGTGTTTTGAAAATTATGAAATGCCACAGTATGATATGTTGCTATTATAGCCATCATTTATTTACTTAGACTGAACTATTCAGCACAATGTGATCCTTTGAAGGAATAAACATTTTATTTTTGAAAAAGGGTAAAAAATGCAAACTACGTTTATCAAGTTGATAATGACCATGAGTCAGGGCGTAGGTGTATTAATTCAATAGCAAAAAAAAAAAAGCCATTAAAAAGAGAGAAGAAACAATCTTTTGTTCTGATATTTATATATCAAAATATGTTTATTTCACACTCATAGGGTTCCATGTTTTATAATTCCTTAATCTTCTCAGTTCTAAAGAACTTCAACTCGATTTCAGCACTCTGCTGAAATATTATAGCTCCAAATGGATTCGTTTCTGAGATCTTAATTTTTGAAAGCTCCTTCTTTTACCATAATTTCCCTTCATCAAGCTCTCATTTTCTTTCATTCATACCCGCCTGTTTTTTTAATGTCACTGAGGACACCAGCTCTTTGACTCTTTTATTTCTAGTAAATCAGCTTCTTGCTTTACTATTAAACAATGAACCTATGGCCTATCTCTACAATAATTCACCATTACTCTTAATTATTGTGCTCCCTTTTTTTTCTACCTTAATGATCCAGCAAATTCCTAATGTTGGATGAAAACAGTGATCCAGTTCTGCAGCTACAGGTAAATAACCCTATACCTACACAGCTGCTGGACAACATATTTACACAGATGGAAGTCACAAACAAATTACACTCACCTAAGTGGTTCATTGAATGAGCCAAAACTATTTTCACACTCTGAAGTTGATTAAACCCATTTTAGGGCCTCCACATGTTACGCCAGTATTACATTTGTCACACCGTGATCTATACCGAGACAGCACTTTTACCTGCTCTCTATCTGCTAGTACCAAAGCTGTATTTCCAAGGCTGCTGTCATCATGGACCTGAGAGAGCTGCTCCAGGCCCTGCCCCTCACAACCCTCTTCCAGAACTTCCACCTTCCTCTGGTTTCCCTATCTTAGTCTGTTTGGTGTGATACCTCTCTCTCTGCTTAATTTTATTGGTTATTGCTTACTCTCCTTCCTATTTAGGAAAACAGTGCCTTGACTCAGCCTCCAAAAGGTGGATATCCCACACTTGAGTCAAGACTATAGACTTTTGTAGAGATGGGGACCTCAGGCCTCAGCTTGCCTGGAAGGGATGATTGGACATTTTATATGATTACTTGTTTCAACATCTGTCTCATCCAGCAAACATGAGGCACTTAAGACCAAAGAGATACAGTTGAAAGAATCCAAAATACAGAGTTAAAGGAATTCCCTAAAGCAGTTTCTTCCATGGACAACATGCACTAGAGTCACCTGGGACTTTTTAAAATATCCTTCCCTGGCCTGGACCCCACCTAAAGCCCATCATATTGTTCTCTCAGGGGTGGAGCAGAAGCATTTGAATAATTGTCCCAGGTGATTCATTTGCACCATTTGAGAAGGGGCATGTGTAACAGTGGAGAGAAATCTAAGTGCTCTGTGACTCCATGCAGGCTGCAGAGGTAAAGGTGTGGATTCCATGTTGGGTCAAAAAAAAACTCTTGCTATTCACTTCTGCCCCCTCAACAAGGTGAATTAACAAAGGTTACCAAACTTATTAATTTTCTGATGCCAGAAACCTGGATTTTTATGTGAAACCTGCTGATTTTGCATATAATTTACAATTTCTTAAAAATTCTTTGAACTACAGAAAACATGCCACAACCAATTTATGATTTTTATGTTAGAGCAATCAGAACAAGTATAACTAGAAAACACTTATTTGAGGACAAAGAAACTAGAAAACATTTGAGGGCCAAGCAAAGAAGGGGGACACAATTGAAATAGTTCGCAAAGAAAGAGAAGAATGAGGAACAGGTCAAGAGAAGAGAGAATTACAAATGAGGGCTGGTCGGCAGTGTCACGTAGCATGAACAGGACAAGACTAAAATAGACAATTGGCAATTAGGAGGTCATTGGTGACTTGGGTGAAAGCACTTTCAGAGTGTTAGGGCAGAAGCCAGATCATAATGGGTTGAGAATGAGTAGAATTAAAAGAGAGTGGAGAGAGAGAGATCAAGTAGAGATTATTTTTCACAGACATTTAGCAGTTAAGAGAGAACAAGGAAGATAACATAGTACATCAAGAGAATAAGACAATACAATGAAAGCTGCTTTTATAACATTTTTATTGAAATATAACACGTACAGAAACATGCATGAATCATAAGTATGTAGCTCAGGGAATTCTCCCAATGCAGGTACCCCATGACCACCACCAAGGTTTAGACGTAGAACATAGAATTTACCACAGAATCCTTCCTCATGCCCCATTCTTTGTCACCAGAAACAACTGCTATCCTGACCTCTATCACTGCAGATGAGTGTTATCTTTTGTGAACTTTGTTTAAATGAGAGTATGTAATCTCAAGTATTTGTTTGTTTATTTAAAAATATTGTTAATAAAATTCATCCATGTTACTGAATATATCTAATTTTTATTTATTTTCATTGATGTATAGAATGGATAAATTGAAATATATTGGGGACTGATTTCAGTTTTGGCAATTGTGAATTTAGAATTTTTATCTATTTCCAATAAATCAGATCTTTTTTATTATAAAAGTTCATAAGACATTATTATTTCTATTATTAATATTTATTTACATAGCTCAAATAATTATGTTTCAAATAATTTATGTTATTATTTTTGTCCTTTATTTCTTCTTACAGCTCCAAATATTCATCATGGATTGTTTTCTTTTAGCTTAAAATTTTTTATTTAGCTTGCAAATTCTGGTAAAAAATTCTCCTAATTTTCTTTATCTGAAAAGATTCTTAGATCACTTTTACTTTTTTGAAGACATTGTGTCTAGAAGTTGATGCTGGCAATTATTGTCTTTCAGTACACTGAGAGTAGCGTTACTTTGTCTTATTTTTTATTTTGAGAAATTTTCTGTCTGATTGTAGGTCCTTTCAAAGTAATGCATCTTTTTATCTCTGGGTGTTTTTTATGATACTTGTCTTTGTATGTTGTTATCAGCAATTGTTCTGTTCTGTACCTAGTTCTGATTTTCTTTATGTTGATTCAGTTTGAATCAATAGGGTTCACAATGCTTCTTCAAATTGTAGCTTGTTTCTTTACCCAGCTTTAGAAAATTCTCAGTCATTATCTTTTCAATATCACCTCTATTTTGAGACTCCAGTTACATGAATGTAAGTCATTTTTACTTCATGTCTATCTTTTATGTTTTCTTTTTGTATTCTCCATCCTTTTTGTCTCTCTGTGTTCTATTGTGGCTATTTTCTCTGACCTGTCTTCTAATTCACTTATTCCTTTTCCAGCTATGTCTTTTCTGCTGTTATTCTTAACTATTGAATCCTTAATTTTGATTAAAGAATGTTTCAGTGTGAGAATTTTAATTTGTTTCCTATTTACTATTTTCAATCCCATGTAAAATCCTCAAACTTGTTTTCATTTCCATGGTCACAGTGGGCATCACTAGGTTAAAGTCATTGTCTAATCATTCCTTTATTAGAATCTCCTGTGGGCTTTAGCCATTATCTGGTGTTTTCTTTCCTTCCCTCTTTTAATTTTTCATTGTTTTTTTTTTTAATTTGTATTTTCACCGGCCAGGTTGTTTTTATTTGAGAACAAACCATCATATATAAAAATTAGAGAGATAATTTAAAGCCTGAATTTATTTGTCATCCACCTGAGCAGATTTTCCTCTATTTGTAGCAGGTAGTCAAGGACATTAGTCATCTTACATTGTCTTAAGACAATCAGGGTCTGAGATAACTCAAAGCTGGTTTCTGGTCTCTGTAAGGGAAAATCTATTTCTAGCTTAATTAAGCTTAGTCATAAGACCTTTGGTTTTCAACTTAAACCCTGGGTAGTATTGCAAGGGTCCAAATAAAAAAAAAAAACTATGGTAGTTTGAACATGGGTGATAAAAGCAGAATGAGTTAATGGTGGTCAGATTTTAAATATATTTTGATATATTTTGTAGATTGAGATAGAGGATTATCTGTGGTTTATAAGAGGTGAAAACACTCCCCCAAGTTTGTGACATGAGCAATTAAATACCATGTACCGAGATAAATAAGAATAATGGAAAAATTTGTTTGGTGGATAAAGATCAAGAATTTTATTTCCATATGAAAGGCACACAATTTTTTTTTTCTTCAAACTACCTCTGGAGCACCGTTCAGATGGCTGCAAGATTTGCTACTACTCATAGTCAGCCAAAGTTTTAAAGTTTGAAAACTCCCCCAGAAGTCACAGTATGGTCTTCGTTCCTTAAAATGTCTGCTAATTCAACTGGGTATGTTGGCAAATGGAAGAGACATGCCATCTTATATACCTGGTATGTACCAGGTCACAACTCTAAGAGTTGAGTGTATTATTTCACTATTACTTGCCATATATTATTCTCATGATAGTATACAATCATTCCATTTTAGGTAATGGATACACAATTAAGGCACAGAGAGGTAAAGTAACTTGTCCAAAGTCACACAGCAAATCAGTGGTGGAGGCAGATTAGCAGCCAGATTTGTGGGGCTCTAAACTTCATACTCCTTTCCACGATATTCTATATTCTCTAATATTCTATAAACCAAGGAAAATATAAGCTAAAGAGCCTTAAAAATGGTGATAAAAGAACATAGAAAACAGTTTATTTTGTGTTAGCAAAATCTAAGAGAACCTTTCCTAAAATACTTCCTTCTGATTTCTTTATGCTTTTCTTGTTAGAGTCATCTTAGAGATACTAGGATCTGAAACTAAATGTGTTTCTGCTGTGTGGCAGAGCCCCAGTCCTCAGTGGCCTCTATCACCTCTGGCCACTTGACGGGCACCCTTAGATTTGCTTTAGGACCAAGTAACAGGACCAAGTGGATAAATATTAAAAACAAAAACAAAAAAACCTCTCTGTTTAGTGTGGCTTTGTAGGCCGTCCTTCCTCCAACTTTCATCCTTCCTCTTGACCTTCTCAGCCACTCTATCCCGATTCTTGTCTTACATGAAGAAAATAAAAAGATTTTAATTTTAAACATGTTCTTTAACATGCAAATACACCGGGACAAGAACATGTCTTTATCATTCTGTCTACTACAGAGCATACCTGTTCGTGATCCAACCATGAGAGAAACATCTTTATCTTAAGGGTCCTTCTTTCTACTAATCACTAAGACTCATATTGTGGCACCATTGGCATACATGATGCATATATTACTCTTCTTGAAGTAACTTATACTAGATTGTTATACTGTGGATACTAGAGAAAGGAGAGAAATAATATTCAAGATTGGCAAGAAGAAGTAGAAAGATTGTGACATAGACTTTAGCCTATAGGTACTCAAAACACGCAATACAGGGTGAAGAGGTGCCAAAGTTGAGAGCCAAGCACCATCTGCCATGGATTCATTAGCCCTGGAAATGAATCTGACCTAGCGGCACTATCTCAAGGAGTATCGAAGGGTAATGAATGGCTGCAAATTTGAATTGACAGAACTGTGAAGTAATTGTGTGCTTTTATTTTTACAAACACAAATCTGCAGGGTCTTGTACAATACTTACAGTAACCTTTAAAAGGTTATATTATCCCATTGTGGAGAATTATCTGAATAGACTTTTACCTGCCTTCGGAGACTTGAGAAATGCTTTGTCCAAGTTAAATAAGCAGTACACGTGTATGTATTATATCTTGAGATACATTTCTCACTTGCAATTAGTTCCGACAACAGAGGGCTTAAAATACAAAGAATTTATTTTTCCAAAGCATTTAAATGATCACAACATTGCCAAGAAAAAAGTCTTGCTAAAGTCTTACTTTTAATACCAATTCAAAATTTAGAGTAACGCTATTTTTTAGCATTTCAATTTACATAAACATCTTCAAGAAAATAAAGGGTTTGAAAGACTCCAGAAAAATAGTACTGAATCTCTTCATTTCTATTATGCTCCCCTTTTTAAAAAATGTGCAGTAGATTTACTGTGGTAACTGATATTTATAGGGGAATACGATAAAATGGAGACTTCAGAAGGAATAATAGAAAAATATCACAACTTGACTGACTTTATGAGTAAATTTGCTTATAAATTTATTTATTATAAAATGGCCTTCTTGCAATATACTGCTATGATATACACTTTCCACATTAATGAGAACATTTAAAATTACATTGGATAAAAATGTCATAAATTAGAATATCATGCTCTCTGTGACAACGTGTAATAAACCACAGAACTGAACTTTCTAACGTTCCTCTCCTCTGCTCACTTTTCAAAATAGCAGAACTAAGCTCAGTATGTATTACACAAGGTCAAATAATATATTTTGTGCTTTGCTGTATTTTGCTTATTTGTTGTTATTGTTTTGCTTTAGAAGTTCGAAGTCACATATTTATTGGATGACTTTATTCAAGACAACTCAGTAAGATCATGAAGAAATTGAATTTTTAGTGGCTGGGTAATAAACAAACAAAAAAATAAACTAGGCCACTGTTCAAATTTGATCGAGGTTAGGAAAATCTAAAAATCATTAATATTTGATTGCTTATGGGTGACATGAGTTAGAGCCCTTAATTCAGCATCAGTAGGCATTCATCTGTGTCATAGAATAACTATAAATATTTGATTTCTTTTTGAAAAATAAACTGAACTCTTTACTGTACCAACTTCTCTAATTCAGGGACGAGGGCAGCAAAAAGTAGTGTAGGGATAATAAATATTTCATAACCAATTTCTATCAGTTCAGATTAAGAAATAAACAAAAACAATAGATGATGACACCCCTGGGAAACAAATTCATTGGAGCAGAAAACAGATGAACAAATATTTGTACTTTTCACAATAATCTATAATGTTACATAGAAATGTATAACTAATATTTAAAACAAATAACTACATTAGCAGTTAGGTTTGGAAACCCTTAACTAACATGACTAATTCAATATAAAATTTTGTAAGGCAAGGGCTTTAATGAATGTGGTTTGGGTTATATTTTATTTAAATCCTCTACAATAAAATCTATTATTGAAAATGTTAAGTCATGGTTGAACATTTCCTGCGAGCTGTATATTTTACAATTGTGCCTTTTCAAAAATACAGAAAATTTATGTATTGAGTAAAAGAGGGGGAGAAATATTAACAATACATATTTTTTCTTTTTAAACAAATAAATTATAAAGATCATACTTAGTCCTGTCCCAAAGATTATATTGTAGGAAGTTTATAAGGTAGCTTTCAATTTCTTCTTTCATGAGATTCTACATTCTAGTGCGGACATATTAGAACAAGAGACAATCTGACATAAGGCAATGCTGGCAATAGAATAAAGTAATGGCTTTTGCCAAGGACACCTGGAGTGAAAGGGTAAAGAAATTAAATGAGATGAAATGAATTTTACCAATACTGGAACATTCAATCTGAACCTTCTCTAGATGTTTTGAAGAGAAAGGATAAAAGTATTAGATTATTTTATTACATAAATTTAATTTAAAAGAGTGAATAAAGGCAATAGACTAAGTAACACTCATACTTCTACCATTTTCTATCAATGTTATATAATTTGACTCCCACATTTTTAAATAAACAATATCCCCCCTTGAAATATACTAAGAACAATTA
Source organism: Cynopterus sphinx (assembly GCA_030015415.1). Classification (NCBI taxonomy): domain Eukaryota; kingdom Metazoa; phylum Chordata; class Mammalia; order Chiroptera; family Pteropodidae; genus Cynopterus; species Cynopterus sphinx. The sequence continues at coordinate 43,350,174 of CM057389.1, read as the reverse complement.
CTTCCTCATTCTATTGGTCGAAGGCCAGAAGAAAAATTTTTTGCAGTAACTTGAGTTCATTTTTCTTAGAAATAATTCACGCAAATTTGGAGGACCAAAAAAACCAATATTTTACATATGAAGTATAAAAAATAAGATAGCAGATTTTATGTCTGTACATATACACACACAAGCACACACACACGCATACACACTTGCACACCTTTTGTTTGGTGCAAATGCAAATTTGGCGCAGAGCCCAGATCTTTTCACTATAGACATTTCCAGGGCAGCACAGAACTCAAACTTCCTTCACACAGGCACAAAACACCCAACTGTTACTCTGTAAAGTTAATTTTATGTTCTATTTTTACAGTTATTCCGTGCACTTTTAGGGTTTTTTAAAACAATACCTAGAAAACTTAATATAATTAATGAAAAAAAATAAAATAGAAAGAAAGCCCATTAATTATTTTTCTTGTCTATGTTCTAGCCCAGCACTTTCCAAGAGAAATATAATGCAAACCACATACGTGATTTTACATAAAACAAAAAACTAAAACTAAAAACAAACAGGTAAAACATAATATATTTTAATATATTTTATTTAACCCAAAATAACCAAAATATTTTTATTTCAACATATAATCAACATGAGAATTATTAATGTGATATTTTACATTTTTTCTTATTAAATCCTTAAAATCCAGTACATATATTAATTACCCTTACAGGACATCTCACTTTGGACCAGCTCCATTTTAAATGCTCAGTAGTCACATGAGATGTAATTATATGAAGACTACTGCTGATTACCAGTTTCTCTCCTAAACTCCTATTTCTAATTACCACCATTCATTTCCAACTACATATAATATACCATGACTGATAGTAATATTTTAATCCTCCTCCTCTAATCTTGCAGCTTCACTGCTTAGATTCCCTATTTTGGTCAAAAGCTTTTCTATTCCCATTCCTCCCATTAGTGTTAAAATTAGAAATCTGAAGGATAAATTCCCTCTCCTTCATTTATCCCCAACTGAATAAGGTCCAAAACATCCTGATTTTGTACCCTTTCTTATTTCTGCATTGTCTCAACTCTTCAAAGCCTTCAATATCATGTTCCTAGATAATTAAGGACTCCCAACTCATCTCTCTATCATCCACCAGTCCCTACGACTTCAAACCACCCCCCGACACTGCAGGGAAACTGGTCTCTTGAGCACATGTGCTATTAATTAACTTTTGAAAAAATTAAAATTGAATTACATTACTCTTTTAAATAAAGATGTCATACAGATTCTTTCGGCTATATATATTTTTATTAAAAAACACTTGTTGCATTTTCTCTAGTTGTTAGAGACACAGTGGCAAACCAGACAAATTTTCTCCCTGTTTCAAGGAGCTTAGAGTGAGATGCTCATAGGATAAAAAGAAAGTTTTAAAAAATATGACCCCACACTGCATGTTTAGTTTTCCTTGAGCAAGTAAACACATGACTAGGTGGATCATAATAAAAAATAAATAATCTTTAATGATTTAAGGCTTTCAAAACATCATTTCATCAGAATCATTGGAAGGCTAGTCAAGTTTTTTTTCCTTAGATGACTAATGAACACTCTAGTTTATCACTATATAAAGATGATGTTCTATGTATAAACCTTCAAAGGGAAGAAAAATGGTTCTCGCTTTAGACAAGAGTATTAATACTATTTTCTGATCCTATTTTACCTATAAATGATAATAGTATTGATCTGTAGCCTTTTACTTTATTCGTTTTAATTTTTTTGTTTCTGCCAAGTTTTAATCTCCATTTATTGTATCATTTCTGGCCTGTTTTCCCATAGAAATCTGTCAAAAAGTACTTTTGGATTGTGAGAAATAAAATCTATTTTAGGTGACATATTCTACTCTATAAAATTTATATGATTCATACTACAAAGCTGAATTATTGTTGAGATGCTGAGTTATGGAGCTTCAATTTCTAACATTAGATCCGTTGGATCTAACTAGAGCACAAAGAAATAAAGAATGTGGAGGATCGTGTAGAAAGTTTTACTTCTGCCAAATACTTCATTGCCCAGAATATAGTCACATGATCTGAAAAATAAGCCTTCCTGAATGCCAAGGAGGAAAAAGGAAAGTTTTATTTTCATATAAAGTTACATTACTTCTGTGTGAGGAAGTGAATTTTTTATGCTTAGTTTATAAACGAAGATGGGAAGTACTAAGTAGCTTGCCCAGGATCACAGAGCCAAAGAGAGGGAGAATAAGAATTTGAACCTAAGGAGTCTGACTCTAAAATTACTTATCTTTCTGCACATTGTCTTGGGCTGATTATTTCATACTTGGACCTTTTCAAAACAACGGGAGGCAGTGGTTGCTCTATTTTTACTTTATTACTCTTTGTATTAAGTTATTTGACTGATAAATTTAAAAAAAGCACCCGAGTATGCTAACCTCAGTCCTGATTTATTTAGAGAAGCCTGCCTTCAGAATGTTGTCTCCCTGCTTATGGGAAGTGCCTTTCTAGCTGGGGACACTCTACAGCTCTGCCTGTAACCAGTGTTGGGGAGTGGACATTTTTTAGGATGTGAGTATTAGAAGGATTTGGGCATGGATTCAAAACACTTCCCCAGTAAAAATTTTCACTGGTATAGCTGATATCCTGATCTCTCTTTATTTCCATTCTTTCTGCCTAATAGTTCCAAACTTCAGAGGGAAAAAGGTTGGAATATAGCTGGTCTCATAGTCATCTACTACTTTATTTGGTTTTCTAGAGTAGTAATTTATTAGTATGCAAAACAAAAAAAGTCAATGCACACCTAAAAAGTGACTAACTCCCTAACAGAAAGAAACATCACCGTGAGAAAGTCTAAGACGATCCAAAAATAGCAGGTTTTACTTATTTCACAATAGTTGACTTATAATTGTGCTATTTAATGTTAGTTATATAACCAGGAAAGGAGCATTATCTTGAAATGGGTGGGTACTAACATAAACGAGCCCACGAATAACTTTGTTTTTAGAACACACAGAAGCTTACTGTCTCTAGGGGAGGACACTCCCACGAGGGGTGAATCTGAAGCTGAGAGATCAGACTAGGCAAAAAATTTGTGGCAAAAGAGGAGGACAAAGGCCTCCTGAGACTTGGCCCAGCTTTTATTATTTAATTTTTGAGAGCAAATATTTTTTATTATAAATAACAATTCATGTGTAGTGAAGGATAAGTATCTCAACATATACTCCACAGCAGAGGGTTCATATCTCACTTCAGTTCATCCATAGAGTGAAAATAAGTACATTCATGAGGACTGGATTTTAGATGATCTTTTTTAGCAGGATCATTTTTTTTAACAATTACCTTTCTTTGCACCGTGGAAAGCAAATATGAAGGAAGCTCAAGTGACGTGCTTTAAGCTGTAATATAAGTGCCAAGCCAAGCTAGAAAATAAGCTAAAATTCTCTCTATATCACTTATAATGACTACGTAATAAAATGTATTATAAAAGCATTCTGGTTTTGTCATAAAACTATAACAAACCATAGTTATTACATAAAAAATAGAGTAACTAATATTTTGCTTAGTAAAACTATAGTAAATTGGTTCTAGTAATAGCAATGCTATAATGATCATACTGAAAAATAGCTGCAAGTTACAAACTGAATATTTACTATGCTATTATAATAATTATAGTTCTACCATAGATTTTTTTTTATACAAAAGCTAAATTTACTCTGGTAATTGCATTCTCTTTTCTTTTCTGCATAATTATAAGAATATAAAAGTGTAACTTTTGATTTCAAGTATAATAGCTTCAAATTTATTAGTTTTTCTTATTAAGTGATTGGGAATTAGGGAAGATCATTTAAAAAAGAAAAACATTTTTTTCAAAAATGAATTTTTCTACCTGTGTAAAACATACCTGTGGTTCATAAAATGTAAAAATCAAAGAGTGAGTTTTTATCAAAATTTAAGCATAACAGTTTTTTTTTTTTAAAAGAAATAGAATACAAAATAACCCCCAAATAACTGAACTTAACTGAATGGAAGTCCTTTAATGTATTTTATGTCATCACCAAGAAAAGTCTCTCCATCTTTTTCTTGAGTAGTGACATGGTCCAGTGTACCTGGACTCTGCCTGCTAATCCAGCCCTCAGAAAAGGATGAATGGGGGCTCATCGGGATGACCCAATGGGGCTCACTTATGTGCATCAGGGAATGCAACGCTCTGTCAAATGGCAATGAGTCTAGGAAGAAAGCAGAGCAGCTTCTTGACTGTAGCTAATCTAAATCATTTGATATAGACATTCATTATGAGCATTCAGGTCAAAAGACATTTAACGAAAGGAACTTCACCCTCTATAGAGAGTAAAGTTTCCCTTTCTTTGTCATTTGTTCCTACTAGTCTTTAAACTGGAGTGACCACACTGTGACAGAGATGGGCTAGATGTTCCCAAATCTCGTTCCTTTTTCTGGATGCATAATTCAACTACATTTCCCAGCCTGTTTTTGATTCGATGGGGAACATAGAACTGTTCTGGCCAAGGGAATGTTTGCCACTTCTGGGATCATCCTCATGAGATTCTCTTTTGTGTTTTCCCTCCTGTAGTTAGTAAAGATGGTAGCAATGCAAGGTGACAACAAGCTGAGTTTCTGTGTCTTCTGCTTGTAGGAGAGCTTCCCAGTCCACATGGGCTATAGTATTGCCAAGCAATTAATCTTTATTGTATTAAGCCATTGAGAATTTGTTTTTGTTTTTGTTTTTTTGGTTGTTGTTACAGCAATTAGCCTTTCCTAATGTAAGAAGCTCAAGGCCCAGTAGCCTCTCTACAATCAGCTTTAAAATTATTTGTAGAATCAGCCACAGAAAGCCCTTTATAGTAGTTCTAGTCTTGATTGTCTGAGAAATCTCCGGACTGTTTGCTGCAGTGGCTGCAGCAATTGCAATCTCACAAATGGAGTATGAGCATCCCTTCTTCTCCACAACCTTGTGAGCACTTGTTACTACTTGCCTTTTTGATGATAGCTATTCTAAAAGGTGTGAGGTGATATCTCATTGTAGTTTTGATTTGCATTTACCTGATAATAGGTGATGGTGAACATCTTTTCATGTGCCTTTGGCCATCTTTATGTCTTCTTTGGAAAAATGTCTGCTCATTTTTTAATCGGATTGTTGGTATTTTTGATTGTTGTCATAGAGTTGTATGAGTTCTTTATATTTTTTGGATATTTACCCTTTATCAGATGTATTTTTTGAAGTATCGTTTCCAACTTGGTAGATTTTTCTTTCATTTTATTGATGATGTTATTTGCTGTGCAGAAGCTTTTAAGTTTAATGTAATCCCATTTGTTTATTTTTGGTTTGTTTCCCTTCGTTGGAGTCAAATCTATAAACACACCATGAAGACCAATGTCCAGGAGCTTAGCATCTACATTTTCTTCTATGTATTTTATTGTTTCAGGTCTTAACGTTCAAATCTTTCATCCTTTTTGAGTTATTTTTTGTGCATATGGCATAAGATAGTAATCTAGTTTCATTTTTTTTTTTTTTGCATGTGGCTGTCCAATTTTTCTAACAGCATTTATTGAAGAAATTTTCTTTTCTCCATTATATGTTCTTGGCTCCTTTGTCATAAATTAGTTGTCCATTTATGTGTAGGTTTATTTCTGGGTTCTCAATTCTGTTCCATTGGTCTGTATGTCTGTCTTTCTGCCAATACTATACTGTTTTGATTACAGCAGCTTTAAAATCAGCGAGTGTGATACTTCCAGCTTTGTTCTTTTTCCTCAGGATTGTTTTGGCTATTTGGCACCTTTTGCAGTTTTATACAAATTTTAGAAATTTTTGTTCTACTTTGTGAAAAAATGCAATTCAGATTTTGATCGCACTGCTCTACTTTTGAGTTTTTATCTGAAAAATACTAAAACACTAATTCAAAAAGATACATGCACCCCTATAGCAGCATTATAGCACCATTATTTACAATAGCCAAACAACCTAACTCTGTTCATCAACAGATGAATAAACAAAGACATGATATGTAGTATTTAGCCATAGAAAAAGATGAAATTTTGCCATTTGAGACATCATGGATGGACCTTGAGGATGTCATGCTAAGTGAAACAAGTCAGACAAAGACAAATACTGTATGACTTCACTCATACGTGGAACATAAAAACAAACAAAACCAAACAAAAACAAACTTGTAGATATAGAGAACAGAAGCGTGGTTATTATCAGAGTGAAAGGGGGTGGGGAGAAGGCAAATGGGTAAAGGGGGTCAAAAGTATGGTGACTGATGGAAACTAGACTTTGGTGGTGAGCATAGTGTAGTATATACAGATGTCACATTATAATGTACACTTGAAACTTATATAATATTATAATCCAATGTAACCTCAACTTAAAAAATGAAATACGAATAAAGTACAGATTTAAGTTAACATTAAAAAAAAACAGCAATTTTAGCTACATTGTTTTTTTTTCTTTTCTTCCTCCCTTCTTCCTTCCCTCCTTTTTTTCTTTCTTTCCCTCCTTTCTTTCCTTCCTTCCTTCTTTCTTCCTTCCCTTTGCCCCTCCCTTCCTTCCTTTTCTCCATCTCTTCCTTTTTCCCCCCTGCTAATGGATGTGGGTAGTTAGAGAGCTATAATTCTCTCTTACCTTATTTCTTTGTTTTTCCTTTCTTTCACCTCTCAGTACTATCTCTTTGCTTGTGTTTAAAGTTATATTTAGAATAATATTGTAAACTCAAATGTGTAATGTTTTGACTGTAACCTCCTCAGAACCTCTGCCGAATATCTATTCAAATCTAACAACTAAGATTTAAGCAACAAAAGGTTTACGTAGAAACTGTCTAAATAGCTTGAGGATGTATTGCAACAATGAATTTCCTGTTATTTAACATTAAAGTAAGGCAGAAAAACACCAATGACTTTAATTTCAAGCTCTACAATTCCTAAGGCAGAAAAAGAATTATGTTTCATTATGTTTACAGTTTTCTTCCATGATTTCCTACCTAGTGCTTGTTTTTGGAACTTGTATTGTCTCCTTCAACTCAGGTTTTGTACACATCTCTGCTGTACATTTCTAGACGATCTCTTTATTTCCTGCAGGAGAATCCACACATTAAACTGCCCAACCCCAAAACAACTGCCATATTTCATATGAATTGTTTCAGAATATTCCCCAAATTGAAATGTCTTCCCATCTTTTTTGCTTTCTTAAATAGCATTCATCTTGCCATACCTCTTATAGCCTATGATAATGTATTATCCGAAATACGAATATTTATCAGGGTCTTTCTGCCATTAGTAAATTTCTCAACAGAAAATTTGAGAGAAAAAAAAAAAGCAATAAAACCTCAAGTGCAGTATATGTATATGTATTAGTCTGGGATTATTATTTTTTAAATTGTCCAGATGGGAACACATTTTTAAAGAAATTGTCAAAGGCAAGTTTTGCTCTAAATGAAATTTGGATTTCATTTTTATACATCGCAAACATGAGATAATCTGGTTCATTTGTTTATAAGGCGGCAAGTGTAGGAACTCTTTGCTGCTGCTGTTCTGCTTGGGGTGAAGAGGTTGGAACAGCATTGCTGAGATGGGGGTGTCTGACCCAAGTACTTCAGATCTCTCCTCCCCAGCCTATGGCAAACACTCAGGGGCATTTCAGAAGTGGCCCCTGACAGTGACACCAAATCCTTAACACAATGTTAAATGTAGTTGCTGTCAGGTGATCAGAATTAAACCTTGAGCTAAGACCTACTTGTTATTTTTGTATTACAGCGTTATTCAACATGAGTTTTAAGATCAGAAAGGCCTATGTTCAAATCTCTGTCACTAACTTTTTGTTAAACAAGAGGACATTTTGGGCTCTGCTACTTGCTGGTGGCAAGGTAAAAACTGGCCTCTAGAAGTGAGCCCGAAACATGGCATGAGACTAGCACCCATTTTTCTCCTTATTTTACACAGGTGTCTTTCAGGTAGGAATGTGGCCTCAGAGGGTAGGGTCATGGCTGGGTCAGGCACCTGCCATCTCCTGATAATGTCCCTCATCAAAATCTGCCTGGATTTGCCAGCTTCTTTTAGAAACTCATAATGAAAACGGGTTTTTGCATCAAAATACTGACTTTTGACAAAGAGACGGCAAGCACATCAGTCGAAAGGTGGTTTCACTATGTCCAGGGCGCTTATACCAGCCCTTCTCCCAACACCAGCCACTTCCCTTTCCACTTCTCTCGCTATAGCAAAAGCACATACACGTGTGTTCACGTTGCACGCACACACACACACACACACACACACACACACAACTTCACCTCCGGGCAGGACATCTTGCTATGTGTGTCAGTTACCAACAATATCTCTGTCCGTGATCAGGGATGACATATGTGATAGTTTACTTGTTTTCCTCAGTGTGTCTATTGTTTATTGCTTTTCACTCTCTCTGGGCAGTCCTATTGTTTATTGCTCTTCCAGCTATTTTACACTTTATCGAAGGGGTAAGGGTGGTGATGTCTCGTCCAAACAGAATTCCAATGAAGTCCACCAAAGGTGGGGAGTTGAAGTGTTAGGTACTCTTCAATTTAGTAATGGAGGTCCCTGACCATTAGGAACAGGCTTATGAGGGAGTTTTCTTCCAACATTTTTCTTAATTATGTAAATATAAGAGGCAAAGAGATAGCCCTGGAATTAAGAGAACTATGAAATCAGAATGTTCAAAAATTTGCTCTTAGTATGACACAAAAATTTTCCTCCCTCCTTCTCTCCCTCTGGTGTAGAGAGCTGGTGTCTATGACCAGTTTACGGGTTATAAGGCATCTTCAGATATAAGAAGAGCCCCTGGGATGATGCAGTCTCCACTTAGGGTTCAATGGCAAGAAATAGCAATGATGCTGCTAAAATTAAATTATCCTGAGGAAAGGAAGAATCGAGGCTAATGTCTTGCTTACTCTACAAGGGATTAAGGTTCATTACAGGGAGCTTTTGTATGTTTGTTTGTTTTCCACTGTGCCTGCCAAATTCTGGAAGCTTCTACTGACTCAGTCACACTGGCACAGTAGTTGGAGCTTGGGGAATAATGGCCAGGCCTGGGAGTGTGAAGTGGAGAGAACTGGAACGTGGGTACTCTCCCAGCAGTGGCAGAGATTTGAGCATCGCAGGCAACTTGGCTGAGTAGGCTGGTGTCTTCCAGACAAAAGTGACCCAAGTGGCAGCAACAGGCAATGGCACAGCTGCCATTACAAGTCCTCCTTCAGTGAGGTTCAAGGTAGGATGGGCTTGGCTTCAGAAGGAATGAGTCCACAGGGTTCTTGAGCTTTAGTGTGAAGAGGTTTCAAGAGAAACATCCAGGATTTCATTGCTGATATAATGATTTCCTTGCTCAAGTGATTAATTTTTAAAAATTAACAGATGTTTATAAACTGAACTGATGAAGCAAATCATTGGACATGTTTCTACATATAATGTCATCTATTTCTCTTCCTGTTTCTTACTCTACGACATAGAAAACAAGGAGCTAATCTACACTTCTATAAATAATGGATGTCTTAGTTACTACGGTCAGTAGAAAGGGAAACTGGAGAAACCACTCCGAACTTAAATGTCTAAATAAGAATGCAAAACCTATGCACACAAGGACTTCCAAAATTTATCGCTACAAGTGGTAAAGACTCTATTTACATAATATATAGATGATTCGATCCGACCCATAGATATTGAGCACTAATTCTATATCAGGCACTACATCTGAGATTTTTACCTTGAGAGCTGGTATAGAATTATGAAAGGAATTGAGTCAAGGGCCTGGCAGTCAGGTTTCTCTCGTAGCTCTGCTTCTCACTAGCTTTATCCTTTGCCTTTTCTGGTTCTCAGTGTTCTCATCAGGAAATTGGGGCAATAACAGGATCTATCTTATAGATCTGATGTAAGAACTGAATGAATGTATAATTTAAACCAATGCCTGGCACATCATAATAATTATTATTATTCTCATAGTTATTATTGCTAGTAATAGTGGCAGTAGCATTACGCTACTTGACTTGCATAAGGAAGTAACACTAGAGTCTTCCTTTAAAGATAAAAAGGAATCATAGACTGATAAAAATATGAAGAAAGGAAGGGGGGCAGGTTTAAAACTGGTCGATAATTGAAAGTACAAAATACTAATTAGAGACAATTGGGAGGGGAAACATTTTCAGGCAGTTTTACATATTTAGTCAGTATACAAAATAAATTTTTGGATCAATACCTCAAGAAATAACTTAGTAAAGCAGAAGTCTAGTTTTCATTGTGTTTCTTTCAGAGTCCACTCTCTGTATAATAATGCCTTTCTCTGTGTTCAAATATGAAATAACCACCAAATAACACACTTTCTACTCCTCTGAAGCCACAGGGATTGGGGATGCAGGAAGTTAGCTTACAGCCACCAGTTGTTAATTACTAAGCAAGATGATAATTAGCAATAATTACCACACTTCAAAGAAATTAAATATAGTACAGTTTGCTGTCTTGATTGTGTTAAGTAGGCATGGCCCCTGGTCTGAGCACAGGCAGGAAGTATAGTCACAAAAATCAGTTGAAAAGCCAAAAGGAGTGGTGACTTTGCTGTGGTGTTTGGCATGTACTTCTTGGGACTCATTCTCCTTTTTTATACAATGACTTCAATCAAAAGTTACTGTGAAAAAGGGAGAAATGCAAAAAATATGCCTTTTGTCATATTATGTAAGAAGAAAACAAAAAAAATTTTTTTAAATAAGGGAAGCACAGTTTTTTGAAAGAAGAGTATTTTTTAAGTTGTGTGCACTAAAAATTCATTAAGAATTTGTACAGCCCAATGCAAGAGAAACCAAAAAGTGACTAATGTTCTTCCCACGTTCAGAATACTGAGATTAGTTAAGGAATCTTTCTCTGGCTTGCTCAGATTCTCTAAAATTGGGCCTATTTTTCTTTCTTCTTTTTTCAGTTGGTTCTGCCTGCTAATTTGAAATTTTTACTTTGTGTGTGTATATGGGCGGGGAATAGTGGTTTTCAAATAACCTTTCAATGACACAAAGGAGAAACTGGAGTTTGCATTTTGGAAAAACTAGCACTTCAAATCAGTAACTACATCTAACATCAGCAGCTGTGATCAGATACAATCTCCTGCCAAGATGACCAGTGGCACCAACGAAGGGGAAGAGAAGCAGAGGCAGACATGAGAAAGCCAAAGCCTCTGCAGCAGGAAAGGAGAGTTTTGGCGTTGTTGGAAAAAATGAACTTACTAAATTGTGATATTTTAAAAATATTCCCTAATAGTCGATGGCCATGCCACCCTGAACAAGCCTGATCCCATCTGATCTCAAAAACTAAGCAAGGTCAGGCCTGGTTAATACTTGGATAGGAGACCACCTAGGAAGACAGGTGCTGTAGACGTTAAAAAATAAAAATAAAAATAAGGGATTGTATGCTGACAAAGTCTCTGCAACCTGCAAGGGTTGCCTCGCCAAACAAACAAACAAATAAAAATAGGGAATAATACTTATTCATATAAATGCAATTGCCAACAGGATTAGGGGACTGTACAAAATTGCTTTATGACCTAATGGTACACATGATTTAATACATGAATATCACAGGGTCTTTTAGTGGGGGGTCTTGAGGAGGGGTCATCATATTTTGGGATATCTATTAAGAAAGTGGCTTCTACCTACTTTTAGAAAATATGCTGTTTTCTTTATGCTTTTGTGAACAATGTTTTTATTTTGATTACAAAAATCATGTGTTGGAGAAAATCTAGAGCTTACAAAAAAGAATAAAGAAATTAAATAATCTCACAATATAGAGATAATCTTTGTTAATATAATATTTCACCTTATTTTGCATGTGTATATGTGTGCATTGTATGTATGTAAAAATGTTTTGATTGTTTTTAAAACTGTACTTTAATATAGATGTAATTGATGCTTATTGTAGGAAATTCAGAAAATATGGGGCAATTTCAAAAGAAAAATCACTCATAATTCTACTATCCGTATATTTGGGTATCTTGGTCTAGATTATTTTTTTCTTTATACATATATGTGTAATAATCTACCTCCTATTTTAACCTACATTGTTATGCAAGGTCACATTATATACATCTGATTGAGTCATCAACTATGTTTCTATAACATATCTCTTAATGGCTGAATAACATCCCACTGAAAAGCTGTACCATCATTTAACTAACATAGTGTAGGATAGTTGAGTTATATGAATGGCCATTTCCTGCCACTTTTGTAATACAAGTGTGTGTGTGATTGGGAGTAGTATGTGATAGGATAACCAGTCTGCAACTAGAAAACCAAGAGATCCATTGTGGGGCTTGCATCTAACTCAGCATCAGCAATACTAAATCTGCCTAGCTGCCATTGACTGACTTGTTAACTGATTTATTAATTTGTTCTAACTTGTTAGAACTTACCAAAAGAAGCCTGACAAAATAGCAGTTTTCAGCCAGAGTAGCCAACTTTGACCCAAAGAGAAAGGTCTGTGTTAGACCCCCTCTCCTATACAGCAGCACTTGTTTAACAAGTTACCAAAGATAATAGGAAGAATCCTTGACATTTTATAACCAAACATCATTTTATAAATGTCCATATGCAGACTTGTACTGATCATTGGAATTAAGTGCTACTTAGAGTAACTGTATAAAATAGCTTTCTAAGTTCTGTAAGTGGAAAAAATAGTTATAAGTGTGACTTTCATAAGACCACAGAGGAAATCACAAGCAAAACAAAGTGGAAATCCTCCATTTAGGGAAGAATTAAAATGAAAAACAGGAAATCTGTGTTAGAAATATTTTCTAGAATAAGACCTATTATGTACATCTGAAGCTACTCACTCTTAAAGAGTTTAGACTTTTCTGAAGCATCTAGATGGTTAAAGCGTCAAACTTAACCATTTATTTAATCAAGTCCATTAAAACATTAGTTTATTTTAAACATATCTTCAAACGGGTCACTAGTGATGATTAGATAAAACCCCAAAGAAAGAGGATGTGTGCAGGTTTAGATTAGCATACAATACATAATTTGTATTTGATTCATTTTTCCATTAAAATATTTAATATCTTTAATTAATTAAATCTAACGGTATTATCAAATGGTCCTAAGTTGTTGATTTGCTAAAGTCCCAGTGGTAAGGATGACTCTGTGGACATGTAATGTATGTACATGTACAATTAAAATGCTTTTTTCATTTTAAATGCACATGTAGCTTCATGTTTGGGAAAAAAATATTGATCAATCTATACTGCTGCTGCAAAGTATCATCTCTCCATTCCAAAACCCGATGAACAGACAAACCCCAGGCTCTTCTCCACAGAAACCCTGATGGGCAATATCACTAACACTGGCCATCTAACTAAACCAAACGACAAGTAAACAAGTTTAGAAAATACCAGATGTCTTTTCTTTGATCAAAATGATTGGTAAATTCCATCCAAATAATTGAAGTAGGACCCTCAAACACACAACACTCTAAAAGTCTTCAAAGTGTTTTATAGGATAGAGACAATTTTGCTTTAAAGGCATAATATGCAGTGTGAGAGAAAAATGTAAAAGCACTCTCACAGAAAGTACTCAACTAAAAATAAGCAGCAGAGATTTAGTCATGTGGAAGTGTTTCTACCTTACAAATCTCTAAGGGTTTGAACAAGAAAGCTGAGAATAATAGGCGTGTGTTGTACAGGGAGAGAGAACAGCCCTTCAGTCAAACAGTGTGTGGTTGGGTTAGGGTGTGTCCAGCCAGCCATTATTCCCTTCCTCTCTTAGAGAAACAGAATTCTTGAGTTACAAAAAGAAGAAAGCTAGATATCTTTCTGTGTGGTGCTGAAATTGCAAATTATTCTTTGTTCTTAATATTTAAAAGTATGGTGCTGCTAATAGTGTACAGGCTTTGAAATGAAATGAGCTGGTTTTAAATCCCAGCATATCAGCTGTGTGACCATGGGCTAGCAACAAAATTTCACCTTCCATCCTTGTAAAACAGAGATAATAATCCTTGCCTACTTAGAGCAGGTAGAAGCAGTGAATGATTCACTGAGGGGTGAAAAACAGCTTAACATAGTACCAAGCACCTGCTAGATAGTCAACAAATATTAGTTTTGCTTCTTCCTTTAAAAATAGTCTGCTATAAATATCAACACTTGGGTATCTGTATATAATATGCTTTAGGATTTGGGCATTTCTTAATGTTTAGTTTTATCAGACAAAATTAAAGTAATCCCTTAACATTTATGTTTTCCTCATAGTTTTCCTTGTTTTATTTTACTTAATAACATTTGTCATCACTTGATATACATTTGCTTGTTTGTTTTCTACTTTCTGCCATTAGATTACCAGCTATGAGAGGGCAGGAACTTTGATCAATGCTGAATCTCTACCCGTGAGAAATATTTCTATCACGTGGTGGGTACTCTATATATTTGTTGAAATAAAAAATAAATGGCTTATAAATTTGCTTTATTTAAAGTTATTTCCAGCATTTCTTACTAAAAGAGTTGGAAAGAATCCACCCAACTATTTGTAAATAAACATGTACATGATATATGTACATGTACATGTATATTATAGATAGTATAATAAATTCTTTTAGAGCTCCATATAAGAGTCATAGTGGCTTGGATAAAATCAACAATTAATCCATATCTGTTAAATATTACTATGAGCTTCTTATTCAACATTATATATATATATATATATATATATATATATATATATAACATATATATATATACATATATATGTATATATATATTCACATACACATATTAATATTTCTTCTGATGGAAGAAAGGTATTGTTTCTTATTTTTGTACAGTGAAAATAGTGCTTTTTGTGGAGACAAAAATAACATAACCATACATTTATAATTTACCATAACAAGTACTGTGGGAATCTTACAAAAACAATAATCTGAGACTGAGTTGTCATTCACTCATGTACAAATCACAAATATAATGTCATGAATGTTTAGGTGTGTTATGTGCGAATATGCGTATGTGCTTGTTAAGTAGATCCTGGCTATTTATTGAATAATTCATTAATATATTCACATATGAGTACATAAAACAAACTATAAAAATGTTTAGACATTGTGGAGTGATACTGTAAGTGTTGGGATAAATGGTATATGTCAAATGTCACTGGATTGAATTGTGAAGGAAGAAGAATGCTGAAGTTTGATTAAAATAAAAGATAGACTATGTGAAATGAACTCCACAAAGTCTGTATAGCATGTTTTTGTTTACCAGCCTATTAATATATATATTTTTTTGCCATAGATGAGAGAGAGAGAGGAAGGAAAAAGTTTTCCATGGGTCTTTGGAAGACAAGGAATACTAAGAACATAGGTGCAAAGTTATGCTTGTAGAGAGAATGTGGCTGCCCTCTCTCCCCCAAGCCCTCCATGCTACAACCCCTGCCAGGCAAGGACTAGAGCCTTTTGCAGAGCCCCATTGCTGTATTAGAAGTAATGCAATCACAAAGTTGAGAAAAAAGGCTGGATCTACACTGTGAGACTCTAAAAGCACCCCTGAGAGGAACACTGTGGCAGCACTAAGTCAGAAGAAAAGACCTACCCAGCTAAACTGTCACGTCTAAGAGAAGCTCTGAAGCTGGCTGAGAAAACTATTTCTCTCCCAAAAGTCTTTCATTTATTTTATTTTTAAAAGATGATGCAGCCCATTTGTGTAATTTCTTCCTGAAGCGCGACTCCTGACTCAGGGCTCTCAGATGTCACACGTGCACCTCTCCACTCTCATCCCACCGGCTTCAAGGGAAACTCACGTTCCTCTTGGGCAATGTGTTTGAGAGGTTATCGTGAGCATTGGCAGTGGAAAACAGCACTGATGGATAATCCAGACCTTCATGGGCAGGAATGCATGTGCACACGTACACACACACACACACACACACACACACACACACACACACACACACACACACTTCAGGTTAAAATGGTCTCTGTAGCTCCCATCCCATCTCACCTCACCCAGTCCCTTCATTCCCCAGAAGAATAGTCTGTGATTTTCCAGATTGGTGCATTCGTTACCTTCTCAGTCAGAAAACAGGAGAAAATCCAATACAATAATATTTAGCATCCTGGGACACTGCCTCCCCTGCCTATACACACACCCAGAACATACACAATTGTTGGCCCCCTCTTAATGGAATGCTCTCTGTGTCATGGTCCTTGGCTGGTGTGAAGGCTCAGTACATTTGAAATCTAGAAGCTGAAAAGAAAATGAAAGCTAGATGCTCGAAAGAGCCAGAAGGAATCATCGCCTTTTCCTAGATCAGAGCTTAGGAGAACATTCACTTAAGTGATTTCCTCTCCCCATACTGGGGCTGTGAAAAGTATCTCCAAAATGAGGAAGGAAAAGGTTAAAGAAACATGGACGATCACAACAGCATTTATAATTTACTTGGGAAATAAATCACCAAAGGGAGGCCCCATCCGCCATTTGCTCTGAGGGCTCTGGGACCCCACGCCAGAAAACGGGTGGTGGCCCATTCTGAGCTACCCTGAAATTAATAATCAGTCAGCCACTTTATGAAATATTATCTTTGTTAGCTTTACCACTCACAAAAATACACTTCCAATTTCTCACATCCACACACTACATCCATTAAAGCAATCTGGGAAATTAGTTTGAGATAAACTGTACAGCAATTTTATTCATAGCTTCCCTGTATCTCTCACCGTTAATCTGCACCGCAGCTCACTAAATAGTGCCTAATGTTTATTGCATTTAACTGAATGTATACGATTCTGAGGGTACGCCAGGGACCGATTATCATAATTATACATGTTTCTATGGAAACCCACAAGTCTATCAGTTTTGATTCATTATATTGTTATACCTTCTAGCACTTTCTAATTATTAGGTGCCCATAAAAAGTCTCAGTCTTGCTGTTACTATAGAAATGAGCTATAGACAGGCCTCAATTGTTAACCCTTAAAGGACTAGAATATATAGACTCAGACAGCTGATAGCTATTCAGGTAACTGAAATAGCTAATAATTTTATTTATTACTTAAATTCACAATTGGGTGGTGGTTATCAATTTCTGAAAACATTTTACTTGGACAACTCATGAATGGTTATCTCAGATTTTGTACAATTGTTCTGACTTTGAGGTTCCCTCTCCCTGATGGTACCCCTCAGGGATGATGAAAGACACACAAACTCTAAAGCAACACACACTGACTTGGGAGCACAAAGTGCAAAATCAAAAGTCTTTCAGGACCAATTTCTTATTTTATAGATAAAGATACATTGGCTGGTGTAAACATAAAATTATATATTAAGTGATAAAACGGATAAATCAGAACGTAATAGCAAAAACTCAAATGCACTGAGAGTCTTTAAATCAAGCCTCTAAAATTGCTTCTCAGCAATATGGCCATTTAGGTATAATTTAATATTGCTACTTAAATTGCAATTTGTAATTTAATATTTTCATTTTACTTTTTCTCCTGTATTCACTAACAGAATCCTGTGAAAATTGAAAGGGACGGAGCGGTTTCATTGTCTCTCTAACCCTCCTGCTATTATAGTTTTCAATTAGAAGTGCCTTTTAATTTAGATCAGGAAAGCTCTCCTAAAGTGACAGCTCGCCCTTCACACTGCATATCTATTTATTTCGGAAGTCAACACACCATTCAATAACCTGAGAACAGCCCTGATTGCTATGCTAATAGTATTCAGAAATATGTCTACACCGATGGAAACAAGTAAACTAAGGCTAATTCATAAAGTGAATAATAAAAGGCAGAGGGAAGCCTTTTATACCTTCTACTACTTCAGCTGGAATTTTAAGCTTACAAATTTAATTTTTTCCCCTCCCTTAGGGAAATGAACACTATATGATAACCAAACTGAAATTAGATTTTACCTCATATTACAGCCTTGCCTATTTGACGCAGCTTGTTTTATTACATAAAGCTGCAGTGGGAAGCAGCGAAGACAATGACCGTGTATGTTAATGCCTGTGTGATCCAGGAGGTGCTTGCTTCAGCTGCAGCTTTCTTCAACTCAAAGCTAAGTGCATTTTGCTTTCTGAGGTGTGGGGAGCGGGGAAAGCCGCAGAATTTTAAATGTATGCCCACGTTTAAAAGCAACAACACATGTTTAGGAAACCATTTTCTCCATAGCACAAGCCCAAACCACCCATGTCCATACCAGTTCCCGCCAATTAGGAGTAAGTCAGGTTGTATAAGCAACAAAAGATATAGATGTTTGCATGTTGACGTTCAAACTCTTTTAAAAATCAGAATCGATGAAAGCCTTTTGTTTCCAACTCTTACTTCAGCCATTAGCATCAGAGAAAGGTAGACTTACCACTAAATAAAAACTAAAAGCAGATTAAGAATAAATTAAGTCAGATTCTTAAAATACTCCATTCATCAGTACATGCACATATTACTGCATATGCGTACGTAGCCTGAAATTATGTATTTAGTTCCCATTAAAATTAGTCTTCTCCTCTTAACCGGGTATGAGTTATACAGAATAACTAAAATATATCTGCATGTATTTTTACTTACCCATAAATATTAAACTAACCTTTAATAACAAACATCTTATTTTGCATCTTGTTTATATACTTTCATTCATCTGATTATCAGTTACCTCACCCAATTCACTAGCACCCTTCAGAAATTGATAGAGCATTTTCATACATGTTGGACTAAGCAAAAAAAAAAAAGTATATATATATATGTATATATATATATATACACACATATATATATTTATATATACTGATGTATATATATATCAGTAAAATTTAACAAAACATATAACAGTGAAGAAAATACATTAATATTTCTAAATGAGTCAAAGGAGTATATAAGAATAATTACACTGGGGCCAAGATTTCATACACTTGATTAATAAGCCTTAAAAGCAACAATAAAAGCTTCTGAAAGCAAGCGTAACCTGGTGTGTGATTTTTGAGAATACCTCAAGATCCTTGTTAAGTAAGTGAATTCTGGGGGGTGGAGGGCAGGTGAGATGGGGGTCAGGTACCGAGGTCATGAGGGCGATTAGGCAAAGAAAGCAGAGAAAAGTAAGTCGTTCAAGCAGCAAGCATATTACCACCTGGGATGTCATTTATTTCCTAGAGCTAGAATCTAGTTAGGTCCCTGCATAGTAAAATCATGAATTAATTATATTTCGCCCCCCTCCCCAGTGAGCATAAAGTGCTCAGATTTTCTTTTTGGGTGATAAGGGGAAAGATGACTTATAATTCATGGTTGGATGTTAAAATCCCAGAAGAGAGAGCCAATAAAAGCAGCTCTCAGTGACAAAAATCCAGAAGCTGTACCATCACCATCCATCAAACTGAAATGTTTTAGGATTCATATTTATTTGCACTACTTTGCCATTGAGGAAAATGTCTAGTCAACTAGAAAATGTAAATTCCTGGGTTTTGACGCTTAAAAGAGAGGTGAAAAGACATTAGTGTTTTGTGATTTCCTTCCTTCAGCACAGAACAGATTCCTTTTGAGAAGGCTGGCCAGTGGGGAAGACAGGCTCACAGCTCTGCACAGGGGGCCTCAGGCATTGTTCCCAGCCCCAAGAGTCAGTTGCCCAGGACAGCACCTGCCAGGCCCTTGACTGAAGGCCTGGGCCGGCCTCCCCTCCTTGGATAGTCAAGGGTGAAGTGAGAAGATAACGTTGCTTCTGTGGGTTTTTATTCAGGGACCCTTGGGCAGTGGATCTTATTCCAGTTTAATTATGAGAAATCAGAAAAAGAACTAGATGGCTGGCTCTGAGATTAGAAAATAGCCAGTAAGTGTAACAGAGTGGGGCCCGATAAGAGAAAATGGATTCTGATCCACCTGAAAAAAAGAAACATAAGCTGGGGAAAAGAGTGTAGGAAGAGAAAGAAGACAAGGAGAGACTCAGCTAAGCAGCTCCCACAAGCAAAAAGTATTCACCTATTTCATCCCTTCTGATACTCTCTTTGCTGATTTTCTTCCATGTTCAGTTAACAGAGGTGAGCACATGCCTTTTAACTGTCAGTTGCCAGGCCTAGGCTAGAACTAAGATTCTGGGCAAGACTGACTATAAAAATAAAGAAATAAAGGTGTCATTCCTGCAGTGGGTATAATGTGATCACTATACAAGAGGAGATCAAAGTATTTTAACGTGTTTATTTTTCTCAGGCCCTATGTGTTATTTCAGTAAAATACTATATTGCTATGTTTGAGGAACACAAACAATTTGAATACTTCAGTTTCTCTTACGTAAGCATATAAAGAAAGAATTCAATTCTCTCTCTCCCTCTCTCTCTCTCTCTCTCCCCCTCTCCTCCTCTCCCCCACTTCCTCTCTATTTGTTCTCTCTCTCTTTCTCTCTCTCTCTCTAGCTCTGTCTCTTCCACTCTCTCTTTTACTTTATCATTTGCATCATCAAAACACTCATTATTATTCACTCTGGAAAACAGTCATTTCAAGAGGCTAATCAGCAATGCTCACAATTTATGTTTCCTTTTTAATGCTACTTGGAGTTTAAAAATGAAAAATCACCAGCATCAACAAATGTTTGTGTGCGTCTCACTGTCTGGCTAATAGAAGAAGATTTTGGAGATTCCGCATATTACATCTATGGCCACATGTGTTCTTCACCAGCAAGGGGCTTACATTCTTTTTCAGAGGCAGTGCACGTGTTCTAAGCCATCTAATATACAAGGTGCTTACTGAAAACCAGTGTGTCAACCAGAAAGAGCTCTATGCCTTGAGTAGGGGATGGGTGCTTAGTGAGAGCTGGGACTACCAAGAACTTGAACCTGGACTACAAGGAAGGGTAGGTTTAGCTCATGAAAAGGAGATGCAGAAATAGATTTGATAAGTCTGGAAATTATGATCACCTAAAGTGGGTAGTTTATGTAGATGGAAAAAAACTAGGGCGACTAGAGTGTTGACTGGTCGGTTAAGGAGTTTGAGTTTTACTGTATTGTGACAGAAAGGCAGTAACAATATTTTTGAATAGAAGATGCAGCTAATGTTTTGAGGAAAAACTAAGTTGGAAATTGCATGCCAGATGACGAAAACAGCCAGTTAAGACTCTCCTACTACTACAGACAGGAGTTTTATACTAGCATGTTCATAGGGAGAAGAAAAAGAAATGAGCACGATGAGAGAGGAAAAGAGGAATAGATTCTGTGAGGAGAGAAAGAGCTAGAGGGTGAGTTCAAGCAACCAAGGCGAAGTTGCAAAGGAACTAACGATGCATTAGCTGAAACTGGTTTTGGGGGGATGAGAACTAGCTTGATTGTTGATGTACTGTTGGAGGCTGTGATGAAGATCAGCAGGCAGTAGGACTAAAGATCAGAAAATTATCTTAAAAGAGAGGTCATTAATTTTTTCTCATGGTCGCGCATACAGTTATCATTTTGTGTTGCAAAAGAGCAAGTAGGTAAACGAGCATGAACAAATAAGAAGAATTAAGCTGTACATGTGGTATGATTTTGACATATGGAAATGAATAAAACCTACAAGAAGATGTGGAGAGATAAAAGTAAATAAGTAAGAATTGAATCTTATGATTTGCATCCATCAATGGACAAAGAAGTAAAATAAGAAAAGAAATTGAAAGAGTCACAAAAGTGAAAAGAGAACAAAGACAATCGAATGCCAAAAAGAGAGATCAACAGATAAATAGCCTAAGGTGAGTATTGTATTTCCAAGGTGAAAGAAGTATTAGTGATGTTGAATTTGTTTGTTTGTGTGTAAGAGAAAACAGTACATCTGAAGTCACAAGAGAAGGCAGCAATGAGCAAGGACAAATTAAATGTTCAACTATAAGAAGCATTAGTTAATGCTCCCAGAAGCGAAGGCAGAGCAGGGAAAGTTGGGAGAATCCAGGAGAACTTTAGACTTAGAATGCAGGAGTGGTGGGGGGGCTCTTCTTCTAAAAAGGGGAGAAAATGAAATAGGTGATGATCCCAGAGGTATTTTGAGGTTGCAGACTACACACACACACACACACACACACACACACACACACACACACACACACAAATATAAATAGAGAAGCAGGACTACGTGCCAGATGGTCTCAGACTAGGAAAAAAATGGGTGAGTAAGCCTGGTTTTAAAGAACCAATGAATGAGGCCAACAAGTAAAACTAATATTGAAGAGAGAAGGGTCAGAGATGTAGTATTGCTAATGTGAACAAAAGTTACTTGGATTTTTATTGCCAAATAAAGCTTTCATATGCAAATCTTGGAAGGATACCAGGTAGAAACAGTGAGGCAAACAAACTGTCAGAAAAAGAAGAAAAGAAAGGGACCATCTTAAAACTCGATTCAATTAAAAATAGAGTTCTTGAGCATTGATTACATGCCAGGCACTATATCAGTTATTAGTGGGAAAATTTTAATGGAATTCTAGGACTTGGAAACTTGGAAAAAATGAAAATAAAAGTTGTGCTATTTTCTTAGAACTAAAAATGAGCATCTTCTCACCAGGGTGACTCAAGATGACATGCAACTGACCTCAGATTATTCCTCCATTCTTTTCATGTTAGCTTATTGAAAGAATTCTATATTTCCAACAAAAAAAATTAAAAATTGAATATTGCATAAACAAAGACATTTCTAATAATAATACATTTGCCACAAAGCCAGAGAGAAACACTCTGGGCCCATTGCGTCCCTCTCTCATCAGTCACAAGGGTTGTAGGTTTTCTTATAACCTGCGACAGAGCATAAGCAGGGAGCACACTGAATGTCCTCCACTAGTTCACACACATTAAATGACCACTGTTTTCAGAATGGTATCTATGTCATCTCATTTAATTTTCACATATTTACAAAGCAAGTATCACCCACATTTTACAGGTGAGAAAACTGAAGCTAAGTGATAGTAAGTAACTCCCCAAGGTGACTAAGTCAATAAATGAACCGTCACCAATCAAATATAGCCGCATCTCGTCCCAATTCTGTAATTTTCCCCTCTGCTAGTCACATTCAATCTTGGTTGCACATCAGAATAACGTGGAGAAGTTTCAAAACATATCAATGCCTGAGCCTTGTCACCCACCGATTCAATCAGGGTATCTGCGTACTGGACCATCTTCCTGGGTGAATCACCGTGGAGAACTTCTCTTCCCTGTCAAGCTGCCATAATTTAATCATCTTTCATCCCTCTTTTTTTCCCCGACTCCCTCAAAGTCAGTCTACTTTTGCATTAGAGTTTGCACTGGACAATAAGAGCAAGAGTTATGCCTTAGTGATCTTATGTTTTCCAATTCCTGGTTTTCTCATCTGTAATTGTCCTTTTTAGTGGAAGGTTTGTGACTCTATGTGTAACATGTCTTTTCTTTTAAATCTAAGTTGTATTACACACTTATCCATTATACACATTCATTATTCTTAGAAAATTATCAAGTATCCACAATTTTTCAAGCTCTATTTTCTAGGGCCTAGGGATATGGTAAGGAAGAAGCAACATAGGCTAATAAGATGAGTCAGGATTTGAATCCAGCCTTTTACCTCTAGGTTGAGTTCTCTTTTTACTCCTTACACTCTAGGGTTGTCTAGAATTATACATTATGTGAATATAGAGTATATTTCATTATGGATTGTGTATATGACTCCATCTGCCTCCAAACATTTTTCTACTATTCTGTCTATTCCAATTCTCCTTCCAACATAAACCCTGAAATTCCACCGCTCTTCCTAAACAGACGTCAAATATAAAAAGATGACTCTTCAGTGAGGATTATTATCACCTGCCAGTTACAGAACACCTGATTAAGAGGAGCTTAAGCAAATCAGTTCTTTCCTACCAAGAAATCTGAAGACAGGTGGCTATTAACATTGGTTCAGTGGTTCACAGATGTCAGAGTCAGTACCTCTGTAATTCTCTTGAACAGAGAGGCAAGATGGTGACAAGATGGATGCTGCAGGGCCATCACTCACATCTACATTCAAGGCAGGGTAGAAGAAAAGATGCGCCATGGGTGTGCCCCTTCAGGCAAGAAGACAAAAGCATATTCTGAATCCCCAGTTCATTTCAGCTTACGTCTCACATAAACTGTGGCACACGAGGGTCCCTAGTTGCAAAGGAGACTTGGAAAGTGTATTCTCAGCTTTTATTGGCTCTTTAGAGGTAGGCACAGGTGACAACTTCTGGGTTCTGGTCATACAGTCTTGAGAAGCCATATTAAAAATGTGCTGCATTTAGGAGGCGACGTGAACCTTACATAGCTTTCGTCTTTGCTTATCAGTTCATTCAGGTTAGTTTATTAAATAAACCAAATGTTTTCTTGGAAAGCAGAGTTTCAAATCAGGGAAACCAGGAGCTATTCCACAAGTAGAGGTCAAATGCCAAGGATAGCTCTATGCATCTGGAAACATCAAAAGGACTAAGGATTTCAGCCTCTCTGATGGGTCGTAGTTGGGGGGCAACTGCCTCTAAAACAAAGCACCTTCAAAAAAGAGGCCTCCCGAAGGTTACGCAAATGTGAAGCCCACCTCGAGTGAGAGTTACGCCTCTATTCATGTAAACTGATTACAATATTGTAAAAGTAGTTTCATTTTTAACCGCTTTATTGAGATATAATTTAAATACTACATACTTCACACATCTAAAAAGTACATTTCAATGGTGTTTAGCATATTCACAGATAAGTGCAAACATCACCACAATTTTAGAACATTTTCATTATCTAAAAAGAAACTGCGTGGGCAGGGAGGTAGATGGGGTCAAACAGGTCAGATGCTTGGTGACGGAAAAATATCTGACTTTGGATGGTGAATGCACAGTGTAATCTATGTTATTAGAAAAAAAAGGAAACTGTTAAAATCACCTGTCTATCCTCTACCCCCCAGCCCTAAGCAACCGCTAAACTTTGCTCTCCACAGTCACTTACTCTAGACTTTTTGTTTAAATGCATTCTTATAATGTGTAGCCTTAAATGACTGGCTTCTTTCATTTAGCACTATGTCTTCAAGGTTCATTTATGCTGTAGGATGTGTCAGTACCCCATTCCTTTTTACGGCTGAATAATGTTCCATTTTATGGATCTACTATGTTTTGTTTATTCACTCATTAGTTGATGGACATTTGGGTTGTTTCTCCCTTTAACTATGCTGAATATATTGTCATAAACATTTGCATACAAGTTTTGTGTGGACATATGTTTTCATTTCTCTTGGGAGCATACCTGGGAGTGAAATTTCTGGGTCACATGGTAACTCTATAATAAGCATGTAAGAAATCGCCATGGTGTTTTCTAAAGTGACTGTATCATTTTACGTTTCCACAAGTCGGTTCTGATTTGTATGCATCCTTGCTAACATGTTATCAGACATTTTTTAATCCTTGCCATCCTAGTCACTGCTCAGTGATATCTCACTGAGGTGTTGATTTGCATTCCCTGGTTACTAATGCTGTCAGGCATCTTCTCATCTGCTTATTGGCCATTTTTATATCTTCATGGAAGAAATTTCTATTCGGATCCTTCACCCATATTAATTGGTTATTTGTCTCTTTATTAGCAAGTTATAAGATTTCTTTATGTATTTTTGTATAAGTCTAATATTACACATGTAATTAATATTTTGTCAATTTAGGGGTGGTCTTTTCATTTTGTTGGTAGCATCCTTTGAAGCGCAAATGTTTTTAATTTGGGTGTTGTTCAGTTTATCTTTTTTCCTTTTGTTGCTCATGCTTTTAGTGTCATGTACGTGTTCAATATCAAAATCTAAGGTCAGGGATTTTACTTCTATATTTTATTCTAAGAGTTTTATAGTTTTAGCTCTTACGTTTGAGTGTTTAATTTATTATAAATTGTCTTTTGTATATGGTGTGAGGTAAGGGTTCAAATTTATTTATTTTTTCATGTGGCTATCCATTTGTTCAAAAGACTATTTCTTGCCCATTCGATGGTTTTGGAGCCCTTGTTGAATCAGTTGACTAAGGATACGTGGGTTTATTTCCAGGCTTTCCATTCTTTCCATCAATCTACATGTCTACCCTTGAGCCAGTGTCTTGATTACCATTGCTTTGTAGTTAAGTTTTGAAGACAGGAAGTATGAGTTCTCCAAGTCTGTTTTTCTTTTTCATGCTTATTTTGGCTATATTGAATCCCTTGCAATTCAGTATGAATTTCATATATAATGAATTTTAGAATCAGCTCATTGATTTCTACAAAGAAGCCAGATGGAATTCTGATAGGGAATGCACTGCATCTGTAGATCGATTGGAGAAGCATTGCCATCTTAACAATATTAAGTTTTCCGATCCATAAACTGCTTCTTTTACTGTAAAAAGCATTCCTCACTGTCTCTTTGTTTGCCCTTGTTCAGTCTATTTTCACTCTATTGGCCATGTGAAATAAAGGAGTATATGGGGAAGTAGAGAACTGAAGTACAGCGCCATGGACAAAGAACCATAATTAAGGAAGACATGGTTCCTGTGAATATATCCAGATAGAACAGTTCCCTGCGAGATCAGTCTTTTGTGTTAGAGGGGAAAGCCTAGAGGCATTCCATTCCAGCGCTTCGTTTGGGGTCATTTCTTTCTTCCACAAGCAGCAGCCTCTGGGCTCCCTTCCTTTTTATTGCTGTGGCTGCCATGGCAACGGTTCATATGGGCTGGAAGAGAGAACATGAGGCCTCTCTGGAGCCATCATTAGTGCTACTCTGGCCAACAGGGGGTGCCAAGAAGAGCGGCCACTCCCACCTTCTGTCTGTAACTATTTACACCCACCTCCATGAAAGCCCCGGACCTGGACCTAACTAAGGGGGTGGGGGGTGCCACGTATACTACTACACAAGGAGTTCATAAACTCTCTAGAGAGATTTTTAAGAATTTGTGAGGATTTCACTAAGAATCATCTCAGGATACAATTTCTGAGTGATTAACTCGATTGGGAAACTGCAAGTTTTAAATTCTAACTACAAAATAAATCTTTCCAGAAATCAGAGGTCATTCTCTTATTTTTGTTTGCTTATTTTTGCTACTCAGATTTAATTCCTACGTGTTCTGCCCTCAGAAGATTCACGCACGTTAGCTTCTCTTCTCTTTGTGCACACTGCATTGAACATCCGAGGGAATTAGTAAATGCTTATCAAGTCGAATTCAAGTGCCCAGTGTCTAGATGCTGAAGCAAATTCCAGTTCTATTCAGCATGTAGCAGTGGGCCAGCCACCAATACTTTCCAAGGATGAATTTCAAGACGATACAAGATCGTTATTTTATAATTCTATTTCATGTATGAATCAGAATATTTTACCTCACACATTTGAGCAGGAGAGCAGCTATTAAATTAAAATGTGATGCCAAATCCACTTTAAAAGAACTGTGGAGAACAAGGTAATGGCCTCCTATCACTTTCCAGGAATAACATCATGTGGATAGTCATGGATTTATACTTTTGGATTTATATTATATGGAATAATTTACACATGTCTGGCTCGTGAGCTTTAAATCTCTAGGTCTTTGATGCCTATGACTGGCAGTTTTTTTCTTTGCAAATTCTTGGGTATGCGACCAATGCTGCATGATACACATAGTTAACTAAATATTTATCAAATATTCATACAGTTACTCAGCGGATTAATTATTGAACAAGCTTCCACTAAACTATCCTTCTTTCTGTACAGTTAATTCTCTGTTGCTCCATTGACATATGTTTGGGGGAGGCAGGGAAATAGCCAACTCAGCAAATTTTATTACTTTCAAGGTTATGTATTTAAGAGTGAGAAAGCAAGGCACACATGAAAGCCCACATCACTGATTTGGCTTCTTAAAAGATTGCTCAAAGATGTAGATCAACCTCCTCATATTTTGGGTTGTTTTCTGTTTTTTGCTTTTTGAATAATTTAATTTTTAAGTATATCTTTAATAATCTATTAACTGACAAAAAGATAGTCTTTAAATAACTGAAAATAATTATTTTCATAGTGACTTGTTGAACAATATTCTCCTGTGTGTTATTTCATTGCTTTTTCCATGGGAAACCCAATATTGTGTCTCTATTCCCATTTCACAGAGCAGGCAAGAAGAAATAGCGACAGGTTGTATGGGGGGTGACCTTGACTTTGACCATCGGGACACGCAGAAGCAGAATGAGCTGGTCTCCAGTGATCAAGTGATTACATCGTCACCACCAATCAGTCATCAAAACTTGGTAACTTTAGAGAGGATGGTAGAAATAAGAAGGAGGTGAAAAATGAAACCAACTCTTGTCACTATCCAACTGTGGCATAATCTTAAATATAGGACTTCTGGATCTTTACATAGGATTTGCACTCCTCAGAAGAATATCCTTTCCAGAGTTTGATTTCTGCTTTCAGCTCAATCTAGGTATTTTAAAGCTCCTTCACAGAAGAAGGACAGATCTCAAGCCACCATTATCATACATCCCAGTATTTCTATTTTTAAATTCAAGGCAACATTCTCATTTCTGTTTTTTTTAATTGAGTCATCAAGTTGATTTTTTTCTCATTAAATATTCTCAACAAAATATAATAGTTTACTTCTAAATGTTACATCTCTTAATTTTTTTTCCTAACAGTGTTATCATAATCTATTCATTTGGCAGTTTGCTAAAAATCTTAAAAATAGAAATTTAAACAATGTTCTTGGTATCATAGTAAATAAATATATTGAAACAAAACAAAACGTGTCCAAATTATCCTTTTGTGAAAAAATGTTTAAAAGGAAACTCTTTTCTTTTTAATACACATGATAATTAATATTTATTATAAATAGGTCAGGGTTTCAAGGTTACTGACCAGCCATTAATTATTAATGTATTATTTCAAATAAATAATAATACAGGTTATACCATTATCAGCAGATGTGTTCATGTTGTGAATTAAGGATAGTATATTTAATTAGTTGTAAGTAATACAAATGCTTGACATAAACTCAAGACTTCAGATGTTGAGATGTTTTGTGAAAAGCTTTGTAATCCACTGGCATACCCCATTCTTTCACTCAAGACAAATATATGTGGGTGAATCAGCAGGAGTCCATTCTGGCTTCCAGAGAGTGCCCTGGAGCTGTCCACAGGAAGGTGCTGGAAAAAAGCAGCCGCAGATGGTCCAGGTACACAATTATTTCAGCCTGAAATGCATCAGAATAATCAGACTCATGTTAGAGTATTGCTACAGTGTAGATGACCCAGAAACTGCTTCACTACGGTTGCAAGGCCGCCTTCAATGTCCTTTGATAATTATAAAAAAAAGACGTTTTCACTACAAAACAGGGAGAAGATTCAAATAAGACAACAAATAATTTATTTAGTTTCAGAGATATAAATGACATCCCTAAGAGGTACCTGGCTGAATTGCTAAATAAGTGGTATTTTATCCCAGAATATTTAAGTTCTTTATCAAAGAATGTAAGTTCAGACTTCTTGGGTTTTCCTAGTATTTCCAACTCCATATTGGAAAAGCAAATGTCATTTTAAAAATCAGCTATTTACCCCCAACAGAATAGCCCTCTTAGTCAATTGCAAGGAAAGGGGACAAAAGGATTTGTAGGCTTAGCAATATACAAGGACTGACTTTCAGATCCATGGTAAAGGTCAGGTGCAATATTCAAAAACAAATTAAAAGGCAGCTACTCTATTGGACTCAGAAGATTCCAGCAAGCATTGGGCACCCATGGGCATTGGCTCAAAATGTGTTTATTGTGATCACACCCTAGATGATGCTGCAAGCACTATTAAGAACCCTATTCACTACCATCCTTCTTGCATTATGTATGCAGTTATTGTTTTGCATTATGCACTATCTAAAATGATACAAAAACATTTTGCTGAAAAATAAACCACTGGTTTTATGCTTAACACCAGGATTACAAAATGTGATGTCATGAATTATTCATATCATTCGATTTAATGTAATCATTTTCTCCCCAGCGTTAAGCCTCTGTGAATGGTGTCCTATGCAGCCACTGTTTTGAAGAACTTAATACTAGGGGGAGAAACACCTGGCATTAACTGACAGTGAATTAGGCTCATTGTCACATTGAGAAAAAAATTGCAATTTAATCCTTGATCTTCTATACATCCTAATTCCAAGGAGCATTTGTCAGCACTACAAAATGAACCAACCTTAGAAATTTATAGAAATATTGACCTCGACATTTAGACATAGACACATAGACAAGTAAATACACACACATTTGAAATTTGAACTATAGAATGCAATTCATCTTTGTTTCTTTCAAAGCAATAATGGGATTATTTTAAATGTGTTTACACCAATAGCAAATAGATTTTGATATACATTTATAATTTATTTAGATCAAATCTTCCAAAGAAGTACTGACCTTAGGACAAAACGTGTTGAGAAAGATAAATACATCAATGTAACTTAGTCTACAGATTAAAGTAATTTATCTTCAAGGAAGTCCAAAAAAAAAAAAATCAAAATCAAGAGAAAAGTGCTCCTGAATGTTTGAAACTCTATATTGAAAAGATAAACATTGGCTTAAGATGGTAGAAGTAACTTTTAAAAATCAGAATCCCCTTCTGGCGGTTATCTCTAACCTTTCATTCATTTTTAACGTGATAAAGTTATACCAAAATGTTTCCATTACTCTTAAATTAGACCATGTTTCATTCTGGGATTGAATATGTGATCATGTTGCAGTGAGGAAAGCAGCGATCCAGCAAGCTTGATTCCTAATCTCAGGCCCCTTCAATTCCTAGGTCCTCAGTTTCATCTACCCAACCACCATCAGGATGGTGTAGGGAGACCCAAGTGACATAATATGAGGTAAAACATCGAAAACTCTGAAGAGATCAACAAATATGAGAAAGTATTACTTAAAACCAAAAAGACTTATGATGCAGACGCAATTGTAACCTAAGGAAGTGTTAGAATAGATAAGCAAACACACTTATAGGTAAGAAAGGTTAAAACGTAAGAATTCGCTTAATGAGAAAAAAGAACGGCACAGCAATTTAAGAATTAAATAGTTCCTACAACTATATGGATTAACTCACTCGTGTAATTAGCAAATGGAAGAAAAGTTTGGACTGAGAGTCAGGAAAGATCACAATCACATTCCAGAACAATTTTTATCTCTCACGGCACCCAGCACTGTGTCTTGCGCACCGTTGAAACTCAGCCACTGTCGCCTAGTTGATGATAAAGACAGTTACCATGGTCAGCTCGACAGTAATTGAACATTGGTTTTTTCACAAAGTCTATGTAAAATCTGTTAACTGCTCCTCTGCAATAACAAACTCCTGGAAAGCTTGAAACTCTGTCTTTACCAAATAATAACAAATTGACAGTGCCCATTGCTTTTAAAAACAGCAAAGGGGTATTTTAAAGGGGTATAATGGTAGTATGGTAAAGGCGGCAAATAGGTGAATGGAAACTATTGCTTAAACTATGACTTCTTCAATTTGCTTCTATACCGTTTTCTCTCTCTCTCTTTTTTTTTTACTTAATAGCTTAGGTAAAGGAACATTTCTCTTTCCCCTAAATAAAAATGATTAGATATTCTATTAATCTTAGAAGCATACTTCGACTAGTTTCATTAACATTATGAATTGGGCCAGAAGATACCATGTCACATCATAAGAGCTGCCTTCCTTTCATTTCAAGAGCACCTTGACCTTCTCCAACAGTCATCACGCACTCCTCTCATGGCTCGCGCTGCTTCCCTAGGCACCGCCTGGTCTCCTGAGAGCCCGTAGGCACAGAGTGGTCCCCAGAGTCACACTGCAGGGGAAGACTCTAGGGGCAGCTTTTCATTTGCTCATCCACACACTCACTCACAGTTTCAAAAAATAAAAAAAAATGATCATGTATTCAAATCCAAAAAATGTTTTGTTTTCTTTTTTTAAAAAAAAAATCTGGAGAACCAAGAACCAGAGCTGGTGCTTTAAGCCTCCCGGTGAAGCTACAGCCTAATTATTGCCTGCTGCGTGGCG
This sequence comes from Cynopterus sphinx, assembly GCA_030015415.1. Lineage (NCBI taxonomy): Eukaryota > Metazoa > Chordata > Mammalia > Chiroptera > Pteropodidae > Cynopterus > Cynopterus sphinx. Next base: position 43,318,239 of record CM057389.1, on the reverse strand, counting down.
CAGTTAAACACAATCAGTCAGAAAGCCTTAAAGATACAATATCCCTTTTCACAAACTGTCTGCTTGTCAATTCCGAGTCACCCCCCTGCTTTAAATCAACCAACCACAGAGCTGTTATGAACAGCAACTGATTTTCCATGCAGTGCTGCAAAACAAAATCACACCGTATCCTATTTTTAATGGCCACAGTTATTCAACTGCATAACAAGAGTTAGCTGGCACTGCTGAGCTGAACGGTATCAAAAAAATGGGTTCAAGTAGAAATAGCATAGAACCCTTGAAGTGAACAAGTACAGACCCAATTACAAGTGCATTGTGATGCTCAGTACCAATTACATCCAAATAACAGCGGAGCAAATTTCCCCTTAATAGTTATATTGTAGACATCAACTTCTTTTATTTTTGTTCCTCCAGGATACAGCTTGATACTTAAGAAGGAAAAAAAAAAGTCTAAATTATAAATATTATTTTATTAACGCACAGTCTATTGATGCACAAAATTTCTTCTATGCTGTCAGCTTAGGGACATGATATTTGAGTCACCAGAGTGAGGACCGCTGCTTCTCTCCATAGAGTTCATGCATTGTCAGGAATTTCACTTGGGAAAATCAGATTTTCTCTCATTAGAAACTACCTTTCCTTAAACAATAGGCTTTTTAATTGTTTGAGCCTTAGGGATATAAACAGGCAGTACCAGGATTTTTAAAAATTTTTTCTTTTTTAAGAAAACCAAGCCTCTCTCAAAGTACTGGGTAAAATGAGGCATTCCACGAATTGAGGAAGCTGCCACTTGGGCCCACGGGGTTTGACATATGACTGGTGCCTTAATAACTAGAAGAGAAAAAAAGAGAGAAAATAAGAAAACAAATGAAGCTGGAGAGATAGAAAAGAAGGCGCATATAACAAATTGATCCTTCAAACCTGGGGGTCAAGATACGGGAAAAGAAGAGGCAAGGGAGACCAGATTAAACAAAGCAAACCAAAAAATGTAGTTATAGAATACGTGCTGTGTTTTGTTGACTCTCAGAGAATCAGAGAAACAATGGCTCTTCAGTGACATCCTATCTGGTCACCCTTGCTCTGCTGGATCATTGTGCCACAGACAGCCAGCTTTCATTTGTTCCTTGGTATTAACTTTACTTTCAATTTCTTCCAGGCCAGTAGAGGCACTTTGGTATAAGGACAGTGCCATGTCTTTTCAAGGCTAGTCACCCAAGGCTTGAGGAATGTAGCAAGAGAAATTAATGATGTCTCCGGGGATTTATCAATATGCTTCAGAGGATGGGAGCACAGTGGGAGCAAATAGATCTTTCTTTATCTGTGTCTTTGCTCTGGCCATTTTCTCTTTATCTGGAACCATGAGATGGAGCATGTGGTCCAATATTTCTAGCCAGCTTTGTCTCATTTTCTCTTTTCTCTTTTCCAATTTAGTGTGCTCTTCATCCAGAAACATAAAACAAAATATCTTTATTTGAGGCATAAGATAAGATGAAATTTAAGTTCTTTAAAAGTTTTCGCTTGAAATAAAAGATGAAGCGACACATCATTAATTTCAAATAAATGTTAGAAAACTATGAATCCATCCAGTCCTCTCATTTTAAAGGTGAGGAAACTGAGGCCTCAGATGAAGGTGAATTCTCCAATAGATATGTTGTGAGCAGGTGACAGTGTCAACAGCCATGACAACGGGCACTGATACCAAGACTTGTGGTAGCAATGGGAAAGCTATTTATTGTACATAGTGACTCACAAATCTAGGTTATGTGAACTATAAAAAGCCTGACTCAGAAATCCAGAGAGTAAAGAGCTAATACTACTTAACATATAGGCCATAGATTGCAGTACGAGGATGTTTGTAGATTATTTTTCAAGGCAGAATTATCCAAACGGCGTTGAGTATAGTCATGCGTGCATCCACTAACGAACATGTGTCTGAAACTCCATGCCGTTAGCCCAGATAACCTGTGATGACAGTCAGCGTATATATTGCCTGGCATTTTCAAGGGGAGGAAGGGAGAATTGAAGGTGTGGCTGAGGTGGGGGGGTGGGGGTGGGTGAGAGACTTGCTAAGAAAAGGAAGATGGATGCTGTGAAGGATGTGGGCCCCCGGGGAGGCCAACAAGGGCAGGACTAGTAGCGGAGGCCCCAGGCTCACCAGCAACCCAAGACCGAGTCTCCGTCAATCTCTGCCCGTTGCCTCTTTGTCCCTCTAGAAGGTCATGGAGAAAAGTTTGAATCTTTCCACTGCCCCGTTTCAGCATGACCCATAAATATTAAATCAAGTCTACCTCCAGGACCTAAGAATGATTTTAGTCCATCACGCCCTGCCTCAGATTTCCCCAACCTTTGTCAATAGCTGACATTCCTTCAGACACCAAGAGCTGAAATGACCTAAAATGCAAATGCTCGGATGAGGTAATGGTTAATCAGTGAACTAAAAAAACAGAACCGATCTCTGAGATGGAAAAGACCAATGTGGGCCTTTCCTGTTTTGACTGTAGAGTGTCTGAAAACAGAAGGAGGAGGGCACTAGCCACCTCATGCCAGGGGAAGAAGAAATAAGTTTTTAAAAGGAGGGAGCTGAAGACAGAGAAAACTTCCAGGACATCACAACTCGGCAGGGGTGTGGAATGAGCCTTAGCATCAAGTGCATTTTAATCTGCAGCTAGGAAAATGGAGTTTTATCCTCAAATAATTTAGGGAGATTGGTGGGGGGAGGAGGTTTGTAGATATTATGAGGAGTTTTATCGTTTGCTGCTTCTGTTGTTTTTAACATCGCTTGCTTCTTATAAAGAAATTTTCCCCCCAGGGAATTCTACCCCTGTAACTATATTGACTTAATTCTGAAGCACCAGTGCAATTAAAAGACAGTTCTAATTAATAGGCAATAGAATGGTTGCATGTAAAGGATTTCAGCAGTTTATGCTTGGTGCACTAAACGAGTCTGAACAAAGTCACAAAAGGCATCACAGCTCCATTAGAATTTATCAGCTGAGATGCTGGGAATATTTTTCACACCGGGTAGTCACAATGCTCCCTGCATTTGGGATCGGACTGAGAAAGAAAAAAAAAAAAAAAAAAAAGCTCAGCATCTTTTTCTGTACCGGTGGCAGTAAAATGGCTTCTCATTTCAGCTAAGAAGTGCCAGCCACCAGAGCAAAGGCACGTGCACTGCAGGAAGAATGCTCCTGACCCGCCACGGAGAAGCCTGGTGTTTTACCAGGCAGCTGGGCTGTGGTCAGCCTGCCTGCCTTCCAACCTGGCTCTGGCCACCTACAGGACATGGAAATCTGGGTGGGTAGTTTACTCCTTCTGCTAAGATGTCCTCATATGCAAAATAGGATAAAAACAGCCTTTCCTCTAGGACGGTGTGAAGATTACATAAGTTAATTCACGAAAAGCACCCAGGATATTGTCTTACAGCACAGTGAGAGCTCAATGGATTCTGTCTTATGATTATCATCTAGGTCCATCATGCCCAATCCGTGACAGTGTTGTAAAGAAGCTGCGTGACTAAGCATTTCCCATGTCCCATATGGTCTTATTTCGTCCCATGAATCTGATAATGCACGGTCAGGGGTGGAGGGGAAGAAATGCTGAACTCTCATCCCCCAAGGAAACGAAGTTCTGTAGTCTGCTGCTGTACACACCCTGGCCTTCTGCATTCTCTTCTGCACGAGCACTTGAAAAAAAAAGAGATGTCCTCTTGCTATTCACAGTGGCTAAACACAGTAACTCCTAAATACTGTGCTGTCATTATCGCTTATTAACTTTTAAAAGCAACATTCCTGATATCCTGACTCCTGCATGCCGTCTGTAAGTAAACTAGCAAGAAAAAGTATTACTTAGAAACCAAAACATTTAATTCCCTGCCTACCACAGGACAGCTTGGAAAGGTAACAGATGTAGGGAGACTCGGTCTTTGCATGAGTCCAAGAAGGAGAAGGTATGAAATGAGGAGGTGAGGGGGCACCGAAGGTCATTTCGTTAGTCTCGTTGGCTGCCCAGTTTCTGAGCCCATTGCTAATGTTTAGAAAACACTCCCCTTGTTTAGCATCGTGTGCCTTCCTTGCAGCCATGGCATGTCCTACCCAAACCCAGAGCTTCAAGGGGAAGGACTGGGCAGCCCCTTTGCAGCATCCAGACAGCTGTAGCTGTGATTCCAGGGAATGCTCCAGGTTTTGAGTTCTGTGGTGTAGGAAATAAAGCTTGGTGCACAGCACCCCATGGCAGTGGTTCCCGCCACCAGGAACCACCTCGAAACGTGACTTTGGGCTCCATTCCTGGCTGCCTAGTTTTTAGAGTTCACCAGAAATCTAAGCCTAGTTCTCTGGTTCTGGTGAAGATTTTGTGAGCTACCCAATATCTTTCTAATAAATTTCTTTTCTTCATACATCAGTCACAGTAAGCTTCTGTTGCTTACAGCTAAGAGTTCTGATTGATACAGTGTCCACAGTGGGTTTTGTTTTGTTTTGTTTTTTAGTTCGATATTCTTATAAATCTTAAAAAGTATAAATTGAAGTGAAATAACATAAGCAGCATTCCCTGGACCCTTCCTATTCAGGCACATCTGGAAGTTGCATTCATTTCTGGTTTTGTAAAAGATATTGTCAAACTGGACCTTAATCCCAGAGGGCAAAGCTAGGACAACAGAGCTGGAGAATCTATGGGAGAAGAAGGTACTGAGGCTACGTCTCCAGACCTTCCACTCTTCCATGCTTCCAGTATGGGATAACAGAGTAACTGCAAGCCCCCTTTCCTTCAGATATTCAGTATAATCCTAAGTGTTAACATTTCCTGGAGTGGAGTTCTTTGGGATTTCGGCATGGGGCAGCAGGTTAGGTTAGATTACATCTAAAATCCCTTCTCTCTATAAGATCTGTTCATAATTAGAAGGCCTGAACTGCAAGATACTGTCCAATGTCCATTAGCAATGACTTTTAATCATTAGTACCATTAATATAACAGAGAGAAAATATTCGACATCATAGGTAAAATATGTGTTGTTCACCAATCTTTCTCGTGTTTTCAAAATTATAGGTAGACGACATTCAATGCCTGGTAGGAGCTCAATCAATATTGTACTTAATTGAATTGAATTATGTCTACAGCTTCATTCAGGCAAGGATGTGTTTTCCAGTTTCTCAGCTAATTTCCCTCACTGGTTCCCTGGCTACATTCACCTTCTTGCCGACCCTCAGTTCCTTGGTGTTGCTCTAATCACTCTGTCCTCATGCTCAACCCCCTGCAGACCAGCTCATCTCTGCTTCACCCTGACCCTGGATCCCACCCAGCATTCTTTGCCAACTTTGTTTTCTTTCCTTCTAATTCACCTAGCCCAGCATCCCAGCAGTCTCATACAGGTGCCTGAGTACATTTCTCAGGGTAGAGGTTCAGGAAATATTTGTTGAATAAATGAATAATTGACTACCTCATAATGACTTCTTAATACCCATTGGCCAGAAAAAAAGCTTATTATTTTTCTGATATTTCCTGTATGTTAATGAGCACATATGATAAATTCTTCTTGGAAAAGAAAAAAAAGTAATAAATTTCAGGGCTTTCAAACATCACTACATTTGTACTTATTTTTATTCTGGGTCAAAGACCATGCTTAGAAATAAGGTTTAAAAGGCTATGTGTGGTAAACATTCTATAAACTTTGAAAATGATAGCTCATTTTCAATGTTATTGCTCATAGCTTATCGTATTCCTAAAATTATGTGATAAAATAGTAATAATTAGCATTGCTGTAGGCAAAGCTTACAAATAATTGTCTCTTTCCGCAACATCAAATAAATGTAGAGGACTGTGTTCTTTATTTAATGAACCATGGCTACTTTGACCTTAAATGAAAAGGTTTTGGTATTAAGTGATTAAGTGTGGGACTCCCAGCTTGCACTTAACACTGGAAATACTAGTGAAGCGATGTATAAGTTTCTTTTTAAACATTCCATCACAACATTTGGGAAAATAATGTTATTTCCATTTTTCTCACAACTGCCCAGTTGTTTGTTAAGTTACAAAGAGTTGGATTCATCAAAGGGATGACAGCAGATAGCTTTTAAAAATTTTAGCCATTAAAAAAGCATTTCTATTAATTTTTATCTTCCTTCAAATATTAATGAATAATTCCAGTGATAATTAGCAATTTTCCCTAATTACAGAAAATTGGCACTTCACAAATAACAAACTCTGATATTATCTAGTATTGTGCCAGTTTTCCTATTAATTTGGAAATTCAGCAATTATCACCAGAATTATATAGGTTAAAGTGTGTCATATTCTAGATAAACAACTTAAAATACCCAGCAATATGAGGTTCAGTGTCAAGGAAAGTTCAATATCAGCATTTAAAGAAAAAAAATATTAGTGACCACTCCTTGCTATTGCAGCATTGTGGGAAGGCCCCTGAGGATGACATCAGGTGCAGAATCTGGACAGTTCGCCTCATTGTCAGTTCAAAGTAAACAACAGCAAAAATGGAAATTCTCAAATTAGAAAATAACATATATAAAAGTGTTGCTATCGGGTCTCGAGTGGACATTGATCTTAATTTTTTTCCAGAATCTAACAAAATTTAGGAAGTACCTTTGTTGGGAGAGAAATAACCAACACATTCACGTACTTATCAATTCCTAACACACAAATATTTTTACTGAATGCAAACCAGTTCTTGAGGTTCACCTAGATATTAAGGAGTTGGACAAATGACTTCTATCTCTGTTCACTTTGGCACAGCTCGCTTAATGCTGAAAAATCACAAGCCCATAATTAACTTTGGTTAACACCAGGAATCAAAAAAAATTGACTCATTTTTTTTCCTCTTAATGTGTGTCAAGATTACTCTCAACACAATGTCATGTAGCTTTTCAGGAACAAAATCTCACAAGTTCAGCAGCTGAAAGCAAATGTTTGACTAGCCCTCCCAGTTTTTAGAAGTCTTTCCTGATCTCAGTAATTCTGAGACCAAAATTCAGACTGCATTTGCATGTCACCAAAATAACTGGTTTTCTGAAACATATAAAATTCAGTCAACTGAATCAATCCACAGGAAGCCAAGTCAGTTTGACACATTTTTTTCATTAAATTGATACGTGGTATGTGTGTTACTCAACCCTCACTCAAAAAGGGAAAATGAGATCGGGTGACAAGAGTGATCAGGTTTCTACTACCATGATAAATAAAGCTACAGTTTCCAATAATGCCATTTAGAAATTAAGAACAGATTAAAAATCAAACTACAACTATATTGAGAAATATTCCAATCGATTTTCCATCTTCATGGAAGAAAGACAAGAGAGGAAATGGACTCACCTGACAATTAAAGAGAGACAAGTCAAACCAAAATTTTCAAATCTTAGGAGTTAGGAAACAATGAAATATATTAGAGAGGGGGAAATAGTAGAAAATATTCTTTTCTATGATACTGCAGTAAAAAAAAAAATGTATGATTCAAACACTAATAAAACATTCTAAATTGGCTCTCAATGTCTTTAATTATGTGTATTTGTGAAAATATTGTTATATTATAGCTATTTTTGAGCCTATAGATAGCTTTTTTTTATCTATCACAGCTAATAATACTTTCTTTTTTTCAGGGGATAAGGTAAATCCAATAGATTCTGGGGTAGAAATGACCCTGCAAATATTTTCTAATGTCAGAAAGATACCTCTCTTGCTAATTTATCCTTGCAGTAGCTTGAAAAAAAGAATTAAAAAGCACCCAGGTGAGACTCTGTCAAGGAAGAAAAACATTATATGTTCAACTGTAGTACTGCAGTTCTAATCGAAACAGCAAATTTTGGAGCCAATACCATTAGGTCAGACGAATGAGGGCAGAAGATGCAAAATGATAATCTCATTTATTTCTATATTTGGCTATTGCAGAAGGTTTGGAGGTGAGACATTTAATTATTTGTTATATTTTATGACTGCAGTGAGCATTCTAGAGCCGCATGTGAAGAAAGCTCATGAAAATTAAACATGCACACAATGCAATATACAGATGACATATTCTAGAATGTACACTTGAAACATATAATTTTATTAATGAATGTCACCCCAATAAATTTACTAAAAAGTAAAATAAAATAAAATATGAAGGCAAAGGTGAAAATGTTGAAAATGTTACTTGACTTTATTTAGACTATTGGGTAAAGAAGAAATTACACAATATCTAGACTATTGCAAATTTATGATTCAAAAAATAAAGACATAAAGACAAAAAATTCATATGCCCTTAATTATGAAAATACTATTTAACAGGTGAGCAAGACATCAGGATACTTGGCTGATTTTTTTCTCATTTCTTTAGGATTTTTGGAGTCATGAAGATGTTGAAATAACCCCTGTGAATCAAGTTTATTCTACTCTCTGATAAATGATGAGTTAGCATACGCTTAAGAAGTTTACTTAAAAGAAATCTGATGAAAAATTTGATGTCTTGATCATCTCCTATCCCTTACAGACTATACACATTTGGCAATGGAGAGTAAAGCAGGGTCTTCACAGAGCACAAATCAAGTATCTGTACTGTTTATCATACCCACCTAAAATCTGAGTCCTTTGAAAAAATAGGGGCTTAAACTAATTTTGTAACAAAGCTGATCTCAGTAGTCCATAATCTAAAATCTATTGTGCTATAGAGAATTAATAATAACTCTGAGATAAGGAAGGAAGGAAGGAAGGAAGAAAGGAAGGAAGGAAGGAAGGAAGGAAGGAAGGAAGGAAGGAAGGAAGGAAGGAAGGAAGGAAAGAAAGAAAAATATATTTCCTAGAAGCATTAGCATTATACTTGGCTTATTTCAGTGTCATAGCTTAGAAAATGGGGTATCTCTGCTTACACAGAGCTAATTCAATAAAGTTGTTGATATTCAGATTGTGAACCTCACTAGTCACTATCTTATAGAACTTTTATATTGATATCTTTCTCTACAAAGAAGCTCTATTTGTAGATGAAGTGAGTGCAGCCTATTTGTAAAGTCCCCAATGGGTCTTCTTGTGCCAAAGTCTATTATGCTACCATTACGATTCCATGTCTTTGAGTCCTGAAAACTTTGTATTCAGAAGTTCCTTATTATACTTGTATGCACAGCTCTTCGAGCTTGTGTTTCTAAAATTGCAGTAGATATACCACCTGGCACATGCAGAATTGTGTCAAAGGAGTGAGAATATATAATAAAATGACATCTCCTCCTGGAAAATAAATTGTACTTAAAAACTTTGAGGCAGAAAGTTAAGTAATTTAAATCAAAATTTAAACGTTTTACATTTTAAAATGTATATATATGTATATATGTGTGTATATATATGTATATATACACACACATATACATACATACATACATACATACATACATACGTGTGTGTGTGTAGTGGAATAGAATGCTAAATGTGAATTGTTATCCTAACACAGAAACTTCAAACAATTTCAAGGATGTAGAGTATCAGTGAGGATTTTTATTCATTTCAAATAGCAGAAAGTGCCCAGGTGGCTTAAACACAAAAGGAACGTATTTGCTTGTACCTGTATAAATGAAAAGTCCACAGATGAAATTCATCTTGGCAATAGCTTGTCCAGAGGCTCAAAAGATGTCTTCAATATTGTTTTTCTTCACCTCAGTATCTTCTCTCTTCCACATTGACTTCTTTATTATAACCAAAAGGTGAGTGCCAAACCTCAGGTTTTACACCTTCTCTGTTTTAAATCTCAGTGGAAAAAGTAAGAATCTCTTTTGTAGAAGTCTCAGGGCGGTGCAGGGAGAGTCTTCACTAGCTTTAATTGTGTCACTGAATAAACCACAATGGCCCGCTCTAGAATGTTCTGATTGGCCAAACCTTACAACCAGCCTGTAACTTCAAGAGAAATATATACATTGAGAGTAGAAACATCCCCATCCTACTTAGGTAAATTGTGGTGTGTTAATTCCAGAATAAATTTGATAGTGCCAGGTGGCAGGCTTCACACACTCACTGAGCGCGCACACACGCGCACACACACACACACACACACACACACACACACACACAGCCCTTCCCAGGTTTAGTTTCATGTATCAGAGTACACTGATGGAAAAAATCCAAGAAACACTTCATTAGAATCGTTCTCAGGATTAAAAGCAGATAGAACCTAGCAATGCTCACTGACAATAAGGATAGAGGTACCTAGATGAGAGGCTTCCAGGATGGGCTGCTGAGATGGGCAGGCGCACCAACACTGGTCATCCCAGAGGCTCTTCCCTGTATTTCCCCTGGTTCCTGACTTCACTGAGTACCTGCCTCACGTAATGAGCTGCTGATTGGAAGTAAACTTAGCTGACTTAGCGTGGGCAGATCTGGAGAAGTGTTTGCAGGATGAAAAGCTTTTTTGAACCTATCTTCAAGGTTGGCCAAGACAGTCACAAACAGTATAATGAACCGTAAGAATGACACTGCAGAGGCCCATAAAGTGCAAGATGATCAGTGTTGAGCTCAGAAAGCGTCTGGTCCTCTGGGCAGACCACACAGCTGGGAAATCCCTTGTCAATGAACTTTGTTTCTCTCACAGCTCCAACACCAGCGGGTTTGTTCCACATGCTATAGCACTGCACCATTTTCTCCCATTCTCTTTTTGCCCAAAGAGCAGAAATCCTGCTCTGCCTCCAAAAATTGTACCGAGAATATATTTATGTAGTTCATTTGCTAATATCTAGTTGTTAACTATAGGTCAGGTGCTGGATATTGCTAGCTGTCTATCCATTCTCCATTCTCCTCCTTTAAGGAGAGAATAGAGATTGTGTTTAGGGTGGCAGTGTGCCCAGAAAAAGAAACTTTCAATATTTTAAACTCAGCCATATTCAAAGGTGGCCTTGGGGCATACTTCTGGCCAATGGGATATAAGCAGAAGGTGTCTGTGGGTTTCTGGAAATATTTTGATAGTGCCACCCCTTTATTTTTCCCATTTCTCTAACTGCCTGACACACAGATATGAAAGTTGAGTAGAAGTGGCCATTCTGTGACCACACACCTGCTCTGGACGATACAGGGAGGAAAGATTCGGGAACAATAACAGAATGTTCTGTACCATCCTGGGTCCAGGATTCATCATTATATGAAAACATTAACATATATTGTGTTAAGCTACTACATTTGCGTTCCCTTCTTAAACAACAAAGACCACTTTCAAAAAATTTTTTTAAATCTAGATTTTTTTATAATAGTAGCAGAAAGTTAGTCCAAATAATTCATCCTGCAGGAAGTTGAGTCTGTAAAAATTCTACCTGTTTTCCAAGGCAATGTTAACAATGTCATCTAAGATAAGCCCTTAACCTTTCTAAAACGAATTTTCTCCATCTCTAAAGTTGGATTAAAATATCATCTACTTCATAAGGTTGCTATGAGGATTAATTGAGATGATCTCAACATTTCTTGGCAAAAGACAAGCACTAAAAAAAGTGAATCAATCATTTCCTGAATTGTATAATCTTGCCTGGAAAGGAATATATCAAAATGCACATTGGAAATTCCTAATAGATATTACTTAATGAATAAGTTAATAATATTTGTCTAGTTGTTGGGAGCAAGAAATCTGATGAATTTTCTCCTCTTGTTCTGCGTTTTCTAAATTTTTGAGTAAATATATTATTTTATAATGAAAAATCACTTTTATAAAAAAAAACATTTGAGAGAGAAAGCTGGTGCTATATATAGAATTTAAGAAAACTCATAATTAAAACCCAAATCCTATAATGCACGTCTTCCTAGGTGCCTCCTTACACCTATATATTGCTTACTTATTTGCAAGTACTATTATAAGTACTTCATGTATATTAACTTATTTAACTCACACAACTCCCCTGTCATATGGCTTAGCCCTTGTGCTCTACCACTATATGAGCGCTCACAGAGGCCCATGGCCCAAGATGTTTCATAAGAAGTAATTAAATTTGTTCTAAAAAATTTTCTACAACAAATGTTGGTCTGTTCCTTTCCCTTATAACTCAACAAAAAGTAAAGCTATGGAGTTAATTGAGTTGCTGATGTGATCTTTACAGCTCTTTTGTTTGCCCTCAATGAGCATTCTTCAACTTTCTTCCTCACTGTTTTCATTTCACTTACTTTTTTTCACAGCTTGACAGAAGAGGTGGCAGCTTATGTGATATAATTTCAAAGAGATATAATTTCTCTCTCTCTCTCTCATCTTCCTCTATCCTCTCCTTCTAGAGTGTAGCATAGTGGTGAGATACATGTTCTGAAGCATGAGTTAAATGCATGAGCCAGAATTCATCTTCCCTATGAACTCACTGTGACTTTGACAATTTTCTTTAACTCTTGTCTGAGATTCTTCATATGTTAAGTGTTAATTATAATAGTACCTGCTCCAAAGAGTCATTGAAGAAATTAAATAAGCAGAATTGTGCACAGCACAATTAAATAAACACTTTATTACTCTTATTATCTTTCTTGAGATAGTGCCTAAAATTTCAGTTGTCCAAGCTTTACCTACTTTAAAATTAAGAAATATTTTATTTTAAACTGTTAGTAGCCCTTGCCCAGCAGCTAGTTGAGACTATAATAGATATTAGAGAAAAGTCAACTACTGGATCTCAGTAGAGGACCAGAACCATGGTTCCACCCCTCAAAGTCTGACCACTGCAAATATTTATTGCTTTCTCTGCCTGCCACCTAATTTCCCTATACAGTTGAAGACTTTTCTTTTTCACTTGCTAGTTTATTGTAGAGACATTGAGCATCACTTTTTTCTTTCCATCTCTTGTGACCTGAGAATGGCATTTCTAATAATATTGAAAATGAATTTTCATTATACACCTGTTCTTCCTATCATATGAATGACCATGAATCTAATTATTAAGATAAGCATTCATTTTATTTTTATTTAAAAATTTTTTTTCTTTTAAAACATGTTTCATTTATAGTTGACTATCAATATTATTTTATATCAGTTTCAGGTGTACAGCATAATGGTCAGAGATTTATATAATTTAAGAAGTAATCTCTCTGATAAATCTAGTACCCACCTGGCACCATATATAGTTATTACATTATTAACTATATTCCCTATGTTATACTCTACACCCCCATGACTGTTTTGTAACTACCAAGTTGTACTTCTTAATTCCTTCACCATTTTCACCCAACCCTTGTCCACCATCTGGCACCCATTAGTTTGTTCTCTGTATCTATGAGTCTCTTTTTGTTTTGTTTGTTTATTTTGTTTTTTAGATTTAACATATAAGTAAAATTATACTGTATTTGTTTTTCTCTGTCTGAGTTATTTTCCTTTCCTATACATCCTCACCTACTCTTGGTTTTGTTGATTTATTGATGGTAGCCATTCTTACAACGTGAGGTGATACCTCATTGTGGTCTTTCTGACAAAGCCCGCCCTGAGGAGAAACTGCTTCACCAGAGACTAACCTGCCAAAGTCCTACCAGAGCCTAAATGACCAGAGAGAGAAAATTAATCAACTCCAGTCACTTCCAGGCTTTCATGCAGAAAAAGAGAAATACTCAACTTTAGCCCAATGCTAGTCATCCCATTCCACCTAAGGGAAGAGAAAAAAAAACTGAGGAACATGTGTGAAGTTCAGTCTGAAGGTATAAGCTCACTTAGAGGCTGAGACCTAATCACCACACTGCAGAATAAGTCCCCTCCCCTCACACATCACCACCACATCACTACAGGACTATATACAGTGATTCCTTTTGAATAGTACATTGTGTCTGGCTATCAAGAAAAAAATAATAAATTATGAGGCATACTAAAAGGCAAAAAAAAAAAAAATTTGCAGAGAGCCTACACTGTCATATACACAAATATGTTTAACAAAACTATTTTAAAATTACAACCAGCAATATAAATATATAAAGAATAAAATAGTTTGACATATTTGAATATATCCAAGGACTGCAAAGTTTGTTTTACATCCAAAAGCCAATCAACATACCTCACTACATTAATATACTGGAACAAAACAAAAACAAACCATATTATAATCTCAATATATCCTTAAAAAGTAATAAACAAAATGCAGCAGCCATTTGCGGTAAAAACCAGGAATAGAAGATAAATTTCTTAAACTGTCGAAGGTCATTTATGAAAATCCTACTGCCAACAACAAATTTAATGGCAAAAAACTGAAAGCTTTTCCTCCAAAATTGAGAGCAAAGGAAGAATATTACTCTCACTATTTGTATAAACGATGGTAATGGAGATGCTAGGCAGTATGATAAAACAAAATAAGTAATTAAATAAACATCAGAGAGGTTAAATGAAAAGAAGCATAACTGTCCTTATTTGCATATCATGTGGCCATCTATGCAGGAAATCCTAAGGATTCTACAAAAAAGCTAGTAGAATAAATGAGTTTAGAAAGTGGATAAAGTTTGATACATGCAAGTAATTTCTCTTTCTATGTGATAGCACAAACAACTAAAAATTAAAATTAAAATATCATTTATTATAGCACTCAAAGACATGAAATACTTAGGGGTGAACTGAACAAAAAAAAAATATGTAAGACTTGTACTGAAAATTACAAATTACTGCTGAGAAAAATTAAGGACCTAAATAAGTGGGAGAAGTTCATATCCATGGATTGAAAAATTCAAGTTGTTAAAACTCCCAAACTTATAAAGTGATTCAATAGAAATGCCAGAAGACTTTTGGAATAGAAATTGGTGAAGCAATTCTAAAATTTATGGAATGGCAAAAGCTTAGATATTAAGGAGAATTTTGAGGAAGAACAAGGTTGGATGACTTACACTACCTGATTTCAAAATTTACAATAAAGCTAGTGTAATTAAGATAGGAAGATATTGGCCAAAAATAAAGACATAAGAATCAATTAAACAGAACAAAGAGTCTAGATAGAACTGGACCCACACATAACTAATTGATTGTTCACAATGTGTCAAGGTAATTCAAGATAATCCAATGGGAATAAAATAATCATTTAAATAAATGGTGTTAGAACAAGTTTATTTACACATGGGAAAAAATTAACCTTGACTATTACTTAACATCAAATCCAGAAATTAACTCAAATAGATTATAAATCAAATAGAAAAGACATAGAGGAAATCTTTGTAAGGTTAGAGCACAAAGCACAAACCATTAAAAATTGATAAATTTTACTAAAATTAAAAATGTTTACATTTCATAATAAATCTTAAATAAAAAAGGCAAGCCACAGACTAGAGGAAGATATTTGAAAAAATATATATCCAAAAAAGAACTTACAACCAGAATACATAAAAATATGTGAGAACACACAATTAATATTTAAGGTGACAAATCAAGTGTTATAAATGAGCAAAATAGTAGAACAGATACTTCATTAAAGAGGCATATTGAATAGCAAATAACGACATGACAAAGACATGTAACATTATTAGTAATTAGGGTATTGCAGACGAAAGCTATAACAAGATTCTACCGAACACTCACTGCAATAGCTAAAATTTAAAAGACTGACAATATCAACTGTTGAAAAGGATGAGGAATGTATTAGTCAGAGTTCTCTGGAGAAACAGAACCGATAGGAGGAGATGTATAATGAGGGATTCGCTCCTGAGATTTTGGAGGATAAACCCCACAATCCACCATCTTTAAGCTGGAGGCATAGGAAAGCTGGTAGTGATTCTAGTCCAAATCTAATGGCCTAAAAATCAGGGAGCCAATGTGTAAGTCAGTGTTCATCTAAGGAAATAAAAGGAGGTCATATTTAAATAGAGACAGGAGAGATATAGAAATCTATTCAGTAAACACTGAGGAGGTTCTGAGAGCTACTATACAAGGAGGCTGTTGATAATTATATTTTCACAGACACATTGCCACTGATATTTAAGCAAACTACACTAAAAAGAAATGCTTATAGAAACATAGCATTTCATTTTTATTTTTCAAGCAAATTCCAAATTCCAAAAACTTCTACAGAAAAGACCAACATGGATTCTCATTCATTTGTTAGATTTGATTGCTCCTGAGAAAGTAGTTAAAGGTTTTGCTTTCTAAGATATAAATACTTATCTACCTACATTGACATAATTAAGAAAAGTTTGCATAGTTAAATAACTTTTATAGCTTAATAAAAGATACTTTTATTTAAGGGCCTTAAGGCAGGAGTACTATAAAATACAGAGCTAAAGATAACATTTCAAATAACCAAGAGCAACAAAAAGAAAATAGAAAACTAAGATCAAATAAATACGAAAAGGATAATACACACATACACACACACACACACAAATGCCTTCAGAAGAAATCAGTTTTTAAGAAGAATTTTAACACTGTGTGGTACACATTTAACAAAATAAAATTTTCACTGTGAGAATAAGCAAGGAAATCTTAAAAAATGGCCTTCTGCAAAGTTCACTTTTCTAAAACCAGACTATGCAATTCATGTGCAGATATTCCTGGGCTAGAGTCTCATGGAAAGAGAGTGGTGAAGCCACTGGGTGGAGGGTGGGGCAGGATAAGGAGACTGAGTAACAAGACCTAACACTCATGGCCCAAAGCACTCAACAATCCCTCTCCCTGTGCCCACCACCCAGAACCATCACCTAAACCCCTCTCATGCTATCCCTACCTGCTGCCCTTGACATTTAGGGACATTCCGTGGCAGTGCCTCCAGAATCCACCACCTCTAGACTGTCAGGTCGACATCACCATCCATCTCTCTATCTGGGCAGTCTCTCCTCCCAAGGACCTGCTGCTTCAGGTCGTTTCTTCCTGTCCTATGCACATCTAAAATACCACTGAATTTTTGCTCTATGCTCTTTTATGAGCCAGGTTAACCCATTTCTTACAACTTAGCTCACATTTCTGGAATCCCAGAGTGGGACAACCCAGAAGGGCAAGAAGGTCAGACATAAAGCCCATGATACTTCACTTAAGCAAAAGTGAGACTTTACACTCCTCTAGGAGATAGAAAGAGCCTGTTACCTACTTTATCCGTCCCACCCTCCTTGAGAAGAGCCCACGAGAACACCAAGATTCAGCATACTGGAGTTCTATGTGAAGGCTAAGCGGGGGCGGTGGGAGGGGCGGGAAAACAAATGCCAAACATAATGGAAAGGAAAAAATCCAAAGGCAGAGACAGTCACAGCTATCCCTGTGCCTCCTAGAACATTCTCTTTCTTTACCCTAACTTCCTGCAGAATAAAATCTTCATAGATGTGAAGAAATTTCAAAATAGCCTCAAAGGCTCCCTGGGATGTTTAGGTTCTTGAGATATTTGAACTCCAAAGGCTTATAGAAGGATTTCCCACTCCTAAGGTCCCTGAGTCTCCTGAGACCACTGGGTTGGGGGAGGGGAAATAGGGGCTGGGGAGAGGCTTGCCTATGTCATGAGTTCTAAGGAACATAGTGAAACCCAGAAAAAGAGAAGCCAGGGCTAACTGCTTAGGATTTAATCCATAGGAGATGTGTGAGTTCCTTTTTAGGCTGCATCTGCTTATCGGGAGGCAGAATTTCAAAGCAAAAGTCATATCTATAAATTAAGAGATGCTGCATCTCTTAAGGACTAATCCTATGAAAGGGACATTTTTCAGGGGCGATAAGGCACTTTAATAGTTTCCATGAAAAATTTTAAGTAGAAATTTCAGGAAAATATTATCTCCACCACAAATAATGAAAATGTATTCTTTCAAGGCCCAGGGGAGATCTAGAATGACAAATTTACAATTCATCAAGTCCTCTCAAAATGTCATGAAGTGCGGGTATAAGTAAATTCATAGTATAAACAAAGTGTCCTCAATAAAAATGTAATACAGAATATTAATTAGTGGTCAATTATCTGGTAACTCTGAACTCCCAAACATACCAGCTTCCCAAATGTATCACTCTTTCTGGAAAATATAATACTCAGAGTTAGAATTCTTATAATTGAGAATGGCGATGATGACCTAAAAGTGTCCTAAATTTTAAATGAGATAATTCAGTTCCTGGCATACAGAAAATGCTAAGGACATGATTTTTGTTTTTCTATTAACATCTATTCCCCAGTTACCGTTATTTCTCCTTTTTACCCATGCTGCCTCAAAGGCCTCGAAATTCCCGATCCCATCACAAACCAGTGTCAGAAAGACCCATCACTACATCATCATAGTGGCTTCTACACCGCCTTTGTTGTTATAGACATGGAATACGGATCAGCTGTAGTTACACTTGGATGAAAATGGAGATTCAGAGCACAGATTTAATAGCAAGTCAAGGAATGTCTACCAGAGCAGCTTGTTAATTACATGTACCAAACACTATAATAACATAGCATCTATCCATCCAGGAAATGTTCCTTTACTTGCTGTTTGAAAGCAATGATTTTCATAGTTGACTTGTGTACAATTATTCCTTCAGTGACTGAATGTCTACTTAAAGTAGTTCAAGAGCTCAGAAAATTCCCTTTGATGTGACTATAAGGCAGACATAGTACTTAGGATATTATAAAATTGCCTTTAGAATTCAGATTAGCGAACATTTAACAAGTACCCTATAAAGCGTCAGGCATTACTGGGTGCTAGGAAAATAAAGACAAATAAGAGAGGGTAGAGTGTGCCTTCAAGAAGTTCAGAGAGACAGACAAGCAAGCAGCTGACTTCGGTTCTATGTGAAATCTAATGTTATGATAGATAATAGGGAGCTTCTGAGAAGTTTTTCAGAGGAATATCCTGGTTACAGTTGTACTTTAGAGAGATAACTCTGGTAATTCATCCTTATAAATTTCATCCTACAGTTCAGAGGTTATTGCAATGGTTGAAACAAAGGATAATAAGGCCAAATCTCAGATAGGAATTGTAGGTTTGGAGACGAAAAGAGTGAAAACATAAAGGAAGTAAAAATCATGATACTGGGTCATTCATTATATACGGATGGTGGGTAGAGAATGAGTCCCCATTTGTTCATTGAAGGAGTAGTGACAGCAACAAACACGACAGGAACAGAAGATAATTTTTTTTTAACCAATAAGAGACAAGGGATACTGCAGCATATTAGTGAAGAGCATGAGCTTTGAGCCAGAGTCATTGGGTTCAAATTCTATCTCCGTTATTCAGAACCTAGGTTACCCTGGGTGAGTACCTCTATCTGTCTATGGAAATTTCCTCATTCACAAAAAGGAACTGATAATGGTAGCACCTATCTCATGGGACTATTATGAAGAATATGTAAGTAAATGTATTTAATATTCTTAGAATAGTTTCTGGGACACAGCATAATATAAACAACCATGTGTGTGTGCATGTGTGTGTGTGTGTGTGTGTGTGTGTGTGTGTGTGTGTAAATCAAGGTGAGAAGATGAATGGTACAAGACCCAAACTGCAGGAAACACCAAAGTTCAAGGACAAAGAAAGTAAGTAGAGCATGAGGTAGATCAAGAAGAAGGAGAGAAGGAAGATAAGCAATGTGGCATCAAAATAGCCAAGGGAGTGGAGCTTCAAAGAGGAGTGAGCAAGTGTCACATGTGGTTGAGAAATTCAGCAAAATAAAGATAATAAAGGACTTTAAAGGGAGCAGGTAAGTATACAATGAAACATAACTTCTCATATTTTTCTTCAGTTGGAGCTCTATTGTATTTTGAAAGCAAAAATTATGACTATTTCTCTCTCAGACGTTGTCAGTTCTATTTCACCAAACCAATAAAAGACATAAGGCAAATGCTATTTGAGACAACTGACTATTTAGGAAAAATAAAACACAACCAAACTGGGTCTGTATATCACTCCTTACATTGAAATAAATTCTAGGTATGTCAAAGAAAGATATGTAAAATATGAGGCCAAAATATATGAAAATAAATTCATAAATATTTTGTAACCTAGTGGTAAAAAAGTACTAATTTTAAACACAAAAAAATATGCAGACACAATAAAGAAAATGTTTTACAACTTTTATATACAAAAAAAAAACCAAAAAAACTTTAGAAAAAAACAATAATATAAATATCTATTAAGATTTATTTCAGCAACCATATGGCCAAAATTTCTAATATATAAAAAAAGTTACAAATTTATAAGAAAATTCCAATGTCCCAGTAAAAAAATGAGCAAAGGACATGAATAACTCACAAGAAATAGAAATGAATAAATAATAAATTTTTGAAAATACTCTTAATGTAAGTATAAATTAAATCCACAAAGCAATTTTATCACTATTCAGATTAATAAGAGATATATTTTTTAATACCAAGGTTATTAGAAAAAAAGGTGATTGGTGTTTACTAGTATTCAGAGCATAGATATTGCAACATTTTGGGGTCATTTAGCTTATAACCAATTCATCCTACAAAATACCTGTCCAATAGTCTTTAAAACTGTTAAAGCAATAGGAAATAATCAAGAAATAGTCACAGAGCAGTCACAGAAGAAACAGGAACATGATGACTAAATGCAATTGATATCTTAAATTAGATTCCAGAAAAACAACAAAATACATTAGTAAAAAAATCCTACTAAAATCTGGAGATTAGTGAATAGTAGTAAGGTACCCATATTGGTTTCTCACTTTTGACAACTAAATGCAGTTTATTATATTACCCTGGTAATAGCAGATGTTAATTTAAGAGGAAACTCAGTAAGGGGTATATTCTTTGCAACTTTTCTGTGAATCTAAAATAATTTCAAAATTAAAAGTTTGTTAAAAATGTTATTTAGTCGCGATTTTATTTCTGAGAAATATATTCTATAGAAATAGAGCAACAAGTATGAAAAAAATGTATATAAGAATATTCATTACACATTAATTTTAATTGGAAAAAAACAAATGTTGTAGAAAAGGGGATTAAATAATTAGGAAGGCTAGAACTATAAGAGAATATTATGTATTCTCTAGAAAAGTTGTGTTTTAGACATAAATATTGGCAAAATGTTGTCTATGTTATATTGTTAAAAGAAAAAATAATTGTTATATACAGATAATAAAGAGGTAGAAATAGTTATTTTATGGCTAAAACATACATGTATTTATATAATATATATAGAAGAAATCTGGAAGAAAATGCTTATTATTAGTTTCAGAGAAACAGAAAAGTGAATTTTCACTTTCCAAGGTTTTTTTATTTTCTCACTTGAACACTATTTCTTGAATTGTATAAGAGATATGTTTCTTTTCAAATATTGTAATAGTAAGAATAATGAACAACTAAGAATCAGAAAATTTAGGAAAGCTGCAGCTTTGCCATTGGCTGTATGATCTTGTGCATGTGACTCAATTTAATTGGCCCCAACGTTTTTGCAAATAACGGGAGGGAGTGGGATTTGATCTCCTCTAAACATCTTTCTCAGGCCAAAAATTCTATCAGTCTATTGTCTTCAAGACTGGGCAATCCTTACACTCTAACATCTATAGAAATTTGTGTATTTGGTCTCACAATATCCCTGTTAAGAGGCAATAAATATTATCTTTTAGCTGGTGGAGGAGGAGGTGTGGGATAAAAATGAGACATATTAACTCATTCACTTGAGGAGGTTTATGAAAGCAACTTGGGACCCTTGTGCCCAATTTGTAATGAACACAGCTGGTTTGTTAGAAATACATTCAGTTACTGGGAACATTCATCTTGCAGAAAACGGTCTTGACCAAATTATTGGACAACATCAGCCTAAGAGACTATGTACACTCTCAGAGGTGAATGGACATTTCAGCAGCACCATGATTCAAACTCTCTTTAAACTCTTTTATACACTTTAATGAGTTGTTCCAAGTCAACCTTGGGCAGACTCATTACTAAGGAGAATTCAAACACAGTCTTTCTATTCCTAACAATTATATATTTTTCTAAAATCTATTCAGTTATTGTAGGCAGTGAAAGTTTATCAATTACCTCTCCAAGCTGTCCATTATCTATTTTGAGAGTATAATTTGTTTCCCGCATAGAGTATATGTTAACAGCATGATGCATGCTACATTTGTAATTAATTTTGAACTGACAAAGAAGGTAGGAAAAATTCTCCCATAAATAAAAGTAATGAATGCAAGTATTTAAACAAAAGGTCCTAGTAATTTCCAGCAACTTAAAAAAAAAAAAAGAAAGAAAGAAAAAGAAAACCTCAATCTGCTCTCTCTTAAACTAAAAACACCAAGGTATCTTTTGTTCCTTCTTCATGTCACTCTAGAAATTTTGAAATTCTGGTACTAAAAAGGATAATAGATGACAGGTAGGCACACTACATTGAATCTGTGAATGAAACTGTTTACTTTTCAATAAAATTAATAATACCAGCTTTATTACACATGACTAATTAACTAGTGCTCCCAAAGTTTTATCAGAAAATCATTTTTGTAGCCATGACTCCAAACCATGATGAAACTAAATATTTTGCTACTCGTAGCACTTTTAAAATGATCAAGAGCTTGAAATTGAATTACACTAAATGCCTTTATATTTATTCAGCATTAAACCTTATTTTCCTTACTGTCATACTGCCAGCGTGATATCATCGGCGTTGAAGAGGGATGCTAATGCTATTTATATTACACTGCACTGTCCTCTAATTGACCTTGTTTGTGCAATGGAATGGCTGCTTTTCTCAAGCTGCCAGCCCTTTATTGCAGCATTTTGACCATGCACTAGTGGCTCTTTGTGCTGCTGCTGAGTTCAAGAATCAATACTGCATTCCCCACAGCCAATAAAGGCAGCTGACAGCATGAATTAACTGAGTGTGGCCAGTTGCATGGAGGGCCATTGTCTTTAAGGGAAATCTGGACGTGATTACCAACCTCCATCTCTGAGTGAAGGTTTTAATGCAAAGTGCGAGGTTGCTGTAATTTAATTTTGGTCTGCTGCTCTGACACACTCCCCTTTGCCACTGCTTCATGGAATTCAAGCTATTAATGGCTGCAAACCAAAACACACACGGAGACAAAGGCAAATACTCACAGTCGTACAATAGCAGAGGTTTCACCTGACTTGGCCATTCTTTTCCGAAACTATTCCTATAATAGATTCTATTTCTTCAAGCCACTCTTCCTGCCATAGTAATAAGTCAAGCCAAAGTTAAAAATTAAGGGTGTTATGACCTCTGGATCTAAATGAAGTTTTTATATATGGTAGGGTTGAAAAAATTATATAAACAACTAATGACTTTCTATTAATTAGACTGTCAAAATTTGGGAGGAAAAATTTGTCTATACTTCCTCATCCTCCACTCATAGCAAGATGATTTTCATTCACTCTGTTGCATTGAACATATTTTTCCTTGAACCAAAGTCAAATTAACTCTTTTCAGTTTTTATCTTCCCAACAGTATTTGGTTTTGAAATCTTCCTTCAGAAAAGTCTCATCTCTTGGAATCTGGTTCTCTTGAGCCTGTGTCCTCAGGTTGGTATTGCTTTTTATTCTATGCCACCTTCTCCTCTCACTGTAATGTGGCCTGTCTCTGTAAGACCTCATCCTTTTTCATACCTGTAGTTACTTTTCATTTCCATGTATCGACTCTTAAATCTTTATCTCAACTCCAGGCCACTTAACAAAGTTGGTCGTCCCATCAGTGCTTTGAATTCCACGAAGCTCAAACTGAATGCATCATCTCCTATTGGGTTTTCCAGCTCAAAAAATGACAATCTGCTACATATGTAAGAACAGGGATGTTAGCTGAAACCCTTTTCTTTCCTTCACTTTCCACGCTTAATCAGTTATCAAGTCCTCCTGACCTACTCCTTAATCTTCTAATTTAGCCATCCCCTAATCTCCATCATTTCCACAGCCTCGGCAGTAGTCAGGCTCTCTTCAAGTCCTTCCTATAAACACTCTCCTCACTCCAGGCTTGTGCCAGCCCACAGTTGAAAACCTCTACTCTACAACCAATTTCATCTTTCTGTTCACATCTCTGTTTTAAACATTTTAAAGTCTTCACAGTGAGACTTTATTCCCCTCTTTGGCTTCAAGTCTTACAGTGTTTTGTTTCTTGCCCTTCCCCAATGTCAATTCCATAGCCACTGATTCAAAATTTAAATCTAAGGACATGGTCTATGACAGAGACTTACTTTGCAACAAAAACAAAGGAAAACACCTAGTAGACACAGGGCTACAATCATTATGCTCCATGGCTGCACTTATTGACTAAGCTTCTAAAGTATGTTAGACAAAGAGAAAATCCACAGAATAGCAAAGTGGGATTTATGTAAGCCTTTAAAAGAGGAAATGACATGTCATTTCTTGCTTTTTCAAAAGACCTATATTTCTGAGAGAATTTTGGGATTGAAAACATCAGTTCTGTTTATAACAGGCAATGCTCTTGGTTGAAATTAATTCAAGCAGAGTTATTCAAGGGACAGTGTATTATACACAAACCATTTAACTTGAGCTTTAAAATGATTTTTTGTGTCTGAGATTTTCAAGAAGATACCAGTTTGGATCAACTTTCCATAAAACTAGAATAAAACCTGTGGTTTTAAAGGCTTTCATTTTAAATGCAAACATTTGAGACCCTTGAAAGCACAGTACCTGATCTATTCCTACTCAAAAGTTTTGTTACTTTCATTAATTTTTTTTCAGGAGAATTTTACTTTACCTCCATTGTCTCCAAACATCCTACCAATTAATAAACAAACTGAAGTATATAATTCTTATATTCCCACTTCCAGAAAGGCCAAAGTGAAGATGGTAATGCTACAGGTACCCCAGCAGCCTCATTCCCCCCAGATTATGTAGCCATAAGCTAAGAAATAGGTATGTTCAACTGAACTCAGCTGGTGATTCTCCCTTATCCCAGGGTATCTGAAGAAAAGATGTTTGTTGCTTCCCTATCTTTATTCCTACCAGCTCTTCCATCTTTTATATGATCCACTTCCCTGGCCAGAGAAATGACAATGGTTTATGGCTCGGCCCCTCAGAACCATTTGGGTATTCTGCAGAGAGCACAAGAGGCAGATAAAAGGAAAGCATGCACAATTCTCCAACCTTCTCCCTACCTTTCAAGGTTATAGCAGGAGAGGAGACTCAGGCTACCTTCAAAGAGACTAGGTTGCTGGTCTTCGTAATATATGGTGAGATACTGGGCAGAAGTGGAAGGAGCATTTTCTGATACATAGATGCATTCAGTCTGTTGTTAGGAAAGAGGAAACTTTGTCCCAGGAGCCTCAGGGAGAATCGCCAAGTACATATCTCTAGCTCACTCTCCTTTATTCTGTCAGGAGCCTCCTGGCATTGAGGCATGGCTACCAGCTTTTTTGACAACAAAGTGGACATGAAGAAGGAGAGAATATCTCACCCTCTCTGTACTTGGGAAGGTACATGTGTGTAGGGGCTTCCAAGACTTCAAAGTGACTAATTAAACCCATTATCTTTACTCTTGATTTATTTTACCCAAAATGATTCTTTGGAGTAGCAAGGTGGTTTTTACCAAGTGCCCTTAATTAAAGGCAATATTCTCCATATTAGATCTGCCTGAAAATACATTTCATAGGATTTAGTTTACTTTACACCTTTCTGAAATAATCCTATGTTTCTAATGACAATCATGCTTGTCTGGTCTCTTGACCTAGCAGGAGAGCGATAGCAGCCCCGTTCCCTGACACCATGCAGGTCTAGATGGGGGACGGGAGATGGAGAGCCATTCATCAAAGTCCTCGCCATGAACATGCTCATAAGAATCGCAGTACATCAAAGCATGAAAACATATAGGCTTTTCTTCTTTCTTTGGTAATGTGCAAAACCATGTTTATTTGTTAATCTGTTCTCTACCTCCCGACCCACCCTCACCCAAAAGTTACGTCTCCATTAATAAGAAAATTTGGCTGTGTTTTGTTTTACACGCTAAGCCTCAGAGTGAATTATCTGGCCAAAGCAAAAAGCCGGGGGGCCTTCTGGACGCTCTCGATGACATACAAGAAGGCTGTATGGCATCAGCTGGGAAAACCGCAGTCAACATTGGAATAATCAAAAGTGACCTACATGCAATAATAGCCTGTGCGACAGGGAAGAGGGGGCACCAGGAAGCAGGTGGTCTATATGACAGAGGATCAATACTCCCGGAGAGGGGATAAAATAGATTCCAAATGGAAAATAAACTCCTGGTGAATACGTACAGGGGGACCAGAGAAGGGGAGGGGCAGTAAGATCAACCTGCAGGAAACGGCACAACAAAGAGAAAGTGGGGTGTGTGCGGGGCCCACAGCTGATAAGATGATGAAAAACGACTGCACTAGAAGCGGGGAGAAGACCATCAATGCAAATTTGCTTCGACAGCGTAGAAGGGGGCAACATAAGCCCGCAGAACCCTGCGCTACCCCCATCAGCCAGAATCTTCTCTATTCTAATTTAACACGCTTACAGAAAATGTCATCATTTGTAAGACGTGTTGACAGCCACAAAAACTTGGTTTTGTTTAGTGAGGCCTAGTTTTTAGTAAGAAAACAAGGGCAACCCATATTTTCTTTCTTTTGAAAATATATTTCAATGAAAAGGGAGACGGAGAGAGGTAAACCTAATTTACATGATTTAGTTCAAAAGAAACGTTGCTTTGATGCCATCGTGTATATCTGCAGTGCTTCCTCACTCTCTTGGGAGCTGGTGCGTATTAACATTTCATTCCTCTTTTTCGTTATTGCTATCACATATATTAAAACAGGCGCACACACGTACACACACAGTTTTAGCGGATAAAACCATACAGCAACCTCCAAAATGAGAACTTTCTCCAGAATTCAGTGCCGAACAGAAATAAAACTGACAAACGCTGATAAGATTTCACTACATTAAAAAAAGAAACAAAATCACATCGGAATTTCATGATGCTGTGTTTCTATCGGGGGTCAGGGAGTCCCACACTCCTGCAGTCAGGCCTGGAGAATATTTCAAATTTCATTCCAACGGTGCAGCATCACTCTATCAACAGCATCATCTTGGCTTCCTCATTTTATTTTTTATAACGGACACTCGCATCGTGTTGTCGTTCCCATGTGGGGGATAGATACGGTGCATCTCATTTCCCACCCATCGCTCAGGCTCAGGGCGGGTTTTCTCCCAACCCCTGACCGCCTGTGCGGAAATCAGAAGTCAAGGGCTATGATCTTCCTAAAGAAACAGCTTTTAAAAAAAAAACCTCTAGCTATTCCTGCAACGCAGCAGATGTGCGGGCTGCTGCCAAGCTCCCACTAGCTCTCAAAAATGCTGACGCGAAGCCTGAGACTCTGCAAGGAACCCAAGTGATGTAAACACAGAGCTGCCAGGGCCCAGGAGACGCCCTTCAAGCATCTTCCTGCCCCTCCACGTTGCTGACAAGGGCATCTCTTTCCCCTTCTCTCTGCTCACTCTGCCTGGACTGCAAGCTTAGTGAGGGCAGGTGTGTCTGGTCCTCTCCGGGAAAGCACAGAGCCTGGCACAGGGCAGCATCTCCACAGTTACTTGCCAGATGGATAAATGGAATAAATAACCTTGAAGACGGCTCCTAAAAGCCAAATCACTTTCTGAACCTGGTGGGGAGTTCTATGTCCCTACAGGAAGTTATAGAATTGAGAATCACGACTCCCCCTTGGGCCTAGAAGTACAGAAAAGCTAAGTGTGCCCCTGAGACCCATGGCATATGCTTCCTTCTCTTTCTAGGAGCTGTGTGGGGGCACTTGGCTTGCATTTCTGAGAATGGTCTCAGTTATGTGCTGCCTTATTTTCTGGCTGGAATTCTTTTGTCCCAAAGATGAATTTCAGCAATGGTCTGAGCCACTTCCAGGTCTCTAACTCTGCCAGGGAATGTGGTGTCACTTACTAACTCAATATCAGGGAGCTTTTCCCTCTTGACCCTATTATCTGAATTTTGAGAGTGTAATAAATAGCAGAGATGATACCTGTGTTATTACAGCTCCCACTCAGCTCCAGCCAAGTTTCATGCAGAGCCAGCCTCCATGGCTGATATAAGCGGTCTGGAGAGACTGTGGCTTCTCCTGCTACTGCCTGCTTGCTGATCGCCCGGCCCTGCCGGCCAAGCCACCCTGCCGAAAGGTGACAATGCGTGATTCATGACTGTCTGCGTTTGAGCGAGCAGGGCTCTCACTGTCATCTGCACATCTGCTGTATCCTAAGAAGAGCCCACGTTTTATCAAATCTTTCCCTGAGGAAGATCACAAACCGCTTTATGCACAATCATCTCTTCATCTGGCCTCATCACTTGGGAAGTAAAGGCAGCAGGGAGCCTCAGATAAAGAGGCAGTAATAACTCTAACTAAAATTTGGCTGGTGTGTTGAGGGTTACTCTGTCCTCCCACAGAACATGCCATATGTTCTTCTGTAAGCACAAGTGACTGAATCCTTGAATTTATTCTTTATCTGAAAGATAGTTAAAATGAGTTGTCAAACACTTTCAGTTCAGTACCATATTCAAGACTCTTTTTTTTTTTCCAAATGGATTTTGGGGTAATTAGGACATTCTTAAATACATAAAAAAGAACTTTAGTCTATTTACCTATTTAATAAATTTCAAATTTAACTGTCAGAGCCAATCGAGATAGTTATATAATCCAGAAATGCCTTCTACATTATTAAACTGTGTGTTCAATCTCCAGCATATGTAAATATTTCAGTCCAGGGCAGGTGGAAAATAATAGCATCCCTCCCCATAATGCACAAACATACATGCACACACACATATACACACATACATATATATATATATGCACACATATGTGTATATGTGCACACATATGCATGCACACACACACTTTTATCCTTCTGAGAATTGCCATAAACCCTTTTTATGCCACAAGCTATAGGATATATAATAGTGAGACTTAAAGTCCTCTGTGGTTACTTAATAATGAGTTAGAAAGAATTAGTTTCCTTATTGCTCAAAACCCAGTCTCTATTCGTTCATTTTATATAGGTTTTAAATGACCCCCACCTCCCAAAGACTTAATTATGTAATCTCATTCTCTATGAATCACCTGCAAGGACCTCTCCTGTGGACTCAAAGACTTTGTGAGATGTGTCAAATATCTTTCATAAGGAAAACTCTTTTTTACTCTTTTGAGGCTATCAGAGATAGAAGGGAGCGCTTTCCTGTGTCATTTTATGTATGAACCTAGGGATAATTCAATTAGCCAAATAAGGGAGTTTTTCTGACTTGATTTCTATGCATGCTTATGTTCACTTGAACCCATCCACCTGCTGCCATATAGAAATGGGTAACTTGGGAAATGTTTTTCTGTTCATTAATTCATCAAACTCCAACCTGATTCCTGAAAAGATAAATATTCTAAGGAAACATTTTGGAACATGTCTGCACATCTCTCCTTTGCGAATAGATAACAACAGAAGACTTATGAACAAGAAACTTACACAATGAAATTGTGACTTTATAGGGAGTTATTTACAATTGAGTAACAACATTCATCCCTGGTGAAATCTATTCTTTAGAAAAGTGGATGATTTCATTGATCCTCTGAACTCAAATTATATGAAGATATTCAGGCACTTTGTCTAGCCTCCTGGAACAGCTTTTGGATTCTATGAAATTTGTTTTACTTTGTTCCTAAAACATCACTTCTTTTTTCTCAGATCTTTAAAGAGAAGAAAGAAACAAACAAAAATAAAAATTACTAAAGAGGGAACATAATGAATCATTCCCTAAACAGTAATAGTTGTGGAAAGCAGACTTTCACATTGATTAACTTTTATTCTCTGAGTGAAAAACAAAAATGAGTTGAAGATATTTTCCCTTGAAAGCTGTAGAATAATTTGTATTCTCAGAATTATCAAAATGATTTTGTGTTCTCAGAAGTATCAAGCAATTCATTGGAAAACCTAGAGCTACTAACCTATTAATAATGGCATCTTCAAAAGTGAAGTAGAGAAAACAGAATTTTTCTAAAATTGTCAGTGTTGGAGAAGTAGAAGACTCAAAATGATCTGTCAATCTTAGAGCAAAATTTTTGAAATAATAATTTAGCAAACCTGCTCTCTAGAGTTTTGCCTTTTATGCTAAATGTATCTATTTTCATTTCGTCTCCCTTTTTCATAAGGTTTAAGATAAATTATCTGATATAACTACTGAATTAGACAAATGACATTTGTTTGATTGATATTTCTCATAAGCAAGGACTCCATGACCTCTGCACGTCTCTGTTATGTGTCATTTAGGCTACGTTTAAATTTGGGCTGGGATCAAGGAGAGACTGGATAAAGGCTTCACTGATGTACCCCTCCTATGTACAGATAATTAGCATGAAATAATTTTTCATATATCTAGCATGCCACAATGAAGTGAGGGGAGAAGGAACAATGTCAACTCAAAGCACATTTTATTTCAAAAATAAAATAAATTTGAAATAAATTTCCAAGACCTGTAAATAGCTTTTACTCACCTATTTGGCATCATTTTACTTGCATTTATTTACCATATATTTATTACTATGTGATTCATATTAAACCAATTTAGAATGTTGTTGGGGAAGGCTGAGTTGATAATTTAGTTTGCCACAAATATTAGTTCCCTAATGTAACACAGCTGACCCTTGAACAATGCAGGTTTGAACTTCACAGGTGCACTTGTACGTGGACTTTTTTTTCAACAAATATACAGCCAGCCCCTGGTGTCCCTGGCTTTTGCATCTGCAGATTCAACCAATTGCAGATCAAAAACAGTATTTTTGCTTTGCTATTGAGAATCTGCAGATTCAGAGGACTGGCTGTATGAGTTGCTCTACACCATTTCATATGAGGGACTTGAACATCCATAGATTTTTGTATCTGCGAATGCCCTAGAACCAATATTCCATAGATACCGAGGGAATGGCATCATTCACGGGTCAACTGTATTTTAATCACTAGCTAATTTAAATGGTTCAAGTTAATAATGTCATTATAATCACTCCTTTGCCCATTAAGAATGTATTTAGTTACAAGTAATGAAGTACTGAACTATGATATCTTAACAAAATAGGTGTTGTTTCCTCCCTCTCCCACATAAAAAGTAAAAAAGGCAGCCTGTTTCTGGTGTGTGTTCAACAGATTCTTAATGTAAGGCCAGACATTTCTGTCTTTTTTTTTATTGTCACAAAATGGTTGCACAGCTCCAGGTACCACATCTCCATTCAAAACAGGAAAAGAGGTGAAAAGTCGTGCCCACCATGTCTGTTCTTTCTTATCAGAAGAGAAAATCCTTTCCAAAAATCATCTAAATAGACTTCTTCTTAGATTTCTTTGGCAGTACTGTCTCCTGGCCACCTCTTATGCCATGGAAACTAAGAAAGCAAGAAAAATTAGTCTCATGATTGGCTTTGACTAATTACAAAATGTATCAGATCTGAAGTGGCAAAATCCATTGCATTCTGAACAAACACATTGCCATTGTGATAGGAGGAGAGAAAAAAGAATGGAAGTCAAGCAGGCTTTAACATTGTCTGTCCTACATACATAAATATAAATCAATGGTTTTCTTATTTATTTGCCAAAATATACAACCTGGTATCTGGCTTCCATCTTCAAACCAAAAGTGCTTGTCACTGTGATGACAGTCAAGCATACCATCTTGGTATGAAAAGAAACATATTTCCTAGTGCTTTCCATGAAGTTCCTTATATCTTTGTCAGAACTGATGTTACCTGAGAGCAGACCTTAACTGAAGAACAAACAAAATCTTTTTACTTTTCCTTCCATCATTCAGAAAGAGCCTCTTGCAAGCCTATCTATGTCTTCAGGCTCTAGCTTCTTCACATTTTCTCCATAAGACACTAGGAGCAGGTTGTTTGGTTTGCTGTATGGTGCCCAGGGGTTATTCATCGGGTTGACAGAGCTTAATGGAAAGTTCGCAGACTTTGGCATAAGACAGACCTGGGCATGCATCCAAGCTTCTTCTCTAATTTGCTGCCTGATCTTTGGTAAGATTTTACCCTCTTTCTACCTCACTTTCCTTATCTGTACACGAGCATAACCATAAACAGTTGTAAGGATGGAATACATTATGTGGACGAGTGTTTAAGACATATCTTGCTCTCTCTCCCATGAAAGTATTGCCTATAATGGCATCCAATCCAGTAGAAAAAAGAATCACTTTCTTACTCAGGATTTCAGGATTGGTTTTAAATCTCATCCTTAGGTGTGTAGAGAAAACCTTTCATTTCCTACATTACGAAAGCTCTTTTATTTTACTGAGATAAAGAATTGATCTGAATCCTTCCAAGTTCACATCCACAGTCCTAGAAAGTAGAAAACAGACTTGATAGCTCATGGAATTTGGAGTTTGGAGGCCTATGAAAACAGATATCCAAGCTGTCAGAGATGAGGGAGGGGAACTGAGTCACTGGGAGGAAGGAGGTGAGCAAGTTCTTGAGTTATGTCTCAAGGCTTTCTAAGATCTCTTCTCTGACATCATTAAAATAGTTGATATTTTCTTTTTTAGTCTCTTTTTATGAGTTTATTTTATATCCAATCTAATTGGTCAGTTTTATAATTATTTCATAGATATCTGCTTTCTCAAATGTAAACAGAATAATAATTTTTTTCAGTGACATTATGTTGGGGTGAAATGAGATAATGTAGATGAAAGAGCCTCATAGACTGACTAATTTTTGGTCCTTCAAATATATACATTGTGTGTGTCAGTGTGTGCACATGTGCACACATGTATTTTATGACTACCTGCTCATCAGAACTTTATGAAGTAATTTTTATCATCATGTGAATAATTTGGGGATTTTAATAAATTTCCAACTTTCTTCATCTTATTCATTATAATCTTTCGGAAATCTTCCCAAGGGATATAAGGTACTAACAGATGCTCTGCCTACATTGAATAAACATTTCTAAACCATTACATATATATCAAAAATTTTTTTTCACTTAAGTGTAAAATTTGTCTGTAGCAAAGACTGCTACAGTTAAATCAATGAGGAATAGACTTGGTATGGCTTTCATCGAGAAATATTCTTTAAAAATAGCAAAAGCTATTTCCCTAAAAGAAAGTTTTGGTGAAGAGACTTGTGGGGCAGAACTGATTCTCATATTAAAAAACCAACACCCTACACACACCAGTAATTCCTTTCCATTCATTTTATGATGGGTAGACACATCACTAATGGCAAGTTAAAACTGGCAAGTTAAAACTGTATTTGAGAGATTGTTTTTGAAAATTGGAGGCACATTAGGTATGAATCTCATTTATGTAGAACTAGAAAGAGCAGCTATGACACATAGCATTAGAACAAAATCTTTATCATAAATAAAATTAAAAAGTCAGACATTGAACTTTAGAGCTAAATCTATTATGCTGATTTGGGTACCTTTCTTTCCTTGTTTTGAAAACTAAAAAAGTTTTAATTATTATATGAATCAATTAAGAGTCCTTGGCATAATGTTAGTAAAAATAATAAATGATTCAAACCCATAAATGAAATGAAAACATGCTAAAATAGTAATGATAGACTACACATGCAGATGAGCACACGGGGGCCTTGTCTGCAGAAGAAAGAAAAAACCTCCTCCTTTCAGCATTGCCATTTTTTCCAGTAGCAAGGGAAAAGGCAGCGTTAGCAAACAAAAATTGCTTTTCACTTTGCCAACGAGATAAATAGAATAAAATTTCAATGAAAATGACTGGAAGATGTACATGATTGATGCTAAATTTACAAAATTTTCAAAGATATGGGTACAGTTTGTCATAAAAATGATGTCAAAATCTTTTTGTTTTGTCAGAAAAATTATGCAAAGAAAAAATTGCCAATTTTCCTCCTTCAGCTCTTGTCCTTGCCTGTTCTAGAATCTGTTTGCTTTTTAAAGAAAAGAGACAGGAATATTTTTACTTTTATATCTTTTATTTTGCTAATCACTAAGAATATGTGGCAGAAATGTTTCTGTGCAAGTGTTTATGAAGATAATGGGCCCACATCTGTCCCTCACAAGTGTCAAGAGAAAGACCAGGGGAGGCGCCGCACAGGAAAAAGCCCTTTGTAAACTTCAAAATGACCCCCAAATTTTTGTTTTCCTAATTAGCTGAATGCAAAGCTAGATACATTTAAATACTGTTTGTGGGAAGGAAAATAAGAGTCTAAACTCTGGCTCAAAGTGAAATTAAATAACCTTAAAAGTAGGAATGGAAGTTAAGAAAAAATAAAACGTGCTATTACTGAGATTTATAGATCACGGCTATATTCAGTCCATATCTTTTATAACAACAGCAAGTAACATTTTTTTTTTCACAGATCAGAAGAGCACAGACTCTCGTCTGCTTAAATGCCCAGCTCTTAAAATGCAGAACATCTACAGTTGGAGATATAAATACACATCCAATAAAGAAATGAATGCTCACTAATGAACCTAGTACAGCGCTGTTTTTTTTTTTTCTTTCAATGGCTTATTTAATCCTGCATTAAGCATATGAAATAGGCTTGATCCTCAGTTTTGAAAAGAAAACTAAAACTTGGAGAGGTACTTCCTATGTGCCAGGTACTATTATCAGCATTATACATATTTATACCATTTAACCTTCACTACAATCCTATTAGGTGAGCTCGATTATCCCCATTTTAAGATAAGAAAACTGACATAGAAAGAATTAAAATTACTTGCCCAACAAAAGGTCTCCCCTAAGCAGGATTCTAGTCCAGGCATTCTGACCCCAGAGACCTCACTCCTGATATTCATATTATTTTCTGCCTCTTTGCCGAAGGAACACAATAAGAGTGTGATACAGACAAGATTTTGTATCCAACTCCACTTGACACAAAAACATGATCTCTTTTCATTTTTCTCCAGAAAAGTATTTCAAAAAGTGGCCAGAATAGAGAGTTGAAGCATAAATGAGTATAGGTTTGGGAAAGTCTTGGTAGGAAAAACTGAGGTCGACAAACCCTGCTTTGGGGTCCGTTCTGCCAAAGGTAGAAAAGGGCCAAAGATGAAGACTGCATTGACCATGAAGGAAGCTTACCAGACTTGGGAGATAGTCTGAATTTCATCACTCATGAGTAGATGACCTTGAATTCTTTAGTGCAATTGATCCAGGACTCAGTTCCTTGAATGAGAGAATTAAGTATAAGAGTAAAACAAATGCCCAGCAACTCAAGTTTTATACCGATGTAAGCTATATGTATGAAGTTAAAAAACGGCATTGTTGGTGAGTGGCAGTATGGTTTAATTGATTTATAGGAACTCTTAGCAACATTTGGAAAGTAAATAGACCATGTTTGGTTTGGTGGAAAAGAGCATGTGATGTTCAATCCTGTTTCATTTGAAGGCTCTTCTATAAATCAACTATAATCTTCAATTAGACCATAATGTCAGCTTCTTGTATTTTTTAAATAAATACAGACTGCTCTAAATGTCATTAAAAATTCAATAATTTTGTTTTCAAATCAGACAGAAGGTCCTTTTTAAAGAACCAAAGAATCATAACAATTAAAGGGACTTCAGAAACACATTTAATCTAAACCTGTGTCATTAAGCCCTGTTTTCTCTCAATGTCTTTGAACTGGTTCAACCATGAATCCCTCCAATCAAACTAGAGTCTGATACTCATTGTAACAATAAAATTTATTGAACAGTGCTATGTGTCATGGACAGTGCTAGGTTTAACTTGGATTATTTTATTTAATCCTCATAATAACCCTTAGAAAAGGCGCTTTTATTATTATCATTTCACAGATAAAGAGACTGGAGCATAAAGAAGTTAAGGGACTATCCAAGAACACAGAGGTCATAAACAGTCAGACCATGACTGGAACTCAGTGTGTGCAATTCCAGAGCTCACAAGACAAATTAGATAGCACATAGTACTATGTACTATCTTAATTTGCAAAGTTTTGTTATTTTAAAATTATATTAAATTTACAGAAAAGGTCAAAGAATAAGAATAATGAAAGAATAGTACAAAGAATACCTTTTATGTGATTCACCTATTAAAATTTTACCCCATTGCTTTGTCATCTTCACAATAGACAGGCATAAATGTAGATAGATAGATAGATGATAGATAGATAGATAGATAGATAGATAGATAGATAGATAGATAATGATGATGATGATGATGATGATAGAGAGATAGATAATGGATGGATGAATGGATGGATGGATGGATGGATGGATGGATGGATGGACGGACGGACGGAATGAATGAATAGATAGGTAGGTAGGTAGGTAGATAGGAAGATAGGTAAATGGATAGATGGGGGAAGAAGGATAGATGGATATGAATTCATAGAAATAGATACGAATGTATATCATTTTTTTCTGAATCCTTAGAGAATAATCAGCATATGTTAGGGCCCATCATCCCTCTATACTTTGGTGTCTAATTATTAAGAATAGGATATTTTCTAACGTAAACTACAGTTATCAAGCTCAGTAAAACACTGATATAATACTTTTTTCTAATCCATTGTCTGTACTAGTTTTGTCATTTGGACCAACATCCTTCATAGCACTGTTTTGTCCTTCCAGTACAAGATCTAGTCTAGAGTCAGGTAATTCATTTTATTATTATATCTCTCTAGCTTACTTTCATCTAAAATATTTTCAATAGCCTTCATCTTTTATGAATTTGATAAAATTTAAAGAAAACGGTCTTTTTTCCATTGGATTAGTCTTCATTTTGGGTTTGTCTATTTCCTCATGATTAAAGTCAGCTTATGAATTTTAGACTGGAATATATAATACATAAATGATGTTTTGTCCTCCATATGACATCTAGAGACACACAATGCCCATCTGCCCCTCATTGGTAATGTGAATTTGAATCACCCAGTCAAGATTTATCTGGTTTCACCATTATAGAGTTATTATTATATAGTTACTATTAGATAGAAACTAAATTATGTACAACAACATGGCTATATATATGTGTGTGTGTGTCATATTCAATAAATAGCTATAATATAGTTACTATTATATTGGTATTGTTTTTTCCCCTCACAGCTATAAACAATCTGTGGAAAGACACTTTAACACCATGAAAAAATCTTGCTCTTTATCAGAATTTCCCTCTGGATCAATGACTCTTGGCTGATCTCATCTTTAGCATGATAGCTACAAAAAGCTAGTTTTCTAACTTCAACACTTATTCCATGTTTACCAGTAGGCACTTGGATTTTACAGTAAGCAAGAGCCCTCCTCTTTCCTTCATTTACTTGTCTCTATTTTTGACAAGAATTTATATATTTTTTTTATTTTTCAATAGTTTATTACTATACTTAATTATGTCAGTGCTTAGATCATCTTAGATGTGGCTTGTAGGGGCCCTTGGAGTCTTTCCTGTGTCCTTGTACTATGACTTGTCATTTATTTTTTTTTTAGCACTTTCTTACTTTGTGGAATAATAAAAATATTCTCAAATCATCTTATATTTACCCTGCCTCAGCCATGAAATCAGAAATTTCTTCAAGAAATCCTAATTCCTTTTTATAGGGAATACTATTAGAGACCAAGATGTTAGTATGATAAACTTTTTTTTAATTTTTTAGCATTTCTTAATGTAAATTTTCTTTAAAAAATTAGAGCTTTTGGGAGTCTTATTAGAACATAAACTCTTCCATATGTGTGTGGGATTTTAGTGGGGTCTTGAAGGAGTCATAGAAAAATAAAGGAAGGGGAAGTATGGAGATGGGAAAGAAATGAAGAGTTTCTGGATCCCATTTCTAAAACTTTCAGGTAGTAAACCCTTAATCCTGAACATCAAGAAATTGTGGTTTTTTTAGAACTCTTATGCTAACCTCATCACAAAGAAATTTTATCTCATCTACTTTTGTTCTATAATATGTTATCATTCCCCAAAATTTGATCAGTGGAAACAAGTTCTACACGGTTGTTAAAAAATACGCTGTGGTCAAATAAGTTTAGGCAACGATGCTTAACAAACCCCCTGCATAATTTGACAGCATATACTGGTCGGTTAAAAGTTCCTTCAGTCCTGTGTTAGACAGACTACTGGTTAACTTTAACCCAATATTACCATATTTGCTTAAAAATCCTCCTCCCCCCCCCCAGAAATGCCTGTTATCATGGTTCAGAGCATTATTTGAAATGCAAATTTGTATATTTGAAGTGGATATTAAGTTGCCTTTAAGGCCTGTCCTTTTCTGTACCTTTCTCCTCCATCACCCTCTGAGCATCTTATTATAGCTCTTAGTAAATTACTTTTCAACCAGTTATTTGCTTATCAAACAATTCCATTTGAAAGAAAGGTCCTAGAGGACAGAAATTTGTCTTTCTCAAAATTCCGTATTTATGCTACAGTACCTGGTACTAACCAGGCTTTCAAAAAAAAAAAAAAATGTGGAATTAAAACATTGAATTAGCCAAGAAATATCGAATTCACTTGAAATTTTATCTTAGCTCCAAAGCTGTTCTCCCCTCAACTCCATCCCTATTCAGCAAATTGTTTTTAAATTAATTTTATCCTGGAACCATAATGATTACTCTCCTTCACTCTTAAAGAATAGTTGCATTGTTGAAAAAGACAGCGGAAACAAAACCAATGAGCGTTGAGAATTCATTTAACCACTTGGAGCAAAGGAGTTTTAAGTGATGGGTGTGGCTTCTACCTCCATCTGGCCCATGACTAAATTCAATACAGTATGCAAAGCAATTTGTTCATTACTTCATAGTACTTTCATTCTTGTCAGTGGTGAATAAGGCAGGCAAGATCCCTTCTCCTATGGTGCTAATATTCTAGATTAAAACAAACAAACTAGAAAAAAGTGAGCAAATAAATAACTAAGGAATTTCCTCAGAGCCCCAAATGTTTGAAGACAATAAAACAACATAAGATAGAGGGTAAAGCAAGTGAGGGTAGGACTTCAGGATAAGAAGCAGCCAACCTTAAGACAATTCAGGGGTTGAGAATCGGAGAACCAGCAAGTGCAAAGGCCTTGAGTCAGCAAGAAGCCTGGAGAGCTGACTCCCAGAAATGGCCCAGTGACAACTAAGCATCATATGGAATTCTATTGCTGCAGAATGAGACTATT
Organism: Cynopterus sphinx; assembly: GCA_030015415.1. NCBI lineage: Eukaryota > Metazoa > Chordata > Mammalia > Chiroptera > Pteropodidae > Cynopterus > Cynopterus sphinx. Next base: position 43,279,358 of record CM057389.1, on the reverse strand, counting down.
CTTAGCATCATTTTGTGAGGGAGGAGTAGGATGAGGGAGTAAATGATAAAGAAAAGTCTTAGAGCTATGAACAGCAACAAATAAAAGAGGCAAGGTTTTAAAGTTAAATGATGATATTATACAAAATCTAAGTAAGCAAGACGGTTGGTAAAACGCTGTCACTGCCCTAGGTATACCTTAAAGTCTCCTTGCTTCTTCTCCCTTTGTTTCTTTGTCTTCTGCTATCAGTGTCTTATTTTCTGTCTTTGTCTTCCTGCAGCCCATTGGCTGATCTCTCTTTTCTACTTTTGTTCTTCCTCTCCTACCTTTGTCTTTACTTATTCTTCTTGTGTGTCATTGCTTCCCCTTCAGCTTACCTGTCTCATTCATATTCATTTATTTGACAAAACTTCACCACATCACTTCTACAGACAGTCACTCTTCTGAGTACCTAAAGAAGATACTAAGATGAATGAACTTTAGTGCTCCCTGCCCTCAAGGAACCTGTGGGCTTCTATGGGAGACAAATGAACACATTATTACAATGCAGCCTGTGCTGTATAAAGGTATCTATGCTCAGATGGCCTTTCACTGCCCTGCCCCTTCCTCCCTCTGCCTTAAGCAATCTCAATATAGCAAGAATCTCCTGACATTCCTGCTTTTATCTCTCTGCCCTAAAATTTATTTCACATGCTGCCTTAAGATTAATCTTCCTCAATATCACTCTTGTGAATTTCGAAGTAAGACAGAAATGAGTTCAAAGTTTGCCTCCCCCTGTCCCCCTTCCCCTCATAAATAAACACTAAATGCAACTTGGAATCTTTGATAAGACCCTGGAACAGAAAAAGAACATCAGAGAAGAAAACTATGAAAATCAAAAAGGTCTACAGATTAGTTAATAACACGGTACTGATGTTAATTTCCTAGGAGATTCTTGTGTTAGGGTGATGTGAGATGCTAACGTTAGAAGAAGCAAGATGAAATGTCTATGGAAACTCTGTATGATTTTTGCAACTTTTCTGTAAGTCTAATATTCATTTAAAATATTAATTAAATATTAGTTAATATAAGTTGACTAATAGTTTATATATTTCTTAAAAAGAATACAAATTATTGAAAATGTTCAGGGACAGGAAAAGAAATAGAGTATTGCTAGGGACATTGTTCTTACAGTGAAAAAAAAAAAAAACAAAACAATCCAAATGTCAAATAGAAAAATGTCAACCAAAAAAAATATTCACACAATAGAATTCAGTATGGTAGTGAAAACAAGTGGACTGCAACAGCATTCATCAACATAGTCAGATCTCATAGACATATATCGAGCAAAAGATGTAATTCCACTCATATCACAGTGGAATTACATAGTTAGAGTCCATTTGCCTGAAATCGGAGAGCCCACAAAACTAAGTAAAATACTGCTTAGAGACACATGTGCAGGTGGTATGTACATAAAGAGAAATGGGGCATGACGATCACAAAAGTCAGGGTGGGCCAGCTTTGGTGGAGAAATGTGAAGATACCATCAGGGAGGAGTCACGCCCTTTACCTGGTGGTACACACATGTGGACTTGTTTCTTTATAATTCTTAAGTTTCTTAAGTTGTGCATATACTTTCTATTATTTTTCTGAATGAGATTGTACCTAACAGTGTTAAGTAAATACATAAATTATGCATCATTCAAAAATAAATATATTTTTCCAACACTAGCAAGCTGTGTGACTCTGGGCAAGTTACTTTTATTGCTTATTTATTACCCAATTGGTTGTCACGAGGATTAATTGAAATTATGTATAAAACACTAAACAGGAGGTTAGCCAATAGCAAACACTCAATAGATGTTAGTTTTCAAGTAAAGATATATATAAATATATATTTTACTATATAATGAAATAGTAAGAAAAAATGATCATGAAGAGGGAAGAATGGTCTTCTCAAGCCAGAAGTAAACCATTTTTTATCATTATTACTATTAATTATTGTTATTATTGTTTTAAAGTGATAATAGCTAATAGTATGCTTCAGGAGCTTTGCTAATTCTAAGGGTCCAAGGAATCTGGATGTTTACTTTTTTAGGTGATTCTATCACAGGTGATAGCTAGCTGGATTGCATTTGGAGAAAAAGACTTCTAGCAGCACTGTCCCCTAAAAATACGATCTAAGTGCTTTAAAATGTACATGTTCTTATTATTCAAGTATGGTAAAGCCAACAGATTAGGAAGTGACTACCATGGAAAAGATAGTTTGTTATATTCACAGATTCCAAGGGGAGAGAGTGCACCATTCCATGGCGAGGGGGACACCTGGGGAAGTAGCAAGGTCAGTCTGGAGGCACGGGAGGTGGTTGTAATGGTCGGGACAAGTGGGCAAGGGCTTTTATTGTCATTTCCATAGGAAGTAATGAGTGAGGCAGGGTTGTCTGGCGCCTGGCCTTAAGATAAGATTAGGGCAGGTGGATAGTGGCCCGGAGTGTCAGAACCCACTAAAGAAAGTAGTTGGGGATGAGCTCTGGATCAGTTGCTTTGCATATGGAAGTATCTCTCATATGCACGTCCTTTACTTTCTCTAGAATTTGGCCAGCCCTGGGAGAGGTAGCTCCTCTAAGGTCAGCAGCGCCCTAAGATGTTAGAACATCAAATACAGAAAACTGGAAAATGTGGTTATTAAAACAGGCCACAGATGCAATTTTAAATTTTCTAGTAGCCATTTTTTAAAGAGTAAAAAAATTAATAATAAAATATAAAATAAATTCTAATGAAATAGCTTAAATATTACAATTTCAACATGTAATCAACATAAAAATTACTGAGATTTTTTTTTTGTTTTTAATACCTCTGAAGACTAAATCTTTGCAATCAAGTCTGTATTTTACACTTAAAGTGTGTGTCAGTTTCAAATAGCCACGTTTCAAATGCTCAGTAACCACATGTGGCTGGCTGGTGGCTACTCTGTTGGACAGTGAGGAACCAGAGAGCCATAGAAACACTCATTGAGGTTGATTAAGACTTAAGAGAAATCTCTGAGCATCTGTTTGGTGGTGGCTCATTAAAGTAATCTCTCTCCTCTCACCCCCGACCCTGCCTCAGCATATTATCAACGCTGCTCTTATCTTTTGTTGGCCCAGTCCCCCTGCCCTTCCTTTTATTATCATGTGCCCGTCATCACTGTCATCTCCTCATTCCCTGTCTGCCTCTTCCTGTTAGTGGTCTCTCCTTGGACAAAGAAAAGATGCCACTATGGCTTTTCTCGGGTTGTTATCACAGAAATCACAGCTCCCAGGGAAGAGGCTGAAGCTATCCTAATGAAAAGAAGGATGCCTAAAAACCTTTCTGAAAAGGCTTAGGTTCCAAAAAGTAAAAATAGAAAAGGTAATTAATTAGGGGCCCCACATTAACCACTATGAACACAAGTAACAATTACCCAATGATAAAACTTCTTTCTTGGTGATTTAAATATAAATAAATAAAATGGATTTTTTATTGTTGTTATTCTTGTTATTGGGACCTATATGTCAGATAAAGGATCACAAGAGAAAAACTGAAAAATAGCACTTTCTACTATATCTTAGTGTAAATATTTTTAAAAACAAGCAGACCAGTAGCTTGCTAGTCTAAAATAATAACTTCACATCATGTCTGTTTTTGATTTTGATGAGATGCTTTTGCCTCTGATCATTTGGAAATTTTATCAGCTCTCTTGGTGAAAGTTAATACAATTCCAGCAGTTTTAATGCTCACATCAGCAAGATCCACGAAGTACTCCCTAGACTAGACATCCCACAATAGGTAAAGTTCCCTCCAAGTAGTGTTCCCTTGGTTCTGAGCGTGCTCATTTTCGATCTCTATTTTTTTAAGCTGTTAATCTGGCATCCATGAAAGTGAGAAATAGGTAGCTTCATCCTGAGCCAGGAATCCTGTGAATACATCTCAGGCAAGTTAATCCACAGAGCTCAGCACATGTCCTGCAGCCTGATAGATGCTCCTGCCTTCGCTGTGTTTCCTATAAATAGTGGTTGACTACTGAACTGCACAGAAAATGTCAGCTCCAGAGTCGTTCACCAGACTAAGAATTTAGGCCTATTGTAATATCTTCAGAAGTTTCATAAAAGATTAATAAAAATATGGTCATATATGGGAATGAACGCTATAACTTTGGCTAGCATGTTGAAACAAATTCTTATTTACATTGTTATTTTCAATTAGGTTACTCTTCATAACACCTCTGATAAAAATTCCCTGAACAGATAAAAAGAACTTAAACTTTAAATGGTCCTGAAAAATATGCATTGCTTCTTTCTTGTAAAATGTTACTTAAAACATACATTGCCAAGCAACAATCACGGCTTAGTTCTAGCAATTTCTCAAGCAATACATAGAAGAACAGGATGATACTTCAAAAGATTTCTCAGAAATGCTCCACATCCATGATTTCAAGTGAAATCACTAGTTTGTCTTCAAAACACTAGTTTGCTCTGGTGGAATATCTGGCTAATAAAAGGCCACAACCCAGTACAAGGTAATCATTAGGGAGACATTATTATTATTTTGCTAATTAGTCAAAAATCATTGGATTTCTCATGGCTTCTTCCCGCTGAGCAATCATTTGATCTTGCTTATGTTGACAAACACACACGTCACCAATTCTGCCTCATTTATCATTTGACAAGGACAGTGTTTGCTTCTTCATGTGTGAAGAAAGGAAAATTAAGAGTAAGCAAACAGGCAAGGGGAACCAGGCAATAACTTGAACTCATTTTCTTGCTTAAAAATAAATAAACAAACAAATGTATAAAATTATGCAATGCTTTGTTTTAACAAACTGGCTTTTGTGGTGTGCTCTGGCAAGTGCTAACATGGATTGCACACCCCGTAAGAATAAACCAAATCAGAAAGTGAGCAAAATTGGGGTGCTGCTCAGTACTGAGAGAGGAAGCAACTGATAACCTAACAAAAGACTGAAAAATCTTTTAAACAGCCAAAGACGTAAGATGTTCTTTTTTCTGTTTGCATTAATAATATAGAACATATATTTGGCTAGAAAAAGATTAAAAAGACCTTCTCCTTGCCTCTACTTGGTTAAAACATAGAAAAATGTTACATTCTGTGTAAGACAGACTTTTAAATTCAGTGTGACGATCATTTGAAATTCCAATCAGGCTGCATAGATTCTGTTGCTAAAAAAAAAAGAGTCGGTAACTAAAATAAAGTGTCTAATAACTACTTTGGGAAAATACAGTTGCTTCCATAGAAGACTGCATCAGACAGTGCTTAGCAAAATCGCATGGTTTGGGCAGCCCTGGCTAATTAATAGGATCAAATGTTTGGTGGACTGGTTGATTATTTATGCAGAAATCATCAATATGATAGGGAAAAAAAGTCAATTCAAGGGTTTCAAGTAAGAGGATATCTGTATGTGGCTAAGGGGGCAATTCAAGATAAGAAAGAGGGGAAGAGGGAGCTGTATCTATTCCAGGTTAGAATGAACTGGGGACATTTACCAAGTGTTTAAAGTGAAGAGCTGGTTTGGGAGCTTAATGTTCTCAACAGGCCTTTGGTTCTATGTTGTCTGTAATCTCACGTGGATTAAAGATTACTTTCTTCACCTGCAAAATCCAAAAGCATTGCCATTTCACCCAGATATTGAGATTTAGCTTTAGGCAGACCCCCAAATTCTTTAAAATAGCAGTGCTGTAGCTTGTATATAAACACACACACACACACACACACACACACACACACACACCCCTAGGTAAAGGATTAAGAAGCTGCTGAGATGTGAAAAACACAAGTCAAAGAAAATTCCCATTATGTTCCTATGTTTGTTTATAAAGTATACGTTAATATGGATGCAATAAATCTATTAAAGTCTCTGGTAGTCATTAAAACTCCATTTACATAAATTCCTTTTAATTTTTACTAAATTTTGCTCATAATTTTCTTTTGTGAGTGTAATTTGCATTAGGGAAACAGTACCAAATTGCATTTTCAAACACCTTTCCTCCTATTTAAAATTAATATCTTACAGCTTAGCCTATGCGTTCGTTATGAAGCATTCAGAATTCAATAGCTTAACACCCTTCTATGAATAGCATCCCAACAAAAAATGTTCATTTTTTTCATCGAATCAGGAAAAAATGATAAAATACAAAATAATGTTAGTCGACAGATAATTTACTTGTCAACTTTCAAGAGGTTAAATGTGCTACTGCCTAGTTATGTAGGAATTTTAAATTTTTTAATTCATGTGATATTGACGTCTGTGAATCAAGGCAGGCTGATGTCATACTTTAAATTAGAGAAAAGTTGTTAGCTAAAAATTTTTTTTACTTAAATATGGTGCTGTATAAACTTCATTTAAAGTGCTTTTCTAAGCCATTTAAATAAACAAAAGAAAATTTACCATAATAAAAGTTTAAGCTAAAACAAAAAAATTTTTCTTTTATTCAGAAAGTGACAACTCTAGAAAACACTAAGTACAAGTTGTTCAGGTCCCATTGAAGCGCTACCTCAAATGTTTTTGCTTTTTATTAAATAATGGAAACTGGCTACCACACAATTTGTATATGTATTTATTTCCACCCAAAATTTTGGCAAGGAAAACTAAGTGTCCAGACCCTTATCTCCTAGCTGACTCTCCAGGGCACATTATTCCTTTTTTTTCTTTTTTTTTTTTCAGTTCATGCTTTAGAGATAAGGGTAACCCCTTAAGAATAACATGTTGTTTTCAGAATGTTTGACAACTTTACAAGAAAAAAAAATCTGTATTTTATTCACTATTTGTAAATAAAATATAATAATAAAATGCTTGTTCTCATTTTAAATGGATGCAAGACATTAGAAAACAGAATATTCAAGGCTTAACTCAAATGATTAAAAACTGTAGCTGCCTCATTAATATAGGATTTTAAGGTAATGGCACAACGGCTCATTGGTTCTTTGTGTGAATGATGTGATCAAATGTAGGGGGGAGGGGAGGGAAACTAAAAGACTATGGAATGGTAAGAGCTTATTTCCATTGCCCACGAGGAAAATAGAAAGAATAGTATATCCAACACCTTTTTTTTCTCCTGACAATGATTTAAAAATGTCGAATACCTCTTTTGAGGCTAGTATTGATCAACAGTGATGGCTAAAATATACCTAAAAGGGAAAAAATGTGCTTATTAATTTGGATTATTAACAATTGACTACATGAATCTTTTTTCCACTTGAAATTATAAAGGTTATATTTTGATTTTGATACTAAGTGTTGTATGAGTCTCCAGGTATGATGAAAAAAGGAACACACACACACACACACACACACACACACACCCCTTTAACCCACTGCTTTTAGTCTGTTATCTATTATCAACACATCATCTTATGTTTGCCCATTTGAATAGCATCTTGTTCCAGATCCATTAAATTATTTTACAAACTGTACCAATTAAATCCCATCACAAACAAAAACTAAAAGTGATTCTAAAAATCTAACTTTTTATTCATTATTTATTCTCAAGTTCTGAGACCATTTCTTATCTCACGAGGTCTGAAGATCTATTCACATGCAATAGCACCTTTAAACTAAGTTATATGAACATCGAATCTACTATGTAAAAACATAGAAATATCATACCCTATTCATTTATAGTAATAATTTCATGCTTTGTCAGCATGTCATCTATCATGAAAATTGTGGACAAATGCCTAGATTAATTTGTTCAACAATAGAGTATTACTGCATTACAATAGATCGCTTTTCTTTTCTTCCTTTGTATTCCCAATCCTATAAGATAGAACAAAATAGACAAAAGCAATACGCACGATATGTATACACAAGTGTACAATCTACGTATTTAAAGAGGCAGAATTTGTCACCTAAAGGTAACCAGGGTTTTTCTAGAAAAACTGACTCAAAGAAAACCCAAATCAATTTTCAGGAGACAATGAAACGATTAAAACAAGTCACTGCTGCATGTGTCTCTCACACTGCAGCTTGGGAAGTGTTTTTAGGGTTAAGCAGGCAGCCATCAAGCCTCTGTAATCTGTGCAGGGCCCTTCCCCAGGCTTGTGCTCTGCCACTGCGTCACCCTGCCTCCCTGCGTCCAATGTCAAAATCACACGCACGCAACAGAGAGACAGCCTTCTGCTTCGGCAGTCAGAGTGAGTGATGGCAGCACACCAGGGCGATGGCAAAAGAGCCCTAGAAAGAGTGCTACCTCCAATCACTGGCGATTATCAGAGAGGCCCCCTCCCCCGAATTCCCCCTTCAGTCCCAGAGAGGCCCCCTGAATTCCACCCTCGGTCCCAGGCCGTGGGAACAGGGGCGTTCTCGGGAAATCATTTAATCATAAGATTTCTATACCATGCATTTTTTAGCCGCTTCTTCATGAGGACTAGAAAAATGCCACCTCACATTTGTTCCCTGTGAATGTCACAAATCTGTTCTCAGACTAAAGGATATCCTCTTCAAGACAGGATGCTAAAATCCCAAAGCCGACAGTTAATATTTTTGTTCCATTTTAATTAAATGCCTAAGACCCTAAAGGCATCCCCAGTGTTCATTCTGAGTTATTTATCTAGATAAACTGTGTATTAGTGTAGGTGAGAGATGATCATTTTATCACGTTTTATAAATTACATGTGGCTACGTGTCTGCATACCACGGTCTCTACTTCTAGCAGATACTGCATTTGTTCAAAAACCAAATGCGGCATGTTATTTTTTATAGCACGGTTTTCAGAAATGCGCACTTTTATATTTTATTTATAATGTAGGTTATGTGGCTAATTGTGCTGTATGGAGGTATCATTGGATAATGGTGCCAATATCTAACCCATCTTAGCAGGTTTAAAATTGCAAGAAGGTGGACTTAAAGTTCTTGATAAAGAACTAAATATATTTCGCAGCCTGCACACATTCCTAAAAGCAGATAGTGTTGTGGCCTTCTCTGTCAGCAGTGCAGCAGGTGTTCCCAGATCTGCATACGACGCTGCAGTGTGCCGAGTGCTTGAATCACTTCCAGAACTAGGGAGCCTTCGTGATTGGTCCAATTGATCACTGCAGTCACTTGATATTACATAAAAGGTTGGTGTTGAAGCATATGGATTGGATAATAATCAGAGTTGTTCTGACATGGTCTATTTAATAATTCAAAAAGGAAAATTTGAAAATGAGTCTGCACAAAGCTGCAGCACCCGGCTGACACTTTATTTATATCAAATGCTCTTTGTGTCGTTTGCGAGCTGCGCAGATTGCCTGTTCGATGTAGTTCTTTTTCTAAAGCATCAATATTCCAGATCACCACCAGCAAACAATCAGGCACATCACCTGTCACTATGGAAGGGCTGAAACAGTCAGCTTCTCTATACACTGATGTAGCAAAAAGCAACCATCGGAAAATCACCATTTAGGAATGTATCCAAAATGCAACATAGAACATGTTCTGTGGACCTGATTTGTCAACCTGGAGAAAAACTACTTCTTGATAACATTCAGATGTGGTCAGAGTGTTTTTATTTAAATATCCTTTAGGGTGATTCACTCAAAAAATATGGAAAGTAAAGGACATGTGGCTGGATTAGCGATGCTCACCTCCTCTCAGGTGAGTATGGAGTGGAGCTGTTTTAACAGCTTGGAAATGAGAGCCAGCTGTTCATGGTTCCCTAGGCTAAGCTCAAACCTTTAAAAAGGCTTTGAGCACGATTGGAGAGGGGCAGGCAGATATCCATACTCCCAACTGGTAGCTCTCCTCACTATGCTTGAGACCCCCATCAGCGGACTCCCACACTGGTCACCTTTTTTTGCCCCCAAAACACTATCCCTTTCTAACGATCCGTGTACCACATTTTCCACACCTGTGACATGGAAATAGCACTGCGATATATCACGGGCTTTCCTTCTGATCATTCTAACTAAAGAAGTGATTCTGATGGCCCTGTGAAACTTTTTAAATGTGTTTTCTAAATACTAAATGCCAATGATTTAAGTTATCAAAAGCAAAACCAATTGTTCTTGCAGTGGAGAAACTACACTCTTGTCTTACGTTATACTTGTATACTTAAACATTTAGTTTTTAAAATTAATCACAACATATAACCCCTTCACATAGGTGCAAATTCATGATACCTAAGAGCAGCCCTGGCAAACAAGGTTTTGTCATCATAAACAAGTGTAGGTCACAAGTTGCAACAGTCATATGCCGTTTTAAATGCTAATTCACCTCCTGACGTTAATTTTATTTAAAAATTATCTGAAAGATTTTAATCTTGGAGATAGAGGCAATCTCTAGTATATCTTCTAATCTTTTATATTTCATCCTGGTAAGAATCAGTACATAAAACACTAACATATCCAGCCTCAGAACGAACTAATTTAAGTTGACATGGCCTGTACCACTTGGCAACATCAAAATGTACGCATCGGACACCTGGTGGTTAAGGGTATGATGTTTAAGGTACAAAATAATTTTAAGAACATTTTCTCTTTCCTGTAAATGAGTCTAAGAAAAAGACATATGACAACATGCAAGGGACTTCTCAACTGAAAATAAAACAAATTACCTCATACAAAAAGACAGTAAAGTAAGATCATGAACACCCAAAAAGATTCATTTTCTTGGCCTAAATGTCCTTGATTCCAACCCCTAAACCACTTACAACCCATCACTATTGTTATCTGCTACATTCGATATTTGAGATGAGGCAATCTGAAGTGGGATGCCATTTAACATTTCCCAAAGTTATTGTCACTGGAAATAATAAATTTATATATTTGGTTTACATATAACATGAATAGTTTTAAAGCATTCTAGGAAGCCCCCAGGAAGAGGAGCTGCAATTTGTGCTTCTAAATAAAAACACCCACCTTTCTCTTGCAACTATTTCCCACCATAAGGTAGCAGGTACGTTACCCCCATCACCTCACATGCACTCATGGACTGTGATTTTCCAAAGAACACTCCAGGCGAATTTAACAAATAAGAAGGTTAAGGACACATGATGTTAAAATAAATTAAGAAAACCTGGGGCCCGAAATCATAGGTTCTACCTTTCATTTCTGATCAAATCTTTTAACTCCTGCAAAAGGGGACATAATCAAGTGGCAACACAAAATTTCGCAGACCAGGAAAAGAGCACGACATCCATGTGCAGGTGACTTTCATCTCAGAATCTGAGTCTAAATATCTAAATGCTAACAGGAAAAGCTGATAATGTTCTTGCTTGGTTTACCTCATCCATACTGTCCCCTGGCTGTGGTCTGTTCATCTCCCAAACAAATAAAACAAAGAGCCAAAAAAGGCATGCATTAGTCTATTTCATATTAGAAATCTAATTTCATCCTAAAAAGTACTTTGTAAGTTAAATATCATTAACCCCATTTTTATTGATGAGAAACCTGAAGCCCAGAAGGTTAAATAACTCACCTGGGGTCAGAACGCTGACAAAGTGGTGAAACTGGGTTTTAAATCTTGAGCTTTAGAATCCACGTTCAGTGACTTGTCCCCAAACTAAACTATAGATAATAAATGAGCAGTGAACATGTCGAAAACTTGGCTAATTAGCCTCCTTGACTTATATAAAGGACAGTCCACTCGATTACCTGTTATCTAATAATTGATTTAAATAATGATTAATAAGTACAATCATGTTGTCGATTGTGATTCACAGAACTGAGCTCATGCCATAAAATATTAATCACAGGAATATGACAGAAGAGACAGGATGAGTCAATGGTTTTCTAAACCACCCCCCAAAGCAAAAGTCAACAACATGCATATTATTAATGTACCATAGTATTTCTTTGTAAAAGTTATCTAAAGGACACTCCTTCACTCCACTAATGCTGCTGCTATTGTTAGCCTGGCTTCTAAAGGCAGGAATTTAGAGGACACCGCCCCAATTCCCTGGCCCTAATAAAGATCAATCCCATCTCTTGCTGCTTCCAGGCCAATGGGAAGCATATATGGCAGCCCATCTGAAATCCCTTTTAATCCTCTAGAGGCCATAAGTACAGTGTCTCAAAGCAAATGTCAACGTAGTCAATACATACATTCCTAGAAATCTGAATGTGCTTTAAAAATACAAAAAAAAAAAAGAGCATTCTTTTGTATTTATTGAAGTTCATAACTATGTAAAAAAATAAAAACTTGTGAATGCTTTCACAGCTTCAAACTTTGTCTGACAAAGTAGTACAGAGTTTATAGGGAGAAGACCTAGATTCAAATTCTACCTTTGCCACTTAGTACTGATCAGCTGTTAGCAAGTGACTGTCTGAACACCAATGATCTCATCCTTAGTTTTTCATAGCTTACGTTAAGGGTCTATTAAAAAATTTGTATTAGAGCACAATATGAACTATAAATTTATTACACAATCTAAATTGTTAGCAGTATTTCCTAATTTAACATTTTTGTAAATTTGGATATTTTTGCAGTTATTCTCTCATGGAGAGATCCAACTTTTCTTCTGAAATGAAATCAAGCGTCCCCGTGATCTAAAAGAAGCAAGCATTCTCAATCCCAGTCTAAACCTGAACCTTCATACTCTCTGTCCTTTATTTTCACAGCACTTACTGAAGACTTTTTCAGTTATATTTATTTCTACAATTATTTTTTGATTGTCTCCTCATTTAGACCATCAGTTTCATGAGAGACCATACCTGGGGTTTTTGTTTTGTTTTTGTTTTGTTTTTTATCACTGATTTCTTAGCACCTCTACATATATTGTCTGTAAATATTGATTGATCAAAATTAATAAGTGAGAGTGATTAGGATCTAAAGGTAAGATGGGAAAGCAGACTACGATGCAGGTAACTGTAGATTTGCATTGCTTTCCAGTAAATTTCTCTTGGGTATCTATGCTTCAGATGTTGTCTCCTCCCATTCCCCAGCTTACCTAAAGGAGGAAGGAGAGGAGGAGAAAGAAAATAACTTAATGGTCAATAGTTAGAGTGCATTAAATTTTTAAATAAAATATCTACTGTTTTATTCAGAGAATTCTTCAATGGCATTTCTATTTAGTATATTTAGGTAGATAAGCAATAAATAGGTATAATGGTGTACATTGGTAAGAAATTACTAAAATAACTTAAATAAATTTTTAAAGTGCTAGAATTTCTGAAACTATATTCAGATACTTTTATCATTTTGCATTAAGCTTTAACAAATAGGAATGCTATTAACTGGCCTGAATGTGGAAGCCAATAAAATCCCTTTTGATCCCTGTTATGTTTTAAAGGATTTCCAGTTTCTGGTTGGAGTGAAATCAGGATCTGGAGTGGGCGGTGTATGCTCTTTTTCTGTATGTGGTAAGAAAACCTACCAAATGGCACAATAGACTTCAATATTCTTGGGAAACACATCTGCCATTTGGTCTACTTTCATTCTGATGAAATGGTTTGGGGTCAGCGCACAGTTGCTGCTCCTAAATGCAAATTGCTCCGTGATCCTAGCACATGGAATTACATCAACGCTTTTGATGAGAGGACAGAATCAATACAGAGGTCAAAAGTGCACAATTGGGAGCAGAGCCGCAATCAGGCACCGGGATTCCCCAAGATTACAAGTCCCCTGATGAGACAGCACAGTGGCCAGAGCATTCTACCTACGGACCCTACACAGCACTGGCTCACGAGGGTTTATTTCTACCCACATTCCTCTCAGCGCCGACTTGATTGGATTATGTTGCAAAGTTTGCCAACAAAATGCTGACACGTAGGACCAAACTTTCAGAAAATCAATACCAAACAATTGCCCAGGCCATGCTGGAAGATAAACTGATCCCGCACATTAAGTACCTTTGGTTCTAGAGTGTGGGAAGCCATGGAGCTGAGGGAGCAATGCTGTTCCCGTTCTGCATAATATACCTTTATATATCAGCAGGCAGCACAAATCATTTCCTTCCCCGCTGTTCAATACCCAGTGATTCCATCTCTTCTATATTCATTTTTTTTTGTACCAGACCGATGCCTTAAATGCTATGCTGCTGTCAGTTCTTGAATATCCCTTACCTGGCAGCCAAAGGGAGTGCTTAGGAACGAATCTCTTGTCCCCACAGAAAATGTCTCCCGGTGGTGATATAGTTTGATAAGTTTAATAAATAGAGCACAATATCAACCACACTGTATTTTCCATAAAACTCTACCCTACAGAATGCACTTCTCAATTTATTTTTATACTGAATGGATAAGTGATAAGGTGAAACAGATACCAAAGGCCCTTTGTTATTGCCATCTTTCAGTAAAATGATTTCTACACCAGACACTATTAAAAGTCAAGATATCAAAACAATTATAAATAGAGCATATACATTTGCTTATACTTCACTGGCCAGAGCTATTCTGTTACAGAAATTAGAGCAAGAACCATGTAATCTTTCACATTCTTAAACTGAATTTCCCCTCCCCCATTAAAAAAAAAAAAAAAAAGAAAGATTTATCTTTTGGGTCATGGCTGTGAGTCTTCTATATTATTGGTTCCAAAATGTGATTTCAAGCTTAGACAACAAAGCAATGACCTAGGAAAAAAGCAGTTCAGTTGCCAAATGTATGAACTCGTAATTCCTACTTCATACATAGTCTTTTTTATTATTGAGTTAAGAAAAATAGATAGCTGAAAATACTTCAATAAAAATATCAGACATGCCTATTCAAAACCCTTCGGATGCTACGGATGCTAAATCCCTGCCAAACTTGTTCATCTCAAAGATAGCGTGTTCCCATTTATAGAAAAATCTACCACATAATATAATTCGGAAATGCAGGCATAGAACAGAGGGGAAAGCCAGGAATAAAAAGAAACTATGTCAAGGTACTTTAGCATGAAATTGGCTTGAACGGGAGAAAAAAAAAGAGGAGGGAGTTTATAATAACTGATGCCGGAATGCATCTTCACCTCCTTAGAAATATATTAATTTTACATGATTGTTCCTTTGCACTTTATGACAGAAAGAGAGACCTTGTTAACATTAGTCCAGATTCATATTTAATCACATTAATTCAGTAACATGTTGTAATTGGAAGATGAAAGACTAGTGCTTTATTTACATAAATATAAACGATAAATGAGCAATTCCTGAATTGAAGCCAATCAATACACACTGCATTGTCACGTTGACCCCACTAGTATTGGGGTCAATAAATGTGCGAATCCTGAGAATAATATCCCATCTAAACCAGAGGCAAAGCCTGGAGTCTCCATCACTCCTTTACCCATGAGTCTGAGGCTAGCTGATGAATATGTGACAGTATTAGATAGATGGAATGCAATATTTGGAGGGAGGGAGAATAAGCCCAGCCTCAGTGATGCACTGGCTGATATGCGGCATTCACTGCTGACTGCAGCTGGTAGGGGTTAGTTTGCATGCTTACTCACCAAATGAGTGAGCCACAGATGGGAGCGCTCACACTGATGTTCCAGTTTAGCATCCTGACTTGAAGACCAAGAATGTAATTTATTAACAATTGGAAATCTGGCACAAAGATGCCATATTTACAGCAACTCACTACAATTTTGTTTTGTCATCAAATTGTGCCTTTCTGCCAGGATATTGCAAACTTGGGAAGATTATATTTCTCATCCTTATTAACAACTCATGATTAAATCAATTACTTAACATTTTCTAAAATTGCCTTAAGAAATTGGACCTAAGGTTATAGAGAGAAAAAAACTATAGCTTACTGAAAAAAGAATGGCAAGGTTTCTCTTAAATAACTAAATCAAGATTACTCTTATACAGCAACTCATAAATTACTATCAAAACCATACTATCTCCAATATCTAAATATCAGAATAAAATAAAATCAACAAATACTTACTGACTATCTACAAATTCAAACTATTCATTAGAACAGTTGCAGGATCATTTACTCTTTGAAAGCAATTTATCATCTGATGACAGATTAACAAAGTGAGGAGACTGAGGAGGATGAAAAAATTCATGGGAAAACACTCCAAAAAAATGATAATGTATAAGAAAAAAAACTGTTTGGCTATCTTTCTTCTCAGGCAACTTGAAAATAAGTTTACTTTTGAAAGCTAAAAATTTATTCAAGTTAAGAAAAAAAAATGCCCTCTACTTCTAACCACATGGAACGAAGAACTAAAGGTTAATATTTTTAAAGATGAGACGTAGAAGTGTTGTAGAAAAAGTGCTTTAGATTAATTTTTTAAAAATATACATCATTGAAAACTATATATTTAAAAGATTAAGATATTAATATAAGGTACAATAATGGAATTATGGTTGGTTTTATATTTTTAGAGTACATGTTAAAACTGTAGGAAGAAATAATAGGTCTGGAATTCATTTTACAACAATTTAGGTAGAGGGGTTCTATTTATGAAAGGTGAGTTGGTAACTGCTGAAGGAGGTTATAGACTCATGGGGGACATTCATCACGCTCTTCCATGTTTGAAATTTTGTATAATATTTACATGTGTATAAATAAATATACACAGATATTTTAAATATATATAAATTATAAATACATATGTATATGTATACATTTGTACATATATATAAATTTAAATGCATATAATACATTTGCATATTACTAAGACCTTGAAGTTTATCTACACCCAACACTGAACACTGATTCTCCAGCTTTTTTTGATGAAATTATTTCAATTAATTAATTTATTTATTTATTTATTTATTTATTTATTTATGGATGAGATTCTTAATGTCAGTCATTCTTGCTGAAATGTTTGCAAGTTCATTCTCTCCTCACTATACGTCAGCTCATTGCTACCTTTTGAAGATACAGTGATTGCTAATGGGGTTTCTGCCTTCATGAAGCTTACATTCTAGTGGAGTCAGGCATGTCTCAAGCACATAAATGAATAAGCAAGAGAATTACAGGTTGTCATCAATGCTCTAAGGAAAATAAACAGAGAAATGAGATAGAGATAAACTTGAGAAAGCCACTGAAGGAAGGTGGTCTGAGAATTTCTCTTCATGAAGGTGACATTGGAGCCAAGTCCTAGAAGAAGAGAATGGACCGACCATGTAAATATTGGAAGACATTCTGTTTAAAAAACCAAAGATGGTCAGTTTGGTTGGGATACAGGACTGACCAAACTTGGTGATGGGTTACATATAGGGAATGAGAGAAATGTAGGCTATGTCTTTATTCTGCAGATATATCTTTATATACATTTATATTATTTATGTAAATAGATATTAAATATTACTTCCTAAAACAAATATATATATACACATGTGTGTGTGTGTGTGGATATATATATATATATATATATATATATATATATATATATATCTTTTACATCCTAAGTAAGAAATACATATAACTTTAAATTTAGGATACATTAGTGTTATGACAATGGCAAAAAGAATTCACTGAAAAAATAGAAAATAAGCAAAAAGAAGAAAATTAAAATGAAAGACCAATAATCTCCTAACCCAGAGATAGCATTTGTTCAGTCCTTTCCTTCTATATTTTTGGATAAAATAACTGCAAAAATAATAATACTATACAAATTTTAATCTCATTTATTTCACTTAATGATATAGTGTGAATAGCTTTCCCTCTCAACTATTCATTATACATTATATCATGTGGATAATTTATTTAACTCATTCTTCAACATTTGGCATGTAGATTAATTCTATTTTTTCACTATTATCTGTAATGTGAGATGAACACTCTTATAGAAAGCTCTGTATAAATCTTTAATGATCTCCTTATGATACAATTCTAAAAGTGGAATGCCCTAGATAAAAATCATTCACACTATTCAAAGCAAGGAGCTTACTTTTGCTGGAAGAAATACACATCAAAAGAAAGGTAATTGTCACCACATTCCTGAAAAGTCCTTCCTGTTCTATTCTAATTCTAGATCTGTCTATTGACTTAAATCATCACAGAAATGATTCCCTCAGAATGATATTTAGGTACAAACTCATAGATGAGATCTTAGTATTTCTTTTAATAAGATGCATTGCATTCAGGAAGAAAAGGTACGGGGAGAAGGTGTTTTTCCTCTCTTAACTTGGGCATGTATTTAACCTATGTCATAAGCCCTAAATTAACTTAGAGTCCAACAGTAAGAATCAGAATAAAACTTAGTTTCCTTCTTTTTATACTTCTCTAGGCAATGAAATTTGTCAATGTCCCAGTTAAGACATGGTGCTCTGAAATGAATGACTTTATTTTACTTTCTGAATACTGTATTCCAATTAATGTTGCCTACAGTGGAAATCTTTCTTCGTCCTGCCCTCAAAAAATGAAAAATTAATAATTTTTTCCCTTCAGTTTTCTTGTAATAATTTCATCTTCTCAGGTTTTCTATCCCTGGGTCTACATTGCATCCTCAAAGCTTACCGCCCCTTTTGAAACGTTTTAGAGTTTTTTCTACAGGTAATATGTTCTTCCTCTCCTCTGTTCTGTTTCTTTTTTTCTCTTTCTTTTCTGCAGCTACTCTCCTGTTTTACTTGTGTTAAATGGTTAATTGGGGGCCACGCTCTTTCAGAAAGGCGGAGAAGATACGAAATTGGACAGGAAAAGGGTGCACCAAGCATTTCCAAGGTTTGTTCTAGATTCTTCTCTAGGACTTGCCCAGAGACATTTGCCTTTGTTCAGGGTGAAGCAGCCCTAGTATCCACTTAAAAGCAGAGTACACATTGACTTTAAAAACAAAATGGAACATTTTGTTAGGACCAAACCAAACAGTCTTAATGTTTGTCATCTGACACAAAATTAATTGAACTCCTCAGGCATGGACTAAGGATTTAATTACATCTTTACACGCCAGCACTCTCAATAGACTGTGAGTTCCTCAATTCAGAGGCTGTATTTTATTGATTCTTCTTTCCTCAGCACTCTGGAAAAAGTGCCTTCCACAAAGGGTTACTAGAAATATTTTTTTGGACAGGTGATTAAAAAGTAAATGAATGAGTGGATTTTGTGGTACAAATTATTTATAGCATTTGTAGGGTATAAAAATTGATTTTCAATTCTGTGACTTCAGATTAAATGAATATATGTAAAATCTGCCTGACTACTTCTGTTTCAGTGAGCACAAGATTCGCTGATGGATAGCCACCACCCCCCCATTATTTTTATTTATACTTTTTAAATGCAGAAACCCACACTTATTTTTTGTGACTATTACATTTCTCTATAAAAATATGAATCATTGTTATACAAAATTAGCATGTTTATCCTTGCTGCCTTATTACTTCAACAATTTACTTTAAAATCCAAGAACATTTCCTCAAATATCATTTGCTGTAAACCATTGAGTTGTTACTCATTAAATAATTTTGATTTCCTATTCTCAGGTTGAAGTTTTTGAATAAATTAGGTAGAAGCATTCTCTATTACTATTTTTTTTTTCTCAAAATTTCAGGACACATGCAAAATGAGGATGAAAACATATTACCCAGTTTGCTTTTGGAATTATTTACATATACTTTTAAGAGCATGCCAATAATTTAATTTTTTCTTGGGTAAAATTTTCTATTTTGCTCAAAGGTATGCCTTCTCCACTTCAGAAAGGTTTTGTTTGATTTGGTAGGTCCTTCCTCTTACTCCCTGATTTTTCTTTTATGTGCAAGAACTTAGTCTCCTAAATTTACAGCAACATAGTAATCTCTTCTACCTTCTCTTGAGTGCCTCCTCCCCCTGCTGCCCAAATAAGTATCTGTTTAGAGCAAAGTATGAGATTTCTTTCTCCTAGTAATCTTTGTTTTCAACCCAGATCTTTGTTTCCCACTATGAAAATTTACCTTGGTTTCCTAGTCAAAGTCAGTGCATTTCTCTGCACCCCCACCTTTTAAAAATTATGAGTGCACTATGGGCCATCTCATTTTTAATTCACATTTCCAAAATTTTCCTCCTAAAGATGGAAGAATGGTGGGCTCTTTGTGGTTGCAAGAGCAACTTTATGATATTTCCAACTGTGACTAAAATTTGAAGTTTGTCCTCTATCTTTTCCATAAGTTATATCACCCTCACCAGGAATGTTCAGAATTCTAAATGCTGCCCTATGATCCCATTCAACATCTACAGTCCAGCTCATCGTGAAGTTGTCTTGTCTCTTAAAGGAAATGCCAGTAACTGATTCCTTGTATCAGCTTGGCCATCTGGATACCCAAGCTTCTTTTTCGTGTTGACTGTATCCTGGATTAGCACCCTCCTCCTCCTCCTGCCTCCAAACCAAGTGGTTTTGCTGGAACCCATCACGTTCCTGCAGCAGTCCGTGACACGGGCCCGAGTCATCAGTGTATCCCATTCCCAGGGCCTCAGCGATTGGTTCAGGAAGGGACACAAGATCTATACCAGGCCAGTGTGAGTCATTTCAGGATTTTAATAAAACTGGTGGGAAAGATGTGGGTTTTCCAATGGGACTGAGGATGATAACATCCTTGAGCTGGTGGGAGCTAAGTTACGAAGAGTGCCAGCTGGAGAAAGAAGCCTAGATGAGGGAAAGATAAACGGACACAAAACAGGGTGGTGGGGGAGAGAGAGAGAGACCAGAAGCTGATTTGCTCAGTAGCTCTGATACCATTATCCTCGCCTGCTATAATTGTTCGCGTTGTCTGTTAGCAGGTCCATATTATACACTATACCGTGAGCTCCTCCAGAGTGTCAGTGATGCTCATCAGAGTTTTAAATTTGATTTTCTTTTCACGTTTTCCTCAATGAGGGTTCCTTATATAAACTACACACACAAAAATGATTTGATGACTATTTTTCAATTCACCAAAGGATGCTGTGATGGTTAATTTTATATTTCAACTTGACTAGATCATGGGGTACACAGTTATTTAGTTATATATTGTTTCTGGGTGTATCTGTGAAGATGCTTCTGGCGGAATTAGCCTTTGAACTGGAGGATGCAGTGACACAGTTTTCTCTCAGTGTGGACACACACCATCTGACTCCTTGAGGACATGAGTGGAACAAAAAAAGCAGAAGAAAGAATTTATCTTTTTAGTCTGATGGCTTGAGTGAGGACATCAATTTTTGTCTGTCCTTGACACTTGTGGTTCTCAGGCCTTTGGACATAGATTGAAACACGCTGCAGGATTTCCTGGGTCCCCAGCTTGGAGATGGCAGATCATAGGACCTCTCGGCCTCCATAATAATGTGAGCTAATTCCTTATAATAAATCTCTTCCTGTAGGTATATCTGATTGTTTCTGCTTCTCTGGAGAACTCTAATGCAGGTTTTATATAACTAATACCTTTCTAGATGCAGAGGAATGAAATTAATTCCATCCAATGGATGCTTAAGGGCACTCCAATTCATTTCCTCGTGGACCCTACCCCCTTGAAAAGGTCTTAATTTTTTCTGCTGTGATTACTAATGATTTCTATATTTTCATATGTAAAGAATTTTCATTTCTCCCTGCATCACCCAGATTGTGTTTCTATATCCAGACCCTAGTAAATATATCCAATTGGCCTTTCAAACACTGTATGCACAGATGCAAAGTCATCATACGTTTCTCCAAAAGTGTTCCTTTACCTGTTTTTCCATTCAGTCAATGTCACTAGGAAATGGCAATTATTCTAGACTATTTCCTGATCCCATAAACCTTAACAGTATTTATTCCTATAGATTCTAACTCCCCAAACATTTCTTAAATCTATATTCCCAATTCAATCTTTATTGCCATTGCTTGAGTTGCCTTCATTATTTCATCCAAACTATTTTGAAATCTCCTAAAACTTTTTTCTTTACTTCCAGCCCTAGTCCTTCATCTCATCCCTTATAGGTCCACCAAGACCATATTTCCAAAGTATAATTCTTTATATGTGTTTTTTGTCTCCCCATACTCTGTCAGAGGCAGAGTTGAGATTCAAACCAGGTTTGCCTATTCCAAAGCCTATCTTCCTCCATGTATCATAGTCTACTTCCTAAGTTCTTCTAGAACAAGAGTTTTCATTTTTAAAGCTGTGAAATGTTTGGTTTAAAAAAAAATCAGGGGCAAAGTTAAAAATGGAGTTATTCTGGTTAAAGCAGGGGAATATACCTAGGAACCATGCCTGTCAGCCTCATTATGGCACCCTTGAATCCCCATACAATTTAATTTTGCAAATCGCTGACCCATTTTACAGATGAACAAACTAAGGCCTGTTAAGATGCAAGGTCCTAGCCTGTTACCATCTTTCCTACCTGTAATTCAGCTCTCTTCTTAGTCTATCAATCTGCTTTCTTGAAAGTTAACATAAACTATTATTTTGAAGAACTATCATATGTTCATGAATAAGGGGAACTAATTTTTTTTAATTGAAACTGCCGAAGACCATTTAATAAAGCATATAATTCTTCAGTAATGCCAAATACTCATCCTTTTGAGTCATCTGTTTTGAAAGTTTGGTTGGCACTTATCAAATTTTCTCATGGCCTAGATTCCATTATCACTTAATCTACCTAGAGCCTGCCACTACATTACATTACACTCCTATGTGAGAGCAAGCTTATTTGTGATGAGCTTATTTGGCCTCTGTCGATATTATTTCTGATGAATAAGTATCCTGGAAAAAGCAGCATTTGTTGGTAGCCTTGACCTCTAAATCTCCTTTGGAAATTGTTATTTTTTATTGAGGTATAGTTGACATATAACATTATATTAGTTTTAGGTGTGCAACATAATGTATTTGATGTGTGTGTGTGTGTGTGTGTGTGTGTGTGTGTGTGTGTGTGTAGTGAAATGGTTATCATGATAAGTCTATAGTTGTGATATTTTCATGTATTTCCAGACCTTTTTCCAAATTCAACTCATTCCGTCTAACAGGTTGTATTCCACTGCATAAATCTTTAAAACATCCAAATCAAATATAATTGCCCAAATACATGAAATGGACTTTGTGTGTGTAGAAAGATAGAGAGATCCCTCACCTTGTCTTTTCCACTCTACAAACTTAGTTTATACACAGAGCTTTTCTGTGTTTAAAATGACCTGTGCAGTAAAATCTGATCATGTAGCTTGAGATATACAACATGAATGCTGGACAGTCATAGATTGTGTGAAGGGCTGGGGAGTGGAAGACAACCTCCTGGGAACACACGACCCAAGGACAAAAAAAAAATGAGGACTGCAGTCCCGGAATATTAAGAATAGACTTCTCAGGAGGCAGGGACAGTGTCAAGAAACCTCCTATATCCGAGGTGAGAGAGCGAATGAGAAAGAATCCAGAGTGTGGGGCTGGATTAGGTTAAAGATGTGAGAGAAAGACCTTGGCAATGATGGCATGACTGAGCTCTGCCTCTGATGCATAGCACTTGGTGCATCGGTGGCATCGGTTTGAGCCAGTGTAAATGGTTTTGCATTTGTCTCCTCATCTTCCTTACTCCTCCAGGTTCATAGGGCTGAAGCTAAGGGCTGGGTCAGATAGAGAACTCACTCAGACTTGGATATGATTTCAAAGTCCCAACGTTCTTAGATGAAATGATTACATTCTGGATGTAACTCTAAAGTAGCCTCTCATTAACATGATGCTTCATTCCCATCCTGGGTTCTGAAGAAATTTTGCAAAGCTCCTTTTTGCACAAAAAGAACAAATTCTCAAATATTTTTTTGTTCTCATCAAAAAACTTACAAATTACAGCATTTTCCTTCCAAAATTGACTCTAGTAAAAGATATTCATCTTCTTTTTTTTTTTTTTACAGTGAAGTAGAAGGTAATTGTAACACATTCCCCCATTACCAGCATTAGCCATGATACCCCTGGAGTTAAACATAGAGGAGGTGCTGAGATAAACAATTCAAACACTTTCTTCAGTTCTATGCTTTTAATGTCAGTAAATACCAAGCCACAGTTCCTGAGAAAGCCTGTCATGTCATCTATTCCAAACTTCAAGGGGGGTGGGAAGGATTGGTATAGGATGGAGATTTGTGATATTCCTCGATAATCTTACTGTCCCATATTTCCTACACCCAGATTAAACTGAAAACTCATTGAAGGAAAGACAACCCTTCAGTGTTTGCACAGCGCAAGAAAACAATACACACTTCTTGAATCAAAATTTAAATTAAATTCCCCACCCCCCCAAGACCTATCAAAATCAAATGAGAAAAAAATCCAAGCTATAATTTAATCCAAAAGAAAATCTACTTTTTTAAATCAACAAAAAGAGCATTTGAGAAAAAAAGCTCATTACTAATTATATTTTGCTGACATATGCCAATTATATTCAGCAATATTGTTCTCCCAGCCTGTTGGGTCACGTAACAGCCTGAGAGGACAATGATGCTGAATTAACAATTGCAGTGAGAGCTTTCAAGAATCTTTTACTCAATTAGATGCTGACAAATTTACCTGTAAGTCATAAAAATTTTATGAAATTTAAGTAGTTTCATAAAGTGCATGTACCTCACACAGTTAATACAATTACTCTGAGATATGGAGTTCATTTTTCTATATTTATAACGTTCCTTCCTTATTTTTAAGTGATTTCATAATTATGTATTTTTAAGCCATTTCATTACATAATATATGTATTAAGTTGTTTCTGCCAGTCATTTGAAACTGATATAAAAATGTAATTTAACGATTCAGTGTCCTTCCAGTGATGTCCAGTTGTTTTTTGATTATGGACAGATCATTTAACCTTCAGAGTTCCCGTGATAGTAGATGCTGAACTAAGATCAATGACAAACACCAAAATTAAGCCTAATTATAAATGTTATTAAGCACTTGTGACTCATAGAAATATAAACAGTCCTAGAGGTACCAGAATCTACACAACCATATGCAGTATACTGTCTCATTAGGAATGTAGGATTTACATTTACATAAAAAAAAACTTCCTTTCATTAAATATTTGTTTTAGAAAAATAGAAGTTTTCCATGGCCATTGTACAGACAGAAAAGTAGAGGCACAGAAGCGTCACGTAGAAAGTCTCACATGGACTGAAGTTTTTCTGGAAACAAACTGACTTCTCCCCTTCAGTGGGGAGTTTGAAGATGACTCAAACCTTGAGAACACACAGTGATAAAAATCTTAAGGATTATAACATCAAGATTTTATAGATCTATAGCTTATTCTTTTGATTGATTGATATAATAATCTAACCATAAATAGTTAAATACAAACAAAGATAGAAAGGACAAACTCCTTGAGAACAAAAACTGTATGGTCTCTCACTTAACCCATTTCCCATTTAGAAAAAATAAATTGCCGCTCATCACCAGTGTTAATTTAATTTTATAGAAACACGCCCTTTGAGTCTGAAGCAAATCTGACTGGTTTTCAATGTGAAAAGAAAATATAAAAACTATTCTTGGAGTTATTTCTAAACAGAACTTTTTTTAATTCTAGCATAACAGAAACGTGTATGACAATCAGTATTTAATAATTTTTTCTTCGTGTGGTAAATTTCAAATCATGGAACAACACAAAGTGGGAACATCATGTTCCAGACAAAAATATTGCTTTTCTCTCCAGATCTTCTTCCTTGTCATGCAAGCAGCAAACTTTGCAGCAACCAGTTGCATTCTGTTTCCCTGATGTTGGTGGTGTGTTCTTGGGAGAATGTCTTCCAGACAGGCAAAGAGGCATGACATCATCAGAGCATGGATGACCTCAAAGCTGCTGCCCTGGCCTATAATGCTTTTCCAGCACCCTTTCAGTCAACGTCAGTCTCAAGTTTACATGGCTGATCATGTGCTCAGGATCATCCTCCTTAAACAGGATGGAGGAGTTCAGCACTATAATGCTTAGAAGGTGGTAAAAAAAATTTCTTACACCAAAATTTGTGCCTTTTGCACTCAGTTGAATAAGAATTGAGCATCTGATCAGCCAAGCCCACTGCTCCCATATTCTCATTCTAATCACAATGACACATGGCTTCTTAGTTTTCTTTGCATTTCTATTGTCTCCTTCAATCACAGTATCATTATGGAATGGTGACAACATTGTCACCTCCTTCTTGTCACACCATTTCAGTGCCATAATTTCACCACAGAATCTGACCACAGTCATCTCCTCTGTAATCCCCTCCCCCCTCCTTTTTTTTTTTTTCAGATCGTGTGGCATCTGTTTTCTGTTCAAATGAGTGGTCTCAACTGCATCAGTCCTGTTTTGATGTAATTCTCTGAAAAGCATGGGAGATGTACAAAAGTTATCAAGGAAGACACACCAACCTTGGCCAAGAAGATCATTGACTAAGGTATAATGCATGACGACTTTAGACCACCAGTTGGATCTTTCAAATTCACACTGAGTCCTGTGTGAACAAGTGCACTGAACATGTGACCAGACTAACTTTCACAAAGTACACACAGTTTGAGACCAAATCATGCTCATTCCATCGGGATGTCCTGCTTCATAGCTAATCACCCCTTGACCAGCATCAGTGATTCATCAACTATATTGTTTCTGTTTGGAGTATATATAGTTGAAAATTTATTTATAAGAAAGTTGAACACAAGTTTGATTTTCTGCTGTGAAATTTGGGCTTTTGAATAACCAGTGGAGATGGAAGAATTATTGACAAAATGCAGGCACCAAAGAGAAAGTAAAAATCTTTCACCAGTCATAATTCACCTGAGGTAAGGTATATCCAAAGAGGCCTTGTCAACCTAAATGTCTCCAGCTCAGGTTTCTGCACAATACCTCGCAGTAACATTACTGCAAAAACGATTCTTAGTTCGTCATCATCAGAGCCTTTCGTTTATCCACTCACAATAATCCTTTAGGACCAGGTGGCTTGGGAGCCAATGAGGCAGCTTGGGCATTCATTTCACTGGCAATTTCTGAAAGCAATTCTTCAATAAAGTACCATTCAAAATACTGCAGTGGGTCAATGGTATCACTGACATCAACTTTTCCGCTAGGTGTGCCGGCAAAGTCATACCTTTAATGTGGAATCATAACAGGAATGGAGCATTTCAGAGCACAACCTGAGTCAGCCGATGTAGGGCTATTTCCATCCATTTTCAAATCAGTCGGAGGCCTCACCATATAGACTTCTGAAGTACTATTCAAAAAATTGTCAGAATCATCTATTTCAGAAAAATCAAATTCATCAAATGAATCTTTGGCTAACAATTACTCTAGAACCATATTAACATCACATAGAGGAATGCTACATTTTCTAGGATTTGACATTTTCAACTATTGAGAATTACTATATTTAAAAAATGGAAATACCCGCTATTAAAAATGGAATGCTATAAGCTGAATAATGTCATTTCTTTCCCAAAACTATCAATATACAAAAGTGATGCAAAATAATAAAAGCAAGATATTTCATGGCAAACTCGGGGGTGAGGTCAGGACTACAAGCCATAGGTTATCTCAGGGTAAACATGTCAGCTTCAAGCACCGCCGGCCAGTATTCTTGGGTCAAATAGGAAATGGGTTAAAGTCCTCACTTAACATTGTCAACTGGTTCTCAAGAACTGCAACTTCAAGCAAAATGACATGTAACAAAACCAATTTTACCAGGCTAATTGATATAAAAAAGTTTCTACGGATATTTCTGGTCACAAAAATGTCACCAAACTTTTAAATAAAGACCCAAAACCCTTTTAATATTAAACATTGAAATAAATGTGAGCTGTACATACATTTAAGGGAGATGGATCAAAACAAGTATGATAATGATTTACCAGCCCACTTATTCCAGTTCATGGTCATGGGTAGCTGGGACCTGTTCCGGCAGCTCAGGGCACAAGGCGGGATGCACCCTAGAGAATGCTATTTCATCACAGGACCACTCACTCACTCACACACACGGGAACAATGGAGACATACCAGTCACATCTTTGAGATGTGGGAGGAAACCAGAGGACCCAGAGAAATCCTGTACAAATAGCAACCCCACCAGGAATCATGTTTTTTTTTTACGAATGTTATAATGAAACCATGTTGAACAAAGCAACGTCATTTGAGAACCTGATGTATTTAGTTTTCTTAAATTACAGACAACAAAAATATTACTGTCACCAATTGAAGCAAACTTTGCCAATTCCATGTGAAAATGATTATGACTGACTTGACTTGGCATAAAAGCACGTTGAGCAAGAGAGATTCTGAACTTCTTAAAATTTTATCTTTTAATTATTTTTAATGTTATCAAGAGGAGTCACTTTCCAAATAATTTTCACATATTATAAGATATATGTTTCAAACAAGAATTATTAGAGCAACATTCTATATATAGTCTTCAGGATAGCACAGGATTCCTTTCTAAAGTACTCCTGGGCTGCCCTGGGAGCAACTGAATAATTAAACAGGAAGTTTGGGGAAATCCAAGATAGTGATGTTGTTTCCCTTTAAAACAAGCATATCTATCTATTCCCCAGTCTTATTAAAATATATATATATATTTTTCATATATATATATATATATATATATATATATATATATATATATATATATATATATATCGTCAAGATCATCTGAGATTTCCTTCTATAACCACTTCTCAAAACACAGATTCTGGCTACTGGTTCAGAAGTCAATTAGAACATTATGTGGGCTGTGGGTACCCTACACTTAGTCTCATTTACATGATGTCTTTGGACTCTGGTAGCTAGAAATAGCTTATGGAGCCTTTACTTGGTTTTGCATCTTGACCTCGACCATTGAGGTTTTAGAAAAACGCTTCTTGATTGTGCAAGGCAGCCATCGTTCTAGGAGTTCTTCCTTTTGGCTTGAGAAGACTTAAGGTCATGAGATATGGCCCCTTCTCCGAACCAATATCTTTGTTTGGCTTTTTCTCTTGGAATTATACTGTGCTGACTTCCATATTTGCACTACCATTCATTCTTTTTCACCCTCTCATCCCCTCCCTCTTCCCCTTACTTGCACATACACATACACACACACACATGCACGCACATGCATGCATACACACACAGAGGAAAATCTATATGTGTCAGACATTCAGCAAGGGAAAGACAAAGGCACTGAGTTAATTACCCATCATTTACTGCTGCTGAGAAGAGCAGATGGCAGCAGACGATATGTAAATGGCAAGGGGCAGTGAATTATTCGATTTTTTTAGATTAATCGTCGATGACAAAGGAAGTGATTACAGGCTGTGACATTTATACAAATGTATACAGTACATCACACTAAAAAATAGAGCTTAATATTATTATGAGAATGTCAGGCATATGAACACTATTGTCACAATACAAAGCAACAAATTTTACAATAACCCAAGGATATGCCTTTCCTTTACCTTATAACTTTAGGAACCCCAAACTCTGAAAAATAAGATGAACTCAAGTCCGAACATCAGAAAGTAGTCCCCCAAAACCTAAGCGAATTAAATAAGATTAAAAATGTAGAAAATGCATCATGCAGTAAAAAAATGTTTAGTGGAACATGAAACAAAACAGTATTATTTGCTCACAACAGATCTGGTGCCATATCAGTGAGTAGACTATAAAACAGAGAAGGTGCTAATAAAATACAGGCTAGAAATAGAAATTAAAATTAAAGGTGATGTTTGGTGTTTGGTCGTGAAGCCTATTTAGGTAGTGTAGAGGAAGAACAAATTAAAAAAGAAAAAAAAAGGGATTATGACCCTATTACATCGAAATACTACCCTATCACACACACACACACACAGAAAATCTCCCAATAATTTTCAAGGTCAAAATGAAGAAATTTCTGGCCAAGTTTTTCTTCTAAGCAACATATACATAAGTATAAACATAAGCCTAAGAGCACAAACAACAGACCACACAACACACACACACACACACACACACACACACACACACACACACACACACTGCTGCCTCTTTGCAGGAAAAAGCACAGTAGCCTGTATTTTCTGTTGCTTCAATAAATTGATACATGAACAAATCAGATGTTTCCAAATGCTTTCCTTTGCAGATCAGAGAAACTGCTTCATCATCAAAATGTTTTCAATCACCTCGTTATTAAATGTATATGGTGTAATATTATTGAAAAGAGAGGAAGTCATTGAGCCACATATTTGCTCCCTGAAAGCATTCAAGCCACTGCAGTTCTGCCCCTTTGGATGAGAGTTTAGCTCCAAATATCAGCACAGAGAAAGGGGGGGCGAGTTTAGAGCACATTTATTTATACTCTTCAGAAATACTTTCAAAACATGCAAGGCAAAACATCTCCAAAATTACTGCTGAGTACTTCACCATTATGCATTCTTTGTTGACAGTAGGGCCACCGGTATCTGTGTGTGACTGTGTGTGTGTGTGTGTGTGTGTGTGTGTGTGTGTGTGTGTGTGTGAAGGGAGAGGGAGAGGGAGAGGGAGAGGGAGAGGGAGAGGGAGAGGGAGGGAGGCTGGGAGGGAAGGGGAGAGGGAAGGAGGGTAGGAGAGAGAGAGAGAGAGAGAGAGATCACTGTAGTATGAAGGGGTGGGAGCGGGATGGGGGAGGGGCATTACTAGTCAGCAGCGGCACTGGCTGGAGTATTTAAGTCTGCCAATCCATTTTGAATGAACATGGGTTCAGGAATAAAGTGCAGGCAGAACCAATCTGCCCTGAAGAAAAGAAAAGCATAAAATATTGCACAAAGAAAGGAGAATTTCCAGGGTGGCTTTAATAGCAACCCAAACTGGCAGGTGCACAAAGCAAACCATTAGCTTTGTGTGCTAGTTTTAGAAAATATTATTGGTTTTTGTTATTTTCTTTTTCATGTAATCATACAAAGCAATACTCACAGATGCAAATAATGCTGATCTCTGCCTTGCTGTAAACATGATGCGGTACCACGACTTTCTTTCAAAATTTTGCCTATAAATACGCGTTGCTGACATTTTATTTAAAAATGCCTAGGTGTGGGTGATTGTTACCGTTAGTAGAAATGGAGCCTAAAATGTAGCCACATTATCCTTACTCAGCATTTCATATGCTTTTCATGTAAGCATCTTTTAAATAAAATAATTGAAATATTAGTGAAGGCTAACCATTGCCTGGAAAAGTTATAAATGCCCAGACCCCAAGACACAAAAAGAGCAGTTGCCTATGACTTTAAGTTTATCGTTGACAGGTAAAATAAGCCATACAAAAATCATGTTTTCTTTATGTGAAAGGGGAAATATTCTAGAAGAATTTACATATATAAGAAAGAACTCTGGGAATACAGATAAAATTTTGCAATATTAAAATAGTAGCCCTATGAAGCCAGGGATGTTAGCTGCTACTGCATCTTTATTAGGAAAACCATGGAAAGTTGTCGTCATGTTCCACATAGTTTCATTTTAAACAAAACAAAAATTACAAAACTGATTCACCCATGGTACAAACTATATCAAAAAAGAACTTTTGTTTTTAAAAAAAATCCCTGAGAGGACTCTAAGTGATTTGGTTTAAAATTTTATTAGAGACCTATCTTCCCCAATTTATACAAAAAGAAAACAAAAAACAAGTGGAAATATAATTGGTAATTAAGCTCTACATGAACACCAAGTTTGTAATTGTGTTTAAAGTATGCTGCTAGCAAAATGTTTTGTAAATAAAAAATATTGAAAAAGGTTTTTGTAGATAATCAAGCCAAATTTCATTTGCTTGAAATAAAGATTATAGTAAGGACATATGTAATGAACATACTATTCAAAATAAACAAGGGTTTGTTTATTAATGTTATCAGATCAAAGCATCATACACAGAAAAATTTTAGGTCAAAACCATTATAGTAAAAATAACTATATATCTTTTGAAAAAATATAGATTATAAATACAGATTATGTTAATATAGCATTACATGAAAACATATACATAAAATGAATTCATTATACATAGTTTATATACTAATGATTTACCCAGAATATCAAATTAGAATCTGCATTTGTATTCAAGAAGATCTAGATTTTTGGTAGTGAATGTAGGTTTTTATTAAGATGCCAGTATTTCTCAGTGACATTTAGAGAATATTTTGAAAGGGTAATTTGGAATTTTAGGTAAATATATTTTAGAATATATATTCAAACTTCAAAATTATTTATTTAAATTGAATATTAATTATGCCCTCAAAATGCCTATATGTCAAATGAAATAAACAAACATTTTCAACTGGACATAGTAAAGCGAGTTAAAATTTTTAAAAGCTGTCTGCTCATAGAATATAATGAACCCATGTATTTCAAAGAACACTGAAAGAGATTAGGTAAAAGATTTCTTGAAGTCAGAAGACTAAGATCTATAATCCAAAAGCAACTTATTGTTTCAGCTTATTTTTTGCTCTGTTTGAGTGCATATATTGTAAGCTTTCTGATCTGAAAATAGAATAAATAACTAGGCCTAACATGAAAAAGTATCCTGGATAGTATGCATAGGTAGAAAAATAAATTTCACGAGAGCTTATTCTTATGCTTTTGTACTTTACCTTTTTAAACAGTATCACTTGTTTTCGTAAAATATTTTAGTAACATTCAGCATTGTGCATGCATACAAACATATATTTCGTGTATTAAATATTTACAATGCATATTATGCACGTAATACATCTCCTTACGCCAACACTAAATTATTTGCCAACAGCAAAGATAAAATGTCTCCAAAGAGAGAATGAATGCAGTAGCTCCTGTTTCCTTATAAAATGTAACTGAATGAGGTAATATTAATAGTACTTGAGAGCATAGAATATCTCGAGTTTGCCTTCTTTCTTGTTTAGAGATGGTAAGATGTGTTTTGTCTTTTGAAAAGAACATCAATTCAAAGAATTATGAAATTCCATCTTGTAAGAGTAGACCTTCCATTTAATCTTTGGATGATTCTTCCAGTTCAACTCAACTGACTCCATTTTTGTCAGTTCTATTTTTAAGGATAATACAGAATTTACTATAGCAACCTAAACCCAAGTAGTTTCTCTCCCTTTCCTTTTTGCTCTAACTCAAACCCATAGAGCCCTCTGTTGGAAGGATTTCACATTGCATTCTGTTGCCTCCTTTTAGAGCACAGGAAAATGTTTGGAATGCTAACCTTTTTTAAAAAAAAAATTATCTAGCAATTTTTATTTTAGAAGGCATAGGACACCAGGTTACATGTAGCTTCTCAACACAACATAAAGACATTTTGTGCTAAAATAATAAAACACATAAGCACATGGTGCCTTTGTTCCAGAAACTCCAATCTGAGATGTATTAGTTCGGGGAGCAATTGAACTAGCAGATTCTACTGCACAACCTTCTTCAGTCATGAAACACTTGGATGCTGTTTTCACAGAAGAGAATGAATACAAGCATCTTTTGATTTAGTCCCTAGGAGTTATCTAGAGATGAGAGACACACTCATTGTACAAGTAATCATTTAAATGGGTTCTAGGAGCTTTTAAAGTGTTAAAATATTTATACATTCATTTGTAACAACAACATTTTCCCATATTTAAAAAGATATAATTCAAAGAGAGGATTCCTCAACTCTTAAGGGTTATTATTATGATTTTTTTAGTTTGAGGCTTTTTATTTAGCACATCTTTAATACCAAAATGAGGAAAAAGACTGTTGACATACCAGGGTGCCAACTTTCTTGGACAGCTCCGGGCTCCCATATGCTGCAAACATCCCCGTGGGTCTCCTGCAGGTTCCCTCAACTTATCCAGTCTCCTATTTGGTTTTGACATTGGCAGGTTTCTTATCACTTCCCACCATCCTTATGGCTGCCACCCTGAGCTCCAGGCCGTCTCTTAGAGAGCCATCATCACTGATCCAACACAGCTCCACTTCCTCTCATGGAAACATGACACATATAACTTCTTTTTAATATAAAAATCATTATCACTCTACATGCTAACTGAATGACTTTTATGAATAAAAGTGGCTGACTTCTTGGCTGGGCCAAGAAACATCTTAGTTGGCATTGAATAAATAAGTTTTTAGTGCATTGTCTTTGTGGAAGTTCCTTCTCAGTGTGTGTGGCAGACTGCCAGATTTGGAAAACCTTAAAAGTTTACTCAACAATTTATAGAATTCTCAATCATACAAAAAAAAAAAGTATTTCAATCATATTTTTGGCAAATTTTGATGGATCTATCCTCCCCCAAAAAATGTACACGTAAGCTTGTCTTTTCCCAAGGACCTTTAGCTTGTATGATATGATATTTTTTTAAAAAGTAGAACTAATTCACCTCAAAAAAAAAAAAGCTGTTTTTGTGCTAGCCCCAGGCAAAGGGCACTAGGTCTATTTTTTAAAGGATTCAATTATCCCACATTATTTAAGAAGATATCAAAAAGTGGCCTCAGAAACCTCTACATAAAAGGAAATGCTGATCTTCTTACCCCTAAGCCACACTAAATCTTTTCCTTAGAACTTACCCAAGCATACCTAGTCTCCGATAAAACTGTTTGAAAGTTTATATAATACAGATATATCTATCTATATACTTTCTGAGGGAATGAAAGAAGAATCATAAGCTAGGGGAATAAAATGTAAGCAGTCATGAAAATGATCAATGGCCCATAAGTCAAAAATTGGGGAAAATATTTGGGGATAAGCACAAAAAATTAAAACTAATACTCTGCTTTATCCTCTTGCTTTAGTTTACAGAGGGATCTGTATTGGAGCAACTCTGTGTCCATTTGCTGCAGGCGTTTATGCATATTATCTCATTTTGTAAAGAGGAGAGAAGGTAGTGCAGATAACTGGTGAAGGACAAATCAACATTGGTAAATATAGGCAAAACCAATCCAACGTGTTTGAGACAATGACACTGGAGTGAAAACCTCAGAATGGTCAATGGCATCTGAAAAATAATTCCAAGACTGATCTAGGGAATTAGAAATGGGATTTGGAGGGAAGGCCAGTTTTCCGAACCCTGAATTCATTTCCATAATCTTCAAGGATTTTCTTTAGTAACTGTAAGATAAAGACTCCAGCTATACAGAGAATGGTAACAAAAATTCCAACCAAATGAAGAAGCAAAATCTTCAACCAAAATTAAGCTCAAGAGTTTATCAGCTGATTCTGGCTACTTGGTCTCAAATCCCTGAGCTCGGAGTACAGAAACTTAGAAAGGTCCGTTTCCTGATGAGCAGATTCATCCCTGCTATCTCCTGGGTGATGAGAGAGGCCCATCGCAGCAAAGGCAAGTCACTGCAGCAACTGGAAAGACGTGGGTGTCCTTTGCGATCTAGATCTCACATTCTGAATTGGTGGACCTTCTAGAATTGTCTTCTGGCATGAGTCTCAGTATGTTCTTCATGAGACTTTTTTCCAATTAAAGTCAACATTCAATATTATTTGATATTAGTATTAGGTGTACAGCATAGTGGTTAGACATTTAGGTAATTTATGAAGTGATCTCCTCTTTTAGTTGTGTACCCATCCGACACTATACACAATCCTCATTAAAAGGTTTTGAGATAAAATCTCAACTGACCATAGTATTAGATCATCTGATATTAATTTCTACCTGTCCTTGTACCAGGTGACAGGGGTGAATACTTAGGTTGTCTGTATTATTAATAGGATTTTGAAAATACATATTTTTAACTTCTGACATACTTAATGAAAAAATATTTTCATACACATACATATATCTATCATCTTCTAAAATCAATTTCAGGATTGAAAGAGTTGCCTAGATCTTTTCTCTTTCAGTGAAAATATTTAGTAAAATCACTTAAGGGAATAATCAAACCATCAATAAGATGTATAATACTATTAGTTTTTAGCAGGCTGAATTTCACCAAATTAGATCCAATTTGATAAAATTAGGTAAAGAGAAATATCCGCTTTGAAAATGGTCTTAAAAACATAACCTCAGAAATTTTTTATCTAGAGAAAAAAGAACCCTAAAGATTTGTTTTCTTCTACTGAGAGTAAACAGGCATTCAATTTAATTTAATTTTAAATGACAACTAAATAAATCTAAAAATGAATAAAAAGCATGTCATAGTGTTTTCTTATTTTATCTAAAGAAAAATCCAAGGAGAACAGTACTATTTAAACTTCTTCTTTCTCTTCGTAGACTCTAAAGCAAAGAAAAGCAATAGTGTTCCAGGAAACATGCTTATCACTAAGATTCACTGACAGAATTCTGGAAAGCACTAGGGGTGGTCCCCCTCCACTGATGAGATACGATATGGTATATTCCGTCCTTGGAGCCTGGATTAATGTTAATTAGAAACACCTTCCTATTAGTCACTAAGCTTTCATCCAGTATTCTCACATTGCATAATTTTCTAAATCACGGGAAAAAAAAAACAAATATATCTTTGGCTCGTACGCTGTTAGAATTCTGTCTATATATATGAGAACAAGTGTTTAAACCAGGAAAGAATATGCAAGGGCCAACCTTCCTGCCGCCAAGCTCTCTCTCTCCCTCCAAACCATTCTGGCATTTCATCAAGTCAATCTTTGTTAAAATGCTTTATTCTTCAGTTCACTCCTCTCTCTAAAACCCTGGGTGATATGAGGTCAAGGGCAAAATCCTTGGCTTGGCATTTAAGGTCAGGTTGCCAGATAAAATGCAGGATGCCTAGATAAATCAAGATTTCAGATAAATGACAAGTGCTTTTCCTTAATGTGAGTACGCAGGGTCTGGGCACACTTAGACTGAAAATTCTCTGCTTTTAACTGGGCGTCCTAAGTTTCTATTCGCTAACTCTGCCAAAGACCCACTGTCCCAACACCTTTTGTCAGTTAATTTTCCCTCTGTGGTGGAACCACACACCTGCACTTGCCCTGCCCCACGCGTTTGTTCAGCATTGCATTTGTTCAGCGTTGCATTTGTTCAGCGCTGCATTTGTTCAGCGCTGCATTTGTTCAGCGTTGCATTTGTTCAGCGTTGCCTCCGTCCGCCACATCCACTGTTATCCACTCTCCTGTGGACAGACTCATCTGGAAGACGCAGCTCATACTGCATGGTAACCTTTCTTGATTATTCCAGAGTGGAATTCTATACCACATTCTTTCACATTGATTCATCAATAGTCTCTGCCTTGAGGTTTATCTCCCATTGCCTGTTTTCAACTTTTGTTTAAGACCTGGATGAGCTTCTAACTTTTCTCTCACTTGGGCTCACAGCCCTCAAGTAGTGTGTAAGCCCCATGGGGTCGGGTTGCTGTTTGTCTTGTATAGTTGCACACTGACCCCAGAATGTTGCCTCGAGCAGAGCAGATCATACTTTTTGGAAAGGAAGCGGAGGTGGACACTGATGTGAGAGGGGCCTACTCCATCCTGGAATTTTTACGTGTTATTTTATTTCATCCTTACAACAGACTGACATTATCTTGCCTTTGCCATTGAAAGAACTGGGGTTCTCAAGAGAGTTCCACAGCTTGCCTACGATAACCGTAACAGAAGCAGAATGTGAACACAAGACTGACTCCTGAGTCAACGCCATGCCACTATCTCCATTAATGCTTGTTGTCACTTGCTGCTGATGCTGCTGCTACCGCTCAACTTTTACATGGCTTTGCAAGGCTTGGGAAATGAGGAGTCTAGGCAGGGCAGCTGAGGCCAAGTAGGCACCAAGAACTTCACAGGAAGCACAGACCACAGCTGGGGCGAACTCTGCCATCCTGGGAAGAGCAAGAACAGCTGGGGCAGCAGAAGAGAAAAACCCACTGCATGGAGTGAGGAAAATTAAGTGGAACAGGAGCTGAGCTGACTCCACATTTCCTGGTAACTGAATGTTTGCAAGCAAACAGCAGTGCGGAGCCAGCCCGGGCAGACAGGCTAGCCTCACGCTTTCCCTGTGGGCTGAAGCGGTTGGGGTCTTTGCTCTTGAACATGCTTGCTCGGAGAAGGAAGAAGGGGAGAAGCAGCAGGCACAAGCCCAGAGCTGAATTCCCTGCAGAAGCTAGGCATTTATGTGCAGTAATTGCCTGTAGGTCAGTAGATTCTTAAACAGCAGGAAAGCTCCCAAAAGGTCAGCGAACATATTTTTTTTTTAAATTTCAGTGCACATTTGTGCACCACTGCATGCTTTTTTTTTTTTTTTTCTTCAGCTCCAGGCTCAGCATGGGAGAAATGTGGAGATTCTAGGGTCTGGGAACCTCACCCTGCCCTATGGAAAATACCATCTACCAGAGTAAGATGCTTCCTTTCACCTGCCTAGCCTTCTGGAAGGCTTATCTGGTGATAAATTTCATTTATGCCTCCCTACTGTTTGGAGACCTCTGCAGTCAGCATGAGTGAGATAACAGAGAAGCCGGATTTCATACCTCTTGCTTTCGTGGGTTTATGATAGGGAGGCCTATTATTGTACCATATTTTGTGAAATAAAATATGAAACATTTGGAAGAACATTCCAGAGAACTTTCCCCTGCCCATTTAGTAGCCTCAGTTGCAAAGACTTAAAGCAAACCGTGATTGTCGGGATAAGCAATGATTCCCCCACAATGCCGAAGACATGACTGTAAACTCAGATCAATAGACATTATAAAGCAGTGTTGCTTTTATTTTCAGCTTTAACCTTTGAAAAAATCAAGGCTTGGGACTACTGAATTGGATCAACCCATCAGTGACTGCAGACACAGATACAATTAGGGCATCTGGGTGCAGCCAGACAATTATAACTCTTCTTTGTGAGGTGCCTTGGCTCCCTATCCTGTGTAGACAGCCACACCAAGAAAGCCTCTTACTGTACAGAGTTTCTTTTGTCTTAACATAGGTCCAAGTGCCTTTCTAGTTCACAACTATGGAATATTCCATTTTAAATGTGGGGAAACTAAAGTCAGATAGTTTATAAATCCTAGATGTTGCTTAACCTATCAAAGATCTAGCCCAGATGGGTGGTGAAAACAACTAAATGCATAAAGTATTATTAATGTCAAAAGATGCACGGTCTGTAAAATCTCTACCAGCTAAACCATCCTCTGTGCCTAACAAAAGCCTGGTGGGTCACACCCTTGTTCAGACATAATGCTATCACATCCCTATACGGTCCACTTCCTTTCTGAAACACCTAGGATCTGGAATACTTTCCTCCTAAGGTTGCTTTTTTGCTCATTTGTCACTATTTCTGATGGCCCAAAGGTTCAGACTTGGGGCATGGACACGAGATGTTTCGGAAGTAGGACAAAAATGAATAGCAGTGATAGGCAGCCGAGCTCCTTGGCTAAAATTCCAGTTTGTTAACTATTTTAGAAAGAAGACAAATCCTTCAGACATTTCAAGGGCACAGAAATACTGAAATGCAGAATCTTGCTGATAAATGGCCACAGCCAGCCAACCACACTGGCCAGAATCCCTCTGGTGGAGGGATTCGCTTTGAGCTGAACTGAGGGTCCAGCGCTCGTTCATGTGCTCGCTCACTCTCCCTCTCTCTACCCCCGTGTATATACACACACTCAGGGTGTGCACACCACTGAAATCAGGTCTATGATAGCATCTAAGATTCAGAGAAATTCATTCTTTGCCTCTTCTAAGTAAAGATTTGCTCATGGATCATAATTATCATAAACAACTGTGTCTGCAGAGTGCAAGAAGGCTTAGAGACGACCATCCTTACGTAAAATGCTATCAGAGAAGATGGAAGGCAGCATTGTTGTTTGTCATAAAGAAGAACAGGTTAGGAGGTGATCTGATTACTAGTCTCAAGTACATAACAGACATTTAATGAAGGTGATGGTGATTGATTGCACTCCGTATTGGCAGAGGACCTTACAGGATGAAATGGGCCTAAAGACAGGGTTCAGTTAAACATAAAGAAAAATGAATTCAACTTCAGGTTGATCAAACACAGAAACGGCTGGTGGGGCGTGTGGACAGTTCATTCCTAGATCTCTTCAGAACAAAATGAGCAGTTGCCTACCTGGTGTCCAAAGTTATGCCTGCCTGAAAGAACCTGCCCAATGACCACTCATTACTTACTCTAGGTTAATGAGTAGGAAACAAGAGTGGAATGTGGAAACTCAGAACCATAGGAAATTATGGTTCTCTCACCTACTGGTTCCTCCTTATCAGCCCAGCCTCCAAATGAGGAGCTGCTCAGTTTCAGTCCTTAGACAGATTTCTTCTCTTCTCTGGCTATATTCACCCCATGGATGATCTCAATCCATACTTTGGTTTTAAATGCCACTTACATTTTGAACACTCCAAAATTTATGTCTTCAACCTGGACTTCCCCTGAACGCCACACTCATATAACCAACTGCCCACCTACTCTTTACCTTTCCTTGGATCTCTAATAGAGAGAGATCTAATAAAATCAAGTGCCCAAGTTTCTCCCTCCCTTGTCACAAAACCTGCCCTGCTACCATCTTCATCATCTCTCTAAATGGCAACTCCATCCTTCCAGTCGCTCAGGCCCAAGATCATGAAGTCATTCTTACATCCTCTCTTTCTCTCCACCCCACATACAACCCATAGTAAATAATGCGTTACATTCTCAAAATGTGTGCCTTTCTTCACCCTGTCTACTGCTACCACCCTGCCCGCAGCTACCATCATCTCTTGTCTCAGTTTTTACACTTAGTTCTTCTCTCTGCTTGTACACTGCCATCCTATATAGTACAAGGTGAGTCTCAAATATTGTTAGTTCATGTCACTTTTCTGCTCAAAGTTTTCATTGGCTTCCAATTCATTCAGAGTGAAGCCAAAATCCTTATTGATCGTATTTACTGTGACATAAAGACATGAGTGATGGGGCCTCTGTGGCTTTATCTCCTATTATTCTTTACCTCATTCACTCATCTCTAGCCAAGCCAAGCTCTTTACCATTTCTTGATCATTCCATGCATGCTCTCACCTCAGGTTTTTGCTCTTGCCTGGAAATTTTTTTTCTCAGATACATACATGCCTCACTTCCTTCCTTGAGGTCCTTGCTCAAAGGACACTTTAATAGCAATATTTTTCCTGACTAACCATTATAAATTGGTAACCTCTGCCCTGACCTGTGCCAGTATTCCCTCTCTCCCTTGCCCTGTGCCGTTATTCTCTATATCTAGAGAGACTGTATAATTTCCAGCCTAAGACATATTCATACAACTAAAAGGAGGAACTATTAATGACTACTACAGCTGACATATAAACCAGGGCTTTTCCAGGCAAACCAAGATACATGCTCCATAGCACCTATCATCACCAACGCACTATTTACTCATTTGTTTGTCGTTTGACTCTCTCCAGTGGAACAGAGCCTCAAGGAAGTCAGAAACCTATCGCTCATGATTATATCATCAATGCTTAGAAGGTAACTGGCAAAAGTGGGTGTTGAATAATTTAATTGAATAGGTGGCTGAATGAATAATTTCCTATAATTAATTGAAACCTGTAGATGTACCAAGAATAACAAAAATATTAGCTAAAATTCTGGAATGCTTACTGAGTTCGTGCCAGACACCATGATGACTACTTTATACACATTGTGAGTTAAAACTCACACCCATCCTCTTAGTTCCATGTTTCAGATTAAAGGATGACACTTAGACGTCAGTGGCCTGCATCTGAGGCCAAGGGAGCCCATCCTTCCTGCCTCTCCCATCTCAGCTGATGCCATGCCCCCTCCTCCTCCCACCCTACCTGAGACTCTCAAGTCTCCACAGCAGCCACCACTCTTATTTCTCTCCCT
The DNA here is from genome assembly GCA_030015415.1 of Cynopterus sphinx. NCBI lineage: Eukaryota > Metazoa > Chordata > Mammalia > Chiroptera > Pteropodidae > Cynopterus > Cynopterus sphinx. Next base: position 43,237,959 of record CM057389.1, on the reverse strand, counting down.
GTTCCCTGGACAGAGTCAGTTTTTCAGCCTCACTTCTATGCTGAAGCTCCTCCTCCATCCATTTCGCTCCCCCTCTCTCCCAGATCTAAGTCTAATTGTTCCATAATTTTTCCCAACCTACCCTCAGAATAAAAGTCAAGTTCTCTCTCTCTCAGATCCAAGAATGCTTAGTTGAATTCATTCATTCTTCATTACAATATGCCTTATTAAGTCTATTTATATCTGATTATTAGAGATTCGCGAAGACAGGAGCCATGCCTAATTCTTCATTGTAACCTCATAGGGCCCAGCAGAGGGCCTGGCTCATAGGAGGAACTAAAATGGTATTGATTTTGCTGGATGTGTTGTGTACGTGGATCGTTTCAGAAGCAGTTAGAGAGGTAGAGCTGAAGCCATGAAGGAAATTGTAAAACATTCACGTATAAGTGAAAAACACATGTGTAAGTGAACATGAGGATTTTAAGAAAACAAGTGCCGAGTGAGAAAGCCTTAAGAAATACCTCATTTAAGGTAGAAGGAAAAGAAGTGTGAGTAATTTGTAAGAACGATTTACTAGTCATAATCCTATATAATATGTAAATATATACAATATTACATAGAATCGAATGAATAAATTGCATAATGAAAGGATTCTTTTGTATTCTCCTGGGATACCTGGGACTAATTTCTTGGTCTCCCCGTGGAGTTAGATTTCAGAGCAGACCCCGCCAGAATCCATATGTAAGAAATATGTGTGCTATTGTATGTAGCTCTGTACAAGTAACATGAAGGGGAAACTATACACTTGCTAAGTGAAATCATTCCTTTAGGCTACTGCATAAATTTGCCTGATGCATAGACCTATTTTGGGGTGGAAAGTGGGGAGGAGGCTGGGTCTAAAACAAATTAAAAATTAAAATTTAAATAAAATGTTAAAATGCAGCCCCACACAAAACAAATATATATTTTTTGGTATAAATAGTGGTCACTGACACAACACGTAGCATTATACATAGGCTTGAGATAAGTTGTAAAAATCTTGCAAGTGAATATATTTGATTGGCAACTTATTTGTCGATCAACCCTGAGAATAATTTCAAACTTTTGAAAACAGACCACACAAATCTCCATATGCCAGGACACTAAGCAGAGTTTCCAAGGAAAATAAACCACTTTAACCTGACTTGCACCAATACCTACGCTGTAAATTACTTCACAGGCAATTATATCACTGCGTTAGTCTGTCCTCCTGCAAGGTGATTGTTAAAGTATCGTCCCACTGAGCAGGCAAAGGTTTGGAGCGGGAAATGTGTGTGTTAGACCAGGTTGTTAAAAAGTATGTTCAGGTATGAGTGGCCTTCTCAGCATTATCATCACAAGCACAGCCGGTGCTTCTCCGGTGTCTCCGTGCAGGCCCCGTCCCCTGCCTTTTGTTCTATGCTTCGCTTCATTCGGGAGCCTACGGCAGTATTTCCCAGGGTTGTTGCCTGGACAAAGGACATTTATTCTACTGGTGCCCAGGCATTAAAGATAAAGGACCCAAATTACAGCTGGAGCAGTGTTCGTGGATAAATGAGGCTGGGAGAAGACAATTTTCCTGTGCTTTCTAGGTAAGCTACCATGAATTCCCGAAGTATAGAAGTTTTAGCCAAGAGAGAAATCAATCATTTGTTTCTTTGCCTGGAGAGACAATGGGCAGCCCCACGAATGTTCTGCCTCCCTCTGAATGTAGGAGGGCCCTTTAAAACACGAATCTCCCGAGCAGGTGCAGCAGCGATGCTATTTAGAAACACGTCTGAGTGGTGGATGTGGTGGGCAGAATGAGCTACGCTTGCCCACCCTGGATCATTCACAATTGTCTTCCACTAAACTCTTGAGAGTGAGGAAGAGGTAAATTAATATCAGAAGCCAGCCTATGGTATGTATGGTCCATACACTGTTCTGAGCACTCTGTATTTATGAACTCATCTAACCCTAATTCACCTATCATTATCTCCCACTTTACAGATGAGAAGACTGAAATACATCAAGATACTGTAAATGATCCAGGATTCCACAGAGAATGGCAGAGCTGAGATCTAAAAGGCAGTAGTCTAACTCTGGAACCTACCTCCCTCGCAAACACACCCTGCAGATAGGATTTCTCCCTGCTGAATAAATACGTTTTAATTAAAACCCAATATGTTGATCTTTAATTATAGCTCTTATTTCCTCCTTTAATAAAGCATTTTACTCCTCTTACTTCTTCATAGGTTATCTAAATTCTCACCTGACTCTGTAGTGAGACAGCCTGGTATTTTATAAGCTATTTTATTTTTGAAGAGGGCTGAAGGACATAAAACTTGTCAGCAGCCATCCAGACTGCAGGAAAATGGGTAAAAGTGGTGAGAGAAGAAGAGAATTTAAAAGGTGCTCATCTTTATTGAGTGATTCTTCAAATTTAAGTGTGATGTTAAGGACGTATTAATTTTCTAGGACTGCCTTAACAGTGTACCACAAACTGGTGTCTTAAACAACAGAAAGGTATTGTCTCAAAGCTCTGGAGGACTAAGATCCAAAATGAAGCTGTCGGCTGCACTGGCTCCTTCTGAGGGCCACGAGGAGAATCTGTTCCCACATTCTCCCCTTGGCTTGCAGATGGTCATCTTCTTCCTATGGCACTTCACAGCATCTCTCCTTTATGTATGTTTCTGTTCAAATTTCCCCCTTTATGTTAGGACACAAGGCATACTGTATCAACCCCAACCCCATCCCTGCTTTTTACTTTCTTACCTCTATAAAGAACCTATCTTCTAGTAAGGTCACATGCTGAGGTACTAGAGGTTAGATTTCAACATGTGAATTTAGAAGGACACCATCCTACCCTTAACGAAGGTCACAGACAACTAATAGCTATGGCCAGGATTCTAAATCAGATTTTTCTGATGCCAGGAGGTGTTCTGGTCATTATTATGCTGCTTTGCACTTAAAGATCCATGAATAACTTCCAATACCAACTTCTGGGACCTTCAAAAATCAATATGAGGCTCTGAACCTGTAAAAATGCTCCAAAGATTTTCTTTCTGAAAGCAGACATCTTTAATCACTGTCTCTCAAGAGCCCCTTCCCTCCAATTGGAGAACTGACCCCTCACACACCACATGTTCTGGTCGGCTGCCAATCTCAGCACCTCCTCTGACACCCATAAACTCTCAACCAGCACCTCTTTTGCTTGGGTCTCAGGGTTGTAAAGATGTGATTCTCATTTCCCAAAGGCCATGTCCCCACCATGTAGAGAAGCCTGAAATCTGAGTCTGTAAGCACTGCACTGAAAAGCCACGTAAAGAGGTTGACAGATGGAAGAACAGACAGACTAGACCACAAGATAGAGACGCTAAAGTCAGGGTCTGGTTCTATCTGCCCTGAGACCAGATCCACCCCAGCCTTTGCACAGATTTGTTATATGAGTTAATAAATGATTCCTTTCTTTTGTTTTTCCTCAAAAATGTTTTAAGAATATTTTACTTACTTGCCACCAAAATTGGTTGAAAGTAAATAAATCCTGAATCTCATTTTTATATATGTAATCGCACCACTGAATTTATAATGCATTAAGTACCATGATACAAAGGAACATTTCAGAACTAGAATTCATATAGTCTTATTTCAGAAACTAGTTTAAGTATTTGGAAAGGCCATAACTCTATGTTTTCCATTTGTACCATAAGCATTTTGACTCATAATTTCACACAATAAGCCCTAGAGCAAATCATCAAGATGGTTAATCCATTTTGAGATGAAAAAGTGAAAATTAATAAAAGTAAATACGTGGCCTACTATCAAACTGCTGGTACTAATGGATATATTTTTCAACTCATCATTACAAATCATTTTTCAGACCAGAGACTCAAAATAGTCTATGTAACATTTTAAATAAAACTATATTGCATTCTCTGGAATAAAAAAAAAATTCAGAACACGTTGCCAAGTACAATAAAACAACTGTTATTAAATAAACACCTTTATTACCTAGTCATATTTTCTACATTAATCTTAAGCTTATTTCTCATCCTCATGCTTTAAAAATTAGTTTTATAATCTATATCTTAGCAAATAAAATCAACAATAATTTCTAGAGAAATCGCATCTTTCTCAACAATGAAAAGAAAGCCAATGGCTAGAAACATCAACTTTAAAGAATTGAAAAGTTGAGATTTCTGGTAAAAAAATTTATACCTCCAACATAAGAACACTTTAAATTATGTAAAGCATCACATATCTTCTCTTGGGAGCACTCTTCCTGACAATGCCCTATAAAGAAAAAGTTAAATAATCTGTGCATACTGTGTGCAAAACATTATTGGACTGTTTCCCCTGCTTTAGAGCAGCATATATTCTAATGGTTGAAAGTAGAATTGGACAGGAACCATTTAAATTTGTTTTTTATATTTCTAGAACTGCATATACTGTTAGTGTTCAATAAATATTTGTGTAGTGGCTACATTTATATAATTGATCATCTTTAACAGAAACATATTCCTAAGTGCTATATAATAAATATATTTACATAGACAAAAGCTGTAGACACATGTGAATATTGACATACATATATATATATATATATATATATATATATATATATATATATATATATATATACACAGATGCAGATATAGGCAGATATAAATATACTTCTAAATACGTAGATACAGTTATAAGTATGGATATAAAGACATGGACATAGACATATGACGTATCAGGGATTTCTAGTTTTCCGCCTGGAGTAGACATGCTATTTCTCGCAATCATCCCCCTCCTCCCACTGGAAATAGCACCTCTTTACCCTCCAATGGGAAACTGACCCTCTGCCTCTGCACATTCCAGTCAGCTGCATGTCACAGTACCTCCTTCCACACCCAGAAAAAAAGAGTGAACCATAAACTCTCAACTGGCACCCCTTTCTCTTGAGTTTAAGGATGGTAAAAATACGATCCCAGAGTTCCCAAAGGTAACGTCTCACCCCACAAACAGAAGCGTGAAGCTTGGGATTTCGAGCACCACATACGAAAGCCATATGGACAGACTGAGAGATAGACAAACAGAGAGACAGACAGACGGTGTGATCGAGCTCCATGGCATTCATCTGCTACACCTCCCAGATTGTAGCAAAAGACAGGAAAAGCAAGGGAAAGGTGCTGTCTGCAATTGCCAAAAGGGGATCTGAGTCTTATGAGAGAAAAGATGTTTTTTCTAAAGTTTGGACTGAAGAGTCTTCTGTGAAGCATGAAGGGTGTTAAACATTGAAATGGAAGACCATGGAATTTTTTTTTTTAATCAGGAAGTCTTTAAGTAAAAATACCCTCTTTTGTCTACGTGATTTACATCTCGATTTTCTCAAAATGTATATTTTTCAGTCAGGCTTTAAATTAAATAAGGAACAAGATGTGAAAAGAGAACTTAGAACTGTAAGGATGGATGGTTAAGGCAAGGCTAGGTACACAGAGGTCCTGCCCTTCGGGGTGCTCCCTACAGGATTCCACATCTGTATCTATCACTCATTTACACTATTCTCCTAAAGAACATTAAGAAACATGTACAATTAATTTTAAAATAAGATGAATGAGCATGTGGCTATCTGCCTTGCAAACACAAGAAGCAGAACTGGTTTTAAAACAAAGAATCTTTATCTTTGATGTTGGCTAGATGGAAATAAGAAATGAGAAAAGAATCTCAGTGATTCACACGAACTCTCTGGAATAACCTAAGTATTTTAGTAATCCAGGAAAGAATGTCCTTGTGAGAAAACTACCCCACCCCCAGATGCTCTCTGAGCCTCTGAAAATAACACTCTAATAGAGACTGTGAGCCTTCATTTTGAGATTTAAAGGGAATTCAATAATATGTTTGCGCCTGTATTTTATCTATCACACAGAAGAACATAAAAATAGTTTTTTAGAGTAATATTATTTTATACAAGCTCATTCTCATTCCCAACTCTATAATGCTTCGTAAATTGTGTAGGTAGGTAATCAGAATACAATTTAATTTTATCAGTAATTGCTGTGGTTTGTTATAGCTTTAAATAGTTAGACACATTAAAGAAACCTATATACATATTTATAATATGAATTATAATTGTCCGTGCTGAATAATTAGTATTTTAAAGAATAATGTGTGCGGTCACTGCATGGTTATGAAAGGGAATTGTTTATTGAGTTTCTCTTCTACCACATCTGTTGAAATATTCCCAACACGGCAGAATTTTTAAACTAATTCAGATGACCTTCAGGAGCAACCATCTCTTAGCACAGTCCCAGCTCTCTCTTCCAATCACGACATAAAAATTACCAGACAGAGTAGATTTATTTTGAGGGAGACACCAAAAATATAGCAAGTCTTGACTTATGATGGTTGACTTATGATTTTTCAACTTTAACGATTGTATGAAAGCTATTTGCATTCAGTAAAAACCGTACTTTGAATTTTGAACTTTGATCTTTTCCTGGGTTAGTGATGTGCAATATTCTATTCTCTGGCGATGCTAGGTGGCAGCCACAAACTGCAGCTCCCAGGCAACTGAGTGATCACAAGATAAACAACCCATACTCTGCAGTGTATTTATTCATTGTTAGATGAGTTTGCCCAACCATGGGCTAATGTAGGTGTTCTAAGCAGATTTAAGGTAGGCGAGGCCAAGCTACGATGGTCAGTAAGTTAGGTGCTTTACATGCGCTTTTGACTTAGAATTGTTTCAACTTGTGATGGGTTTATCAGGGTATAACCCCACCCTAAATTGAGGAGCATTTGTGTTGGTGTGTATAAAATATTCATTTATACCAGAAATCAATAACAGTATTTTCACATGATAAAGAGTTGCATTATCAGAAATTGAGACATTCTCAGTAACCAACATGATTTAGGCTAGAACCTCAAGAATCTTATCTATGTATGATAAATAGACACACAAATTCAGAACTGTTTTGTTACCCTTCAAATTATAGAAGTCACGTAAATCACTTTCAGTGGAATATATATTTCATAGGCTGATATAACATACCACAGTCCTAGTTCCACTATCACTCTTCAGACATTTTTTTGCTTACTTACCTCATCAGATTCTTTATGATAAAAACACATAGATAGATAAAGTGAAACAAAACTAATATTAGATTTAAAGAGGTAGTACAAAATTCTCATCAGAGAACTAAAATCTCTTAAATAATCATCATAAAATTGTTCTACCATGTTAATAAGCTTCCTTTCTAAACAATTTTGAAGTCCTCTTCTAAAATGAATGCCATCCAAGTCATTTTCAAGTCTCCACTAAATTTCAATAATGTTCTTTAATGTCTAAGAACACTTGAATGTTCTTAGGCAATTATTAGAATATGAGAAAAGGTTTATCTTTGCTTTGGGGTCAAGCAGAGACATTATAAACTCAAAATATGAACATCAAATATTAATGGCTAGAAATCTACTTCTGCCTCGAAATGACCTTGCTGTCCCTGCCAGAGATGTAAGCGACAACATCATTCATGGACAGCTGACACACCGGTCTGCCAGTGCACAATATACCCTAGGAGAGCAACCAATAATACCCACCACTTCTGAAACTATGGCCTGGGCTCCAGAGCTCACACAAATCCCCGAGGAGGAGCGCCAACCACCCACAAGGCTGATAGGTGGATTCCCCTGCTATTCTGCAGATCTGCTATTTATTTTCAGTATATGATTTTACCTCATTACCTGAAAGGGCTGCTCAAGATCCAGCCCTTTTGTTTTCTATACAGGAAAAGGAAGAGAGTTTACAATGAAGTTTGATCTTACCCATGAGGGCACTTTACAGAAGTTATATAGGATGCTTCTGCCTACACCTTATTGGCCCAAACATAGTCATTTGGCTATTCTATCAAAGAAGCTTGGAAAATTAATCTTTATCGAAGCTAGCTAATCAAAACTCAGGGGATCCCATTGCAAAAGGAAAGAAAAGAACTACTTTTATTTTGGGAGACTACTAGTCTCTGTCTCTTTTCAGTCTTCTAAAACCCTTTAGAATTAAAAAAGTCAAAAAGTGCTATTACACAAGCAGATATCAGTAGTTAATTTAGAAAAGATAATAATGGAGAAAGATCATAAGTACAATAATTTCAAATTTCTCACTTGGGCATCACACTACTACTATAAAATCATCTATAAATAAGCAAAATTTGTAAAAATATTTTATGGCAGAGATCTTACAAAACAAAAAATCATTCATGATAAAACCCCACTGGGTTTATGTAGGATAAATTTCTAAAAATTATACACCTAGAAAATTATAAATTATATCTCACTAGAAAAGACCCAACCACAATGTTAAAAATTAAATTTCTATGAAAATAAGTAGATTTGAATTTTATCTGTGTGGAGATCAACTTACAATCTGAGGCAGATAGCAACATTATGCTTAAACAGTGACCAAAAATTGCAGTTTGGCTTTCATTAAAAAGAAAAAGTCTCTTCAGAAGTGAATCGCTTAAGCACATGATATATGGGAGATGGAATGAGAAAACACAGTGTTGGTGGTTGGCATGAAAATTAATTGTGCCAATCCATATATGTTCTCAAATTCAGAGTTTAAATGACAGAGATCAAAATATATGTATATCTAAAGCAAATAAATGTTATGATATTATGGCTGAAATGTTAATACCATTTAAACTCAGGATCTTTCAAGATAAAATTTCCACTGATTTACCAACTTGATTTACTTCTGGTAGATGTCCCATTAAGATGTGGCCTCTCCTATCGCCACTTCTACATCCCTAAACTTCACTCCAACAGACAAATGCTCATAGAAACACAAATAAAAGAACTTATGGAGGGGTTAATCTGAAAATTTTGATCAAGAAGAAATAACATGTGTGTGTGTGTGTGTGATGACTTAATTTCTATGCTTCAGAAAGGAAAAAATTAAATCTACAGCAGCACCAGGACCATCCAACCTGAAGCCAGATCAGGGTCAGAGCAGAACGAGGTCCTGCAAAAATATCCCCTTGGTATAGGAGCTTACAAGGAAGAAGCAGAAGCTACAATCACGGCTCTCTGAGCCTTTCCAAATGAAAGAAGAAAACGTGTAGAGACTCTGATGTCAATATCCATTCTTCAACAACGTGGATAACGATGTTGAGGAGATGTCACTGACTTTCCAGCAAAGGCGATGCATCATTTGCACATTCTTATTAATCAGTGAACACTTCTGGGTGACTGCTGCTAATGTTGATTCACTCGCTCATCTATTCCCCCAACAAACATCTACAGTTTGAACATCTACAATTCAGTCTCCAGAGAAAGAACATGAATGAAACATACCGCCTGTGTCTCTATGGGAGTCACTGTGTGTGTGTGTGCACGTGTGTGTGTGTGCTCCCATGTGCATACATGTGTACATATGCAACACAGAATTGGAGAAGCAATTGACACAAGTATTACAAATACTACTACATGAAGAAAAAAACGTGGAAGCTATATACTGCCCCTAAAGCACCTATACCTACTTGGTGGTGGTAGTAGCATAGGTCAGAGGGATAAGAAAGACTTTATAAAGCAACCAATACATAAACTGAGACCAAAAGGGCCACTGGAAAAAACTAAAGGAAAAGAAAAGATTGTTTTCACACCCTGAGTACAGGGAAGGAGTTTGAAATAAATTACGGTCCACGACTGCAGCTGGTCAATAAGATTATTTCCCCCAACTAATAAAAATTGAACATTGGAGGCATTATCTTCATTCATTCAACATGGGTTCCTGAACCCTCATTTGTACTGGGCCCTGTCGTGAGCGGTGGGTGTGCATAGAAGGAAGAGGAGAATGTGGAATCCAAGAGGTAGTGGATTCTGTCTCTAAAATGTTTTTGTTGATTTTGAGAGTCTTAAACTAAAAACATTAAACATTTATATAAAGATGAAAACATTCCATTACTATTCATTAAAGTCACTGCCTCACATTGGCACCATATCCCCAAGAGGCAGTCAGCTACGGTGGTCATGAATATGGACTTGGAAGCCAGATTGCCTCGGTTCAAATCTTCACTGTCATTCATCAGTTATGTGAGAAGGACCAGGATAATTAACCTCTCTGGAATTCAGTTTTCCCATCCGAAAATGAGGGTAATAATAATCGCTCCTACCTCATGCAGTGGTTTGAAGATTAAATGAGTTAATACACGTAAAGCACTTAGAATAGTGTCTGCTCCAGTGTAAACAGACAGTAAGGGTTGCATATTATTAGAGCGAAAATTCCAGCATAATCATCCTGGAGCTCAATTCACTCTGTGTTACTCTGAATAAATAGCATTCTGTCAGTCTTGGTGCTTTTATATAACCTTAGACAAGTCACTTAAACATCATTAGCCCGAGTTTCCTCCTCTGCAAAGTGGGGCCAATAGTACCAGCCTCATGAGATTGTCTTGAGGGTTAAATGGAATAGCAGATTGAAGGGCCTGTAGGCTGCAAATTGCTATGCAATTGTTACTTGTTGTTATTATCTTGCTCTTTTTAACCCTCATCCCCAAATTGGTAAGTGCTTCTCTCCTTAGGAGGAAGACAAAAACGAACACACACACACGACTTTGACATAATGTTTCCTGCTCTCCAAACAGTATAAAGTGGATAAATTGAGACGAAATGAACTTGACATCAATTTGTAAATTCAAAAGCTGATACAACTTCCATGATGAAGAATACTGGAAGCAGTACCTTTTTAGTCTTTGCTTTCGGCAAATGTTGTTATTCTGTCTTATATAAATTGACTTCTGCATTGTTCTTTCTTCAAGCAAAATTTGGACAACTGAGAAATCAATACATCAGCAGCCTCTTACCTCCGGGCTTCACGTGACTCCCACCATGCCCTCTGTATGTGTGCCTTCTGTATACTGGCACCCTAAAACCCACACCTGCCTTTCCTTTGGCAACACACTCCAAAGAAAGATGCTTGGAGGAGAGAAAAGGGTTGGCCTGATGGGCCCAGAGATTCACTTGGATTCGTTTCATTGTCTATATATTCATTGAACACTGACTATGTATCTTGAAACATTTTAGTCCCTATGGAGTTTGCAAAAATAAAGTTGAGAGAACTCTTAGCCCCAAGGGAATCACAGACTCTAATGGGAGAGATGGACAAACACATATTAGACAAGTCAGAATGTGGAATCAGTATTAAAAATAAACGTGTAAATGGAGAAATATAGAGGCTCGAAGATAGTAGTCATTGAATCCACCTGAATGGGTGAGTATGGGGCATTCAGACACATTACTGGCTTCCCACAGGAGATATCATCTCAGTGGTGACATGAAGAATGAGTAGGTTTCCCAGGCAGAGGAAGGGATAGGAACGCCAGATTAAGAAACAAGATAAGTGGTCTACAGACACGTGGAAAAGCAGCTTGAGTCCTTAAACAATGAGTAGAACAATGGGACTGGGACAAGGGATCTGCAATGGGGTCAAGAAGGAAGAAGGAAATTAAAGCGAGGAAAGGCTAGGTCCCAAACAGACCATAGAGAGAGCCAGACAAACATTGGTACATGGACTTCTGGGCAGTTGAATGAGTAACATGCAAATGGGTCTGTATTTTATAAGCTAAATTCCCCTACTCCAGGGAAGAAGCATCAGGAATTCATTTCTTTCTCGAGAAGAGTCACCAACAGCAAACAGAATATTGTAAGGTTCCCACCTTGCCCAATGCCTGCAGGCTGGGTGTGCACAGACACTGCAGTAAAGACACTGCAGGGCTTGGGAGCTGGGGCGAATGCAAAATGATCACACCGCCCACTCACAAGAGGCAGTGCTACCACCTAGAAAACTGCTGGCATGGTGACTCCTGATCATGTGATTGCATGGTAACTAATGTTGCTCGATTTCTCTGGTACATACATACCTGTGTTCATGCATGTGTCTTCATGTTCATATTTATAAGGCCTGTGGTTTCATTAGAGTAATTTATTCCTTTCATTTCAGACAAAGTATTTGTATAAAATGGAAACAATGAATTTCAAATGCCTCGGTCCCCAAGGGAAAAGGCCAACTTCCTCTGATCAGCCCCAAGGGAGTAGCTGGCTCCACTGTTGCATTTTATAGTTTATATTGTGCTTTCCCTGCCTGTCACCACCCCAAGAAGTTCTAGAATTTGCCTATGATTTCCTGCCATCTAGTCCCCAGATTCCTTCCCAGAGGAACACACAGACAGTGGGCAGGACGATAGTCAAGAAACAGTTTGCTGAACCAGCTCATTCCACAGCTGTCTTTTTTTTTTTTAAGTAGTTTAGACAAGGGGGGGAAAGACAGTTACAAACTAAACTACCACACAGCTCTTTATAATCCTCTGTCACACTCTCTTCAAAAGCAGGAAAAATTAAGTTCCCAGTGATTTTCAGTGGAGCCCATGAGATTGGCAGATGTTGCCTAATCAATGGTGTTTTGAGGAATCTGCTTTGAATTTAGAGACTCAGAATGAGGACAGCCTCTCTCCAATAATCGATATTCTTTTCAAGTTTATCCTATTCTTTTTTGAAATTTGAAAAGTGGGAATTTTTTTAATTCCTGTTTTACAGACTAGAAAATCGTGGTCCTAGAAGATACAGCTAGTCAGTGAAAGAATGGTGATTGACAGCTGGTCTTCCTTACACTCTTTCTATTTTGTCTAAAAAATTGGCACAGATCCAGAGAAGCGAGGACATCTTCCTGGTCATAATCTATTATATGATCCATCAATATTTATTGAGCAGCTACTAGAGATTCAGAAAGACATAACCAGTATTTGGAAAAAAAATTGTATCTCAGAAACCTTTTATTCTAAATTACGAAATAAAACATAAACATATGAAAATGTAAGAGCTAAATAACAAGGTGTGACTGAAAAAAAAAAAGTCCTCTAGGGCCTTCTTTTAGGTTTTCCCAATCACTCGGGGGGAATAGTGTAAGTCACCACAGTGGTCCCTCTGCTATCAGTCCACCTCCACACTGACACCGAGAGATGTCCCATAAACAGAGCTGACCAAGATGCTCTCCTGCTCAGAAACACCCACTGTCCCCTCCTTTCCAGTACAGAGGCCAGGCTGCTAAGCCTGTGACCCTTGGCTCTGACACCTACCAGTTTACATCCCTAACTCCACTTCTTTCTTTCCTGCTGCTGCTGTAACAAAACGCCACAAACTTGGCAGCTTAAAGCAACATAAATCTGTGACCTCGCTGTTTATCCTGGAGGATCGAAGACTGAAATGGGTTTCCCAAGGGCAGAATCAAGATGCCAGCAGACCTGAGTTCCTCTCCATAGGCTCTAGGTGGAAATTTATTTTCTTGCCTCTTTTAGATTCTAGAAGTTTCTGGCATTCAGTAGTCCATGGCTCCTTTCCATATTCAAAGCCAGCAGCAAGGTAGAGTCTTTCTCACATCACATCACTCGGACACGGACCCTTTGGCCTCCTTCTCCCATATTCAAGAACTGTTGAGATTACGTAGAAAGTCTAGGATGACCTTTGTACCTCAACACTGGCTGACTAGCAACTGTAAATCTTAACTCCATCGCAGCCTTAATTCTCCCTTAGGTAAACTAGTGTATTGACGGCTTTTGGGCATTATAACATGGACACCTTTGGGGGCCATCATCCGCCTCCCACCCCCACCCTCACCCATAAGGCCCGCACAGTTTTTCTGCAGCAAAAACACCTTTGCACTGACACACTGGGTTCTTCACAGCTCCACAATGTTATGATATTCCACCTGAAATGCTGTTTTCTTCCTCCTTGTCATTCCCCTGAATGACCTCATAGCTCTCCTTCAACTGATAATTCCACAGTGAAAATTTCCCCCAATTTTCTCAGGCAAAGTTCCCTTTGAATAATAAATCTTTCCTACTGCTTTCCATTCACTTAACGAATATTTATCATGTTCCTGCTATGTGGCAACAACTCTATTATACGTTGAGTTGACAATGATGAACAAAAAGAACAAGATTTCTTCTTTCATGGAGTCACCTGGAAGATTCAGAAACTAAACAATGAATCACACATGTAAATCTAGATTATAAGTTGTGATGAGGCTATGAGAAAGAACTCTGCTATAAGAGAAGCTGAGAGGAAAACGGTTTGGAATGGAGGGTTAAGGAAAAGCAGCCTTTCAAGCAGCAGGTGCACCAGCCAAATGGGACAGAGGTTGGTATGATTAAGGACCTGACAGCAGCCATGGACCCAGCCAGAGAATGGCTGAGAAGTGAGAAATGCATCTAGACAAGCAGGCTAGAGCCCAGCCACGTTAAGGCGTTTGCACTTTGTTCCAGTACAACGGGCTGTCACCCTAGTGGTTTCAACAGGGGACAAATGTAATCCACTTTTAATTTTTAAAAACTTGCTCTGAATGCTGTATGAACAAGAAGGTGTCTAGACAGAGAGCAGAAATACTGGGCAAAAATGTTTGGGAAGGAGATGGGGACCGGATTGAAGAGAGAAGAAGAGATGGAAGAGTGTTCTTTTAGGGCAAGCTTACTGGAGAAACAGAGATTCCTGGGCCACGGTAAGTACTCACTTGACATGGAATTGATACATTTAAAGGAAAACCTGTCTGCCCAGTTTATAATTCTCACGAGTGATAATCAACTGCTCAGATGTAGCCACGGGGGAAACAGATGGTCAGATTTATCCCAGTTTGGGATTTTGCCAAGAAATATTGTGGATAGAAGATATGGCGGATGAAAACAGGGGCAAGGCAACTGGGGGCTTTTGCAAAGAAATGATTACATTATAATTTACCATTGAATCTTCACTGATAAGATAGCAAGAGAAGTCATGAGAAAATGGGAGGAAAGTCAATGGTAGGAATCTATGGAAGGATGACACTTCTAGGGTATACTCAGGGGGAGTGAATTCAGAGGGAGATAATGGGAAACAACGAGCCATTTCATTTTGTTGTTTTAAATGTAGTACATTTCCTAATTATGGGAGCATCCAGAATGTGACTATGAAAGAAGATGGCCAAGATGGAAAGCAGGGAAGAGTCACTAAAGACAAGTGGTCAAGGAGCTGAGACATCATCTCTGTGGCTGTCCATGTGTTCCAGAACTTGTGATAAACAGGGCTGGTTACTGAGAGATTCCTGGCAGACCATATGAGGGGAAGAGAGAAGTGGTTTTACCAAATACTATGAAAGAGTAGGATGGAGTTGGAATTTTCTATAAGGCGGGGCAGAAATCATGACCAGAATTGCCGATAAGAATTGAGGACACTGACTTCCAAACTCAGCCCTGGATGATTGTAACTCAAGAAAATAAGTTTTGAACCCGTCTTAAGAAGTCCAAGTCCTTATGGGCCAGACAAGAGTTTGGAGATGTGGGGGAGATTACTGAGTGTGGACAAGAACTCCTTGCCACATGGCAGATGGGAAGACTTGGTGATCAGAAGAGACGAGATTGGATCAGATGAGAAAACGTACAGAGCAGGAAGAGGATACATTTGAAAGATAAGGTTTATCCACTACCAGTAAATGGTGTTTACGGACCAAACATTTTGTCTTTTTCTATTTTAGAATAGTACTTGAACTATCAGGTACTATTTGTTGAGAAAGTAAAAAATGATCGCTAAATGACAATGACAGGATATAACTTAGGTGACAGTCATAGGAAACAACCCGAAGGCTTAGAAGAGCTGCGGAAGAAGCGCATCAAACCACGGGATTTTGAGCAAGGATGAAACTCAATGAAGCGATATAAGAAAGACCTCTGAGGGAGGAGTATCTGCAGTCAAAGAACAGAACCATTCTATGGTCATATAGATCTGTTTTAAGAAGTAAAGTTATTCAGCACTTATGCTGAAATGTTCACATATTTGACAAAATTAAAAAAAAAACTCTCCGCAAATGCCAAATCTAAAATCATTTTAAATAGTATCTTCCTCTGGAGAGACTGGGCTAGACAGGCCTGAGGATTTATTTTCTTTTCCATCTTGGAAGGGCTGAATGCAATTCTCTCTGGTTCATTTCAGCATCACTTCTCAGATCACTGGAAGGTTTGTGTAAAAGCAGGTTTTCTCTACTCCCAATGAAGGACAAGGCAGCCCACGCCTACCCTGGGCCAGAGGCTTCTTTGTTCCATGCGGCCTAACATGACATTTTGCTCCTAAGGATTGCTTCCCAGTGACCTCCTGGCCTCAGGAATGGGTCATGTGAAGAATTAAAAAGTGTCACCTATTAGGTTAATACCAAGAAATGGGTACCTATAGACAATCTGGCGAAATATTAAGTGTCATGGAGTTTACAAAGGAGATTGGCCTCAACACTGCGACCTGCAGCCACACAACCCTGCACCCGCAGAACTGTACAGTGTCCATCAACATCTACGGAATCTCCCTCAAGGAGTCTGCACTCCACCGTGGGAGAAAACAAATGGTAACAACAAGCTCTTACACAGCGAAGTAAAAGGAGTGTGTTATCTTCTACAGGGGAAGAAAACGACACAACTCAGATTTGAAAGACCTAGACACTGCCCTGGCTACCATATAAGGTCTTTGAACTTGGTGTTGACCAAGGCAGACTCGACTATTTTATCTTCCAAACAAAGTGGTTGCATAGACGACGTAAATTCTCTTACAGTTAAAAATTTTTTGAAAGTATATTAACTAGAAAAGCAATTTTTTATTTGTAGAAATATTTGGAGATGCAGGAGTTAGCAGAGTTATGTGGGGTGGGTGGGGGTCTTTGGGTAATGTTTTTGATGACTAGGACCTGATTAGAGAGAGCATCAGAGTTTCATCGGGGAGGTCAGATGTAAGCAAAACCCCGAAGCCAAGAAAATGCATGCACAGAAAGAAGAGATTTGTGTCTGAAGAAGTGTGTGCAGCCTGAAAATCTGTGAGAACAGATTAGTAAGGAATAAAAAGTGGCTTGCCCAGTCACTGATTCTGCAGATGTGATTTAGATTTTTGAAGCAATTGGGAGCCACTGTTCACTTTTGAGAACGGAAGTGACACTGTGTAAAAAGCCACTGAGGATGAGAAGAGCAAGGCCGAGCTAGCAAAGCCCTGGGGCAGGACAGAGGACCCTGCCTGTCTGGCCTCCTGCGTGTCTCTCACCTCCTGCAGCCAGGCAGCATTTCTGGGGGTGTAAACGGAGCAGAAGAGTGACTTTGCGCAAGGTCACAAGCTAGAATTCTCGTTTCCTGCCACCTGGACTGGAGCTCTTTTCCAGCAAATCCTGCCCCCTGCCACTTTCCTCACGGAGGCTTCTTCCCCCTTTGTTTTCATGTCTCCAAGAATAGAATGTCTAAATTTCATGGGTGCTGCATCCTAAGTGATCCAAATAAAGGGTTGGAAAACGGGTGCATCACAGCTGAAAAGTGTTGCGTGTCTCCGGAAATAATAGAAGGAGAGAGGCAGAGAGGTCCTATCTTCCTTCCCCCTCACACCCCACTCCCCAGCCGAACAGAAAACTAACAGGGCTTTGGGGGAGGAGAGAGGGGAGGAGGGCGAAGTCTGCAGTCGTCTCGCTGTGCTCCATTTGTATTCTAGCCACACACTGTCCCATCAGGGGAAAATGCTCCCCGCACACACACGTGTTCGGGATATCAGTATGATGGATCTGAGCGAGGGCCTCTCCAAACACAGTGACCATCTGCTAGGCAAAACATAGGGGTCTGACAAGCAGAAGCCATTCAGACCTGTTGTTGGGCCACATTATTACATATTTGACAAGGGTAATGAGAGGCTGTCATTAACCTTACATGACAGTTGCTACAATGACACACTAAAGCAAGGACAAAGAGCCGAACTCAGTAAAAAGGCACCTACTTCTCATTTAACCCTGGAATTATGTGACGCCATTATTCCCGATGGAGGCTGGCAGGCCTGGGGTTAATTTCCATTTCTGTGTCTGCTTGTTCTCTTTTTAAAATGTCCCCCTCGTATGGCACTGCATTATTTATCACAACACACTGAGTTAGATGCAAGAACAGAAAGGGTCTCCTGGAGAAATGAACAAACAGACAGATTTCACGAGCCCCAGCGATGGCCTGAAATCAGGCTTCTGAACTCTGTGATGTTTAAGGTAATTGTTACCTACGTATGACATTTCTTGGCATCTTCTGCTGGACTTTTATCAGACGTAAAGGAATAGGATTGTTTGGAAATATGAATATGTACTCTACCTTTTTCAGGCCATGCACAAACCTAAATGGGAAAAGTTAAGATAATAGTTTAAACAATTAAACACTTAATTTTGGAATCTAGTGTCATGGGTCTTATTGTTGGAAATATCCTTAAAAACGCCCACAATTTTGTTTTATTTTATAGAAGAGGCAACCCAAATCACGAGATGGTCAGTTACTCCCTCCTACCACTCACCAACCTCAGAGCTAAAGAGATGACGGCCACACAGCCTCCTACACACCCCCCCCATATTGTCCTACTTTTCAGAGCCATGCTTCCTCCCTGCTTCCTCTTAAATTGTTTAATTTCTATTATCAAGAGTTTGATTTTTTAATTTAATTATTTAAATCAGTATTCCTCTGATAAACATGCCTACACGAGTGTAGTCAGCAACGCTACTATTTATGATAATTCTGCTTCATAATTTTGAAAGCTGGTTTTGTATAATCTGGCCAAGTTGAAGCATTTCTCCTTGGTGCAGTCTGTCTGTCTGACATCATGGAGCCACTAAAGTGATAACAGCCAATCAAGATGCTTTGCTTCAAGTTAAGAAATTGTAATCAAGATGTCTCAAGCCATGAAAAAGAAAACATTTGGTAGAAAATAGAGAAATCTGACTTGGGTACAGATCTAGTAGCCCACATCTATTTATACTTGGTTATCTCCTGCCTAAATGACACCAACCTATGACAATCTCAGAGTCTGTGACTATCTAGAGATTTCTAATATCTAACTGTTTTTGGTCTAAAATTCAATCTGTCCCTTCTTCCACATGCGCAAAGTAGAAAGATTGATAATTTAGTTCTTATGCAAGGTACCTGACTTTCATCTGGCTCGAACCTGAGGCAAAGCAAATGGGTGGGCCTGTGGCTGTGACCGGGTCGGGGGGTGGTGCGGGTCTGGGGCCTTGCCCTGTCACTCAAATAGTATGGGATCCAAGAAAAGTGTTAAATTTCTTCTGGTCTAATTTCCTCAGCTAAGGAGTAAGGAGATTAGATTTGATACTGTCAAACATCCCTAGTTCTATTTTGGCCCAAAACATCCAACTTCACAGCAGAGGTAAGGGTTTTGCTGATTTTCCAGAAAGCGTCGTCAGCCTTTTCTGAATATAATCAGCTCAAGACATAAATGAGTTTAGGTGATTTGGGATCTAAGAACAAAAGAAAATGAAAAGAATAAAAGATGCCCCATGCCCCTGAGAGTCAAGTACATCTCACTAAAGACTATAAAAGCCCCAGAAAACTCATAAGTGAGCCAAATCAGTCAAATGCATGGGCAGCGGACATAGAACTGGCACATACTGGCTGCGACCGGACAGGAACAGAAGACAAGAAGTCGTTGCAGTGGGTCATCCTGTGTACAGTCATCTCATACTCTTCATTATCTGCCACATAGGGCTCAATAAATGAGTGAATGAATATATGGACATTTTAATATAAAAAAATGCAAAGATTATATAAATCAAAAACCTTCCATTTTTCTAGATACTAACTTAATGATAGCAGAGCATCATGTCTTCCTTAACAATTACCAGTTAAAAGAAGAGAGATGTTTGAAAAAAGGGCAAAAGAAAAATCCAGAATGCACCAATCTGAACATCAAGAAAAGAAAATATTTGGATTTGACCTGCTGCTATGTTAATACCCCCTGATGCTCGATTGGTGGAGTCCCTTGGTAAGAACTGTGGCTCACTAAGTTAATTATCATGGTTATTGATTTATCGTAATTTCCCTATGTGGAATCCTGACATACAACTGTAATTTTAAAATTGAAAGGAAATAATCTGAAAACTCTGTGAATTAAAAATCATAACACTTCTAGGATTTACTGGTTATAGTTAAAAGCATTATTTTTTATACACAGAACATTGGTTTTCACTCAATTCATAATTTCAGAGTCAAAAAAAGTAGCAACTTTAAAAATGACTAGGATGAAATGTCATATAAGAAAATAGCCGAGCATAACTTTTTATCCTCTAGACAGGTGTTTGTGTCTGCAATTTGTTTCTTCAACTTAACTGCCAATTTAAAAGTGTCACATGACCATCCATAAAACAGTAATAACAATTTTCCAAAAAACATATTTATAAAGAACAATTACAATACTCTGGGACAACATTATAATGAAGTTTTTGTTAGCACACTTAAGTAGGGATGCACACATACTACACAATTAGACTCACATATTCCCATTATATGTGTGTTGCCGTTCTATACAAACAATTTATATATTAAATACATTTTCACTATATTCTATATGGGACAAATGTTACTCCCATACTTTGCAAGTGTCAAATAAAAACAGTAAAGCAAACTGGGGCTCAGGTAAGGAGAGACGATTTGAAAGTCTGTTGTGATGGGGTGCGAGAGGTTGGGAAGAACTGCAACAGGAAGAACATGCTCCAAACTTAGAATCTCCATCCTTCTCAAAGATCGGGCAGAAAGGGTTTTTCTTTTAAAAGGAAGGGTAAACAAGACCAGAAAGAACTGTGTGGGGGGACTGGAACCATCAGATGGCATGATTAAAGAATTGAGCAGGAAACTTCTGTCTTTGTGGTCTGCCATTTTCAGTATGGGTCCTAGATGAAGCACTGGTCCACATCCCAATGCTTGTTTAAGCTGAAGGCCAGGTCAAGGTCCAGGGGTCTGTGAAAGAGGGGAAGCCTAGCTAAAGTTTGGTCAGGTCAACCAGTGTTTGGTTTGGATTAATCAGTAGGAACAAAGACTTTGGCTAATCATTTATGAGGCAAAGAATGGGAATTTGGCAGATCTGTGGATTGCCTTGTCACAGGTAAATAAGGGGGTCATCATTTAGCTTACCTAAGTCATATAAGGGAGGGGCTTCTCACTAAGCCCAAGAAACACAAAAGGACTGGACATTTTTTTCTCATTAATTTTTTTAAAAATTTTTTATTGTGATAGAATATGCATAATACAAAAATAATCATTTTAACCATTTTTATGTGTACAGTTCACATTATTGTGCCACCAATCTCCAGAACTCTCCATCTGGAAAAACTTTATAACTATTAAACAACTCTCGATCCCCTCTCCCCCCAGCCCCTGTCAATCATCATTCTACTCTCCTTCTCTATCAATTTGACTACTCTAGGTACTTTATGTAAGTGAAATCATGCAGTATTTTTTGTAACTAGCTTGTTTCACTTAGCAGGTCTACAAGCTTCATCCATGTCATAGTGTGTGTCAGAATTTCCTCACTATTTAAGTCCGAATTGTATTCTATTAATTCACCCATGGATGAACATCTGGGTTGCCTCTACCTTTTGGCTGTTGAATACAATATCTCTATAAACATGGGTGCTCAAACAACACTTTGAGACCCTACTTTCAATTCTTTTGGATATATGCCCAGAAGTAGAACTTCTGGATCATACGGTAATTTCATTTTTAATTTTTTGAGAAACTTCCATAGTGCTTTCCATGGAGGCTGAACCATTTTACATTCCCACCAACAGTGCACAAGGGTTCTACTAAAGAAAAAGATTTTTTTGTCCCAATACCTTGTCACACAGCTTATTCACTGTCGTGCAGAGTGTGCCAAGCAGGGACTCAGTTACAGTTTAACAGGATTCTTGTTAAAACTTGGCAATGCAAATACAAACATGGGAGTTCAAAGGTCCCAAACTAAACTGACTAGAATTAGGTCCAGGAGAGGGTTTTGTCAGTTACAACTTCTCCATATCTTTACCAATACTTGCTATTTTCCGTTTTTTGATAGTAACCATCCTAATGGATATGAGGTGGTATCTCATTGTGGTTTTGATTTCCATTTTATTAATGATTAGTGTTGTTGAGCATCTTTTCTTGGGCTTGTTGGCTTTTGTATATCTTCTTTGGAGAAATGTCTACTTAAGTCCTTAGTTCGTTCTTTAATTGTGTTATCTGGTTGTTGTTGTTGAGTTGCAGCTTTTTATATATTCTGGGTAATAACCTCATATTAAATATATGATCTATAATTATTTTCTTCAATTTTATAAGTTTTCTTTTCGCTTTCTTGATTGTGTCCTTTGATACATAAAAGGTTTTAATTTTGATAGTCTAATTTATTTATTTTTACTTTTGTTATCTGTACTTTTGGTGTCATAAGGGATAGGGTCTTAACTACCAATGTTTCAAGGAAAAACAACTAAAGTTCAACATTGTCAAGAATAATGTTCATCCTTAACTGTTATCATCAATCCTCATGGGAAGAAAACCTGCAATCCCTTATTATAACCTTAACGTTCAAAGAGCAGAGGGCATGGTCCAGTGCAGTCTAACAAGAAGGCTCCAGGAGAGCATGCAGGATGGTTCTTCTGGTATCCAGAACAAGCCCTAGTGCACTCCAGGCAGAAGAGAGCATCCATGGGGTTTACCCGGCAGTAGGAGACTTTTCTCTCTCTGTACTGTCCATGGCCAACCTTGGCTTCTCCAGGAAGCCTCTCCTCAATGGGGAGTCTTCATCCTGGCTTCCTCCTCTCATTTTCCACCCCTATATCCCACTTCTTTTCTCTACTCTCTCCCAGGATTTTAATCATTCCTTTCTACATGCCCCTGCCCTACCACATCCAAAGAATTCCACTGTCCTCTTTGTCCTTTCAGCAAAGTGCAGGGGCAATGAAGAAAAGTCACTTTAACCAGCTGGGCCTGAGGTCAAGAAAGACAATCAGACTTACCCTCTGGACACTGACTCCCTCTCTCTCCACTTCACAAGTCCTTTCTCGGCCATGCTAACAGTCCCTTTCCTTCCCTGCTTTGACTTTCTTTACAAAAAAATCTTCCTTTTGTTCTTCAATTCCATCTGTTCGCAATCCTAAGAGAAGGAATGCAAATGCCCAGTAAGAAGATGAGGGACCTGTGAGAGTGAGAGCCAGGGAAAGCAAAAAAGAAAGCACTAGCAAACATTCCACTGTCAATCCACAGGAGAGAAAGACAACACGTGGTCAAGGACCAGACGAATCATCAAGAGTCTAGGGAAGTGTGTGATTTGAATGTCTTGGCAACAAACCACCAAAAAACAAGCTGGGCAAGGAAAACAAAGACCACCCAGAGAAGAGAAATCATGAGAGGCAAGATCTAGGCAGAAAGCCAGGGAGTCACAAACATTGAAGAGCAAAGGAAGGTAGCTAATGCATGACATGGTCCTAGGATGAGAACCAGATGAGGAAACGAAGGGGATGTTCTCAGATCTCAGCCAGTTCGTGTCCGAAGCAGAAACTCAGAGACCATCAGGGAGGTGTGTAACCTACCGAGTCATCTTGAGTCTCATCATCAAACAGGTACCCACAACCTTCCCCTTCCTATTTTTTAAAATACCTTTCAAAATAGTTAATTTTTTATCTAGAAATTTTAGTAATACATAAACATGACTTTTTAAAAGGTTAAGAAGTATTAAAGATACCCTGAAAAGTATTTTCCCATCTCCAATCCAATTTTTCCTTCTGCAAATTCAATCAGTAATAGTAGATTCTTATGCATCCTTTCAGAAAAATTTGAATGTGAATGTCAGTATTTATATAAACGTTATATTTTATGTATTATTTTGCACATTATTTGGTTTATTTCATAGTATTTCTTGGAGAACTTTTCTTTATCAGCATACTTTCATCTAACTTTTTAACTATTTTTTAAAAGCTTCATAGTATTCCATTCTGTTTATTCTATTTGTTTAACCAGTTAGATGTAGATCAACTGTATCCATTGTGTTGTTATTACTGTCCAGGCTGAGGCTAGGGCGGGAGGCCAAAAATATCCCACAGTGGCATTCTGATTATTCTGAATTAAAGTTACTTGAAAAGGAGGCAGTACAAGAAGGGTCCATTGACCCTCCTTGGTCTCCTTGAACAAAAGAAATAATCTCCCCCATGACAGTGACCTCCTTGCTCTGCAGGGGCTAAGAGAGACACCTTGATTGCTGAGGGTAAAGAATCCAGAGCAGATAAGCCTGTGTGTTTTTTATTAATTTACCATCCAATCCCTCTTTTTGCTTTGATTCCTCACTAATGAGCACCCAAACTAAAGTTTCCTTATCCTGTAGATTCTTCACAAATTTATTTTATTCACTTGTCTAAAAAGTATAAAAAGCTGGCTGGTTGGATATCCTTTATGACTTCCTATATATGTGTATTAAATTGTTTTTTTTTTCTCCTGTCAATCAGATCTGGAGTCAATTTTACCGTTAGTCTAGCCATAAGATCACAAGAAGGCTGGGGAGTGGGGAGCACACAATTCTCTTCCTCCCTAATATGACAGAACTACTGCTAACTTTTACATATATTCTTAGGGACACGCTAAAATATCTGTATAACAAATTCTTAGGAATAGAATTTCTTGTCAAAAACAGATACATTTAAAATTTGGAAAGCACCAGATTTTCCTCAGAAAACATCTGTTTGCAGTTCCATTGAAAGTGTATTAGAGTGACAGCTGCCCACTTTTGTCTATACAGTGTAGTATCAAAATTTTTGATTCTTGTCAATCAGATGTAAAAATCATCTCTTAGATTTGTTTTTATTATGAGTGAGGTTGAGCCTCTTCCATACATTGATAAGATACCCATACCCATACTATTCTCTACGAACTGTTTTTTGCCCATTTAAAAATTCTATTTTTTTATTACCACATATTAAGGAAGAAAAGTTTAAAAGTTTTATGACACATATCACAGTATATTTCCTAGTCTGACTTTGTTTACAAAATTTGTTCAACAATTTTTTTTAACTTTATGTAATTGTTATTTTATTTTTTAAACTAATGGCTTTTTAGTGTTTTGTCTTGTTTAGAAAGAACAAATCTTTCCCATTCCATTATTATATAAACATTCTTCCATTTTCTTCTTTTATTTTTACAGAATTGCTTTAAAGGATGCAAGGGAAAAACTGGTTTAATTTTTAACATTCAAATTGTTGACAAATCTGGAATTTATTTTAAGAATAAGAATAAACTAAATATCCAGAACTTTTTCTTTTCAATGACAAGACTAAAATTCTAGTTGTAGCAGATTCTAAATTACCTTGTGTATTTTTTATCTATCCTGGACCTCAATAGTGTTCCTTGGGTCTAACTATTCCAATGCCAGTACAAAAAAATATCGTATTAATATGTTCTTATATTTGGCAGATTTAGTGTAGCCCTATAATTTTTTATTCACCATTTAAAAATTTTATTTCCTTTTCTTTTCCTTAATGGATTTTAGAACTAGCTCAATTAGTTCTAAAAATAATTCAAAATTAGTAAGTTTTATTAATGTGAATCTACTAAATTTATAAATTAACTACTAAATTTATAAATTATATCTTTATAATACTGAGTCTTCTTATTTCAGAAAAAGTTACAGCTTTTTGTTTATTCAAGTTTTCATTTATATGTCTAAGTAAAGTTTTTAAAAAATTACATAGGCCCAGTATAATTCTCGTTAAGTTTATGACTAGGTATTTATCTTCATGCATAATATTATAAATGCAACATTTTCTTTATATTGTCTCACTTGGTGTCTGGGCTCTGAAAAGCTATTGATTTTTATGTAAAGAGATAGCTAGTCACATTAATAATTTCCCTCATTTTTTTCCTAATAGAATTTTAGATGATTAACTCAGGCTGTCCAGAAATACAATAAAATCATCTATAGATAATTATAATTCTCTTCTTCATTCTCAATTTTTATACCTCTGATTCTTTGACTCCAAGTTGTGTTGGTTTGTGCTTCATAAAAATTTTTAAATGAAAGCAGTGTTAGTGGGTATTTGCCTCATAATATATTGCTGGATTCTATTTGCCAATATTATGTATTTGACTTTTAGATCAATATTTATAAGTAAGACTGGCATATTTTCTTTTGTTTCTGTATTTCTACCAGATTTTTGTCAATGTAGGTCACTTCCTTTATGGTGTCTTTTAATGAACAGTCTTGTATTTCAATGTAATTAGTGTATCATTTTTTTTTAAGTTTAGTACTATTTGGTACTGTTTTAAAAATATTTCTCTGCCCCAAAGTCAAATGTCTCTCAACATTTTGTCCTAAATATTTTTAAGTTTTACCTTTCAGATTAAAATTTTAATCTATTTAGAATTTATTTTAGTGTGTAGAATGAAGCAGTGATCCAAGTTTTTCTTCCAAATGGATAACTAATTATCTCACACCATTTATTATATGGTCCATCTTTCCTCTCTTTACACTTTTGTTCCACATCCTTATGACATCATAGGATCCATACATATACCTTACACTAGCTAGTTATTCTAATACAGTGTTGAATAGAATCAGTGATAGGGGGCATCTTCTTTGCCTTCTTCCTGATTTTAAAGGGAATATTTTTAATATTGTACCACAAAAATGATTTCTGCCAACAGAATTAAAATGTGATCTGAATACTTGAAGCAATATTTAATCAAAAAAGATATATAAATGGCAAATGAAATGAAAGCACATGAAATGTTTATCAACAATACAAGTAATTAAAGAAATAAAAATTATTTCAAAATAATAGCTCTACATGCCCTCTAGAATGGCAAATAAACATCTTACAAAATTGTTGCATGACTATGTGGAATACTTAGTTTCTGTTATTATTTTTATTATTCTATACTTATTCTAAAGACAAAAGAGATCCAATAGAGGTTTTGGCTAAGATGCAACACAACCATAACTGTCTTCAAAAAAGATAACCCTGGCAGCAATCTGAAGGATGGATTGGAATGAATAGTTTTAGGGGTACAGAGGCCCCAGAGAAGGAAGCTCTTAGGCACACTCCACAAGACAGAATGGAAAGCCTGAACAGCAGCAGTGAGAAATGGAGGAGCCGATTAAAATGTCAGTACTGAGAGAGAAATTGATGGAGTCTGGCATATGATTACATATAAAACATCAAGATTCTAGAATCAAACTCTGGATAGCACTGTCCTAAAATATCAGATATTGAAATATACACTTCAAAATAGCAAATATTATATTAAATTACATCACTCTACTATTAGGGGGCAATATTAGTAAAGTTTGGTTCCAATTATTTTGGAAAATCCTTAAAGGATAATCTTGAAGGTTTTGTTTTATTAGACATTCAGATAAGCATAATTAAATCTATCAACAATTTTTTTTCAGTTATGGTATATATCACATGTAGTATGGACACAGTATACTTACAACACAAATTTGACTTTTTGGCTTAGAATAAAATACAGGAAGGAAAAGAAATTAGAAGAAGCAATTTTTTAGCTATGTAGTCTATGAGCAGATACCCTAAAAATGGAAAAGAAATTTCATACTCTTTGAGCAGGAGAACTGGGTTTATTTCATATATTTAGTATATCTTGACAAGCTGAAAAAATATATAAAATGTCTCTCCTTATATTTAGTTTAAAAGGCCAAACATGTGTTTTCTTGATGGCTAGCAGTGAATCTTTTTCTGCTTTATCTTGGTCTTCATCTCTGGTTCAGAATGTTTGTTTCTGCTTTATTGAAAAGGATCTTCTGAACCAAAATAAATTTTCTTGAACCACTGTTTTTGCCTTTTTAAAATATTTTCTTTGGTTCTGTAGACAAATATAACTGAGGGAAAAAATTAGGGCTAATATAAACCAGTATATTTTATAAATGTTTGCTTGTACAGCCCAACTTGAAATATGTTGGCCCCAATTTACATTCAAAGAGCAAATTATATTGAATGATAGCTAGGTCTTTATTAAACTATGCATCAGATGAGTTTGCTCAAACAGTAGCTCCCCCAATGCCATTATCTAGAAATCATCAGCAAATCAGTCCTCAGTTTGTGCTTCTATTACTAGATAGCACTTAAATCCTTGGGACCACTGAGCCTCTTCCACCAAATTTAAAGAAGAATCATGGAACACATAAGATCTTAAGTCAGCCTTCTGGAAAGCTTGGACTTCCCTCTTCCTGGAGAAGGGGTCAAACTGAGAACCAGATTCCCATGAATACACTTTCTAGGTGACAATGTTTCTACCAGGATCCAAAGTCAACTATTATAGTGAGTGGCGCATTCCTGTGGCTCTCCCACTGACCCGCTTATGACTTGATACACAATTAATGCTGAGGTCAGAGTTGTCACATTCTCATGCTTCTTGCTTTGCATCTATTGGCTTCCCCACTGACAATTTAAAGCACTGACCCAGGCTGGAGTGGTAGCACCTCATTTGGAGGGAAGGGAAGATTTCTGTATGTAAAGCAAATGGGCCTAGAAAAATAAATGTTGCATTTGCCATATCAAGTCCTGACTTTCAGCTGATTCTGAAGTTGTGTCTGATATTATTTTTTCTGAGTTTGTTTCCTCTTATAGGTGAGAATGATAGAATCCCCCTGCAACACACACACACACACACACACACACACACACACACACACACACACAGAATTTTTGTGAAAAAAAGACAATTTAAGAATTAGAAAAGTGTTTTGAAAGCCGTAAAGCATTTGTAAAAGCAAGAAATGGCACATGAAGCAGTTCTCCACAAACCATGGCACCTCTACACGGCACTTCTAGACTTCAGGCTAGCGAATGAACAGCCATTAGCTTTTGATTTAAGTAGACATCCTCTCTTCAAAAGGAGAACCCATCAAGGGGGATTTCATCTTATTTCCTGAGGGGTTCCTTTTTTGATGTCTTTTTTGTCCTGTGAAATCATGATAGGATAGAAAACCTTCACACATAATCAACCTGCACATGCACTTTATACACCCTCCTTTAAACGTGAGTTAAATTCTCACTCGCGATTCCAGATAGTCATATTAGAATGAGAACATTCATTGCTGAGGAAATTTAGTTTAGATTATTTCCTTAGAGTATTCTTCTTGGAAATTCAAAGATGCGTGTGCATGTGTGTGTGTGTGTGTGTGTGAGAGAGAGAGAGAGAGAGAGAGAGAGAGAGAGAGAGAGAGAGAGAGAAACGTTATCAGAAACTAATGCTATTGATCACTGTTTCTGGTTGAACATTAGTTTCTTCGGCAAAACCTTCAGGTAAAATTTTATGTTGTATTGCCCTATATGTACTGCTCCATACAGAATCCACACCAGGTGAATGGAGTCATCCATCTTACTGTTTTGACATCCAAAGAAAGTACTATCCAGGTATTGATTTTATTTTCTAAGGGATTAACTTTGTCCATTTGGAAATTGCCATTATATAATTGCTCACTTTGGCACTTGCCCAGGATAACAGTTTTCACCATTCATCGTCCTGCTCTTATGAAATCAGCCACCTATTTTGTTAATAAATAAAGTACGTCAAAATCTGGGCATTAGCTCAAATTTAAATGCCAGAATTTCCGGTAACACCACATATTCTTTATATTATTGCTCAGGACTTCACTTTTAGAATTCTCAGCGTCCAGCATGGAGACATGAGAATATCTATCAAATCAGCATTCGTCACTTCAATAATTTTAGAAAGTAAAATCTCTAGAGGTCGTAGTCCCATGCTAAACCAGAAAGCCTAGAAAGGAGTAATGTCCAGGTGCCCAGAAAATTATGGCGGATTAATTGCTCTAAGAGTTGAGTCCTGGTTTTACTTGTACAACTTAATTACTGTGTGACCTTTGAAACCCCCACCTCCAGATTTGTGAAATGGAGATATCATCTTCCCTGACTGCTTCACAGAAGGTGTCTGAAAGCCGTCTTAAACAGCAATGCCCTATCTATCCAGAATGAAAGTGTTATTATTGATGGAAGATCGTGGGAAGAGGTGTTTCGGTGCCTGTTGGCATCTATTTGCAATTGTTACTGTGTTGTTGCTTTTCAAAAGGCACGTTAGGCAGTGGTTTTTGTCTGCAAATCTCTCGATGTGATAATTTTTCCACATCCCCATTCTTCACACTCTGTATGAACAGGGCTCGATGTTTCTTTCTTTCTTTTTTTTTTTTTTCTTTCAGAGAAATTGTAAGTTTATTTGAGCCAAAACTGACAATTGCAAGGAAGCAAGATCTCAAATGCCCTTCAACGTTTCTTCACATGCTTTGCACTCAGCAGTAGATGTGAAACAATGTACAGGCTTGAGAGATGGAACGTTATCCTGATTAAGACTGCTCTGGTGTAGCAGTAATTCCTGGGAGTTTATCAACAACCAATGTATAACCACAAACTACAAATTTCATATTTTGTTCACTGCTATGTCTCCTGCACATAGAACAGTGCCTGACACAGAGAAAGCAATAAAACTTCCCCAAATCGATTAACTAACACTAATATAACTAGTGCCATTGACACATCTACCTATAAAGATCAAATATTTTTTGCAAGCACCCATTAGATAACTTTTTTCAAGGGTGTTGGACATGTGCCATCTTAGCCTGTCGAAATTCAGGATTTCCAAAGCAGAAGCAGCAATCATCAACCTGCTTGATAAATGTTATGTATAATATTTATATCTGTTTTACATGTACATAAAACATGTACATGATATGATTTGATACTTAGTGATTCTTAGAAAAAAAAAAGCTTCTATTAACCAAAATGTTCATGGCACAGAATGTCACCACTAGAAGGTTTTCTCAACTATTAAACAGGAAGAATTATTAATTTCTAGCTGTATTGAGATCTTCCTGATTTGAAGGTGATTTTATTTTTTTCACCTCTTTGAAGAAATGATGCAATTGATATAACAAAATCTTTTGTGTTAGCAAATCTTACAGTGCCTGAATATTGCCATCTTGAATATTGGCTTGTATTGTGCAAAAGAATAAATAAGGATTAGGATTAATTTTGTTTTGATCCCAGAATATACGCTAAACTTCCTTTTGAGAATAAACCCCTTTAACCAGCTTGATTCATGGTATTTTTTTCTCTTGTTTTAATATTGAAACTATAGACAACAGAAAAAAAAAATATTTTCACATTATGGAGACTTCCCTGAAATGATTTTGATAAGTACACATTCCACTCAGTGCATTTCGATAGCTCTGGACAAACCATTTCCTCTGTATTCTATCTCCTCAGATTACAAACTATAGGACAAAACGATAAACCTCAAATCTCCCATCCTTGTGTCACCATCTATTTCTTTAGAAGCTTCAGGGCTCTCTTACAAATTAGTATGATTGTAGTGCGGTCACTACACTGGGACAATCAGCATTCATTAAGAACATATAAAAAAATGTGGTCTAACAACAAAATAAAAATTTGCAACCTTAGCCAAGTTATTGCTGTTATTCACACATTACATAGTACCAATGGCAGGAAATGTTTATGTCAACTCCGTCAGATTATGAGAACATGTCCCTTTTTTAGGACTGAGATCTGGGTGGTGATATGCTGTCATTTTTATTTTTAAATTCAGATTAAAGTGTTTAATTATATTCTCTCTGGTTTTGACACCAGACATATACTTCTTTAAATATAGTAGCCAAGCCAATTCAAAATAATTTATTTAATTCCGCCCCTCTCTGAGTGCCTGGAAATCCATCCCTATATCTAATTTGTGACTTCTTGAGCAATAAGGTCAAGTCTGAGTAACTAGGGAACCGTCAGTCTACCTTTGCGGACAAACGAGTTATTCCTTCTCATGTTCAGAAATCAAATCAGAACCAAAGTTCAAATTTGATCTGGTGATCATAATAGATAGATCAAATTTTCGTGAATTAAAAGTAACATAAACCATTTCTTCCTTCTCATCACAACCTCTCTTCATCACACCGAGACTAGAGAGCTCCTGCCTGGTGCCTCACCAGGGTCTTACAGTTCCCATGTTCATACCCTAGATTGTTTATTTATTCTGCAAATACTCGTGGAATCCCTAATGAGTTTGAGAGAACTTAGGGACACAAAGATCATAAGACACAGTCATTACCTCATGCCTTTATAGGCTGGAGAGAAAGAAAGGAGGTACCCAGATATTTTTTTAACTGGATCTTAAAGTGGAAAGTGAATTCTAGGGGAAGGATACAAAGCAAGCTTAAGAATTAAAGCAGGAAAGATGGGCCATGGTTGTCAACAGCATATCCATGAGGCCTCATGCTACCTACCAGTGACAGAGAAAGCTTGCTTCTGTCTAAGCTTTGCCACGGTATTCTGGCACAGCTACACGACATCAAAAATATTACATAACAGGAACCCAGAGCACTTGCTCAGAGCTGAGTCATGTCAATCTAAGGGCTCAGAATCACTTGAAATAATCTGTAATCTTGGTTATTTAATGAAATAAAGCTTGGATTACGCAGTTGGGAGGTGAGAAATGGCCTCCGCCAGCTTCTGTGGAACATCTGTTTGGACACTGAGGGAAATTTATTTGCTGGAGGAGAAGAAGCAGCTCTGCATTGGGCCCTGAGGCTCCACCATCATTCTGATTCTCTTCTGTAAAATAAACCCCACTTTGCAGTGACTTTTGGAGTTGTGTTAATGACCTAGTGACAAACAGTGAGTTGTCCAAATTGACTATATTTCTTCCCGCCCACCTTCTACCCAAGCAAAATTAACAACTATCTCCTTTCTCTTTTCCTAACAGTTGAACCACTGGTTTGTTTAATGCTGGACAGCCAGCATTGCTAGTTTGTTTATGTGTCTCCTGCTCCGTAATAAAAAGTGAATGCATCCAGGCCAGGAACCATGTCTCTTCATCAACTTATCCCCAGAGAATGGTGTGGAGCCCGTACACAGCACCTTATCGAATGGAAATGGTGTGTGGAGCACTCACTGGGAGTTGGAATAGGAGCATAGGTGGGTGGACTCCACCAGAAATCAGATGATGCAGAACCACACAGGCTCTGTGAAGGCATTTGTGGACCCCAAGAAAGTGATCTCAACTGTTTCTTACATACATTACCTATTTAATGATTCAGCGATGCCTTAAGGGAGATATCATTATGTCATTGTTTTAGATGAGGTGGCTGAATCTCATAAAAATTAAGTAACTTGCCCCAGGTCTCTGGTCCAGTAAATGAAGAGGCAAGACTGAAATGTAGCAATGTGGGACGCCCAGTCCATGTCCTTAATTATTACTTTATACTTCCACTTCAGGAATTCTAAGTCACATTGTGATGGCAAGCAGGTGAGTTAAGCATCCTTACATGTCAACAGGGACATCATCTGTGTGGTCACACCAAGAATCGGAACTACTGCTTCCTGATATAAATCATTAAGTCTTAGTTGCACACGTGTTTCCAACTGGAGTCTGAGATAAAGATCATCAGACAGATTCTAAATGCCTCTTCAGACAAATTGGTCCCAGGGCAGCAGAGGAAGTGCAATTTGTTCCTCTCCTTGTACATTTCCCATTGAAGATGGCACCTCTGACAAACCCCGTGGGTCACGTTATGCATCTATGTGGAACCAGAGCATCTTGCCTAACAGGATTCAGGATATCAAAGCATGAGCTTCCATCGCCCTTCCCCTCCCCCACCTTCTTAAGGAGATTCTGTTTGTGCTGCTATGCTGGGGAGTGCGACAGGTGGGAGAAGGGGTAAAAACTGAGAGGAACTTGACTGCCTAAACAAGAAAGGGCGTGATGAAAGAGGAGGCTGGAGGAGGGGATATATAGCAAGTGAGCAAGAGTCCTGAGGGAGCAGGAGAGAAGAGAGACTTGGGGAGAACAACTGCCACACAGTGGAGAGTTTAGTGGCAGAGACATCTAAAAAGGATATTAAAGAAACTTTGCTCTTGTGTTGAGAAGTGTTAATGCATCTTACAACCTCCTCAAGGAAAACCATATTCTTCAGTCTTAAGAGGATGAAATGTATGTCCTTTGCATATGTCACCACAGCAAGATGGGACTTAAGAGGGGTGCGAGAATCCACAGTTTCCCTGGACTTCACTTGTATCTGGCAGGACCTTAGGAATCTCTCTCACATTTAAGGAAGCAAGTATGGACAGGTGAAAAACATTAGTCCAAGTCATGTACATGCTCTGCTGTATTACTTAGCTGTGAATGAATGTATGCATAGACAACCTTGTTTCAAAGGGAAAGTAAGGTAACTCACAAAATAACATGTAAGTTACAATATAAAATATAAGCAAACTTCCATTTTATCATGGCGAACTAAGCATACCCTCCAATCTCCCCCTTCCTTAAAATATGAGAGAAAACCTTTTTAAAGCAAAATTTAAATATAGAAATATATTTTATTTCTGTGTACAAATAATATTAATTATGTAAAACAAAATTTAAATTCATGCTCATTTATGTATATACCATATATAATATATATAAGCCAAATATGTGTGTGCTTGAAACAAGAAAGAAAAATAACAATGAGTCAGAAACTAAGAAATTCAAAAAAAAAAAAAAAAACAGGAAAAAAGAGAGCTGTAAAAAAAAAAAGGATAGCCATATGGAAAAAATGCCATCCAGGACATAAAAAAAAAATCTACTGCCAAAGTTACAGGAGCAACCCTAAGGGCATTCTGAACTCTAGAGAGGTAGAAGATAAAGGCAGAAAGGGCACCACATGGCACCGGTTGGATTGCTCAAGAGAAAGCAACGTGTGAGTCATATTCAGGACAGAAACCAGGCATGGCTGAATAAAAGCAGAAACTGTGGGTGTTCAGCTTGGTTTCAAGAGTCAGGGCAGAGTCTGGGTGGCCTGGCTACATAGGGGAGAGACAGGAAAACACACAACTAGATCATCACAAGCCTGGAGGCACAGCTCAAGCCTCTCCCTGGGCCCTGGGAAGAGGACAAGAGCTTCATCCAGCCCATCCTCCTGAGCCAGTTGTATGACAGAGGCAGTAGGCAGCCCAGAGAGAATGCCAAGCCCAAGACAGTACTCAACCAGGGTGGCAGTAGTGAGAGAGATGAAAGAAAGGAGATGAGATAAGCAAAAAGCAAATGAGAAAAGCAAAAAGTGAATGAAGTTAGAAGTAAGGTTACCATACAAAAAGAATGATAGGAGATCTACATTTGTTGGATGTGGTTCATGAGAGTAGCCTTCAACCACCAATACGAAATGTATTATTTTGCTAGGGCTGCCAAAACAAAGCACCACAGCGTGTCCGTGCTGATGAACTCATTTTAACTTAATAATCTCTTGAAAGGCCCTATTTCCAAATACAGCCACATTCAGAGGGACCGGGGGCTAAGACTTCATTCAACATGTGAATTTGGGGGGACATAACCAAGCTCATAACACAAAAGCAGAACCCTGATTCATTATAAGGTTCTCTACATCCAGGAGACAAAAAGAAATCAGATACTTAGGAAAATCAAGCCTATTCCTGCTATCAGTGACTGAAAAAACACCTCAGTTAAGATTCTCAGAAAAAAGTCACTAAGTAACAGGATGAGAAATTTCTTTTACAACATCAGTATAGCAAATACAGTGCATTTCATAGCACTGTCTTTTGTAACATTCTTCAATGTAGGTCAATGGCATTATGCTAAAATGCAGTTTAGTACAAGTATATCTACAGAGATGTAAATTCGCATGATACTTTGGCTTATTCCCAGAATAGATTTTTCGAGTATCCAAAAGAATGGATAAATGGCTTTCTTTGTGAAAAACCTCCATGAATGTTTTTCTCGTCCGATCTTTCAGAAACCTTGAGAGAAGGGAGCTTTAAAGTTTTACTTCCAAAACAGAACCTGTGCTCTGTGTTGCTATTTCAGGGTAACTCCAAACACAGTCAGGTCCACAAAGCAGGGGCGACTCATCCTTCTAAGAGAGAGTTTTTCTCACTGATAAGGGCAGGTGCTCTGCCCGCTCTCAGAGAGCAAATCTCTAGTCTGCTGCCTACTAGATCTGTGACATGAAGCATATATCCTCACTGATCCATCCTCGATTGTTCCTCAGCTGTAAAATGGGGCCTTAGTAAATAAAAGAGAAATGAGTTACTGTATGTGAACCATTTACAACAGTATCTTTCCCAAAGTAACACACCATTAAGTCTGAGTTTTCCTTATTGGAAAATTTAAGGAGCTTTCAGCAATAGAAGCTACCCGAAAAACAGGCTTGGCATGACCTCTGTGCCTCTCTGAAGACAATCAACACCAAAGAAAAAGTTAGAATTCACTACTCCCTGACAACACCTCAAATGTAGGCATTGTTGGCAGCGTCCCTTGGGCAGGGGGTTGTCAAACTCACACTGCCAGGTCCCTGCCCAGAGTTTC
This sequence comes from Cynopterus sphinx, assembly GCA_030015415.1. Lineage (NCBI taxonomy): Eukaryota > Metazoa > Chordata > Mammalia > Chiroptera > Pteropodidae > Cynopterus > Cynopterus sphinx. Next base: position 43,201,792 of record CM057389.1, on the reverse strand, counting down.
CGGAACAGTAGGTCTGAGATGCCACCTAAAATTTTACATTTTAAAAGTTCCCACATTCCACTGGTTTCATGGCTCCTGATCCACCCTCCAGCTGTTGGACCCTGAGAAAGTTATGTTACTCATTTCAGTCTTATCTCCTTGTCTGGAAGACAGGGATGAAGATATTGGTACCTAACAGTGAGTATGCCTGGGAGGATGAAGGCAGCGATGCCTCGCGTGGCCACTTGCAGACCATTTCAGTTCTCCCTCAGGGCACGAAGCTGCTCACCCTGGTTTTTGTGCATAACGATACTCATGGGGTGTTCTTGCTCACCCAGTTTTTATTCAAGCCCAAAAAACTGAGCACAGAATGATAGGTGCCAAGAATGATAAATGCTCGTTATGAAGTGGGGTGCTGGATAAACTACTTAGAACTTGTAGGAGACAGACCAAGCACTCCTTGTAGAGTGGCTCTACACAACGACCCTTAAGGATGTTAAAAAGGCTTGAGTTGAAAGACCAAGAAGAACCTCTGGCTGTGGAAGTGTGCCTGAAGATTCCATACAAAGCAACCCGCATGAGAAAGGATGCACACCCATGCTTTCCCCAGCAAGGTCCTAACCAAGCTGAGAGAACACTGACTCCAGATCAAAGCAGTGCAAGTCAAGGAAGGCCTTCCGGGGCCTCACCTTGCCTCCCTGCTCTGGCTCCAACTCTGGAAGAACCACAATCAGTCCCAAGAGAAGCTGGTTACCATGGAGAAGAGGAGTGCGAGACAGAGAAACTGAGAAGACGCCAGCCCGACTCCCACATCCTCACTGCTGCTTCCCATTTGCAGCAGCTGAACGTGGAGGAGGAGACAGCTCTAACCACTGATAAAGTTATGAACTGTCATTATTACAATACGCTTGGTAATTCTGCTACTAAAATAAGACTTCTTTTATAATTAGAAATACCAGAATTTATTATTATAAAGAATGCAGAAAAATAATGGACTTCCACTGAATTTCACGCAGGGGTAGGAAAAAGCTAGCTCACAGAGCATGTTTGATTGGGCAAAGGGGATGAAAATCAAGCTGCTTTTGAGATGCCCCCATAAAATTTTTGTCATTTAATGTACCCTGTACATATGTTCCCCTATACATCCCACATCATCCAAGTGTATTTCTTGGTTCTGAGATTTTTGTTTCCTAAATAAATGATATTTATTATTTTTAATATATACCAGATGAGAGAATATCTTTGTTTTAATGTTACTTTCAAGGAAAAGAGACACAATCATTTAGAACAGATCTCAGAATATTAAATATAGAGTCTTCAAAATACATATTCTTTAGAGCCTATTTGAATTATTAGGCAGACATGGGCAATAAGCAAAATATGTTCTTTTTATAGTTCATAAATATAAAAGCCACCTGTTTAAAACACTCTAAGAAACTTTGCAGTCTAATCAACTACTGTTTTCAAGAAAAATGCTTTGTTGCACTTGTTTCTCAACCCAAATCGTTATTTGCTTCTAGTCTCAATCCTAAAAGATTCACATCTACCAACAAACATCTGAACTTTTCAATATATGGAGCAAGATTTATACTCTGTTTTTCAATCACGTTTCATGGCCATGTGTGACATAGTGTAGGTGTATCATGAAGGATTAAGCTATAAGAAGCTAGGATTTGAGCACACTATGAATATTTTTCAGTGGACATGTTCTTGAGATCTGATTGCTCCCACATTATTTCCTGCTTGAGAGCATTCCAAGCTGCATTTTTTCATTAGTTTCTCAGGCATTTTGATTAAAAATCAAATGATATTTATTGTTTTTAACAAAAAGTATTCATTGTAGCTCTAATTCATCTTCGAACTAAGACATGTTTGTGCAAAATATATGTTTGTCTAGCTTCATAATTGAAATGACTACTTTTCCAATGAAAAGTAGTTCATTAGACTTCTAAAGTCAGATGAAATTCACATACAAATAAAAGTTATTCCCAAATTCAATATGTGTTTTTGGCAAATAAATTTAAGAAATACCTTTTCACCTTGTTGAGCCCATCCCAACTCTACATTAGGACTTATCTGGCCATGAAAAAAATCCAAGAAATTCCTACTGCTTCAAAATAAGTAAGAACCAAGGCCCTACTTACTTGTCCTCATCCTCTCTCCTTAATTTGGACCTAATGTAACATTCTACATCAAACTCATTGTTGAAGTTCAATAAATATTACAGCTTCTTACATTACAAAGAACTAGAGGAAGGGTTATTGAGTTGGGATAAAAGTAATAGTATTAGAACTATAAAGTTCCAATCACTGATAATGAATTTTACCTCCAGAAATTTACTTCTATGATTATTGTATAAGCATTCCACAACACCATCTAAATTTTGATTATAACATTACATGAGAAAGCGATATGTCAGGGAACTTGGGTTCTAATCCTGATGCTGTTGTCATCCACTTGGGATACCTGGGATAGGCTGTTTATCTCTCCTGAATGTTAGAGTTAATAATAATACCTTACCCACTGAGCAAAGCTGTTGAGAGAAACCGGCCAGTTGTGGACAAAACAAAACAAAATCTGTCCTTGGAACCAGTTAGATTGAGTTGGAAATCAGGCTGTGCCACTTCAAGTCGTTTGACTTCCCCGTGTCTTTATTTCCTCATTTAAAAAAAAAAGAAAAGAAAAAAAATAAACAAACAAAAATGAAGCTGGTAGTAACTTAAAGTTTACAGGGTCTTAGAGGGATTAAATGTTAAAAATATAGTGCATAATGGGTGCTCAATAAATGGCAGTTGAATTTATGAATCATCTATGTGGAAATGGCTGGGGAATGTAAAGGGATTTGCATATGCAAGTCATTGACACCACACATCATATTCATATAGTTAAGCAAAGAAGGATTTCACTCAGGATAGCTGCACTACTGGATGCACTTCTACTCATATCCTTTCCCATAACCTCTTTCTAGAAGGTCCACCTCTTACGTCTTTTAAAAATCCATGATTCCTTCCTCTTAGTGTTAACCACAAAAACAATATCTGCCACTAGCTTAATACCTCATTTTACAAACAAAGATGACTATTTATTTAATACGGCATCATTACAAGCAAACATTTCCTTTCTTTAGCTACTTCCCTCGCAAGTTTCCAACTTAGGGAACCCTCACTTCCAAGCCACAGTGTCGTTCATAGTGACCCACATGGACCTCCGTATTGTGGTTCCCACAGTCTTACAATCAGATGTTTATTTTTAAAATGAATCACAGAGATTTCTAACCTCTAAACCAATCCTAAGAGCATGAATGATGATAACTCCCTAAAACTTGTAAAAATAATACGCTGCAAATGATTTTTAGCAGGAGCTGCAAAACGCAACCCAAGCCAGTGCCCTTCTCCGTCTTGCCTGTTACAGTACAGAGCATTTGTAGGTTTCCCTGTGCCGGTAAAACACTGGAAGGAGGCAGCTATTGTAATAGGATCATTGGCTAAAATGAAATGAGTCAATCTGATCAATAGAAATTGCTCACGCAGCAAAGAGCTCTTAATGGATCTTAATCTCCATTAGGCTGAGTTGGAGGAAGTTGCAAGGGAAGCCGCATCACATTTCAGCCATTTATAGGAGCATCATGGTCTGTGAGCAGCTTTCAGGGAATGGAAGGATTCATCCTGGGGTGCTCTGGGACAACCATCAATGGGACGGTAAACTCTTGCATCACTGGTGTCCAGGAAATGCTCTGGGGGATACTCTAGAGGGTTGTCTCCAAGGCTTATGAAAATTTTAGCAGGACTTCATGGCGGGTCAACCAAAAGAACATCAGCACATGAAGCTTTTCTGTCATGTGTAATTAAATGTGGTTTAGAATCCCTTAGACATGATTTATAAAACCAAAAGGAACAGTTCCAAGTTTGTTACCAGAGGCCCGTAAAGTGTGAGCTATGGGGACGACAGTATCAGGTTTTCCAGAAGTAGGCATACTTCGCACGTGACACATGGAAGTATAAAAAAAAACAAAACTCATGTTTGGCTGCCCAGAATGTGAAACTAAATGCCTCTCAATTTAATATATAATAGGAAAAGCTCCATGTGGAAATTTGAAAGAAAAGGAAAATTGCACACAATTTAGAAGACTGCCCATTGTATATGCACTTGGAAATTACAGCACAATATGTCCTAATTAATGCTGATTGAGTACTTTGATTTCAAAAATGGAAAAGCATAATACATGGACATCGCATTCCACATTCACACTCTCCCCACAAAGCCCTTGATGTCAGAGACCAAAATAAAAAAGCTAATAGCCAATTACCTTGCTGTTTTTTTCTTACTCTGAGTCAAACTTTGTGATTATAAATTTTAACGTTCAGAATTAATAAAAACTGCCTTGTGCTATAGTGCAAATAATTTATATCAAATGTTTGGTCCACTTAATTGGAAATGTGAGGGTTTTTTTCTGTACCATATCAATAATTTCAAATGTAGGTGCTTTCTTCTTCTAAGATTCTGTAACATATCACTATCACTTCCGTTATTATAGCACTTCATCACAACACATCATGATTGTTCATTTTCATGCCTGCCTCTCAATTTGATTGTGTCGAGATGAATTGTGAACCCTTTGAAAACCAAAACTTACCTTTTCATCATTTTATGCTCTGTGCCTAAGACAATGCTGATATAAACAAACACACAATATATTTTTATTGAAAAAATGCAAAAACAAGTTATTATCTAGATCATGATCTTTCCACGAGGCATTTATTTTATAAAGACCTGAGAGACCTTTGGAGATATGTCAAAAGATCACCTTAACATGAAAAACTAAAACAGGAAAAAAAAAACAGGATTGTATATTTATCTGGGTACTTCCACAATAGAAAATATAATAACATCTATGAACTTTTCCAGTATGCTACTTTATTGTCTTCAGTTATGAATTTCAAAAAACTGAGTCACAAAGTTTTAATGTCTTAGATTTTTCTACTAATAAATATACTGAGAATAATGAAAAAAAGCTAGCCAAATATGTTTTACTCTGGGTGTGTGTGTGAGAGATTGAACATAGACCAAAAAGAAAGTGCATTATATAAATCAATTATTGATGTCAGAAGGTCTATCTCATAATTTCCGTTTTTAATTATCTTATCATTATTATCTATTAATTGCTTTTACCCATGGCACTTTCAAAACAGACAATCTTATATGAAGTGCCTAGCACACACAGTAGGAATTCAACATACATTTTTGAAATAGCAAATGAGTGAATAAATGAGAGATATTAATGGAAGGAGGCATCTAGTTTCCTTATAGTACCACACCACAATCTCTGGTTCCCAGCATGTGAGACAAGCTTTCTTTCTATTTCAAAATTATCACTCTGGCCCCCTTGGACTGCCAGAATGAATGCCTTTATCTGCCTCCAACAACTTGCAAACATGTTTGATTACCTGAGTTAAGGGCAGATAGAGAAAGCACTTTGGGTAATGAAATTATTGATTGCACAATACATTTCTAATAATTTTCATTTTAAATCATCTTATTATTTATTACAAAAATATGAAGTCAAGTGAGATTTTTCAACTCTTTAATTAATCTACTTATCCTGTCTTAGGAGAAGTTTCTTCTTATATATAATCTTGATGACAGATAGACTTAAGTAGGCTTTATTATACCATTACTTGAAACTGGGGAAAAAGAATTTGCCAACATATGTCTTGGTTTAATAAATACTGATTGTCTACAATCTAGCAAATTTATATTGTTTGATCTCATGGAAAGATCCTTTAACCAACAACTTCTTTAAGTTAAAAAAAAAATTCTGGAGTACAATAATTACAATAGACCCCAGTGGGAGATTTTGGGCTCAGCTGTAAGGAGCAATTAAGTGCATGACTTTTGTGAAGGCAATGTGGAAGCACGTGTCTCTGTTGATGACTGGACAAGTCACTTCACTTAGCCATCATGGTCTCTGAGTTGTGTACGTTCCAGGAACTAGCCCAGCTGGGAGCCTGGAACTCCATTCACTCTGAAATATCTGATTAATCACTTACTGTTAGAAAAGATGGCCCCAGGAGAAGGTCTCTTACCAAGGAATCTCTTAAGGCTGTATCTTATGTAAACCCAATTTTTTAAATTTGTATACTCAGTCTCATTAGCTCTAATAATTCCCTTAGGAAGAGCATGAAATAGTTTGCCTTGTCTTTCAAAAAAATGCTTTTTCTGTTCAAAACAATGGGCCTATTAGACTATTAGATATTTTTGTTTCAAATAACATGGAAGATTAATTCTAAACAAATTTTAGGGCCATGATTTTTTCCAAAAGAAGTAACTTTATGAGGAGTAAGAGAATTTTAGCCATAATTTTCACTCTGTGATCAGTTTTATAGAGTGTTTTATCTCCATGAAATATCACATCAAAGCAATTTGAGGCCATTTATGAAATTCACCAAACTATGACAGCAGCAATATTACTCAGTGGTTATGAGCAAAGACTCAGGAGTCAGATTGCCCTGGTTTGAATTCAGGAATCTCTAGTTACTAGCTGTGTTACTATCTCTGTTCTTCAGTTTTCCCATCTGTAAAACGAGGATTATAATAAAAATGTTCACCTTCTAGCTTTAGGGTATATAGATCAAATGTGTTTATATGTGTAAAGCCCTAAACATAGTATCTGGTGAATTATAGGTACTATTCAGAGTTAATTTTATTATTATTATGAAAGACAATGTCAACGAATACAAAATCTGTCATGATGTTAGAGGTTATGGTATCTTGCCATTAAAGCCAAAATCAGAATCACCAAGAATGTTCTCATAATGCATATCAATGTCAATACAAACAATGGTGACCATGATTATGTCCTAAGTCCCTCCCGTCTTCTTAATTTACATCAACTTGGTACAGCCAACAGACACACTGAATATGTAACTTACTCCCTGACACTACAGGAAGATATACTTTTTTTTTTGTTAATTCTGGTGATACATTTTAATTATCATATAAAATCGATTCATTTTCCCAGCAACTTTCAGGAAATGCAAATCAGTATCAAACATCAAGCATAAAAGCAAACTCATTGAATTGAAAGGCATTTCCCAACATTAATTACATTTCAATTAACTCCATCAATTTTAAATAACTCTACACAATGCATCGGTTCTTTCAACTATAAGGAAATGTCTTTTACAGTTAATTTTATTCTGGCTCACTCATCAGGATATGTTTCTTCCCGGACAAAATGGTCTGTTGGTAACAAATGCCTTGAAAATTGTTTCATGCTAAAATAAATTCCTTCATGCTGTATGGTACAGGACTCTAGGATCTCTGCCAAGTGGTAGTGCAAAGGCTTGAGAAGATTTAAAGCTCGTCTTTGGAAAAACCACTACCCTTAATGCAGGTGCCCCTGCAGTCCCTGCCCAGGTTCAAGTGAAAATAAGAAATAAGTTCTTAAGGAGCCAAATGAGAATATCCACTTTACCACCTACACATGTAGTACATAAAACATATGGTCCTGGGTTAACCACAGAAACACAGAACACCTGCTCTATATTTAAAGAAATCGATCATGATCTGTTAGCTGGAACGTCACAATGGCTTACCCAAGTCATCTGGTATTAAAGAGAACATCCAAATGGGCATGCCAACTCTCACCTCAACATTCCCTAAATCCTATCCCCATGTCAATACAGATTATCCAAAAAAAATAAAATATTCACCCCTTAATGATGAATTCAATATTCTGCTAAGTTACAATGTTATGTTGCTGCCCAAGCTTTTATGTCGTAACAAGAAGCACTATTCTGAGAGTGTTTGTGGCTTTTACAAAATTATAATTGAAAAAAGTGCTTCAGAAAAGTACACACACAATAAAACAGTCCCTTTAATCCAGTTCAAAAGATGTTGCCAACGTATATATTCTCTTTGATCAGACAGTGAGAGCTATGTGCCTCAAGTATCTCCCTACGTGACTTCACTGTTAGGAAACAATGACACAAATTCATGAAAAGTGCCAGCACTGGGCATAGGAAGCACTCTCTTACACTGAGTTCCTATTATTAGCAATTAATAGTCATAATTTTATTTTAAGTGCCAGGTGACATTTCTTTTATCTTTGGCTATAGATGGTCTCTCTTCTAATTTTATACTTAACTGTCTTGTTTTGTATTATTTAATTGTATAAGCCACCTCAAAATAGACAAATCATAAGTTCAAATTAAAAAATTTAAAGCAAGTAGAAGCTCAACAAGGCAACTGTGTTCCTAATAATGGCAGAGGGGTTATTTTAAACGTACAAATTAGAGTTGATAATAAAAGTGCAAATAAGACTGGTTAAGAAGTACATTAATTTACCTACCTCTATGAGAATTTTTTCCCAACTTCAGTGTATAACTACAATTTTTGATTTAGAGTTAGGCATAGTAAAGCTTCGGTAGGTAAAAGTAATTGGTAGTTGAGGAGAAAGGTTAAGATAATTAATGAGAAGTTCAAACTACAGCAAATATAAACAACACAGTCACATTATTTTTAAAAACAGTTCAGCAGAAGTCAAGTAAGTCCAAGTAGGAAGTGATGACAGCCTGAACCAAGGTCATGACAGTGGGAGGTAAGAGTTTTTTTATTATTAAATTTATTGGGGCAACATTGGTTAATAAATTGATATAGTTCTCAAGTGTACAATTGTGTAATACATCATCTGTATATTGCATTGTGTGTTCACCAGCCAAAGTAAATCTTTCTGCCACCATATATGTGACCTTCTTTACCTTTTTATACCTCTTCCCCCACTTCCCTTTTCCTCTAGTAACCACTACACTGTTGTCTGTGTCTGAGTTTTTGTTTGTCTTGTTCATTTGTTGCTCTCAGTTTTATACGAGTGGAATCATATGGTTCTAGACTTTTCCATCTGACTTACTTCATTTAGCATGACCATCTCAAGATTCATCCATGTCACAAATGGCAGTATTTCATCTTTTCTTACGGCTGAGTAATATTCCATTGTATGTGTGCACCACATCTTCTTTATCCAGTCATTTATTAAAGGACACTTTGGTTATTTCCATGTCTTGGCCACTGTGAATAGTGCTACAATGAACACATGGGTGTGTGTGTATATATATATATATGTATATATATATATATTCGTAAAGATATATATATATGTATATATATATACATATATATATATATATATATATATATATATATACATATATATATATATATCTTTACAAATAAACGTTTTCAAATTTTTAGGGTAGATACCCAGAAGAGAGGTTGCCAGGTCATACGGTAATTTGAGTCTCATTTTTTTTCGAGGAAACTCCATACTGTTTTCCACAGTGGTTGTACCAATTTTCTTTTCCACCAGTGTATGAGGGTTCTTTTCCCCCCACATCCTCTGCAATATCTGTTATTACTTGTCCTGTTGATGATAGCTATTCTAACAGGTGTGAGGTGGTATCCCATTGTGGTTTTGATTTGCATTTCCCTAATAGCTAGTGAAGTTGACCATCTTTTTATATATCTGCTGACCATTTTTATGTCTTCTTGGAAGCAGTGTCTATTCAGGTCCTCTGCCCGTTTTTTCATTAGATTTAATTTTTAGTTGTACTGAGTTCTTTATATATTTTGGATATTAGCTCCTTATCAGAGGTGTTATTTGCAAATATCTGCTCCCATTCAGTTAGTTGCCTCTTTGTTTCGTTGACGGTTTCTTTTGCTGTGCAGAAGTTTTTTAGTTTGATAGAGTCCTGTTTATTTATTTTTGCTTTTACTTCTCTTGCTTTCGAGGTCAAATTCATAAAATATCCTCAAAGACTAAGGTCTATAAGTTTAGTACTTGTGTTTTCTTCTATGAATTTTATGGTTTCTGATCTTATATTTAGGTCTTTGATTCATTTTAAGTTAAATTTTGTGTATGGTGACAAATAGTAGTCCAGTTTCACTCTTTCACATGTGGCTTTCTCATTTCCCCAGCCCCCTACTGAAGAGGCATTCTTTTCTCCATTGTTTGTTTTTGGCTCTTTTGTCAAAAATTATTTGCCTATATGTATACATGTGGGTTTATTTCTGGGGTCTCAATTCTGGAAGAGTTTTAATAAACACAATAAAGTGTGTGGGGAGCAGGAAGCTCAGTGTCCTTGCTTTGAATTCTAGGAAGATCCAGTAGCACGGGCTGGCTGAAACAGAGATGGAGGCTTTCCAAGATTCCTGGAGAGGGCAGTCTCTACCCAGGCTGAAAATACAAACTTTTGAAAACATTACATGAATTCTTTATAATTTTGCTCCCATTTCAGTCACTAAAAATCACCCTGGAATCATGGGCAATTGAAGCAGGAAGGAACCCAATGGACCACACAGCCAGAACCTTCATTCTGCAGCTGAGAAAACTACAGTTCAGAAAGGTTACCCAGGGCCACACAGCTGGCCAGTGAAAGAGCCAATTCTTGATGTCAGGGTTTCTAACTCTCAGTTCAGTACTCTACACCCTGCTGCATGCCTGTGATGGGATGATCAGAAGACCCTGCTTATCTGGGACTATGCTGATTTCAAAGCTGAAAATCTCACATCCCAGGAAACCGCTCAGTCCCAGGCAAACCAGGAGGGGTGCTCATCCTAACAGAGATGTGCATTATTATTCAGAGTCCCATAATCTTTAAAATAGTCATTTTCATGGCTCATCATGGCAAAAAATTCACCATGCATTAGGTTGGCCAAAACAACTTCGGAATAAAGAATAGGCTTAACATTAATGAGTGGTGTCGCCGTGGTAGAGGGGAAGAATAAGGAACTCTTCATCTTCTAACTGCACTTGCAACCAGAATCCCTGCCACTGGTCCCAGGTCATGCTACCAAGGCCCCTCTCCCCACTCCAATCATATGATGGCTACTAGATCACTGGTAAATTTACAGAAGGTCTCCTTTTCCCAATACCAGTTATAATCCAGAAAAATATTCCAAAAGGCAAAGACAGAGGGGGGTTCGATACCAGCCAACTTTGTCTCCCACTCTCATTCCAGAAAAGTGTGTGTTGGGCTAGAGAGCATCCAGCAAACAGTCATTCAAATTTTAGAGAAATTAAAGTACCGGCTTGTCCCAAAGTCACCTGGGAGCAAAAAGTAAGCCCTTATGAACATTTCAGTTGGAGCAAAGTGGAAAGCAAACCATTGCAAGGTCATTTTGCTTTCTTTGGAGAAAAAGGCACAGGTGACATCTAGAAAAGAAGGCCTGTGTCACCCAGCAGCAAGAGGCTCTCAAGCAAGGGACTGGGATTCCCACTATGAAAGTCTTTCTGGGTTCAGCTTGGGTCTGCCCTGCCCATCGTCATGAGTCCTGCTGGCTCAGCCTCCTATCCCTTGAAGCCACTGCACCCATCAGAGACGAGCCCTGAGGATGTCCTGTGGAGGGCATCAGGGGTTTTAATTTCATATTAAGGTGCCTTGACTTTGTAAACAAGAAATGATCACAGAGAAGACAGACAATGAGGGGAAGAGCATGCCATCCTTGCACTCGACTCACCATCTACTATGACAACCCTCCTTTTTTGGGAAAATGGGTAAGTGATTGTTTTCTTTGCCCTTTCTTCCCATTTGATTTTGTTCTGAGGAGCTTGCAAAAAAAAAAAACGAATATTTGTTGAATAAATTCCATTCACATTAAAGAAACCACAATATCTTACTTTTTACTTTTTTTCTAAACTTAGTTTACGTGAAGCTAAAGGGCAATCACGCCTTTTATGTAAAAGTTGCTTTTCCTAGGAAAGTTAGTAGTTCCTGGCATTGCGTCAGCAAAGGTGTAGCTTCCTTTAAATTTCCTTTTCTGAAAGTCAGTGGGAGCCTGCAAAACACCAAAGGTGTGAATGAGCCTGGTTCGAAATAACATAAATTACAGCTAATGCACTTGCCGTGGGTTGGAGAGATGAAATTACACTTTCAATCGGAAGCAGCCTCTGGCTCCAGACCCCCAGATCACAGTAATTCTCCCGTGTGAACACTCACACCTCTGAGGCTTCTTGATTGGGTCAGGGCCCCAGAGGCTCCTGCCTCCCTTGCTTCTGCAGAGTGACCTTCTCACTTGGCACGTGATGTGATGTATCAACATGTTCTCATGCCTATTGGTTTAGTTTTGTATTGCTATAGTGGTGGTGGCTGGATTTGTTTTGTTTTGTTTTGTTTTGTTTTGTTTTGTCTTGCTTTAGGAAGTCTCTCTGGAATAATGCTGGACTTAACGTTTGAAGACTTGCATCCAAACCCCAGTACTACCACTAATTCCCTTGAACTTGAGCAGTTTCCTGAGCCTCTCTGCATATCATTTTCCCATCTAGAGAATGGCAGTAATGACACAATTATACAACTTTATGGGAGAATTCCAACACCACACCGCAGCACAGCAAGTGCTGACACACAGTAGGTGCTCAGATATTTATACAAATGCTACTGAAGAACAAACACCTGAATATCACATATTTTTTTGTATCCATTACAACAGGTCAGTAGATCAGGGCTCAAAACAAGAAGACTTTGAACTCAAATTCATTTCAATCCCATAATAGCTACCACCTATCAAGCACCTACTATGTGCTACCTGCTATGCTAAGTATTTTAAAATACATTGTCTTAGTTCTCATAACAACTCTATGAGGCAAATATTATCACAGCTATTTTTCAGATGAGGAAAATGAAGCTTAGAAAATTTAAGCAGATTTCCCAAAGTCACACAACTAGTAAGTAGTAGCGCTGGGATTAGACTAACGTAGCTTCATCTGCTTCACACCACCCCTCCCCCCAATACAAGCAGAAAAGGCCTTAAGCACATGCACGTGTGCGCACACACACATACACACACCTAATCATATTCCAGAATGTTCCCCACTCTTATTCAGAACTCAGAGGGTTAAAGGGAAGATGACAAAATAGCATAAACAGCTGGTTCCAAGGTGCTAGTTGCTCTTCTGTGATACCATTTTGTTTGTGCTCTGCAGCTGTACCAGAAAGTTTTTGTTCTCCAAAGAAAATACTGAACTGAAAAGATAATTGGTATTCAAGACACACATGTTTTCTACCAGCAAATAAGAATAAAGCACAACAGTATTCTTGAAGGATGCTGATTTTTTTTTGTGTTCTGCAATTCTGCATTTTCAAAAATGACATCTGTTTCGTGAGTGACTAAAAACTCTGGAGGAAAAATTTGTAAAAGGAAATAAAATTGTGTTTCTGAGCATTTTACTCCTTACTGCCTTCAAATGATAATCGTTTAGTCGGCCCATTTTCCTCAAAACATTGTCAAGGCAGAAGTTTTTCTATTTCCTGCCTGCATTTCTGACAGGTTGGAAATAATGTTCCAGTGGCAAGTGTTTTAAAAGTTTCTTTTAGCACTTTTGCCCATGTATCAAATCATCCTTTCCTTTGCGCAATCAAAAAAAAAATTATGCCTTCTAGGAGCATAAATGAATATAATGCATTGCATTTATATCATGTGCATCTAGGAGGAACTCAAAAGTATTTTACTGTCTTCACTTTTCCAGGCCGTTTATTATTTGCCAGCACATCAACAAATACAAAAGTTTAAGGCAGCGATTTCTTAGTCATTTCATCTCTTTGATTTATCACTTCCTGTTCCATAAATTTCCTGTCTCCATTTTGCACAAATAGAAAGATGCAGTAACTCACACAGTTTGTCAGCCAAATCTCAGTTTTAGAGAAGAATGAATATTAACTAAGGCCATCTAAGGGAGTCCCCATGGAAAATATTGTGGTGTCATGTTGAACCCCTTCTCTCCTAAATCTGGCCATGGCCCTCTGCCAGAATCACGCTCCTAATCCCACCCTAACCCCAAAACATGACAGCTTCCACGTTGTAACTAGCAGAATCAGCACCCTTCGTGGGGGGCAGAAACTTGACTGCAGGTGTGAGTCTTTCTAGTCCTGCCTTTGCCTAAAATTTATGAAGCCATACATCACAGAGGGATGAAATATAAATGAATCTCTCTGGGAACTTTCATGAGGCAGAAATCTTCCAAGTTGTCTTGACAATTTAGTTCTCATTTCTCTAGCCCAATAATTCACAAACCGTAAACCCTGTTTGTTCTACGCTTCTTTCTCAAAGTTTATGTCATTTTTGTTGTGATATCTCTGTCACATGCATTTCAGCTTCTTTGGATTTCAGCATCGACCAGCCAAGCACACTTTTCTTCCCTGCACTGTCCTTCTGGCCCTTTAGCATCTCTCGACTTCATGTCTCCTCTCTGGGAGTACTTAGCAGCAAGTCCCAGACTGCTTCATGTATAGGATAGCTCTCCCATTATGAGCTTGGAAACACCAAAGCCACAGATGATCTGCCTAGGACAAAATAATATACCTCATTCTTGGAGTCAAAATTCTCACCAGCAAAGGCCAAACAGAAAACTATTAACCAAATGCTGTTCACAGAACAGAAATTTAAATGTAAGTAGTAAAGTATGAGTATACTCGTCTGGAAACTTATAGGCAGAATAGTTCAGCCATGTCTGATGATCTGTGATACCTACATCAGGCATCATTCTCTACCTTTTAAACAGTTCCTCATGTCACCAGTGTGTCTGATCACATTACAACACAGACACTACCAGCTCCCCATCACAGAGATAAGCCTCCTCATGGACTTGCTCTGTCGTAGAAGCTCCTGTGACTAGAAACTCTTGTGTAGCCTGAAGAACAGTCCTCACATGTCTAAAGTAGGGCAGGGTTGTGGGTCTCAGATCTATTTTTAAGTCATAGTCAAGCATGAAGTAAAACTAAAATGGGCACAGTGTCCTGGTCCACTGTGAACATACATTACCTCACGCATAGCTTCTTTCTTTAGACAAGATGGTCTGAGGTCATTTAGACAATTTCAGGTTTTGAATTATTTTTATTCACTCTTTTTGCTTCCCACTGTTTACATCCTTTTTTTCCATTTTGTATAGCAAAATTATTTCCTCAGATGTTTCCAGGTTTTTATTTATTTTCTTCTATGATTTGTCTCTTATTCTTTCATACTTACACGTCACCACTTTTTTCAATTTGCTCATCTTTTCTTCATCCTCATTTCTCATGGTGAACTTAGACTCTTCCATATACATTCCTAATTGAACATTGATCATGAGTGAATGGTAGAGTCTCCCCTCACCTTTTCAAATTCTATTGACCCTCAAAGTCCACTACAAGTGCGAATCCTTCACCGAGCTGTCTGAGATATCACTAACCAATGACTATGCCTTCACTAAGGAACTATCTGTACCATTATGGTAGAACCATGATTAGTTTCAACTAGATGTGCTATGTTATCCCAACTAGAAACGTCTGATCTCCCACTAGCAGTAAGCACAGAATTAGTAAGCATTCAATAAACACTTGTCAGATTTAACACAAGTCACCAGAGAAAGTTTAGAAATATAGACAAATGTAAGAAACTTTTATTTATTCATGCGTTTCTTTAGCAATGTTTACGAAGCACCTAAACTTCTGTGGTAAGCCCAGGGGAAGCAAAGACACATATGTCACAATCACTGTCCTCTAAAAATATAGAAGGAAGAACACAAATATAAACAAAAAAGTGTGCAAATGTGCCTCTATGTTCTGTGTAGAAATAATTAAAGGAAACAGCAGGAGCACAATAAAGAGAGAGAGGTCATTTCTATCCTAATTGAGGATTAACTTCCTCGAGGAAGCAATGCTTCAGCTGGGTTTTGAAAAAAAAAATAAGAATAAGATGGAGAAAGCAAAAGGGTGAGCGTTCTGGACAAAAGAAGCTGTCTGAGCAAAATCAGGATGAAATAAAAACAACGTGCAAAGATCCTAATTCAGTAAGTATGAGATAGGGTCTAGGGATGAGCCTCTTTAACAAGCATCCCTTAAGTAATTCTGAGGCAGGTGGACCCAGAACCATTTTCTGAGAAATATCTCTCCACATCATAATGTTTAAAGGACTTACACAGAAACATTCGACAGTGGGAAAAAATACCCCATTTGGGTCGGTGAGAGAGAAGATCCACATTCTTATGAAGGGCCTATACCCCTAGCTGAGTGAACCTTCCAGAATATGAATCTAGTCATGTACCTCTCAGTTTATAATTTTTTGGTGATGCCCCACTGCCCAGAGAAGAGAGCCCAAGGATTTGGTGGAGCATCACTGCCCTCGCATAAACTGCCCTTCCTCCCTGGCCTTGCCTCTGACCTCAGTGCTCAGACTGTACCTTACCGTTATATTAAACTCCATGCCTTCTGCTGCTTCTTATAATTTTATGAAGTTATTAAAATTTAAAGCATACAGAAAAGGCCCTCTACTGATAGCCAATTAAATAAGTTTATTGTTCTTATAGAAGCGTAGGATCGATTTAAGCGTTCAGAGTGAAATACCAGACCACTTTCCTTTGTCTGCAGAATGTTAAATTGTCCCATAAATATAGTTAAACCAAAACAGCTCAAAATGGGGAATGTTAGAACATATCCTATGAAATGATAAGAATACAGAAGCAAAAAGCAGCCTGATCCTACATCCCTAATAAAGACATGTACACGGACATATATGCCCCCTACCAGGCACTCACAGGCGTGTGTGCACACACATGCACGCGCACACACACAGAGAGAGATGCCTCAGACCACTGGAGGGCATCCTGAATCTGTGCATCACCAACATATTCAGTGATAAAGACATTTTCTTTCTGGCACATCCGAGAGAGAAACTGAGAGCAGACATCTCGTAAGATAAGGCACACTCCCCCTTCAGAAGCACATGCTGCTCTGGCAAACACAAATATCACTCACTCACACACACATGTACTCAAGCCTGTGCATAATTCTCTTGACAACTCCAACTTAGAACATTAGCATATGAATGGCGAGGCTTACAGTGATATTCACCCACCAAATGGAGTTTATAATATAAATGCAATGAAAAGTAACTGAAAGATTACTCTTTGCTTTGAATTGAGTCTGTCAGAGCCTGTATGTAAAAAAATATATATATGAAATATCTGTGTAGCACTCAGTGTAAATATACTCTTTCTGCGTGGAGAAGAGCTGAGATGGTTAGGACAGTAGTAAATTCTTACCTCCTTCCCAAATAATGCATAATTTCCTAGCCTAATGTATGTACATCTCCCTCTCTTTCCAATATTTCACGTGGATTAGGCCAAATGGGATTCTTTTTCGGGGTCTCTCTGTCTTCATTTTATTTCCGTTAGCCATCCTTTTCCTAGCTGCCAAGAATTCTTCACAATTCCAGGAGAAAGATTTGACAATTGTGTCTGTAATCTACTCAAATAAGAACCAGGAATTATGTGTCAGGTCTTTCCCAGCAGATTATAAACTCCCTAAAGAGAAAGATGTTGACTTGTTCATCTATAAACTCATATCTTTTAAGTCCCATGCCTAAAAAAGCAACAGTTTATTATCTCGCATGCTTCTGCAGGTTGGCGGTGGTTCCTCTCATGCCTTCGCCTGGGCTCACTCACGTGGCTGCATTTATTCAGAAAGAATGGCCTGGCTGGAAGTTTAATAGCTTCACTCACAGAACTGGCAGTAGGTGCTGGCTGTCAGCTGGGCTTCTTTTGTCCTCTCCAGTTGGCTAGACAGGCTTGCTTACATGCTGTTTCAGGGCAAAGCTGCAGCAAGGTCTCTTCCAGCCTTTCCTCAGAGGTCACACAGCATCACTTTCCCAAAGTTTTACTGGTCAAAGCAAGTCAAAGGGCTAGCCCACTTACAGATGAGGGGAAACAGGTGCCACCCTGTGGTGGAAGGACTGGCCAAGTCTGTTGGCAAAGGGACAAGCATTGAGGGATGAGAGGAAGTTCTGTATCCATCTTTATGAACAATCTACCACACCAACACAGCCCTGAAACTATTTTCAGAAGTTTAATTTATTCGTTCATTTATTCATTCACCCATTTAACAAACATTTATCAAGTGCCTATAGTGTAATGAGAACTTTATGAGGCTCTAGATGAAGAAGGAGCAAACGGGCAGAACCAGTTCCTCATCCTGTGGAATGCGTAAGGAATAGACGAATGAGTGAGTGAAAAAAAAGTGACAGGTAGCTGGGGGAGCATGTAGAGATATGGCCTTAAAATCTAGGCCCCCTTCTTAGCTCTATGTTTGCAAGTTTTTAAAATTTGTTTGTTTGCTTTTTTATTTTTTAGGCAAGGCAACCCTTGGTTGACCTCACAGATTGCAAGGACCTTGTCAGCTTACCATCCTTCCTACATCCTTCCTTCTTTCCTTCCTCCCTCCCTCTCTCTTTTCCTATGCCTACAGCACCTGGGTGGTCTCCCATCCAAGTACTAACCAGGCCCAACTCTGCTTAGCTTCTGAGTTCAGACAAGATCAGGCTTATCCAAGGCAGCATGGTCATAGACTAGATTTGCAAGTTTTACAATGCCTGAATCCCTTTTGCAAGTGGGGGACCCCAGCTAGGAGACTACCAAGGGACTAAAACCAGAGTTGGATTCCAAGGGGCTCAGGCTGAAGCAGAGACAATGTGGGCTATGGCAGCCAGAGGAACCAGCAAGTTCTTGGCATGGGAAACTCAAAGACCACTGGATCAGTCAAGGTCTGGCAGAAAACAGAAAGCAATCTCAGAAGGGAACTGAAGAGAATTTAATGAAGGGACTGTATATAGTGGTTGGGGCAAAATTAAAGAAAATGACAGGAGATACATAGCCAAGGACAAGTAACAGGAGAAAGACACTACCCAAAACAGCAAAAATAACAAAACGTTTTTTATCAAAATTGGATGAGAGCCGGAGCTATGGAAAACAGCACTCTTGACAAGAACCATAGTTTTGCAGGAAGACACTACCAGGAGACCAGATTCCAGAAGCAATGGGTAACCCAACCTACACCTCCCCTTCCTCCTGCCCTTTAATCTCCTGCCCGTCTTTCACTGGTCAGATCCAACCAGAACACAGAAGGCATGGAGTCCTCCACTCCCACCACACCCAATGTATCACAAGCTGACCAAGGTATCACTGATCAAAATTGAGAACTGTTTAAGAGTTGGAATTGAGAGCCATGGAGACAATAAATTTACTATTGAATTTGTGAGCTTGAGATGCCTGCAGACTGCTTGATTATGAATCTCCAGAAAGTTGTTAGAAATAGGAGCTTGGCATTCAGAGGGACAAAATACACCTGAAGATAAAGTAATAATCAGCTCAAAATAGTTACTAAAGTCATATGAATGTACTTCCAGATGAAGTACATAGAGAAACAAAAAGGTAAAGTTAAAATTCTGGCTCCGACAGAGTAGGGGCATGATAATAGAGGGAGGGTGGGAAGAGCAAAAGAACAATAGAGAAGTTAGAAGAGAATCAGAGAAGAGTAAAATCTGGATATTCAGGGAAAAGAGTGTTTCATGAAGTTAATCACCAGGGTCAAACATGATAGATGAACAGGAAAAGAAATTACTGAATTTGGTCATTAGAAGTCCATTGCTAATCTGCACGGGTACAAAATGATGTCTTCCGAGGGGCTCCTATGGCTGGTATTATTTAACTAAACAATTTTTAAAATGTGCTCATGATACATGTTGATGACTCCATGTTGAACAGAATTAGTAATAATTTAAAAGACTGTTTATAAAATTAGTTCAAAAATACATACACACACAGATGCATACATGATCCATAGACACACACACACACATACATACATATGAGACAAGCACAGAACATACACATAGCTACCAAACGTGAGTATGTAACTATGGGAGATGACTAGATAAGCATAAGCAGAAAAATAAGAAAAATATTGTTGACTCTGTAGCTAGATTATTCTATCATGCCTCATGTAATGCATAGGACATTGCAGACATGTCCCTCCCTTCATTCGTTTATAATATATTTTTTTCACGAATTTTCCAAGCATTTTAAGTTTAATTTCTCTGCCTTCTTTGAATTTTGCTCAAAATAACTTGTTCTTTGCAAACTTTAAAGGCCTGAAGTGTTTTTCTACATTTTGAAGACTAACAGAGAAGTGGAGAGAGAAGAGAAATGGGGAAGAAAAATGAATGTTGCATAAATGTAACCGTGATGCCAAGCATCCCTTGCTCCTTGGAAGCTAAGATTTATTTGGCTGGACCCAGCCTGCTCTTCAGCCCCCAAAATCGGATGATTGTCCCACAATTCCTACCAACTCTCAGAGACTGTACTAGAAGGTCGATCCACTTCCACTACACCTAAAGCTTGTCTTGTTTTCTTCCATATATCCCTCTGGTTGTGCAGTTTACTACTTTCCACAAAAATCTATTCATGCCAAATACTTCATCAGTTTTGAAAGAATTTATTCAATGTATAAACGGTTGTCGGATGGGTCACATCAGTCTCCTGCCACTGTCTTCCTATATCCAGTCTCCCACTTTCCATCTCCTCTCTCTGGAGCATATGCCGTGTCATAGCCCGCACCCTCCAAGTTCATCCAGGCAGAGGGATGGTGCTCTGTTTCTACCAAACCTCCGCACACAACACATAGAGACCCTTAGCAGGACTGAGTGTGAGCACAACAATGCCCTCTAGAAAGCAGATAAGGTGGAGGTGATGTGTCCATCACGTGCAGCCTTTCACCACTGTGGCCTGTGATTACACAGCTGACTCTAGGTCAGATGCTGCCCCCTAAAATGGAACAAACTCTCAGAGTAAAAATCTAGCAAAAAAAGAGTTAGTCTCTATAAAAAAACACCACGCATATTCTCTACATGTGTCTTATTTAAACATTCCAATGCAACTTCTCCAGGAAAGTATACCTAAGCTACCAGAAAATGTTGGAAATCTGGAAAAGGAAATTAAAAGGCCATGTGCTTCTTAAATTTATTTCCTGAACCTTCAAGTATGGAAATAAGGCAAGAAGTGAAAAACAGCAGGTCAGGTTCCCACTTCTCCTATTGAAATGTTATCGCAATTTAATGCGCTGGAAAAGGGGCAAGCCTGTGATATGCTAATGACTTCGAACGTTCAGACTGGGAAATGTGAGTTTTTAGAATTTGGGAAACGTTCATTACAACTTTAGCCCAAGAAAAAAGTTCATCATGGTCTCTTATGTAAACTGGGCCCTTCCTCATCCTTGCCCGTGTCCTATTCTTATATACTTCAGTAATTCTCCCTGCTGTTTTGTCTTACTGTCTTCAACTAGCCTAGTTTTATACTAGCTTCCTTGTGATTATTATTATTATTATTATTTTTTGCCTTTGACTTTTTGAAGAGAGAACTTTATTGTCACAGTCACCCTTAGTTCCCCACATTCTAATACTCTACCTATTAGGATTTTTAATGGTTTGGGGAACTATAATAGAAGATATGATTTTGTAAAGACTCCTATTAGGGTAGAAATTGCAGCCTCAGCCACATTTTTTTTTATATTCTATTATCATAGAAAAGAGTGGTATTATAACCAGGTAATATGTATTCATTAGGGCAAAGTTCTATGCTGTTTTCAAAGTCTTGATATCTTAGCTTTCCAGAAATGAGACATGCTTTCTTCTAACCTTTCATCATATCCTTAGTTGGATCCTCCTCGTCCTTCTAAACATTGATGTTTCTAAGATTGCAGCCATGCGCAAGTATGTTTCTCACGCTATGCACCATCCTCTATAATCTTATCTAAAAGTGTGTGTGTGTGTGTGTGTGTCTGTGTGTGTGTATGAGAGAGAGAGAAAGAGAGAGAGATGTTATAAAATCTAAAGCCCAAGGAATTAAAAGGTTTCAGAAATAAGTTTGAGAAGAGTTACTTTAAAGAACTGAAGTTAAATCGGGTGTATTTCCTCTAGCAACAGAAGAATTACACTAGAAATCAGTAAAAAATATAATTAGAAAATTATCAAAAATATGAAAAAATTAAACACATTTAGATAACCACAAGTCAAATAAAAAGCAAATTTCCTGAAAACTCAACTTAATAAAATTGTCAGCATAAAGAAGGATGAGGAAATCGAAATAGAAACTGTTCTTATTTTAAAAATTAAATGTGTAATTTGAAACCTTTCTACAAAGAAAAATCTAAGCCTAGATGGATTAACTAGTGCATTCTTCAACATCTAAGCGAGAAAAAGCACCAATTGTACTCTGAGCCAGAAAATAAAATATTGGGAAATACTATCCACTGCAACTTAAAAGGCCAGTATAAATTTAATACCATAATCTGCCAAAATGTTAAAAGAAAGGAATACCATTGGTCAACCTCTCTTATTAACGTGTGTAAAATTCATTTATATTAGCAAATAAACTATAACACCACATAAAAAATAATAAATCATGACAAAATGGGATTTACATAAAAAATACAAGGTTGGTGTAACACCATAAAATTAATCAGTAAAAACCACTATCTCAACAGAATAAAAAAGAAAAATTATATTGTCATTTAAAACATCTGACAAAATGGACTTTTCCAAAAATTATATTAAATTTAAAAACTGAATGAAGTCAAAAGAAGTCTTAGGAACTAGTGATAATATAATAATATGATGTGAAAGTACATTTTCAGAAAACTAATCATAATAATGATGAAATGTTGAAAGTGTTTTCTGAAATAAAACATGAAACAATATCTCTTATTGCTTTAGCTCAATTATGTGCTGGAGAAATTAACTAATGCAATATGACAAGAAGAAAAAATATATGTATGAGACTTTTAGTAGAGTAAGAAAACTCTAATTGTTTAAAGACAAATTATTATGTACATAGAATATCTAAAATGATACACAAATAAACTATACTTAATAAGTAAATTTAACAAGGTAACTAGATAGACATTCAGTAAACAAAATTCAATTGTATTTTTAAATGTTAATAATAGAAAATTAATTTTTTAAAGCAATATCACTTACATTGGCACTAAAATAATCAAATACCTAGCAATAATTTAATAAGAAGTGTGTAAAATATATCCAGAAAACTATAAAACTTTACTGAGATAAATTAAAGAAGATCTAATTAATGACAAAACATATACAAATTAAAAGACTCATTATGGTAGAAATGCCAATTTCTTCAAATTAGTCCATAGATTCATATAAGCCCAATCAAAATCCCAGAAGAATTTTTGTGTGAATATTGAAAAACTAAATCAAAATCTACATAAAACTCCAAAGGGCTAACAATATAAATATGACCTTGAATAAGAATGAAATTGAAGGATTCACCTTACCATGTATTAACACTTGTTAAAAAGCTACAGTAACTAAAATATTTGTGATAATGACACAAAAATAAACAAATAGACCAATAGAAAGAATAAAAAATAGAATCATATGTACATATATATAGTCCCTTGATTTATAATAAGATGCCATGGCAGCACAGTGAGAAAAAGGTTGTCTTTTCAATAAATGATGCTGAATCAATTTGATACTCATATAGGAAAAAATAAAATTGGTTTTTTATCTCATATTCTACATAAAATTAATTCCAAATTAATGGTCCTAAATGTGAAAGGTAACATGAATAAATTTCTAGAAGACAACATAGAATATTATCTTTATAATATTGAGGTAAGCAAGGTTTTCTTAAACAGGATACACAAAATATTAACCCCATATTGATACATTTCACTTTTTTTAATTAAGAAATTTATTCATTAAAATCTCCATAAAGTATAAAAAAGTAAGCTACATTGTGAGAAAATATAATTGCAATAAATATATCAAAGGACTCATAACCAGAATATATTTGTATTTCTACAAATCAATTAAAACGGAGAGACAACACAATTTTTCTATACTGGAAAAACTACAACAGGGATTTTATATAAGAGGATGTACAAGTGGCTCAACATTATAAGTAATCAGGAAAATGTGAATTAAAATTGCAAGATACATCAGACAAAATGGCAGAGTAAGGACTTATAATTATAAAATTCTAAAAATTATAAAATTATAAAAGCAGTGAGAACAAGGGAAAATGTTAGAACCACCATTTTCAGGACTCTGGTAATTAACAAAATACAGAAAACCAGAAAATTTTTATTTTAAAAAAAGGTGTATCTTATTTTTTTATGTGAATTATATAGTGTTTTAATTTTTTGTCTCCATACTTTCTACTCTGCTCTGTGGTAATCTTGAAAACCTATAGCCTACAATCATGGTAAAAAACAAAACAAAACAAAACAAAACAAAACCAAGCAAACAAAAACCTTAGTAGTCTGGCAGCCTCTGGCAGAAGCAGAACAAGTTTGGAGGTCCTACAGAATTCCATACCCAGGTAATTGTCATTATTTAACATTTCGAGTGGTTCACTAGAACACCCCACTCTCAAAGTTATCTTTATTTTACCTGGCTTAAGCAGCCTTCTTACAAGGAGTATTTACTAAAATAATCAGAAGCAATTTAATATTGTGGCTTCTTAAGTGGTGAAGAGCATTTGGAGAAAACAAAATGCTAGCAGAAAGGTTAAAAAGGAAATCTCAGACATGAGATGTTCATGCAGAACTTTGATAAAGTTCAACATATTCTGGGAATCTAGAAGGCTGTATGAAAACAGAGAGCTGTGCACATGCTCAGAACTGCATGCATGCTCAAGAAAGACCAGAGAGAGTCATAAGCTATAACCCTCTGGCTAACCTTGTGTTTCTGTATAGGCAAGAAGAGACAGCTAAGGAAGAGTTGCAAACTTCCTGGCTGATTGTTGAGGGCATGTCTCAGCACACACACACACACACACACACACACACACACACACACACACACCTTTTTGGCAAAGACTGGGGAGACATTGGCTCCAGGCAATTAAGGAAATCTCTGTCCAACTATAAGCTGACCACTAACCTAATTTAGCAGAAACTTCAGTGGCTACACACAACAAAGAACACAAACTTTACAGCGTATCAAAGCAAATTAAGTCACTAAACAATAAACAGCAACGATAGTAACAAAAGCAGGAAACTGCCACAACCATAAACCCTAGGGAGGGGAGAGAATTTGATTTCCAGAGTTGCCTCATTATATTTTAAATATCCAGTTCTAAAGAAATAATTGTAAGACATGCAAAGAAACAAAAAATTATGGTCCATATACAGAGACAAAGTAGTAAATAGAAATTCCCTAAGAAGACCAATGTTGGTCTTATTAGACAAAAACTTTAAGTCAGTTATTTTAAATATAATCAAAGAACTACTGAAACCATGTCTAAACAACAAAGGAAATTATAATAATGATATATCACTAAATGAGGCATATCAATAAAGCACTAGAACTATGTTTTGTATATAACCAAACAGAAATTCCAGAGTTAAACATTATAATAATCAAAATGAAAAATTCACTAGAGGGGTTCAACGGCAAATTTGAGCAGGCAAAGGAAAGAATCAGTGATCTTAAAGATGGGTCAATTAAGATTGTCCAGTCTGAGAAACAGAAGAAAAAAAGAAAATAAATAGTCTTAGATACCTATGGTGTACCATCAAGCATACCTACATATGCCTAATGGGAGTCATAGAAGGAGGAGAGAGAAAGAACAACAAAAAAAAAAATATTTGAAGAAATAATGACCTCAGACTTTCCAAATATGATTAAAAATAAAAAGAATATGAAAGAGCTCCCATTAGCCAAATCTGGGACAATTTAACCATCAAAATAATTAAGTACAGTAATTAATTATAGACCATTGCAAAAATAAGAATTCACACATCCATATTGATAACAAATTGGTAACTAAGCAATAGATGATAGATAGATGATAGATGATAGATAGATAGATAGATAGATAGATAGATAGATAGATAGATGATAGGTAGATAGATGATAGGTAAGAAAAGAGAGCTTTTATGTACAGTACAATTTCAAAAGCCAACAGGTCTGTAATTTTAAAAAATTTTTAATTATAAAAATATAATTTAAAAATAGCCAACAGGCAAATGTGGTGGGAAAGGCAGAGTTAGAAAATCACCATTTAGCACCTTTGGGGTAAAGGCTGTCTTAAGGAAGAATGGTCAATGAATGCCAAATATATGGGGGTAATTTTGATGAGGACCAACCACAATATTTGTATAACCTTAGAGTTTCTCCTTACAGATTTCTAGCAGTTGTTGAGAGGCAAAAAATAGTAACTATAAAGTGACAAAACGGATAACACCTTTACAGAAAAATAAAAAGTAGTCTATCAACAAGGTCCAGATAGCCATCACATACTCCGACAGTGATACCCTCAGATACGGCATCTCTTCTATTCCACCCCGACATGTAAAACCTGCTTTTAATAATGAAGAAGCATCAGGCAATCCCAAAATGAGGAAAGTTATATTAAAAGAGAGGAAGAGACGCTGAATTATTCAAAAATGCCAATATCATAAATATAAATAAATAAAACTGTGAAAATTATCCAAATAAAAGTAAGTTGAAACATAACAACTAAATGTAATATCTGATCCCAGGTTGAATTTTTTAATGGAAGGAAACAGAAATTCAGTAAAGTACATTATTAAAATACAGAATGAAATTGAAATATGGACAGTAGATTAGATATACTAATGGCATCAATGTTAATTCTAAAATTGATAATAGAATCAAAGAGAGAAAATAAGATATTGATGATAAATGATAAAGTAAATGAAAGTAAATTGTGTAAAACAGTAAAAAAAGGTAAATCTGGATAAGGTGTACATCGATAGTCTATGTATTATTTCTATTGTAACTTTTTCGAGCTTCAAATTATTTTCAAATAAAAAGTTTCAAAAAAATGAAAATCAATATAAAATCAATAACGGCCACAGGAGTAACTAACATTAATCAAAGGCTATGTTCTAAAAATTCTTTAAATATTCTTTTAGTTTTCACGACATTGTCTGAATGATTTAACAGGATTACTGAAGTTTATTCTTGGCTCTTTTTACTCAAAATTTTATTTAATACCTTGGTTAAATAAGTAAAAGAAATACTAATCGAAGTTCTTCATATAAAAAAAAGGTATAGAACACTGACCTACACACACACACACACACACACACACACACACACACACACAGTGGTTTGTATATATTCAAAAATCTATGTAAGTTTATTCGAGTAATATATAGTTAAAATAAAATTTTAAAAATTGTATGGCAGAAAACTGGAAGGGATATACAATATGATCAATAAAAGACTTATTCATTATTACCCTCATATTCTATAATCCTCAGCAAAAGCCTTAAAGACAAAATTTAATATTGAAAAATGTAAAATCCTGTGTTTTGGTTGACAAAATCAGTTTTATGTTTAAGATAGAGAAAACAAGGCCTTAAGAAAAACAAATCTTGTGACTACAAGCTTACAGGTGTTAAGGGTCAAACAAACGATATCCATAGGTGTCACAAAATAAGATGATACAGTCTTAGAAAGCATTTATAAGGTACAGCAGCTACATCTAGAGAAGTAAAAATTTCCACTGTCACACACCAGAGTTGTTGATTTCTGGGAGCCACTTTTTAAGCGAGGCGATGACAAACATTAATACTAGAGTAGCCACAGGATAGAAGGCATCTAGAAACCATTTTTTTTGCTAAATACCAAGTATTTATCACATGATCAACATTTTTTTAAGAAGACTAAAATGAACCCATAGTCTCTACCTTCAAAGAGCCACACTGCCCTCCTCAGGGCTCTTCCCGCTCAACCCCCACTAGCGGCTCAGTCCCCACCATCCAGGCACTGTTCTCATCCTTTCCAAGTGTAGTCAGAGCTCAAGATATCCAAGGTCAAGTCAGGCCACCTGGTGCTGCTATTGTAACTGCTCTTCTGCTGGGAGCTAGGCTTCTTCTAGGAACAATGATTAAAACCCTAAGATTCTTGCCTGTTCTGCACTTTCTCCAAGGCTGATGTCTAGCCTTGCATACTTTTGCCTTTTGGAAGATTGATTCCTACCCCTAAATTCTAAGTCTTCTACTGGAGCCTTCTTGAGTGGTGTTAAAAAATCACCTTGATAATGACCATCTGCTTGGCTCACTGCTTATTATCATCTCAGAGAGTCAGTGTCCCTGTGACCCACCCATTCATTGGGACATTTTCTAGATCTCTTTGACACTGGCAGCCTCTAGATCATTGCCTACCTGAAACTATGCTCCTGGGTATGTCCCTGGGAACCCAGTTAGGTGCATTAGTCTCCAGGTCTCAGTGCCCTCCATACCTTTTTCTGCTAAGATGACTGAACATTTTTCCAATAAAGAAGACAGGTAATGATAGAAATAATGCCGGGCACTCAGAGAGAACAAGAACAAGGTGCATTTTGATAACAAGTTTAAGGAGTAAAGACAAAGCAAGGTACAAGTCTAATTAGTTCTTACCTGATTAGGGATTTGGGAAGTAGTATGTAAAGGAAATGACATTTGATCTTGATTTTGAGTGATGGATAGTTTTCGCCAACAGGTTTGCTGCAGGCAGGGGGAATCCAGACTTTTGTGGGGAAGACATCTACAGAAATGACAGAAGGGAGGACTCTTACAGAATGCAAAATTAGCTATTCACTATTCATTAAATAACAGTGATTATTCATTAAGTAATCATTTAATGAAAATGGAAAAAGAAATCACATTAAGTAAATTTTAAAAACGTAAATACCCAAAACATCACAACAACGAGAAAAATAACATAAAATTTATGTTAATTTACTACCTGACATATCTCTGTAATTCAATTTCTTTACAGGTTTTTTGGCTACATACTCTTTAATCACTTCATATGACACTAATTCTGTAATATTTTCTAGAGAGAATAGAAAGATATTTCAATCTTTTATTTATTTGGTTGATCAAAATTTATTTTTCATTATTTATAGTGTAGAAGGATTTCTTTGGCTTCATGACTCATTACAATTAATGTCATATAAATGTTTAATATTATTGTCAAATTAGGGAAATATTTGTCAAGTTATTTTCTTATAAAAGACCTACCTACTCACCGTAGTACTGCTACAAGTTTTTATCCTACAAACACAGGAGGTCTGATAATTCTATTTTGTATATGTCCATCAAAAAAGAAAAAAATATGTTGTGAAATTTTTATATACCATATTATCAGAGAGCTTCTGTGTTAACTCTGTCAATAAGAACAAAATCACTTACTATAATTGTACATGAGTGAGTGAAAAATCTTTGCACAGACTAGCTTCTGGGTCTCAGATCTACATTAGTACATTAGGACATTAGGACATTAGTTATGTTGATGTACAGCCTTTGACCCTGCCATTGTGTTTTAATACTGGTGAGTAGATCCAGAAAAAAAAGGAGATTTTTGGAGCACATTCCTACACCGGGTCAGCCTGAAATAACTATATATAAATATGTCTGGTTGCAATAACTGTGCAGGAAATGCACTGCAAACCATGTATTTATCTTACTAAATTGAAATTAAATACACTCTCATCTCAACTCTTACTTAGCTTATTTCCAAAAATGTCCACAGCCATTTTAAACATGAGGAAGAAAGCAAAGGTTAAGTCAGGGTTGTAAGAGGTAGTAAAATACTTATTTTTTGTGAAACTTACAAAATCAAATAACCACATAAATGTATTGCGAAGGCTTTCCCAGGGCCTTGCAGAAGCCCATGGAAAAATAAACTTAAAGCTAAAGTTTCACTGGTTTCACAATAAATACACCCCTTTAAGGCATTTTCAGGCAAGAAAAGTTGGCAGTTTCACCCTGAACCCTCTGAGTCTACTGCCCTAACTAGTAAACTTCCAACTTTATCCAATAGTTGTTACACTAATAGAGACATAAATTTGGAAGGAGGAGGGTGACAGCCCCATTTTACTCTAAGACCAGTTCTGAGAATCAAGTTTTAGAAGGCCATTTGTTAAAACTAGAGGCTGTCCAAAGGAAGGTGTGAAGACTCAAAAGAATAGTTATTATGACTTAGATATTTCACATGTCAAAGAGATAACTTAGGGAGGAAATAACACATTTTCCAACATGTAAAAGAGATTGTCGTATGGATGAGGAATGGGCCTTGCTCTACATTCTTTGAGGCAATAGGACCAGGATGTGGTTTGAAGGCTTAGTGCAAAAAATATATCAAATATCTCATTAATAATGTTTCTATTGATTACATGTTAAAATGATAATATTTTAGATAGTTGGGGTTAAAAACAGTATTAATTTTACCTGTTTCTTCTTAGTGTATGAACTTGGCCACGAGGAATCTTAAAAGTGTGCATGTAAGATAGATAGATAGATAGATAGATAGATAGATAGATAGATAGATAGATAGATGATAGATAGATAGATGATAGATAGATAGATAGATAGATAGATAGATAGATAGATAGATAGATGATAGATGATAGATAGATAGATGATAGAGAGAGAGAGAGAGAGAGAGAGAGAGAGAGAGAGAGAGAGATGATAGATGGACGGATGTTGCATTTGTGGCTCATATTACATTACTATTGGATGGTGCTCGTCTAAGCTTTCAGCCCCACTGAGATAATCCTTAGGCCCTCAAAGCCATTTCAATTTTACCAAGAGCTAAAGCATCAAAGCCATTTTATATTTAGGAAGCTTTTACTTGAAATTCTCTTTTCTTGAATTTAGTGCATTTACTGTACCTGTTTCATTGGTGTCACTGGCTTTTTCTTAAATAAGGAAAAGAAGCTCCTACAGTGTTCAAAGAATAGTCCAATAAAGATATTTTACGTCCTTTTACTCAATAGAAGTATATGGGCTGTAACAGTATGTATGACACTAGCTGGTTTTATACTAATTTTTTTCTTATCAGCTACTTAATAAAATGAATTTCTATCATAACATCTTTGAAATGTTAATACTCTTACGGCTGTCTTTAAAGACCTATTTTGAACTAAATATGTTATCAATCAAAATACTCATTAAAATTCGATGCAAGCTTATGTGACGAGAGAGATTTAATCATTGAGGCATCTGGGCCTCTTATTCCACTAATGTGACCTCATTATATCGTAATTTGTTATTACAGAAATTTAATTTTTTGATGCCATAGAATTACTAAGGGTCATCACACTTTTTAAGGTTTCATTTACCTTAACTGCAAACTTTTTGATCATTTGCAGGTTGGGTTCTCGGATATTTCTCAGACTTGCGTTTTTGGCAGAGTACAACGTGTAATCTGAGAAAGAAGTACTCCCTGACACTGGAAAGAGAGAATGGTTCCAGTCCCTAAAGGAACTTGGAGACTGTGCTGTGTCTGATGCAATGAGGGGAGGCTCTGAATCGGCATTTCTCCTGAGCTGTCATCAAAACACGTGGATCCTGATTTTGACACCTTCACACTCCCCACCTGAGCAGTTAACAGACTCCCCCTTCCATGGATGTGTGATGGAGTCGGAAGCACAGAGATGACTGTTTAGAATGCAGAGCACTTTCCTTCCCTCTCTCAGAAAGAGTCTGAGGGCCGAGGAGGATATCATACAAAGCCCTAGCACAGTGCCTAGCTGAGATAAAAACCAAATAAATGCCTGTTCTCTTCCTCTCTCCTCGCCCCACTACCTTAACCTAGCCATTCAACAAAACATGTTAGGACTAACATGGCTTTCTCCTGCTACTTAAGTAAAACCCAAGAAACACCAAAGAGAGAGGTAGAACATTCTGAGTGCCAGGAATCAAGAATGTGGCATTAAAAAATTTAGTCCATTTTCCACGTGAAGACAATTACCAAACTATCTTAACCTGAAAAAAACTCAGAACTGCATCTGACAACCTTGTCACCTTTAACTCACTCACACGCTATATCAACACTGGTCTCAATGGTGACTAAATGGTCGTTCTTCTCATCTCTGACACATTTTCCCTCCGCTAATTTGTTTTTAAAAAATCACCAATCCACATTGGCCTAGTTGACATAGCCAGGGATCAATTCTGACAAGATCCCAGAACCCGGAGATGCAGATGTAGTCCCATTCAGGTTGCAGTGGCCATTGAGTGGCTTAGTTTCTAGTGCCACACAGACTTAGAAAGGATGTGAGTTGCCCATCAGATCAATAGCCTCCTAGCCTCAAGTTATTATAACGCCTCTCTTTTATGGTGAATATGAGCTGTCAGGAACCAGGTGTGTCATTATTTAACTCCCCAGTTAGATTTGCTGTCTCCCCTACTGTTCTCATTCACCCTGTGCTGGTGACACTGGCCTCCCTTTTACGTGTCCGCAGCCAGCCACCTGCCACAGTAGGGCTTCTGCACATTCTGTGCCATGGGTCTAGAATGCTCTTCGTCCCCAGATTCCCACATGGCTCACTCCCTCGCGTTCTTCAAGGCTTTACTCAACTATCAGCTTTTCTGTAAGCCTTCCCTGATGACCAAATTGCAAACTGAAACTTTCCCTGCCCGTTTCTACATCGGCTTCTTTGCTCAGTCTTCCTGGATCATGTCTAGCATCATCTGATACACTCCACACTTCACATGTCTATTCGTCACCATCAGTCTCTCTGGCTCAAATGTGAAGTCCATAAGGTCGGGTCTTCAGGTGACTTTTTTGTTGCCAGGTCCCAAGCACCTATGTGTGTGTTTGATATAAAGGATAAAGAGCAGGTGAATGAAAAGGGTTGGAGGACTTCAGTTAATAGTCCTACGAAGAATATTATTTTAAAATCCATGCAGTGCAAAATTTTGGTGACTTGATTTATATGCACACGTCTATTTGTAAATATGAATACCTTGCAGTCTAAATTGTTGGGGCTATTTTTGTGCACATTCTTTAGTCCTTGAAAAAACAAATGGCTCTGAATTCTCATTACCTTCGGCACAACTCTGAATACCAGATGAAGACTACTTTTCCACTGTTTAATGTGAAACAATGAGAAAGATGCAGGAGAAAAGGCCATTTTAGAGTGAAAAGAAGTGCCTGGGTTAGCTCAGCACAATCGCCATTCACTGCGGCAGGACCAGGAAGACAGAAACAGGTGATAAACAGCTCCGAGCCCCACTCAAGCAACAATGTCTGGCTCTGCCCCCACCTCAAATCTTCATTTTTTTTGTAGATTCCACATGAACAAAAGAGAGAAACTGTGGTTTCGATGCTACATAAAGAAAATTAAGTCCCTCAAAGGAAAATCATAACATTTCTTCTCAAAACACTTTGGTTTGTCCCCTATTATTATTGAGATCAAGCATTAGTACAGAAAAGAAAAAAAGAAAGTAGACAATTCATTGCAGATAACTTGCAGTTCAATAACCTGATAATTATTCATTTCAGCTTAAAGCATGCTTGTAAATATCATTTCAAATGAAGCACTGACTTGATTTTTAATCAATGAAAACTGACATTTGTTGAAAAGGCTTTCTGAATAATTATCTTGCTTTCTTATTACTAAAGCGGATTTAACAGAAAATCAAAACAAACGATATTAATTACATCGTAGCCTCATTATATATTAATAGGTTCAGAAACCAAACATTGAGTGTCTTATAGAACTGGCTGTAATATTTATATGAAGCTTTATGATGGAAGTCAGCTTAATTCTAATGCATTTATTTTAGTGCTCTGACCTTTTGCTCTCTGAAAACTTGAGTCTGGTCTCGGCTAGGGGCACAGATATCCAGCATCAACAGTTTGGGCTCATTCCTGAGATCCCTGGGTGTCACCAGGTGTTGATTTTCTCATGCCAAAGGACATGAGTTGGCTGACTGATCAGTCACCACCTACCCCTAACTCAGAGTTACTAAAACACTTCCCTTTCGGATGATGAATTTAGAACGTCTCAAGAAAAAGAATTTCATTATGTGACTATGCATCGAGATTTGCTATTATGTGTGTGCAGAGCAAGCAGCTAAGCAGGTATAAGCTGGAGCCTGGAAATGAGGAGAGTGTCACTGGAGAAAGCATATCCTTAGGTCAATGTCTCCTGGACTCGCCCCTGAACCATCACTTCTTTATACCTGTGGTCAGCCTAAGTTCTGGCCTCTTAGTTGTAATTAGAAACCAACAGTGATTTCCCAGCTATGGAACCTTTTTAAGTTGTACAACACCTCTGAACATCAGTTTTCTCATCTGTAAGTTGGAAATTAAAAAATAATAATAATAAAAAAGGTTGTAAAAATTAAATAAAAGACTTGTTGTGTAAATTAAATAAATAATCCATGAAATATGCTAAACAGAGTTCCTAGCATGTACTAGGCTCTCTATAAACATTAGTTATTAGAATCAACATTATGAAAGGCCCTTCCATCCAACAGTTGGCATATGACTATTCTGACACAATATGGAAGCTCCCCTGGGAAAGTCTAATCAGGCTTCTCACCTCTTCAACCTCTTACCCTGGCTCAAAATATCCTCCTGGACTCTGGGCTTGCTGCAAAACACCAAAATAAGAATAGAAAGGTACAGAGAATTGATTAAAGTTTGAGCATAGAAGCCCTTCCTGCTGGAATATAGATCGTGCCCAAAGCAGGGAGATTTCACCAACGTAGGTAGAGTCTAAACAACATTGTCATTATTGGAGATGACGTTTGCAAATCTGAATCATTCATTCAGTCAGAAACTGTCGTAGAAACTGAAGATTCAGCAGCAAACAAACAAACAAACAACAACAACAAAAATAAACAAGTCCCTCTTGGGGAGCTTATGATCTAGCTGGGAGAGAAAACTGGGAGTTGCAGAGGGAGTGGGAGGTGAAGCAGTGCCCTTCATTCTTCATGCAGGCTCGTTGGAGCCCTCCAGGGACATCACTGTCTATGTCAGGATCACACAGCCACTAATTCAATTTTCTCATTTAAATCTCCCGTCCTCTCCAAGACCACTGACACTTCACTCAGCCAGGTCTCTACCTTCTATCACATTGGTCACTAGACTAGCCCACCTAGCAGATCCACCTACCACCAATCTCAAGAACAACCAAGTGCTCTTTTCTACTTTCTTTATCTGAAAAAATTTCTACTCAGCCTCCAAATCCAACCAAATGTTCCTCTTCCATGGAGTCTTGATTAGAAACCTCTTCACTTCACATTCCAACACAAGCAGAACGAATCATCCTTGCCTCATAATATTTTCACTTGGTTGAGCTTCCAGTATAGCACTGCTATATTATAATAGCATCCATCCATTCATCTGGTAAATACTTAGTAAAATATGAACCCTATATATGGCTCTGTTGTAAGCACTAGAGACAAAACAGTAAACAAAGCAAACTAGGCCCCAACTCAGGGACCCAGTGATTCTACCTTCTTCTCCTTGATGTTGGAGATCTCGTCTTACTCCTTGAGTGTTCTTGGCACATGGCCGGTGTTCAAGGTTTATTGAATGTCAGCCACATCACCAGAATTTGATTCAAGAAAAACAAGAAAAAGATATTGGCCAGGTCCAGCTCACAGGATTCTGTATAAATTAGGCAAATTCCATACATAACCCAGTGTAAGGGGAAAATCCCTCATTTCTTTCTTTAAATTAGAATGGAAACAATTATACATCCCAGTAGAGTTCTTAGTGTTTGCCCTTTCATCTCACTATTTTTAATTATATGGGAAGAAAAACATCCAGCTCTCTTCATAGCAAACCAAAATTCCTTTCATCTCTATTTTAAGGTAAAATTAGTCTTTTTCTGTCATCCACAAGTATTTTCTTTTCTTTAAACATTTTGCCAAAAAATGAGAACTTAGTCATTCAAGTAAAATAATCCCTAAATTTTCCCACTGGAAGAACTATCATCATATCAGATGATATAAGCACACATATATGGCAGAATGAAAGAAAAAGCCAAGATCACAAAACTCTATGAGGTTTAAATCTTTCACTCATTCAACTTAATGGCTTCTGTATAACCAGTATTATAGTTAGGTACTAGAAAGAATGGGTACTGGTAAGGAAGGAGCTATTTCAGGGAGCACCTTATTAATGAGGTCATTATCATTACTAATAGAAGATATATTAGTTTGTCTTACTTAGTTTGGGCTGCCATAACAGAATTCCATAGACCAGATGGTTTAAACAAAAGAAGTTTATTCTTCATGGTTTTAGAGACCGAAAGTCCAAGATTAAGACCCCAAAAGATCTAGTGTCTGGAGAGGGCACTCTCCTTGGTTTGCAGACAGCTGTCTTCTCATTGTATCATCAGATGGTGGAGAAAGAGGAATCACTTCTCCCCTCTCTTTTTTTATAAGTGTGTCAATGTCATTCATGAAGGCTCTACTTTCATAATCCAGTTATGTCCTAAAGACCATCACATTAAGGATTTAGGCTTCAAGATACAAACTTTGAGGGACACACACATTAAGTCCCTAGTGAGTACTAGTAGTATCATAAAAGATAAATATGAGAAATTACAGAAGAACAAAATAAATGAAGAAAGTCAGCTTTCAACAAATTATTATTTAATATTACTTTATTTTGATATTTTAAAATTAAATTTAAATTAATATTTAAATGAACATTAAATTAATAATTAATTATATAAAGGATTTTTGTTAATCAGCATATTAATAATTAATGTTGTTAATTATTAGTATTCCAATAATTTAACATTATTAGAATTAGTAAAATAATAATGTCTTACATTTTAAATATATCATCTTTAGCCAGACCGTCAGTTAAGTGAGTACCCAAATTGCTGTTATGTGTCACCTCAATTGTGCTTTGGCATAGTCTGTGAACAAATATTGAGAGAACTTATGAGAACTAAACCTTTGAATCTGGCTCTTCTATTTATTTTAGGATTAACTCGTTCATTCCATGCATTTATTCAACATTGTTGACATTGATTATGTGCCAGACATTGTAGCCAAGGCTCCGGAAACAGAGAATTAAAGTCATCATCCCTCCCTTTGAGGAGCTTATAGTTTGGAGTGAAGACAGATAAACAAACCATTATAACACAATGTCACAAGAGCCATGCCAAAGTCCTGAGGACTCTGGATTCTCTTAAGACAGGTATCAAACTTTGATGAGGAAATCAAGGAAGGCTTCCTGGAGGAAACCAGAGAGAAGAAACCAAAAGAGTCAAAATACAGGCCTGTAGGCAAGCATAAAGCAGTTCAGGGAGCACCAAACTGCTAATATGGATGTAAATGGGGAAGTGAGAGAACCAGTCACTCAATCACATGGTTTCTTTTTATAAGAATCCTCAGAAAGAATTTCAGTCTTAATATTAAGCGAAGTTACGCCTCTCCTGATCAATTGGTTGATGTCATTTTGGGGACATGACGAAGTGTGTAGACTTTCTGTCAACAGTACAGAATGTTATTGGCATGTCTGTTCGGTACCTCGCCCAGGGCTTGGCACAAAGCAGGCACTCAACAAATTTTAGTTGAATGAAATATGAAGCTAAACTTTTGGGATATTAGCCTTAGTTTATCTTACCTTTCCAACAATATTTTCTTCTCTGATATTTGTATATTTATCTCTATAAATTTTTGAAAGGAGATGGGCTATGAATAAGGTAGTTAAATACATTTAAAAATACATCTTACTTTATTATCACAATTTTGTGGGTAAGTCAAAAATTAAAGTGTTATTTTAAAAATAAGAAAATTACAGACATATGATTCTGGCCAAGAAAGTATAACAAGAACCAAATTTACCAAAAATACTAGAGAAAAATATGTGAAACAACAGTTTTAAGACCTTGGACATTAAGCAGTTAAGAACGGTGAATGCTGAAAGACTGAAAATCAATGAGGTGAGCCCTGCTACTGATCAAGGTTAATTTTTTGAGACATTGCCAGGCCACAGAGATGGGAAAGGGAATTAGGCAGAACCCAGCAGACTCCCTGAGTTGACAATACAGAGATGAAAGTCTAGAGAACAAAATGGCTAGAATTCAAAGAACAGAGCACAGGATAGAAGAGAACTGATAGGAGAGAGAACTCCAGTGATCTGTACAGGGTTGTCCTTGCATGTTCAGCAGAGCACCAATCAGCACATGCACATGAGGACACCACTCTAGACCAGGGAAGAATCATTCGAGAGGATTAGAGGGAAAAGTATTCAAAACTGACACAGGTAAGAGAATAGAACCTGTGTCCCCATCTCCAAGCCCCCAATTAGACTGTGCATTGGGTGGAGTATTCAGGGGTCTTGCCTCAGTAATGGGTTAAAATTAACCCTGATAAATACAGCTTCTGGGTTCATCTAACAAAGTTTAAAAGCAAGACTTAAAAGGATCAAACTGTGTCTAAATAACTTAAAGATGTCTCAGAATAAAATGCAGGATGTGTAGGAATAAAAAACCACTCAGAGGTCAAAAAGACAAGATTCACATCCCATCTAATATTACCAGACATGTAAGAAAGCTAGGAAATACAATTCATGCTAAGGAGAAGAATCAACGAGCTAAAGTGACCCAGAACTGAAACATTAGAATTAACAAACAAGGGCATAAAATCAGTTACCATAATTGTATTCCATATGTTCAAAACACTAGAGAAATCGAGCCACAGAAGAATAAAAAAGATCCAAATCAAAATTCTAGAGATAAAAACTACTATGACCGAGATGGAGAATATACTGGATGGGACTAACAGCAGACTTGAAACTGCACAAAAAAGAATAGCGACATAGCAATAGAAACAATTCAAAATGAAACACAGAGTAAAAAAAGACTAACAAAAATATGAGCATAGTACCCTTGAGCACCTTGGAATACCTTCAAGCGGCCTGATATATGCATAATTGCAGTTCTCAAAGGCGAGAAAAGAAAGCAGGGGACAGAAAACATATTTGAAGAAATAATGGCCAAAATTTTTCCCAATGTGATGAAAATTGGGAAAACTCATAGTTGCAAGAAGCTTAATGGAATCCATGCATAAGAAACATGGAGAAAACTACAAGGCACGTGGTAATCACAATGCTAAGGCTAAGGAAACTAAAGCTTGAAGCATTTACTGAATTTCCCCGTCATTATGTAACAAGTTCTCAGTGGGTCCATTCACAACGGGCAGACTTTATTCCTGTCTTGAAGTGGACATAGACACAGACAGGCAAGGAATAGACTGGGGGTGGAAGCAGGAGGAATACTACCTAAGCACGAACACAGAGATGCTGCCACAATTAGCAAAAGTGTGTTAACACTACGTGCACTTAGCCAAGGTCGCCAAGACCACATTTCTGCAGGTAATGAGCTCAACCAGCCGTGCTGAGCATGAAGCCAGGACCGAGGGCTCGCAGTTTATGTTTTCACTTCACTGTCTTGTTGCCCAATTCCTTCTGTCTACGTCTCAGCCTCAATTTTCAGTTTTGCAGTTATAGTGGGATTTTCTTTTCTATTTTTTTGTGTTTGGTTTTTTTTTTTTCCTTCCTTTTCGGTCCCATTTTTCTCTTATTTAAAAAAATTGCTGGAGAAATGGAGTACGAATCATTTTCAAAGTTTAGAAGACAAAAAGGTTTATCAGTTATCTTTTATTTTGCTCTTCCTTGTCCTTGTAAGGTAGAAATTCCAGCTGCTTTTTCAGAACTTATCATTCATACACTTGAAAATGCTGATTCTTATTCATTTGTTTTTCTTAAGGAGTCTTTTAATTTCCTACTTTGCGAATTTTGTGACTTCATATATCTTATCTTCTAAATAGTAATAAATAAACCTAACTGTTGCTAAAAATTTAGAAATAAATATATTATTGGGCTAAGCACACTTTTAGGAGTTTTCCTTGCTATCATCCCTCACTGCTCCACAACTGCTAAAGATTGTTTTCACTGAAGGTGAAATACTAAAGCATGCTTTAGATTTTATTCAACTAACAATTATTTTCCCTCATCATGCCCAAACACCAAGGTAAGCCTTAGCAAAGGGTAAAAAGATGAGTAGCACTGACTCTCCCATGGGAAGTCCATCACCTACAGGCTGTTAGACAAGACAAAAACTAAGCAAATCCAAGCCAGACAATGATAAGCGCTTTCCTTATTAATGGATATCCTTCTGAAAAGCTTGTTTCAGCACAAAATAGACACAAACAAACAAACACCCCTGCAAGTTACAAGTTGTTTGTTCTAAATCAACTCAGTAGTCATTGGGGCAGAATTCAGGCCTGGACTCATGAAATCATGCATGTACGTGTGTTTTCAAACAGCATTTTTGACGTTTTAGCCTTACCTGGCAATGCTGCATGCAAACTCTGTAACCATACACCAAAAACATGGCATACCAAAAACAAAAACAAAAACAAACAAACAAAAAACACCAAGATGATTTTCTGGAAATAAACCTTACTTGAACAAATACAGGTAATACTTGTGTATCTGCTTATCTTTTTCTCTATATAAAATGACTGTGCAAGAATAATGGTCTCTAACAAATATAATACTTGTTCATAGAAAGTGTGACCATGATTTATAGAGTTGGGATAGCCGTAGTGAGGAAGGCAGACCAGGCAGGAAAAAATAGAACAGCTTTCCTTAAAACCGCTTTCTGACCTCTTCGCTTTCCTGGAAATTGCAAAGACTAAATAAATAGCTGTAGTGTTTCACTAGCTGAGGCCAGAAAAAAAGAGGAAGCTGCCAAGGAGGAATACTACATTTATTTCACAATCATTCGGCCTTTTCATTTTTCCAGACAGTCCACAGGCAGATCGATAACGCAGCAATCAGAACCCGGGTTGAGATGGCTGAACGGTCTGGGTGGCGGGGCTGCCATTCCGTTTGTCAGGCTCAACCAGCAAAGGACACAGACAGAAGGAGCATGGCTAAAAGGATGCATGCGAGTAACGGTCACCAGCCTGGGAGAAGGGGAAACGATTTCAAGCTCAAGCGACAAATGGAGGTCTGGGGCCAAAAAGGAAAGAGAAGCTGCCTGCCCCTGAGGGAAGAGCCAGGGACAATGGGGTGACAGGGGGTCCCTGGGGAAAATGATCTGCTATTATTTCCTCAAGTAAAAAGAAAACAGTTACAGGAAAATAGCTTGATTTCAGCTGCTGAACTGTTTTAAGGGTGATTTTCCCAGAAAGATTTTCCGCCCTCTCTGAACAGTTCAGCATCCCTGCCCCACCAGCATCCTCTCATTTCTATCTGACAGGATGGATGCTCGCGTCCCACGTATCTACTGCAGCTAAGAGCTCTCTACTCACCACCTGCCACCTCTGCAGCTAGGACTCCTATCTTTCCTTTGTTACCTATGCCCTGCCAGCAACAGGAAAGGTTCTTTCTAGAGACAGCAAAGGGATGGAAGGAAAGGGAGGGAGGGAGAGACAGACAGACAGAGAGATAGCTATAGACAACAGGGCAAGGGGAGAGGGAGAATAAAACAGTGCAGGAAGGGGAAGCAGGAAGCCACAGCCTGTCCTGTCCTCCTTGATCTATTGTCGCTTTCTCCTAGGCCGGCCTTCCTGGGAGCTGCAGCCTGGGTGACAGCCTGCGGCTTGCTGCAG
Source organism: Cynopterus sphinx (assembly GCA_030015415.1). NCBI lineage: Eukaryota > Metazoa > Chordata > Mammalia > Chiroptera > Pteropodidae > Cynopterus > Cynopterus sphinx. The sequence continues at coordinate 43,160,585 of CM057389.1, read as the reverse complement.
CCGCTCCCTGTGCCCTTCAGGCTCTCGTCACCATTGTGATGCAGTAATGAAGTAGAGCTGCCCTGTCAGACCTCATCAGCACTCCCGCGAAGGCAGGATGAAATCACTTCTATTGACCCCCTGGCATATTTATAGGCTCGCTCTCTCTTTCTGCTGAGGCTGGTGGTTCTCACCTTGCCGGCCCCGTGTTGTGTTTATTCAGCAGCATGCTAAATCACACTCGCGTGCAAGTGGAACATTCATCAGGAATGTGAGCCCCTCTTTCAGGCTGCCAAACCTATCCAATTACTGGGGCGAGAAGGGCCTGCAAGAGAAAAAAAAAAAAAAACTCTTTCTGCCAGGCAAGTCCTCTTATTTGCAACCTCTAAAAATAATACCTTCTGAGCTCTGCACACTCTCTCTGTTCAGTCTGCACGTTGACTTTGAACTAGCGCAGAACTCATCCCACATTGGCTTTGTCTCCAAGATGCCCCTTTTCTCCTTAAACAAAGAGAAGGAGATGCAGCATCTATTCCTGGAGAGGTGGGGACAGGACATGGACCCTCTGCTCCACCCTGGATCTTTCTGGCTGCATCTTCTGATGAGCGAGGTGTGCGGTCCTGGTATCTTACAGGGCAGCTAGCACTCTGGTCCCGTGCTGCCCTCTACCTTCCTGTTCCTTGCTAAGGACGTTGCAGTTTCCTCTAACAAGAGATTTTCAGGGAACCATTAAAATCACAAGGAAAATTGCATCATTTTGGTTTAACGTCATGAGAGCAAGAGCCAGACATTCTTTTAAATGTTGGTAGATGAAGATATTCAATTGTTTAAAAGTAGGTGGGTTATTTTTACCAATGCTTTTACATTTTCTATTTCTCTTGATATATTCTAATCTTCAGATGAGAAAAAGATTAATGGTAATAATAAGATTAATATTATTAGGCCTAGTATTTTATTCTGTAGCCTACAATGTTTTCTGAAGCTCATTACAATGGAACATTTATAACAAGACATTTTTTTAAGTTATGCGAGACAGAGTTTTATAACAGCAAGAAAACCTAAAAACCTGGATTCTTGTCCCAGCTTTGCTTCAAATTGGAATTGTGTGACCTCATAAGTCATTAATCACTCTAGGTTTTAGTTCCCTTATCCATGGCTCTGTCCAGAGGTAACACTTCCATGCTTATAAGCATGGACTAAAATTAAAAAGCTAGGCCAAATGGTCACTTGATTAATAACCAAGCCATTTGTGAGATGGGGACAAGGTTGATTGCTTCTCATATCCCCAGAGACTAATGCATAATAGCTGGTGAGGTGGCAGCAGTAACATACAAAGCATAACAAAGACACCTAGACCAGGCACCAAATATACAGGGGGTGCTAGTACATACATAGCTAGTTCTCTGCGGGGAAAAAAAGACTGATTTACAGCCTTTGCCAATTTCTGTGGTGTAAATATGTCCCCACAGTAAGCTTCAAGGTACCAACTGATTTTACCAATGAAGGAGTTGAAAAGAAATGCTAAAATTTGACCCGAGAGTCCTTACAATGGCACTCCAGCACAGCCCAAGGTCTGCCTAGCACACCGCCACATGTTCAACTCCCCCACCCTCATCCCACCTACCCCCCGCTAGATCAGGTGGGCTTTGTTTGAGTAAAGAATTATGGGATTCCAATGAGAGCCTGAAATGTATAAGATAAAGATGGTAAGATTGCAAAGAAAAGCTTGTCTTAACAGAAAGGCTTTGAATACTTCTCAAAAATGTCACAGAAATAACCCTAATAAAAGAGTGTGTGTTTGGGGTGTGGGGGACCTTACTCCTCCAGTCATTCTGGATGTGTAAGATACTTTAGAACAAAATCTCTTTAAAGCTTCATGTAAATTTTGAATTTTATTTTGGAACTATCTAGGACTATTTTAATGTAAAAGTAACAGAAAATAATAGAAAATAATATAAACATTTTAAAACAAGAAAAAGAACTTCATATAACCCCCTTAGCACTCCAAAATGTAAGTCAATAAAAGACTCTAAAATCAAACCACAACTTGAAACATTTGGGTTTGGAATGGTTTTCTAAATGAAGGAAAGAAGGATGGGAGAGAACGAGAGAAGGAAACACAAAGGAAGGGAAGAAGAAAAGAAGGAGGCAGGCAAAATTTATGTTTTATTAAAAACATTATGGCATGGCAGACGAGCAGGGGTGGAAGGAAGTACCCAATTCATGAAATTCTTTTTAGGACTCAGCTCATCATCACTGTCCATGACAAGAGAGTTCCAAATTTCTGTCTTCACGAAAGAAATTAATACTTTCTTATTTAGGTTAATGCCTATTTAAGCAAAATTTAAAGATCAAGAGAGGAAGTGTTATAAAGGTCACCAAAATGGGTGTGTTAACTGAAATACATTGGGAAAGATCACAGAGATTATGATCAAGGGCAGTTGCTGAATCATGAGGAGGTAATAGTTTTGCTTTAGAAGAAATCGATATCATTTTGATATTAATGTGCTTAGAGGGGATACGTGAGCAATAATCTAGAGGCTCCGCTACCTCAGTGGGAAAAGGATTGTTTTAAATAATTTGTATAAATGCATCAAAATTTTTCTGAATTGATATTGGACCATTCAATTTAATCTCATAAATATACATGGCCCACCTGTGAGTACAAAATCTCAAGTGGAACAGGAACTGGTGTCGAAAAGAGGCAGGGCACAGGAAGTGTGTTCAAAAATAAAAGACAAGATGAGCACCTTAAAGAAGCTAAGAATATAGCAGGGTTGATGAACTGCTATCAGAAGTACAGGGAAGAATGACAACTATTATAAAAGAGGTAAAAACACGGTGCTTGAGTAATAACTTCCAGCGGAGAATAGGAAATGCACTGTGACCCGATTCTATTTCTATTCATAAATTCTTTTTTTCCCCTATAAGTGGTATATTTTGCTTATGCAGAAATAAGGAAGTCGTTTTCATTTCAACCAGCTATACCTAGCTTCACCACATTTTTTTTCTTTTCTCAAATATCATTTAGCTATGGAAAAAGGACTTTTAATGTAATGCCAGCTAAGTCAAAAGAAGTTTACAAATAAACTGCCTTTCTACTTCAAATGTTTTAGAGGAATATCCAAAAAGACATAGAGGGTTAGTAGGAAAAATAGAAGCCTTGGCATCAAACGGGGTCCAAATTCCAGCTGTCAGGAATGAGGTGAGAACCTGCCCCTCAAGGATGTTTCTGAGGAGCGTGGGGATGGATGCACGACATGCCCGGTGCCTGCCCTAGCCACCCCGTGCAAACGCAGAGGGGATTTTCTTCTCCTGTCCTTCCTTTTCTCGCCCTCTACCCTTTCAAAGGAAACATTACAACTTTGAAAATGGCAGTTACTCTAAAAACTCAGTCAAAATCAGCACAATCACCTCTGGTTTTACACATTCAGGAGTATGTTTTCCATGGAAGGAAAACTGATACAGATAGATAAGTAAATACATCCATACATATGCGGTTTTGATGTTTTTAAGTGAAGCTATTTGTTGTAGACTGAATTCATGTTAATAAGAAATTTAAAGTGGACATGGAAATAGTTAGAAATCGTTAGTGTAATATTCCTAAACATGACCATATTCTCAGCCAGGCATTTATGTGCCTTCGGTGAAAAGTTTATACATTTATTTTAAAATTCTCTCTATATAAATTCATATCTTTCCCATGAATGCATTTTTTTTAAAGAATAGACCTTTATGTCAAAAGCATTTTTAAAAATATGACCAACACTGCAGTGTCGGGAAAGAATGCCAGTGATTCAAAGGCTTCATTTCTTCATTTAAAACCAACTTGACTCCTCAGGAAAAAACTTTTAAAGTTACCTCAAAACTCAAATCTCAAAAGAAAAACTAATTAAATTTTTTTCAACTATTAACAATATGATAATAAGACCAAGCATAAAAACCAGGTTCTAATTACCACAGTGATAAAGATGCTGAGTTAGCTACAAAGTAGGGGTCCGACGTCTGGTTCCTGCTTACACAGACACGGGGTTTCCTGATGCTAGGAAAGAGCTTCCCATGTCATTCCATTTAGGGATCAGGCGTAATAGCATTTTATTGCTGCCTGAGACAAGAGCTGCACGTGCATGTGTTTCCAATCTCACAATGAATAAGGATCTGCATTAAGGCACCTGGTGAGCAAAGGAAAGAATAATAATGGGTCTTATGGGGGTCCTCAAGGGACTAATAACTCCAGGTGGTCTTAGAAATCATGGAGAATGTCCCATCAGGAGCTCTTGGGAGGAAGCCAGGGATATGCAGCTGGTACAGCGTTCAAGTCCTCTTCACAGAATGTTTCAATACGGGCCCCTGTCACTTTTCAGTGCAGCCCTGCGGTGAGCACTAATTACATCACAGCCTATAGATTATCACCCACAAGCAATTTCTCAAATGTTCTCCTTAAGTGATATCTTGAAAGCCACAAACTACCAGCTAGGAAGAGACAATGAGAAGCACGACTGTTAAACATGGGACCACCATTCAGCGGAGGCCACTGTGAGCCCCTCGCCCATCTCGTCCCATCCTCCCCTCCCCTTTTCTCCCTTAAGTGGAAAAAAAGACTTTGGCTGCTCTTAAAAACTCAGGATACAGGAGTCAAACTAAACATTGAATTCTTTCTAGGTTCTAGCTTCATATGTTTGAATTCTGGATCTGCTTCTTAAGCATTACTTGATCTGTAGGTTATTATTCTTTAGGTCTCAGTTTTTCACTCTGTGAAATGGGGAGAAGACCCACTCCCTAAGGCTGTTGATGGAACTAAACGAAATAAGGTATGTAAGGTGCCTGGGCCCAATGCCCCCACGTGGTATGCACACAAGAAAGAGTGGCAACGTGACTTATTGGGATCAAGTGGGTGTCTTCTCCAGGCCAGCACTTTCTTAACTCTCTTCACCGTCCTACAGAAGCAATGAGGGATTCCAAGAGAATGGCTGTCTCCAACCTTCAGCCTTCCTAACTCAAAATATAAAAATGCCAGCCTGGTCTTCTACTTATTCTTCAAACAGACAATTATTGGAATCTTTTTGTCTGTCAGGCTGCATCTTAGGAGCTGAAAATAGAAAAATTAGAGAAAAAAAATCCTTGCCCTCATATTTTATAGTCATACGAATAGGAATCAAGGAGGAGACATAAAAATGGTCTCACATATGAATGTTTGTGTTTCTAAATGGATTTTCTTTCATGTTTATTACTCTATTATTTAACATAAGACTCTGCAAGTGGCTGCATTTTGCCAGTTCCATAAATGACATTAGCCTTGGAGCAAAGTAAAAAAATGCCAGATCCATGCAGTTTTGATCAGTCCCTGATACTGTAACCCACCCAATTCCAGCATTTCAGAAAGCTGATAGGGTCCCTCAATTTTAATGGGTAGACTAACGGTATGGAACTAGTAATAGGGCAACAAGAAGAAACACACACACACACACACACACCCGCTGTCTGTGGAAGACAGACACTTCCAAAGCCTCAGCACTGACTCAGATGCCTCAGGGAACAGGAGTCAGAAGGAAAGGGTGTGAGTGGGGGTGGTTCAGCTGTAACAGAATAAAGAAGAGGCTTGGGAGAGGGGCTGCTCCAGCCTTCTCTGAGTCAAACCAGGCACTCTGTGATCGGAGCTCAGTGCAAGCCGTCTGCCTGCAGTCTTGCCTCAGTTTCCCCAGCTCTGCACCAAGCATGGCTAAAGGCTTAGTCCAGAAGCAATATTTTAACCTCAACTCTGATTATGTTTCCCAGAGTGGGTCTGTAACGAGATATAGGTCTAATGAGAAGCCATCTTTTAAAGTCAGAAAGCACTTCAGCCTTGTTAAATGCTTACAATTGCGTAATATAAATGTTTACTCAGCACACAACATTGGGTTTACCCTCAGGACAAGGCAATGACCTGCCATGAATGACACGATTAAAACTGCTTCTTAGGCCCAAGTACTGTTTGCAAAACGCTTTAGAGACTTCCTTATAAATATAAGCTGGAAAGCCAAGATAAGCCCTTGTTTATAGCATCCAAAATCTTAGCAAACAGTCTATCTAGCCTGTGAACTATGAATTAGCAAGATTTCATTATCTTTCTTCAGGAAAATGAGAGGCATCAGGTCCTGCAGAAAACGTAAACAAATCCTTGGAACTGTGGCATTACAAAGCCTCCCAGTATTTATGGTGTTGCACGTGAAGGAAGGTCAAGACCAGTATTTATGAAGTTGCATGCAGAGAAAGGTCAAGGCCTTGAGGAAGCACACCATTTAAAGGGAAAAAGCATATAGAACATCAGCACTTTCCTCTGAAAAATCTGATGTATGTCCTACATTTTGTCCCCTGGTGAAAGAGCAATTATCTCCCTCACATACGATATAGCAATGTTCTACTTGCCCTTCTAGATGGAGAAGAAAAGTATTTAAATGTGGAATTCACCTCCAGCATCCTTTCCATATCCTGTTTAGAACCCTTCTGCCATCTCTTGGAACTCTAAGTCTCTAGTACTTCTTTAGTGCTCTACAACCAGCTCTTTGTCCTCAACCTCCTCATACCCACACCTTCTTTTGCCCCATTTTGTTATTATAAAGGAGATTACGATACAGAGGAAAATATGAAGCCTTGGACTTGCGATCGGATGTTTTGAACATGAGTGGTTTGAGTCCAAGCATCAATGTTTTGGAATGCTTCCCAAGTATTTTGGGTTAGAGTTAAGAATTAACCTGATATTAACTGATGGTGGTCACACTCAGCTAGAATTCCTGCTAGAAGCAAGTCCATAAACCCCTACTTTCCATAATATAAACTTATTGTGCTACACAGCTTAAGGATTAGGAGTCCAAGAATGAATGTTAGCACTTCATAGCAGTGAGAGGGAACAGAATATACCACCCAAAATACTCCACTTTGGCATATTATTTTGAGTTAAAAAAAAAAAAACAGCGGGTGCAAGAACATTCTGACCTTCTTTGTCCCCCTGGAAGCAAGAAATAAATCTCCCTGTGAAGGGTGCCCTGCTTGTACCAGAAAGGTGGAAGAGATTGTCATCAAAAGAGATCAGGAATTAAGGGCTGAAAAGGCTGTACAAACAAACCTTGTTCCTTTTTCACTAATTTACTACCCCAAGGCCAAACTTCTTTATTCTGTCAATTCTTCACATACTTATTGTTTCTTTGTTCTAAAAGGTATAAAAGCCATTTGCCTTGGTCATTTCTTTGAACCTCATATTTTTGGGGTTCCCACATGCACAAAATTAAATTTGCTTTTTTTCTCCTGCTAATCTGTCTTCTGTCTATTTAGTTATTAGACCAGCCAAAGAACCTAGAAAGGAAGAAAAGTTTTCTTCTCCTACTGCAAGTCAGTGGGAAAGTGGCTGGTAGAAACTTTTTTCTTCCTTCTGGGTTGATGAATACATGAAGATTTGGGAAGGGTGGTATGCCTGGAAGGGGCATGGATGCTCCATGCCTTTTACTCCCACCTTGCCCTATGCATCTAGTCCATCTGACTGATCCTGAGCTCGAGCCTTTTATAATAAACTGGTAGTCCAGTAATTAAAATGTTTCTCTGAGTTCTGTGAGCTCATTAGAAAATTAATCATACTCAAGGAGGAGGTTGTTGGCATGTCTGATCTATGGCCAAGTGATGAAAAGTCCAAGTGATGACCTGGACTTGCAAATGGCATCTGAAAGGGGTGAAGAGAAGTCTTGTGGGACTGAGCCCTTAACCTGTGAAATCTGATATCTCCAAGTAAATAGTGTCAGAATTGAGTTTAACTGTAAGACACCTAGCCTGTGTCCAAGAATTACTTGGATGTGTAGGGGGAAAAACCACACACTAGAATTTGGAGCCAGAAATTTACTATAATTCACAAATATGGCTACACATACAACTGGCCTGAGACTTTCTTTGGGCATCCTGCCAAAATTTACTAAATAATAATAACTGGGTGTGGCTTCTAGGAATCTGTACTATTGAAAAGCTCTTCATATAAAGATGACTCATTCGGTAAATAGAATTGAGATAACAGAGAAATGAATCACAATCTAAAAAATAAATAAGTAAAATCATAATTGAACAAGAAAGAAACTATGAGAATTCTTTTATCAATTCAGAGAGAGAACAGCTAGAATCTATGAAATAAAAGATTGATTGATTCAGCAATATAAATTATTTTAAACATTCTTATAAAAACTGTTGCTAGAAAGACAGATGATTGATGATAAAGAGATATCTAGGTAAGTAGGTGGATAGGTAGGTAGGTAGATGATAGATGGATGGATAGATAGATAGATAGACAGATAGATGATAGATAGATAGAGACTTATATAGAGAAATGGACTGTAAGTCACACATAATAAACTGGAGGGAAAAAATGTTTAACTTATATTACACTTTAAATTTGGTCTTCCTCATATAAAAGATTCCAACAAATCAGTAGGAAAAAAGCCAACAACCTAAGAGAAAAATGAGCAGGTTAGAATAGTTTGTACACAAGATGAGAATAGCAAATATCTCATAAACATATGAAAAGATACATTTTATAATAACAAAATAGTAAATTAAAACTACACTGAACTATCTTTTCATAGTTCAGAAGTCTCCAAATCTCACAGTTTGATAACACATTGTTATTGAACAAGGAGTGGAGAGCTAGGCCCCTCCCATGTGGAATGTAAATTAAATTGAGGACAAGTTAACAGTAGCTATGAAAATTTCAAAATCACAAGGGGTTGAATCATTATATCTAGCTACCTCTGCTCTTCAACAGATATACTTTAAAGCATATGAAAAGATCCATCTATAAAATTTATGCAGCACTCTTTATAACAGTAAAATATTGAAAACAACCCACATGTCCATCCAAAGGGGAATTTTTTATTAAATTGTGGCTTAACCATACAATGGAGTACTTGGCTGACATAAAAGAAGAATGAGGGAGAAAATAGAAGTGCAGCACAGTCTGCATATTATTCTGCCATTTTATTTTTTAAGTCATTTGTCACATGTTCTCCAGGTAGAACTGATCCCTCTGGAAGAAGTCCAATCAAGTTTGAGGTCATAGTCATCATCTTCTCCATATCTTAAGTAAAAACATTTTCTAAAACTGAAAAGGGGCAGCCTAAAAGATGTAGAAATACTCATACATAAGAATAAAAGTTTTAAGTGATAAAGCAAATTGAGAAAGGTGAGCTCATACAAAATGTGGTTAATAACTGACCCGGTGGAGTGTTGTTTTTCAAACTTTAATGTGCCTACAAACTAACGAGCAATCTCAAAAACAAGCAAATTCTGATTGACTGGGTTTTGATCAGGTATGCAAAATTTCTGAAAAAGCTCTCAGGTAATGTCGATGCTGCAGCTTTATGGGCCATATTTTGAATAACAAACTTTGTTATTGCATACTGCATATAAAGATATTCATTAATGAGTTCATTGAGTGTTATATATCTAGGTTCTTGGGGTTTTGTTATGCAGACATTCTTGATGAATTAATATATAACAACTGGAGAAATAAATTGAAGTCTCTAATTGTCTGGAAATATAGTTTCCTTTAAAAATGGATTATAAGCTCCAACCATCCAAAAATTTGTAATCGAACAGGATTTCATAAATGTATATTTTAGCTTCTATGTGTGTTAAGTAACTCTGGAAGGCTCTCAAAAAATAATGAGATTAAGATTGAATAAAGGAGGAACATAAACAGTATGCAGACTCTGCTACATTTCCTTTTGTACCTTTTGAATTTGAGTCATATGAATATATTTATTATTAAACAATTTTTAAAATTTTCCTCCTGAAACTGATGACCTTGAAATTGAATGGAAAGGAAGGAGAATTTACGGAGGTCTAAAACTACAGAAAGCTTTCTCAGGAAAGACATGGTCCTGAACTGACCCTGGTCAGTTTGTAACAGCTTAAATCTACACACAGAAGTGCATGAGTATACAATGGTTGTATAGTTAGTGAATGAGAGTTTTCTATTCTTCCAACAGCTTTTTGCAAAATATTTATTAGAATTAAATATAATCATGATTCAAAGCTCACCTACTAAGAGGGACTTTTAGTAAAAAGAAATGATATTCTATCCAACTCCTACCCCCATCCTTTTGGATGGATCCACAGAAGCGATTTTTAACATTTTCTTCCCAGGATTATGTCTATGCTACAAATAGTATGTTTATACACTTATTTACAGATCCAGGAATTTTATGCATTAACTATCCACTCTCTGCTGTGATGGACTAGGTTTTAGCTCCCTCACCTCACTCTCAACGTCCTCCTACCATCCACTTAAAATAGTTATATTGCTATTTTTTTAGGTTTTCTACAGTTGTGTTCCTAACTGTAAAAAAACACAATTTCTTCTTTACTTCTTATTTCATCAACTGGTACAGTATCTCCTGACTCTTCGCTCTGTATTATGAGAACATTCCTGTTTCTGTTCTTCTCTTTAGTTCTCTTGCCACCTTTGCTCCTCCAAACATTGCTATCTGTATTCTACATTGCCATGGTGATAACATTTACATTCTGTTTTCAATCATAAATACGTAGTCTATATTTTATCCCAAACGTCTTATCCTCAAGATCGAAATTTTAAGGCAGCATTTAATTATTACCATAAAAATATTGTTTATTCTATAGCCAAATAGTATAATATGATCATATTTTATTTCTTGTACAGCTTTAATTTTTGCCAGTTCCCAACTGCTTTCTTATTTTTTGTTATTCAATTTTTTCATAATTTTAAGACCTCAAGATTTTTTCCTAATATTTTAATTTTCTTCTGTAATATCAAGTCTTATTTTTCCATTGTCTCTTTCTTCTCAGAGACTTCTATTTTTCTGCTGCAATTTGTACTGCAGTGTAGGCCTGCTAACACAATTCTCTTTCTAAACTTCTCTTTGTGGCTGTCCTGGGTTGCATCCCCACCACCTTAGCATGTCCTTCGACTGGAGAGATAAAACCAGACCAACATGTTTCTCCAGCTACTACAATGAGCCACTCTTCAGCCTAACAAGGACTTGGGCTTCTTGAGGAAAAGGACTAACAGAAAAAGTCAGAGTACCACGTTCTATGCTCTCCTTTTGCATGCCTCCTTGCCTTTTCAAGAAGCTCCCTGAGATAATAATTCAAATAAGGCCATTCAAAACTTGATTTTAATTTATTTAACTCATGCCAGTTGTGATTCATTCAATTTCATATTGAAATATTGTACTTTATATTTCCTTCTGGGATTATTTGACAGACACTAAATAGAACCTCTTTTTTAAAATAAAGATTGCCTAATTGTCAAAGGAGGTAAAATATCAGACATGGACTAATAACTAAGATTTAGCTCTATTTTACTAAGGTAAAATAAGGCTCTGATTCTGTTCCTTAATGACCTGTCCTTCTAGAGTCTACTTCTTGTGAGCCTGTAAGATGGGGTAGGAGAGGAGGTGTATGATTACTCACCAACCTGATTAACTTTTTTCTGTTTGACAAAGTATTGTGTCATAGTTATGTACAGCCTTGATTCCATTTAAATATCTGTGTGACAAATATTCCGCAGAGGAAAAAGAGCAAGACTTGAGTAATGTGACTAATTCAGCTTACATAATTTGTTAGTGCAGTTAGTTCTGATTCAGAACTCTTAGAATTAATGGAATGCAAAAAAAATGACAGTCTCACTTTTGCTTCTCTTATAATGGTTCAATTTATACCAAATCCTAACCTTTTTATATGAAGATCAATATCTTGAAGATAATTAATGTGCAAATGGCTTATTTTATTCATTTTCTTTTTTAAAAAAAAGTCTGACCTAGAAAATTTAATTAGTTTACAGAACTTTCTGTCCTATTTTTTTACTTTTGCTCAGTGAATATTTACTAAATGCTAGTAGTTATAGTTTCCTTCTATTTACCAGGCACAGTGCTAGGTTCATGGAGGAATCAAAACAATTAAAATACCAACACCTCACTCCAAGTACCTGAAAATATAGAGACATAAAAAATGTGGATGTGAAACAAAAATATTCAAAACAATTAATAATCAAGGGTTACATTGTATGGCAAAAAGGATCGAGTGGCTCTTAGAGACATCTGAAGAAAGAAAAAAGAAACAAGGGCTTACGTACTCATAGAAGGTTTAGTGCGGCGGTCCCCAACGGTTTTGACACCCAGGACCAGTGCTCCTACGAGAATCTGATGCCTGCTGATCTGAGGTGGAGCTGAGGTGACGATGCTAGCCTGGGGAGCGGCTGCAAATACAGATGGAGCTTCACTTGCTGGCCCGCCACTCCCCTCCTGCTACATGGTCTGGTTCCTAACAGGCCATGATCTGGACTGGTCCATGGCTCGGTGTTGGGGACCCCTGGTTTAGTGAACAGAGATGTGATTATAGGGTTACCTGTGAGTTAGTTGATGCGAACACTTAAGGCCAGTTTATTGACTGTGAAACAAATTTTTCCACTGCGTCCGAAACATTATTTAACTTCTTGAGTATGTCTTTTTTCTCAGTGTGTGATGGATACTAGATAAAAGATTACTGTTTGTCTTTTAAGTTGACTCTAAATGTCCACATCCGTGTGTGTGTATGACATTGCATAGTGCCTATCATTCTAATTAAAATTCATACAGGTAAAACTCTTTCTTCTTTGCAAGTAACTCAAACTCAGAGGCATGACCATTTAAGACACACTAATAGCCTCCGATGACCAGCCTTAATGTGATGGACGTCATCACTCAAGTCAGTCTGGATAAACTTATTTTCAACACCAGTCCTGTGGCCAAAAATTTATATAAATATCCCACTTCAGGAGCTACATATTTCTGGCAAACCTTGAAAACTAAAAAGCAGAAGTATTAAGTTAAACTATATGAAACTGCCAATATGTAGGTCAAAATATCAGCAGTTCTCTATGATTTTCTGCTCCTGGTTGTCACTACCTATAGATAAGACTTCCCCTTCCCCTAAAATATTAAACAGATAAAGTAAAGACAGTCTAGTTTTACTTCTAAAATCTTAATATTTAAAATTGGAGGTAAATAAATCATCTTCAGAACATTCAAAATAGGCCACTTGGCCTTTGCTAAATTCTATGAAGTTTCTTTAAAGATTGCTTTGTGGATCTCTTACTTTAGTTAAGAGTAACTGGAATATATCAGTATGTATATTTGATTTTCTATAAGTTGAATGATAGAGAGTGCTTATTACGGATGCTTTTAGATTTTCATATAAGAAATTAGGAAAAGAGGACAGAAAGAGGAATGTTTGTCAGCCTTGACCCAGACCTCTTAGGACAAAGAAGAATAATATACTGAAGCCCATTCAAGCTTTGGCTTCTTCGCAGATCATTACAACCAAGATGCCAATTAACACTAAATGTGACAGTGGCTTTTGTGACGTGGACAGCTGGCCACTCGAAGACACACAGGACCACCTGCTCATACAACATAGGCCACCAAACAGGCACCAGATGGTGACAACATCTGAATGTTATTACTGTAGCCACTTTTGCCTCAGCTCTATTTGAACTGGACATTAGGAGGAAAAGCTATAAAATCCACATTTGATTTTTAGAACCATACGATTTTCTGTCAGTCTCATATGTATGACTTACTTGGGGCCAAAGAGTCCTTCCCGGGCATAGGCGGTTCGGCAGCAGTTCTGCATCAGGTAGTAATTAGAAGCCATTAGCTTAACTAAGATACACTATCCCTGCTGAGACGCCCTTATGGGAAGCTCGGAGAAGAGAAGTGTGGAAAACTTTGCTACAGGAAAAGTCTTGAGAGAGGTGATGGAGTTGGGGGTTGGTAATAAAAGTGAAAATGATTATTAGGAAAGTCAAATGCCAAAGCAGCGAGAAGATATATTTCCTGGCTATACAGATTTTCCCCACCCCTGCCCCCCCCCAAAACAGGTGCAAACACAAATATTTTCAATAAATATACACTGAGAGGTTGAGAGAACATTCAAGTCGAAATCACTTCCTAAAGCTGAGCAAAATGTCCTGTTAAATTAGCTGATGCCCCAAATATAGCAGAATAGTTATAAAGTAAAACATAGTTTGTACTTTGAATAAAGAGGAATCCAGGTTGTATTTTCATAGGGAGGAAGGAACCTGAGATATCAGCCCAAATCCTTAGCGAAGAAAATAGCATTGTCTAGGGAGACAGGGATCACATGGAAAACTGCCTGGTAAATTAAACAATAATCAAAAGACCACAGAGATTTCACTAATGTTATTTACTCTGTATTATAGACTGATGGGGTCTCTACTTATCTATAAAAAAGAAAATCGGGCTCCCATTTCCCTAAAAACGTAGGTGAACCTTGTTGAAACAGCAGCCAGAGGTTCAATAGGAATTCCTGAATTTCATAATATAACAAACTTAGCAGGTGGTCTAAATCTCTAAATCAAACTGTTAGAGCTTTGGAAGGTGGTAGCTGGGGTCTCTTAGCTTAGAAAACTGGGTCATTGTAAAAACAATTCTGAAAAAAGCTAGAAAAAGCAAAAGGAACAAGCAGAGAAAAATATTGGTAAAATTTGACAAATGTATTTCTCAATATTATGTCAAACATGTTTACTGAGCTGTGCAATTAATAAAAATATTCTGTACTAGAGTCCCTAATTATTATTCCACACAGGACAGAACACCTCTTCATTATCCCTTTTTGAATTGATTGTGTACATCAAACAGTCGAGATATAAATAAAATATGCCTGCATGCATAATACCCTCACATTAAAACTGGAGGCAATTAACCTATGATTTCTCATTAATTAAATTAAAATAACCTTCTAAAAAATGTCTAAAATTAAAACAGATTTCTTTTAGTGTAGATTTTTCTCACAATGATGCAGAGAGGCTGTTTACCAAATTTATCTCTCTCTCACACACACACACACACACACACACACACACACACACACACACACGCTATTTCTGATTTTATCCCAGGCTTGTCTCTAGTTTTCTCCCGAGGTTCCACTCTCATTTAGATAAATCTCACTACAATGTCAGGTTTTGTTTTGTTGCGCTTTTTTTTCCCCATCTATAAAAATAACCTGTTCTCAGCAAGATTTTTTTCTGTTCAATTGTCCAAGCACCTTCCCCCTGGGCTGAATCTGTATCATATAGTGGAAAGCTGCAAAGTATTTGGCAAATTTGCTGAATATACGTAGTTGAAGCACATGAGATACTGGAATTCTAGAAGAGCACAATGGGCCCGAATGCCGGCTGCCCTCAGCATGTCTGGAAAGTTCCCATTGTCTCCTGTTCAGGCTCTTTGCAGTGCTTCATCTCCTCTCCTGACTCCCAGTTACATCAAGTTTTTAGTTACTTCAGATTCCAGTAGTCTCCCCTCTGTGTTATGTCTTCATTTTAAAATAGGCATAAAAGGATATATATTTCCAAGGATTATGTCCTTGATAATACAATTTTCTTGTTCTGCTTTTCTCTAAAGTCCTTTTCTGATCCCCTACAATCCCACTATGTTAAGAGACCACCTGGTCACAGACTGCCCCCACCTAAAGTCTGTCCCTCTGAGTACTCACTCAATCAGGTGCTAAAAACATCACGCATTGATTGATTAATCTCTCCTTCAATGGGAAAAGCATATTTATTCACTTTTTCTCATATCTTGAGAATCTGTCTGACATGGTACCTTCACATGGTAAGTCCTCAATAAATGATGCTGTATTTGACCAAGTTTTAAGACATGTCCTTCCTTTCCTCAAAATCAGCTCCCCATCTCAACTACCACACAGGCTTTTAGTGACCACACTTGCCTTTTAGTCCCTTGGATAAGAACCTTGGAGACATCTTTCACTCTTTTGTCATCTTTTCTCAAGTCTTTTACTGATTTCTTCATAGGGTGCTATCATTTCTTCCTTCAAAAGATTGGATTACTTCCTACTATAGACACATTACTTTGTCCTTATAAACCTAAGCTTTCCCTAGCATCTCACTGATTCTACTCTAAATTATCTCTCTACGATGTGCATTACCTGAAAATTTTAACAACAAATCTTCCTTCAGCTCTGTTTTGTCCCTGGCCTCCTCCTTACACACCTGCATTGGCTATGAGGCACACACTGTTCACTGCCTATCCCTGCTAGTAGAACCCCGGATTTTGTATTCCAAAGACAAGAGAGATCCTATGCTCTACAATAAATAAACAAATAAACAAACAAACAAACAAACAAACAAATAAATAAATAAATAAATAAATAAATAAATAAATAAATGTCTCTCTTCTGCAATATGATTGGTCTAAACCAGCCAATGGTCTAGGGTAGGCACTTAACTCTGTTCTGACGAATGAGCTTTAAGGGAAAGTCCCTGGTGGGAGGGAGCTTCCATTCCTGAATAAAATGACAAAGCTTAATAAGGACAAAATATACCCATCCCTTCCTTACTGCTTGGAATATTGGCATAAGGTTGTGGTATAGCCTACAGTTGTACCACTTAAGAGCAATAGGTCAAAAACATAGAAAAACCTTGAGACCTTAATGGCAGCATCGAGTTGCCAAGCCAATACTTTCAGACTTTTTTGTTAAAGAATAAGAAACGTAAATTTAATATATATATTTCAATTGGAAGATATCATTTTACTGCACAAATAAATCACCTTATTTGTACAAGATGAATCTGCAAAGAGACTATGTAAAGCATTGTTCTTCAATGGCCTAGTTTGGGGACCCACTGGAAGAGAAGACCATGAGTTCCCCAAATCCCACGTATCTTCATGATAAATTCTTGTAGGAGGTTGATAACGTATTACACAGGGTTTAATGTCAGGATACACACAATCTCCAATCCAACAAAGGCATCTGAGGAATTCACTAAGCCTGTTTTTAAACAATTGAATCTGTCATGTGCTTTCTGAGAAGTCCCTGAAGAAGTATATGCCTGACAGGATACAATGGCATTGGAGAAGCTATTATAGTCAATTCTATGAATCAAGTACCTCAATTCCCCAAGGCAATTTTTACAAGAGCAGGTCAATGGCTTATGTTTCAAGCTTTGTTTTAAATTGATAAGAGGGATTTGAGAAAGAGTTTCCTTTTAGTTACAACACCTTTAAAGCTACATTAAAATAAGATAGATGCTATTTACTCAAAGGAATCTTTTGACAAAAGATTTTATGACAAATAAAATGATGTATTAATCCATTTTACGGCAGACCATCATAAATAGAACACAGTATGCTATGCATAAATGATAATGCTTAAAAACAGAAAAAATATTAAAGCAATATTAAAGTTGAATTTTACAAATCTGTACATATAATTTTTAGCACTTCAAAGTCATCACGTTTTTAAGGCTATGCCCTATATTGTAATAATGCTCAAAATATACTCTTTGATAGTGACCTTTGAGAATGTTTTGGAAACAAGACAAAGTCATTAAATTTAATGAAATTAAACCCGACTTGCCAGAAACCTCTGTACTCCTGAAAGACCAAAGGAACCCAAGTGTCTGTCATGCCCTGGGTCCTATCAGCTGGGCCTTGCCAATGTCACCCAGGCGGAAGGACCCAGATCCCCTCCATGGCTCCGCACATCAAAGTTCTCATTCTTTCAAAATAGTCTCCTAGAGTTTAAGGACCCAATTCTCTGAAAGGATAAATTACAGGATTGAATTCAGAGTCCTAAATCCTACCAAATTTACGAGATCAATTCAGTTCCCCATCTCTTCATTTCCCAAGGCTCAACTAATCCCAATCTTATCTAAGACGTGCAGGCCATGTCTTTGTTACTTCAATGTTTTTACCTCATGATCTCTAGGACTCATGCTGACACTTCACCCGTGTCCCTGAAGACTCAGGTCCAATATCTTCAATTCACTGTTTTCACAGTCTTCTCTTCAGTGTACCAGAATCACCAATAGGGCTTTAATTCAGACCCTTTCAACATGTAGTTTACAGGGACCATGTCAAAAAGGATATCACATGTTGTGCCAGCCTGTGGGTCGTTCTACCTTTATCTCAAAAGTATATTCAAAGACATATACAAACATCCAGATAAAAGTGATTAGAGACATGGAGGCACACGATTAATAAATAAAAAAAGCTTTTAAAAAGTCACATGTAAATAAAGCCTGCAAAACTGCATATAACTAGGAAAGGTCCAAATTCAGGACTTTTCTAATGAATAATGATTAATAGTTGTAAAATGTATGACATCTATGAAATTAAAGAAAATCAATTTCATAGGAGGGGCCCCAATTTTCTAGTTCAAGAGAAAAATTCTTTAATACATATTCATGGAGGAACAGTGTACATGGCATGAAAAGCAATGTCCTAAGTGATAGTCTTACCAAAAATGTACTAATCAGTTTTGCTTTGCTCTTTCTTTTAATGAAGCCCAACAAGAACAACAACAAAAAGCCAGAGCAAAGAGACTAAACATAGTTCTGTAAGAGCAATTTTATGAAAGGCCAATAGATCGCTGACAGATAAATTCCAAGAATTAAAATGTCTCTAGAGCAATGGTTCTCAATTTTGTAGCAGAAGAAACTTTTCAAATGAAACAGAATGTGGAGATAATCTGTTTGACTCTTGGCTGGAGGGCTCAGAGAGCCCACTCACCAACATCTGCTTTGCACCCTTTTCCCTCTCTCCAACATGGCAGTCTCTGTGGAACACTATATAGGGGAAGAAAAATAATCCTCCCTCGACCCTTCTGAGTTCTTGGCTGACACCTTCTATAATAACAGACAAGTTAACAACAGAAAAACAAACAGTAATTTATTAACGTGTATACCTCATGTAAACAAGGGTGATACCCAGAGAAAATGAATAAATCTCCAAGATCACCCAAACCTCCACCTTAAATATTATCTTCAGATAAAGACAAAAAAAGAAAAAAAAAGATGTCATGGGGAAAAGGGAGGCCATTTATGGGAGGTGACCAGGAAAAGCACAGTAAACAAGGGTAAAGTTTGTTATGCAGATTTAAATCCTTGCCTTCTAGATCAGTAAAAGTTTCTGGAGATTTAGAGTCATCCTTCTTGACCTGGTACAGAGAGGGAGACACATTACAGGCAATTCTTTTATAATATAGTAAATGACCCTTACCAGACAGTAATTTCTACTCTATTTTCAGAGCTTCTTCATTTTCTGCTGTTTCTCAAAAATAATCAGCCCCAAATCATCCTTATTCCAAAGAGACATCTTTTGGGGTGGCATATTCTGCTACCCTTCACCACTGAAAAACAGTTTTAAAACTAATATAGAGAAAAGAATATATCAATATCCATCCAGAAGTATTTCATGAGTTATATTTTTCACATTTTAACTTTCAGAATTTCAAAGCAGAAAATTCAATTTCAAATTATCTGATATTGAGAAAGGGTAAAATCCATATGTGTCAGTGATCAGTTTAGTGGAAGACAGAGGTTCACCTTCCTATTCTCTTGCAATTCTAAGAAAATAAAATAATTCAATAGTCAATAAGAATGTAATAACTATGTATAATGTCAGAGAGGTACTAGATTTATCTAGTGATCACTTCATAAGTTATATAAGTGTCTAGCCACTATGTTATATGCCTGAAACTAATATAATAATATATGTCAACTGTAATTGAAAAATAAAAAATTATTAGAAATACTAAAAAATAAATGAAAATAATGTTGTAGAAGCAAAAAAAATAAAATAAAATAAAATAATCCAATTGGGACATGTTCTTAAATGCAAGACTATCTCTGGATGGAAATGAGCCCAGATACTGCTTTAGAGGTCAAGCTGTGGTGCCCTAAGGAAACAGTTCCAGGCCTGTCCTAACACAAGGATAAGCAGGCAATAAAAAGCCAAGAATTCTATATCATAGGGCATGTCTTAAATCACAGTATTTTGGAAATCTTGCAAACAACTTAGGATCTCCTACAACACATAGCATTCACAGAATGTCTAACTTTTAACACTGTAATTTCTTAGACACCTCTTAAAAACGAGTTGGTTGAAACTACACCTCCAAGAAACTAAATGATTTAATAAAAGGTCATTAGATATAAGCATATTAGATGTTGGTGGACATCTGCTGAAAGAAATCATTTGGAATTTGAAATATTTAAATAACGCGTATTCATTCTTAAGACAATTTGCTAGCAAAATCAATTATCTTTAAGCTATCATGAGACAGAAAACCCATACCAATGATATAAAGAATATCTATCTTTCTTATTTTAAATAGCATGCATCTATTTTATTTAGAAGCAGCTTTGATCCATTATAACACCAGGAGAACTTATAGGAAAGCCTACGTGCATTATACACTAGTCTATTTTCAATGAGTATATTACCAAGTGGGAGGATAGCATCAACTGACCAATTTGTGAGGAGGTCTCAGGATGTAGTTTCTTCTTTGTAATAAGAAGTTTATATTGATTTTATATGCCTTAGTTCAGGGGTTTAAAAAAAAAAACCAAACTATAGTCCACGAGCCAGAGGCCTAAATAGTTTTTGTTGGAACATAGCCATACTCATTTGTTTATGTCTTATTTATGCTGCATTTGTGCTCCAATGACAGATCTGAGTACTTGTGATAGAGAGTGTACAGCAGTAAAACTAAAATATTTACCATGTGTTTTTTAAGAAAAATTTTCCCACTTGGGGCTGAGTTAACAATTAAGAACTGCCCTTGAATCAAAGACCAATGAAATATTTTAAAATCTTAAATACTTTTACTTACAAAATTACAATGTAAAATTGCAAGTAAAAATTGTCCAGTGAAACCTAAAGCCCAAATGTTCATTATGTAGAATATTGGCCCAAGGCACACAGACTTGAGATTAGTTAGGAAAGAAACTAATGTAGAATTTAGAAGAGGTGCCTACCTAATCAACGGGCCTATACGTTACACTATAACATAGGGCAAAGTAGAATATTGTCCTTTAAGACTAGACGGATTAATAGGCTTATAACACAGAGTAAAATAGAGGATTACTTGCTAAAGACTAAATAATGGACCTATAACATAGGGTGAGAAAAAAGTGAATAGATTACTCAATGAGTACATTCAGATGGAAAAAAATTAGACCCACAGTTTGCAAATAAACAAAAACTGTAGAGAGCTGCAAGTCTCCAGGAGATGGTTTATTTAATCTAAACTCTTTAATCAACTATTCCAAATGAATAATCACTATTTAATGGATTCAAATCTTTAAAAAGATTTGGAAACTACCAAGTTCAAAAGTTCTCAAATTAAATTGACATTTTTTGTTGTACTTTATGGGGTTTCACTTAATACCTTGGAGATACGGGACCATCCTTCCTGGGAAAACCCAAGACTCAGTATGAATAGGATAAATGAAAGAGTAAGTGCCTTTGGAAGGGTGACATAAATAGAGAGGGAGAGAGAATGAGAGAGAGAGAGAGAGAATGAAAAAGAAGATAAATATGCTCCAAATAAATAGGATGACATCAGTATCTCTTAACATGAATGTTTTAGGCAAAATTTGTTCCTGGAGAGAGGGATGTACTTGTCCACCTCCTCCCTACCTGCTAAGCAGGAAATGAAGCTGTCCTACTGGCATACCTGCATCAGGTTCATAGAGCCCCAAATCAGCTTCCTACTTAGAGCAGAGTCCCATTGAGGAATAAAACCAACACAACGGCAGAAGAAACCCATACCAACTACCTGTATTAGACAATCTCATCTGTCATAAGCAATTTTAAATAAGATATAATAATAAATTGCTGTCCAGCATTTGAGGAGGGCCAACAGTGTGAAAGAAAACTTTAAAAATAAATGAGGATAAATAATTTTTAATAAAACAAGGTCATTTAGGAGAATAGAAGACAAGTTTTTTTAATTTTAATATTTATTAATTTGATTAGTAAATATATATGACACAAAAAATAATGGGCTGCCATCCATAAAACAAAAAAAAATTAAAGAACAAAAATAAAAGATCTTAGAAAATAAAAATATGATTTTTAAAAGAAATCAATAAAAGGGTTGAGATAAATAGTTAAGGGTACCCTCCCAAGCATTGAGCTAAAAGGGAAAACAGTAAAAATATGAAAATTTTTCCGTTATATAACATGAGATAAAAGAAGAAACTTTAGAAAGAAAATAAGAGGGAAGTAGGAATCAAAGATACAGTAGAAAAAAATATTTCAGAGTTGAGAATGGTTACTTGATTAAATGGCACCAGAAAGATTATTTAAAAAAGACTTACCTCAACACAGTCTAATAAAATTAATGTACTCCAAAACTACAGAGAACTCCTGGAGGCTTCCAGAACGAGAAACCAGAAACAAGCAAGAATCATTGCCATCAGATATCTCATTTAAATACTGAATACTCGAAAAATGGAAGAATGTCTTCAGAGTTCTGAGAAGGGGATCAATACGGATCCCGCAGTTCTACACAGTGAAGCTATTAGTAACATGTGACAACAAAATAAGTTCATTTCAAACATGGGAAACACTGAAAGTGTTTCACAGAAATATCTGACATGGAAAAAAATTACTACAGGAGGTAATTGAACAATATTTAAGTCAATTATTCAGAAAACACACTGAAGATATCACACACACACACACACACACACACGTGCACACACACACACACACACACACACACATACATATATACAAAGGAATCTAGAAAAAAAACGACAAAATTTTGAATTTCCTTTTCTATGGTTGTCGTCTTACTACTTGGCTGTTCGTGGGATAATAGTTAAGTGATCAGTGTTTAAAAGTAACCTAAAGACAAAGTAGAAAATTCTTAATCATAGTTATAGATTGAATAGAACCATTAAAACATTTAAATTTATTAATAAATATACTAAAATATATTTTTCCTTTTACATAAACATGAAGCAAATTATATGAAGTTAATCCATTAAATACAGGTTTAGATAAGTATGATATTTAAAGCTATAAATGTTTAAAAGTAAAAAAATAATAAAAATACATAATTAAGCAATGAAACAGCCTGTGAAAGATGCAGAGGAGGCGACAAAACAGAAAGGATACTCTGTATGGACAGCCTCATCTTCCAGGATACGAGTACTAAATCAATGACCATTGTATGGAGCTGTGTCCCTAATGAGAATAACACATGGGTCTGAATATCAAGAGGTAGAAGCAGGGGCGGTCCTGTTTACCATCTCTGCCAGTGACCAGCTTAGGGAATGTGTGCTTCTCGTCATCTCAACTCTGAGCTCTGCACATTTAGAGGCCCTCTTTCCCTGTAGGGCCACACTTCCACTGTAGGACACAGCAAAAGTCCCATTGAACTCGGAGCTTCTAAAGCATTTACATTTAAGGCTCCTTGAGTTGAGAGATCAGTAAGTAGGAAGAATAACTGTCACCTTAGCAGAAGCAATTGACTCACTGGAGCATAGTAACCAAGGACGAGATTAGCTCATGGATAAGGGCCGGTGCCCTCCATGAGGAAAGCCTGTAAGCCACTAGCAGTAAACATGGAGGGTTAGGAGAATCTAGAACAGATAACAGAGGAAGGAGGTGAGTTGTGGCCTTGTGTCCAGGTGTACAAACAGAGGCCACTATCTTTTCCTTACTGTTTTTTATTGATTTATCCCCAGGAAGAGACCTACCAAACTCTTGGAGGAGCTGCCTCAAGAACTTAACTGAATCTAATGGATACAAGCAACATTTTGTTTAAGTTCTTGAAGCACCTCCTCTAAGAGTTTGGTGGGTCTCTTTACTTGATCTTGAGTCCTGCACCTTGAGTATTTTGTTGTGAGTCACCCAGGCCTCCTACTCAGAATTAAAGGACTTAGTCTCCCCTCTTCAGGAAAGACTGTAGGCTAACAGCTCCCGGATGTCAGCCCTCTCTGTAGAATTGCCTCAGTTTCCTTAGGGCTTCCCAGTGTATCCTGTATTCAATAAATCATTCATTTAAGCTGAATAAAGACCCAGCAACCCTGTCTCAACTTGGGACAACTCCAAAGAGCCATCCAAATCCTCTTTTTTGCTCTTTTTCTTGGTGACTGGTACCAAGATATAAAACTGAAATTTGTCTTGTCTAGGTCTTCCTTTCTCTAACCCCCAGCAACCAAAAGCTTTGCCTACACTGCCTCCTTTATACCTCATCACTGCCATTCGAGACAGTGACTGCTTCTATGTCCACTTTACAGATAAGAAAGATCCAGTTTACAGCTGTGAAGGAAATTTTCAAGATGTTGTTCACAGCAAGTAGAGAACAAATTCAAACTGGCTTTTATCTGCTCTAGAACCCACACATTGAGCAAATTCCCTATTGGCTTTTGCATCAGAAAAGACAACACATCCCAGTTTTTACTTTGCTACTTCACCGGTCACTTTTGGAGAGGAATATTAATTATTCAAAGACAATATTTAAGATGTTACTGCTTATCTCAAGGAAGAGGGGGGTTGATTCAAGCTACCTAGTGCATAGTTAACACAGCACATATGCTCACTAGCAATGGAGACGAGGATCTCTCAGAACTTAGAAATAATCAGTCAATCCTCTTGGAGATGGGAAAGAACTTAAACAGACAATGAATATTTATGATCCAGAAAACTCCAAAGGTCACTTTATTTTCATGCTTTTCTATAGTTTGTTGATGTTCACTCTAGCACTTACCAATTGACATGACTTGGGTCTCTCTCTGCTTTTTCTTCTTTCTGGGTGTATCTCTCCCTTCCACTTCTGCTGACTCCTTTCTCCCATCCCTATATCTCCAGGTCAAATTTCTGAGAAACACCGTATCTGAGTAGAGCCTTTAAGTCAGGCCTTCTCAAAGGCTGTTGGCTGCCTGCGATTGCTTGTCTTTGGGGAATTTCCAGGCCAATATAATGTGTCTAAGAGTAAGAGACTAGGAAAGACTGGACATGGGAGATACAAGAAATGGCCACCTACATGTAAAAACGTCCTGCGAAGGCACACTCTGCCAATGATTGAGAGTGGGAGAGTTTTTCCTTAAGGAGGTTGAGAACATGGCAGGCCTTTTGAAGTTTCACCTGTCCAATATGTCATGGAGGACTTATCGGGGATAGAGCTCATATTTAACTCTTTACCAGTAGAGTAAGGTTTCTCTTCACTTATTAAAATAAATGACTTATTTTTTCTTTTTTTGTAAACTTTACTGGTTGCTGCAGTTTCTAAGTATGAGATATGCCAGGACTTCATACGTGTTTCTTATGTAGGCTTGTGGACAGTGACCATTGAAAGGACCATGGAAGTCATCTACTCCAGGATTTTCCTCTATGAGAAATATGACATTCTGAAATAATCCCTTTTGTTTACATATTGTGCTCAGTGTGAATGATATCAAAGGAGGAATATGATCAGATCATTGTTTTAGAAAGATAATAGGGTTAATGAGATATTTAAGAAATGGGGACTGAAAGAGCATTTGGCAATGAAAGAGCCTTGGCAATGAGAGACACTGAGGGTCTTACTATGAAAGGGGCAATGGGAATGGAGAGAAACATAACCTAGAAGTATTTACAGTAGGTAAAAAGTAAGGTGCTAATGACAATGAGATAATGAGATGAAGTAGAATAGGAGGAAGAAGTGAGAGGTGCTGACTATGACACAAAGATAAGATTGATGATCTTAAGGATTACAATGTCTGTAGTTAAGGCAAGAAGTGCAGGTGGAACAGGATTTTTTTCTGGGGAAAAATGACATATGTCACATTTGATTTTGAACATGTTACACTTGAAGAAACTTCAAATGATCCATGTGGAACTTTCCAGAAGGAAGTGTAAATTTGGATTTGGAACTTAAAATAAAGATTGGAACTGGTCATATACATTTGGTAGCATATGGTCCATTCTAGGTTTTCCACTTTGAATATTACTCTCAGTAAAGAAAACGTACCAGTTGAATGTGCATTTGTTTCTTCATGTGATCCATAAAAACAGAGGTTTTGTCTTTGGTTGTTATTATTATTATTATTATTACTATTAATTTTTTAAAACATACTGAACTGTGGGGGTGAGGAGGAAAGCCAATCCCAAAAGATTACATACTAAAGAATTTCATTTGTATAACATTTGGGGGGAATAAAAACATAAGATGCAAAAGTTGTTAAATGTAGAACAGATTAATGGTTGCCAGGAGTTGGGCAATGGGTTTTAGAGGGAAATGGGTATCATTATTAAGGTCAACATGAGGGAGTACCATGGTGATGGAACTTCTGTGGTGGCTCCATGAAGATATATACATGTGACAAAATTATATATAACTAAACACACACACATGCATTAGTACAAGTAAAATTGGGGAAATTAGAATTAAGATTGATGGAGTATATCAATGTCAATACCCTCGTGTGATATTGTTTAATAATTTTTAAGATGTTTTCTTTGGTAGAAACTGAGTAAAACGGTATTTGTGATTTCTATATCATGTCTTATAACTGCATGTGTTATTTCAAAACAAAACAAAAAAGTTAATTTTAAAAACTAGTGAGGCAAGATAATTTTCAAGTAACAATTATGTTTTTTTCTTACTTTTTCTTCCTTTCCTCCCTTGATTCAAAAAAGTTTTGTGGCAAGCACTTGAAAACAATAGGGTTTAAGGAAATAGGAATAACCCCTGAATTTAAGAATAACTTGTTCTTATTGGGATGGAGTAAGGTGAGAGAATTTGAGAAAAAAAAAAGAGAGAGAAAGAGAGAGAGATTGAAGGATCCTTAGACAGCACCATAATTGGGACAAGACTAAGGGATGTTTCAACAAAGGCCCTTGTTAGTGTGAGGGATACTGCTTGAGGAGCAAAGAGTTATATGACAACTAAGTCATGGTCCACAGACTACATAACCTTCTTTAGGGTTAGCACAACCTATCACTACCCTGTGCTAGCTGCCTAACCACAAGTGGCCTGTCAGTACATCTCCTAATCAGCAGCTAGCACCTTATCCAGCGACGATACAAAATACTGCTTACCCATGGCCTGGAATTTTTTTGGCCCTGTCCAAATTACTCCCGCAAAGTTTCAGCATTTATAAACCCAAAGAGGAATAGAACCTGGACATCTAGTGAATAGTGGTACTTGGAAGAGGTACTCTCCCACTCATATTCAGGGAATGATGTTAAACAGGGCCAACAGCATTGAGATGCTCCCCACAACAGGCGCAGCCAGCTCCAGCACCTTTCAGTTTCTTCAGCATTCTTAAGCCTATGGAAGGTCTGGGTTTTAGTCTTTCTCTGATCCTTTATGCTTTTGGGTTATGTAAGTCTCCTTTCAATATTAATGGATTCTTTATAACATTGGAGCTCTGAAAAGAGACTCATATGCAGCCATACTGGTTTCTTTATATACATCGACCTTTTATTGGGACGATGTGTATTTTGTCTTCTAAATTTCTATTTGGGGGCCTTCTACTTATCATAAGCCACATTCTTCTCTATAAATACTTGCCAATGTACTATATTTTCCTCTAATTCTATTTCAATTAGATTTCCTCAACACTAATCCATATGTGTGATTATCCTGGGAATTACCTTATTTTTTTCTTATTATGAAACCTTAGATGCCTTCTGTTATTTCTCCATCACCAGCAAGTTCTTCCTTCCTCGCAAGAATTAGCTCCAAAGTTCTATGTTACAGCATCTATCTTCTTGGAAAACAAAGTCTCATCAAGGCAATTGAGGAGTTTATCAAAGCCTTGCTTTCAGCAGAATAAGGATTTCAGCAGATGTCTGGATAGTTCAACTTTCCTATCACAACCAGATCATATCCTTGCACCTGCTTTATAATATATATGAAGAATAATGCATCATTCCCTTCCTCTAACTGCCCAGCCATCCACAGTAGTGATATCACATCTGTTTCCTTCTCAATTTAACCTCAACCAGATGTTCTCAAGTGTGTTTCCAAAATCAGGTTTATTAACTTTTTTCTGTAGGAAACTTCTTGAAAGATTATACTCTCCTACCATTTCGATTAGGTGTATTTCTCTTGTCAATGTTATATGTCACTTTCATTGTTTTTTATGGTATTGGTGATTCTTTTGATCACATGTGTATCAATCTGTAAAATATTTAGTTATTTTAATATTTCTCTATGTGAGTATGTAGGAACCTGTAATCATGTCCTTCTTATTTATTTTCCTCCTGAGAGTCAATAATTCCTCTCCTCTCTAAAGGAGAAAGCTATACCATATCAGAAATTGCTGGTGATATTGAAATTTTATAAAGTTCTTTGGGACATTTTTTTTTCACCTTAATTTCTAGTTTTTAGAGGACTTTTCTGGCAGATTGGTGAGACTCCTGTTAAATACATCCTTTCAGGCAATTGACCAATGAGTCAGAATGGCCTGTTTCATAAAATGCCAAGAAATGTCATTCTCATCTTAATCACTGTTCAACTTGTTTAACAGTGGGCATACAAATTTAAATGAAAGAGGAAAACTTTTCAACTCTCCTTGTGGCTCTAAGTAACTAATTCTGAGAGGACACTTTATATATTTGTGAAGCAGAATTTTTTCAAGAAAAATGTTTTTATAGTTTTGAGTTTTTAGCAACTCCCTATTTTTCTTTTACTATTTTGAAACAGGCTTTATTGTACAAGCTCCTCACAGATGTTAATGACCCAAAATGATAAGCTTTCATTATAATCTTCAGTCATAGTTTTTCAAATCACACCCCCAAAACATTCTAGTTCAATGATTGCTTATATAACACAGTGATTTGTAGAGACTTCTTTGGGTCATTTATATGCTTGTGTTAATATTTAAAAGAAAAGGAAGGAATCTATTCTGTGGGTACTCATGACCCCATGACAGGTGTTTCCTTTGATTCTGTATATAGCAGTAAGGGTGAGTGTACTAAAATGAGAACTTTGATGATATCTAGATAAGTGGGATTATATGTTTCCAGAGAGAAGAGTCCACTTGGTGGTCAATTTCTTTCCAAGAAAGTAACAACTAGATGACAGGGAAGTCAGCAGCCCAAGTAATCAGGTGGCTAGTGTGTAATACCTTAGCAGTCCAAGTCACCTGTTCTCAAGTCCATGTCACCTCTTCTCACCTATGACTAAAGCATAAGCAAAGCAAGAGAAAAGAGGAAAATGCAAAGAACATAAATAATATAAATCTAAATTGCAATGGATAAATGCCAGGGAAAGCATCGAAATCAATAGTACAGAGCAAGGTAAGAAATGTAACTACAGGAAACAGAAAGGTTGAAAGAGAGAAGTGAAAAAAAGAAAAAAGAAAAAAGTAATATGAGTTCAAATGTGCCAGGAGGAGCAACAAAGCCATAGTAACCTAAGATTGAGAACATAACACTTTTTCCACCTTATTGGCCCCTTAATGGCCCCAGATAATAAGAAATATACCAAATCAACACAGGCAGTTCCAGTGGAGAGACAGATACCCAGCGGTGCAGGTACACAGGTCCAAAGAGGTATGAAACACATCAGCTTGGTACAGAAGAGTTCCAATGGCTATGAAAATGTCATCTCCAAGGCAGCAAAGCAACAGAAAGTTTCCAACAGAAGTGCTGTCATAGATACAAGAATTCACTTGACTCATTGCATGACCACTAGCAGCAAGGGACAAATAAAGGAGAGGGTCTTTCCCATCTAGATAGAGCTAGTCATGAGATTGCAGCTCAAAGCAGAAAAACAGTTCCAAGAGAGTGTGAGACAGGAATCGAGGGATGGGCAGCTGTATGGCAGCATTAGACAAATAACTAGAGAAAAAATACATACCCAGATTTCTTCCAGGTATACTAGAAACACAATAACCTGAGACAAGATTGCTTGCAAACTCTACCTATGAGTGGCATAAGATTTGCTTCAGCCTTAGTTAGTATGAACGAAGCATATAAAATGAAGATGAGTGAGAATAAGTTAGAATGAGTCAACTGAACTTGTAAGGCTCTTGTAACAAGAGTTTGAAAATAAAAGAGGACAGAACGAGAAGAAAATTGGGTAAAAGGAAAACAATGAATTAGGACATACGACTAAGCCAGCGACCAAATTTTCCATAATTAATGAAGATTTACCTACTTCTTACATAAGGCTTTCCTGGTTATTTCAACTCACCTTTTCCCATATGATTTAGTTAATATAAATGTAAAAATCAGTAAAACCTGGAAATAATTGATCATAGGTAATTAATCTATTTATAAGCAAGTCACTATTTGTTTAAAGTCTCAGTTGAGAAGCCAAATAAGATATTGTTTATATCAAAAATTGATAAATAAAGGCACTTCTGCTTTTAGTAATGGTGGACTGGGTTACATGGACCACCACTTTCTAGGGAGAAATACAAAAAGTTTCCAGGAGTTTAAAAGATATTAAGCAATTATGAGTTGGTGATCCAGAATTTGAAAAAAAAAAAAAACTAAGGTAAGAAAAATAGTCAAGGCTATTTTACTGATTAGAAAGAGGAAGCTAAGAGATTGAGATGAACTTTTGGTGGACTGCCAAGGTTAGAGGGGAAAAGTACAAGGTCATAGTCTTCATAGTTTTCCAAGATTGGGACCTTGATAAATAACCCCAAGCTACTTTGAGCCAAGGCCCTTAAAGGATGTATCCAAATAGTCAATGTTAACAAGATTGAAGTCAGCATTGGAAGGGTCTTTAGAACGTCTTCTTCTATCTGGAGATCCTAGGATGCTTCATTCCTTAACTTGGGTTAAGATTACCTGGAAAGACTATCAAATAAAATCAACTATGGATGACAATAACATCATCTTGGTTCTCAAATTATTTCTTTAAATAACTTTTAAGCATAACGTCCAGCACACACACATAAAAAAAAAAAAAAAACAACCAGAGAAACAACACAAATCTATAGATTTGGAGCAAACTATAAAATACCATTGAAAACAAATAGGAACATAAACACCAAAAAGAAATTGAGCTATTGGAAATAACCGGTACATACCGTAGAACAACTATGTTTTCTATGATAAAAAAAAAAAAAAAATGCAAGAGGCAAGCTTGAAATTTAGGGCAGGAAATGAGAAGCCATAAGAAGTAACAAAATATTTTTTAATAGTAGATAAATTTAATAACAGACTAGACATAGCTGAAAAGAGAATTAGTAATTTAGAAATACAAAAGATTCACAATTGACAAAAGGATAAAAGTTATAAAACAGATGGTAAGACATACTGAATACACTGAAAGTCACTTCATCAATATTTAACTGGAGTCTGTGATGATTAGTTTTGTGTCAGCTTGGCTAGGCTATAGTACCCTTACTTAATCAAACGCTGATGTAGGTGTTGCTATGAAGGTATTTTGTAGACATAGTAAACAACTACAATCAGTTGACTTTAACTAAAGGAGATTACCATCAATAATGTGGGTGGATTTTAACCAATCAGATGAAAGGATTTAAAAACAAAACTAAGATTTTTCTAAGGAAGAAGAAATTCTGCCTCAAGACTGCTGAATCAACTCCTGAGAGCTTCCTGCCAGCCTGCCATGTGGATTTCAGTGACAGCTCAGATTGCTGAGCCAGTTCCTTGAAATGAATCTCTCTCTCTCTCTCTCTCTCTCTCTCTCTCTCTCTCAATCTCTGTCTCTGTCTCTGTCTCTTTGTCTCTCTCTCTTTCTATCTTTATTTCTGTCTCTCTCTCTCTCTCTCAATACTATATATAGACATATACAAATATGTATTATACGTAAACATTTATTCATATTAATTTTGACTATATAAAATAATAATATATAATGTTAGTGGGATTTAAAGGATATTTTCAGGAAGAATAAAATATACAAAAGAAGACAAAAATTACACAAGTAATAAATGGAGTGAAATTGATCTAAGATTCTTGTATTACATGGGAAAAGAGTAAAATTTTGACTAACGTTAGACTTTGATAGGTCAAAAAGTCTTGCTAATTTCTAGGAGTAATTACTAAAAGAATAGAATACAAAAATAGACTTCTAAGTTAAGAAGTTAAAGATGAGAACTTGAATTTTTTTAATACTCAATTCAAATGAAGGAAAAGGAATAAAATCAGAGAAAAGGCAGAACCAAACAAGCAGATAGGCAGACGATAGACTTAAACTCAAATATATAAATAAGTGCATTAAAGATAACTGGATTTAAAAGCTTCAACTAAAAGACAAAGCTTGTTAGCCTACTTAAGAAATAACATCTGTGCTACTTAAAAGAGACATCTAAAGCATAAGAATATAGAGAGGCTTAAGGTAAAAGGATGTAACCAGATACTCCATTCAAACATTAACCAAAAGAAAGCTTGTGTAGCACATAAATACCACACAAAACAAACATTAAAGAAAAGGGCACTGGTAAAGACAAAGAAGCTCCTTCATAATGATAAAATATTTAATTCACCAGGAGAACATAACAATTCTAATCATAAGCATCTAATAACATAAGCACAAAACAAAACAAAAAGTGTCAGAAATGCACAGAGAAAGCGATTAACTAATAATCATACTAAGGAATCAATATATCCCTCTCAGTATTTGAAAGAAGAAGCAGAAAAAATCAGTGAGGGTATAGCAGATTTGAAGATCATGATTAAGTGGGTAATATAGAGCAACCAAACTCAATAACTGCAGAAGACACTTTCTTTTTGAAAATATAGAAAACTAAATCATTAGAGATAAAAACATACAAGAGCATGAAGACCATCTTAACAAATTTAAAAGCACTGAAATTTAGGACTATATTCTCTGATAACAATGTAATTACGCTAGAAATTGATAAGCAAAAGATTCTGTAAAAACCCGCCATATGGTTAAATGTAAGAAATGTACTTCTAACTAACCAATGGGGTAAAGAAGAAACATAAAGAAAATTAGAAAATCTTTGAACTGATGAATAAAAAAAAAAATCAGTATATATTCAAACTCATAACTCAGAAAAGACAGGATTTGGAAGAAAATACATATGGTTAAATGCATATATTAGAAAAATTCAAAATTTAGTAAGCTGCCATTTTAATAAAATTGAAAAAGAACAGTAAATTAAACCCAACAAAAGTAAAAAGAAGGAAATAATAAAAGCATGGCCACAAATTATTGTAACAGAAAACAAATATACAAATGTGAGGGACAGAAAAAAAAAACTCAATTTATAAACACCTTGGGAGACTGATCATGGGGAAAAAGGAAAAGAACAAACAATCAATAGCAGGAAAGAAGTAGAGGACAATACTACAGACAGTAAAAAAGGGCAATAGGAGGAAAAAGCAACTTATACCAAACGTTTTGAAATTTTAGGTGAAATCAGAAAATTATTAGAAAAACACAACTTAAAAGCTGACATAAAAATAAATAGAAGTTGAAACATTCACACAAAAAGAAGTCCAGGCCCAGATGGCAATACCATCAAGTTGTTCTAAACATTTAAAAAAGAAATAACTACAACCTTACAAGAAAACTTCCAAAGTTTAGAAAAAAGGGATGGGTTTTTCAAATAATTTTATGAGGTTAAGATAACCTTATTCCCAAAACTCACAAGAAAGAAAATTAGAGGCTAATCTCACTTTGGAACAAAGATTCAAATATTCTAAATAAAATATTGGGAAACTGAATCCAGCTCTACATAGAAATAATACAATGTGACCAACTTTGATTTGCCCCGGGAATTCAAAGCCGTTTTAACATTAGAAAATCAATCAGTGGAATTCAGTGCATTTACTGAATATTATGATTTGCACAGAGGCAGAAAAGACAGAAGACAATTCAACATCCTGTCAAAATAAATATTAGCAAATGACCAAAAAAATCAAGCATTCTATTTAATGGTGAAACATTAAGCATTTCTTTCTGAGACTGGGGGAGGACAAGGATGTCACTGCTATTTCTGTTCGACATCATGCTGGAGGTCTTAGCCAATGTAATAAGGCAAAAGAAGAATAAAAAGTAAAGCAAAAGGATTAGAAAGAAGCCAAACTCTCATTATTCACAAGTGACATGTGGAGAGAGAAAAAAAGCAGAAGATTCACTAATTATTAAGATTAATAAAGATGGAGCAAGTTAGCCTATTAAAAATCAACATACAAAAATCTTCTGTGCTGCCAAGGTTCTTTCTTCACCTGGTAGTTGCTACATCCTCATTTGCTTTGTCATAATTGGTTAAGCTGTGCGATCATGCTTTGTGCACCTTTTTATTAACCCTTACTTGTTATTAGGGCCCTGAAAGTTATCATGCTCTTCCTAACAGGATCTACCGACTTGATAAAACAAACAAACAAAAAAAAAAATAACGTATGCAGCACTCATACCTTGAAAAGCAGCATTTAAATGAAAACATTTAAAACCTTATTCAATGGATACTGTCGAGGCTCACAGTGTGGCTTAATTCTATTCTTATTTTCTTGTTTCTCTTTAAAGTGATGATTTCCTCTACATCATTGACAATAGACCCTGCAAAGAAGCTGTTTATCCACCAAAGCATACTATTTCCCTTCTAGATATTTTACTTTTAAAATAGACATTTACTCACCAATTCTGTGTACCTAGCCTTCAATCATAAAGATGTGTATATTGCACTTGGCCCTGAATACCCTGAGCTATATATACCTTTCTCACTCAGAGGAAAAGAATGATTCTATAAAACCTATATGGCAGGTAATTGTCGATAGAACTGTAAGGTTTTCTTAAAGACAAAGTAGAACAATTTCTTTTCCGCCACTGATCAATAGGCAAAAATAAACTGGATATAAATTTATGGGCACAAACAAGCACTATTCAATTCACTTATTGTTAGTTGCATAGAACATTGTTAAAATCCACTGGAAGCCCAAAGTGCCATTAGCAAAGGGTGGCAGTCACAGCATCCCCGTCATTGGGGCTAAAAGCAGAATAGAAAGGCAATATCAGACCTCATGTAGGGATTCAGTTTAGAACTCTGGCAAAACTCCCATGTTCCTAGGGTACCTGCTTCCTTTTACAAAAGCATCATGTGCTTTAAATGCCTGAGCCATTTTTCATCTAAAAAATACCATCCACTACTGCATGGTTATTATAATAACCTACATTATATATTCATTAGACATTAAAAACACAAACACTGACATTCTTTGCCTCACCTGTTATGGCACAAGAAAGCATAAACGAGTCTGTCAAGTAACAAAAGAATTTTGTTAAACATCCCAAAACTAATCTGTTATTATACTGTCTGTCAGGAAAAAAAAAAAAAATTCAGGAAACACAAATTCATATCATTTTCCATTAACCAACTAAAAATAGAGGGTAAAATGTAATTCCACTAGAAAAATGAATAAGTACTTGAAAACCATCACATTCTATAAAGGTCTAGCTTTTGGAAACTGTAACCCTGTCATTAAATTATTTCCCCAAATCCATTCACACCGTCATGTGCTGAGTCTAAGAGGAGGAGGAAAGATCATTTTTTCCCCAAATTTGGTATCCAGCTTTCTAAAAAAAGACAAAGGCACATTTTATCATCCTGGAAGAAGTGACTTCAGTGAAGCAGATAAAGTGTCTAATAAGGCCTAATTATCTCATGTTGTGATTCTTTTTAAATCACTTTTAACCTCAGGAAGAATTTTAATTATCTTGTATAATAAAGTCTTTCCTTATTTCACCCCCTCTAGGAGAAAAGCCATATTAAACCTTATTTTTGTCAAAAGATAAGAGCAGTATTAAGTTTAAATTGATGTCATTATGAAATATTCGATATCAGGATCACAAATTTCAACTCCAGTAATTATTCAAATGGTCACGAAAAGAGTATAATTTCACCTCCAACTCCTAGAAAGAGGCCATCACTGCTATCAGCACGGTGTGATACACCAGAGACAGTGGGGCTTCAGAAAAATGTGTCCTTTCTATTCTAGTAGAGTCTTGTGATTCCAAGGTTAAATTATTGAAGCAGTTTGGGAGGTACTTTTTAATATGATTTTCAAAAAGTTTCCTCCTCATTATCAACTCTTTAATAAACACTTCAAAGTTTCTGTGAGCTCATCTATTGGGAAAAATATTAATTCATGAGTCTCCTTCCCAAACTCACACTCAGTTCTCTCCTTGGGATTCAAGAACTCAAGAAGGAAATGTAATGCAGGCGTCCGTATGAGGAAAGAGGATGCTTCTCTTCCTCTTTTTCTTATTTTTTCCTACAGATGAATTCCTTTCGTGCTTGGCACATCTCCTCTACCTACAAATAAGATTCTGGCATGAGGTGCAGCCTGTCCAACTCAGGGAGGGCCTCTGAAATGAGGTATTAATCTATTTCTCCCCTCTTCGTTTCCTAATAGATATAAAATAAAGATAGCATTGACTTGATGCTAGGCATCGGGAGAACGTCTTTCCAACACATTTGTCTCATTTATCTTCACAACTTTATCACCATATAGTAATGAAGCAACTGGATCTTAGAAATGTTTAGCGGCTTGCCCAACGTATCACTATTTGAATACATTCGAATGCAAAGTCCATTTGTTTCACCGCCACACCAGTTGTATCGCAGCCCTTTATTTGGACAGAGAGCAGGTAGCTGCTTTCCTCCCTTTTATAAGGATGCAATTTAGATATTCATGATGCCCTAGAGAAACATGGAATTCTTCATATCCTTGTCTGTATATGTTCATCTTTGATACTTGCCACAGGAACACATAGGGGTGAAACTGTAAAGCAAACCACCGGCACACTAAATAAACTTCATGCTAAACTCATGCTATGGAATTGAATATGTGCACAATTCAATTGCATCAGATTTTATTTAAAGAAACTCAATGTCTCGCTAGCTTACTGAATAGAAGCCTTTGTCTTACTCTGGTCAAGTCCCATGAGCAGTGCACAGGGCAGGAGGAAGGTCATCTTTGTGATTTAGGGGTCTCAGACATATTGCAAAAGCACCTTGGGTACCTCTCTCTATCCTGAGGGCTTGGAAAGAAAGAGTAGAGGACAGTGGATGGGGGGAGGGGATTCAGAGCCAGGCAGAGAAGTGTCCTCACCCCAAAAGGAAAGCATTGAGCACAGCCTTGTTTACCTTAGGTAAACTCAGTAATACGAATTAGGAGAGAAATTCTAATTCAAAGAGGCAGTTATGGGTATTCTGGCATACCTTGAAACTTCATTTTTTAATGTGATTTTTTTTACTGTCTCTCAAATTTATTTACTATTGTTTAGTTTGTATCTGTGTTAAGACCCTTAAAAGACTCTAGGAGAAGAGAGAGGACTATGTTTAATTCATGAATATTTTGCGGGTCCAAATAATAATTATAATACTTGTAAACATTTATTTAACATTTCTTATGTGTCAAGCACCATCCTAAGTACTTTACCCGTGCTAACTCATTTAATAAAACCACTTATGGTTAGCCATTTATTATTAACGTGTAAACAATGTCACTTTGTGCCGTGTCATTCAGCTTTGTTCTAGGAAAGTTAAACCACCACCTTGCAATCTTTTTTGAACTATTAATTTGATTAAAAAGACCTTCTTTAAATTCTTAGTCAATACAATAGTAAACTTCAGACAAGCTTACCTAGAGTTTATGATCGAATAGGTCTGGAAAGATGCCCAAGAATTTTCCATTTTCCTAGGGAACACTGATACTGTCGGTCGGTATAGATAAACCAAAAGGATTTAGTTTGCAAAGGCATGGCAATACTTTCCCTAAAGAATATGGACCCTTGGCGTCTTTAGAGAAGGTAAGAGATGGTTTACAAGAAAGGGTACAATTCTGATTTTCATTAGAATCATACAACGTCCCTGAATATTTATGATAATAAGATTTCCAAAAGTCATGTAAGCAGACAAGCCTTCAGCAGAAATATGTCATATTGAGTTTATACAATTCCGTGGCATAAGGACATGGTGTGTTCTGCTAGTGTGCTTGGTGGGACTCCCTAAACCCCTTCTATGAAAAAAAACTTCAGGAATTTTAGGGTACCCTAATATGCACAGCCTCCTCAGTATAGAAAAATGAGAAGCATACAGTAAGAGATGTCCCACGTCATCTATTTGTCTGGACAGAAGGAAGGGACACTGAGATAATCAAGAGAGATGGGCCTCTCTAACACCAAGCCTGAGGAGGGCGCTCCCCTGGCAGACCTTCATAATCCATTCGGGGAAGACAGAGCAGAATAAGGACACCATCCCTCAACTCAGGATGCTGCCGACTTTGTAATTTGAGGAGAGGGCAGAACATGACAGTGTGATGGATGCCCCATTCCTCCTCTTCCCTGGGTGATATTGCTTAGGGTCTCTTCGGTGCCAGAGTCAATTTCAG
Source organism: Cynopterus sphinx (assembly GCA_030015415.1). Taxonomy (NCBI): domain Eukaryota; kingdom Metazoa; phylum Chordata; class Mammalia; order Chiroptera; family Pteropodidae; genus Cynopterus; species Cynopterus sphinx. The sequence goes on along the minus strand of CM057389.1, from coordinate 43,122,459 downwards.
GGCCTCTACAGAACATGATTGTATCTGGGGCCTTTTAAGTTCCGACTCTGTGATCAGTTTATAGGACATTTTTCTAAAATGAATTGTTACATGTTTTTGTCTCTGCTCCTGATTCGCGCTGCCTTTGCTAGATTGGCTATTTTCAAAGTCCTATTTTAACCATAAATGAGCAACTTGATTCTATCTCCCATGCAGGAAAAGGGATTGCTATCTTTATACCCAAAGCCGATCTTTTCCTATTTCTCTTAAGATTGTGTCGGATGGGGAAGGGTGAACAGTTTCTCCCTCCTCTTCATTTCTTTCTTCTGAGCAGGACCCAGCACAGACAGAGTGGGCCAGAGCGTCACCAGCAGCCACAGGGCCTTATGCACTAAACTTGGATATGTAAGGAAGCTGTTTAAGAAAAAGAATTGCTCAGAGAGTCTCACTCTCATTACATCACCAGACATCTCTGCATGAAAAAGGAAGGGTGAGCTATGAGCTTTGAGATGGCAAAGAGGACGCAGTCTATTCTAGCAATTCTGCCTTTATTATTGCATTTATTCATGCAGCAAATGTTGAACCTGGGGAGCTGACCTGGTCAGGAGATCAGGAAACATTTCCCAGAGGAACTGACACTTAAACTAAGGCCTGAAAGGTGAGTGGAGGTCACTGTAACAGAGATTCAAGCAGAGAATAGACTTATTTAAAGATCCAAAGGTGGGGCATTTATGGCTTATTTGAGGAACTGGCTTATGTAAATGCTATGAAGAGGGCATGACATCCAGCAGGAGACGGGTTCCTGGACAGTTCACATGAGGCGATTGTGTTCCCACATTAAATGTAAAAGTCTTCAAGTACCAAGGACTTTGTGCAGAATAATCACGGTGCTGTCCTCTAATCCACCTTCTTTATCCTAAAGCATCTAGTATAGTGCTTGGCAGAAGAAGGTGTTCGATGAATGGCAGTTGAATCATGAATAAATTAATCAAAAATGTAAGCATGTGTATAAAATCTATCTTTTGCACATTGGAATCTGTGCTTTGGTCCATTTGCTGCGATATTACAAAATCACATAACTGTCTGGTTCCTTGAATATGAAAAGGCAGCCTAAAATAATTATTGAATTCTGAGCCATTATTCTCTCAAATTAATTCCCAGTGCAGCATGTGTCCTCTTATCCAGCATTTCTGGTTTTCTGTCCAAATGAAATAAGCGTATTTTCAAAAGACATATTGGAGCATCAGTACCATATCAGATACCAGAAAATTATAAAATTTTTATTATAAGAGCCAGAAGAGAGAATCAGAAGCAGCTGAAAACAATATGGCAACGGAATTAAAGACCTCCTCCCCACAAAATTATTCCACTCTTCACACACGTCTTTTTCTCATCCATCCCCATCGCCGAATGCATTCAGCCAAAGACATGGGAATTTGAAAGCAAGATGTGCTTTCTAGACAACTGATGCTTTCTCATTCATTCTATTCATTTTTTTTTCTTCCATTCACATTTGCTGAGCTGCCCCCATATATTAGACTCTGTGCTAAACACAAGAGATACAAAGATGGGTGTGACGATTTCTTACCATCAAGAATCTCAGGAGGAGGGGTTAGACAATAAGTGTTAAAGTGCTTCAGGTGGAGAATTTTGGTCTGGGGACAGTGGTGAGAGCAAAGAAGGAATAAATAGTTCTATCTGGGGCAGGATAGAGGGGAACCTGCCACATAGAGGTCCAGACAGAAAAGGTTCATAGAGAGTAGCTGACATTTTCCTAAGTCTTGAAAGTATCCATCATCCAACAAGGGACAGAGAGAGGTAGCATTCTGGGCAGATAGAACAACCAGAGCAAATGTACGGAAATGTGAAATAGCCTCAAAGTTCAAAGAACTGTGTCTTATTTGGTGTAAGAACACAAGGTCCAAGGTAAAACGTGGGAACAAGTCTGACCGTGGACATCTCGTTTTGGTGAGAAGGCAGCTATTGAAGATTCTTAAGCAGGGAAAGGATAAAGCCAAGAATTTTATTTTCAAAAACTTTCCCTGGATCGATTAGGTGGAAGTTAAGACTAGAGGCAAGTGTTCCAGCCAGAAAAGTTATGGTGTTAGAACTATGGTCCTAGAAAGCTAGATCTAAAATAAAAAAACAGTTAATGAAACTTTACTTTCCCATTAACATGGTAACTTTGTAGAGAATTGGCTGAACTAACTCAGTGTTTTTAATTTGCCGAAGAATCTGAGACCCTGGGAGGCAAAGGTCACAGGGTTGAGAGAGGCAGAGTAGACTCAGGTGTCCTCAGCCTGGGCCAGTTGTCCTAGGGGCACCTGTCTCTTCATCTCTCCCTACTTATTAATCAATCGGTGACCAGCTATCAAATAATACTACTATGTTCTAAGGACCTATGCAATAATTTTTTATAATGCAAATAATTTCATTTTACATTTTGTATGTGCATGTGTTTGTGCATTATACTGTGCTTGCCTAAAATACTTTCCTGTGAGACCCAGTGACCTATGGCTAGTATGGAAGGCAGTGATCATGAACATTTATAATTCTAAGTCACATTCATCCTCAGTTTTTTTGGTGGCAGTGACTCTAAGGGAGTCTTTTGTCCTAGAAAAATTATAGGCCTGTGTTTGTTGTCCAGCTCTGCTACTTGCTGGCTGTGTGATCTTTGGTCAGTCACCTAACCTCTACATGCTAAAATAAACATAATGATATTAACCCACCCGGTAGGGCCGTGGAAGTCTTAAACAACTTAATATGGTAGAACAGTGCTTGGCATGGAGTAAAAACTGTGTAAGTGCTAGCGAGCATTTATCAGTGTGGGTGAAAGAGGTTTCAACTAGCCACAGGGTAGTCTAAAGTGGGACCTTAGCAGAGACAAGGCCTATCTTTGATTATAAGTCTCCAAAGAGGTTTATCTATAGCTGTTTTTAACCCTCCAGGAGTCTATTAGGTTGTTTTATATGATCAATTTAAATTCGGATGAGGCAACCCTCCCAGTCTCCTTGTTTGTAATTATTTTCTTCTGACTTTCTGACTTTTTAAACTTTCCAAGTGTTATCTTTTCTCATTAAGGAAAAAGTGATGTATCATTTCACAGGAATGGTAGTAAAGTTACCTGAAAATATCACAAACCCTGCTTAATGATGCAGCTGAATTTCTCCAGATAATGAGAAAACTATTCTCTCATTTCCCGATCCTACAGCCAAATGCTAATTTTTATTGCTCTAATAAGAGATACCCATTTTTTTCAACAACACACCTGCACTAAGGGCAGATTATGCGGTGGATGCTCAGCTAGGTGCTAGGAATAGAGATGCTACCTGTTCACAGGGGAATCACCACTATTCATGGGGTCTGTCCATTTCACTCCTGTCCACAGAGAACCTTCTGGGAGCCAGGCCTGTCCTTACGCATGGTGTTCAGTGCTGAGTGGACTCAACCTTCTAAGAGCATCAGGTCTAACTAGAGATACAGAGCAGAAATAGGAAAACATAATTACAAAGTGAGGGCAAAGAACAGGTTAAAATGACAGCCCAGGGAGGAGGCCTGTGTAACCCGGGTGAACAGAGAAAGGCACCATAAGAAGAGTGAAGACTGAGGTGAAACCGGCCCACGAGCCCACCAGATGAAGAACTGAGGAAAGGCAGAGGGACCAGTACGAGGGAAGGCCCCATGCAGGGAACTATCTGACTATGGTCAAGTGGCAGAAGCAGCCCCGCGTGGCTGGGGTGATGGAGGCAGGATGGTACCAACCGGGACTGCAGAGGTGGGCGGGGTGACAGGTGGCAGGAGACCGTGAGCCACGGCTGAGGCTGTGTGTGTTATTCAATGGCATCAGGAAGCCATTGAAAGATTTTAAGAAGTGATGTGCCATTTCCATTTAGTAAAGGTCTGCCGGACACTGCTTTAAGAATCTGTGGGAGGACTGAGCAGTAATATAGATAGAACCAGGGAGAGGTGAGATGCCCAGGCAGCCCATCCAAGAGCCCAGTGTGGAGCTCACACAGGGAAACAAGAGGAAAACGCAGGAACTCTGATCCATTTGGAAGTACAATGTATCATCCCACTGATGAATCAGAACTGCAGGATGAAAAATAGGGACGAATCAAGGAGAAGGCCTACGTCTGTGGCTCGGGCAAATAAGTAAATAGGGAGAAAGATTCAGGAGGAAATAGTTTCGTTACAAAAAAATCTGTTCAATTGTTTCTGGTCTTATGCAGAGAAACCCTCTGACAAATAATTCCCTTACAGTAAAATTCAAAATGTTGCACATTGGTAACCCAGAAGACTGCGTTATGAGATGCTCCAACTCATACCGAATTAATGCACGGGAGTGTCCATCCTCACCAGAGCGCTCTCTTCTCTGGTCATTGGGTGTCCGTTACTAAATGTGTCTGGGAGAGCCACCCTCGGAGCCCATAAAAGCTTCACCTCCCCTCTCCCAGGGTCAGCATTGTTTGGTACCAGTGTGGGCTGCTCATGGATGCAGTCAAAGCCGTAGCGTAACTGATGTTAGAGCATGAAATAAGGGCTCATCTTAGAATGCCACGTCACTCCCAAGTTTTGGTGTATCACATTAGTTACTGTGGCCGCCCCCAATGGTCAGCCTGACTAAGGGCAGGTGGGATGAGGAGCTTAAAGGCAGGGTCAAGGCCCCTCAAATAATTAGCCTAACTCGGCCATGCTTTTGAATTCCCTTTGCCAATGACTGGTTCAAGGATGAGCATGAGACCTAATCCTTGTCAATTCCAGTGAAGAAAGACTGTTTGAGGGGTTTGGGGGAAGTGTTTCTTGGTCCTAAGAAGAATATACAAACAGAAATGACCCTTTCTTTGTCTCCTTGACATTGCCATATCTGGGACTGCCACAGCCGTCTTGCTCACAGGCTAGAAATGAAGCCAATACGCAGAGGAAGGTAGAACCAAAAGAATGAACACAAACAGTGGCAGCCTCTCCCACTTCTGCTGCCCCATTCCTCAACTTCCTATTACAAAGAAAAATAGACTTTCTCATTACTAAGCCAGTTTTAGTTCTCCTGCTGACATTAAATTTGTCCTTAATGACACATACATAAGTCCCACAACTTGGGGAAATGATCAAATCATTGTAGATTCAAATCCATGAAAAACAAACCCTCTTAAGGGCTCTACTATATTTTTTTAATGCTGTGCATACCCATTTCTTGTGAAACGTGTATACTCTCAAAAGTTTATAAATCAAAGTGGCTAGACTAAGTTTAATGACAAGAATCTGTCAAATCAAAATAGCTTTCAATAATGGTTTCTGTGGACTTATAGAATACTTTTCAAAACAGGAATAAGTGGAAGAAATTTACAAATTTCAGTCATTCCAAATTGTGAAAATATAAAAGTAAGAACATATTGAAGACTGTACTTTGGTAAATAGCTCCTGAAAAACAGAAAAATGAAAGAATCTACAGTAAAAGAGGCTTGCTTTCTCTCCTGTCTCTTCATTTATTAGCTACCAAGTCAGATGAAAAGTAGAAATTGTACTGTTGCAGTTAAGAGAGGAAAATTATGTGGAGGACAACTCTGATGTTGTAAACAGCAGGGAATTGTTTGAGCATCGAAAATGTCTTTCAATGGCAGGTCATAAAGAGGAAGAACTTATTGGGCTTTGTGGTCCCAAATCTTGAAACGAGTAAGTCTCAAGAGCAGGGAGAGATCAGTATGAATCAAAGATGAACAGAAGGTATAAAAGAATTCTGGTTCTTCTGTGGCTGAGCACTGAGGGCCCAGACAACAGAAACTTCTAGGCTGGAAACACCAGTACCCTCAGCAGGCGAAGGCTGCCACTCCCCGTTTGCTCCGCAGCCTGTCACAACACGTCCCGGCATCTGTTCCTCACTGGTGGCCTCTTTGAGGAAATTTCAACTTGAGTGGTACATTTCTGCATGTTTTTGATTGTGGTCACCGTGGAGCTAGTCTACTTTCCTGATTATTTTCAAAAATGCCTGCTGAGGTATAAAGATTATGGTAGTTAGAATATTTTTAAAATATTTAACCTCTGAAACACTCAATCTTTAAAGTTTTTTATCTTCTAAGAAGTGAATCAAACAGGCCCCTATTGTTTTCCTTTTGAGGTTAAAACAAAATTTAACTTGTTTCCTTATTTCATACTATTTGTAGTAACTACAATGCATACATTAGGCAAGTATTCCACTAAACTTAGTCAAATGGATTCACATAGTGTTCACATGTGTATAAATATGCATGAAAATGTGATTTATTGTAAGTTAAAATATGAAAAAATAAATAAAAACAGATTCACCCAGCAAATAAATTAAGGGATGTCTAATAGCTTTACAAAATGGCTCATTATGGGAGCTCTGTAAATACTAACTTTCTATGATGAGATTTTATAAAATTATTAATTCACGTAACATCAATTTACATAACATGTGACTGCTTTCTTCCACAATGACCACTCAGCACAGCGCCAGGCCATTTGCGATGTGGGATGTACAATGTAACCTTGATTACCTGTGTCACTGGTCATTGTCCCTTAAAAACAAAAAATGGAAGGAGAACATAGTCGATAATATTGTGATATGTTTGCACGGTGACAGATGATTACTAGAATTAGCGGGGTGATCACAACTGTAAGGTATAAAAATGTCAGGTCGTTATATTAAACCCCTGAAACTAATATAACCAATATAAAGTTGTATACCAACTAAACTTACATACTTAAATTTTAAAAGAAAAGAAGAAAAAATAGCTAAACACGTTTGATGCTTTTTCCCCATGGGTAAAAAGGTAACTGTGACCAAATAACCTAGACTTTGAGAAATGACCTGATCTCAGACTATCTTGACTTTTTTCTTTGGCGCTGTAACAAAATCACACCATGTTCTCTCCTGGGAAAAATGATGGTGATCAATGGGCCAGTGGTGGTTGATGGAGTGGAAATGAAATGGAATTTGTCTGGGGGCTTCCCCCCTCTTCTGTGATGGGCACCACCTGCCTCTAACCTCCATCTAGGGGGACAGGACTCTCTGTGGTTGCCCAGAGTTAGGGGCAGTGCTGCCACCAGTGCAGAGAAGTGGGGGTTCATGGGGAGGCTGCCACCAGGACAGCAGTGATGAGGTCTTTTAGCTGCACGGGGTGCGGCAAGAGCAAGGAGACTGACCTCTGGACCTAAAATGGGAAGTGTCCCCTCCCTGCCGCCAGCAGGCAATCTGATGCCACAGGGAAGTCAGCTCTGCCCTACAGCGCACAGAGCCCCTGGGTGCTCCCCAGCAGAGGGACTGGTATGGCAGCAGGAGGTGGAGCCAGCTTAGAAGCAAGTGCAGACTTGCTGGGGAACCCCTGTGAGGCCTCCCCTGGGAGGAAACCCACAGAAATACTGGGAAACATGCTGAAGGAGACCCATTCATATCGAGGGAGCTAGAGGGAGAGCTCATAGCAATTATATAGATGCGGGGCCTTTGCACTTGGCCATTCTCCTTTTCTGAAAGGTTCTTCCAGATAGACACATAGCTTGCTTTCTTACCTGCTTTAGGTCTCTGCTCAAATATCATCTTATCAAGAAGTACATCCTTAACCACCTTTCTTAAACTAATCATACACACACAGAGTACCCATCCTGTTCTCTTACTTTAATTTTCCCAAGGCACTACCGCAATCTGATTTATCTGTCATAGCAAGCTCTGAAAGATAGAAATTTATGTCTATTTTGTCCACTGCCATATTCCCAGCACTTAGAGTATCGCCTAGCACAGAATAGGCACTCAATTCTTATTTGTTGAATAAATAAATCTAGCCCACAAGGTGGTCCATGCTCTTATCGTTCTTTGATGATTATGATTATTTAAAATGAAAAATTTTACATGTAAAAGTTCCATAAAACTTTTTTAAGGTAATGTTATCTATTTGCATTTCGCAGATGAGGAAACTGGGCTCGGAGGAGGTAGCAACTCCCCTAAAATCATCTAGCAGCAAATGATGAAGCCGGTGACACCCAAATCTGACCTCAGAGTCTGAACCCTTAGACACATGATTAAATTATGGTCGTGATCATTGTATATATTGAAGCCATCAGAAAAAAAAAGGCAAAAAGCCACATTTAACTCTGGTTTTGAGGAATTAGAGAAAATACGTGTATGTAGAGAATTGAGAAATCATGCTCTCTGAGCGAAGAGGAAGTGAAAGTGACTGTGACAGATGAGAGGGACAGCAGAACCCATTCCAGTGGACCAGAGTCCCTGCTAGGGACTGTTATGTAAAGATGAATGCATAAGTGATGGTCTAAAATGGGATTTCTTAAATTTTTGCTGAGAAATTAAAAAACTTGAACCTTTAAGCAATGGGAAATCAAGAACAAAAATGCAATGACTTTGAAAAGCGTAGGCTCATACAGTATGCCTTGGTTTCCACTGTCCTGACAGATAGCACCCAGATCTCTAACAGCCACGCTGGGTTCAGAGGTACAATGAGGACATACACTCTCCCTTCTCGGGCTATAACTGGTAACTCACAGATCGGCACAGTCATGTGATCCCAGCAGCAAACATGCACTAATGTTGACTAGTCTTTTAAACTAAATTTCTAGATTGGTAATGAGATTACAAAAATTATTTAGGAAGTGCTTTTCTGGGCCCAGTTATCTCCTCCTTTGAACAGCAATGAATCTTTTTCTCCTTCAAAGGTCTACACCAGAAGTTTATCTGAAGAATGAAAGATAGGGATGGGAGCCGCTGTGCTAAGAAATGGTGATAACGCATTCCTCATCGTGACTATCACATTCAGCTTCCAAAACGCCTATTCTGCCGGCAGGGCTGAGGTGTCAGGAGATGAACTTGTTGGCCCATAGGAAGATCGAGATCATTCATAGATTACAATGTCGAAGCTGGGCCAGGCACTTTGCTAGGGATGGGGATACACGGAGCGAAACGGTTCCTGTCCTCATAGAGCCTGCAGTCTTTGGGGGAAGACAGATGCTAATCAAATAAACACAAACATACAAATTGATATAGATGAGGCCACATATTACCTAATTCATTTCAATGTGACAGATGCGTTAAATTAAAACTAGTTTTGCTTTTTGTATGCCACGGGTCCTGATGTGCAATCTTGGAAATCCTATAGTCCATGATTCATTTACACAGGTCCTCAAGCAAGTGATTTAATTCCTCTAAGGCTCAGTTCCTTCATTTCTAAAATGGGAACAATTACAACAAGTAGGGAGTTTGATGAGGCTAAGTGAATCACTTAGGTGAAAACGCTTCACATTGTGCCCCATACGTATGAGACCTTAAAATCTGTCAGCTCTGGTCAGCCTTAGAGCAGAGCCTCTGAGGAGGCTGCACCTCCCATGGGATGGGATGTGGAATCTGATCAGCCAACCAGCCCTTAGCTGCAATCGCACCAACAATGCCTTGCACCGGCGACAAAGGTTGACCAGATGTCTCTCGCATGTGCATCGTTGTACAACATTCTGGAGATAGGAAAGAAGATGGTGGGCATTCCCTGGTACGGGAAATAGATGTAGATTTAGATCAATGCAGATGTAGATATACACACAAGGGTGGGAGCTAGACAGGCTGCGTGTGGGCTGGAGATGGAAACAGCTGGACCACGGACAATCCAGACCGGAACCCTGGCACAACGGCAGTAGAGAGCCCCATCTGCATCTGGCAACAGGACAGACTCCGGGAAGGAGACAAAAGAGAAGAACAATCAAAAGAGAAACGTTTCAATCCAACCCAGCCTCCCTATGGGGAGAACATCCTAACCAATGTTGGCCTGGGAAGGGCAAGACACGTGTTGCCGCAAACGTTTCTGTTAAGAGCACTGCGACCATGATCATTCTGGCTGCTTGATACCAACTTCAGTACAAGATGCAGGGAAGAAATACAAAACCGTCCTAAGTCTCCAATGATTATGATTTCTTTACATCTCGAAGCCGTTGTTTTCAAAATCTCAGCCTGAACATTTATGTGCACGCAAAAACCCGCACAAAAGTATTGATAGCAGCGTTATTAATGATTGCCGAAACCTGGAAGCAGCCAGGATGTCCTTCAGTAGGCGACTACATATAGATGAAGATGACTAACAGATGAAGACACTAGAGAATCTTAAATGCATGTCACTAAGGGAAAGAAGCCGATCTCAGAAGGGTATATACTACATAATTTCAACAGGATGGCATTCCAGAAAAGGCAAAACTGTAGAGACAGCAGAGAGATCAGTGGTGGCCGAGGTTTGGTGGGAAGGAGGAGGGATGGAGCACAGGCGATTCTTTAAGGCAGTGAAACTGTTCCATGTGATACTATAACAGTGGATGCGTGTTTATACATTCGTCAGAACATATAACACCCAAGAGTGAGCCTTAATGTAAACGCTGGACTTTGGATGATGATCATATGTTCATCAACTACAACAAATGTACCACAGCGGTGGGGACAATGGGGGAGGGGGTTAGGGGAGGGGGTAAGCAGAACTCTGTACTTTCCTACATAATTTTGCTGTGAACTTAAAAATGCACAAAAACACAAAATCTATTAATTTTATTTTAATCTCAATCGATAGACACTGTGTAGATGGGAGAGAGGTTTATTTTCCTGGTTTACCCTTTTCATCCTTCTATATTTTGCATCATGACAATATATTACTTGTTCAATAAATAACATTTTTAAATAAAAATGGTAAAAATAAATATCCACATCAAAGAAATCTGTTTGAAGTTTACAGGTAGTTAAATATTACTTAGTTATAGATCATGTGTGAAAATATATGGAAAACAAGACTGGAAGCCTGAGACAGCTTTGAGTCATACACGTGTTTTATCACTTAGGGAACAGACGAGCACGTGAAATGCATTGTCTCGAGTCACACGGTGCCAGGGACACTTTTATCCAACCAGGAAGGTGTTTTCTCCTGTCATTTTGCTGCTTGTTCATATCGCAAGGCCCAGAGAGAAGCGGTTCCCCAGACCATTCAAATCTGCCACAAAGGCCACAGAGTCAGGATAACGGGTGGTTCAAAATGCACAAACCTTGAACCAGTTACCTGGGTTGGATAACTTTACCACTTAGAAACCATAAACGACCTAGAGCTGCCCTTTGGCCCCTGCTTCATAGCCAGGCCATTTACTCAGCCAGGTGAGAGGGTTAAAGGTAGCACCATACTCCTGGGCTCTCGATAACACAGCATTGGGTGCACTCCTGGGAACGGGGAAGCTTCTATGTTCAAGTTTCCATATGAGGAAGGGGATGCCAGAAGTAAAGATGAAGGATGACAACAGTAGCTAATATGTATCAAGAAGAATGTGTGAGGCATTGTTCTCGGCACTGTCTGGGTATATGCAGCCACCTGTGAAGTAGGTGCAGCCATCATCCTGCTTCACAGAGGAGAAAAGGAATGTAAGCAGAGGTCACCTAGACGAGGTCACCCAGAGATGGAGTCGGTGTACGCACTCTGGCCAAACTGTCCACTCATATGGAATGCATTTGTCCACAGTCCCCCACGCAGCAAGATTTAAAAGCAGAAAACGCAGCCCCTGGCAGGACCGAGAAAGTCGTTCCAACTCCATGGTGGGAGGTGATCTGAAAATGAGGAGATGCGCCTGGCAGTTTAATCCTGTTCAGAAACATGGCTTTTGAGGGGCACTAGGGTCTGAGTATGGAACAGTGTCAGGCTGGGACTCTCAGAAGCCAAGCCCACATCCGTTACCGGGGCAAACCTGCTGCAGACTCCCAGGCCCCACCTCAGGAGTAAGTGAGAAGTCTTAGGAATCTTGGAATACTCCCCGACGAGGTGGCTTTCCAGGTGTGCTCCCCAACCAGCAACATCAGCATCACCTGAGTTGTTGGAAATGCAAATTCTCAGGTCCCTTCTCAGACCTCTTGAATGAAGATCTCATAGTAGGGCCCCCAAATCTGAGTTTGAACAAGTGTTCTGGGTGACAATGATGTGTGGCAAAGTTTGAGAACCACTGTCCTATGGGAGCCCCATATTTCATCCATGTCCTCTTACCCCAGAGCATCCAACAGCAACTTTCTGGGTATCCTTAGAGGTGTGTGAGCTCTCCTCATTCTGTGGGACACTCACCTGCGACAGAAGCACATAAACAGGGTGGGGGCGGGGAGGAAACCCAGGACTCTGACTTCCTATTCTCTTTCCTATTTTGAAAGAACAGAGAGAATAATGATTTCCCTCCTTTTGAAAATGCCCAAGGCCAACCAAATCAACAAGTTCCTTTTTGGCAGAAATGAATTACTTTGGGAAAAAAACCTTTCAAACTTGGCGTGATTTATTCTACTCAAACTCCAAGTCACCCCAGCAGCGTTGGCCATGTCCCCTGCCATGGAAGCTCCAACTAAACCTAACAGAGCACGTTGTCCCCTGAGCTGATTTTGCTGAACCTCTCCCAGACGTGAAAAAAAACCCAGGATGGAACACGTCATGGAACCTTCCCTTCCTCCCTCTTCTGTGTGGACATCATGTGAAAAAGATGTGTGATTGCTCTGAGGATCTGGAATGTGGGAAGGTCATCCTGCTGCTGTGTGGAGGGAAATGGCCCTAGAAGCCCAGTTCCAGGGAGGACTGTGTTCCTCGCTCGCCCTCTTGTGGCTGCTCAGAGATAATGCGACCAGGTAAGGCCGTGGGCTGTGTTCTCACCTTAAAGCCACATTTAGGAAATTTGAAATCTAAGAATTTCAGGGTTCGGAGGAAAAAAACAATTCAGGAGTTGGGAAGCTTGTTTCCCATACATAATGTTTGCCTCGGGCTTTGTGGAAATGTATGGAGCTATTCTTCCTAAAAGGGCTGTGATGGTTTGTCCCAACATAAGCTGGTTTGCATGGAATGGTGAATAAATGTGCACTTTTTGTTTAAAGAATGCATGACAATTAAGGAGGCTGCGAGTACAGAACTAACTGTGTAGCTTGTAGCTGTGTTTATACAGGCAAAGTGCAAGAGAGAGTTTAGATCACTTGCAGGATTGTTCATCAGTTAAACCAAAAACAAGCTGTGAGAGAAATAGGTGTGTAGGCACGCGTGGATTGACATGACACATTTAGGGCGTGTCCTGCACAGCCCCAGAATGAATCCTCCCTCCTGTTCCTAGGGTTCTGAATTCCAGCATCTCCCACATGGCAGTGCCGCAGGTCCAGGGAGGGGGTGATGACTTCCCTCAGCCCCCCAGAGGGATATGGCACTGCCTTCCACTTGGCCCCCCACTTCTTCACCTGGAAAACCTTTCCCTGCCGCATTAAGCTGTTGAACTCCTGCTGGGTTTTGTTCTGGCTTTTAGGGAAGAAGTGTGCCTGAGGTTATAAGCTCCCAGTAGAAACAAGATCTAATGTACTGTGCAGGGTCTAGCTAATCACCTCTACCAGTAGATATTAATGAAAGTCTGATAATGGGAAGATTACATTAATTATTCAGGTTTTCTAATTGTCTAGAAATAAAAACGGGTTGTCAGAAGCACGGAGGGCTGAGGACGGGCTCCTCAGCCTTGGGGCTCCTGGCCATGTGAGGAGGACAGGCCTTCTTTGTGGGGGTGGCCTCTGCAATGTGGTCAGCATGTAGTGTTCCTGGTGTTTACCTACTAGATGTCCCCTAAATGCGACAACCAAAAATGTCTCCAGGCATTGACAAATGTCTTCCGATGGAAAAATGACACCTCCTCCTCCCTTCCCCCATGAGAACCACCAATTATGCTGCAAGCGAAATGTTAACTATTGCAACGGGTACACCTGACGCAAAGGTGTCTGACTGTGCCGTGCAGTGGAGCAGAGGACATGGCTTCGGAGTGGTGGCATCAGGGCTCAGATTAGACCATGTGACCTTACGCCTCTTTCTTTTTCTCAGCCCAGTTTTTACATATGTAAAAATAATAACAACAATAATGTAACAATAAGAATAATAATGATAACAAGGTATTGAGAGATTCAATGAAATGAAGTATGTGAGGGACCCAGTATATTATCTTGTAGAGAACAATATCAGTAGATCCCAGTGTCCTTTCCTCATCTCCAAAAGTCTCTGCAAATGAAATATATCTTTTTGGGGATGCTATAAAAGAGCCCTAGGAAACTGGCATGGGAGAGGTGGAAATAGCCCGAACTTGGGGTCCCTTGGGAAAAATGCCACCCTTGCTTCCTTTGAAGAATCATCCTGCACTAGAGGCTGTGCCTGGTCAGAACAAAAGGCAGTGCAGACATGTTAGCTTTACAGATGAATAACCACTCCAGGGCAGCGAAGCATATAAGATCATTCCAGAAACAGATATTTACAGCTTTTAAATGTCCACTTTGGCCTCTATTTTTCAATCAGAAAAGTGCAAAATCTTCCTTTTAATGTGTGGGGTAAAATTCTTAGAATTTGTGTCAAGGGAACTCCATCCATGGTGAATGTGAAGCAGAAGGGATATTTGCAATATTATTTCTGTCTGATATAGGCCCCTTCCTGAAATAATGAACACCGGTGTTTTGAGATGACTCCTATTATGTTTCAGGGAAGTCTTAAATATCTCTGTGGAAACCACTTCATTCCCTTTACTGTTCCTTACGACTCTAATGAAATCACTTGTTTATATCTTACATAAATTGCCTAAAAATAAAAGGTGTTAAAAAAGATTTTAAATTCCTACACATTAACAATCATGATATTAGTAATTGATTGTACTTTATCCCATTGATTGATCCTCCTTTCCCAGAATCCACGTACCCTCATCTCTTCACATTTCTGAATTTCTCCTGTCTCTGTAACATTCAGAACCCCTCACTTAAAAATGGGGAGCCCAGAGGGTATTGAAACTCCCCATTTTTCAAACATTGCTTGTGTCATCATCCCTGCCACAAATTATGCTAAATTGAACTATGAGATTAACAATATTTGATGAGTTTCTATGGTTCAAAAGAAACTATCCCTATTTCTCTCAAAATTCTGCCCATCCAATGTCACTTTCCTCAGGGAGTTTTCCACAAACTCCCGCATCCTGAAAGAGTCATCCCTTCCTAAGGATGCCTATTCTGCAATAGTACTGCCCTTTCTTTACATCACTTCCGGAACTGTGTTCTTAAAGACAGTGTAAATTGGAGCATTCAGCCTCTCAAGAGCTATGTTTGATTCTCACTTCATCAGGTTCCCGTTTGGCCTTCCTAAGTCTCGATTTCTACACTTATAAAAAAATTGTATGAGTATTAATGTAATAGATTCAATACTTTAGATAGTGTCTAATTACATAAGTGGTCTCTAAATGGTCATTTTTAAAAACTGATTGGCAGCAGTATTAACAAAGTCCTGAAGCCATGCTTCATTCATTGCAGCTTCTCTATAGTTTATATTTGAGCACCGATTATTATTTCCACTTATTTAACAATTCAAATTATTCCATCTTTTACTCTGACTCATTGAGACATTTCATTTGGGTGGTAAGTATCCAGAGATTTTTGTCCACGTAGCTAGGCAGCTCTAAATCCTGGTTAAAATTAAGAGTTCAGTTCTTTTCAACAATTTACCTCCTGGGTTTGAGATGCCATGTGAGACACTCAACAAATACATATAAATACCATATAGTCCTTATCTAAAAGTAATTATAGCTGTATCGATTAAAAGACTAAACTTGACATCTTTAGAGGTGATACTGTAGAAGACTCAAATATAACTTAACTTGAAGAATTAGTTCAACAAATATCACATAAATGCCCCTGCATGCCCAGTCAGCACTTTGCGAGGTACCATGGGAATTAAACAAGAATAAAAGATGACCTTGACTATGAAGAACGTACAGTCCTGTGAAGATAGTAACACTCGCACATATGCTCAGTTGGTAATGCAGATCAACATAGTTATTCCTTCAACAAAGACAGACTAAGAACCAACTACCTGCCAAGGCTGTGCTCAGAACTGGGTCAAGCCCAGGACTGCACCCCATGAATTGTATAATCTGGGAGAATACCTGACAAGTGTTATGAGAAAGATAAAAAATAAAAAAATAATCTGACAGTTTAGAAAGTTCACTAATGACTGGAGTAATTGAAGACGTCATTATTAATGAGAGCAGGGCCAAAAAAGAATGGTGAAATTCCACTTGGTGACTTAATTCCCAAACACAGCAATCGACACACATGCATAATATGGTGTCATTAATTCTATATTAGTGGTAAAAGACATCCAATAAAAAAAAGATTACATACCCAAAATATGCATTTGTATTCATATCAACCTCAACAACACTTTAAGTTTCGCGTTGTTTCATTTACTGAAAGAACTAAAGCAAAAGTTAACTCGAATGTCTCTTGCAAAGGTTCATACAGAACTATGTTAAAGAGACCAAATCCCACAGTCTAGTTAAAATTGAGGTGGTTTTCTTTCAGTTCGAAACCTCAATTTTCAGACCTTAATACCTTAGACTTTTCAATCACAGGCAGAGGGAAGTTGGTCACAGAGAGTAGTCCCTGTGAAGGAGACTACTAATAGCATACACTTGAAGGACAACTGCTGCCTGTCATCTTTAAAATGGTTAAGTAAGCACTCCAAAGGAAAATATTGAGGGGTAAATTGCTAACTCAATCAGATGAAAGACCTGTGCTTGGTGGAGGGCTGAAGGAAGTAATGAGAACCTACTTCTCACCTCCTCAACAAGCAAGTAAAACAGCATTTTTTTTCTCATTTCTGTAATACTGGTAGCTAGTGAGAGTAAGAAGCCCAGCTCTGTTTTGTTTTGTTTTGTTTTTCCCATATGATGGTTTAGAAGAGCTGTCCACAGTATAATTTACATGCTATCGGGGATTATCTTTTTATCTACAAACTACACAAGATGAAATTTTGTCAGCATGAATCTCTGCAGACAAGATATGTCAAAAAGATAAATTACATAATTTATATTTGCATGCCTTTGCATTTTAATATTGTTATATTCTTTGCATTTCTAATTATATTTGCATTTTAAATATCGAATTCATTTTTAATTCAGGGGTAAAATGATATGATGTAATTAGGAATGGATGGACATGGGACGCTTGCTGATCCTTTTCTTTGTTACAGCTATAATCAAAGGCTTCTTCCTTTCCCATGATACCCCTAAGTACCCCCAAAGGTCAGTATAATAAAACTAAGATCTAGCTGATTATTAATATGGTACCTTTTACTATTCAAATTATTTTTCCCCTGCCATGTGAGCAGATTATACATCTCTGCCCTGTGATGCTTCCTTGTAGGAGGCAGAACGTGTACCTCTGCCCTACCAAAGGCCTGCTCATGTTGGTGGATGAAGAAGTTTTAAATAAGCCAGCACAGCCTTTTTGGTTCTTGCCCTTTGCTGTATCCTTTAGCCTGAATTCAGAAATCGGAAGCTACAGGGAGCAAAAGTGCAGATGGCCTGCAAAACTGATTAGACTTATAGCCAACTCACAGCCTTTATGTAGTGAGAGTGAAACGAATACATAATTTGTGGGTCACTAAAATTCCGAGATTGTTACACAGCAAAACTGACTGATACAATAGGCAGTCATTATTACTCTACTGTACTTTCATACCATTTGCAGGCTTTCCAATTATTGGACAAAAAATATTGCTGCCCTCTTTATAGCTGTCTCATGCATGATGATAAGAAGTAGAATAATGCAGAACAATAGGCTAACTCAAGAATGTGTTGTCAACAGAATAATGGCATAAGAATTTCTAGCATCTGAATCCTCCCAGAAACATCAATTGGAATGACTACCTGTGCATGAAAAGAGCTAAGGATTCCAGGTGAGGGATTACAGCTCCTAAGTAAAGCACAGAAATAAGAAAAGACACGTTGAGGAGGGTAGGAGAGACAGTTCCACATTACTCCCCTCAGCCCACCACCAAACCCAGCAGCCCAGCAAGAAGAAATACATCCTGCCCATGGGAGACGGAGAGTGAAGTGAGCACCCGACTTTGCCACAGATCCCAGCACCAGCCTGTCCCAGCACCAGGCTCACTCCCATGGCCCTAAGTGGCCCCTAGTGGGCTACTACAAACCCAGAGCCCAGCTCACCCCAGTGCCTGCTGGGCTCCAGAGGCCCCAGGAAGCTCCTTGGTCCCATCATGACTTTCATGTCACCAGGCTCCCAGGCCCCAGCTCACCCTGGTGTCTGCTAAATCCAGCAGCACGAGTGGCTTCTATAGCCCCAGATGGCTTCCACGGCATTAGGCTCCTGGAAGCCTCCAAGAAGCCCAGGCCCCTGGCCCATCCCAGCATCTGCCAGCTCCTATAGCCCCAGATGGCTCCAATGAACCCTGGCTCCCAGCCTGCCTGGGCACTGGGTACCTCACATGACACCAGGCAGCTCCCATAACACCAGTCTCCCAGTAGACCTCAGCAAACCTGGGTTCCCAGTCTACCACCACACTCGTTGGCTTCCACATCACCAGGCTCTTGGAGGGTTCCTGAGAAGCCCAAATGAAACAGAGTAGATAAAGCTCACAGAAATGATAGGATACCATTGAAAGAAATGATCTACACATTACTGAAGTCCTAGATGGAAAATAAAGGGAGAAAGAGCAGAAAGATTATTTAAAGAAATAACAGCTGAGAACTTCCCAAATTTGGGGAGAGATTTGACATCCGAGTTCATGAAGATTATTGGTCACCCAAAAATTTCAACCATAAATAATCTTCTCCAAGTCACATTATCAAAAAATTATCTAAAATGAAAAACTGTAAGGCAATCCCATAATCCTATTGGCAGATTTCTCAGCAGAAATTTTGCAGGCTAGGAGAGAGTGGGGTAACATATCAAAGTGCTGAAAGAAAAAAGTTCTATGGAGAATACTTTAATTTTCAAAGTTGTCTTTAAGAAATGAAACAAAGCTAAGGGAATTCATCACTGCTATACATGCCTTTATGAGAAATGCTAGAAGAGTTCTTTAAGCTAAAATGAAAGGACACTGATTAGCAACACAAAAAAATATATATCAAAATATGAAATACAGGTAAAGTTCAATATATAATCAAATTCAGGTTGCTCTAATACCATAATAAGGTGGTATGATAACCACTTACTTCTAGAATAAAGGTTAAAGGACAAAAGTGTTGAAAATAACTATAGCTATGAAAATTTCTTAACTAATCCACAACATCAAAAAATCATTAAACGGAGATATCAAAAACTCAAAACTAATAGGAAGAGCATCGAAGGGTATAGTTTTTGTATGTGATCAAAGTAATGTTGTTGTCAGCTAAAAGTAGGCTATTATATCTATAAGGTACGTTATAGAAGCTTTATGATAACCGCACAGCAAAAACTGATAGTAAATACACAAAATATAAAGAAAAGGGAACCAAAGCATCCCACTATATTAAAAAAAAAAAATCATCAATTCACAAAGAAAGAGCAAAGAGGAAGAAAGAAACAAGAAACGACAAGACAGGCAGAAAACAATAAGATGGCACTAGTAAGTACTTACTTGTCCATAATTACTCTAAATATAAATGAGTTAAATTCTCCAATCAAAAGGCATACAGTGGCTAAATGGCCAAACTATATGCTGCCCACAAAAGACTTGCTTCAGCTTTAACATCACAAATAGACTCAAAAAGATATATGGAAAAAGATATATCTTGAAACAAAAATGGAAGAACATACAAAAATATATGCAATGCAGCAAAAGTAGTTCTAAAAAGAAAGTTTATAATTATGAACACCTACATTAAAAAAAGGTCACAAATAAACAACCAAACCTTATAACTCAGAGAATTAGGAAAAGAACAAATTAAGCCAAAAGTTAGCAGAAGGAAGGAAATAACAATAATCTGAGTAAAAAATGATGAAATAGATAACAGAAAAACAACAGAAAATATCAGCTTTTTTTCCAAAAGGTTTTTTGAAAAAAATAAACAGAACTGACTAACCTTTAGCTAGACTAAGAAAAAAAAAAGAGAAGGATCAAATAAATAAAGTAAAAAACAAAAGAGGAAACATTTAACTGACATGACAAAAATACAAAAGTTCATGGGTAGCTATTAAGAACAATTACATGCCAACAAATTGGATAACTTAGATGAAATAAATTCTTAGAAACATATATCATACCAAGACTGAATCACAAAGAAATAGAATACTGGAACAGACCAATAACGAGTAAGGAGACTGAATCAGTAATCAAAAACCTCCCACCAAAGAAAGCCCATAACCAAACATCTAAGGCAAATTTATACTGGTTTTTTTTTCAAACTCTTTCAAAAAAAAATGAAGACAGAACATCCCTAATTTATTTTATGAGATGAGCATTACCCTGATACCAAAATCAGAAAAGGATAATAATAATAATAATAAACTAGAAGCCAATATCCCTGATGATTACAGATGTAAAAATTCTCAACAAAATACTAGCAAACTGAATTCAAAAGTACATTAAAAGGACTTCTATATACCATGATTAAGAGGGATTCATTCATCCCTCGGCTATAGAGATGGTTCAATTTACACAAGTCAATAAATCCTATAATTACATTAATAGAATTAAAATGAAAAATCATGTGAGCACCTCAATACACACAGAAAAAATATCTGACAAATTTCAAAATTCTTTCATGATAAAAACTCTCAACAAATAGGATATAGAAGAAATGTACATCATCATAACAAAGGCCTTACATAACAAATGCACAACTAACATCATACTCAACAGTAAAAGGTTGAAAGCTTTTTTGCTAACGTTAGAAACAAAATAAGTGTGTCCATGCTCACCATTCCTATTCAACATAGTACTGGAAGTTCCAGCCAGAGCAATTAAGTAATAATAATAATATAGGCATCCAAAATGGAAAGAAATAAATGCCTGCAGATGACATGATCTTAGATACAGAAAACTCTAGACTATACACACACACACACACACACAAAGCTGTTAGAACTAATCAAGAAATTTAGTAGAGTTGCAGGATATAAAATCAACATACAAAAATCAGTTGCATCTTTATACACTAATAATTAAACATCTCAAAAAATAAAGAACACACCCAATTTTAACAAAGGAGGTAAAAGATCTGTACACTGACAATTACAAGATGTTAGTAAAAGAAACCAAAGAATATATAAATAAATAAAAAGCTATCTTTTGTTCATGGATTGAAAGAATTAGTATTGTTAAAATATCCATACTACCCAAAGCTTTCTATAGATTTAATGCCATTACTATCAAAATTCCAATGGCATTTCTCACAGAAATAGAAAAAATAATTCTAAAATTTGTATGGAATCACAAAAGACCTCCAATAGCCAAATTAATTTGAGAAAGAAGAACAAAGCCGGAGGCATTGCAATTCCTAATATCAAATTTTATTCTACACTGTAGTAATCACAAAAATATGATATTCCCCTCCCCCTCCCCCAAAAAAAAAACAGACACATGGAACAGAATTGAGAACAAAATAAATCTACACATATCTGGTCAACTGATATTTGACAAGAGAGCCAAGAATACTCAATGGAGTAAGATAGCCTTATCAATAAATGATGTGAGAAAACTACTCACATGCAAAAGAGAAAATTAGACCTCTATCTTACACCACTCACAAAAATTAACTCAAAATGGAGTGAAGACTTAAATGTAAGACCCAAAGATGTAAGATTATTGGAAGAAAACATAGGTATGAAGCTCCTGGACTTTGGTCTTGGAAATGATTTTTTTGGATATGACACCAAAAGCACAAGAAACAAAGCAAAAATAAGCAGATGGGACTACAACAAACTAAAAAACTTCTGCACAACAAAAGGAACAACAAGAAAAAGAAAGACACAACCTACAGAATTAAGTGGTAACATACAGAAGGCAACCTACAGAAAACATGACCTATGGAGAAAACTTTTGTAAAATCATCTATCTGTTAAGGATTAACATATAGATATATAATATACATATAATATTTGAATATATTACATATATTCAAAATATGTAAGGAAATCACATAAAGCAAATAATCTGATTTTAAAAATGGGCAGACATTTTTTCCAAAGAAAAATAGCTAATAGGTACATGAAAGATGCTCAAAATCATTAATAATCAAGGAAATGCAAATCAAAACCCCAATGAGAGATCGCCTCACACGCATTAAAATGGCATCAACAAGAAGACAAAGAGAGAAGTGTTGGTGAGGATGCGAAGAAAAGAGAACCTTTGTGCACTGTTGGTGGATAGGTCAATTTGTGCAGCCACTGTGGAAACAGTATGGAGGAGCCTCAAAAAATTAAATATATAATTACCATATGACCCAGCAAGCCCATTTCTGGGTATCTACGAAAGGAAATGAAAGCAGGATGTTAAAGAAATATCTGTACTCTCATGTCCATCGCAGCATAATTCACAATAGCCAAGGCATGGAAATAATCTAAGTGGTAATCATATAGTAATATCATCAGCCATAAAGAAAAAAAAAAATCCTGCCTTTTGTGACAACAAGGATAGACCTAATGGCATATGTCAAGTGAAATAGGAAATACTGTATGAGATCACTTATATGTGTAATCTCAAAAAGCCAAACTCATAGAAATAGAGTAGAATGGTGGTTGACAGGAGTTGGAGGGATGGGGGATGCTGGTGGAAGGGTACAAACTTCCAGCTATAACATGAATAAGTTCTAAGGATCTAATATACAGACTATAATTAAAAATACTGAAATGTATTATATTTGAAAGTTGCTAAGAATAGATCTTAAATTTTATCACCACGCAAAAAAGGTAACTATATGAGCGGACAGAGGTGTTAATTAACTAACTTCACTCTGTCAATCCTTTTGCAACATACGTACCAAATCATCACCCTATACACCTGAAACTTACATAGGTTATAGTCAGTAATATCTCAATTAAGCTAAGGGCAAGAACGTGCTACAGAGTTATGCTCTTCCCCTTAGTAAGCCCACACAAGCCACGCAAGTTTCCTCTGCCTGCACCCACTCCACACCCACTTCCTCTTGGAACCTCTAACCCCATCCTACATGTCTGTGCATCCGCCTGTAATGTGGCCTGACATTAGGAGCCAAAGAACCAGAACTAGGATAAGCGAGTCCATGGGTTGTACAGAGCAGCACTGAAAAAATAAAGTGATAAAAATGCCCATGACTAAAATGACCTCCTGAGCCCCTCTCAAAGCTGCCTCAATATCATGACTAGCAATTTTTTAAATAATGTATGTTTCATATATTCCACCTAATTGTTGAGAAAGACTATATTTTAAAATCTTAAACTCCTTTTTTTTCTGTTTTAATCTACTTTGTCCTAGAATAGTAATTCCCTTCTATCAACTTTCCCATTCACAAGGCCATTTCCGTTCATGCCTCCCTGCATACTGACACTCTCAACCCTTCGCAGTCAGTTCCTTCTCTTCTATGATGTCTATTTCGAGCTTCCTGAGAGATTGACAACTCCTAGAAATACCACTCGCCCATCTGCGTTCTTTCCCTTTCGTGGCTGAGCCTAGATTTCACTCCGTTAAACACATCTTCCTAAATACTTCATGACTGTGACAAATCCGACATGCTTGTAACTGACAGGCTTGCGTCAAAGTCTGAGTCACTTGCCAATTTTAGGAAACATGCTGAAGCCGCTAGTGTATGCATTTGTGTGTGTGCTTACGCCAAAATGTTAACTGCGCTTCTCTCTAGATGCTGTGATGTAGGCAATTATTTCTCCTCCTTCTCCTTCTCCTTCTCCTTCCTCTTCCTCTTCTTCCTTACAAACTCAAACCTTATCTCTGGTTACAATTCTACCAACACACTTCTAATGATGTTTTTATCTTTACTCTCATATGGGACTAGTTTATTCTTTGTTAGCGTCCCAAATACTGTGAAGTCCATAGCTGTCAAGACTTGAAAGGCTTTTATATTCACTTTGAATTTTCTTCTTTTCCAGCTTTACTGAGGTATACTTGAGCAAAAGAAAAATGCATATATTTAAGGTATACAACATGTTTTGATATATGTATACATTGAGAAATGATCACCACATCAAGCTAATGATTACACCCATCACTTTACATACATATGATTTTTGGGTGTGAGGTGAGAACACTTAAGATTAACTTAGAAAATTTCAAGTATATAATACAGCAAATTACTAACTATAGTCACCATGCTGTATATTAACTCTCCAGAACTTATTCATCCCACATAATTGAACCTTTGTACCCTCCGACCAACATCTCCCCACTGTCCCCTCTCTGTTGTGAGTTCTTCACACCTTGTTGAGGATCAGTTGACTGTATATGTGTGGATTTATTTCTGGGCTCTACCAGAGACAGCTCCGAAACCCTTGAAAGTTTTATGCCTGGCAACTCGGCTACTCACTTCGACCTTCCATGTCAACTTGGCACCATGTTTCCTAACCCAGCATGCACACCAGCTACAGCTCTGCATGGGGACAAACCTGCAGTCCACCTTCTGTGTTTCTCCTTTGCTCTCGCCCTACTACCACACTCACAGTACTTCTTACACTTCGGGTCACTGAATGTGTCAGGATTTTTTCCATGCCAAGCAATTGTCTGTCACACCAGCTCGGTGTCCCACAATTTAACTTAGTTCTGACACTGTCTACTGGAGATTGCGTCAGATCCCAGAAGTTAAGGGCTCAGTCCCATGAGACTATTAACCACAAGCCATAGGTCCCGAGGTCATTCCACTCCTGTCTGACTTGGATGCCAATCAGAAATTGCCATGACCTCCTCCCCTTGGAACTGATTATTTGCTAAAGCAGCTCACAGAACTCAGGGAAACCCTTATGCTCACCAGTTTATTAAATTCTATGAACAGCCAGATGAAAAGATACGTGCATAGGACAAGGTCTGAGAGGGTCCAGAAAGCAGGAGCTTCTGTCGCAGTGGAGTGTGTCACCCTCCCAGTATATGGACGTGTTTACCACCCTGAAGCTCTTCGAACTCCATACTATTGGGAATTTATGGAGGCTTCCTCATATAGGCATGATCAATTAATAATTCCATTTCCAGCTCTTCTCCCCTCTCCAGAGAATGGGGATTGGGGCTGAAAATTCCAAGCCTCCTCTTTCTGGTGCCCAGCCCCCAGCCAAGAGTCATCTGGAGTCACCTCAATCAAACAAGAGATGCTCCTAGTGTTCTCATCACTTAGGAAATTACAAGGATTTTCGGACTCTGTGCCAGAAACCAGGCAGAGACCAATATATGTATTTTCTATTAATTCACAAGCTCCCTCACGATACTTAAGCTCTTTGGGTACAAATTTCCATGTCCATACCCAGACCTCTTCTGTATTAAGTGGATATAGTGTTGGAGACTCATTTGCAGAATGAAAATATACAAATCACATTTTTTCACAAACCTTACAATTCTGCAGAGAAGGCTTGGTTTACTGATTGTTTGTACTTTATATCGTACCTGAAATGCTTTTTTTATGTTGAAGCCATTTTTCATCCTTCCTCCAAAAACAAGTGGCTATCTTTTTAGGCTTTCTTTAAGCAATTTAAAAAGATTTAAATGTCAAATTGTTGGTATGATAGTTTTCCATAATTTTTCCAAATTTATAGTCTTCCAAAATTATTTCAAATGTCTAACATGATGGGTAAGGAAATGGGTTATAGAATTAGAATGACAGTGTTAAATTCCAATCCTGCCAATTAACATAAATGATTAATTTATGCTCCTTGTGCCTCAGGTATTTTGTTTCTGTTTTCTTAACCCATTAAATTGATATAAAATATAATATATTCCACAAAATTGCCATGAGGATTAAATGAGATATCGTCTATGAAGTGCTTAGACTAATGCCTGACACAATAAGCTAAAGATTTGAATCTTGTGGAAATGCTTATTGTGTCAAAATAAATGTATTTCAGCTACTTGCAGAGTACACAAATGCAGCACTGGACACTCAATCAATTCTGTTGAGTGAAAGTTAAGGAACCATGCGTATGGACAAGTAAATGAAATGTTACACAAAGTGATGTTGATGCTTTTCTCACTTCTCCAGGTAAAGTTAGGCTCCCTCCTCAGGATTCCCTCAGCATTACAAAAATGCTTTTATTCTAGGACTAAGCCTTGTAGTGTTGTGGGGCAAGGATCATCTGTTATTTAGGTCTCTAACCTCAGAGATTGCCTCTTGTCTGAGGCTTAATAATCTCTCAGTAAATGTTCTTTGAAAGGACTGAATTTCGGTGAGTTGAACAAAGGTTAAGACTGAAGTGTAACAGAACATTTGTCAGAATAATCACCTGGCCAAACTCTCACTGCTTTTGGGAGGAGCTGGAATGGTTCTGTGGGATGCTAAAAAGGAAAGATTTAAAATAAGGAAGGTTCATGACTTATGGCCTCAGTTATTTATTCAACTGTCATTTAATAAGAGCCTACTGTGTAGAAGGCACTGTACAGGATACAAAAATAAAACAAGACAATATATCCCTGTCCTAAGAGAATGTATTTGAACAGAGAAAAAAGTAGCATTTTTACATAAATCACTAAAAGTTACATACAGAAAATTTTATGTAATAAAGTTTCTTTTAAAAAGGATGGATTTCCAACTAGTGTGATAAGGTTGTGTATCCTAAAAAAAGAGGAATTTGGGCAGGTCGTTAAAGACAGGTAAGAGCTCAGTGGTGGAGGTGAATGGATTAGAAAGAAAACGGAGAAAGGGCAGGTCAGAAGGAGCAGCAAGAGCCAAAATGTAGGTAGGAGTGAATGCAGATGTGTTTAGAAAACTTCTGGCTTCTTAATTGCAATGTTTTTTGAATTAATGAGGTAAGAAAACCAGATTAAGGGTACACTTTTGAAGAAACTGAATCCTAGCTTGGGCTGTGTCCAGCGATTTAGGAAGATGAATGTGATGTGGAGTGTAGAATGATTTGGAAGGTAGGAAGGAATCTGTGTGAAAGCTCAAGTTGAGATAATTAGCGTCAGAGCAAAAAATTTAAAGAAAGAGAGAGATGAGAATCATCTACAAGGTCAAATTCCTAGCACTTGTCATCTGATTGAATATGCAAGATCAGTGGAAAGAAGGCAAAAGTGACTTTCTATCATTAGAGAGTCAACCTTTGGCTGGAAGATGAAGTATTCTGTCCGTGTGACTCACACATTACCAGAAGCTTTAGATTTCCTGGAATTTTTGATGAAATTTCTATGTCTCTCAACGATAAATTTTTAAACCACAATTTTTACCAATTTGTTCATGTTGTAGTGTCCATATGACAGTTTTGGGAACAGATACTTTTTCTTTCAGGTCCTGATATGAATTGGACTCAACATGACCACTTTTGACTAATTGATCTCCAACTCCATCCTCACTACAATCTGTTGCCAATTGTTTTGTCCTAGATAGCAGTGGGTGGATGAATGGTTTTCTTGTAAATAAGAAACTTTCTGGGTATATTCATACTGGTGAAAGACAAAATCTGCCATCTCATCATACAGTGTCCAGTGTTCATTCAATCTGTGTATCTTCTACCCACCATGCCCCTGGAAGTGGACTGATGCAGTAGCAGCTGAGATTAGCTAGAGAATTCACACA